>CM066043.1:138999106-141499106 GCA_033557465.1 Ichthyophis bannanicus
CAAAGATAGTGGAAGGCATATCAGAAGCATTCTCATCAAAAGCAAAACAAAGCAAGGCCAAACAAAGCAAGGCTAAGATGTATCTCTAGCCCTGGCTCAAAACACTAAACAATCTTCATAATGCTAGACAAAATATTCTTACATTGTTCAGCTTCTCTGCTATATTTTCATCCTAATTACGAGTACAGTGCACATCTAGCAAAGATACAGTGGCGCGGCATTCTACTGAAACAGACATCTGGCTAATCTAAACAATAAACAGTAAGAAAGTTTTAATTCTCTTATCTCCAGGAGAGCAGAACATTTCAAACTAGAATAGAACGGTACGTCTTTCTAACAGCTAACAGCATTCTGTGATTTTCCAAAATCTGCAATAACATTTTAAAGCAGGAGAAAGCTACATGCTAGGCCATCGCCTATCACATGCTAGCTTCTCTAAGTTTTTCCAAATACAGATGCCTGTCTTCCTCTCTCTGTGATCTCTTGTATTTCATGAAGGACTCCCTCTTTTTCTTCACCTTTTCAGCTACTTCTTTTGAAAGCCATAGCGGTCTCCTTTTCCTTTTACCTTTATTTACCATTTTAACAAAAAGGTTGGTTGCACTTAAAATATCCCCTTTCAGTTTTGCCCACTGTTTTTCTACATCCCCCAGCTGTTCCCATCCCACTAATGACTCCCTGAGGTATTGGCCCATCTTGGCAAAGTTAGTCTTCCTAAAGTCCAAGATCCTCACCTTTGAATGGATTCTAACAGCCCTAGTCCTAATACTGAACCACACCATCTGGTGATCACTGGATGCAAAATGATCTCCCACTACAACATCAGAAACACTTTCACCATTGGTAAGCACCAAGTCCAGTATGGCCCCTTCACGTGTGGGGTCTGTTACCAATTGCCTGAATAGTTCTCCCTGTAGAGAATCCAGGATCTCCTTACTTCTAGATGATACTGCAGCAAGAATGTGCCAATCAACATCTGGCATATTGAAATCTCCTATCAGTAGCACTTCCCCTTTCCTAGCAATGCTGTGTATGTCTTCAATTAACTCTGTCCACCTCTTCCTCTTGTGAGGGAGGTCTGTATATCACACCAATGCAAATAGATTTCTCTTTCCCTTTCTAGTTTAACCCACAATGCCTCCTCTCTCCCTTTTAAGCTCTGTAATTCCAAAGCTTTAATAGTAGTTTTTACATCTAGTGCCTCTCCTCCTCCCCTTCTTCCTACCCTGTCCTTTCTGAATAAAGTATAGCCAGGTATAGTTACATCCCAATCATGGTTTTCTGTGTACCATGTTTCTGTAACTGCCACTAAATCCAAGTCAGCCACTCCCATTAAAGCTTCAACATCAGGGATCTTATTTCCCATGCTATGGGCATTTATACACACTGCTTTCCATATGTTACCCCTGTTACCCATTTCCATAAAGGTATTTAATGTATCACCTACCTGGGGGCTTTCTTCACCCATCCCCAATGAATCTAGTTTAAAGCCCTCTTCAGTAGATTAGCCAGTCTACTACCGAAGACGCGTTGACCTTTCTTGGACAGATGGATGCCATCTCTGCTCTGCAACCCTTGGAACAGCATCCCATGGTCTAGGAAACCAAAACGCTCTCGATGACACCATCCATGCAGCCAATGCATTCATCTCCAGGATGTGAGCCTCTCTGCCTTGGTCTTTACCCTCAACAGGGAGGATTGAAGAGAACACCATCTGTGCACCTAACTGCTTCACCCTCTGTCCCAGAGCCATGAAGTTACTTTTGATTCGTTCTGAGGTATACCTGGCAGTATCATTTGTTCTAACATGGATTAGCAATATTGGGTAATAGTCAGTGGGCTTGATGAGTCTCGGAAAACTCTCCGTAACATCTTGGATTTTGGCACCAGGCAGACAGCATACCTCTCTGGACATCAAGTCTGGTCGGCAGATGGACGCCTCAGTACCCCTCAGAAGAGACTCTCCAACCACCACTACCTTGTGGTCACTGATTCTGCAACTTTGGGGTACTTGAGCTCTGGTTCTTCCCTTTCCAGGGATGCTTTCACCTCCTCCACTTCCAGGGCTGCATAATGGTTCTTCAATTCAAGGGCTGGAGAAGTTGGATTGGTGATTTTGCAGGCCTTGGTGACTTGTGTCCAACCATCGACATTCTGTTGGCACCCATCTTCTCCTCTGCTGGAGAGCTTGGTTGCTGCAAGAAGCATCTCATCAATGTACTTCTCACTGTCTTCCCCTCAGCCGTCTCTTTTCCAGGTTGAAGAGCCCTAACTTTCTTAGCCTCTCTTCATAGGAGTACCCTTCCATCCCCTTTACCATTTTGGTGGCTCTTCTCTGTATCTTTTCTAGTAATGCTGTATCTTTTTTAAGATATGGCGACCAGAATTGCACACAATATTCAAGGTGCAGTCACACCATGGAATGATACAGAGGCATTATAATATCCTTTGTTTTATTTTCCATTCCTTTCCTTATGATACCTAGCATTCTATTGGCAATCTTGGTCCAAACTCAGTGCTGAAGCCATCATCAATGTAGCAGGAACAGTCAATCAGAGCTTGAGGTTTAGTACAGTAGATAAGTCCAAAACTTCCATAGATACAGCTTGGATCTGGGTCAGATTCTGTCAAATGTTCCCTATTAGCAAGTAATAAATCTTAGAAATAGGAGGTATAGACTCAGGAGAAATCTTCAAGCTATCTAAAAGATATTTCTTGAAAGCTTCACAAGGAGAAGAGTATGGTAGCTTGAGACCTCTACCTTGGCCCTCAGAGAAATATCCTTTAACCAAAAGCCCTTCAGTTTTAATTTTCAATATTCTCTCTTCATTAATTGAAATTTTAAAGTTTAACGTCCCAAGTCTCCTCTTCGGCCTTTACTAATCTTCGATTGATCTCAGTAAACTTCATAGTCATGGCATTTGTGTAGCGGATTAAAGCATGACCCAGATAGCTTGCCATATTGTTTCAAGAGTAAATAATTTAGGTTGTTTCATCAAGAAAACCAAAGGCTGAAACACTCAAACTGACGTGGCGTTTGCTGGAGGCTTCGAACTTCAGATTGCTGAACATGCATCAACTGCTTTATTGGCAGTGGGACTGAAGGCTGTATCTGGTATGATGAACTCCCATGCCTTCTCCACACGCTTCTGGATCTTTCTGAGAGACAGCATTCTCCCATATCTCTGGCAGCTCCCCCTCAGGCTGACACACCAATCCCAGCATCAGAGATAGATTGCTTAGCTGGGCCAGGCAGAGAGAATGTGACTATCAACTGTATGTGTGTGTGTGGGGGGGGGGGGGGGGGGGGGGGGGGGGCGGCACAGCTCGGGGCTACCAGCTCTGAGTGAATTGCTGCCAAGGCAGCACTCTGGAGGAAGAAGCCTACACTCCAGTTTGCTGGGCAAAATGTTGCACAGAACAGGCAGAGATAGGTTTCCCAAACTTCAGGGAAAGAGCCTGGGTCCTGCCCTTGCATTTTCCCATAGGAAAGAGCCAGTGGCGTAAATTCTACCCAAGCCACCTCTGTGGTGCTTGGGGACCTAGAGAAAAAAGGGGCCCATTTATAGTTGCTCACACACATTCTAAGGTGGATTCCCACCTGCTCTGGGGGCCCATTCCAATATTTTGCATAGAGGCCCCTCAATTTCTAGTTTCTGCCACTGGAAAGAGCAGAAGCTTTTAAAATGAATTTTCAATAGTGCAGAGGGTCCATGTACTAAAGAGTGCTTGAAAATGTGATAGCATTTGAAAAATAGAAATGCACATAATTGCATGTGCCAGTTTTAATATGTGGTATTTGCTCATTTTTTGCATTGTACAAGAAAATGAAAAAAAACGCTGATGAACTGGTCATGCAAATCAGCTAATCAGCAATTTTTGCATAACTTTCACAGAGAATATCAACAAATTGACAGCTTTCAACTAAAGAGATGTATGTAGTTTATTTGTCTTTAGTGCATGTCTTTCCCGTAGTAGTTCAAGGCAATTTTCATTCAGGTACAGTAGATAATTTCCCCGTCACCAATCTAAGAGAGATGCAGCAAAGTGTGCTGCCATTAGCACAGTGTTTGCACAGAATATTCTGCACTAGTGTGGACAAAGAATGTAGGATGGACTCTAATGCAAGCATAACTAACACAATTTTTGTTCCTGGGTAGTGATTTATTTCCTACTGGCTTATAACTTTAAAGTATGAAAATGGTTATTATTCTCATTAAACTTTGCTTTTGTGAACAGGAGATTAATATTTGTGAAATTTACGTATTCCCATTGTTGAAACAGGCTTACTTGTACGCCTTTTTGTTCACATAAAATAAAAACACACAATATATAACGTTTACTTATATTTAAGTTATTCAAGACAGACCATAAAACATTTAGAAGTGAGTAGATTTTTGACATTTATGATTATATTGTAAATCACTTTCATGAATAAGCCCCCAGATGTAGTCTCCCATCACGTTCTCATTATATTGTCCTTGGTAGTGGCGTTCAAATTCTAGTATATCCTGGTGGAAACGTTCACCTTGCTCCTCTGAGTATGCTCTCATGTTCTCCTTAAGTTTATCAAGATGAGCATCAAGGATATGGACTTTGAAAGACATCCTGCAGCCCATTTTGCCGTAATTCTTAACCAGAGTCTCAACCAACTCTACATAGTTTTCGGTCTTGTGATTTCCTAAAAAGCCACGAACCACTGCAACAAAGATGTTCCAAGCCGCTTTCTACTTCCTAGTAAGTGGCTTGGGAAATTCCATGCACTCAAGAATCTTTTCTATTTGTGGTCCAGCAAAGACACCAGCTTTGACCTTTGCCGCAAACAGTTTAGGGAAGACATCTTGAAGGTACTTGAAGGCTGTCAACTCTTTCTCTAGAGCTGTGACAAATTGCTTCATAAGGCCCAATTTGATGTGCAGTGGCATCAGCACCTTCTGTGGTTCCACCAGTGGCTCCCACTTCACGTTCTTTGTCCCAACAGAAAATTCAGTTCGCTGTGGCCAATCCTCCCTATGGTAGTGTGCCATGGTGTCCCTGCTGTCCTAAAGACAAAGACAGCAGGGAAACTTGGTAAAACCGCTTTGGAAATCCATCAGAAATGCTACCATTTTTATAAAACTCTGTTTATTAATTCCCAACAACGTAATACACAACAGTTTTGTCGTAAATACACACACTGCGCGTCACAGGTGGCGCTGTTTCTTGTCCTCCACCCCGGGACTCATAACAAATCATGATTTTGGTACATCCATTAGGTATATTTATTTATTTATATCCCTCCCCTACCCCTTCCCCCCTCCCAGCTTCTCCCCCCTACCCGCCCTTCTTAGGAACATACCATAGTGTGTTGCTTACTTATTACATTATACTACAATAGCACATCAATCCCCCCTGTCCATATACCAAAGTCCAGCCTTAGCCCACCTGTAGCACCTCATTATGAGTGTGCGATCTTAATGTTTGAATATAGGGCTCCCAAATCAACAAGAAAGAGGCCCAGCATTGAATCTTCCCTCTAGCTCCGCTCCAAAAGCATCAACTGATGAAAGCTATTATGCCCTTCCCAAAACGTGGGGGGTGAGGACTCCCTCCATCGATGAAGTATTGGGCCTTTACCCACCAGAATGCCTTCCTCACTAATAGTCGCTCCCAGCTCCCTTTTGGGTGGAGTGGTCCAAGTTGATCTAACACCACTAATGACCCTGTCCAACAAATCTGCTGCTTTAATACCCTACTCAGAAAGTTACTAATCCGCATCCAATACCTTTGGATTGCCGGACACCGCCACCACATATGCCCTAAGTCTGCCAAGGAACAGGGACATTTTTGGCAACCACCGTCCGATGTGAGGTGGCACCGCAGTGCTCTCCTTGGGGAAAAATATGCTCGAATGACACACTTTAACTGTATCTCTCGCCACCTAGCCCCTTCGACCAACCCCACAATACTACCTAAAGCTTCACTAATGGAACCCGAGGTCACCTCCAGACTCAGCTCCTCTGCCCACAAGGCCTCCTCCGCCGAATAATCTGGCAGGGTAACATATTTATCAACCCTTCTCTTCAACTCTGCGATTGTGGGTGGGGAGTCCGCCCCCAATGCAAAAAACTCCAATATCTGTGCCGAACGTTCGACCCGCATCGCACTTTGTGGAAGAGAGGCAACAAAATGAGATATCTGAGCATATGCAAAATAATGCCAGTTATTCAACTTGTATTCTCCACGCAGAGTCTCAAATGATTTACACTTGCCTTGCCGGTCAACCACATGCCCAAGGTTCTGTATCTCTAATCGTTCCCACCTCCAAAACATGGGTCTCTCTTATCCTGGGGTAAACCCAGCGTTACCTTGTAAAGGCAGTCAACCAGAGACCTCTGGTGGTCCCCCCCCAATATTTAATTGCTGCCATGTATGGCATGCCAGAACCACCAACACACCGCTAGTCACTCTTCCCGGCAAACTTGGGCTCTGCAAATGCAATACCACCATCAAAGTCTGTGGGGCCACAAATGCCTCCTCCAGCGCCCTCGGCATATACACATCTGTATTCCCCAACCAGTCTCCAATATGCTGCCCCTGGCAAGCCAAAGCACACGCCCACAGATCCAGAACCCCAATTCCCCCATCTCTCCAGCTTCTTCGCAGACGATTTAATGGGATGCGAGCCCTCGCACCTTTCCACCTAAACCGCCAGATCTCCCGATCTATATAATTTATGTCCCGCCTCCTCAACCACACTGGGAGGGTTTGCAGCCAGTACAGTACTCTTGGTAAAATGACCATCCCCAGCACCGCCGCTCTGCCCAGTAGGGACAGCGGGAGGAGCATCCATGCTTGAAGTTATGTTCGGGTTTTGAGAAGGACCCACTCAAAATTTTTCCTATACATCTCCCTTGGTTCTCTGGTCAGAAGGATACCTAGATATACGAATGAATCATCAGCCCACTTAAGTGGGAAGGTCCCTATCCAATTTCCCCGAAGTGCTCCCCCCAATGCACACACCTCGTATTTCTTTAGACAACTCTATCCTCCGTACCAGAGGATCCAATGACAACACAAATAACAGAGGTGAAAGCAGGCAGCCCTGTCTTGTGTCTCTCTCTAGGCTAAAAGCATCCGACATCACGCCGTTACATAGCACGCCCGCTGTGGGCTTCGCATAAAGAAGCTCGACCATATTACAAAAGGAAGTCCCAAGACCATACTGCGGCAACAGAAATTTCAAATACGCCCAAGTTCACCTGATCAAACACCTTTTCCACATCAAAGCTAATCAAAAGCTATTGCAGCTCTCGCTCTCGGACCCATTCTAATGACACCAGAATCTTAAGCAGGTTTCGCACTGCATCCCACCCTTTCACAAACCCTACTTGGGATTCGTGCACCAGCTCCCCCAGAACCTGGGTCATACGATCCACCAAGACCTTGGCCAATATCTTTAAATCAAAATTTAGTAGGGAAATGGGTCTATAAGAAGCAGCTTGTGTGTGATCCTTACCCGGTTTAGGTATCAATATGCGCATGGTTCGCTCCCCATGTATGGTATACCGCTACCAGGGATGGAGTTAACATATCGCCCAGCAGTTTATAGAATTCTGCCCCAAATCCATCAGGTCCAGGCGCTTTATAACTAGCCTTTTGAATGACCTGTTTTATTTATTTATTTATTCTATTTTATTTAACAAACATTTCTATACCGCACTTTCCCATGGATCAAGTGCGGTTTACAATGAACAGTGGTTTACAAGGTATGGTAAAATACATACCTAGTCAAATTACATAGAACAATTGTGAACATTTTACAGTTAACATGGTAACTATATACATACAGTACAATTTACATTCCAGGAGGTATGCTTGGAAGTACAATCTGAGCTTTTTACATTTTTACATTACTACGGGGATGGAGAAGCAACTATATACAGGGTGGAATATTTGTTTGCGACAGTATTAGTTTAGTTTTGGGATATGTTATTATTAGTTAGCCTATGTCCCTTTGTATGTCTAGGTTAAACCTGTGTAGCATCAAGTGTTAGCCTGTGTCCCTTTGTGTATTTAGGTTAACTTGTGCGACATAGTGTGTGGTAAATAGGTGTGTTTTAAATTTTTTACGGAATTCCTTAATGTCAGTCAGCTGTCGAATGTCATCAGGTAGTTCATTCCAGAGGGTAGGGGCATAATGTGAGAAAGCCCTATTATTGGTAAGTTTTTAGCTTTTGCAAATTCTTTTGGCATCATTAATTTATTTGTGTTATTACTCCTTTGGGTGCGTTTAGGTATTTCCTTGGTGATTAAGGTATTGAGAGCGGATGGTGCGAGATTATTTACTAATTTGAAGGTAGTTACTAGCATTTTGTGATTTATTCTGCAGTAGATTGGTAGCCAATGAAGTTTAGCTAATATGGGTGTGATATGTTCTATTGAACTTACTATGTTACTATGAACAGACTTTCAGTATGATCCTGGCTGCTACATTTTGTGCTAACTGGAGCTTTTTTAGATTTTGTTTAGGGATGCCTTGAAGGATTGTGTTCGCAAAGTCGAAGTGGGGTGTTATAATTGCTTGGATTATGTCTATGAAGTCTTGTAGGTGAATCAACAGACGTATTTGTTTCAGTGTCTTGAGTTTAAAATGTATTTTTTTTGTTAAGTTTTTAATGTGTGAGTCCATACTAAGTCTCTTATCAAATGTCACTCCTAGGTACTTTACTTCATTTTTTTGTTTTAATCTCGTGGTTATGTAGGACAATGGAGGTTGGGGGTGTGTAGGTTTGATTTCTTGTGACATATAGGACCTCTGTTTTTGCGAAGTTAATGTGTAGGTTGTGGTCATTGAACCATGTCGTCAGTTCATTGAAGCATTCTGTTATTAATTGCATTGGTGGGTTTGGGATCGTGAATGGGAGGTATATCATTATATCATCTGCGTAGATATGGTAGTGGACGCAGAATCATTTGAAGATGTTGCAGACTGGTTGAAGGTAAATATTAAACAGGAGTGCTGAGAGGGCAGATCCTTGTGGAAGGCCCTGTTCCTTCTTGAAAGTGTCTGAGGTTTGATTGTTAATTCTCACTGTTTGGGTCCTATTGTTTAGATATGAGGTGAACCAATTGTGTACCGTAGAGGTTAGTCCTATTTGTTGGAGTCTGCTTAACATCGTTGTGTGGTTGACACTATCAAATGCAGCAGAGATATCCAAAAATAGTAAAATGAATGCTTGTTTGGAGTCATCTATTCCTCTTGTTAATGTGTCAAATAGAACTGTTAGTAGCGTTTCTACCCCATGATATGGTCGAAAACCATATTGGTGTTCGTCGAGGGGGGCTGATGTGTCAATGTAATCCTGAAGTTGGGTTTGGATTACTTTTTCAATTAGTTTAGCCATGAAGGGGATGCTTGATATGGGTCTGTATGAATTGGGGGATAATTTGTCTAGGTTGCTATTTTTGAGGATTGGTCATATTTGTACATGTTTAAGGGATGGTGGTAAGTAACCTTTTTCTAAGGATAGATTAATCATTGGTAGAATGAAAGGCGATAGTATTGGTAGTGTCTTTTTTATCCAGTCTACTGGGCATGGGTCAAGGAAGGAAGTTGTTGTGTTTATGTTTGTGATTATAGTTTTGAGTGTGTCCTTGGATATCTGCTTGAAATCCGACCAGTTATCAGCCAGGTTGGGGTTTGTTTCATTGTGTGTTGTAGAGGGTGTCGCCTGTGGTTTTGTTTTGTTCATGTAGTAGTGTGCTAGTGCTTGTGGTGATATATCTATGGTCATTTCATTTGTGTTGTATGTTTTGTTTGTTAAGTTTTGTACAATACTAAACAGTTCTCTAGGCCGATTGATGGACTTAGTAAGTTTGAGTAGTGATTTTTCTTAGCACTATCTGCTGTCTCCTTGTATATGTTGAGAGCATTTGTGTATTTCTCATGGTTTGTTGGGGATTTTGTTCTTCACCATTTTTGTTCCGCTTTTCTTAGCTTTCTTTTTAATTGTTTGAGTGTGGTGTTGAACCAGGGGGCATCCTTGTTTTTGATCTTATTATCTTTACTGTGAGTGTGATGGGGTTAATTTGTGTGCTGCAGCTTGGGTGATTGTTTTGTGCCAGTTGTCAATAGATTCTTCAAGATTTGCTGGTGTAAGTGATAGTTGTGGAATTATTTGGTCAAGGAATTCTTCCTCATTGAATTTCTTGAATCTATTGGTTAGTGATTGTTGTGATCTTCTTGCTTGAGAGTTGTCTATGTAGGTGATACAGAATTTTAGGAGGTGGTGGTCTGACCATGGGACAGGTATGGATTTAAGTGAGTCGGAATTGAATAGGTTTTGGAGGGAGTTTGGTAGGAAGACAAGGTCTAGTGTTTTGCCTTTGATGTGTGTTTGTTTGTCTATTATTTGGTGGAAGTCCAAGTCTGCTATAGAGTCTAGGAAGTTAGATGAGTGTGAATTGGGTATTGAGGGGAGGTTAAAGTCGCCCATTAGTATCACTGGATTTGTGTCTGTGGAGAAGCCTAGTAATTTGATTAAGGTGTCAGTGTTGTCTGAGCATTGTTCTGGTGGTCTATATACTAGACATAGTCCTATGTGTCTGATTTTTAGGGTAAGAGTGTCCATGTTATTAATGTTGCAAGAGGATAGTTGTCTTGCGTTGAGGACTTTTTTTGTTATGATGAGTATACCTCCCCCTCTTTTGTGGGTTCTGTGGGTGTGGAAAATCTCATATTCTTTTGTTTTTAATTGGTTAATGTAGACTAAATCTCTGTCAGTGAGCCAGGTTTCTGTTACACAAACTATGTCCGGTTTTTGGTCATTGAGGAGGTCTATGAAGATAGGAAGTTTATTTCTCATTGACCTTGCATTGATAAGGTAACATGAGAGGATGTTGTGTTTCAAAGCATGGGGTTGTTGGGTCATGTGAGGGTTTGGTGTTAAATTTATATTGATAAGTCTAGAGTATTTATATTTATGATTGTGTACAGTTTTTTGCACTGATATGGTGACATCGTTGCGTATTGCTCTTTGTATTATGGGGATTGGTCTGTAGTTTGTTTTATAGGCTATTTGTCAGAGCTATGAGAGTGAGTATTATGATGCATATGCATATTTTCCTAATGAGGAAAGGTGTTGGGGGTGGCATATTCTCAGGGTTTAGTGGAGCTTTGTGGAATTCTTTTGTTGCTGAAGTGTTCTATTTTGGTGATGGAGTTAGTGGAGCTATGAGTGTCTACAATGGTTTGTGTGTTAATGTTTCATGTGGGAAGAGTTGTTTAAATATCCCGAAAATTGGCTTGCTATATACAGTTAAGTATTGGTTCTAGCAAGTTCAATTTCTATATGCAGTTTAAATATTGAATCTTACAAAAATCACTTAGACATAGTATCAGGTACATTCAGAGATATGTAAATGCAGTGTGTGGTACTGTCAGACATTTATTGTAAGACACATTCAGGAATAGTTAATATGGTTTAGGTGATAGGTGTGTCTAGGTCAGTAAGATTATTTAGTAATACATTCAGTACATATTATTAAATGCTCAAGTGGTGATTGTTAATGAGCAGGTACATTTTCAAATTCAGTTTCAGGTGTTAGGGTGTCCAATTCAGTGAGCTTCTAAGAATGCACTTTCTATATGCAATTGAGATGTTAGATCTATATGTTGCACTACTGTTGTGTGACTTATATTTAATTGTTTTTAGTATAGCCTATAGTCACAGTGTGGCAACACTAGATTATTTAGAGTGATAAGTAGAAAGAGTAACTCACAGTATCCACAAGTTGGTTGATCCTTTTAGGTTGTTGTTCGCATTTATCTGGTGTCTCAATTCTGAATATTTTTATTCACGCCTCAGTGTCACGCCTAAGGGCCACACCAAAGGGCCCTCTGGCGAGGCCCCGACAGGCGCGGGTGTGCCAGAAGGCACTGTCCTTTTGAGTCCAGAGATAGCCCCTGATTGGGCTGGAGCAGCAGGGCAGGCGGAGACAGACCGCATGTTCGCTCGCTTGACCCCGCTCGATAGTAGGGGAGCAGTGGGTGCCGGAGAAGCTGGCTGCTTGCTGAGAGAGAGCACTCTGTGAAGGCACTGTCCTTTAGAGTCCGGTGATAGCCCCTGATTGGGCTGGAGCAGCAGGCCAGGCGGAGACAGACTGCGTGTTCGCTCACTCGACCCCGATCGATAGTAGGGGAGCAGTGGGTGCCGGAGAAGCTGGCTGTTTGCTGTTGGACCTCTTCAACCGTTACTGGTGTCTCTAAATGTGCCCTCTGGGTTGCCTCTAAGCGCGGGATCTGCACTTCCCAGAGGTACTTTTTCATAGCAGTCATAGATCCCTCCCCGAGTACAATTTTTGATAGAATGAGTGAAATACTTGGGCAATCGCACGATGATCTGTGTATAATCTTCCCTGATCATCTCTCAGCGCTGCCACTGCCCGAGCACCTCTACTGCCCTGGAGGCAGTGTGCCAGCAGTTTCCCTGGCTTATCCCCATAGCAATAAAGCTGGTATCTATAATACAGGAACGATTTCTTAGCCCTCTGATGAATCAATTCATTAAGGGCCAACTGGGTCTCCCACAGCCTCTTCCTATTTACCATAGATGGGTTATTTGCTTGTCTTTGTCGATCCCTGCCCACTTGTTTTTCTAGTCTAAGGATCTGTTGTGCTATTAATTTCTTCTTCCGTTCCACATATCCAATAATGTCTCCCCGTAAGAGCACTTTAGCAGTTTCCCAAAACAGCTCCGGGTTCTCTTGGTGGCGCTCATTGTGATCCACAAACTCCTGCCACTTCTGCTTCAAGTGAATGAGAAACTCAGCATCTCTATACAAATCCACTGGGAATCGCCAAACTCTAGCCTGCGAGGTAGTATCATGCCAGTCTAGCTCCACCCACACCAAGGTGTGATCAGAAATCTCTGGGGGATCAATTTGCGCATCTGTTATATGGGCAAAAAGTCTTTCCGATACCAACACATAATCAATTCGAGCACTCATACCATGCGCTCGGGACTGGTGCGCAAAGTCCCTTTCCATCGGGTGTAGCAATCGCCAGGGATCAACCATCCCCAGCCTATGCCGCAGACCCTGCAGCGCTCTTGTAGTCTGTACCCATGCCCTGTCTCCTCCTCCCCTAGACGTATACAACTCAATGTCTAGGACCCCATTAAAATCGCCCACCAAGATCAAGGGAACGTCTGGCAGCTCTCGACCCGAGAGCCCAGATGGGCATATAGTGCCTGATCCAACACATTCGGTCTGTAAAGATTACCCAGTACCACCGGTTTTCCCTCTAGCATCCCATGTAGTAACACATATCTACCCTCAGGGTCCACGACTTCCCGCTCCAAGACAAATCTGATCCGTTTGTGCATCAAAATGACCACTCCACCCTTTTTCTCCCTCACCGGAGCCCTCCATTCCTGTCCCACCCAGTCCCTCCATAATTTGGAGAGTTCCTCAGCAGTCTGGTGGGTTTCTTGTAACATAGCAATATCACATTTTTGCCTAGCTAAGGCCTTTAACACTTTATAACTCTTAATAGGGTTGCCAATTCCACATACATTCCATGATACAATCTTCACGTCAGCATATAACAGTAGGAGTCAACTCTTTCGGTAAACAATTTTTTATAGAAAGGGGCTTCCCCAGCCTGAAGCCCCCCCCCCCCTCAAGCATCCCCTATGCTCCCTAGCCTTCTCTCAACCCCCCACCCTCTGCCCTCCTCCTTTTAAATCTACCCTTCTCATCCCCTCCCCCACCCCCCTTCTCCTTCCCCTTCATCCCTATCTATCTCCGTAACCCCAAACTCTCTTCTTCTAAGTGATCACCTATGATGTGTCTGGATTCCCCCCCCCCCCCCCACCGCTGATCGTTATCCCCACTCTCAACATCCCCATCTACCTGGATGCATTCCCCTCCTCCCTCTTCCTGTCTTGCCCCTGGTCCCGCTACCAGTTTTACTTCCTCCCCTCCCCCCTCCTACACCCCCTTTCCCTTAGGCCCCTCATCCCTCTCTTTGGGGTGGTGCCCTTTTCTCCTTCTACCCCAGGCCAGACTGGAGCATATTCTTCCCCTACAGGGCTCCACCTTCGCCGATGTCATACACAAACCTACAGATTCTGAACCAAACATTTTTATCCTATCCAGATACTACACTCCAGTCCTATATCTCTTTATACATATCTTAGTTTTGTATATTGAGTCCTTCACAGTTCTCCCCTCTGATCCCAAATCTCTTCGGGCTTCTTGTCTGCTTGCGCTGTGTCGGTAACCAGCCTCAGGGTACTCCGGCTGGATCTCCTGCATCTGATGCTGCCCGTCTTAGTAGTCCCTCCACATATTGGGACGCCTCCGTCGCCGACTCTAATACTTTGTGCGTTCCCTCGTGGGTGATGTTTATTTATTTATTTAACAGTATTTCTAAACCGCCTTATCTTAATAATCAAGGTGGTATCACAGCAAGCAATCAGGTAAAGTGTGTGTGTTGTACATGCAGTGAGGATAAAACTTAGTTGTGTGAGGGATGTGTTGGGTGCTTGATTTGTTTGAGCTATATACAGGGTGGGCTATTTACAGTGGTGCTAGAATCATATTTTATATATATTCAGTTGTTTGGGAGGATTGGAGTGCTGTTATCCATTCTCTTAGGTTATGTGATGTGACCATAGTGCTCTATGAACAGCATGGTTTTCAGTTGTTTTCTGAAGTCTTTGAGGTCTGGAGTTGCCCTTAGATCGTCCGGTAGATTGTTCCATATTGTTGGAGCAGCCATGGAGAGAGCTCTGTCTGTTGTGTCCTTGCGTGTGTGCTTGTACTCATTTGGGGTGCTGACTCGGTTGCGTGTTTGACTTCTTCTGGGACGTGTGCTGGTTTCCGGTTGTATGAGCAGGTGGAGGCTGTTGGCTGATGTGTGTTCTTTTATCTTAAATAGGTTTATGATAGTCTTGTATCTGATGCGAGCAATGATTGGGAGCCAGTGTAAGTCCTTTAGTGTAGGTGTGATGTGCTCCTGCCTTGCGGCTCCGGATATGATTCGAGCTGCAGTGTTTTGTGCCAGCTGTAGTGGTTTGAGAGCTTGTTTTGGTAGTCCGAGGTATATCGGATTGCAGAAGTCCAGTATTGGGGTTATCAGTGCTTGACAGACTGTACGGAAGTGTTCTGGAGCGAGGAGTGGTTTCAGTCTCCTGATGACTCGCATCCTGTAATATGCTTTTTGGATTGTTTTGTCTATGTGTGGTTTGAGGTTGAGTTTACTGTCCAGAGTAACCCCAAGGTATCTCACCTCCGATCTTATCGGTATCGTGGTGCTTTGTATCTTTATGTTTGGTGGGTGTGTGAAGCTTTGGTTTCGAGTGATGATTAAAGCTTCAGTCTTGTTGTAGTTTATAGCTAGATTGTTGTTTTGGCTAGATTGTTGTTTTGGCTAGATTGTTGTTTTGGAGTCTGGCCGGGTACTGCACCGTAAATTTAATGCTGGCATCCACTAATTTCTGGCAGATGGGCGCATATGCTCTTCTCCTCAGACTTAGGGCCACTGAATAGTCCTGTGCAACCCGCAGCTTCATATTATCTTTTTCAATTACTCCCTTCTGTCTAGCTGCCCTCAGCACAGCTTCTTTCTGTGGGAAATGCAGGAATTTCACCAACACTACACATGGTCTTCGGTCTCTTGACTGTTTAGGCCCCACTCTGTGAGCCCATTCTATCATAATCAGGCAGTGTTCTTTGTCTCTCCCTAAGATGTAGGAGATCAGGGATTCCACATGAGCTTTCAAGTCTCTATCTGAGATATTATCCGGTATGCCCAAGAAACGAAGGTTGTTGAGCCTGGATCTGTTTTCTATTTAGTCCAATTTGACTTCATGTGTTTTTAGCACGGCCTGCAGTCTCCCTACCTCGTGCGATAGCATTTCCACTCCTTCCTCAGCCTGCACCACTCGAGCCTCCACCTCTTGCATTCTATTGCCCAGGGAGCTCATCGAGCTTTGCAGCGTGTCCATTTTATTATGCAGCGCCTCAAATTGTGCCGATAGGTCTCCCGCTACCGCCACGGAGATCTCCTCCACAACTGCTGGGGAGACTGGGGGGCTGGGTGCTGGAGGGGACATCACCATCTTCTGCGGCTCAACTGCCCAGTCTTTTTCTCTGTGGCTCGCTTTAACCGCCGCCGCCATGCTCCACACTCTTCAAACTGCTCTCCCTCGTCAGCTCCTGTGCTTCGCACAACTTTTCGGGACTGTCCGATGGCTGGATCGCGGCTCTATTCACCAGCAACAGGGCAGGGGGTCCAGAGCACGAGCGTTCCCCATCCGCTCGCTCTCACCACATCACGTGATCAATGAAATGCTACCATTTTAAAGTTTCCGACTACCTCCCAGCTGTACTCAGCATACTTCAAGGCTTCTAGCAAGGTCTTGACGCTGCTGTAATCTTCTTTGAGGCTCACTGAGTAAGCTAGCAGAAGAGGTGGGTACTTGTTCCTGTTATGTAGCAGCACAGCTCTGAGGCTCTTGGAAGAGCTGTCAATGAACAGGTGCCACTCTTTTGGATTACATGCAATTCAGATAGTGTCGAACAGATCGGTCACATTGTGGCAAAAGCAGAGCCCAATTTGACTAATGAAGAAGCTAGAAAAAGCGTGGTGACACTTTCTCTGACTTGCATATTTTCATCCAACATGTTCCACTGCTTGAATCTGGATGTCAAAAGCTCGGCATTGGACTTAGTGAGACCAAAATCTCTGGCCAAGTCATTGATGTCATTTTGCTTCGGGTAGCAAGGGTTTCTCTCCTCAGCTCCATCTCTGATATTGTAATATAGATCTGCAATGTCTTCTTTGTGAATTGCTGCTTTCTTCTGAAGACAGCTGCTTTCTTTGCAGAGGAGTGGGTATAGGGAGTTCTTGGCAGTGTGGCACTGGGGCAATGGATGAAGGAATGCTCAGATAAACAACAAAAGGAGCATGCTTGCCAATCTGACGTTTGGAAGGATTCACCGTGCAGAAGTAGCAATTGCTCATATGGTCAGTGGGTTCCCAGCAAATTCTTGGGATAGCAAACTTCATGACACTCTTTTCCATCCTGCCAAAGAAAAAATAAAAAAATAAAAAAGTGAAAATAAAAAATAATTATATTGTTCTTGCTAAGTATTTCATGCATTATGTAAAAATTCAGTAACAAAGATTTTATAACATAAAATGCCACAGTCTAAGCCAGCATCAATTGTCCATCTTACCTTCCAGAGTTTTCTTGCAGTGCTCATAAGTGAAATGAGGCACCCGGGGTTTGTCTTGATCCCCAACATGCATGTCAAAATATGCCTTGTAAACTTCACACATCTTGGCAGATGTTTCCACAGAGTACTTTTTCGCTCTTGTCTTGATAAAATTGCCACAGACATAGCAACATGCATCTGCCGGATGTTTACAGCCTCTTGATGCCATGTCAATCCACTTAAGAAGCTAGAATGAAAATAAACTGGCGAGCTTAAGACACATCATGTTGTTGCTCTCTCCTAGGTTTCCAGTCGGTAAGGAGGCTGTTGAACGACTGTGCTCAATCTGTGCAAATCCATTGTTTATATAGATGTGAGGCGGAAGTAACAATGGTCACCAAAAGGCTTGCTTTTTATTTATTTATTTTATTTACCAAAAGGCTTTTATTAAAAGTTCTCAAAAGTTATACAAAGTTCCAAAAATATTGCAAAGTTCTAGAATTTTCCAAAAGGTACTCCAAGTTTACTTTGCACTACATCTATCTAGAATGTCCTGCAAAATAGATAATTTTCAAAAAATATCACTCTCCTGGTCAAAAATGTTTGTGGACCATAATTGTCATTTCCTATGGTTTTGAGACATAAGATACTGGAAAATAACAATTACCCAGGAACAAGAAAAAAGTAAAAATTTGTTACACAGTACAAATGACTGGAATAACGTCAGCACAGATGCAGAGACCAGAAGGCTGAGCTCAACGCTGAGATGTTAACTTAAGGTCTAAGAGAGCATTAAAGGATAGCACAAAGGTCTGTAGGCAATGCTAGTGAAGAATGCATGCCTGTTTTTTCAGCATACAGCACCCACAACTTTTTTCTGGCTTTGCCTAAGAGTGCTGGAAAAAATGGCAGAGGAAGTGTGCGGGAACAATGTTATGTGCTGGAATACTATCTGAGACAAACAACAATCTTGATATTTATGTGCCGGATAGCTATCCTTTTTTATATGTGCAGGATATGGTGGTTGTTAAATGTCTTCGAGTCCATTTTAAGACTTTGTTCCTTGATCTTGAGAAGCAAATGTCTCAGATCGTCTGCATTTTCAGCCAGTAATATGGTATCAGCATAGCGAGAGTTGTTGAATTTTCCCCCAATCTTCACACCTCGGTTGTCTTACTATAATCCTGCTTCTCTGATGATTTGTTCTGCATATAAATTAAACAGGTAGGGGGAAAGTATGCAGCCTTATCCTTCACCTTTGTTGATGTTAAACCATTTTGTTTCCCCTTGTTCTGTTTGAACCATTGCTTCTTGGTCAATGTAAAGGTTGTGCATGAGAACTATCAGGTGTTCTGGTATACCCATGCTTCTTAATGTGGCCCAGTTTTTCTCATGATTTTCACAGTCAAAGTCCTGCTGTAGTCAAAACAAAGATAAATAGCCTTTTGGTACGCTTATGTCTTTTCAAGGATCCATCTCACATCTGCAATACTGTCTCTCATTCCTAGCCCTTTCCTAAACCCTGTTTGCACGCCTCGTTCCAGGTATGGTTGTAGTTTCCACTGAATGATCTTGAGTAGAATCTCAATGGCACGTGGGATCAGAGAAATTGTGTGATAATTTCCACAGTCAGTTGAATCACCTTTCTTCAATATTGGTGTGAACACAGATCTTTTCCAGTCAGTTGGCCATGATCTTGTCTTCTAAATTTCCTGGCAGAGCCTTGTAAATTTGGCAATAGCTGTATCTGATTGCTATAATACTTCAATGGAAATGCCATCAATGCCAGCGCTTTGTTCTTTGATAATGCTTTCACAATGCTGCTTCAATGACGTCTTTTATCACAATGGTTCCTGATCATAAGATATAGGTTGAAACAGCTGTTGGTCCACTTGATCTTTATGGTATGGTGACACTGGTATTCTTTTCACCTTTTCTTGATCTTCTCAGCCTCATTCAACATAGATCCTTCAGCATCTTTTAGCATTCCAATTTGAGGCTGGAATTTTTTTGCAGCTTTAGGAAAGCCAATCTTTTTCTTCCTCTAATAGTTTCTGATTCTATTTCCTCGCATGCGTCATTGTAGTACTTATTGTCTTGTATTGCAACATGTTGGAACTGGCTGTTAAGTTCTGTGATTGCCTATCTTTCTCCTCTTACTGTAATTTCTCTCTTTCTCCTCTTACTGTAATTTCTCTGTGTTTCTGGATAATTTTCTGAGTTTCTTAGTCGTCTATTTTGGCTGGTTTTGCTTTATCACCTTTTTAAGGGACTTCTCACTTTCTTCAAGTACAACTTTCTTGATGTCATCCCATAACTCTTCTGGTGCTCTGTCATTTGTATCCAAAGTAGCAAATCAATTTTATAGGCAGTTTTAAATTCTGATGGTATATTCTCAAGATCATATTTTGCTACATTCATGAGTGGCTTGCTCTTTTTCAGCTTTAGCTTGTGGTTGCATACTTGCAGCTGGTGATTTCTACCACAGTCAGCTCCAGGTTTAGTCTTTGTTGATGTTATTGAGCTTTTCCATCATTAACTTCCACGGATATAGTCAATCAGATTTTTGTACAATCCATTGGGTGAAGTCTGTGTGTACAGTCACCACTTGCGTTGCAGGAAGAATGTGTTTGAAATGAATAGATCGTTGGTCTTGTAGAATTCTATCAATCTTTCTCCAGCTTTATTTGTTGCCAAGTCCATATTTTCCACTCACTTTGCCTTATTCTTTATTGCAAACATTTGCATTTCATTCACCCATGACTATCAGGATATTTTGTTTGAATGTTCTGTACATTTCAGTTTGCACTTGTTCCTAGAACTGATCAATCTCTTCCTCTTCTGCAGCTGTTGTTGGGGCACATATCTGACTTGCATTGATGAGCATTCCCCATAGATGAATAGAAGTTAAACGTTCACTGATTGCATTGTATTTCTTTACAGTTCTTCTTAATTAAAAATGCAACACCATTTCTTTTACCTTTCATTTCCAGCATAGCATACTATGTGATCAACGGATTCAAAGTGCCCAATTCAAGTCCATTTCAGTTCGCTGACATCCAACAGATTGAGTTATACTACCTCCAACTTCCCTTGGTTCCTGCTTCGTACATTCCATGCCCCAAATATGTAAGACATCTTTGCAGTTTCTGACTCATTTCGTGAGCAGCTACATCAGCAGTCAGACATTCTGAGGACTTTGTTCCAACCACATTATAAATGCTGGCTTTACTTTGAGAAGCCTACAGCTCATCATCAGTAGCCTGTTGAGTGCCTTCCGACCTGGGGATCTCATCTTCCTGCACTACATTGTAATGTGTTTTGTTGCGACTATCCCTTGGGTTTTCACGGCACGATATGGAAGTAGATTGCCAGAACTTTCTTGCACAGGTAATGCTATTGTAGTTGTCATTGTCACAGAAATGTGATTCTTCCCCACCAACATCATCTCATTCTGCTGCTACCCAGATGGGTGGTTTGTCTTAGTCTGGCATCTCAGCTGAGATCAGGACATAAGTGCTGGTAATGGAGACCCTTGCGCACACGTGCCTGGCTTACTCTTCTTGTGTAGCGCAGACTTTTTATGCATAACTCATTTGTATATTGCTTGCTTACTGCATTGCTGAGCAAACCTTCTGTGCTAAAATTCTGTTAGGAAACCCTGAGCTAGAGCTTTAGCATAGCGTTTCTACACTGAACTCTAAACTTGTACCTGAGGCAATGGAGAATTAAATGACTCGCCAAAATGGCACAAGGAAGGTAGTTCAGTTTTTTGTTAATGCCCATCATTTCTTGTGGACCTTACTGCCAAAAATAAAAAAAGCATGCAATTTTAGTTTGAATATAAATGCACTTGGTTTGCAGCTTGGCGTGCTGTGAGGGCTTGTGTGCATCAGTGATGCTGAGAGCTAAACTATTGGTAGTTTAACTATTGGTAGTTTAACTACTAGCAGGGTCTCCCAAGATGGACAGGTCTCAGCTGAGGTGCCAGACCAAGACAAACCACCCATCTGGGCAGCAGCAGAATGGGATAGTGTTGATGGAGGAGGATCACATTTCTGTAACAGCAGCAACACCACCAAACTTAAACTGCGCGGAAGAAATGCCCGGCAATCTACTTCTGTATCTTGCCATGAAAACCCAGTGGATAGTTACAACAAAACAAATTGTGCTATAGTGCTGGAAGATGAGACGCCCAGGTTGGAAGGCACTCAACTAGCTACTGGGGAAGAGATGAAGACCTTTCAGAGTAAAGCCAGTATTTATGATGTGGTTGGATCAAAGCCCTCGGGACGTCTGACTACTGATGTAGCTGCACATGAAATGAGACTCAGAAGCTGTAAAGATGTCTTACGCATTGGAACATGGAACGTACGAAGCATGAACCAAGGGAAGTTGGAGGTGGTCAAGAATGAAATGCAACGTGTACAACTTGATCTGTTGGGTGTCAGCGAACTGAAATGGACTGGCATCGGGCACTTTGCATCAGATGATCACATGGTCTACTATGCTGGAAATGAAAGACAAAGAAGAAATGGTGTTGCATTTATAATAAAGAAGAAACTTGCAAGAACTGTAATGAAATACAATGCAGTCAGCGAACGCTTAATCTCTATTCGTCTACGAGGAATGCCTAACACCACAACTATAATTCAAGTATATGCCCCAACAACAGTTTCAGATGAGAATGAAACTGAAGAGTTCTATGAACAAGTACAAGCTGAAATTGACAGAACATGCAAACAGGATATCCTGATAGTCATGGGTGACTGGAACGCAAAAGTTGACAACAAAGAAGAACGCAAAGTAGTTGGAAAATATGGACTTGGCAACAGAAATGAAGCTGGAGAAAGACTGATAGAATTCTGAAAGACCAACAATCTATTCATCTCAAACACCTTCTTCCATCAACACAAGCGGCGACTGTACACATGGACTTCACCCAATGGATTGTATAAAAATAAAATTGACTACATCTGTGGAAGTCAACGATGGAAAAGTTCTATAACATCAACAAAGACAAAACCTGGAGCTGACTGTGGTACAGATCATCAACTACTAGTATGCAAACTCAAGCTAAAGTTGAAAAAGAGCAAACCACTCATGAATGCAGCAAAACATGACCTTGAGAATATACCACTGGAATTTAAAGACTGCCTGCAAAATCGATTTGCTGCTTTAGATACAAATGACAGAGCTCCAGAAGAGTTATGAAATGACATCAAGAAGGTTGTGTTGGAAGAAAGCGAGAAGTCTCTACAAAAGGTGAAAAAGCAAAAAAGGCCAAAATGGATGACTGAAGAAACTCTGAAAATTGCCCAGAAACACAGAGAAGCTAAAGCCAGAGGAGAAAGAAAGACAATAACAGAACTCAACAGAGATTTCCAACATGCAGCAAGACAGGACAAGGAAAAGTACTACAATGTCACATGCAAGGAAATAGAAGCAGAAACTATTAGAGGAAGAACAAGATCGGCTTTCCTAAAGCTACGAGAGTTAAAGAAAAAGTTCCAGCCTCGAATTGGAATGTTACAAGATGCTCAAGGTTGAATGATGCTGAGAAGATCAAGAAAAGGTGGAAGGAATATACAGAGTTTTTATATGATAAAGATCAAGTGGACCAACAGCCGTTTCAACCTGTACCTTATTATCGGGAACCATTGGTGATGAAAGAAGAAGTTAAAGCAGCATTGAAAGCCTTATCAAAGAAAAAAGCACCAGGCATTGATAGCATTCCCATAGAAGTATTACAGCAATCTGATGCAGCTGTTACCATACTTAAAAGGCTCTGCCAAGAAATTTGGAGGACAGCATCATGGCCTACTGACTGGAAAAGATCTGTGTTTATACCAATACTAAAGAAAGGTGATCCAACTGACTGTGGAAATTATCGCACAATCGCTCTGATCCCACATGCCAGCAAGATTTTACTGAAGATTATTCAAAAGAGACTACAACCATACCTGGAACAAGAACTACCTGAAGTGCAAGCAGGGTTCAGGAAATGGCGAGGAACGAGAGACAGCATTGCAGATGTGAGATGGATCCTTGAAAAGACTAAAGAATACCAAAAGGATATCTATTTGTGCTTTATCGACTATAGCAAGGCTTTTGACTGTGTAAACCATGAGAAACTCTGGGCCACATTAAGAAGCATGGGTATACCAGAACACCTGATCGTACTCTTGCACAATCTGTACATTGATCAAGAAGCAGCAGTTTGAACGGAAGAAGGAGAAACAGAATGGTTTAAAATAAGCAAAGGTGTAAGACAAGGCTGCATACGTTCCCCCTACCTGTTTAATTTATATGCAGAACAAATCCTCAGAGAAGCAGGATTGTATGAAGACAGCAGAGGTGTGAAGATTGGTGGAAGACTCATCAACAACCTTTGCTATGCTGATACCACCACATTACTGGCTGAAAGTGAAGATGATCTGAAACATTGCTTCTCACAATCAAAGAACATAGTCTCAAAATGGGCCTGCACTTTAATGTAAAGAAGACAAAGATCATGACAACTGGCATAATCAACAGGTTCATCGTTGAAGGAGAAGAAATTGAAATCGTGAACAACTTTAACCTACTTGGATCAACTATCAATAAAGAAGCAACAAGCAGTCAAGAAATCTTGGCAGAATGGCTATGAAAGACCTAGATAAGATTCTCAAGAGCAGAGATGTCTCTCTCCATACAAAGATTCGACTTGTTCAAGCCATGGTATTTTCAATATCATATGGATGTGAAAGCTGGACAGTGAAAAAGACAGACAGGAAGAAAATTGATGACTTTGAATTATGGTGCTGGCGGCGAATACTGTGTACATGGACTGCCCGAAGAACAAACCAGTCAGTACTAGAGGAGATCAAACCTAAGCTTTCTTTAGAAGTTCAGATGACAAGACTTCGACTTTCATACTTTGGACACATCATGCGAAGAGAGAGATCATTAGAGAAAGACATCATGCTTGGCAAGATAGAAGGTCAACACAAAAGAGGAAGGTCAGCAATGAGATGGATCGATACAATAGCAGCTACGAGTACCAGTCTGTCAATGAGCCGCCTTACTCAAGGCCGAACACAATTTAGGATAGCTATCCAGAGGGTCGCCATGAGTTGACTCCGACTCGACGGCACTTAACATCAGCAGCAAAATATCACCCATTAATAGTGAACTTCTTTGATGTGCAATGTGCATTAGTGCTATTTTTTAAATTTGCATTTAGCTCCTACCTTTTTAAGTACTAGCTCAAGGCAAGTTACATTCAGGTACAGTATTTATTCCACTGTTCCCAAAGGGTTTACAATCTTAGAGCTCTACTTTTCATCTTGGTGCATATACATCAATAGGTCCCCGCTGTATAAGATGGGACACATGGTAAATAATGCACGTTAATATATGCAAGATCAGGTTAATGCAGTAGCACCTATTAGTAAATGCTTCCCTAAGTTTATACTTTAGGTAGTAGAGGTTAAGTGACTTGCCCAAGATCACAAGCAGCAGCAGTGGGATTTAAATCTTGGCTTCCTTGGTTCTCATTCTGCTACTCTAGCCACTACTCCTCTACTCACTGGTACTGTCCATATAAATACTGTATGTCATACTTTACAGTTCAGTTAAGTATATGCCATAAAATCTTGCTTTACGTAATTTAATTACAAACTTCTATTCCACTTGCTCTATAATTCTCAGTGAATTATAATACAGTAGTATACGCAATATAAATCAATATAAATATATACAGATAATAAGCAAAGCATCGTACACCCTTCTCCATATACTTCAAGCATCACTGTAGAGAAATCTAAAATAAAATGTTTTTAACGGCCTTCTAAGAGTCATAATTGCCCTTCTGTCTAATTTCTGAAAGGAAGGGAATTCTCTTCTTTGGATGCCCTAAAAACAAACATCATATCTAATATTCTTTTATGCTTAAGTCCACCAGTCAAAGGAGAAATCAGTTTAAATTGATGTATAGTTCTACAGTCTCAGAATGACACGGACAAATGGCATCAACTTAATCATATACAAAAAGATCCAAACCATAAATCATCTTAAAAGCAAAAATATAACAATAAAATTTGGGCTTCAACCAGAAGCCAACATAAGTGTAGCAGGAATGGGGAAGTTCTATCCCAAGGTTTGCCATCTAATATCAATTTAGCAAAAATATTCTGCAAAATCTGGAGTTTCTTTTTAATTTATCCTTTATTAATTTCAAATTAACCAACCAAAATGGCATTGGTATCAAATCACATTGCACTCCCAATAATCGCATAAGAAAACAACTACATAATAAGGAAATTATGAAGGATAATATCAACATGCTAACAGTCTAACAATATGGGGAACGTGCCAATCACAATATATAGGAAATATACTATAGCAAAATAGGCAAAGACTGCAGGAGAGAGTGTGACAGCAGAGGAGCACACTCCTCCCTCCCTCCCCCCCACACTCTTAAAGAAGAGGGCTGAGGATATGGCCTCTTGGATGCAGCATAACAGAGCCATTCTAAGCATCCTAATGACATCCACAAACAATGTAGGCATCCTTTGGGCCAGAAGTATACCAAGAAGCAAGCAAAGTCACAGGCTTCCTCTGCAAGGTCTTCTCCTTACGTCTGACCATGAAGAAAAAAATTAAGTAGACTAACTAGAAGACAATGAAAGATCCTACTTAAGCAGAGCCATCTTGCACAACACCCCCTTGGCCTTCTTCAAAAACTGAAAAATTTTAAGTCTCTCACAAATAAGCCCATATATAGCAACTATTATGATAATCCAAAATGGTAAAATTAAAGATTGAGCGACCTGTTTGATTTGTCTAATACTACTGCGGCGAAAGAGTCAGGAAAGGATACCAGGGGAATACAAGCCAAACTTTATTGTGCTAGCACAGACCCAGAGGAATCATTTCCAAAAACTCTGAGCCCTGAGTCAGGGGCTGTACAATTCTTATATACTCAGTTCATACCTACGTTCAGGTTTCTGACTGGTGCTCCCTTGGGTGCCTGCCCAATCATATTCCCTTAGGTAAGGGGCTATCCCTTCCCCCTACAGCACCAGAATCGAAACCAGAAACCTAACAAAGAGAACAAAGAAGAGAAAGGGTGAGGGGCAGCCCCTCCTGTGGGCTACAGATGGCACAAATGGCCTTGGATTACAGCACAGCCCTTCTCTGGCCGTTTGTCTATGCAATTTGTTGCATGGGCATATTCACTAGCCAGGGGCTGAATTCCTTTCATCCTGAGGTGACTGCCACATTCCCCCTTTTGATTCTTCCACCAGCGGAAGCAGGTGGAATCAAATCATCTTAGATAGGACAGGCCCCCCTCCCTCCTGTGGAAGGGCATGATAATTCCACATTCCGTTCTAGTTACCTTTAGACAAGGAGCACGGGAAGGCAGGACTGCAATGGAGGAACAACCCAGGGCTACTGCAAGGACAATAAACACACATATGTTAAACATTTTCAGCTACAGTGATCTGAACTGCCGTTAAGGTTTTAAAAAAAAGTAAGTCCTTCTTTCCACAGCTTCCGCCGTACGTAGGCCTGTCAGCTTCCGGTAGTGACAGGAGTAGGGCTGGAGGTTCCAACGGGGTCGATCCGATGCAAGGTGAGACGTAAAGGAAACCCAGGATGTTCTTCAGAGGTCCAAGGGTTGACTTCCTTGTCCACGGCTGGTTTCAGTCTAGAGTGATGTATCCATGGAGCGAGTTCTGCCACCTTTACTGCAGTGGGTGTTGAGAGTAGGACAATGTAGGCCCCCCTCCACTGGGGGGCAAGAGGGTTCTTTTTCTACTCCTTGACCCACACCCGGGTACCAGGCAGGAATGAGTGCAGAGGTTCGGTTAGCGAGACAGGCAAGCGGTCCTGAACCCAAGTGCGGAGACTCTGCAAAACAGAACTTAAAGCTAATAAAAGAGACTGCAAATAAATAAATAAAATAAATAGTTCCTGCCTAGTAATTTCCGACCCAATCTGGCCCATGTCCCCCTTTATACCCTGGACAATGGGGGGTGGCCTCCCATACAAGATTTCAAATAGGGATACCCCTCCTAGTGCTTTGGTTGGGGAGGAGCGCATCCTGAGGAGTGCTATGGGTAGAACTTGGAGCCACTTCAGATGAGATTCCTGGCAGAGCTTTGAGAGCTGGGCTTTCAATGTACGATTCATGCGCTCCACCTTTCCTGAATTTTGGGGGCAGTAGGCTGCATGCGACTTCCAGTTAATCTGTAGGGCATGGGCCAGCTGCTGGGTAACCCGAGACACAAAAGATGGGCCGTTATCTGAGCCCATGACAAGTGGCATACCAAACTGGTGAATAATTTCATGAAGGAGGGCCTTGGTGACTTCCCTTGCTTTTTCAGTTCTAGTGGGAAATGCCTCCACCCACCCTGAAAAGGTACAGACCAGAACTAACAAATAACGGTAGCCGTTTGCCCAAGGCATCTCAGTGAAGTCTATTTGAATGTTTTCCATTGGTTCTGGACCTACAGACTGAGTTCCTGGAGGGGGCAGGGGACCCTGTCGCGGATTGTTCTTTGCACAGGTCAGGCACCGCTGGGTTGCTGAAGTGGCCAAGGGCCCAAGCATGGAGATGTAAAAATGGGGTCTCAAAGCCTTTTCCATGGCAGTTTTTCCAAAATGGGTAGCCTGATGGAAGGCTTTAACAAAAGCGGGGCCCAGGGATTGGGGGATAACAGTGGGGCCAGGCGGAAGGTTCCTCCCATACGGGGGTAGGATTATCCAGCCTTGGTCATTCAGAACTCCCCCTTCCTTACAGCAAAAGTAATCCAGCTCATCCGGGGCGTAGCAGGGCACCCAGTGGCTAAGAGGTACTGTAAACAAAGGGGCCTGAACAGGGCAATGATCCCTCAGTGAGACTTCAGAGAGGGCAGCTCTCCAGGTAGCAGAGTCAGCCATCCAGTTTCCCTGGCAACCTCCCCTCCCCCTCTCTGGTGGCCCCGACAGTGCATTACAGCAACTTACTTTGGGGCCCAAACGGCATCTAACAGGGCCAGGATCTCACAACCAAACTTTATGGGCTTTCCTATCGATGTTATTAACTCTCGATCTTTGTAAAGGGCCCCATGGGTATGCAAGGTAGTGAAGGCATATTTGGAGTCAGTGTACACATTTATCCGCAGACCCTCCCCTAATAGTAAGGCTCTAGTAAGGGCCACCAGTTCGGCCTTCTGGGCCGAGGTTCCCGGGGCAAGGGCTGAGGACTATTACTGCACATAGGATCACCACCGCATACCCTGCACGCCGTTGACCATTGGCTATAAAGCTGCTCCCATCCACAAAATAGGTTACATCTGGGGTCTTGAGAGGGAGGTCTGTCAAGTCCGGGCAGCTGGAGAACACAGTATCCATAACTTCCAGGCAGTCGTGGTCAGGAGGTCCAGGACCAGCAGGTAGGAGCGTGGCCAGATTCAGGGTCTGGCTGGAGAGTAGTTCAAGTCGTGGATTTTCACACAACATACTCTAGTACTTGAGCATCCGAGAGTTAGTGAACCAATAGTTTCCCTCATGTTCCATGAGGATCAGGACGGAGTGTGGAACTGTGACCTGTAGGTTCTGGCCCAGAGTTAATTTGTCTGCCTCCTCCACCAGGAGTGCCATGGCTGCAATGGCCCGCAAACACGGAGGCCATCCTTTGGCAACTGTGTCCAGTTGTTTAGACAAATAGGTGACAGGGCGCTGCCAGGAACCAAGGGCCTGAGTTAGGACTCCCAGGGCAGTGCCTCCGACCTCATGGACATAGATGCAGAATGGTTTCTGTACGTTTGGGAGTCCTAAGGCTGGTGATGACATCAGAGCCCTCCTCAGGGCCTTGAAGGCCGTATCTTGCTCAGCTCCCCACTCCATGGGGGCCATTTCTGCTCCTTTTGTGGCCTCGTAGAGGGGTTTCGCCATCAGTGCAAAGTTTGGGATCCAGATACGACAATAACCTGCGGCCCCTAGAAAGGCCCTCAACTCCTTCCTGGTCCGGGGGATGGGTATACGACACACTGCCTCCTTTCTTTCGGGACCTAGTCGGCGGATCCCGGTGGACAGGTGAATCCCAGGTACTTGACCTCCGTTTGGCACAACTGCGCCTTGCTTCTGGAGACCCTGTATCCTGCCTCCTGCAGGAGGTAAAGCAGATCGTTGGTGGCCCGCACACACTCTTCCCGGGAGTCTGCAGCAACTAGGAGGTCATCAATGTACTGCAGTAGGATCCTTTTGCCAGGAGTGACAGGGTAATTTGCTAGGTCTTGACTGAGAGCTGCACTGAAGAGTGTGGGCGAGTTCTTGAAGCCCTGAGGTAATCGGGTCCAGGAAAGTTGGCCCCGTGTTCCGGTGACGGGGTCCTCCCATTCAAAGGCAAATAGAGGTTGGCTGGCTGCCATGAAGCGCACACAGAAGGCGGCATCTTTTAAGTCCAATACTGTAAAGTGGGTGGCCTCGGCAGGGATCAGTCCCAGGAGAGCGTAGGGGTTTGGGACTACAGGGTGTATAGCAACGACTGCATCGTTTACCCTTCTCAGGTCTTGGACCGGATGATAATCCCCCGTTCCGGGTTTCTTGAAAGGGAGGAGGGGTGTATTCCACGGTGATTGACATTTTTGCAGTAGTCCATACTTAAGTAGTTTTCTCAGATGCTGGTGGATCCCCTCTACCGCAGGCCGCGGGAGAGGGTATTCTTTCACATGTACTGGTACCGCCCCTGGCTTGAGGTGACAATAAATGGGGGGGGGGCATTCTTTGCCAGACCGGGTGGATTTCCTTCCGCCCATACTTCGGGTGGGGCTCGGATACCGGGTGGGACACTGGGGTCCGGGGGCCTAGACGGGGAGGTACTGTAGAGTCGCCATTCCTCTTCATGGGGGACGGACAGAACCAGTATGCCGGCGGGCTTCCCTTTCAGTGTCATTTCCATATGTCCCCCTTCAGCAAAGGATATCTGTGCTTGAAGTTTGGTAAGCAAGTCACGGCCCAGGAGGGGGACTGGACATTCCGGCATGCACAGAAATTGGTGGGATATCCTCTGTCCCCCTAGTTCACAGGTATGAGTTTGCAGGAAGGATCTGGTAGTCCGAGCACCAGTGGCCCCCACAATAGTGACTGCACAGGAAGACAGGGGGGCCACGGGCCTTGCCACCACAGAATGTTAGGCCCCGTGTCCACCATAAAGTCCATAGGTTGGTCCCCAATTTTCAAACTGACCATAGGCTCCTGGGGACCTAGCAGAAACTTGGAGCCCGGTCTGGCTTAGTAGTCTGTGTAGTATTCTTCTACCTCGGCCAGGCCCTCAAATGCCATATCTTCCCTCCACTGGTGTTGATGTTGAGATTCAGTGCCGTTTTGTGCCCTTCTCCCTGATGCAAGAGCTCCTCGCCCTCCATTCCATGGGACCCCGCGGTTCTGGCATTCATTCTTCCAATGTCCTTCTTCCTTGCAATAGGCGCACTGATTTGCACCTAAAGGGGTCGCGTAGCAGGAAAACGAGAAAAATGACCCCTACACCTCTGCCCTTCATCCTTCCAGCAGGTGGCCCTCCCCGGCGATGCTCAACGAGAGCAGCGGCGAGGAAGTCGGCCTTTTTCTTCACCTTCCAATCACTCTCTCTCCTCTGTTCCTGGTCCCGATTCACAAATACCTTCTGCGCAACTTCCATTAACTGTGTAGCATTCATGCCCGCGAATCCTTCCAGCTTCTGTAGCTTCCGCCTGATATCCCCCTGGGACTGTCCCACAAAAGCGGTATTTACCATTCGTTGGTTCTCGGGGGCCATCGGATTGCATAGAGATGATATGCTTCTGACAGGTGCTCATGGAAAGTGGCAGGGCTCTCATCGGGTCGCTGCAGAACCTCAGAAATCTTTCCGATGTTCATAGCTTTTTGGCCGCCTTTCTTCAGGCCCTCCATTAGAGCCTGGCGAAAACGGGCTAGTGAGGCTGCGCCAGTTGCATCATTCGGGTCCCAGTGAGGGTCTTTGCCCGGGAAATCCTGGGCCGCGGCCTGTTGCGCATTAAGGGCCCCGGCAGGAGGATTTCCTTCCAACCATTTAATGGAAGCCGCTAATATTCGGGACCGCTCTTCAGTGTTAAAAAGGGTAGACAAGAGTTGTCGGCAGTCCAACCAAGTTGGCTGGTGAGTCTGCATAATAGTGGCCATAAGGTCAGTGAGGTCCTGAGGCTTCTCTGTATAGGTGGTGTAGTGGGTCTTCCAGTTAAGCAAGTCGGTGGTGGAAAAGAGTATGTAGACTAGACTCGGAGGCCCCAAGACGATTTCCTGTCGCTCGTTCAGAGTGGGGAACCTCTGGGCCTCACGCAAGGGCATAGTCTTAGTGTCTCGACCGAGTAGATTTCTTAAGCTGTATGCTGGACTAGACTTCTCTGATTGTTTTGGCAGAATTCCGGAGGTATCGGAGGATGACCCCATGCTGGCAAACGAGTCTCGGGTGTCCCCATCAACCACATATGTGGAATCAGATGAGTCAGGGCTGCTGGGGGGTCCCTGTCTTCGGGAGAGGACTGAAGAGCAGGGTACATAGGGTGGCTGGTGGAGGGGGCACCTATGCCTGGCGGGGTAGCGGGAGAATCACCCAAAGCCTGTTCCACAGGCTCCTTATATGGCGGTGGGACAGGGGCACTGTTCTGATACAGGAAACCTTGAGGGAGGGGCTGGGGCTCTGGTTGTTCAGGGGACTGATAAACTGGAGGGCGGAGTGTCCGGTTAGGGTTTATACTTCCTATCGTTTTTGAAACTAGAATCCTACAATGTTCTTCATAACACTTAGTTATCCAAGGGGGTCATTTCTGGCAGACCTCTAACCAGGAATCTATATATGGGAATTGATCTGGGTGCTCTTGGCGTACAATTTGATGGACTAAAGACACAAAACAGACAGCCAAAGCTCCTGAGGTGAGCCATGAGGTAGACAGAATTGGCCACTCCCTCTCACATAATACTTGCAATCTAGGGACACACATTTTTACACCATAATCCCCAGAGAAACCCTTTTTAAAGTTTTTGATCATATATTTCAGAGGCATCAAAGTGGACTCAGACCCACCCATAATGACCCATAGACTTCAAACAAAAGGAGCGGGTAGGCGAAATGGAGGTAAGGGGTCCGTCCAGGCCTAAAAACAAAGAAGGAGAGACAAACACCACACGCTTCCTCCTTTTTGCGACCTGGGCGCGGTCACTCGGCCAGGAAATGCGCTACTCAGGAGTCCACAATCACTCGGTATCTATTCTCAATACCTCTCATACATACACAAGCAACCATACAGACCCTTCCCATCAATCCCAGTAACTTACTAACAAAAGGTCAGTGTTTCAGTCACAAAAGCAGCTTACTCGGACTGAGCAGAGAGGTGATTATGCTCTCATAAAAGATCCAACCTTACAGTCTAACTATATCCCCTTAGTACTCACCGGATCCGGTACAGGTAACAGGACAGGGTTGGTTTCCAAACTCCACACGGGTTCAAGGGTGTCGGCCGGAAGGAACCAGCGGCTCTGGCGAGGCAAGAAGGAAATTCTCCCCGGAACAACCGCCCGGTGGTGCCTGAGATTTCCCCCTGCGTTTGGCACTCCCCAGTTCTGACCGGTCCAAACCCAGAGGCGGTAAATGCCAAACCTTTACTGCGAAACATTACCGCGCTTCCCGGTCAGGGAACCAGAGAAATGCTGCGGCAAAAGAGTCAGGAAAGGACACCCGGAGTCCACTGTTCCCTCTAAGCTGTGCGCGCGCACACACCTCGCCGAGTGAGCGCACATACTTTACAGCAGAGCGCACAAAAATTACAGTTCTGATTCTGATAGAAAACAACACAGACGCCTTAAAATTTAAAAGTTGTTGTGTATTTACGGTTTTCACAAGTTCTACAATATTTTCTAGTGCAATCAATGTGATGTACATACTATATTCTGACGTGTAGTCAAATTTTAAAGTATATAACTCCGAGTGTCGTTATGTAGCGCACAAAAATTTAACCTTCCTTCAAAAGCTGCACAGCTGATATTTTATGCGCACACAGCCTACAGAAAATTAGAGGGAACATTGCCGGAGTCTCGTGGGAATACAAGCCAAAGTTTATTGTGCTAGCACAGACCCAGAGGAACCATTTCCAAAAACTCTGAGCCCTGAGTCAGGGGCTGTACACGCCTTATATACTCAGTTCTTACCTACGTTCAGGTTTCTGACTGGTGCTCCCTTGGGTGCCTGCCCAATCATATTCCCTTAGGTAAGGGGCTATCCCTTCCCCCTACAGCACCAGAATCGAAACCAAAAACCTAACAAAGAGAACAAAGAAGAGAAAAGGTGAGGGGCAGCCCTTCCTGTGGGCTACAGAGGCAGCCCCTCCTTTGGGCTACAGATGGCACAAATGGCCTTGGATTACGGCACGGCCCTTCTCTGGCCGTTTGTCTATGCAATTTGTTGCATGGGCATATTTACTAGCCAGGGGCTGAATTCCTTTCATCCTGAGGTGACTGCCATAATACTACAAAGTTTATAAAATACTGTCTTTACCATGTTTGTAATAAGACATTCAAATTTTAATGAAGAATCCAGGGTTATTCCCAGAAACATAAATGGTGTTACCAGAAGTAACATTTGCTCCTGAATTACTGTATTAACCTGTGGAATAACCTGATCATCCTCCCCCTCACATCTAAAGTTCATTTGTCTTATCTAAATTAATTGTCATTCTATTCTTTAGCAACCAATCAATTCTACGGTAACAAGTACTAGTAATGCTGTAAGTCAGGGGCAAAGAATCATTAAAAAGGACCAATATCATTATACCACTGATGTACAAGTACAAAAGGCATCAAGACCATACAAACCTTTGGCCAAAGAACTCCAAAATATTATCAAATAGGGATCTTGAAGCTTTGGGACCACAGATCCCAGTCTAATAGACAAAATTGATGCACCTTATTTGAATATCAATCTATGGAATTTTAAAGTGTGTGGCACCTCTCCAATTTACCAATACGTCTGAATCATTCTCTACTGAATACTGCCTTTTCTCAGAAAGTACAAACCAGTGAATCCTTTTTTGTTCCAAAAGTACTATATATAGTAGGTGTCTCATGTTCTTCTTAAAGAAAGAGTGGGTTGTTTGGAGTAGTCCCTTTCTTAATTATTACTACTGTCTGTACTTACTCTGAACTCGCAGATGGCATTTCATATTCTTGCCAGGAAATCAGGGCTTTACCAGAAACTTGACATTCTCTCGCCAACCATTGCTCTTATAGCTTTTCAGTCTCTCAGTGCCATTTACTTTAAGTGTACATACACATATCTGTCTGACATAGATCCAATGCCAGTCTAAACAATTATCTTTTGCAGTCCACCTTTTTATCGCTCCGAAGATTCCATGCCCTTTGTCCTCTCCTTAAGCAGTCAGCATTAATCACTATTCTTCTTTATCCCATATCACCAACTTTAGATTATTGCAATATGATCTTCTCTGGCCTCCCGACTTCACAGATTAAACATCTTCTAACCATTCAGAACACCGCTCTTCCTGCCCTCGTTGGTGCTAAACAACCACATCACTCCATTATTTATAGAGTATCATTGGCTTCCATTTCCCAGCGTATTCATTTCAAAATCCTTACGTTAACTCACAAAACACTTTATTATTCTGCACCTCATTCTTACAGAATTGACTATTCCTTACACACGCAACAAAACTCTAAGGTCCTTATGTGACAACCACCTGGTACTTCCTCCATCCAATAGAATGCATTTGGAGGTAACCCTTAGGTCCGCTTTTAGTCATCAGGCCCTGGCCCTTTGGAACTCCCACTCCACGCATCTGTGCCTTGAGGCTTCCTTTACACAAATCAGGTCCCAACTCAAAACATATTTTTTTGTACAAGCTTCCAATATTGAGCTGGAGAGCACCCAGGTTGCTGCCTCACAGGGGGATAACCATTTTTAAATGTTCTCTCTTGATCACGTGAGCACATGAGCGGGTGAGGTGCTCCTTGCTGCACTCCTGGGTCGCTCGGAAATCTTTGGACTTAAACGGAGGCGAAAGTGGGCGAGTTGAGGTGCAAACTTGTTGGAGAATAGTGGAGTATACGGGGCTGCCTTGGAACTGAGAAGGACACAAGTTGGAGTGCGATGAAGGCAGCGGCGAGGAGAGAAAAGACTGCCACGTCCCGAGAAAACAAAATGGCGACAGGCCTGAAAGGAGGTACTGGGCAGGGATCCCTGGAGAAGGAGAGTGGTGAAGCAGCTCCCAAGGAAACGGCACAAGAAGTGGTCAGACTGCTGGAGCCTAAGTTTGATAATGCCTTGCAAAAGTTGGAGGTTATGGGTGAAACCTTTACAGAGCTGACTAGGAGAATTGAAGAAGTAGAGCAACGTGTGATGGTGCTCGAGGAAGGGGAACTGACGCTAGAGAGAACTAGCCAGAAGCAGCAAAAACAGATTGAGGCACTGCTGCTTAAAGTGGACGATCTGGAGAATCGATCCAGACGAAACAATATTCGCCTGGTCGGGGTGCCTGAATCGCGGCTGGACCACCAACTTCTGGACTTGTTTGAGACATGGCTGCTGAAGGAGTTGGGCCTGGACCATCTGATTGGGCATATCAAGGTGGAGAGGGCTCACAGGCTTGGCCAGCGCATGGAGGGCAGAGAGCGTCTGCGCCCCGTATTGGCCAAGATTTTGAACTTTCAGCATAAAACTCTTCTACTACAAGCGTATCGGAAGAGGAGAGAATTAAAACTGGACAATGCTTTGATTCTCATGTTTCAGGATTACTCTTCGACGGTGGCAGCTAAGAGGAAGGAGTTTTCAACTATCTGTGGTGAGCTTGCACGTGGAGGAATTCGCTTTGCGCTCAGTTATCCGGCCACACTGTGGATCTTTCACAATGGCAAAACACATGCTTTTGAACAAGCGGCTGCGGCTCGGTCCTTGGTGACTGCTCTCCTATCCAAGAACAAGTCTGGAGATACCTAAGCGTGTGAATTTCTGGAGACCCTGGTCTGCCTGGACTTCTCAGCATTGGGACTGGCATGTCATACTAAGTGCCTCATTACTCGCCTCTAATGACCTTACGTAGAGGGGCCTGGAGGTGTGGACGGTGATCTAGCTCCAGTTGGAGCGTCTTGCCTAGGCAAGACCGAGTGTTTGTGTGGGACACAGGGGGGTGGGGGTGGGGAAGGGGGAGTGAGTGGAGGATGTTAACCGTTGTTTAGCGTACTAAGTTTGTATGGAAAAGTTCCCGGGGAGAGGAGGGAGGGATGGGGGAAGGGGGGTGGGGAGGGGCTGAGAAGGGTCAGGGGGGGTGCTTGGGCATCTTTGGATCTCATGGAAGTACAGCACGGTGGTGAGAGTACTGTCCTGGGGCCGAGGCTGGGCGGTCCCTGGAATAGATATTTGTAGTCCTGCAGTAAAAGGCCGAAGACCTAGATACAAATTAATCATAGTGTAAAAATCATCTCCTGGAATGTTGGCGGAATAGGCTCTCCTGTTAAGCGAACTAAAATACTACAAGCTTTAAAGAGGAAAGGAGCGCATATAGCTATTACAGGAGACACATCTCAGTGAGCAGGAGCATCAGAAATTGGTAAAAGATTGGGTGGCCAACATGTATGGGGCTTCATCTGGGGGGAAAACGGCGGGAGTGGTGGTCCTGGTAAGGAGGGGGATCCCATTTGAAGTGAAGCAGGTGGAGTCTGACCCGAAGGGGCGGTACATTTTTCTCCAGGCTAAATTGGGTAATGATGAGATATGGATAGGAAATGTTTATGCACCAAATATATGATCATGCCTTCTTTAAATTGCTCCTGGGCTTTGTGAAGAGAGCGGGAGATGGTAAACTCATAATGGCCGGGGATTTTAACTGCCCCCATGACCCTCTTCTGGACAAATCGATGACAAGTGGGGGGGGGGGCTTGGTCTAAGAAAGGGATAGGCTATCTTTGTAGAATGGGGGGCCTGCTGGACGTCTGGCGTGTCCTGCATCCGGGTGAGCGTGTCTATACCCATCAATCGAGAGCCCACCTTACTTGGTCAAGACTGGACTATATTCTGGTGAGTGAGGAGGCCTTTCCCAGGGTAGATCAGGCGAACATAGAGCCCATAACAATATCAGACCATGGGATGGTTTGGGTGACCTGGGAGTGCCAAGGCGTAGGAAAGTCCAGCTGGCGATTTCCAGCGTATTTATGGGAAGATAAGGACTTCCGGAGCTATTTGGAAACAAACTGGGATGAATATGTTCTTTTCAATGATACACCTGATTGTACACCTCTTTTATTCTGGGAAGCTAGTAAGGCAGTCATGAGGGGGGTAATAATTGCTTACACTGCTAAGAGGCGCAGACATTTAGATCATAGTATCCTGGTGATGGAGCGTAGCCTTCGGGACTTGCAATGTAAGCTTAGCATTCCCGGTAGATCGGGCGGTAAGACACAGCAGCAGGAATATGTTGCGGCCCAGCTGGCTCTTAATGAGCTCCTTCAGAGGCGAGCTAAGATGTCTTTGCAGTACTACCGGCATAAATTGTATAGATATGGGAATAGGTCTGGGAGACGTTTAGCAAGGCTGGTGAAAGAACCGGGTGGCGCGCGTTTTGTTCCCGTTCTGAAGGATGACGAGGGGAAATTACAGCACCAGCCGAAGCACATAGCAACACTTTTACGGAACTTCTACTCCCACCTTTATACGGAAGAGAAGTGCGACAATGTTAAAGGTAGAATGTTCCTGGAGGGGTTGTCATTGCCCCAATTAACTGAGGAAGAGGTGCGTAGCCTCAATGCCCCTTTGTCGGGGAGGGAACTCCAAGACGCCATACGAAAGGGGAAAGCACATAAGGCTCCAGGTCCCGATGGGTTTGGAGGAGAGTACTATAAAATATTATCACCCAGACTGGCTCCCAGTATGCTAGCGATGTATGCGGAGGCGCTCCAAGAAGGGGGTTTCCCTAGAGACATGCGGTGTGCAAATGTTACTGTAATCCCAAAGCCCGGGAAGGACCCGCTTGACGCGGCGTCCTATAGGCCCATATCGCTCATCAACTGTGATGTTAAGATTTTAGCCTCGATATTAGCGCAGCGGTTGAACCCTATTTTGCCGTCTTTAATAGCTGATAGGCAGGTCGGCTTTGTCTTGGGGAGAGATGCGACTAAGAACATTGCTAAATTGCTATTGGGAATGGAGCACTGTCTTGAGAAGGAAGAGCCCCTGCTGTTGGTTAGTCTAGACGCTGAAAAAGCGTTTGACCGGGTGGCTTGGACCTACCTATGGGATGCGTTGGGTAGCTTTGGGATTCGGGGGGAGTTTGCCCAGTGGGTTCGGGTACTGTATATGCTTCCTACGGCGCGGATAGGTGTGAATGGGGTCTTCTCTGAGACATTTACATTGAGTAGGGGTACGTGACAGGGCTGCCCCTTGTCCCCTCTTCTGTTTGTCCTCGCGTTAGAGCCTCTTTTGAGGGCCATTCAGCCGGAGGCCCAGGTGATAGGGGTGCAAATGGGGAATGAGGAACTGAAGCTTAGCGCTTTTGCGGATGACATGCTTCTTTGTTTGACTGAACCGCAAAAGTCGTTACAGCGAGTCCTACAACTCATTCAGGAGTTTGGTAGCTTTTCTGGGTTAAAGGTCAATACTTCTAAATCAATGGCCTTAGATGTTGGCGGGAGAGTGCGACCGGTTTGGTGCGGTGATTTCCCCCTTGCGTGGGCGGCGGGTTCCATCAGATACCTCGGCATACAGTTACCGGCGTGCCCAGAGAGGTTTTATTCAGAGAATGTGGCGGGCATGCTCGACAGGGCGCGGGATACGTTCCAGAGATGGCGAGCTTTCCCACTGTCTCTGCGAGGCAGGATTGCGTTGTTCACTATGGTAGAACTTCCCCGATGGTTATATATGTTGCGGCTTTTGCCAATTTGGGTTCTGGCGAGAGATTGGAAAGTCTTTGATAGGCACTTGAGTGGATTTCTTTGGAGAGGTCGCCGGGCCCGAATCCCGCTGAGGGCCTTGCGGCGAAGGAAGGAGGAAGGAGGGCTGGAGCTCCCTTCACTGAGAAACTATATTCTTAGATATCTGACCAGACACATTTGGGGTTTGTTGATAGATGGTGGCGGGTGTACCCCAGAACAACAATTGAGGGAAATTTGCTCCCCTTATCACTGCCTATATTTGCTCCACATGCTGCGTCCACGTAGTATGGGGAGTAGGAAGGAAAGTGCATATCTGAGAACTCTACGGGTGGCTTGGCGAGAGATATGTGCGAGGACTGGCTGGGATGGGAACGGTTCCCTTCTGTTGCCACTGGTGGGGAACCCGGATTTTCTCCCGGGCTTTGCTAGTTATACGCTGTTCCATGCCTGGCAGCAGAGAGGAATAGTGTGCGTGGGGGATTTGGGTAGAAATGAGAGAGGTGTATTGGATAGCTATCAGCAGTTTAGTCTTCAGTATGGATTGCCTGCTCGGGACTTTTATGGATACCTCCAACTTCGACATTATGTTGACCAGTTGAGGAGGAGGGTCCCAACCCTGTTGGACGTGAAAGATCCGAGGAAACCGATTGGTGGGTGGGTGGGTGGAGAAAGATTTGCTAAACTGGGATGAGAGGAAGCAACTGCTCTGCCCACTAGAGGGCCCTTGTTATCTTCTGGCACTGCTTCAGCGTTGGAATAGGGAGGGCTTGGTTGAGCTGACATTGGAAGTCTTGCAGTCCACGTTTGAGCGAATTCCCAAGGGGGCAGTCTGGATGTACTTCCAGGAGATGCAATATAAATTTATTTGGAGAGCGTACACCAGTGATCACTGGGCGCATAAAGTAGGCTTGCGTGATAGTGCTGTGTGTGCCTGGTGCCAGCAAGCTGAAGGGATGCTCCTCCATAAATTCTGGATATGCCCTGAGATCCAGGGCTTGTGGATGCAGGTGATTGATAAGATGGAGGAGTGGTTGACGGAGGCGGCTCCCAGGCAGTGGGAGGTGTGTTTGTTTCACTTCTGGGAGAGGGGCCGGCCTATGGTTGCACCCCATCATAGAGTAATATTTGAAAGGGGCCTTCTCCTAGTGAAGAAGGTCATACTGAGTAGTTGGGTTGGGGGCGCTCCTCCGCGATTTGGGGGTTGGATAAAAGCAGTGCTCGATTTGATGTATATGGAAAAGCTAACGGCGAAGCAATTGGGTGGAAAGCAGTGGGACATATATGTTGAGCTATGGTTACCTGTCATTAATACCCTCTCCTCCCAAGAGCGCAGCGCAGTGTTGAATGTATAGCTGACTCCCCTCGAAGGAGAAACTCTCCATGACATGTGGGTAATGTTGAGTTGAGATGGGATGCTCTTGCTTTTGATTTAGATCTAACCTTTAATTGTATGACGGGGTGGACTGAGCTTCCAGAGGTGCTCGGGCACTAGGCCCTAGCATTTTACTTTGGAGGGAGGGGTGGGATGGGATGGGAGGGGGGGAGATAGATTTTGTATAGCCTCTTGCAATCTGTTATATGTCCCTTGAAAAATGCTGATCTTTATGGTTAATAGGGGTGATGTGCAGATCTGCTCCCTATGTGGGTGGGCGGGTGGGGTAGGGCTATAATCATTGAACGCACGGGGTATTAACACCTACTGATAATTTTGGGTCCCCTCTCCGGACAGCTGGACAAATGGACGAATAGTTGCCTATTCGGGTGTGGGGATGGGGCCGTTAGTAGGGAGGAGTTGGTGCGGGCATGTAGTATTCTGTAGCTCTGTACAATTCATTATGATTCATTATGAACGTTGATAGCTGCTGGATGTACACTGTTTTGGATATGGATGTAATGTACCCTATTGTTACTTCAGTTTGTAAATCAATAAAAAAAGAATTTGAAATAAATGTTCTCTCTTATCTTGTTGCTACCTGTCCTTATGAAATTGTAGTTCTGCCCTCTTGGTCTGATATTTTTATATATGTTATAATTTTTTTTTATTGTAAACCACCCTGTATGCTGGGGCCAAGGGCAGTATATTAAATTTTAAATAAACGATGAACATCCCCTTCTATAACATTCACGTTAGCACTAGGGCTGAAAATTTCAAGGTTTATCCTTTCTGGGATATACCATGTAACACAGATGGTACAGAAGAAAATCTTATTTTATTTTGTTGTACAACTACTGTATAGTTTGTTAAATCACTTCATTTGTTTTAAAATCTCATGTAGCATTATAGTATTCAACGTTTAAATGGTATTGTCCTGGTCATTATTATATATTTATGTATTTTGTGATATTTCATATGTTTATTTGGATCCACCCAGAATGGATAGTGAATGGCAGAAATGAAGTATTTTAAAATAAATAAATGATAAAACCTATTAAATTTCTTCAATTCAAATGTGCTTTTTCACAGTATAATTTACTCAGGATCACAAAGTTTGATTGGTTGATGACACCATCATGGCAAAGGTGTCCTCCAGTTTTAAGCAATTTTAAACCTTAAAAAAATCAAGAGAGACTGATATTTGCATCAAATAGTGTTTCTCTCTCCTATGCATTGTATCTTTAGTAGAGCCAACTTAGTCTTAATATAGCAAAAAAAAAAGCAAAATGGTGATTTACTCAACTCCAAGGATTACAAAAGCATGTTTGAAATGGTTTTCTTTTCAGAAAATTAATACATTTTTATTTATTTTATTTACCTTCTCTTATATACCGCGCTATTCTGCATCAGTGTGGTTTACATTGAACAAACTGAAAAAACATTGAACAGGGCATTATAACTTGGAGATAACTATTTTACAGGGAACATGGGCTATGGAGGGTCCTTCCGGCCCAAGGTTGCTGTCCTCTAGTGGGATTTGAACCCCTGACCTTCTGGCCTGAAGTACCGTGCCCCAAAGGCAAGGTACTTCAGGCCAGAAGGCTTAAAACCAGAAATACTGGCATTCCTAACCAACCTAGCTAAACTCACTACACCATTATGATAAATGTAACCCTCAAATTGTGTTGTATTAATGTTGTTAAATACCCTCATGTAATGTAAAGCACCCAAATGTTAAATGTAACCCAATTGTGATGTCATGTAGGAAAGGGAGGAGTGGCTCAGTGGTTGGGACAGGTTACCTCAGGCCGGAAGGCTGGGGGTTCAATTCCCGCATGGGGACAAGCAACTTCAGGCCGGAACGATACAGAGGCATTATAATATCCTTTGTTTTATTCTCCATTCCATTCCCTATGATACCTAGCATTCTATTTGCTCTCTTGGCCCCCACTGCACTCTGGGCGGAGAGTTTCAACATGTTATCCATGATGACGCCTAAATCTTTTTCCTGGGTGGTGGGTTGCTAATGTGGAACCTTGCATCGTGTAACCATAGTTTGGGTTGTTCTTTCCTAGGTGCATAACTTTGCACTTGTCCACATTAAATTTCATCTGCTGTTTGGATGTCCAGCCTTCCAGTTTTTCAAGGTCCTCTTGCAATTTTTCACAATCCTCATGGGTTTTAACAACTTTGAATAATTTTGTGTCATCTGAAAATTTGATTACCTCACTCGTTATTCCCATTTCCAGGTCATTTATGAATATGTTAAAAAGCAGCAGATCCAGCACAGATCCCTGGGGTACTCCACTATTCACCTTTCTCCATTGGAAAAATTTGCCATTTAACCCTGCCCTCTGCTTTCTATCTTTTAACCAGTTCCTGATCCACAATAGTACACTGCCTCCTATCCCATGACTTTTTAATTTCACCAAAAGTCTCTGATGAGGGACCTTGTCAAAAGGCTTTCTGAAAATCCAGATACACTATATCAAATGACTCACTTTTGTCTACCTTTTTATTCACATCTTCAAAAAAAACATAACAGATTAGTAAGACAGACCTTCCTTGGCTAAAGTCATGCTGGCTGTCTCCCATTAAGCCATGACTATCTACATGTTCACTAATTTTGTTTTTATAATGGTTTCTACCATTTTTCCCAGTACTGACGTCAGGTTTGTAGTTTCCCGGATCACCCCTGGAACCCTTTTTAAAAATTGGCGTTACATTGGCCATCCTCCAATCTTCAAGTATTACAGATGATTTTAATGATAGTTCACAGATTACTAATCTGCAATCTCATATTTCAGTTCTTTCAACACCCTTGGATGTATACCATCTGGTCCAGGTGATTTACTACTGTTCAGTTTATCAAATAGTTGTAATACATCTTCCCGGTGTATTAATATTTCTTTCAATTCTTCTGTGGCATCATTTTTAAATACCATTTCAGTCATGGGTAACATCCCTACATCTTCCTCAGTAAAGACTGAAGCAATGAATTCATTCAGTCTTTCTGCTAAGGCCTTGTCCCCTCTTAGTGCCCCTTTTACCCCTCTATCATCTAATGGTCCAACTGACTCTCTGAGGTTTTCTGCTCCTTACCCACCAGCACCCATCTACCTATTCCTCACCTATTCACTAGACTATCATCACCCCAAAGTAGCTAGCTAAGAGTTTGGATAGTTGGTTTGAGGAGTTGGAGGGTGGAGTTTAAGCAGGTAAGAAGTGGATTGGCTGAGTTGTGGGATGTAGGTAGGTAGATAGGTGGATAGAGGAGTTTTGAGAGTCCTGCACTTAGGCTGCCAGGGAGCAGCCCTTTAATCAAGACCCTGGGACCAGGGCCTGTGCTAGGGTTTATGGCACCCCCTCCCTGCAACTTATAAATTAGAACCCCCTCCTATTAATGTTGTCTAGGCTCCAGCCTCCTTTTTCCCCAAAACTCCTTGGTGAACTCTTTTCACGTGATGCTAGTATTTCTCCTTCAAATCCAATGTCATAAGAAAACTGCTGTAAAAGGGAAATGCATAGCCAGAATAAAAACAACTACTGAGCAGTAAATACATCATTATGAACAGGCTGCAATAGTCCAAGAGTATGTTAAATTTTAGATATGGATCAAAAGAAAAATACTCAGTCGTGCAGACAACTCAAATATTTTACTCACTGAAAAAATTTGTAGGAGAAAGATTTTGTATAGAAGGAAGGAATCAAAAACATAGCCATGCAGTCAATGTACATCTAGAAACTATAAACAACATTGTTGAGAGAAAAGCAAGAACAACATGGCCACTTTCTGGCTAGACCAAGGAGTAAATTCCATGCTTTTACCCATTACTCTTAGATTTTCAGGATTTCTTTCCCAAAATTATACTTTACTTCAGAGTGAGGCGAGAGAAAGCATAGGAATAGTAGGAATAAGTCCTCACATATGGTGATGTCACCGATGGAGCCCTGCATGGAACACTCCCCAACTTCCAAAGGAAGCTTTGGGAGGTATGCAGCGCATGTATGCTTGCCCTCTCCATCCACTGCAGTGCCATATTCTCAAGTATGACAACACAGCAGTAGCCAAAAGGCAACTCCATGGGAAGGTAGGAGGGTTGCGAGGACGTATTCTTGCTATTCACGGAGAACACCTGCTACAGGTGACTAACTATGCTTTCTGCTAGAACAAGCAGGAAATAAGTCCTCATGTATGGAACTTCCAAATTCCAGGCTACTGGAACTCGAGGAGAAAGAATAGCTCAGCCGTGCATTGAGAACTAGAGGCCAGGAAAACCAGAGAGGCAGACCTGTCGAGGTACCCATTTGATGCAGTATCCACAGTCGACATTGACCAAGAAAATTTTGAGTAGGTAGTCTGGATAGGTAGAAGAGCTGGTGGGCAGGAGTTGACCCTCAAGACCCAAACAAATGCCAGATTACAGCCTGGCCAAAATTGCAATCCTGTCAGGAATCCCCATCCAGACAGTAGTGGGCTGCGAAGGTATGGACTGAAGACCGAAGACAGAATGGAGGTTGGCTACCAATGTAACCATCACACAGACATTATGTACAATGACATGACCCTCAAGGCTCACACCAGCCAAGGAATATGCATGGGCGATGCAATAAGCAAGCCAGAGGGATAGCATACACTTCGAAACAGTGACCCGCAGCCTAGTGGGGTTGAAGGAAATTAAAACCGAGGAGACTGAAGGAGTGCCAATGCATGATTACAATCCAGCATGTGGAACACTGCTTCACCGCGATTGGTGAGAGGAAAAAAAAGTTGGAAAGACAATAGACTGGTTGAGGTGGAAAGCATAGACTACCTTTGGCAGAAAATGCAGGTACGTGCGGAGCACCACCCGGTTCTGATGGAACCTGGTGTATGGAGGGTGTGCAACCAGAGTCTGGAGTTTACTCACACACCAGGCCAACGTGACAGCCACTAGAAAGTAGACCTTCCAGATCAACAACTTCAGCAGACATGCATTCAGCAGCTCAAATGGGGCCCACAGGAGCTGGCTGAGGACCATGATGTTCAGGTCCCAAGCAACCATAGGGGGCTTAACCTGAGGCTTTCAGAGAAGCAAGCCACACATGTATTGGGTGCACCAGAGACTGAGCCAAGATGGGCTTCCTATCACAGGTACAATGGAAGGTTTCTATTGCACTGAGATTCACATGCATAGAGTTAGACGAGCCCAGACTGAGAAAGGCTCAAAAGGTACGCCAACAGCTGGTTCACAAGGCAGACAAAGGGGTCAAATGCCCAACCAGTGCAAACCGCCATCATTTGAATGCATAGGCTTTATGCGTTGACTCCTTGCGAGATGCGAGCAGAATCTCAATGACATTCTCACGGAGGGTAAGCTCTGCAAGGGCTACCTGCTCAGCATCCATGCTGCGAAGGCTAGGAAGCGGATGTTGGGATGCAACAGGGAGCCACCCTCCTGCGAGATGAGGTGTGGGTTGGAGTCAAGATGAAGAGGTTCCTTCTGCGAGAGCTATAGCAGTAACGGGATCCACGGCTATCAAGGCCAGTAAGGAGCAATGAGAATCATGGATTCCCTCTTGACCTGCAGCTTCAAGAGTGTCTTCCTGATAAGCAGAATCGGGGGGGGGGGGGGGAAGGGGGGGTAAGCATATAATAGGCCTTTTCCCTAGTAGATCAGGAAGTCATCCGGAGCCAGGCAATTGCTGGCCGGCCTTTGGGAGCTGAACTGAGCTACCTGGGCATTCTGTGCCATATCAAACAGGTCAATGTTGAGAGTGCCCCACTCCCCAAAGATCCATTCCACCATCTCGCTCGAGAGGCCACTTGTGTGGCTGAAGAACCCAACTAAGTCAATCTATCAGGCCACTGTTCTCACTGGGCAAATTCATTCACTGTTATATCCATGCCATGCAGTAGGGCAACTTCCAAAGGCGAACTATCTCCCAACAACACAGGAGGTACGAGCCCGTGCCTCTTTGCTTGTTCACAAAAAACATGGCGACTTGGTTGTTTGTCTGGATCAGGACCATCTGATTCACCAGAAGCGTCCGAAAGGCACAGAAAGCATCTGTGATGGCCCAGAGCTCGAGGAAGTTGATCTGATGGAGACTCTTGCTTTCGAACCCCAAGTCCTGGGTGTGGAGACCACCTGGGTGCATGCCCCAGCCAAGCTTGGAGGCACCCGTCATGAGCAGTCTGCAGGGTGTTGCTGGTTTTAACAGGAGGCCCCGGCACAGGTTTTTGAGCATGAACCATCACTGCAGGGACTATGCATGAGGCACAGTGACCACTACCCTGACCAACAGGCGGCCTGAGGCTCGGCGCCATTGCGTTCACAAGGTCCACTGAGCCTGCCACATGCAGAGGTGGGCCTAGGGGAGATATGCACCATGGCCGACAAGTGTCCGAGGGTTCTCAGCAGCCGTGTCTGTGCTGAGTCTCTGGTGCTGTAACATGCCCATCACCTTGGTAAGATGCTGCAGGTAGTCTGCCAGCAGGAAAGCTCTCATCTGAGTGATATCAAGGAGAGCCCTGATGATCCCCAGTTGTTGTACCGGCTGGAGGCGAGACTTTGGGTAACTGACCACGAAGCAGAGGCCTTCAAGCACCTGAATGGTGAGCTTGGTGGACTGCCATACACTGGTTGGCGTGGGACCCTTTACAAACCAGTCATCCAGGTATGAGAAGACAAAGACCTCCCATGTCTGAAGGAAAGCATCTATGGCCACCAAGCACTTCATGAAGACACTGGGGGCTGCAGTCAGCCCAAAATGTAGAACCAGCATGAACTGAAGGTATTGTCTGTGATGTGGGTGAATCGGAATATGCGCATATGCATCTTAGAGATCCAAGGAGCAAAGGCAGTCATCTCATAGGAGGAATAGGAGCAGCATTCCCATTGAGACCATTTCTAACTTTTTGTGCACCAAGAACTGGTTGAGATTTCGCAGATCCAAACTGAGCCAGAACCCTCAGGTCTCTTTGGGAACCAGGAAGTACCTAGAGTAAAAGCCCTGTACAATTTGGGCTGGGGGCACCAGCTCGATAGCAAGGTCGGCCAGTAGGAGGCTCCAGTGCACAGGGTCGAAAGGGTAGTCTTGGGATTTTAAGGAGGCAACAGCTGGGTGAAATGCAACCAATAGCCGCTCTGGACGATCTGTAACAACAAGGCATCCAAGGTGACCAGAAGCCATCGGTGGGCAAGATGGAAAAGCCGTGTCCCTCCGCCTGAGGGGGGACCGAGGACAGCTGTTGACTGGATATGCTCTGGAAGATCCCATTCAAAACCCCCCACCCAGTTGGGGGGCAGGCTGCGCCTTTAGAGTTTTCTCCCTCAGCTGAGTGCAGGAAAGTCTGGGTTTTAGGCTGCACTTGCAGCTGGGATGGAAAGTACCTTGTGGGCATGGGGGGAAAGCCTTCTTGGTTGGTGTTTTCTTCCACGTGGGATCAGCAGTCTTTCTGGAGAGTCTGGTGAGGGTCACCAGCTCCTTTTCCAGCTCCTCAGACTTTTCCTCTGTGGGCTTATCAAAGAGGTTTTCACCTTGACAAGGGACATTCGTGATCTTGTCCTGGACCCACTGCTCCAGGTCAGAGGACTGCAAATCAGGCCATATGACACGCAGAGATCCCTACAGCCGCTACTCTACCGGCGGATTGAAAGGCATCATAAGCGTCCCAGACCATAAACTTAGAGCAATCTTTGCCATGAGCTACGAGACCTCGAAAGGACTCACGGCGGTCCTCAGGGACGAGGGAAGCAAAGTCCTCAATGTCCAGCATGACATTTTTAAACATAGAAACATGACGACAGAAAAAGATCACACAGCCTATCTAGTCTGTCCTTCCATATCAACCACTACAACAGTCCCCTTTTTTCCTGTAGAAATCCTCCGTGTTTGTCTCATGCTTCTTTGAATTCAGATACTGTTCTCATCTCTTATCACCTCCACTGGGAGACTATTGCACGGATCCACCATAAGAACATAAGACATAAGAACATAAGATATGCCATACTGGGTCAGACCAAGGTCCATCAAGCCCAGTATCCTGTTTCCAACAGTGGCCAATCTAGGTCATACGTACCTAGCACCACTCTTTTCGTAAAGAAATATTTACACATATCACTCCAGAATCTATCCCCTTGCATCTTCATCCAATGTCCCCTCGTAGCAGAGCTTGCTTTCAATCAAAAGAGGTTCTCTTCCTGTGCGTTTATGCCACAGAGGTATTTAAACGTCTCAATCATATCACCTCTATCCTGCCTTTCCTCTAAGGTGTACATATTAAGATCCTTACGTCTGTCCTCATATGCTTTATAATGAGGACAACTAACCATTTTAGTAGCCACCCTCTGTACTGACTCCAGCCTGTTTATATTCTTTTGAAGGTGCAGGCTCCAGAATTGCACACTATACTCCAAATGAGGTCGCACAAAAGACTTATACAGAGGCACTATCACCTCCTTTCTTCTGCTGGCCATTCCTCTCCCTATGCACCCAAGTATCCTTCTAGCTTTCACTGTCACCTTTTCTACCTGTTTAGCTACTTTAAGATCATCAGACACAATCATGCCTAGGTCCCACTCTTCTTTAGTGGAAAAAAGTACTTCATCCCCTATACTATATTGCTTCCTTGGATTGCTACAGCCCAAATGCATGACCTTGCATTTTTTTTTTAACATTAAATCTCAGCTGCCAAATTCTAGACCATTCTTCAAGCTTAGCTAGATCCATCCTCATGTTACCTACTCTACTCTATTGCAGATTTTGGTATCATCCGCAAAGAGGCAAACCTTACCCGACAGCCCTTTTGCTATATCACTAATAAAGATGTTAAAATGAATTGGACCAAGGACAGATCCCTGAGGCACACCACTGGCAACCTCCTTCTCCTCAGAGTGAGCTTCATTTACCTAAACCCTCTTTCGCCCCCCACTCAACCAATTTCTAACCCAAGCAGTAACTTTAGGGTCCATCCCTAGGGTGCTCAGTTTTTTTTTTTTTATAAGTTGTCTGTGAGGAACAGTGTCAAAGGCTTTACTGAAATCTAAATACATCACATCTAGGGCTCTCCCTTGGTCCAAGTCCCTGGTCACCCAGTCAAAGAAATCAATCTGATTTGTCTGACAAGACCTGCCTCTAGTGTATCCATGTTGACTCTGATCCTGTAATTTGCTGGACTCCAGAAACTTCACTATTTTCTCTTTCAGAAGCACTTCCAATAATTTACTCACCACTGAAGTTAAACTAACCAGCCTGTAGTTTTCAACCACATCCTTACTTCTGCTTTTGTGTAAAGGGACAACATGTGCCTCTCACCAGTCCTTTGCCACCACTCCCGACTCCAACGAGGCATTGAAAAGGTCAGTCAGTGGAGCTGCTAGAACGTCCCCAAGTTCCCTCAGTATTCTAGGGTGTATCCCATCCGGTTCCATTGCTTTGTCTACTTTAAGTTTAGCTAGTTTCTCATGAACACAGTCTTCTGAAAATTGTTCAAGATGCCCCTCGCTTCTGTTCCTGTTTGTGGGTGTTTTCTGAGGTCCTGTTCCTGATTCTTCATCTGTGAACACAGAACAGAAATATTTGTTAAGCAATTCCGCTTTATCCTCAGCTTCCACATATTCCTCCCCTCAACCCTTGAGTGTGACAATACCACTTTTGCCCATCCTCTTCTCACTAACATATCTAAAAAATGTCTTATCCCCCCATTTTATTGCATTGGCTATTTCCTCCACTTTTTGAATCTTTGCTTTCCTTACTACTTTGCTAGATTTTCTAAGTTTTTCCAGATATAGATGCCTATCTTCCTCTCTCTGTGATCTCTTGTATGTCATGAAGGCCTCCCTCTTTTTCTTCACCTTTTCAGCTACTTCTTTCGAAAACCATAGCGGTCTCCTTTTCCCTTTATTTACCATTTTAGCAAAAAGGTTGGTTGTCTTAAAATATCCCCTTTCAGGTTTGCCCACTATTTTTCTACATCACGCAGCTGTTCCCATTCCACTAATGACTCACTGAGGTATTGGCCCATCTTGACAAAGTTAGCTTTCCTAAAGTCTAAGACCCTCGCTTTTGAATGGGTTCTAACAGACCTAGTTCTAATACTGAACCACACTATCTGGTGATCACTGGATGCAAAATGATCTCCTATTATAACATCAGAAACACTTTCACCATTGGTAAGCACCAAGTCCAGTATGGACCCTTCACGTGTGGGTTCTGTTACCAGTTGCCTGAATAGTTCTCCCGGTAGAGAATCCAGGATCTCATTACTCCTAGATGATATTAAAGCAGGAATGTGCCAATCAACATCTGGCATATTGAAATCCCCTATCAGTAGCACTTCCCCTTTCCTAGCAATGTTGTGTATGTTTTCAGTTAACTCTCCGTCCACCTTTTCCTCCTGTGAGGGAGGTCTGTATATCACACCAATACAAATAGATTTCTCTTTCCCTCTTTCTAGTTTAACCCACAATGCCTCCTCTCTCCCTTTTAAGCTCTGTAATTCCAAAGCTTTAATATTATTGTTTACATATAGTGCCACTCCTCCTCCCCTTCTTCTTACCCTGTCCTTTCTGAATAAAGTATAGCCTGGTATGGTTACATCCCAGTCATGGTTTTTTTGTGAACCATATATCTTTAACTGCCACTAAATCCAAGTCAGCCTCTCCCATTAAAGCTTCAACATCTGGGATCTTATTTCCCATGCTACGGGTATTTATACATACCACTTTCCATATGTTGCTCTTTTTACCCATTTCCATAAAGATATTTAATGTTTCACTTACCTGGGGGCTTTCACTTACTTGGGGGCTTTCTTCACCCATCCCCAAGTAATCTAGTTTAAAGCCCTCTTCAGTAGATTAGCCAGTCTGCTACCGAAGACAAAGTGACCTTTCTTGGACAGATGGACGCCATCCCTGCTCTGCAACCCTTGTAACAGCATCCCATGGTCCAGGAAACCAAAATGCTCTCAATGACACCATCCACGCAGCCATGCATTCATCTCCAGGATGCGAGCTTCTCTGCCTTGGCCTTTACCCTCAACAGGGAGGATTGAAGAAAACACCACCTGCGCCCGCATCTGCTTCACCCTCTGTCCCAGAGCCATGAAGTCACTTTTGATATGCTCAGAGGGATACCTGGCAGTATCATTTATGCTGACATGGATTAGCAACATTGGGCAATAGTCCGTAGGCGTGATGTGTCTCGGCAAACTCTAACATCTTGGATTTTGGCACCAGGCAGACAGCATACCTCTCTGGACATCAAGTCTGGTCGGCAGATGGATGCCTCAGTACCCCTCAGAAGAGAGTCTCCAACCACCACTACCCTTCGTTTCCTTGTGGTCACTGATTCTGCAACTTTGGGATGCTCGAGCTCTGGTTCTTCCCTTTCCAGTGATCCTTTCACCTCCCCCACCTTCCAGGGCTGCATATTGGTTCTTCGATTCAAGGGCTGGAGAAGTTAGATTAGTGATTCTGCAGGCCTTGGTGACTTGTGTCCAGCCTTTGTCATTCTGTAGGCACCCATCTTCTCCTCTGATGGAGAGCTTGGATGTTGCAATTAGCATCTCATCAATTTACTTCTGTTTTGAATGCTTCTCAGCCTCGTCACCTCCTCTGAGTTCCTCCACTTGTTTCCTGAAAGCTTCAGCATGCAGGCATCTGCACATGGAACCGGCCCTTCAACTGGCATTGGGACCTCTGTCTGGACAGAGGCAGAAGCTGTAACGGGGGCAACAGCTTGTAAACGGGGGCGCTGGGTGAGAATGTCCACAGTCTTGGCAAAGGCAAATATTAATATGACTTGCAAAGGATTGTGGGAAATGTAGTCCATTCATACCAGAATCAGCCGTTTACAATAAATTAGTTGTGCTTGCTCGAGTGTAAAGCAAAGAAAATATTTTTATTTATGGGGTTATTTCTCCCAACACAGATTTGCTTGGTAGCACAAAAAGGATATTTGCTTTCAGTATTATGCTTAGAAAAACAAATTCAGGAAAAACAACAACTGAACTTCTTAAGCAATCAAATCAAATCATAAAGACCTTGATGGGAACAGAAAGGTCTTTTCTGTGGGCTCCTGCTAATATCTTTTTAGCAGTGCTTCAAAAACAAACAAAACCCACAAAGTAATGAAAAACTGTTCTTTTTCAAGGCTAACTTCTGGTATTTTCACACACACCCAGAAGTGTCTCTTCAGAGCTCACAGGCAATTAGGCAAGGCTCAATTGCTAACAATTAACCAGCTGCAAACCTCTTGGCTGGTTTATTTTCTATACGTGGCTCAAATCCTGCTCAAAAGCTTTTCTGAGTAGATCAAAGAACAAGTTTATATTTCTTTGTGATGGTTGTTGTATTTTGTGAAAGTATATTACCACAGAAGTTTAGACAGAGAGCAATCCATGTATTCACACTGCTCATTTACAATATCCCCTTCTTCTTCAACTATCATAGAATTAATATCATGGATTGGCACAGAGGAATTTCTTAATGGAGCATTCTCAGAACAATACTTGTTTCCCTGCTGTCTTCCAAGTGAAAAGCTAGGGCATAAATCAGTGTTCATACCTGAGCTTCCATTGCTGTTAGGGTTCCTCTCCAAATATCCTGGCCAGTATGTAATCCAGTTTTTATGTCCAGCCTTCCAATCAAGATCCCTGGACACTGGGTCTCTCTTCACATACCTTCTTGCACTGGTCTTAGGGCCCCTTCCAAATGCAGCCGTCTCCCTCACAGGTGCCGTCCGGGGATTCCTGGCTCTGTAACCCCACTCCTCTGGTTTCCTCCAGTCCAATGGAGTATGCTTGCCTCTGGAATGCCTCCCAGCACACATACTGCTATGGACTCCTTTAGACCTCCAAGATGCTTCTCTCTTCTTTCTTCCAAAGTGCTTCTTGCTCTCTCTGTCCTTGAGCTCTGGCCTCTGCTGACTCTGCTCCTCCTGATGATGATGATGATCATGAAGATGATCCTGATGATTCTGCTGTGTAGAATAGGCTTTACTTTTAACCTGTTTAGAGGGCTGCTCCACCCTAGCACAGCGCAGCTGTGCTGAATCAAGCCCTGCCCTTGGAGATGAGTGCTTGGGGATTACCTCATAGTTCTCCTGATTGAACACACGTTTTCCCACTTCAGCTCTTCTAGTGGCTGTTGGAAACCTGGTGCATTCTGGGACTGGTAGTCTTTTATGGAAACATTCTGTTTTATTATTTCTACCAGCAAAGACAGGTTGCTTGTTCAGAGTCACTTCACCTCTATTATAGCTCCTTCCTGAACTATGATAAGCTTCCTTATCACAAGCTTTAACGATATGATTCTTCCCAGCCATTCCTCAGTTGGTGGAGCTTAGGTATCTGTTAAAGCAAAAGAGAGAGACCTACCAAAGTACCAGCCGGTTTCCCAGCTGTCCTTTCAGAGAAAAAGCAGTTATCTTTAAGTGTGCTCAAAATGTGCTGTTCCACGTCCCAGTGTGTAGTTAATTGGGGAGGTGCCCTATAAAACAAGATTTCTCATTAGGGGTGGGTGGGAGTTGGGGGGTAGTGAGGGAACTAACACCCGATGAGGTGTCAGTAGCTTGAAAGAGCTGAGAAAGATACTAAAGCAGAGTTTTAAACCTACCCCACTAAAGAAAGTATTTCCCCTTTTAAACTAAAGCACCAAAAAGAATGTAATTTTATTATAAAAATGTACCAAACCCCTTTTAAGAGCTCACAGGCAGAGAGCTAGTAATTAAAAAAGCTTGAAATGTATAGCTCTTGTTAGGAATGTCTCAGCAGTGCAGGGCTCTGAAGCCTTTAATGCAGGCCTCAGCTGCTCTCAATTCTTTCACAGTCTAATCAGGCCCACTAACTCCTGATGAGGGGTCAGTAGCTTCAAAGAGCAGAGAAAGATACTAAAACAGAGTTTTAAACCTACCCCACTAAAGAAAATATTTGTGGAACATGGCCATGTACATTTGTAGGCCCACAAATATGCTACCAGTGCAGAGCTTAGGAAACACGCTGCTAACAAGAGGGGCTGAACCGATCATGCAGCACCTCCCACTTCCACAAAAACAGGAGTGACTTGGCATTTTCCACCTTCAAAAAACAAGAGAGGCTCAATGGACCCTACACAGCACTTCCCACGCTCTGAAAAACAAGAATGACTTTGTGATCTCAACACAACACCTCCCACTCCAACCATGTTGGGGTTGCCAAGAAGGGCTGGCAACCCCAACATAACTCCTGAAATTGTGCACTGGACCAGCATGGTGTTAATGTAAATATATATTTTGCAAAATACAAAGGACATGTAAGAAGCTCGCACACCAAGGAGCTAAAAGAAAAAGTGAGAACCATAGCACATTTTAACACACCAAATTATAACTCATTTTATTTTGTTATAAACTGCACTATGGTCCCCACTTTTTTTTTAATATACATTCTGCATCCACAAAAACCTCTCCCTCAACAATGGGTGCAGGGAAGAAGTAGGACACTCACCCACAGAACTCAATATATTTAAAAAAAATCTGATTCTGGTCATCTCATTAACAAACATTCTCCAGTCTTCTTCTGCTTCCTTAGCTGGAATTTGGGGAGCAGGTCATCCTCTCAACCAATACACTGCTGTAGGTGCCACTGGATTCCATATATTGTTCACAATATGCTTCCAACTTGGCGACTGGTGGCAATATTTCTGGCCTCATCGATGGTCAGTAGCTGGTTCCTTGGGTCTTCCTCGATGAGTTTCAGTCACATTTTCTTCAGTGCTGCTCGTTGAAACCTCCAGTGGACAGGTCGATCTCGCCAGAGGAGTTTGTATGGCAGCCGACTGGTGTTCATTCTGCAAATGTGACCAAGCCATCACAGTCTGCGTTTTTGGATATGTTCTTTGACTGAAGGTTGATGGTTGCAGCACCTTGTCTGATTTGTCTCAATTCAATGGTGATCACAAAGAGACATTCAAAATCTCTCAGGCATCAAAATTTGAAAGACCTCAAGCTTGCTCATGTCAGGTTTGAGCAGAGCCCATGTTTCCGATCCGTACAGGAGAACTGGCAGGATCAGGGTTTGGAAAAGGCGTATTTTGGTCTTGGAGGAGATATTGGTCTTCTTCCAGAGGCACCATTTGAGCAAGGTGAACACTACTGTTGCCTGGCCAGTCCTGCTGTGAACTTTGGTGGTGGATGCCACCTTCTTCTGCACCAGCAATCGCAGGTATTTGAATTCTGGGACTTGCTTGATTTGGGACCTGCTTGATTGTTCGCTTTCTACCCTTTCCTCTGCCAGTTGACAAATTGTGAACATTTAATCGATGCGATTCCGATGTGTCCTAAATCTGGCTTGCTCTTCTCGGCTGGTCTGTTTATGATGTTTCTGCAGCCTTGATTGTATGATCTTCATGAACACCTTGCCAACGATTGAAAGAAGGCTGATGACATGGTAGTTCTTGTATTCCCAGCTATCACTTTTCTTCAGGATTGGTACGATGATGGTTTTCTTCCATGCTGATAGAACTCGTACCTTGCGCCAGATGAGTGTTAGGAGGACATGAAGCTGTTGCAGTAGGATGTCTCCCCCAGCTTTGATCTTTTCGGTAGTGACTTGGTCTACTCCAGGAGCCTTTCCATTCTTCAATGATCTTATTGCACTCTTCACTTCATCGACTGTTGGCTCACCATTGAAGAATGGATTCTCTGGCAGGTCCCTGGGGCAGATTGTGGTTGTATACCTATTGGAAGAATTCTTTCCACCATTGCAGGCTTTCACCAGGGGAGCTCATGAAGGTGCCATCTTCTTTCTTGATGTTGTCATTGGTCAACTTGGTTTAACCACTCAGTCTTCTGAGGGTCTGATACAGAGTCCGGTACTCGTGCCTGGATGCTGCTTCTTCCAGTTTGGCTGTGACACCATAGCAGCTGGCTTCTCATTCCGCCTTCATCTTCTCCAATACCAGGCATGTTGTAAACTAATATAAAACCCTATAAAAGTCACCAAAGATCTACAAAGCCAAATCATACCATACCGGCATATACTTCCAAAACTCAAACAAGGCACCAACAAGAAAAAAAGCAACACTATAAATACTGCAGCGGGCCCTACAACATCTATGCACCTATTTGAAAAGCTGAACAAGTGTCAAATTACTACAGTACAGATCCTTACATATGATGTTAAGTGCCGTTGAGTCGGTGTTGACTCCTGGTGACCCTCTGGATAATTGACCTAAACTTTGTTCGGTCTTCAGCCAAGCAGCTCATTGTTGATAGAGTGGTATCCATAGCTGCTGTTATTATATCGATCCATCTTCATTGCAGGCCTTCCTCTTTTACGGTGACCTTCTACCTTGCCAAACATTATGTCTTTCTCCAATGATCTCTCTCTTTGCATGATGTGTTCAAAGTATGAAAGTTGAAGTCTTGTCATCTGAGTTTCTAAGGAAAGCTTAGATTTGATCTCCTCTAGTACTGACGGGTTTGTTCTTCAGGCAGTCCATGATAGATACAGCATTCGTTGCCAGCACCACCCTACATATAAACTCCATGTTAACAGAACACCTGGTCTCAGTCATACACTCAGAACACAGACCCTCACCAAGTACAAAATAAGTGACCACAATCTAAAGCAAAAATAAAAATATGTAGACAAAAACTAAACAAACTCCAGGAAGCCAGACTCCGCATGCAGTATAACAGAGAAACGAGTTGCATTTCCCCATACTGTGTAAAATATTAAGATAGCGCAAAGTCCAATCACCAAATTGAAAATAAAATTAATATTTTGTACCTTTGTCTGATCATTTTATTCTTTGGTCCTGATGCTTGTCCCAATCTAAGGCTTCTGCTTTCCTCTGTCTTCTCTTAGCTCTTTTTCTATGGTTTCTAGTCTATTTGCCACTTCTTGTCTCTCCTTTTGTTTTCTTCACTTTCTTCCATCTTGGATATTGATTTTTTTTTCCTTTTTGCTTTTTTCCATTTATTTCTCTGTCTACCCAGATTTCACTACTCTTTACTATCCACTTCTCAATCCCCCTCTTTTTTTACACCATCTACCTACCACTTTTCAACCTTCATCCCAATCCTCCCATTCACAGCTCTTCTTCCCTGGTTCATTATTCACCAGTCTTTTGCTCACTCTCTCTCCTTCCATGTCTAACATTCTCACCTCCCATCCAGTGTCTGTCTCTCTCTCCGGCTCTCTCTTTGCCTCCATCCAGTACCTCCATTCTTTCTCCCCCTACCCTTCCATGTCTCCCCTCCCTTCCTATCCCACTGCAGTCAACATCTCTCCCATCTCCATACCATACCATACATCCCCTCCTTATTACTCCCATGTCCAGCATGTCTTGCAATTTTCCACAATCCTCATGGGTTTTAACAACTTTAAATAGTTTTGTCTCATCTGTAAATTTGATAACCTCACTCGTTATTCCCTTTTCCAGGTAATTTATGAATATGTCAAAAAGCAGCGGACCCAGCACAGATCCCTGGGGTATTCCAATATTCACCTTTTTTCCATTGGAAAAATTGGATATTTAGCCCTACCCTCTGCTTTCTATCTTTTAACCAGTTCCTGATCCACAATAGTACACTGCCTCCTATGCCATGACTCTTTAGTTTTGCCAAAAGTCTCCGATAAGGGACCTTGTCAAAGGTTTTCTGAAAGTCCAAATACACTATATCAACAGACTCACCTTTGTCTGTTTATTCACACCTTCAAAAAAACATAACAGATTACTAAGACAATATCTTCCTTGTCTAAAGCCATGCTGGCTGTCTTCCATTAAGCCATGACTATCTATATGTTCAGCAATTTTGTTCTTTATGATGGTTTCTACCATTTTTCCCGGTACTGATATCAAGCTCACTGGTCTGTAGTTTCCCAGATCACCCCTAAAACCCTTTTTAAAAATTGGCGTTACGTTGGCCATCCTCCAATCTTCAGGTATTACAGATCATTTTAATGATAGTTCACAGATTACTAATAGCAGGTCTGCAAGCTCATATTTCAGTTCTTTCAACACCCTTGGATGTATACCATCCGGTCCAGGTAATTTGCTACTCTTCAGTTTATCAAATAGTTGTAATACATCTTTTCCCAATGCATCAATATTTCCTTCAATTCTTCCGCACCTTTAAATACCACTTCAGTCATGGATAACAATACCTACATCTTCCTCAGTAAAGACCGAAGCAAACAATTCATTCAGTCTCTCTGCTATCGCCTTGTCGGCTCTTAGTGCCCCTTTAACCCCTCTATCATCTAATGGACCAATTGACTCTCTCACAGGTTTTTTGCTACGAATGTACTTGCAAAAGTCTTTATTACGTGTTTTTGCTTCTGCAGCAAGCTTCTTCTCAAATTCTCCCTTTGCCTGCCTTATCAATGCCTTACATTTAACATGCCAGTGCTTGTGCTGTTTCCAGTTTTCGTCATTTGGCTCCATTTTACAGCAGGCTACTACTACCTGCATTGAATAATCGTGAAAGAATAGAATTCTGCTATCATGATACCAAAGCTCTTTAGGTTTGCAGAAGGCTTTTATTAGGTGATCCTTTTTGGCCTAGTTGAGAATTCAGGCAATAGGCCATGCCTTGTATCCTCTGCCTGCTGCAGCCATATTCGGTGAATGCACTCACACATTAAGGCTGCAAGCCTTCCTCCTGCAGGCCCAGCTGTTCCAAGGAACCATTTTTCAATCAGGTGTAGCAATTTGGTCTCCATCACTGTCTCTGGTACCCCTACTAAACTATTATTGTGTCTTACTTGGTTCTCTTAATCCTCTACTCTTTTGTGAAGGTTTTGCATTTTCTCTCTGTCGCACTATTATCTGCTGCTCCATATGAGCTGTAGCATCTTTCTGATGTGATAATCCATGATCTGCCTCACCAATGAGATGGGCATGACTCACAAATGTTATTACTATAAGAATATAAGATATGCCATATTGGGTCAGACCAAAGATCCATCAAGTCCAGTACCCTGTTTCCAACAGTGGCCAATCCAAGTCACAAGTACCTGTCAGGTTTCCAAAAGGTACACAGATCTCATCCATTGACAATTGTAATTTATTCTGCTGATCTGCCAAGACAGCAGAGACACTTTTGGCTCTCAGTCACAAGATTGCTCAGAAGATATACTGCTGTCTTATCTCCATTGGCAATGTTTTTTTTTTAAACTCCTCACTCTTGGCTTTGTTGCATCAGTGGCGGGAAGGCTTGCTGGACATACCATTGTCTACTGCTTGATCAGCTCTAACCAGAGCCCTCTGCTACCTGAGGCTTTGATGTAGAGTACAGGGAAGGGGACATGAATAATAAATTGAGGGGCCTACCATAGATTTTAGCAAAAAATGCGCAGGACGAGCCAGAGCCTCCTCCTCCTGCATCCACCTCAGCCTTGCGGCATATCAGAAGTTTATTTTAAAAAGTCTTGAATAGAAGGAGTATCAGGAAAGGGTTCCCCCCCCCCAAATGTGTAATTCAAAATTGATAAATACAAAAGGGGCATGTTTACTAAAGTGCGATAAGTCTTTGCACTTACCCACATTAGGAGCAAAAACTAATACACAGCGAGCACAAAACGTGTGCAGTAAACATGTGTATGGTCAGCATCTTCCTTGCATTTGCTGCAAAGGCCTGCATTATATGCCTTGGCAGATAACATGTAGTGCAAGCCCCAGTGCTAAAAAAATAAAAATCATGAGTCGCACCATGACACAAACTGACCCTCTCCAGCACATAACTCTTTTGATCAGCTCTCCCATCACTAATCCCCAACTCCCCCAGGGGTATGCATGGTAGCCTAGTAATGGAAGTGAACCCCTTTCGCGCCAACCCAAGTTCAAATGGCACTTATGACCTCTACCGGTAGACTTGTGGTACTACTGCTAAGGGTCAATCTGCCAAATAAGCACAATTGCTTCTTATTTGTCAGACTTACCCCTAATGGTAGTACCACAAGACTACTGCAAGGGGTCACAACTGACATTTTGAACTTTGGCGGCTACGAGACAGGGCCAAAAGGATTGCTCCTGCCCTAGTCCACTAGGCTACCAAAAGTACTCCTAGTTAAATCACTGGGTGGGAGGGTGGGGTGAGAGGCTCCCAGATTGGTGATGAGGGGGCTTCTATTTGGGGGCAGCTGATCAAGGGGTGGCTTTTTTGCTTTTGGGAGGGGGGGGTGAGAATGTTTATTTTCTTCTGGACCATGGCCCTACTACCTGATTGCTAACAGCATGGCTGCTGCCACACTATTGGGAGTCCTGGCAGGCAGTGCTGGCCACACCTTCTCTCTGTTGATATCCCACCCCAACCTGGACTAAGCAGTAGTCATTAGCTCGTTAAGTGTTTAGTACGGTTTAGTAAACATGCTTCAAAATTTCCAAGACTCTGCTTACTCATTCATTTACATTCAGTTGTTAAGGAAATATTTTAAAAGCTCCTATTTGATCAAATTCAGCACCATAAAATTAAAGAAAAAAATGGTTACACTGTTTCATACAAAGCATGGATAGAGTAGCTGCTGAGTAGGCTCTGGAAAAGATGATCTATCAAACCAGAGAAAGCAGCCAGAATAAAACAAACTTTTTTTTTATTATTACAAAACAAGCATAAAAATACGTAAGAAATGAACAAGAAGGATAAAAGCACAGTAACAGTGGACGATGGCAGAAAAAGATCAGCTAGCCCAGTCAATTTGCCCAGTTATTCCTGGCTACAGTGCAATGCATCCCAGCTGCCAGTCATACAGTATGACCTCTTAAAAGATTCCTTCCTCATGTAGGACAGTGTGTCATCTTTCTTAAAATAAGCATCCAAAATCTGCCACTTCGCTCATATCCAGCACACTTACTGTTGCTATGTCTATCCACAAAGCTACAGAATTTAAGCAAAAGAAGAATTAAGAACAAAACACAAACCATACAGATGATTGACTTGATATTATGACAGCTGTAGGAACTATAAAATAACCCTCAGCTATCAACCCATATACACAGATGCAAATACGATTTCAGCACAAGACATAAAACCACAACCATATGAATGCTCTGCAAGTTACTTAGATAAGCATTTGAGACATCCGTATCAAAGCAGAACATTTCTAAAAAAATTGAATACTTAGCCTGAGGAATTTGGAAAACAGGACAAATTTTAACTATGTAAAAAGGTTAAAAAACACCTTGTTCAGTTGTTTCTTTAACCTGAGATTATTACATGGGTCTAATCTGCATGAGGCAAAATTAAACTCAACATTTGGATTTCAGCAAAATTCTGTAAGTTGTATGTGCATATATACAACTTGGCTCCATACACACACACACACACAAATGCAGATGCTATTTCTGGTAGCCTTTACGGACTTTATACTACTCTCAATACTCCTGAGCCAATTAGGCTATATTGTACAAGATCACAGACTTCTCCTAAACAATAGACCATGAATTATAGAATAAAATTCCAATAAAGAATTAAAATGGATAAGGAAATCTATGCAAAGAAACAATCTTCAAAAAGCCAGAAATACACACTTTAGTACAGTCAAAACAGTCTCATTAAAAATAAAAATACTGGAATCCTCCATTTTAAAAACAGCTTTATTCTGTATATTTAGAAATGTGTATTTTTTTGTTTTAATAACTGCAAAGGAAAAAAAAAGAATCAGTCACATGTGAAAAGCTAGGAACTGATTAACAGAATGCAGTGGTATTTCACCTAACCAGAAATAGTGCCAATGTGCCATAATAAACTATTAGTAAAAAAATACATTTTAGGGCACATAGTACAGTATCTTATCACAAATTACAGTAGGGATACTCTTCAAGATTTTAATCAAACTAGAGAATTCTGAATAATGCAGCACTTAAAAAGATAGCTTTTGTGCATGGTGTGTATTGTAGAAATGCTGCTTTATTGCTGATGTTATAAAGTTCAAGGCTCAAAAGGTATATGAGAATACAAAGATATCCTTAAGAAACTTTGCTTTTGTTTTTATACAAAAAGTAAGCTTAAAAAAGTTAATTTACAAACCAAGAACAAAAGTGGTATGCACGCATTATATACAGGCATTCTTGTAACATCTATAAATTTTTCAATGCATAGCAGGAAACATACCATCATTTTCCTCTGGTTCTCTTCTGGTTAATAAAACAAACATTTCTCCCCCCCCACCCCACCCCCTCGGTCAGAGTTCATGCAAATTCATACTTTCTCAGTCTACCTCATGATTTTTCATTTAGATTAATGCAAAAGCTGTAAAAATGTAGTAGCACAGAGAACTCTGAGTACTAAGACTATTAAAACATGAGGGTAAGGCATCCCTGCTGGTTAATACGTTTGTAGTAATGTAGTTAATTTACAAATCCACAGAGGCTACTGAACCATAGACTTCTCACATTTGTTTTCTTTACCAAAGGATCAGTGGTGTGTAACAGAATGGAAAACAAAAAGAACACAGCATTTTCACACAATGGGATTGTGTGCCCATAACCACCTCCCCATAAAACAGTCTAATTTCTTGTTAGTACGTTGCATCTCTTCTTGCCCCAAAAGCCAAATGTATTGCTTTGACATTTAAAAAGCTATTTAAAAAGTGTGAATTTATTTTTTAAATAAAAATTGTAATCTTGCATATATTTACTCAAAAAAGCACCACAGAATGAATGTTCTACTTATGGGCTATGGACATGTTTTCTTCTTTTAAACTTTTTAGATTTCCCCGTTGTATGTATATGTTGCTGGTTCCTCATGAAAAAAGAAAAATAAATGAATTTCCATTATTAGAAAAGCAAAATAACCAGCCCCACCCCACATTCCCAATCTGTGGCATATAATCTGACCATGGTTCAAGAGTCTGTTTTCTAGCAATGGTAAGTTCAAGCAAAATGCTTAATTGTAAGTCCCATCATAACTTAAAGAACATTTAATACTTGATAAATGGTTCTGTTTAACAGGTAAAGTCCAACCCATTTTCACATTGAGTCAGTCAGTAGGTCCGAGGATTAAAAGTGGTCTATCAAGACAGAGACACAATTTGCTCCAACCAGATAGTTCGGGTCTCCAGGTAGAGACTTGTGCTGCCAGTGTTTGGGGTCACCTGCGAGGAGAAGCACAGTTCAGAGTTACATATATATTTTAAGTATCAAATGTATCCTGCCTTGTTTCAGTCATGCATATATTTGTTTCAAAGGTAAATAATGAAGGTACTTCAGAAAAACTTGTGCTCTTACTAAAAATCAAACATCCAAATCCATATGGATCAAAAGCACACCAACAATGAGTAATAAAAGCAAGGAGCTCAAATTTCTTCACGGGGTGTATATCAAAACACTACGACTTAACCATTCATCATAGTTCCATAAAATGCTTCTATTATAAGGTGACATTTTACTTACCAGTTAATGTCCTTTCGAGTCCTACTGGTAGAGGAACACAAGTGGGTTGTGTTCCCCTACCAGCAGATTGGTGGAGACGAAGAATCAATGAAAAGCCCAGGTTTTAATGGCATCACTCCCATGCTTCCATTCGCCTCAGCCACCAGGTCCCTTCAGAATTTGTCCCAAAGTATATAGGAGAAACATGGCAAGCCTCACACAACCTCAACATGGGTAACAAGGAATAAGCACCAGTAAATAAATGTACAGGAAAGCATAAACGGAAAGCTGTCAGAAGATTAACCTGCAGAGCGCAGTGGAAAAAAAATCATTGTGGACCCAAGGATACTGCAGCAAAAGAACAGAGCAAATTGTTTTTGGGTCGGGCCCTGGACTGGTCTAGCAGGTCTCAAGGAAAGGATGTTAACTGGTAAATAAAATGTCACCTCACATATTGTCCTGCTAGACCAGTCCAGACAACTGGGATGTACCAAAGCTACACCACCACTGGGGAAGACGACACAGCAGCTCACAAAACCCTTGAGCCAAGGCCATGTCCACCCGCTCATGGACATCCAAGCAGTAATGCTTGACAAAAGTGGAAAGTGATGCCCATGCTGCTGCCCGACCAATGTCTGCAGGAGCTACTGAGCTCTGCTCTGCACAAGAGAACAATTGTGCTCGGTTAGAATGGGTGCACAAACCCTCTGGAATTGGCTGGTTCAGCAACAAATACACTGCGGCAATGGCCTCCTGAATCCAGCACCCCAAAATAGACTATTGCAGCTTCACCCTTGTGTGGGCCAACAAACAGCACAAAAAGATGGTTGGACTTGCAAAAGCAATTCGTAACCTCCAGGTACTGGAAGAACACCCTAAAGACCACCAGGCAAAGATTCTTATTCTTCCCCGACACTGCTCCTTTGGGAAGGAGGGCAGGCAAACTGCCTGATTCATGTGAAAGGGAGAAAGCACCTTAGGCAAGAAGGAAAGCACAGGTCAAATGGAAACAGCCTCCTTCGAAAAGGACAGATAAGGATCTCAGCAAGAAAGCCTGTAGCTCGGAAATCTGCCTTGTGGAACAAATCGCAACCAAGAAGACTGTCTTAAAAGTCGAATCCTTCAAGGTACCACGCTTCGATGTCTCAAAAGGGCACCATCAAGGCCCTGAGCACCAGAAACAGATCCCAGGAAGGAACTGCAGACAAGAGGAAAGGACACAGATGCTGAACCTCCTGGAGAAAATGAGACAGTTCCGGGTGCAAGACCAGAGACTTGTCTGCCACCGGACTCCAGAAAAAGGCCAGAGCTGCACCTGAACTTTCAGGAAGCTAAGGGAAACACTTTTCTCTAGGCCATCCTGTAGAAAGGCCAAAAGGGAAGACACCTTGGCACCTTAGGAGTCAACTGCTGTGTGCCCCACCAGCGCTCAGAGGCACAATATCTGTATGTATACTAGCTTGGTAGACCTCCTCTGGGCAACGAGCAGAGTAGAAACTAGTGCTGGAGAGTATCTCTTACACAATAGCTGTCTCCTTTCAAGAGCCATGCCATCAGAGAGAACAGAGCTAGGACCTTCAAGATGATCAGTCACTACTGCAACAGGTCCCGAGATGGAGGCTACGGAAGAGGCGGTGCCTGAAGGAGCCTCATCAGGTCTCTGAACCACACTCTCCTCGGCCAGCGTGGCACCACCAGAACAATCCTGCTCAGGTGGCATTCTATATGCCAAATCACATGCCCCACCATAGGCCATGGAGGAAGCACATGCAGCAGTTGCCAGCTTGGCCAAGGCTGGGTCAGGACATCGATGCCCTCAGACTCAGTCTCTTTGTGGTGACTGAAGAAGTGGCAAACTTTGGCATTGGAGAAGGCTGCCATCAGATCCATTTTGGGGTGATCCCAACAGAATCAACTGAAATGCCTTCTGACTCAACCCCCACTCTCCAGGATCCAGAGTGCTGGCTGAGGAAGTCTGCTTCCATGTTGTCCACCCCAGCAATGTGCTGAACCGACAAGAACAGGAGGTTCTTCTCTGCTCAGGCAAACAGAAGAGCCATCTCCAGAGCTACTCTGGTGCTTCTCATGCCACCTTGTCGATTGACATAAGCCACCACCGTGGCATTATCTGAAAACGCTCAAACTGCCAGGCCCTTGACTTGGGGCCGGAAACACAGAACAGTCAAATTGATGGCTCTTACACCTCAAGGGAGTTGATGGGCCACACCACTTCCCTGTGGTTCCAACGGCCCTGGGCAGTATGGTCTTGGCAATGGGTACCCCAGCCCGAGAGACTGGCAGTAGTCATCAGCAGGATCCAGGAGAAATCGTCCTGTGTTAAGCCCTATCTCAGATGTTAAGCCCTATCTCAGATGACAGGGTTGACACACCACTGCAGGCTGGCTTCCAGTATCAATGGGAGTGGAAGCCTGCGCTCGAACTCTTGAAAACTAGGGAACCACCAAGTCAATAAGGACCACTGGAGCAGTTGCATGTGAGCATGCACCCATGGCACCATCTGTATGGTTGCCATCATAAATTCGGGGAGCTGAAGATAATCCCAGACTCTGGGAACCTGCTGCACACAGATCAGCAGGCGGCAATCAAACAGTCATAAGAACATAAGATATGCCATACCAAGGTCCATCAAGCCCAGTATCCTGTTTCCAACAGTGGCCAATCTAGGTCATACGTACCTAGAAGTTTCCCCAAAAGACCCAGGTTCCACAATGCTTGTATTGGGTCAAGCAGTGATATCCCGTATCCCTTGTTAATAATGGTTTATGGACCTTTCCTCCAGGAACTTGTCCAAACCTTTTTTAAACTCAGCTACACTAACAGCCTTTACTATATCCTCCGGTAACAAATTCCAGAGTTTGATTACACATTGAGAGAAAAAATATTTTCTTTTATTAGTCTTAAATAGTTTACCCTGTAGCTTCATTGCATGTCTCCTAGTCTTTCTATATTCTAAGAACATAAACAATCGATCTGCGTTTACCCGTTCCACTCCGTTCATTAATTTATAGACTTCAATCATATCTCCCCTCAGCCGTCTCTTTTCCAGGTTAAAGAGCCCTAACCTTTTTAGCCTTTCTTCATAGGAGTATCCTTCCATCGCCTTTACCATTTTGGTGGGTCTTCTCTGAACCTTTTCTAATAACGCTATATCCTTTTAAAGCTATGGCGACCAGAACTGCACACAATATTCAAGGTGCGGTCTCACCATGGAACGATATAGAGGCATTATAATATCCTTTGTTTTATTTTCCATTCCTTTTCTTATGATAACTAGCATTCTATTTGCTCTCTTGGCCGCCGCTGCACACTGGGCCGAGGGTTTTAACATGTTATCCACAATGACGCCTAAATCTTTTTCCTGGATGGTCGTTCCTATTGTGGAACCTTGCATCGTGTAACCATAGTTTGGGTTGTTCTTCCCTAGGTGCATAACTTTGCACTTGTCCACATTAAATTTCATCTGCTATTTTGATGCTCAGTCATCCAATTTATCAAGATCCTCTTGCAATTTTCCACAATCCTCTTGGGTTTTAACAACTTTAAATAGTTTTGTCTCATCTGCAAATTTGATAACCTCACTCGTTATTCCCTTTTCCAGGTCATTTATGAATATGTCAAAAAGCAGCGGACCCAGCACAGATCCCTGGGGTACACCACTATTCCCCTGGGGTACACCACTATTCCCCTTTCTCCATTGGGAAAATTGGCCATTTAGCCCTATCCTCTGCTTTCTATCTTTTAACCAGCTCCTGATCCACAATAGTACACTGCCTCCTATCCCATGACTCTTTACTTCTGCCACAAGTCTCTGATGAGCGACCTTGTCAAAGGCTTTCTGAAAGTCCAAATACACTATATCAACCAACTCACCTTTGTCTACCTGTTTATTCACACCTTCAAAAAAACATAACAGATTAGTAAGACAAGATCTTCCTTGTCTAAAGCCATGTTGGCTGTCTTCCATTAAGCCATGACTATCTATATGTTCAGCAATTTTGTTCTTTATGATGGTTTCTACCATTTTTCCCAGTACTGACGTCAGGCTCACCGGTCTGTAGTTTCCCGGATCACCCCTAAAACCCTTTTTAAAAACTGGTGTTAGGTTCGCCATCCTCCAATCTTCAGTTATTACAGATGATTTTAATGATAGTTCACAGATTACTAATAGCAGGTCTGCAATCTCATATTTCAGTTCTTTCAACACCCTTGGATGTATATCATCCAGCCCAGGTGATTTGCTACTCTTCAGTTTATCTAATAGTTGTAATACATCTTCTCGATGTATCGATAATTCCTACAATTCTTCCACACCTTTAAATACCACTTCAGTCATGGGGAAGATCCCTACATCTTCCTCAGTAAAGACTGAAGCAAAGAATTCATTCAGTCTCTCCGCTATCGCCTTGTCGCCTCTTAGTGCCCTTTTAACTCCTCTATCATCTAATTTATTATTTATTTATTTTATTTAGACAGTTTTGTATACCGCCTTATCCTTCAATCAAAGCGGTCACAACACAATTGGGGGATACATTTAACACGCGGGGATATGAGACACATACACTAATACTTACAGGGAACATGGGCAATGGAGGGTTAAGTGGCTTGCCCAAGACCACAAGGAGCATCTGTGGGACTAGAAACCCCAGTCCTTCCAGCCCAAGGTTGCTGTCCTCTAGTGGGATTTGAACCCCTGACCTTCCGGCCTGAAGTACCTTGCTCCAACCACTAGGCTACTCCTCCCTCATGGACCAACTGACTCTCTCACAGGTTATTTTGCTACAAATGTACTTGAAAAAATCTTTATTACGCGTTTTTTCTTCAGCAGCAAGCTTCTTCTCAAATTCTCCCTTTGCCTGCCTTATTGATGCCTTGCATTTAACTTGCCAGTGCTTGTGCTGTTTCCAGGTTTCGTTGTTTGGCTCTTTTTTCTATTTCCTGAAAGATGCTTTTTTGGCAACAGCCGCCTCTCTGACCTCACCTTTAAACCATGCTGGCAGTTTTTTGGACTTCCTTCCACTTTTCTTAAAGCGTGGAATACAGCTGGTCTGGGCTTCCAAGATAGTATTTTTCAACAACACCCAAGCTTGATGTACGTCTAACCTTTGCAACTGCTCCTTTTAGTTTTTTCTTAACTATTTTCCTCATTTTATCATAGTCTCCCTTTTTGAAAGTTAAAAGGTAGTACTGTGGATTTCCTTACTATCCCTCCTCCACTAATAAAATCAAATGTGATCATGCTATGATCACTATTGCCAAGTGGCCCCAACAGCCTTATCTCTTGCACCAGATCTGGTGTTCCACTAAGGACTAGATCCAATGTGACTTCCCCTCTGGTCGGTTCATGAACCAGCTGCTCCAAGAAGAAGTCATTTATTTCACCTAGGAACTTTAACTCCCTAGCATGTCCTGCCATGACACTGACCAAGTCAATACCAGGGTAATTGAAATCACCCATTATTATTACTGCGCTGTAACTTTTGTTGGCTTCCTTGATTTCTTTGAGCATGTCATCATCCATTTTTTCATTTTGGCCAAGCGGTCGATAGTACACCCCCACTTCCATCGCCTTCCCCTTTTTACATGGAATTTCAATCCATAGAGATTCTACAGCAAATTTTGTTTCCTGCAAAACTTTAATCCTTTCTGACTCAATGCCCTCACCAATTTGATCAGCTCTATCATTACGATACAGTTTGTACCCAGGTATCACAGTGTCCCACTGGTTGTCCTCCTTCTATCAAGTCTCTGAGATTCCAATCATATCTAACCTCTCATTTAGTGCTATATATTCTAAGTCTCCCATCTTATTATTTTAGCCTTCTAGCATTTGCATACAAGCATTTTAGAGACTGTATTTTATTCATATTAATTTGGCTATTGGTAGGCATGGGTAATTTGGGATCTTTAAGCTCTGTCTGCTCCATACTTAAAGGCATTTGGGCTACTTCACTCTTTCTTGGAACCTCTCTGCTTTTGGTAGTATCCTTCAAGGATACATTCTTCCGAACCATGCGCTCGTGTGTGACTGTCGGTTTTCCCCTATTTAGTTTAAAAGCTGCTCTCTCTCTCTTTTTAAAGGTTAATGACAGCAGCTTGGTTCCTTATGACTTTCTCCTCTGACAGGAAATCTTTGCACACTGGCGTGTCGAAACGTGCTCCCAGAAACTCCAGGGACTAGGAAGACAACAGTTGGCTCTTTCCCTGAAAGATCACCCAGTTGAGGCTTTCTAAAAAGGACGCCATCCGAGACACTTCTGAAAGGGAATAGACTCTGATGAGCCAGTCATCCAGATAGGAATGGACAGATCCCTTGGTGCTGCAGTGCCACAGCTGCCACCACTATGAACTTGGAGAATGTCCTTGGGGCAGTGGATAGCCTGAAAGGGAGGACAACAAACCAACAGTGAGAGCCAAGCATGGTAAAACTTAAATACTTGTGCTGATCCATCTAGATAAGGATATGAAATATGCCTTGCTGGATTCAGAGAACCCAAGAACTCCCTTGGTGCATTGCTTGGGTCATGAGCACAATGTTTCCATCCGGAGGTGCAGGGGCTGACAAGAAAGAGGTACCAGCCCACTATATAGGCCCCTTGGACCTGTCTTCCAGAAGTCTACGATTTTGTCTCACCCAGGTCCTTCATCAGCTTCTCCAAATCAGCTCCAAACAGAAGCTTCCCATTAGAAGCCAGTTGGGCCAACCAGGCTTTGGAAGGTGTCTCCGTTGCCCAGTGCCGGAGCTAATTGAACTCCGTGACAGCATCATTAGATCGTCGTTGTCAGGGCACTATCCCTGGCTGCCAAGCATACCATATCATACATGGCATCAGAAAGGTAGGGCGTAGCAGACTTCAAAAGAGGAGTATCATCATCCAGCGGAAAAGAATGAATCCACTGGAGCAGGGCTCGAGACGTCAGACTGGTACATACCGCCAACTGCTAAATATTATCAATGGATTCATTGCTGAAGAGCAAACTGGCTCTTCAGCAATGAATCCATCTTATGGACCAGAGAATCCTTTAAGGTCGATCCACCTTCCACAGGAATGGTGGTCCTTCTGGTAACTGCCAAAACCTGTGCATCCACCTTGGGAATGCCAAACTATTCACCACACTCCTCTGCCAGGAGAGCTGAGAAGTTCTTAGACACCCTTAACAGTTTAAGCAGGGAGTCGGGAGAGTCCCATCAAACCGGATCATATCCTTGATCACAACTGGGAACGGGAAGACAGTAGTCTATTTTCATATCCCCTTGAAGGAGCGGGTGTATCTTCTGCTTCAGCTTCATGCCGGACGCATCTGTCAAATTCAAAGCAGATGAGACCCTGGTAATCAACGCCGCCGGCTCTTCCTTCCGAGATAGGCGGATTATTTTGGCCTCTGCACAATCCTCTGAAGGCAAGAGTACTTCTTTATCCACATTAGAGCTCAATACACCAAGCCATCTGAGTCAGAGTCAGTCAAAATCTCAGACAGCTCCCAGCTGTTCCCCATCTCCAGGTGGGTGCCCCTCGCTGGAAAAGCTTAGCCAAAGATAATTGAACAGGGCTTCTACTCTCAGCCACATGAGATTGCGCCTGGAGGTACCCAGAGGATGCAAAGTCTGAATTTCCACACCAGAAGGACCAGGCCTGCTGCAAAAAGGAAAGAATTCTGAGGAGGACAATCCAGAATCTGGATGCTCTCCTTTCAGACATGACTTCCTAACGCGAGGGGGCACAGCTGCCACAGACCCCCTAGAGGACAATGAGTGGCTCACAGCATGGCTGCTGGATCTTCCGGCCGGCTGAAATTCCTTACCCTTAGCGCCATCCGTCATCTCCTGCCCCAAGGCAGGCAAGGTCGGACTAACTGTATCTCCTGGCTGGGAGGGGGAAAGCAAACCCTCCATGGATGACTTAGAAGCTTTCATGCAAGATGAGCAGAGTCTAGAATCCAGAGATGAGGCACCTCACTTGCCACAGGTCAAACAAGGTTTCCTGGAAGAAGATATACAAAGTTAGGTAACTATGACAACAGTACATAGTAAGGCTGTGGCAGCCTGAAGGCGCACGTTAGCTGCACTTTATGCAATGCATTACAGATGCAAGGGAATTAGCATGCATTGGAGCCGTTTGGGCAGAATGCGCCTTAGGACCGTGCGACCACCAGGTGCACAATTGATAAAAACGCTATGAATGTGTGCAGAAAATGGCAGGAAAGCCACACACCATGCCAACAGCGGTCCATGCCGAATTGCATCTCAGAAGACTGAACTGGGAGCCCCCAACAAAGATAATGACGAGGTCAAGCCTTGGTACTCACCCCCTGAGAGTCCTGGCTCAGCTCTACTCCCCTGAAACTGTGTTAGTAGCTGGCTGTGCAGCACTGCATTTAAGGTGGCTGGCAAGTAGATCCCTCTGAGAACATTCTGCAATCTTCGTGAGTGTGGGGGAGGGGGTGCTGAAGTTGTGTGAGGCTGCTGCACTCTTACAGATTCTTTCAAATCCTTCCATTTTAGTGGCTGCTCAACAGACCCTTATGATAAGAGCATGGAGCGGAACCAATTTTCCCTCCTCCTTTAGCTACCAAAAGGCTGCAGTTTAGTGGAGCCTTCCATATTGCACTCAAGCAAGTGTGTCACCCCTTTGGTGCTTGAGGTGGTCATTCACAAGCATTTAAGCAATCTCTTTTCCTCTCCGTTTTCAGATTTTCTTCAGAGAGGAGAAGATCAATCCACCATCTGCTGGAGACAAAGAAATAGTGAAGGGCCCTCTGGTGGCTGAGGCAAATAGAGGGATGGGAGTGATGTCATTGAAACCTGAGCTTTTCATTGGCTCTTTGTCTCCACTAATCTGCTGGTGGAAGAACACAACCCACATGTCTGGACTGGTCTAGCAGGACGATATGGAAAACATATTATACTGCAAAATGTATTATCACTTTATATCATAAATGTAAAGACAAAAATCCAGACTTCTTGTTTTAGATATTCTCTACCATACCGAAGAAAAGCTGAGCCAAAAAATGTTTAATTCACCCCGATTTGGCCAGAGTGAATTAAATATATGTATGTATATTTTCAGCACTTTTGTTGAACAATAACATGACTTGATTTTTGATATTTTATGTTCACAGTATTTCCCCGAGGAAGCCCTTGGCAGGGTGAAATCTACTGGCCAGATTGGGATGAATTAAAACATTTTTGGCAGTTTTTCTTCAAAATAGTGCAGTATATCTAAAACAAGATAAGTTTGGATTTTTGTCTTTACACTTATAATATAAAGTGATGATACATTTTGCAACATATTTTATAATAGAAGCATTTTATGGAGCTATGATGAATGGTTAAGTCGTGATGTTTTCATATATACCCCATGAAGAAACTTGAACTCCTTGCTTTTATTACTCGTTGTTGGTGTGCTTTTGATTCATATGGTATGCTCTTGCTTTTTTGCATTTGGATGTATTTGCTTCAAATACACAAAATAAAAAAAGTGAAGCGTGTACAATAAATCATCATACTGTTCCACTTCTGATGGACTATACTAATGTGACAGGGGTAGAATATGACCACGTTAAGCTACTTATTGGGTACTTTTCTACATTTGCTAAAAAATATATTTCCTTTCTGCCTTTTAATTCTTGTCACTAAAATGTTGTCCTTCCACAAACACAACCCCTTCCTACCCAAAACAAAAATAAATATATTGTATGAATTTTGTTGCAGTTGTCAGTAAAGCTGAATCAGCGTCTCACAAACCATAGTCACCAAACAGTAAGTCGGCCTCAAATCACTACTGGGTTAGAGGGATATAACAAACAGCCTGTCTGGTAAGTTCAGATTCTATTTTATCAAAAGAGAAAAAAAAAGGGGATTTGGATTTAGCTCATGCCTTTTCTTGTAAGTTCAGGACGAGTTTACATTCAGGTATATTAAGTATTTTCTTGTGCCTGGAGGGCTCACAATTTAAGTAATGCCTCGGGTACAAAGAGGATTAAATGTCTCTTGCCCAAGATGTATTTTATTTATTTATTTATTTAATATCTTTTCTATACAGTGCTCTTTAAAATCAGTGCGGTTTACATGAAACACGATCACAAAGAGCAGCACTGGGATTCAAACCCTGGCTCTAGCCCACTGCTCGAACCAATAGGTGGCTCCTAGTTGTATATTTGTTCATTAAGTGGTATTGTCAAGTGGCTACAAACCTTTGGTCTTTGCTAGTTTGTACACGTTTCACCTACTGAGCATTCTACCTTTCTATTTTTATTCTCTGTGTGTAACAGTTCCCTCCTTGTAGGTTAATTTCTCCCTTTGCTTTCATTTTGTTTGATTGGAGGAGTAGCCTAGTGGTTAGCGCATCAACCTCGTAACCAGAGACACCAGGGTTCAAAAATCTCACTGGCACTCCTTGTAACCCTTGGGCAAGACACTTAACCCTCCATTGCCTTAGATACAAACTTAGTTATAAGCCCTCTGGAGACAGGGAAATATCTATGCACATGAATGTAACTCGCCTTGAATGACCATTGGAAAGGTGCGAGCTAAATACTAGTAAATAAATAAATAAATAAGAGTGTCTCTGAAAAAGAGAGAAAGTCCTCCAGGCCTAGGCTTGCCACCCAATTCATGCATGCCCTGAGGTTTATCCTGCAAAAGTGTGGAATATACACTTTTCATATTCTATTTCATGGAATATGAAAAAGTAAAAGGAAACAAGGTGGCAAGGTGGCAAGAGGCAAGCCCCATGAAAACTGAAGATGGCATTTTTCCTCCCATAGAAAATAAAGAGTAGTTACTCACCTGTAACAGGTGTTCTCCAGGAGCAGCAGGAATCAGTCCTCACATATGGGTGTCATCGGCGCCAATGAAGCCCCAGCGGAGCATTTCCCCAGCTTTCCATGATAGCCTTTGGGAATGCTGGCACGCATGCGCGGTTCCCTTCCCGCCTAAAGGTGCCATCTTACCTCAGTCAAATGACATAGCTAAGAACAGCACACAAAAATGTAAAACAAACTATGTACAACTGCAACTCCAAAGGGAGGAGGGAGGGTTGTGAGGACTGATTCCTGCTGCTCCTGGAGAACACCTGTTACAGGTGAGTAACTACTCTTTCTCCAGGACCAAGCAGGAAGTCAGTCCTCACATATGGGTGACTCCCTAGCTCTGGGCTACCAGGAACCCAGGCTGAACAAGAGAACTCCCTCTAGTCACAGCATCAAAGAAAGGCATTTCAAGGACACAACCTCCACCGGTAGCCCAACAGAGGGCAGGAGTTGCCTAAGCTTGGCCAAAAGCACTGTCCCTACGGGACTCCCTCTCCAGACAGTAATGGGCCGCAAAGGTCTGGCTTGAAGACCAAGTTGCAGCCCTGCAGATGTCTACCAAGGGCACAGAGCAGAGATGAGCCACTGAGGCAGCCATTGCCCTGACACGATGGGCCATGACCCTACCCTGCAAAGGAAGGTCAGCCGCCTTGTAAGCCCAGGTGATACAGTCAGCCACCCAGATGAACAAGGTACGCTTGGACAAAGCCAACCCCAACTTATTGGGGTCAAATGAGACGAAGAGCTGAGTAGCCCTTCTATGTCCCTGCGTACGGTCAAGGTAGAAGGATAAGGCCCTCCTACAATCCAGGGTATGCAGGACTGCTTCAGCCTGGCTAGCATGAGGCCTAGGGAAGAATGTTGGAAGAACCACCTCCTGGTTGAGGTGGAAAGAGGAGACAACCTTGGGGAGGAACTTTGGATGAGTCCTAAGAACTACCCTGTTCCTATAAATCCTGGTGTAAGGCCTGTCACAGAGCAGGGCCTGAAGCTCACTCACTCGCCTAGCCGAGGTGAGGGCTATCAGGAAGAGAGTCTTCCAGGAAAGGAAGCGTAGAGGGCAAGTAGCCATCGGCTCAAAGGGTGGGTGAGTCAGTTGCTGCAAGACCACATTCAGCTCCCACTCAGGAGCAGGAGGACGGATGGGGGGCTTGAGCAAAGCAAGCCCCTGAGAAAGCGGGACACCAAGGGGTGACCTGACAGAGAATGTCCCTCCACCAGTGAGTGGTGAGCTGCTAGAGCTGAGAGGTGGACTGTTTCATAGAGGCTAGGACAACCTCCTCAACTTCCTGAGGCAGGCCCCCAGGGAGCCAAAACTACCCTTGCAGCCTCCAGGCCATCAAATTGAGAGCTTTGAGATTGGGGTGCAGAAGGGAACCCTGCTCTTGTAAGAGAAGGTCGGGCTGCAACCCCAGAAGTAGTAGGGAATCCACTGGCAGTTGAAGCAGAAGTGGAAACCAAGGCTGCCTCGGCCACCTGGGAGCTACCAGCAGGACCGAGCCCTTGTCCTGAAGAGTCTTGAAAAGAGTTCGGGCCACCAAGGGCGTGGGAGGAAACGCATACAGGAGGCCGTGAGACCAGGACATCAGAGAAGCATCTGGTGCTATCCTCAAAGGATGCGGTTGCCTGGAGCAGAACTTGGGCAGTTGCTTGTTCAGCGGACTGGCAAAGAGATCTATCCAAGGGAGACCCCACTTCAGGAAGATCTTCTGAATGACAAAGGGATGCAGCTTTCACTCGTGGGGCTGTAGAATTCTGCTCAACCGGTCGGCCAGGCAGTTCTCCTGGCCTGGAAGGTACACTGCCTTGAGAAGCATGTTGTGCTTGAGGGCAAAGGAAGCGTAGTTACTCACCTGTAACAGGTGTTCTCCAGGAGCAGCAGGAATCAGTCCTCACTTATGGGTGACGTCGGCGCCGACGGAGCCCTCGCGGAGCAATTTTCCCCAGCTTTCAAAGAAAGCCTTTGGGAATTGCAGCGCGCATGCGCGGTCGTCTTCCCGCCCGAGGGTGCCATCTTAGCCAGTCAGATGACATAGCTAAAAAAGACAGCATAAAAATTTGCAAAAAGAACATAAGCAGACGATTGCAACTCCAAGGGGAGGAGGGAGGGTAGTGAGGACTGATTCCTGCTGCTCCTGGAGAACACCTGTTACAGGTGAGTAACTACGCTTTCTCCAGGACCAAGCAGGAAGTCAGTCCTCACTTATGGGACTCCCAAGCTCAAGGCTACCGGAGACCCTAAGCACAAAAATGAGCTCCCTCTAGCTCAGCAGCACAGAAGGATAGAATCTTCGCTGAATTACCACCCACCGGTAGCCCACATCCGGGATGGAGGGTAGGAGTTGCTCAGACCTCAAAGAGATTACGGAGGACTGCCTGTCCGAAAGCACTGTCCCTACGGGACTCCCTCTCGAGACAGTAATGGACCGCAAAAGTCTGGCTCGAAGACCAAGTAGCGGCCCGGCAGATGTCTGCCAGCGTAACAGAGCGGAGGTAAGCCACTGACGTGGCCTTTGCCCGAACGCAATGAGCCGTGACTCGACTTTCTAAGGAGAGTCCGGCTGCCCCATAAGCCCAAGAGATACAGTCCGCAACCCAGATGGACAGAGTACGCTTGGAGACCGGGAGCCACAATTTATTGGGGTCAAAAGACACAAAAAGCTGAGCAGCTTTACGGTGCTCCCGCGTACGGTCAAGGTAGAAGTTCAATGCCCTTCTACAGTCCAGGGTATGGAGGACCGTTTCAGCTCGGCTGGAGTGTGGTCTGGGAAAGAAGGTTGGAAGTACCACCTCCTGATTGATGTGAAAAGGGGAGACCACTTTAGGCAGAAATTTTGGGTGAGTCCGTAGGACTACCCTATTCTTGTAGAACCTAGTGTAAGGGGGATCAGACACGAGGGCCTGCAATTCACTTACGCGCCTAGCGGAAGTGAGGGCTATCAAGAACAGTGTTTTCCAAGACAGAAAACGTAGAGAACAGGTAGCCATAGGTTCAAAAGGCGGACAGGTGATCCGCTGCAAAACCACATTCAGGTCCCAGTCAGGCGCTGGCGGGCGCAGAGGTGGTTTAAGTAGAAGGAGACCTCGGAGAAACCTCGCTACGAGAGGGTCATTGGAGAGAGGTCTGCCGTCCACTGGCACATGATGTGCTGAAAGAGCACTGAGGTGAACTTTGACGGAGTTGGACTTAAGTCCCAGATTAGAGAGGTGCAGCAAGTACTGCAAGATCACCGACACCGGGCAGGAGAAGGGATCCTGAGACTGTTGGGTACACCAGACTGCAAAGCGACGCCATTTAAGGGCGTAGCATTTGCGGGTAGAAGGCCGTCGCGAAGCTAAGACGACCTCCTCCACCTCCGCCGGCAGGAGAAGGGGAGCAAGGACTACCCTCTCAGCAGCCAGGCCATAAGGTTGAGAGACCTGAGGTTGGGGTGCAGAAGGGACCCCTGATCCTGAGTGAGGAGATCCGGTTGTATCCCCAGAGGGATTGGGCCCTCCACCGCCAGTTGCAGCAGGAGTGGAAACCACGGCTGCCTGGGCCAGCGAGGGGCCACCAGGATCATGAAGGCTTTGTCTCGGAGAACCTTGAAAAGAGTCCGAGAGACCAGCGGGATGGGAGGGAAAGCGTACAGAAGGCTCCCCGACCACGAGATCAGAAAGGCGTCCGCCGCAACCCGAAGGGGGTGTGGCTGACGAGAGCAGAAGCGAGGAAGTTGCCGGTTGTGAGGACTGGCAAAGAGATCCACCGTGGGGAGACCCCACTTGAGGAAGAGCTTCTGAACTACCAAGGGATCCAGACGCCACTCGTGCGGCTGGAGGACCCTGCTGAGTTTGTCTGCAAGGCAATTTTCTTGGCCCGGGAGATAAACTGCCTTGAGGAGAATGCCGTGACTGACGGCCCAAGAGCAGAGCTTCTGTGCCTCCCGGCAGAGGAGGAAGGAGCCCGTGCCCCCCTGCTTGTTCACGTAGAACATGGCAACCTGATTGTCCGTCTGGACAAGGACGGACTGTTGGGAAGTCAGGTGGGAGAAGGCCTTGAGAGCGAGGCGGATCGCCCTGAGCTCCAGGAAGTTGATCTGCTGAGCAGACTCCCACGTGGTCCAGAGGCCCTGAGTACGTGCCTCTTGGCAATGTGCTCCCCAGCCCAGGAGGGATGCATCGGTGGTCAGCACCCGGGTCGGCTGAGGTGACTGGAAAGGCATTCCGAATATCAGGTTCGGCTGCCGGAGCCACCACCGGAGAGACGAGAGCAGCGGCTCGGAGACGCGCACTAGGTCTGCTAGGCCGCCCGTGGCTTGTCGCCACTGCTGGCGGAGACACCATTGAGCAGACCGCATGTTCAGGCGGGCATTGGGGGTCACATGGACAGTGGAAGCCATATGGCCGAGCAGTCTCAGGAAGCGCCTGGCGGAGACCAGGGGCTGGCTGCGAAAGCGGTCGGCTAGGTCCATGAGCCGTTGAGCCCTGTCGAGCGGTAGGTACGCTCGTGCCCGAGGAGTGTGCAGCCTTGCGCCGATGAACTCGAGATCCTGTGAGGGGAGCAAAGTGGACTTTGCGAAGTTTATGACAAAGCCCAAGTGCTGCAGCAGAGTCACCGTGCGGCACGTGGCGTTGGTGACCTCCTGAGCGGACGCTGCTCTGATGAGCCAGTCGTCGAGGTACGGAAAGACATAGAGGCCGTGAAGCCGGAGATGGGCCGCCACGACCGCGAGACATTTTGTGAAGACTCGCGGTGCGGAGGATAGGCCAAAGGGCAGTACTCTGTACTGGTAATGATTTCCTGCCACCACAAACCTTAGGTATTGGCGGTGGCTGGGGTGGATGAGGATGTGCGTGTAGGCATCCTTTAGATCCAAGGAGCATAGCCAATCTCCCTGCTGGAGGTAGGGCAGAAGGATTCCAAGGGTAAGCATTTTGAACTTCTCCCGCACAAGGAACTTGTTGAGGTTGCGCAAGTCCAGGATGGGTCTGAGGCCCCCTGTTCTCTTTGGTATCAGAAAATACCTTGAATAAAAGCCTTGACCTCTCAGGTGGTGGGGCACCGGTTCCACCGCCTGTTCCTGCAGCAGACCTGCTAACTCCTGAAGGAGCAACTCCCTGTGCAGAGGGGGGCGCGAAGGTTCTCCCGGAAAATAGGAGGGAGGGACCTGATGGAAGTGGAGAAGGTAGCCCTCTCGCACGACCTGAAGCACCCAGGCATCTGCGGTGATGCTGGACCACCTGTTGAACCAGCCGGCCTCCGGTGCTGGGAGGGACCAGCGGGGGGGGAGAGGCTATGCTGAGCGAGTCAAAAACCCCCTCCCTGCTGAGCAGGGGCTGGTGGTGCAGGCTTGGGGGCTTGCTGCCTACGGGACCCGTTACCCCGTCCCTTGGCCTGCTGGCCCTGTTGGGGAGCTGCAGGGGCCTGATAATGGGGGTACTGTTTGTAGGCAGCCGCCTTCCTCGGGTAAAAGGACTTTTTTCCCGAGCCCTTCTTTTTCTGGGAAGGGGCGGAGGTCTTCCTAGAAAGCCTGGTCCTGGTGAGAGTCTCAGTCTCAATTTGTGCAGCCTTTTCCGCCATGGGCTTGCCAAAGAGGTTTTCGCCTCGGCAGGGGACATCGACCAACTTGTCCTGTACCCAGGGCTCAAGGTCCGACGACTGAAGCCAAGCCTGTCGGCGGGCACCGATGCCGGCTGCGGCCACTCTAGCCGAGGCCTCAAAGCCATCCTAGGCTGCTCGGGACATGAACTTTGAGCATTCCCGAATGCCCGTGGACAAGGCTAGGAACCTCCGCAAGGGCTCCTCGGAGAGACCAGCGGAGAATCCGGCTAGCTCTTTAGCCAGATCCCGGAGATACATGCCCATGTAGAGCTGGTAAGTCTGGACACGACATGCGAGCATAGAGCCCTGGAAGCACTTCTTGCCAAGGCCATCCAGGTTACGGGCCTCCCTTCCAGGAGGCACCGAGGAGTGCATCTTCTGGCTCTTAAGACGATGCATGGCCGATTCCACTACCATGGAATGGTGTGGCAGCTGTGCCTTCTGAAAGCCAGGGCTCTTGCGGACCCGATAGATAGAATCGACCCGCTTGCTCAGGACCGGCGCGGAGGCCGGACTCTCCCACATGCGGAAGAGTAGTCGTTCCAGCATAGGAGGAACCGGCACAGTAAAGTGCTCCCTCGCGGGAGAGTCATACTGGAGGGCGTCGAGCTCTTCGGCTCGAGGCTCCTCCTCGGGATCCGCAGGGAAGGCCAAAGCCTTGGCCATATCCCTAACGAAGTCCGAGAACCGGGCATCCTCCGGGGGGGACTGCTTCCGAGGTTCGGACCCCGGTGAGTCCGATGGGACACACCGAGTCCGGAAAGAATCAGGTGACTCTTCCTCCTCAGACTCCCAGACCGACTCCGACGAGGACTCGGTGGGGTCGGCCCGGGCAGGGTGCGACGCCAGCCGCCCCGACGTCGAGGGAGTCGGCGTCGGCGACCTCGGTCCCGAACGGGAGGCCGAGGGTGACCTCGACCGAGGATCGACTCGAGTTCTCATTGACTCGAGGATCGGCTCGGTCTCCGGGGTCGACTTGGACGTCGACGTCCCGGCGGTCGGGGCAGCGGCGCCAGCGAGGCCAGCGAGCAGTGCCCGCTGCTGGTCCATGAAGGCAGACAGTCTGCTCTCCAAGGCCGTCAACCTGAGTCCGAGCTCAGGTGACCCAGCAGCCCCCGACTCGGGCCCCGACGGCGTCGGGCCCGACGTCGGCTGTCGCGGAGGCGAGTCCAGAAGGACTACAGGACTTACCCGGGCAGGCATCTCCGACTCCAGGCGAGGTCGCTTCGGGAGATGTTCCTTCTCCAAGGACCCGGGGCGGCTGTCGGGGCTATGCGACCTGGCCCTCGCGGAGCCAGGAGCGTCCACCGACGCCGCCCTCGCGGGTTTTTCCTTCCGACGATGGTCCCCGGAGGGAGAACCCCGGTCGGAGGAGCTCCGGCGACGGTCCGAGCTGGAGCCCTTTGACACGGAGGCCTCCGACGAGGTCCGGGTACGGCTGGGGTCAGCGAAGATTCTCTCGCGCTGATGCCGCCGACTTCTCAACGCCTTCGAGGACAGTTTGCTGCAGGGCCCACAGATCAGTTCCTCATGATCCGGGCCCAAGCAGCGGAGGCAAAAGTCGTGTGTGTCGGTTAGTGACATATTTCGGTCACACCGACCACACCGCTTAAAGCCACTGGCAGCCATCGGGGGAAAAAGGGCCCCTGCGAGGTCAAAGGACCGGGCTGCCAGGGAAAACGAAAATGAAAGCTGACTAAGTCAGAAAAACCGAAAAACGCTAGAGGACTCGAGACCGGCGTCGCGAGTCCGGGCGGGAAAACGATCGGCGTCGAACCGAAAGAAAAAAGTATAAAATAAAGAGGAAAATCAACTTTTTCGCGGGGACAAGACGGGGACGTCTGCAGGGCTCCGCGGAAAAAAGAAGACTGGCTAAGATGGCACCCTCGGGCGGGAAGACGACCGCGCATGCGCGCTGCAATTCCCAAAGGCTTTCTTTGAAAGCTGGGGAAAATTGCTCCGCGAGGGCTCCGTCGGCGCCGACGTCACCCATAAGTGAGGACTGACTTCCTGCTTGGTCCTGGAGAAATAAAGGTCCTGAGTCTCCCAACAAAGGAGCTTTGACCCAGCCCCGCCCTGTTTGTTCACATAAAACATGGCTACCTGGTTGTCTGTTTGAATCAAGACTGAGCGGTGAGCCAGGGCCGGAGAAAAAGCCTTGAGAGCTAAGCGGATAGCTCGAAGTTCTAGGAGATTGATCTGTTGGGCTGCCTCCCAGGGAGACCAGAGGCCTTGAGTGCACTTGTCCAGACAATGAGCACCCCAGCCCTGCAGAGAGGCTTTGGTGGTGAGAACCACCGAGTATTCTGGCATATGGAAGGGCATCCCCTTCAGCAGATTGGGTGGATGTAGCCACCAGCTGAGGGAGGCCAAAAGGGGTCTGGACACCCTTATCCTGTCTCTTAGGCAGCCTGTGGCCTGAGACCACTGAGTCCGAAGGCACCACTGTGCAGGCCTCATATGGAGCCTGGCATTGGGAGTCACATGCACTGTCGAAGCCATGTGGCCCAGAAGCCTGAGGCAGAGTCTGGCGGAGACCAGGGACCTGTTTAGAAACTGTTTGGCCACGTCCATCAGTCTTTGAGCCCTGTCTTCTGGCAAGAATGCCTTTGCCAATTGAGAATCCAAACTTGCCCCTATGAACTCCAAGTTCTGGGAGGGGAGCAAAGTGGACTTTGCGAAGTTTATGACAAAGCCCACATTTTGAAGCAGAGCAATGGTTCTGAGGGTGGCTTGTCTGGCCTCCAGGGAGGTCTGACCCGTGATGAGCCAGTCGTCCAGATAGGGAAAGACAAAGATGCCTTGATTCCTCAGGTAGGCCGCAACCACTGCCAGGCACTTGGTAAAGACCCTGGGAGCGGAGGTCAGTCCAAAAGGTAGTACTCTGTACTGATAATGATTTCCTCCCACAAAGAACCTGAGGTACTTTCTGTGGTCTGGATGAATGAGGATGTGAGTGTACGCATCCTTTAAGATCTAAGGAGCATAGCCAATCTCCCTGCTGGAGGTAGGGCAGAAGTGTTCCAAGACTAAGCATTTTGAACTTTTCTTTCTCTAGGAACTTGTTGAGGTTCCTGAGGTCCAGAATGGGTCGAAGGCCACCGGTCCTTTTGGGTACCAGGAAATACCTGGAGTAGAATCCGTGACCTTGGAAGTGGAGAGGCACAGGCTCCACCGCCCTGTCCACCAACAGACCTTGGAGCTCTTGAAGGAGAAGGTCTGTGTGCAGGGGAGGCCTCAAGGGCTCCCCTGGGAAGTAAGGAGGAGGCAGTTGATGAAAATGCAGGGCATAGCCCTTTTGGACTATCTCCAGCACCCAACTGTCGGTGGTAATGAGAGGCCACTGGTGGGCAAAGAGTACAAGGCGAACGCCTGTGCAGGGCTGGGAAAGCAGGGACGGAGTGGCTACGCTCAAGGAGTCAAAACCCCCCACCCTGCTGAGTGGAAGCAGGGGCAGAAGGCTTGGGGGTCCTCTGCCTACGGAGCCCATTACCCTGGCCCTTGGCTTGCTGACCCTGGGGGGCAGCTTGGGCAGCCTGATACTGAGGGTACTGTTTGTAGGCAGTGCCCTTCCTCGGGTAAAAGGACATTTTACCCGAGCCCTTCTTTTTATGTGAAGGGGCAGAGGTCTTCCTCGACAGCCTTGTCTGGGCAAGGTGCTCGGTCTCGAGCTGAGCGGCCTTCTCGGTCACGGGTTTGCCAAAAAGGTTCTCACCTCGGCAGGGGACATCGACCAACTTGTCCTGAAACCATGGCTCGAGGTCCGATGACTGCAGCCACGACTTGCATCGAGCCGCGATGCCGGAAGCTGCAACTCGGGCCGAAGCCTTGAAGCCATCGTAGGCGGCGCGGGAAATGAACTTTGAGCATTCCCAAATCCCCGAGGACAAGGTCTTAAATCTCTGCAAGGGTTCCCCGGAGAGACCAGCAGAGAATCTGGCCAATTCCTTGGCCAGGTCTCGCAAGTACATGCCCATGTACAGCTGGTAAGACTGGACACGGCAAGCAAGCACAGACCCCTGGAAGCACTTTCTACCGACGCCATCGAGGTTGCGGGCCTCCCTGCTGGGGGGCACCGCAGAGTGCATATTCTGGCTCTTCAGACGATGCATGGCCGATTCCACAACCATGGAATGGTGTGGTAGCTGTGCTTTCTGGAAACCAGGGCTTTTGCGGAGTCGATAGATGGAATTGACTCGCTTGCTCAAAACCGGCGCCAAGGCCGGTGCCTCCCACATCCGGAAGAGGAGTCGTTCCAGCATCGGAGGAACCGGGACAGTAAAGGCCTCCTTCGGAGGAGAGTCGTACTGTAGAGCATCGAGCTCCTCGGCTCGTGGCTCTTCCTCGGGATCGGCAGGGATAGCCAAGGCAGCGGCCATATCCCGGACGAACTCCGAGAACCTAGTGTCCTCCGGAGGGGATCTACTCCGGGGCTTAGACTGCGGTGAGTCCAACGGGACGCACCGAGTCTTAAAAGTATCGGGAGACTCCTCGTCCTCCGTCTCCCAGGCGGACTCATCCGAGGAGGAGTCAGGGTCCAACCCCGCGGGGCCCCGAGGCACCCGCCCTGACGCCGGGGGCACCAGCGTCGACACCCTCGGTCCCGAACGGGAGGTCGAGGGAGACCTCGACCGAGGAGGAGTTCGAGCCACGAGGGTCTCGAGTATCGGCTCGGTCTCCGGGGTTGACTTCGAAGTCGACGTCCCAGTGGTCGGGGCAGATGCACCAGACAGGCTGGCCATCAGTGCCCGCTGCTGCTCCATGAAGGCAGACAATCTGCACTCCAAGGCTGTCATCCTGAGACTCAGCTCAGGAGACGCAGCAGCCACCGACTCGGGCCCCGCTGGTGCTGGGCCCGACGTCGGCTCTCTGGGAGGAGAGTCCACGAGGACTACGGGGCTTACGTGTCCAGCAGACCCGGCTCCACGCGAGGAACTTTGGCAGGCTTCTCTTGGTCCATGGGCCCGGGACGGCGGTCGGGAGTCTTAGACCTGGCCCTCGAGGGACCAGGGACCTTCTCCGACGCCGCCCTCGCGAGCCGCTTCTTCCTCTTACGTTCCCGTTCGGGGGACCCCCTGTCCGAGGAGCTTCGATGGTGCTCGGGATCGGAATCCCGAGATGTCGAGGCCTCAGACGAGGTCCGGGCCCGGCCGGAGGCAGAGTCTGAGAAAAACCTCTCCTTCTGATGCTGTCGACTTTTAAGTGCCTTGGAAGACATCTTCCCACATGGCACACACGACTTAGGGTCGTGGTCAGGGCCGAGGCACCGAAGGCAGCAGTCGTGTGTGTCGGTGAGAGACATAAGTTTCTTACACAGATCACACTTTTTGAAACCACTGGAAGTCATTGGGGAAAAAAGAGCCCCTGCGAGGTCAAAAGACCGGCCGGCCTTCCAGGGAAAAATGAAAAAAGGGGCGCGAACGCCAGCCACGAAGGACAAAAAACGAAAAAGAAATAAGCGGGCTCGATACCGGTGTACCGAACCCGGCGGGAGGGGAACCGGTGTCGAACCGGAGAAAAATAGCGAAAAATCTCCGAAGAAAAAATCACTTTTATCCGGGAGAACAGGACACACGTCCGGTGGGCTTCTCGGAAAAAAAGAGACTGAGGTAAGATGGCACCTTTAGGTGGGAAGGGAACCGCGCATGCGTGCCAGCATTCCCAAAGGCTTTCATGGAAAGCTGGGGAAATGCTCCGCTGGGGCTTCATCGGTGCCGATGACACCCATATGTGAGGACTGACTTCCTGCTTGGTCCTGGAGAATGGGAGCTATGAAACGGGGGGGGGGGGGGGGGGGAAAAGCTATTAAACATTTATGAGGAACTAAAAGGCATACACAGTGCTGTACAAACACAGATAAAGACATAAAGACAGTCGCTACTCAGAGCTTATAATCTAATCAAGGCAAACAAGACAAAGGTTGGAAATGAGGATAGAATAGAGAAGGGAAAGAAGACACAACAAACAGAGGATCAGGATTCAAAGACAGCCTCAAAGAGATGAACCTTTAACATAGATTTGAAAGGGGCAGGGATGAAGCCTGATGTACAGACTCAGGAAGTTTGTGCCAAGCGTAAGGAGCAGCAAGGTGAAAGGACTGAAGTCTGGAATTAGCAGAGGAAGGAAAAGGCAAAGCGAGGCGTAAGACAGCAGAAGAGCGAAGTTCATGAGGAGAGGTGTAGAGGGGAAAGATATTGAGGAGCAGTAGAATGAATACATTTAAAGGTCAGAAGGAGACTTTGAAATGGATATGGAAACGGAAGGGAAGCCAATGAAGTGATTTAAGAAGAGGGGTTATATGAGAAAAACAAGGAGATAGAGCAGCTTTTAAACTAGATATTAGGGGAAAGCCGACAGTCGCCCAAGAGTGGATGGTTCGGAAGAATGTATCCTTGAAGGATACTACCAAAAGCAGAGAGGTTCCACAAAAGAGTAAAGTAGCCCAAATGCCCTCAAGTATGGAGCAGACAGAGCTTAAAGATCCCAATTTACCCATGTCTAACAATAGCCAAATTAACATGAATAAAATACATTCTCTAAAATGCTTGTATGCAAATGCTAGAAGTCCAAAGAATAAGATGGGAGAGTTAGAATATATAGCACTAAATGAAAGGTTAGATATGATTGGAATATCAGAGACATGGTGGAAGGAGGACAACCAGTGGGACACTGTGATACCTGGGTACAAACTATATCGTAATGATAGAGCTGATCAAATTGGTGGAGGGGTTGCGCTCTATGTTAGAGAGGGCATTGACTCAGAAAGGATTAAAGTTTTGCAGGAAACAAAATCTGCTGTAGAATCTATATGGATTGAAATTCCATATAAAAGGGGGAAGGCGATGGCAGTGGGGGTGTACTATCGAGCACCTGGCCAGAATGACCAAATGGATGATGAAATGCTCAAAGAAATCAAGGAAGCTAACAAACGTTACAGCGCAGTAATAATAATGGGCGATTTCAATTACCCCGGTATCGACTGGGTCAGTGTCACGTCATGACATGCTAGGGAGATAAAGTTCCTAGATGAAATAAATGACTGCTTCTTGGAGCAGCTGGTTCATGAACCGACCAGAGGGGAAGCCATATTAGACCTAGTCCTTAGTGGAACACCAGATCTAGTGCAAGAGATAAGGGTGTTGGGGCCACTTGGCAATAGTGATCATAGCATGATCGCCTTTGATTTAATTAGCGGAGGAGGGATAGTAAGGAAATCCACAGTACTACCTTTTAACTTTCGAAAGGGAGACTATGATAAAATGAGGAAAACAGTTAAGAAAAAACTAAAAGATAAGAAGTTCAGTTTTGTTCATGTTAGGTTTCAACCTGTAGTGAGACATCTGGTCAAGAAGGATAAGATGGAATAGAGGCCTTTAGATTTAGCTATGAACAAGTCACTTGCAACTTTGGCAAGTGCTGTTTCAGTAGAATGTAAGGGGTGAAAGCTAGACTGAAAAAGTTCCAGAAGGGCTTGAGAGGAAAGAAATGCAAGACAATGGTGGAGGACAGCACGCTCAAGAAGTTTGGAAATGAAGGGAAGAAGAGAAATTGGACGATAATTAGAAGGAGAGTCAATATCAAGACAAATTTTCTTGAGGTGGGGCGTGACAATAGCATGCTTGAAGGCAGAAGGGACAGTAACAGTGGAAAGAGAGAGGTTGAGAATAAGTGATATGGAAGGGATGACATTGGAGGAAATGGAGTAAAGGAGATGGGTGGGGAACAGTCAGAAGAGCAAGCAGTAAAGTTTAGAGATGGAAAGAAGTTGAGATGCTTCATTATTGGAGATCTTGGGAAAGGAAGAAAGGATAAAAGTGGTTGATAGGAAAAGTTGGTTGAGGGAGAGGAGAGAATGAAGTTGTTCTAGGGGGAACTGGAGAGAAATCTCATGGATTTTGTCATGGAAGAACTCAGCTAGGGTTTGGGCAGAGAGAGAAAGGGGTATAGGAGGGGGGAGGCACCTTGAGAGTAGATTTGAGGGTAGAAAAAAAAAGTCTACAGGGATTAGTAGAAAGAGAATTAGTCAGGTGGATATAGTAGTTTTGCTTAGCAAAGCTAATGCGGACTGGAAAGAGGTAAGCATGAATTTGAAGTGAAGGAAGTCAGAAAGGGAGCGAGATTAAAGCCGGATGTGCTCAGCTGACTGGGCACAGGAGCAGAGATAGCAACAAGTTGAGGACAATCAGGGCTGAGGTATAGTATGTCTCACAGAACATGGGATGGGTGGAGCAAGAGTATCAAGAGCAGAGAAAGATTATTTCTGCTCTGAGCAAAAGTATCCAAGGTAGAAGATTTTGGGAGGCAACTAAATACTGTATTGTTGCTTAAGAACCCCCAGTAGCCTCAGTCAGGAGCAGAGCAGAGCAGAGCAAAGTGCATTTGGGGTTCTACCTTAAATTTCTTTCAGGCTGTGGCATACACACATTTGTCATCCCTGAATAAACTCATACAACAGTTTTTGTGTAATGAAATCCAAACATCTGGCCAAGGGGGATATCAAGCACTCATACATACGTTTGGGTTTGGATTTGGATTTGGATTTGGCTCACACCTGAGGCAACAGAGTTAAGTGACTTGCCCAAGAAGCGGCAGTGGGTTTTGAACCTTGGCTTCACTGGTTCTCAGCCTGCTGATCTAACCACAAGGCTATTCCTCCACTTCTAATGTTTATGCTATTTAAACATTAATGATTAATAATAGGGGGGTAACATGAAGTTTTGCCACAGTTATTCACCTTGAGTCAAAGAAAGGATACACAAACTCTAAAATCAATTACTGCAACTAGCTAGTACTTGCTTTACTAGCCTATGCCATATATTTTATTTTGTTATCTGCTACTACTGTTTTTAAATAAAATTTGCTGTGAAATCCTTATACCTCAAAAAGCACTCTTATTGCTCATAGCTCTCATGTCTTGCGCCTTTGACTGTTATTGCCATGCTTTCAACAACATTGTATGTAGACAGTACAGAAAGGATGCTATGGTAAATTTCATTAGCTACTATTGCTACTGCTGGATTCTCTTTTAACCAACAGCCTGACAAAAATTCCCAAGGGGTGAATAAAAAATCTAAATGTATGGTTTCTGGGTGATAGTTGTTGATTTTCAGAGATGAAATAAACATAGAAATTGTAAATTTGGTTATGTATAGCTTTAATAGCTGTACTGACCCTGAGCATTACTGGAATCTTCTTAGACTGATAGTTTTAAAGATCAATAAAAAAATGAGGTAATATTATAAATTAGAGATGCCATAGGCTTATGAAATCTTAAAAAGTCAGGGTTTAAGTCTTTTCATATTGGGTCACTGTACTTTGCTATGAAACAAACATTTCTTTATTTCAGATTTCACTTAAGGTAAGCTCAATTCTGCTGCAGACGTTACCGCCCTATAAGGTCAACAACATCTGGTCATACCTTGCCACAACTATCCACAAGGTCTCCAGAAGTCTGCATTAGCTCGATGGCACACAACAATATAGGAAGTAAATAGTATTTTTCTAGTCTCCCGAAGCAACCAGTATGTAGACTGATAACAATGGGTTTACTGCTAGAAAAGAAAGTGATGTTATGTATCTACTGTATACTTGGAGAGGAATTGCAGTGGTTGAAATTTATTTAACAGTTTTTCCTACACCGCCTTTGTCCAAAGTGGTTTAGAAAGAACAACATAATCTCAGTAGATTTGTTTTACAACAAACAGGGGGAAATAACTTGGAGATAAATATGGGGATAACTATGGGAAAGGGAATACAAATAGTAGGTCAGCAAAAGATCAGGGACAAGGAGAAGAATCATTTATATTACAGAAAGAGATAACGTGTGAAGGGTTAATTTAGTCAACCGATCAGGATAGCATGTTACATTTATAGTTAGATATTGTCATTAGGTCCATAGTATTCTCAGAAGAGGTATGTTTTGATTAGTTTTTTTCATATCTTTAGTGGATTGTGCAGCTCTGATGGTTTCGGGTAAAGAGTTCCAAAATGTGGGGGCATAAAGTGAGAATGCCCTGTTACTTGTCTGTTGTGTGGTTTTGGTCTTGAGTGGGGGAATGATCAGGAGATTCTGGTTTGCAGCTCTTCTTGGTCTCATATCATGGCTTAAAACTTGAAAGGACTTGGTGAAGGGGAGGAGAATAAAAGTTATATAGAATTCATCTTAAATGTTACAATGCCAAAATTAAAGGGGATAAAAATTTTATACTGAGAGGACTGGGCAAAGAACAAAGCTAGAAAGCTATTTAAATTGGTGAATAATTGCAAGGGCGCTCTCAAAAGTCTGTTATACCTACCTCTTTGCTGAAGTGAGATAAGATAGAGATCTATAAAATAATGAATGGAGTAGAACGGGTAAATGTAGATTGTTTTTTTCTACTTTTTGAAGGAGTAAACAACTAGGGGATACACAATGAAACTACAATGTAGCACTTTTAAGACTAATCTGATTAACTTTTTTCATTCAACGTGTAATCAAACTCTGGAATTCATTACCAGACGATGTAGTAAAAGCTGTTAGTGTAGCTAGATTTAAAAGAGGGTTGGACAAGTTCCTAGAGGATAAATCCAGAAACCATTATTAACCCTTTCAGACCTGAATTTTCTGACAGACACCATAGATATATATATATATATATATATATATACATACATATATACATACATGGAATTCAATGAATAACATGACGTCCATTACAGTGGACATACGGTCTGAAAGGGTTAAAGAGGACTGGGGAAATCCACCGTTTACCCATTGGGCAAGAAGCATAGAATCCGTATACTTTTTGGGAAGCTGACAGGTACTTGTGACCAGGATTGGCCACTGTTGGCAACAGGATACTGGACTTGATTGATCCTTGGCTGATCCAGTATGGCATATGGTGACATCTTACTTACCAGTTAGCGTCCTTTCTTTGAGTCTTGCTAGAGCAATCCAGACAAGTGGGTTGCCTGGACTACCATTGGGCAAGAAGCATAGAATCCGTATACTTTTTGGGAAGCTGACAGGTACTTGTGACCAGGATTGGCCACTGTTGGAAACAGGATACTGGACTTGATTGATCCTTGGCTGATCCAGTATGGCATATGGTGACATCTTACTTACCAGTTAGCGTCCTTTCTTTGAGTCTTGCTAGAACAATCCAGACAAGTGGGTTGCCTGGACTACCTGAATCTGTGCCCTTTTCAAATCCAGGCTGAAAACTCACCTCTTTGAGACCGCTTTTGGATCCTAATCTGCTTAGTTTCCTATGTGTGTAGATATATGTCCTCAGCTGTTGTATTGTATGTCTTGACTAGACTATAAGCTCTGATGAGCAGGGACCATCTTTTCATGTATCTGTTCAGCGCTATAGAAATGATAAGTAACAGTAGTAGTGCTCCCCTACCAGCAGATTGGTGGAGACAAAGAACCAATGAAAAGCCCTGGTTTCAATGACATCATTCCAATGTCTCTATCCAACTCAGCCACCAGAGGGCTCTTCAGTATTCATCCCAAAGCATATAGGAGAAACACAGTAAGCCTCATACCTCAATTGTGGGCAACAATGAGTAATCAACAGTACAGAACTATGCACAGGAAAGCATAAACAGAAAGATGTCAGTAGAAGATGAAGCTGCAGAGCCAAGTATAAAAATCATAGCGGACCCAAGGGTACCACAGCAGATGAACAGAGCAAACAGTTACAGGAGCAGGCCCTGGACTGGTCTAGCAGGACTCAAGGACATTAACTGGTAAGTAAAATGTCACCCTCCATATCATCCTACTAGACCAGTCCAGACAAGTGAGCCATACCAAAGCTATGACTCCACTGGGCAGGAAGGAAGACACAGCAGCTCACAAAACCCTTGAGTCAAAGGCTGTGTTCGACCTCGCGTGAACATCCAAGTGGTAATGCTTGACCAAAGTGGTAAGTGATGCCCACGTTGCTGCCTGACCAATGTTTGCAGGGGCTACCAAGCTTCGCTCTGTCCATGAGGACGTTTGTGCTTGGGTAGAATGAGTGCGCAAACCCTCCGGAACTGGCCGGTTCCACAACAGATACGCCAAGGCAATGGCCTCCTTAAAAGACGGTCAGACTTATGAAAGGAATTCGTAACCTCCAAATACCGGAGAAGCACCCTCCGGATATCCACAAGGCAAAGATCCTTATCCTTCCCCCAACACTGCTCCTTAGATAAAGAGGGCTTGCAGACCACCTGGCTCACATGAATGGAAGAAACCACCTTAGGCAAGAAGGAAGGCACATGCCAAATGGAAATGGTCTTCCTTTAAAAAAAGCTCAGAAATCTGTCTTGCGGAACAAATCATGACCAAGCTCATCTTGAATGTCAAATTCTTCAGAGTAGTGCATGCTTCAATGGCTCAAAGGGCTTAGACATCAGGGCCTCCGAGCACCAGACACAGATGCCAGGAAAGGATAATTGACCGGAGAGGAGGATGCAGGCATCAAACCCCCTGAGGAAGGTGTGAAACATCTGGGTGTAAGACTAGAGATATACAAGCCAAAAGACATCTGAAAAGGACCAAAGCTACCACCTGAACCTTCAAGGAGCTAAGAAAAAAGTCCTTTCTCCAGACCATCCTGCAGAAAAAGCCAACAGAGGCAGCACCTTGGCTGCCTCAGGAGCCAGCTGCTGTGCGTTGCACCAGCACTCAATGCACCAGGTTGGTAGACCTCCTCCGGGCTCTGAGCAGAGTGGAAAACCACTAGACAGCAGATCATAAAAGGGATCTGCAAGAAAGGCAGTGACCGACTCAAAACAAGGCAAAGCCGGATCATCCGGAGGTGACTGAAGCCACTGGAGCAGAGCACATGCAGCGAGACCACTGCAAACAGAGGCCTGCAATGCCAAGGTCGATGACAAGAAAGTGGTTTTTAAGAGGCCCTCCACCTTGTGATCCATCTGATCATGGAGGGCAGTGCCACCCTCCACGGGAATGGTTGTGCGTTTAGTGACTGCAGTGAGCAGGGTGCCTACTTTAGGGAAATGCAACCACTTGTCAAGATCATCCGAAGAGCAAATGTAAACACACCCCAAGTGATGAGCGGCGCATAGAGACATCAGGAGAATCCCACTCTAAGGAGACCATCTTTTGTAGTTCCAGGGGAAAGGGAAAAACCTTAGGTTTCCGGATGCCCACAATGATGGCGTCTGCCTGAGGTTTAAAGGAATCTGAAGGCTGTTGCACTTGAGAGTCTGAGAGGTGCAGAGCAATGAGAGCAGGAAGCTCTTCTTTAGGAAATAACCGGATATCCTGACCGTCTTCTCGGGGCTCCTGGTCATCTTCCAATGGTGAGAGCTCTCCTTCTTCCTAGCCAGACTCAGAAGTGATAGAATGTTCAACTGAAGGACCATCAAAGTCTTCCCCTGCAGGGCACCAGTCCCCTGGAGGAGAGGATGTATCCTTGTTCAGATCTAAAGAAGCTCCAGCCAAACTTTGGTGCACATGCTTTCTAGATGGTGGATCAGAGATGGTTGGAGTAGCTGAAGTCTCTGAGTGCCACATATCCCGGGCCTGATGGAATAGCTGCATAGGAGATCAGAGCCATCAGATGAAGTCTGCATAGGCTGGATGGAGAGTTGTAGAGGGAGAGCAGGCTGCTCAGGCAACAAAACCAGAGAAAGGGAATCTTGAGACCTAGTATCACCCTGAGGTAACCCAGAAGGAACTAAAGCAAGAGACCTAGAAGGGCTACCAGAACCAAGCCCTGCAGATGTAGGAGGAGGAACACAAACTACCTGTCAAAGCCAAACATTTCTTCCCATAGCCCAAGTAGCGTAGAGAAGGCATTTTCACAACAGGATAAAAAAAGTCACAGGAAAAGCCGGGAGTTAAAAATCACCAGACTCTGAACAAAGAATGGCAGCCACGGCACAAAATTATGGCAGGAAACAGCAAAACAGAGCTGGGAAGCAGCTGACTGACCGCGTTAAGAGAAGCAGGAAAAAAGCAACTGTAGAAAACGGAGCACACCAAAAAAAGAAGGGAGGTGCATGCAGTCAGAAGAATAAGATACCGCCAAAAAAACAGATCGGGACGCTGCTTTAAAAGAGAACCACGAAAGAAATAAAAAAACTCACTGCTCTCAAAGGAGATTAAAAAAAATAGATGAAGGAGGAAGGGTCCAGAGAAGAAAAAACTGCCCGACAACTTCCTCAGCAACCGGGTCCTTAAATAAGGCATTTTTTTGTTTTTCTAAACAAACTTTAAGAAGTTAGAAAAATATCAAAAGGTGACTTCCAACTTAGCTGACAGAAGTCTTGCTTGCAGAACAGTCAGAAAGCATAGTTACTCACCTGTAACAGGTGATCTCCGGGAACAGCAGGAATTTAGTCCTCACATATGGGTATCATCGGAACCGACGGAGCTTGCATGGGAACGCTCCCCAGCGTTCAATTAGAAAGCTTTTGGGAGCATCCCACAGCGCCTGCGTGCTGCCTTCCTGCCTTTCCCAACTGCCTCTCTCCAGTTGAGCTTTAAAGCTGAGACAAAGAGAGTGAAAGGGAAAGGGAAAGAGATAGATAGATACAACTCCTAGGGGAGGTGGGTGGGTTGTGAGGACTAAATTCCTGCTGTTCCCGGAGATCACCTGTTACAGGTGACTAACTATGCTATCTCCAGGAACAAGCAGGAATTTAGTCATCACATATGGGGACTCCCTAGCTTTAGATGCCAGGGAGAGACTCCAGAAGCTGTGTGTCCCTGAGAAGGGCTCCACTTCCCCCCATGGATCTCTGGCATCCTACCAGGGATGGTGGGTAGGAGTTGATTAGGTATGGAACAGGTGTTGGAGAACAGCCTGACCAAACAAGGCATCCCGGCGGGAGTCCTTGTCCAAGCAGTAATGGGCTGTGAAGGTATGAACCGAGGCCCAGGTGGCTGCTCGACAGATGTCGTCGATAGACAGAGTGCAGATGAGCCATTGAAGCTTCCATGGCTCTCACATTGTGAGCTGTGACATGGCCCTCCAGAGGAAGATTCGTACTCTGATAGGCAAAGTATATACACTGAGCAATCCAGTTAGATAGTGTTCTCTTGGAGACTGGAAGTCCCAAATGAGAAAGATCAAAAGCAACAAAGAGTTGAGAAGACTTTCTATGTTGCTGTGTTCTTTGTAAGTAAAAGGCTAAAGCTCTTTTACAGTTCAAAGTATGAAGGTTCCTTTCTGCATTTGATGCATGAGGCCTTGGAAAGAACACATGTAGGTAGACCGCTTGGTTTATATGAAAAGGCGAGACCACCTTTGGCATAAAGCGTGGATGTGTCCTAAGGACTACCTTGTCATGAAGGAACCTTGCATAAGGTGGATCAGCTACTAGTGCTTGCAACTCACTGATGCGACGTGCTGATGTGATTGTAATGAGAAAAATAACCTTCCAAGAAAGGAATTTCAAGGAGGTAGTAGCTAAGGGTTCGAAGGGTGGCTTCATGAGCTGACCAAGAACCAAATTTAAGTCCCATGCCACAGGTGGTGGCTTTATGGGAGGCTTAGTTAGCAGAAGGCCTCTCATAAATCTTGCTATAAGAGGATGGGAGGAGATAGGTTGTCCATTTAGGGGCTTGAAGGAAGCTGCAATAGCACTCAAATGGACCCTAACTGAATTAGTCTTAAGTCCTGCATTGGATAAATGAAGGAGATACTCCAGTTATGATTCCAGAAGTATGGCAATGGGGTTAAGACCCTTCTGCGAACACCATATGGTAAACCTTTTCCACTTGAAAGCATAAGAGCGTCTTGTGGAAGGCTTCCTGGAAGCAGAAAGGATATCCTTTATTTGCTGAGAGAGGTTAAGATCATGGAGATCTAGGCCTTCAGCAACCAAGCCCTGAGATGCAGAGACTGGGGATTGGGATGCCATAACATTCCGTCCTCCTGAGATAGGAGATCTGGAGCAGACCCTAACTCCAGGGAGGGAGCTTGAGAGAGATATAGAAGCAGAGGGTACCACACTTGCCATGGCCAATGTGGAGCTATGAGAATCATACGGCCTCTGTCTCTCTGAAGCCTTGAACAAGGCTTTGGGAATTAGGGGAATGGGTGGAAAGGAATACAGGAAGTCTTGACCCCAGTAAAGGAGGAAAGCATCCCTGGCCTGAGCCCCCTGAGCCGGGGTTCTGGAACAGAACCAGGGAAGTTTGGCATTCCACGGACTAGCAAAGAGGTCTATGTCTGGGGTTCCCCAAATTTGAAAAATCTTGGCTACCTGGTCTGCAGGCAGAGACCACGCGTGTGGAAGCAGAACTCGACTGAGTCTGTCTGCCCAAGAGTTTTGTATGCCTGGAAGATACACTGCCAGGAGATGAATCTGATGCTCTCTGGTGAGGGCCCACAGTCGCAAAGCTTCGTTGCAAAGCGACAGAGAGCCTGTTCCCCCCTGCTTGTTCACACAGAACATGGCTACTTGATTGTCCGTATGAATGAGGACTGTCCTGTAGCTGGAGCAGGGTGTGGAACACTCGAAGAGCAAGGAAGATTGCTCTGAGCTCCAAGAGATTGATATGTAGATGAGTCTCCTGTGGAGACCAGGTGCCTTGGGTGGAGAGGACTTGCAGGTGAGCTCCCCAATCCATCGGAGAAGCATCTGTTGTGAGAGTTGCCTGGAGTAAGGGTTGTTGAAAAGGGGACCCCAGCAACAGATTTTGAGTGGACTTCCACCACTGGAGGGACAAAATAAAGCGACTTATGTTTGCTATTTTGTCTGACAGGCATCCTGATGCCTGGGTCCATTGAGTGGATAAAGTCCACTGGGCTGCCCTCAGATGGAGGTGAGCATAGGGAACCACATGCACAGTAGATGCCATGTGGCCTAGTAGTTGTAGCATTTCTCGGGCAGTGAGATGAGGCTTTAGCACTGCTTGAGAAGCTAACTGCACCATGTGAAGGCAACGGGCCTGGGGAAGATAGGCCCTTGCCTTTTTGGTATCCAGCAAAGCTCCTATGAAATCTAAAGACTGAGTGGGAGTTAGACTGGATTTTGGGATGTTTATTACCAGACCCAAGTACTGAAGGATACGCATTGTGCAGGATAGAGAGGTCCTGGCCTCTGACTCTGTTGGGGCTCGAATGAGCCAGTCGTCTAAGTAGGGGAAGACGAATATTCCTAGAGTGGGGAGAAATGCTGCTACCACAGCCATGCATTTCGTGAACACCCTTGGTGCTGAGGCCAGGCCAAAAGGAAGCACCCTGTATTGGTAGTGCTTTCCTTGAAAAAGGAACCAAAGGAACCTTCTGTGAGTTGGATGGATGAGAACATGGGTGTACGCATTCTTGAGATCTAGAGAACAAAGCCAATCCTGACTCTGAAGGTATGGCAGCAGAGTTCTGAGAGAAATCATCTTGAATTTCTCTTTGACAAGGAATTTGTTCAATTCTCTGAGGTCCTAGATAGGTCTGTATCCCCCTGTTTTCTTTGGGATAAGGAAATAGGGGGAGTAAAACCCTGTACCTTGCTGATGGATGGGTACTTCTTCTATTGCCCCTTGGGCAAGAAGCATAGTGACCTCCTGACCTAACAGGTTGATAAGAGAGGTCGGAGAATTGAACTGCCTTATCATTGTGGGAGGGGGCATGCTCAAAAAATGAAGCTTGTACCCCTCTTTTATGATGGAGTGTGTCCAATGCTCTGCTGTTATCTCTCCCCATCTGGGGGCAAAATGGCACAACCTTCCTGGAATGGTGGAAGGCTCCGGTCCATTGAGAGCCAGGAAGGCTAAGTTCTCTAGCTGAAAGTCAAAGGCCTTGTGGAGGCTGAGACTGCTGAGACGGTTGAGGCTTAGCAGTCTTTGCTTTCCTTTATTTGGGTGGTTGCTGACCCTTCCGGACAGGTTGACCTGCAGAACGTCCCTGCCGAGAATAAGCAGGATAAAATCTTTTCTTTTTAGAAAAGAATGGTTTCTTGAAAGATTTCTTTCTTGCAGGATCAGCTGTGGACTTGGATAATCTATCCAAGGTGGAGTTGTCAGCATCCAACTCATTGGCCTTTTCCTGCCAATCTTTACCAAACAGGTTCTCACCAGTATTTTATTTATTTATTTATTTAACTATTTCTTTTATACCGCCCCTTCCAGAGATCAAGGGCGGTTTACATATAACAGATTAACAGTCTTGTACACAATTTGTATACATTTTACATAGAACAGTAGAAATCAACTATTTACATTGAACAGTAAGTATAAACTTTGTAGGTATTGTAACAAAAAACAACTTGAAGGTATTAAAGCAAAATCTTTGTAGGTATTAAAGCAAACATATCAAACTTTGTACAAAAGTATATTTACATCGTGTAGTGTGTGTGGTGTATGGGGTGGAGATTGGCGTAGGTGCTGGAATTTTATTTCCGAGTTTGTCTTGTACCCAGAGCTCCAGATCAGATGCCTGGAGCCAAGCAATTCTACGTGCACCTATGGCAATGGCAGAGGTTCTGCTTATGCACTCAAAACAGTCAAAAGCTGCATGGTTGACAAATTTAGAAACATCCTGGGCATGTTTGACCAATGTGAGAAAATCCTGTCTTCTATCCTCAGGAAGAAGAGGGCTCAAAGCCTCTAAAATCTCCTGTGACTTCCTTCAGGAACATTCCCAGATATAGACTATAGGAACTGATCCTGGCAGAAAGCATGGAAGCTTGGAAGACACGACGTCCAAAAGCATCCAAAGTTCTGCACTCACGTCCTGGAGGATTAGAGGCATGTCTCTCTGCACTCTTGATCCTTCTCATAGCTGATTCCACTACAATAGTGGTGAGGAAGCTGAGTTTTCTGGAAACCAGGACAAGGAGGGACTCGATACAGAGTATCCAGTCTACGAGAGTGAGGAGAGGTGGTAAGAGGCGTCTCCCACATTCTTAGCATGAGATCATGCAAGATCTCATGGATGGGCAAGGTATCTGCCTCCTTAGGAGTTTTAGGATATTGTAAAATTTCCAACTCCTTTACTCTGGGCTCTATTTCAGGGGCCACAGTAATGGACAGACCCCGAGCCACCTCCCTGATGAAATCCTGAAAGGAAATGTCCTTTGGAGGAGACATCCTGCGTTTAGGGGAGGAAGGCTCCTCCGGGAGAAGTATTCCCGCATCGACAGAACTGTCAGAATCCTCAGATTCCTCTGAGGACTCGAAGTACCTTCTATCGGGATGCTCTTGAAGAGCCTGATACCCGTACCGATCGAAGTCAGTAACGAGGGGAATCGGTACCGGTGTAACGGTACCAGAAGGCATCGCATGGCTGTATGCCGGCAATGCGGACGTCGATGTCGATGCTGTCGGTGCCGATACAACTGTCTGACGTGGTTCCGAGGGTGTCGATGCCGCAAGGAGAGCCGCCAGACTGTGTTCAATAGCCAGGACCCTCTGGTCTATCGACGCTGCCGATGCCTGGATATCAGTTCCGGAGAAGCTCGCCGGTACCCCAGAGCATGGCACCAGTAGTTCTGCCGAGGTCGAGGCCTCGAGAACATCCTGGAGCCCCGATAATGCTTTGGAAGCCGAAGCCTCCCACCGGGGCAATTTTGCCGGTGCAGAATCCTCAAGGGCAACGCCAGAGGCATCTCGATGCTCAGAAGGAGATCTACCCTTTGAGGACCGGCTAGACTTATGTTTAGTTACCTGAGATCCACGGGAGGAAGACGAAGCCCTGGAAGACGTCGATGCCACCGAAGCTGCATCAGAGGGAAACAGGGTACTGAGCTTGGCAGCTCGGTTCTGTCGACCTCTCTTGGACATCATGGCACAGGCCATACATTCCGAGATGGAAAGGTCAGGACCTAAACATTTCAGACACCACTCATGGGTGTCGGTGACGGAGATGGTACCGCCACACTTGGTGCACTTTTTGAAACCCGAAGAGGGTTTTTCCATCGTGGAAAAAATCTTGGGCCTAAGGCCCAAAATGGCACGTGCACCTGGAAAAAATGGGAAAAAAAAGTACTAAGGAATTTATTTTTTTTTTTGAGAAAAGAAAAAGAAAAACCAGCGGTACTGGTAAAGCGTCGAGGAAGGCAGATGCAACCACAAAAAAGAAGGAAAATTTTCTGTGGTGACAGGAACACGACCTGCTGGTTCCATGGAAAACGAAGAACTGGAGAGAGGCAGTTGGGAAAGGTGGGAAGGCAGCACGCAGGTGCTGTGGGATGCTCCCAAAAGCTTTCTAATTGGATGCTGGGGAGCGTTCCCGCGCAGGCTCCGTCGGTACCGACGATACCCATATGTGATGACTACATTCCTGCTTGTTCCTGGAGATAGGAAGACTGCAACTGTTATTCAAGAGCAGGAGCACTTCTTTTCAGAGATGCGCTGCTGGTCCTTTTGACCTGGGGCAGCACTGGACATGAAGAAAGGAAAACTGTTGGCAAAGAAGGGGCACCACAGTGTGCACAACTTCCAAAGATAGTTACACTGACACCAAATCTTTTCTCAGAGAATGCCAGGAGCTAGGAAAAGTCCATCTGCTGAGGCAGAGAAAATACTAAAGCTCTCCTTGGGGTTTTATATCAAGGGTGATGTCCCAACGCTGCGGGAATTTTTCTCTGTCTCACCATCTGCTGGCAGGGGGACACAATCCACTAGTCTGGACTGGTCTAGCAGGATGTATTTGGAACAAAGGATGCCTCTGTACTGCTCCTTGGTGCAACTACACCTTGAATATTGTTTGCCATTCTGGTCGCCATATTTTAAAAAGAATATAACAGAATTAGAAAATGTTCAGAGAAGATCCACCAAAATGGTAAAGATGGAAGGATATCCCTATGAGGAAAGGCGTAAAAGGTTAGGGTTCTTCAACTTGGAAAAGAAAAGGCTGAGGGGAGATATGATAGAGGTCTATAAAATAATGAATGGAGTGGAACAGGTAAATGTAGATCAGCTATTTACTCCTTCAAGTAGAAGAAAGGCTAGGGATCGCAATGAAGCTACAATGTAGCACATTTAAGACTAATCAGAACAAATACGTAAACCCTGGAATTCATAACAGGCAGGTCTTGTCGGACAAATCTAATTGATTTCTTTGACTGAATGACCAGGGAGTTGGACCGATGGAGAGCCCTAGATGTGGGGTACTTATATTTCAGTAAAGTCTTTCACACCATTCCGCACAGATGACTTATAAACAAACTGAGCAACCTAGGGATGGACCCTAAAGTTACTGATTGGGTAAGAAATTGGTTGAGTGGAAGGTGACAAAGGGTACAAGGTACATGGAGTTCACTCTGAGGAGGAGGTGGTGGTTACCAGTGGTGTGCCGCAAGGATCTGTCCTTGGTCCGATTCTTTTTAACATCTTTGTTAGTGATATTGCAGAAGGGCTGTCAGGTAAGATTTGCCTCTTTATGGATGATACCAAATCTGCAATAGAGTAGACACCAGGAAAGAGTAGATAACACGAGGAGGGATCTAGCTAAGCTTGAAGAATGGTCTAGGATTTGGCAGCTGAGATTTAATGATAAAAAATGCAATGTCATGCATTTGGACTGCAAAAATACAGTGTAGGGGTGAAGTACTTCTGTCCACAAAAGAAGAATGGGACCTGGGCGTGATTGTGTCTTATGATCTTAAAGTAGCTAAACAGGTAGAAAAGGCAACGACAAAAGCTAGAAGAATGCTTTGATGCATAGGGAGAGGAATGGCCAGCAGAAAAAAGGAGGTGATAGTGCCTCTGTATAAGTCTGTGGTGCGTCCTCATTTGGAGTATTATGTGCAATTCTGGAGACTGCACCTTCAAAAGGATATAAACAGGTTGGAGTCCGTGCAGAGGATGGCTACTAAAATGGTTAGTGGTCTTCATTATAAAAATAGGAGGACAGACTTAAGAATCTTAATATGTTTACTTTAGAGGAAAAGTGGGATAGAGGAGATATGATAGAGATGTTTAAATAGCTGTGTGGCATAAATGCACAGGAGAAGATCCTCTTTCGATGAACAAAGCAGCTCTGCTACGAGGGGACAAAGGATGAGGGTGAAAGGGTATAGACTCAGGAGTAATATGCGGAAATATTTCTTTATGGAAAGAGCGGTAGATGCGTGGAATAGTCTCCCAGTGGAGATGGTAGAGATGAGGACAGTTTATGAATTCAAAAAGCATGGGACAAACACAGAGAATTTCTAAAGGAAAAAAAAGAGGACTATTGTAGTAGTAAATATGAAAGGGCAATCTAGAAAAGCCATGTGGTCTTTTTCTGCTGTTATGTTTCTATGTTTCTAAAAGCCGTTAGTGTAGCTGGATTTAAGAGAGGTTTGGATGCATTCCTAGAAGAAGTGTATAAACCATTATTAAAGAGGACTGGGAAAATCCACTGCTTACCAATGGGACAAAGCAGCATGGGATATGTATACCCTCTTGTGACCTGGGATTGGCCATTGTTAGAATACTAGGCTTGATGGTCCTTAGTCTGATCCAGTATGGCATATCTTACGTTCTTATGCCAATGGACCAATCTTCTCAGCACCAAGAAGTTGACTCATTTAGTCTGCAAGGGTTTAAAAAGGTTTAAACAAATTCCTGGGGAAAAAAAGTACATAAACCATTATTAGATAGTCAAAGAAACACACTCCTTATCCTTACAGATAAGTAGCATGGAACTGGCTAATTTTTGGATATGTTGGGTCCTTGTGACCTGGATTGGCCATTGCTGGAAACAGGACACTGGGACATTAACCACCTTTGGTTGTCCCTGGAATGGCAATTCTTATGTTCTTATCTACAAAAACACAATTATGGTTGGACCCTAGACACTACAGGCACTAATTAAGAGTGCTTGTGACAGACCTGATCCTGTAGGATCGGTTGCACTCACTAGCAAGTTTCTGGGACATAATGGACAGAAATATAGCTGCAGTGAAATCTGCTCAATTTTGGACAGAAAAAAGAATCTGATTAGGTGCACCTGAGACTGAAATGCAGCCCAAGCCTCTTATGTGTCTTATGGTTTCTGGAGTAACACTTTGTATTTCCCACTGTATTTGTGCATTTGCCACTTGTTTCTTCTTGTTTGCTGATCCAGTTCTTTAAAGAGCTCTTTTTTCTCAAAGTCTGTTCTTCTTTATGTATATTGGTGAATTCTCACTCATTCCTTCTACTCTTTGGCATGCTTGTCCAAGTTCAATGATGGAGCTGGATTATGAACATTTACTTTTATACTTCAACACTTTTTGCGTATTTCGATCAACTGAAATCGATGAATAGGCCTGAAGGCCTGATAATAGTTCTGTATGTCTGTTCAATGGCTTATCTTACAGTTTGTTCCACCCTCACTCTGCCTCAAACCAGGCCCCTCTTCTGGATTATATCTTTGGCTTCTTTATGAATAAAATAGCCCAAGTTATATTAGATCTGCCAAAAATAAAAAAAGAAAAAAGCACTTAGATGGCTGGTGCCACTGCAGACTGCAAAAGTGCTTTGGAAGTTCTACTTCATTGTTAATACTTGTCTCTTACTAAACAATGCAGCTGTCATGAGTTGTTTCAAGTTAGTGGATGAGGGTAGTTAAGGGGGCAATTTTCAAAATTGTGTGAGCACGTACCAAATCTGCAGATACTTTTACCCACTGATTTTCCACCAATTCTAAGAAGTTAAGTATGCACATACTTTTCTTTTAAAAAGTACCGTGAAAGTACCAGAAGCCATGGATATTTTTACTTGCATATAGGATGGGCAATTTTCAAATAGCACTTTTACCCATATAAGTAATCATTTAATTATACGAATGGCTTTTGAAAATTGCCCTTTATGAGTTTTGGGATGGCAACTATTGATAGTTTAATTTCAGTTATGCTATTACTGTGTGGATTTCAGGCAAGAGTGGGGTTTTTTAAAAAAAACTTATTTTGATGTTTATAATTACAGCCTGTTATGCAGTCATCTTCTACTTCTTAGTGAGTATCGATCAGCTCAATATATTGAAATTTTATCATACACAAAAAAAAAAAGACTATACAGCCATCTTCTCTCTCACTTCCATAGACTTGAGCAGGGCGCAGCTGCTTCAAGAAGTAATTGTAATGCCAGTCTTTGGCCAAAAGGGATCACTGACACAAGCATTCTGTATCCCAATTAGTACAGTAACATCAACACTTTGTGCAATCAGATCAGTAATATAAGAAAATATTTTCTATAGAGAAGTGATATTCACTGTCAGTACTTAAGGACTGAAAATAGGTCAGGGTTTTATGACATCTGTAATGAATATGCCTGAGAGAGATTTGCATGCATACTACTAACAGTCTATGCAAATCTCTCATATGCTTATTATTGAAAAGTGTCCTGAAAAGCTGACTTCTTGTAACTCTCAAGGACAGTCAGTGAATGCTACTGCCATGCAGGAACTTGAAATCTGATCCTAGCTCTGGCACTATTGTGTCAGCATACCTTTTAAAAACTCTCACTATGGCTCTCACTATGTAGCAGGTATTCTCCATTAACAGCAGGAATAAGTCCTCATGTATGGGTGACATCACCAACTGAGCCCCTCACGGAACGCTCCCCAGCTTCCAAAGGAAGCTTTTGGGAGGTGCACCACACATGCGTGCCTGCCTTCATGACCGACGCGGCACCATATTCACCAATATGATAACATAGCAGGAGCTAAAAAGGCAACTCCCTGTTGAGGTGGGAGAGTTGTGAGGACTTATTCCTGCTGTTCAGAGAGAATATCTGCTATAGGTGAGTAACTATGCTTTCTCCGTGAACAAGCAAGAAATAAGTCCTCACGTATGGGACTCCTAAGCTACAAGCTACCAGAACCAGAAGAGAAAAATAGCCTAACCGGACATCGAGAAATAGAGAAGCCAGGAAGACCAGAGAGGTAGTCCCTTCAAAGGACTCATTTGATACAGCATCCACAGTTGATATCAACCAAGGGAATTTGAGCATGTAGCCTAGACGGACAGAAGGACCAGTGGGCAGGAGTTGACTCTCAAGACCCAAAGAAATGCTGGAGCATGGTCTGAGCAAAATTGCTCTCTCATGGGGAATCCCCATCCAGACAGTAGTGTGTTGCGAAGGTATGGAATGAAGATCATGCCACAGCCCTGCAGATTTCCTTTGCAGATACCGAACAAAAGATGGCCACCAATGCAGCCATTGCATGGACATTATGAGCCATGACATGACCCTCAATGCTGAGACCAGCAGAAGAATATGCATGGGTGATGCAATCTGTGAGCCAGAGGGATAGCATACGCTTCAAAACAGCGACCCCCAGCCTACTGGGGTCGAAGGAGATGCATAGCTGGGAGGATAGATGGTGTGCCTTTGTGCACTCCAGGTAGAATGCCAACACATGCTTGCAATCCAACATGTGCAACACTGCCTCCCCACGATTGGCATGAGGTCAAGGAAGGAATGTTGAAAGGACAATGGACTGGTTGAGGTGAAAAGCAGAGACCACCTTTTGCAGAAAACAGGGGTGCGTGCAGAGCACCATCCAGTTCTGGTGAAACCTGATGTATGGAGGATGTGCGATCAGAGCATGGAGCTCGCTAGCATGTCAGGCTGATGTGACTGCCACCAGGAAGATCTTCCAGGTCAAGAACATCAGAGGGCACGCGTCCACTGGCGCAAAGGAAGCACACATGAGATGGCAGAGGACCACGTTCAGGTCCCAAGTGAATGTAGGAAGCTTGACCAGAAGCAAGTCCCACATGAACTGGCCTACTAGAGGGCGAGCTGACATAGGCTTTCCCCCGCAGCCATGTTGGAACGCTCCTATTGCGCAGAGGTAAACATGCACCAAATTGGACTTGAGCTCAGAATTGATGTAAGAGGTATTTCAATAGCTTGTCCACAGAGCAAATAAAGGGGTCCAGTGCCCGACCAGATGGTGAATCGTCGCCACTTTGAACAAGTAAGCCTTACGCGTTGAATCCTTGCGGGACGCCAGCAGGGATTCGGGTAATGCCCTCAGGGAGGGCAAGCTCCTCGATGGTTATCCACTCAGCACCCACGCCGTGAGCACTACGGAGCAGATGTTGGGATGCAACAAGGAGTTGCTCTCCTGTGAGATAAGATCTGGGTTGGAGCCCAGGTAGAAAGGCTCCCACTGCAAGAACTGCAGCAGTAGCGGGAACCACGGCCAGTAGGGAGCGATGAGAATCATGGATCCTCCCTTGGCCTGGAGCTTCAAGGAGCTCACAATGACCGGTATTGGGGGGTAGGCAAAAGAGCAGGCCCTTGCTCCAATGGAGAAGGAAGGCATCCGGGGCCAGATGATTGTTGGCTGGCTTCAGAGAACAGAACAGAGCTACCTGCTCATTCTGTGCTGTAGCAAGGTGGTCTACCTCAGGGGTGCCCACTCCCAGAAGATTTGGTCTACCACCTCACTCTTAAGAATCCACTCATGTGGTTGAAGCACCCGGCTGAGGCGATCTGCAAGGCTGTTGAGCTCACCGGGCAAATATGTCGCCCTGAAGTACATGCAGTGGAGCAGGGCAAACTTCCAAGGGCAAACAGCCTCCCAAAGCAGGAAGTACAAGCCCATGCCCCCTTGCTTATTCACATAGAATATAGCCACCTGGCTGTCCATCTGGATTAGGACCACCTGATTAGCCAAGTGCACCAGAAAGGCATGGGGAGCATTCGTAATGATCTGGAGTTTGAGAAAGTTGATTTGATGAAAACTCTCGCTCTCGGAGAACAGACCCTAGGTGCAGAGACCGTCCAGGTGCATGCCCCAGCCGAGCTTGGAGGCATTCATCTTGAGCAGCCTGCAAGGCGCTGCTGGTTGGAACAGAAGGCCCAGATGCAGGCTCCTGGGCACATGCCACCACTCCAGGGACCATAGCCTGCAGTCCCACAGGCAGCCCGAGGCTTGCTGCCATTGCATTTGCAAAGTCCACTGGGTCTGTTGTATGCAGAGGCTGGCCTGAGGGGTGACATGCACTGTGGGCACCATGTGTCTGATGGCTCTCAGCAGCCCACGGGCCATGGTGTGGTGCTGACGCTGCAACATGCCCACCTTGATGAGATGCTGAAGGCAGTCTGTCTGTAGAAATACTCTCGCCTGAGTAGTATTGAGGAGGGCCCCGATTAACTCTAGCTGCTGCAGCAGCTGGGAAGTGGGCCTTCGAATAGTTGATCACAAAGTCAAACTCTTCGAGCACCTGAATGGTGAGCTTGGTGGACTGTCACACTCTGGCTGGCATGGGGCCCTTTATGAGCCAGTCATCCAGGTTCAGGGAGACAGACTCCCAGGATCCAGAAGGAGGCAGCCACGACCGCCAGGCACTTTGTGAAGACCCTGGGGTCTGTGGTCAACCTGAAGGCTGGCACCTGGTATTAATAGTGCTGGTTGCACATCACAAACCAAAGGTACTGTCTGTGATGCACGTGGATCGGAATACGCATGTACACATACTTCAGATCCAAGGAGCATAGCCAGTTGTCTTGTAGGAGAAAAAGGAACAGCGCCTCCAAAGAGACCATCTTGAATTTTTTGTGCACCAGGGACAGATTGAAGTTTCACAGATCCAGAATGGGGCAGAACCTGCTGGCCTTTTAGGGGGACCAGTTAATATCAGGAGTAGAAACCCTGCCTGATCTGGGCTGGGGGAACTGGCTCGATGGCGAGGTCGGCCAGCAGGTCCACGACCTTGGTCTGCAGCAGGCTCCGGTGCACAGAGTCCATGGGGTGCTCCACGGGATTGTAAGGGTGCAGCAGCTGGATGAAATGCAACCAATAGCTGCTTTGAATGATTTGCAGCAACCAGGCTTTTGAAGTGATGAGCGGCTGCTGGTGGGCAAAGTGGATGAGTCCCCCCACCGGGGGACCTCAGTGGACAACGGCCTACTGGCTATGCTCTTGACACTGTCAAAAGCCCGCACTTGGCTTGGGATGGGGGTGGGCTGTGCCTTTGGGTTCTCTCCCTCCGCTGCAAGCAAGAAGCCTAGGTCTTAGGCTGCACCTGCAGCTGGGATGGTGCAGCTGGGATGGAAAATACTGTCAGGAGTGCAGAAAAGCGGCTTTCATGGCTTGTTTCTTCTGTGTGGGATCCATAGTCTTCCTGGAGAACCTGGTGAGGGTCACCTGCTCCTTCTCCAACTCCTCAGCTTTCTCCTCCATGGATTTGCCGAAAAGGTTCTCTTCCCGACAGCGGACATTTGCAATCCTGTCCTGGACCCACTGCGCCAGGTCAGAGGACTACAACCAGGCCAACCGTTGCACAGCAATATCTGCAGACACCATCTACCAGTGGATTCAAAGGTGTCATAGGCACCTCTGATGATAAATTTTGAGCAATCCTTGCCATGAGCCACAAGATCTCGAAAAGACTTGCAGCTGTCCTCAGGAATGAGGGCAGCGAAGTCCTCTATGTCCAGCATGGCATCCTTAAGGAATATGGCCATGTAAGTCTGGTAGGCCAGGATCTAGGCTGTTACCCTGGAAGCACCTCTTCCCGAAGGAGTCCAGGGTCCTTGTCTCCCATGTAGGCAGCACTGAGGAGTGCGTCTTAGCACTCTTTGCACAGTGCAAGGCACACTCGACCACAATGGAAATGTGGGGCAATTGAAGCTTCTTGAACCCTGGGGCCTTCTGGACCCAGTAGAGGAAGTCGAGCCAGCAGCTCCCACAGCCGCAGTTTATCCAGAGGGGGCAATGGGTCGGATGGGAGGTCTGGGGACCGAAGGTCCAACACATTTGATTCTGCCTTGGTTTCCTATTCAGATTTGGATTCCCAGAGGAAGTTGAATTAATGCAGTCTTTTCCAAATGCCGGCTCCACGGCCCAGGAGAGGGTGGATGTCGATGGCCCCCCTTGTACCTGGCATGCTGATGGCAATGTCGCAGGACCTAGGACTCTGACACACTGGAGAGGGAGATGGCTCCAGCCACCAGAGTCAATACCGATCTCCCACCCAATGACCTAGCCATGAAAAGCAGGACATGGGTCTCCAGGATAGCCTGGTGATGACATGTTCTGCGCAGCAAAACCTGCATTCTGCAGGGCTACCACCACCACCTAGTGAGCTTCCAAGGCTCACAGGCATTTCTCCCGAACCACCACCGACAAGGATGTCTATGCCACAGTCACAGACATCGCTGGTGACCCTTGGGTGGGGACTTCACAATGATAGAAGCATCAGGAGAAATCCAGCTGCCCCTCCTGGGCACTGGGAGTGGACTCTGCCGTTCGGGTAGAGTCCTCTCACCAGGTAAGCCTGGCCAGCAATTCCCAGCCCTCACTGTCCATCTCATGCCAAGAGGGGCTGCGGTGACACTGCACGTGAATCTTCTCCTTGTGCTCCCCCTTCGTCATCGATGGGGCCCCTGCAGAGGATCTCCCTCACTGCTCTAACTCTTCTGCTCCAACTGAGCCCTCTGCTCTTTTCCCTTGGTCACTTCAGGCATGGACAAGAGAGTCGGGCCTGAGGATGCTGAATCAGATGAGTCGAGGGTGTACGACTCCTGCTTTTTGCGACCCTTCAGCCCTTGATGCGTCATCTGCAAGCAGAGCTCACAGGATGCCGGCTGGTGGTCAGGTCCAAGGCATTGCAAGCACCAATTATGGTGGTCTGTGGCAGAAATGGTCGTCACATTTGGTGCATTTCTTAAGGTAGCTAACAGGCTTAGACATGCCGAAAAATACCATCTCGGCAAAATCAAACTGAAAAATGGCCATGGGTGGGGAAAAAAACCCCAAAGGGCAAAGAGAGACTAAAAAGTGCAAAAACTACAAAAAAAGCACCCAAAGGGTAAGGAAAAATCTAATCGATGACAGGTGGGTGAAAAAATGAGCCAAAGCTCAGCCACAAGGGCAAGAAATTTAAACTTTTCTGTGGACTGCAGGAACATGTCCTAGGGGCTCCACCGAAAAAAAAAGACTGGAGAATATCGCGCCGAGATGGGCAGGAAGGCAGGCACGCATGCACGGTGTACCTCCCAAAAGCTTCCTTTGTAAGCTGGGGAGTGTTCCTTGTGGGGCTCCATTGATGACATCACCCATATGTGAGGACTTATTTCCTGCTTGCTCATGGAGAATATGGCTTACCTTACCTGTAACAACCACAATATTGTGGTTGATTTGGGCACCCCTTCCCTTAGCCCGCATGGGATTTTTAAATTGGAGATTATGTTACCTGTAGTCAACAACAGCTGGGGTTAGGATCAAACACCATGAGACTTGATTGCTGCCCAACTCAGCTAGCCTAGTCATCACAGTAATAGTCCTCGCTATGGTGCCAGGTAATTATGCTCCTTCTAGAACCTGGCAATCATGAGCCCTAAATTCAGTCACTAGGTATAGCTGCTGCATGACGACTTAGACTGTGTGCATCACCAACCCCCACTAGCTAGGATTACAAGACCAAATCTAGAAATTAAATGCAAGTCATTGGCCACTAGGCCAGTCCAAAATAGACTTCCATTTTGTATATTATTTTGGCAGTGGTGTATGGGCCCAACTAAAGCAGCTGGCAATCTTCTACTACATTTCCCCTAACATGCAGAGATACAAAAATTAAAGCTTGCATATTTATTAGTTAATATATCACAATGCTTGTTGTCTTCATCCAAGTATCTAGGTCTAAATACAGAAGAGTCAATGATTCATGCACTCACAGAAGACATGCCCCTCAAAAAATCAAAACGCGAATCCCACAGAGAAATCAAATGGCTTTTCATAGCATGCATTAATATTTTTAGTTGTAATATGTTAACTATTCAAAGACTATTGAAAATAGACAGACTTGCATACATTTTTCATCATCTGAACATATATTACTATAAGGGACTGATTAGAAAAAACGATAATTCAAGATGTGATATGTTTTGTACCTGGTAATCCAATATACTTTTACAACCAATTCAAAACTGTACATAAATGATTTTCTACCTTGTAGTCACCATATCTGAGGTCACTTATCAATTTGGTCTTGCAGTTTTCTCTCAATCAGCCTACTATAAGTATCATGGCTGTAGTACCAATGCATGCATGAAAAGAGACATTTGAAAGCAAGATGGAGAATATGAAAATGGCGATTCTTCATTTGCAATGTGCAATGAATAAATTTCAAATCAAATCATGATAGCACCAAAAGCTCCAAAAAGGACAGATGAAGGACAGCATACCCGACGAGGAGTCGGATGATTTTAGAGCAAAAGACCAACCATCAGGAGTCATAGACGCACAGTGTGGTAAGCGCAGCTCCACAGGTTTCAGGAATTTTAGTCCATGGGGTCCACACATTACCAAAGGGCTCAGCAGCGTTTCACCTACAAGGAGGAGGAATACATTCATCACTATAACTTTGTCATCTTCATTGATTAGTAACAAAATATTTGCAATGTGTAATTTCAGTTTTGACTTTTTCAAATTTGATGGAAAGAATGTCTTCAATATCTGCTAAGAAAATGTATAAATTAATACCTAGTGTTCAGAATGGTGTATTTTTTTAAAACTTTTAATCAATTTTAACCACAAAATGCAAGCAATCCAACACTTGTGTGAAATTAGAAACATTATATAGAACACATACAGATATCCAAAGGGGGGGAATTAAAAAGAAAATAAATCACTAATGCTCCTCTATAAAGTTCCCAACCGGTGGAGAATCAAAGCAGAAAAATGGTAAAAAGAAGAAAAATTTAACCATATTATCAACTAAGAAAAGCATGGCAGGTAAGACACACACAAATCAAACTTTATAGGTTATATCCCTGGACCATCATGTCACAACACCATAGCACCCTGTTGAGAAATTTTAGTAGCAATAAATGCTTTTAACTGCTTTGTATTAAAAAAATATCTAACAGAGATCAAGTGATGTGGTGGGCCCGGGTGGTTGCGTCCCACTGGAGCTCCCGGGCTCCCCCTGCTTTTTTCTCCCTGTATCGGGCGGTGGCGGCTCAAACACTCACCTCCTGTGCAGCACAGTAGACTTTGTGGGCTGTGCAGCTGCTTTCTCAGCAGGGAGTTGTCGGATGGCAGCAAAGGCGCTGCAGATAGAACACAAATGGCCAAAGACCACAAGAGCCAAGATGGTGGCTGGCAAGATTGGAGTGAGCACTGAGCACATCTCTACATAGCTGGTAGAGAGGGTCTTGGCAGCAGTGCTACAGGCCTTGGACTCTAAATTTGAAAGTCTCTGCTGGAAGATGGACGACGTGATGGCCTCAGTGGACATGTTTCAGAGCCGTGCCCCTTGAGAATCGAGTGAGGGAGGTGGAGGACATTACCACCCAAACATCGGAGGCTCTGCAGGTCCTGGTAGCTGAACAGGACAAGCTTGATGTGCTGGAAAATAGGTCTCGCAGGAACAACCTATGCTTCATCAGGATGCCTGAATCGGTGGCTGATGCCGAACTGTGTGGATTTTTCAAAACCTGGCTCCTGGTGGGTTTGAAGCTTGGATCTACTTTTGGCTCATCCAGACAGAGCGGACGCACTGTCTGGGCCACTGTTGTGAACAGGATAAACGACTCCATGCTGTAATAGCATGGTTTCTGAACTTTGTACAAAAGGAGGCAGTGCTTTGCGCTGCACGGCAGGACAAATCAGTTCAACACAAGGGACACCTTATACTGGTGTTCCAGGATTACTCTGCACAGGTGGTCCAGCAGCAGAAAGCTTTCTCTGCCCTTTGCTCAGAGTTATTCAAATATCAAGTGCGTTTTGCCCTATTGTATCCGGCTATTCTGCAGGTTTACCATAACAGGGTGGCCCATACCTTTTACGACCAGCATGCCTTTAGATAGCCCCACAGGAAGTGGACTCTACACAGCTAGTAGAACCAACAGCTTGATTATAGCACCATTATAGTGCATGATTCAATCATTAGGCATTGTAGATAGCTGGGTGACTGGTGGACGTGAGGATCACCTGGTAACATGCCTGCCTGATACAAAGGAAGCAGACTTCACGCGCTACATAGACAAAGTTTTAGATAGAGTTGGGGAGGAGTCTGCTGTCTTGGTACATGTTGGTACCAATGACATAGGAAAATGTGGGAGGGAGGTTCTGGAGGCCAAATTTAGACTTAAGTAGGAAGTTGAAATCCAGAATCCATGCCACACACAGGGCCCAAAAGGCAGGCGGAGCTCCAGAGTCTCAATGTATGGATGAGAGAATGGTGCAAAGAAGAGGGGTTTGTATTTGTTAGGAACTGGGCAACTTTCTGGGAAAGGGAAGGGCTCTACCTTACCTGGGATGGAGTCAGGCTGCTGGCATTAACATTTCAAAAGGAGACAGAGCAACTTTTAAACTAGATAATAGGGGAAAACCAAGTCACCCAAGAGCACATGGTTTGAAAGAATGTATCCTTAAAGGATATTAACAAAACAGGGAAGTTAGGACAGCCAAACAGAGAAGTTCCAATAAAGATAAAAGTTACCCAGATGACCTTAAGTACAGAGCTCAAAGATTCCAAATTACCTCTATCAACTGATAACCATATTAACATGATTGAAATACAACCTCTAAAATGCCTGTATGCAAATGCTAGAAGTCTAAAAAAATAAGATGAGAGAGTTAGAATATATAGCTCTATATGCGAGCTTAGATATGATTGGTATCTTAGAGACCTGATGGAAGGAGGACAATCAATGAGACACTGTGATACCTGGGTACAAACTATATCACATTGATAGAGTAGATCAAATTTATTTATTTATTTATTTAACAAGTTTTCTATACCGCCTTTTCCTTCAATCAAAGCGGTCACAAGAAATACAAAGGTTATAGGCAAGGGAAACAAACACAGTATAAACATAACAGTACAATGGTAATATAGGAAAAATAACAAGGGTTAACAATAAGGCAAATTAGTTAAAATAATTAAAATAAATATAATATATTTAGTCAATTGTTGATCCATATTGTTCAATGAAAAGTGTAGTTTTCAATTGTTTACGAAAGTCTTTTAAATCATCCAGTGAGCGTAAATCAGGAGGGAGAGAGTTCCAAATTAAAGGGGCGGCCAAAGCAATTGCTCTTTGTGAGGTACATTTGCATGATTTAGAGTAGTTTTTTGGGGTGCTGAGGGTGTTAGAAGTGGATAACCTTCTTGGTCTTTTGTTGATATCATGGAGTAAGAGGGCATGAAGGCTGATTGCAGAACTGTTGTGTTTCATTTTGAATATATTTATGATTAATTTATACTTTATGCGAAGGATTATTGGGAGCCAGTGGAGTTCTTTAAGGATGGGGGTAATGTGTTCATAATTTGAGGATCCATTGATGATTCTAGCTGCTGTATTTTGTGCCATTTGAAGTGGCTTGAGAGCATGCTTAGGCAGTCCATTGTAAATAGGGTTGCAGAAATCCAGAATGGGAGTAATGAGTGCCTGACAGACTGTTCGAAAGTGATCATAAGAGATAAGAGGCTTAAGTCGTCTAATTATCTTCATTTTGTAATACGCGTTTTTAACAGTTTTTCTTATATGAGAACGCAGGTTTAGCTTCTTATCGAGGGTTATTCCGAGGTATCTTACTTCGTCCTTAACTGGAATCTTTGTGTTGTTGCATGTAATGTAAGGTGGAGGGATAAAGCTGGTGTTTCTAGTTACAATAAGTGCTTCCGTTTTGTTCAGGTTTATTGCAAGGTTATTATTTGTTAGCCAATTTGAAATGCTGGTAATACAGTTTGAAATTTTGCTGTAATCTGGGCAGTTGATATCAATTGGAGTGTAAATCATGATATCATCCGCATAAATCGTGTAATCTATTTGATGATCTGCTATTATGTGACAGATTGGTTGGATAAACAAATTAAAAAGAAGTGAAGAGAGTGCAGATCCTTGCGGCACGCCTTGTTTGATTACTATGTGACGTGAAGTGTTTAGGCCAATTTTAACTTGGAACTGTCTATCAACTAGGTAGGATTCAAACCATTTTAGGACGGTGCCAGTTAATCCAATGCTCTTTAGTCTTGTTAAGAGGATTGCATGGTCCACTGTATCGAAGGCAGCTGAAATATCTAAGAAGATCATTAAGGTACCTTTGTTGAAATTATCTATTGTTTGAGTGATGTCATTAAATAAGTATAGTAGGAGCGTTTCAACACCATGGTTGGGGCGGAAGCCATGCTGATGTATATCAAGTGGCGCATGTTCATCAATATGGTCTTGAAGTTGTAGCTGTACTGCCTTCTCAATAATTTTTGCTAAGAGTGGTAAGCTGGAAATTGGTCTATATGCAGCTGGATTGTCTTTTTCAAGGTTGGTTTTTTTATGGGTAGGCCTAATTGTTGCTAATTTAAGTTGTTCTGGCATGATTCCATGAGTTAAGGAGTTAGTTACAAGATTGTGAATAAAATTAATAAAGTTTGACTTGGTAGCTTTGATCCAAGGTACAGGGCAAGGATCTGTGGGTGCAGTGCTTGTGTTAAGTGCAGCAATGATGTCTGAAAGTTGTGTAGTCGAGGGAGTGTAAAACTTGTTCCAAATTGTACTTGGTAAAATAAGGCTGTTGTTTTCAGGTTGTTTTAAAGGTGGTGTTTGGCCTATTTTCAATTGAAGATGATCTGCATATACTTGAGGACTGATCTGAATGTCTTTATCAGAGCTTGGTTCGTTGACTAGATTTTTTACAATTGCAAAAAGTTCTCTAGGTTTGTTAAATGCTTTCTGTATAGTATTTGTGTGGTGCTCTTTTTTAGTTTTGTTGATGAGATCGTTGTAATTCTTTTGCTGAATTAAATATAAATTTTGAGAGGTAGGAGATTTTGATCGTCTCCAGTGGCGTTCAATTCTCCTTAATTCCCTCTTAGCATTGCGTATGTTTTTGGAATACCATGGAGCATGATGTCTGTTTTTGAATGTTCTTGAGTCTGAAAAGGCCTTGGATGCAGTGCTAATGGTGTTATACCAGTTGTTCACTTGTTTGTTCAAATCAAGTTCAGTTGAGTCAAGGCAAGGTAATGTGTCAAGTAAGAACTGCTCTTTATTGAAGGCTTTAAATCTTCTTGGAGTAAATGTAGAAGTTTTTATCTTATCAAGTTTGTCAATCCTGCTTGAGAATTCTATTTTAATTCTAAGGTGGTCTGACCATGGGACTGGTGTGATTATGGGTGAGGAGAAGCTGTCATTATTTACAAGGTGGTTGGGGGCAAAGAAGAGATCTGGCGTAGATCCGTATTTATGTGTAGGAGCATTTATTAATTGTGTATATTGTAGGGAGTCCATAGCATGCAAGGAGGTTTCCTTATCTGCATTAGAAGAGGAGTTGAGGTTGAAGTCACCTAATACAATTAGAGGTTTATGGCAAGTGTTGACTGCACAGATGGTCTCTAAAATAGAGGTTAGCTCATCAGCTGGGGCGTGAGGGGCTCTATATAGGAGGCTGATAGCTAAGTGTTTGTTACCCACTGTGATAGAGCTGGATTTATCAGAGGTATTAGAGGCGATAGTTTGTAGCTGAAAAGATTTTTTTGCAATGATTAGAACTCCACCTCCTCTTTTCTGTGTGCGAGGGTTGTTAAAGGCGGAATATTCTGGTGGGACCAGTTGGTTTAGTAGAACGCTGTCAGTAGGAGTTAGCCATGATTCTGTAATGCAAAGGATATCTGGTTTTTGGTCATAGATATGGTCTCTGATTGTGTGAATTTTATTTCTAACTGATCTTGTGTTCATTAATTCAATGGAAGTTGGCGTGTAAGACCTTTTTTGAGGATTCTTAGGATTTGTTTGCTGGTGTTGATAAGAGTTGTGTTTGTGTTGTGATAATATATGTGAATTTATTGAACTGAGGAGAATATGGTAAATTGGCATGTAGGTTGAGAACCACATATAAAGGGGTTGGGAATAAGGAGCATCATATTGTACAGTGTAATGTTGAGTAGGTGAAGGAAATATAGGGTGATAGGTAGGAGTAGTCATATTAGTTGATCGTTGAGAATCTTAATAAGGATGGATTTATATTATAGCATTAAAGTCTGTTAGCGTTAATTTTCTTAACATAAACTTCTAAAGTAGGGCGGTTAAAGCGAACAAAGATTTAGCTCCTTCATGTAAATAACCTACGAGTAGTTGCTATGATAGAGCAAGGTCAGCTGTAAGGGTGAGAATAACTTTGTTATGTTACTCACTTTTACTTTTATTTTCGGATATTCCAGTCTGACAGTATACCTTTGATAGATATTTGCATGCAGATTTTTATTCTCCTTTTGTGCCCCGCCTAAGGGCCACGCCAAAGGGCCCTCTTGCGAGGCCCTCAGGCGCGGGCCCGCAAGGCGCGGGCGCGCTTTAGCTGCGGCGGTTTCTTGACTGTGTAGAAGGGCTCTGATTGGCAGCCTGCTCCCTGAAGTTAAAGCACTGAAAACAATTAAATCACAACAGCTGATGCTCTTAGAATTCCCGATCGCACTTCTCTGCCTTAGCTGCGGCGGTTTCTTGACTGTGTAGAAGGGCTCTGATTGGCAGCCTGCTCCCTGAAGTTAAAGCACTGAAAACAATTAAATCACAACAGCTGATGCTCTTAGAATTCCCGATCGCACTTCTCTGCCTTAGCTGCGGCGGTTTCTTGACTGTGTAGAAGGGCTCTGGTGGAGGCGTTGTGCTCTATGTTAGAGAGAGCATTAAGTCACATAGGATTAAAGTTTTGCAGGAAACAAAATATGCTGTATAATCTCTATGGATAAAAATTCCATGTAAAAAGGGGAAGGCAATGGCAGTGGGGATGTATTACCAAATGCCCGGCCAGAATGAACAGATGGATAATGAAATGCTGAAATAAATCAGGGAAGCTAACAAAAGTTGCAACACAGTAATAATGGGTGATTTCAATTACCCAGTTATTGACTAGATCAGTGTCACAGCAGGGCATACTAGGGAGATAAAGTTTCTAGATGACAAATGACTTTCTCGGAGCAGCTGGTTCATAAACAGATAAGAGGGGAAGCTAGTTTGGACCTAGTCCTTAGTGGCATGCAGGATCTGGTGCATGGGATAAGGATGTTGGGGCCACTTGGCAATAGTGATCATAGCATGATCGCATTTGATTTAATAAATGAAAAAAGGATGGCAAGGAAATTCACAGTGCTCCCATTTAACTTTCAAAAGGGAGACTATAATAAAATGAGTTAAATAGTTAACAAAAGACTAAAGGCTGAAGATTTGCATAAAGCATGGACATTGTTTAAAAATACTATCTTGGAAGCCCAGAACAGATGTATTCCATGCTTTAAGAAAAGTGGAAGGACGGACAAAAAATTGCCAGCATGGTTTTAAGGCGAGGTCAGAGAAGCTGTTGCGGCTTAAAAAAAAAAAAAAGCATCTTTTGGGAAATGGAAAAAGGAGCCAAACGATGAAAACGTGAAACATAAGCATTGCCAAGTTAGATGCAAGGCACTGATAAGGCAGGCAGAGAGAATTTGAAAAAAAGCTTGCTGTGGAAGCAAAAATGAATAATAAAAACTTTTTCAAGTACATTCGTGAGTCAGTTGGACCACTGGATGATAGAGGAGTAAAAGGGGCGCGAGGTGAAGACAAGGACATAGCAGAAAGACTGAATGAATTCTTTGCTTCGGTCTTTACTGAAGAAGAAGTAGGGAATTTACCCATGCCTGAAATGGTATATAAAGGTGATGTATCGGGAGAATTGAAAGAAATATCGATAAACTGGTAAGATGTATTACAACTATTTAATAAACTGAAAAGTACCAAATCACCTGGACCGGATGATATATATTCAAGGGTACTGAAAGAACTGAAAAGCATAGTTACTCACCTGTATCAGGTGTTCTCTGGGGACAGCAGGAAGTCAGTCCTCTTCCCGTCCAAGGGTGCCATCTTGCTCAGTCAGGTACCTTAGCTAGAGCCCTACCAAGCAGATGGCAAGGGAAGGATAAAAATCCAGCAACTAATCAGGGGAGGTGGGAGGGTATTGAGGACTGATTCCTGCTTCCCTGGAGAACACCTGTTACAGGTGGGTAACTACGCTTTCTCCAGGAACAAGCAGGAAGTCAGTCCTCACTTATGGGTCTCCCCAGCCACCGAGCCTGTATCCAAAAAACACCTCAGCGAGGCCGTGAGCAGAAGCCGATGCCCAAAGGAGCCTGAGTCCTCAGGTCCCCGGGGCGAAACCCTCGGTAGACGTCGAGAAGGGTCGGAGGGCAGGAGTTGCTTATACCCCGAACAGATTATGGAGTACAGCCTGGCCAAAGACACTGTCCTGGCGAGACTCCCTCTCCAGGCAGTAGTGTGAGGCGAAAGTGTTTGCCGAAGCCCAGGTTGCAGCCTGGCAGATGTCTGCCAGAGGCACTGAGTGCAGCGAAGCTACCAAAGCTGCCTTGGCTTGGACACCGTGTGCGGTGACTCACCGATCCAGCGGGGCACCCGCCTTCGCGTGGGCATAGGTGATGCAGTCTGCCACCCAGACGGAGAGGGTGCATTTTGTGACCGCCTGCCCCAAGCGATTGGGATCGTAGGTTATGAAGAGCCAGCCAGACCTGCAATGAGGCTGGGTGCGCTGTAGACAGACGGCGAGAGCCCTCTTGCAGTTCAGCGTATGCAAAATCGCCGATGCCTGGTCGGGAAGAAGGTCAACAAGACTCCTGAATGAGATGAAAATCCAAGACAACCTTCAGCAGGAACTTGGGGTGGGTACAGAGGACCACCCTGTTACTATAGAACATGGTGTAAGGAGCGTCAGCCATGAGAGCCTGGCGCTCACTGACTCGGCGGGCCAAGGTCAAAGCCACCAGGAAGACCACATTCCAGGACAGGTGCCAAAGCGAGCACGTCGCCATCAGCTCGAAGGGTGAATGCATAAGCTGCATGAGCACTACGTTCCAGTCCCACTCCACTGGAGGAGGCCGGATGGGCGGCTTGGATAGCAAGATGTCCCGCATAAAGCGGGAGACCAAGGGCTGCCCCGAGAGGGGTTTACCCTCTACAGGGAGGTGATTCGCGGAGATGGCGCTCAGGTGTACCCTGACAAGAGTTTGACTTCAGCCCCTCCTTCGAAAGCTGGAGAAGGTATTGGAGGACCCGAGTGGGACACAAGAAAGGTTCGATCTGGAGCTTGGAGAACCAGACCAAGAAGCACCACCACTTGACGGCGTAAGCTCATCTCAACGAGTCCTTCCTCGACGTGAGGAGAACCTCCTCGACCTCCTCCGGGAGGTCTAGCGGGGCTAGGGAGACCTGTTCAGCCACCAGGCTGTGAGGGAAAACACGGCCAGTTTCGGGTATAGCATCTGCCCCCCCCTTCTGCATTAGTGGGCCCGGGGCACAGCCCAGGGGAACCGGAGGCTCGGATGCGAGCTGGAGCGGGAACCACGGCTAGCAAGGCCACGAAGGAGTGACAAGTATCATTGACGCTCATTTTCGCTGACCTTTGTGGAGGGTCCTCACAATGAGAGGAGTGGGAGGGAACGCATGGAGAAGCCTGGTGGTCCAGTTCAAGAGGAACACATCCCGCGCCTCCCTGTTCGGGTGTGGGAGTGGACAGCAGAATTGGGGGAGCTGCGTGTTGGTTGGGCTGGCGAACAGGTCCACGGTCGGGATCCCCCACCAATGGAACAGTAAGTTGGTCACCCTCCAGGTCCAGCCGCCATTCGTAAGGGCATAGGATCCTGATGTTTGTCCGCAAGGACGTTCTTGAGGCCCGAGAGGTAGACCGCTCGTAGGGTCATCCCCCAGTGGAAGGCAAAGGAACAGAGGAGGACCACCTCTCGGCAAAAGAGGCATGATCCTGTGCCTCCTTCTTGTTTATGTAGAACATCACCACCCCGATTGTCTGTCTGCACGAGCACCGACTTCCCTTGGAGATGGTTCTCGAAGGTCCTCAGGGCCCACCGAACTGCCCGAAGCTCGAGCAAATTTATCTGTTGTTGAGCCTCTTTGGGTGACCATCGCCCCTGTGTGGACAGTGCACCGCAGTGGACTCCCCACCCCAGAAGGGAGGCATCCGTCAACAGTACTATTTCGTGCTGTGGGGTCTGAAATGGCAGTCCCCGGAGAAGAATGCAGGGGTCCTGCCACCAGTCCAAGGACCTGCGGAGGTTGCAGGAGACCAGAATAGGGTCTCTTGAGGTGACCGGAGGCCGGGCTCCACTGAGTGCTGAGGCACCAGTGGGCTGTTCGCATGTGCATGCGGGCATGTGGAACCACATGGACGGTGGAGGCCATGTGCCCTAGGGGGTGCAGTATAGTTTGTGCTGTGTCTCAAGTGGTGCTCTGGACCTGGGCCGCCAAGGCTCGGAGGCGAGTCGCATGGTCTGCTGGCAGAAAGGCAATCACCTGCTAGGTATCGAGGTGTGGTGCCAATAAACTCCAAGAATTGCGCCCGTTCGAGGTGGGACTTGGGGCAATTGACCAAGAACCCCAGGCGATCGAGGAGGAGGATTGTGTGTGATGCTGCCAGGCGAGCTTCTCCGGCTGAGGGCCCCGTGATGAGCCAATCATCGAGGTAAGGGAAGACCGGTACCATCTGCCTTCTGAGGGAGAAGGCAGCCATGGAGAGGCACTTCGTGAAGACCCGCGGAGCAGATTCGAGTCCGAAGGGGAGCATCCTGTATTGGTAATGCTCCCCTTGCACACTGAAGCGCAGGAACTGCCTGTGCCGAGGGTGGATCAAAATGTGGGCGTAAGCATCCTAGAGATCCAAGGAGCATAGCTAGTCACCTGCTGGAGGAAGGGCAGCAGGACACCAAGTGATAACATCTTGAACATCTCCCGCACCATAGTAACATAAGTAACATAGTAAATGACGGCAGATAAAGACCACTACTGTCCATCTAGTCTGCACCCCTTCCCATGTCTTTGTTTAGGGGTGCTGGGAGTAGGTGCACCCCTTCTCATGTCTTTGTTTAGGGGTGCACCCACCAGGAAGCAGGTGCACCCCTCCCCACATCTTCATCCCTCCCCATATCTTTGTTTAGGGGTGAACCCACCGCTCCTCCCCCCATCGCTCCATATAGGACAACCCTACTTGTTGAGAAATTAGATAGTTCAGTTTATTTTGATTTAGACTTGTTGCTGTAAAGTGATCTACTGTGTCTGTCCCAGGCCACTTTGAATTCCGTCACTGTGTTTGTCCCCACCAACTCCATCGGGAGGGCATTCCAAGCATCCACCACCCTTTCAGTGAAAAAGTATTTCCTGACATTGCCTTTCAATTTTCCACCTTGCAGCTTCATGTCATGCCCTCTAGTTTTACAGCTTCCCCATATCTGGACGAGGTTTGTTTGTTCATTATTTCTCTAAGTTTTTAAAGGTCTGAACCATATCTCCCCTATCCCTCCTCTCCTCCAAAGTGTACATATTTAGGTCTTCAAGTCTCTTCTCATAAGGCTTTTGATGCAGGCTCCAAATCATTTTGGTCACCTTCCTCTGAACAGCTTCCATTCTTTTTACATCCTTTGCAAGATACAGTCTCCAAAACTGAACACAGTATTCCAAGTGAGGCCTTACCAGAGACTTATACAGTGGCACTAGTACCCCTTCCTTTCTACTGGTAATTCCTCTTCAAATGAAGCCCAACATCCTCCTGGCTTTTGCCACCGCCTTGTCGCACTGTTTTGCCACCTTGAGATCTACAGAAATAATCACACTGAGGTCTTTCTCCTGCTCCGTGCACACCAACCTCTCGCCCCCTATTGTGTACATTTCCCTTTGATTTCTGCTACCCAAGAGCATGACACTGCACTTCTTCGCATTAAATCTTAATTGTCAAGCATTAGACCATTCTTCCAGCTTTTGTAGATCTTTCCTCATGTTAAGCACTCCCTCGGGGGAGTCCACTCTGTTGCAAATTTTCGCGTCATCTGCAAAAAGACAGACCTTTCCATTCAGTCCTTCAGCAATATCACTCACAAATACTGCACATTCAACAGTGCTGGGCCCAGGACCAAACCCTGAGGCACCCTGCTAATCACCTTCCTTTCATCCGAGTAAGCTCCATTTACCATCACCTTCTGTTGTCTGTCAGTCAACCAATTTCTGATCCGGTTTACCACCTTGGGACCCATCCCCAAACCACTGAGTTTATTGATAAGCCTCCTATGAGGGCCAGTATCAAAGGTTTTGCTGAAATCCAGGTAGATGACATTCATCGCATGTCCTTGATCCAGTTCTCTGGTCACCCAGACAAAGAACTCAATCAGATTTGTTTGGCAAGATCGTCCTTCGGTAAAACCATGTTGCCTTGGACCTTGTAACCCACTGGTTTTGAGAAAGTTCATTATTCGCTCTTTCAGGAGTGCCTCCATTACTTTTCCCGCCACCGAGGTAAGGCTCACGGGCCTGTAGTTCGACACTTCTTCCCTGTCACCACTTTTGTGTAGAGGTACGACATCAGCCATTATCCAGTCCTGAGGAACCTCTCCTGTTTCCAATGATCTGTTGAAAACATCCTTTAATGGCCCTGCAAGAAACTCTCTTGAGCTCTTTCAGTATCCTGGGATGTATCCCATTCCATCCCATGGCCTTGTCCACTTTCAGTTTTGCAAGTTGTTTTAACACCTCATCTTCTCTGAATGGTGAGATATCTACTTCATTCCCATTTTTATATTTGGGAGTCACAGGTGGTCCTTCTCCAGTATTTTCTTTAGTAAAAACAGAGCAGAAGTATTTGTTTAGTAATTTTGCTTTATCAATGTCATTTTCCAAGAGTCCGTTCCCAGCATTTCTGAGTCCTGCAATTCCACCTCTGATCTTCTTCCTTTCCCGAATATACCTGAAGAAAGTTTTGTCACCGCACTTAACATCTTTAGCCATCTTTTCCTCTGTCTGTGATTTTGCTATCCTTATTTCTCTTTTTGTCTCCTTGAGTTTGATCCTGTATTCATTTCTATGTTAGTCTGTTCGCAAGCTTTTGAATTTTGCGAAAGCTGTGTTTTTTGCCCTTATTTGAGCAGCCACTTCTTTGGAAAACCAAATAGGTTTCCTTCTCCTCTTGTTTTTATTTACTTTTATTACATATTTATCTGTTGCCCCTTTTAGGACAAGTTTCCTGGAGGAAAGGTCCATAAACCATTATTAAGAAGGGACCCAGGATATCAATGCTTGACCCAGTACAAGCATTGTGGAACCTGTGTCTTTTGGGGAAACTGCTAGGTACGTTTGACCTAGATTGGCCACTGTTGTAAACAGGATATTGGGCTTGATGGACCTTGGTCTGACCCAGTATGGCATATCTTATGTTCTTATGTTTAGTTTAGCCCATTGCAATTCCACTTCCCTTATCCCCTTCCACCCTGTCAGCTCCTCCCTTTAGCTACTTTGCCATTTTATTGACGTCAGTGTTTTTGAAGTTTAGGACTTTGAGCTTGCTATGATTGGACTGCACCTTGGCTTTTATCTCAAACCACACCGTGTGATGATCACTGTTGCTCACAGGGGTACTCACCCAGACATTCGACACGCTATCACTGTTGATGAGCACCAAATCCAGCGTTGAGCTTTCCCTGGTTGTTCCATCACCATTTGTCTAAGTAATGCATCTTGGATAGCGCCCACAATTTTTTTGCTTCTTTCCAGATTTGCAGAAGGAGTAATCCAATCCACATCGGGTAGATTAAAGTCACCCAATATGATTGCTTCCCCCTTTGTTGCTATCTTGGCAATATCTACAATCAATTTGTTATCTCTCTTCAATTTGAGTTGGAGGTATATAGACTACAGCAGTATGGATGACAGTGCCATCTCCTCTTTCCAACACTATCCAGAGCGCTTCTTCTTTTCCCCATGCCCCCTGCATTTCAGTAGCTTTAATATTGCTTTTGACATACAAGGCTACTCCCCCCACCCCTTTTTCCATTTTCTCCGTCTCTTCTGAATAGATTATAGCCAGGTATGGCTATATCCCAATCATGTGATTCATTAAACTATGTTTCTTTAATGGCCACAATGTCCAAGTCCTTTTCCACCATTAGGGCTTCCAGGTCCGGAACTTTGTTGGCTAAGCTTCGAGCATTTGTGCTCATTGCTTTCCAGCATTTAACTGGCTTGTGTGTATTTTGCATTGATTTTGTTCTACCCACTTCTTCCCAGTTGCTTTTGATGTGTGGTTTAAAAGTGTGGTTGTTTCTGTTATTCTGCTTTTGCAGGGGGTGACATCCAGAACTTAACCTTCCCCATCCGTAACCCCCTTCTTCTTGTTTAAATGCAAATCGACATACTGCCTGAATTTTTCAAGTAGGATTCTTTTCCCTGCGACAAAGAGGTGTAGTCCGTCAGCACAGTATAGTCTCTTGTTGGTCCATGTGTTTTCCCAGTTGCCAATAAATCTGAATCCTTCTCGTTTGCACCAGGTCTGGAGCCGTGTATTAAAGCTGTTAATGCGATTTAGCCTTTTTGCCCCCTTACCTAGAACAGGTAGAACTTCTGAGAATGCAACAGTGTTAACAATGGGCTTGAGTTTTTCTCCCAGAGATTGGAAGTCCTTTTGGACTGTAGAGGCACTATTTCTAGCCAGGTCATTCGTACCCAAGTGGATGACGACATCAAGTTTGAAGTGTTTGCTTTCCGCGCTAAGTAAATCAATAATTTGGTTTGTATTCCTGCCGGCTGAGGAGCCTGGGAGGCATTTGACTATCTTCTCTCCTTTGAACTGTGTTCCCAAGTTGGTGTCTCTGATGATGGAATCTCCAAGTAGTAGTAGTTTTCTGTTTTGGTGAGTTTTTCTTCATATTTTGTGCTTTAGCAGGAGATTGGGCATTGACTGACTCATCTAAGGGCCGTTCAGTTTCTTTGGATTGGGCATCCTCATTAACCAAGGCAGAGAATGTATTATGCAGGGATATCTCTTGATGTATAGGATGTCTCTGTGTTACAGGTCGCAATCTACCAGAACCCACTGTGATCCATTTGTTCCTGGTGTGTTCGATTCTTTGTGGGAGCAGTGGTGGACTTTGTTCAGTCTGTATCATAGAAGAGGTGTGCTTCATTGCAGCCAGTTCTTCCCTCAGTAGAGACAATTCTTTATACATGGTAGCTAGGTCTTATCTTAGTAGAGTCAATTCGTTATGCATGGCAGATGACCTGTGGCACATAGGACATGCTTTTAGGCTCCAAATGATTCATCTTGGAATGAAAGTACCACAGGTATTGCACTGAATACACGACATGCTGGTTAAGAGAATGTGGGCGTATCCCAAGCTATCGGCCACTATATAGGCAATGCAGCCCCAGGGGTGGGTGGGGCGAGGCGTAGGGTGGGCGGGAACCTAAGTGTCCCTGCCCCAGTAGGCTTATACCTGAACTGTGGGCACACTCAGATATCTATTAAGGCTAAACAAGGAAATCAAGCAGTTTGAGTATCCCCGAACGTAATGTAGGTCCTGCAATTAGCAATATCCCCAGTACCTAAAAGTTTAACAATTAATATTCTATATTTGCAATAAAATCCCAGCAGAGATAAGAAAGAAAAAAAGCTTAGTCTTAGCTGTGTGTAGTGCAGCTCCGGCCTTTCAGACTGGCTGTTTAATTTTTGGAGGTCGAGGATGGGCCCGTAGGCCCCCCGACTTCTTCGGAGGGAGGAAGTATCGGGAATAGAAGCCCTGACCTTGGAGGTGCGATGACATCACCCTCTCAACCGCTCGCTAAGTGAGGAGGTTGTCTAACTCCCGCTGTAGAAAGTTCTGGTGTGCGGGGAGTCGAGAAGGCTCCACCGGGGAGAGGGAAGCCTTTCCAGGTGGAGACGGTAGCCATCCCGGACTACTCGGAGAATCTAGGTGTCCGACGTGATGGACTTCACTGAGGGTCGAAGGAGGACAGGCATCTCCCCACTGGCTGTAGTGCCGCCGGAGGGCAAAAGGCTATGCTGCTGGCGTCAAAACCCCTGGGTGGGCTGAGGCAGTGCCGGGGTGAGGGCCTTAGACCCTTTCGGCTTGCGATGACCGTGGGGGCCCAGACTTTCCTTGCCTCACGGAGATCGACGCAGGAGTGGGTGGGTATGGTGGGCAGCCTCGGTAGGGCAGACCCTAACGTGGAAAGAATGGCTTCTTGGCCTGCTGTTTCTTTCAGGGAAGGGAGGAGGTCATGCGCGAGAGGCAAGTTTGGATGATGAACTCGGTTTCTATCTCGGCGGCCTTATCCTCCATTGGTTTATCCAAGAGCTGCTCACCAAGGCAGGGTATGCCCAGGAGCTTTTCCTGGACCCACTGCTCCAAGTCCGAAGACTGGAGCCATGCCTGGCGTTGGGCCCCAATATCAGCGGCCGCCACTCGAGCTGAGGACTGAAATCCGTTATAGCTGGCACAGGAGAGGTATTTAGAGCACTCCGTGATGGACTTTAGAAGGATCCAGAATCTACTGAGGAGCTCGCCCACGAGGCCCGCGGAGAAACGCCCGAGTTCCTTAGTAAGGTCTCGCAAAAACATGCCCATATATAATTGGTATGCCTGAATACGGCAGGAGAGCACGGAGCCTTGGTAGGCCTTGCGGCCTAGGGCACTGAGGGCTCTCGACTCCCTGCTTGGCGGAATCGAAGAGTGTGACTTTGGGCTCTTTTGGAGTGTGGGGGAGTTGGGTTTTACTGAACCCGGAGCCGCACTGGACCCTGTACATTGTGTCGAGGCGCTTGCTCACGATGGGGACCGAAGCAGGGGTCTCCCACATGAGAAGTAGCAGCCTGGACAGAATGGGGGGAACCAGAACAGTAAGAGAATCCCGAGGCGGGGACTTGTACTGCAGGATATTGAGCTCTTCAGCTCGAGGTTCCTCCTCAGCCTGAGTAGCCAGGTTGAGGGCCCACGCCATATCCCGTACATACACCACGAAGGAGGTTTCCTCAGGTGGCGAATGCCTCTGAAAGACAGGAGGGGATGGGTCCGACAGGAGGTCCCAATGGGTGTGGATCTTTGGGGAGGTATCCCCGTCTGACTCCCAGTCTGAGAAATCGGAGGAGGAACTCGATTCGGGCTGGTCGCCTCATCTGCAAGCTGAGGCCCGCTTGGAGTCGGAGGGCCCTGGAGGATCTCGCCCCCGAGGAATGGGAAGGAGAGTGAGACTGACGCCGAGAACCCTCACGAGGCCCATGGCTCTCGGGGGTTTCCATAGCGGGTTTTGGTGTTCCCCCTCAAGGGAACCTCAATCTCTAGGCGTGGGCCAGGGAAGCTGGACATGAGTGCCTGCTGGGAAACTATGAATGCAGAAACGCTACGTTCTAGCGCCAGCATACGGGACTCCAACATGGCGTGGAGCCCTACAACGCAGACACCGCAGTCACCAGGTCGGGTGTCGAGGAAGAGAGGGGGTCCTCGCCAGGACGACCCTCAGGAGCCCTGGCGCCATTGCCCAGGGTCTCCGAGTCTGTACCGACTACCTTACGAGGCCACTCCTTGTCCGACTCTCAGGAATGCTGAGTGGGGCTAAGCAACCAAGTGCAGGAGTGCTTGAGCTTGTCGGGAGCCCCCGACAGCGACTTCAAGGCCTTCTTCTTCTTACGCTGCTCCACTTCAGGGGACCCCTGGTCGGAGTGCCATCTTGAGCACGGAGCTGGGGTGGGGGATCCCACCGGTGGAGAGACGACCAAGGGCACCACTGGGGATTCTGAGGAAGCCTTACAGAAAATATCCTCAGACATCTGCTTACGGCTGAGCAGGGCTTTTGAGGACATTTTCTTACAAAGCGAACAGGGCTCTGGATCATGGTTGGGCTCTGAGACACCACAGACAGCAGTCATGGGTGTCTGTAAATGACATGTTCTTGGAGCATCTATCACATTTTTTGAATCTGGTGGCCATCAGGGCAAAAAAGGCCCCCGCGAGGTCGAAGACCCACGCGGCCAGTGGTTGGGAGAAAAAAAGGGCACAACGCCCACTAAGAGAAAAAAAGTTAGGAAATATGTTCCCTAAGCTCAAAAGAAATGAGAGCAGGGGAAGGGTGGGTGCAACCGGAAAAAATAGTAGGCCAGTGGCCGGAAAACAAAACACGTTTTCCGAGGGACGAGGACGTGCGTCCGAAGGGCTCCATGGAAAAAGAGACTGAGCAAGATGGCACGAAGAGGACCACACATGTGTGGCAGCAATCCCAAAGGCTTTCTTTGAAAGCTGGGAAATTGCTCCACCCGGGCTCCGTCGGTGCCGATGTCACCCATAAATGAGGACTGACTTCCTGCTTGTTCCTGGAGAAAATGAGATTGCAGACCTACTATTAGTAATCTGTGAACTATCATTAAAATCAACTGTAGTACCTTAAGAGTGGAGAATGGCCAATGTAACGCCAATATTTAAAAAGGGTTCCAGGGTTGATCTGGGAAACTACAAACCTGCGAGTCTGACATCAGTATCGGGCAAAATGGTAGAAACCATTATAAAGAACAAAATTACTCATCATGTATATAATCATGGTTTAACAGAAGAAAGCCAACATGGATTTAACGAAGGATTTGTCTTACAAATCTGTTATATTTTTTGAAGTTGTGAATAAACGGGTAGACAAAGGTGAACCTGCTGATACAGTGTATCTGGATTTTCAGAAAGCCTTTGACAAGGTCCCTCATGAGAGATTCTTGGCCAAATTAAAAAGTCATGGGATTGGAGGCAGTGTACTACTGTGGATCAGAAACTGGTTAAAAGATAGAAGGCAGTGAGTAGGGCTAAATGGCCAATTTTCTCAATGGAAAAAAATAAATAGTGAAGTACCCCAGAAATCTGTGCTGGACCTGCTGCTTTTTAACATATTCATAAATGACCTGGAAATGGGAATAACAAGTGAGGTGAACAAATTTGCAGATGACCCAAAATTATTCAAAGTTTTTAAAACCCAAAAGGATTGTGAAAAATTGCAAGAGGACCTTGATAAATTAGAAGACTGGGCGTCCAAATAGCAGATGAAATTTAATGTGGACAAGTGCAAAGTTATGCACCTAGAAAAGAACAACCCAAACTTTGGTTACATTATACAAAGCACCACCTTAGAAACCACCACCCAGGAAAGAGATTTAGGCATCATCATGAATAATATGTTGAAACCCTCCGCCCAGTGTGCAGTGGCAGCCAAGAAAGCTAATAGAATGCTAGGAATCATAAGGAAAGGAACGAAGAATAAAACTAAGGATATTATAATGCCTTTGTATTGTTCCATGGTTCGAATGCACCTTGAATATTGTGTGCAATTCTGGTTGCCATATCTTAAAAAGGACATAGCAGAATTAGAAATGGTACAGAGAAGAGCCACCAAAACGGTAAAGGGGATGGAAAGATAACCTTATGAGGAAAGACTTAAAAGGTTAGGGCTCTCCAACTTGGAAAAGAGAAGGCTGAGGGGAGATATGATATAAGTCTATAAATTAATGAATGGAGTGGAACTGGTGTAGGGGTTAAGGACTAATTTGGCTTACTTAATTTGGCTTACTTTGATAATGATGTTGAAAGTTATGATCCTATCCCAAAGAGCTGACTAACTTCTAAATGGCACAGAAGAACTGCATGTGGGCTGTGATTGACAACATGTATAATCCCTGCTGAAACATGTAGGATACCAGACTCTGGACAGGAGTGTGCAGAGAATGGACTTACAGAATGGAGCAGATGCCAGCCTAATATAAGGTTGATGAAAAAGTTTGCAGAACTGAGCCTTGAAGATTCTAACTTGTGCTTGAAGCGAAAATCACCCAAGCGAAACTACAGTGAAACAAAGAAGAAGATGCAGGCAGCCCAGCAGGGAACGGCCTACCTGATAAGAAGCACAGCACATTTAGTTATATGATACTGAGTGAGAAACCTGATAATGGGGAGGGTCCCAGGGTAGAGCCTGCAAATATATGCAGAATGTTCTGGAACTATTTGCTGCAGAGGAGTATATAACAGAGGTAACGGCCGAGTGTGGGCGGGACAGCCTTCTCTTTCACTATTATTCAGAGCCAGAGAACTCTGTCCGCATCAGGCAGACTGTTTATAGCTTTGCTTGTAACTTCCTTACTTTTGTTTTTGCCCAAATAAATTATTTTATTATGGAATAAGCAGAGTGTCGCCTGATTGATTATTGTATCCACCCCAGGGGAGATTTGTCCGAGCACCCTGGCGGACACTGGTTAACATAGATCGGTTGTTTACACAATCAAAAAGTAGAAAGACTAGAGGAGACACAATGAAGCTACAATATAACTCATTTAAGACTAATAAGAGAAAATATTTTTCACAACGTGTAATCAGACTCTGGAATTCGTTATTGGAGGATGTAGTACAAGCAGTGTAGCTGGGTTTAGAAAAGGTTTGGACAAGTTCCTGGAGGAAAGGTCCATATACTATTATTAAAGAGGTCCCTGGAAATCCACTGCTTACCCCAGGACTAGCACTGTGGAAGCTGTGGACTTTGGGCACCTGCCAGGTACTTGTGACCTAGATTGGCCACTGTTGGAACAGGATACTGGGCTTGATGCACCTTGGTCTGACACAGTATGACATTTCTCATGTTCCTATGTTCTTATGTGGTAGAGATGAGGACAGTATCTGAATTTAAAAAAAGCATGGGACAAACACAGAGGATCTCTAAAGGAGAAGAGGGGATTGTTGTATTGGTTGATATGGAAGGGCAGACTAGATAGGCCATGTGGTCTTTTCTGCTGTAATGTTTCTATGTTTCTTGATAAACTAGTAGCATACTGCTGAGAATACATGCAATACTGCTGTGCTGACAATGCTAAGATTCTAATACACTCAAGAGATGCCCAAAAAAACAAGTACTTTCTGTTGTTTAAAGGCAATCTTAAGAATAAAATAATGCTGAAGAGATGCTAGAAACTACCGAGCACTCTGGTGCTCTCAAAGTGTGGGTATCTAGAGGAAAAGCTGAGCACCATTAAGATACTGCTGTGTGAAAGCTACTCGGATTAGCATTCATGAAGATACAAATTATCTGGATGTATGGAAGAGAAAAACAATGATGAAGCATTGCTGCCTAGGGTCTGCGGGAGGCACAGAGGCACTTCTGAATTGCTGATACAGATAAGAACCCTAAAGGAAGCATAGCGGCAGCCTGAAAACACTAAAGTGCATGAAAAATCCAAAGCTGCCAAAACACTTCAGTGATGTCTACCCCATTAGTGATAAAACAAAATCCTATAAACCTTCAGACACTAACTCTCTGGATCTATAAAAAAGTAAATAAATAAAAAAATTCTCCAGATAAGGCATATTTGAAATGAGCCACTTTGAAGATGCTGCACCAAGGTACTTCATGGCAAACATTAAGAACTCTATATGTAGGGGTGAAAAAAATTAGACAACTTGGATGCTGATCAAAATGTTTTAAGATCTTGCAAGGACAAAAAAACCCTTCTCTTTATGTTAAGACCATGCTGAGATCCTAAAATACTACAAAGGACTTGATGGGAAGCTTCAACAGAAACAAGTCCCACATGAATCGAACAATTAAAAGCTGTATAGAGATGGGTTTACATTCTACATCAGTGCTTCTCAACCCTCTCCTGGAGGCATACCTAGCCAGTCAGGTTTTCAGGACCACTACAATGAATATGCTTGAGATGGAAACACTGTATAAAAATCTAATGCAAGCAAATTTTTCATGCATATTCATTGTAGTGATCCTGAAAAGCAGACTAGCTAGATGTGCCTCCACTAGAGGACTGAGAAACACCATTCTACATGACCGTGACACATGCCAATTGCACTCAAGTGTACAATAACAGAGCTAGTTTTTAAACCTGACTTTGGCAAATTTAGAAGGCTTTCAAGCAGTTTTTGTGTTAAACAGGAAAAAGGATCTAGGGATTTTCCAACACACCATACAGCAAACCCTTTCATTTAAAACTGTAGAACCTTAATTTAATTTGGCATTTATATTCCGCTCTAATCTTATAGCTTGAGATGTATTCAAAAACATAAAATTGTAACATAAAAGCATATTTATAATTATCTAAGCAAAATAACCCAAAAAACTAATTAAATAGATTATATATGGAAGCCAGAAGAATTCAGTATACATTTTCAAGAAGGTTCAGAGTACCTTCTGATTAGGAGTTTCAAAGGGAATATCCTTTGCCAACTTGGAATTGACCAACCACTAGGACAGATTTCTGGAGGGATGTGGTGATAGAGATGACGACTCTGAGCCCATGACAGGCTCAAGGTCCATTGAGCCTGCCTCATTCTGGGATGTGCCAATAGAGATGCATGTACTGTTGAGGCCATGTGACCTAACATTCCCATTATGTTCCATTCTGATGTCTGCTGACTCTCAAATTTATTCCAATATGAATGTTAGGCTGGTAATTCTGTTTAATGGAAGAAAACTCTTCACCTAAGTTACTGTCTAGCAGAATTCCTGTGAACTTCAAGTGAGAGGACATGCTCAGGTGGGATTTGAGATCATTTATGATGAACCCTAGTAACTCCAGCACCTGGATAGTATGCACACAGATTCTTGAGCCCCTTCTTAAGATAGGGAAATATATGTAACCCTGGGCTGTATAGAAATGTAGCAACTACTCTGAGGCACTTTGTGAATACTTCAGAAGCTGACACAAGGTCAAAAGGAAGAACACAGTATTGGTAGTGGTGTTTCCCCAATTACAAATCTGAGATAACATCATCACATACACACAAATCCAAGTCACAGGAAGTAAGTGCCATTGCGTCAGTGCAGACTCATGGCAACCCTCTGGACAGCTGTCCTAAACTGTGTCTGGCCTTCAGTCAGTGTGTGTGTAAGTACCCTTCAGGTCTAGAGAACATAACCAGACAGCATAGTTACTCACCTGTAACAGGTGATCTCTGGGAACAGCAGGAATTTAGTCTTCAGATATAGGTGATGTCAGTATCAAAAGAGCCCACACGGGAACGCTCCTCAGCGTCCAATAGGAAAGCCTTTGGGAGCATCCCATTGCACCTGCGTAGCTGCCTTCCCGCATTCCCAGCTCTGCTTCCTCAGTTGAGTTTGTAGCTGAGAGAAAAGAAGAATAAGAAGAGACCCTACAACTCCTAGGGAGGAGGGTGGGTTGTGAAGACTAAATTCCTGCTGTTCCCGAGATCACCTGTTACAGGTGAGTAACTACGCTATCTCCAGGAACAAGCAGGAATGTAGTCTTCACATTTGGGACTCCCTAGCTCGAAGATGCCAGAGAAATGACCTCAGAAACAGTGGAGGTTTGCCTTAGGGTAGGCTTCAAGAAGTCATGAATCCTCCAAGGATGTCTGGTATCATTAAGTTCCAGGATGGAGGGTAAGAGTTGCCATTAACTCTGAAAGAGGTACTGGAAAACAGCCTGACTAAATATGGCATCCAGGCTGGAGTCCTTGTCTAGATAATAATGAGCAGCAATGGTATTGACTGAAGACCAAGTTGCTGCCTTGCAGATTTCATCACTGGCTACAGAGCATAGATTTACCATCGAGGTAGCCATGGCACGAACATTATGAGCAGTGACGTGACCTTCTAGTGATAGTCCTGCTTTATCATAAGCAAATAAGATGCAATCTGCTACCCATTTAAAGAGAGTACGTTTAGATGACTGAGGTCAAAGGAAATGAATAACTGCAAAGCTCTACAGTGCTCTCAAGTCCTTTGGAAGAGATAGAAAGCCAAGGCACGTTTGCAGTCAAGAGTATGCAGGGTTGCCTCTGCCCTAGACAAATGTGGTCTAGGAAAAAACACAGGAAGATAAACTGACTGGTTCAAATGAAAAGGAGACACAACCTTTGGCATAAAATACAGGTGAGTCCTAAGAATGACCTTGTCATTGTGGAACCATGTATAGGGTGTTTCTGCCACCAAAGCATGAAGCACACTAATGCATCTAGCTGAAGTAAGAGAAATGAGGAAGATGACCTTCCATGTAAGAAACTTTAGTGAGGTCATAGCCAAGGGTTCAAAGGGCAGCTTGAGAAGCTGCGCTATGATGACACTGAGATCCCATGTCACCGGTGGTGGTTTGATGGGAGGCTTGGTCAGCAAATATCTCTCAAAGTGCGCTACAAGGAATGATGAGAGGCGGCAATTGCACTAACATGAACTCTCACAGAGTTGGTCTCGAGACCAGATGAGGACAGATGGAGGAGATGCTGAAGCAGCGCCTCCACTGGAGCCAAGAAGGGATTGAGATCCCTTTGGGAACACCAGGTAGAGAATTTAAACACTTAAAAGCATATGAATGTCTGGTGGATGGCTTCCTGGAAGCTGAGGATCTCCTTTACCTCCTGAGTAAGGTTAAGATCTTGTAATGCTATGCTTTCAGCAGCCAAGCTGTGAGATGGAGCGACTTCAGATTGGGATGAAGCAGCGTCACTTCTTCCTGAGAGAGGAGATCATGAGCAGATCCGAGATGCAGAGATTGAGTCTGAGACAGACGTAGCAGGAGAAGAAACCATGGTTGACATGGCAAGCACATGGCTATGAGGATCATAAAGCTGCTATCTGCTTGGAGCTTGAAAAGTGTCTTAGGAATGAGGGGAATGGGAGGGAAGGCATACAGGGGACCCTGACCCCAATGGAGGTGGAAGGCATCTACCTGGTGGTTGCAGCACATAGGAGTCCGAGTGCAGAAGCATGGAAGCTTGGCATTCTGTGGAGTAGCAAACAGATCTATTTCTAGAGTCCCCAAGGTCTGAAAGATGAAGGAGGTTCTATCCTAATGAAGAGACCATCCGTGGGGAAGAAGGATCTGACTCAATCGGTTCGCCAAGCATTTTGCTCCAAAATGCTTGGAGGTGTATCTGATGAGCAATGGCGCTTGGAGGTGTATCCGATGAGCAATGGCGAAGAACCAGAGATGAAGGGCCTTCCTACAGAGGGTCCAAGAGACTGTTCCTCCCTGCTTGTTCACAAAGAACATGGCCACCTGGTTGTCTGTCTGGACCAGGACCCTGTGGAATCAAATATGATCCTGAAACAGCCTGAGGGCATTGGAGATAGCACAAAGTTTGAGCAGATTTATTTGGAGCTGAGACTCCAGTTCTGTCCAGAGGTCCTGAGCGGAAAGAGTGCCCAAATGCACCCCCAACCCAGTTTGGAGGCATCTGTTGTCAGGATGCATTGATGTGGAGGCATCTGAAAAGGTGACCTGACAAGGAGATTTTCGGGGGAATACCACCATTGGAGGGATGTGGCCAGAGGGGCAGTGACTCAGATCTTGTCCCTGAGATGGTCCAAGGCTTGCTTCCACTGGGAGGCAAATGCCAACTGGGATGTGCGCATATATAGACGGGCGTATGGAACCATATGCACTGTTAAGGCCATATGACCTAGAAGCTGGAGCATTTCCCAGGCAGTCAGATGATCTCTGAGTTGTGTTTGGGATGCTAGCTCCATGAGATGAGTACAATGGGGGTGGGGGGCAGGAATGCCCTTTTTCATTGTGTGTCTAGGAGAGCTCCTATGAATTCTAGTATTTGAGTTGGAGCGAGATGGGATTTTGGAAGATTTATGACAAAGTCTAAATGTTGCAGTACTTGCATTGTTCGAAACAGAGAGAGGTGGACCTACTGGGAGGTGCCTGCCTTTATGAGCCAGTTGCCTAAGTAAGGGAAGACAAATATCCCTAGAGATCTTGGATATGCGGCTACAACCACCATGCACTTTGTGAAGACTCTTGGCGCAAAAGCGAGTCCTAAAGGAAGGACTCTGTATTGATAGTGTCTTCCCTGACTAATGAAGCATAGATCTTTCCTGTATTCTGGATGAATGAGAATATGCGTGTATGCTTCTTTTAGATCTAGAGAACAGAGCCAGTCCTGACACTGGAGGTAGGAAGGAGGGTCCCCAGTGAGACCATCTTGAACTTCCCACAGACCAAAAACTTGTTTAGATTTCTGAGGTCCAGGATGGGTCTGTACCCTTTGCTCTTCTTTGGTATTAGAAAGTATGGAGAGTAGACTTCCAGTGATGTCATTGGGTGGAATGGTGGCATGAGAACGGAGCTCCGCCACCGAAGCCTGCATTAATGACGTGAAAACCCCCAATGAGGCACCTAAACGAGGCATAATGAAGAGGCAGTAAAAGCAGAATTAATGGACAACAGCGGGAGGCAGTGAGAGCTGTGGAATCATCAGGCTCAGGGAGGCGATCGGGCCGACGGGTGGACTGCTCAGTGGAGCACGTGGCGGAGGAGCGAAGCAGCCTGGGCCTGTGGAGAGAGATTCTGATAAGGAGGCAGGTGAAAATAAGCAGTGCAAAAACGGAGCGGCAGCTGAAGGAGGCTGAGTCAGCAGAGTGAGAGGGAAAGTGCATCCAACAGATGGCTGCGGCTGAAACTGATCCGGCAGAGAGAGAGAGAGAGAGAGAGAGGAGAGCTTTTAAAGTGACACAGCAGACATTTTCCAACTAAAGTAAGGCAAAAACAAGCAACTTCAGAACAGCTTGATGTGAGGGCAAAATAAAGCTGATAGGTCTTCAGAATTGCAATAAAAGAAGGAAACGACACCCACAGAGGGGAAAACAGGACATTCCACAGGGAGAAATAAGTGGCAGATACAGGGGACGGAGCACTTCAGAAGGTCGTGGTGGACAAGAGAGAGCGGAAGGGGAGAAGATGGAGAAGTCTAAAGGTGGGTTACTGGCGAAGAAAAAGCTAGCAGAGTTCAGATCCTCCAATGCACCATCGAGAGGAAGGAAAGAAGAGGAAAAGGAAGGGAAAAAGGCGGCGGAGCAAGAGACTGAGCCAGCAGAGGATATGGAGGAGCCCTGGGATCTGGGGGTAGCCGAGCTGATCAAGATGTGGCTGAATAAGCTGAAAGAAGAACTTAAAGTGGAAATTAGTGGAGTTAAAATGGAATTAAAAGAAACGCTGCAATCTATAAGACAGGATATAGTGGACCTCGGATCCCGGGTGGAAGAAACGGAAAACCAGCTGGAACAACAGGGGGAAGCATTGGAGGAATTACAAAAAGGATGGGAGGAGATGAAACAAGCTCAAGAAGAATTGAAAGAAAAGGCAGAGGATCTGGAAGATAGATCTCGGAGGAGTAATATCAGGGTGAGAGGCATCCCAGAGAACCCCCAATACAAAAATTGTGATGATTACAAAAGCGTGTGGAGCATTAATGCAAGCTGCGAACCTAGAGAAAAGTGGAGAGGATGAATCTCTGCAAATTGAGAGGGCACATAGGGGGTTGGAGCCCATAAGGGACAATCGACCAATTTGTAGTGTGTCTGAAATCCTTCAAAACTAAAGAAAGACTCTTGAAAGCTGCATGGAAACTGGGACATTTTCAGTAGGAAGGGCATGCAGTGGAACTGCTTCAGGATTTATCTTTGGGCACACTGAAGAGGCGGAGAGAGATGAAGGAAGTAACGGCCTACTTGAGGAGGGAGGAGGCGCGTTATAAATGGTTATACCCTTTTGGCCTACTAATTACAGTGAAGGGCATGTCGAGAAAGGTGAAGACCAGCGAGGAGGCCTGGGGTGTGCTCAGGGACTTGGGACTGACTAATCTTCCAGGGAGCCTCGAGGGTCAAGCAAGAGCAAAGAATGTTGTGGCTTCAGTGACAAGGGCGGCGAGTGAGAGATGGCACAGAGCACCGTCAAATGGTCAGAAGACAGCAAGGCTGACCAAGGGCGGCCAGGGAGCAAAAGCGGTAGCGAAGGCCATCGGATGTAGGGTGGAGGATCGATGACAGCAGGGCATAAGAAGAATCAATAATTGAACTGAGATGTTTGATAATGATAAGTGAATTGAAAGGGATGATGTTTGGTGGGAAGGGGAGGAGGGGTGAGGGGAGGGGAAAAAGAGTTCTGGTTATTATAATGTCTTAAATGTATGGTTACTATTGAGTGGGGATGTTGGAGGTAGGGTAGAGGGGGGTAGGAGACAAGGGAGCAGTAAGAACGTTTAACATTGAATGTCAAGGGATGAAGGGATGGGGCGGATTTAGGGTGGGACGAAGATATTGGAATGGGTAAGTCGGGATATTGTAGGGGGGATAGGGAATAACGGGGGGAATGGAAAGAAGGGGAAGGGCAGGTAGAGATCTGATAGTCACTAGTTACGGAAGACGAGTCTCCCTTGAGGGGACGGAGATGGGGAAGGGAGGGTGAGGGAGGTGAGGCTGAGGTTAAGAGAGGGTGGGGGAGACATATCAAAGGTGCATTAAAAATAGTAACATTAAATGTAAAAGGACTTAATTCACCATTTAAACGGCAGAAACTGTATAAAGAAATAACACGTCAAACGGCATCGCTAGTACTCATACAGGAAACACACTTAACTCGAGGGACAGAATACCTGGTTAAACCCAGGGGGTATGGAGTGTGTGTTCATACATCAAACACAGTAGAAAAGAAGAAGAAAGGAGGAGCTGCAATCTTAATAGACTCAAAAGTAAAGATGGAGGTACAGAAAATATTCAGGGATAAAGCAGGAAGATATGTACTAGTGCGTTTAAAAATAGGGACAGAGTGGCATTGTATAATGAATGTATATGTGCCTACAGGGGTGCAAAGAGAATTCTGGACAAAGCTCAATGAAGAAGTGGGAAAACTGGGAGAGGGTAAACTCATTTGTGGGGGGATTTTAACTTAATTTGGAATCCAGTTAGAGATGTAACGGGAAAAAGAGAGAGGACAAAAGGGCGGATAGAAGTAAATACCGCAAGTTTGTAAATCAAAATTGTTTGATAGATGCATGGCGATTTCAACATCCTAGGAAAAGACAATTCTCATATTTCTCCCCAATGCACGATTCATACTCCAGAATAGATGCCATTTGGGTCACTAAGGAGGTGGCGGGTAAGATCAAGGGGGCAGAAATGGATCCAATAACCTGGTCAGACCATGCTCTGGTGGAGGTTCGGCTGACAATAAAGGGGGAGGGGAGGGGTAATCAGTTTTGGAGATTAAATGAATCTCTATTAGAGGACGAAAGGGTTAGAGAAGAAATCGAGAGGGAAACAGGAATACTTTAGGTGGAATGATAATGGTGAGGTGGCTTGGGGAGGAGCATGGGATGGATATAAGGCAGTTGTGAGGGGAGTGCTAATTAAATTGGGGGCACGTAAACGAAAGAAAAGGGAGGTGAGAGATAGGGAATTGAGAGAAAGATGAATGAAACTGGAAGAATTAGATGCACAATATAGGAAAGGAACATACAGGGATCAGGTGTTGGCAGTTAAGAGCTCAGATAAATGCAATGCAAGCAGATAGCATCAGATACCGCATGCAGTTATTGAGACAGGAATTTTTTGAGGGAGGAAATAAAGCTGGTTGATATATGGCGCAGAAATTGAAACAACGGAAATTAAGATCACAAATTTTGAAAGTCAGAGATTCTGGACAGCAATTAGTTCAAAATGATGGGGATATTCGGAAGGCCTTTAAAGACTTATCAATCATTATATGAAGCAAGGGCTCCTCCAGAGCCAGAGAGGGTAAAGAGTTATTTAGACTCCACAAACCTTCAGAAACTGGAGGAGGAGGATCAAAGAGAGTTACATAAAACCATAACGGAAGGGGAAGTTTTGAAAGCTATAACACAGTTAAAAGTAGATAAAGCACCGGGGCTAGATGGGCTAACAGCAAGGTTTTTTAGAAGGTTCGGAGATTTATTAACTGCCCTGCTAGTGAGGCTGTTCAATCTACCAAAAGAAGGGGGGAATGCTGGCAGAGACTATGGGATGGGCAGGAATAACAGTAATACATAAAGAAGGAAAGGATCCACAAGATTGTTCAGCATATCGACCAATTTCATTGTTGAATTTGGATGCTAATTTATTAGCGAAAATATTGGCTACACGGTTAAATAGGGTAATAGGGAAATTAATACATCAAGATCAAGTGGGATTTATCCCAGGTAGGCAGGTAGCGGACAATATTTGAAAGATGCTGAACATTACTTGGTCAATTGAACAAAGTTGGGAGGAGGCATTGCTATTATCCCTAGATGCGGAGAAAGCCTTCAATCAGGTGTCATGGCCATACCTCTTTCAGGTAATGGAAAGAATGGGGTTGGGGGAGGAGTTCATAGGTTGGGTTCGAGCGCTATATCACAACCCGAAAGCCTGTGTCCGGGTGAACGGAGCATATTCTGCATTTTTTGAGCAGGGGAGAGGGACGAGACAGGGGTGTCCTCTATCGCCTCTTCTGTTCGCACTCTCTGTGGAACCTTTTGCGGAGAGGGAGAGAGAACGGGCAGACTTGAAGGGCATAGTGATAGGGAAGAAAGAATATAGAATATATTTGCTTACAGATGACATAATTCTGAGCGTAACTAGACCGGGTTTTTCTCTACCAATATTAATGTGGGAATTAGAGGAATATGGAAGGCTGTCGGGATTCACTATAAACTGGACAAAGTCTGAAATCCTGAACCTGTCATTAAAAAAGGAAACGCAGGAAATATTACAGAAGAAATACCCATTTAGGTGGACCAAGGGGGCTATTAGGTATCTAGGAATTCAAATAAGTAATAAGTTGGAATCATTATATGATATAAACTATTTAAAATTATTTAGACAAGTAGAAGGTTTGTTAAATGGCTGGGGCAAGGATATTTATCTTGGTTTGGACTCATTGCCGCTATAAAAATGATGCTATTGCCCCGATTCCTGTTCTTGTTCCAAACATTGCCAATATAGGTGCCGCCTGGAAATCTAAAGCAACTGCAAAGAATTATCAATCGATTTATATATGGCAAAATAAGGGCCCAAGGGTAGCTATGGCAATTATGCAGAGAGCTAAGGGAGAGGGGGGGGGGGGGGCTCGGGGTTCCCAATTTTCTAAAATATTACGTGGCAGCGCAACTGAGAACAATATATGCATGGAAGAAAAGCAGAAGCACTGGGTTCAAATGGAAGAAAATTCAGTTGGGGGAGGGGGATTGGAAAGAGTAGTTACTCACCTGTAACAGGTGTTCTCCAGGAGCAGCAGGAATCAGTCCTCATATATGGGTGTCATCGACGCCGATGAAGCCCCAGCGGAGCATTTCCCCAGCTTTCTATGAAAGCCTTTGGGAATGCAGGCACGCATGCGCGGTTCCCTTCCCGCCTAAAGGTGCCATCTTACCTCAGTCAAATGACATAGCTAAGAAAAGCACACAAAAATGCAAAATGAACTATGTACAACTGCAACTCCCAGGGGAGGAGGGAGGGTTGTGAGGACTGATTCCTGCTGCTCCTGGAGAACACCTGTTACAGGTGAGTAACTACTCTTTCTCCAGGACCAAGAGTCAGTCCTCACATATGGGTGACTCCCTAGCTCTGGGTTACCAGGAACCCAGGCTGAACAAGAGAACTCCCTCTAGTCCCAGCATTAAAGAAAGGCTTTTCACTGACACAACCTCTACCGGTAGCTCAACAGAGGGCAGGAGTTGTCTAAACCTCAAAGAGATTCCGGAGTACTGCTTGGCCAAAAGCACTGTCCCTACGGGACTCCCTCTCCAGACAGTAATGGGCCGCAAAAGTCTGGCTTGAAGACCAAGTTGCAGCCCTGCAGATGTCTACCAAGGGTACAGAGCGGAGATGAGCCACTGAGGCAGCCATTGCCCTGACACGGTGGGCTGTAACCCGACCCTGCAAAGGAAGGTCAGCTGCCCTGTAAGCCCAGGTGATACAGTCAGCCACCCAGATGGACAAGGTACGCTTGGACACAGCCAACCCCAACGTATTAGGGTCAAAGGATATGAAGAGCTGAGTAGCCCTTCTATGTCCCTGCGTACGGTCAAGGTAGAAGGATAAGGCCCTCCTACAGCCCAGGGTATGCAGAACTGCTTCAGCCTGGCTTGCATGAAGCCTAGGGAAGAATGTTGGAAGAACCACCTCCTGGTTAAGGTGGAAGGAGGAGACAACCTTTGGGAGGAACTTTGGATGAGTCCTAAGGACTACCCTGTTCCCATAGAAGCGAGTGTAAGGCCTATCACAGACCAGGGCCTGAAGCTCACTAACTCGCCTGGCTGAGGTAAGGGCCACTAGGAAGAGTGTCTTCCAGGACAGGAAGTGTAGAGGGCAAGTAGCCATCGGCTCAAAAGATGGGCGAGTCAGTTGCTGCAAGACCACATTCAACTCCCACTCAGGAGTAGGACGACGAATAGGAGGCTTGAGCAAAAGCAAGCCTCTGAGAAACCGGGACACCAAGGGGTGAACCGACAGAGAATGTCCTTCCACTAGTGAGTGGTGAGCAGCTAGAGCTGAGAGGTGGACCCGAACAGAATTGGACTTAAGTCCCTGATTGGATAAGTGCAACAGATACTGAAGCACTACAGGGACAGTACAGGAGAAGGTATCCTCTGTATGTAGCTGACACCAGACAGAAAACCTCTTCCATTTGAGAGCATAGGTTTTCCTTGTGGACTGTTTCCTAGAGGCTAGGACAACCTCCTCAACTTACTTAGGTAGGCCCCAGGGAGCCAAAACTACCCTTGCAGCCTCCGTACCATCAAATTGAGAGCTTTGAGGTTGGGGTGCAGAAGAGACCCCCGATCCTGAGACAGAAGGTCGGGTTGCAACCCTAGAGGCAGAGGGGGATCCACTGCCAGCTGAAGCAAAAGTGGAAACCAAGGCTGTCTCGGCCACCTGGGAGCCACCAGCAGGACAGAGGCCTTGTCCTGGAGAATCTTGAACAGAGTTCGGGCCACCAGAGGCATGGGAGGAAAAGCATACAGGAGGCCCTGAGACCATGGAATCAGAAAAGCATCTGCTGCTAGCCGCAGAGGATGCGGTTGCCTGGAGCAGAACTTTGGCAGTTGCTTGTTCAGTGGACTGGCAAACAGATCTATCAAAGGGAGACCCCATTTCAGGAAGATCTTCTGAACTACCAAGGGATGCAGCTGCCACTCGTGGGGCTGCAAAATTCTGCTCAACCTGTCGGCCAGGTAGTTTTCCTGGCCTGGAAGGTACACAGCCCTGAGGAGCATGTTGTGCTTGAGGGCAAATGAACAAAGGTCCTGAGCCTCCCGACAAAGGAGCCTGGATCCAGTTCCGCCCTGTTTGTTCACATAAAACATGGCTACCTGGTTGTCTGTCTGAACCAGGACAGATTGATGAGCCAGGGCAGGAGAGAAAGCTTTGAGAGCCAAGCGAATAGCCCCGAGTTCTAGGAGACTGATCTGCTGTGCAGCCTCCGAAGGGGACCACAGGCCCTGGGTGCACCTGTTGAGACAATGAGCTCCCCAGCCCTGCAGGGAGGCGTCTGTGGTCAGTACTACTGTGTACTTTGGAGTTTGAAAGGGCACCCCCTTTAGCAGATTGGGTGGATGCAGCCACCAGTCGAGGGAGTCCAGAAATGGTCTGGACACCCTTATCCTGTCTCTGAGGCTGCCTGTGGCTTGTGACCACTGATTCCAAAGGCACCACTGTGCAGGCCTCATATGGAGCCTTGCATTGGGGGTTATATGAACTGTCGAAGCCATGTGGCCAAGCAGTCTCAGGCAGAGTCTGGCGGAGACTAGTGACCTGCTGAGAAACTGGTTGGCCAAGTTCATCAGTCCTTGGGCTCTGTCGTCTGGCAAGAAAGCCTTTGCCAGCAGAGAGTCCAGTCTGGCTCCTATGAACTCCAAGTTCTGGGAGGGGAGCAAAGTGGACTTTGCGAAGTTTATTACAAACCCCAGGCTTTGAAGAAGAGCAATAGTTCTGAGGGTGGCTTGTCTGGCCTCCTGGCACGTCTGACCCCTGATGAGCCAGTCGTCCAGATAGGGGAAGACAAAGATTCCCTGATTTCTCAGGTAGGCCGCCACCACTGCCAGGCATTTGGTAAAGACCCTGGGAGCGGAGGTGAGGCCAAAAGGCAGCACTCTGTACTGATAATGGTTTCCCCCCACAATGAACCTGAGGTACTTTCTGTGGTCTGGATGAATGAGGATGTGAGTGTACGCATCCTTTAGATCTAAGGAGCATAGCCAATCTCCCTGCTGGAGGTAGGGCAGAAGTGTTCCAAGAGTAAGTATCTTGAACTTTTCTTTCCGTAGGAACTTGAGGTTCCTGAGGTCCAGAATAGGTCGAAGACCACCGGTTCTTTTCGGCACCAGGAAATACCTGGAGTAGAACCCCTGACCTTGCAAGTGAGGAGGCACAGGCTCCACCGCCCTGTCCACCAACAGACCTTGAAGCTCTTGGAGGAGAAATGTAGTGCATAGCTCCTGTGGACTATGTGCAACACCCAACTGTCCCCAGTGATGTGGGGCCACTGGTGGCCAAAGAGGGCGAGGCGACCTCCTGTGCAGGGTTGGGAGAGCAGGGACTGAGAGGCTACGCTCAAGGAGTCAAAAACCCCCACCCTGCTGAGTGGGAGCAGGGGCTGGAGGCTTGGGGGTCCTCTGCCTACGGGGCCCATTACCCTGCCCCTTGGCTTGCTGACCCTGGGGTGCAGCTTGGGCAGCCTGATACTGAGGGTACTGTTTGTAGGCAGTGCCCTTCCTCGGGTAAAAGGGCTTCTTACCCGAGGCCTTCTTCTTGTGAGAAGGGGCAGAGGTCTTTCTGGACAGCCTTGTCCTTGTAAGGTGCTCACTCTCGAGCTGTGCGGCCTTCTCGGCCATGGGCTTGCCAAAAAGGTTCTCACCTCGGCAAGGGACATCGACCAACTTGTCCTGAACCCATGGCTCGAGGTCCGATGACTGCAGCCATGCCTGGCGTCGAGCCGCGATGCCGGCTGCCGCAACTCGGGCCGAAGCCTCGAAGCCATCGTAGGCAGCGCGGGACAAACTTCGAGCAGTCCCAAATCCCCGAGGACAAGGACTTGAATCTCTGCAAGGGCTCCCCGGAGAGACCAGCGGAGAACCCGGCCAACGCCTTGGCCAGGTCTCGCAAGTACATGCCCATTTACAGCTGGTAAGACTGGACACGGCAAGCAAGCATCGAGCCCTGGAAGCACTTTCTACCTACACCATCGAGGTTCCGGGCCTCCTTGCAGGGGGGCACCGCGGAGTGCATCTTCTGACTTTTCAGGCGATGCATGGCCGATTCCACCACCATGGAATGGTGTGGTAGCTGCGCCTTTTGAAAGCCAGGGCTCTTCCGGAGTCGATAAATCGAATTGACCCGCTTGCTTAGAAACGGCGCCGAGGCCGGCTTAGAACCGGCGCCGAGGCCGGCTTAGAACCGGCGCTGAGGCCGGTGCCTCCCACATCCGGAAGAGGAGCCGTTCCAGCATCGGAGGAACCGGGACAGTAAAGGCCTCCTTTGGAGGAGAGTCGTACTGCAGGGCCTCGAGCTGTTCGGCTCGAGGCTCTTCCTCGGGGTCCGCCGGGATAGCCAATGCGATGGCTATATCCCGGACAAACTCCGAGAACCGGGTATCCTCTGGAGGGGATCTACTCCGGGGCTCAGACTGCGGTGAGTCCGATGGGACGCACGAGTCTTGAATGTGTCGGGGGACTCCTCATCCTCCATCTGCCATGCGGACTCGTCCGATGAGGAGTCAGGGTCCGATCCCGCGGGGCCCTGGAGCACCCGCCCCGACGCCGGAGGCACCGGCGTTGACGCCCTCAGTCCCGAACAGGAGGTCGAGAGAGACCGCGACCGAGGTCGACCTCGAGCCATCATGGACTCTAGTATCGGCTCGGTCTCCGGGGTAGACTTCGATGTCGATGTCCTGGTGGTCGGGGCAGATGAAGCAGACAGACTGGCCATCAGTGCCTGCTGCTGCTCCATGAAGGCAGACAGTCTGCACTCCAAGGCTGTCATCCTGAGACTCAGCTCGGGAGACACAGCAGCCACCGACTCGGGCCCCGGCGGCGCCGGGCCCGATGTCGGCTCTCTAGGAGGAGAGTCCTCGAAGACTACGGGGCTTACATGTCCAGCAGACTCCGGCTCCACATGAGGAACTTTGGCAGGCTTCTCTTGTCCCACAGGCCCGGGGCGACGGTTGGGGGTCTTAGACCGGGCTCTCGAGGAGCCAGGGACCTCCTCCTCCGACGCCCTCACGAGCCGCTTCTTCCTCTTGCGTTCCCAGTCGGGGGACCCCCTGTCCGAGGAGCCCCGACGGCGCTCGGGATCAGAATCCCAAGATGTCGAGAGGCCTCAGACGAGGTCCGGGCCCGGCCGGAGGCTGAGTCCGAGAATAGCCTTTCTTTCTGCTGCTGGCGACTTTGTAGTGCCTTGAAAGACATCTTCCCACATGGTCCACACGTCTTAGGGTCGTGATCAGGACCGAGGCACCGAAGGCAGCAGTCGTGTGTGTCGGTGAGAGACATCAACTTCTTACACCGATCACACTTTTTAAAACCGCTGGAAGCCATCAGGGAAAAAAAGAGTCCCCGCGAGGTCAAAGGACCGGCCTGCCAGGGAAAAAGCAAAAAAGGGCGCGAACGCCAGCCACGAAGGGCAAAAACCGAAAAAGAAGAATCGGACTCGATACCCGTGTACCGAACCCAGCGGGAGGGGAATCGGCGTCGAACTGGGAAGAAAAAATAGCGAGAATTGCCGAAAAAATCAAACTTTTATCCAGGATGACAGGACACACGTCCGGTGGGCTTCTCGGAAAGAAAGAGACTGAGGTAAGATGGCACCTTTAGGCGGGAAGGGAACTGCACATACGTGCCTGCATTCCCAAAGGCTTTCATAGAAAGCTGGGGAAATGCTCCGCTGGGGCTTCATCGGCGTCGATGACACCCATATGTGAGGACTGACTTCCTGCTTGGTCCTGGAGAAAGGATGGTATGGAGGGGAAGTACAACACCTGAGGTTGACCCCATAAACCCCATCATTGCTCATATATTGAAGGTTTGGAAACAAAATAGGAAATTATTAATACAAGACAAAAGATATATGCAGGGGATGACATTGGAGGCATGCTTTGAGAAGGGACAAGGGCCAGGGGCGAGTACATTGCAAAGATGGGCAAAGTCGGGACTTACACATATCTCTCAGATAGTGATGTAAAAGGGTATTAGAGATTTTGAGGGAATTAAGCATCTATATGGGCTATCAAATAATGACTACTATAGCTATATACAAGTAAGCCATTTTGTGCGACAGCAGAGAGTATGGAAAGATTTATGGAATTAAAATAGGGGGTGGTTCGAGGCCCTTTGCTCAGGAAATTTGGGTCAAAAGGGAGCTTTGTCCAAAATTTATAAAGGGTTAATGGAGGGTGGGGAGGGTAATCTAGAGTTAATGAAGAAATGGGAGGAAGATTTAGAAGTGCAATGGAATGAGGAGGTATGGGATAAGGTAATACAGACAGTGGTAGGCTTATCCATAGCCACTCAAATTAAAGAAAATGCTTATAAAGTGTTATATAGGTGGTATTGGACACCGGCACGTAAAAAACGGGCAGGATTGGGACAATCTGACCAGTGCTGGAGGGGATGCCAGGAGAGAGGTGATATCATACATATGTGGTGGGGGTGTCAGCACATTCAAGAGTACTGGGGAAAGGTGTTAGACATAATTCACGAAATGACAGGATATAGAATGCAAAGAAAGCCAGAGGTCTGCTTACTGCACCAAGAGGAGGATATTCCGGATGGAGACAGGGGAGTACTACATCAATGCATAGTAGCAGCAAGAAGTGAGATAGCAAAATATTGGATAGGATCAAGCAAACCCCAAATTGCAGGTTTTGTCAGTGGAATGGCGGACTTGTGTTTGATGCAAAGGTTGACGAGGCTGCGGCAGGGGAAAGGGGAGAAGAGTGTGGTACAATGGAAGAGAAAATGGAAATGGATGGAATCATGGAAGGAGGGAGAGAAGAAGTGGGGGGAGGTAGGGAGGGATGGAGCACTGTAAAGATTGTTCTTAACATAAAACAATGCTAACGAGTTAAATGGTGAAAGATTGTATATATTTGATTTGCATATGTGAGTTATGATGTGACATAGAAGCACGGAGATCTGTAGGGGGAAAGTGAGATGGGAGGGGAGGGGGAAGTAGAAGATTAGACAATATTGTTTGCTGTATCAGCTGGTAGGGGATACAATAGGTCAGATTGTAAGAAGGATGTGGAAACTGTACAAAGATGTGCTAAAATGATGTATGCATTATATATTGAAATACTTAATAAAAAGTTAAATGGAAAAAAAAAAGAAAGTATGGAGAGTAGAACCCCATTCCCTGCTGAGGTATTGTAACCTCTTCTATGGCACCCTGTGATAGAAGAGAAGTTACCTCTTGCAGCAGGAGAGCAGTGAGAGGGTGCTGAGCATGATATTCTCCTACTAGGGTGGCGGGGGGCAGGGTGTGGAGATGAAGTCTGTAGCCCTCCCTCACTATGGTTAGTGTCCACTGCTCTGAGGTGATGAGGTGCCACCTGTTGGCATAATGACAGAGTCTGCCTGCAATGTGGAGGAGGTGGGGAACCTCCAGAGGCAGGATGGCTATATTCTCTAGGAAAAAGTAAAAAAACAGGCGCAGATTGAGTCTGCGGAGCTGGTTGAACCTTAGGAGCCCATGGCTTCTTCTGTTTGGGAGGCTGTTGCCTCTTCTGAGGACCCTGAGGTTTGTACTGAGAAGCAGGGGTATAAGAAGGGTAAAACTTATTTTTCTTACCAAAGAAAGTCTTCTTTGCAGCTGCCTTTTTCCTAGCAGGGTTGACTGTAGTTCTAGAAAGGGTGGTATTCTCAGACTCCAACTGAGAAGCCTTATCCTGCTAGTCTTTGCCTAAAAGGTTTTTGCCTGTGCAGGGAATACTGCCCAGTTTATCTTGAACCCACTGTTCAAGATCTGATGCCTGAAGCCATGCAATCCTGTGTACACTGATACAGATTGATATGGCTCTGCTAGTGCACTCAAAGGAATCAAAGGTTGCTCTAATAACAAACTGAGACATTCTGGGCATGTCTCTTATCTGGAAGAAGAGGGGACATGGCCTCAAGATCCCTAGTCACTTCTTTGAGGAACATACCCATATAGAGAATATATGAGTTTATCCTGACTGAAAACATTTATTTATTTATATTTATTTATTTTATTTGCAAATCTTTTATATATCGCCATTTCCTAAGATCAGTGGCGGTTTACATCAAATAACATAACAAATTACATAGAACAAAGCAGTGATATATAATCAGGTACATTGAACTGTAATCAGAACTATATACAGGTAGCATAACAAAGTTTAGAACTATTTACAAAACATGGAAGCCTGAAAACACAGACGCCCAAAAGCATCAAGAGTTCTTGATTCTCTACAAGGTGGGTTAGAGGAAATGGTTTTTGAACTCTTAATGCGATGCATTGCCAATTCCATGACCACTGAATGGTGGGGAAGCTGCGTCTTTTGGAAACCGGGACACTCTGGTATTCAGGTACATGGTATTGAGACGTCGAGTATGTATAGAAATAATGAGGGGAGTTTCCCACATCCGAAGCATGAGATCATGGAGAATGCGATGAATCGGAAGTGTGGCCACCTCCTTAGGAGCTGTTGGGTATTGGAAGATCTCCAATTCCTCAGACCTGGGCTCTTTCTCAGATGTCACTGTTATAGAGAGACCCCTAGCAAGGTCTCTAATAAACCCTTGAAAAGACATGTCCTCAGGTGAATGAGAAGGATCTTCCAGCAGACTTTGTAGTCTCCGGGTATTGAGTGACGCGTCATCCGAAGATTCGGAATCAGAAGACTCGATGTATCGGCAGGAATGAAGTTCCTGCTCCGCTAAGGCTCAATAACGGTTAAAGTCTGTATTGGAGCAAGGGATCTGCTTGGCCGAGACCTCAGTACCGTGAATGGATTCGAGGGCAGGCATGAGTGGTAGTGGATATAACAGCATGTACCCTGAAGCAGTTTGCATCGGTACTGAAGTCAGTCCTGGTGTCAGCGGTACTGTCGGTAATGATTTGACTGGGACCGAAGCCACCAATAGAGCTGCCAGGCTGCACTTGATGGCCAGGATACGCTGATCCATAAAGCCTGCTGATGCTTGGGTGTCTGTACCAGAGATTTGTGCTACCATCCCAGATCATGGCACCGGGAGCTCTCCTGATGTGATTGGGACCCCTCGATGGCTTTGGAGGAAAGGTCTGCCTGCCGGGGTTGTTTGGCCAGCCGATCCACCTCCAGGGCAACGGTCGTGGAATCTCGATGCTTAAAAAGAGATCTACCCTTGAGGGGATGGCCTGTCTTCAAAGAAGACTTGTGCTTCGATACCTGAGATCCTTGAGAGGAAGATTATGCCCTCAATGACATCTATGCCAAAGAAACCGCATCTGAGGCAAAGTGTGTGCCTAACTTCGCTGCTTGATTCTTTAGGTCTCTCTTAGTCATCTTCTTAGGTAGGGGACATTCTAATGGCTGGTGATCCGGCCTGAGGCATGACACACTAGTCGTGAGTGTCAGTAGCCAAGATGGTACTGCCACATTTATAACATTTCTTAAAACCACTAGCTGGTTTCTCCATAGTGTCCGTAGACAAAATGGTAGGCTTAAGGCCTAAAATGGCATTGATATGCCTGAAGTTGGTTTTTTTTTTTTTTTTTTAAGTAGGAAAGAAAAAGAAAAGAACAGACAACGAGCATTGATTCTGGCATCGACGGGAAGGCAGATGCTAACCACAAAAAAAACAAAAATAAAGAACTAAAGAATTTTCTGCGGTGACAGGATTTGCTTCCTGCTGGCTCTGCGGAAAACGAAGAACTGAGGAAGCAGAGTTGGAAAAGCGGGACGCGTTCCCGCACGGGTTCCATTGGTACCGACGTCACCGATATTTATTTTATTTTATTTATTTATTTAACAGTTTCTTCTATACCGCCCCTTCCAGAGATCAGGGGCGGTTTACATTGAACAAAGATTAGCATACTTCCGTATGTCTTACATGGAACAAGTTTTAACTATGTACACATTTTGTTACATGGAACGTATTTTAACATTAACAATAATACTTTTTTTTTTTTTTTTATACTTATATACAGGTTAATTATATTGAGCGTAACTTATATACAGGTTGTGGAACAATGAGCATGATATAGTTAATTAACATAAGTTATTTACATTATAGAAGTAGCTGTCGGTTAGGGTAAATCGTTTTGGGTGTTGTGTGTCTTAAGTTAAGTATCTTTCTTGTGTTCTTCTTGTGTTAGTCATTTGTTGTGTGAAGATGACATTCCTTTTGCAGGTAAAGTGAAGATGACATTCCTTTTGCAGGTAAAGAATGAGAGTGCCAAGGGAAACCATCCTGAACTTATCTTACTAAATGTTTGTTCAGAGCCTTTACATCTAAGATGAGATAAAATTCACCCAACTCTTTTGTGAACAGGAAATACTTGGAGTAAAATCCCTTCCCCTTCTCCCCTGGTGGCCCACGTTCAACCATACTGGCTTCTATAAGAAGAAAGAGCTTTCCTTGGAAAGTATTTCCTGAAGCAGGGAGCTTTTAACAAGAAGCTCTTGATGGGCAATCTCATGGAATGTCAAACAGATGAAGTCTGTATCTTAACAGGACGACTTTTAGTATCCAACAGTTAGAGGTTATAAGGGGTCAGCAGTCTGCATAGAACCCTAGCCTCCTTCCTAGCAGAAGGTTGTCTTGTACAGACACTGGCATATTGGCTGTGTTCTCATGGAGGCAGACCTGGTTTAGGCAGAGGAACAGGTGGGTCTTCTGGATCCTCTACTGTCTTTGGTGGGAGTGAGTACTTTGGTTTGGGAAGAAGGAAGAGGAAGGAGGATACCTATGCCTGTGAGAGCAATAGGATATTTTTTGCCTTCCACTCTGATACCTCCAAGAGGAGGAGAATGTTGGGTCAGAAGCAGACCTGGAGAGGGTCAGCAGGGTGTCATTGTACCGCTTTATTAAGGTTGCAGCCTCCTGCATTTTATCTCCAAAAAGATTCTATCCACAGCACAACAGGTCAGAGAGCTTCACCTGGCCATCATATCTTAGGTCTGGAGCTCTGAGCCCTTAGAGTCTCTGGGTGCCTTAGAGGCTCATGATCTGTTTCAAAATCATCATAGGTCACTCAGAGCATGTGTTTTTTACATTGCTTTCCCACCCATTAATGAAAGGAGTTGCTCAATCTTCTCTGAAGGGAGATAGTCAGTGAACTCCATCTGCTGCCCATGAAAAACTGGTATAATACCATAAGGATATGAACAATCTTTCTTCCAAAAGATTTCAATGTCCAAGCCTCTCCCCTTGGAGGCACCAAAGACAACAACTTTGAACTCCTGGTCCTTTTGAGAGCCGAGTCAACTACCACAGAATAATGAGAAGCAGCTGCTTCTCAAATCTAAGAGCCTTTTGAACTCTATACAGCCAAAGGGGGGAGGGAAGAAGAGTTACCCACATTCTCATTTTTACATCCTTTTGGATAGTGCTTGTTCACACAATCACAGCTACTTTGGATACCCTCCCAATGTTTCTGCCCCTGGGTCCTCCATCTAACTTAAATGGAATAAATGCAGCCATTTCCCTGACAAAAATCATTGAAAGTTCCACTAGTGGAGACTTCCCTCTTTCAGAAACCCAGGATCAGAGTCTGACCCAGAGAAATACTCAATCTGAGCAATCTAGGTCACTATCTGCCTCAACCTCCACTCCTCTCTGGGTGTGGGTCATCTGAGAATATCAAGCCGCCAAGGATCTCGAATGCCTCGGTGAAACTTTCTTCCCTTAAGAACTGGAGACTAACAGCATCTGAGCAGTCACTGACTCAGAAGTCCTTTGATGTCTCTCCGACATGATATTGTGCTCCGATGAGATATGACTGATGCACTCTGGTCTCTGCCAGGTGTCGTTAGACCTAGACATTGATGAGACAAGGTCAACTTTTTCCCCCTCTTTGGACAGGAACTGGAATATGTCCGATCCCAATGGGTTTTATCAATGCTCAACAAAAGAGGGTGATCGAACTCTCAATGTACAAGGCATCCCGAGCATTTGATGCAGTTCCTGAGGCCATGGAGACAAATGCTTCCAATAATGGACTAGACTTCTGGACACCAAAAATACATTTGCTCTGCTTCTGTCAAATTTAGAGCCCTCTCTTTAGCATCTGAGCACAAATTACAATGAGAGGGATCATGATTAGTCCTAGACATCATAGGCACCAATTGTGGTTATCTGCAACAAATATAGTCCTGCCATACCGGATGCTTTTTTTCCTGGGATATGTTGCTGGAAAACAGTTGTGGTGAAATCAAACAATTCAAACTCGATTAAAAATGTACCCAACAAGGGGACATAAGGCCTATAAGGGAGGCCTATACCAGCAAACATGCAAAATATACAGGAAAAACAAACCACCTAAGACACTAACAGGAATTGGTACCGCACATAAAAACTATAGAAAAACACAAAAAGTACCCAAGTTAAGCAACTCTGAAGAGATGGTGGCAACATGTCCTCTTGGCTCCATGTAAAAGTGAAGACTGAGGCATAGTGAAGCCTTCCAAAAGTTTCAGGAAGGATCCTAAGCTAGAAAGCTTCCAAAATTGTGCTCTATGTCACCCATTTTGAGGGATCACTATCCAGATTGTCTTAAAAAAACAACCCTAACCACCTTAATGAGCAGACAAATGGACCATTTTTGTCTCAACTGCTATGACCTACTATGTTACTACATAAAAGGAAAAGTATTACAGGGACTAGCATATGGCAGAGCATGTGACTCACTGACGAGTCTAACAGAAGGCTTACTTTTGGAAAACTAACTATTGCAAAGTAAAATAATAAAAATTCCATCTATGGACTCATTACAATTTTCCTTTGTATACTCTTGTTCTATTAAATATTGTGCAGAGAACCATCTAAGTTTACCAAAAATCAATGAAAACAAATCATTACAAGTTAAGTGAGGTCACTTACCTGTAACAGGGGCTCTCTGTGAACAGCAGGATAAATCAACTACATACATGGGTAACATCATCCCTGAAGGCACTAGGTCAGACCTGCTCTTTCTGAGTCCAGAAGAGTCCAGGAAAATTCTCCAGGTATGTGCAAATGCTCCCTCCTATGTGACCATTACGCCTCATTCTCAGACTATTCCACAGCTTATGCAACTTCAACCATAAGGGGAGGTGGGAGGGATTTTGTGGCTGATTATATCCTGCTTGTCCTTGGAGAAAGTAAGGTTGCTTACCTAGAGGTGCTCCATGGATAGTAGGATAAATCAGTCACATACATGGATGATTCCCAAGCTGACGATACAAGGTCAAGTAATATTCAGATTGTTATTGGACAATCCTTGCAGAGTGTCACTATTACTGTAGTTTGAAGTTAGATAAGTGATTAGGTACTGGACAACAATGAGATCCTAGGTGTTCACAGGATCATTGGGAATACTGAAGCGTTGATTAGGAGACCATATGTTGGGATTGTGGAAACTAAACATGAGTGAAGAGATTAGATGTGCTCTATGTGACATTCAATCAAGAGTCATGCATGCTCACTTAAATGAAACACATTGGTATCTATGGCATTCACCCCAGAGGAATGTTTGGTCACTGACATGGAATACACAGAGGTGATCATATTGATGGTGGAACATACTACCACCTAAGATTCAGGAGGAAAGTATTTGAGCAATAGCCCAGCTGACCAAAATGGTCTGATGAGACCGAAAACGTTACAGTGCTTCCCTTTGAGAACACAGGGTTTGCCAAGACAGGTACTGGGAATGGATAACTTCCATAGGGAAGGAATCGGGAGCAAGGATTTATTTGTTTGTTTTTTATGTTTTGCTACATTTGCTAAACATGAGAATTAATGATTTTAGTAGGATTGGTGGACTCTGGGAACCCACATCGGTAGAGGGACACAGACTGGGTTAGTGCCCAGTCTGGAATGCTTTGGAAGAGAATGAGTATAGGTGGAGGAAAGCAATTTATACTTTGGTACCATGCACGGTGGAAGAGGGGGTGGAATACTGATTCTCTGTTTGAGGGGATAGTTTCTGGCTTCATGGAATCTTAAAACATGCATGACTCTGAGAAACATAGAACTCCACCGATTTTTTCCATCTTCAGTTCTTTTAGAACAGGACTATAGGGCATACTATGTTTATGAGAGTACTTAATACACTGCCTTTCTATAAAACCAAAGTGGTTTATAATAACAATATTAGAAAGAATGAAAGGAACTCATTCATTATGTGGCATGTAGGAGTAGCCTAGTGGTTAGGGCAACAACCTGGGACCAGAAAGACCAGGGTTCAAATCCCACTGGTGCTACTTGTGGCCTTGGGCAAGTCATTTAACCCTCACTGACTCAAGTACAAACTTAGACTGTAAATCCTCTGGGGACAGGGAAATATCTACAGTAGCTGAATGTAATGCGCCTTGAACTACTACTGGAGAGGCGTGAGAAAAATACTATTTATTTAACCAGTTTTTTATACTGCCTTATCTTTCAATCAAATACTAAATAAATGTCAAATAGAAATAGGTAAGAAAAGAGGAACATAGAAATTGAAGAAAGTAGGAGAAGCCGATACCCCAGACCTTTGCTGACAGTCTCCCCCTGCAACCACCTTGTTTTATTCTGCATTTTGAATGCTTGTTGAAATAAGTGGATTTTCAGTTGGGTTCTGAATTTAGGATATGAGGGTTATAACCAATGTTAAATTGAAAGAGTTCCAAAGCATAAGGATGGCGAAAAAAAATGCAGAACGACTGATTAACTCTTGTCCTGATTTTGAGGGTAGGGGAATGTGTAATCTATTATCATGAAGGGATCTTAGGGAGTGAAGATAGGATGGTAAACTAATATGAAGAGCTTTGCGTGTGTGTGTCGGTAGTTTAAGTGTATGTGATAGAAGACAGATAGCCAGTGATGATGTTGCAAGAATAGTGAAACATGACCTGATCTTTTTGCAAAGGTCAAAATGCAAATGGCTGTATTTTGTATTGAATGTAACCAGTTAGTCTCTGAACAGCAAATTCCAAAAAATATCGTATTGCAATAGTCAATGCATAAGATCACAAAGTTCAGAAGAACAGAGTTTAGTGAAGGCATGTCCAAGAAAGGGCAGATGGCTCGGCATTGGCAGAGTGTAGAATAGTCTCTGGACCATAGCACTAATACGGGTGGGGGGGGGGGGGGGGGCAAATGATAATTGAGAACCTAAAGTTACACCCAGATATTTTAAAATTGAAGTTAATTGAACAGGGGTTCCATCAATTGAGGGTGCAATGGTTGGAGCTGGTGACCCTTCTGTAAATCAGATAGCCAATGTTTTACTGGGATTACTAAAGGCTTTTTCTTTTATTCAGGATGACTGGGTTTGGGTTTCAGTGGGCCTATTCATTCGAAGCTCTAGTGCCCCATGGACTTATCTGCCCAAACTCAGAAAACCTGGAAGGCTGCTTTTGCCGGCAGGGCTGTCTTCAGTCTGGATATTCTTCCAAAACTGCTGAGAGGCTGTCTCATGGATGGGCAGTCTGTATTTGAAATACATGGAAAACTGCCTTGCAGGCCAGCAGACTCTCGTCTGCCTAATTATTCTGGACATCTGGCATGCTGTCTCATGGGATGATTCTTAAAGGTGGGGTGGGATGGACTCAAGAGCCAGGGAGATAGGAACATTTGCAAGGGATGGATTTTAAAGGATTTAGGGGAGAGCTGTGTTTGCATTTGACCCTAGATAAAAAAGACCTTGAAGGACTAGAAAGGGGGACTGTTACTTCTGGAGAGAAATCTGCAACTGTGAGTATATACTTCTGGTAATTTTCTAAAAAGAATTCTTTGTATTAAAGCTACTTAATCTGTGAACCCATTGTTTTTTTGTTGGATCAGTTAGGGCCTAGTAGCAGCAATTAAAGTTTGAATTTAAAACACAGAGGAGAGCTTTCTGGTTACATTTCATACCCAGAAGAGAACTTGTAGTTTAAACTTAATAGTCACTCACGGCCAAGTAACAGCAAAGTACTTTTAGTTTAAATTTAACACACAGATGAGAGCTTTCTGGTTAAATTTAGTACCCAGCAGAGAGCTTGTAGTTTAAATTTCATAAGAAGTTAGAGCCTAGCAGCAGCTAAGAGCTATAATTTAAATCAAATCAGAATTTAGCTTACCTCAGCAGCACAAGACAGGGTACTATGTAGCAGCCCTCTTTTAATAAGTGTTATTTCCGCCCCTCCCTCCCCACACCCACCCTCCCCTGGGATAATCATAGCTTTATAGGTACTTACACATATTAGGAGGTGCTTTCAGGTGAAGCTCATTACCCAAATCAGTCATACACTAAGGACCTGAGATTAATTAAGCTTCAGGTGAACAAGGTATATTAAACGTATTAGGTACAGTTTTATTGGTATAAAAACCCATAGCAACCCCTAGTAAGTAAGAACTTAAAGATCTAGACACAAACTTAAAACTAAGATGCAGACAGCAGTCCAGCAGCGGGATGGGGGCTTTCCAGTCTTTTGCATTGAGTGTCACATGTATGATTTTCTCCCAGTTGGTGAGAGGTCTTACGTGTGCACTAGGTGCAAGGAGCTCTTTTCTCTCAGGGAACAAGTCCGTTCTCTAGAAGCTAAAGTAGCAGACTTGGAAAACATAAGACAGACAGAGGTACATAGACGAGACCTACAGGGATATAGTCCTGAAGTCCCACCTCCAGTCTGGCAGCACCCCTGCTGCCATGGAGGAGAGAGGTCACGTGACAGGAGAGCATCACCCTGGTGTGGCAGGAAGTGATCCTGTAACTAGGACCTGTCCTCCAGGTGATGTAAAACCCTCTCGCACCGAGGAAGTTTCTCCAGGGCCATGTGCCCATGAGGGAAGGGTTAGGACAGCCGTTATAGTTGGTGATTCGATCATTAGGCATGTAGATAGCTGGGTGGCTGGTGGACGTGAGGATCGCCTGGTAACATGCCTGCCTGGTGCGAAGGTAGCAGACCTCACGCGCCACCTAGATAAGATCTTAGATAGTGCTGTGGAGGAGTCTGCTGTCTTGGTACATGTCGATACCAATGACATAGGAAAATGTGGTAGGGAGGTTCTGGAGGCAAAATTTAGGCTTTTAGGTAGGAAGTTGAAATCCAGAACTTCCAGGGTAGCATTCTCCGAAATGCTTCCTGTTCCACACGCAGGAACCAAAAGGCAGGCAGAGCTCCAGAGTCTCAATGCATGGATGAGACAATGGTGCAGAGATGAGGGTTTTGGATTTGTTAGGAACTGGGGAACATTCTGGGGAAAGGAGGGGCTCTTCTGAAGGGATGGGCTTCACCTTAACCGGGATGGAACCAGGCTGCTAGCATTAACCTTTAAAAAGGAGATAGAGCAGCTTTTAAACTAGATATTAGGGGAAAGCAGACAGTCGTCCAAGAGCGGATGGTTCGGAAGAATGTATCCTTGAAGGATACTACCAAAAGCAGAGTTTCCACAAAAGAGTAAAGTAGCCCAAATGCCCTAAAGTATGGAGCGGACAGAGCTTAAAGATCCCAATTTACCCATGTCTAACAATAGCCAAATTAACATGAATAAAATACATTCTCTAAAATGCTTGTATGCAAATGCTAGAAGTCTAAAGAATAAGATGGGAGAGTTAGAATATATAGCACTAAATGAAAGGTTAGATATGATTGGAATATCAGACACATGGTGGAAGGAGGACAACCAGTGGGACACTGTGATACCTGGGTACAAACTATATCGTAATGATAGAGCTGATCAAATCGGTGGAGGGGTTGCGCTCTATGTTAGAGAGGGCATTGACTCAGAAAGGATTAAAGTTTTGCAGGAAACAAAATCTGCTGTAGAATCTATATGGATTGAAATTCCATATAAAAGGGGGAAGGCAATGGCAGTGGGGGTGTACTATCGAGCACCAGGCCAGAATGACCAAATGGATGATGAAATGCTCAAAGAAATCAAGGAAGCTAACAAAAGTTACAGCGCAGTAATAATAATGGGTGATTTAAATTACCCCGGTATCGACTGGGTCAGTGTCACGTCAGGACATGCTAGGGAGATAAAGTTCCTAGATGAAATAAATGACTGCTTCTTGGAGCAGCTGGTTCATGAACCGACCAGAGGGGAAGCCATATTAGACCTAGTCCTTAGTGGAACACCAGATCTAGTGCAAGAGATAAGGGTGTTGGGGCCACTTGGCAATAGTGATCATAGCACGATCGCCTTTGATTTAATCAGTGGAGGAGGGATAGTAAGGAAATCCACAGTACTACCTTTTAACTTTCGAAAGGGAGACTATGATAAAATGAGGAAAACAGTTAAGAAAAAACTAAAATGAGCAGTTGCGAAGGTTAAAGACGTACATCAAGCTTGGGTGTTGTTGAAAAATACTATCTTGGAAGCCCAGACCAGCTGTATTCCACGCTTTAAGTGGAAGGAAGTCCAAAAAACTGCCAGCATGGTTTAAAGGTGAGGTCAGAGAGGCTGTTGTTGCCAAAAAAGCATCTTTCAGGAAATGGAAAAAAGAGCCAAATGACGAAACCTGGAAACAGCACAAGCACTGGCAAGTCAAATGCAAGGCATTGATAAGGCAGGCAAAGAGAATTTGAGAAGAAGCTTGCTGCGGAAGCAAAAAAGCGAAATAAAGACCTTTTCAAGTACATTCGTAGCAAAAAACCTGTGAGAGAGTCAGTTGGTCCATTAGATGATAAAGGGGTTAAAGGAGCACTAAGAGGTGACAAGGCGATAGCGGAGAGACTGAATGAATTCTTTGCTTCGGTCTTTACTAAGGAAGATGGAGGGATGTTACCCATGACTGAAGTGGTATTTAAAGGTGCGGATGATTTGAAGGAAATATCGATACATCGGGAAGATGTCTTACAACTATTAGATAAACTGAAGAGTAGCAAATCACCTGGGCCGGATGGTATACATCCAAGGGTGTTGAAAGAACTGAAATATGAGATTGCAGAACTGCTATCAGTAATCTGTGAACTATCATTAAAATCATCTCTAATACCTGAAGATTGGAGGATCGCCAATGTAACACCAATTTTTAAAAAGGGTTCCAGGGGTGATCCGGGAAACTACAGACCGGTGAGCCTGACGTCAGTACCGGGAAAAATTGTAGAAACCATCATAAAGAATAAAATTACTCAGCATGTAGATAGTCACAACCTAATGGGAGACAGCCAACATGGCTTTAGACAAGGAAGATCTTGTCTTACTAATCTGTTGTTTTTTTGAAGGAGTGAATAAACAGGTGGACAAAGGTGAGTCGGTTGATATTGTTTATCTGGACTTTCAGAAAGCCTTTGACAAGGTCCCTCATCAGAGACTTTTGGCAAAACTAAAGAGTCATGGGATAGGAGGCAGTGTACTATTGTGGATCAGGAACTGGTTAAAAGATAGAAAGCAGAGGGTAGGGCTAAATGGCCAATTTTCGCAATGGAGAAAGGTGAATAGTGGTGTACCCCAGGGATCTGTGCTGGGTCCGCTGCTTTTTGACATATTCATAAATGACCTAGAAAGTGGAATAACGAGTGAGGTTATCAAATTTGCAGATGACACAAAACTATTTAAAGTTGTTAAAACCCAAGAGGATTGTGAAAAATTGCAAGAGGATCTTGATAAATTGGAAGACTGGGCATCAAAATGGCAGATGAAATTTAATGTGGACAAGTGCAAGGTTATGCACCTAGGGAAGAACAACCCAAACTATGGTTACACGATGCAAGGATCCACATTAGGAACCACCACCCAGGAAAAAGATTTAGGCGTCATTGTGGATACCATGTTAAAACCCTCGGCCCAGTGTGCAGCGGCGGCCAAGAGAGCAAATAGAATGCTAGGTATGATAAGGAAAGGAATGGAAAATAAAACAAAAGATATTATAATGCCTCTATATCGTTCCATGGTGAGACCGCACCTTGAATACTGTGTGCAATTCTGGTCACCGTATCTTAAAAAGGATATAGCGATTTTAGAAAAGGTACAGAGAAGAGCCACCAAAATGGTAAAGGGGATGGAAGGATACTCCTATGAAGAAAGGCTAAAAAGGTTAGGGCTCTTTAACCTGGAAAAGAGACGGCTGAGGGGAGATATGATAGAAGTCTATAAATTAATGAACGGAGTGGAACGGGTAAACGTAGATCGATTGTTTACGTTATCAGAATATAGAAAGACTAGGGGACATGCAATGAAGCTACAGGGTAAACTATTTAAGACTAATAAAAGAAAATATTTTTTTACTCAACATGTAATCAAACTCTGGAATTTGTTACCGGAGGATGTAGTAAAGGCTGTTAGTGTAGCTGGGTTTAAAAAAGGTTTGGACAAGTTCCTGGAGGAAAGGTCCATAAACCATTAAGAAGTGACCGAAGATATCAATGCTTGACCCAGTACAAGCATTGTGGAACTTGTGTCTCTTGGGGAAACTGCTAGGTACATATGACCTAGATTGGCCACTGTTGGAAACAGAATACTGGGCTTGATGGACCTTGGTCTGACCCAGTATGGCATATCTTATGTTCTTATGTTAGATAGGGGGATGAGTAATGGTCACATAGAAGAAAGCACTTGCATATGCCCAGAGTTTTTCTAGACTCTTCTGGGCTCTGGGAGAGCAGGTTTGGCACCATGAGAGATGGCATCAACCCATGCATGTGGCTGATTATATCCTGCTTCTTCATGGAGAAAATATGAAGAGTCTATATTTTCAAAGAAAGGGAATGCAATAATCAATGCGACACCAGCAAAGTTCTTACCTTTCTCTTTGTCTAAGGGTGGTAGGATGCTGTTATCTCTGCAGACCTTGAAGTAGATTTCTTGCTCTATTCCCTCAGGGATGGCTCCTTGTGGGATAATGATACTAACTCCAGTCTCAATGGAGCTTAAAACACCTCCATTGCTGTTAAAAACGCCTCTTGCCGTGGCAACCACTGTGTGACCATCGTCATCGTCATCATCTTCCAAAGCCGAAGGACTAAAATATTAAATAAAGAGCTCAGTAAAGGTTTCAGCAATACTTGAGACATCGCCCAACCTTGGTGTTACTCCACAAATCATTCAAACTTTTTCTTCAGTGTTTTTCTGTTTTTAGTTTGTTTGGGGGTTTTTTTGTTTTGTTTTTTTAGAAAGTCACACAAATGGAAAGTGCATGTGTGCATAATGTAAGCCCATGCCATGTCTTGGGCTGATTATCACTTAACTGTCTATTGATATGTATAGAAAGATTATTTTAACTAGTCTTTAGACTGCAACAAGCTGTGCAGTGTTAAATGAAATGGTCTAATTAGAAGCATTTATCTGGCTTATTGTAGACATAAGTGAATTTTGAATGAATTAATGAGACCAATCAATCATTTCTAATTTTACTTTACTGAAGGAGATCAAGTATTTGAAGTGCAAGCAAGGTTCTGTTAAAACTGTAATAATAAAAGCAGCTGTCTTAAGTAAATATGATCTGGCATGACTATCCTGGCTATAGCCATAACAGATATCTTATGGCTGGCTAAAAAAGAAGTAGGTTTAATTACAGAGCAGTACCTAAGAATTGTAAAGGTGCACATCTTAATCCAAATAAAGCAGACACAAATCTTTCCACGGCAAAAGAAAATAGACTTTCTAAGAATATGGAGTACAATAAGGACCGCAACCCCTAAAATCACACTTGTTGAAATTAATATAAAATACGAGAAAAGAAAAAAAACTAAGACACTCTCCACATCTGCTCTCTTTTGCTTAAGTAGCAGCACCACTCTTAAAACACAATCCTTTACCTGACAGGAATGGCTTTAGGCACTGCAGTGACATTATTTGGTTGATATTTAGGCTTGTTGTCAGGTTGCATGGAGAATGAATCCATTCCACCATCAAACTCCGGCAGCTGTGCTGAACTGTTCGTTTTCAAAATAGAATGAGGAGAATTCTGAGGCTTTGTTGGCAGCTCCGTTTTAACTGGTGATTCATTTGGCAAGAGATTATGGTTGAATTTGGGACTTTCAAATTTACGCTCAAATGGCCGAGCCGAACTAGTGTAAGGTTTTGGTGTAAAACGGTTGTAAGATGGGGTAGCTGTTTTTTGCATCTGTTCATTCCCATTAACTGGACCTTTGTCAGAGTAGCTTTTCGGAGGATGGAAGTTGTTCTGTACAGTGTCCTCTCGATTTGTAGATCTGAAAATAAGTGGTTTACTCTGAGGTGGAGGTGGCTCAGGCTTGGACACAGTAGAATGTTTGAGATCTTTAGAGACAGAGTTAACTGTAAAACAAAGAAAAACACCATTTACATGTATGAACCCATTCCCAATGCATAATACTTTCTTCCAAAATTTGATGTCTACTGTACAGAATTAAAGAAAACTTGTAGAAAGAACTGCCTGTTCCAGTTACATTTCTGGACAAACAGTGGTAATTTATTTATTTATTTATTTAGTATACATTTGTATACCGCTACTTCCAGCGATCAGCAGTGGTTTTGATTACAGATTGGAAATTGTCAAATCATGACAGGAAATTTTTGAGGTATAAACACATTGATTAGACAGGAAAGCACAGCACACAGAGAACTATTTTACAGGGAACATGGGCTATGGAGGGTTAAATGGCTTGCCCAAGACCACAAGGAGCACCTGTGGGACTAGAAACCCCAGTCCTTCCGGCCCAAGGTTGCTGTCCTCTAGTGGGATTTGAACCCCCGACCTTCCGGCCCGAAGTACCTTGCCCCAACCACTAGGCCACTCCTCCACTGTAATATATGGACAACTAACTAACTACATAAAATAAAATTCTCCGACATAAGAGATAGTGAATAACAAGTGCACACCATTTTGGCAAGTATCTTAGCAAACTACTTGTGTTATGACAGTAGGCCTCAGCCCATGAATATGTAAGAAAACAAAGTCGTTACTTGTTATGAATATCCTCTGGAGAAAACAGATCATGTATCACAAGCAAGTTATACGACTATGTATGGCACTTTTAGTGCTGCAAAATATGCCAATTTCTGGAAAAGTCTTTCGTGCATGAACATAACTATATTGAGTGGAATGTGTTATATTGTCAGTTGCTCTGATCATCATTGAAGAAATGATTCATAAATGTGAACAAACTTCCCACGTTATGCGGTTCTGTTCCTTCTCAGTTTTCAAGGCATGCAAGGAAAAGCACATCTCCCAAAGAGAGATGGGAGGGTTTATGAGACTGGGGAAGTCTGAGACATGCAGAGAAAGCACAGTTACTTACCTGTAACAGGTGATCTCTGGGAACAGCAGGAATAAGTCTTCACATATGGGTACGTCGGTACAGATGGAGCCTGCGCGGGAACGCTCCCCAGCGTCCAATCAGAAAGCTTTTGGGAGCATCCCACAGCGCCTGCGTGCTGCCTTCCCGCCTTTCCAACTGTCTCTCCTCAGTTGAGTTTCATAGCTGAGACAAAGAGAGAGAGAAAGAGGAAAGGAAGATAGATAGAGAGAGATACAACTCCTAGGGGAGGTGGGTGGGTTGTGAAGACTTATTCCTGCTGTTCCCAGAGATCACCTGTTACAGGTAAGTAACTGTGCTATCTCCAGGAACAAGCAGGAATGAGTCTTCACATATGGGGACTCCCTAGCTATAGATGCCAGGGGGAGATCCCATAAAATGCATGTCCCTGGACCAGGACTGCACTTCCCACACATGGATCTCCGGCATCCCATGAGGGATGGTGGGTAGGAGTTGAAAAGAGAGGAGCTGTAAGAAAAACAGCGAACCAAAGGACTACAGGAGAGGAGTCCTTGGTATGTATGATAAGTACCATTAAAATTATTGAATGAGCAATCACAATATGGACCTTACCTACTGGATTGCAGGAAATAGAGAGCTTGATGGAGGATACTGGAGATTCAGTAGAGGAATCCTCAAGGTGACCTCACGGCAGTGAAGGTGAAGGTCCAAATCTGGAATTGGCAGGTGACCCAGGCGTCAACTGGGGTAGTATAAAAACGGCAGGTCTTCAGTGGAAAGCTTTATGGGAAAAAGCTGAAAACTCTTTTAGCTACAGAGTCATTAACATTTAGGAGTAAAAAAGGAAGACTGACCGATTCGGACAACTAGCCCAGTCCTGGAGGGAAGAAGGGGTATGGGAAAAAGCCTGTATTCCCAAGGAGGACAGATGTGTGAAGGGCTGAACCTCAGAACTACTGAAGATCTACGCTGTCTTTCCTAGCTGGTGAGAGATAGGAAAGATATTGAAGCATGGTGCTTCAGGGATAGCGAGACCTAGAGTAAAATGGGAGCTGTCAGTACCACAGTAGTGGTTGTGTGCATAATACCCCCGACCCACTGAGAGACAGTATGAAGATATGCAAGCCCACTGTCTGAAATCTCTGGGAAGGTAAGAACCTTTATAGCATAGACAGTCAGGGAGATAAGTATGGAAATACATATCTACTTATGAGGAAGCATCTCGAAAGATACACATATATATATAGATATAGGGGCATAATATATGCACACACAGCTTACAGACCTATGTATCTATAGAAATATATGCATACATGAACCTGTATGTTTGAGGATACATGTCCGCCACTAAGCAGATAGAGATATGCCCAGAAGAACATTCACATGAGATGTGAAGGAAAAAGATTCATCTAAGAACAAGAAGGTGGAATCTACTTGAGAAAATATATAGAGAATCTATTCCTCCTGGCTAAAATGGTGCAGGAATGCTATCCAGTGAAATAACCAGGATGGTTGCGTGAAAAACAGAGGATAATATCAGTCTGTAAACAGCAAGTCCTGAGTCTTGAAGAAATCTGACATGGTAAATGGACAGAAAACGCATAGGGGGAGATACCAGGTTGACCCACTGGAGGGACACAAGGGGTATCATGCGTTGCTACTAGAATATGTGCTGTCCATAAGGAATAGGATACCATGAGGACTAGCTGCAAGGGAAAAAAAGAGCATATTCCTGCAGGATTAGAGAACTTTTTGGACATTCACGCAGAAAGGCTTATATCCTGTATTATAACAGGAGATAAGAGGGTGTGGAGAGCCCTCACAGTCGTGAAGAATGACTGAGGAGACTTTCCCAACCCTATAGAATAGGCACTAGAGACAAAACCCCATGCTCTCTAGCAAGGGCCCATAGTGGAAAGCTTCTCTGAAGATTGCAGAGAGCATTATGCGGGAGAATTAGGAGATAAAACTGACTGTAGGTCAGCTGTGCTGCCAAATCCAGAAAGTGGAGAAGGCAAGAAAAGAAGATAGTGTGAGAAGCCTGAAGTGATTAGGAATATCCAAGATAGATGAAGCACTATCTTGGAATCACTACTAAGGCTAGACAGAAAGTAGTGGAAGACAGACTGGAAACTTGTGGAAAAGTACCAGTAGTTCAATCACTGGAACTCCTGCATGGGCAGTTGCTGAAAGAGACAGCAGAGAGAATCTTCCTGTGGAAAACAGAGAGAACAGACAAAAGGAGAGGAGAATTCCTGTCCCTGTCTGATGAGCTGCCCAGAGAAAAGAAGGGAGTTTATTCAAAGGAAAAAACTCTACACTGGCTCTGCAGTGATATGGTACCACTCATTCAGGGGAAACCCTGGATGAGAGGGTAGAGAAACAGGAGCTGAAGGGTGACTTACCATATGGTAAGTCTGCTGAAGGAAAAAATGTTCATGTTGGGACAGAAAACTATCATGGGATAGTTGTTAACTTCTCTTCTGGGTGGGAAGAAGAGGAGAAACCTGTGACCCATAGACATGAATATCCTGACAGCTCAGCATATCTAGGAGGAAAAAGATGTCCTGAAGAAAGGAAACAATGTGTAGAGATTTGAAAGAAAAAACAGTGAACAAACTTCTGCTAAGAAGAAGTTAACTGTAGGTTACAACCTTCAGGAACCTATGGTTGCTGGGTTTGTTCAGCCTGGCTAGAGTTTGGATTCTTCAGATCAGGACGAGGTGTCTCCTGCTTGGGAACATCTGGATGATGGGCAGGAGAAGAGTGAAACTTTTTTTTCTAGGGAAAGAAGGTTTGGTAGGACATTTCCTACCTACTGGGGAAGGAGAAGGCTTAGGATGGCCCCCAGAAACAGGGAAGTCAGTGGAGCAATGAGCAACCTGACGTAAAGCCTCCCTATTGAAGAGATTTTCTCCAGTACAAGGAGAATTACCCAGTCTTTGTTGTGCCCATCTGCTCAAGTCTGAAGCCTGGAGCCAGGCTCTACGTCGTGCTCCTATGGCTATAGCAGAGGTTCTGCTAACAGACTCAAAAGAGTCTAGAGAAGCACGAGAAAGAAACCAAGAGATATTCTGACTATGACTAAGAAGTAAGGAATAGTCTGCAGCCTTGGGCTGTGATAGAAGAGTCAAAAGAGATAATTTCCTTGTGACCTCCGGGAGAGATAGACTCATATAAAAAATATAAGAGATAATCCTTGTTGCCAGCATAGACGTTTGGAAGGTTTGACGTCCAAAGGCATCAAGTGCTCTAGATGCACGACCTGGCGGATAAGAAGAATGCTTCTTCTTGCTTTTCACCTTCCTCATTGCTGATTCCACTACAATGGAATGATGGGGAAGATGAGTCTTTTGAAACCCTGGAGAGGGGGGCACCTGATACAGAACATCAGTTGCTGTAGAAGGTGAGGAAACCCTTAAGGGTGTTTCCCATATTCTCAGAAGAAGATCCTGCAAAGAATGATGTAAAGGAAGCATTATATTTTCCTTTCTTGCAGGAGAGCCTTGAGTAAGATCACAGCCAGGGATAGGAATAGCAAGGAATGTTGCCATGTCAAGGAGAAATTTCTGAAAAGAAGCATCTCCAATGGGAACCATCCCTGGATAGGCTAAAGTTGAAGCAGCAGCCTGGGCACGAGAGGATGTACTGGTCCGGTGCAGAAAAAGAGCCGCACTAGATGGATACTGGTACTGGCAGTCACGATTTGAGACAGTCAGAACTGCATCGTCCATGCCAGGTATCGACTCCAAACTAGGTATAGAAAGGAGCGATCCTGGTGAAAAAAGCATGGAAGTGGCTGGTCCCGATGTTACTGCAGGAATCGACATCGATACCGATACCGGTAGCTGTGCCGGAATCGGAGGCGATAACGCCATCGAAACAGTCATCGGAGGCTGCTGAAGCGGTACCGAGGCAACCAAAAACCCCTGGTGAGTATCCTCGGTACTGCGCATCTGGAATCGATAAGCGTCGGTTCCGAGACGCGTCGGTACCCAGACTTCTAGACTAGATATCGATTCCAGACTCGGCATCGAAGGGAGCAAGTCTATCGATGCATGCTGGCGATACTGGAAAGCCAATCTGGGACGTATCGACCGGTCCCGAAGGTACCGAGGACGGCAGATGACGATCCCTGGTGAAGAGTGAATCACTCAACACCGGTGCCAATGCCGGGGTATCGGTACCGCTCGAAGCGGATGCCACCACCAAGCATGGCTCAGGTATGTTCTGTGAGGGGTGAGCCCCAGGAACAACCTGAAACCCCTGAAAGGCTTTGGAGACCGAAGACTCCCGCCGGGGTCATATGTAATCACATTAGCAGCTTATCTTGAGAGAGAGAGAGAGAGAGAGAGAGAGAGAGGTCCAATACTGGGAAAAGTATTCAGAGGATAAATTTGAAACAACCTATATAACTCTGCAGGATGTTATACACCTAACAAACCAATGTTTGAAAATTACCTATGCATGTAAATTCGTTTTGAAAGTTATTCTGCAAGACACTCTGTACCAAGGTTTCTCCTGCTGGAATTCTGCACACAATAATTAAAAATTCTGCATTTTTGTGAGATTGTTTTGCTACATTATATTTTACATTAAATTATCACTCAAAAACAAATATGCTGTGTTAGTTTGACAAAAAAAGCATGCAGAATGTTGCATAATTCAGACATTTTGACACAGACATTTGAATTTTGTTTGCAGAATTCCAGCAGGAGTAAACCTTACACCTGGTATTTTGTATAGGAAGTTTTGCTGAGAATTTATAAGCATACTCTTCAAAATCAAAAAGCATCCTTTATCCTTCCCCTTAACCCTGCATTAAACAGTGCATATAAAGAGCATAAGCACTTTGTTTCATAAGCACAATAGGTGGCTATGTCTTGTGAGTAAAGCTGTATACCTGTAGAAGTCGTTTTGAAAATTACTTCTAAAGTATCCATCATGTTGATGGTTCCCCTTGTCTTTGATCCTATATTTTAATAGATTTTTTATAAAATTATAGATGGGCACCTAGATTCTGCCTACTATGCTGCTGATTTATAAGGTGACATTTTGCTTACCAGATAATTCCTTTCCTTGAGTCCAGACAAGTGGGTTGTGCTCCCCTACCAGCAGATTGGTGGAAACAAAGAACCAATGAAAGGTCCACATTTCAGTGACATCACTCCTGTACCTTTATCCATCTCAGCCACCAGAGGTCCCTTCAGTATTGTCCCAAAGCAAATGGGAGATACAGAGCAAGCCTCACACAACCTCAATGTGGGCAACAATATGAAAACAGTAGAGAACTATGTACAGGAAGGTAGAAACAGAAGGCTGTCAGTAGAAGATGAGCCATCAGAGCCAAATACAGAATCATGGTGAACACAAGGGTACCGCAGCAGTAGAATAGAGTAAATACAGTTCCAGAGGTGGGCGATGGACTGGTCTAGCAGGATTAAAGTTTTGCAGGAAACAAAATCTGCTGTAGAATCTATATGGATTGAAATTCCATATAAAAGTGCGAAGGCAATGGCAGTGGGGGTGTACTATCGAGCACCTGGCCAGAATGACCAAATGGATGATGAAATGCTCAAAGAAATCAAGGAAGCTAACAAAAGTTACAGCGCAGTAATAATAATGGGTGATTTAAATTACCCCGATATCAACTGGGTCAGTGTCACGTCAGGACATGCTAGGGAGATAAAGTTCCTAGATGAAATAAATGACTGCTTCTTGGAGCAGCTGCTTCACGAACCGACCAGAGGGGAAGCCATATTAGACCTAGTCCTTAGTGGAACACCAGATCTAGTGCAAGAGATAAGGGTGTTGGGGCCACTTGGCAATAGTGATCATAGCATGATCGCCTTTGATTTAATTAGTGGAGGAGGGATAAGTAAGGAAATCCACAGTACTACCTTTTAACTTTTGAAAGGGAGACTATGATAAAATGAGGAAAATAGTTAAGAAAAAACTAAAAGGAGCAGTTGCAAAGGTTAAAGACGTACATCAAGCTTGGGTGTTGTTGAAAAATACTATCTTGGAAGCCCAGACCAGCTGTATTCCATGCTTTAAGAAAAGTGGAAGGAAGTCCAAAAAACTACCAGCATGGTTTAAAGGTGAGGTCAGAGAGGCTGTTGTTGCCAAAAAAGCATCTTTCAGGAAATGGAAAAAAGAGCCAAACGACGAAACCTGGAAACAGCACAAGCACTGGCAAGTCAAATGCAAGGCATTGATAAGGCAGGCAAAGAGAGAATTTGAGAAGAAGCTTGCTGCGGAAGCAAAAACGCGAAATAAAGACCTTTTCAAGTACATTCGTAGCAAAAAACCTGCGAGAGAGTCAGTTGGTCCATTAGATGACAAAGGGGTTAAAGGAGCACTAAGAGGCGACAAGGCAATAGCGGAGAGACTGAATGAATTCTTTGCTTCGGTCTTTACTGAGGAAGATGTAGGGATGTTACCCATGACTGAAGTGGTATTTAAAGGTGCGGAAGAATTGAAAGAAATATCGATACAGCGGGAAGATGTCTTACAACTATTAGATAAACTGAAGAGTAGCAAATCACCTGGGCCGGATGGTATACATCCAAGGGTGTTGAAAGAACTGAAATATGAGATTGCAGACCTGCTATCAGTAATCTGTGAACTATCATTAAAATCATCTCTAATACCTGAAGATTGGAGGATCGCCAATGTAACACCAATTTTTAAAAAGGGTTCCAGGGGTGATCCGTGAAACTACAGACCGGTGAGCCTGACGTCAGTACCGGGAAAAATGGTAGAAACCATCATAAAGAATAAAATTACTCAGCATGTAGATAGTCACAACCTAATGGGAGACAGCCAACATGGCTTTAGACAAGGAAGATCTTGTCTTACTAATTTGTTGTTTTTTTGAAGGAGTGAATAAACAGGTGGACAAAGGTGAGTCGGTTGATATTGTGTATCTGGACTTTCAGAAAGCCTTTGACAAGGTCCCTCATCAGAGACTTTTGGCAAAACTAAAGAGTCATGGGATAGGAGGCAGTGTACTATTGTGGATCAGGAACTGGTTAAAAGATAGAAAGCAGAGGGTAGGGCTAAATGGCCAATTTTCGCAATGGAGAAAGGTGAATAGTGGTGTACCCCAGGGATCTGTGCTGGGTCCGCTGCTTTTTGACATATTCATAAATGACCTGGAAAGTGGAATAACAAGTGAGGTTATCAAATTTGCAGATGACAAAACTATTTAAAGTTGTTAAAACCCAAGAGGATTGTGAAAAATTGCAAGAGGATCTTGATAAATTGGAAGACTGGGAATCAAAATGGCAGATGAAATTTAATGTGGACAAGTGCAAGGTTATGCACCTAGGGAAGAACAACCCAAACTATGGTTACACGATGCAAGGATCCACATTAGGAACCACCACCCAGGAAAAAGATTTAGGCGTCATTGTGAATACCATGTTAAAACCCTCGGCCCAGTGTGAAGCGGCGGCTAAGAGAGCAAATAGAATGCTAGGTATGATAAGGAAAGGAATGGAAAATAAAACAAAAGATATTATAATGCCTCTATATCGTTCCATGGTGAGACCGCACCTTGAATATTGTGTGGAATTCTGGTCGCCATATCTTAAAAAGGATATAGAGATTTTAGAAAAGGTTCAGAGAAGAGCCACCAAAATGGTAAAGGGGATGGAAGGATACTCCTATGAAGAAAGGCTAAAAAGGTTAGGGCTCTTTAACCTGGAAAAGAGACGGCTGAGGGGAGATATGACAGAAGTCTATAAATTAATGAACGGAGTGGAACGGGTAAACGTAGATCGATTGTTTACGTTATCAGAATATAGAAAGACTAGGGGACATGCAATGAAGCTACAGGGTAAACTATTTAAGACTAATAAAAGAAAATATTTTTTCACTCAACGTGTAATCAAACTCTGGAATTTGTTACCGGAGGATGTAGTAAAGGCTGTTAGTGTAGCTGGGTTTAAAAAAGGTTTGGACAAGTTCCTGGAGGAAAGGTCCATAAACCATTATTAAGAAGTGACCGAAGATATCAATGCTTGACCCAGTACAAGCATTGTCGAACTTGTCTCTCTTGGGGAAACTGCTAGGTACATTGGCCACTGTTGGAAACAGAATACTGGGCTTGATGGACCTTGGTCTGACCCAGTATGGCATATCTTATGTTCTTATGACTCAAGGAAAGGATATTATCTGGTAAGTAAAATGTCACCTTCCATATCATCCTGCTAAAACAGTCCAGACAAGTGGGACATACCGAAGCTACAATGCCACTGGGCAAGAAGAAGCCACAGCAGTTCATAAAACTCTTGAGCTGAAGGCTGTCTCTGCCCATGCATGGACAAAAGTGGAAGATGACGACCACGTTGCTGCCTGACAAATGTCTGCAGGGGCTACCGAGCTCTGCTCTGCCCACGAGGATGCTTGTACTAGGGTAGAATGGTTGCGCAGACCCTCTGGAACTATCAGGTTCCGTAACAGAAATGCTGTAACAGCTTTCTTAATTCAGTGCCCCAAAGTCAACTTGGCCACCACTTAACCCTTGTGCGGGCCAGAAAACAGCACAAAAAGATGATCCTATTTACAAAAGGAATTTGCAACCTCCAAGCACCAGAGAAGCACCCTCCAGACATCCACAAGGCAAAACTCCTTCAAGGTAGCGTGCTTCAATGGCTCAAAGAGTGCCGCCATTAGGGCCCTGAGCATCAGATAAGAGTTCCAATGAAGGGATCACAGACCAAATGGGAAGACGCAGACATTGAACCCCTTGGAGAAAATATGAGATGTCTGGGTGCATAGCCAAGGAGTTCTGCTGATCCACCCGGATCGGCATATGAAAATATGCCTCGGCCAGATCCAGGGAAAGCACAGGACAAGTACTCATTGACCCTTTTGAAGTCCAGAATGGGCCGGAAGGAAACGTCCTCTTTTGGCAGCACGAAGTAGAGTATTTGCCCTTGCCTTGCTCGTCTGGGGGGACGGGCACCACTGCCTTTAGTCGAAGCAACTTGTCCAAGGTGGCCGGTATCACAGCACTTTTGATTGCAGACCCACAGGGGGAAACAAAGGCATCGGGAATTGGCTACTTGTATTCCAAGGCATAGCCATATTGAATGGTGTCTAGCACCAAACAACCTTTGGAAACCAAGGCCAATTCCTGAAAGAAGAGACGAAGCCTGCCACCTACTGACCCGGTGAAAAGCGGGATATAAATACAGTTAAATAAATAAATAAATATAAATAAATAAATACTGGAGGCACCAGGAAATGGGCCCCCAAACAGGCAGGTAAGGGTGGACTAAGTTGAATTTTCTTTTGTGAATACAGAAGTATGCGATACTGAAAGTGGTGTTTCCCTACAACAAACTGCAGATCGTGTGCCTGAGATGTATCAGAATGTGGATGTAGGCATCCTTTAGGTCCAGAGAACATAGCCAACCAAATCTTTTAAGTAAGGGAAGCAGGGTGTGAGGGAAACCATTCTGAACTTTTTGTAAACAGGGAATTTGTTCAGATTCCTCTGATCAAGGATAGGACAGAGTCTCCATTTTCTTTGTTACTATGAAGTACTTTGAACGAAATCCCTGCTAATCTTACCTTGGTGGAACAGGCTTGACCACATTGGCCTGCTGAAGGGCAGAAAGTTCCCGAATAAGTATCTCCTGGTGTTGAGAAGCTGGTGACATGCCTCTTGATGGACGATTTGGTGGTAGCTCGAATAGATTTATTTATTTATCCTTATATACCACACTTTTACAATTAGTGCAGTTTACATGTTAACATCATAATACAATGAACAGGTATAACATTACATATAACAGGTACATAATGATAAAATAATAAATTAATAACTTAATTAGATTATCTCACAATAGAATGTACCCAATTCCAAACAATTCTGAGAACCCAAGTATCAGAGATTAGAAGGGGTCAATGATAAGCAAAGGTGGTGAACCTCCCCACAACAGGAAGGTTATCAGGGAACAGAACAGGAGTGCTGGCTATGTTCTCAAGGAAATAGTCAAAACCCTGTCCCTGGGTTTTGGTTAAAATGCAGGCTGGGAATTTGGGGCCCTTGGCTGCATAGGTTAGGAATGAGGATACCTATACCAATGAGAGTAATAGGATTTCCTCTGCTCCCCACTATGGAACCTTCACAATGAAGATGCCGGGTCAAAAGTGGACCTAGAGATAGTCTTAATAGAGTCACTATGTTGCTTGATGAGCGTGGCAGCCGCCTGCACCTTAGCTCTGAAGAGACTCTCCCTATGACACAACAAATCGGCAAGCTGCTCCTGTACAGGTGGCTGTAAGTCCAAGGCCCTGAGACATTAGAATCTTTGTGTGGCAATATTCATGGAGGAGGCTCTTGGTGTCATACTGCAAAATATGTCTCACTTGGACAATGTATTTTCCACACTCTCTCATTCCAGAGAAGGTTGTGCACTACCAGAATCTAGTTAGTCAGGGAAGAAATCTGCAAACTAGTCATGACTGCGCATGTTTCTCCACAAGCATATGCTCATGAAAAACTCATAGGATGAGGCAGGTCACGAGCATAGCATTCCAAAACAATTCTCTCTCAAAAGAATCCAAAGTCCTAGCAACTCTCCACTGGGGCATCAAAGGGTGCGATTTGGAACTCTTGGCCTTTGAGAGCAGATTTGATGACCATGGAATGGATATGGCAGCTGTAGCTTCTTGAACACAGGAACCTTTTGAACTCTGCACATAAAATAGTCTAACCTAGTCATTACCCTGACATCATCATCAAAAGAGAGCTTTTCAGGTGGGGGACTTGCAACACCCATTAAGAGATGTAGGATCTGAGAGAAGCTTAAGAGATCTCTTTGAGAAAAACTCAGACTCTCAGGAGTGCTCAGATGCAAAAATCAGAGGCATTCAAAGGATGTCTGATTCTCTGCCAGAGTAGACTTCTGCTCTTCACTGGGACATCTTGTATGGGATTCGTCAATGCACCAATGCCTAGGGATCACTCTCTCCCCTCACCACCCCCACCAATGTACTTGATATATATTGGCTGGGCAGGTATCAGAATCAAGGTCCTTCAAGGTCTCAATGATTCCTCTCCCACAGGCAGGAGATGAGTCTCAAGGATAGATTTAATGCCATAATGTGCCCATATAGACATCGAAGCAGCAGCCTTGTGCAAGACAAAGAACGTTATCATTCTCTCCTTGAGGACTCAACATTCTTGAGGGTTGCCATCAACAAAGGTATTGGGGTCTCAGCAGAAATGGCCGATGTCTGTGGAATCTACCAAGAAATAATAGCAGGCTGGTTTCAGGCTCATGGAATCTGCTCCTTCTAATGAAACTAGCCTGGATCCAAGCGGCCACAGGCACATAGCCCAAGGAGCACGTGACTAAAGGGATGTGTCCCTTTGATGCCATCTTGTGCAAACAAAATATCTAAAGTTAATTGATCCTGCTTCTTTGCTTGCAATATGCCTAAGAATGGGACTAAACAAAAAAATAAAGGACCCACTTCAACACCTACAACTGTGCCTGCACTGGCCCCTGGAACATCTGCATTTAAGGTAATTTCTGGTAGTTCTCCCAGTTTATGTTCTTCCTTTGAGTCAATGACTACTTTAAGCCTCATAGTTGGGACTCCTTCTCCTCCTGGAGCAAGGTCTGAACTGCAAATCCACAGCCTAAAAAAAGTGAGATGGGGGGGGGGGGGGGATTGCCTCCTAATACCAATTCTGTTGCTGTTCCTAAACCTATTAATTCTATTGCAGTTGACTTGCTATCCTAACATGCCGAAATGCCAATATGCAATTACTGGACATTTGGAAAATGGTCTTGCAAATACCATATTTCAGGGGGTCAAGGGGCAGACTGTTGCATTTTCCCAGGATATTGCTGTAATATTTCTGTGTCATGATAAACTACTTGATTCTATAAGTCAAAAGTCAAATTGTCCACCTAGGTTTCCCCCTTACAAGCTACAGGGTCTTCAACAATTAAAGGATAGATGTGGTATGTGGCAGTTTGAAATTATGGAAAATTTATAAATTTCAGGTTCCTAGCCCACAACAAATATTCCTAAGACCCATTATTTGTCTACATTTATTTTGTATTTTTTTGAAGTACTTAAAGGAAGTTTTGTTAATTTCTAACTATGATCAGATTCTTATCTCCAAATTTTATTTTATACCTGATAGGAAAACACTGAAAGTTGCAGAGGGTGAAGCCCACAATAAATAAATATCCAAAAATTACATTTAGTAAAACAAAGCAGGGAAAAAAGGAGGGACCCATCTCCTGGAGAGGACCCAACACACTCCTGGGGAGGAGAACAAGATTTGCAACACACTCCTAAGAAAAAAAACCTATAAGAAAACCACACAAAAAAAAACAAAGTGAAAAGGGGGAAAAAAACAAACTCCCAATCACCATTAAAAGGACCCTTTCCAAAGAAACTTACCCAAAAACACATCCGATGTAAAGGGCAAAAATAGAGGATGAAGGATTGTCAAAGCTCACACCTCTGTTCCTAAAAAACGATAAAAACAAAGCCACAGCCAAAAACATAAAAACTCTGCAGGGAAATAAACAAAACAGGTTACCAACCCTTTCTGTCCACACACTCCATAAATGTAAGCCATTCTAAAACAAAACTCACAATTGTAGGTGTGCGAGCAGGAACTGGAAAGCAAAATAAAAAACCTTGAGACTCCCACAGGAGTAGTGCCAGCCCAAAGCGCAATGGGTAGACAACCCTGAAGCACACAGCAACAAACTGTTAAACTATATTGGTAAGTGTTGGTAGGAAGCTTTTGGAAGGTGCGCCATGCACGCGTGTCAGCCTTCCTGCCCGAAGGAACCAGGACAGGGACTCCTGGAGGGGCAGAGTCACAGACCCTGTTCGAAAGATGTCCTGTTGCCTGATGTCACTGTCTGCAGACAGTCCACTGCATCTGACGCATCTGAAGTCACGCTGTAGAGGCCATGTGCACCAGGAGGCGCAGCATCTGCTGAGCCATGACAACTGGGCAATGCTGGATGTCCTTCACCAAGGCGACTAAGCAGTGGGCCCTGCCGGAAGAAAAACTCGAGCAAGTGTGGTGTCGAGCAGAGCCCCAATGAACTCAAGGTGTTGAAAGGGTTGCAGGTTGAACTTGGGGTAGTTGATGACAAAGCCCAGCCAATCTTCCCATTGAAGGTAGGGCAGCAACATTTCAAGAGATACCATCTTGAACTTTTCCTTCCCTAGGAAGCGATTGAGATTGTGGAGATCCAGGATGGGATGGAACCTTCCTCTTTTCTTGGGAACTAGAAAGTAGCAGGAGTAGAAACCCTGTCCTGTTTGGGTTCTGCCAAGAGGGCCTGGACTTCCAGTTGGAATAGCTCACGATGGTGATGCTCGAGGGGGTCCTCCCTGGAAAAAAGATGCAGATAACCCTCTTAGAACATCTGCAGTACCCAGGCGTTGGCTGTTATGCTGGGCCACCTCTGGACAATGTGTATCGGCTGCCTGTGGTGGAATGAAGACTGGGAGGGGAAGATGGGCCATGATCCGAAGCCAGGATTCAAAAACCCCTGCCTGGCTGGGGCTGCAGCGGTAGTTGAGGCTTTGGAGCTTTCAGCTTGCACTGCTGCCTCTGGTTTTGACCCTTAGCCTATTGTCCCTGCTGGGGCAGCTGGTAAGAATAAGTCAAGGTGTAAGTACCATAGGCCTTTTTCTTTTTGGGGTAAAGAGATTTCCTCCCCCAAGTCTTTTGCCTGGAAGTGTCAGCGGTCTTTTTCGAGAGCTTGTTCATGGTGAGCTGCTCCTTTTACAACTTTGCGGCCTTCTCTGCCATAGGTTTGCCAAAGAGGTTCTCTCCCTGGCATGGGACATCAGCCAGCTTGTCTTGAACCCATTATTCTAAGTCCGAGGACTGTAGCCATGCCAGGTGGTGGGCACCAATGCCCGCCACAGCCTCTCTGGCCACAGACTCTAAGTCATCATAGGCCACCCAGGTGATGTACTTGAAGTACTCCTTCGTTTTGCCCATCAGGATCCGGAAGCGCACAAGTTATTCTCCCGACAGACCAGCCGAGAACTCAGCAAGATCCCCCGCCAGGCCACGCAAGTACATTGCCCATGTATAACTGGTATGTTTGGATCTGAGCCAACAGCATCAAGCCCTGGAAGCACTTCCTATGAAAACCATCCATAGTGTGTGCCTCCCTACCTGGAGGCACCGAGGTGTGCGTCTTGGAACTTTTAATCCGGCGCATGGCCGATTCCACTGCCATGGAGTTGTGAGGGGGGAGTTCTTTTTCAAACCCATGAGCCTTGCACACTCGATACATGGAATTGGGGCTTTGGCTGACTGTTGGCACCGTGAGTGATGTTTCCCACATCCTAAAGAGAAGCCGTTCCAGTATCAGGTGGATTGGAACCATAATGGCCTCCATAATGGAGTTGGGTATTGGAGGATTTCCAAATCCTCTGCCAGAGGCGGCTCCTCAGTTCAAAAGTGAAGGGCAAAGCCTTCCCCTTGTCCCATACGAACTCAAGGAAGGAGAGGTCCTCGGGGTGGGGGTACCTCCTCTGCTCAAACAGGGGCAAGGAATCAGAGGGGACATCGCGGTGATGGGCAGTCTCCCAGAGTCTGAGTCCAAGAGGAACTCGAAGTATCACCATGAATGATGATCGCACTGGTGGCGCTTGGGCAGAGTCGAAGGCATCCTCGGCTCCTGTCTGTCTGAACTCAATGCACTGGGGGGGGGGGGGAGAGAAACCTGCTGCACCGAGAGGGACCTCAAGTGCTCACAGGAGCCGTCCAAGAGAGCATGGACTTCTAGGATGAGCTGCACCTTGCAGGTGAGGCATCTGCTGTGGATGGGGCTGTCACCGGGTCCCTGGCAGCTTATGGAGCCATTAACGCAGTGACGCTATACATGAGGACCTGCATCCACTTTGCAAGGATGTAGGCCTTTGGTGCCAATGCCAGCTCTCTCAGCATGGACACTGATGGTCACAGTCTTGGAAGTCCCACGCCGGCCCTCTGGGACCTCAGGAGGCAACTCTTCCTGCCGAAGCAGCTTAGAGGGCCGCTCCTGGCTCTCGCCTTTGGAGTCGCACTGAGGGTTCTGATGCCAGTGCCCATGGGCCTTCATCCAGAGCTCAGCATTGCCTTTTGACACCAACGAGGTTGAAGTCTGGTCCTTCTGGGAGCACTCCTTATCAAAGGAGAGCCGCCACTCTGGTGTCCCGCAACCTTTGGCTCTGGATGGTTCTGGCCTCTATGCGAAGCCAGAGCTTTGGCGGGGGTCTTCAAGGGCATCAGATGCAGAAGTTGATGTTGGGCCAATGTCGACGCTTCAGAACCAAACAGCGATTGCTATTGCCATTCCTGGTTCTTAAGCCCCTTGCGCATCATCTGCAAGCAGAGCGCGCAATCCAAGGGCTCATGGTTGTGCCCGAGGCATTGAAGGCACCAGCTGTTGCGGGGCATGATGGAAATGGTCTGGCCACACTGGGTGCACTTCTTGAAGCCATTGGATGGATGTGACATGGTAGGGAAGACAGCTTCTGCCAAGTCAAAGGACTCCAATGTTCTCACAGACCAGGGAAACATGAGAGGAAAATGCCGCATGCCAAAAAGGAAAAAGCACCAGAGAAAATGCAGTGCTGAGGCACAGATGTTCCCGGAGATGACAGGAAGACGCTGTACATTAGAACATAAGAACATAAGATCTGCCGTACAGCACGCGATTCTGAAAAATTTGAGAAACTAGAAAAAAACTAGCGAAACAAAGATCAACTAAATTCCGGGACACAACATCTGGAGGGTTCCAAAGAAAAAAGAAGACCGAGGTAAAGATGGCTCCTTCAGGCGGGAAGATTGGCACACATGCATAGAGAACCTTCCAAAAGCTTCCCATGGAAGCTGGGAAGTATTCCCTTGCAGGCTCCGTCAGTGATGTCACCATACGTGAGGACAGACTTCCTGCTTGGTCCCAGAAAACATGAACTATTTTGTCTATATTTGTAATTTTGTTTATTGCCTTTTATAGATAGCGTAGTTACTCACCTGTAACAGGTGTTCTCCAGGGACAGCAGGAATCAGTCCTCACATATAGGCGCCGACGGAGCTCTCGTGCGGAGCAATTCCCCAGTTTTCAAAGAAAGCCTTTGGGATTGCATCGTGCACGCGCGGTCCCCTTCCCGCCCAAGGGTGCCATCTTGCTCAGTCAGATGACATAGCTAAAAAAACGGCAAAATGAGAAAAAATTAATCAAAGGTCTGCAACTCCAGGGGAGGAGGGAGGGTCGTGAGGACTGATTCCTGCTGTCCCTGGAGAACACCTATTACACGTGAGTAACTATGCTTTCTCCAGGAACAAGCAGGAAGTCAGTCCTCACATATGGGACTACCTAGCTATAGGCTACCAAGAACCCATAGCTGAAAATGGCTCCCTCTAGAAGAGCCGCAGCAGCAGTGATAGGATTTTTCTCTGAGAACACAACCCCCATGGTAATCTGACACCAAAGGGTCAGAGGGTAGGAGTTGCCTAAACCTCAAATAGGTTACGGAGTACCGCCTGACCGAAAACACTTTCCCACCGGGACTCTCTCTCCAGGCAGTAGTGGGCTGCAAAAGTCTGGCTTGAAGACCAAGTTGCGGCCCGGCAGATGTCTGCCAATGGAATAGAGCAGTGATTAGCCACTGATGCGGCCTTAGCCCTGACAGAGTGGGCCGTGATTCGGCCCTGCAGCTGGAGGTCAGCTGCTCTGTATGCCCAGGCGATGCAGTCTGCTTCCCCAGGTGGATAACGTGCGCTTGGAGACAGGTAGACCCAGTTTACTAGAGTCATAAGAGACGAAGAGCTGGGAAGCTCTCCGATGTCTCCGCGTACGCTCCAGGTAGATGGCGAACGCCCTCTTACAGTCCAGGGTATGCAGAACCGCTTCTGCCCTGCTGGTATGTGGCCTGGGGAAGAAGGTTGGAAGAACCTCTTGGTTGAGGTGAAACGAGGAAACCACTTTTGGAAGGAACTTCGGGTGAGTACGTAGGACCACCCTGCTTTTATAAAACCGTGTGTTGGAATGGTACTCCCTGAAGCAAGTTGGGAGGGTGAAGCCACCATAGCAAGGCTGTCACCAGTAGCTTGGAAATCGCTACTCTGTCTCTGAGGTGGCCAGTGGCTTGCGTCCACTGGTCTCTAAGGCTCCATTGAGCTGTGCGCATGTGGAATCGAGCATATGGAGTCACATGCACCATGGAGACCATGTGGCCCAGGAGGCAGAGGAAGACCCTTGAGGAGACTTGAGGTTTGTACTGGACCTGCTGCAACAAGTCCAGCATCCGCCTCGCACTGTCCAGCGGTAGGTACGCCCATGCCTGAAGTGTGTCCAATCTTGCCCCTATGAACTCCAAGTTCTGAGTGGGGAGTAAAGTGGACTTTTCGTCATTTATAACAAACCCTAGGTGCTGGAGCAGGGTGACTGTGCGAGCAGTGGCCTGCTGTGCCTCCTGTGCCGATTGGCCCCTGATGAGCCAGTTGTCCAGGTATGGAACGATGAAGACTCCCTGGCTTCTGAGGAAGGCCGCCACCACTGCTAGGCATTTGGTAAATACTCTGGGAGCAGAAGCTAGGCCAAAGGGAAGCACTTTGTACTGGAAGTGGCTTCCTCCGACCACAAACCTGAGGTATTGTCTGTGGGTATAAGCATCCTTTAAATCTAAGGAGCATAGCCAGTCTCCCTGGTGGAGGTAAGGCAGTAGGATCCCAAGGGAAAGCATCTTGAACTTTTCCCTCACCAGGAACATGTTTAGATTTCGCAAGTCCAGGATGGGGCGAAGGCCTCCTTTTCTTCTTGATATGAGGAAATACCTGGAGTAGAAGCCTTGCCCCTGCAGGTGGTGGGGCACCGGTTCCACCGCCTGATCCTTTAGCAGACCTGCCAAATCCTGCAGGAGGAGGTTCCTGTGGAGAGAGGGGCCTGAGAGGCTCTCCTGGGAAAAAGGAGGTGGGCACTTGGTGGAAGTGAAATAAGCAGCCCTGCTGGACTACTTGCCGAACCCAGGCATCGATAGTAATGGCTGGCCACCTGTGAGCATACAGGGCCAGCCTTCCTCCTGTGCAGGGCCAAACCACTGGTGGGAGAGGAGCTATGCACTGGGAGTAAAAAAAACCCTCCCAGCTGGGTAGGAGCTGGAGCTGGAGGCTTGGAGGTCTTCGGCTTACGTGGGCCATGTCCCTGTGCCCTGGCCTGCTGCCCCTGCTGGGGAGCTGGGGTGGCCTGGTAAGTGGGGTAGTTTCTGTAAGCCGCACCCTTCCTTGGGAAAAAGGGCTTTTCCCCCCAGAGGCCGCCTTCTTGTCAGAAGGTACAGATGTCTTCGACAACCTTGTCCGGGTCAAGTACTCGGACTCGAGTTCTGCAGCTTTCTCAGTCATGGGTTTGCCAAAGAGGTCGACTCCTCGGCATGGGACATCGACCAACTTGTCCTGAACCCATGGTTCTAGGTCCGACGACATGAGCCAGGCCTGACGGCGTGCACCGATGCCGGCCGCGGCTACTCAGGCAGAAGCCTCGAAGCCGTTGTAAGCTGCTCAAGATATGAACGTCAAGCACTCTCTGATCCCTGTGGACAAGGCCTTGAAGCACTGCAAGGGTTCCTCGGACAGGCCAGCCGAGAACCCGGCAATCTCCTTTGCCAGGTCTTGCAAGTACATGCTCATGTACAGCTGGTAAGTTTGGACATGACATGACAGCATCGAGCCCTGGTAGCACTTTCTGCCGAGGGCATCCAGATTCCAGGCCTCCCAGCCGGGAGGCACCGAGGAGTGCATTTTTTGGCTTTTCAGCCGGTGCATGGCCGATTCCACAACCATGGAGTTGTGTGGCAGCTGCACTTTCTGGAACCCAGGACTCTTGCGGATTCGAAAGATGGAATCGACCCACTTGCTGAGTACTGGCATTGAGGCTGGGGACTCCCACATGCGGAGCATCAGCCATTCCAACATCGGAGGCACTGGTACAGTAAGGGCCTCCTTCGGGGGAGAGTCATACTGGAGGGCATCGAGCTCTTCAGCTCGAGGCTCCTCCTCGGAATCCGCAGGGAATGCCAAAGCCTTGGCCATGTCCCTGACGAAGTCCGAGAACCGAGTGTCCTCCAGGGGTCCTAGTCCAAGGCTACAAACCCGGCGAGTCCGATGGGATACACCGGGTCCGGAAGGTGTCTGGGGAGTCTTCCTCCTCCATCTTCCACGCCGAGTCCTCCTCTGAGGACTCGATGGGCTCCGGCCTCGAGGACGTTGGGCCCAACCGCCCCGACACCGAGGGCACCGGCGTCAACGACCTTGGTCCCGAACGGGAGGTCGAGGGGGACCTTGGCCGAGGATTGACTCGAGACCTGATTGGCTCAAGGATCGGCTCAGCCTCCAGCGTCGACTTAGACGTCGATGTCCCGGTGGTCGGGGTGGATGGACCGGCAAGACCGCTGCTGCTCTCCAGGGCCGCCAACCTGAGACCGAGCTCAGAAGGCTCCGCAGCTCCCGGCTAGAGCCCCGACGCCGGCTCTTCCGGAGGAGAGTCCACGAAGACGACAGAAGTTACCTTGTCCGACGCCTCCGGCTCCCTGCGAGGTTGTTTAGCCGGTCACTCAGACTCCGAGAACCTGGGGCGGCGGTCCGGGCTCTGTGGCCTGGAACCCGAGGGCCCAAGCCGATCAGAGGCATCCAGCAACGACGCCCTCACGAGTTTTTTTTTCCTCCGGTGTTCCCTGGAGGGAGACCGTCGCTCAGAGGACCCACGACCGTGCTCAGGCTCTGATTCCCAAGATGTCGAGGCCTTTGATGAGGTCCGGGCCTGGCCGGAGGCGGACTTGGAAAAAATCCTGTCACGCTGCTGCTGCCTGCTCCTCAAAGACTTCGAAGACATCTTACTACACAGCCCACAGACCACTGGGTCATGGTCGGGGCCGAGGCAACTGAGGCAGCAGTCGTGTGTGTCGGTGAGAGACATCAACTTCTTACACCGATCACATTTCTTAAACCCGCTGGCAGCCATCGGGGGAAAAAGGGCCCCTGCGAGGTCAAACAACCGGGCTGCCAGTGAAAACTAAAGAGAGCGCAAACGCTAGTCACGAAGGACATAAACGAAAAATAGGACTGGACTCGATACCGGTGTACCGAGCCGAGGGCGTCGGGAAGCTGAAAAATCAAATCAACTTTTCTATTTTTTCCACGGTGGAAAAAGGACCACGTCCATTGGGCTCTGCGGAAAAAAGAAGACTAAGCAAGATGGCACCCTTGGGCAGGAAGGGGACCGCGCATGCGCGATGCAAACCCAAAGGCTTTCTTTGAAAGCTGGGGAATTCCTCCGCATGAGGACTCCATTGGCGCCGACGTCACCCGTATGTGAGGACTGACTTCCTGCTTGTTCCTGGAGAATTACCTAATTTCTTGCACTTTTTGTAAATGGTGAAATAATTCAATTTTAAAAAATGAAATAAGTTGAGTTTAAGATTGTTCCAAAATTCTCTAATACTTGTTTGGGGTCAATAGGTAAAGTCAACCACCCTAATGTTCTTTGATATGCCATCCTCCACTGTAAATACCTGGTATACTGATCATGAAATGAGGCCTCTTGCACTTAGATGGTAGACCCTCTTGTCAGCTTATTAACAACCGAAAACCATTCTTTGGGAGAATTACTGACTTTTTGAATCTGCCCTGAACAGTACTCCCCCTCTTAGGGCCCATAACCAGATCCCTATATGCACACAATAAGTTACGATACTCCTTTAAGTTGGTCTGATCAGAATTTTAACTTATTGTGCAAGAAAAACCATGCTAATTTTTTTTTATACTGGGAGCAATTTGGTATTCAGCATTTTTTATGCCCACTGCACTGCTGTTTAATGCAGTGGTTTTACTGCTGATTTTCCTGCACTAAAAATTCATACTGCACTCTGAGTAAGATTAGCAGGAGAAAATCTTCAGTAAACCAACTGTGCAGCTTATTGCATTGGGTCCATATTGAAAGCCTATTGTATTAGTTACTCTATATCAGGAGTGTCAAACTGCAATCCTAGAACGCTGCACATTTGACTGGTTTTCAAGATACCCCTTTGAATATCAACTACCTACATCTGAAACCCAGAACAATTTGTGGCCTCCCTCCCCGAGGATTGTAATTTGACATCCCTGCATTAGATACTCTGTTAAGATTTTGCTTGGTTTATGTCCTGCTTCTTGTAATGTTTTTTTCATTGATACTTCCTAAATTATATTGTTACAACAATCCGATCGATCTTTGTGATGATCTGCTATTTAGTATATGACACTCATGTTAAATGGATAGGAGTCCGTGTACTATTGTGGTTCAGGAACTTGTTAAAAGATAAAAAGCATAAAGTAGGGCTAAATGGCCAATTTTCTCAATGGAGAAAGGTGAATAGTGGAGTACCCCAGGGATCTGTGCTGGGCCCACTGCTTTTTAACATTCATAAATGACCTGGAAATGGGAATAATGAGTGAGGCGATCAAATTTACAGATGACACAAAATTATTCAGAGTTGTTAAAACACAAGAGGATTGTGAAAAATTGCAAGACCACCTTGATAAATTGGAAAAATGGACATTCAAATGGCAAACGAAATTTAATGCGGACAAGTGCAAAGTTATGCACTTAGAGAACAACCAACCAAACTATGGCCGCACGATGCAAGGTTCCAAATTAGGAACCACTACCCAGGAAAAGGATTTAGGCATCATCGTGGATTGAAACCCTTTGCTCAGTGTGCAGCTGCGGTCAAGAAAGCATATAGAATGCTAGGAATCAAAGGAAAGGAATGGAAAATAAAACCAAGGATATTGTAATACATCTGTATTGTTCCATGGTGTGACCACACCTTGAATATTGTGTGCAATTCTGGTCGCCGTATCTTAAAAAGGATATAGCAGAACTACAAAAGTTACAGAGAAGAGCCGCCAAAATGGTAAAGGGGATGGAAGAATACCTCTATGAGGAAAGGCTTAAACGGTTAGGGCTCTTCAACTTGGAAAAGATATGGCTGAGGGGAGATATGACAGAGGTCTATAAATTAATGGAGTGGAACGGGTAGATATAGATCAGTTGTTTATTCCTTCAAAAAGTAGAAAGACTAGGGGACATGCAGTGAAGCTACAATATAACCCTATTTAAGACTAATAAGAGATAATATTTATTCACTCAATGAGAAATCAAACTCTGCGATTCATTACCGGAGGATGTAGTAAAAGTCGTTAGTGTAGCTGGGTTTTAAAGAAGGTTTGGACAAGTTCCTGGAGGAAAAATCCATAAATTGTCATTAAAGAGGACCAGGGAAATCCAGTGCTTACCCCGGGATAAGCATTGTGGAATCTCTATACCTTTTTGGGAACCTGACAGATACTTGTGACCTGGATTGGTCATGGTTGAAAACAAGATACTGACAGTCTGACCCAGTATGGCATTTCTTATGTTCTTATATTCTTATGACGGCTATTTCTGATCAGTTCATACTATTAAAACAAATATTTAGGAGAAAATATAAAAAAAAAAAAAGAAATTGCCCTACAACGCCTAGGAATACTGTGGCTCTAAAGAGGATTTCTTATGAGAAGAGAGTCACAGGCAACAGTGTCTCCTTAAATGCGATGGATGTATGTGGTATTACAATGCTGTCTCCTAAATTTTGGGGTCTGTAAATGAAATGAGAGTCAGAAGCTGTAAAGATGTCTTACGCATTGGAACATGGAACGTACGAAGCATGAAACAAGGGAAGTTGGAGGTGGTCAAGAATGAAATGCAACGTGTACAACTTAATCTGTTGGGTGTCAGCAAACTGAAATGGACTGGCATCGGGCATTTTGCTTCAAATGATCACATGTTCTACTATGCTGGAAATGAAAGACAAAAAAGAAATGGTGTTGTATTTATAATAAAGAAGAAACTTGCAAGAACTGTAATGAAATACAATGCAGTCAGCGAACGCTTAATCTCTATTCATCTACGAGGAATGCCTATCAACATAACTATAATTCAAGTATATGCCCCAACAACAGCTGCAGAAGAGAATGAAATTGAAGAGTTCTATGAACAAGTACAAGCTGAAATTGACAGAACATGCAAACAGGATATCCTGATAGTCATGGGTGACTGGAATGCAAAAGTTGGCAACAAAGAAGGCGGCAAAGTAGTTGGAAAATATGGACTTGGCAAAAGAAATGAAGCTGGAGAAAGACTGATAGAATTCTGCAAGACCAACGATCTATTCATCTCAAACACCTTCTTCCATCAACACAAGCGGCGACTGTACACATGGACTTCACCCAATGGATTGTATAAAAATCAAATTGACTACATCTGTGGAAGTCAACGATGGAAAAGTTCTATAACATCGACAAAACCTGGAGCTGACTGTGGTACAGATCATCAACTACTAGTATGCAAATTCAAGCTAAAGTTGAAAAAGAGCAAACCACTCATGAATGCAGCAAAATATGATGGAAGAAACTCTGAAAACTGCCCAGAAACGCAGAGAAGCTAAAGCCAGAGGAGAAAGAAAGACAGACAATAACAGAACTCAACAGAGATTTCCAACATGCAGCAAGACAGGACAAGGAAAAGTACTATGATGACGCATGCAAGGAAATAGAAGCAGAAACTATTAGAGGAAGAACAAGATCGGCTTTTCCTAAAGCTACGAGAGTTAAAGAAAAAGTTTCAGCCTCGAATTGGAATGTTACAAGATGCTCAAGGTTCTATGTTGAATGATGCTGAGAAGATCAAGAAAAGGTGGAAGGAATATACAGAGTTTTTATATGATAAAGATCAAGTGGACCAACAGCCGTTTCAACCTGTACCTTATGATCGGGAACCATTGGTGATGAAAGAAGAAGTTGAAGCAGCATTGAAAGCCTTATCAAAGAACAAAGCACCAGGCATTGATAGCATTCCCATAGAAGTATTACAGCAATCTGATGCAGCTGTTACCATACTTACAAGGCTCTGTCAAGAAATATGGAAGACAACATCATGGCCAACTGACTGGAAAAGATCTGTGTTTATACCAATACTAAAGAAAGGTGATCCAACCGACTGTGGAAATTATCGCACAATCGCTCTGATCCCACATGCCAGCAAGATTCTACTGAAGATTATTCAAAAGAGACTACAACCATACCTGGAACAAGAACTACCTGAAGTGCGAGCAGGGTTCAGGAAAGGGCAAGGAACAAGATACATCATTGCGGATGTGAGATGGATCCTTGAAAAGACTAAAGAATACCAAAAGGATATCTATTTGTGCTTTATCCACTATAGCAAGGCTTTTGACTGTGTAAACCATGAGAAACTCTGGGCCACATTAAGAAGCATGGGTATACCAGAACACCTGATAGTACTCTTGTACAATCTGTACATTGATCAAGAAGCAACAGTTCGAACGGAACAAGGAGAAACAGAATGGTTTAAAATAAGCAAAGGTGTAAGACAAAGCTGCATACTTTCCCTGTACCTGTTTAATTTATATGCAGAACAAATCATCAGAGAAGCAGGATTGTATGAAGACAACAGAGGTGTGAAGATTGGTGGAAGACTCAACAACCTTCGCTATGCTGATACCACCACTTTACTGGCTGAAAGTGAAGATGATCTGAAACATTTGCTTCTCACAATCAAAGAACATAGTCTCAAAATGGGCCTGCACCTTAATGTAAAGAAGACAAAGATCATGACAACTGGCATAATCAACAGGTTCATCGTTGAAGGAGAAGAAATTGAAATCGTGAACGACTTTAACCTACTTGGATCAACTATCAATAAAGAAGCAACAAGCAGTCAAGAAATCAGATGAAGCATTGCTCTTGGAAGAATGGCTATGAAAGACCTAGATAAGATTCTCAAGAACAGAGATGTCTCTCTCCATACAAAGATTCGACTTGTTCAAGCCATGGTATTTTCAATAATATCATATGGATGTGAAAGCTGGACAGTGAAAAAGACAGACAGGAAGAAAATTGATGCCTTTGAATTATGGTGCTGGCGGCAAATACTGTGTATACCATGGACTGCCCGAAGAACAAACGAGTCGGTACTAGAGGAGATCCAACCTAAGCTTTCTTTAGAAGCTCAGATGACAAGACTTTGACTTTCATACTTTGGACACATCATGCGAAGAGAGATCATTAGAGAAAGATATCATGCTTGGCAAGATAGAAGGTCAACGCAAAAGAGGAAGGCCAACAATGAGATGGATCGAGACAATAACAGCAGCTACGGGTATCTTTATTTATCGCTTGATACACCGCCCAAGCATATGCGTCAGGGCGGTGTACAATATGAACAATATAAGTAGGAAAAGGAAAAGAATGCCATTAATTCAGACAGGACAGGAAGAAGCAGCAAAGGACAGATGGGCGAGAAAGAGAGGTCCAGAAGGTACTGGTGAAGAAAATGGTTCTAAGAGTCTGGGAGGTCAAAGGCCTGCTGAAAAAGATGGGTTTTGAGTAAGCGTTTGAAACGTTGGAAGGACAATTCAGTGCAGAGTGTGGGTACCAGTCTGTCAACAATGAGCCGCCTGACTGAAGACCGAACACAATTTAGGATAGCTATCCAGAGGATCGCCATGAGTCAACTCAGACTCGACGGCACTTAACAAATTTATTTAGCATAAAAGTTATTTACGTCATCTTAATGTAACACTAGCAATTTAAATTTCCTTCAGATCAGTTTGGAACACTTTGTTGTGCAGTTAAAGTAGATTTAAGAAAATATTATGTGAATCATTAACTTAGATTTTAGCAGCTGCAATTCATTTGTCAATACTATTAGAGTTGCCAGAAATACTTCTATTCCTAAGTAGACTCAAATCAAAGAAGAACAGTGCTCATTTTAAATAGATAATACAATTGTGCAACATTAATCAAAATGCTTAGAAATATTCTGATGTCTCAAACCTTCAGAAAGTGGTTGCTTGTGGTGCACAGAAAGGGATGCTGCATTGGTCCCCATGGTCTGAGAAGACTGGCTATACTGAGATGCAGGAGGAGTAACTTGAGAAACCGCTTCATAACGTTTTTCACCAGTGGGCCTGTCCACGGATTCAGTGTCCAACTTTCCCCTGTGGGTTAAGGAAATCATGTAAATGCTGCAATTTCAAATTCCAAAACACAAACCAATTCTCATATTTTTCTTTTTGTTTTTACTTCTAATCATCAATGCCATGGTTGATATTTCTCCTAAAGCATTTATATTTATATTTAAGTATAAGAACAATCGTGTCTAACCACAGAAATGCAAAACAGAAACTTTAATAAGAAAGATATTAGTAAAAACAGAACAGATGAGCAATTGAAGGCAGATGACATTTTGGCTGTACCTTTCAGCAACTACTTTTCAGGTTTAAGTCTTTCTGATTTTTGTCTTGCTTTCCAGTAAGAAGAAAAACAATTACAGTTGTGGTAGCTATTTAATACAGTGACTTGAGATGAATTTTCTTTTGAAAATCTCACCCATGTGCCAATCATCAGTCAATATTAATGTAGGTGTTCTTAAAAGCAGCCATTCTATAACTGATGTACAATGTCCTCAAGACCTGAAATACAGTTTCTGCCTCACTAGCTTTACGTGCACAAAGGTGCAATTGTTTGAAAAGCTTCAAAATTCATTTGGAAATATTTGACCTCGATTATAGTTTTAGTTAACATTTTGTATTGAAATCATTTGAAAGTAAATGGGCTCATTAAAATCAGGTGCAATAGTTCTAAAACTTGGCTCAGTTACAAAGTCAAGACAATTTTCTAAATCCCATTTGCTTTCAGTTGAGGCTAAAATCATTTTACATGCACCTAAATGCTTGTGATGAATATGACAGGTATGACACCATAAAACAGCCTCATATTAATTGTCTTACCACTTTATGTTCCTTTTCAGGTAGTCATAGCTAGTGTAAGAGCCAAGAAATCTACATGATGGCAAAGCAAATGTGACAGAAGAATGAAAAAAATTGTCATTCTAGCTTAAGCAAATTATTTCTTTCTGCTAGCTTTGTCAGGTAATACATAACCATTTACACCCCTCTCCCTAAAAAAAAAAAAAAAAAAAAATTTACCAGTTACTGCCTGGTAAGAAGCTGGATGAAACCTAGACATCTTATTAGTCCTATAGAAACATAGAAACATGATGACAGAAAAAGACCACATGGCCTATTTAGTCTGTCCTTCCATATCAACAACTACAACAGTCCACTTTTTACCTTTAGAGATCCTCTGTGCTGGTCCCATGCTTTTTTGAATTCAGTTACTGTCCTCATCTCTACCACCTCCACTGGGAGACCATTCCACGGATCCACTACTCTTTCCGTAAAGAAATATTTCCGCATATCACTCCTGAATCTATCTCCCTTCACCCTCATCCCATGTCCCCTCGTAGCAGAACTTGCTTTCAATTGAAAGAGGCTCTCTCCCTGAACATTTATGCCACGGAGGTATTTAAACATCTCAATTATATCACCTCTATCCCGCCTTTCCTCTAAGGTGTACATATTAAGATCCTATAACTACATATTTTCCATGCTGAGAATTTTTTTTTCAAACTCTTACATTTTTTTATACTCTTCCCACAGCAGTCAGAAGCAGCAGTTTTAAATGAAGTTGCATCACATTTCCTGTCCTTATAGTGACTTCTTTGAACATCCATGAGGGGCTCAATTCTGATGGTAATGGAACAGGCAAATTCCCATCATATCATTTCTTATTGCAACAGATATCATAGCAGTATCTCATAGGGTGTAATTCATAAGAGCTGGAAGAAATTGCCTCCCAGATTTTTTGTGAGGGTATCAACAATTACATTCAAGTTTAGCATCTCTCTTCCACAGAAATAAAAGCATTTTATAAAGCTTTTTCTGCATACAAAAGGCTGCTTTACAAACAGAAAAGAGCTTTATAAAATTGTGTGACTGCATGCATGCCTAAGTAGTACACACAAGGAAGTGTGTTTCTACATTTATGTAATTTAGGCACAGTCTGGGTGTAATGAAGTTGGGTTGTTGCAATATGCATGTGTTTTATCAGATAGGCGGGTACACACCTAGAGCATACACACAGTTACACCTGCTTTGCAGCAGGTGTAAATTTGTGTGTGGGAATGTGTATATTATTGGGGCTGGAAGCCTATTTTTTAAAGGCATATAAATACCTATGTTGCCTTTATAAAACAGACTTAAAGTAAGCATCTTTTTGGATTTTTCATGGTTATAAATTCAAGCCCATAAAGTAGAAAGCGTAGTTACTCACCTGTAACAGGTGTTCTCCAGGAGCAGCAGGAATCAGTCCTCACTTATGGGTGACGTCGGCGCCGACGGAGCCCTCGCGGAGCAATTTTCCCCAGCTTTCAAAGAAAGCCTTTGGGAATTGCAGCGCGCATGCGCGGTCCCCTTCCCGCCCAAGGGTGCCATCTTAGCCAGTCAGATGACATAGCTAAAAAAGACAGCATAAAAATTTGCAAAAAAACTAAAGCAGATGATTGCAACTCCACGGGGAGGAGGGAGGGTTGTGAGGACTGATTCCTGCTGCTCCTGGAGAACACCTGTTACAGGTGAGTAACTACGCTTTCTCCAGGACCAAGCAGGAAGTCAGTCCTCACTTATGGGACTCCCAAGCTCAAGGCTACCGGAGACCCTAAGCACAAAAATGAGCTCCCTCTAGCTCAGCAGCACAGAAGGAAAGAATCTTCGCTGAATTATTACCCACCGGTAGCCCACATCCGGGATGGAGGGTAGGAGTTGCTCAGACCTCGAAGAGATTACGGAGGACTGCCTGTCCGAAAGCACTGTCCCTGCGGGACTCCCTCTCGAGACAGTAATGGACCGCAAAAGTCTGGCTCGAAGACCAAGTAGCGGCCCGGCAGATGTCTGCCAGCGGAACAGAGCGGAGGTAAGCCACTGACGTAGCCTTTGCCCGAACGCAGTGAGCCGTGACTCGACCTTCCAAGGAGAGTCCGGCTGCCCCATAAGCCCAAGAGATACAGTCCACCACCCAGATGGACAGAGTACGCTTGGAGACCGGGAGTCCCAATTTATTGGGGTCAAAAGACACAAAAAGCTGAGCAGCTTTACGGTGCTCCCGCGTACGGTCAAGGTAGAAGTTCAAAGCCCTTCTACAGTCCAAGGTATGGAGGACCGTTTCAGCTCGGCTGGAGTGTGGTCTGGGAAAGAAGGTTGGAAGTACCACCTCCTGATTGATGTGAAAGGGGGAGACCACTTTTGGAAGAAATTTTGGGTGAGTCCGTAGGACTACCCTATTTTTGTAGAACCGAGTGTAAGGGGGATCAGACACGAGGGCCTGCAATTCACTTACGCGTCTAGCGGAAGTGAGGGCTATCAAGAACAATGTTTTCCAAGAAAGAAAACGGAGAGAACAGGTAGCCATAGGTTCAAAAGGCGGACAGGTGATCCGCTGTAAAACCACATTCAGATCCCAGTCAGGCGCTGGCGGGCGCAGAGGTGGTTTAAGTAGAAGGAGACCTCGGAGAAACCTCGCTACAAGAGGGTCGCTGGAAAGAGGTCTGCCGTCCACCGGCACATGATGTGCTGAAAGAGCACTGAGGTGAACTTTGACGGAGTTGGACTTAAGTCCCAGATTAGAGAGGTATAGCAAGTACTGCAGGATCACCGACACCGGGCAGGAGAAGGGATCCTGAGACTGTTGGGTACACCAAACGGAAAAGCGACGCCATTTAAGGGCGTAGCATTTGCGGGTAGAAGGTCGCCGAGAAGCTAGGACGACCTCTTCCACCTCTGCCGGCAGGAGAAGGGGAGCAAGGACTACCCTCTCAGCAGCCAGGCCATTAGATTGAGAGATCTGAGGTTGGGGTGTAGCAGAGACCCCTGATCCTGAGTGAGGAGATCCGGTTGTAACCCCAGAGGGAATGGATCCTCCACCGCTAATTGCAGCAGGAGCGGAAACCACGGCTGTCTGGGCCAGCGAGGGGCCACCAGTATCATGAAGGCTTTGTCTCGGAGAACCTTGAAAAGAGTCCGAGAGACTAGCGGGATGGGAGGGAAAGCGTACAGAAGGCTCCCCGACCATGAGAGTAGAAAAGCGTCCGCCGCAACCCGAAGGGGGTGTGGCTGACGAGAGCAGAAGCGAGGAAGTTGCCGGTTGTGAGGACTGGCAAAGAGATCCACCGTGGGGAGGCCCCACTTCAGAAAGAGCTTCTGAACTACCAAGGGATCCAGACGCCACTCGTGCGGCTGGAGGATCCTGCTGAGTTTGTCCGCCAGGCAATTCTCTTGGCCTGGGAGATAAACTGCCTTGAGGAGAACGCCGTGACTGACGGCCCAAGAGCAGAGCTTCTGTGCCTCCCGGCAGAGGAGGAAGGAGCCCGTGCCCCCCTGCTTGTTCACGTAGAACATGGCAACTTGATTGTCCGTCTGGACAAGGACGGACTGGTGAGAAGTCAGGTGGGAGAAGGCCTTGAGAGCCAGGCGGATCGCCCTGAGCTCCAGGAAGTTGATCTGCTGAGCAGACTCCCACGTGGTCCAGAGGCCCTGAGTACGTGCCCCTTGGCAATGTGCTCCCCAGCCCAGGAGGGATGCATCTGTTGTCAGCACCCGGGCCGGCTGAGGTGACTGGAAAGGCATGTCGAGTACCAGGTTCGGCCGATGAAGCCACCACCGGAGAGACGAGATCAGCGGCTCGGAGATGCGCACTAGGTCTGCTAGGCCGCCTGTGGCTTGTCGCCACTGCTGGCGGAGACACCATTGAGCAGGCCGCATATTCAGGCGGGCATTGGGGGTCACATGGACGGTGGAAGCCATATGGCCGAGTAGTCTCAGGAAGTGCCTGGCGGAGACCAGGGGCTGGCTGCGAAAACGGTCGGCTAGGTCCATGAGCCGTTGAGCCCTGTCGAGCGGTAGGTACGCTCGTGCCTGAGGAGTGTGCAGCCTTGCGCCGATGAACTCGAGATCCTGTGAGGGGAGCAAAGTGGACTTTGCGAAGTTTATAACAAAGCCCAAGTACTGCAGAAGAGTCACCGTGCGGCGCGTGGCGTTGGTGACCTCCAGAGCGGACGCTGCTCTGATGAGCCAGTCGTCGAGGTACGGAAAGACAGAGGCCGTGAAGCCGGAGATGGGCCGCCACCACCGCGAGACATTTTGTGAAGACTCGCGGTGCGGAGGACAGGCCAAAGGGTAGTACTCTGTACTGGTAATGATTTCCTGCCACCACAAACCTTAGGTATTGGCGGTGGCTTGGGTGGATGAGGATGTGTGTGTAGGCATCCTTTAGATCCAAGGAGCATAGCCAATCTCCCTGCTGGAGGTAGGGCAGAAGGATTCCAAGGGTAAGCATCTTGAACTTCTCCCGCACGAGGAACTTGTTGAGGTTGCGCAAGTCCAGGATGGGTCTGAGGCCTCCTGTTCTTTTTGGTATTAGAAAATACCTGGAATAAAAGCCTTGACCTTTCAGGTGGTGGGGCACCGGTTCCACCGCCTGATCCTGTAGAAGACCTGCTAACTCCTGAAGGAGTAATTCCCTGTGCAGAGGGGGTCGTGGAGGTTCTCCCAGAAAATAGGAGGGAGGGACCTGGTGGAAGTGGAGAAGATAGCCTTCTCGCACGACTTGAAGCACCCAGGCATCTGAGGTGATGCTGGACCACCTGTGGGCGAAGTGAACCAGCCGGCCTCCGGTGCTGGGAGGAACCAGCGGGGGGGGGAGAGGCTATGCTTAAGGAGTCAAAAACCCCCACCCTGCGGAGCAGGGGCTGGTGGTGCAGGCTTGGGGGCTTGCTGCCTACGGGACCCGTTACCCCGTCCCTTGGCCTGCTGGCCCTGTTGGGGAGCTGCAGGGGCCTGATAGTGGGGGTATTGTTTGTAGGCAGCCGCCTTCCTCGGGTAAAAGGACTTCTTTCCCAAGCCCTTCTTTTTCTGGGAAGGGGCAGAGGTCTTCCTAGAAAGCCTAGTCCTGGTGAGAGTCTCTGTCTCAATTTGTGCAGCCTTATCAGCCATGGGCTTGCCAAAGAGGTTTTCGCCTCGGCAAGGGACATCGACCAACTTGTCCTGCACCCAGGGCTCAAGGTCCGACGACTGAAGCCAAGCCTGTCGGCGGGCACCGATGCCGGCTGCGGCCACTCGAGCCGATGCTTCGAAGCCATCATAGGCTGCTCGGGACATGAATTTTGAGCATTCCCGAATGCCAGTGGACAAGGCCAGGAACCTCCGCAAGGGTTCCTCGGACAAACCAGCGGAGAAGCCGGCTAGCTCTTTAGCCAGGTCTCGGAGATACATGCCCATGTATAGCTGGTAGGTCTGGACACGACATGCGAGCATAGAGCCCTGGAAACACTTCTTACCAAGGCCATCCAGGTTACGGGCCTCCCTGCCAGGAGGCACCGAGGAGTGCATCTTCTGGCTCTTAAGACGATGCATGGCCGATTCCACTACCATGGAATGGTGTGGTAGCTGTGCTTTTTGGAAGCCAGGGCTCTTGCGGACTCGATAGATAGAATCGACCCGCTTGCTCAGGACCGGCGAGGTGGCCGGACTCTCCCACATGCGGAAGAGTAGTCGTTCCAGCATGGGAGGAACCGGTACAGTAAAGTGTTCCCTGGCGGGAGAGTCATACTGGAGGGCGTCGAGCTCTTCGGCTCGAGGCTCCTCCTCGGGGTCCGCAGGGAAGGCCAAAGCCTTGGCCATATCCCTGACGAAGTCCGAGAACCGGGCATCCTCCGGGGGGGGACTGCTTCCGAGGTTCGGACTCAGGTGAGTCCGAGGGGACACACCGAGTCCGAAAAGAATCAGGCGACTCTTCCTCTTCAGACTCCCAGACCGACTCCGACGAGGACTCGGTGGGGTCGGCCCGGGCAGGGCGCGGCGCCTGCCGCCCCGACGCCGAGGGAGTCGGCGTCGGCGACCTCGGTCCCGAACGGGAGGCCGAGGGCGACCTCGACCGAGGATCGACTCGAGTTTGCATCGACTCGAGGATCGGCTCGGTCTCCGGGGTCGACTTAGACGTCGACGTCCCGGCGGTCGGGGCAGCGGCGCCAGCGGCGCCAGCGAGCAGTGCCCGCTGCTGGTCCATGAAGGCAGACAGTCTGCTCTCCAAGGCCGTCAACCTGAGTCCGAGCTCAGGTGACCCAGCAGCCCCCGACGGCGTCGGGCCCGACGTCGGCTGTCGCGGAGGCGAGTCCAGAAGGACCACAGGACTTACCCGAGCAGGCAGCTCCGACTCCAGGCGAGGTCGCTTCATGAGGTGCTCCTTCTCCAAGGACCCGGGGCGGCTATCGGGGCTATGCGACCTGGCCCTCGCGGAGCCAGGAGCGTCCACCGACGCCGCCCTCGCGGGTTTCACCTTCCGTCGATGGTACCCGGAGGGAGAACCCCTGTCGGAGGAACTCCGGCGACGGTCCGAGCTGGAACCCCTGGACGCGGAGGCCTCCGACGAGGTCCGGGTACGGCTGGGGTCAGCGAAGATTCTATCCCGCTGATGCCGCCGACTTCTCAACGCTTTGGAGGATAGTTTGCCACAAGGCCCACAGATCATTTCTTCATGATCCGGGCCCAGGCAGCGGAGGCAATTGTCGTGTGTGTCAGTTAGTGACATATTTCGGTCACACTGACCACACCGCTTGAAACCACTGGCAGCCATCGGGGGAAAAAGGGCCCCGGCGAGGTCAAAGGACTGGGCTGCCAGGGAAAAACCTAAACGAAAACTGACTAAGTCAGAAAAACCGAAAAATAAGAAGAGGACTCGTGACCGGCGTCGCGAGTCCGGGCGGGAAAAAGACCGGCGTCGAACCGAATGGAAAAAAAGATTCTAAAGAAAAATCAACTTTTTCGCGGGGACACGACGGGTACGTCTGTAGGGCTCCGCGGAAAAAAGAAGACTGGCTAAGATGGCACCCTTGGGCGGGAAGGGGACCGCGCATGCGCGCTGCAATTCCCAAAGGCTTTCTTTGAAAGCTGGGGAAAATTGCTCCGCGAGGGCTCCGTCGGCGCCGACGTCACCCATAAGTGAGGACTGACTTCCTGCTTGGTCCTGGAGAACCTAAGTATGCCTAGAAGACCTTGAAGTTCAGACATGTGTGCATGAAATAAAAGATAGAAGGTCTAATCCATACTGAAATGGAAATCATAGGTGTAAAAACCACTCAAGAATTCTGGGGCCTCATCTATAGTTGAGTGGGTTGAAAACAATTTGAATTACTGGGCCCCTGTTGTGCAACCTGCCTGACATGGCTGGCTGCAGATACTACTACTAATCATTTGTATAGAGCTACAAGGCATAGGCAGTGTTGTACATATAGATGTAAAAGACAGTTTCTGCTTATCAGAGGTTACAATGTAATCAAGACAAAACACACATCAAAACTGGGGACTAGAGTATGGTAAGATACACATACTGTAAGTAGTGGACAAGAGAGTGAGAAGCATCAGGACCTAAAAGCAGCTTCAATGACGTGGGTTTTTAGCCTGATCTGAATAGGGCTAGAGAAGGAGCCCAACGCACAGACTCAAGTAGTTTGTTCCAGGCATATGGAGCAGCAAGATGGAATAAGTCTGGAGTTGCAGTGGCAGAGAAGGGCACAGATAAAAGGAATCTGCCAGAGGAGTGGCATTTCCGAGAAACGGTACACAGTGGTGTGCAAAAGTCTGGAATCACTTGTGAGTTTTGTGTTTTTCGTACTTTCTAATGTTTTTATTTTTTAAATTTTGCGTTAGCCCAGCATATTCATCTTTCTACCACATTAAAAGGGATACATTTGGCTATTAGAGTTGACTTTTTTGCATTCCTTGCTTCCAATTTAAATACTTTACAGACACTGGGAGATAGCTACTGCGATTTTTGTGGATCCTGCGTCAAAACTGGATCAAGATTATCTAATATGCACACGTTATTTCTGAACAATAAGGAGGCTGGTTTCACTAACCAATCACAATGCAGATATCTAGCCAACAGTGCAGCTATAAAAACGTACGGAATTTTTGAATTTCATACGCTTTCTGGATCAACCATGAAGATGACTCTGACCTTGATGTTGGAGGAGCGTGTTCGCGTGTCCTTTATGAGCGAGGAAGGATTTTCAAGCCGTCTTATAGCCAGGAAAGTTGGCTGTAGTCAGAGCGCTGTTGTTAAGATTGTACAAAATTATCCATAACAAATCAACCCCATGCCTATCTTCTCTTCTATCCAAAACTAATAATACCAGATCACGCCGCTCTAACACCAAAAACCTCCTAAATATACCTTCACTAAGGAAAACGTGTAAACAAACCACCTACAACGGTGCCTTTACACTTTATGCACCCTCTTTATGGAATTCCCTCTCATGCGAACTACTTAATGGCCCCGACCATTCTGAATTCCGTAAAAAACTCAAAACCCACCTCTTCCAAGAACACTTCTCCCTGCCCCTTAACCCACTCTTCCTGAATGTTCCCCTCATCTCTACTTCCCCCATCCCTTAGTGCCCTGCCTCCATTTCCACCAAACTTTCCCTTTCACTAATTAACCTGAAAATATGTATATAGTTCTGTGTTGATTTTCTGCATACTCATATTCAAAAGTTTCTATCCCATGTACAACAAATGTGACACTGTTATGCTATGTTCCTTGTAAACCGTCTTTAATTGTAGAAAGAAGGTATATAAAACCAATAAATTTAATTAATTAATTAATTTAAAAAATTGGGATTATATATGCTTATTAATGTATTTTGATGTTTTTATGTCATATTCTGTTGTAGAGAGGTCAATATCTCCCGAGGAAGGCTTCGGGCAGAAACACATATAGGGTGACCTCAAGGATACTAACAAAACTTCCTGCTACATCCTAAAATGTGGTGTGAACTGCTCTTTTCTGTACCTATAGTCACTGCAGGTGGGGTGGCCCCCTCTGTGTCTGCTATTTTTATGCTACATTAGCAGTAAATTTGAGAAACTGAGATCATACTTCACATGCCCTGGCTTAGAAGCGAGGTTCATAACTGTCATGGTGGGAACAAAACCCACCCATTTGGAGAAATTGTCCTACCATTAGCAAATAAGGCTCCCTGCATGACAAGGCTGGCGCTTGGAAAAGCAGCGTGCGGAGCAGATGGCCTCAAGGAAACTACCTTCAAGGTCAAATACTTCACCATGGCCCTCATAAGGGGCTCAAAAGGAGGTGCCACCAGTGCGGAGAGCACCAGCTTGAGATCCTACGAGGGGACCTCTGATCAGTGTGTGGGACAGAGATGATTCATGCCACACAAAAAACGATTCGCATCAACATGGGACACCAAGGACTGCCCCTGGAAACGACCCTCTGAAACATGCCAAGGCCACCACCTGGACTCTCAAGGAGCCCAGGCACCAGACATTTCTCAAGTCCTGCCTTCAGGAAGGCCATTCTATCCGGGAGCAAAGATCCCAGAACGCAAATGTTGTGCCCCTCATACCAGTCTTCAAAGACATGCCAAATGTGAATGTAGGCCAGGAAGGTAACCTCCTGTGGGACTGTAGCAAGGTACCAATAAACTAGAGCGAGTAACCTCTCTGCCTCATCTGAGCCTTTTCAAGAGCCAAGACATAAGCGAGAATCAACCCACATTCAACATCCACATCAGCCCACGGGTGCGCAGGTCCACTTCTATGCGCAGGCAAAGCAGCTCTGCCACTAACAGTCACATGAGGTCTGCGTACCAGGGGCATTGAGGTCAATCCAGAGCAATGAGCACCACTGTCCCCTGATGAGACTATCTGCTGAAGGACAAACCCTATCAGCAGCCAGGGAGAAAAACATACAGCAGGGACACCTTCAGCCAAGGCTGCACTAGGGCATCCAGCCCCTTGGACATGTGCTCTCTGCACTGGCTGAAGAAGGGCCTGACCTTGGCATTCACCTGAGTTGTCATCAAGTCAATCACTGGCTGCCCCCAATGAGCCACTACTTGCTGGAATGCAGCCTGCTCAGTCAAAAACAAAGGGTTGCAATATAGGATAAACCAAGGAGAGAGGTCAAATGCTAATGTGTTTAACAACGAATACACATTTTAAACCTCATTCCAGGAGACCATATCAGAGGAAATAATGATAAAGGGAGCCTCAGCACAGGGTGTGCAGCTCATGTGCAGTTATATTACTGCTAACTTAAAGCCTGCAAATCGCCTGATATATCATTCATAGGCTTCTCAAGCTGTGTAACGTTTTTTAAATGCATTTAAAATAAGAGAAACACTTAGCTCAAACTCCTCATCTTGTTAGTTTTCACAGAATTACACGCTGCTGAATATAAAGTTGACTCAAGTTTTGCCCAATCTTTCTAAGGGCTGCATCAGGACAAACTCAAACAACATAGCAAAAGTTCTTCTCAGAAGTTCCGTACGAGTGAGTAGGAATGCAGTCTGCGACAGCAACCATGCCCCGGGATCCAGAGAGCTGCAACTGAGGTAATCCGCTCAGACATTGTCCTTCCCAGCCACCTCAGACGTAGACAGCACCATCAATTGGGCCTCTGCCCAATGTAGCAGCAGGATCGCCTCTGCCATCACAGCCGCGCTTTGGGTGCTGCCTTGCAGGTTTATGTAAGACACCATCATCACACTGTCTGACAGCGCACTCACTTCCCTACTGCAGATCAACAGCATGAACTCCAGCAATGCTAGGCACACTGTTTGAGTCTCCAGGTGGTTGATAGACCAGTGACTCTCCTTAATGGTCCAGCAACTCTCAGCTATCTGGGCCAAACAATGTCCACCCAAGCCAGTCAGGCTGGCGTCCATGGTTACCACCACTCAATCCAGGGCTTCAAGAGACATGCCCATGGCGAGCTTTTCCGAAGACAGCCACCACAACTCAGGCTCCGCTGTGTCAACTTCCTGAGGGAAAGGCAAATTTCCATAAACTGCCACTGTGGGGACCACCATGAGAAAAGGTCCCACTGCAGGACTCATGTGCAGCCACACTTATGCCTGCAGCAAATCATACTGCAAGTCTGCCAAGAAGGCCAACCCCGATGCCAGCCAAGCCGCTGAAACACGGTCAGCTGGGTTTGCCCCTGCCTCTTCTGTAATCCGCTGAGACCACTGGAGGCAGGTGAAGACATGGGACATATAGGCTCCTCAGATGGCTCCCTGAAGAGCCAGCACTGACATTTCAAATGCCTGCACATCCTCTTCTACCTTAGATAGTGGTCTTGAAAGTTGCTGTTGTGACCAGCGCCTCCACCCACAGAAAGCGCAGCTTCTCTTTCTCCTCTGGGGGGGGGGGGGGGGGGGAAAAGATTGCATAGTTACTCACCTGTGACAGGTATTCTCCAGGGACAGCAGAAATCAAACCCAGATCTCTTTGGTCACCAAGCTGCTGCTCCAACCTTTAGGCAATGATGGGATGGGATAAGGTTGGGGAATTTTGTTTCTGTATTGTATCTTTATGCTTGTACACCCTCTTGATTGACTTTGGTCAGAAAGGAGTATAAATGCTTGTAAATAAATAAATCCATCCCAAACAGATGCCCAAGTACGGCTTGGCCAAAGTTACTATCACGTCAGAAATCCCCATCCAGACATAGTGGACCTTGAAGGTATTGGCAGAGGACCACATAGCAACCCTGAAAATCTCCTCAGTGGAGACCGGGCACAAGTTGGCTACAGACACAGTTCATGGCTCAGACGTTGTGAGTTGTGACATGACCTTCAGTGCTCATACCTTCTTGAGGGGTAGGGTGGCAATGACTGAAAAGAGAGACCTCCGAGCAAATTCTGCAGCTCCAGCTAACATTGGAAGCATTCCGCAAGAGGCGCAGTAACCACCACTCGGTCCTTGAGGCAGCCTGTGACTTGCCACCACCGAGTGCTCAGGGTCCACTGAGCCTGGCGCATCCAGAGATGGACCATCAGGATCACATGCACTGTGGAGGCCATATGGCCAAGCATCCACAGCATTCTCTGAGCAGTCGTGTGATGCTGCTGACGGATGGCATCAACCACCTCTGTGAGCCAATGCAGGTGGCCCATCAGGAGTAAGATACAGGCCCGAGTGGTATCAAGGAGGGGCCGATGAATTCCAGCCACTGAGAAGGTTGAAGGTGTGGCTTGGGGTAGTCTAGCATGAACCCCAGACACTTAAGTACCTGAATAGTCTAGTGAGCTGAGTGCCAGACAGACACCATTCGGTAAGGCGCTCTTTATGAGCCTATCATCTAAATAAGGGAAGATGAAAACCCCCAGGTTCCGGAAGTAAGTGGCGAGGACCACCTGAAGACCATGGGGGCCAATGCCAGCCTGAAGGAAAATACTCTGCACTGGAAGTGCTGGCCCCCCAGCACAAAGTGGAGGAACTTTCCGTGAAGAGGATGGATCGGAATGTGCATGTACACATCCTTCAGATCCAGGGAGCATAGCCATTCATCCTTGAAAAGGTAAGGGAGCAGCATCCCTAGGGAGACCATTTTGAACTTTTCCTGCACCAAAAAGGGTTTAAGTTCCATAGATCCATGATGGGCTGGACCCCCCCCCCATATTCTTGGGGACCAGGAAGTACCGGGAGTAGAAGCCTCGCCCGATCTGAGCTGGGGGGCACTGGCTCGATGGCTAGCTCAGCCAACAGGGCAGTGACTTCTGTTTGGAGAAGACTGCAATGATGCAGGTCAAGAGAGTACTCCCCTGGGAAGAAATGAGGTGTTAGCTGGGTAAAGGGCAACAAGTACCTGCTACGGACAATATGTATGACCCAGATGTCCATGGTGATGAGAGGCCACCTGTGTGCAAAGTGGATGAGCCGTCCCCCCACTTCAGGGGGTACCCCATTGGGGACTGTGTGATTGGCCATGCTCCTGAGGAATCAGTCAGAAACTTGCCCCCGGCTGCAACTGAGGTGTGGGTTGGGCCTTCTGATTCTCTGCATGCTTCTGCTTGCATGGGGGGCCTGTGCCTTTGGCTGAGTACTCTGAAGGCTTTGGAAGTATTGGGGCTTCCACTGGTAAAAGGACTTCTTCCCTTGGTATTTCTCTTTCTTTCTCGATGGGTCAGCCATGTTATGCGAGAGCCTGGAGATGGTAATCTGCTCCTTCTCAATCTCACCTGTCCTTTCCTCCATCGGCTCACTGAAGTGGTTCTCTCCCTGGCAGGGCACATCCGCCAGCTTGTCCTGGACCCACTGTTCCAGGTCCGAGGACTGAAGCCAAAAAAGATGGTGCGCCCCGATGCCCACTGCTGCCACCCGGGCCAACTGGAAACCATCATAGGTGGCCCAAATCATGTATTTCAAGCAGTCTTTTCCATGGCCCACCAGGCCTTGGAAGTAATCGAGGCACTCCGCTGGTATGATGGAACTGAATTCACTGAGGTCTCCCATGTGGTCCTTCAAAAACATGCCCATGTAGAGTTGGGTAGGAGAGTAAGCAGGTGACCAGCATGAAGCCCTGATAAAATGTTCTTCCAAAGGCATCGAGGGATTAAATGTATCTGTACAGCACTGCATGTGTCTTGTAGCACTATATAAATATTCAATAGTAGTAGTAGTAGTAATAGTCCTGGCCTTCCGGTCAGGTGGAAGAGGATTGGGATTTTGAGCTCTTAATCCACCTCATGGTGGACTCTACCAAGGAGTGCTAGGGTATCTGAGGCTTATCAAAGCCCAGAGCCTCTAAACTCGATACATGGAATCAAGCAGCCGACTGATGGCCGGCACAGTTAGGTGGGTCTCCTTGGGCACTGAGGGGTATTGGAGGATCTCCAACTCCTCGAGCGAGAACGGAATGGCCTTCGTCATGTCCTGGACAAAGTCTTGGAAGGGCATGTACTCCAGTGGAGACTTCTTTCTCTCTAATACAGAGAGAGGAAGGGTCTGAGGGCAAGTCTGGGAACTCGCACTCTGAAACTGGCAACTCCTCTTCAGTCTCCCATCCTCGGAGTCAGACTCAGAGAGGAAGTCAAAATAGCCCTTGGTCTCCTCTTGGCACCACCGCTGCTTGGGCAGGAAAGGCGGGCACCGATGACATGCCTCACGAGGGCGCTGGTGCACAGGGTATTGGAGACCAAGACATTGGCTAGAGAGATGGCAGTCGGAACCAGTGTGGACTCAGACTGCTGACCTGATGTCCCCACCTTGGCAGGGAGGGCATGGGTCTCCAGGATCAGTTGTACGGCATGTGGCGATGCTGCTAAAGCCAGCGGCACCACCAAGGCCTGTGCAGCCTGAAGTGCCACCATGTGCACCTCAAGGACCCGAAGGTGCTCAGTCAGCACTACTGTCTCCAATGTCGTCAAGGCCGGGACAACCTCGGCCACAGACTCCAGCACCCGTCTCGGGGACTCCATGATGATGAGTCAATTCCTCCTGCCAGGGCAGCTTGGCAGGCTGCTCCCGGCCATCGCCTTCAGCGTTGCATCAAGAAGGGCTCCAGTGTCAATGTTCGTGGCCTTTGGCCTGGTTCTCAGCAGCCCCCTTTGATGTTGACAGAGCGGATGACAGTTTTTTCCTTGGTTCCGACCAGAGCTCGATGGACAACCTCCGCCCTAGGGTACCATGGCCCCTTGGCTCTGAGTGAGCACAGGCAGCATGCGATGCCGAAGCTTTGGAGGAGCCCCACAAAGGCATCGATGGCCGAGGTCAAGGATGCAGACTGACAGCTCAAAGAAGGAATCATGATGCTTCTCCTGGCCCTTACTGGTCATCTGTAAGCAGAGATTACAGGAGGGTGGCTTGTGGTCAGGGCCAAGGGGAGGAGTGGCCTAGTGGTTGGGGCAGGTTACCTCAGGCTGGCAGGTCGGGGGTTCAAATCCTACTAGAGGACAGCATCCTTGAGCCGGAAGGACTGGGGTTTCTAGTCCCACAGGTACTCCTTGTGGTCTTGGGCAAGCCACTTAACCCTCCATTGCCCATGTTCCCTGTAAGTATTAGCATATGTGTCTCATATCCCCTCGTGTTAAATGTATCCCTCAATTATGTTGTGACCACTTTGATTGAAGGATAAGGTGGTATACAAAACTGTCTAAATAAATAAATAAAATAAATTATGTTGGTGCACACAGAGTGCACTTTTTCAATCTGCTGGCTGGTTTAGACATGAACCGTAAAATGGCCACCGCAAAATCAAAGGGCTCAATGTCTCCAGCCAGCAAAAAACAGATGAAAAAATCCCAACATTTAAAACCTTAAAATGAATTTCAAAGAATGGCGTTGGCAGGAGTCTGCACACCAGACAGGCAGTAGGCACTAGAAAACAAGAAAAACCCCCACAAAGGGGCAAGAAATGGATCATCTTTTTCCAGTGACGACAGGAACACATCCTAGGGGGCTCCATGGAAAAAGACTGGAGATGAGATGGCACCACGCATGCACGATGGAGGCTCCCAATGGAAGCTGGGGAGCGTTCCCGCACAGGGCTCCATTGGGGATGTCACCCATATGCGAGGACTTACTTCTTGGTCACGGAGAATTATTACTTATAGTACAGATATTTTGGGGCTACAGCTTTGCTGCCCTGAATGAGTCTGATCTTGGCTGATCTTAGAAGCTAAGCAGGGTCAGGTCCAGCTAGTACTTGGATGAGTAACCAGTTTGGAATACCAGGTGCTGTAGACTTACTGTGCAGAAAAAAGGCCTGGCAACCTACTTCTGCTCACATTCTGCCAAGAAAATCCTGGAACTTGGTCACCAGGAGTCAGCAATGACTCAATGGCATAGACAGATGGTACATGAGCTTAATCTAAGCAATGATTTTTTAATAAACTGTACAGAGATCTGATGGAGCAGATATATTTTTCATAGAAGCTAATATTTTTTCAAGGCAGGATTGAAAGTGGACCAAAAACTAGGTCGGGTGGAGTTAAGAGCCTCTGGGGTTATTATCTCAGCAATGAGTCTTCTGCTTGAAGACCTTTATTAGTCTGAGACGCAATCTTTCAAATCGGAAATGAAGCAGCCTTCCCAGAGCCATTATCAATATCATCCCCAGATATTTATTTATTTATTTACTATTTAGCTCACAACGTATGCTGTTGGTCTTTAAGACAGAAGGTAGCAGCATGATTACCGACATTCTAAACAGTGCTGGCAAGTATTTCATCTTTAATGGTGTAAATATTTGCAATAAAGTGCATAGAAAAAATCATTAGTGGGAAGATCGGAGGCTTGTGTCTAGGGCTCTGCTGCTGCTGTCTGAGTCATTGCTCGGAGAGGGAAGAACACTAAGGAGAGCTGTTGCAGGCACCTTTGTGGCCACCCCCTTGTGAAGTCATTGTGACAAGGCACCAAGGGAGCATTTAAACCAGCAAGGAAGCCCTCTAGGCCATGGTCCGAAGGGGTGGGTTCGAAGGGGCACCAACAAAACATTGACAGAGGCTATGAAAGCAGTTTGTGCCTTCTGAGATCAGGTACTTTTTTCTTTTTCCGTTTCCCTGCTGTGTTAGCTCAATGGGTATACTGCCTTGCCTGCATGGAGCAAAGGAAAGCAAAGAACATGCCCAAATCTGTGCCTGCTATTCAGCCTCCGGGCAAAGTAGTGAGGCCTTTGGACAAGAACTTTGTCGCTGGTGCCTGCTTGCAGCTCTTCTCTGAGGGAGCATCCATCAGCTCCACAGAAAGGAATTCTCCACCTTTTCCCAAACCACAATCGTCATCTACTGTGGTTTCGGATACCTCTTCAGAATTAGTGACTGTCCCTTTACCACCCAGTCCCCTGCCGAAGCCAGTTGCATGGAAGAGGACAGGTTGTTTCTATACCATCCCAGGATATTACCATGAAGGACTTATGGCTTGTCATCTCTAAGGATCTGAGTGAATCTATTCAGAGGTTATCGAATGCTCCTGTGGATCCTTCCCTGTTTTAACCTTCTTAACAGAGACAACACCCTCAGCAGCTTCCAGAGGAATACCCAGCCGCTTTTTCCCCGAGATCCCCTCCTGCAGAGGGTAGTGGACCTTTTTGACCATTTCCAAATGTCTGCTGGAGTAGAGATACAAAATCTTGCGAAAACGCCGCCAAACCTGATTAAAATATTGATGGTACTTGCGGCACATAAGGAACAGAAGGCGGCCCTGCAATAGGCTCAGGCAAGAGCTGCGGAGGCGAATTAGCATCCAATAAAGATAAGGAAGCAAGTTTAGAACCCTCTGCACTGGTTTCTAAAAGCTGCTCCATATCTGTAGTCTCCTGAACGCAGGATTTACAAACCCCCGAGTCAGATAAAGTTCCTCTCCTAGAGCCACAAACCAAACACTGTGTCTTGGACGGCATTACTCCGCTATAGCTCCAAAGAAAACACTCCTAACTTTAACTTATATTAATAAAAATTATTTTTTTTTATATGAGCATACCCAGCAAACAGTTCAAAATGAGATTAAAATGAAATTAAAACCATTCCCTCTAAAAGAAACCTAAAAAACCCCGAAGTTTCTGCGTTCCAAAGAAACCTCACTTACTGTTTGCCGTTTTCTCGTGCACGCACCGAACAGCGTGGCCTGCACTGAAGCCAACTGCCATCACCGACTAGCTGCGCAGCAGAGAATTACTATCTCAGTGTCGCAGCAAGGAGAAAACCCCCTTAATCAGTTCAGGATAACCGGTTCTCCCCACGCTACTAGTTTCAGCGTCGGAGGAGAAACTGAAAGCGCCGGACAGCAATGAAGCTGAAAACAAACGAATACCACCTCCGGCGGCACGATCACATGTGTGCCTCTCGGGGAACAGCTCTGAGCTGCAACGACTCTGCCGTTTCTTTCGCTCCTCACCTAAGGTAAGTAGGTTCGTGAGACGAAAAAGTTTTACATGAATTGAGCCACGCTAAATAAAAGCAAATAGATAAACGCGGCTTTTAGCAGGCAGAGAAGAAAATAAAAGGAGAGGGGGGGGGGCGCACCACTGGACTCCTTAAGCCACTGTTACTCCATTAAAGAATGAATAAATAAATTTAACTAAATAAATTTAAATAAATTCCAGAAAACTGCCTAATTGTCCCTCCAGTGAGCCCAGAATCTCTAGGCTCAACAACCTCCAGCTGCTTTGAGACTGAACAAACTGCAGCAAGGAGGCGGTCCCTCGGGTATTTGTACTGGTGACATCAAAGAAAGTCATTGTTCAGTCTCCAAGCTGCTGGAGGAACCTATATCCCCAGAGATTCCGGGACTGGACTGGAGAGACGATAAGGAATTCACAATTTCATAATGTCCGCTAAATCACCTATTGTCTGCTGAAATTCTGTTAGATAAATATTTTAAGGAGATATTGCTATTGCCAGATGCTGTTGCAGTTCAAAAATGTCTCTATTTGCCTGCTAAACTTCCTAAAGAGGTTGTTGGGGGAGAGGGTGTGGATGCGTTATCTCCTAATCAGAATAGGACTATATTTTGTGAGGATTCCTCAGATGCTATATCTAAGAGAGCCACTTTACTTGTGACTTTTCTTTCAGTAGCTGACAAAATCAAGGTTTTGAAACTTTTCTTTAAACATTAGGATGCGATTTTCTGTGGTCAGAAGCTGAATGTATTTCCTGATGTCTCCAGGAATTCAACTTCATAGGAAACAGTTTCTAGCCTTGATGTCTAGGGTGTTGGGAGCAACTTTTTTTTTGCACTTTCTGTGAATGGCCGACATCGTACCTCTACACAAAAGTGGTAACAGGGAAGAAGTGTCAAACTCAGACTCAAATTGAAGAGATAGATAACAAATTGATTATAGATACTGCCAAGATAGCAACAAAGGGGGAAACGATCATATTGGGTGACTTTAATCTACCCGATGGGTAGATTGGGTGACTTTAATCTACCCAATGTGGATTGGATTACTCCTCCTACAAATCTGGAAAGAAGCAAAAAAATTGTGGATGCTATCAAAGACGCGTTACTTAGACAAATGGTGATAGAACCAACCAGGGAAAGCTCAACGCTGGATTTGGTGCTCACCAACAGTGTCACCAGTAGTCGGCCCGTAGCATAGGCATATGGGATAGACGGCCTGGGGACCCTTTATTGAAAGACTGGAGCAATGCTTTAGGCTTGCATTACGTCCTGGGAGTTGTAGTATTTTTCCCTTTTCAATAAGATGCAGTTGTGGTGCGAGTGGTTCAGACAATGACAGGCTTTTAATTCCCCTCCCGGGGCGGATTCAAACACAAAATAACTCAGGACAAAAAGCCATACACTCTGGCACAAAATAAAAAAGGAAATAATAACAGCTTCTCAACTTAAATCCAAAGTTCCATAGTATTTACAGCATACAGTCACTTTGTATAAGCAAGGAAAATCCTGTGCTCTTCAACTGCCAGTTTAAACAGCTTTCACAGATCACCTGGCTCAGCACAGAGAAATTATATCATCTGTAACCATTAAAGTACAGTCCATTTGGTTATCTGATATTTCTTCTTCCTGAGGATCAATCAGCATTGACTCATGCTGATTCTCTGGTAAGTACAACTTCTGCTTGGTATACAACGTTTCCAAACTTCCACCCTCTATCTCAGGGGTTCTCAACCCTGTCCTCGGGACCCACCTAGCCAGTCGGGTTTTCAGGATAACCACAATGAATATGCATGAGAGAGATTTGCATATAATGGAGGCAGCGTATGCAAATCTCTCTCATACATATTCATTGTGGTTATCCTGAAAACCCGACTGGCTAGGTGGGTCCCGAGGACAGGGTTGAGAACCCCTGCTCTATCTGTTCCTGAGGCTTCTCTATCAAGCCCTCCGTGAGATAGGGTTCAGTATTACCATATATCTTAGAATAGCAGAGAGGAGAGTCCCACCCTTTTGGGTTTCTATAAGAGAACTTCTTATCACCACTTTTATCCTTATAGTAATTAGACAGCCTACCTTCTGGCTTAGAGACAGGGGAAAGTCCGTGCACAGCCTGGTCAGGAAGGGGTTTAAACCTCAGAGGTTTTCCTCTGTACTTTGGCTTCTCAACCTCTTCCTCTGACATGCAAATGTCCTCCACCGAATACCTTTCACTCCCTGGAGCTTGCAAGTGCTTCCCAGATAGCTTTACTGGTAACGTTTCCCTCTGTGTGTCTTCCCAATAGGACAATTGCCTGGAGTTCTTGCCACAGGGTTTTTGGGCCCTGCTCCTCCAGTTATTCCTGCTGGTTACTTCCTGTATTTCTCTATCACTCTCAGAATCACAATCCTCTGAGTCACTTATGTACTTTCTCTCGTGCTTCCTTCCACACTGAAACACACATTGCTTCTGAGTCTCAGACTTCAGCTCACTCAGCTTTCCCAGCTGGGTCTGTCCAAGCTTTCTCTCTCTCTCTCGTTCTCCAGTTCCTCTGCTCCTCCTGTTCTTTGCTTTTCCGTGCTTCTCTTGCTTCCTTTGCAGCCCTTCACACTGAAACTCTAATGAGCGTTTCTTATATGTCTGGTTTGGAGCTAATCTAGCCCTTCCCCCTCTCAGGTGAAAACTATTGGGCTCAGGAGATGGGGATTGTTTGCTAGCTGGGCGGGGCTGCTGCACTCGTGGCTGGGTTTGTTTATGTTGCTCCTGGCAACTGGGAGTCCTATGCTTTGCCTTCCTGTCAGCAACAGACCTACTTCTCTCAAGTTCCTCTGTTTGCATGGCAAAGGACGTCTCTTCCCCATTACAACAGTGATAGCGTGTCGAATGTCTGGGTGAGTGCCCCTGTGAGCAACAGTGATCATCACACGGTGTGGTTTGAGATAGGGAGACTATGATAAAATCAGGAAAATAGTTAAGAAAAAACTAAAAGGAGCAGTTGCAAAGGTTAAAGACTTACATCAAGGTTGGGTGTTGTTTAAAAATACTATCTTGGAAGCCCAGACCAGCTGTATTCCACACTTTAAGAAAAGTGGAAGGAAGTCCAAAAAACTGCCAGCATGGTTTAAAGGTGAGGTCAGAGAAGCTGTTGCCAAAAAAGCATCTTTCAGGAAATGGAAAAAAGTGCCAAACGACAAAACCTAGCAGGTCTGCAATCTCATATTTCAGTACTTTCAACACCCTTGGATGTATACCATTCAACCCAGGTGATTTGCTACTCTTCAGTTTATCTAATAGTTGTAATACATCTTCCCAATGTATCAATATTTCCTTCAATTCTTCCGCACCTTTAAATACCACTTCAGTCATGGGTAACATCCCTACATCTTCCTCAGTAAAGATCGAAGCAAAGAATTCATTCAGTCTCTCCGCTATCGCCTTGTCGCCTCTTAGTGCCCCTTTAACCCCTCTATCATCTAATGGACCAACTGACTCTCTCAAAGGTTTTTTTGCTACGAATGTACTTGAAAAAGTCTTTATTTCGCGTTTTTGCTTCCGCAGCAAGCTTCTTCTCAAATTCTCCCTTTGCCTGCCTTATCAATGCCTTGCATTTGACTTGCCAGTGCTTGTGCTGTGCAAGCTCAAAGTCCTAAACTTCAAAAACACTGACTTCAATAAAATGGCCGAGTACCTAAAGGAGGAGCTGACAGGGTGGAAGGGGATAAGGGAAGTGGAATTGCAATGGGCTAAACTAAAAGGGGCAATAAAAGGGGCAACAGATAAATATGTAAGAAAAGTAAATAAAAACAAGAGGAGAAGGAAACCTATTTGGTTTTCCAAAGAAGTGGCTGCTCAAATAAGGGCAAAAAACACAGCTTTTGCAAAATTCAAAAGCTTGCAAACAGAACACAGAAATGAATTCAGGATCAAACTCATGGAGACAAAAGAGAAATAAGGATAGCAAAATCACAGGCAGAGGAAAAGATGGCTAAAGATGTTAAGTGCGGTGACAAAACTTTCTTCAGGTATATTCGGGAAAGGAAGAAGATCAGAGGTGGAATTGCAGGACTCAGAAGTGCTGGAAACGGACTCGTGGAAAATGACATTGATAAAGCAAAATTACTAAACAAATACTTCTGCTCTGTTTTTACTAAAGAAAATCCTGCAGAAGGACCACCTGTGACTCCCAAATATAAAAATGGGAATGAGGTAGATACCACACCATTCAGAGAGGATGAGGTTTTAGAACAACTTGCAAAACTGAAAGTGGACAAGGCCATGGGACCAGATGAGATACATCCCAGGATACTGAAAGAGCTCAGAGAGGTTCTTGCAGGGCCGTTAAAGGATGTTTTCAACAGATCCTTGGAAACAGGAGAGGTTCCTCAGGACTGCAGAATAGCTGACGTCGTACCTATACACAAAAGTGGTGACAGGGAAAAAGTGTCAAACTACAGGCCCGTGAGCCTTACGTCGGTGGCGGGAAAAGTAATGGAGGCGCTCCTGAAAGAGCGAATAGTGAACTTTCTCAAAATCAGCGGGTTACAGGATCCGAGGCAACATGGTTTTACCGAGGGACGATCTTGCAAAGACAAATCTCATTGAGTTCTTTGACTGGCTGATCAGAGAACTGGATCAAGGGACATGCGATGGATGTCATCTACCTGGATTTCAGCAAAGCCTTCGATACTGTCCCTCATAGGAGGCTTATCAAACTCGGTAGTTTTGGGATGGGTCCCAAGGTGGTAAACTGGATCAGAAATTGGTTGACTGACAGACAACAGAAGGTGATGATAAATGGAGCTCACTCGGATGAAAGGAAGATGATTAGCGTGGTGCCTCAGGGTTCGGTCCTAGGCCCGGCACTGTTCAATGTATTTGTGAGTGATATTGCTGAAGGACTGAATGGAAAAGTCTGTCTTTTTGCAGATGACACGAAAATTTGCAACAGAGTGGACGCCCCCCGAGGGAGTGCTTAACATGAGGAGGGATCTGCAAAAGCTGGAGGAATGGTCTGATGCTTGGCAATTGAGATTTAATGCGAAGAAGTGAAGTGTCATGCACTTGGGTAGCAGAAATCCAAAGGAAATGTACACGATAGGGGGCGAGAGGTTGGTGTGCACGGAGCAGGAGAAAGACCTCAGTGTGATTATTTCTGTAGATCTCAAGGTGGCAAAACAGTGCGACAAGGCAGTGGCAAAAGCCAGGAGGATGTTGGGCTGCATTCGAAAAGGAATTACCAGCAGAAAGGAAGGAGTACTAGTGCCACTGGTGAGGCCTCACTTGGAATACTGTGTTCAGTTTTGGAGACCGTATCTTGCAAAGGATGTAAAAAGAATGGAAGCTGTTCAGAGGAAGGCGACCAAAATGATTTGGAGCCTGCGTCAGAAGCCTTATGAGGAGAGACTTGAAGACCTAAATATGTACACTTTGGAGGAGAGGAGGGATAGGGGAGATATGATTCAGACCTTTAAATACTTAGAGAAATAATGAACAAACCAACCTCTTCCAGAGACGGGGAAGCTGTAAAACTAGAGGGCATGACATGAAGCTGCAAGGTGGTAAATTGAAAGGCAATGTCAGGAAATACTTTTTTACTGAAAGGGTGGTGCCCTCCCGATGGAGGTGGTGGGGGCAAACACAGTGACGAAATTCAAAGTGGCCTGGGACAGACACAGTGGATCACTTTACAGCAACAAGATTAAATCAAAATAAACTGAACCATCTAATTTCTCAACAAATAGGGGTGTCCTACATGGCGCGATGGGAGGGAGGAGCGGTGGGTTCACCCCTAAACAAACAAAGAAACAAAGATATGGGGAGGGGTGAAGACATGGGGAGGGGTGCACCTGCTCCTGGTGGGTGCACCACTAAGCAAAGACATGGGTAGGGGTGCACCTACTCCCTAAAAGACATGGGAAAGGGTGCACCTACTCCTGGCCATATTACTGGGCAGACTAGATGGACCATACTGGTCTTTATCTGCCGTCATTTACTATGTTAATATGTGCAAGTGCATTTTTTCTTTTACGATTCATCTCATTTAGAGAAATTTCTGGTGGATAAGAAAGTTCTGGGATAATTGGAGTTAAGAATTAAGCCCTTTAATCTTTATTTAGGGGGGGGGGGGGTCCTTCCCTTTTGGCCCTCCTATATTTCTTTGGGAATTTTCTTGTTGCATTTGCTTCTTTTCTTCCCTTGATGTGGACTGTTGCTCAATTGCTTATGACTGTTAAGAGATTATATTACCTTGGTTAGAATACTTGTATGAAGTATAGCTTGTAACTTAAATTTAATCTGTATATATGCAAAAGGCTAAAACAAAAAAAGAAAATCAGTGTGATGTAAGTAACAGTGTTAGAAGAAGCCAAAGTGGGTAATCTAGAAAATGTATTACACTTGGAAACTTTTTTTTGGTTTGTTAGTACTAGTTTGAATTCATTTTCAATAGTACACTCCAATGATATGCATTAACCCTTTCCCTATATATGAAAAGATTAGTTAGGACTCTGTCTTTCCGTCACATAAGCTCAGAGTAACAAACATGCCTTTTAAGGAGCCAATGCCCCTACTGAAATCAAGGATCTAAGTGTTTAATTTTATGCAAGTATTTTTGTAATGGGGCCCCTTCCTGCAATGCAGCAGATAAGCTAGAATCTCAAAGCTGAACTTAAGAACATAAGAAATGCCATGCTGAGTCAGACCTAGGTCCATCAAGCCCAGTATCTTGTTTCCAACCGTGGCCAATCTAGGTCACAAGTACCTAGCAGCTTCCCAAAAAGAGACACAGGTTCGATAATGTATGTATTGGGGCAAGCAGTGGATAGCCCGGGTCCTCTTTAATAATGGTTTATGGACCTTTCCTCCAGGTACTTGTCCAAACTTTCTTAAACTCAGCTACACTAACAGCTTTTACTACATCTTCCAGTAACGAATTCCAGAGTTCGATTACACGTCGAGTGAAAAAATATTTTCTCTTATTAATCTTAAACTGATTGCACTGTAGCTTCATTGCATGTCCCCTAGTCTTTCTACTTTTTGATGGCATAAACAATCAATCTACGTTTACCCGTTCCACTCTAATCATTAATTCATAGACCTCTCTCATATCTCCCCCTCAGCCGTCTCTTTTCCAGGTTGAAAAGCCCTAATCTTTTAAGCCTTTCCTCATAGGGATATCCTTCCATCCCCTTCACCATTTTGATGGCTCTTCTCTGTACCTTTTCTAACTCCACTTTATCTTTTTTAAGATATGGCGACCAGAATTGCACACAATATTCAAGGTGCGGTCATACCATGGAACAATACAGAAGGATTATAGCCATCTTCTATAGTACATAGCTCAAACTCATTAAGAACCAAGTGATATCAGAAGGCATTAACTGTCCTGGGAGGGAGCTGAACAGCAAAAAGGCAGGCAGGAAAGGACTAAATGGCTGAAGGGCAGGGCAAGTGGTGTGGTAGTCTGGCAGCTTAGTTAGTAGCATAGGTTATGGGAAGACAGAAAAATTGAGAATGTGAGTGTAATGGGAGGAGTAAATTGAAGGAGAGAGGATCAGATTTATGCACCTTAGGTACCATATACAAAACTGGAACCACTGGAGAGGTGATGTTCAAAAACTGTAATTCATGATGGGTTATCCAGTGCCGCTCAAATGCTTCCTGAGTCAAAACTCGAATTGTAGACATCAACTCACGCATGGGATCGATCTCTAACACCTCATAATACTTTGGATCAGCCAAATGGGATATAACTTTCTGATGGTAATCCTCTTGACATAATAAGACCGTAGCTCCCCCTTTATCCGCCCTCCGAATTACCACCCCAGACTCATCCCTCAATGAGCGAAGCACCTGAAATTGCTGCCCTGTCAAATTAGAACTATATTTCTTCTTGCTGCCTTCCAATTTCCCTAAATCATTTCAAAATCTAGTGTTGCGTGATTTATTGAGGGATGAGTCTGGGGTGGTAATGAATTCCAGTTTTTGAACATCACCTCTCCAGTGGTTCCAGTTTTGTATATGGTACCTAAGGTGCATAAATCTTTGCATGATCCCCCGGGGAGGCCGATTGTCTCATGCCGCGACTCGGTTCTAGAACCCTTATCTCAGTTTTGTGACCACTTTTTGCAGCCATTGATGAACTCGGCCCGGTCTCATGTACGGGATTCGTTCCATCTACTATCTGAGGTGTCGAGATTGACCCTTCCTGAGGGAGTGCTGCTGGTGACCATTGACGTGGTCTCATTATATACGAACATCCCTCAACGGGGGGCATATGAGGTTTTGGAGCGTATGGATTGGTCTCTGCCTCCTCGTTTACCGAAGTCATTTGTTTTGAAGCTACTTGAATTGGTGCTCTTCAACAACTATTTTTTGTATGAACGCAAATTTTATCATCAGATTTACGGTGTGGCAATGGGGGCCACGGTTGCCCCCTCTGTAGCGTCGTTATATGTGACAAATTTTGAAGAGCAACATGTCTACAGTTCCTTGTGGTTTCAACAGGTACTCTTATGGAGGAGATTTTTGGACGATATTTTTTTCATTTGGGGGGCATCGGAGGCCTCTTTGCATGAGTTTTTGCTATGGTTAAACTCTTTGGACATCAATTTGCAGTTTACGGCTCATTTTCATCATCAGCAGATAGAATATCTGGATATTTTACTATATCTTCGTGGAACTCGATTATGTAGTACTCTGTATCGCAAGCCCGTTCAAAAAAATGTTCTATTAAAATATTCCAGCTTTCATCCTCCAGCAATGAGGAAAAGCCTCCCTTTTGGACAGTTTTTACACATTAGGAGGTTGTGCTCATCAGTGGGGGAGTACCGACTGCATGCCAGAGCTTTGAGTCAACGTTTGTGTCACAGGGGGTACCCGGAGGATTTGGTCCGAAAAGCCTTTAAAAGAGCCCTTTATAATCATCCTGAGTGGTGGGGGGCCCATGGGGAATCTCAGCCTATAACTTCATCTATTGGAAGGCAGAGGGATGTGGTGATCAGCATATTACCGTATTTACCCACGGTCTCGACCTTGGTGCATATTTTGAAAAAACATTGGGCTTTGCTGTCTCTCCATACTTGTTTTTGTAAGCCATTGATGATAGCTTACAGACGCTCTCGCACGATAGGGGATTGGGTGATTCGGACCCAGCTCCGGGAACAGGTTGAGCCATTGGGGTTACAACGGGGACACTATGCCTGTGGGAGGTGTGATTTCTGTGTTTTGGCGCTGCAAGGGGAGGTCTGGGAAGACCCAAACACAGGGTTTAAGTACCGTTCAATAACACATTCCACTTGTAAATCTGATTTTGTGGTGTATATGCTGGTGTGCCCTTGTGGTCTCAAGTATGTGGGTCGCACTATCAGACCGGTTCGGAAACGTTTATTACAGCATAGATCACGCATTGATAAGCGACAAGAAGGGGCTCCAGGAGTTTCACATTGCCAACATATGAATCATCACTTTAACGATCTAAGGTGGAGGGTTTTAGATGTGGTAGCCCCAGTGTTGCGGGGGGGTGATCGATTGGCCCGATTGCATTTTAAAGAACAGCAGTGGATTTTTCGTCTCCAATCGATGGCACCGAATGGGATGAATGCTGACATTGACTGGTGGGGGTTGCATTTAGGAGCTCAATAAAGTTGTTGAGCTGTGGACCTTTGAACTCTGACGTCATTGTATCACCTGATTTAAGCGGTGTGATTCTTACGGGGTTCATACTGCCTGACGAAGAGCTGTGGAAGAAGGAAGAACAGACGGCTTGAAACACCTTTGGTGTCGCGCTTGAACCTCGTTATGTGGAGTGGTGGAGCGGTGTTGGTCACTTGTCGGTTAACTCATGAGCCCTTAATTCTTGGAGGCAAGAGGAGTGAATTTCGGAGACTATCACGGACAGAGTGAAGGGGACCCGTTCCGTAACAGCTAAGTTCTCTAAAATATCTTTACGTTTGAAGGGGGACTTTTGGAGCTGTGAATTTGGGTTTTGTGTAGCCCGAGGACCATTTGGGATCCAATAGACTCTTTTTGAAGTTTTAAAAAAAAGATTTTTGCTGACAACAGCAGTGTGCTGATTTGGTCGGCTTGGCTGGGAAACAGCCGTTTTCAATTATGAGTAAAAAGGAGGGTTCACTTGAGGAGATGAAAAGTTTCGTCTCACGGTGAACAATCCGACAAAAAATTTTGACACTTATGTGTGGGGATAGCTGTTGGTTTTAGAGTTTAGGGTAACATTTGTAGTTGTTTGGGTTGGTGATATATTATAGGGGAATCATGTTTTTCTAGTTTACATTTAGAACCCATAGCAAACCCGCCGTACCCTGACAGCATTACCAGAACTCACAAAGCACCATACCCTGCCTATCAAAAGGCAACACTGCAAATATTAAACCAATACATTTCAGAGAATACTGGGGAAAGAGAACAAGTGGCAACGTCAAATAGGAATTACATAAACAGAATACCTCAGCTCAGTTACACATGCAGAACATAGACCATCACCAAACAAGGAATCACAATTTAGAAACAGGAAGGCAATAATTAAACTGGGAACCCCAAAAGCCAAACTTGGAATGTACAACAACACTGTAGAAATAAAACTATAAATTAATTTCCTCTTGTACCAAACAAAGCGCAGACATTAATGATGCACATTTCCCAGAGCTTTCATATTCCAGTTAATAAATTCAAAATAAAGAGATATCTTTCTACCTTTTGTGCATTTTTTTTCAGTTGCAATTGGTCCAGCCACTTTCTTCTGGTTTCTTCATGTTTTCTGCTAACTCTCCATCGTCTGCTGTCCATTTGTCCTTTCTTCTTTCTTCTAGTTTTTTTTCCATTCCCTCTCTCTACATCTGCTTTAACATACTAATCTTTCTCCTTTTGCTCTTTCCTCATTCCTATTTCATCCACACAAATTTTACCCCTCCATCCTCAATCCCCAATTACTCTCCCAATACCCGGCCAATTGTAGATTTTTCATCCCTCCTACACAAAATATTTTTCCCCTCTCCATTTTACTCTCCCAGCCCCATCCCATTCTAATCCTCCCCCAACATCAGCTCCCTTCTAGTTCCAGTCTCACCCAGCATCCATTCCCTTCTAGTCCCTGCATCAGCCCATTTCCAGTCCTAGCCCCCCCATCAGCCCATTTCCAGTCCTAGCTCCCCCATCCATTTCCAGTCCAAGTCCCTTCATCAGCTCATTTCCAATCCTAGCCCCTCGCCATCAGCCCATTTCTAGTCATTTCCTAGCCCCACCATCAGCCCATGTCAAATCATAGCTCCCCTCCACTCAGCCCAATTCCAGTCCAAGCCCCCCCATGAGCCTACTTCCAGTTCTAGCCCCTCCATGAGTCCATTTCAATTCAAGCCCCCACCACAGCCCATTTCCAATCTGAGCTCCCCCCAACAGCCCATTTCCAGTCCTATCCTAGCTGTTCCATCAGCCCATTTTCAGTCCTAGCTCCCTTCCCTCACAGCCCATTTCCATTCCAAGCCCCCTCCCCATCATCTATTTGCAGTTCAAGCCTCCCCTTCCACTCAGCCCATTTCCAGTCCTAGCAACCCCCCAACCCATTACCAGTCCTAGCCCCCGTCAATCAACTTCCAGTCCTAACCCCCATCACCCCATTTTCAGTTTAAGCCCCCCCTATAACCCATTACCAGTCCTAACCCCCCATCAGCCCATTTCCAGTCAGCCCCCCATAGCCCATTGCCAGTCCTAAACCCCCCCATCAGCCCACAGCCCATTACCAGTCCTAACCACATCAGCCCACCTCAAGTCCTAACCCCTCCCCATCAGCCCATTTCATGTCCTAGCCCCCCCATAGCCCATTATCAGTCCTAACCCCCCCCATCAGCCCACTACCAGTCCTAACCCCCCCATCAGCCCACTACCAATCTTAACCCCCAATCACCCCATTTCCAGACAGCCCCCATCAGCCCATAGCCCATTACCAGTCCTAACCCCCAACACCCCATTTCCAGACAGCCCTCATCAGCCCACAGCCCATTGCCAGTCTTAACCCCCCATAGCCCCGTGCCAGTCTTAACCCCCCCCATAGCCCATTGCCAGTCCTAACCCCCCATCACCCCATTTCCAGACAGCCCTCATCAGCCCACAGCCCATTGCCAGTCTTAACCCCCCCATAGCCCATTGCCAGTCTTAACCCCCCCTCCCCAGCCCACTGCCAGTCTTAACCCCCCCTAGCCCATTGCCAGTCTTAACCCCCCCTCCCCAGCCCACTGCCAGTCTTAACCCCCCCAGCCCATTGCCAGTCTTAAAACCCAGTCTTAACCCCCCCTGCCCAGTGCCAGTCTTAACCCCCCAATAGCCCATTGACAGACTTAACCCACACTCCCCAGCCCAATGCCATTATTAACCCCCCCTAGCCCATTGCCAGTCTTAACCCCCCCTCCCTCCCCACCTCCCTACCCCATTGCCAGTCTTAACCCCCCCCCCCCAGCCCATTGCCAGTCCTACCCGCCCCCCCCCCGGGCTCATGGCAATTTAAAAAAAAAAAAAAAAAAGCTGGCCGCTGCCACCGCATGGAGTGTCCCGCGGGGCTCCCTCTGCCCGGCGGAACTCTCCCGGCGCGGCTGAGCCCCTCTGTGCCGGCTTGCAGATACGCGAAGGGATAGTGTCTCCCTCGCGTCTCTGTTAAGCCCGCAGGGGCAGATGGGAAATTTCCCATCAGCCCCTGCTTCCCATTAGCCCCTGCGGGCTTAACAGAGACGCGAGGGAGACACTCTCCCTTCGCGTATCTGCAAGCCGGCACAGAGGGGCTCAGCCGCGCCGGAAGAGTTCCGCCGGGCAGAGGGAGCCCCGTGGGACACTCCATGCCGCCGCGGCGGCAGAGGCCAGCTTTTTTTTTTTAAATTTAATTAAGAAAATAAGCAGAATGTTCTTTGCGCGGGGCCCCCCGAAACGCGGGGCCCTGTGCAAAAAACATTCTTGCTCAATGGACGGGCCGGCCCTGCTTATGAGGAAATATGTTCCAGATGATTTTTCTTTTATATGTTGGTGTTTGATTACTAAGGAGAACACAAATTAAACAACTTAAATGAAAGTAGATTATTTTAAATCTAATCATGTAAAACGCTTTGAACTATAAAATGAACACTCACTTGGATGTGTAGTTTGTGAAGGTTAGTGGACTCTGAGAAGGTGCTGGTTTTGCAGGCTCTGGCAGGTTAGCAGAAAGCTGAGAGTTGGGCTTATTGTCAAAATTTCTACGATCAAAGTAGGAGAGTTGCTTTCGATAGTATTCTTCGTCTTCCTCGGGATCATAGTGATTTGAGCGCACAATATCTTCTGGTAGCTTCGTTTGAGGCTTCTGTGGTTCTGGTATTCTACATTATTTTTAAAGACAGTTATTGTATTAATTTTGTTTGGTTGACCACAAAAGATTGAAATCATACCATGAATATAAACTGTTCCCTTTCTCTCAGAAACAAAGGTTAGTTTATTTCTTTAAAGGGTATCTATAAAGCAATTCAAAGAATAAACTGGACACAAAATTCGTCATATTGTTGCATTTAGTATACCCTTAGTTATAAGAAAACAGTAAATAAATGTTATAAATAAATTGAATCCCTTCAGGGGTATCAAGCAAATTAAAAGTGAGAGTACCTTAATGCATTATAAAAACCATGAAGGCAAGTAAAGACCATACCACCTAGCCAGTATGCCATTCCTTAGCAACTACTAAGTTCTACAGTCCCCTTTTTCTCTTTAGAGATCTTGTGTGTCTGTCCCATGCTTTCTTGGATTTAGATGTAGTCTTTGTCTACCACCTCTACTGGGAGACTAGTCCCCGTATCTACCACTCTTTCTGTAAAGAACTATTTCTGCAAATTATTCCCGAGACTATCTTCTTTCACTTTCATCCTATGCACCCTCATTACAGAGCTTTCTTTCAATTGGAAGAGTCTAATGTCTCTATCATATCTCCCCTCTTTTTCCCCCAAAGAATACATATTGAGATCTTTATGTCTGTCCCCATATGGCTTAGAGACAGAGTGCACAGACCATTTTGGTAGCCACCCCCTGCACAGACTTCATCTTATTTATATCCTTTTGAAGGTGTGGTCTCCAGATTTGTATAGCGCTACAAGGTGTACACAGCCTTGTACAGAGACAAGACAGACAGTCCCTGCTCATAAAAAAAGTACCTGTTAGTATATACGTGTAAACCGCTCTGATGCGTAAGTAAAGGGCGGTATATCAAATGCCTAAACCAAACCACCATAACCATAAGAGCTTAGAATCCAGTCAAGACAGACAACACAACTGGAGACTAGGATATATTTTGGGGAATGGTTAGGAGGTGAGTGGCAGACTAAGGGGATCAGAATCCAAAAGCAGTCTTAAATGGTGAGGTTTTAGCCTGGATTTGAACAGGGCCACAGATGGAGCCTGACATACTGACTTAGGTAGTTTGTTCCAGGCATAAGCCCTTCTGCAATATCATTTACAAAAATGTAAAAAAAAAAAAAAAAAAAATCAGACCAAGGACAGGTCCCTGTGGCACACCACTGGTAACATCCTTTTCCTCAGAGTGAGCTCCATTTACCTTATCTTTTATTGCTGCCCACTCAATCAATTTCTAACCCAATCACTTTAAGGTCCATCCCTAGGGTACTCAATGTATTTATAAGTTGCCTGTGAGGAACAATAATCAAAGGCTTTTCCAAAATCTAAATACACATCTAGAGCTCTCCCTCTGTTCAACTCTCAGGTTATCCAGTGAAAGAAATTAATGAGATGTCTGACAAGACCTGCCTCTAGTAAAACCATTGTCTCGGATCCTGCAATTCCTCTTTATTCTCATCAGCTACTACATATTCCTCCATTAAATAATTGACAATTCTGTATATAGTTATTAGAGCATGCCATGTCGCTATAACAACTCAGCGACACATTGCTGTATATAATTACCCCAGTTCTATTCCAAGTTACAATACCCGTTCAATGTAAGTACAATGCAGGTTACCTACTGCATGGTACATATAAATGTTACTTGTAAACCGCACTGATTTTAAAGAGCACGGTATAAAAAAAAGCTATAAATAAATTTCACCCTTCAGTCTGACATTACCACTTTTGAATTTCCTCCTCTAACACATCTGAAAATGTTTTGTCCCCCCATTTTACTGCGTTGGCTATTTTTTCTTCCAATCCACCTCTGCTCCTTGCGATCTTGGGTAAGTCACTTAACTCTCCACTGCCTCAGGGACAAACTTATAGGCCGATGCAGAAAGCTGGTGCTGAAGTCGCACGCTATTAGCTGTGTACATGCTTTCGTAGTGCGCCAACAGCATGAAGCTTCAGCACCAATATGTAGTAAAGGGCATGTATGCAAATGAGCTGTGTGCAAAACATTGGCATAAAGTTGAAAGAAGGGAAGCCAACATATGCATAAACAAGAGACACGTTACAAGTGGCCATATAGGCATGCACGTAAAAGTCAAATGCTCATGTTAAACGCATGGGACGTGCAGGTTCTTTTGGCGATCACACCATAACCACCAATACTATTTTACCCAAAATCTTTTTTATGAAATCACAGACAAAATAAAAGATGAATATAAAGGAGTGCAAAAAAGACAAGGATAAGAAGCAAAAAACATTTCTTCTTGAACACTGAACTTTCGTTTATACGCTGAAAAGATACACGCACAAAATGTTCACATCGAAGGTAACTTCATTGGTACATACTCTGAAACAGTTTTTCCCTATATGTACAAGGCATTTAAGCTACCTCAGACTAGGCATAGAGATATTGGCACTTCTGCTGGTTACATAATCCTCTACGCGTTTCTCTGCATCAGATGCAGACCTTATTAGCATGCTATTTTAATATGTGCAGCTAATTTGTATATCATTTAAATCCGCTTGGTATTACTGAGTGCGCAAACTTTTCCTTTGATGTTTACACACGCATCAATCTCTTTTCTGCATTTGGCATGGGCAGAACTTGTGTGTATGAGTTGTATTATCTGCATGCAAAGGGTGTGTTAGTCTTTCTGCATCAGCCCGTTAGATTGTAACCCCCCCCTCCCTCCTGGGACAGGAAAATACCTACTGTACCTGAATGTAATTCACCTTGAGCTCTAAGAAAGTCATTAACTAAATCCAATTTCTTTTCCCCATATTAGGCAAATTTTGGAAGGGAATAATAGAAATACAGTGAGCCTGTTGCTGCTATTATATTATAAACAACCAAAGACCTACCATTATAGATGTTAAAATACTCTTTAAAGTCAACCCTGCCCAGGCATAACAGAAGCCAGGTTTTGATTCCGACTCAAGTGGGAAGACTGAGTCTTGGCTCAAACTCTCAGGCCTATACTTACAGAATCAATGAGGGGCACTATCTCTTCACTAATGCCTGACCACCATCCTAACTGTGTTCAGTTTCAGGCCATGTGTTGACAATAAATCCAGTTTCTTGGAGCTGGGCTTAAGCTCATCAAAAAGAAAAAGCATAGAGTCTGTACTTTTGGGAATGAATTGCTCTGGTTGACATCCTAGAGCAGATTTGACAGCTTTAAAGCCATGGTCCTTCCCAATGCAGATGTATCACACTTAGATTAGTGCTGGACATCCTCCACACATGCTTGGGACAACACTGGAAGTTGCTGGCCTATTTCTCTGACATGGTGAGAAAAATGGTGTGAAATCAATAGGAAAATTGTTTTTCTTTTCAGAGAAGAAAGCTGAAGTGTATAAATGCATCCAACTAGCCCAATGGAAAAAAGGAAAACTTGAGCAGCTGAATGATGGACATTGTAGGAAATCACATGTATAATTTAAAAGAAAAGTCTACCAGAAAGCTCTGGCAAGATCATTCCAATCAATACTACTCACTGTCTTGTGATCCTGCTCATCTTTAGTGAAACACCATCCTGGAGAAGGGTAATTGAAGTTGCACTACAGTATATAGTTTGAATACAAACGATGTTCTCAGCACTCCTTAATAGTAGTAACCCACAGGTTCTCAGAGCCAGCGTAGTGTAACAAAACTGTTGATACTTTATAACAAAACATGCTTATGTCCTGTCCAGTGCTATTAAACAGTGTACCTACCTGTAAACTGCTTTTTCTTGTTCATGAGGTTGAGGAGCTAATTTTGGAGCATTCACTGGTGCTACTGCAGGCTTGGGAGCAATTTCTGGAGGCTGCAGACAGAACAAATGAACAATTGACTTGTTCATCCTATCCAAGGGTTATAGATTAGTAGATTATTTACAATAATATTTTATATCAAGCAGTGAAGGAAATGTTGGAGATCTCATGCAAGATATGAGTGGGAAGCATACCATTAATTACATCCAAAATTTGCACCCCCCCCCCATCCTAACTTGAAACAAAAAAAGTAATAATTCACCAGGAATTTTAGCAGACTCAAGGACTTTTAAGTTGTCCAGAAGATATTGGCAAAAAAGGATTGCTTGGTCCACAAAGCCTGCCTACTGTGCTGCCACAGGTCTTTACTACTACTACTAATCATTTGTATTGCACTACAAGGCGTACACAGTAGTCCTCTTATCCCTACCACTGTGATATCCCTTTGTGTGTCTATCTCCTGAATGCTTGATTTGCCACTCTTACGGATTCTATAACTTCCACTGCAAATCTGTTCCAGGTACTCACTTCTCTTTCAAGGAAAATTTATTTTTTTATTCATTCCTTTTAAACTGGCCTCCCCACCCCCTTAAATTTCACATGGTGACCCCCTAGTCCTTCAGCATTTTAAGTTCATGGAACTATCTTCCAGTACTTTACTGAAGCCTTCTACATATCTGAACACATCTTTTTTCTCCCGTTTTCTACTAAACAGTATGGGCCCGATATTCAGCAGAGGCAGCTAGCGTGATTACAACGCCCAGCTGTCCCCACTGAACCCAGATATTCAATGCTGGGGCCATATTCAGCCACCGGCACTGAATATGGAGGTCATCTGCAGAAGCCGGAAGCTAACAGGGCAGCGGTGATATTCAGCCACCGGCACTGAATATGGAGGTCATCTGCAGAAGCCGGAAGCTAACAGGGCAACAGTGATATTCAGCCACTGCCCGGTTAGCTTCAGCGACAAAGGTTAGTATAGCTTTTGCTGTGCCTAACTTTTGCCGCTGAGGGATAACTGGACCGTGGCTAAACATCATCACTGCCCAGTTATCCCTGGGTACTGCCCCGGAACGCCTTGATGCTAACAGTGTAGTATAGGGGTGTACAGTGGCGGTACCTGGGGATATTCAACAGCAATAACCATGTTAGTGCTGCTGAATATCCCACTTGGGGGATTTACACAGTTTACAGGTCTGTAAACTGTGTAAATGTCTTTGAATACTGCACCCTATATCTTTGGCTTCTTCAGTCCCTGTGCAGCAATTAAAGGTGCAGGGTACATACCATGTTCTATCATAGATGTGATTTCCAGAAATTAACACAGAACTCAATATTTACATCTTTCTACTAGTGATAGTTCTTTTTATATACTTAGGTATATGATTCGATTTCCCAACTACGTTGTTACACTGACTAGCTCTCTTGACGTCAGATGTTTGGCAATTACTAATTTTTCACTTTGAAAAGTTATTTGGTCTTTGAAATTCTGTAACTCAAAAGCACGATTCTGCATTTTACTTGGGTTAACGTGCATTGCCAAATATTTGATGTTGTCTAACCTGTCTTATTTTGTGTGTGTCTTACATGTCTATTCTGTTAATTTCCATATCATCTGCAAACAGATACATGTTCATTTTTAATCTTTTTTTTTAAATACTGCACACTAGCTTCCAATCTCAGCAAGAACTACTTCTAAGTTGTGTCGTGTTTTTAAATTCTATCATACATGTCATCCCTAATTAGGCTTTTAAGGGTTTTGCATTCTGTAGATAAAGGCATAGTTTAACAAATTTTATGTACCGGTACATATTTTATTTACAAGCATAGCATAGATCAGTGATTTTGTTACTAAATTGCTATGGAATGGAACATGCTTCCATGTGATCTTAGAGTAGAATTGTTACTGATTATATACATTTTAGAAATCTGCTAAAACTAGCCTTTTTAAAAATTACTTACTGGCTTAAAGATTTATGTACTTGAATACAGATTGTTTTTTTATATATATTTTAAAAATGAGGTACTTTTGTATTTGAAATGATTGTTAGTGTAGACTTGTAAATCTTTGATTGTAATCGCTTAGGCTGGATAGGCAGAATTTAAAGGCTAGGTAACTTAAAGAGTATTGGACTACAACTGATCCGTGTGGTGCCCCAATTACTTTCCCTTCACCAGAATGGATCCCATGGACTACAATTTTTGTGCAATCTTGCTCAGCCATGCAGTTCGTATAGGGCATGTTTACCAAGCCCCACGCTAGTAATGTAGGTTTGGGCTACATGGGATGCATGGAGGTGGGGACAGCTATCCCCCTAAATTTAGCACTGCTCGCCACATTAATACCGCCATTGGGCTGGCTGAGGTTGCTCCCCACCAAACACCGGTAGAATGGGTTTTCAAGGCCTGTGCTAGAGGCGCCATGGTGGAAACACCCATGCTCCAACCAGGCACCACCCAGACACACACTGTCCAGATACAGCAAAGCTTTTAGTACAGGGCCCTGCATTACTTTGTAACATGGTGCCAAAAACGTGCACTAATCCTGTACTAACAGGGTAGTGCGCGTTAGGAAATGCACCCCATATAGTTAACAATTTTTAGGCATTCTTTACAGTAAGCACTGTAGGAAAGTCTTGTGTGTCTGACAATCTATGTAATTTTTCATCTGGGCATACACAAAGCTACACAGCTCTGCTGTTATGTGTTGATTTGCATGTGTTCTTGCACAGAAGTCTGCTTTTCTTCCTGACTTCTATGCATACATGGGAGCTGAAGATAGTTAACATCTGGCAATAGGCCAGGTCTTTAGCAGACATTATGAGAGAAAGCGTAGTTACTCACCTGTAACAGATGATTTCCGGGAACAGCAGGAATTTAGTCTTCACATATGGGTATCGTTGGTACCGACTGAGCCTGCGCGGGAACGCTCCCAGCGTCCAATAGGAACGATTTTGGGAGCATCCCTCAGCACATGCGCGCTGCCTTCCTGCCTTTCCAACTGTCCCTCTTCAGTTAAGTTTGTAGCTGAGAGAAAGGATAGAGGGAGAGAGGAAAGAGACAAAGAGATAGAGAGACAACTCCTAGGGGAGGTGGGTGGGTTGTGACGACTAAATTCCTGCTTTTCCCGGAAATCACCTGTTACAGGTGAGTGAGTACGCTATCTCCAGGAACAAGCAGGAATGTAGTCTTCACATATGGGGACTCCCTAGCTGAAGATGCCAGGGAGATAGCCCCAGGAAGGTGCCAATCAAGAAAGATAGGCATCACTCCTCCCATGGATCTCTGGCATCCCACCAGGGTTGGTGGGTAGGAGTTGAATTAGGTCTGAAAGAGATTTCGAAGAACAGCTTGGCCAAAGAAGGCATCCCGACGGGAGGCTTTATCCAGGCAATAGTCGGCTGTGAAGGTATGTACCGAAGCCCATGAGGCTGCTCGACAAATGTCATCGATAGACACAGAGTGGAGATTAGCTGTGGAAGTAGCCATGGCTCTCACGTTATGAGCTGTGACATGGTCCTGAAGAGGAAGACTCTTACTCTCATAAGCAAAGAATATGCATTGGGCAATCCATTTAGATAAAGTTCTTTTGGAGACTGGAAGTCCCAAATGACTAGGGTCAAAAGCTATAAAAAGTTGCGAGGACTTACTATGTTGCTTTGTTCTTTGTATGTAAAAGGCTAAGGCCCTTTTACAATCCAAAGTATGAAGGTTTCTTTCTGCATTAGAGGCATGAGGCCTCGGAAAAAATACAGGAAAATAAATTGATTGATTCAAATAAAAAGGTGAAACCACCTTTGGCATAAAGTGTGGATGAATTCTAAGAACAACCTTATCATGATGAAACCTAGTATAAGGAGGATCAGCCATTAAAGCTTGCAATTCACTAATGCGACGTGCAGAGGTGATTGCAATTAGGAAGATGACCTTCCAGGTGAAAAACGTAAGGGCTGTAGTGGCTAAAGGCTCAAAAGGCGGCTTCATAAGCTGTCCGAGAACTAGGTTTAGATCCCATGCCACCGGTGGTGGCTTAATGGGAGGTTTGGTTAACAGAAGGTCTCAAATAAATCTTGATATGAGTGGATGAGAGGAAATTGGTTGTCCATTCAGAGACTTAAAAGAAGCTGCAATTGCACTAAGATGGACCCTTACTGAATTGGTCTTTAGACCAGAGTTTGATAAGTGAAGGAGATACCCTTTGAATTGATACTAGAGTATGACAAGGGGGTTTAATCCCTTCTTGCAGCACCATATAGTAAAACGTTTCCACTTGAAGGCATAAGATCTTCTTCCTAGAAGCCTGAAGGATATCCTTTACCTGTTGGGACAGGTTGAGATCCTGGAGGTCTAAGCCTTCCGCAACCAGGCCGTGAGGTGCAGGGACTGGGAATTCGGGTGCCATAGCATCCCGTTCTCTTGAGAAAGGAGATCTGGAGCATGCCCTAACTCCAGAGGTGCTGCTTGAGAGAGATGTAGAAGCAGGGGATACCACATTTGGCATGGCCATCGTGGTGCTATGAGAACCATGCGACCCCGTCTCTCTGAAGCTTGAAGAGTGTTTTGGGGATGAGGGAAATGGGTGGGAAGGCATAAAGGAAGTCCTGACCCCAGTGAAGGAGGAAGGTATCCCTTGCCTGACAATTGTGAGCTGGAATCCTGGAACAGAACCGGGGAAGTCTGGCATTCAGTGGACTTGCAAAGAGGTCTATGTCTGGAGTGCCCCAGAGATGAAATATCTTTCCCACCTGGTCGAGGTGGAGGGACCACTCGTGAGGCAGCAGTACTCGACTGAGTCTGTCTGCCCAAAGGTTTTGAATGCCTGGAAGATATACCACTAGGTGGTGAATTTGATGCTCTCTGGCGAGGGCCCACAGTTGTAAAGCTTCGTTGCATAACGACAGAGAGCCTGTTCTGCCCTGCTTGTTCACATAGAACATGGCTACTTGATTGTCCGTCTGGACTAGGATTGTCTTGTAGCTGAGCTGGGCGTGGAATACTCGAAGAGCTAAATAGATTGCTCTTAATTCCAGGAGGTTGATGTGTAAACCAGCCTCCTGTGGAGTCCAGGTTTCCTGGGTAGAGAGATGATTCAGGTGTGCTCCCCAACCCACCTGTGATGCATCTGTTGTTAGGGTGGCCTGAAAAAGGGGTTGATGAAAAGGAGACCCCACTGTCAGGTTTTCTAGTGACTGCCACCATTGGAGGGACAAAATTAGTCGTTAAGTGTTTATTATTTTGTCCGACAAATGACCTGTGGCCTGTGTTCACTGTGTGGAAAGGGTCCACTGAGCTGCTCGCATGTGGAGGCGAGCATAGGGGACTACATGAACTGTGGATGCCATATGTCCCAGTAACTGTAGTAGCTCTCGAGCAGTGAGGGAGGATTTTCCTGCTGCTTGAGAAGCTAGTTGCATTATGCGAAGACACAGGGCCTGTGGAAGGAAAGCCCTTGCCTGTCTGGTATCTAGACAGGCTCCTATGAATTCCAGGCATTGGGAAGGAACTAGTTGGGATTTTGGGAAGTTTATTACCAACCCCAAGTATTGGAGGATTCGTATTGTATGGGACAGTGCAGTGCTAGCCTCTGCAACCGTAGGGGCTCGAATGAGCCAGTCGTCTAAGTAAGGAAAGACAAACATCCCCAGGGTTCGCAGAAATGCCGCTACTACCGTGTTTCCCTGAAAATAAGACCGGGTCTTATATTTATTTTTGCTCCAAAAATAGCACTAGGGCTTATTTTCGGGGTAGGGCTTATCTTTTTTACTGATACCGGTAGCACTTGCTGATTGGCTGCCATCTCCTGACAGTCAGCCAATCAGTGAAGTGTTAACACAGAGCGCACAGGGAAGCAGTGTATGCGGGCAGCGACAGCCCCTTGGAAAGAAGGAAGAGGCCCGCAGCGCAGAGACAGCACCGGCAGCTGATCGGCGTCGGGGAGTGGAGCAGGAGGAAAGCTCCTCCCTGGTGGGGAAAGAAATTAAAGATGCGATTAGATTTAGGAGTCAAGCGACGCAAAGCGGTCAAAATGGGAAAACTCCGTTCAGCTCAAATATAAAAACAGACATACCGGTAGCAGCCAACACTGCATTCATTTCACTGGCTGTAAGGCAGGGAGGACACAACAGTGTCTTTGAAAGTAGGGGCGCTGCACAACCTCTTTCAGTATTCTTGTGCACGCTGAGAAATTCTTAAATGAAGCACTCGCATAATCCGTATCATTGGCCGTAGACGAGACGCCCACCTTCTTCTTCCGGCTCCCCCTGGGCTCTGGGCGCAGCACAGCACCGGCAGCTGATCGGCATCGGGGAGTGGAGCAGGAGGAAAGCTCCTCCCTGGTGGGGACCCCCCCCAGGTACCGAATCTGTCAGTCTGTCAATGATCTGCACTAGGTCTTAGTTTCAGGGTAGGGCTTATATTACAGAAATCACAGAAAAACGTGCTAGGGCTTATTTTCGGGGTAGGGCTTATTTTCGGGAAAACACGGTACTGCCATGCATTTCATGAATACCCTTGGTGCTGAAGCCAGAACAAAGGGAAGAACCCTGTAGTGGAAATGTTTTCCTTTGAAAAGGAATCGTAAGAATTTCCTGTGATCTGGATGGATCAGAATGTGAGCGTATGCATCCTTTAAGTCTAGAGAGCAAAGCCAATCCTGGCTTTGAAGGTATGGCAGAAGAGTTCCTAGAGAAATCATTTTGAACTTCTCTCGAAACAGCTATTTGTTCAAATCTCTGAGGTCTAAAATGGGTCTGTGTCCTCCTGTTTTCTTTGGAATAAGAAAATAGGGGGAGTAGAACCCTGTACAACATTGAAGAATGGGTACCTCCTCTATTGCCCCTTGGGCAAGACGTGTTGAGACCTCATGATCTAGCAGATTGTCTGCGGAGGTTTGAGAATTGAATTGCTTTAGAATTGTAGGAGGGGGCATGCTGTGAAAATGAAGCTTGTACCCTTCTCCTACAATTGACAAAGTCCAATCTTCTGCTGTTATCTGATGCCATCTGTTGGCAAAGTGGCATAACCTGCCTGGGATATTGGGGGGTTGGGGACCCCTCAGAGGCAGGAAGGCTAAGCTCTCTAGGAAGGAGTCAAATTCCTTGAGGGGGCTGAACCTACGGAGCTGGTTGGGCTCTCGGGCCTTTTGGCTTCTTTTGCTGTCTAGTTTGTCCCTTTTGGGCAAACTGACCCCGAGTCTGACTCTGTTGGGTATAGGAAGGATACAATTTCCTCTTTTTGCTGAAAGGGATTTTTATAAGGCTTCTTTTTGGCTGGAGTGGCTGTAGATTTTGACAATCTATCTAGAGTAGTATTGTCAGCTTCTAACTCATTAGTCTTCTCCTGCCAGTTCTTGCCAAAGAGATTCTCTCCCATGCAAGGAATGTTGCCTAACTTGTCCTGTACCCAAGTCTCCAAGTCTGATGCCTGAAGCCAGGCAATCCGTCATGCGCCAATAGCAATAGCAGAGGTTCTGCTGATGCATTCAAAGCAGTCAAAGGCTGCACGATTTACAAACTTGGAGACATCCTGAGCATGCTTAACTAGAGCAAGAAAGTCTTGTCTCTTGTCATCTGGGAGAAATGGGCTCATAAGCTCCAAATCTCCTGTAACTTCCTTTAGGAACATTCCCATATATAGTATATATGAACTGATCCTAGCTGAAAGCCTGAAATGTTTGGCGCCCAAAAGCATCCAGAGTCCTGCATTCACGACCTGGGGGATTGGATGCATGCCTCTTTGCACTTTTCATCCTACGCATGGCTGACTCCACCACCATTGAGTGGTGAGGCAGCTGAGTCTTTTGAAATCCTGGACATGGTGGAACTCGATACATAATATCAAGTCTCCTAGAATGAGGAGATGAAGTCAGAGGTGTCTCCCACATCCTGAGCATTATGTTGTGCAGAATTTCATGGATGGGCAAAGTGACAGCCTCCTTTGGAGCTTTAGGATATTGGAGAATTTCCAATTCCTTTGCTCTGGGTTCCTCTTCAGGAGCCACTGTGATTGAAAGACCCTTGGCCATATCCCGAATGAAATCCTGAAAGGACATGTCCTCTGGAAGTGGCATTCTGCGTTGGGGAGAAGAGGGATCTTCTGGGAGAAATCCTCTAGTACCAGCAGAATTGTCAGAGTCTTTGGAATCGGAGGAATATAAGTATTCCTGACCCCGATGCTCCTGCAAAGCACGGTCCCGGTACGAGTTGACCCGGTATCGATCTGTCGATTCCAGCCAGAGATGGCATGGGAAGAGTTCCCACCGGGGCCGGTACCGGTGTCTGTACCGGCATCGGTGTCGATGTCGGTACCGGTGCCCGTTGGACCAACGTTACCGCAGCTGAAAGAAGAGCTGCAATGATGCATTCAATAGCGAGGAACCTCTGGTCTATCGACGCTGCCGATGCCTGGGTGTCGGTACCGGTAAAAACGGCCGGAACCCCTGAGAATGGCACAAGTAGTTCTTGCGAGGTTGGGGCAGCGAGAACATCCTGAAGCTTTGGAAGCCGAAGCCTCCTGCCGGGGCTGTTTTGCCGGTGTGGTTCCCTCAAGGGCAATGCCAATGGCCTCTCGATGCTTAGCAGGAGAGCTACCCTTTGAGGACCGGCTTTTATGTTTAGTTACCTGAGATCCATGGGAGGAAGAAGAGGCCCTTGATGATGTCTATGCAATGGATCTGGCATCTGAGGAAAAGAGGGTACCGAGCTTTGCATCCCGGTTCTGTCTTCCTCTTTTAGTCATCCCCATACAGGAGAGACATTCAGTTGGAGAATGTTCAGGTCCTAAACATTTAAGACACCAATCATGGGTGTCAGTGACGGAAATGGTACCGCCACACTTAGTACATTTTTTAAAACCACTAATTGGCTTTTCCATATTTTAGGAATATGGGGCCTATTGCCCAAAATGGCGCCTAGAACCAAAGAGAAAAGTTTCTGAAGAGAAACAGTTGAAAGCCTAAGTTTTTTTTTTTTTTTTTAAAGAAAAGAAAAGAACCAGCGGTACCAGTAAGCGTCGTGCAGTAGGCAAACGTGACCACAAGAAAACAAATTTTAAAGACGGAATTTTCTGTGGTGACAGGGAATAGATCCTGTCGGCTCCATGGAAAACGAAGAACTGAAGAGGGATAGTTGGAAAGGCGGGAAGGCAGCGCGCATGTGCTGAGGGATGCTCCCAAAAGCGTTCCTATTGGACGCTGGGGAGCATTCCCGCGCAGGCTCCGTCGATACCGACGATACCCAGAAGCAGTTGTGAGTTTAACAGAAGACTGGGAGAGCTAGCAAGCAGTAAGGGGATGAAGAGGCAAATGGTTGAGGAAGAGACCAGTGAAGTGGAAAAATGGCTTATACTTTTATGAGGTAGGAGTGGAGGAGGGGAGTGTGTTCCATGAGGGTTAGGGTTGCAGTATGCACTATAAGGAAGAACTACACTCACCATAAACTTCTACTATACTAAAGAATATTACTGAAAAAGGAGGTGGCAGCAACAATGGAAGTACATTTCAAATGGGGCAACTAAGTGCTGGATGTAAGAATGCCTCTGGAAACGGTTTACTGCATGAAGTATACCTTTAATCTTGTTCAAGTTCCACAATGGCTATCTTGCTCAGAAGCCTCCTATGTGAAACAGTGTTAAAGAAGTCCAAAGAGGACACATCTACTATACCCTTCTGATCTACTACTCTGGTCAACAAAAGAAATTATGGCTGTTTACAAGATTATCCCCTTGTGAAACTGTTTTGCTTCTGTAACCCGCTGGCTTCAAGTTATTGCACTATTCCATCATTCATTCTGATTATATTAAGAGAATTGGTTTCCTGCTTCCTCCTTTTTCTCCACCTTTGTACAGTAATACTACTTCTCATTCAGTCTTTTGGAATCTCTGTTTCAAGTGATAAAGGTGAACATAGTTGTCAGGGGTACTTGTCAATATCTTTTAGTTCTTTTGGTATTCTGAAATGAACTCTATCATTACTTTCAATTCTACCAGTAACTTAAATACTACTATTTAATAAATGGTAATGCACTCATGCATAGTTGTTTATTGCGCCCTTAACTTTGGTCCATCATCTCTCTTCTAGGCATTAATACTAAATATAAGTATTTAACATGTGTTTTCTTCTGCTCCTTCTACTCATTATCCCCACCCTCTCTCTGTGTGAAAAAATGTTATCCCTTGGATAACATACTTGTCTATTTCAGCCTTTGTCTAATTGTGCTCTGATCTGCTTGGTAGCTTTATTATTGTATTATTTGATATACCACCTTTTGAGGAAAATTAGATATCAAGGCAGTTTACAAAATCTAAAAACTGAAACATACAAAAATGTAAAACATTAAAGAATGAAAAAATATCACCTATCATTTTCCTATGTATTTCCCAAAAGCTATTTTTTTTGTTGGCTTTTATTCTAATTGAGCCACATTAGCTTTCCATTCTTTCCCTGTGCTAACATGCCTAAAACCGTTATTTTCCATTTCAATGTTCCTTTTAACTGCTGTCCATAGTTCCACTATTTCTTGATCCCATGCCCCTGACAAGATCTCCTTAACCTATTCATTCATTTTTTTCATTCATTCAGTCAGCACTTTTGAAAACAAGGACCTTTGTTGAAATATGACTTAGTCGTGATAATGAAGTTTTTCACAAATAGCAGGTGTTCTCCATGGACAGCAGGTTAAGTCCTCACTTATGGATGACGTTCCCAATGAAGCCTTGCATGCAAACCTTCTCAGCTCTTTCTAGAAGCTTTTAGAAAGCTCCTTGCACATGTACGACCATTCTCGCCTGAGGCCTTCAGTCGCATACTTAGCTTAGCCAAAATCCTCCAAGGGGAGGTTGGTGGACAGGACATCCTGCTGGCTTGGGGGAGGGGGTGTCTCCCACATTCTCATCCAAAGCCTCTGAAGGGTGCAGAACACAGACACTATCACTGCTTCCTGGGGGAGGGGGGAGAAGGAGATACTGGATGATTTTCAACTCGCCAGCCTTGGGTTCCTCTTCCATTTCAAACTTAAATGGAGTGGTGTCAGCCATTTGCTAGGCAAACATGAAAGAACATATCTTCAGGGGAGACCTGCCTCACTCATGAGGTAAAGAGGGGTCTAATGGGAGTTCTGGAGATTTCTCCTCAGAGAAGTATTTAGAATCATGGTCAGTCCTCCAAGAGAACTTGGACTGACTCAGAGAGATACATTGGCATACGAGTTTCTACCTGGACAGACTTCAGCATCGTCTGCGTCTCTGAGCTCCTCGGGGATTGTAAGCACATCGATGGGCTTTGATGTTTTGGGGACTGTTCCATCCCCAATGCATTGGATACAGATATTGGTTGGGCATGGGTCAGTGTTGAGGACCTTCAAGGTCATGATTTTGACCTCTCTCCCCGCAGGCAGGCATGGAGTTTGAATAATCAGCTTCATGCTGTGATGCTGTTGCTTCAGAACCGGAGGAGCTGTCAACTCCCACAGAGAAAGCATCATAATGAGTTTCTCCTTCATTTTCTTAGTCAAGCACTCCTTGAGGCTGTCGTGAGTGAAGACATGAGGGCCTCATCGGAATTGATCAAGGAGTATTGGCAGGCTGGTCACCGATCCTTGGAGTCTGGCACAGCCCCTTCGATGGCATGGAGGATAAGCAGTCCTCATGCTGGGGCTCCTTTGAAGTCATGCATCATTTGATTCCCTAGTGCTCTTGGCATTGTGCTCCAATAAACCCCAATGCTGATGCAATGAAGCCTTCTGATGCTTGATAAAGGTTTTTGATGTCTTCAAAGTCTAGGATAAATGCTCTCTCTTCTTCGGGATAGCATTGGTAGGGGATTCCCTACCGGTGCTGGACTCTGAGTGAACTCGAGGATCACTTGATACCGATGCACTGCCAACATCTGGTGCAGCTCCTGGGTCCATGGTGACAGATGCTACCTATGCCAATGGGTCCATCGTCTCAGTACCAAAAGGTTGACTGCATTTCTCCTCTTGACCCTTCAGGCCTCGTTTCATCATCTGTAAACACAAATGACAAGGAGAGGGTTTATGGCTGTGTCCTAGACACTGCGGGCAACATTTGTGGGTGACCATGACAGACATGATCTTGCTGTACTGGGTGCACTTCTTAAACAAGCTGGCAAGTTTCTGGGACATAACAGACAGAAAAACGGCCACAACAAAATCAAACAGCTCAATGTTTAAGAGCTGAAAAAAAAAATTGAACCCAACCGGGTGCTCCTCAGACCTAAATGCAGTGCCAAAGGAAAACAAAGGAAACTTACAAAAACAGCCAAAAGAACTGACTAAAGAAAACCAATAGGAAATAGTAATGCAGTGGCAGGCAGGTAGAAGAGAACAATAAAGTGTACAAAAAAAAAAGGACTGACATCCTCAGCTGCAGTGACAGCAGGTAGGAATGGGCAAGCATGCAGGAAGAGCTAGATTCACATGTGGGGCTCCGTTGTGATATCACACAAAAGTGAGAACTTATCCTGTTTGTCCATGGAGAACTAGCATTTACACTGAACCACACAGAACAGTGATGACTGGATCCAACTGTTCTCATCATAACCTCAGTGATATTGCTGCCATTTGTCCAGTGTCTCTTCATTATAAGAAGTGGGCTCCTAACTAGTTTACTAAGAAAGATTGATTTTCTGTACAGATTTCAGCACCTCCCATTTTAGCTGATCATGGCCTACAATGAGTCGGCTTAAGCCTCCCCTTCCCCCTTATTAGCTAGCATTTCATCTTTTCATGATATCCTTTGGATGGCTTCTACTTCCCCTTGTGAAGGTGACCTATAAATTACACCCACAAAATCCAAGGTAGACTTCAGTGATATGCAAACATAACAGATACAAGATCACTGCATTGATCATCACACTGTATCACTTATAAATATCAAAGACTGAATTCATATGGGCAAGACCATACCAAGCTACAAATGCGCCCTGTCGACCAATGAATCTAGTCCCCCCCTCTATCCAGCCACATTCAGTAACTCACTTTTTGAGCTTCCTGGAAGCCCGGTGATGATATCGGCGCCCTCTTCTGTGCTTGTGCCCTGTGCAACCGCACCATTCACACAGCCCTTGGTACAGCCCTGAATATGGGGAAAAGGACCTCAGATTAAGTCCTTTTCTCTTTTTTAGCCATGAAATGCCCCCTCTTTGATATTGTCATCTCCAACCGTGGTGGCTTCTATATCAATGAGATTATTAATCTAATGTACTCTGTTCCTTCCTAATTGCATCATTCCTCCATTACTTGCTTTCTCCAGCTAAAATTTTCTGATTCCCATCTGATATTTTAAATACCTTTCAATTCACTCATTTCAGTGATTCTACCTGGTAATGTAGGATTCTCTCTACACCTACCTATTTCCAAGATTTCATTCTGCATACTATGTCATTTACCTGTGGATTTCTGTGATTAAACTGTTAAAGCAGTGAGAAAAGCTAAGTTCAGCATAATATATAGGTGTACATACTTTAAAGGCAGGTGTATCATTAAGATCCTTGTTCTTTTCTATTGATGCCGACCTTTTATTTTCAAACATTTTCACTCTAGTAAGCACAGACTGTGGTTTCATGGCTGGATCCTCCTCTTCTACTACAACTGGAGGCGGAGGTAATGGTTTACTGTTGGAAGTCAATAGTTCAGGTTTCATTTGGGATGGAGGAGGGGGAGGGGGAATTACTTCAGCACCATGAGAAGGTTCATACTGTACTGGTTTAGAATTAAATCCTCGTTGAGAACCTTGTTCATAAATGCGGGTTTGCTGATCAAAGTATTGTTTAGGTTCAGGATGTCTAGAAGTTGATGAAGGGAAGCCTTGAGACTCTTGTTTATACCTAATACGAATGTCATGTTCAGCTGGAGGTTGTTCATCATAACGAAGCTGAGATGGACTATAGTTTTTAGATGGGTGTTCATAGCGAGGCCTACTGTCATAGATCACTGGAGGGGATTCTTCATAGTGAGGTTGTGCTGCAAAGTAGCTACGATCAGAGTTTTCATCTGGAAGATGCCTTGGATCAAATTCTTGAGGATGTTTATTATCATAAGGCGGTCTAGGTTGGTAGGGCTCTTTTTCATCATAATAGGCCCATTTGTCTTCATAAGGAGTTAGATGTTCATCATAAAGTATTCGAGGATCATAATTATGTGAAAACTGATCTACATAGTTTGTTGTAGGATCATATCTATAAGAAGATTGTTCATAGTCTCTATTTAATTGCTTCTCTGGATAAGCAGTCTGGGTCCCATAGTTCAGGTGAAGCTCTTTTTCATGTCTCTGTGTTGGATGACCAGCAACTGGCTGTTTCATAATATAATTTTGACGAGGAGGTTCTTCTATAATATAGGCATCCTTCCTGTATACCTGTGTGAAAAAATGACTAACATTTAGGACATATATTTTAATTCTTGCAATTTTTGCTCAATTTCATTGTCATTAATTTTGCCAGAATGTTGTCATAGAACAGAAAAGTATTTCCCTGCTATAGGTCACAAAGCACACAACATGAGAAAAATGCACATTCCTTGGATTTCATGTGTTAAGACTTAAGTGGTATGCCTCATACTGTGCAAAATTCTCTGCTAGCAGAAGTAGGGTAGAAAGGAGAAATATACACACTTTTGACTTTAATTACTGGAAGGCTAAAGCTCAAAGGAATTTAAATTAAGTAGTTATAAACTACTGCGGCAGAATTTACACAATCTCATATTCCCTTCTTGGCTGCTCAATGATTCATCAGGGGGAAAGCCATCAACAGGCTTTTTAAGTGCCATTCATTTTGGTTACTTCTTTAACCAGTCACTAAGGAGAAGCCAAGAAGGTGCAAATACTATCAGAGACAAACATAAAAAGAGAATATGATGGCAGATCAGTACAAGACTGACACTGAGTCCTTATGCATGCTATAGATGTCTATCTTTTCCTTTGTTGGTTACCAGGGATGCTCTGTGCTTCTCATGCTTTCTTGAATTTTGTTTTAGCTTTAGCCTCCACCACATTTCTGCTAAAAGTTGATTTCATGCACACTTGCCATTAGAAATATTTTCTAGTGCCATTCCCAAGTCTAACCATTTTGAGTCTTACATAGCATAATCTTGTTCTAAAAATGTTGCTACCATTTCCTTGAGCCCCCACCCCCCTTAACTGGCTCTAAATTTGTTACCCACAAATCTTTTAAAGAGACAGCAAAAAAGTTTTATATTTTAATTCCCCCCAAAATTACTACTTGCTATGAAACTAAAATGTGGGTAGAGCAGACATCATTGTCCTGAAGCACTGTATATGCTAGCAAGACCTCAGAGAAAGGTCAATGTGAGCTGCATTTCTTGATTTCTATAATGCATACAAAACATTTTCATACTCACTATTCCTGCAATGCCTACCAAACGTTTCAACAACACAGGAAGTCTAGAAATGTAGAGGATCATTTCCTCTCTATGACAAACTAGACTCTGTCAGGGGAAAGGAGTTATGCCTTATTAGATAGTGTTTAGACATTCAGCACCATTTCAAGAATTTATAATTAAGAATAAAAACAATATTTATAAATATGAAGCCTGTGGTATTATGGTTTTAACATAACCAAATTGTTTTAGATATGATAAACTGCTGCCATATACATTGCTTTTTAGTACATTATGACTGGCAGGGAGTTTTTCCACAAATTCTTAACTATTCAACCACCTCTTTAATCAAGGTGAAGATCATGTTTAAAACATGACATACTAAAATAGTCTCTTTATAAATGCTTTTCTAAGGACATGTCTTCAAAAGCTGGTGACTAAAACTAATATCACAAATCAATCTTTTAAATAAGGCAGACCAAAATGCCACTTAGTTCTGCAAGAAACGAATGCAGCCAATTTTTAAGCCATGCAAAGAGGAGGAATGAAGTACCTATTGATTTAGATGTGCTACTGAATACAGCATGAACTATTAAAACAAATCAAAATTTAGTATTGAGAACAAGCAAAGTAAACGTGCAGGCATGAATAGCAGCAACTTAGTGCAACAACATAGCACAGGTACCTTTGCTGGATCTACGTGCAGTGATAGTGAAGATGGCTCCTGATCTCTTAGCAATATGTGAGTTTCCTCAGTGCTTGGTGATCTTAAGGGGCCAGTCTGTGGTGGGAATGAGCTGTAGGGGGCTGGAGTGGGCTCATCCATTCTGACAGTTAGAGTTACATTAGGATTAAGAGCAGCTGATGTGACTGCAGGGTTTGTTTCAGACGGCGGGGAAAGGTAAGGAATTGCAGGTAAGGCTTCTGTTTTCTGTGAAGTATTTAAAATATTTGGTTCACTTAAAGCTTTTACAAAGAATGCCATCAAAACATACACATTTACTGTATTTCATCCCTTAAAGAGGGTCAAGCACTTTACAAACTAAATAATTTTCTATACTATGCAAGATGAATTGCTCATTATTTAAACAATGCAGGATAAAACTCCGAATTTTAATTGTTGCTCCTTTATCTGAAATAATCCATGCATTCTGCACCAGTCCCTTGAAATATACATTGTTCCTTTTAAAAGGCATATTAACTTTATCTAGAATACTCAACTTATTAGCTTTCCTTGGCTTTACTATGTCCGCTCTGAGACTCACAAGTTTTCTTGGTTTCTAGTATAATTTTCTTCTGCTTTTGCTCTTTGAATAGAATGCATGCAGTTTTTAACAATGCCTTGCACTCTGTAAATATCGCCTTTTGAGCCTACTAGTGGGTTATGTATGCTAATTCTTGCTTTACATGAATCAGCATGTTGTTTCTGTAGGATTCTGATAAAGCATAATTACTCACCTGTAACAGGTGATCTCTGGGAACAGCATGTATCCACTTATGGGTGATCATCACCGACAGCCTGCAGGGGAATGTTCCCCAGTCCAATAGGAAAGCCTCTGAGAGCATTCCACTGTGCCTGTGTGTCTGCCTTCCCACTTTCCCAACTCCTCTCCTCAGTTGGCTTTGTTGCTGAGAAGAAGAAAAACAAAAGAACCCTACAACTCCTAGAGGAGGGGGGCGGGTTGTGAAGACTGATAACTGCTCTTCCTGGAGATCACCTGTTACAGTGAGTAACTTAAGCTATCTCCAGGAACAAGTAGGAATGCAGTCTTCACTTAAGGGACTCCTAGCTCCCAGGTACCAGACTGGTATAGGGGGAGAATAGTGTGATCCCCGAGGTAAAAATTGTATAGCCAAAGAGTCTGGAAGAGTTGTAGGCCATTGGACTGTATTCCAGGAGGCAATACTTCACTATCTTGTAGAAGTTTGGGAGAGTAGTTGAGTTTAAGTCCCAGATAGGTGCTGGAGTACAGCTTGGCCAAAGACAGCGTCCAGACAGTACTGTACAGCAAAAGTATGAATGGAGGACCAGGTAGCTACCCGGCAAATGTCCTCAATGGCTACTGAACAAAGATTAGCTCTAGATATTGCCATAGCCCGCACATTATGAGCAGTGACATGACCCTCCAATGAGAGTCCTGCTTGTGCATAAGCAAAAGAAATGCAATCTGCTATCCATTTAGATAGAGTATGTTTCATCACTAGTCGACCCAAGTGACTGGGATCAAAGATGAATAATTGAGAGGATTTTCTGTGATCTTTAGTCGTGGCCAATGCTTGTTTGCAGTCTAAAGTGTGTAGTGCTGCTTCAGCCCGAGACGCATGTGTGGTCTAGGGAAGAAAATGGGGAGGATTACTGACTGGTTTAGATGGCAGGATGAGATCACCTTCAGGAGGAAATGTGGATGGGTACGGAGAACCACCTTGTCCTGGTGGAACAGAGTATGGGGGGGGGGGGGGGATCTGCCACTAGAGCTTGTAGCTCACTGATGCGGCAAGCTGATGTGAGAGCAATAAGGATGATGACATTCTAAGATAGAAAGTTCAGTGAAGTGGTGGCTAAAGGTTTGAAAGGTGGCTTTAGAAGTTGTGCCAGAACCACATTCAGATCCCAGGCCACTGGTGGCAGCTTAATGGGTGGTTTGGACAGCAGAAAACCTCACATGAAGCTTGCTAAGTGGTGTGACGAGATAGGCTGTCTATCCTCTGGTCTGTTAGAGGTCGCAATGGCACCAAGGTGAACTCTCACTGAGTTAGTTTTAAGACCAGTCGATAAATGGAGGAGATATTGTAGAAGCATCTCCACTGGGCAAGAAAAGGGGTCAATGTCCTTTTGGGAAACACCAGAGGGCAAACCTATGCCATTTGGAGGCAAAAGATTGCCTGGTGGAATTCTTACGAGATGCAAGGACCTGTGGTATGTCGAGGTCGGTAAGCACTAGCCCTTCAGCAGCTATGCTGTCAGGGGTAGGGAGTGAAGATTGGGATGGAGGAGTGTCCCGTGATCTTGAATGAGGAGATCAGGCGCACATCTTAAGTTGAGTGGCTAAATCTGTGCAAGGTGAAGAAGCAGAGGAAACCATGGTTGACAGGGCCAAAAGGAGGCTCTGAGAATCATCGAGTCCCTGTTGGCCTGTAGCCTGAAAAGCATTTTGGGTTTCAAGGGATTGTGAGGGAAGGCATTTGTCAGTGCTCATAGTTCTAGCACGTTGATCTGCAGGGCAGATTCCTGTGGTGTCCACAGTCCCTGTGTTGTCAGGATGTTCAGATGTGCCCCCAAACCCAGCTTGGAAGCATCAGTCAGTGTGCATAGAGGTGGAGGCATATGAAAAGGTGACTTGACGAGTAGGTTTTCTGGGAAACACCACCACTGAAGGGACTTCAGTTGAGGGATGATGTGGATCTTGTCTCTAAGACGTCAGCTTGCTTGCGTCCATTGAGAAAACAGAGTCCACTGCACTTGTCGCATGTGTAATCCAGCATAGGGGATGGCATGGAATGTGGAGGCCATGTGTTTTAATTGTCGTAACATCTCTCGAGCTGTTACTCAGCTTTTAGGAGGGAGTGGCGGCTCAGTGGTTGGGACAGGTTACCTCAGGAGGGCTGGGGGTTCAATTCCTACATAGGGACAAGTAACCTCAGGACAGAGGGACTAGGGTCTCTAATCCCATGGCCACTCCTTGTGGCCTTGGACAAGCCACTTAACCCTCCATTGCCTCAAGTACGCTTAGACTGAGAGCCCTTCAGGGACAAGGGGATATATCTTTAAACTGCTCTGATACACACAGTAAAGGGTAGTATATGAAGTGCCTAAAGAATAAACCATACCCTTTTGCCAGCTTGATGAGGCAGGCACAGCGATCTTGTAGAAGAAAACTCAGACCTGTCGAGTGTCTAGAAGTGCTCCGATGAACTCTAGACTCTGGCTCGAAGCAAGGTGGGACTTTGGAAAGTTTATGATAAAGCCCAAGTGCTGGAGCACTGTGATGGTGCGATGCAGGAAGAACCTTACCTCTTGAGGGGATTTGCCTTTGATCAGCCAATCGTCTAAGTAAGGGACGACGAATATCCCCAAGGTGCATAGGTAGGCAGTGACAACTGCCATGCATTTTGTGAAGACCCTGGGGGCAGAGGCTAGACCGAAAGGGAGGTTCTGGTATTGATAATGGTTTCCTTGAAACATGAAGTGCAAATCGGTCTGTGCAAGGTATGGATCAGTATATGCGTGTATGCCTCTTTTAGGTCTAGAGAACATAGCCCATTGTGTCTCTGGAGGTATGGCAGAAACATTCCTAGAGACATCTTGAATTTTTCTTGGACCATGAACTTGCTTAGGTCTCAGATTCAAGATGGGCCTGAAGCCTCCTGTTTTTTTGGAATGAAAAAGTATGGAGAATAGAAGCCCAACTTCTCTTGAGGAGGAGGAACTCTTTCTATAGCACCCTGGGATAACAGGGTGGTCACCTCTTCTTTTAAGAAAGTGATTTGAAGGGGTTGCATTGGATAATCCCCTGTGAAGCAAGTGGGGGGTAAGGTTTTGAAGTGAAGCTGATAACCTCTTTGGACAATCTAGAGCGTCCACTGCTCTGATGTTATGAAGTGCCATTGTGGGCATATTGACAAAGTCTGCATACTATGTGGAGGAGCTGGGGGCCCTCCACGAGCACACTGGCAATACTCTCTAGGAAGGAGTCAAAAACCAGGCGCAGGTTGTACCTGTGCAGCTGGTTGAGGCCTAGGAGCCTTGAGTTGGCAAGGACCCTGCTGCCTCTGCTGAGGATGCTGAGGTTGAAAGGCAGCAGAAGGCGAGTAAGAAGGATAGTATCTCTTCTTTTTAGAATAAAAAGATTTCTTGGAAAGAGCTGGAAAGGCATTTTAGGGTAAGATCATGTGTTTCATCTCCCCTGCTTTTTCCTGCCAATTTTTGCAAGATTTTCTCCAGTACATAGGATATTGGCCAATTTATCTTGGACCCACTGCTTGAGATCTAATGGCTGTAACCAGACTATTCTGCGAGCCCCAATTCAGACTGTTAAAGCTCTGCTGGTGGATTCAAAAGCATCAAAGGAGGTCCTAGTAAGCAACTTAGTATTCTGGCCTTGCTTGACGAGTGTCTGTAATGCATGCCTCTTATATTCAGGAAGCATGGGGGCGAAAGTCTCCAGATATCTGGTGACAACCTTCAGAAATATGCCCATGTATAACATGTAAGAGTTGATTCTGGAAGCCAACATGCAAGCTTGGAAACACCGATGACCAAAGGCATCAAGTGTCCTTGAGTCTCTGCCAGGAGGCATGGATGAATGGTTTTTTGAGCTCTTTATTTGGTGCACTGCCAATTCCACCACCACTGAGTGGTGGGGGAGATGAGGTTTTTGGAAACCTGAGCACTCTAGTATTCTAATACACATAGTAAAGTACGGCATATCAAGTGGCTAAAACCATAAACCATGGTATAGAGTCTTTTGCTGACAGGCGGAACAGTGAGCGGGACCTCCCACATGCAGAGCATAAGATCCTGCAGGATACGATGCACTGGTAAGGTAGCTGCCTCTTTGGGCATTGGAGAGTACTGGAATATTTCCAATTCCTCCACTTTTTGTTCCTTCTCTGAGGCTACTGTGATGGAGAGCCCTGCTGCCATGTCCTATATAAAAACCTGAAAGAACATATATTCTGGTGGGGCAGATGCCGTTCCTGTGGCAGTGAAGGGTCCGAAGGGATGTCGGAAAATTCTCGGGAATCGAGTGATCCCCCTTCAGATTCTGATGAAGTGGAATCAGAGTCTGGCAGGAAATCAAAGTATCAACGGTCTTGTGTTTGACTTCGATACTTTGTGGAAATCAATGGTCGATGCTGATACCGATACTCAAGATGTATCGGAATAGAGAGTCTTAGTTTGTTGGATACTGGAGGCATCAACTGGTTCCAATGGAGGAATTGGCTGCGGATACTCTGACGATGTTGGTTTGAGGGCTGTCATCGGGCCCGATACGACTGGTTGTAGGCTCAGTGCCAAAGCCTGCACTCCTGAAGCTCTCGATATTATTGGTACCAAGGCTGCCAGGAGTGCTGTCAAACTCCTCTCAAGAGCCAGCATGTGCTAGTCTAGAGAGATGACCGATGTCTGGGTGAAATCATGTGCAGGGCTCTGAGCCACGGTCCCAGAACATGGAACTGGTAAGCTTTCTGGAGGTCGATGCCTCGGGAGCGTCCCAGAGCCTCACTTGTGGCACTGTCATCTATATTGCTGTAGTCTACAGACCTCTGACTCAAATTGAAGAAAGAGGAGATAAATTGAATATAGATATTGCCAAGATAGCAACAAAGGGGGAAGCGATCATATTGGGTGACTGTAATCTACCTGATATGGATTGGATTACTCCTGCACATCTGGAAAGAAGCAAAAATATTGTGGATGCTCTCCAAGATGCATTACTTAGACAAATGGTGATGGAACCGACCGGGGAAAGCTCAACGCTGGATGTAGTGCTCACTAACGGTGATAGCATGTCGAATGTCTGCGTGAGTGCCCCTGTGAGCAACAGCGACCAATCATAGCAAGCTCAAAGTCCTAAACTTCAAAAACACTGACTTCAATAAAATGGCCGAGTACCTAAAGGAGGAGATGATGGGGTGGAAGGAGATAAGGGAAGTGGAATTGCAATGGGCTAAACTAAAGGTGGCAATAAAAGGGGCAACAGATAAATATGTAAGAAAAGTAAATAAAAACAAGAGGAGAAGGAAACCTATTTGGTTTTCCAAAGAGGTGGCTGCTCAAATAAAGGCAAAAAACACAGCTTTCGCAAAATTCAAAAGCTTGCAAACAGAAGAACACAGATATGAATACAGGATCAAGCTCAAAGAGTCTAAAAGAGAAATAAGGATAGCAAAATCAAAGGCAGAGGAAAAGATGGCTAAAGATGTTAAGGGTGGCGACAAAGCTTTCTTCAGGTATATTCGGGAAAGGAAGAAAATCAGAGTTGGAATTGCAGGACTCAGAAGTGCTGGGAAAGGACTTGTGGAAAGTGACACTGAAAAAGCGGAATTGCTAAACAAATTCTTCTGCTCTGTTCTTACTAAAGAAGATTCTGGAAATGGACCAGCTGTGACTCCGAAATATAAAAATGGGAATGAAGTAGATACCACACCATTCACAGAAGATGAGGTGCTAGAACTTGCTAAACTGAAAGTGGACAAAGCCATGGGACCAGATGGGATACATCCCAGGATACTGAAAGAGCTCAGAAAGGTTCTTGCAGGACCGTTAAAGGATGTCTTCAACAGATCCTTGGAAACAGGAGAGGTTCCTCAGGACTGGAGAATGGCTGATGTTGTACCTCTATACAAAAGTGGTGACAAGGAAGAAGTGTCAAACTACAGGCCCGTGAGCCTTACCTCTGTGGCGGGAAAAGTAATGGAGGTGCTCCTGAAAGAGCAAATAGTGAACTTTCTCAAAACCAACAGGTTGCAAGATCCGAGGCAACATGGTTTTACCGAAGGACGGTCTTGACAAACAAATCTGATTGAGTTCTTTGACTGGGTGACCAAGAAACTAGATCAGGGGCATGCAATGGATGTCATCTACCTGGATTTCAGCAAAGCCTTTGATACTGTTCCTCATAGGAGGCTTGTCAATAAACTCAGTAGCTTGGGGATGGGTCCCAAGATGGTAAACTGGATTAGAAATTGGTTGACCGACAGACAACAGAAAAGTGATGGTACATGGAGCTCACGCGGATGAGAGGAAGGTGATTAGCGGGGTGCCCCAGGGTTCGGTCCTGGGCCCGGCACAGTTCAATATATTTGTGAGTGATATTGCTGAAGGACTGAATGGAAAAGTCTGTCTTTTTGCAGATGACACAAAAATTTGCAACGGAGTGGACTCCCCCAAGGGAGTGGTTAACATGAGGAAAGATCTACAAAAGCTGGAAGACTGGTCTAATGCTTGGCAACTACGATTTAATGCAAAAAACTGCAGTGTCATGCACTTGGGTAGCAGAAATCCAAGGGAAATGTACACAATAGGGGGCGAGAGGTTGGTATGCATGGTTCAGGAGAAAGACCTTGGTGTGATTATCTCTGATGATCTCAAGGTGGCAAAACAGTGCGACAAGGCGGTGGCAAAAGCCAGGAGGATGTTGGGCTGCATACAAAGAGGGATTACCAGCAGAAAGGAAGAGATACTTATGCCACTTTACAAGTCACTGGTGAGGCCTCACTTGGAATACTGTGTTTAGTTCTGGAGACCATATCTTGCAAAAGATGTAAAAAGACTAGAAACTGTTCAGAGAAAGGCGACCATTGTGGATACCATGTTAAAACCCTCGGCCCAGTGTGCAGCAGCGGCCAAGAGAGCAAATAGAATGCTAGGTATGATAAGGAAAGGAATGGAAAATAAAACAAAAGATATTATAATGCCTCTATATCGTTCCATGGTGAGACCGCACCTTGAATATTGTGTGCAAGTCTGGTCGCCGTATCTTAAAAAGGATATAGCAATTTTAGAAAAGGTTCAGAGAAGAGCCACCAAAATGGTAAAGGGGATGGAAGGATACTCCTATGAAGAAAGGCTAAAAAGGTTAGGGCTCTTTAACCTGGAAAAGAGACGGCTGAGGGGAGATATGATAGAAGTCTATAAATTAATGAACAGAGTGGAACGGGTAAATGTAGATCGATTGTTTACCTTATCAGAATATAGAAAGACTAGGGGACATGCAATGAAGCTACAGGGTAAACTATTTAAGACTAATAAAAGAAAATATTTTTTCACTCAACGTGTAATCAAACTCTGGAATTTGTTACCGGAGGATGTAGTAAAGGCTGTTAGTGTAGCTGGGTTTAAAAAAGGTTTGGACAAGTTCCTGGAGGAAAGGTCCATAAACCATTATTAAGAAGGGACCCAGGATATCAATGCTTGAACCAATACAAGCATTGTGGAACCTGTGTCCCTTGGGGAAACTGCTAGGTACATATGACCTAGATTGGCCACTGTTGGAAACAGAATACTGGGCTTGATGGACCTTGGTCTGACCCAGTATGGCATATCTTATGTCCAAAATGATTTGGAGCCTGCGTCAGAAGCCTTATGAGAAGAGACTTGAAGACCTAAATATGTACACTTTGGAGCAGAGGAGGGACAGGGAGATATGATTCAGACCTTTAAATACTTAAAGAGAAACAATGAACAAATAAACCTCTTCCAAAGATGGGGAAGCTGTAAAACTAGAGGGCATAACATGAAGATGCAAGGTGGTAAACTGAAAGGCAATGTCAGGAAATATTTCTTCACTGAAAGGGTGGTGGATGCTTGGAATACCCTCCCAATGGAAGTGGTGGGGGCAAACACAGTGACGGAATTCAAAACGGCATGGGACAAACACAGTGGATCCCTTTACAGCAATAGGATAAAAACAAAATAAATGGTACCATCTAACTTCTGAACCATCTAACGTCTCAACAAATAGGGGTGTCCTACATGGAGTGGTGGGTTCACCCCTAAACAAAGACATGGGGAGAGGTGGCCTGCACAGAGCGACAGGTGCACCTACTCTTGCCATCTTGTTGGGCAGACTAGATGGACCATGCTGGTCTTTATCTGCTGTCACTTACTATGTTACTTGTGCTTTGGAGGCTAGATCCTCCCGCCAGGGCTGTTAGGCTTGCCGGTCTGCATCGGAAGCACCTCTACGGGAGTCTCAATGCTTATGGTTTGTTTTTTTCCTGGATTCAGAATCAGTCTTCGACACCAAAGATTTGGCAACAGCCCTAGACTTTGACTTATTCTGGTGTTTAGACTTTGAAGAAGCCTGAGAAGTCGCTGATGCCCTCAAGGAAGCCACTGAGACAGAGTCCAAGGCAAACAATCCAAAGGCTTTCTTTGAAAGCTGGGGTAATCGCTCTGCATGGGCTCCGTCGGTGCCGTCACCCATAAGTGAGGACTGACTTCCTGCTTGTTCCTGGAGAACCAAGAACTGAGGAGTTGGGAAGGTGGGAAGGCAGACACACAGGCGCAGCAGAGTGTTCCCAAAGGCTTTCCTATTGGACGCTAGGGAGCATTTCCGCGTGGGCTCCATCGGTGACATTCACCCATAAATGAAGACCGCAATCCTGCTTGTTCCTGGAGATGAATCTATAAACTAATATCCCGATTTCTTAAATTCATAATGGAGGAAAGAGTACATATGTAGTGCACTTCAAACATAGAAAGTAGTGAAATGACACCCCCCCTACCATTATCCCTCTTCACACACCTAATACGAGCATGTCTTTGAGAATTAAATAAAAAATAAAGAGCATCTATAAAAGAGTTTAAACTATCAATTGAACAAACTAAATGAGAATACATACATTAATACACATTTGTGGCTTTAGACTGTTTAATGTTTGGAACTTACCTGCTGAGAAGGTACTGTTCTAAATCCTGGAGAATCTGTCCTAAGAATTGGCTGTGGTTGGGCCTGGGGTGGATAAGGATATGCCTGACTTTCATGATGCATTCCTGAGGCATCTTCTCTTACAGGTTCTGATGATCTTGTAATGGCAGACTCTGGTGGAGTCCCGGCCTCATCATTAAGTGTTTCATCCAATTCCTGATCAGTGTAGGCACCCCCTTCTGTATCAGTGTCTTCATAGTCAGATGTGTGTCTACTGTCTGTACTGTACATAGAGTACTCACTACCTGGTGCCGACAAATAGGACAGACGGTCATCTTGCAAATCAAGGTGATCTTCTGTAATACCTTCTGCCTGCAATACAAATCTTAAAATTAAACTTAATTTAGTTAGTTCCTTACAAGAAAATCAACTGGTTTCTAGGCTCTGAATATTGTACTATACTCAAATTAAACATGAGTGTTCCAGCACCATAAAGTCTGTGAGCTAATACGACAGCTATGTAAGAGAAGCACTTTAAAAATGCTCACATTTGGAAATATATCCACTAGCTTTAATAAGAATTAAAAAAAAAAAAATCGGATGTTTTCTACAAGAAATTAAAAATCTTTAACTTCTTTCCAAAAACTGAGTATTATGGATCATTTGTTCTTGTTGAAAACAAGGCATGAAAAGAACTAGCAAACTGTATAACATAAGCCTTACTTATTATACATGACAAACAAGTCATGAACAATTTAATCCCAGAAAACTAAGCACCAAGTCTTACCACTCATACGTGAAAGATGATGCTCCCGTGACACTCATAAGTTACTAGAACTAACTAGAAGTTAGTTCTGGAAACCTATCATGGTGTAGCGGCCACAATGGAAGATAGACAATTGCTGTACGGTCTCCTTACACAACACATTAAAAGCAATTTGTTTAATAAGCTAAACTTATGTTACACTTCCTGGAAATATTAACATATTTTAATTTCTCACTGCTACATGTAACATTTTTGTGTTTCTGGTCAGTGATTTTGCTTCTAGGTCTGTTTATATGTTTATGACCATGTATACTAGAGCTCGGAGTGGAGGAATAGCCTAGTGGTTAGAACACTGGCTTGGTAACCAAGCAACCAGGTTTCAATTCCCACTAGCACCCCTTGTGGCCTTGGGCAAGTCACTTAACTCTCCACTGTCTCGGAAGAAAGGCCTGGCAATCTACTTCCGGTGACCTGCCAAGAAAACCCAGGGGCTTCTGGGTCGCCAGGAGTCAGGACTGACTCAAAGGCACACATTGCATTGCATACTAGAGCTGTTTATTTTTTGAACGTGCAAAACAAATGTTTTGACTAAAATTATAGGTACATGGCTGTACCATTATTAAGAAGAGAGGGACCTCTCCGGGTGCGTTCAGAGTGATGAAGCGAGGAGTGACACACCAAAATAGGGACAAATATATTTCTTCCCTTTATCTATTAATTTATTAAGTCAAAGGGCCATAGCTTAGAAATATAGAAACATGACAGCAGAAAAAGACCACATGGTCTATCTAGTCTGCCCTTCCATATCAACTACAATAGTCCCCTTTTTTCCTTTAGAGATTCTCTGTGTTTGTCCCATGCTTTTTTTGAAATCAGATACTGTCCTCGTCTCTACCACCTCCACTGGGAGACTATTCCACGAATCAAATACAAGACACTAATGAACACCTTCAAAACAAAGAACATAGTGCCAACATACCTCAATTTACTAATACAGGTATGACCAGACACAAGACAAAGAAGGGAATGTATGCAAATCCTACTAACAATCCCTAAGGAATTCAGGAAAGCTAACCAATCAACACCCAAAAGAGAATTCACCTTCTATTCTCCAGTCCTCTGGAACGCACTCCCAGACAGCCTAAGGGAAATAAATGAACTAACCATGTTCAGAAAAAGACTCAAGACATATTTACTGAATATTATAAAAACAAACGAAAACCAGAAGCCATACCCTACATAAATCCCGAATCTGCCACATTCCGATACTTCCCCTCACTGGTTTAACCTAAATATTTCATGTATTGCCCATAAAGATATAACTCGTTACACTGTAAGAACCATAACACAGACCTGCTCAATGTACAAAGTTAACTGCAAAATGTTCGGCCTAACCACTCTGTATCCTAAAGACCCACATGCAATGTCTAAAATATTGAATTTGATGATGTTCACTGCAGTAGTTCATTCAGTTCCTTGCAAATTGCCTTGTGCGGTAATCAAGTTCCTTGTAAACTGCCTTGATTATATGGATAAAGCAGTATATAAAACCTAGAAATAAAACAAATAAAAATAAATCTACCACTCTTTCCATAAAGAAATATTTCCACATATTACTCCTAAGTCTATCTCTCTTTCACCCTCATCCTAAGTCCCCTTGTAGCAGAGCTTGCATTCAATTGAGACTCTTGTGCATTTATGCCACTGAGGTATTTAAATGTCTATATCATATTTCCCCTATCCCGCCTTTCCTCTAAAGTATACTTATTAAGATCTTTAAGTCTGTCCTCAAATGCATTATAATGAAGATCACTAATCAATTTAGTAGCCACCCTCTGCACTGACTCCAACCTGCTTATATCCTTTTGAAGGTGCGTCTCCAGAATGGCACACAATACTCCAAATGAGGTTGCACCAGAGACTTATACTGAGGCATTATCACCTCCTTTTTCTGCTGGCCATTCCTCTCCCTATATACCCAAGCATCTTTCTGGCTTTCGCAGTCACCTTTTCAACCTGCTTAGCTACTTTAAGATAGTCAGACACAATTATACCCAGATCCAGCTCTTCTTTCATTGACAGAAGTATCTCACCCCCCTACACTGTACTGCTCCTTTGGATTTTTGCAGCCCAAGTGCATGACCCTGCATTTAGCATTAAATTTCAGCTGCCAAATTCTAGACCATTCTTTAAGCTTAGCTAGATCCCTCCTCATGTTATCTACTCCTTCCTGGGTGTCTACTCTACTGCAGATTTTGGTATCATCCATTAAAAACGCAAACCTTACCCGATAGCCCTTCCGCAATACTACCAACAAAGATGTTAAAAAGAATCGGACCAAAGACAGATCCCTGTGACACACCACTGGTAACCACCTCCTCCTCAGAGTGAGCTCCATTTACATGTAGCATTTGTCGCCTCCCACTCAACCAATTCCTAACCCAATCAGTAACTTCAGGGTCATCCCTAGGATGCTTAGTTTGTTTATAAGTCGCCTGTGCAGAACGGTGTCAAAGGCTTTACTGAAATCTAAGTACAACACATCTATGGCTCTCCCTCACTCGAATTCCCTGATCACCTAGTCAACAAAAGCTTGACTAGTACCGCCTTGGTGCTTCACCCATTGCAAGACTGCCTCAGAAAGCATTGTGCTCATCTGGGACATGAACCCAGGACCTCTCGCACCCAAAGCGAGAATCATACTCCTAGACCAATGAGCCATTTGTTAAAATCAATTTTAAAACTTTATTCAAACATTTTAAAGCATGGAGAAAGAAAGGGAAAAAACCCTCCAGTTGCAAGTGACAAAATACACAGAGGACATAAAATGTGTCTGGGTGAAAGCACAGACAAAAACAGTGTGAGGGGACTCTAGCTGCATGAGAAGTCCAACAAACTCTGAGCATGCTATCCATGTTGGCCACTTGTGTGGCCGATTCATCTTGCTTGTCATTGGAGACACAAAAGGCTCAAACAGATATTCTGAAGATTTGCGCATAATGTCAGGAAACAAACCTCATCTAATATAAACTGCTCCCTCCGATTTTCTTATTTTATAAATATAAAAAAAAACATGCCTGGAAGACTATGAAATACACTTATATAAAATTCTATACAACACCACAAATATGTTTACACATCTATCTTTACACCTCTCTGGAACACCCTCCCCACCCCAATCCCCACCATCTCTCTGACCTGTCTACCTTCAGGAAAGCATTAAAGACACATCTTTTCCAACTATTTTATGAACAAAAAAACCTGCTTTGATTCAAGCTCCTTCCCATAGCCCAGATCCACCTACACATCATGGCCCACTAACCATCTTGTAAATAGTTCGCCCAGTTACTACCCAAGTTGACACCCCCTTACTGTTAACTGCAATACCTGTTGAATGTTTTGTGTACTTGTTCTATGAAAACCTGTTCTATGCATAAGTGATTCTTGTTCCTTGTAAACCGTGCTGATTTCAAAATAGTGCGGTATATAAAACCAAATAAATAAATGTGTAAACACACTCTGCCTACTTATATTGATTAGACACAGAATACACATTCTCAGATATCTTAACCTGATTTTGGTACAAGATTCAACAAAGTTTACCTGACTGCAACTTTTGGAAGTATGAACAAGATTTATAATTACAATCTCTGTTTGAGAGTTGGTCCATGTCTAAAGATTTAAATACAGAGGTCAATGGTTTTATTCTCACTATCCATTCCTGAAGGGAGATGTTTCTGTAGCTCATAATCTTACTGCATCACATTACAAAAATCTCTACCTTAACCATATCAGGGCAGAAAGAGGAGGAGAGATAGGGCAGAAATTAAGATATTGAAGAGTTGGCAGTGGACCTCCTGGCATGCATGGGCATTGATAGGTATGCTGGAGCTCAAGAGAGACATGGACTGCTAACGTTACAACTTACATCTAAGACAAAATACATGATGAGTAAAATTATTAAAGCCACATTTTGCATTAAGAAACCAGCAATTGATTTTTACAGAGAAACAGGATCCAGAACTGGCAACAAAACTTGTTAGAGACAATTCTACCAAAAATGAACACGGGGCAAGAAGAAATGGAGATATAACTCCGCCTCGGAAAAAATGTATTGAAGAAAATATAAAGTCACTGTATGCTGAGGTGTCCCCGATAGATGGGTAGTTCCAAGGATCAAGATCACCAAAGAATGTGAAAGATTCAAAACATCAAAATGAAACATGCTGCATTAACAAAAGACGACAAATTCATATGTTCCAAAAGCACAAAAATTGCAGAGCTATGAAGAAAAACAGAAAAAATATATATATCAAAACAAACAAGAGAACCCAAAACAGTTCTACAGGAGATCTGGGAAAGAGAAATCAGTGAAGATTGAATTACTGAAAGAAAAATTCTGGAGAAATTTAGAGGAAAAGTTTATAGATCACAATTGAAAAGCGTAATGAACATCAAAGTTATGGAATGGCCTGAGGTAACAATTAAAAAGCTGGAAAATAGATTTAAAAAAGACCCAAATTGGAAAAACCCCTAGCCCAGACGAAGTGATGAGTTTTTGGCTCAAACTTAACATTCCTTCACCAAGACCTGGCAAACTGCAAAAATCTACTGTATTGATTAGGCAGACAGATTTTAACACCACAATGGCTTATAACAGGAAAAATAGTTTTCCTTCCAAAAGGAGACCCAAGTAATGTTACCAAAAATTACAGACCAATGTCTGCCTGTTCACTGCAATAGATGCTGACAGAATATATAACCATATCAATTCCAATATCATCATGGCAGTAGAACAGAAGGATAACAAGAGAGGAGTATACAGAACCAAAGATCAACTACTGCTAAACAAAGGCACCATGACTAGTGCTAAGAAAAACAGAAATCTCAGTGTAACAGATTGACTTCGATAGTGTCCCACACTCCTGGATAAATTGCCTTGAAATATACAAAAATAAATTCTAAATTGATTGAGTACATCAAATTCACCATGAAAATGTCACAAACCACATGGTATGCAGATGGACAGTTCATCACTCCTAGTATCAAGATTCAGCAAGGAATATTTCAGGGAGACTCCTTGTCACCTCACTCATTTTATAGCACTTAATCCTTTGAATATGCTCATTAACACTTTGGGGTATGGTTTTAATATTAATCCCAAAGCTGGTAAAAACCTAGAGGTGACATCACACCTACTGTCTATAGATGACTTGAAGCTCTATAACTCCAGTGATCAACATCTAATGGAACAATTCTGTCTAGTAAAAAGCTTTTCGGATAACATGAGAATGACTTTTGGTCTGGAAAAATGTACAAAGGCAACAATTCCTTGGAAGAAAACTGAGGACAGATGGAAATATCTCTCCGATGATTGTGACAATGGAACGTGAACTGGAAGGTGTATATAAATATCTAGTAGAGGAAAGAACAATAATCCAGCATAAAGTATTGAGAGAAAAAAAACAGCAGAGTATCACGAGTCTGAAGCTGATACTGGAACCGAAAAGTGCACTAACATCAAAGAATAAGATACAAGCCATTAACCAGCCTGCAATCCCCATATTCTCTTTTCCATATCATTCCTCCAGTCCAGTTTATTTCCCATTGCCAGCAGATAGAGACTGAGCACATCAGATTTCTGTTAATGTTATGCTATAAGAACTCTGAGCAGATCATCACAAACCTGTATTCTCAGTCTCCCAATTCAGCTCCCTTTTCTCCAGATTTTGTTTTGTTGCTTCACCAAGCTTACTGCATGAAGCAAGGCTTGATGGAGCATTCTGCTTCAAAAGCACTGGTTCCTCGTCAAGGGATGGGCTGGGGGCTCCTCTGGAGTCTGCGCTGGATCTGTTTGAGCCTTGGCCCAAAAGACACTGTCTGGATGTTGACATTGTGGAAGACCAACTTTCAGTGTTGTCAGGAGCCTCTGAAGATCTGCTGGAAGGTCTTCTGGGGCTCTGGGATGAGGTTTCACTAGGGGATCTGGAGGAAGGCGAAATTCCTCCAAGAGAAGATCCTAAATCATGAAGATTTTTTAGGCAAGAAGAGTTGACAGCCTTAATTGCAAAGTCATTGGCGGATCTTAATATTCCTCAGGAGGCTCCGGCTATGGAGGTTCCACTGGAATGGTCTCTCCTGCAAGGCATATGCACATCTGATTTCTTTTCTGGTTCATAGGACCATTAAGCAAATGATAGAGGCTGAATGGGCGGTGCCGGAGGCAGGTCTCCTGGGAGGATAAGTGGTGTCTCGTCTCTACCCTATTCTGCAGGGGGAAAAGGACTTCCTTAAGTTGCCTAAGGTGGATGCTCTAGTTATAGCAGTAACAAAGAAGACTACCATTCCTGCTGAGGGCAGAGCAGCCTTGAAGGATGTTCAAGATAGAAAACTGGAATCTTTGTTGAAGGTGGTTTTGAAATAAATGCCCAGGCACTGCAGACCTCTATTTGTGGGGCGTAGGTCACGCGAGTCTGTTTGAAATGGACTCAAAACTTGCCTGATTCTAGGACAGACTCCCAACAAGCTAGGTCAGAGGCAGCTAGGTTGGAATCTAGCTCTGTGTATTTGGCAGATGCCTTTTTGAATCTGGTTAGAGCAGGCCTTGTTGGAGTCAGGAGTTGTGCCAGGACTGGAGAAAGGCTCATGTGGTCCCCTTTACACAAAAGCAGAAGTAAGAATGTAGTTGAGAACTACAGGCCGGTTAGTTTAACTTCAGTGGTGAGTAAATTATTGGAAATGCTGCTGAAAGAGAAAATAGTGAGGTTTCTGGAGTCCAGCGGATTACAGGATCTGAGGCAGCATGGATTCACCAGAGGCAGGTCTTGTCAGACAAATCTGATTTCTTTGACTGGGTTACCAGTGAGTTGGACCGAGGGAGAGCCCTAGATGTGGTGTATTTAGATTTCAGTAAAGTCTTTGACACCGTTACTCACAGGCGACTTATAAACAAACTGAGTGCCCTAGGGATGGACCCTAAAGTTACTGTTTGGGTTGGAAATTGGTTGAATGAGAGGCGACAAAGAATACAGGTAAATGGAGCTCACTAAGGAGGAGGTGGTTACCAGTGGTGTGCCCCAGGGATCTGTCCTTGGTGTGATTCTTTTAGTGATATAGCGGAAGGGCTATCGGGTAAGGTTTGCCTCTTTGCAGATGATACCAAAATCTGCAATAGAGTAGACACCTAGGAGGTGTAGATAAGATGAGGAGGGATCTAGCTAAGCTTGAAGAATGGTCTAGAATTTGGCAGCTGAGATTTAATGTTAAAAAATGCAAGGTCATGCATTTGGGCTGCAGCAATCCAAGGGAGAGATATAGTATAGGGGGTGAAGTACTTTTGTCCACTAAAGAAGAGCGGGACCCTAGGTGTGATTGTGTCTGATGATCTTAAAGTAGCTAAACAGGTAGAAAAGGTAACAGCAAAAGCTAGGATGCTTGGGTGGATAGGGAGAAGGAGAGGAATAGCCAGCAGAAGAAAGGAGTTGATAGTGCCTCTGTATAAGTCTTTGGTACAACCTCATTTGGAGTATTGTGTGCAATTCTGGAGACCGCACCTTGAAAAGGATATAAACAGGATGGAGTCAGTACAGAGGGTGGCTACTAAAATGGTTAGTGGTCTTCATTATAAAGCATATGAGGACAGACTTAAGGATCTTAATATGTACACCTTAGAGGAAAGGCGGGATAGAGGTGATATGATTGAGACGTTTAAATACCTCCATGACATAAATGCATAGGAGGAGAGCCTCTTTCGATTGAAAGCAAGTTCTGCTATGAGGGGACATGGGATGAGGGTGAAAGGGGATAGATTCAGGAGTGATATGCGGAAATATTTCTTTACAGAGAGAGTGGTGGATCCATGGAATAGTCTCCCAGTGGAGGTGGTAGAGATGAGGACAGTATCTGAATTCAAAGAAGCATGGGATAAACACAGAGGATCTCTAAAGGAAAAAAGGAGACTGTTGTAGTGGTTGATATGGAAGGACAGACTAGATAGGCCATGTGGTCTTTCTGTCGTCATGTTTCTATCTTTCCTTTCATCCGAGTGAGTTCCATTTACCATCACCTTCTGTCGTCTGTCAGTCAACCAATTTCTGATCCAGTTCACCACCTTGGGACCCATCCTCAAGCTGTTGAGTTTACTGATAAGCCTTCTATGAGGAACAGTATTCAAAGGCTTTGCTGAAATCTAGGTAGATCACATCCATTCCATGCCCTTGATCTAGTTCTCTGGTCACCCAGTCAAAGAACTCAATTAGATTTGTTTGGCAAGATCGTCCTTTGGTAAAACCATGTTGCCTCGGATCATGCAGCCTATTGGTTTCAAAAAAGTCCACTATTCACTCTTTCAAGAGTGCCTCCATTACGTTTCCCGCCACTGAAGTTACTGGCCTGTAGCTTGTCACTTCTTCCCTACTGCCACTTTTGTGAAGAGGTACCACATGAGCCCTTCTCCAGTCCCGTGGAACTTCTCCTGTCTCCAAGGATCTATTAAAAACATCCTTTAATGGCCCTGCAAGAACCTCTCTGAGCTCTTTCAGTTTCTTGGGATGTATCCCATCCAGACTCATGGCCTTGGCCACTTTCAGTTTTGCAAGCTACTCTAACACATCATCTTCTGTGAATGGTGTGGTATGTACTCCATTTCCATTTGTATATTTGTCAATCACAGGTGGTCCTTCTCCTGGATTTTCTCTAGTACAAACAGAGCAGAAGTATTTTTTTAGCATTTTCACTTTTTCAATGTCACTTTCCATAAATCCATTCTCAGTACTTTTGAATCCTGCAATTCCACCTCTGATTTTCCTCCTCTCCCAAATATACCTGAAAAAAGATTTGTCGCCACACTTCACATCTTTAGCCATCTTTTCTTCTGCCTTTGATTTTGCTATTCTTATTTCTTTTTTTTATCTCTTTTAGTTTGATCCATGAGGCCACGGAAAGAAGGTGGGGAGAGCCACCTCTTGATTGAGATGAAAAAGAACACACCATTTTTGGGAAGAATTTGGGATGCATGCAAAGCACTACCCTGTTCTTGTAAAACCTTGTATATGGTGGATCTGCAAATGAGGGCCTGGAGTTCGCTCACTCTTTGAGCGGACATAAGGCCCACCAGGAAGGCCACTTTCCAAGACAGATACCACAGGTGGCAAGTGGCCAGGGGCTCGAATGGATGTTTGTTGAGCTGGGAGAGCACCACATTGACGTCCCACTCTGCCACTGGAAGGTGGAGAGGGGGCTTGGATAACAGGAGGCCCTGGAGAATCCTGGAGACCAGGGAGCTGGCTTGAGAGGGGTTTTCCCTTGATTGAGTGCTGGTGAGCAGCTATGGCGCTCAGATGCACCCTCACAGAGTTAGATTTTAGTCCGGTGTGTGACAGGTGTATTAGGTACTGAAGTACTAGTTGCACATGGCGGGAGAAGGGATTCTCCTCCCTTTCCGCACACCAGATGGAGAACTTAAGCCTGTCTGGTGGAGGGGTTGCAGGAGGCCAGTAGGATCTCCTTGACTTCTCCTGGAAGATTGAAAGGGGCCAGCACTACCCTTTCAACAGCCACGTTTTTAACATTAGCGACCCCAAATTGGGGTGCAGGAGGGAGCCCTCCTCCCGGGACAGGAGGTCCGGGTCTCGGCCCAGAGGGACTGGGGGTGCCATCAACAGGGAAAGCAGCAGAGGGAACCAAGGTTGCCTGGGCCTCCTGGGGCCAATCAGTATGACTGATGCCCCTTCACTCTGGACCTTGAAGAGGGTCCTGACGACCAGGGGGGAGGGGAGGGGTCGGTGGGAATGCATAGAGTAGGCCTTCAGACCATGAGATCAGGAAAGCATCTGCAATCACTCTCTCCCGGTGCAGCTGATGGGAGCAAAAGCGGGGTAGCTATATGTTGCCCGGAGAGGCAAATAGGTCCATCATGGGCCTGCCCCAGAAGTGGAAGAGCTGCTTCGTTACTTTGGGGTTCATGTGGGCGAAGGACTCTGCCCTCAGCCTGTCTACTAGGCAGTTGTCTTGACCTGGGAGGTACACCGCTTGCAGAAGCATGCTGTTGCGTGCTGCAAAGGAGAGGAGAGCCACCGCCTCATGCCAGAGGGAGTACGAGCCTGTGCCCCCCTGCTTGTTAATATAAAACATGGCGACCTGGTTGTCCATCTGGATCAGCACAAGTCGGTGTCACGGGCAGTGGCAGAATGCTCGTAGGGTCAAGAAATTTGCCCTAAGCTCCAAGAGATTGATCTGTAGGAGTGATTCCTCCCGAGACCAGCTGTCCTGTGTGCGGTGGTGTCTGTGGTCAGGATCCTCTGCGGCGTGGGTGCCTGGAAGGGCATTCCCGCCTGGAAGTGGTGCAAGCTTTGCCACCAGTTGAGGGACTCCACCAGCTGGCTGGTAGCCCTGACTCTGTCCCATAGCCTGCCCGTGGCCTGAGTCCACTGCACGCGTAGGCACCACTGGGTAGTCCACATGTGTAAGCGGGCTGAGGGAGTGACATGGACCATTGAGGTCACATGGCTCAGTAGGCGGAGGAGACAAGCCGGCACTGATCGGTGGCACTGTATCTCTCCCGCCAGTTGCCTGAGGCTTTCTGCCCTCTCTTGTGAGGACGGCCTTGACCTGTAACATGTCCAACTGAGCACCTATGAACTCCAGGCTTTGTACTGGAGAGAGATGGGATTTGGGGTAGCTGATGACGAACCCCAGGTGCTGCAGGAGGAAGGTTGCATGCTCTGCGGCCTGACCAACCTCCGAGGCCGTACTACCCCTGATGAACCAGTCGCCCAAGTAGGGGAAGACAAAAGCTCCTTGTAGGTGCAGGTAGGCGGCTACCACTACCAGGTATTTGGGTAATGAACCTTGGCAAGGAAGCCAGGCCAAAGGGTAACACCCTGTACTGGTAGTGCCATCCTCCCACCATGAACTGTAGTACTGCCTGTGGGAGGGGTGGATCAGGATGTGACTATATGCATCCTTTAGGTCCAAGGAGCACAGCCAATTTCCCTGGTGGAGCTAAGGCCACAGTGCTCCAAGGGAGAGCATCTTGAACTTCTCCCTCACCAGAAACTTGTTTAGGTTTCTCATGTCTAGAATGGACCTGAGCCCCCCAGTTCTCTTTGGGACAAGGAAGTATCTGGAGAAGAAGCCTTTTCTCCATAGGTGTTTGGGTACAGACTCTACTGCCTTGTCCCTGAGCAGACCTGTGAGTTCTGACAGCAAAAGGGTCTGTGAAGGAGAGGTCACACTGGCTCTCCTGGAAAGAACCTGTGTAGTACCTACTGTAGTTGGAGAAGGTATCCTTCCCTTACCACCTACAGTACTCACTGGTCTGACATAACTTTGGCCCAATTGTGGGCCAACAGTGCCAGGCAGCCCCCTGTTGGCTGGTGAACGTCTCCTGGGGGAGAGGAGGCCCTGTCCTGGGAGTCAAAAGCCCCCCCCCCCCCCCGGGCTGGGTGGGAGCTAGGGCCTGGGGCTTCTGTGCCTTCGGCTTCTGAGCCCCATGGCCTTGTCTTTTAGGGTGCAAACTCTGTTGCTGGCCCGAGAAGGGTTGATAGTGGCGACTCTGCTGAAAGGCCCCCCTTTTCCTCGGGAACAGGGGTCTTTTCCTAGATGGTTTCTTACGGGGAAAGAATGAGGTCTTCTTGGAGAGACTCTGTCAAGTCACCATCTCTGCCTCGATCTTGGCCGCCTTGTCAGCTATAGGTTTCCCGAACAGGTTCTCCCCAGTGCAGGGGACGTCAAGCAGCTTGCCTTGGATCCATTGCTCGAGGTCTGAGGACTGCAGCCAGGCTTGGTGTCTGGTACCGATGCTGGCCACTACTACCCAAGACACTGATTCAAAGCAGTCAGACTGCCCGGGAAAGGAACTCTGAGCAGTCCTTGATCCTGGAGGTGAGGGAATGGAGCCGCTGGAGGGGTTCCGAAGTCAGCCCCACTGAAAATCCTGACAACTCTTGGGTTAGGGCCCTTAAGTACATGCCTATGTACAATTCATAGGTTTGAATCCGGCAACCCAGCATGGAGCCCTGGTAACACTTGCGCCCGAGAGCATCGAGGGCTCTAGCGGTCATCCCAGTGGACCTCCTGGCTCTTAGGTTTCTGCATGGTTGACTGGACGACCATGGAGTAATGTGGGACTAGAGGCTTGTGGAACCCGGGGCTCTTCTGGACACGGTAGATGACTTTGAAGCGCCGGCTCACCATGGCATAGAAGCTGGCATCTCCCACATTCTGAATAGCAGCCACTCGAGGATCAGCTGCACAGGCATTGTGAGAGTCTCCTTGGGTGGGGACTCATATTTGAGTATCTCCAGTTCCTCGGTGCGCGGGTCTTCCTCCACCTTGGTTTGCACAGAGGGGGCCCTGGCCATATCCTTGACAAAGTTGTGGAAGGTCACATCTTCAGAGGAGAAAGGCGCCGGAGCCAAGGGAATATCTCTGTGCTGCTTGGTTTCCAGGGACACCTCATCATCGATCTCCCACTCAGAGTCTAGCAGTGACGATGAGTCCGAGGCCATGTGATTCATAACGTCGAGGCTGGGGCTGAGTGGCTGGCAGCCTCCGGAGGACCTGGGGTCAGATGCAGAAACTGGCTGGGGAGGACTGGAAGCTCGAGGAACGGAACTAAGACCTTAACCAGTGCCGAGGGCTTACCTGAGGTCAATGGTGCTCGGCTTGACTGGGGACTCCCCCGCAGTTGGGGGCCCAGTCATTGGGGCAGATGTGGACGAACCAGCTATCCTTGCCTGCTGCAGGGCCAGGATAGCAGTGATGATCTGCTCCAAGGCTGCCATTCTAGTTTCCAAGCCAGAAGACTCCGCAGCTTCTAGCATGGGCACGGAGGACCTCAGTCCTGGTGCTGGCACTCTCCTGAGTGTGTCCTTGACGTGGACTACGGTCTCAAGGAACCTCAGTCTCCACTGGCCAAGGAATTCTCCTTGAGGACCTTGGTAGGGTGCTTCTCAGAGCCGCCCAAATCCCTCCGAGTGGTTTTACCAGGTTTCTCTGGTGCAACCTCTGTGGACTTAGAGGATTTTTTCTTCTCTCTCTTGGGGTACGATGTCTTCTCGGAGGAAGAGCCGCTGCCGCAGGACCGAGGACGCTCAGGCCTCACAGGAAGTGCTGGGCTTGGAGTTCGGTGTTTGGGAGGCCAGTGCCAAACTGGACCTGGGGAACAGTTTTTCTTGCAACAGGTCACAGGAGGTGCTGTCATGGTTCAGTCCCAGGCAGCAATCATGGTTGTTGGTCACTGACATTGTTTGACTGCAGCGGTCACATTTTTTGAACCCACCGGGGGACATGGTGGGGAACACTCGGATGGGGTAGATGACCCCCAGGGGAGAAAAGGCAGGCATGCCAGTCGAAGCAAGCCTCGATCAAAAAAAAACAAAAAGGAGCCAAGAACAGCGCTGGGGAAGAGGTGGGAAGAGGAGCCGGTACGCAAGCAGGGAAGCTAATTTTGAGGATAATTAGCAAGGATTTTTCTGGGGAAATAGGACAGACATCTGTTGGGCTCTATGGATAAAAGGACTGAGCAAGATGGCACCCTTGGGTGGGAAGGGGACCACACATGCATGGCAGCATCTCCCAAAGGCTTTCTTTCAAAGCTGGGGAAATGCTCCACGTGGGGTCTGTTGGAGCCGACGTCATCCATATGTGAGGACTGACTTCCTGAAGAAGTTAATTAACAGTATATGTTTGTTCTTTAATCTAACTTTGCTCTTCTTGGAGTTTGCTTTGTCATTAGAGCTACTGGTTTGAGGTGGTCTGCACAGAGTCCTAACAGTGTGACATCACCAGAAACTTGACATGCTCAGTTAACATCTGCTGGCAATGGGAAATAACCCATGCGCCTGGACTAGACTGGAAGGACTCAAGGAAAGCAAATTAGCAGGTAAGGTCTAATTTTCCCATAGCTTTGGGAACTGCAGACTGGCCTCTGAAATATCTTGAACAAACAGATATCTGAACAAGAAAACTCATCCAATGTTGACGAGGCGATTCTTAAGAATCAGTGTATACAGAGACTGTACACCCCTAGAGGCAAAGGAGGCATGGGCCTCATAAAAATTGATAATACACAGAGTGACCATCATACTGTAGGCCTCCAGGCCTACTTAACAGCAAGAAGTGCTGCAGTATGAAAGTAAATGACCAGAATCCGGCTCCATTATAAAACTTGGATAAGCATTGCGACAAGCAGAAGGAATAGATGAGAATCCACCCGTATAAACAGGGGAGGAAGCAACAATATTTGAAAAAGAAAAAAAAAAAAGAGAAAAAATATTCAAAAAAGTATTAGATTGGCAAATGAGGAACAAGTGGCAAATACACAAATACAGTGGGACTAGAAAGAATTACTTCAGGAGCCATTTGTCGATCAAACAAGGATACATGTGTGGTTAAGGAGAGGCGAACTGAAGCTTAAGGATGAGAGTGATAGTTGCAGCCCTGGTTAGTAGATTATGGACAAGATGGTTCACAGTGAACATAGAAAACACTGGTACACTGGAATATGCAGATTTAGTAAGAAAGAGCTAGAAACTTTATTCATCTTGTAGCTGGATACAAAATTTTGATAGAGGTTATTTCTATACAGAAAAGCACAATAAGGTGGCATGTCTCATCCACTGAAACTTTGTAAGCACTACATTACTGTACTGGAAAAGTACCGGGATCAAGACCCAAAGAGAATTATGGAGAATGAAGAAGCTATGATAACTTGGGACATTCCCATTCTGATGGATAAGCACTGAGAATAGAAATGTCTGATCCAAATGATTATTCTGTGAATCATGTGAAGAGGGAGAAGATCCTGAAGTACCAAGAAATGCAATCAGAGACCAAGAAAATGTGGCAGAAGGATACAGAAATACGTCCCATCATTTCGGGAGCCACAAGCCTGATTAAGAGGAATTTCCAATCACACCTTGACAAGTTATATTTTACATTTTCTGAACTCCAGAATGAAGCACTCTTTGGCACAATACAAGCACTATGGCGAGCATTAACGGTAAATTTTAGAAACTGAGATCATTCTCCACATACCCTGACTTAGGAGTGAGATTCATTGCTGTCATGGTATGCACAAAATTAACTCATTTGGAGAAATTGCCCCAAGTTAAAAAGAAAATATCTAATTAGCAAATTAAGCGGCATGTTTAATAAAGGTTAACATGCATTAATGAATAATGCGCGTTAAGTGCTGCTATACCTGCAGGAATGAAATGGTCCACAGTGGCTCTTAGAGCATATTAACATACTTAGCACATGCTATCCTTTAGCAAACATGGCTCTATATTACTAAAACTCTCTACATAAATATTATAGGAAGACAGTTTAATGAGTCTTAGAATAGAATTTGTTTTTCTTGTGTTTCTGCTGTCCTCCTGAATAAGGTGCAGTACAAAATGTATATAGACACCGCTATCACATGGTCTATCAATTCTACAGGGCAAATGCACTAATGCGGATTACTACTACTGCAAGTCAATTTATGCATATTAACAGATGATCTACATTAAAGAGGTAATGAGATGCAGTGGTACTCAAAAATATTACCTATGAGCACAGTGAAAAGTACGTTAATAATATTATCTGCATTACATTTTACACATTTTAACATGAAATATTTGCTATAATTACCTGAGAAATAGTTAAGTCTCTGCGATTCTATTCACATTAATACACTCTTGTATACATGTACTTTAGTGCATAAAGTTATTATACGTCTCATTTGTATCTCATTAATACACATGATAAATACCATATTGACACACTTTAGTACTTCAACCCCTAAGCCGCAACCTGTTGCATGTGAAAGAAAAATGGATGCATTCTATTTCTGTCAAAGGCGAATGTTGTATATGGTAAGCTAGTCAGGGTTCAGAAAACATGTCATATGCCTTTTTTTATAACCCGTTTGCAACGCCGCTCACTTGCATTGAAGCTGCTTTATTAACCAAACACATGCACAATAAAAAGATGTATAAAACACAAATGCAAAATGCGGAAACTGGTTTAACCATTTGCTTATAGGACGAGCTTTTTCATGTGCATGCATAAAGCAATAAGGGTCAACTTTCATACTGCCCACACAGCTGCAAAGTCCAAAGGTACATTCACTCTGAAAATTGAGAGGGGGAAAACAGTTCCTGCAGACACTTACATCTCCTTTTCCTGTTGGTACTTTTCACACAAAATGCAAAAACATTTGAATATATAAAAAAGAACAAACACTTCAATTGCTGCCCTGAAACCCGGAAACAACTTCACTAAAATGCAAGCGAAACTAGGCGGGAAACAGGGCAGGAAACTTTCAAATAGCCCATTTTCGTGTGTAAAATGGAAATTACACTAACCTGGTAATTGTAGTTCCTGGAGGGTCCAGTTTAGTCCTCCAACATCGGGTAGTGCCCCTCCTCCTGCAGCCTGGAGACTGGACCAATCAAGTCTTCTGTAGTATATATGCAGACGGAGCTCCCAGAAGCCCCCAGTGTACTAGTAACAAAGCATACTTAACGAAGCAACACATTAGATTAATATACAAAATGACATAATGAAAATGACATAATTAAAGAACAATTTGTTTCCCCCCCACAAAAATATCCAACTTTCTCTCCAAACGAGGAAGTCAGAACACTGTATTGCACTGGAACCAACGCCCCAGAAATCAAAATACAGCTCCGTATCAGAAATCTCAGGAGCTGACTGAACACCTGAGAAAGGAAGAGCCATAGCCAAAAACGCGGCTGCAAAAAAGGTTCGAACGGCAAGAGGAACCGTCTTATGATCCACCGTTCGGAAAGCGCGCCGCATTTTTATAACAGATAGTCAGGAGGGAAGGAGGACTAAACTGGACCCTCCAGGAACTACAATTACCAGGTTAGTGTAATTTCCATTTCCTGTTCGGTAATCCAGTTTAGTCCTCCAACATCGGGATATAACAGAGCAGTTAAGACCGGGCGGGACCTTGCCATCCGGCGCGCAGAACCGCCGAACAAAAGAGGAATCCCGAGCCGCTGACACATCTAAACGATAGTGTGTACTGAAAGCATGCAGAGACGACCAGGTGGCCGCCTTACAGATATCTGCTGGCGGAACTAGGCTATACTCCGCCCAAGCGGTAGCCCGAGCCCGAGTGGAATGATCCAGTAGCCCCTCCGGAACAGACCGCTGCTGCAACAGATACGCAGACGCGAACGCTTCCTTGAGCCATCTTGCAACGGAGGCCTTAGCTGCCGCTTCCCCTTTACGAATAACCGGTCAGTCTTCCGAAAGATTCGGTAGCCTTCAAAGAACGACGAGGTGCACGACCCACATCGAGACGGTGAAGACCTTTGTCCGCCGACCCGACAGAGTGGGAAGAAAGAACTGGAAGAAACACTGCCTGATTCACATGAATAGGGGAAACCACCTTCGGCAAAAAGGAAGGGACCGGGGTAAAAGACAAAAAAGGTTCTCGGCAGGACAACGCATGTAGATCTGAAATACGCCGTGCCGAACCGATGGCTACAAGAAAAACCGTCTTCAGCGTAAAATCTTTCAGAAACGCCCTACTCAGGGGTTCAAAAGGTTCACGAACCAGGGCCCGCATCACTAGATTCAAGTCCCCCGGAGGAACGAAAATCCTGCGGGAGGGCCGCAAATGAAAAACAGTCGTAAGAAGACGACGTACGTCCGGATAAGAACCGTAGAGACGGCCTAAAACTTTGCATCGATAACAAGAGATAGCCGCCAACCGAACTTTCAGAGAACTAGCCGCAAGGCCCTTATCAAAAGCAACCTGAAGAAACTTAAAACGACGGAAACGAAAACCGTCGCCGCCCGGACTCCACGCCGGGAGCACCGGTCTTCAAAGATCCCCCAAATCCGAACGTAAGTAAGAGAAGTGGACGTTTTCCCCGCCCGCAGTAGGGTAGAAATCACCGCGGGGGGAGTAACCCTTCTTTTTCAGCCGAGCCCTCTCCCTGGCCAAACCGTATGCGAGAATTGACCCACTTGGGGCATCCGCAAGGGTCCCCGAAAAAGAAGATTCGGCAGCGTGGATAGGAGCCAAGGAATGCCGTCGCTCAGCCGGACCAGATCGGCATACCAGGGCCACCCAGGCCAGTCCGGGTCCACCAGTAACACTCGACCCCGATGGCCCTCGATGCGCTGAACGACCCGGCCAATCAGAACCCACGGAGGAAAGACATAAAGAAGGCCGGACGTTGGCCACGGCTGAATGAGAGCGTCGAGCCCCTCAGACATACGCTCCCTTTGCCTGCTGAAGAAGCGTCCTGTCTCGGCCGATTGAAATGTCGCCATGAGATCCATGAAGGGCGGCCCCCCCCCCCGACAAACTATTTGCGCGTAAACTTGCGGGTTTAGCTCCCACTCTCCGGGGTCCACCCGCACTCTGCAGAGAAAATCGGCCTGAACATTGTCTGCGCCTGCAATAGGCGCTGCCGAGATGGCCGGAAGACGAGACTGCACCCAATTGACCAAGGCCATCGCTTCTGATTCCAGGGCCATGCTGCCGATGCCCCCTTGGCGATTGATGTAAGCTACGGTGGACGCAATGTCCGAAAGGACTCGCACCGGCCGGTCGAGAACTAGGGCTTTGAGGCCAAGAGGGCTAGCCGTACCGCCCGCCATTCGAGGAGGTTGATCGACCAAGAAGTCTCCAGGGGAGACCATTCCCCTTGAGCGAAGCGGGTCTCGCAGTGAGCCCCCCAGCCGGTTAAGCTGGCATCCGTTGTGAACGGAACCCAAAGTGGAGGCTCCAGGGAATCCCCCGCGCCAGGTTCTCGGAGGAGAGCCACCACCGGAGTGATCGGCGAACCGCCCTTGGGCAAGTCAATCTCCTGTTCAACGAGTCGAAATGGTTGGACCAACGGCGCAGCAGGGCACTCTGCAGCCGGGCGCATGTGGAAGCGCGCCCAGGGCACCACCTCCAAGGTCGCTGCCATCGTACCGAGGAACTGTAGCTATCACCATGCAGACGGAGCGGGCATCCCCCTGAAGAGTCGGACAAGAGACCGAATGCGGCGCTCCGGCAGGCACACCAAGCCCCGTGCTGTGTCGAGGCTCACTCCCAGATACTCGAGATCCTGAGTCGGGCACAGACAACTCTTGCATTCTTTCACCACCCAGCCGAGGGACCGCAGCAGAGCCACCACCCTGCTCGTGACGTGCACACACTCCCGACTGGACTTTGCCCGAATCCACCAGTCGTCGAGATACGGATGGACCAGGATGCCCTCTGTGCACAAGGCCTCCGCGACCACTACCATCACGTTTGTGAAGGTGCGGGGGGCCGTGGCGAGACCAAACGGCATGGCCGGAAATTGGAAGTGGCCCCACGGAAGAGCAAAGTGGAGAAACCGTTGATGAGACGGCCGGATGGGAATGTGTAATGTGGTCTGCAGCGGCTGTGGAAGATCCTGCAGCAGGGGCTCTGAGGAGGGGGGAGATAAGGTGCTGGGGGACCCAGCTAGCAACGCAGTGGGTATGGGGAAAGCCTCCGGGATGCAGCGTGCAGGTGTAACACAAGCAAGCTATTAATGTACCCTTCGGCTGATTACATTTCACATATAATACAGCCATAGAAAAAAGCATTGTAGAGACTTAAACCACCTTTACACTTCTTGTGTGGGGTTTCATTTATTTATTTATTTATTTATTTATTTATTTTTTTGCATTTAAAACAAAAAGCAAGGAAGGCTCAGGGAAACCCAAGACTGTTTAAGAAAAGGATTTTGAAACTGCACGTGCCTCCACAGCATGATTAAGTGTGTGGAAACTGCTGTTTAGAGCTGTTGCCTCTAAAAAGAAACACTGAAGAGAAAAACAAAACAGCCGCTGGCACCGAAAAACTGTCAGGTATTCGCAGAACTGAGAAGGGAACTGTCAGTCATTCACTGTGCTGGCATAGAGAAACTTTCAAGGTCAGGGTAAGGCAATTACAGTGACTGAAAGTAGGGAAATTAGAGTGGGATCCCTCCGCAGCCATTCAGACCTCCATGGTAGGGGCTGAAAGGTGTTTCTGGGGAGGGATGTAGAAGCTCAATCCAGCCATAGGAAAATTACAGTGAGCATGCTTAATTAGGCCGAGCCCAAAACAGTCAGGATCCAAAACACTGACTTAAAACCTCAACCAAATGGTATATTGAATAAGACAGGTACAATAATCAGTAGGACGTACAAAGTAACCCGGCTGCAGTTTGTGGACTAAAAGTCAAAGTAGGCACTTCCAACTCAGGGGCAGCCGGTCCGGATACAGCTGAAAGCATCCCAGAGCAGCTGAGGCAAGGAAGAAAAAACAAAAACAGAGTACGCACAGTTTTCTTACAGAAAATGATACCTGAACTTCCTGGAGGTATTCAAACTCTCGTGGTAAAGACTCAGTGCAGCGTAAAGCCAATGGAGAGCTCCCCCGAAGCCAAGCTCCGGAGTTCCCAAGTTCCTCAGGGGAAGCAAGATGCGGGGGGAAGAGCAGAGCTGATGCCTGAGGTCCCTGTGTTTCTTCTGACAGCCTATGCAGCTTAAACCTGAATAAGGCACAGGGAGAACTAAAAAGAAATAACTGCGTCCCGCAGGAACAGGCATTTAACAATATTCCCCATAATAGGTAATGCCTCAGCCAGCCTTCTTTGTTGGGCACAGTGGGGAATAGAAGCCATGAGCCCTGCACCCTTCATCAGTGACTCAGCCTTGTACTGTGGCTCTGAATTGCATACTGTTCTCTATCCATGCCTTCTGTACTTTTTATCCATTATGTTCATACAGAGGCAGAGAAAAAAGTAACCTCTGCACAACTGACCTCTAGCAAGTGTTGTGGAAAGAAGAAAAAAACTGAAACAACAATATAGCTTTTAGAAGCCAGCAGAGACGTAATCTGGCTTCCCGCCAAAAACCGAGGCTCATTAGCTATTCAAAATGGCCACCAGCAAAAATAAAACACCAAAAGAGTGAATTAAAACCCCCAAAAGCTAAGGAATTAACTTAAAAAGTCAAAGAAGAAGGTGGGAGGGTTGCAGGCATGAGAGAAATGCCTAAAATCGCTGAAAAATCAAGAAAAATCAATCGAGTTACCACAGAGCTGCAAACAGCAGAGGGAGAAGACATTCTAGTGCTGAATAAACTGCAGCACAGCTCTTACAGATGCCAGAGTCAGTCATTGTACCTCTGCGGGACCCACAAATCCCACCTTGAGGTTTGGCAGCCATGCTAAGGCAACCTGCTTCCAGGGGGAAAGAAGGAAACAGGAACAGGGAAGCCCACAGCAAAGGGACTAACCATATTCAAATCAGTACAGCTTTAAAATTAAAACGTTTTTTTTTTTTTTTACAGAAAACAAAATACTCCCCAGAATCCTAGGGGTGCCCTGAGCAAAATCGCCAGCAAAAGAAACCCCAAAAATGCCAGGGGAATCCGTGCACAAGTGTTAAAAAGTGCCCTTAAAAAGCACACTTTAGAAATCCAAAATGGCCGCCGCACTTTTTCACCCACAATAAAAAAAGGCGCGAAAATACAAAGGTAACCAAATAATATGGAAAAGAAAGAAAACGACCCTCTAATACAGGGCAAGCGAAAAAAATCAGGAAAAAGTGCAATTCGGAAGCCAGGGGAGCCGACAGAGCCTCTGACAATGCAAAAAATAACAGAGCTGAAAAGATAAAGCAAGGAAAATTCCTACCAGCTCAGGGAACAGCAAGGAACTCAGCCAACTCCTCCAAGTGACAGGCAATGCTGTAGCAGGTATGGCTCTTCCCCGAACAGTCCTGGGGAGAGCTCAACCCAGGCTTCAGATATTCCCAGGCAGGAAGGCAGGAGCCCAATGCAGGTCTGTCTTCCCCCAGGATGTCCCCTGTGGCAATGCTCTTTTTTCTTTTTTAAAGATACAGCTACCTAGCAAAGAAATGGTAAATAAAGGACCCAAAATAAAACCCCAAAAGAACTAACTAACTAGTGTTGCTCCTTCAAGTGTCACTTAGTGTGCCCAGAAAGGGCACAGAAGTCTGCAAGCTGCAAGGAGACTGGACACACTGGGGGCTTCTGGGAGCTCCGTCTGCATATATACTACAGAAGACTTGATTGGTCCAGTCTCCAGGCTGCAGGAGGAGGGGCACTACCCGATGTTGGAGGACTAAACTGGATTACCGAACAGGAACCACTGTTTTGAAAACTGGCCTCACTGAGGGTAATGTTATATAACATTTTCCACATAAAGCATGTTTTATATATGGAAAATGACTGCAGAAACATTCAAATGTAAATTTGTACGAGAAGATTAGTAAGCTACTGGGGGGGTTATTGTACATCTATGTTATAAAGGCACTCTTTATAAAATAGTCATAAAATAGATGCCTTTATGGACATTTCATTCAGCTCTATTATGAAATTTCCCCATAATACTCAAGCCATAATATGACTTTCCTGCTACACGAAGTATTTTATTTATTCACAGCTTAATATAATAACTATCCATAAATATTTGAAATAAAGGTGCAAGTACACATCAATACAAAATATAATTACCTTGCCCTCTGAGACCCAAACTAATTGGTTCTGTTGTTGCTGAATTGCCTCTTTCAGTGCTCCATACCAACCATCATTCATTGAGTTCATATTAATGTTGGCTTTAAAAAAAAAAGTTCAATTTAACAACCTAAAGTATAATTTATAATGGAACTTAGCAAAACATCTTTTCCACTGTTGAAAAATTCCAAATGTTGATCCGACACACATACATAATTTTTTTAGAAACTAATAAGCATCTTAAAATGGAAGAGACCACCACCAGAAAATAAAGCATAGTTACTCACCTGTAGCAGGCGGTCTCCGTGAACAGAAGGTAAGTCCTCATGTATGCGTCCCTGCCTTCCTGCCCGCCACAGTGCCATACTCTCTAGTACAATAACTTAGCAGGAGCCAAAAGGCAACTCTCTGGGGAGGTGGGAGGGTTATGAGGATTATTCCTACTGTTCACGGAGAACACCTGCTACAGGTGAGAGTAACTACGCTTTCTCCGTGAACAAGCAGGAAATAAGTCCTCACATATAGAACTCCCAAGCACCAGGCTACTGTAACCTGAGGAGAGTGCAGCCCAACTGGGCAGCGAGAACTGGAGAAGTCTGGAAGACCACAGAGGCAGTCCTGCAGAGGGACTCATCTGATTCCGCATCCTCAGCAGACATTGACCTGAGAGGATTTTGAGTAGGTAACCTGGACAGACAGAAGGGCCAATGGGTAGGAGTTGACTCTAAAACCCAAAGAGATGCAGGAGTACAGCTTTGCCAAAATTGTTGTCCTGTTGGGAATTCCCATCCAGACAGTAGTGTGCTGCGAAGGTATGGACAGAAGACCAAGTTGCAGCCCTGCAGGTTTCCTCTGCAGACACAGAATGGAAGTTGGCCACCAAGGTAGCCATTGCACGAATATTATGAGCCATAATATGATCCTCAAGGCTCAACCCATCCAAAGAATATGCATGAGCGATAGCATACATTTTCAGACAGAGATGCCCAGCCTACTTGGGTCAAAGGAAACTAACAGCTGGGTGGACTGACGGCGTGCCTTCATGCATTCCAGAAAGAAGGCCAACACACGCCTACAATCTAGCAGTCAAGCATGAGAAAGGCCTTCTTACTGCGATTCACATGTGGCCAGGGAAAGAACGCTGGAAGGACAATGGACTGGTTGAGGTGGAATGAGGAGACCACCTTTGGAAGAAAGCGGGAGTGTGTGCGGAACCCCACTGTGTTCTGGTGAAACCTGGTATACGGAGGGTGAGCAACCAGAGTTTGGAGTTCACTGACACGTTGGGTCGATGTGATGACCTTCAAGAAGAGGACCTTTCAGGTCAAAAAGTTCAGCAGGCGCAAGTCCAGTAGCTTAAAGGGAGCCCGCATCAGCTGGCCGAGGACCACATTGCGGTTCCAAGCGACTGTATGGGGCTTGAGCGGAAGCTTCAAGAGGAGCAGGCCCCTCCTAAACCGGGCCACCAGAGGCAGGGCCGAAATGAGCTCCTCTCCATTGCCATAATGGTAAGTCCCAATCATACTGAGGTGAACTTGTACCTAGTTAGACTTCAGCCCAGAGTCTGAGTACTGCAAGAGGTACTCCGGCAGCCAGTCCACCAGACTGGAGAAAGGGTCCAGCACTCTATCCATACACCAATTGGCAAACTGCCGCCACTTGAGCTCATAAGCCATAAGTGTCGAGTCCTTGCTGAATGCCAGCAGGATGTTGGTAACGTCCTTGGGGGATGAAGCTCTGCGAGGATTACCCTCTCAGCATCCATGCTGTAAGCACCAGGGAACGGACATTGAGGTGCAGCAGGGAGCCACCCTCTTGCGAGATGAGGTCTGGGTCAAAGCCCAGGCAAAGAGGCTCCCTCAACAAGAGCTACAGCAGCAGAGGCAAACACGGCTGCAGAGGCCAGTCCAGGGCAATGAGAATCATGGAGCCTCTCTCGGCCTGGAGCTTCAGGAGAGTTTTCACCACAAGTGGTATTGGGGGGGTAGGCATATAGCAGGCCCTCCCTCTAGTGGAGAAGGAAGGCACCCGAGGCCAGGCAACTGCTAGCTGGCCTCCAGGAGCATAACCAGGCTACTTGAGAATTTTACTTAGTGGCAAAGAGATCCACCAATGGGATGCACCACTCCCAGAACATTCAGTCCATCACTTTCCTTCTTAAGGGTCCATTCATGAGGCTGAAGCATCGGACTTCGACACACTGGAGAGAGAGAGGGAGATGGCTCTGGCAACCGGGATCGATACTGATCTCCCACCCGAAATCCCAACCTTAGCAGACAGGGCAAGGGTCTCCAGGATAGGCTGGAAGGAGTGCAGTGATGACACATTCGATACTGCAAAGCCTGCGTTCTGCAAGGCTTTTACCACTGCCAAGTGAGCTTCCAAGGCTCAAAAGTGTTCATCCAGAACGCCTCCTGAGGGAGGGTAGATACCTCAGCCATTAGAGATGTCACCTCGGGTGGGGACTCTACAATGATATGTGCATTGGGAGACATCCAGCTGCACTCCTGGGCACTGGTTTTGGACGCTGTTGTTCTGATCAGGTCTGTCCACCAGGGAAGCTTGGCCAGATGCTCCCAGCCATCGCTCTCCGTATTGCACCGAGCAGGGCTGTGAGGACGCTGCACCTGGAAGTTCTTCTCCTGGAGCTTACCCTTCAACATCAACGTGGTCTCTGCGGGGAGCCTCCCCTTGCCGCTCAGGCCCTTCAGCTCCAACTGAGCATGTTGCTCTTTCCCATTGGCCACCTCAGGACCTTCAGCTCCATCTGAGCATGCTGCTCTTTCCCCTTGGCCACCTCAGGACCTTTCACAGGTGTAGACGAGGGAGGTCAGGGTTGAGGATGCTGAATCAGATGAGCCGAAGAGGGGCTCCTTCTGTTTTCTAACCTTTCAGTCAGCGGTACGTCATCTGCAAGCAGAGCTCACAGGACACCGGCTCGTGGTCAGGTTCGAGGCATTACAAGCATCAATTATGATAGTCTGTGGCAGAAAAGGTCTTGTTACACTTGGTGCATTTCTTAAAGCAAAATCAAACTGAAAAGTTGCCGTGGGTGGGAAACACCACTGAAGGGGAAAAACCATGCAAAAGCATTGAAAAAGAGCCCAAAAACCCCCTAAAATGGAAAAAATAACAGCTAACTGATAAAAAGTGGAAAGAATAAGAGCAAAAATTCCTAGCCACGAGGGCCAGAGAGAAAACTTTCTTTTGGACTGCAAGAAAGCGTGGTTACTCACCTTTAATGGGTGATCTCTCGGAACAGCAGGAATTTAGTCCTCACATATGAGTGACATCGGGTACTGACGGAGCCCGCGCGGGAAGCTCCTCAGCTACCAATAGGAAAGCGTTTGGGAGCAGTCCACTGCGTATGTGCTGGTGCCTTCTGGCTCTTCTAACTGACTTTCCTCAGTTGAGTGTATAGCTGAAGAAAGCTGAGGAGAGAACACGAGCTACAACTCCTTGGGGAGGTGGGCAGGTTATAAGGACTAAATTCCTGCTGTTCCTGGAGATCACCTGTTATGGGTGAGTAACCACACTATCTCCAGGAACAAGCAGGAATGTAGTCCTCACTTATGGGATTCCCTAACCTAGAGATCTTGGGGATGTCTGTGAATCGTTTTCCCCGACCTCCCATAACAGAAATCTGAAAGAGTGGGTGGGGAGTAGGAGCTTTGCTAAGTCCCAAAGAGATGTTGAAGGACTGCCTGGCCAAAAGCTGCATCCCGGCGGGAGTCCTTGTCCAAGTAGCAGTGGGCCGCAAAGGTGTGGATGAAGGACCACGTAGCAGTTCTGCATATTTCCGAGATGGGGACTGCTCAGAGGTTTGCCGAGGTGGATATTGCCCAAACGTTGTGAGAAGTGACGTGCCCCATCAGGGAGAGTCCTGCTTTTCCGTAGCAGAAAGATATGCAGTCTGCTATCCAGCATGAAAGGGATCGTCTGGTTACTGGTAGTCCCAGATGAGCTAGATAGAAGGATACAAAAAGTTGAGAAGACTTCCTGATGGTATCCGTCCTCTGTATATAAAAAGCCAAAGCCCTTTTGCAGTCCAGAGTATGCAGGGAGACTTCCGCCCGGGAGGCATGTGGTCTGGAGAAGACAGGGAGGTTGACTGTTTGATTGATATGAAGAGGTTGACTGTCTGATTGATATGAAAAGCAGAGACCACTTTCGGGAGGAAGTACGGGTGTGTCTGCAGGACCACCTTGTCATGGTGAAAGCGGGTGTAAGGGGCGTTAGCCACTAGGGCCTGCAGCTCACTTATGCGTCTGGCAAAGGTTAGGGCAATGAGGAAAAGCACCTTCCAAGAAACATAGCAGAGCTGTGTTGTAGCTAGTGGTTCGAAGGGCAGTTTGAGCAGTTGAGCTAGAACCACACAGATTCCATGCCACTGATAGTGGGTGGATGGGCGCTTAGTTAGGAGGCGGCCCCTCATGAACTGTGCTACTAGGGGGGCAGTGGAGATTGGTTTTCCATTCACAGGGGTATGAAAAGCCAAGATAGCGCTGAGGTGCACTCTTATCGAATTGGATTTGAGCACCTGAGAGGAGAGATGCCATAGGTAGTGTAGCAGTGTCGGAAGAGACGCTGAAAGGGATTGTGTGCATTGTTGAAACACCATAAGACATATCTGTACCACTTTAGGGAGTAGGCCTTCCTATTGGATGGTTTCCTGGAGGAGAGGAGGATATTTTTCCTTCCGCCAACAGAGGAAGGTGGCATAAAGCTAAGCTCTCAGAAGCCATGCCGTCAAGTAAAGGGATTGAAGATTTGGATGGAGGAGTGTTCTGACGTTCTGAGAGAGGGGACCCGATCAGATCCTAGATGGATCGGTGGGGTCTGAGAGAGCTGTAGGAGGAGGAAGAGCCATGGTTGTCGGGCCCAGTGAGGGGCCATGAGGATCATGTGTCCTTTGTCTTCCTTCAGTTTCAAGAGTGTTTCAGGATTAGGGGTGTAGGGGGAAGTAGACCCCAATCTCAGTAAATCATGAAGGCGTCAGCCACTAGGCTGAGTCTCGATGGGATCTTCGAGCCAAAGCGGGGAAGTTTGGCATTCACTTGAGTAGCAAAGAGGTCGATCCATGGAGTACCCCAGGTGTCAAACAGGTGATTTGTCAACATACGGTCTAGAGACCACTTGTGAGGTTGGAGCAATCGGCTGAGCTTGTCCGCCTGCAGATTGCCACTCAACACCACATGTAGTTGAGAGCAGTCTACATTCCAGGTCAGGACAAAGTTCCATAGCTGGCAAGCTTCCTGGCCTAGGGGAAGAAAGACCTTCCTCCTTGTTTATGTGAAACATTGCTACTTGATTGTCAGTGCATATGAGGATAGACTTGTTGGAGAGATGGTCCTGGAAGACTTGAAGAGCTCTCAACACCGCTCAAAGCTCCAGGAGATTTATTTGTTGTCTGGACTCTTGAGTAGTCCAAAGGTCCTGTGTGGCGAGAACCTCTAGGTGAACACCCCAACCTTGGGTGGTCGGAATGGTGACCCTTTGAGGAGATTTTCTGAAATGGACCACCACTGGAGAGTGTGTGCCATGAAAGCATTATTTGAATGTAAGTATGCAGATCTCCTGTGGCCTGGGACCACTGAGTCGATATTGTGTTTGCTATATGTGTAGCCTGGAATGTGGCTCTACATAAAACGGTGGAGGCCATGTGTCCCAGAAACTTTGAGGAGGATCGTGTTGATGCACGATGGTGCTGATGCATGATGGTCGCAAGCAGCATGAGTCTGCATTCGGTCTCGTGGGAGAAAGGCCTTGCACTGGGTGGTATCTAGGAGGGCTCCGATAAATTCCAGCCTTTGGGTGGAGATGAGGTGGGATTTTGGAAAGTTTATTATGAAACCTAGAGACTGTAGAAGTCCTATAGTTTTGGACTGGGCTGAGCAGAGTTCTCGAGGGGAGTCTGCCTTTATGAGCCAGTTGTCCAAGTAAGAGAAAACAAAAAAAAAAACGTTGATGTGTAGATAAGTTGCTATGACAGCCATGCATTTTGTGAAAACTCTTGGTGCTGAAGCTAGGCCGAAGGGAAGAACTCTGTATTGATAATGTACTCCCTGGCTAATGAACCTGAGATACTGCCTGTGTAATGGGTGGATGAGTATGTGACTGTAGGTCTCTGAGGTCCAGGGAACAAAGCCAGTCATTTTGTTGGAGATGAGGAAGGACAGTTCCCAGCGAGATCATCTTGAATTTTTCTTTTACTAGGGAACTTGAGGTCTCGGAGATCCAGAATGGGCCGGAGGCCTCCTGACTTCATTGGAATGAGGAAGTAGGAGGAGTAGAAACCTCTATTGTGTTCTTGTGGAGGTACCGGTTCGATGACTCCCTGGGTTAGGAGAGAGTTTACCTCCTGCTGTAGAAAGGTATTGAGGGAGGCCCTTTGAAGGAGATTGGTTTCTGAAGTGGTGAGGAGGGGAGCTCCTGAAAGTTGAGATGGTATCTATTCTGGATGATGGTAAGAGTCCATCTCTCCAAGGTGATGCTTTTCCATTGCATGAGGAACTTTGAGAGTCATCCTGGAATGGGCAGTGCATCTAAATGGGATGGACTGGCTATGCACCCGAAGTGGGAGTCAAAAAGACGATGTGGCGGCTGCGTGACAGGCTGGACTTTTTGGCCTGTTTGGGCCCCTGCTGTTTCTGCTGTGAAGTATAGATAGGTTGGGAATATTGGTAAAATCTCCTCTTCTTGGGATAGAAGGGTTTCTTAGATTGACCCCCCTAAGAAGAAGGCCCAGATGTTTTCCTCGACAGTCTTTTGAGGGTATCGTCAGTTTCCAGTTCACTGGCTTTCTCACGTCAGTTCTTTCCAAACAGGTTCTCACCTGTACAGGGATGTTAGCTAGCTTGTCTTGTATCCACTGTTCCAAGTCAGAGGACTGAAGTCATGCTAGTCTCCTTACTCCAATGACTATGGAAGAGTCTCTTCTAGAGGACTCAAATGCATTAAAAGCAGCCCTGTTCATAAACGTTGAGATGTTCTGTATGTGGGACAAGACTGCTTGGAAGGCTGGACATTTTTCTTCTGGAAGGAAAGGTAGAAAGCCTTCCCAGTCCTTATTCAACTCCTTGAGAAACATCCCCATATACAGGATGTAGGAGTTGATTCTGCTAGCTAACTGGAAAGTATGGCGAGCGAAGGAATCAAGGGTTCTCGATTCCCAACCTGGAGGAAACAATGCATGTGTTTTACCGCTTTTAATGCGGCGCATCGCCGATTACACCACCATGGAATAGTGGGGAAGCTGCGACTTCTGAAAGCCCGGGTATTCAGGGACTCGATACATTGTGTCACGTTGGCAAGGGGGAGAGAGTTAAAGGTGTCTCCCACATCCTCAACATTAAGTTATGGAGGATGTGATGCACTGGAAGGATGGTGGCTTCCTTCGGTGCAACTGGGTACTGCAAAATCTCCAGCTCTTCTGCCCTGGGTTCCAGCTCTGAAGCTGCTGAGATGGATAGTCCTGCTGGGATGGAAAATCCTGCTGCCATGTCATGAATGAATTCTTGAAATGACATGTCCTCCACTGGGGCATTTCGCCAGGAATTGAATTGTGGAGGTGAGCTCTCCGGCACAAAATCCCTGAGGTCCTCGGAGTCCAGTGACTGATAATCTGAGTCTGACGAATCAGTATCGAACTTTGGAGAATAGCGGTGGTGTCAGCGTTGAGTATCATGGCAGTGTCAGTCGATGTCCTCCGGTTCCATCCGATGCCTGGACCACAAAGGATCCATGCTCGGTGGCAACGAAGACAGCACCAGCATCGGGGATGCCATTGTTATCGGAACCGGTATCGAGGGCATCGAAGACATCAGAACCATCAGTGCCTGTTGGGACGAAACCGGTGGAGGCATCGAGGTCAAAGTCATTGGCAGGGTCTCTGGGGCAGAGGGCATTAATTGCACAGAGGTCGCCAGCAAAGCTGATAAGGTCCACTCTAGAGCCAGCATGCACTGGTCTAGGGAGGTCACCTGTGCCTGGTCACCGGAGAGAGCAAGATTGGCTGCCATCATACCGGGGCATGGCATCGGGGGTTCAGCGGAGGTTGAAACCTCAGGAATCTCTCAAATCCCCACTGAGGCTTTGGAGGACAAGTCTTCCCACCGGGGGATGGCTGGACTGATGACTGGAGTTGGATGAAATCTGCAATGACTCCCAGTGTGAGCAGGAACATTCACGGTATCACTCCCTCGATATCCTAGGCTTCCCGGGAGGGTCTCTGGACATTCGACTTGGATCCTTCGTGATCGCCGAGCGTTCTCGGGGAAGAGACTTGTCCTTTTCCGGGTGTGAAGGAGGGGTTTTTGGATCTCTTCTCTTCGTGCTTGGATTCTTTAGAGTGTTTAGAGGTTGGAGAACTCTATGATGACCTTGAAGAGGTCAAGGCCAAGGAAAGGGTGTCTGAGGGGAAGAGTTCCCCGAACCTTTTGGCTTGGTTCCTGAGGCCCCTTTTAGTCATTTATTTACAGAGGGCACACTCGGTAGGGATGTGATCCGGGCTGAGGCATTTAAGGCACTAATCGTGCTTGTCGGTGACTGAAATTGTTCCAGCACACTTCATGTACTTCTTAAAGCCACTGGTGGACTTCTTCATGTTGTGGGAGAGTGTAGGCCCAGAGTTAGGCCCCAAGAGACAGGGAAGGTCCTGAGGGAAAAGGCCAGTTTTGTAATTTTTTTTTGAATAGTCTCTTGAAGAGAAGTAGGGAAAGAGAATAAAAGGTAGAAAAAAGAAATCAGTATCGAGCGATACGCGGTGAAGGCAAGGGTTTCTTCAGTGGTAACAGGAGTTAAACCTGTCGACTCCACGGAAAAAGAAGAACTGAGGAGAATCAGTTAGAAGAATGGGAAGGCATCAGCACATGCGAAGTGGACTGCTCCCAAACGCTTTGCTATTGATAGCTGGGGAGCTTCCTGCACGGGCTCTGTCAGTACCTGATGTCACCCATATGTGAGGACTACATTCCTGCTTATTCCAGGAGATCATGTCCTAAGGGCTCCGTGGAAAAAAAAGACTGGAGAGTATGGTAGCGCTGTGGCAGGTGGGATGGCTGGCACGCATGTGCGGTGTACCTCCCAAAAGCTTCCATTGGAAGCTGAGGAACATTCTGTGCAGAGCTCAGTCACACATACATGAGGACTTATTTTCTGCTTGTTTACGGAGAATTTTAAATTTTCATAGAACAAGTGTGCTAAATCACTGACACTTACAAATGTGTTTGTTTACATATCGATGGGGGCGGGGGGGAGGGATGAGGCTAAACAATTACTACAAAACATGTTGAACCTTAGTAAAGTCATTATCCAGAATAGCACCTCTAGTCACTTGTTCTGTCTGTGTGGTAAGAGTTGGGAAATACTCTTTTTTGGCATTGGGAAGGAGGGGAGTATCTCCAAATAGCATTATTCTTTTATGGGCAACAGGGCCAGACAAGGATTTCTCAGAATTTATTTTCTCATACATGGACACCTGAAGAGAGGGTAGTCCTTGGTATTGTTTTTCAAGGTAGTTTGTAGCCATGAACTTCAGGAAGGAGCCTAGGGTGGCCCCACTCACAGATCCCTACCTCTCAATTAGCAGGCAGACCCCTAGTGCTCACAGCTCTAGTGGCCTTTTAATCAGCAGATATGCAACTCCTCTCTAAAACCCACTCACATCTTTCAGCTCCTCTTTTTGTTGGGCAGGTGCAGGGCTTCCGCCTGTTGCAGCTCACAACCTCTAGGGGCTCATGGCCTTTCCCCATATCCCTATGCATAGGTTTGTCTATGCATGTCAAACAAACCTATGCATATGAAAGGATGGAGAGACCCTCAACAACAGTCAGTATCTCCTGAAGTGAAACACATCTAATATGTTTTGTTGATATATCACAATTATTTTCGCCACTGCATGTACATCTTCCAATTTTTCAATGTCAATCAATGAGATAATAGATGCAGACTGAACCTAAATTTAAATCTGTCATTTTCTTATTCTAAAGTTTTTCCATTTACTCACTTGTGAAGAGATGATGATTGTTTTTGCGCAATTTGTGGGAACGTTCATAGAGTTTTCTGGCACTTTTCCGTGACTCTGGACACAATCTCGACCTCATTGTTTTCACACCCTGCTTAGAGTCTGGATTGAGGAAGACTACAATAGGATACCACTGTGCATAATTCAAACGGTCTACTGCATTGGGAGTCACATCTAGTAAAGCATGCTTGTCCTGCAGAAAACAAGAAATTCTGTTAAGAAAATGGAAGTTTTAATAGTACACTAAAAACTATATTATCAATAAAGTAGATCTCATACTCCTGTGAACAAAGGTCCACTCTCACTCATTTTGCTCCACAAACATTTGTCACTAGCTGTGATCCATGAACTTGCACCATTACTATTCTCAGCTTTCACTTTTAGTCTGCTTGTATGCTAGCATTTCCTCTTCATTATCTCATCTTCCCAATACTACATTTTCTTCCCCTGTAATGAAAGATCACTCTGAAGTTTACAGTCTCTTCCATGTACTATTAGACCCAGCTATAGGGTGGGTAACTTCTGAAGTTGCACGGGGCCTCATGGGTGAGGGTGCCTCTGCGCTCTCTCTTACTCCCTGAAATGTTGCCCATCTGAGGCCAGTACTGAACTGCCAGTTGCCAATGTTCTCTCATCACTACCCTGGCATAGTCTGCCCTCCTACTAACAGAAAAAGTGTAAGCAAAATGTTTAAGCTATACCTGGTTACTTCTTCCTCTGCTGGATCACTATGAAATTTAGGCCATGCATAGGACCTGCCCTGCCAAGCCTGTACTACTGTAATTAAACTACACAGTAAGCTGGTAGAGGAGGAAGTAGTCAGCTGCAGGTTAAAAGTGCTGCTGTTTTCCTTCTGCCAGTGGAAGAGGAATTGCTCACTTTGTGCCCTAACTGAGAAAAGGAGAGGAGAAAAATGTGTGATGATAGTAAGCAAGAGGACAGGAGGAATGACAGTGAAATAATAGACTATCTTAACAAACTTTATAGTATATTTCTTAAAGGATATAAAAGGAGAAAAATAGGTCTCAGAACCAAAGGGGTTATGTGTGGACTGTGGTAAAGACTATTCTTGCCACGTCCCCCAGCACATCAACGACCTGAGAAAAAAACTCCTTTTTATATAAATCTTGAATTTTTCATTAAATCCACTTTTCCATAAATAAACTATTTATGGAATTTATGGAAACTATTTATGGAGTTTATATTTATGGAAAAGACAATTTAATGAAACATTGAAGATTTATATAAAAAGGAGTTTTTTCTTATGTCGTTGTTGTACTGGGGGAGGTGGCAAGAATGGTCTTTACCAAAGTCCACATATAACCCTGTTGGTTCTGAGACATGTTTTTCTCCTTTTATATTCTTTAAGAAATATACTATAAAGTTTGTTAAGATGGTGGAGTGAGATTTTATACTAGCGAGTAATCTTTTTTCACTCCGGAAGTGGCCATTTTTTTTGACTGTAGCAAAACAATAGAGGCTAAAGGCGTTTGAGTGAGCAAGAGGTCAGAGAGTAACAGGAGTTGAGAGTGAGCTTGGGGAGAGAAACAGAACAGGCCTGCCAAGGAAGCATTGATTTGGGCTCTGTATTGATTTTAAAGGTTTGTTTGTGTTGTTGTTTTTTAAACCTTCTGATGTTTACCATACACTGCTTAGTATTTTATCAGATAGGCAGCATAGAAATATTTTAAAATACATAAGGGGGCAGCATTTCATCTTTTGACCCATATTAGAAAAGCAGAACATTAGAAGTAACAGAAAGGGTAGTTATTCACCTATAAAGCATAGTTACTCACCTGTAACAGGTGATCTCCAGGAACAGCAGGAATTTAGTCTTCACATATAGGGTATCGTCGGTACCAACGGAGCCTGCGCGGGAACGCTCCCCAGCATCTAATAGGAAAGCTTTTGGGAGCATCCCAAAGCGCCTGCGTGCTGCCTTCCCGCCTTTCCCAACTGCCCCTCTCCAGTTGAGTTTAAAGCTGAGACAAAAGAGAGAGGTTAAGAGAGAAAGAGCGATAGAGAGATACAACTCCTAGGGGAGGTGGGCGGGTTGTGAAGACTAAATTCCTGCTGTTCCCGGAGATCACCTGTTACAGGTGAGTAACTATGCTATCTCCAGGAACAAGCAGGAATGCAGTCTTCACATATAGGGACTCCCTAGCTGCAGATGCCAGGGAGAAGGCCCCAGAGGTTGTGTGCCCTTGTTAAAGGGCTCCACTTCCCCCCATGGATCATGGGTAGGAGTTAATTAAGTGTGGAACAGGTGTTGAAGAACACCCTGACCAAACAAGGCATCCCGGCGGGAGTCCTTGTCTAAGCAGTAATGGGCTGTGAAGGTATGAACCGAAGTCCAAGTAGCTGCTCGTCGATAGACACAGAGTGAAGATGAGCCATAGAGGCTGCCATGGCTCTCACATTGTGAGCTGTGACATGACCTTCAAGAGGAAGGTTCTTGCTCTCATAGGCAAAAGAAATACACTGTGCAATCCAGCAGGACAGTGTTCTTTTGGAGACTGGAAGTCCCAAATGACTAGGATCAAAAGCAACAAAGAGTTGAGAGGACTTTCTATGTTGCTGTGTCCTTTGCAAGTAAAAGGCCAAAGCCCTTTTACAGTCCAAAGTATGAAGATTCCTTTCTGCATTTGAGGCGTGAGGCCTTGGGAAGAATACAGGAAGGTAAACCACTTAGTTTAAATAAAAAGGTGACACCACCTTTGGCATAAAGTGTGGATGAGTCCTAAGGACTACCTTATCATGATGGAACCTTGTATAAGGGGGATCAGCCACCAATCCTTGCAATTCACTGGTGCGACGTGCTGATGTGATTGCAATAAGAAAGATGACCTTCCAGGAAAGGAATTTCAAAGAGGTAGTAGCTAATGGTTCAAAAGGCGGCTTCATGAGCTGCCCAAGAACCAAATTTAAGTCCCATGCCACCAGTGGTGGCTTAATGGGAGGCTTAGTTAAAAGAAGGCCTCTCATAAATCTCGCTATGAGAGGATGAGAGGAAATAGGTTGTCCATTGAGATGCTTGAAAGTAGCTGCAATAGCACTCAAATGAACTCTCACTGAATTGGTCTTAAGCCCCGCATTAGATAAATGAAGGAGATACTCCAGTAATGATTTCAGAGGTATCGCAAAAGGGTTAAGACCCTTCTGTGAACACCATATGGTAAACCTTTTCCACTTGAACGCATAAGAGCGTCTTGTGGAAGGCTTCCTGGAAGCATACAGGATATCCTTTACCTGCTGAGAAAGGTTAAGACCATGAAGTTCCAGGCTTTCAGCAACCAGGCCCTGAGATGCAGAGACTGGGGATTGGGATGCCACAGCATCCCATCGTCCTGAGAAAGGAGATTTGGAGCAGATCCTAACTCCAGAGGCGGAGCTTGAGAGAGATGTAGGAGCAGAGGGTACCACATTTGCCATGGCCAATGTGGAGCTATGAGAATCATATGACCTCTGTCTCTCTGAAGCTTTAACAGGGTTTTGGGAATTTGGGGAATGGGTGGAAAGGCATACAGGAAGTCCTGACCCCAATGGAGGAGGAAAGCATCCCTGGCCTGACAACCCTGAGCCGGAATTCTGGAAAAGAACCGGGGAAGTTTGGCATTCAGCAGACTTGCAAAGAGGTCTAGGTCCGGGTTCCCCAAATTTGAAAAATGTTGGCCACCTGGTCTGCATGGAGAGACCATTCGTGTGGAAGCAGAACTTGACTGAGTCTGTCTGCCCAAGAGTTTTGAAAGCCTGGAAGATACACCGCAAGGATATGAATCAGATGCTCTCTGGTGAGGGCCCATAGTCGCCAAGCTTCGTTGCAGAGCGACAGATTCTGTTCTGCCCTGCTTGTTCACATAGAACAAGGCTACTTGATTGCCCGTTTGAACTAGGACTGTCTTGTAGCTGAGCTGGGTGTGGGAATACTCGAAGAGCAAGGAAGATTGCTCTGAGTTCCAGGAGATTGATGTGTAGATAGGTTTCCTGTGGAGTCCAGGTACCCTGGGTAGAGAGGCCTTGCAGGTGGGCTCCCCAACCCACCTGTGAGGCATCTGTTGTTAAAGTGGCTTGGGGTGGGGGCTGCTGAAAAGGAGACCCCCACCAAAAGGTTTTGGGGTGACTGCCACCATTGGAGGGACAAAATAAGGCGATCTGAGTTTGCTATTTTGTCTGACAGACAACCTGACGCCCGAGTCCACTGAGTGGATAAAGTCCACTGGGCTGCCCTCATATGGAGGCGAGCATAAGAAACCACATGTACAGTGGATGCCATGTGGCCTAGCAGCTGCAACATTTCTCGAGCAGTGTGGTGAGGTTTTAACACTGCTTGGGAAGCTAACTGCACAATGCGAAGGCAGCGGGGCTGTGGGAGGTAGGCCCTTGTCTGTCTGTTATCCAGCAGAGCTCCTATAAATTCCAGGGACTGAGTGGGAGCAAGGTTGGATTTTTGGAAATTTATGACAAGTCCCAAATCCTGCAGGATGCACATTGTGCGAGAGAGAGCAACCCTGGCCTCTGGCTCTGAAGAGGCTCGAATGAGCCAGTTGTCTAAAGTAAGGGAAGACTAATATTCCTAGGATGCGGAGAAATGCTGCCACCACAGCCATGCATTTTGTAAACACCCTTGGTGCAGAGGCCAGGCCAAAAAAAAGAACCTTGTATTGGTAGTGCTTCCCTTGAAACAGAAAGTGAAGGAACTTTCGATGAGATGGATGGATAAGAAAATGAGTGTACGCATCCTTGAGATCTAGAGAACAAAGCCAATCCTGACTCTGAAGGTATGGCAGCAGAGTTCCTAGAGAAATCATTTTGAACTTCTCTTTGAACAGGAATTTGTTCAATTCTCTTGGGTCTAGAATGGATCTGTGTCCTCCTGTTTTCTTTGGAATATGGAAATAGGGGGAGTAAAACCCTGCACCCCGTTGGGGAATGGGTACCTCTTCTATTGCCCCTTGGGCAAGAAGTACAGTGGCCTCTTGACCTAACTGGTCGTTAAGAGAGGTCTGAGAATTGAACTGTCTTACCATTGTAGGAGGGGGCATGCTGAGGAAATGAAGCTTGTACCCCTCTCTTACAATAGGCAGAGTCCAATTTTCTGCTGTTATCTGACCCCATCTGACCCCAACTTTCCTGGTATGGTGGCGGGTTCTGGGCCATTCAGGGCCAGGAAGGCAAAGTTCTGTAGATAGGAATCAAAGCCCCTGTGGAGGCTGAGTCTGCTGAGCCGGTTGAGGCTTAGCTGCTTTTGTCTATCTTTGTCTAGGTTGTTGCTGCTGTCCCTTTTGGGCAGACTGACCTAAACGATGCCCCTGTTAGATATAAGAGGGATAAAACTTTTTCTTCTTACTGAAGAATGGTTTCTTAGAGGATTTTTTCCTCGCAGGATCAGCTGTAGATTTAGACAATCTATCCAGAGTGATATTGTCAGCATCTATCTCATTAGCTTTTTCCTGCCAATTCTTGCCAAAGAGATTCTCTCCTGTGCAAGTAATATTCCCTAGTTTATCCTGTACCCAAATTTCCAAGTCAGATGCCTGGAGCCAGGCAATCCTGCGTGCACCTATGGCAATGGCAGAGGTTCTGCTTATGCACGCAAAGCAGTCAAAAACTGCACGATTCACAAACTTGGAAACATCCTGAGCATGTTTGACAAGGGCGAGATAATCTTGCCTCTTATCATCAGGAAGGAGAGGGCTCATAAGCTCTAAATCTCCTGTGACCTCCTTAAGGAACATTCTCATATATAAGATATAGGAACAGATCCTAGCAGAAAGCATGGAAGCCTGGAAGATTCGACGTCCAAAGGCGTCAAGAGTCCTACACTCACGTCCTGGAGGGTTAGATGCATGCCTTTTTGCACTCTCAATCCTTCTCACTGCTGACTCCACCACCATGGAATGGTATGTAATTGAGTTTTCTGAAACCCAGGACAAACAGGAACTCGATACATGGTATCGAGTCTTCGAGAGTGAGGAGATGTGGTTAGAGGTGTTTCCCCACATCCTTAACATGAGATCATGCAAGATCTCATGAATAGGTAAGGTAGCTGCCTCCTTGGGAGCTTTAGGGTATTGCAGGATTTCTAATTCCTTTGCCCTAGGCTCTTTTTCAGGAGCCACTGTGATGGAAAGACCTCGAGCCACATCTCGGATAAAATCCTGAAAGGACATATCCTCTGGTGGAGACATCCTACGCTGAGGAGAAGAAGAATCCTCAGGAAGAAGTACTCTGGTATCGGCAGAGCTTTCGGAGTCTTCAGACTCATCCGATGCTTCGAAGTATCTCTGATCTGGGTGATCATGCAAGGCATGGTACCGGTACCGATCGAAGTTGGCATCGGAGTGGTTCGGTACCGATCTGTCGATACCGGATGGATACGCATGACTCGGTCCCGATAGAATATCTGCCGATGTCGATGCAGTCAGTGCCGGTACTGGTTGAATTGTCTGAAGCGGTTTCAAGGGCATCGAGGCAGTGAGAAGAGCCGCCAGACTGCGTTCAATAGCCAAGAATCTCTATCGACGCTGCCGATGCTTGGGTATCAGTACCGGAAGAAGCGGCCGGTACCCCAGAGCATGGCACCAGTACTTCTGCCGAGGTTGAAGCCTCGAGAACATCCTGGAGCCCCGTTAGTGCTTTGGAAGCTGAAGCCTCCCGCCGGGGCAATTTTGCCAGTGAAAGTCCCTCAAGGGCAATGCCAGAGGCATCTCGCTGTCTAGAAGATCTACCCTTTGAGGACCAGCTAGATTTATGTTTAGTTACCTGAGATCCATGGGAGGAGGACAAAGCCCTGGAAGACGTCGATGCTACGGAGGCTGCATCGGAGGGAAAAAGGATGCTAAGTTTAGCAGCTCGGTTCTGCCGGCCCCTTTTCGACATCATCCCACAGGCAACACACTCAGAGATAGAGTGGTTAGGACCTAAACATTTGAGGCACTACTCATGGGTGTCGGTAACGGAAATGGTACCGCCACACTTAGAACACTTTTTAAAACCCGAGGCGGGTTTTTCCATTCTGAAGGAAAAGTTGGGCCTAGTGCCCAAAATGGCGCGTGGCCCTTGAAGAGAGAATCACTGGAAAGACTCCAGAAGGAAGGGGTTTTTTTTGTTGTTTTTTTGTTTTTTAAGAAAAGAAATAAGAACCACTGGCGGTACTGGTGTAGCATCGAGGGAAGGCAGACGCGACCACAAAAAAGAAGAAGGGATTTTTTTCTGCGGTGACAGGATGTGCGACCTGTCGGCTCCGCGGAAAACGAAGAACTGGAGAGGGACAGTTGGGAAAGGTGGGAAGGCAGCACGCAGGCACTGTGGGATGCTCCCAAAAGCTTTCCTATTGGACGCTGGGGAGCGTTCCCACGCAGGCTCCGTCGGTACCGACGATACCCTATATGTGAAGACTACATTCCTGCTTGTTCTTGGAGATCAGATGTTCTCCGGGGAAAGCTAGTATCAGTCCTCACATATGGGTGACAGTGGCACCGACGAAGCCCTCGTGGAAGCATCCCCCCAGCTTTGGAGATGCCACCATTCATGCACGGTCCCCTTCCTGTCCAAAATTGCCATCTTGCTAAGTCAGATGACATAGCTAAAAGATGGCAAAAATAAAAGATGTTAAAGGAGCAACTCCAAGGGGAGGAGGGAGGGTTGTGAGGACTGATTCCTGCTGTCCCCAGAGAATACCTGTTACAGGTGAGTAACTACACTTTCTCTGGGAACAAGCAGAAAGTCAGTCCTCACATATGAGACTCCCCAGCTACCGGTTACCGAAACTCATAGCAAAAATAGGGGCTCCTTCACGGGAAGCCGCAAGCAATTTAGTCCATGTGCACAGACCACAGTAGGACCCCTGTGTTCAATGAAACTAGCACTCAGGTAGCCTGAACACAGAAGGGTTAGAGGGTAGGAGTTGCCTAAACCCCGAAAAGGTTACAGAGCACAGCCTGGCTGAAGGCACTGTCCAGTTGGGACTCTCCAGGCAGTAATGGGCTGCGAAGGTATGGACTGAAGACCAAGTGGCAGCCCGGCAGATGTCCACCATCGGGACAGAGTACAAATTTGCCACAGAGGCCACCATGGCCCTGACATGGTGCGCCGTGATGCGGCCTTCCAGCTGGAGCCTCGCCTGCTCATAAGCAAGGGCGATACAGTACACCACCCATGTGGACAGCATAGGCTTGGTCACTGCCTCCCCCAGCCTACTGGGGTCGTAGGAGATGAAAAGCTGAGAAGCTTTGCGGTGGCCTTGAGTGTGTTAGATATAGAAGGACAAGGCCCTTTTACAGTCCAAGGTGTGAAGGACCATCTCCGCCCGACTGGAGTGAGGTCTTGGAAAGAAGGTAGGAAACACCACTCCCTGGTTGAGATGGAAGGGTGACACTACCTTCGGCAGGTATTTCGGGTGCGTGCGAAGCACCACTCTGTTCTTGTAGAATCTGGTATAAGGCACCTCCGCCACAAGGTCCTGGAGTTCGCTAACTCTGCAAGCAGAGATGAGCGCAATCAGGAAAACCATCTTCCAAGAGAGGTAGCAAAGGTGGCAGGTAGCCAGAGGCTCAAAGAGTAGGCGAGTGAGCTGCCCCAACACAACGTTGAGGTCCAATTTGGTTGCCGATGGGCGAACCGGGGGCTTCGATAAGAGCAGGCCCTGAAGGAAACGGGTCACCTATGACTGGACCGAGAGGGGGCTTACCATCCACCAGATGGTGGTGCGCCGCCAGGGCACTCATGTGCACTTGGACAGAGTTAGACTTGAACCCGGATTGAGAGAGGTGGAGAAGGTACTGTAACACCAGAGCCACTGGGCAAGAGAAAGGATCAGCTCTATGTACGGCGCACCAAGCAGAGAGCCTGCGCCATTTGATGGCATAAGCCTTTCTCGTAGAGACCTTCCAAGAGGCTAGCAGAATGTCCTCCACCTCAACTGGAAGGTTGAAGGGGCTAAAGTCACTCTATCAGCAGCCATGCTGTCAGCGACAGGGACCCCATGTTGGGGTGCAGGAGAAAGCCCTCCTCCTGAGATAGGAGTCCCGGGGCAGACCCCAAGGGGATGGGTGCCTCCACCATCAACTGTAGAAGCAGCGGGAACAACGGTTGCCTGGGCCAACGAGGAGCTATCAGGATGAGCGAAGCCCTGTCGTGGAGGGTCTTGAACAAGGTCTTGAACAAGGTCTTGGCAATCAGAGGCGTAGGAGGGAAGGTGTACATGAGGCCTTACGACCATGAGACTAGGAAGGTGTCCACGACAACTGAAAGTTGTCCGGACTGGCGAACAGGTCCATCACGGGCTCCCCCCAGAACTAGAAAAGCCAACTGGCTACCCTGGGGTCCAACTGCCACTCATGCAGCTGGAGAACTCTGCTGAGTCTGTCGGACAGCAGGTTGCCCTGGCCTGGTAGGCATACTGCCCGCAAGAGGATACCCTGTAGGATTGTGTACAAGCAGAGGGCTAGAGCCTCCTGACAAAGGGTCCGAGACCTCGTGCTCCCTTGTTTGTTCACATAGAACATCGCCACTTGGTTGACTGACTGGACCAGAACCGGCTGGTGATGCAGGTGGTGATAGAAGACCCTCAGGGATAGGTATATGGTTTGGAGCTCCAGGAGGTTGATCTGCTGGGTGCTCACGTCTGGTGACCAGTTGCCCTAGGTGCGGAGATCCCTGCAGTGGGCTCCCTAGCCAAGCAGGGAGGCATCTGTGGTGAGGACCCTTGAGGGGCTTGGGGTCTGAAAAGGCATGCCCGCCTCGAGATACTGGGGTGACTACCATCAGACCAGGGAGTCCGCCAACTAGCAGATCACAGAAACTCTGTCTCAGAAGCAGCCTGTGGCTTGGGACCACTAGGCCCGGAGACACCACTGTGCTACCCTCATGTGGAGGCAAGCGTCTGGGGTGACGTGGACAGTGGAGGCCATGTGCCTGAGGAGGCTCAGGAGAAGCTGGGCAGGCACCAAGTGATGGTACTGTACATCCTGAGCTAGAGACCAGAGACGATCAGCTTGGTCCCTGGGCAAGAAAGCCTTCGACTTAAAAGTGTTGATCTTTGCCCCAATGAACTCCAGACACTGTGTCGGGAGGAGGTGAGACTTGGGATAGTTTATGACAAAGCCCAACTGTTGCAGAACCTGAATGGTGCATGTGGTGGCCTGCTGCACCTCTGAGGCTGTGCCTCCCTTTATGAGCCAGTCGTCCAGGTAGGGAAAGACAAAGACCCCCTGGAGTGGGAGGAAGGCGGCCACGACTGCCAGGAATTTTGCGAAGACTCTTGGGGCAGAGGTTAGGCCAAAGGGGAGCACCCTGTGTATTTAAAGTGCCTGCCCCCCGCTACAAACTGCAGGTACTGCCTGTGGTTGGGGTGGATGAGGATGTGGGTATAGGCATCCTTGAGGTCTAAGAATAGCCAGTCTCCCTGCTGGGGGTATGGCAGCAATGTTCCAAGGGACAGCATCTTGAACTTCTCCCTCACCAGGAATTTGTTGAGGTTTCGCAGGTCGAGGATGGCCCTTAGGCCCCCTGTCCTATTTGGCAAGAGGAAATACCTGGAGTAGAACCGCTTGCCCTTGAGGTGGTGGGGCTCTGGTTCCACTGCTTTGTCGTCGAGAAGACCTGCAAACTCCTTCAGAAGAAGGTCCTGGTGGAGGGGAGACCTGAGGGGCTCTCCCAGGAAATGAGAAGGAGGTGTCTAAGTCAGGTGGCCTCCATGACTACCCTAAGTGCCCAGGAATCAGTGGTGATGGTCATCCACCTCTGGGCATAGAGGGTCAAACGTCCCCCTGTGGGTTGCTGATCTCCTTGGTGTAGAGAGGCTATGCTGAAGGAGTCAAAAGCTCCCCCTGGCTGGGCCATAGCTGGTGCCTGGGTTTTGGAGCCTTCTGCTTACATGGGCCATGCCCATGTCCCTTGGCCTGCTGGACCCTGTTGGGGAACTGGGGAGGCCAGATAAGATGGGTAGTTTCTGTAAACAGCTCCCTTCCTCGGGTAGAAGGACTTTTTACCCGAGCTCTTCAATTGGGGAGGGGCAGCGGTCTTTTTAGAGAGCCTGGTCCTCATCATGAATTCTTTCTCGACCTCTGCAGCCTTGCGGTCATGGGTTTGCCAAAGAGGTTCTTCTTCTTGGCAGGGGACATCAACCAATTTGTCCTGAACCCACTGCTCAGGTCGGACGACTGTAGTCAAGCTTGGCGGCGTGCACAGATGCTTGCCGCTGCTGCTCAAGCTGCCGACTCGAACCTCTCATAGGCTGCCCGAGACATGAATTAGAGCATTCACGGACTGCTTTGGCCAGGTTCTTGAACCGCTGCAAAGGTTCCTCGGAGAGAACAGCTGAGAACCCGGCGGGTTCCTTCGCCAGGTCTCTCAGGTACATGCCCATAAACAGCTGGGTAGGCCTGGATGCGGATGATGAGCATTGAGCCCTGGTAGCACTTACTGCCGAGGGCATCCAGGGTATGGGCCTTCCTGCCGGGGGCACCGAGGAGTGCATCTTTTGACTTTTCAGCTGACGCGTGGCTGACTCCACCACCATGGAGTTATGCGGTAGTTGTGACTTCTGGAAGCCCAGGCTCCTGCAGACTCGATATATCGAGTCGAGCCGTTTGCTCACCAACGGCACTGAAACTGGTGTCTTCCACATTCGGAGCATCAGCTGTTCCAGGATGGGAGGAATGGGCACTGTGAGTGATTCCTGCAAAGGGCCTCGTACTGGAGGATTTCCAATTCATCCGCCCGAGGATCCTCCAACTCTGGAGTGATATGCAGAAATATTTCTTTACGGAAAGAGTGGTGGATCCGTGGAATAGTCTCCCAGTGGAGGTGGTAGAGATGAGGACAGTATCTGAATTCAAAAAAGCACTGGACAAACACAGAGGATCTCTAAAGGAAAAAAGGGGACTGTTGTAGTTGTTGATATGGAAGGACCGACTAGAAAGGCCATGTGGTCTTTTTCTGTCGTCATTTTTCTGTGTTTCTATGTAACTCCGTTGGGAATGCAAGGGCCTTGGACATGTTCTTGACAAAATCAAGGAAGCCTGTATCCTCAGGTGGAGACTTCCATCGAGGCACTGAGGCGGGAGAGTCAGATGGGACGTCGCGGTGGTGACTGGTATTGGGGGACTCCTCATCCTCCATCTCTCACTCGGAGTAGTCCATCGAGGACTCGCAGGAGGGCTACTCAGTGGGTTTCAATGCTCCCGATGCCCTGCAGCCGGTGCCCGGCAGACTTGCCGGGATGACCGTGGTCCTGTCCAGCAGGACTCAGAAGGTGACCTTGGCCGAGGATAGACTCAAGGCTGAAGGACCTCAAGGATTGGCTCGGCCTCCGTGGACGTCTTGGATGTCAAGGGCCTGGTGGTCGGGGCAGATGAACCGGTTGTGCTGGACTACGCTGCTCGTCCATGAAGGCAGACAAACTGCACTCCAGGGCCGCCATTCTGGACTCCAGGCCAGAAAGCTCTGCAGCCTTTGGCACAGGCACCAAAGGACTCGGGCCCAACGCCGGCTCCCCCAAAGGGGAATCCTCAACGAGGACAGTGTCTGGGGACCGAGGCCGGTCCATGGTTGGATCCTTCTGGGAGACCTTCGCAGGCTGCTCCTTCTCCGATGCCTCGGACGAACGTCTCAAACTGCTAGACCAGGCCCGGGGAGCCCCCAACCAGACGGAACCATCCAAGGATGCTGCCTTCGAGGGTTTCTTCTTCTTCCTGGGTTCCCTCAAGGGAGACCCCCTCTCTGAGGACCCACAATGAGGCTCGGCTTCAGAGGGTTCCGCCCGAAATGTTGGGGCCTCAGATGAGGCCCTGGCCTTCGGAGGCACTGGGGACTCAGGGAAAAACTTATCGTGCTGCTGCTGGCTGCTCCTGAGGGCCTTACTGGACATCCTCTTGCAGAGACTGCAGGCTACCGGGTTGTGATCAGGCCCCAGGCACTGGAGACAGCAGTTATGTCGGTCAATGACATAATTTTGAAGCACCGATCACACTTCTTAAAGCCACTGGTAGCCATGTGGGAAAAAAGTACCTCTGCAAGGTCGAAGACTCTCCGGGCTGCCAGTGGAAGAAAAAAGGCGCGAAGAGGCCATAAAAAAAGAAAAGAACAAAAAAGCTACAAAAATGGACCAAACTCGATGCCAATACCCTTTGTTTCTAAACTACTTGAATGCGCGGTTCATCGCCGCTGCCTTGACCTCCTCTCCACTCATGCCCTCCTGGATCCTTTACAATCTGGTTTTCATCCTCTACATTCTACTGAAACGGCTCTTGCCAAAGTCTCCAGTGACTTGTTCCTGGCTAAATCCAAGGGCCTTTATTCAGTCCTCATCCTTCTTGACCTCTCTGCTGCTTTCGACACCGTTGACCACAACCTTCTCGATACCCTGTCCTCGCTTGGTTTTAAGGACTCTGTACTATCCTGGTTCTCCTCCTATCTCTCCCATCGCTCTTTCAGTGTTAGTTCTGGTGGATCCTCCTCTGATGCTATCTTGCTCTCAGTTGGTGTACCCCCAAGGATCTGTCTTGGGTCTGCTCCTTTTCTCTCTATACCCAGTCTTTTGGTACGCTCATCTCTTCCCATGGCTTTATGCCGATGACTCCCAGATCTACCTCTCTGCGCCTGAAATCTCCCCAGCAATCCAGACCCGGATCTCTGCCTGCCTTTCTGACATTGCTGCTTGGATGTCTCACTGCCGCTTGAAATTCAACTTGGCCAAGACTGAGCTTCTTATCTTTCCCCCTAAAACCTCCTCTCCTCTTCCTTCCTTCTCAGTCTCTGTGGATAACTCTACTCCTTCCTGTTTCCTCTGCTCGCAACCTTGAGGTTGTCTGACTCCTCTCTCTCCTTCTCCACGCACATCCATCTGATAGCTAAGACCTGCCGTTTCTTTCTCTATATCATCAATGAAATCTGCCCTTTCCTTTCTGAACATACTACTAAGATGCTTATCCACTCCTTAATCACCTCTCGTCTTAACTTCTGTAACCTACTCCTTGCTGGTCTCCCTTTGAATCATCTCTCTCCCCTTCAATCTGTTCAGCACTCTGCTGCACGGATAATCTTCCGCCAGCCTCGTCATGCCCATATTATCCCTCTTCTCAAGTCACTTTATTGGCTCCCTATCCGTTTCTGCATCCAGTTCAAACTTCTCCTGCATTCACTCTGCAGCTCCTCACTACCTTTCTTCTCTTATCCCTTCTTACACCCTCCCCCCCCTCGGGAACTCTGCTCTTCTGGCAAATCGCTTCTATCTGTGCTCTCTCTCTTCTATTGCTAACTCCAGACTTAGCTCCTTTCACCTTGCTGCACCTTACGCCTGGAACAAACTACCTGTGTCTGTACGCCAGGCACCTTTCTCTGACCCTTTTCAAATCCAGGCTGAAAACTCACCTCTTCTCTGCTGCTTTTGGTTCTTAACTCACCTGATCTTTGTTTCTTTACTATTCCCCCTTGTTTTATCCCTGTCTGCACCTTCTGTGTTGTCTGTCTTGGCTAGATTGTAAGCTCTGATGAGCAGGGACCATCTCTTACATGTCTGTGCAGCACTGCGTATGACTTGTAGCACTATACAAATGCTCAGTAGTAGTAGTAGTAGCAGTACAGGAGGCGAGTATTTAACTCGGAGAAAAAAAATCAACTTTTTCCGGGGACAAGCTAGACAAACATATGAAGGGCTCTGCGGAAAAAAGGAGACTGAGCAAGATGGCACCCTTGGGCGGGAAGGAGACCATGTATGCATGGTGGCATCTCTCAAAGGCTTTCTTTGAAAACTGGGGGGATGCTTCCATGAGGGCTCTGTCAGTGCCGTCATCTATATGAGAGGACTGACTTCCTGCTTGTAACCGGAGAAACAGCCTGTTTATTTCATGTCATACCTGAATTATATGTTTGAATTTTAAACCTGCCTTGACAGCGATTTTTAAATAATATTCAGGTACAATACATTCACTGAAGAGTTTATAATCTAATTGGGCATCAGAGACAAAGGGAGACTGAGAAAATTCTCTAAGTCATTAGTTTCCTGGGTAATACCAGGGACTGTGGCTAAAAATACCTTTATGGGCAGATGGAGGGTGCAGTTGCTTGACAATGTAGCAAGATTTCAGTATGAACAAGGAAGGGCGAATCCCCATGTGTGAAATCTGTGCCAACTATATACCTGCTGTAAATGCACAAGCTGCTAATTCCATGGGTATTAATTCACCTGGCTGGCACTGAATTTTCCAAAGGGAAACTCTGAGGGATATTCCTGGTTAAAAGATAGAAAGCAGAGAGTAGGGCTAAATGGCTAATTTTCTCAATGGAGAAAGATGGAGTACCCCAGGAATCTGTGCTGGGCTCACTGCTTTTTAACATTCATAAATGACCTGGAAATAGGACTAACGAGTGAGGTGATCAAATTTCAGATGAGACAAAATTTAAAATTGTTAAAATGCAAGAGGACTGTGAAAAATTGTAAGAGGATATTGAAAAAATTGGAAGACTGACATCTAAATAGCAGATGAAATTTAATGTGGACAAGTGCAAAGTTATGCACCTAGGAAAGAACAACCCAAACTATGGTTACAAGATTCAAGGTACCACCTTAGAAACTACCACCCAGGAAAAAGATTTAGGCGTCATCGTGGATAATATGTTGAAACCCTCCATCCAGAGTGCAGCAGCAGCAAAGAAAGCAAATAGAATGCTAGGAATCATAAGGAAAGGAATGGAGAATAAATCCAAGGAAATTATAATGCCAGGGCCAGCTCTAGAGTTGGTCCAAAGTGTTGGAGCCCTAGGTGAACTCAAGCTTTACACCCCCCTCTAGCTATCAAAATATATTATTTAACTTCGAATGGCCTCTTTTGCTGCCCTCCAGAGATTGCTGCCCTCGGCGACCACCTAGTTTACCTAGCAGTTGAGCCAGCCCTGTATGCTGCCTCTGTATCAGTCCATGGTGCGATTGCACCTTGAATATTGTGTGCAATTTTGGTTGCCATATCTTAAAAAGAATATAGCTGAAATAGAAAAGGTACAAAGAAGATCAAAAATGGTAAAGGGAATGATCCTATGAGGAGAGGCTTAAATGGTTGGGGCTCTTCAAATTTGGAAAAGAGACAACTGAGGGGGGATATCAGAGATCTATAAATTAATGAATGGAGTGGAACGGGTAAACATAGGTCAGTTGTTTTTATCATCAAAAAGTAGAAAGATTAAGGCCAACACAATGAAGCAATGCAACTCATTAAAGACTAATAAGAGAAAATATTTTTTTACTTAACGCGTAATCAAACTGTGGAATTCGTTACCAGAGGATGTAGTAAAAGCTGTTAGTGTAGCTGGGTTTAAAAAAGGTCTGGACAAGTTCCTGGAAAAAAGGTCCATAAACCATTACACAGGTACACTACCAAAAAACTGCCTCCAGTTTTGCAACTGATTCCTATAGATTTTGGGGTGCTGAATCCAGGAAAAATAGCCAAAATGTTCCATCACGTCACGTTTTCTTGCAAAATTAGATTTCTTACCCATATAAGGAATGTTCACATAATTTCTTTTTAGCCGACTGCAGTTTATTTTCTTGGCCCAAAATAGAGGTTGTAATGGTTAACTAGAAACACTCCCTCATGATATTTTAGAGTGTTTTGTATTCATTTTATACATTAACAGGACAATTGGGAGGTGGGGGGCTAAATCCAGTACTCGCGCTGGCGCATGTTCTTTCCTGTTCGCCTCGCCTCGTTCGCTCGCTCAAACACGGTGGTTGCGACATGAACGTTCCTGTCAAATTTCAGTTTCTTGCAAGTTCATTATTACCTTTTGTTTGCTCAGTCGTAATCCAGCTTTATTCCGAAGTGGTTCACTACAGTTGTAGTTTGCAGTGCTGTGTATTTGTGATGGCTCACAGAGCCAGAGGTTGCGTCAACTCTCCGGACAGTTTTTGTTTCATTTGTGGGGAATATACCGTGAAAAAGCGGCAGAGGAACATTTCTGCATTTATTAAAAAAGTATATTTCGCCTATTTTGGTTTGAAGTTAGGCGATCAAGACAAACCGTGGGCTCCTCACAAAGTGTGCAAGACATGTGAGGAAGATCTACGCTTATGGATGAAAGGTAAAAAACAAGCATTTCGTTTCGGAATACCTATGATGTGGCGTGAACAAAGAGACCACAGCAGTGACTGCTCTTTTTGCTCTTGCATTGTGAAGGGATACAACTTAAAAAATAAGAATGTAATAAGTTACCCCAACCTTCCCTCAGCAATTAGGCCTATGCCTCATAGCAACGAAGTACCTGTGCCTGAACCACCAAAATCTTTGGATCATATTTGTGTGGACGGTTCTGATCATGATGAGACTCATCAGATGGCTTTTCCCGATGAGTCCAGTACTTCGAGTTTGAAACTGAACCAGATCCGAAACCTGAACTTTTCTCTCAAGCTGAATTGAATGATTTAGTCCAGGATTTAGGACTCCCAAAAGATGCTGCCCAACTGCTAGGTTCTCGGCTTAAACAGAAAAATCTATTGTCACCAGGAACAACTTTTTATTGGTACCGCAACCGCGAGACACAATTTTTGAAGTATTTCAGCAAAGAGGAAGATTTGGTATTTTGCAACGATATATACGGAGTGATGGAAAAGTTTAAACTCAAGTATGATCCTGCTGAATGGCGGCTGTTCATTGATTCGTCAAAAGACAGCATAAAAGGTGTTCTTCATAATGGCAACACATTCGCTTCAGTTCCTATTGCTCACTCTGTTATTCTCCAAGGAAAATACGAGAATTTGGCCCTGATTCTTCAGAAGATCCGTTATGATGAGCATAAGTGGATGATTTGTGGAGACTTTAAAATTCTATCCATGCTATTAGGGCAGCAATCCGGTTTCACCAAATATCCCTGCTTCCTTTGCTTGTGGGATAGCCGGGCCCGCGACCTACACTGGGGGAAAAAAGACTGGCCAATTCGGGAGTATTTGAGACCCGGTGAGAAAAATGTTCTTCATGAGAGCTTGGTACCTCGTGATAAAATTCTATTACCACCTCTCCACATTAAGTTGGGTCTCATTAAGCAATTCATCAAGTCCCTTCCAAAAGATGGTGAGTGCTTTCGGTACCTTTGCTCAAAGTTCCCCCGACTTTCTGAAGCAAAGCTAAAGGAAGGAGTGTTTGTTGGCCCTGATATAAGGAAACTCATTTCAGATGGAGCATTCGCTGAAACGATGTCTGAGAAGGAAAAAGAAGCCTGGGATTCCTTCAAGGATGTTGTTCTCAAATGTTTGGGGAACAGGCGGGATGAGAACTATAAGGATATTGTTGCCAGGATGCTCAATGCCTTCAAAGAACAAGGCTGTAACATGAGCCTGAAAGTCCATTTCTTGTACTCCCATGTGAACTACTTTCCCGAAAACTTGGGGGCGTACAGTGAAGAACAAGGTGAAAGGTTTCACCAGGACATCAAGGACGCAGAGAGAAGGTACCAAGGAAGATGGAACACCACTATGATGGCTGATTTCTGCTGGTTGCTGCTGCGGGAAACCCCAGATGAAAAATACGCCAAGCAGCGCACCAAGAGAAGCATTCGGGGGAAGAAGAAACGGGCCCACCAGGAGATTGATTGACCCAAGAATGACTTTAAAATCTAAACTGTGTTGACAAATATCGTGTTTTTACTAAACTTTGAAATAAAAATTTGCTAGTTATTACCACAGTGTCGGATCTCATTTATTAGAATTTTATTTTCACACTATCGGGTGTTTGTCTTCATGTATTGCAATGGTGCGGTTTGCGTTTTCTATTCTTACATACATACCTGTACAACATTTTTTGCACATTTCTTTGCTTTGCTTTGTGTCTAACCTCGCTCTTATATGCTCAATGTTTGTGCACATGTATGTGGCTGTTTTAAGTGCAGACAATTTTGCTACCATCACAGTGTGTTTTGTTGACATTACTCTATTCTTATGTGCTGCCTTGTTACAATTTTCTTTATTCTTATTTGAATAACTACTAAACAATTAGTATAAAGAATTCATCCAAGAAAGTTTTATCTCGATCGCACTCAATCTGAAACGTTCACCTCAAACTGCTAACCCAATGTAGCAAAAAATTTGTACGTGATGGAGCAAATTGGTTACCAGATTTGGATTCAGCGCACCAAAAAACGTAAAAATCAATCGAAACATTAGAGGCAGTTTAAAAAAAAATTTTTTTAGTGTACCTGTGTTATTAAAGAGGACCTGGGAAATCTACTGCTTGCTGTTAATGTGGCACCGTTCATGAGACAGAAGCCTCTCCTTACTTTTACTATCATCCCAAAACTGATTTTTTACAGCATTCTTACCCCCAACCCAAGTAGGCCTTACTTCATGTGAACACTACTGCAACAAAAAGAGCAAGACAAATCATTGACTGTTAAGGTGAGTTTTCCCCAGCGTGATATGTGACATGAAAGTGCTAGAAATGAGCTCTCAGACTGGAAAGTAATCAGCCAATGGAGACGCCTAGTATGAACAGAATTGAAGTAAGCCAATTAGAGTATATTTTAGCCATTTTCTTAATGCTATTTAAAGTAGCTGCATTTTAGGGCAAAATCTATGAAAACTGGCAGTTCTTTATCCTTAAGGAAAGGTCTAAGTGCAACAATTAAAAAACTTCTCCAAAAACGTTAGGCTCTCTAACATTGTTCAACAGATAAAGTAGCCACAGAATGCTATACTTAAGTACTTACTTACCCTATCAATAAGTTGCTTTATTGTGTGAAGACGGATTATACCAGAACTACGCTGGTCAGTTCCTGCATCTCGTGGTTCACTTCCTGTTGCAAAAAAAAAAAAAGAAATCAATCATTTGTCTGGATTACATCAACAAACAAGTATATATGCATACCCAGGGCTTAAGCTGTATGCACAAAGGAAGCGGAACTATAGAGTCAGGAGATGGGGAAGGTGGTCTAAGGGTAGGAGCTACAAGCGAAGAGCTGGATTAGGAAAAGAGACCGAAGCCGCATTGGTCTGGAGGTACATGAACAACTGCTTTTAGGTCGAGAAGCCTCTGCACAGTCTCCTTTACCGCGGCACCCTTGACCGGCGCCTTGCACGGAGACTGTACGAACGAATCCTTCACTGGTTGCTGAAACTCCAAAGCATAACCCTTCTCGAATGACCTCCAGTACCCACCGGTCTGACATAATTTGGACCCAGGCACGGTAAAATTCCCACAGTCGACCTCCGACGGGCACCAGATCTGCCTGGGTCCCCCTGACTTCATTGCGATTTTCGGAGGTTTGAGGAGGAGGAAGAGGCCCCAAACCCTCTGCCCGCTCCCCCAAACCCTCAAAACCCCTGGCTTCTATTGGGAAATTGTCCTCTCTGAGCTTGACTGAACCTCAGGAAACGGAACCGATGAAACTCCTTCTGCTTACCCTTGAATGTGGGAGTCAACCATCCCTGCTTTTGTTTGTCCTCTGGAAATCTTCCACCTTTGGACGCTCCCAGATCCTTTACCAGCTTGTCTAAATCTTCCCCAAACAGGAGCTTTCCCCTGAAAGGAAGCTTACTTAGCCTGGACATGGAAGATCCATCCGCTGGCCAATTGAACAGCCAAAGGTAACGCTGTGTCGCTACCACCGATGCCATGCTTTTCGATAACCCTCGAATGAGGTCATAATGGATATCAGCCAGATAAGCCTTTCCTGACTCCAGTCTAGATGCTTCTCCAGTTGTGTCCTCTCCCTGCTCTCCTTGAATTCTTTGTGACCAGCGAAGGCAGGCTCTCGCCACCCACGCTCCACAAATAACTGCCTGAATTGACAGAGCACTGACCTCGAAGACCTGCTTTAACAAGGTATCCAGCTTCCTGTCCTGGGTATCCTTGAGCGCCGCACTTCCTTCTACCGGAATAGTAGTCTTCTTCGTAACCACCGAGACGGCTGCATCTACTTTGGGAGACTTGAACAATTTGTGATCCTGGTCCACCAGCGGGTACACACGGCCCATAACCCTGGACCCTTTCAGACTAGCCTCTGACATGTCCCATTTCTTTCTGAATCACCTCTCGAATCACTCTATGCACCGGAAAGGCTCTCTGCGTTTTCCGAAAAACCTGCAGTAACGGATCTTCTAACGTAGCATCCTCCGCTGGCCCAGGTGACGGCATATTAAGTGCCTTCAGTGTCTCTGAAATGAGTGCCAGTAACTCCTCTCTCCGGAACACGTGGACCACCCTAGCCTGGTCCTCCCTGTCCGTGATCTCTCCTCCTTCCTCCAGCTCGTCATCCAATTCCAAGTCGGGCTCCCCCTCGTCAGAGAGAAGTCCCTCCGAGGCCACCGACTGTGCCTCCTGCTCCTTCTCTATCTTCAGGCTGTTCTCCTCACCACACTCAACCGACCTGCTTCGTCTTCAGAGTCGGGAGCCAGACAAGGTAAGATAGGAGCTTCTGGGTCGCCAGGAGTCAGGACTGACTCGAAGGCACACATTGCATTTTGTTCTCTGCCCAAACCTAGCTTGAGAAACCACAATCTTTCTGGGAAAATGTCCTGCAGACAGATGAAACCAAATTTGAGCTCTTTGGCCAGCGATACATTTACAGGCAAAGAAATGAAGCTTAAGGAAAAAACACACCCTTTCTACAATTAAATATGGTAGAGGTTCCACAATGTTGTGGGGCTGTTTTTTTGCTGCCTCAGGAACTGGAGGCCTGGAACGTATTAAAGGAATCATGATATAAGAGGACTACCAAGGTATTTTGCAGCAAAATGTGCTACCTAGCGTTAGAAAGCTAGGTCTGGGTCAAAGGTCATGGGCCCTAAAGCAGACGATAACCAAAAATATAAAAGGATGGTTAAAAAGGGAAAAATAGACTGTTTTAAAATGGCCAGCAACAAGTCCTGATCTCAATTGAATCAGGAAGCGTTGGAAAGAGCTTACATCTGCTATTGGTGAAAGGAATCCTGGAAACATTCATGAGCTGAAACAAATCACAGTTGAAGAGTGGGAGAAACCACCAGTAGACAGATGTATGAAACTTATAGATGACTACAAGAAAGGTTTGGATGCTCTCATCACTGCCAAGGGTTGTGCAACAAAATATAAGTGAAGGGTGCCATTAATCCTGTCCAGGTCATATTTTGTTTTTCTCTCAGAAATTACTACATCTAAACTGGACAACTTTTTTGTTGTATATCTTTAAACATACTATTAAAATATTATGATGACATGCAGTTGGAATATTTCCAATTATTTCTCAAGATATTGTACACAACATACCTAAAATATGCAAGGGTGCTAATAATGTTGACCACAACTGTACATGTATGCAGCACTATTTATATGTTTAAGTCCACCAACAAGGTCTTTTCATTCCTTTATATTTTCCTTCCTTCCTGTTCTGTCTCTCACCAAATGTGCTTAGGCAGCATTCCATATATTTTATAAAAGTCTCCACAATCACTGAGCATTGGGTGGCCTTGTATGCTCATTTAACCCTCTAAATGATCTACATAAGAACAGAAGATGAGCCTACTGAGTAAAATAGAGGTCAATCAAAACCAGCATCCCATCCTTGAGCAAGAATGCCAGATCACAAGCACTTGGCAGATCCAAAAACAGGCCAATCTCTCAAAGCTCATATCAAGGGATGTGCAATGGATGGCCTTCCTAAGACTAACTGGCTAATAATTTTCTATTCAGATTTTCTCAAAGAACTTGTCCAAAACCCTTTTTAACCCCATTATGTTAGCTGTCTTGACCACATCCGCCAGCAACAGATTTCACAACTTAATCATGTACTGCTTAAAATAAACAATTTCTAGTTTGTTTTCAATCTGAATCTATAGTTGGTCAAATAATCCTTCGTGCATCGTTTTGCACTTGTATACGAGGTGTAACAAAAAAGAAACAAGACTGTCCCATAAATGTTTTATTTCAAAACCTACAAAGAAATTATGCATTGTCCCCTTCAAAGTAATCCCCCCCCCCCCCCGAGTTAATGCACTTCTGTATTCTCTTTTGCCACATACGGAAGCACTCGGTAAAGTCCTCCTCCTTGAGGTCCCTTCAGCTCCCTCGTCACAGTGGCCTTGATCTCTTCTACAGAGGCAAAATGAGTTCCTTTGAGCATAGTCTTCAGCCTGGGGAAGAGCCAGAAGTCGCACGGTGTGAGATCTGGGGAATAAGGAGGGTGGTCGAGAGCTGTGATTTGTTTGTTGGCCAAGAACAGCCTCACAGAGCGCGGTGTGTGCGGGCGAGTTGTCGTGCTGGAGCAGCCACGACTTGTCTCTCCACAGAGCCCACCTGCTGCGCCGAACCCGGTCATGGAGGCGATTGAGGACCTGCTGGTAGAAGTGCTGGTTGACTGTCTGACTCTCAAGTACAAACTCATGATGGACCACTCCCTTCTAGTCGAAGAATGCGATCAGCATGACCTTGATCCGGACATGCGCGCCTTCTTGGGTCTGGGTGAGTGTCGAGTCTTCCACTGCAGGCTCTGTCTCTTGCTTTTAGGGTCATACTGGAAGACCCAAGTCTCATCTCCTGTGATGACTCGGCCAGCGAACTCTGGATCTTCTCTAGCGAGTCTCGACAAACATTGATCCGGTGCTCCTTCTGGTCGTCCGATAAAAGCTTGGGCACCATCTTGGCGCACACCTTCCACATCCCCAGCTCCTGAACCAAGATGGTCCGCACTGACTCCCTGTTCAGGCTGAGCTCCTCAGCTATCATCCACACTGTCAATCTGCGATCACTCCACACCAGCTGGTTCACTCTGTCAATGTTTTCAGCAGTCTCTGTCATGGAAGGCCATCCTGACTTGGTGTCTTCCTCCACCTCTTCACGGCCAGTCTGAAGCTTTTGTGCCACTCGAAGACTTGCGGCCTTGACATTGCATCTTCTCCATAAGCATTTTGGAGAAGTTGGAGACACTCAGTTGGGCCCTTCTCCAACTTAACCAGAAATTTCAAGCTGATTCTTTGCTCCATATTTCTACTACCTTGATGGAGCAGTGTGCTACAAAAAAAACCTGAAAAAGAAAAACAGAGTGAGAGAGATGAAAAATATTATAGCAGAATAGTGGCGAGATGCTGCACAACACAGTGACATAAGTGATTAGTCAACTGGCATTGAGTCATGGGCGTGGCTGTCAGTCTTTTTTGTCACACCTCGTACATTAAACTTCATCTGACAATTGGATGCCCAGTCTCCTAGTCTCACAAGAGGCTTCTGCAAATCCTCAATATCCTGCCGTTTTAAAACAATTTGAATAAAGCGCAGTTACTCACCTGTAGCAGATGTTCTCCATGAACAGAAGGAATAAGTCCTCACGCATGGGTGATGTCACCAATGGAGCCCACATGGAACACTCCCCAGTTTGGAAGTCCCATACATGAGGACTTGTTTCCTGCTTGTTCATGGAGAAAGAGTAGTTTCTCACCTGTAGCAGATCTTCTCATTGGACAGTAGGAATAAGTCCTCACAACCCTTCCACCTCCCTGAGGAGTTGCTTCTTGGCTACTGCTTTGAAATTTGACTGCAGAAGATGGTGCCGCAGCAGGTGGGAAGGCAGGCATGCATGTGCGATGCAGCTCCCAAAAGCTTCCAAAGGAAGCTGGGGAGCGTTTCACATGGGCTCTGTACGTGACGTCACTCATGTGAGGACTTCCTGCTTGTCCATCTGCAAATCTGTGAATTTCACTCATTGCTCCTCTCTCTAGATTGGGGGGCACTGTTAAACAACTTGTGGGTCAGGATCTCTAACAGAATCACAAACAGGGCTGCTCCCCCTCCCTCTGGACCTCCACTATTATCTTTGCCCAGTAGTGACAGTCAGCATGGGGCCTGTGAATCAGTGAAAGTTCATGGGCCCTGTTTGCTCCTCCTAAGTGGACTTCCTGTTAAAACTCTGTGCTGACTGCTACTACTGTTATCACTACTGCTACCTTCATGCTTTGGTAAACTGGGAGAACAGGAAATGCTATCCCACAACGTTCTTTACAACCAACCTACTCAAATCATATCAATCAATTAGTTCTACCTACTACATCTTGGAACCATTTATTTAGTAGTGATAATTGATATACAACCCTTTAGCCAGAAGCCACCAAAGTGGTTTACAGTACAGGTAAAACCACCATATACATAAATGCATAAACTAAAATAGAATATAATAAAACATGAGAATGACTCATACTGATACTAACAGATGTACTAGGTATTAATTGTGTAACATAAAAATCAGCCAATATTAAATGCCTCTGCATGGTACCCAAGGGTGAAGGTTTTATTAAACAACTATTCTGAAATTCCTTTTTTTATTTTTTTTATAGAATGTTATGAACGAAGAGAAGGTGGAAGACTATTCCACAAAGTAGGAGCCAAAACACTGAAAACAGCGTGAATAGTTAATTCAAGTCTAAACCTTGATGGTGATAGAATTGTTAATAGATTAAGTTGTGAGGAACATAGCACTCAAGTTGGGCAATATGGAATAATTAATGAGTGAAGATAAAAATTATTCACAGCTGTCCATTATATTTGTGAGTGACAGAATTTTGCATTTGATTCTACTAGCCACTGGCAGCTAATTTTACTCCCTTAAAAGTGGAGTTAAAAATACTTTTCAGCCTTAATTTTGGTGGGGGAGTAGCATGGACTCAGAGGCTTTCCTTCTTTCTTCTCCTTTTTCATTTCTTTTACTGATCCTTCTCTCGAATATTGTAACTTTTTTTCCTTTATTGTAAACCGCTTTGAAAATCTTTGGATTCTAATTGGGGCATATGGAAAAATGGCCACGGTTTGCTTCTGCTTTACTGCTACCCTGTTCGGAAGGTTTAAAGTGAGAGGGGAGGGATGGACTGGAGGGCAGGGTGGTGGAGAGGCTGCGGGCACATGGAAAAACAGCAGCAGTTTCAGGACAATGGTTGAGCAACTGGGGTAACTGGTGTAGAAAGCTGTGAGGAGCCTCAGGAAGCTGTGGACAGGGACTGCAGCAGTGGAAGAAGCTTTAGGTGAGAATGAGATGAGATGGGCTGGAGGTGGCAGATGGTGGGCACAGTGGCTGGCAAAGTGTGATGGGCATGAGGGATCATGTTGGGTGTGTGCTGATTAAAAGACAGGGTGTGCTGTCCATTATTCTGTACATTTTCACCACTTTAGAACGTTTATGTCCCTATTATATATTGAAACAATACATCAAATGCCTAACCCCATTTGATGTGTTTCAATATGCAATATGGGCTTGAAGGTTTTAAAGTAGTGCACATGCACAGAATGATGGACTTTTAACATAATAAAATGGACCAACAATATTTCTGGCTAATACTTGGTTAGCAGTAACATACATAGTCAATGACGGCAGATAAAGACCAGTATGGTCCATCTAGTCTACCCAGTAAGATGGCAAGAGTAGGTGCACCTGCTGCTCCGTGCAGGCCACAACTGATATCATGCTCAAATCTCCTCAGTTCTAACCAATGGAAAATAAAAATGTTCCGACCTCCACCTTGTACCACAAGGTGGAGAGGGGTGATTACCTATCCATAAGATCTCAAATTTTGCAAAATTAAAATACCAATCTATTTCATACTAGCCATGTTAGACCTTATCCAAATCATCACAATCTCAGAGAACACTGTAGACTATAATCATAAGGTAGCAGGAGCTCACCATCATCTGCACAGACTTTGTGCAGACTCCTATTTGCTTCAGTACTTTGCCAAGAGGAACTAAATACAAATTAAATTCAGAGGATAAAGGAGATCTCTGGGGATGCCAGAGTTCACTGTACACCATGCAGACTCCTTGGAGTTTATGCATACTTTTGCTTGTGATCCCAAAAGAATGAGGTAAACCAGAACAGTGTTATGTCTATGGTGCAATAAAATATGAACGTTACCCCCGCCTAAAAGAAAAATGGCTCCTAATTTCTTTCAGAATTGTTTTTCTTCCCAAATTCTTACTCTAGTTAATGAGATTTTATATGGAATTGCCTTTATTTCAGTTTCCAAAAAATATTCTGTGGAGAGTTCAAAGCATACACCTGGCTAGCAACAAAACCGCTGTGGAAGTTCATCTCACATAGATGCCAATGCAGATTGGTGTCTCAATGAAGCTTACTCTTCAATTCACTTGAAATGGACAGAGTGGCTGGTATTAATGCAGATGCCCTTTGATATCTTCACATCAACCTCATGACTCCAAGTATTCTCATGAATTCAAGATCTGTCTAATTCTCAGTCAAAAATGGTATCAATGTAATAAGTGTCTCTCCTGGACCTTCCCATCCAACTCTTCATTGGAAACTATCAATGCCAATGATATAGGGTATATAAGGAACAATAGTGACATCTTCCTGGGGTCATTTGGCATGTTGGCATGCTGGATCCTGCACCATGCACCATGAAGTTTAAGGCAATTCCCCAGATCTGCTTCAGCATGAGCAGTTCATTCTATGGGGATGCTTGGGAAGCAGGATAATAGCTGCCCTGATTTCATTGTTCTCGGCATCATGCATTGATAAAAAGAGATGCCACTGCTTTCATGCTTGCGCTCAACATCTTGATATTGGTACTGATGCAGCAGAATCCTTTACAATAATCAAACAAGATTTCAGTGATGATACATTCTAATGGCCTCTACTGATGCTCAACTCAAAGGGGACTGATGTTTCCTCAGTCTTGATGCACCCCCAACATCCAGTGCTGCTCCAGAGTTATTGGTAGTCTATGTTACCAATACCAATGCCAATGCCCTTGGATTGGACTTACATGAACCAAAGAACTTTTCCAACCACTCTTGATAACCATGAGGATCCCTGGTGTCATCTTAACTGGTGGAACAACTAGGGAGATTGATGCATGCCAGGTACCATACTGGCATACTGTCCACCCTTCTTGAAGCTGCTGGGGGAGTCTTTCTGCTTCTGGGACATCAAAAGAACAGTCAATGCAAATTCAAACAGCTGAGTGTTAAAAATTTCAGCTAATAATGCTCAATGCACAGATACTGGTGCAGATCATGGCTATGCCAAATAACTTAAACATTCAAAATTCTTAACTATGGGATTGCTAAGAGGAGGAAGAGCAAAACTTAGGAAACTTAGCACAATAAAACAAGAAGTGTTACTCACATGAAAAAAAAACATGCAAAGAAAAAACAAAGTTCAGTGGACTCTGCACAAAAAAAACCCAGAATAGACGTGGGCCCGCATAACACTATCACAGGATGTTTATCTGTGAACCGCGCTGATTGTAAATAGCGCGGTATATAAAAAACTGTAATAAATAAATAAATAAATAAGTCCCACACATACGTAGTGCAGCGTTCTGGAAAGAACTGAAAATTTTGTTTACATATTTTCAAACCAGATTCTATCGAATATCATCCCCTACTTTTAAGGCATACATATTCTGCCTGCCCTCATAGAATGGCTACTAACTGAATATCTTTCTTCAACTGAGTCGCTCATAAGAGCATTTGGACAAAGTAAAGAATCAAGATAACAAGAACATATTTGGAAATAAAGAAATGGCATCTTTTTATTCCAGTTTCATTACTATAACATGGAATCAAGGAGAAAAAGCAGTTGGTTGCTTGTCAATAAGGTATAAATCATTCAGTTAATCTTAAACTGTTTTTACCAGATAAAGATAAGGGGAAAACTTACTTGCCACCTCATAAATGTCTGGCTCTTCTCTTGCCAGTTTTTCTCTTGCAACATCAGCAATTGGGCCAAAGATGACAACAGGCCTTAGAAATCCAGCTGTAATACATACATACTAAGATAAAGCATCACCTTGAAAAACAAATAGCTACAATTACTATAAGTTGCTTATAAGCATGTCTGAACAGTAGTGTCTTTTTCAAAAATCATTTAGAGAAACACCATACTTCCAAAATATAGGACAATTAACAAGAAATGTACAAAAGTGTAGACAAAACAGGACTCAGAAAAGATATTTATTATAATTCCATACTTTGGAGGGAAAAGTTGCACATTTCTAAATTTGTATTTGCCATGAAAATTATTTAAATTTATGGAAGCCAATTGAAGGCTTTGGCACAAATTCCCCAGTTAGTGAACAATATGGATTTACAGGAGGTTTGGTTTAAGCTGATTTGACAGGTATACTTTCTGACAAACTGGGCATACCGAGCAGGATGTGTGCTCTCATCACACTGCCGTAAATATCCTGAGCCCAGGGCTACTTAGAGTCATATGTTTTGGCAATGCTAAGGTCAGTAAATTTTGGGTGCACATGAAGAGCTTTATGGAAATGGTGTTCCAGCAGCAGCTTGTGGTGTCTCATCATTTGGCAATACCTGATGCATGGTAGGAAACTTTGGATACGGAGGGTGTGGCTGCTGCCTAAGAAGAGCATCTTACTATGCTGGCTGACGGAGAAGAGAACCCTCTTTCTGGTAATGAAGCAATGCTCTGCACTGGTCATGCTGATAGAAAAGGGCAAGAGATCTACAAAGTCAATGGACATTTTTATGGCTTTTTATGGAGCTTATATCCTGGATACTCTCTCCCTGGATTCGGAATAAAGTGGTTAATCATAAGTAGGACCCACAGTCGATGACCGTGATGAAGGGACAATCCAAACTGCCACTTGTTTAGCCAGTTGCACTTTCAATGTAATATAGGGAGCAGTAAGGGGGACAGGGGAAGCGAGAGTGTAGACCACTTTGCAATACAGAATGGGCAGGCTGGAGGTGGGTGTCAACGTCTTGTGGATGGATGTACGACAGCAGAGTGATGAAGACTGATTTACAACAGATTATGGTGCCCATGCTGGCAGCAAAGGCATTTTCTTCCCAGACAACTGCAGCATAAGAAGCCCCTTCTACGAAGTTAGGCGGCTACTGACTTTGGAGGCCCTATGACCAGGGTCTCAAACACGCAGCCTGCAGGCCACATGAGAGCATCTTGTGCGGCCCGCGATGCATTTGGCCCGGCGTGTTAAGCAGCTGGCCGGTAGAGTAAAGAAAATCCAAACTTGCTGGCTCTTTACACTGATGACTCCTAGATCTGCCTTGCTACACCTGAAATCTCTCCAGCAATCCAGGCCAGGATCTCTACCTGCCTTTCTGACATTGCTGCTTGGATGTCTCACCACTGCTTGAAATTGAACATGGCCAAAACTTAGCTGCTTATCTTTCCCCCTAAACTCTCCTCTCCCCTTCCTCCTTTCTCTGTGGATAACTCTCTACTCCTCCCTGTCTCCTCAGTTCCACAACCTTGGGGTGTCTTTAACTCATCTCTCTCCTTCTCCACACATATCCAACTAATAGCTAAAACCTGCCATTTATTTCTCTGCAACATCAACAAAATTTGCCCATTTACCTTTAAATGTGGGGCCTTCATTTGCATAAGGGGTCTCATTTGCATAAATATTTGCATAATGTTACCATACCCTAACTTTTAGTAAACATTCCTCTTAATGAGTGTATGGATAAAGAAAGACTAAAAGATTTCTACATTACTATAATCCATTGCCAACCGCCAGCACATTAGCACTTTGATTGAAGGATAAGGTGGCATACAAAACTGTCTAAAGAAAGAAAGAAAGAAAGAAAGAGTCTTAGTTGTGTGTTCAAGGTTTAAAGAATTGTTAAAAACCCACCTGTTTCAACAGGCTTTTGACCTCCCTTGGGATTCCCCCATCTAGTACTATTTTCTTTGTCTATTATGCTGAATTTACTACTGCTTCTAGTTCTTTCCTATACTGCTATGGCGTTCCTTTTCCTATAGCGTAGACATATTTATTGTCAACTGCTCTAATGTCTCGACAAGGGCGGTATATAAAGTGCAGAAATAAAGATAAAGATAAATGGGCAAATTTTGTTGATGTTGCAGAGAAATAAATGGCAGGTTTTAGCTATTAGTTGGATATGTGTGGAGAAGGAGAGAGATGAGTTAAAGACACCACAAGGTTGTGGAACTGAGGAGACAGGGAGGAGTAGAGAGTTATCCACAGAGAAAGGAGGAAGGGGAGAGGAGAGTTTAGAGGGAAAGATAAGCAGCTAAGTTTTGGCCGTGTTCAATTTCAAGCAGTGGTGAGACATCCAAGCAGCAATGTCAGAAAGGCAGGTAGAGATCCTGGCCTGGATTGCTGGAGAGATTTCAGGTGTAGCAAGGCAGATCTAGGAGTCATCAGTGTAAAGATGGTACTGAAAGCCATAGGAAGAGATGAGTGCACCAAGGGACTGGGTCTAGAGGGAGAAAAGGAGTGGACCCAAGATAGATCTTTGGGGTACACCAGCTGAGAGTAGGACAGCTGTACAGGAGGATCCACCAGAACAAACACTGAAAGAGCAATGGGATGGATAAGAGAACCAGGATAGCACAGAGCCCTTGAAACAAAGTGAAGACACGGTATCAAGGAGGTGGTTGTGGTCAACAGTGTAAAAAGCAGCAGAAAGGTCAAGAAGAAACGTACAGTTCATCGCAGTTTCCTCGACTTTCTCTCCTCTCAGGCCCTTCTGGGTCCTCTACAATCTGGCTTTCATCCTTTACATTCTACTGAAACGGCTATTGCCAAAGTCTCCAATGATCTGTTCCTGGCAAAATCTAAGAGCCTTTATGCAATGGATGTGGCATGACAGCATGGAGTCCTGATAAGCCTTGCGCCCAAGGGCGTCGAGGGTATGAGAGACTCTGCCCTGTGAGACAGACAAATGAGTCTTCGGGCTCTTCAGTTTCCACATGGCCGATTTGACCAAAATCGAATTGTGGGGAAGCTGGGCTTTCCAAAACCCCGGACCCCACTGAACCCTATACATTAGCATCCAGATGCTTGCTCACGATAGGGACAGAGGCCGGGGTCTCCCACATGCAGAGGAGGAGTCTATTCAGAATGGGAGGAACCGGCACCGAGAGAGCTTTTTTTCAGAGAGGTTTCATATTGCAGAATATCGAGCTCCTCCATGCGGGGTACTCCTCCGATTCAATGACGACTGCTAGGGCCCGCGCCATGTCCCTGATGAACTCCAGAAAGGTGTTGGCGGGGAGGGGCCCGAGGGAAGGTCTTGGTGGGACCGAGTCTCCGGGGAGGTCTCCCCATTGGACTCCCACTCTGAGTAGTCCATGGAGGACTCTAGGTCGGGTGGCTCGAGATAGGTCGGTGACCCGAGTCAGAACTCAGAGGCCAAAACCTGCCCGGAGCCGGAGGCATTCGCCTGAGAAGATCTCATGCCCGAGGACCGGGACAGAGATCAAGACTCGTGCCGAGGATCCTCACAAGGCTTCTGGCTCTCGGGGGTCACTGCGGCAGCCCAGGGGGTCCTCTAGGTAGAGGTCCCTGTGTTCTCGAGGCGCATGCCGGCAGGGCCAGGCACCAGCAACTGCAGGGCAGCAAGGAACGCAGAAACGCTGTGCTCTAGGGTCAGCATCCAGGCCTCCCACTCAGGAGTGGAGCCCTGTGACACAGATGCCAGGGTGACCAGGTCGGGTGTCGAGGAGGAGAGGTGGTCCTCACCAGGACAACCCTCGGGAGGCCGGGAGCCTTTGCCGGAGACCTCCATATCAGTTCGGGGTACCTTACTGGGCCACTCCCTCTCCAACTCCAGACTGCCAAGGGGGGCTGAGAGACCGGGCACGTGACCTCTCATGCTTGTCTGGCACCCCCGACAGAGTCCTCATCGCCTCCTTCTTCCGCTCGAGTTCGGGCGACCCCTGGTCAGTGTGCCGCCGGGCCCTGGGAGGTGCCTTGGGAGACTCCAGAGGCTGCGGGGCCAAAGAGCGGGAGACTACCGGGAATACTGTGGCTGCCTTATGGAAGAGATTATCCAGCTTCTGCTTACGATTCTGGATAGCTTTGGAGGACACCTTACAGAGGGAGCATAGCTCCGGGTCATGGTTGGCTCCTAGACACCTGAGACAACAGTCATGGGTGTCCGTGAGTGACATGTTTTTTGAACACCTATCACATTTCTTAAAACCAGAGGCCATTGGGGGGAAAAGGACCCCTGCGAGGTCGAAGGTCCTCGACGTGGCCAGCAGTTAAAAAGGGCGCAAAAGCGTGGTAAAATACAAAAAAGGAAAAAAGGGAAGAACCCCGAAACCAAGGCCGAAGCAGAAGTGCTCGAGAGGCAGGAAGAGGACCGGCGAAGGCTGGATAGCAAAAACCGCTTGGAAATGGAGAAATGTTTTCCGTGGACGAGATGCACGTCCAAAGGGCTCCGCGGAAAAAGGGAGACTGAGTAAAATAGCACCTTTGGGCGGGAAGGGGACCACATATACGTTGTGGCATTCCCAAAGGCTTTCTTTGAAAACTGGGGAAATGCTCTGCGCGGGCTCCGTCTGTGCCGATATCACCCATATGTGAGGAATGACGTTCTGCTTGTTCCTGGAGAAAGTTGCAATGGAGAGCAACTCTGAACTTACTCAAATTGATCCTCAAAGCCTAGCCGACTACTATATGAGCAAACTTATACCCATATCCACTTGCGAGCCCTCACACAGCCCCAGTCACCCTGAATTAAACACCACCAATCACCTAAACTATACTACATGGCTCTCATTCTATCCCATCACCATAAAACAACTTAAAAATATAATAGCAAACCTTAACACCACCACATCCACTGCTGATCCATGTCCACTTAGATGGATTAAGTCCACTAAAGATGATTTTTCCCCAGTTATACTCAGTATAGTTAACAGATCCCTGGAGACTGGTCATATGCCCACAACGCTTAAACAAGCAATCATACACCCTATTCTGAAACCCAATGTAACTGACAAATCTCTCCCAAATTCCTATCGCCCCATCTCTAGCCTTCTATTGCTGACTAAAATTATCGAAAAATCAGTGCAGATTCAATTACAAGACTTTGTCGACTTAAATGCCCCCTTGGACCCTCAACAGCATGGTTTTAGGCAACTCCACAGTGTCGAAACCCCCATGCTGTTTCTCATGCACACACTCATCTGCAGCATTAACAACTGCTAACAAATATTTATGCTTGTGTTTCTCGATATTGTTGCCACCTTTGACAATGTCTGCCACAAATCTCTCATTTCCAGACTCCAACAAATTGGCCTTCAAGGCACCGTTTTACATTGGTTTAAATCTTATCTCACAGATCACACACAACAGGTTCTGATCGGTTCAGCAATCTCCTCAATCTTCAAACAGACCCAGGGCATCCCTCAAGATTCCTCCCTCCCTTCTCTCCTCTTTAACCTTTATATGCAACCTATTTGCAACATCCTCAGAAAACACAAAGTACATTTCCATCTATATGCAGATGATATAAAGTTCTATCACCCAAAATATTTCTCCAACCCCTTTTGCCCCCAAATTCAAGAGTGTCTCAAGGACATTACTAATTGGCTATCCGCACACAATCTATGTATCAATTTCAATAAAACAGAAATTCTATACATAACCTGCAACAAGAGCTTTTCTCCACCCACCAAAATTTACATAAATGATATTGCTATAGATGTAAAACAAGAAGTCAAATACTTAGGTACCATTCTCGACCAGTCACTATCCATGTCCTCATATATAAAAGCGGTAACCAAGACAATTTAATTTAAACTAAAAACAATTCAACCATTAAGACATCTTCCGGATAATAGCGACTTCCACTCGGTCCTACAGGACCTCATTATACCTCATATTGATTATTGTAACAGCATCCTTCATGGCCTACCCAAAAAAAAAAAAAACACACCAACTCCAAATGACACAGAACCTTGCTGCCTGTATAACTCACAATGCTCATCGATACGACCACATCACGCCACTACTCCATACCCTTCACTGGTTAACCCTAGAAGCACATATCAAATACAAATGTCTATTGATAACTTTTAAACTACTGTATACAATAAGATTGCCCCCTCATGCCTTGCCTCCCTTATTACCCCTAGTGACCCCATTAGATCCAGATGAACTTGCACCCAGAATATCCTCTCAATTCCAGCCCATTTTCATAACACAAACACTACAAGTTTAAGAGCGTTCATGTTTGCTGCCCCTACTCTCTGGAACAATCTCTCAGTCAACTTAAGACTAATAAAAGATCTGCAGACTTTTCGAAAAGAGCTTAAAACGTTTCTCTTCATTCAACACTTTAACCTCAACACTTCTATCACACCCCCTCAAACATCTTGATCCCCTCCCCTACACTTCTCCGCTGTATACTGGACAAATACACTCAAGGGTCTCTGCTTACCCTCCAGAACCTCCTTTCACTTGGTATTTCTTACAGCTTAAAAAGGTAATTTTCTATTTCGCCTCCCCCCCCCCAGACCTTTCCCTTTAAGATCTTCTATCTCCCTTTATCCCGCTCCCTTCCCCACCCTATACTGTAGATAGCTCTGCCTCAGCATCCACTATACTGCTGCATATATGAATAGCTGATTTGTAAATAGCTCCTTGTAATATAGTTAGATATGTTCTCTGTGAGTTTTGTTCATTGTAAACGGCCCCAATCGATGGAAGGGGCGGTATATAAAAATGTTTAAATAATAAATAATAAGCAATTAGAGAAGAATACAAGGGTCGAGGCAGTGGCCTTGCTGGCGAGTAGGGGCAGTAGAGCAAAGCTGGAGGTTGAATGACAGGGTAAGGGAGAGGAGCTTTAGAGCATAAGGATCAGAGGGGTTATCAACATGAATGTTAAAATCCCTGAGAATAAAGGAGATGGAAGATTAACCAGAAAGAAGGAAAGCCATGAGTCAAAGTCAGAGAGAAAGGTACAGATGGACTTGTCGGGGGGGAGGAGGGGGGGGAATTGATAAATAACAGTTAATCGGAGAGGTAGTGGAGTAAAAAGCCAGATGGAGTGGACCTCAAAAGGAGGGGAAGGAATGAGACAGAGGCAGGAGGGGTTGAAATTGACAGGAAGGAGAGAGTAGAAGCCCCATATCACCGCCATGGCCAGTGGGACGAGGCATGTGGGAGAACTGATAGCTGCCATGACAGAGAGCAACGACTGAGGCTGAGTCCTCTGGGAGGAGCCAGATCTCAGAGCAAGGAGATGGAGGGCATTAGAGATAGAGCGATCATGATGCTCCGCAAGAGCATGTCCATTAAGATCTGGTAGGATGCTACGAAAGATGTGAGCATAACATACTTTAAAAAACTCCCAAGGAATTCAAGGTCCTCGTCTCCTTCCCTGGGGGCACCAAAGGGCGAGAGTTAGAACTCAAGAGTCCTTTTGAGAGTGCATGCAACAACTATGGAATGGTGTGGAAATTGAAGCTTCTGGAATGCAGGCGCATTCGGGATTTTAAAGCTGACCTTCTTAACGGCTGGAGGCATGAGATATTAGGGGAGGGGGTCGTCTCACTTTCTCATTTGCGCTATCTGAAAAATTTGGTGCATGAGTACTGTTAGTGCCTCTTTAGGGGAATAGAATACTGGAGGATATCCAATTCCTCAACCCTCAGCTTCTCCTCCATTTACAATGGAAACAGAATGTATGGCCATTTCCTTGACAAAATCATGATAACTCAGCTCCTCAGGCAGGGACTTTCATAGTTCATCAGGAGAGGGTGGAATCTGAGAGAATCTCTGGAGACCTCTCCTCCGAGAAATATTTAGAACCAAACTCAGACTCCTAGCAGCACTCTAATGTAGAATCAGAAGTACTCCAAGGATGTCTGAGCCGCTGCCTGGGTCTACCTCTACATCTCAGTGGTGGCAGAGCTCCTTCAGGAGTGTCAAGGCATTGATGATTTCTGGCACCACAGGAAGCAACCACCTCCTGAAACACAAGAGTGATACTGACCAGGTAGGAACTGGTGTCTAAGTCCTTTGAGGTCTTTATGCTGATTCTGCTTCCACACACAATCAATGGATTTCTTGGATGGATTTGATGCGCCATTTTCTATGCCATCAAAGCAGCAGCTTAACAAAAGGCAAAGAACATAGTCCTCGAGAAGCAGCTCATGAAAGCGTTAGAGTGAAGGATGACTGCCATGGACAAAAGGTGTAAGGCTGCAGCAGATTTGTCCAATGTCTGCGGAATCTAATAGGGAATACCTGCAGGCTGGTCTCGGCACTGTGGAGTCTGACATAGCCCCTCCACTACCAAATATTGGAGTTCCTTCGATATCTTGAGGCTCCTCACATTGTGCTCAGAGGAACGTGTATGCCAATGCACCAAAGCCTACACATGATGCTCAATATCTTGCCCTTTATGTCTTTGAGGTAAAGGACTTCTAATTTCTTGGTGCAGTATCAGTGGATAACCAATGCTGGGGAGATCTACTGGTGCTTGGCTCAGAGTGAGCTTAAGGGCCCCTTGATGTCTATGCACTGTTAGAGTCAGATGCAACTCCGAAGGGCATGGAGATGAATGCTGCCGATGCCAAAGACAATGGATCAAATCTTAGTGCCAAGAATACATTTGTGCTGTTTCTTTTGACCATAGAGCCCTCTCCTCTTCATCTGTGAACACAAAGTCCAACAAGGCGGGTTATGGTCAGGCCCCAAGCACTGTAGTCATCATTTGTAGGTATGTCTGTAATACACCTAGTCCTGAGGCACTGGGTGCACTTTGGAAACCTGTTGGCCAGTTTCTGGGACATCATGTCTGGGAAAAATAGCTGCAGCAAACACAAACTCCTCAATTTTGAAGAGAGGGAAAAAAATATCATGGCCAGAACACCCGAAGCCTAAATACAGCCTATATTGGGAGTGTGAGGGGAAAAAAGGAAACCTTAAAATGACAAAGATAATAGTCTAGGAAAACCAAAGAGAAGGTTGAACGTAACCATGATGGCAGCAGGACTCACGAAATATCTACAAGCTGCCAGAGAAATACAAAAAATCTAACAAGTCAAAGACTGTGGACAATCGTAGGAATAGCACAGTTACTTACCTGTAACAGGTGATCTCTGGGAACAGCAGGAATAAGTCTTCACATATGGGTATCGTCGGTACCGACGGAGCCTGCGCGGGAACGCTCCCCAGCGTCCATTAAGAAAGCTTTTGGGAGCATCCCACAGCGCCTGCACACTGCCTTCCCCAACCGCCTCTCTCCAGTTCGAGTTTTAAAGCTGAGACAAAGAGAGAGAGAGAGAGGAAAGGAAAGAAAGATAGAGAGATACAACTCCTAGGGGAGATGGGTGGGTTGTGAAGACTTATTCCTGCTGTTCCCAGAGATCACCTGTTACAGGTAAGTAACTGTGCTATCTCCAGGAACAAGCAGGAATGAGTCTTCACATATGGGGACTCCCTAGCTGCAGATGCCAGGGGAAGACCCCAGGTTGTGTGTCCTTGAAAAGGACTCTACCTCCTCCCATGGATCTCTGGCATCCAACCAGGGTAGGTGGGTAGGAGTTGATTAGGAATTGAACAGGTATTTGAGAACAGCCTGACCAAACAAGGCATCCCGGCGGGAGTCCTTGTCCAAGCAGTAATGGGCTGTGAAGGTATGAACCGAGGCCCAGGTGGCCGCTCGACAGATTTAGTCGATGGACACAGAGTTTAGATGAGCCATTGAGGCTGCCATGGCTCTCACATTGTGAGCTGTGACATGGCCCTCCAGAGAAAGGTTTCTACTCTGGTAGGCGAAAGAAATACACTGAGCAATCCAGTTGGACAGTGTTCTCTTAGAGACTGGAAGTATCAAAAACAACAAAGAGTTGAGAAGACCTTCTATGTTGCTGTGTTCTTTGTAAGTAAAAAGCAAGAGCTCTCTTACAATCCAAGGTATGAAGATTCCTCTCTGCACTTGATGCATGAGGTCCTGGAAAAAGAAAAGGTAAATATACCTCTTGGTTCAGATGAAAAGGCGAGACCACTTTAGGCATAAAGGGTGGATAGGTCCTGAGGACTACCTTATCACGATGGAACCTTGTATAAGGTGGATTAGCCACCAAAGCTTGCAACTCACCGATGCGGCGTGCTGAGGTGACTGCAATGAGAAAAATAACCTTCCAAGAAAGAAATTTCAAGGAGGTGGTGGCTAAAGGTTCAAAGGGTGGCTTCATGAGCTGGCCAAGAACCAGGTTTAAGTCCCATGCCACTGGAGGTGGTCTAATGGGAGGTTTAGTTAAAAGAAGGCCTCTCATGAATCTTGCTATAAGAGGATGAGAGGAAATAGGTTGTCCATTGAGAGGCTTGAGGGACGCTGCAATAGCACTCAAATGGACTCTTACTGAATTCCTTTTCAGACCTGCATGGGATAGATGCAGGAGATACTCTAGTAGAGAATTCAGAGGTATTGCAAGAGGGTTTAGACCCTTCTCTGAACACCAAATGGTAAATCTTTTCCATTTGAAAGCATAGGAACGTCTAGTAGAAGGCTTTCTAGAGGCATGAATAACATCTCTGACTTGCTGAGAGAGATGAAAATCTTGAAGGTCTAAGCCCTCAGCAACCAAGCCCTGAGATGGAGCCACTGGGGGTTTGGGTGCCATAATGTTCCCTCTTCCTGGGATAGAAGGTCTGGTGCAGAGTCCAAGTCCAGGGAGGGAGCTTGAGAGAGATGCAGAAGTAGAGGGTACCACACTTGGCATGGCCAATATGGTGCTATGAGGATCATGGTCCCTCGATCTCTCTGAAGCTTGAATAGTGTTTTGGGAATTAGGGGAATTGGTGGAAAGGCATAAAGGAAGTCTTGACCCCAGTGAAGGAGGAAGGCATCCTTGGCCTGAACTCCCTGACACGGAATTCTGGAACAGAACCGGGGAAGTTTGGCATTCCACGGACTTGCAAAGAGGTCTATGTCCGGGGTTCCCCAAATTCGAAAAATCCTGACTACTTGGTCCATGTGGAGGGACCATTCGTGTGGAAGCGGAACTCGACTGAGTCTGTCCGCCCAAGAGTTTTGAACGCCTGGAAGATATACTGCCAAAAGATGGATGTGATGCTCTCTGGCGAAGGCCCACAGTTGCAAAGCTTCGCTGCAAAGCGACAGAGAGCCAGTCCCGCCCTGCTTGTTCACATAGAACATGGCTACTTGGTTGTCCGTATGGATGAGGACTGTCCTGTAGCTGAGCAGGGTATGGAACACTCTGAGAGCTAAGAATATTGCTCTGAGTTCCAATAGATTAATATGCAGAGAAGTCTCCTGTGGAGACCAGATGCCCTGGGTGGAGAGATCTTGTAGATGAGCTCCCCAACCCTTTGGAGAAGCATCTGTTGTGAGAGTTGCTTGGGGTAGTGGTTGCTGAAAAGGGGACCCCAGCAACAGGTTTTGAGAGGACTTCCACCACTGGAGAGACCAAAAAAGGCGACTGGAGTTTGTCTGACAGGCAACCTGATGCCCGAGTCCATTGGGTGGACAAAGTCCATTGAGCTGCCCTCATGTGAAGGCGAGCATATGGAACCACATGCACGGTGGATGCCATGTGGCCTAATAGTTGTAACATCTCTTGAGCAGTTAATTGGGACTTTAACTGAATCTGGGAGGCTAACTGCACTAGACGTAGGCAACGGGCCTGAGGTTTCTGGAGTCCAGCGGATTACAGGATCCGAGGCAGCATGGATTCACCAGAGGCAGGTCTTGTCAGACAAATCTGATTGATTTTTTTGACTGGGTGACCAGGGAGTTGGACCAAGGGAGAGCTCTAGATGTGGTGTATTTAGATTTCCGTAAAACCTTTGACACTGTTCCTCACAGGCGACTTATAAACAAACTGAGCACCCTAGGGATGGACCCTAAAGTTACTGCTTGGGTTAGAAGTTGGTTGGGTGGGAGGCGACAAAGAGTACAGGTAAATGGAGCTCACTCTGAGGAGAAGGATGTTGCCAGTGGTGTGCCCCAGGGATCTGTCCTTGGTCCGATTCTTTTTAACATCTTTGTTAGTGATATAGCGGAAGGGCTGTCGGGTAAGGTTTGCCTCTTTGCAGATGATACCAAAATCTGCAATAGAGTAGACACCCAGGAAGGTGTAGATAACATGAGGAGGGATCTAGCTAAGCTTGAAGAATGGTCTAGAATTTGGCAGCTGGGATTTAATGTTAAAAAATGTAAGGTCATGCATTTGGGCTGCAGCAATCCAAGGGAGAAATACAGTATAGGAGGTGAAGTACTTTTGTCCACTAAAGAAGAGCGGGACCTAGGCGTGGTTGTGTCTGATGATCTTAAAGTAGCTAAACAGGTGGAAAAGGCGACAGCAAAAGCTAGAAGGATGCTTGGGTGCATACGGAGAGGAATGGCTAGTAGAAAAAAGGAGGTGATAATGCCTCTGTATAAGTCTTTGGTGCGACCTCATTTGGAGTATGGTGTGCAATTCTGGAGACCGCACCTTCAAAAGGATGTGAACAGGATGGAGTCGGTGCAGAGGGTTGCTACCAAAATGATTAATGGGCTTCATTATAAAGCATATGAGGACAGACTTAAGGATCTTAATATGTACACCTTAGAGGAAAGGCGGGATAGAGGTGATATGATTGAGATGTTTAAATACCTCCGTGGCATAAATGTTCAGGGAGAGAGCCTCTTTCAATTGAAAGCAAGTTCTGCTACGAGGGGACATGGGATGAGGGTGAAGGGAGATAGATTCAGGAGTGATATGCGGAAATATTTCTTTACGGAAAGAGTAGTGGATCCGTGGAATAGTCTCCCAGTGGAGGTGGTAGAGATGAGGACAGTAACTGAATTCAAGAAAGCATGGGACCAACACAGAGGATCTCTAAAGGCAAAAAGTGGACTGTTGTAGTTGTTATGGAAGGACAGACTAGATAGGCCATGTGGTCTTTTTCTGTCGTCATATTTCTATGTTTCTATGTTTCTAAGATAGGCCCTTGCAGTTGTGGTATCCAGCAAGTCCCCTATGAACTCCAGAGACTGAGTAGGGGTGAGATTGGATTTTGGGATGTTTATTACTAGTCCCAAATACTGAAGGATACGCATTGTGCAGGTTAGGCAAGTCTGGGTCTCTGACTGGGATGGGGCTCGAATGAGCCAGTCATCCAGATATGGGAATACGAATATTCCTAGAGTGCGGAGAAATGCAGCTACTACTGCCATGCATTTCGCGAACACCCTTGGTGCAGAGGCCAGACCGAAAGGAAGCACCCTGTATTGGTAGTGCTTTCCTTGAAAAAGGAACCGAAGGAACCTTCTGTGTGTTGGATGGATGAGGACATGGGTGTACGCATCCTTGAGATCTAGAGAACAAAGCCAGTCCTGACTCTGAAGGTATGGAAGCAGAGCCCCTAGAGAAATCATTTTGAATTTCTCCTTGAATAGAAACTTGTTCAGTTCTCCGAGATCTAATATGGGTCTGTAGCCCCCTGTTTTCTTTGGGATAAGAAAATAAGGGGAGTAGAACCCTGAGCCCTGTTGAAGAAGAGGTACTTCTTCTATTGCCCCTTGGGCAAGAAGGGTAGCAATCTCCTGACCTAGAAGGTTGAGGAGAGATGTTGGAGAATTGAACTGTTTCACCATGGTGTGAGGAGGAAGGCTTAAGAAATGAAGCTTGTACCCTTCCTTTATGATGGAGGGGGTCCATTGCTCTGCTGTGATTTGCTCCCATCTGGGAGCAAAGTAAGTCAACCTTCCTGGAATGGTGAGGGCCTCTGGTTTTTCCAGAGCTAGAAAAGCTAAGTTCTCTAGTTGCAAGTCAAAGGCCCTGAGGAGGTTGAGGCTGCTGGGCTGTGGTAGGCCTAGCAGCCTTTGACTTGGCCTGTTTAGGTGGTTGCTGACGCTTTGCAGCAAAACGACCTGCAGAAGATGTCTGCCCATGAGCAGAATAATATCTTCCCTTTTTAGAAAAAGATGTCTTTATGAACAATCTTTTCTTAACAGGGGCAGAGGTAGACTTTGAAAGTCGATCCAAAGCAGAGTTCTCAGCATCCGAGTGGCCTTTGCTTGCCAATCCCTGCCAAACAGGTTTTCACCTGTACAAGGAAGGTTTCCCAACTCATCTTGGACCCAGAGTTCCAAATCAGAGACTTGTAACCAAGCAATTCTGCATGCACCTATGGCAATAGCCGTAGCTCTGCTTACACACTCAAAAGAGTCAAAGGCTGCACGGTTGAAGAATTTGAAAACATCTTGGGCATGTTTGAGCCAAGTGAGAAATTCCTGCCTTTTATCTTCTGAAATAAAAGGAGCTAAAGTCTGCAGATGATCTGTGACTTCTTTTAGAAACATCCCCATATAGAGACTATAGGAGTTGATTCTGGCAGCAAGCATATTGGCCTGGAAAATCCTTCAAAAAAACCTTTTAAAAGGTCTCTTATCCAAGTGAATCAAATTGAATATCAAAAATCTGCACAAATTCACTCACTAACGACTTAAATATAATCTATAAATTAGTTTATAACATCTAGTCACCGGTCTCAGATAAACGTTTTTCACTTTGACACTTAAATATGGGTAATGAACTTATCCCAACGAGTGTCCGTTTACATCAATGACCATGGACTAGTGTGGCTTTAGTTTTCTTTTTCATTTTCAATTTTCTATTTTTTCATAAAAAGGAATAAATGCCATTCCAACTTATCTTAATGGTGGATGGCTTTTAAATAAAGCCCCTTTGCGTTTGCATACAGGGAGACCCCGACGCCTCAATCTTCTAAGCGCTCCGGCGTTTCTCCTTCTGGGTTTCTCAAGGGGGACAATGCAATGCGTCACTTCGGGACCTTTAAATTACTCGTCTTTCAATTTCTTCGAATGTTAACGAGAAGAGTTATTCAGGTATAAAACTTCCTCTGTGATGCAACTGTCGAAATGATTCTCTCATTCAGAAAATCCTTCGGCCAAAAGCATCTAGAGTCCTACATTCATGTCCTGGAGGGTTAGATGAGTGTCTCTTTGCACTCTTTATTTTCTTCATAGCAGATTCAACCACAATAGAGTGGTGAGGAAGCTGAGTCTTATGAAAACCAGGACAGGGAGGGACACGGTACATGGTGTCTAACCTGAGAGAATGAGGAGAGGTGGTGAGAGGAGTCTCACACATGCCCAACATGAGATCATAGAGAATCTCATGAATAGGTAGGGTAGCTGCTTCCTTAGGAGCCTTAGGATATTGTAAAATATCTAATTGCTTGGCTCTAGGCTCTGACTCAGAGGCCACTGTGATGGAGAGGCCTCTAGCCACTTCCCTAATGAAGTCTTGAAAAGACAAATCCTCTGGAAGAGACATTCTTCGTTTTGGAGAATCAGACTCCCGAGGAAGAAGCACCGGTACATCAACAGAAGCCTCCGACTCATCCGCCTGTCTGGATGCTCCTGTAAAGCCCGATACGCGTACAGAGTGGGATCGACATCGGGAGTAAGCGGTACCGGTTCGATAGCGATGGGCATCATAGGACAGGGTACCATTGCAGTCGACACCGAAGCCTATGTCGATGCAATCGGTACCGGCAACGGAGATTGTTGCGGTACCGGAGGCGTCGAAGCCTGCATGAACGCCGTAAGGGTGCGCTGCATGGACAGAATTTTCTGATCCATCGACGCCACCAAAGTCTGGATGTCGGTACCAGTGGAGGCCACCGTTACCCCAGAACACGGCAACAGGTGATCGATCGAGGCCGAGTCATCGATGTCAACCTGGGACCCCATAGACAATGCTTTGGAAGCCGGAACTTCCCGCCGGGGTAATTTTGCTGGAGCGGAATCCTCGAGGACAAGCCCGGAGGCATCTCGATGCTTAGAGGGAGATTTGCCCTTTGAGGACCGGCTAGATTTATGTTTGGTTACCTGAGATCCATGGGAGGAAGAAGCAGCCCTGGAAGACGTCGATGCCACCGAGGCTGCATCAGAAGGAAACAGGGTACTGAGCTTGGCTGCTCGGTTCTGCCGACCTCTTTTAGACATCATGGTGCAGGACACACAATCCGTGATGGAATGGTCAGGACCCAAACATTTCAGACACCAATCATGGGTGTCGGTGACAGAAATAGTACAGCCACATTTTGTGCACTTTTTGAACCCGGAAGCGGGCTTCTCCATGAGGAGAAAATATTTAGGCCTAAGGCCCAAACTGAAAATGCACAGCTGAATAAAGAAAAGGTTTTTTTTTTTAAGATGAAGAAGAAGAAGAAAGAAAAGAAAAGAAAAGACCGGCGGTACCGGTCTGACGTCGAAGGCAGACGCGACACAGAAAAATAAAGAAAAAAATAAAGAACTTCTTCTGCGGTGACAGGAACATGATCTGCTGGCTCCGCGGAAAAGAAGAACTGGAGAGAGGTGGTTGGGAAAGGCGGGAAGGCAGCGCGCAGGTGCTGTGGGATGCTCCCAAAAGCTTTCTTACTGGACACGCTGGGGAGCGTTCCCGCGCAGGCTCCGTCGGTACCGACGATACCCATATGTGAAGACTCATTCCTGCTTGTTCCTGGAGATACATTTTTAGTGCTCTGTGGAAAAAAAAGACGGAGGAAATGAGGCACAGCAGCGGCAGGTGAAAATTCACACGCATGCACCGAAGAACCAGTCCAAAAGCTTCTAGAAGGAGCTGAAAGATGTTCCCACATGGGGCTCAGTCAGTGACATCATCCATGTGTAACATATATGAGCATTTATCCTGCTTGTCCATGGAGAAGCCTGTGTATATTGTTACGTAGACCAACATAAGGAAATGTGTATTTTTGTTTAATTACAATGCTATTTTACAATGTTTCCTGGCTGAAGAATTTTGAATGATAAAGCATAGTTACTCACCTGTAAAAGGTGATCTCCGGGAACAGCAGGAATTTAGTCTTCGCATATGGGTATCGTCGGTACCGACGGAGCCTACGCGGGAACGCTCCCCAGCGTCCAAAAGAAAAGCCTTTGGGAGCATCCCACAGCGCCTGCATGCTGCTTTCCCGCCTTTCCCAACTGTCCCTCTCCAGTTGAGTTTAAAGCTGAAACAAAAGAGAGACGGAAAGAGAGAGAGATAGAGAGATACAACTCCTAGGGGAGGTGGGTGGGTTGTGAACACTAAATTCCTGCTGTTCCCGGAGATCATCTGTTACAGGTGAGTAACTATGCTATCTCCAGGAACAAGCAGGAATGTAGTCTTCACATATGGGGACTCCCTAGCTACAGATGCCAGGGAGATGGCCCCAGAAAGTTGTGTGCCCTTGTAAAAGGGCTCCACTTCCCCCCATTGATCTCTGGCATCCTACCAGAGATGGTGGGTAGGAGTTGATTAAGTGTGGAACAGGTGTTGAAGAACACCCTGACCAAACAAGGCATCCCGGCGGGAGTCCTTGTCTAAGCAGTAATGGGCTGTGAAGCTATGAACCGAAGCCAAAGTAGCTGTTCGACAGATGTCGTCGATAGACAGAGTGAAGATGAGCCATAGAGGCTGCCATGGCTCTCACATTATGAGCTATGACATGGCCTTCAAGAAGAAGGTTTTTATTCTCATAGGCAAAAGATATACACTGTGCAATCCAGCTGGACAGTGTTCTTTTGGAGACTGGAAGTCCCAAATGACTAGGATCAAAAGCAACAAAGAGTTGAGAGGACTTTCTATGTTGCTGTGTCTTTGCAAGTAAAAGGCCAAAGCTCTTTTACAGTCCAAAGTATGAAGATTCCTTTCTGCATTTGAGGCGTGAGGCCTTGGAAAGAATACAGGAAGGTAAACCGCTTGGTTTAAATGAAAAGGCGACACCACCTTTGGCATAAAGTGTATATGAGTCCTAAGGACTACCTTATCATGATGGAACCTTGTATAAGCCACCAACGCTTGCAATTCACTGATGCGACGTGCTGATGTGATTGCAATAAGAAAGAAGACCTTCGAGGAAAGGAATTTCAAAGAAGTAGTGGCTAATGGTTCAAAGGGCGGTTTCATGAGCTGCCCAAGAACCAGATTTAAGTCCTATGCCACCGGTGGTGGCTTAATGGGAGGCTTAGGCAAAAGAAGGCCTCTCATAAATCTCACTATAAGAGGATGAGAGGAAATAGGTTGTCCATTTAGAGGCTTGAAAGAAGCTGCAATGGCACTCAAATGGACTCTGACTGAATTGGTCTTAAGCCCTGCAATTGATAAATAAAGGAGATACTCCAGTAATGATTCCAGAGGTATCGCAAGAGGGTTAAGACTCTTCTGCGAGCACCATATGGTAAACCTTTTCCACTTAAATGCATAAGAGTGTCTTGTGGAAGGCTTCCTGGAAGCATAAAGAATATCCTTTACCTGCTGGGAAAGTTTAAGACCGCAAAGTTCTAAGCTTTCAGCAACCAGGCCCTGAGATGCAGAGACTGGGGATTGGGATGCCACAGCATCCCATCCTCTTGAGAAAGGAGATCTGGAGCAGATCCTAACTCCAGAGGCGGAGCTTGACAGAGATGTAGGAGCAGAGGGTACCACATTTGCCATGGCCAACGTGGAGCTGAGGATCATATGACCTCTGTCTCTCTGAAGCTTGAACAGGGTTTTGGGAATTAGGGGAATGGGTGGTAAGGCATACAGAAATTCCTGACCCCAATGGAGGAGGAAAGCATGCCTGGCCTGACAACCCTGAGCCGGAATTCTGGAACAAAACCGGGGAAGTTTGGCAGTCAGTGGACTTGCAAAGAGGTCTAGGTCCGGATTCCCCAAATTTGAAAAATTTTGGCCACCTGGTCTGCATGGAGAGACCATTCGTGTGGAAGCAGAACTCGACTGAGTCTGTCTGCCCAAGAGTTTTGAAAGCCTGGAAGATACACCGCAAGGAGATGAATCTGATGTTCTCTGGCGAGGGCCCATAGTCACAAAGCTTCGTTGCAGAGCGACAGAGAGCCTGTTCCGCCCTGCTTGTTCACATAGAACATGGCTACTTGATTGTCCGTTTGAACTAGGACTGTCTTGTAGCTGAGCTGGGTGTGGAATACTCGAAGAGCAAGGAAGATTGCTCTGAGTTCCAAGAGATTGATATGGAGAGAGGACTCCTGTGGAGTCCAGGTACCCTGGGTAGAGAGGCCTTGCAAGTGGGCTCCTCAACCCACCTGTGAAGCATCTGTTGTTAGAGTGGCTTTTGTGGGGGTTGCTGAAAAGGCGGTCCCCCCCAGAAGGTTTTGGGGTGGCTGCCACCATTGGAGGGACAAAATAAGGTGATCTGAGTCTGCTATTTTTGTCTGACAGGCAACCTGACTTCTGAGTCCACTGAGTGGATAAAGTCCACTGGGCTGCCCTCATAGGGAGGCGAGCATAAGGAACCACATGCACGGTGGATGTCATGTGGCCTAGCAACTGTAACATTTCCCGAGCAGTGAGGTGAGGTTTTAGCACTGCTTGGGAAGCTAACAGCACAATGCGAAGGCAGCGGGGCTGTGGAAAGAAGACCCTTGTCTGTCTGGTATCCAGCATAGCTCCTATAAACTCTAGGGATTGAGTGGGAGCAAGCACTGTTCCCTCTAAGCTGTGCGCGTGTGCGCGCACACACACCTCGCCGAGCGAGCGCACATACTTTACAACAGAGCGCACAAAAATTACAGCTCTGATTCTGATAGAAAACAACACAGACGTCTTAAAATTTAAAAGTTAATTGTAATTACTAGAAATTTCCCGCTTCATTTAGTAATCATCTATTTTCAATTAATTTGATTAAAATCAATGTGGTGTACATACTGTATTCTGACGTGTAGTTAAATTTTAAAGTATATAACTCTGAGTGTTGTTATGTGGCGCACAAAAATATAACCTTCCTTTAAAAGCTGCACACAGCTGATATTTTATGCGCACACAGCCTACAGAAAATTAGAGGGAACATTGGGAGCAAGGTTGGACTTTGGGAAGTTTATGACAAGTCCCCAATACTGAAGGATGCACATTGTGCGAGAGAGCGCGACCCTGGCCTCTGGTTCTGAAGGGGCTCGAATGGGCCAGTCGTCTAAGTAAGGGAAGACAAATATTCCCAGGGTGCGGAGAAATGCTGCCACCACAGCCATGCATTTTGTGAACACCCTTGGGGCAGAGGCCAGGCCAAAAGGAAGAACCCTGTATTGGTAGTGCTTCCCTTGAAACAGAAAGCGAAGGAACCTTCGGTGAGTTGGATGGATGAGAACATGAGTGTACACATCCTTGAGATCTAGAGAACAAAGCCAATCCTGACTCTGAAGGTATTGCAGCAGAGTTCCTAGAGAAATCATTTTGAACTTCTCTTTGAACAGGAATTTGTTCAATTCTCTTGGGTCTAGAATGGGTCTGTGTCCTCCTGTTTTCTTTGGAATAAGGAAATAGGGGGAGTAAAATGACATAACCTTCCTGGGATGGTGGAGGGTTCTGGGCCGTTCAGGGCAAGGAAGACAAAGTTCTCTAGATAGGAGTCAAAGCCCCTGTGGAGGCTGAGTATGCTGAGCCGGTTGAGGCTTAGCTGCTTTTGGCTTCCTTTGCCTAGGTTGTTGCTGCTGTCCTTTTTGGGCAGACTGACCTAAACGATGTCCTTGCTGGGTATAGGAGGGATAAAACTGTTTCATCTTGCTGAAGAATGGTTTCTTAGAGGATCTTTTCCTTGCAGGATCAGCTGTAGATTTAGACAATCTATCCAAAGTGATATTGTCAGCATCTATCTCATTAGCCTTTTCCTGCCAATTCTTGCCAGAGAGATTCTCTCCTGTGGAAGGTATATTCCCTAGTTTGTCCTGTACCCAAATTTCCAAGTCAGATGCCTGGAGCCAGGCAATCCTACGTGCACCTATGGCAATGGCAGATGTTCTGCTTATGCATTCAAAGCAGTCAAAGGCTGCACGATTCACAAACTTGGAAACATCCTGAGCATGTTTGACAAGAGCGAGATAATCTTGCCTTTTATCATCAGGAAGGAGAGGGCTCATAAGCTCTAAGTCTCCTGTGACCTCTTTAAGGAACATTCCCATATACAAGATATAGGAACTGATCCTAGCAGAAAGCATGGAAGCCTGGAAGGATCGACGTCCAAAGGTGTCAAGAGTCCTACACTCACATCCTGGAGGATTAGATGCATGCCTTTTTGCACTCTTTATCCGTCTCATGGCTGATTCCACCATCATGGTGTTGTTGTTAAGTGCCGTCGAGTCGGAGTCGACTCATGGCGACCCTCTGGATAGCTATCCTAAATTGTGTTCGGTCTTGAGTCAGGCAGCTCATTGTTTACAGACTGGTACCCGTAGCTGCTGTTATTGTATCGATCCATCTCATTGCTGGCCTTCCTCTTTTGCGCTGACCTATCTTGCCAAGCATGATGTCTTTCTCTAATGATCTCTCTCTTCGCATGTGGTGTCCAAAGTATGAAAGTCAAAGTCTTGTCATCTGAGCTTCTAAAGAAAGCTTAGGTTTGATCTCCTCTAGTACTGACTGGTTTGTTCTTCGGGCAGTCCATGGTATACACAGTATTCGCCGCCAGCACCATAATTCAAAGACATCAATTTTCTTCCTGTCTGTCTTTTTCACTGTCCAGCTTTCACATTCATATGATGTTATTGAAAATACCATGGCTTGAACAACTCAAATCTTTGTATGGAGAGAGACATCTCTGCTCTTGAGGATCTTATCTAGGTCTTTCATAGCCATTCTGCCAAGAGCAATGCGTCATCTGATTTCTTGACTGCTTGTTGTTTCTTTATTGATAGTTGATCAAGTAGGTTAAAATTGTTCACGATTTAAATTTCTTCTTCAACGATGAACCTGTTGATTATGCCAGTTGTCATAATCTTTGTCTTCTTTACATTAAGGTGCAGGCCCATTTTGAGACTATGTTCTTTGATTGTAAGAAGCAAATGTTTCAGATCATCTTCACTTTCAGCCAGTAATGTGGTATCATCAGCATAGCGAAGGTTGTTGATGAGTCTTCCACCAATCTTCACACCTCTGTTGTCTTCATACAATCCTGCTTCTCTGATGATTTATTCTGCATATAAATTAAACAGGTAGGGGGAAAGTATGCAGCCTTGTCTTACACCTTTGCTTATTTTAAACCATTCTGTTTCTCCTTGTTCCGTTCGAACTGTTGCTTCTTGATCAATGTACAGATTGCGCAAGAGAACGATCAGGTGTTCTGGTATACCCATGCTTCTTAATGTGGCCCAGAGTTTCTCATGGTTTACACAGTCAAAAGCCTTGCTATAGTCGATAAAGCACAAATAGATATCCTTTTGGTATTCTTTAGTCTTTTCAAGGATCCATCTCACATCCGCAATGATGTCTCTCGTTCCTCGCCCTTTCCTGAACCCTGCTCGCACTTCAGGTAGTTCTTGTTCCAGGTATGGTTGTAGTCTCTTTTGAATAATCTTCAGTAGAATCTTGCTGGCATGTGGGATCAGGGCGATTGTGCGATAATTTCCACAGTCAGTTGGATCACCTTTCTTTAGTATTGGTATAAACACAGATCGTTTCCAGTCAGTTGGCCATTATGTTGCTTTCCATATTTCTTGGCAAAGCCTTGTAAGTACGGTAACATCTGCATCAGATTGCTGTAATACTTCTATGGGAATGCTATCAATGCCTGGTGCTTTGTTCTTTGATAAGGCTTTCAATGCTGCTTTAACTTCTTCTTTCATCACCAATGGTTCCTGATCATAAGGTACAGGTTGAAACGGCTGTTGGTCCACTTGATCTTTATCATATAAAAACTCTGTATATTCCTTCCACCTTTTCTTGATCTTCTCAGCATCATTCAACATAGAACCTTGAGCATCTTGGCTGGAACGTTTTCTTTAACTCTCGTAGCTTTAGGAAAGCCGATCTTGTTCTTCTTCTAATAGTTTCTGCTTCTATTTCCTTGCATGCGTCGTTGTAGTAGTTTTCCTTGTCCTGTCTTGCTGCAAGTTGGAAATCTCTGTTGAGTTCTGTTATTGTCTTTCTTTCTCCTCTGGCTTTAGCTTTTCTGCGTTTCTGGGCAATTTTCAGAGTTTCTTCCGTCATCCATTTTGGCCGTTTTTGCTTTTTCACCTTTTGTAGAGACTTCTCGCTTTCTTCCAACACAACCTTCTTGATGTCATTCCATAACTCTTCTGGAGCTCTGTCATTTGTAACTAAAGCAGCAAATCAATTTTGCAGGCAGTCTTTAAATTCCAGTGGTATATTCTCAAGGTCATATTTTGCTGCATTCATGAGTGGTTTGCTCTTTTCAACTTTAGCTTGAGTTTGCATACTAGTAGTTGGTGATCTGTACCACAGATTTCGTCTTTGTTGATGTTATAGAACTTTTCCATCGTTGACTTCCACAGATGTAGTCAATTTGATTTTTATACAACCCATTGGGTGAAGTCCATGTGTACAGTCACAGCTTGTGTTGATGGAAGAAGGTGTTTGAGATGAATAGAATGTTGGTCTTGCAGAATTCTATCAGTCTTTCTCCAGCTTCATTTCTGTTGCCAAGTCCATATTTTTCAACTACTTTGCCTTCTTCTTTGTTGCCAACTTTTGCGTTCCAGTCACCCATGACTATCAGGATATCCTGTTTGCATGTTCTTTCAATTTCAGCTTGTACTTGTTCATAGAACTCTTCAATTTCATTCTCTTCTGCAGCTGTTGTTGGGGCATATACATGAATTATAGTTGTGTTGATAGGCATTCCTCGTAGACGAATAGAGATTAAGCGTTTGCTGACAGCATTGTATTTCATTATAGTTCTTGCAAGTTTCTTCTTTATTATAAATGCAACACCATTTCTTCTTTGTCTTTCATTTCCAGCATAGACCACCATGTGATCATCTGATGCAAAGTGCCCGATACCAGTCCATTTCAGTTCGCTGACACCCAACAGATCAAGCTGCACACATTCCATTTCATTCTTGACCACCTCCAACTTCCCTTGGTTCATGCTTCGTACGTTCCATGTTCCAATGCGTAAGACATCTTTACAGCTTTTGACTCTCATTTCATGCGCAGCACCACCATGGAATGGTGTAGTAATTGAGTCTTCTGAAACCCAGGACAAGGAGGAACTCGATACATGGTGTTGAGTCTTCGAGAGTGAGGAGATTTATTTAGACAGTTTTGTATACCGCCTTATCCTTCAATCAAAGCGGTCACAACACAATTGGGCGATACATTTAACATGCAGGGATATGAGACACACACTAATACTTACAGGGAACATGGGCAATGGAGGGTTAAGTGGCTTGCCCAAGACCACAAGGAGCATTTGTGGGACTAGAAACCCCAGTCCTTCCGGCCCAAGGTTGCTGTCCTCTAGTGGGATTTGAACCCCCGACCTTCCGGCCTGAAGTACCTTGCCCCAACCACTAGGCTACTCCTCCCCACTGTGGTTAGAGGTGTTTCCCCACAGCCTTAACATAAGATCATGCAAGATCTCATGAATAGGTAAGGTAGCTGCCTCCTTGGGAGCTTTAGGGTATTGTAGGATTTCTAATTCCTTTGTCCTAGGCTCTTTTTCAGGAGCCACTGTGATGGAAAGACCTCGGGCCACATCTCGGATAAAATCCTGAAAGGACATATCCTCTGGTAGAGACATCCTATGCTGAGGAGAAGAGGAATCCTCAGGAAGAAGTATCTCCGATTCGGGTGATTGTGCAAGGCACGGTACCGATCGAAGTCGGCTTCGGAGTGGTCGGGTGCCGACTTGTCGATGTTGGATAGAGACACATGACTCGGTCCCGGTAGAATACCTGCCAATGTCGATGCAGTCGGTGCCGGTACCGGTTGAATTTCTGAAGCGGTTTTAGGGGCATCGAGGCTGTGAGAAGAGCCGCCAGACTGCGTTCAATAGCCAAGAATCTCTGGTCTATTGACGCTGCTGATGCTTGGGTATTGGTGCCGAATGGAGCGGCTGGAACCCCAGAGCATTGCACCAGTAGTTCTGCCGAGGTTGAAGCCTCGAGAACATCCTAGAGCCCCGTTAGTGCTTTGGAAGCCGAAGCCTCCCGCCGGGGCATTTTTGCAGGTGAAAGTCCCTCAAGGGCAACGCCAGAGGCATCTCGATGTTTAGAAGGAGATCTACCCTTTGAGGACCGGCTAGATTTATCTTTCGTTACCTGAGATCCATGGGAGATAGACAAAGCCCTGGAAGACATCGATGCCATGGAGGCTGCATCAGAGGGAAAAAGGGGTGCTAAGTTTAACAGCTCGGTTTTGCTGGCCCCTTTTCGACATCATCCCACAGGCAACACACTCTGAAATAGAGTGGTCAGGACCTAAACATTTGCGGCACCACTCATGGGTGTCGGTGACGGAGATGGTACGGCCACACTTAGAACACTTTTTAAAACCCGAAGTGTGTTTTTCCATCCTGAGGGAAAAAGTTGGGCCTAGTGCCCAAAATGGCGCGTGGCACCTGAAGAGAAAATTACTGGAAAAGATTCCAGAAAGAAAGGGTTTTGGGTTTTTTTGAAAAAAGAACGAACCACTGGCGGTACCGGTGTAGCGTCGAGGGAAGGCAGACGCGACCACAAAAAAAGAAGGGAATTTTTTCTGCAGGGACAGGATGTGCGACCTGTCGGCTCCACGGAAAACGAAGAACTGGAGAGGGACATTTGGGAAAGGCGGGAAGGCAGCACGCAGGCGCTGTGGGATGCTCCCAAAGGCTTTCCTATTGGATGCTGGGGAGCGTTCCCGCGCAGGCTCCGTCGGTACCAACGATGCCCATATGTGAAGACTACATTCCTGCTTGCTCCTGGAGATAAAGATTTAAACAACTTTATTGAAACCAACCACTTGTCCAAGCTTAGTTAATATACTAAGGAACTAATTTTACATGGGTGGCACATAAAATTACAAGTTACGCATGTAAGCCTATTTTCAAGGCTTTACACGTGATTGTGCACTTAAGGGAGTGCTTTGCCCATGTGCTGTTCTGCAAGCATGCGTTTAAGTGCTCATCATGCATATCTTCTGGTGGGCTGTGCATGGAAGCAGTGTTTGGGTGCAGCCTAAGTGTGGTCTCAGTTTATGCCAGTAAGTTACATGTCTTACACACATTAGTGCCCTCATCTACGCATTGCAAATTACACCTATCCTAAGCCTGAACTGTGCATTGCCTGCACAAGAGAATACGAAATTACCTTTCATGTGGGTACCCTTTTTCCATAGGGTGGAAAGAAGATAGAAGGGTGCTCAAAAATAGTTGTTTATTCTTTGACTATTAATCGCTTATATAGTTACTAGTTATATAGCTTTCATACAGAATTTATGATAAAATGCTTAACTATGTAGCTGGGAATGGGGAAGGAGCAGGAATTGCTTAATGTTGACATTTACTGGCCAGATGAAGGGCACATGTATAACAGGTTCTGAAAAGAATTGGTCTGTAGACCATGGCATGAATATTTCAATGAAACAATCAGCTCGATAGCATGTTAAAATGGATTTTAAATAAATAAAAGTAGCTGTATATGGAAGCTCATAGTACAGTAGCCTCTGTGGAACTGGTCCCATTGAGCTACAAGTCTGAAACCGCAAAAACTATTTGGTCAAACCCCTCTTCTCCATTAGCTACTGCTTGACTCTCATGCTCAAAATCATAACATTATCAATTTTATTTTATATGACCTCCTACTCTCAATAGAACTGTTTCTTATGTTTAAGCAGTGAAATTTTTCAGCATGGAGATCAAGTGGAATGCTTTTTAATTCAGTGAATAGAGGGCAGCTAACTGCATAGGACAGTTAAGGGTCCGATTTTTAGCTGCCTGCCATCTGGAAAGGCTATAAGCCAATGGAGGGAGGAGTGGCTCGGTGGTTGGGACAGGTTACCTCAGGCCGGAGGGCCAGAGATTCAATTCCTGCATGGGGACAAGCAACCTCAGGCCGGAGGGACTGGGGTCTCTAGTCCCTTGGCCACTCCTTGTGGCCTTGGGCAAGCCACTTAACCCTCCATTGCCTCAGGTACACTTAGATTGTGAGCCCTTTGGGGACTAGGGAATTAAAAGTACCTGTTAGTATACATGTAAACCGCTCTGATGCGCAAGTAAAGGGCGGTATATCAAGTGCCTAAACCATAACCATAGCCCTCCCTGCCGTCCTCTATACTGGATATTCAATGCTGTGGCAATGGCATTGACTATCCAGTGATCACCGCAGGGACAGGAAGCTGCCCAGGCTAACTGGGCAGCAGCGATATTGGCTACTGTCCTGTTAGCGATCAGCGCCTTAAAGATAGGCAGAATACAATATCGCTGCTGCCCAATTAGTGCCATTCCCCGCCTCCGCTCTGTCCCGGAACACCTTCATGCTAACCGGATAGCATCGGGGTGTGTAGGTGACATAGATGGGGATATTCAACGGCACATAAAACAGTTAGTGCCATTGAATATCCCCAGCTAAGGCATTTACACGGTTTACTAAACTGCAAGCCATGTAAATGCCCTTCTAATACTGGGCCCTAAATATCTAAGGTTCACATCTTTGGATGAAAAAACTCTATGCTGATTGCAATTGGAGTTGCCTGATCAAGAAAGCATTTTCACCTTCATTTTTCAAATACCTTCTCGGAGAACAACTCTTTCGTAAGCAGGGAACTTGGTCTGGACTGGTTGGGCAGAAAGATCTTCTCTACTTTTTCTAAGGTTCCTCTTGGAACTACGAAGGCCACGGAACCTCCAAAAATCTGCACGATCTCCTCCAGCCGTCTTTGGAAGTGTGTACTGTACACTGGCTAACTGTTCAGCTCTAGACAAATAAAAAGAAAAAAAATTAAAGTACTGCAAAAATATGTTAATATTTACTCTTTTCTTGATAACTACAATGTGCTGAGCAGAACCTTAAAAAATATTCAAAGAAGATATAGCCAGCGAAGTTTGTATATAAAGATGACATTGCTGTGCATTTCATATATTCAGTGGTTTTGGTTTATTTTCCTTTTTTAAAACTATTTTGCATCAGATAAATTTCTAATACAAATAGACTGCTTATAAAAAAAATTCTGAATTTTCAAAGTTCACTGCATGAATTTTATATTTTGATGCAGCAAATAGTTCGTAAGTCTGGCTTTCATCTCTGCAAAAACACAAACAGATTTATAATGCTGAGGATAGCTAATCTTAAAATTACTTATGGAGAATACCCATTATAGGCAAGCAACTTTGCTTTCTATGTCAAGAAGCAGGACTGAAACAAACACACAAGTGGGCAACTTCCAAGCTCAGGGTTGCTCCAGTGTTTGATAAAGCTGTCCCACCAAAAGGAAATGGCTCGTTCATGTATATTCCAGAGTTGAAAAGCTCATATAGACAGATTATTCAGTACTGCTTAATCAAAGGGACTCCACCAGGCAATAGTTTGAAGTAGAAGCATGCAGCATTTCTAGAATAAAAAAATTTTGCTTCATTGCTTATGAGCATAGATACTGTGATATTACGTAGGGCCACCCCACTTCTTTTCCTAACTTCAAAGGATACAATACCAAAGGAATGTGGACAAGTATAGTGAGACAGCGGCAGTTTAGTTCAAACCTCAGAGATTACCTCAGGACAGATCAACAAAACCTACGGCCTCATCAGGAATCCCTTTCCAAAGGATGAGATGTGAACGTATGGACTACAGTCTATGTTCAGTCTTGCAAATCTCCTCCTTGGAGACTGATCTTAAGTACCACGGCATGAATATTGTGAGCCTCGACATGACCCTCTTAAGGTGAGACCTGCTTAGACATAAGTGAAGCTGCTGTCTGCTACCCAACTGGACAGTTTGACTATGGCAACCTCTGGTGCTTGGGGGTCAAAACAAAGCAAAACAAAAAAACTGGGTGGAGTAAGGAAAGTAGGCTCTCTTGCAACTGAACACATATAGGGATCAATCTTGTGGCTGTAGAACTCAACTCAGCTTGTCTGTTCAGATGTTGACAGGAAGCCTTGAGGGTTATCCTGAGAAATGGCCCAGATCCACATTCTGATAGCCTCCCAACACAGGAGGTACAAACCCGTTCCCCCCTTGCTTCCTGACATAGTATACAGCTACTTACTTGTCCATATAGATAAAGATTGGTTGGCTGACAAAACTTTCTCTAAGGCTTTTAGAGTATTCCGGATTGCCCTTGGCTCCAGAAAATTTACCTGATTAAGTTTTTCCTGAGCAAAACAAAGACCCTGGGTGTGAGGTCCTTCTACATGAGCTCCCCAGCCCAGTCTGGATGCATCCATACTTTAATTCTTTCAGTTCAGATCATTCAAAGGGCATTCCCTTTGTCAAATTTGATTGGATCAACTACTAGGATACGGAGTCTTTGAGTTGTTCAGAGATTCAGATAGCATCCTTGAATTAATTGTGAACTGGATTTGTCTTACTTTGAGCCATGCTAAGGGAGTTGCATGAACAGTCAAGGCCACAAGGCACAACAATCAATGTGCTTCATGCTGACATCAACTGTCTTTTTTTTTTTTTTTTTTTTTTTTTTAAATCTCCTGTACAATGGTCACCAATGCTGTGATTCTTTTCAATGGGGAAAGGCCCTAGCCCTTGCCATGCCTTGGAGAACTCCAATGAAATCCAGTCGAGTTTAAGGACTTAGGTACTGCAACATTAGATGGATGAACTTGCTTATGTATACCCTGTATGATGGTATTTATTAAAGCACAATGAGGTTGTGTTTTATATATATATATATATATATATATATATATATATATATATATATTCCTTAGAGCCTCCTATTTTGCAGTTGCACGATTGCCACTCTAACCAAAGTGCAGGAACCACCATTTTTATAAGGTCTTTAGTCAAAGCTGGTGCTCCATTTAAAGCTTGTGTATGTGAGAACGCCGCCTCACTGAGCGCATACTGCATTGATCAGTAAGTCTATCGGTGTCCTCGGTGAGGCATTTGATTCGAGACAGTCTTGTCACATAGTAGTTGCTACCTACATTTTGATACATATCTTTTTTAGAATATACAAATTAGTTTTAAGTGTCGGAGTATTGCTGAGGTGTAGCTAAGGGCAAATTAAGCCAAACAGTGTTTTGGCCATTTCCGCACCAATAAATACCACTTTCTAGTATTCAACTACAATAATATATTGCGTTACTGAATATCTGAATATCTCTGAAGTGTTGCCATGTTTTATTTTAATCAATCAATCAGTTTATTCTTTTGAGATGTGATTGGCCAAATTAAGATACATATTTTAAACAGGTAATTTGTCAAACTATTTTTTGGGCCAAGTTTGCACATGACCAACACCTACAGACAGCTCTGCATGCTCTATGCTACTCCTGCACATTCTTTCCTCCTTCCCTCCTTGTGTGACTGTGCCTATCTTTCGTGTCATTAACAATGAGATTTCTCTTCTGCCTTTTTGTTTTATTATATTTTTTATATGTAAACCACCTTGATTTATTTTGAAAGGCATTATAGCAATTTTATATAAACCATAAAGCTGACAATATTCAAAATGCCAAGGTGGTCAGCCATGCAACTTAAATAATCAGCAGGATATTTAGCTGCGGTATCTGAATAGGAGCTGCTGCTGAATATCAGGGCTGAGCAGCGCTAATTGGGGAGTGCTGGCACTTATCCATTTAGCTGCTGTTTGCCCAAATTTCAATTTAGGCCTGCTTTTCATGCGGCCTAAGTTGTTCAGACAATAATCACTGAAAATCATCCTAACCAGGTAAGTATCAGCACTTACCTGGATAGCACCAGTACCACACCCACTTCACCCCTATACTAATTGGGTAGTGCTGGGGCTACCCAATTAGTATAGGGATGAAGTGGGTGGAGATATTTAGCAACACTATCGCCATCTGCACCCTCAGCTGGCCAGCCTACCATTGGCCAGTTGGCTAAGGACTTTAAATATTAGCACGTATATTTTTTAAGAGAGAGAAAATGCATTCACATGGTCTTTAAATTCACATGTATTTATTTTAGGGTAAATAAGGTGTGATTGTGATTACATCAGGGGGATTTTGGGACTATTCAAAAGCCATCTTAATTGTGGTTAGACAGCGAGTATAGAGGAATCTGGCCTTTTTTTTTTTTTTTTTTACTTTGATATCATTATCCATATTTCTAATGCCCTCTAACATGTCATGTATGACACTGCAAAATACTGCTTGTGATCTGCTTGAGAATGCAAAGACTTATATACTGTATTTTTAAGGTTGATGTGGGACCTATCATTGAGGTTATTTTTTTTGGTTTCACAATTACTATATTCCTGAAGCATGGAGTCACTGAAACATGGCCATATAGGGTCTCTTGGAGAATAATGTGTCCTTACTAAGCTCTAAGTGTATATGTATATATGTTTTTAGATTTCATAAGTTTCATTTTGTGGTAGTATTGCTTTTTATGATACTCTATTCAGGTGAGATACTTGGCATCTCTGGACTGACACATAACATGAGAAAACAGAGGACTTTACCCAACTGATGAACAGCTGACCTCCTGTAGGGATCTTAACCCAGTCTCTTACCTTTATCGCTACTATAAAGAATTTGGGTTTTATCTACGTTATTCAGAGATAAACATATGTTGTATAAAAATCTCTTGTTTGCATTCAAATAGGAGCAAAAGGCTCAACATCCACCAAGCAGCAGAGGTACCTCTGATGACATGGAGCAATAGTAACATAGGTATATGATGGCAAATAAAGACCACTATGATCCATCAATCTAGTCTGCCCATTAAGGTGGCCAGGGTAGTTGTACCCACTGCTTCGTGCAGGTCACCATCCCTCTGTGCCTTTGTTTAGGGATCTATCCATTCCTCTGTGCAGGTCATTCTCCTCTATGCAGGTAACTCCCCTCTATGCAGACCCACTTTGGTCTGAATGTCTGAAAGGAAGACAGGCTGATTCCATAAAACATCGGTACCATAAATCTGTTTAATCTCATGGCTTGTAATATCTGTCAAAAACATTCCTGACCTCCATAGTAATGCATAGTTTGAATTAACACCTGTAAATGTTTTTACTGTTAATACATAAATCATAGCTCTTATGTCTAATATATGCCTTATTGCTAGCTCCCTCTAGGACTTTTCCATCTCATCTCTTGGGACTCTTCAACAAAAAGGAAACAAATCCTTTCTAGACAAAGCATAAAAACTACTTATACCTTATCCTCAACCTCCATGATTTTGGACTAGCCAAAGCTACTCCCCCCCCCCCCCTTCCCTGAATCTGGGTAGCAGAATCAGAAATGATGTTTCAAAGGAGCTTTCAACTTCTATAAACTTCTCCTTCCTTTGATTCTGAAAGCATATGGCACTACGATCTGGGAGTTTGCTGTAGTTTTTACCATAATTCTTCAAAGGATCAGTCTGTAAGCAAAAGACCTCGAGGATGGTTTCTCTGACAACAGAAAAACCTACTCACTCTAGCAGATCCTTTACAATCTTATCCACATGTGTGGAAATAAAGTATTTACAGAAGTGCATCTTTAATTAGTGATTTTGTGACCGGGTTGTCTAGTAAAGTTTGCCTCTTTGCGGATGATACCAAAATCTGTAATAGAATAGACACCCAGGAAGGAGTAGATAACATGAGGAAGGATCTACCGAAGAATGGTCGAGAATTTGGAAGCTGAGATGTAATGCTAAAAAAAAATGCGGGGTCATGCATTTGAGCTACAAAAATCCAAGGGAACAATACAGTGTAGGGGGCAAAGTACTTTTATCTACAAAAGAAGAGCAGGACTCAAGTCTTTTCTCTCTGCATGCTCCTTCTCTGTCCAAGCCGGCTCCACGACCTCCCCACCTACCCCTCTCTCCTGTGGTGTCCCACAAGGTTCGGTCCTAGCCCCCCTTTTGTTTAACATCTTTTTGGCCCCCCTTGCACTCATCATTCAACAATCTGGCCTATCAGCTTACTTTTATGCTGATGACATTATTCTACTCCATCACACCAATCCCACAACACCTGATCTCACCCCCTGTCTACTCCAAGTATCCTCCTAGCTATCGACAAATTTCCTCCACCTCAACACTGCTAAATCCACCGCCATCTGGTTCACTTTTAGGTCCACTCCCCCAACTCCGGCCCCCTCCTTCGCTAATCTCATCATTCCCCTCACTACCTCAATTTTCTATTTTGGTGTAACTCTGGCTTCTTCTCTTTCCTTTCATGAGCACATCTCCACTATTGTCCACTGTTTTTTGCCTCCTTTGGCAGATTCGTGCAGTGCGCCCCTTCCTCTCCTTACCCTCACTCACAACTCTCACACTGTCCTTAGTCACTTCTCCGATTACTGCAATGTTGCCCTGGCTGACCTTCCCCTTTTTCATCTTAAACGCTTTCAACTTCTTCAGAACACGGCAGCTCGATTTTTCATACATTCTACCCATTCAAATCACATTACCCCCCCCCCTTATACGACTGCATTAATTGCTGCTTAAATACTGCGCTGATTACAAAATACTTATCCTCGTTCACAGAGCACGTCACATTGGCACTCCCCAATACCTCGCAGACCTTCTACAATATCACACCCCTCCTTGTCTCCTCAGGTCTATCAATTCCAACCATTTGGTTCTTCCTTCCCCCTCCCATGCCCATCTCAAACTTACCCGACACTTTGCCTTCTTTTTCCTGGGTCCTGCCCTTTGGAATTCCTTACCTGTCCTCCTCCGTTCAGAACCATCTTTTGTAAAGTTTAAATCCCTGCTCAAGACTCATCTTTTTCACAAAGCCTTTGATCTCCCGCCTACTGCCTCCTAGTCTCCTTCCCGACCCCTGCCCCCTTGCCTTAGTCTGTTCTGTCCTCTTCTTATCTATCCCCCTCTGCTATTTGTTAGTCTCTTTTGTTTTCCTGTTCATAATGGCGTTCCTTTCTTTTTCTCTCATGTAGCTGTTTTTATTTTATGTATACCGCTCTGATGCTTTGCCTGAGTGGTATATCAAAAATTCAATAAAGATAAAGAGAGAAGCGATATGATGGTGACATTTAAATACCTCCGTGGCATAAATGCACAGGAGGAAAGTCTCTGTCAATTGAAAGGGAGCTCTGAAACAAGGGGGCATGGGATGAAAGTGAAAGGGATAGACTCAGAAGTAATAGGGGGAAATATTTCTTTACTGAAAGAGTGGTAGATGCATGGAAAAGTCTCCCAGTGGAGTTAGTAGAGATGAGGACAGTATCTGAATTCAAAACAGCATGGGACAAAAACAGAAGATCTTTAAAGGAAAAGAAAGGGACTGTAGTTGGTTGGTACGGAAGGGCAGACTGGATAGGTCATATGGTCTTAATCTGTTATTACTTTTCTATGTTTCTTATATGGAAGACTAAACAGCTCTGGAAATACAACCTAAAGTATTACTACTTGTAACATGACCGCATTAAACTTAAATTCAGTTTTCTTTTATATCTGTTCACACCACCATTCATGGATAATTCCTCCTCTCTATAAACTGCTGTGTGCTTTGACAGCCTACAGTGCCATAGAACGGGATCCGCCTTCCTGTCCTCTTTCGGGCTCCTTTGCCTTTAACAGGACTTACAAACCTACCTGATAACAGTCCTGACTCCCAAAATCTGAGGCCTTCTGGCCTCATTTTCCTAAGTCAAAGGGCAGTTCCCCCAGAGAAACTAGCAATCACTCTCTGGAAAGGTTCGGCAATGATGGGATACATCTTTTCCCCATAAAGCCAGGAAGGGTCCTCTTATATCCTCTCTGTAAGAACAAGCAGCTCTTAATATATCAAACGTTGGCCATTGCAGAACATGATAGCACGGGATACCCACTCCCACCTATCCTTGGAATGATACAGCATAGTTACTCACTGTAACAGGTGATCTCCGGGAACAGCAGGAATTTAGTCTTCACATATGGGGGACTCCATAGCTACAGATGCCAGGGAGAAGCCCTAGAAGTTGTGTGCCCTTTTGAAAAGGCTCCACTTCCCCCCATGAATCTTTGGCATCCTACCAGGGATGGTGGGTAGGAGTTGATTAAGTATGGAACAGATGTTGAAGAACAGCCTGACCAAACAAGGCATCCCGGAGGGAGTCCTTGTCCAAGCAGTAATGGGCTGTGAAGGTATGAACCGAGGCCCAGGTAGCTGCTCGACAGATATCGTCAATAGACACAAAGTGAAGATGAGCCACAGAGGCTGCCATGGCTCTGACATTGTGCGCTGTGACATGGCCTTCAAGAGGAAGGTTCTTACTCAGATAGGCAAAAGATATACACTGTGCAATCCAGTTGGACAGAGTCCTTTTGGAGACTGGAAGCCCTAAATGACTAGGATCAAAAGCAACAGAGTTGAGAGGACTTTCTATGTTGCTGGGTTCTTTGCAAGTAAAAAGCCAAAGCTCTTTTACAGTCCAAAGTATGAAGATTCCTTTCTGCATTAGAGGCATGAGGCCTTGGGAAAAAAACAGGAAGGTAAACTGCTTGGTTTAAATGAAAAGGTGAAACCACCTTTGGCATAAACTGAGGATGAGTCCTAAGGACTACCTTATCATGATGGAACGTTGTATAAAGGGGATCAGCCACCAATGTTTGCAACTCACTAATGCAACGTGCTGATGTGATTGCAATAAGAAAAATAACCTTCCAGGAAAGGAATTTGAAAGAGGTAGTAGCAAATGGTTCAAAAGGCGACTTCATGAGCTGGCCAAGAACCAGATTTAAATCCCATGCCACCGGTGGTGGCTTAAGGGGAGGCTTAGTTAGAAGGCGGCCTCTCATAAATCTCGCTATGATAGGATGAGAGGAAATAGGTTGCCCATATAGAGGGAAGCTGCAATAGCACTCAAATGAACTCTCACTGAATTGGACTTAAGCCCTGCATTAGACAAATGAAGGAGATATTCCAGTAATGATTCCAGAGGTATTGCAAGAGGATTAAGACCCTTCTGCGAACACCATATGGTAAACCTTTTCCACTTGAAAGCATGAGAGCGTCTTGTGGATGGTTTTCTGGAAGCATAAAGGACATCCTTTACTTGCTGAGAAAGGTTAAGACCGTGAAGTTCTAGGCTTTCAGCAACCAGGCCCTGAGATGTAGAGACTGGGGATAGGGATGCCACAGCATCCCGTCCTCCTGGGATAGGAGATTTGGAGCAGATCCTAACTCCAGAGATGGAGCTTGAGAGAGATGTACCACACTTGTCATGGCCAATGTGGGGCTATGAGAATCATACGGCCTCTGTCTCTCTGAAGCTTGAAGAGGGTTCTGGGAATTAGGGGAATGGGTGAGAAGGCATACAGGAAGTCCCAACCCCAATGGAGGAGGAAGGCTTCCCTGGCCTGACAACCCTGAGCTGGAATTCTGGAAGAGAACCGGGGAAGTTTGGCATTCAGCAAACTTGCAAAGAGGTCTATGTCAGGGGTTCCCCAAAATTGGAAAATTTTGGCCACCTGGTCTGCATGGAGAGACCATTCGTGTGGAAGCAGAACTCGACTGAGTCTGTCTGCCCAAGAGTTTGAATGCCTGGAAGATACACTGCAAGGAGATGAATCTGATGCTCTCTGGTGAGGGCCCAAATTCGCAAAGCTTCGTTGTAGAGCGACAGAGAGCCTGTTCCGCCCTGCTTGTTCACATAGAACATGGCTGCCTGGTTGTCCGTTTGAATTAGGACAGTTTTGTAGCTGAGCTGGGTGTGAAACACTCGAAGAGCAAGAAAGATTTCTCTGAGCTCTAGGAGATTGATGTGTAGATCAGTCTCCTGTGGAGTCCAGGTACCCTGGGTAGAGAGGCCTTGCAAATGGGCTCCCCAACCCACCTGTGAGGCATCTGTTGTTAGAGTTACTTGAGGTGGGGATTGCTGAAAAGGGGACCCCACCAACAGATTGTGGGGTGACTGCCACCATTGGAGAGACAAAATAAGACAATCTGAGGTTGCTATTTTGTCTGACAGGCAACCTGACGCCTGAGTCCACTGCGTGGATAGAGTCCACCGGGCTGCCCTCATATGGAGGCGGGCATAAGGGACCACATGCACAGTGGATGCCATGTGGCCTAGCAATTGTAATATTTCCCGAGCAGTGAGGTGAGACTTTAGCATTGCTTGGGAAGCTAACTGCACAATGCGAAGGCAGCAGGACTGTGGAAGATAGGCCCTTGTCTGTCTGGTATCCAGCAGGGCTCCTATGAACGCTAGAGACTGAGTGGGAGCTAGGTTGGATTTTGGGAAGTTTATGACAAGTCCCAAATATTGAAAGATACACATTGTGCGAGACAGAGAAATCCTGGTCTCTGGCTCTGATGGGGCTCGAATGAGCCAATCGTCCAAGTAAGGGAAGACGAATATTTTTAGGGTGCGGAGAAATGCTGCCACCACAGCCATGCATTTTCTGAACATCCTTGGTGCCGAGGCCAGGCCAAAAGGAAGAACTCTGTATTGGTAGTGCTTCCCTTGAAATAGAAAGCGAAGAAATCTTCGGTGAGTTGGATGGATGAGAACATGAGTGTACGCATCCTTGAGATCTAGAGAACAAAGCCAGTCCTGACTCTGAAAGTATGGCAGTAGAGTTCCCAGAGAAATGATTTTGAATTTCTCTTTGAACAGGAATTTGTTCAATTCTCTGAGGTCCAAAATGGGTCTGTGTCCTCCTGTTTTCTTTGGAATAAGGAAAAAGGGGGAATAGAACCCTGCACCCTGTTGATGAATGGGTACTTCTTCTATTGCCCCTTGAGCAAGAAGCAGAGTGATCTTGTGATCTAATTGGGAGTTGAGAGAGATCTGAGAATTGAACTGTCTTACCATTGCAGGAGGGGGGGCATGATGAGAAAGTGAAGCTTGTATCCCTCTCTTACAATGGATAGAGTCCAACTTTCTGCTGTTATCTGCCCCCATCTGGGGACAAAATAACATAACCTTCCTGGAATGGTGGAAGGCTCTGGCCCGTTCAGGGGCAGGAAGACAAAGTTCTCTAGATGGGAGTCAAAGCCCCTGTGGAGGCTGAGTCTGCTGAGCCGGTTGAGGCTTAGCAGTCCTTGTTTTTCTTTGTTTAGGTTGCTGCTGACCCTTTTGGGATCTCATGAATTGGCAAAGTAGCTGCCTCTTTGGGAACTTTAGGATACTGTAGAATCTCCAATTCCTTCGCCCTAGGCCAGCGATGGCGAACCTATGGCACGCGTGCCAGCTGTGGCACGCGAAGGCCTTGCAGCTGGCACGCGTGAAGGTCCGCAAAAAAAGAAAAAGCTGGCTCTGACTGCTGCCGCGGACGCGGCAAGGGCAGAATGCAGCGTCCCGCGGGGCCCCCTCCGCCCGCTAAGCCCCTCTGCAAGGGCTTTCAGATTCGCGAGGGAGAGCGTCTCCCTCGCGTCTCTGTTAAGCCCGCAGGGGCTAATGGGAAATTTCCCATCAGCCCCTTTAGACGCGAGGGACTGATGGGAAATTTCCCATTAGCCCCTGCGGGCTTAACAGAGACGCGAGGGATATGCTCTCCCTCGCGAATCTGAAATCCCTTGCATAGGGGCTTATCGTGTGGAGGGGGCCCCGCGGGACAATGCAATCTGCCGCGGCAGCAGCCAGAGCCTGCTTTTTTTTTTTTTAAATTTGCCAGGGGGGGTTAGGACTGCTAATGGGCAGGGGGGGGGGTTAGGACTGCTAATGGGCAGGGAGGAGGAGGGGGGTTAGGACTGCTAATGGGCAGGGAGGGGGGGGGTTAGGACTGCTAATGGGCAGGGAGGAGGAGGGTGGGGGTCAGGACTGCTAATGGGCAGGGAGGGGGGGTGTAAGGACTGCTAATGGGCAGGGCAGGGCAGGGAGGGAGGGGGAGTTAGGACTGCTAATGGGCAGGGAGGGAGGGAGGGGGGGGTTAGGACTGCTAATGGGCAGGGAGGGAGGGAGGGAGGGGGGTTAGGACTGCTAATGGGCAGGGACGGAGGGAGGGGGGGTTAGGACTGCTAATGGGCAGGAAGGGAGGGAGGGGGGGGTTAGGACTGCTAATGGGCAGGGAGGGGGGTGTTAGGACTGCTAATGGGCAGGGAGGGAGGGAGGGAGGGGGGTTAGGACTGCTAATGGGGAGGGAGGGAGGGAGGGAGGGGGGTTAGAACTGCTAATGGGCAGGGAGGGGGGGTTAGGACTGCTAATGGGCAGGGAGGGAGGGAGGGAGGGGGGGTTAGGACTGCTAATGGGCAGGGAGGGAGGGAGGGGGGGTTAGGACTGCTAATGGGCAGGGAGGGAGGGAGGGAGGGGGGGTAGGACTGCTAATGGGCAGGGAGGGAGGGAGGGGGGGTTAGGACTGCTAATGGGCAGGGAGGGAGGGAGGGGGGGTTAGGACTGCTAATGGGCAGGGAGGGAGGGAGGGGGGGTTAGGACTGCTAATGGGCAGGGAGGGAGGGGGGGGTTAGGACTGCTAATGGGCAGGCAGGGAGGGAGGGGGGGGTTAGGACTGCTAATGGGCAGGGAGGGGGGGGGTTAGGACTGCTAATGGGCAGGGAGGGGGGGGGTTAGGACTGCTAATGGGCAGGGAGGGAGGGAGGGAGGGGGGGTTAGGAATGATAATGGGAAGGGAGGGTTGGAGGGGTGTGTTAGGAGTGCGATTGGGCAGGGAGGTAGGGAGGGAGGGAGGGAGGGGGGGGTTAGGACTGCTAATGGGCAGGGAGGGAGGGAGGGAGGGGGGGTTAGGACTGCTAATGGGCAGGGAGGGAGGGAGGGGGGGTTAGGACTGCTAATGGGCAGGGAGGGAGGGAGGGAGGGGGGGTTAGGACTGCTATGGGCAGGGAGGGAGGGGGGGTTAGGACTGCTAATGGGCAGGCAGGGAGGGAGGGAGGGGGGGGGTTAGGACTGCTAATGGGCAGGGAGGGGGGGGTTAGGACTGCGAATGGGCAGGGAGGGAGGGAGGGCTGTAGGGGGGGTTAGGACTGCTAATGGGCAGGGAGGGAGGGGGGGGGGTTAGGACTGCTAATGGGCAGGGAGGGGGGGTGAGGACAGCTAATGGGCAGGGTGGGAGGGAGGGGGGGGTAAGGACTGCTAATGGGCAGGGAGGGGGTGTTAGGACTGCTAATGGGCAGGGCGGGAGGGGGGGGTTAGGACTGCTAATGGGCAGGGGGGGGCGGGCGGGCGGGCGGGCGGGGGGGTTAGGACGGCTAATGGGCTGGGGGGGTTAGGACTGCTAATGGGCGGGCGGGCGGGTAGGACTGCTAATGGGCTGGGGGGGTAGGACTGCTAATGGGCTGTGGGCTGATGGGGGCTGTCTGGAAATGGGGTGATGGGGGTTAGGACTGGTAATGGGTTATAGGGGGGGCTTAAACTGAAAATGGGTGATGGGGGTTTAGGACTGGAAGTGGGTTGATGGGGGGGGCTAGGACTGGTATTGGGTTGGGGGGTTGCTAGGACTGGAAATGGGCTGATGGGGGGCTAGGACTGGAAATGGGCTGATGGGGGGCTAGGACTGGAAATGGGCTGATGCAGGGACTAGAAGGGAATGGATGCTGGGTGAGGCTGGAACTAGAAGGGAGCTGATGTTGGGGGAGGATTAGAATGGGATGGGGCTGGGAGAGTAAAATGGAGAGGGGAAAAATATTTTGTGTGGGAGCGATAAAAAATCTACAATTGGCCGGGTATTGGGAGAGTAAGTGGGGATTGAGGATGGAGGGGTAAAATTTGAGTGGATGAAATAGGAATGAGGAAAGAGCAAAAGGAGAAAGATTAGTATGTTAAAGCGGATGTAGAGAGAGAGAATGGAAAAAAAAAACTAGAAGAGAGAAGAAAGGACAAATGGACAGCAGATGATGGAGAGTTAGCAGAAGACATGAAGAAACCAGAAGAAAGTGGCTGGAGCAATTGCAACTGTGTAACTGAGCTGAGGTATTCTGTTTATGTAATTCCTTTTTGACATTGCCACTTGTTCTCTTTCCCCAGTAGGTCATGTATTGTTATTGTCTGAAATGTATTGGTTTAATATTTGCAGTGTTGCCTTTTGATAGGTATGGTGTGGTGCTTTGTGAGTCCTGGTAGTGCTGTTAGGATACGGCGGGTTTGCTATTGGTTCTAAATGGGCAGTGTTTGTAGTAGTTCCTAATGTGCCTGGCGGTTGGCACTGGATTATAGTAATGTAGAAATCTTTTAGTCTGTCTTTATCCATACACTCATTAAGAGACATGTTTACTAAAAGTTAGTGTATGTTAGCATTATGCAAATATTTATGCAAATTGACGTGCTGGCACTTTGAGGAAATTCTTTGGTTTTGTGCGGCAGTTTGGGCACTCGGGCTCAAAAAGGTTAGCCATCACTGCCCTAGGCTCTCCCTTCAGGAGCCACTGTGATGGAAGGACCTCAAGCCACATCCCGGATGAAATCCTGGAAGGATATATCCTCTGGAGGAGACATCCTACGTTTAGGAGAGGAAGAATCCTCAGGAAGAAATACTCTGGTATCGACAGAGCTGTCAGAGTCTTCAGACTTGTTGGAGGATTCAAAGTATCTCCTGTCCGGGTAATCGAGCAGCACACAATAGCGGTACCAATCAAAGTCAGTATCGACAGGGTCCGGTACCGACTTGTCAGAACTGGAGGGCACAGCATGCGTCAGTACGGGTAGTTCACCTGCCGACATTGATGCAATTGGCCCGGTACCGATGTAGGAGCCGGTACCGGTACCGGTGGAATTGTATGAAGCGGTTTCGGGGGCATCGATGCCGAGAGAAGAGCCGCCACACTGCGTTCAGTAGCCAAAAATCTCTGGTCTATCGCCGCCGCCGATGCCTGGGTATCGGTACCGGATAAAAGCGGCCGGTACCCCAGAGCATGGCACCAGTAGTTCTGCCGAGGTTGGGGGCCTCGAGAACATCCTGGAGCCCCGATGATGCTTTGGAAGCCAACACTTCCCGCCGGGGCAATTTTGCCGGTGTGAGTCCCTCAAGGGCAACGCCAGAGGCATCTCGATACTTAGAAGGAGATCTACCCTTTGAGGACCGGCTAGACTTATGTTTAGTTACCTGAGATCCATGGAAGGAAGATGAAGCCCTGGAAGATGTTGATGCCACAGATGCTGCATCGGAGGGAAAAAGGGTGCTAAGTTTAGCAGCTCGGTTTTGCCGACCCCTCTTCGACATCATACCACAGGCAACACACTCGGAGATAGAGTGGTCAGGACCTGAACATTTGAGGCACCACTCCTGGGTGTCGGTGACGGAGATGGTACCGCCACACTTGGGACACTTTTTAAAACCCAAAGCGGGTTTTTCCATTGTAGAGGAAAGTTGGGCCTAGTGCCCAAAATGGCGCGTGGCACCAGAGGAGAAAAAAGCTGGAAGACTCCAGGAAAAAAGTTGTTGTTTTTTTTTTTAGGAAAAGAAAGAAAGAAAGAACCGGCGGTACTGGTGTAGCGTCGAAGGAAGGCAGACGCGACTACAAAAAAGAAGAATAAATGGGATATTTTCTGCAGTGACAGGAAGTGCGACCTGCCGGCTCCGCGGAAAACGAAGAACTGGAGAGGGGCAGTTGGGAAAGGCGGGAAGGCAGCACGCAGGCGCTGTGCGATGCTCCCAAAGGCTTTCCTATTGGACGCTGGGGAGCGTTCCCGTGTAGACTCCGTCGGTACCGACGATACCCATATGTGAAGACTACATTCCTGCTCGTTCCTGGAGATAGCTAGTTACTGCCTGTTAATTTCAGCCTATAGCCTGGTGGCAGTCCCACCAAGCCCTATAATAGCAGAAGACCCAGGAATGGAACTGATCACTGTATGATTCATTATGGACCCCTTTCCAAACTCAAAGGCTCTATGTGCTTTCAAATATGTCTTGGCTGCATTATGGGACAATCCACCCAACCATATGCAGCATGGAGGTCTGCAGCATAAGGATTCTGCTCCTGAACATTGATTTAGTAGACCACTGCAAAAGACTGATGGAAGAAGAACTGCTAAAGAGATCCTAGAATGAAGCAGGAACCCTGAGAAGTCCATTGGCTAGCACGGGCCTGCCAAGCCGATAGATGCAGTATTCTGTTATAGTCTATACCATAGGCTAAAGGGCGGTATATTAAATATCGCTAATAAATAAATATAGAACACAAAGCAGAACTCACACACAAAATAGTTGCACACAAATACTACCTGTTTTTATTGGGAATGATGCCTCTCTCTACTTCTTTGTGATTTCTGCCAATTCTGATAGCAAGCCATGATCCCAGTTTTCCATTATACAGTGTATCAACAACACGGAACACCTCGCCTTTATTGAAGCTTAGTCCATAAGGAGATTCCTTTTCATATTCAAAATGAGTCCTAATGTAGAAGGAATCTCCAACATCTGATTCAACAATACGACGATAAACTGGAACAAAACCATTACAAAAAGAAGCATCATTCCACTTCTCAGCTTAAATACTCAGCATGATAAAGAATACTTCTTTTACTAAATAACCAAATTAATCGGTGCTGCAAAAAATAGTACCATACAGGGAAGTCATTCTGTAGTTTGTAAGAGAACGCAATGGAACTATTTTCATATACAATGAGAAAGTATTTTAGTACCACTTAAAAGCTCTTAAAAATGAAATGAAACAGTAAAAAGAAGATGAACAAATGATATAAGAAGTGTCTCATGCTAACACCAGGTTTTCAGAATACCCCTAATGATAAGCATGATATATATTTGCATATATTATCCCATTGGTAATGAATATTTGTGAGATATTTGCATATAAATACTACAGATACACTCCCACACCTAATAACCCTCCAATAACAGTTTTCACCTTTACACTAGGCAATTACACTGGCCCCAAAGCTTTAATTTTCTGCAATAACCTTTTATACAATGAGCCAGTCAACCTTACAAAAAATGGTACCACGTTAAATTTGGGAAGAAAAGCCCTCAGGGTGTTATATCCCTCTATGCAATAAAACACAGTTGTAGGGGACATATAGAAATATGCATCATCAGCCTAAAATCCCCCTATAATCACGTTTAATATAATTGAATATTAGAAAAGTACTTCTAAAATGCTCAAAATTCATGAATCTTTCTAATTGTTTTATATTTTTAGTATTTTATTATTATTAAAAGCAATCTGAAACAGCCACCCCTTTGCCATACAGCACTTAGTGGGGGAAGGGAGGTATACCATAATGCTAAAGCGTAATTACTCACCTGTAACAGGTGATTTCTGGGGATAGTAGGAATCGGTCCTCACATATGGGTGACGTCAGCACTGACAGAGCCCTCGCGGGAGCATCCACCCAACTTTCAAAGAAAGCCTTTGGGATATGCTACCATGCATGCGTGGTCCCCTTCCAGCCCAAGGGTGCCATCTTGCTCAGTCAGATGACATAGCTAAAAGACGGCAAAAATACAAGATGGTAAAGAGCAACTCCAAAGGGAGGAGGGACGGTTGTGAGAACTGATTCCTGCTGTCCCCGGAGAACACCTGTTACAGGTGTGTAACTATGCTTTCTCCGGGAACAAGCAGGAAGTCAGTCCTCACATATGGGACTCCCCAGCTACAGGCTACCGAAAACCCATAGCAAAAACATGGTTACACTCAAGGGGAGCCATAAGCAGCAGCAATTAAGTCCGTAGCTACAGACTACAGTAGGACCCCTGTGTCTGATGGAAACCAGTACTCTGGTAGCCTTAACACAGAAGGGTCGGAGGATAGGAGTTGCCTAAACCCTGAAAAGATTATGGAGCACAGCCTGGCCGAAGGCATTGTCCTGTCAGGACTCCCTTTCCAGGCAGTAATGGGCTGCGAAGGTACGGACTGAAGACCAGGTGGCAGCCCGGCATATGTTCACCATCGGGACTGAGTGCAGGTTTGCCACTGAGACCGCCATGGCCTTGACACGGTGTGCGCCATGACTCAGCCTTCCAGCAGGAGCCCCGCCTGCTCACAGGTGAGGGCGATACAGTCTACCACCCAGGTAGACAGTGTACGTTTGGTCACCGCCTCTCCCAGTCTACTGGGGTCATACGAGATGAAAAGCTGAGCAGTTTTGCAGTGGCCTTGAGTAAGTTGGATGTAGAAGAACAAGGCCCTCTTACAGTACAGGGCGTGAAGGACAGTTTCACCCTAGTGGTGTGGTCTTGGGAAGAAGGTGGAAAGTACCATCTCCTGGTTGAGGTGGAAGGGTGATACCACCTTCGGAAACAATTTAGGGTGCGTGTAGAGCACCACCCTGTTCTTGTAGAACCTGGTATATGGCACCTCTGCCACTAAGGCCTGAAGCTAACACTGTCAGCGGAGGTGAGTGCGACCAGGAATGCCACCTTCCACGAGAGGTATCACAGGTGGCAGGGTAGCCAGAGGCTCAAAGGGCAGGTGAGTGAGCTGCCAATACTACACTGAGGTCCCACTTGGTCGCCACAGGGCAAACCGGGGGATTCGATAAGAACAGACCCCTTAGGAAGTGGGTCACTAGCAGCTGGACCGAGAGGAGTTTGCCATCCACTTGATGGTGGTGCGCTGCCAGGGCACAGAGCTGCACCCTGACGGAGTTTGATTTAAGCCCAGAATGCGAGAGGTGGAGAAGGTACTGTAGCACCAGTCCCACCAGACAGGAGAACTGGTCGGTCCCGAGCTCTGCAAACCAAGTTGAAAACCTGCGCCATTTGGGGGGTGTACGCTTTCTTAGTGGAAGTCTTGCGGGAGGCCAGCAGGATCTCCTCTACCTCACTCGAGAGATTGAAAGGGACTAGGGTCACCCTTTCAGCAGCCACGCGGTCAGAGACAGGGACCCAAGGTTGGGGTGCAAAAGAGAGCTCCCCTCCTGGGACAGCAGCCCTGGAGAGTTCCCCAACATAATGGGACTCTCCACTGATAGCCGGAGGAGCAGCGAGAATCATGGTTGCCTGGGCCATCAAGGGGCTATCAGGATGAGCAAGGCCTTGTTGTGGAGGGTCCTGAACAATGTCTTGGCAATTAGCAGTGTGGGTGGGAAGGCGGACATGAGGCCTTCAGACCATGAGACTAGGAACGCATCCGCTGCCACCCTGGGCCTGCCGGGAGCAGAAGCGGGACAACTGGTAGTTGTCCAGACCGGCGAACAGGTCTACCTCGGGTTTCCCCCAGAGCTGAAAAAGTCAATCGGCCACACTGGGGTCCAGCTGCCACTCATGCAGCTGGAGGACCCTGATCAATCTGTTGGCCAATGAGTTGTTCTGGCCTGGCAGGTATACTGCCCACAAGAGTATACCCTGCTGGACTGCGTAGAAGCAGAAGACCACTGCTTCTCGGCAGAGGGCACGAGACCCCGTGATCCCCGTTTGTTCACATAGAACACTGCCACCTGGATGCCAATCTGGACCAACACCGGCTGGTGACACAGGCGGTGGCAAAAGGCTCAGAGGACTAAGTATATTGCCCGTAGCTCCAGGACGTTGATCTGCTGGTTGTTCTCGTTCTGTGACCAGTTGCCATGGGTGTGGAGTTCCTCACAGTAGGCTCACCAACCGAGCAGGGAGACGTCTGTGGTGAGGACCCTTAAGGGGCTCGAGGCTTGAAAGGTCATCCCCGACTTGAGGTATTGGGGAGACTGCCACCAGGTCAGGTAGTCCGCCAACTGACGGGTCACTAAGACTTTGTCCCGGAGGAGTCCTGTGGTCTGTGTCTACTAGTCCCAAAGGCACCATTATGTGGCCCTCATGTGGAGGTGGGCGTCTGGGGTGACATGGACCATGACAGTGAGATGTACATTGATGAGATGCTTCTTGCAGCAACCAAGCTCTCCAGCACAGGAGAAGATGGGTGTCAACAGAATGTCGATGGTTGGACACAAGTCACCAGGGCCTGCAAAATCACCAATCCAACTTCTCCAGCCCTTGAATTGAAGAACCATTATGCAGCCCTGGAAGTGGAGGAGGTGAAAGCATCCCTGGAAAGGGAAGAACCAGAGCTCAAGTACCCCAAAGTTGCAGAATCAGTGACCAGAAGGAAACGAAGGGTAGTGGTGGCTGGAGACTCTTTTCAGAGGGGTACTGAGGCGTCCATCTGCCGACCAGACTCGATGTCCAGAGAGGTATGCTATCTGCCTGGTGCCAAAATCCAAGATGTTACGGAGAGTTTGCCGAGACTCATCAAGCCCATTGACTATTACCCAATGTTGCTAATCCATGTTGGAACAAATGATACTGCCAGGTATACATCGGAACGTATCAAAAGTGACTTCATGGCTCTGGGACAGAGGCTGAAGCAGTTTGGTGCACAGGTGGTGTTCTCTTCAATCCTCCCTGTTGAGGGTAAAGGCCAAGGCAGAGAGGCTCGCATCCTGGAGATGAATGCATGGCTGCGTGGATGGTGTCATTGAGAGCGTTTTGGTTTCCTAGACCATGGGATGCTGTTCCAAGGGTTGCAGAGCAGAGATGGCATCCATCTGTCCAAGCAAGGTCAACGCATCTTCGGAAGTAGACTGGCAAATCTACTGAAGAGGGCTTTAAACTAGATTTGTTGGGGATGGGTGAAGAAAGCCCCCAGGTAAGTGAAAGCCCCCAGGTAGGTGATACATTAAATACCTTTATGGAAATGGGTAACAGGGGTAACATATGGAAAGCAGTGTGTATAAATGCCCGTAGCATGGGAAATAAGATCCCTGATATTGAAGCTTTGGTGGGAGTGGCTGACTTGGATTCAGTGGCAGTTACAGAAACATGGTTCACAGAAAACCATGATTAGGCTGTAACTATACTGGCTATACTTTATTCAGAAAGGACAGGGTAGGAAGAAGGGGAGGAGGAGTGGCACTATATGTAAAAACTACTATTAAAGCTTTGGAATTACAGAGCTTGAAAGGGAGAGAGGAGGCATTGTGGGTTAAACTGGAAAGATAAATCTATTTGCATTGGTGTGATATACAGACCTCCCTCACAAGAGGAAGAGGTGGACAGAGAGTTAATTGAAGACATACGCAGCATTGCTAGGAAAGGGGAAGTGCTACTGATAGGAGATTTCAATATGCCAGATTTTGATTGGCACATTCCTGCTGCAGTATCAACTAGAACTAAGGAGATCCTGGATTCTCTACAGGGAGAACTATTCAGGCAATTGGTAACAGACCCCCACACGTGAAGGGGCCATACTGGACTTGGGGCTTACCAATGGTGAAAGTGTTTCTGATGTAGTGCTAGATCATTTTGCATCCAGTGATCATCAGATGGTATGGTTCAATATTAGGACTAGGGCTGTTAGAATCCATTCAAAGGTGAGGATCTTAGACTTTAGGAAGACTAACTTTGCGAAGATGGGCCAATACCTCAGAGAGTCGTTAGTGGGATGGGAACAGCTGGGGGATGTAGAAAAACAGTGGGCAAAACTGAAAGGGGATATTTTAAGGGCAACCAACCTTTTTGTTAAAATGGCAAATAAAGGTAAAAGGAAAAGGAGACCGCTATAGTTTTCGAAAGAAGTAGCTGAAAAAATGAAGAAAAAGAGGGAGGCCTTCATGAAATACAAGAGATCACAAAGAGAGGAAGACAGGCATCTGTATTTGGAAAAACTTAGAGAAGCTAGCTAAGTAGTCAAGAAGGCAAAGATTCAAAAAGAGGAGGAAATAGCCAATGCAATAAAATGGGGGGATAAGACATTTTTCAGATGTACTAGTGAGAAAAGGAAGGGCAAAAGTGTTATTGTCAGACTCAAGGGTGCAGGGGAGGAATATGTAGAAGCTGATAAGGATAAAGTGGAATTGCTTAACAAATATTTTTGTTCTGTGTTCACAGATGAAGAACCAGGAGCAGGACCTCAGAAAACACCCACAAATAGGAACAGAAGCAAGGGACATCTTGAACAATTTTCAGAAGACTGTGTTTGTGAGAAACTATCTCAACTTAAAGTAGACAAAGCGATGGGACCAGATGGGATACACCCTAGAATACTGAGTGAACTTGGGGACGTTCTAGCAACTCTACTGACTGACCTTTTCAATGCCTCATTGGAGTCGGGAGTGGTGCCAAAGGACTGGAGAGAGGCTCATGTGGTGCCTTTACACAAAAGCGGAAGTAAGGATGTGGTTGAAAACTACAGGCTGGTTAGTTTAAATTCGGTGGTGAGTAAATTATTGGAAACGCTTCTGAAAGAGAAAATAGTGAGGTTTCTGGAGTCCAGCGGATTACAGGATCCGAGGCAGCATGGATTCACCAGAAGCAGGTATTGTCAGACAAATCTGATTGATTTCTTTGACTGGGTGAACACGGAGTTGGACCGAGGGAGAGCTCTAGATGTGGTGTATTTAGATTTCAGTAAAGCCTTCGACACTGTTCCTCACAGGCAACTTATAAACAAACTGAGCACCCTAGGGATGGACCCTAAAGTTACTGCTTGGGTTAGAAATTGGTTGGGTGGGAGGCGACAAAGAGTACAAGTAAATGGAGCTCACTCTGAGGAGAAGGATGTTATCAGTGGTGTGCCCCAGGGATCTGTCCTTGGTCCGATTCTTTTTAACATCTTTGTTAGTGATATAGCGGAAGGGCTGTCGGGTAAGGTTTGACTCTTTGCGGATGATACCAAAATCTGCAATAGAGTAGACACCCAGGAAGGTGTAGAAAACATGAGGAGGGATCTAGCTAAACTTGAAGAATGGTCTAGAATTTGGCAGCTGGGATTTAATTTAAAAAAATGTAAGGTCATGCATTTGGGCTGCAGCAATCCAAGGGAGTAATATAGTATAGGGGGTGAAGTACTTTTGTCCACTAAAGAGCGGGACCTAGGCGTGGTTGTGTCTGATGATCTTAAAGTAGCTAAACAGGTAGAAAAGGCGACAGCAAAAGCTAAAAGGATGCTTGGGTGCATACGGAGAAGAATGGCTAGCAGAAAAAAGGAGGTGATAATGCCTCCGTATAAGTCTTTGGTGCGACCTCATTTGGAGTATAGTGTGCAATTCTGGAGACCGCACCTTCAAAAGGAGGTGAACAGGATGGAATCGGTGCAGAGGGTGGAAACTAAAATGATTAGTGGTCTTCATTATAAAGCATATGAGGACAGACTTAAGGATCTTAATATCTACACCTTAGAGGAAAGGCGGGATAGAGGTGATATGATTGAGATGTTTAAATACCTCTGTGGCATAAATGTTCAGGGAGAGAGCCTCTTATTGAAATTAAGTTCTGCTACGAGGGGACATGGGATGAGGGTGAAGGGAGATAGATTCAGGAGTGATATGTGGAAATATTTCTTTACGGAAAGAGTAGTCGATCCGTGGAATAGTCTCCCAGTGGAGGTGGTAGAGATGAGGACAGTAACTGAATTCAAAAAAGCATGGGACAAACACCGAGGATCTCTAAAGGTAAAAAGGGGACTGTTGTAGTTGTTGATATGGAAGGACAGACTAGATAGGCCATGTGGTCTTTTTCTGTCATCATATTTCTATGGAGGACATGTGCCCGAGTAGGTACAGGAGTCATCGAGCAGGTACCGAGGGGTGGTGCTGTATGTCCAGGGCCAGGGCCCTGAGACAGTCGGCTCAGTCTCCAGGCAGGAAGGCCTTTGTCTGGAGGGTGTCCAGTCTTGCCCCTATGAATTCCAGACACAATGTCAGGACGATGTGGGACTTGGGGTAGTTTATCACAAACCCCAAGTGTTGCAGGACCTGGATGGTGCGTGCAGTTGCCTGTTGCACCTCTGAGGCTGTTCCTCCTTTTATGTGCCAGTTGTCCAGGTAGGGGAAGATGAAGACCTTCTGGAGGTGGAGGAAGGTGGCTAAGACTGCCAGGCATTTTGTGAAGACCCTTGGGGCAGAGGCCAAGCCAAAAGGAAGCACCCTGTATTGGTAGTGGCCTCCACCCCACCATGAACCGCAGGTACTGCCTGTGGTTGGGGTGAATGAGGATGTGGGTATCAGATCCAAGGAGCATAGCCAATCTCCCTGCTGTAGGTAAGGCAGCAATGTTCCAAGGGAGAGCATTTTGAACTTCTCCCTCACCAGAAACTTGTTCAGGTTGTGCAGGTCGAGGATGGGCCTTAGGCCTCCTGTCCTTTTTGGCACAAGGAAGTACCTGGAGTAGAACTCCTTGCCCTTGAGATAGTAGGGTACTGGTTCCATCGCTTTGTCCTCAAGAAGACCTGCAAGATCCTTCAGTAGGTGGTCCCGGTGAATGGGAGACCCGACAGGCTCTCCTGGAAAATAAGGGGGAGGTGGTAGCCCTCCTTGACCACCCGAAGTGGCCAAGAATTGGTGGTGATAGTTAGCCACCTTTGGGCACAGTGGATCAGACATCCCCCTGTGGGTTATTGACCTCCTTGGGGTGGAGAGGCTATGCACAGGAGTCAAAAGTCCCCCCCTGGCTGGGCCAAGGCCGATACCTGGGGCTTAGTAGCCTTCTGCTTACAAGTGCCATGCCCATGTCCCTTGGCATGCTGACCCTGCTGGGAGCCGGGGAGGCCTAAAAAGGTGGGTAGTTTCTGTAAGCAGTCCCTTTCCTCAGGTAGAAGGGCTTTTTACCTGAGCCTTTCCATCGGGGAGGGGCAACAGTCTTTTTTGAGAAGCTGGCCCTCGTCACGAACTCTATCTCCAGCCTTGTCGGTCATGGGTTTGCCAAAGAGATTCTCTCCTTGGCATGGAACATTGACCAATTTGTCCTGACTCCATTGCTCAAGATCGGACAACTATAGCCAAGCCTGGCGTTGGGAGCCGATGTCTGCTGCCACTACTCGAGCTGCCGACTCAAAGCCATCATAGGCTGCCAGAGACAAACAGAGCACTCATGGACGGCCTTGGCCAGGTTCTTGAACCGCTGCAGGGGTTCCTCGGACAGACCAGCAAAGAACCCGCCAATTTCCTTCGCCAGGTCTCTTAGGTACATACCCATGTACAGCTGGTAGGTCTGGATGTGGCCGATGAACATCAAGCCCTAGTTACACTTTCTGCCAAGGGCGTCCAAGGTGCATGCCTCCCTGCCAGGAGGCACAGAGGACTGCGTTTTCTGACTCTTCAGGCAATGCATGGTCGACTCCACCACCATGGAGTTGTGTGGCAGCTGTGATTTCTAGAAGGCCGGGCTCCAGCACACTCAATACATCTAGTCAAGCCACTTGCTCACCACTGGCACCGATGCCGGTGTCTTCCACATACGGAGCATTAGCCATTCCAGGATAGGAGGGTTGGGCAACATAAGCGATCCCCTTGCAGGGGCCTCGTACTGGATGATTTCTAGCTCCTCTGCCCAAGGATCCTCTTCCGATTCCGTCAGGAATGCTAGGGCCTTATACATGTCCCCGATGAAGTCAAGGAATGCCATGCCCTCTGGCGGAGACCACCGCCAGGGATCTGAAGTGGGAAAGTCCGAGAGGACGTTGCGATGGCGACAGGTGTTGGGTGACTCCTTGTCCTCTGTCTCCCACTCGAAGTAGTCTGTGGAGGACTCGATATAAGTATGGACCACAGGCCCCGGGGATGATCCTGGCCCGCGGCTAGTGCTGAGGGCACTGGCTGGGGACAACTGCGGCCCTGTCATGTGGGAACCGGATCAAGACCTCGGCCAAGGATCAACTCAAGGCCAAAAGGTCTTGAGGATTGGCTCGGTCTCTGGGGATGTCTTCAACGTTGAGGGTCCAGTGATTAGGGCAGAGGAATCGGTTGTACCGGACAACAGCGCCCACTGCTGGTCCATGAAGGCAGACAAATTGTGCTCCAGGGCTGCCATTCTGGACTCCAGGCCAAAAGGCTCTGCAGCCATTGGCACTAGCACCAAAGGAATCAGGCTTGACACCAGATCCCCTGAAGGGGAATCCTTGACGAGGATGGTGTCTAATAACCGAGGCCAGTCAGAGGTCGAGTCCTTTCGGGGTACCTCTGCAGGCCACTCCCTCTCCGATTCCTCAGACAAGCGTCTCGGACTGTGGGACCTGGCTCAGGACACACCCAGCCTGTCGGATCAATTCAGGGATGCCACCTTCAAGAGCACACCTAAACCCACTTTTTAGCCATGGGGGGAAAAAAGTACCCCAGCAAAGTCAAAGACCCGCCAAGCTGCCAGTTGGAAAAAAGGCACAAAGACGCCAAGGAGAGAAAAAAAAAAAAAAAAACTACAAAAGGACACAAACTCAATGCCAAGACAGCGAGATCGAGTGGCGGGAAGAGTACCAGTGCAGTAAGAACATAAGATATGCCATACAGCAGAGGTACTCAAATCCAGTCATGGAGGGCCAACAAACCAGTCAGGTTTTTCGGGATATCCCTAATGAATATGCATGAGATAGATTCAAATACAATGGAGGCAGTACAAGCAAATATATCTCATGCATATTCATTAGGGATATCCCGAAAATCTGACTGGTTTGCAGCCCTCCAGGACTGGATTTGAGTACCTCTGCCATACTGGATCAGACCAAGGTCCATCAAGCCCAGTATCCTGTTTCCAACAGTGGCCAATCTAGGTCATAAGCACCTAGCAGTTTCCCCAAAAGACACAGGTTCCACAATGCTCGTATTGGGTCAAGCGGTGATATTCTGGGTCCCTTTTAATAATGGTTTATGGACCTTTCCTCCAGGAACTTGTACAAACCTTTTTTAAACCCAGCTACACTAACAGCTTTTAGTACATCCTCCAGTAAGAAATTGCAGAGTTTGATTACACGTTGAGTGAAAAATTATTTTCTCTTATTAGTTTTAAATAGTTTACCCTGTAGCTTTATTGCATGTCCCCTAGCCTTTCTATATTCTGATGACGTAAACAATTGATCTACGTTTACCCATTCCACTCCATTCATTAATTTATAGACCTCTATCATATCTCCCCTCTTTTCCAGGATGAAGAGCCCTAACATTTTTAGCCTCTCTTCACAGGGGTATCCTTCCATCCCCTTTACCATTTTGGTGGTTCATCTCTGTACCTTTTCTAACAACACTATATCCTTTTAAAGATACGGTGACCAGAATTGCACACAATATTCAAGGTGGGGTCTTACCATGGAACGATACAGAGGCATTATAATATCCTTTGTTTTATTTTCCATGCCTTTCCTTATGATACCTAGCATTCTATTTGCTCTCTTGCCCACTGCTGCAAACTGGGCCGAAGGTTTTAACATGTTATCCACGATGATGCCTAAATCTTTTTCTGGGTGGTGGTTCCTAATGTGGAACCTTGCATGGTGTAACCATAGTTTAGGTTGTTCTTTCCTAGGTGCATAACTTTGCACTTGTCCACATTAAATTTCATCTACGATTTGGATGCTCAGTCTTCCAATTTATCAAGATCCTCTTGCAATTTTCCACAATCCTCATGGGTTTTAACAACTTTAAATAGTTTTGCGTCATCTGCAAATTGATAACCTCACTTATTATTCCCTTTTCCAGGTCATATATGAATAAGGCAAAAAGCAGTGGACCCAGCACAGATCCCTGGGGTACTCCACTATTCACCTTTCTCCATTGGGAAAATTGGCCATTTAGCCCTACCCTCTGCTTTCTATTTTTTAACCAGTTCCTGATCCATAATAGTACACTGCCTTGTGTGCTATGGTCCTCGCAATGTGCCCCCCAGCCGAGGAGGGAGGAGTCCGTGGTCAGGACCCTCTGGGGCGTGGGTGACTGGAAAGGCATCCTGACCCAGAGGTGGCAGAGAAGTTGCCACCAGTCAAGAGACTCTGCCAGCTGATGGGTTACCCTGATCCTGTCTTGTAGTCTCCCCGCGGCTTGTATCCACTGAAAGTGGAGGTACCACTGAGCTGCCCATATGTGCCGGCGGGCTATTGGAGGCCATGTGGCCAAGAAGGCAGAGGAGACGACGGGCTGGCACTCAGTGACAGAGCTGCACCTAAGCCGTTAACTCCCTGAGGTGGTCTGCCCTTTCCCTGGGAAGAAAGGCCTTGGTCTGCAGGGTGTTTAACTGAGCACCTATGAATTCCAGGCTTTGGGCTGGAGTGAGATGAGATTTGGTTTTATTGATAATAAACCCCAGGTGCTGCAGCAGGAGGGCTGCACACCCTGCAGCCTGATGGGCATCTGCAGCCATGCTGCCCCTGATGAGCCAGTCATCTAGGTTTGGGACGACAAAGGCCCCTTGCAGACGTAGGTGGGCAGTGACCACTGCTAGGCACTTTGTGAAGACCCTTGGCAAGGAGGCCAGGTGGAAGGGTAGCACTCTGTATTAGTAATGCCCTCCTCCTACCACGAACCTTAGGTACTGCCTATGGGAGGGGTGGATCACGATGTGTGTGTAAGCATCCTTTAGATCCCAGGAGAAAAGCCAGTGTCTTTGGTGGAGGTTGGGCAGCAGTGTTCCAAGGGAGAGCATCTTGAACTTCTCCCTTACCAGAAACCTGTTTAGGTTTTGCAAGTCTAGGATGGTCCTGAGGCCCCCAGTCCTAGTTGGGACAAGGTAGTACCTGGAGTAGAAGCCTTTGCCCCACAGGTGTCTGGGTACAGGTTCTATTGCTTTGTCCCTGAAAAGACCTGAAAGCTCTGTGAGCAGCAGGGTCTGGTGAAGGAGGGGTCATACCTGCTCTCCGGGAAAAACCTGGGTGGAATCTGCTGCAGGTGGAGGCGATATCCCTCCCTGACCACCTGCAGTACCCAAAGATCAGAAATGATTGAGGCCCATCTGTGGGCAAAGAGCACCAGGCGCCCCATGTGGGCTGGTGAAGATCTCCTGGAGGAGGGAAGGCCCTGCCCTGGGAGTCAAAAGCTCCCCCCTGGCTGGATGGGAGCTGGAGCCAGGGGCTTAGGTGTTTTTGCCTTCTGAGCCCGTGTCCTTGCCTCTTGGGGTGAAAACCCTGCTGATGGCCAGAGTAAGGCTGGTAAAGGTGACCCTGTGCAAAGGCACCTTTTTCCTTGGGAAAAGGGTCCTTTTCCCCAATGGTTTTTTGCAGGGATGGGATGAGGTCTTCTTACAGAGCCTCTGACAGGTCACAAAGTCTGCCTCAATCTCAGCAGCTTTGTCGGCCATGAGTTTGCTGAAGAGGATCTCACCAGTACAGGGGACATCGAGCAGTTTGTCCTGGACCGACTGCTTGAGATCGGAAGATTGCATCCAGGCCTGGCGCCAGGCCCCAATGCCAGCTGCTGAAACTAGAGCTGCTGACTTGAAGCCATCATAGACAGCCCGGGAGAGGAACTTGGAATAGTCGCTCACTCCCAAGGTCAGGGTCTAGAATCGCTGGAGGGGTTCCTAGACGAGGACACCAAGGGCAGCACACTGCCACGCAGATATCAGCAACACAGTACAAAAACGTAGCAGGTGTAAGTTCTCACCAAACCTTTATTAATATTTTCACCAAACCTTTATTAATTTTTTTCTTTTTGCTCCTCAGTATGATATCCATTGGTTTAAATCATTAATGCAAATATTTTTGCCTCTTTCACACCCTTCCAGCTACCAAAGGAGGTATTATTTCAGTACAACCGTATTAGCATGTTCTAATACGGAGATTCCAGGTAAACTGTGGTTCACTCCTGCTCCTTAGTCTCCTTCTCCTCTGTTTGCTTACTTTTTATGGCTTTCATTCTCGTGCCACATTTATGTGTAGTGTACTTTTGTTTATGTAGCATGATCATTATCTATAATAAGTCACTACTTCCTCTTATAATTTAGATAGTCTGCACTTGCCGGCACAATTTGGATAGATAATTATGTTAATCTAAAGTTTTTTATAACCTTTTACCTATATTTATAGTTTTTATTCATGTTTTATACATGTTTTTATGGGGACGACGCACATTGGTATAGGTTTATGAATAATAAGTTTCGTATGTTACAATTTTAAACTTGTTTATTTATTTATTACCTATTATATTTTTATTGCGTTCCTTTATGATATTTTATTTCATGTATTTTGTTAAATTAATTTTTTATAATTATTGTTTTAATTTATTTATGATATGTTTTTAGCATAAGGTGAGCCAGCCCCTGAAGAAGATTTTATCGAAACACGGCCTGTGTCGGGTCAGGTCTCTCTTTATATGTTTGGATTAATAAAGGTTTGGTGAGAACTTACACCTGCTACGTTTTTGTACTGTGTTGTTGGGGTTCCTAGACGAGGCCTGCTGCAAATCCCAACAGGTCTTTGGCCAATGCCTTTAGGTACATGCCTATGTAGAGGTCATAGGCCTGGACCCGTCAACCTAGCATCAAGCCCTGATAGCATTTGCGCCCAAGGATGTTGAAGGCCCGGGCCTCCCTGCCAGGAGGTATGGAGGAGTGGGTCTTCTGGCTCTTGAGCTTCTGCATGGTTGACTCGATGACCATGAAGTTATGTGGGAGCTGGGGTTTGTGACTACAGGCACCGACACTGGCGCCTCCCACATTCAGAGGAGCAGACTCTCGAGGATTGGCTGAGTGGGCACAATGAGGGTTTCTCTAGGTGGAATCTCATACTAGAGAATCTCCAACTCCTTGGTGAGCAGCAAGAGGGCTTTGGCCATATCCCTGACGAAGTCATGGAAGGTTATGTACTCGGGAGGAGAATGGCGTCGGAGCACCAGGGGAGATGGGTCCGAAGGTATGTCTCAGTGCCTTCAGGTATCCAGGGACATCTCGCCCTTAGTCTCCCACTCTGAGTTGAGTGGTTACAAGGAATCAGAGGCCCTGTGACTCCATGTATCGAGACCGGTGTCGAAGGGCTGACAGCCTGTGGAGGACCTAGGGTACGAGTCACGGACATTGGTCAGCGGAACCGGGACCTCGACTGTTGCAGGAGGACATTCTCGAGGCCAAGGGTGCTCTATGCTCAGCTCGACGACCAGGGACTTCCTCGCAGTTGAAGGCCCGGTCATTGGGGCAGATGGGGCAGAGGAACCAGTCATCGCCTGCTGCAAAGCCAAGACAGCAATGATGTTCTGCTCCAGGGACGCCAATCTGGTTTCCAAGCTAGAAGGCTCTGCAGCCTTCGGCGTGGGCACCGATGTCGGACCTGGTGCCAGCACTCTAGGGAGTACCTCCTCAATGAGGACTATGGCCTCAAGGAACCTTGCATGGTCTCCGCCGGCCGAAGAATCCTTCGAGGACCTTGGTGGGGCATTTCTCAGAGTCGCCCAAGTCCCTCTGTGGGGTTTTACCTGGTTGCTCCAGGGCAACCTCGGCAGACTTTGGTGACTTCTCCAGGTCCAGGGTCTTCTCAGAGGCACTGTGGCCATAGGACTCCAAGAATGCCTGGACGTTTCAAGATATTTATTTATTTATTTATTTATTTTTATTTTTTATATACCGCGCTATTGAAATCAGCGCGGTTTACAGTAAAACTGAACAGAGCAACAATGCATTAAATATCACAATGTGCTTACATAGAACAAGGCATAAACAAACTGGGATAACAGGGAAACTATTCACATGGTATGTACAAATATTTACATAGAGTTAAGTATTCCAGTAAACCGTGGGCATTTATAGGTCAGATGGGGGAATGCGTAGGTCTAAGGGGGATGAGTATCTAGCCATTTTCATGTTGTGTGATAGGGCAGTATATGTGTGGTGTGAGTGAAAATGAATTATGTTTTTCGGGCAAGGTTTCAGGATAGTGAATTAGAAAAAGGTGGTGTTTTATAGCCTTTCTGAAGGAGGTGAGGCTGGCTATGGAACGAATACTAGCGGGAAGTTCGTTCCAGGCTGTCGGGGCATAAATTGAAAAAGCTCTATTGGTAGTTGCCTTTGTACATTTTGTGGTGAGCTTAGGTACAGTTAGCATGTTCAGTAGTGTAGGTCTTCTGGCTCTGATGTTGGGTGTGTTGTTGAGCAGTTTACTGATTGGTGTGGGAGATTGATTCTTCAGTGCCTTGAAGGTCATGACCAGAACCTTGTATTGAATTCGGGCTTGTAGTGGCAGCCAGTGTAGGTTTTTCATTACTGGGGTTATATGTTCCAAACGTGATGTGCCTGTAAGAACCCTAGCAGCTGAGTTCATGGCCAGCCGAAGTGGGTTGAGGGTCGCTTGTGGAAGACCATGGAGGATGGTGTTCGCGAAGTCCAGGTGTGGGATCACTAGGGCTTGAAATATGGTTCGATAGTCTGAATAGTCCAGTAGTTGGCGGAGGTGGCGAAGGGTTTGTATTTTGTGGTATATTGCTTTGGTGACGGTCTTTACGTGGGTTATCATATCCAATCGCTGATCTAGGGTGATGCCTAGGTAGCGAATTGTGTCTCTTGTCTTGAGTTCAGCGTTTTTAACTTGCAGGTTGGGTGGTGGGTTGAATTTCTGATTCCTTGTGACAAATAGGACATCAGTTTTGCTATGATTAATCCTCAGGTTTTGTGTGAGAAGCCATTCAGCCACTGCATCAAAACATCTGATGATAGGGGAAAAATCAGGTTGTTCTATGGTAAATGGAATGTATAGTAGTATGTCGTCAGCATACACGAGACATTCTACATTTAATGAGCGTATCAAGGAACAGATGGGCTGCATATAAATGTTAAATAGTAGAGCAGACAGGGATGATCCCTGTGGGACTCCCTGCTTCTGTAAGAATGGTTCAGAAGACGTGTTACCTGCTCTTACTTGCTGCCATCTGTTAGTTAGGTATGATTCGCACCATTGTAGTGCGGTTCCCAGTAATCCTTTTTCTTGGAGGCGTTGTAATAGTATCTTGTGATTTACAGAATCAAATGCGGCAGCAATGTCAAGAAAGATGAGGACGAAACCTTGGTGTATGTTATCTATTCCAGTGATTAGCTTGTCGAATAGGGTAGTTAAGATGGTATCTACTCCATGCGATTCCCTGAAGCCATGTTGGGCTGGATCGAGGGGTGCCTCCTCATCGATGTGCTGATGGATCTGACGCTGGACTATTTTCTCGATGATCTTCGCAAGCAGTGGAATGCTTGATATGGGTCTGTACGATTCAACTTTGGCTGTATCAAGGCGACTATTCTTTAGCAGGGGTCTGATTGATGTATGTTTTAAACTTTGAGGGAAGACGCCCCTTGATAGTGATTGGTTGGTTATTTTACATAATGCATGGCTTAGTTCATGTCGAAGTTCCTTTATCCAACTTGCTGGACAGGGGTCATTGGGAGCCGTGGTGAGATTGATGGAGGCAATGGTGTCTTCAATTTCTCTGGTAGATACTGCAGAGAATTTGAGTAGTATTGTAGGTTTTGGTGTACTAAGTACATTGGACGAGCCGCAGTTAGATGAGGTCATGTTGGATTGGATCATTTTGGATTGTAAGTAGTCCGAATAATCCTGTGGTTGAGGCATGTGTGGGCTTGCTGGTGATGGGTCACCTGTTAGTGATTTTACTATATTAAATGCTGGGCTTGGAGCTAGGTGCCAGGGAGGCATGTGCCGAGTCGGACCTAGGGAACGTTTCCTGCAACTCCAACCTTTTCTTGTTGGTTTTGGCTGACATGGCCTGGCACAGGTTGCAGGAGGTGCTGTCATGGTCCAGGCCCAGGCAGCAGTCATGGGTGTCAGTAATGGACATGGTTCGACTACAGCGGTCACACTTTTTGAACCCAACGGGAGACATGGTGGAAGACACCTGGATGGGGTTGATAACAGTCGAGCTAAAAAAGGCAGGAATGCTGGTTGAGGGAGACCTCGAGAAAAAAAGGGTCCAAGAACGGCACCGAGAGGTGCTGGCTTGAGGTGGGAAGAGGAACCAGTACGCCTGCCGGAAAACTAACTTTTAGGAACAGTTTTGTCAAGGATTTTTCCGGGGAAACAGGACATATATCCATTGGGCTCCACGGAAAAAAGGAGACTGAGCAAGATGGCACCCTTGTACGGGAAGGGGACCACGCATGCCACACAGAACTCCACTAGCAGAATTAATGAACTACCAGAATCCCCCCCCCCAATTCTATTTTGCCATTTAAACCTACAGGTTCAAGGGTGTTCAAAGTGAATATTCAATGTTGTTCTCGTTGCAACAAGATTTTACCACAGTCACCACCCCTCATACTTAAAGGAACAAAATCTATTGTACTGTTCTGCACTACTTGCAAAATGTACATTTTTCAGGATCTCTACTGTATGGCAATAGATTTTGTTCCTTTAAGTATGAGGGGTGGTGACTGGGGGGGGTGGGGGGGTTTAGAGTAGTTACTCACCTGTAACAGGTGTTCTCCAGGAACAGCAGGAATCAGTCCTCACATATGGGTGTCATCGGCGCCGATGAAGCCCCAGCGGAGCATTTCCCCAGCTTTCCATGAAAGCCTTTGGGAATGCTGGCACGCATACGTGGTTCCTTTCCCGCCTAAAGGTGCCATCTTACCTCAGTCAAATGACATAGCTAAGAACAGCACACAAAAATGTAAAACAAACTATGTACAACTGCAACTCCAAGGGGAGGAGGGAGGGTTGTGAGGACTGATTCCTGCTGCTCCTGGAGAACACCTGTTACAGGTGAGTAACTACTCTTTCTCCAGGACCAAGCAGGAAGTCAGTCCTCACATATGGGTGACTCCCTAGCTCTGGGCTACCAGGAACCCAGGCTGAACAAGAGAACTCCCTCTAGTCAAAGCAGCAAAGAAAGGCTTTCCAAGGACACAACTTCCACCGGTAGCCCAACAGAGGGCAGGAGGGCAGGAGTTGCCTAAAACTCAAAGAGATTCCGGAGTACTGCTTGGCCAAAAGCACTGTCCCTACGGGACTCCCTCTCCAGACAGTAATCGGCCGCAAAGGTCTGGCTTGAAGACCAAGTTGCAGCCCTGCAGATGTCTACCAAGGGCACAGAGCGGAGATGAGCCACTGAGGCAGCCATTGCCCTGACACGATGGGCCGTGACCCTACCCTGCAAAGGAAGGTCAGCCGCCTTATAAGCCCAGGTGATACAGTCAGCAACCCAGATGGACAAGGTACGCTTGGACACAGCCAATCCCAACCTATTGGGGTCAAAGGAGACGAAGAGCTGAGTAGCCCTTCTATGCTCCTGCGTACGGTCAAGGTAGAAGGATAAGGCATTCCTACAGTCCAGGGTATGGACTGCTTCAGCCTGGCTAGCATGAGGCCTAGGGAAGAATGTTGGAAGAACCACCTCCTGATTGAGGTGGAAAGAGGAGACAACCTTAGGAAGGAACTTGGGATGAGTCCTGAGGACTACCCTGTTCCTATAAATCCTGGTATAAGGTCTATCACAGACCAGGGCCTGAAGCTCACTCACTCGCCTAGCCGAGGTGAGGGCTATCAGGAAGAGAGTCTTCCAGGAAAGGAAGCGTAGAGGGCAAGTAGCCATCGGCTCAAAGGGTGGGCGAGTCAGTTGCTGCAAGACCACATTCAGCTCCGACTCAGGAGCAGGATGACGGATGGAAGGCTTGAGCAAAAGCAAGCCCCTGAGAAAGCGGGACACCAAAGGGTGACCGGACAGAGAATGTCCCTCCACCAGTGAGTGGTGACCTGCTAGAGCTGAGAGGTGGACCCGAACAGAATTGGACTTAAGTCTCTGATTGGATAAGTGCAGTAAGTACTGAAGCACTACTGGCACAGTACAGGAGAAAGGATCCTCTGTACGTAGCTGACACACACAGAAAACCTTTTCCATTTGAGAGCATAGGTTTTCCTAGTGGACTGTTTCCTAGAGGCTAGGACAACCTCCTCAACTTCCTGAGGTAGGCCCCAGGGACCCAAAACTACCCTTGCAGCCTCCAGGCCATCAAATTGAGAGCTTTGAGATTGGGGTGCAGGAGGGAACCCAGCTCCTCTGAGAGAAGGTCGGGTTGTAACCCCAGAGGTAGTGGGGAATCCACTGCCAGCTGAAGCAGAAGTGGAAACCAAGGCTGCCTCGGCCACCTGGGAGCAACCAGCAGGACCGAGGCCTTGTCCTGAAGAGTCTTGAAAAGAGTTCGGGCCACCAAGGGCGTGGGAGGAAACGCATACAGGAGGCCCTGAGACGATGACATCAGAAAAGCATCTGGTGCTATCCTCAAAGGATGCGGTTGCCTGGAGCAGAACTTGGGCAGTTGCTTGTTCAGTGGACTGGCAAAGAGATCTATCCAAGGGATACCCCACTTCAGGAAGATCTTTTGAACGACCAAGGGATGCAGCTGCCACTCGTGGGGCTGCAGAATTCTGCTCAACCGGTCAGCCAGGCAGTTCTCCTGGCCTGGAAGGTACACCGCCCTGAGAAGCATGTTGTGCTTTGGGGCAAAGGAACAAAGGTCCTGAGTCTCCCGACAAAGGAGCTTGGACCCAGTCCCGCCCTGTTTGTTCACATAAAACATGGCTACCTGGTTGTCTGTTTGAATCAAGACTGAGCGGTGAGCCAGGGGCGGAGAAAAAGCCTTGAGAGCTAAGCGGATAGCTCGAAGTTCCAGGAGATTGATTTGTTAGGCTGCCTCCCAGGGAGACTAGAGGCCCTGAGTGCATTTGTCCAGACAATGAGCACCCCAGCCCCGCAGAGAGGCGTCGGTGGTGAGGACCACCGAGTATTCTGGCATTTGGAAGGGCATCCCTTTCAGCAGATTGGGTGGATGTAGCCACCAGCTGAGGGAGGCCAAAAGGGGTCTGGACACCTTTATCCTGTCTCAGGCGGCCTGTGGCTTGAGACCACTGAGTCCGAAGGCACCATTGTGCAGGCCTCATTTGGAGCCTGGCATTGGGAGTCACATGCACTGTTGAGGCCATGTGGCCCAGAGGTCTGAGGCAGAGTCTGGCGGAGACCAGGGGCTTGTTTAGAAACTGTTTGGCCACGTCCATCAGTCTTTGGGCCCTGTCTTCTGGCAAGAATGCCTTTGCCAGTTGAGAATCCAACCTTGCCCCTATGAACTCCAAGTTCTGGGAGGGGAGCAAAGTGGACTTTGCGAAGTTTATGACAAAGCCCACATTTTGAAGCAGAGCAATGGTTCTGAGTGTGGCTTGTCTGGCCTCCAGGGATGTCTGACCCCTGATGAGTCAGACGTCCAGGTAGGAAAAGACAAAGATGCCTTGATTTCTCAGGTAGGCCGCCACAACTGCCAGGCACTTGGTAAAGACCCTGGGAGCGGAGGTCAGGCCAAAAGGTAGTACTCTGTACTGATAATGGTTTCCTCCCACAATGAACCTGAGGTACGTTCTGTGGTCTGGATGAATGAGGATGTGAGTGTATGCATCCTTTAGATCTAAGGAGCATAGCCAATCTCCCTGCTGGAGGTAGGGCAGAAGTGTTCCAAGAGTAAGCATCTTGAACTTCTTTTTCTCTAGGAACTTGTTGAGGTTCCTGAGGTCCAGAATGGGTCGAAGGCCACCGGTCCTTTTGGGTACCAGAAAATACCTGGAGTAGAATCCGTGACCTTGCAAGTGGGGAGGCACAGGCTCCACCGCCCTGTCCACCAACAGACCATGAAGCTCTTGTAGAAGAAGGTCTGTGTGCAGGGGAGGCCTTGGAGGCTCCCCTGGAAAATATGGTGGAGGCAGTTGGTGAAAATGGAGGGCATAGCCCTTGTGGACTATCTCCAGCACCCAACTGTCCCCGGTGATAAGGGGCAACTAGTGGGCAAAGAGGGCGAGGCGACCTCCTGTGCAGGGTTGGGAGAGCAGTGGAGGAGAGGCTACGCTCAAGGAGTCAAAAACCCCCACCCTGCTGAGTGGTAGCAGGGGCCTGAGGCTTGGGGGTCCTCTGCCTACAGGGCCCATTACCCTGGCCCTTGGCTTGCTGACCCTGGGGGGCAGCTTGGGCAGCCTGATACTGAGGGTACTGTTTGTAGGCAGTGCCCTTCCTCGGGTAAAAGGACTTTTTACCTGAGCCCTTCTTTTTATGTGAAGGGGCAGAGGTCTTCCTCGACAGCCTTGTCCGGGTAAGGTGCTCGGTCTCGAGCTGAGCAGCCTTCTCGGTCACAGGTTTGCCAAAAAGGTTCTCACCTCGGCAGGGGACATCGACCAACTTGTCCTGAACCCATGGCTCGAGGTCCGATGACTGCAGCCACGCCTGGCGTTGAGCCGCGATGCCAGCAGCCGCAACTCGGGCCGAAGCCTCAAAGCCATCGTAGCCAGCGCGGGAAATGAACTTTGAGCATTCCCGAATCCCCGAGGACAAGGTCTTAAATCTCTGCAAGGGTTCCCCGGAGAGACCAGCAGAGAATCCGGCCAACTCCTTGGCCAGGTCTCGCAAGTACATGCCCATGTACAGCTGGTAAGACTGGACATGGCAAGCAAGCATAGACCCCTGGAAGCACTTCCTACCGACACCATCGAGGTTACGGGCCTCCCTACCAGGGGGGCACCGCGGAGTGCATCTTCTGGCTCTTCAGACGATGCATGACCGATTCCACAACCATGGAATGGTGTGGTAGCTGTGCTTTCTGGAAACCAGGGCTTTTGCGGAGTCGATAGATGGAATTGACTCGCTTGCTCAGAACCGGCCCCGAGGCCGGTGCCTCCCACATCCGGAAGAGGAGCAGTTCCAGCATCGGGGGAACCGGGACAGTCAAGGCCTCCTTCGGAGGAGAGTCATACTGTAGAGCATCAAGCTCCTCGGCTCCAGGCTCTTCCTCTGGATCGGCAGGGATAGCTAAGGCAGCGGCCATATCCCGGATGAACTCCGAGAACCTAGTGTCCTCCGGAGGGGATCTACTCCGGGGCTCAGACTGCAGTGAGTCCGACGGGACACACCGAGTCTTAAAAGTATCGGGAGACTCCTCGTCCTCCGTCTCCCAGGAGGACTCATCCGAGGAGGAGTCTGGGTCCGAACCCGCGGGGCCCCGAGGCACCAGCCCCGAAGCCGGGGACAGCGGCGTCGACACCCTCGGTCCCGAACGGGAGGTCGAGGGAGACCTCGACCAAGGATGACTTCGAGCCACGAGGGTCTCGAGTATCGGCTCGGTCTCCGGGGTTGACTTCGAAGCCGACGTCCCGGTGGTCGGGGCAGATGCACCAGACAGGCTGGCCATCAGTGCCCACTGCTGCTCCATGAAGGCAGACAATCTGCACTCCAAGGCTGTCATCCTGAGACTCAGCTCGGGAGACGCAGCAGCCACCGACTCGGGCCCTATGTCGGCTCTCTGGGAGGAGAGTCCACAAGGACTACGGGGCTTACGTGTCCAGCAGACTCTGGCACCATGCGAGGAATTTTGGCAGGCTTCTCTTGGTCCACGGGCCCGGGACGGCGGTCGTGGGTCTTAGACCTGGCCCTCGAGGGACCAGGGACCTCCTCCGACGACGCTCTCGCGAGCCGCTTCTTTCTCTTGTGTTCCCGGTCGTGGAACCCTCTGTCCGAGGAGCTTCGATGGCGCTCGGGATCGGAATCCCGAGATGTCGAGGCCTCAGACGAGGTCCAGGCCCGGCCGGAGGCTGAGTCCGAGAAAAACCTTTCCTTCTGATGCTGTCGACTTTTGAGTGCCTTGGAAGACATCTTCCCACATGGCACACACGACTTGGGGTCGTGGTCAGGGCCGAGGCACTGAAGGCAGAAGTCGTGTGTGTCGGTGAGAGACATAAGTTTCTTACACCGATCACACTTCTTGAAACCACTGGAAGCCATCGGGGAAAAAAGAGCCCCCGCGAGGTCAAAAGACCGGCCTTCCAGGGAAAAATGAAAAAAGAGGTGCGAACGCCAGCCACAAAGGGCAAAAACCGAAAAAGAAATAAGCGGGCTCGATACCGGTGTACCAAACCCGGCGGGAGGGGAACCGGTGTCGAACCGGAGAAAAATAGCGAAAAATCTCCGAAGAAAAAATCACTTTTATCTGGGAGAACAGGACACACGTCCAGTGGGCTTCTCGGAAAAAAAGAGACTGAGGTAAGATGGCACCTTTAGGCGGGAAGGGAACCGCGCATGCGTGCCAGCATTCCCAAAGGCTTTCATGGAAAGCTGGGGAAATGCTCCGCTGGGGCTTCATCGGCGCCGATGACACCCATATGTGAGGACTGACTTCCTGCTTGGTCCTGGAGAACTGTTAGTTCATTGATTCTGCTAGTGGAGTACTGTGTGGCTCTGTAACGTGCTCCCCCACATCTAATGTCAACTGTTTTTGAGTAGTTCCTACCACTTAATTGGGTTGGTGGTTCTTTTTGATAAGATTAATAAACTGGTTCGGACCTTGCTGAAGCAGCTTTAAGATTTTCTAACTGCTTCACTTTGTTTACAGGAGTCTGCCATTGCTGTATGGCAAAGGGGTTGGCTGTTTCAGATTGCTTTTAATAATAAAATAGTAAAAATATAAAAGAATTAGAAGAAAGATTGGTGAATGTTGAGTACTGTAGAAGTACTTTTCTAATATTCAATTATATTAAACGTGATTATAGGGGGAGTTTTTTAGGCCGATGATGCATATTTCTATATCTCTCCTATGGCTGTGATTAGCCGCATAGAAGGATATACCACCACCTTGAGGCCTTTTCTTCCCAAGTTTAATGTGTGCTATTTTTTGTAAGGTTGGCTGGCTCGTTCTATAAAAGGTCATTGTAGAAAATTAGAGCTTTGGAGCCAGTGTAATTGCATAGTGTAAAGGTGAAAACAGTTATTGGAGGGTTATTAGGTGTGGGAGTGTATCTGTAGCATTTGTTAACAATCCACTTTCAGTGCAGTTTTTTTGTTTTATATGAATATTCATTAGGGAATCCTGAAAACCAGGCTGGTATGTGGACCTTCAGGACTGGAAATTGATACTCCTGCTTTAAAAATTCTTACAATTTTCCCCTGTTATTTTGAATTGTCCTGCAATCCCTATGGCAAGATTTGTTTGCAGCTCTGTAGTGCACATTAACAGCTTTTGGCAAAATTTATCCTGGTTTAATCAGGAGATAAAGCAAACTACAGAGCGTGAAAACAACTTCAATTATATTTTATCACTTTTGCTTTTCTGCTCAATATAGGGCTTCAATAACTGGTCAATTCAAGTGTTAAGCTAGTTAATAGGTGATTTCAGCACCAAGCAAAAATTAAAATGCACTCAGTTCAGTACAGAAAGCTCCTCTTCTTATTAGTCATTCCTCTGATATTTTATGAAACTTACCATCTTTCTTTTTTTGGGCTAAAATTGTTACCTCCTCCCCCTTAGGAAGATCAAGCAGAAAAAGAACGGCTTCTTCTCTAATGATGTTTGTGAAGTCCACATTGTTCACCTATTTTATTAGAACAATTAAATTATGAACTCCATTAGGAAACTATGCTAAAACACATTTTATGACAAATAGATCTGCATGCAGAGAACATGCTAAAATAGTAAATCACACCTGATGAAGTGGACTTTTGGCTGAGAGCTTATGTCTCAAAACAGTCTACAAGGTACCATCAGCCTCTTAATTTTTTTTAAATACAATAGCCGATTACACTCGGAGTAATTGCATAAAGCCTTTTTTGCGCATAAAGCGTAGTTACTCACCTGTAACAGGTGATCTCCGGGAACAGCAGGAATAAGTCTTCATATATGGGTACCGTCGGCACCAATGGAGCCTGCGCGGGAACGCTCCCCAGCGTCCCAAAAGGAAAGCTTTTGGGAGCATCCCACCACGCATGCGTGCTGCCTTCCCACCCAACTACCTCTCACTTCAGTTGAGTTGAAAGCTTAGACCAAAGGAGAGAAGTAGAAGAAAAATAGAAAGAAAGAGAAAGACAACTCCTAGGGAGGTGGGTGGGTTGTGAAGACTTATTCCTGCTGTTCCCAGAGATCACCTGTTACAGGTGAGTAACTACGCTATCTCCAGGAACAAGCAGGAATGTAGTCTTCACATATGGGGACTCCCCAGCTAAAAATGCCTAGGGATGACCCCAGCATGTTGCAGATCTAAGTAAGATGGGCCATGCTTCCTCCCAGGGACCTCAGGCATCCAAGAGTGGATGGTGGGAAGGAGTTGATCTAGGAATGGAAGAGATGCTGTAGAACCGGGGTCTCAAACACGCGGCCCGCGGGCCGCATGCGGCCCGCAACCGAACTTTGTGCGGCCCGCGACGGAGGAAAAAAAAAAAACACAAACCCTGTCTTCTGCTGCTGCTGCTGCCGCCGTGGTAGCAGCACAATCAGCTGTTCGCGGTCCCTTCTCCTCAGCCCGGAAGAGCCCCGAGTCTGCTCCTTTAGCGGCGGGCTTTTCAAGATGCAAAGAGAATATTTCCCTCTCGCGCGGCTTGTCAAGCCGCGCGAGAGGAAACTACTCTCTTCGCGGCTTGAAAAGCTCTCCGCTAAAGGAGCAGACTCGGGGCTCTTCCGGGCATAGGAGAAGGGACCGCGAACAGCTGATTGTGCTGCTACCACGGCGGCGGCGGCAGCAGCAGACAGGGTTTTGTTTTTAGTTTATTTACTTGGCCGGGGGGGGGGGGGGTTAGGACTGGAAATGGGCAGATGGGGTTAGGACTGGAGGTGGTCTGATTGGGGGGGGGGCTAAGAATGAAAATGGGGTGATGGGAGGGTTAGGACTGGAAGTGGGCTGTTGGGGGGCTAAGGAATGTTAATGGGCTATGGGGGGGCGAGGACTGGAAATGGGCAGATGGGGTTAGGACTGGAGGTGGTCTGATTGGGGGGGGCTAAGACTAAAAATGGGGTGATGGGGGGGCTAAGAATGAAAATGGGGTGATGGGAGGGTTAGGACTGGAAGTGGGCTGTTGGGGGGCTTAGGAATGGTAATGGGCTATGGGGGGGCGAGGACTGGAAATGGGCAGATGGGGTTAGGACTGGAGGTGGTCTGATTGGGGGGGGCTAAGACTGAAAATGGGGTTATGGGGGGGCTAAGAATGAAAATGGGGTGATGGGAGGGTTAGGACTGGAAGTGGGCTGTTGGGGGGCTTAGGACTGGTAATGGGCTATGGGGGGGCTAGAACTGGTAATGGACTGGGGGGGTTGCTAGGACTGGAAATGGGCTGAGTAGAAGGGGGGGCTTGAACTGCAAATAACTGATGGGGACGGGGTTTTGGAATGGAAATGGGCTGAGTGGAAGGGGCTTGGAATGGAAATGGGCTGATGGGGAGGGGGGCTTGGAATGGAAATGGGCTGATGGGGAGGGGGCTTAGAAAGGAAATGGGCTGTGAGGGGAGGGAGCTAGGACTGGAAATGGGCTTAGTTGGGGGGAGCAAGGACAGGAAATGGGCTGATGGTGGGGCTAGAATAGGACTGGAATGGGCTGATGATGCGGGGACTAGAAGGGAGCAGATGCTGGGTGGGGCTGAAACTACAAGGGAGCTGATGTTGGGGGAGGATTAGAATGGGATAGGGCTGGGAGAGTAAAATGGAGAGGGGAAAAAATATTTTGTGTGGGAGGGAAGAAAAATCTACAATTGGCCAGGTACTGGGTGAGTAAGTGTGGATTGAGAATGGAGGGGTAAAATTTGAGTGGATGAAATAGGAATGAGGAAAGAGCAAAAGGAAAAAGATTAGTATGTTAAAGCAGATGCAGAGAGAGAAAGGAAAAAAAACTAGAAGAGAGAAGAAAGTACAAATGGACAGCAGACCATGGAGAGTTAGCAGAAGACACCAAGAAACCAGAAGAAAGTGGCTGGCACAATTGCAACTGAAAAAAAAATGCACAAAAGGTAGAAAAATATCTCTTTATTTTGAATTAACTGGAATATGTCAGCTCTGGGAAATGTGCATCATTAACGTCTGTGCTTTATTTAATACAAGAGGAAATTAATTTATAGTTTTATTTCTACAGTGTTGTTGTACATTCCAAGTTTGGCTTTTGGGGTTCCCAGTTTAATTATTGTCTTCCTGTTTCTAAATTTTGATTCCTTGTTTGGTGATGGTGTATGTTCTGCATGTGTAACTGAGCTGAGGTATTCTGTTTATGTAATTCCTATTTGACATTGCCACTTGTTCTCTTTCCCCAGTAGGTCATGTATTGTTATTCTCTGAAATGTATTGGTTTAATATTTGCAGTGTTGCCTTTTGATAGTTAGGGTATGGTGCTTTGTGAGTCCTGGTAGTGCTGTTACGATACGGTGGGTTTGCTATGGGTTCTAAATGGGTAGTGTTTGTAGTAGTTCCTAATGTGCCTGGCGGTTGGCACTGGATTATAGTAATGTAGAAATCTTTTAGTCTTTCTTTATCCATACGCTCATTAAGAGGCATGTTTACTAAAAGTTAGTTTATGGTAACATTATGCAAATATTTATGCAAATGAGGTCCCTTATGCAAATTAGGCCTGCGTCTTGTGCGGCCCCCGGGTTACTTTACAAGTCCTCATTTGGCCCTCAAAGCAATTTGAGTTTGAGACCCCTGCTGTAGAACATCCTGACCGAACAAGGCATCCCGACGGGAGTCCTTGTCTAAACAATAGTGGGCAGTGAAAGTATGTACAGAAGCCCAAGTTGCTGCTTTGCAGATCTCATCAATAGCAACTGAACGAAGATTAGCTGTTGAGGCTGCCATGGCTCTGACATTATGAGCCGTGACATGACCTTCAAGAAGGATTCCTTTACTCTGATAGGTAAAGGAAATACAGTCTGCAATCCACTTAGAGAGAGTTCTCTTAGTGACTGGAAGTCCTAAATGACTAGAATCAAAAGACAGAAAAAGTTGAGAAGACTTTCTAAATGGCTGAGTTCTCTGAAGATAAAAAGCCAGAGCCCGCTTACAACCTAAGATATGAAGATTTCTTTCCAAGCTGGAGGCATCAGGCCTAGGAAAGAAGACTGGGAGATAAACCGACTGGTTTAAATGAAAAGGTGATATCACCTTTGGCATAAAGCACAGTTACTTACCTGTAACAGGTGATCTCTGGGAACAGCAGGAATAAGTCTTCACATATGGGTACGTCGGTACCGACGGAGTCTGCGCGGGAACGCTTCCCAGCGTCCAATCAAAGAGCTTTTGGAAGCATCCCACCACGCCTGCGTGCTGCCTTCCCGCCTTTCCCAACTGCCTCTCCTCAGTTAAGTTTTAAAGCTGAGACAAAGAGAGAGAGAGAGGAAAGGAAAGATAGAGATACAACTCCTGGGGAGGTGGGTGGGTTGTGAAGACTTATTCCTGCTGTTCCCAGAGATCACCTGTTACAGGTAAGTAACTGTGCTATCTCCAGGAACAAGCAGGAATGAGTCTTCACATATGGGGACTCCCAAGCTGAGATGCCTGGAGTTCCAGCATGTCATAGGTTGGAACATGCTATCCCCACAACACCAGGCATCCTGAGGATGGAGGGTAGGAGTTGAAGAGAGAAAGGTGCTGTAGAACAGTTAACCTAGCATAGAATTGCAGACAAGGAGTCCATGTGTGGACAATAATTGTCATCAATGATATTGCAAAGAAAAAATATTGCAATATGGACCTCCCCTAACAGGACTTCAGAGAAGTATGGAGGTTCATGGAACCTACTGGGAAACCCAGTAGAGGAACCTCGAGAAGGACCTCACTGTAAGTGGAGGTAGTAAACCTGTAGGAAAAGCAATGGAGGTCAGAATCCTAAAAGGTAACAGGTAACCCCAGTAGGAAAAACTGGGGTAGTACAAAAACGGTGGGCCTTCAGTGGAAGGCTTTATGGTAAAAGCCGAACTGTTTTGGCAGGAGAGTGGCTCACTCTTAAGAACAAAAGAGAAAGGCTAACCGATTTGGACAAACAGGCCCAGTCCTTGTGGGGAGAAAGGGTATGGGAACCCCTTGTATCCCAAAAGAAAGGACAAACGCCGGAGGCGTTAGAGCCTGTGATTAGCTGAAGATCCGCAATGTCTCTCCTAACTGAAGTCAGCTGGGAGAGATATTGAAATATGGAGAGCTTCAGAGGTACCTAACCTTAAGGTTATGGTAGGTGTTAACTACCACCAAAGTGGTTGTGAGTGTAGGACCCCAAAACATGCTGGATAGTATAAGTATGGGTAAAGCCCATCTGTCAGAATCATATAGCTATATGAGCCTCGACAGTCAGGTAGATAAAGCAGAATACATATCTACCGATAGTAAAATATCTCGACAGATATATATATAGATATATAGATATACAGATATATATATATATAGATATATAGATATACAGATATATATATATATAGATATATAGATATACAGATATATATATATATAGATATATAGATATACAGATATATATATATATAGATATATAGATATACAGATATATATATATATAGATATATAGATATACAGATATATATATATATAGATATATAGATATACAGATATATATATAGATATATAGATATACAGATATATATATAGATATATAGATATACATATATATATATAGATATATAGATATACATATATATATATAGATATATAGATATACATATATATATATAGATATATAGATATACATATATATATATAGATATATAGATATACAGATATATATATAGATATATAGATATACAGATATATATATATATATATATAGATATACAGATATATATATATAACTATAGATATATGAGAATATATCTATAGTGAGATATGAAGAGCATAAAATACACACAAATGATAGACAGACATCTGTAAGATGTGTTATAGGTATGAATATATAGGCCTCTATATGGAAGTCTGCAAAGAAGCAGACAGATATGCCTACAAAAAGGTATTCACATAGGAAAATGTGGAGAGGAAAGATTCATCTAATAACAAGAAGGTGGAACCTACTTGAGAAGATATATAGAGAATCAATTCCCACTGGTTATGGCTACAGGGATGCTAGATAGTAGAATAAAAAGGATGGTTACGTGAAAAGCAGAGGATGATATCAGTCTGCAACCAGCAAGACCCGAGTATTCTAGAACTCTAGCATGGTACGTGAATAGAAGATGCATAGAAATGAGATACCATGCTGACCTGCTTAAGGGCAAAAAGGTATCATGCGTTCTTACCATGAGGACGAGCTGGAAGGAGAAAAACATATTCCCTATTGGAAATACTATGGACCAAAACAGGGAATTAGCTACTCCTTAAGCTTTCACGTAAGAGGAGGCCTATGTCCTTTATATTAAAAAGGAGAACTTTTCTAGTCATGGGCGACATGACTGAAAAAGCCTTTTTCAACCATCTAGTATAGCTGTTGGAGAAAAAGCCCCCATGCTCTCTAGCAAGGGCCCATAGTGGAGAGCTTCTCTGTAGAATTGCAGAGAGCATGATGCAGGAGAATGAGGAGACAGAACTGGCTGCAGGAGAGCCAGTACCTATGTCAATTATGCTGCCAAACCCAGGGGATGGAGATGGCAGAAAGAGAAGACAATCCAACAAGCTTGTAGTGAAAATATTTCCAAGACAGATGACAGCACTGACTTGGAACCACTACTAAGACCAGACAGAATGTTAGTGGAGGACAAATCTGGTTGCTGATAGACAAGAACCAGTGGTCCAACATTAAGGCTCCTGCATTGGCAGCTGCTTGCCAGACAGCAGAAGAATGGTACTGTTTAAAACAGAAAGAACAGGCAAAACAAGAGTAGAAACTCTGGACGTGTCTGATGAACTGCTTCAAAGCAAGATTGAAAAAGAGGAGTCAACTCAGAGAAGAGAACTCCACACTGGAAAAGTAAGAAAACTAGAGAGGCTGAAGAAAAAGCCCTCCAGTGAAGCAATACCGCTCTTACAGAGGAAAAACCTGGTAAGAGGGTAAAGAGAATGGAGCTGAAGAAAACTTACAAAGTAGTAAGTTTATAGAAAGGAAAAAAGGCATGCTGGCACAGGAAATTATCGTTTGATAGTGGATAGACCTCTTTCCCTAGCAGGAAAAAGAGGAGAACCCTGTGACCTAGAAGCATGAACATCCTGACAGCTCACAGAACATAGAAAGAATGGATGTCTTTCGGGAAAAGATCCATGTTTAGGTTTTAGAATAACAGCAGTGGATTGCCTCTATTGAAAAGAAGCAACTGCAGATTCTAATCCCAAGAGTCACAAGCATCTGATGGATTGATTAGAAACCCTGTGGTTGCTGGGTTTGCTGAGCCTGGCGAGAGGTTGAACTCTGCAGACCTGGACGATGCTTCCCCTGTTTGGGAACATCTGTATGATGGGCAGATGATGCATAAAACCACCTTCTCCTATGGGAAGAAAGTTTGGCAGGACATTTCCTACCTACTGGGACAGAAGAAGGTGCAGAACTGCCCCTAGGAACAGGTAAGTCAGTGGAGAACTGAGTAACCTGACGTAAAGACTCCTTGTTGAAAAGATTGTCTCCAGTGCAAGGAGTATGTCCCAGTCTATGCTGTGCCCATTTGTCCAAGTCTGAAGCTTGGAGCCAGGCTCTACGTCATGCCCCTATAGTTATAGCAGAAGTCCTGCTGACAGACTCAAAAGAGTCCAGGGAAGCACGAGTAAGAAACCAAGAGATATTCTGGAGATGCTTGAGCAGTGAAGAATAGTCTGCACTCTTGGACTCTGGAAGGGAAGGAGTCAAAAATGTAATTGCTTTGTGACCTCCTCAAGAGATAGACTCATATAGAAAATATATGAGAGAATTCTTGCAGAAAGCATAGATGTCTTGAAGGTTTGACGTGCAAAGGCATCAAGTGTCTTAGACTCACGACCTGGCGGATAAGAAGAGTGCTTTTTCTTGCTCTTTACCCGCCTCATTGCTGATTCCACAACTATGGAATGATGAGGAAGTTGAGTCTTTTGAAACCCTGGAGAGGGGGGCACCTGATATAAGAGATCAGTTGCTCTGGAAGGTGGGGGTACCCTTAAAGGTGTTTCCCACATTCCTAGAAGGAGATCCTGCAAGGAATGATGCAAAGGAAGCATTATGTTCTCCTTTGCTTTGGTAGAAAGAGTCCTGTGCAGGATCATGCCCTGGGATAGGAATGGCAAGAGATCTTGCTATATCCAGGAGGAAACTCTGAAAAGAGGGTTCCCCAACAGGAATTTCCCTTGGACAGGGTAGATCTGAAGAACTAGCCTGAGCACCGACAGAGCTATCCAGATATATAGGAATAGAAGATCCTGCACAGTGCAGTGTGGAATGCTTAAAGGATGGTCGCCGGTACTGGCTGTCAGTAGCAGCGACCGTCATTACCACATTGTCCATGCCAGGTATCGACTCCAAGCTTGGCATAGAAGGGAGCGATCCTGTTGAAAAAAGCATGGTAGGAGTTGGCCATGATGCTACTGTGGATACCGGTACCGATGCCAATACCGGTACCGATGTCGGAGTCGAGCCCGACAAAGACATCGGAGCAGTCATCGGTGACAGTTCAATCGGTACCGAGGTAACCGAAAACGTCCGGATGCTATCCTCGGTACCGAGGCACCAGTATTGATCGGTGTCGGTACCAAAGTGTATTGGTGCCGAGTCTTCCAGACTAGACAGCGATTCAAAACTCAGCATCGATAAACGAAGTATGGAAGGCACTGACCATAAGGGTAATGAGGACATCGGCACCGACTTCGGTACCGTGTCTGATACCGGTGAATGAAGGTCAGCTAGTGGCAACTCAATCGGCCTCGGGGGAACCGAGAGTTGCGGATCCGAATCATCGGAACCGAGCCTTCGGTACCGCCGAGAGTTGGTACCAAGGCGAGTCGGTACCCAGTCCTCCAGGCTGGAGATCGATTCCAGACTCGGCATCGAAGGAAGCGAGGCTATCGATGCACGTCTGGAGGGTACCGACGTCGGTGGTAGTATCGGTACTGGTACCGATAATGAAATGTCAGTCTGGAGTGTATCCACCGGTCCCGAAGGCACCGAGGATGCCAGATGACCATCCCTGGTGAGGAGTGTTTCATCCAACACCAGTGCCGATGTCGGGGTATCAGTACCGCTCGAAGCGGATGCCACCACCGGACACGGCTCAGGTATGTTCTGTGAGGGGTGAACCCCAGGAACAACCTGAAACCCCTTATAGGCTTTGGAGACCGAAGACTCCCGCCGGGGTTTTGAAGCCAGTGGGCCCTCAAGGGCAAGGCCAGAGCCGTCTACATGCTGTGCATGAGACCTACCACTCGAGGGCTGGCTAGTCTTAACAGACTGTTTGTGGGTTACCTGATCCTGTGTAGAAGAAGAAAGGGACAGTGCCCCGAAGCTGGAGAGAAACCGTGTATCGAGGGAACCTCGATATTGAAGACCTCTTCTCACCAAACTGTTGTCAGGACCCAAGCAGGTTAGACACCGACTTTGAGGGTCTAAAAATAAAGTTGTACCGCCACAGTTTGAACATTTCTTGGAGAAAGTGGCTGGCGGTTCCATGAAGGAAAAAGAAGAGGCCTAAAAGGCCTAAGACACCGTGAGACACTATGAAGAAAAAATATTCCTTGAAAAAGGAAGATTTTACAAGAAAAGAAAAGAAAACACCGGCGGTACCGGTGGCGTCGTGAAGACAGCCGCGACCACAAGAAAACTAAAGAAATAAAACAAGAATTTTCTGCGGTGACAGGAGGACGTCCTGCCGGCTCCGTGGAAAAACGAAAACTGAGGAGAGGCAGTTGGGAAAGGCGGGAAGGCAGCACGCAGGCGTGGTGGGATGCTTCCAAAAGCTCTTTGATTGGACGCTGGGAAACGTTCCCGCGCAGACTCTGTCGGTACTGACATACCCATATGTGAAGACTCATTCCTGCTTGTTCCTGGAGATTCATACGACCTCTGTCTCGGAAGCTTGACGAGTGTTTTGGGGATGAGGGGAATGGGTGAGAAGGCATAGAGGAAGTCCTGACCCCAGTGAAGGAGGAAGGTATCCCTTGCCTGGCAATTGCAAGCCGGAATCCTGGAACAGAACCGGGGAAGTCTGGCATTCAGTGGACTTGCAAAGAGGTCTATGTCTGGAGTCCCCCAGATGTGAACTATCTTTGTCACCTGGTCTAGGTGGAGAGACCATTCGTGAGGCAGCAGTACTCGGCTGAGTTTGTCTGCCCAAAGGTTTTGAATGCCTGGAAGATATACCACGAGAAGGTGGATTTGATGCTCTCTGGCGAGGGCCCAAAGTCGTAAAGCTTCATTGCATAATGACAGAGAGACTGTTTCACCCTGCTTGTTCACATAGAACATGGCTACTTGATTGTCCGTTTGGACTAGGACTGTCTTGTAGCTGGAGCTGGGCATGGAATACTCGAAGAGCTAAATAGATTGCTCTTAATTCCAGGAGGTTTATGTGAAGGCAAGCCTCCTGTGGAGTCCAGGTGCCCTGGGTAGAGAGATGATGCAGGTGTGCTCCCCAACTCACCTGTGATGCATCTGTTAGGGTGGCCTGGAATAGGGGTTGTTGGAAAGGAGACACCACTAAAAGATTCTCCAGTGATTGCCACCATTGGAGGGACAAGATCAGCCAATGAGAGTTTGCTATCTTGTCTGACAAACGTCCTGTGGCCTGTGTCCACTGTGTGGATAGGGTCCACTGGGCTGCTCGCATGTGGAGGTGAGCATAGGGAACTACATGAACTGTGGATGCCATGTGTCCCGGTAACTGTAGCAGTTCTCAAGCAGCTAGGGAGGATTTTCCTGCTGCTTGAGAAAATAGTTGTACTATGCAAAGACACCGGGCCTGTGGAAGGAAAGCCCTTGACTGTCTGGTATCTAGACGGGCTCCTATGAACTCCAGAGACTGGGAAGGAACAAGTTGGGATTTTGGGAAGTTTATTACCAATCCCAAGTATTGGAGGATTCGCATTGTGCGAGACAGTGCAGAGCTGGCCTCTGCAACCATGGGGGCTCGAATGAGCCAGTTGTCCAAGTAAGGGAAGACGAAAATCCCTAGGGTTCGCAGGAATGCAGCTACTACTGCCATGCATTTCGTGAATACTCTTGGTGTGGAAGCCAGACCAAAGGGAAGAACCCTGTATTGGAAGTGTTTTCCCTTGAAAAGGAATTGTAAGAATTTCCTGTGATCTGGATGGATCAGAATGAGAGTATATGCATCCTTTAAGTCTAGAGAGCAAAGCCAATCCTGACTTTGAAGGTATGGCAGAAGAGTTCATAGAGAAATCATTTTGAAATTCTCTCGGAACAGGTATTTGTTCAATTCTCTGAGGTCTAGAATGGGTCTGTGTCCCCATGTTTTCTTTGGAATAAGAAAATAGGGGGAGTAGAACCCTGTGCCCTGCTGGAGAATGGGTACTTCCTCTTTTGCCCCTTGGGCAAGAAGTGTTGAGACCTCGTGATCCAACAGATTGTCTGCAGATGTCTGGGAATTGAACTGCCTTAAGATTGTAGGAGGGGGCATGCTGTGAAAATGAAGCTTGTACCCCTCTCCAACAATGGACAGAGTCCAATTTTCTGCTGTTATTTGGTGCCATCTGTTGGCAAAATGACACAGCCTGCCTGGAATATTTAGGTGTTCTGGACCCCTCAGAGGCAGGAAGGCTAAGCTCTCTAGGAAGGAGTCAAAGCCCTTGAGGGGGCTGAACCTGCGGAGCTGGTTGAGCTCTCGGGCCTTTTGGCTTCTTCTGCTGTTTGAATTGCTGTTGTCCCTTTTGGTCAACTTGACTGTGAGTTTAGCTTTGCTGGGTATAGGATGGATAAAACTTCCTCTTTTTGCTGAAAGAGGGTTTCTTATAGGGGTTCTTTTTGGCTGGAGTGGCTGTAGATTTTGACAATCTATCTAAGATGATATTGTCAGCATCTATCTCATTAGCCTTTTCCTGCCAATTCTTGCCAAAGAGGTTTTCTCCTGTGCATGGGATGTTGCTTAATTTATCCTCTACCCAAATCTCCAAGCCTGATGCCTGAAGCCAGGCAATCCGTCGTGCACCAATGGCAATAGCAGAGGTTCTGCTGATGCATTCAAAGCAGTCAAAGGCTGCATGATTCACAAACCTGGAGACATCTTGAGCATGCCTGACAAGAGTAAGGAAGTCTTGTCTGTCATCTGGGAGAAGTGGGCTCATAAGCTCCAAGTCTCCTGTGACCTCCTTGAGGAACATACCCATATATAAAATATATGAGCTGATCCTAGCTGAAAGCATGGAAGCTTGAAAAGTTTGACGCCCAAAAACATCAAGAGTCCTGCATTCACGACCCGGAGGATTGGATGCATGTCTCTTTGCACTTTTCATCCTACGCATGGCTGACTCCACTACCATTGAATGGCGTGGCAGCTGCGTCTTCTGAAATCCAGGACATGGTGGAACTTGATACATGGTATGAAGTCTCCTAGAATGAGGAGATGTGGTCAAAGGTGTCTTCCACATTCTGAGCATCAAATCATGAAGAATTTCATGAATGGGCGGAGTGGCTGCCTCCTTTGGAGCCTTAGGATATTGGAGAATTTCCAATTCCTTTGCTTTAGGTTCCTTGTCAGGAGCTACCATGATTGAAAGGCCTTTGGCATCACCACAAATAAAATCTTGAAAGGACATGTCCTCCGGAGGCGACATTCTGCGTTGGGGAGAAGAAGAGTCTTCCGGGAGAAACACTCTGGTACCGGCAGAATTATCAGTCATCAGAATCGGAGGATTCGAAGTATCTCTGATCACGGTGTTCATGTAAGGCACGGTCCCGGTATCGATCGAAGTCGGTACCGAGTTGATCCGGTACCGATCTTTCGATGCCAGCCAAAGACAGCATGGGAAGAATTCCCACTGCGGCCAGTACCGTCGGTGCCAGTACTGGTATCTGTACCAGTGTCAATACCGGAATCGGTACCGGTGCCCGTTGAACCATCGGTGTCAACGGTACCACAGCTGTAAGAAGAGCTGCAATACTACGCTCGATAGCGAGAAATCTCTGGTCTATCGATGCTGCCAATGCCTGCATATCGGTACCAGTGAAGGCGGCCGGGATCCCCGAGCATGGCACCAGTAGTTCTGTCGAGGCCGAGGCTTCAAGAACATCCTGGAACCCTGTTAATGCTTTGGAGGCCGAAGCCACCCGCCGGGGATGTTTTGCCGGTGTGTTTCCCTCAAGGGCAATGCCAATGGCCTCTCAATCCTTTGCAGGAGAGCTACTCTTTGAGGACTGGCCTTTATGCTTAGTTACCTGAGATCTATGGGAGGAAGAGGCGGCTCTTGAAGACGTCGATGCAATGGACCTGGCATCCGAAGAAAAGAAGGTACCGAGCTTTGCAGCCCGGTTCTGTCTTCCTCTTTTAATCATCCCCATACAAGAGAGACACTCAGATGGAGAATGGTCAGGGCCTAAACATTTAAGACACCAGTCATGGGTGTCGGTGACGGAAATGGTACCGCCACACTTAGTGCATTTTTTAAAACCACTAGCTGTTTTTTTCCATCTTTAAGGAAAAATGGGGCCTAATGCCCAAAATGGGGCCTAGCACCGAAAAAGAAAAGTTTCTGAAGAGAGACAATTCAGAGTTTTTGTTTTGTTTTTTAAAGAAGAAAAGAAAAGAAAAGAACCGGCCGTACCTGTAGGCGTCGTGCGGAGGCAAACGCGACCACAAGAAAACGATTAAAGAAGAAATTTTCTGCGGTGACAGGGTACGTGTCCTGTCGGCTCCGCGGAAAACGAAGAACTGAAGAGGGACAATTGGAAAGGCGAGAAGGCAGCGCGCATGTGCTGAGGGATGCTCCCAAAGCGTTCCTATTGGATGCTGGGGAGCGTTCCCGCGCAGGCTCTGTCGGTACCGGCGATATCCATATGTGAAGACTACATTCCTGCTTCTTCCTGGAGATACAGGGCTCCCTGCACATAGAATAAGGTTGTGCGGGGAGATCTGTTAATGGGCAGGAGGCGGAAGGCCAGAGGTGTGAGGGCAGGCAGTGGGCGGCACCATGACCCCAGATATACCTCTGGATGTTGGGGGATGCCGGAGACGAAGCAAGAAAAACAGGTGATGGGGTGTCCCGCAGCCTGACCCTGGCCATGGAAGGTCTGATCAGGTGTCGGGCTGCGAGGAATGAAGAGTCTGCTGTTGTCACCAGGAAAGCAGCTCCTGCATGGAGTCATGGCAACGTGACGCCATGGCACTGCAGCTTCATGCAGGAGCCAGGCTGAGCTAGCTGGGGATGTGGCTGGACGTCTGGGGTGCCTGAATTGGGGCACGTCCCAGATGTCCAGCCACTATGCCACAATTCTGCTCCCATGGGGCTGCCTAGCTCCCAAATGAGCATAATCAGGGACGCACAGGTTTGAATTGGCCTCATGGAGTACACAAAAATCAGCATGTGTGCTATTGAGGCTAGTTTTGGGAGACTATTTTATAAAAAGGCATATGGGCATCCATGTTGGTTGTACAAAATAGGTGCCTTTTGAACTTCTCATAATAAGCATCCTGTTATAAAGTTACCCACTTTATAAACTCTCTTCAAATAAATGTTTGAGCTGTATTAAGAAAAATTGTGAAAAACATTTTCTTATAGTTTAGAGTATTAAAAAAACAAAATAAAACAGTCAAGGTTCTCCTCAGAAGCTGATGAAATAAGGAGCAGCCAGTCCCTATACAGTTTACAATACTAAACAGGAACTGGTCCATTCACTGAGGAGAGACTAATCATTCCAGACATTAAATGTAGATTTGTGTGAAGACAGACAATGCAAAACAATGCAAGGTACCACAGCTTTGTGTGCATATTTTTCAATCTATGCACCTCATTTTAAATGCTTCAATACTTCACATTCTGATCTAGCTAGGCAAAATACTATTTAAATATACTTTTTTTGTTGGAGATACCAACCCAGTGAAAGGAACCCAGTCCAGACACCATCGTGGTAACTCTGTTTTAATAAATATCTATTACAAAAAACAGCTTGTCATTTGTACTTAGCTGTAGCATTAACGTCTTTTCAGGCTGTACAAAACACCACCAGAGTCAACAACGACGTGACATGTTTCAGGTATAGAAAATCCTTTTTTCCCCTGCTTCAGGTTAATCGACATTCGGTCAGTCTCCAGCCGCAAAAGTTTTTTGTGAAAACGCCTTAAATATCATGGCACTGCAACTTCTCGCACAGTTGATTTCTGCAACTACAAATTAAAGGAAATTTGAACATAGGGTTTAACCAATCAAAAAGAGGGGGAGGTCCCACCAATCAGAGACCCCGTCCTCTATGAAGGGTTGTGGTATCCCGCTTGACCTTAAATAATTGTATACCAGTCCAACTGCATATTCAAACCCTTGAGGTGGACTGTATCCAAACAAAAGATCCAGCGCTGTTCCAACTTCTGCCCTTCTGTATTTTGCAAACAATACAGGCGATCTCCACCTCGAGGATCTACCGGTACATGATCCAACACTCTCCAATGGAGAGACTCAAAGGTATGTGCTTTTTCTATACAATGATCCACCATTGGCGCTGTCAGAGTCCTTGTCCGGAGACGAGACGCATGCTCACTCAGTCTTATTCGAAATGGTCTGTGGCCAACATAGTAGAGTTGGCAAGGGCAAACATTCAAATAGACCACAAACATAGTAGAACAACTGGTCCGCCAACGAGAGGAATAAGTCTTCAAAGTATGCAAATCTGTCCATTCAGGGCCAGAAAGTGAATTTTCACAAAAAATGCAAGCCTCACAAGGGTAATATCCTTTTATTTCATGTGAAATAGTAGGGCAATCTTGCAGAGTCGTGGTCTTCATTACCAAATCACACAAGTTTGCCTTACGAGAATAAGCCATCTGCAAACGTTTATCACGAAAGCAGGAATGTAACCCCAAAATGGGCCAAAAGCGATGGAGGTTTAGCCACTGATGCTGTTCCTTTAGTATAGGGGAGAACCCCTGTAATAGCATCCTGTTGTAATATGCGCATAGTTGCCTCAAACAGCCACTCTCTATGTGTAAACTGGGCTCTTTTATATGCCGTCTTCATCACTCTCAATGGGTAACCTCTAGATAATAACTGCGAGCATAATTCTGCTGCATGTAATTGAAAATCCTGCAATGTTGAGCAATTCCTCCGTAACCGTAAAAATTGTCCATAAGGTAAACCTCGTTTCAATGCCTGTGGATGAAAACTGTCAAATTGCAACAAAGTATTTCGCTGTAAGCCTTTCGATACAAAGATGTAACAAAACCTGTAGACGTAAGTAATAGTGATATCCAAAAACTGTATTTGTGAAGTCTCAACTTGTGCAATAAATTGTATATTCGGTTTATGAACGTTAAGAGACACCAAAAAAGAATCCAATTCTGTTCTATAACCCATCTTCAAGAAAAAAATATCACCCAAAAACCTATGCCAAAAAAGAACTAATTTAAACAAAGGATGAGAATAAACGTAAAGTTCCTCAAAACAAGCCATATAGATAGTTGCAATCGAAGGGGCTACTGTAGCACCCATGGCTATACCAAATATTTGTAAATAGTACTGTTGCCGAAAAAGAAAAAAGTTATTATTTAATATCAGATCTAATAAATCCAACAGAAACCTTCTGGAGATTCAATCTGGCAAATCTAACAGATAGTCAAACAATGGAGGACCTCTGTTTGATCAATATTAGTATATAAAGCCTGGACATCCAATGTGACCAAGTAAGTGCAAGGAGATATGTTGTTGCAAGTAGATAACACAGGTACACTAAAAAAATTTTTTTTTTAAACTGCCTCTAATGTTTCGATTGATTTTTACATTTTTTGGTGCGCTGAATCCAAATCTGGTAACCAATTTGCTCCATCACCTACAGATTTTTTGCTACATTGGGTTAGCAGTTTGAGGTGAACGTTTCAGATTGAGTGCGATCGAGATAAAAGTTTCTTGGATGAATTCTTTATACTAATTGTTTAGTAGTTATTCAAATAAGAATAAAGAAAATTGTAACAAGGCAGCACATAAGAATAGAGTAATGTCAACAAAACACACTGTGATGGTAGCAAAATTGTCTGCACTTTAAACAGCCACATACATGTGCACAAACATTGAGCATATAAGAGCGAGGTTAGACACAAAGCAAAGAAATGTGCAAAAAATGTTGTACAGGTATGTATGTAAGAATAGAAAACGCAAACCGCACCATTGCAATACATGAAGACAAACACCCGATGGTGTGAAAATAAAATTTTAATAAATGAGATCCGACACTGTGGTAATAACTAGCAAATTTTTATTTCAAAGTTTAGTAAAAACACGATATTTGTCAACACAGTTTAGATTTTAAAGTCATTCTTGGGTCAATCAATCTCCTGGTGGGCCCGTTTCTTCTTCCCCCGAATGCTTCTCTTGGTGCGCTGCTTGGCGTATTTTTCATCTGGGGTTTCCCACAGCAGCAACCAGCAGAAATCAGCCATCATAGTGGTGTTCCATCTTCCTTGGTACCTTCTCTCTGCGTCCTTGATGTCCTGGTGAAACCTTTCACCTTGTTCTTCACTGTACGCCCCCAAGTTTTCGGGAAAATAGTTCACATGGGAGTGCAAGAAATGGACTTTCAGGCTCATGTTACAGCCTTGTTCTTTGAAGGCATTGAGCATCCTGGCAACAATATCCTTATAGTTCTCATCCCGCCTGTTCCCCAAGAATTTGAGAACAACATCCTTGAAGGAATCCCAGGCTTCTTTTTCCTTCTCAGACATCGTTTCAGCGAATGCTCCATCTGAAATGAGTTTCCTTATATCAGGGCCAACAAACACTCCTTCCTTTAGCTTTGCTTCCGAAAGTCGGGGGAACTTTGAGCAAAGGTACCGAAAGCACTCACCATCTTTTGGAAGGGACTTGATGAATTGCTTAATGAGACCCAACTTAATGTGGAGAGGTGGTAATAGAATTTTATCACGAGGTACCAAGCTCTCACGAAGAACATTTTTCTCACCGGGTCTCAAATACTCCCGAATTGGCCAGTCTTTTTTCCCCCAGTGTAGGTCGCGGGCCCGGCTATCCCACAAGCAAAGGAAGCAGGGATATTTGGTGAAACCAGATTGCTGCCCTAATAGCATGGATAGAATTTTAAAGTCTCCACAAATCATCCACTTATGCTCATCATAACGAATCTTCTGAAGAATCAGGGCCAAATTCTCGTATTTTTCTTGGAGAATAACAGAGTGAGCAATAGGAACTGAAGCGAATGTGTTGCCATTATGAAGAACACCTTTTATGCTGTCTTTTGACGAATCAATGAACAGCCGCCATTCAGCAGGATCATACTTGAGTTTAAACTTTTCCATCACTCCGTATATATCGTTGCAAAATACCAAATCTTCCTCTTTGCTGAAATACTTCAAAAATTGTGTCTCGCGGTTGCGGTACCAATAAAAAGTTGTTCCTGGTGACAATAGATTTTTCTGTTTAAGCCGAGAACCTAGCAGTTGGGCAGCATCTTTTGGGAGTCCTAAATCCCGGACTAAATCATTCAATTCAGCTTGAGAGAAAAGTTCAGGTTTCGGATCTGGTTCAGTTTCAAACTCGGAAGTACTGGACTCATCGGGAAAAGCCATCTGATGAGTCTCATCATGATCAGAACCGTCCACACAAATATGATCCAAAGATTTTGGTGGTTCAGGCACAGGTACTTCGTTGCTATGAGGCATAGGCCTAATTGCTGAGGGAAGGTTGGGGTAACTTATTACGTTCTTATTTTTTAAGTTGTATCCCTTCACAATGCAAGAGCAAAAATAGCAGTCACTGCTGTGGTCTCTTTGTTCACGCCACATCATAGGTATTCCGAAACGAAATGCTTGTTTTTTACCTTTCATCCATAAGCGTAGATCTTCCTCACATGTCTTGCACACTTTATTAGGAGCCCACGGTTTGTCTTGATCGCCTAACTTCAAACCGAAATAGGCGAAATATACTTTTTTAATAAATGCAGAAATGTTCCTCTGCCGCTTTTTCACGGTATATTCCCCACCAATAAAACAAAAACTGTCCGGAGAGTTGACGCAACCTCTGGCTCTGTGAGCCATCACAAATACATAGCACTGCAAACTACAACTGTAGTGAACCACTTCGGAATAAAGCTGGATTACGACTGAGCAAACAAAAGGTAATAATGAACTTGCAAGAAACTGAAATTTGACAGGAACGTTCATGTCGCAACCACCGTGTTTGAGCGAGCGAACGAGGCGAGGCGAGGCGAACAGGAAAGAACATGCGCCAGCGCGAGTACTGGATTTAGGCCCCCGCCTCCCAATTGTCCTGTTAATGTATAAAATGAATACAAAACACTCTAAAATATCATGAGGGAGTGTTTCTAGTTAGTTAACCATTACAACCTCTATTTTGGGCCAAGAAAATAAACTGCAGTCGGCTAAAAAGAAATTATGTGAACATTCCTTATATGGGTAAGAAATCTAATTTTGCAAGAAAACGTGACGTGATGGAACATTTTGGCTATTTTTCCTGGATTCAGCACCCCAAAATCTATAGGAATCAGTTGCAAAACTGGAGGCAGTTTTTTGGTAGTGTACCTGTGTAATCGTTTCAAAAAATCACTCGTGTCCCTAATATAAGAGGGCTCTTTGGCTGCTGCTGGCTGTAAAAAAATATCACAAAATTTAGACAGCGGTTCCAATAAGGAATCTCTGCATGACACTATAGGACACCCAGGGGGATTATTTAATGTCTTGTGAATTTTGGGAACTAATTAGAACACCGGAATTTTGGGATGTTTAGTCACCAAAAAATCCGACTCCCTCTTAGTAATCCAATTGCATAAAAAAGCATGAGAAATCACAACCCGAATTCGCTCTTGAAGTTCAGCAGTGGGATCGGCTATCAAAATATAGTGCTTACAATTAGTAGGGTGTATATCTATTTCACGCTGATATTGGTCTTGAGAAAGAAGCACCATCGCACCCCCTTTATCTGCTCTTCTGATTACCAAATCAGCCTTAGCCAACTGTTTTAGAGCTGTATGTTGTGCACCCGATAGATTATTATGAAGAAGTGGCATCTGATCTTCTACCAGTGATAGCGCCCGTAACACTAAGTCCTGAAAGGTGGAAATAGCCGCATCCAGTTGACCTGGGGGCTGCCACCTGGAAGACCTCTTCACCAAAGAACAAACAACGGGACAATCAGACTGAGAAAAAATACCGAAGGGCAGAAGTTGGAACAGCGCTGGATCTTTTGTTTGGATACAGTCCACCCCAAGGGTTTGAATATGCAGTTGGACTGGTATACAATTATTTAAGGTCAAGCGGGATACCACAACCCTTCATAGAGGACGGGGGTCTCTGATTGGTGGGACCTCCCCCTCTTTTTGATTTGTTAAACCCCATGTTCAAATTTCCTTTAATTGGTAGTTGCAGAAATCAGCTGTGCGAGAAGTTGCAGTGCCACGATATTTAAGGCGTTTTCACAAACAACTTTTGAGGCTGGAGACTGACCAAATGTCGATTAACCTGAAGCAGGGAAAAAAGGTTTTTCTATACCCGTAACGTGTCATGTCGTTGTTGACTCTGGAGGTGTTTTGTACAGCCTGAAAAGACGTTAATGCTACAGCTAAGTACAAATGACAAGCTGTTTTTTGTAATAGTATTTTGCCTAGCTAGATAAGAATCTGGTTTCTTTTGGGCGTTGATTTGTTTGGTTCTGATAAGGGTTCTGTTGTTTCAGCAATACTTCACATAGCATTAGCTTAATGCATCAGGAATAAAACTTGAGTGTGCACACATTAGGAGACTGCACTGAAATTCATTGTGCAGTTTTAATGCACAGTTTATTACATTGGTCCCTCAAGACTACTCCCTAGTTGAATCCTCAGTCAGAAGACTGAAATTCTATAATTACAATGATTCTTTTTTGGAGAAACTACATGACTGCAAATTGCTGCTGTAAGTCTGGAATGTTACCAGATTCCAAAATACAGGCCTAGTGCCAAACTTTCCATGCTCATTCTATATCTATCTATATATATCTATATATCTATATATATATATATATATATATATATATATATATATATATATATATATAGAGAGAGAGAGAGAGAGAGAGAGAGAGAGAGAGAGAGAGAGAGAGAGAGAGAGAGAGAGAAAGCTAACAGCAACAGCCCGATGCAGCAAGCTGCACTACTCCTTTGCACAGTAATTAATACTATTTTCCCACACTAATCTTACTCTCCAATGCAGGAAGATAGATTAGCATGGGCAAATCAGCACAAAACCACAAGCAAAACGCAAACAAGTCGCAGCATACTTAAATTGCTCTTGATGTAAGAAACTGCACTAAGACGTAGCACAATTTTTTGTTACTCTTATTGCCAGGAGCAAAACTCATCTGAAGTGAAGTGTCATACTTCCTCTCAGAAGACCTATAAATCCCTGGTGGGCCAAGTGGGCCACAAACAACCCAATTCACCCCCCCCCCCAAAAAGCCAATCATTGGTGGTCCTAGTGGGCCTCAACACCATCCACAATGCCAGACAATCATCGGTGGCCATGATGGGCCCCAACCCACTCTCTCAACTGCCAAACTCAACCATGGTGGCCCTAGAAGGCCCCAACCACCAAACAAAATCCTTGGTGGCCCTAATGGGCCCTAACATCCCCCCACCCTCCCAAAATGGGCCAGGCCTCACTCCCACCCCACCTCAGATGAGAGATAGGGCCGTAGCCAACCTGCTACTGCCTCCGCACTGCCATCTTTGAAAATGGCAGTGCCTGACCCCATACAGTGCACCCTGGGGTCAGTGCAGTGCACTGAGGTCAGTCTGCAAAGTAAGCAAAATTTGCCCTATTTGCAGAATGACCGCAGCTGGCCATTCTATTATACACCACGCGGGGTCAGGTGCCATTTGGAAAGATGGCGGCACAAAGGCAGAAGCATGTGAACCAAATTCCTGCCTCCCATCAGAGGTACCAGGGGATTGGGATGTAGCCCAGCGCAGCCCATTTTGATGCTTCAGGGAATGGGGGTTGTTGTGGAAAAAAAAATATATATATATCAGGCGGGAGACCAATTTTTTTTTTTTTTTTTTTTTTAAATAAATCATCTTCCTTCCTGTCAGGAAAGGAGATATTTACAACCATGTCAGCACACATGTATAGGAGTCAAACATAATGCAGATCTCTGTGCACAGGTGCCTGGCTTGTTCTTGTTTAGCAAAGACTTTCTGCTCACAGCCTATTTGCATGCTGTTTGTTTACAGCACTGCTGAGCAAAACATGTATGTTAAACTTGTATTAGGAAACCATGCGCAAGAGCTACTAAATTAGTGCTGGGTTTCAGCACAGAGTTTCTCCATCGAGCTACAAGTAGTATGTGTACAAATAAGGGCTCCTAATGTTAAAATGGGCATTTATCACAATATTTATAAATCTATTGTTCATTTATGAGTCAAGTTTAAATAAACAATTGATTAATCTCCATGCTGACTTACCCTGAGAATCTGATCTCCTTCATCTAATCCTTCTTTCGCTGCTGGACTGTCCTCCAGAACTCCAGCTACAAATATTCCTACATCATTGCCACCAGCCAATCGTAGGCCCACACTATCACCTTTTCTGAATGTCACCAGCTTCATGCTTGGCCTGAAAATGTATTAAGTATTTTCCTTGACGGATTATAAGATCAACAGACATTTAAAATCATTTGACGGCAAACATTCTAATAGCACTGTCAATAAATGAAAATTATATTGTATATATACTGTCTGCCAAACTATCAGGAGTAGCTAAATATTATTTGGACCACAACTCTCATCTTTAAGTTAACCATTTTAATCCAACATTGGCTTTATATCTCTGCACGCAGTTTCTACATTTTCTATATGGCAACAGACACTCAGAAGATGTGTATGTTGGAATTGTGATAGAAGAAATTCACAGCTTCAACTTATGAGCTTTCAAGATGGAATTAGGTATAATTTTAATGACAGTACCGAAACATTCCATCTTCATGTGTTGCATTAGGCAATAGCCCATCAGAAGGGCTGACAGGCAGATCCACATCTGGCTGCCCTGGCTGGGCATACACTGGTTTTGGCTCTGTTAAAGATAAAACAAAAATCAATCTATTTACAACAAATACTGTTCAAATATGTATTACTAAAATGTACTTGGGTGTTCCAATTAAAATACATAAGTAAGGATGGATGCATTTTTAAAAGTGGTGAACACAGAAGTAAAGGAAGCACACTATCAACTAATAATAAACACCACTAGGCGCTATTGATTAAGAATAAAGCTTTTGTCACTGCTCCATTACCTAGAAAGTATGTCAAAACGTCTTAAAACCAAAAACCCTGCATTAGTTGAATGAACCAGCCTTTTTATTTACTACTCATTCCTGTATAAGAGTGCAATGTCAAAATTTCCATTTAATGGTTAATAGCACAAAACAGCAACATAGCATAGTGATATCTAAATGTAGTTATAAAGAAAATTTAGGGTGCCAGTTGTGTCCCACATCCATAGTGGCTTCTGAACATGGCAATACGCTCTGGTACATAAGCAGGAAGAACAGGTGAATGCTGAAGTGTCTCTGCCATTTTTGTAACATTTTATTTCAATTTATCAAGCTCTATGTCACCATTGAAGAAAATTAACATATTCCTCTCAATCAATCTGGTATACAACACCAGAAAAACATAGAATTGACACAGCTCAAGATCACCTCCAGCAGCTGTATCAAGATGCCGGCTTCACATCATCTTAAAAGTTCTTCTAAATAAAAAAGAAACTGAAAAAAAAGGTCAAGAAAAATGCATTTTAAAAACAGCGCAAAATTCATTCAAAACCTTTTCAAAATAAAGTCAAATCTTTTTCTTTGAATTACATGGTGGCTACATGGCTTTTCCTCTTCCATTCTGAAATCATACTACAGTATGGCTATGTAAGCTTGGGATTTAAATCTACCACTCTTCCTGAACATCAATGAAAGGCAAAAAGAAAAAAAAAGAAGTATAGCACCAGTCAGCATTAATCCTTAAATCCAGTGGGGTAATGCAGTCCAAGCAATATCTTGATTAAGACCTGTGGATCCAAAAAGTCTTACGTTTAAAAATCCATCTCTGCTCCCTCCAAAGAAAAAGACTGAACCAGATCCCTTTCCCCCTTCTGTTTTCACTTGCTCTATCAAAGAAGCCAAAGACACAATTCAGTATGCTGCAGTCAAGCTTGTTGAATCTGTGCAAGTGTCAATGTATTACTCTTGCCTGATGTATTACATGGGTAAAAGACAGAGCATCATATCCTAGCATGGGCAGCAGAAGGTCCCTTTAGTCCCCTATGGGATCTGAATGAGTATATTGAATCCAATCTTCACTTTTTCTGTGATTGAAGAAGAGCAAGAAAGGGGAAAATGTGGGTCTGGTTTTGCCTCGATGGAAACAGTGATGGCTTTTTAACATAATTTTAGGGTCAGCCAGTTCGGACTGCATTTCTGTAGTTGAGGGCCAATGCTGACTGGTGTGCTGCCTTTTTTATTTTGCTTGCCTTTCACTGTGTTCAACAAACATGGTACCATTTAAATCCGTGCTTGTGTTTTTGAAATAGAAAAGAAAGTCGTAGAGCCACCATGTAATCTGAAGAAAAAGATATGTACCTGCCTTGAGGAGGTTTTTAAATGAACGAACGAATGAATCTTGTGCTGCGTTTATGTCGATTTTAAGCACTTTTCTTTGCTAACATTTTTTTTTGTAATGTAGAGGCCCTTTTAAGAAGTTGCAAAGCCTTCTCACGGCATGGCCTATGCGCATGAAACATGCGGCATGTCGGAGTTCTCATGATGTGTACTCTATGAAGCACATCCTGTGCCACTGCTGACTGAAGAATACATTGTCTAGATTGGATAAAAGGCATACAGCAAAGTTCTAACTATTTTACAGTACAAGGAATTCTTGTAACTAGGAGCACTAAGAGGACCTATAGACCATCCAAATAGTTATGCTATGTTAATTCCTGCGTTTTAGGTGTATAACAATTAGAAGGTCTAAAGCAAAATCCATTATTTATTTTGTTGACAAGCCAAGGGTTTACAAGTTAACTTTGCTCATCCTCAACATACATGTAAAATGTTTCTGGTGTTCCACTCAAAAATGATTGGGAGGGATATGATTTAAAAAAAAAATCATAGTGAAGTAGAGCTTTGCAACTTGTTTTTCTAATAAAGTAGTTTTTTGCTCCTGTAAGCTGTTATAATTTTTGCCTCTTTTTTGAACAATTTTGATGAAGTGGTTATGGTTTCCATGTTAATTTTTTTTCCCATTTTAAACTGCCATCAAGTCAATGCTAACTCCTAGCGACCCAGCAGTCCCTGGGTTTTCTTGGCAAGGTATGACCGGAAGTAGATTGCCAAGTCTTTTCTTCCGTGACAATGGAGGGTAAAGTGACTTGCCCAAGGTCACACAAGAAGTGCCAGTAGGAACCAAACCCTGATCTCTTGGGTACTAGGCTATTGCTCTAACTACGAAGCTAATCCTCCACCCCTACCATTCATGTTAGTATAAAGAAATAAAGGTCAATTGTAAAGACTCAATATAAGGGGGCATTATTCTCAAGTGCCAATATAACTTATCTAATACAATAAAGACTAGGAGTGTGCATTCATTAGCACACATTCAGTTCATTTGGGCACCTACATGTGCATACAGGCAACAAATGCAGATGTACTTGTAGACACATGCACTTATGAATTAATATGTGTGCAATAGATTTGTGTGTACAAAGTCCCAATGTGCATAAAATGAATGTGTGGAAGAAGAATCCCCGAACACGCGCATGGAAATCATAAACAATTTAGGAAATCTAAAACACGCACTGGAATTTCTTTGGTTGTGCACAACCCTAAAAAAGATATTAACTTTATCTGTATTTCTAAATATTTGCTCACAGAAAATAGAATTCAAGAGGGTGGGGTAAATATTCCTTTTCACTATTCACCCAGCAGAAGATATCCATTTCCCCAGAAAGACTACAAGAAAAAGGTGAGAAAACTCCCTTTTGGCTGAAAATTGGCAATGAAATTTTTTCAACAGCTTTCAGAACCAAAACTACAGTACTGAAGTTCTGAAAAGAATCACTGCAGCACTATGAGATATTCGTTTTACAACCTTTCAGAAATTAAAAAAAAAAAAACACAACAACAAACTTTCAGTAAGGCACACAGCTATATGACCATAAAATGGCGAAAGTGTGTATTAAAGAAGTTTGATAGAAAAAAATTACACTGTTATGCACAAACAACTGTTTACTAGCTATATATTTGAAATGTACTAATCTTTAACCATCTTGAAACTAGGATTGGTAACTATTTGGTTTTGAACCAGACAGTCCAGTTTTAAAGGGAACCTTTACAGTATCTGGTCAGAAGTACTTACTGGAAATAAGGTGAAATTAGGCCTTACCTGCTAATTTGCTTTCCTTGAGTCCTTCCAATCCAGTCTAGTCCGGATGTGTGTGTCGTGTCCCATTACCAGCAGCTAGAGACTGAGCATCAGAGTTTTTATGTTATCATAGCATAAGGGCTCTGTGCATGTGCTCAAACACCAGTATTCTATCGACAACACAGACTCCAAAAAGAGAAAAGTCAACCAATTGCAAACAAATTACCACCTTTTTTTTAACGAAGACTAACATTACTCTAAAAACCTCAGAGAAACCAGAAATATTAAGAGAACCTCTCCAATGAGAACTGTAGCAGTTACTTGCAACCATATCATTGAAACAAACTCAAATCCCCACAACAGGGGGGTAAAAAAAAAATATCGTCACTCTCTGGGTTCGCCTAGAATAGAAGCTGCAAAACAGAAAGATGGATCCTGGACTAGACTGGAAGGACTAAAGGAAAGCAAATTAGGAGGTAAGGCCTAATTTCACCTTCCTTATCATCCCTCCAGTCCAGTCAAGGTGAAATTAGACTTACCTGCTAATTGTAGTTCCTGGAGTGTAGCCAGGCTAGTCCCGGATCTCTGGGTTCCCTATCTCATCCAGCAGCTTTGGAGACTGAGAAAACTCCTCCTCTTTTTCATGATGTCACCAGTATATCCATTCGGGATCTGCCTCCTGCCATCAGTAACCTACTGACAAAGCAGACTCACCGGAGACACAAATAAGCGTTTAAACACTAAAGCAAGTTAATGAAAACCTCGAGATTTTTATTTATTTATTTATTTATTTTATTTTCTTATATACCGCACTCTTTAGTATCAGCGCGGTTTACATGGAACAAGGAACCATAAACAACAAGTTTTTTTACATAGAACAGGGAGGTACAACTTGGATAACTTAGGGAGACATGCAAAACAACTATTTACATATGTAACAGTAATCTTTGAGGAATGGCCTATGAGCAATCTACGGATAGGTATTAAAAGTAGGCATTATGTGCGGCTATGGTGGATTATGATTTATCTTGTAGTATTGTATAAATAAGTGGTGTTTGCGTGCTCTCCTGAATTGCATGAGATCGGTAATGGCTCGGATTTCTGGAGGCAGATTAAAGAGTAAACTATGTACAAACAGAACGGAATGCTCTGTTACCACTGTGACTTTAAGAGACGCAGGCTTCTCTCTAATAGCAAGGAAGGAAGAAACCCCCTAGAAAAGATCTAGCTACGCGTCCCGAAGGCGGGGGCAGCAGCTCCCGGCATGGCGCCAGAAACGCACGTACAATTGCAATATATAATGAACTCTTACCTGTAAATGAGGCAAATACTTCAGGCTACGGTCACGCCACAGATACAGGGTAGGGATACGGGACTAGCCTGGCTACACTCCAGGAACTACAATTAGCAGGTAAGTCTAATTTCACCTTCCTGTTCGTGTAACCAGGCTAGTCCCGGACCTCTGGGTAAGTACCAGAGCAGTGAGCTAGTCAAGCATGGGAGGGTCCCGAAACACCCGCCTGAAGTACAGCAGTCCCGAAGGCAGTATCAACTGCCCCTTGGACATCCAGGCGATAATGTCGTACAAAAGTGTTTAAGGAGGACCACGTGGCCGCCTTGCAAATCTCCAGCGGTGGAACCCACCGAAGTTCCGCCCATGAAGAAGCTTGAGCTCTGGTGGAATGAGCACGAAGGCCTTCCGGCACGGACTTACCTTTCAGCATATACACCGACGCAATAGCCTCTTTAATCCATCTGGCAATGGATGCTTTTGAGGCCGCTTCGCCCCTCCTAGGTCCTGCGAAGAGAACGAAGAGCCTATCCGACTTGCGGAAACGCGCCGTCCGAGCAAGATACTTCTTTAAGGCCCGACGAGCATACAAACTGTGGAAATTGCCCGCATCAGAGTCCCCCGAGCGCCGCGAAAAGACCGGCAAAGAAATTTCCTGATTCACATGAAAGGGGGATACCACCTTAGAGAGAAAGGAAGGAACAGTCCTGAGAACCACCTTCAATGAGAAAAACAACAAATAGGGCTCCCTGCAAGAAAGAGCCTGCAATTCAGAAATTCTCCTCGCCGAACAAATAGCCATGAGAAACACGACCTTCAAAGTGAGGTCTTTGAGAGACGCCTGAGAGAGCGGCTCGAAGGGCTCGCCCTGCAAGGCATCCAAGACGGAGGGGAGATGCCACTGAGGAACAACCGGACGCGACGGGGGTCGCAAGAGCGACCCTGCCCATAGGATGCGTTTAACATCACCATGACACGCAATCGTTTTCCGCCCGACTTTACCCCTGAAGCAGGACAGGGCTGCGACCTGCACCCACAATGACGTAGGAGCCAAACCTTTTTCGAAGCCATGCTGCAGAAAATCTAAGATTTGAGAGATGGAGGACCTCAACGCCACATACCGCCTGTCCGCGCACACCAAGACTCAAACACTCGCCAGACCCGCACATAAGCCAATGACGTAGACCTTTTCCTGACTTTCAGCAGTGTGGCTATTACGGACGCCGAATAGCCTCTGTCTTAACCGCGCCCGCTCAAGAGCCAAGCCGTAAGCGAGAATCGATCCACGTGAGGCATGAGGAGGGGCCCCTGCGACAGAAGATCCGGCCAGTTCGGAAGTCTCCATGGTTTCGCCACCAGCAGTCGCACCAGATCCGCGTACCAGGGTCTGCGAGGCCAATCTGGAGCAATCAGGATGACGCGACCTGAGAACAACTGGACCCGCTGCAGGACTCTGCCGATGAGGACCCACGGGGGAATACGTACAGAAGCTGGGCCTGCGGCCAAGCCTGACAGAGCATCGAGACCTTCCGACATCCGCTCCCGTCGTCTGCTGAAGAAGCGATCCACCTTTGCCGACGCAAACGTCGCTATGAGGTCCATGGCCGGCAAGCCCCACCTGCGGACGAGCTTCTGGAAGACGTCGGGATGCAGGACCCATTCCCCCGGGTCCACTCGAACGCGACTGAGAAAATCCGCTTGCACGTTGTCGACCCCGGCCACATGCGCCGCTGACAGGACCAGCAAATTCTCTTCCGCCCAATTGCATAGGGCTGCGGCCTCGTCTTCCAGCAGCACGCTGGTGGTGCCCCCCTGTCTTTTGATGTACGAAACTGCAGTGGCATTGTCGGAAAACACGCGAACTGCCGTATTCTGAACTAACGTCCGAAACGCTAGGAGTGCTAGGAATATCGCTCGCAGTTCCAACCGGTTGATGGACCAGGCCCTTTCCTGGGGAGACCAGGCCCCCTGCGTGAACCTGCCTTGACAATGAGCGCCCCAGCCGACCAGACTGGCATCGGTCATCACAGTGACCCAGGACGGAGCTTCCAACGGCTGTCCCGCCGCTAAGGACGTGGGACACAACCACCACCAGAGTGACTGGCGCGTCTCCTCCGGACATGGCAATCTCCGGGACAGAGGATCTTCTTGATGCGACCACTGGCGAAGTAAAGCCCGTTGTAACGGCCGCATGTGCGCTCTTGCCCAGGGCACCGTCTCTATGGACACGGCCATCGTCCCCAGCAACTGAAGATAACTCCAGGCCGACGGCGCGCGGAAGCAAAGGAAACGGGTCACTAGACTTCTGAGATTCCGAGCCCGATCGTGCGTGAGGAACACCTTCCCGACCTTTGTGTCGAAGCGGGCTCCTAGATATTCGCGATCCTGCGAGGGAAGCAAATGACTCTTCGCCAGGTTGACAACCCAGCCGAGCTCTTCCAAAAATGCCACTACACGAGCCGTGGCTGACACGCTCTCGGCAAGCGACTTCGCCCGAATCAACCAGTCGTCGAGGTACGGATGCACGAGAATACCTTCCCGCCTCAGCGCTGCCGCCACAACCACCATGACCTTGGTGAAGGTGCGTGGAGCTGTCGCCAAACCGAACAGCAGGGCGCGAAATTGTAAGTGTCCGAACGGGACTGCGAATCTGAGAAATTGATGGTGCTCCGGCCGGATGGGGATGTGGAGATACGCCTCCAACAAGTCTAGAGAAGTAAGAAACTCCCCCTGTTGGACCGCCACTATTACCGACCGCAGGGTCTCCATATGGAAATGCGACACGCGGAGACACCAATTCACCCCTTGAGGTCCAAGATAGGACGGACTCCTCCGTCCTTCTTTGGAACGATGAAGTATATGGAGTATCGACCGCCTCCGCGTTGGTCTGGAGGAAACGGTACGATGGCCCTGAGCTGCAATAGCCGTTGGACCGTAACTCTCATGGACGCGATCTTGGAGGATGACTTGGCAGGGGACCGAATAAAGGCGGGACGGACGGGCTTCCGCAACTCCAGTGCGTAACCTTCTCGAATCACCTCCAGAACCCACTGGTCTGACGTTACCCGGACCCAGGCAGGATAAAAGTCTTGCAACCGGCCCCCCACCGGCACCAAGCTTGCCTGGGTCCCCCTTATCTCATTGTTGCTTTTTGGCCGGGAAGGCAGAGGACGAGGAAGGGCCAAAACCTCTTCCCGCCCCTCGAAACCCCCGGAAACCGGTGACTTTTGCTAGCGTGACGGCCTCTTTGACTGGAAAGGAACCGCTGCGACCTAAACCGACGAAAATCTCGCAGCTGTCCTCTATCCGCCTAATAAGGACGGGCTGGCTTGGCCTTATCTTCGGGCAGCTTACCCCCTTTGGACTCGCCCAGATCTTTAACCAATTTCTCTAAGTCCTCTCCAAACAAGAGCCGCCCTTTAAACGGGAGCTTGCTTAAACGAGCCTTGGAGGAACTATCCGCAGCCCAGTTACGAAGCCATAAATAACGTCTTGCCACTATTGCGGACGCCATGCTGTTGGCCAAGCTACACATCAGATCATACTGCACATCGGCCAAATAGGCTGCTCCGGATTCTAACTTGGCCAGTTCAGACCCTTCTGCTTCCTGGCCACCCTGCACCCGCTGAGACCAGCGGAGACAGGCCCTAGCCACCCAGGCTCCACACATGGCTGCCTGGAGTGACAAGGCATTGATATCAAAAACCTGTCGCAAGAGAACATCCAACTTCCGATCCTGCGGGTCCTTGAGAGCTGCACTACCCTCCACGGGGATGGTAGTTTTCTTAGTGACCGCCGAAACAGCAGCATCAACCTTAGGGGACTTAAAGACTTCTTTATCCTGATCTAACAAGGGATACAGACGGCCCATGACTCTCGATCCCTTCAGCGGAGCTTCTGGCACGTTCCACTCCTCCTGAATCATCTCCCGGAGGACACTGTGTACCGGGAATGCCCACTGAGTCTTACGGAACACCTGTAACAAAGGATCTTCCAGGGTGTCATCGTCGGCCGCACCGGGAACCGGCATATTGAGAACTTTGAGAGATTCCACTATCAAGGCTGGAAGCTCCTCTTTCCGGAATACGCGAACCACTCTGGATCCTCCTTTTCAGATAGCTCGCCTTTCTCCAGCTCCTCCTCTGCTTCGAAGTCACGGACGTCCTCCTCTGACAAGTGTCCCTCAGAGGCTATAGAACAATCCGCCGATAAAGCTTCAGTCCGCGGTCTCTTGGCTCGGACGGAGAGCTCCTCGGCTGGGGAAGCCATTGCGGTTCTCTTCAGTCCCGCCAATGGCTCCTGTCGCTGCACCTGCTGCGAGCCAGAAATTAAGGCGTTTTGCAGAAACATAACAAAATCGCTGGAAAATATGGTTGTCCAGTCCTTGGGCAGAGGAGCTGTAGGCCTAACAATATCCGGGGCAGAAGAGGGCCCTGCCACAGGCTCCTCCCGGACTGCCTCCACCACTGGTGCGGAGGAACTGCCGGACTCAGGCAGCTGGGCCTCCTCCTTATCTGACTTGGAGGGGTCCATGCCAGAGGAATCTCTTACACAGGCTTTACAAATGCCTAAGGAGCTTTTCCTCAAGCCACAAACCAGGCAAAGTGGCTTAGAGGACATGGCAGCCCTGAGGTCTAGAGAAACAGCCTTTTTCCCCTGAGGAAAACGTTTCCCCTACCCCGGACCGACAGAGGCGCCAAAATCACTGCGGGCTGTGCGGGAGTTCCCGATGCGTTTTTGTTTTTTTGTTTTTTTTTTATGACCCCTTACCTGAAGGGCAGAAGAAACCCCCGACTAAGCCCCTCCGGAGCAACAAAAAATAAAGGAGAGCGAGATCTGAGGAGACTCGTGCCGACGTACTGAGAGCAGTGATTAGAGCCGCGGGTGCCACGCGGCTAGGCCCAACACGCTGATTTGCGCGCCAAAAATAATCACTGCCAACAACGTCCAAAGTCAGGCCTTCTTACCTTGGAGCACTGCGTGAGAAGGGTGCCTCAGTAAACAGGTCACAAATATCCGAGAATGTGAACCGCTTGGCAGCAGCCACGGAGAAAGACTGACCCCACTAGCAGTCTGCTCCGGTACACACAGTGAAGGATCGCCCCGAGTCTGCCAGCGCACTTACAGGCAGCCTTCTGTGTGGCGCTGGCTAGGCTGAACTGCGAGTCGCTCCCAACAGCAGTGTGCGGCAAAATCCCCAGAGCCTCCTAAAACAGGAGAGTTCTGCTACTATGCGATACTGCAAAAGATCCAAGCTGGGGAAAAAAAGGGAGGGAGGGGAGAGTGCAGGTGGAAAAGGAAGCGAGACGCCTGCAAGATATCCCTTAAAGGCACACTGCTTTTAAGCAACGTCTGTCCTCCCTAGGCTGAAAAGTTAGATAAAACACTACTAAAGCTATCCAAAATTAACTTAATTGCCTCTCCAGTGAGCCCGGAACTCCGGGCTCCTATCTCACAAGCTGCTTGGAGACTGAGGTAACTAATGATGGCAGGAGGCAGATCCCGAATGGATATACCGGTGACATCATGAAAAAGAGTTTTCTCAGTCTCCAAAGCTGCTGGATGAGATAGGGAACCCAGAGGTCCGGGACTAGCCTGGTTACACGAACAGGAAATATTTACCGAAGCAGTACTTACAAATGGGAGGGGCCCGCGAGACCAGTCTGCTCTACCTGGTCACCAAACCATGCATTCATCTTGGTTTGAGCATCGAGACGACAATAACGCAGAAAAAATAGAGACACAACCAAGTGGCTGCCTTGCAGGTATCCACCAGAGACACAAACGCAGACTCCGCCCAGGAAGCCACCTGTGCTCTGGTAGAATAAGTGTGCAAGCCAAGAGAAAGGCTTAAGAGGATAAGCAGAGGATATCACCTCCTTTAACCACCGCGGTATGGAAGCCTTCAATGCCACTTTGGCCTTGCGTAGACCACAGAAGAAAATGAAAAAATGATTTGATCTGCGAAAAGACTGTTCTGTGAAGGTACTACATGGCAGATGTCGAAGCGATGCAATTGTCAATCTTCTGAACCATCTCTTGACCCTGAGAAAACTGGAAGAGACAATGTCTGATTAAGATGCAGTACCAGCTGAATGTGGCAGGAGAACAGGCTCTCCTTCCTAGCTGCGCACCACAGAGCAAACCTGCGCCATTTAAAGGCATAAGCCCTCCTTGTGGAGAGCTTCCTGGAGGATAGCAGGATTTCCTCAACCTCTTGTGGTGGGTTGAGTGGGGCCAAGGCTACTCTTTCAGCAGCCAGGCCATTAGAGTCAATGACCCCACATTGGAGTACAGAAGGGAGCCCCCTTCCTGCATCAGGAAGTCTGGGGCTCGGCCCAGGGCTACTGGGAGTGTCACCGCCAGCAAAAGCAGTAGTGGGAACCAGGGTTGCCTAGGCCACCTGGGGGCGATCAGCATCACCGATGCCCTCTCGTTCTGAATTTTGAACAGAGCCTTGGCGACTAGGGGAGTCTGTGGGAATACATACAGCAGTCCCTCGAACCATAAGATCAGGAACGCGTCTGCCACTACCCTCTGTGTATGCGGCTGCCTGGTGCAGAAGTGAGCCAGTGTGTTGTTGGGAGAGGCAAAGAAGTTCATCTCGGGCCAGCCCCAAAAGCGGAAGAGCTTGTTCGCCACTACAGGGTCGAGACGCCACTCATGAGGGCGGAGGACTCTGCTGAGCCTGTCTGCCAGGTAGTTGTCCTGGCCCGGGAGGTAGACCGCTTGCAGGAGCATGCCACTGCACAATGCAAAGCTAAAGATGGCTACAGCCTCCTGGCAGAGGGAGTACGAACCCGTGCCCCCCTGCTTGTTTATATAGAACATTGCGACCTGGTTGTCCATTTGGACCAGCATAGGTCTGTTCCGTAAGAGGGAGCAGAATGCATGTAGGGCGAGGGTGACACCCAGAGTTCCAGGAGGTTGATCTGCAGTAGAGACTCCTTCCTGGACCAGCAACCCCGAGTGCGGTGAACTCCGCAGTGAGCTCCCCAGCCCTGAAGAGAGACATCTGTGGTCAGGGTACACTGCAGTGGGGGTGCTTGGAAGGGCATCCCTGCCTGAATGAGGTCCTGGTTCTGGCACCAAGACAAACCCAACACAAACCGTGGATAGCAGGAAGAATATACTTTATTAGACAGATCCAGCCATTGGCTCAACACAGGCCGTGTTTCGTTAAGCCTTCCTCAGGGGCTAAAAATGGCTGTATTGGTTCTACACTATATCTTAATAAACTGTATATCGGCAGCTTAAAATTACTGCCGCCTCACCCGATGGAGTAAAGGTAAACCCATTCGGAACCCCGATAACGTCAGAATGATAAACCTTATACAGGTAAATCCTCGAGGGGCTAGAATAGTATGTTAAGATAAAACAATAGAATCGTGCAGTAGGCTAAATCACTGCACGATTCTATCGTTTTATCTTAACATACTATTCTAGCCCCTCGAGGATTTACTTTATAAGGTTTATCATTCTGACGTTACGGGGTTCCGAATGGGTTTACCTTTACTCCATCGGGTGAGGCGGCAGTAATTTTAGGCTGCCGATATACAGTTTATCAAGATATACTGTAGAACCAATACAGCCATTTTTAGCCCCTGAGGAAGGCTTCACGAAACACGGCCTGTGTTGGGCCAATGGCTGGATCAGTCTAATAAAATATATTCTTCCTGCTATCCACGGTTTGTGTTGGGTTTGTCTTGGAGCACGTGGATTAGTGCTTGCTTGTTGGACTCTGGTTCTGACACCAGTCAGGGATCTCGCCAGCTGACAGGAGATTCTGACCCTGCCCCGGAGTCTACCTGTGGCCTGGGTCCACTGAACACAGGCACCACTGGGCTGTCCGCATGTGCAGACAGGCTAGGGGTATGAAATGGACCGTGGAGGCAATGTATCCCAACAGGAGAAGGCGAGCCGGCACCGTTGTGGGGTGCTGAATCTCCCCTGCCAGCTGTTTGAGGTGTTCTGCTCTGTCCTGAGGAAGGAGGGCTCTGACCTGCACCGTCCAGCTGAGCATCGATGAACTCTAGGTCTTGCACTGGAGAGAGATGTGATTTGGGGTAGTTGATGACTAACTCCATGTGCTGCAGGAGGAGGATGGTACGTTCTGTGCCCTGACTGGCCTCTGCAGCTATGCCACCCTTGATAAGCCAGTCGTCCAAGTAGGGGAAAACGAACACTCCTTGTAGGTGCAGATGGGAGGCTTCCACAGCTAGACTCTTTGTGAACACTCTTGGCGAGGCGGCCAGGCCAAAGGGAAGCAGCCCTGTATTGGTAATGGCCTCTCTCCTACCATGAATCTCAGGTATTGCCAGTGAGATGGATTTATTTATTTACAGTCAAACCTCGGTTTTCATGATTAATCCGTTCGAAAAAGTCTGACTAAAACCGAAACGTATGAAAACTGAAGCAATATTTACCATAAGAAATAATGTAAATCCAATTAATCCGTTCCAGACACCCAAAAATATTCACAAAAAATACATTATAGAGAATAACTATATTTTTACATACAGAAAACAATGAGAAATAAATATAAATGACTAATGAAATGGATAAATGAACATTTAACATCACTGAAAGCAAGCTAAGTACAGTACTGTACAGTAAAGTATGTTAACATCTGGCCTTAGCCACCCCTGACAAGCTGCTGTGCCCAGCTCTCTTCAGAATCACATTGGATTCAGCCCATAAAAATACCTTTACATTATCTGCTCAATGCTTCAGAATGGCAGAAAATCTTAATGATATAGCTTCAGACGTACCCTGCAAGAGAGAGAACTGCCTCCCACATTCATGCAACATCTCCTGCTTACGTTGACAGCTTTTCTTCCCTGCTACCCCCAAGCCTGAGGGGGCGCTCCAGAGAACGGGCAGGCGGTGGACGAGATCGGGGCCTTCCTCTCTGCGCAATCCTTGTCTCTCTAACTCTAACCAGGCTCGAGGATGTGTTTCATTTATGTGCTTAGCTGGCTTTCGCTTCTCATCACGCTGGCGATCGGTGAGTCCAGGGGGCAGTGCTGCCGGGACCGGGTGGGCGTTCTGGCAGTGTATACAGACCGGTGTGCAGCGCGAGGGTGTATGTATTTACAGTACTGTACTTTACGAAAACCGAGGCGATGTACGAGAACCGGGACAAAATCTCAGTCAAAAAAGACGTTGAAAACCGAAGCGATGTATGAGAACTGGGACAAAATCTCAGTCAAAAAAGACGTTGAAAACCGAAGCGATGTATGAGAACCGGGGCAAAATCTCAGTCAAAAAAGACATTGAAAACCGAAGCGTATGAAAACCGGGGCAAATGAAAACCGAGGTTTGACTGTATTTAGCTGCATTTATATCCCGCTTTTCACCGGGTCAAAGCGGTTGGGGGATACATTTAACACGAGGGGATATGAGACACATACACTAATACTTACAGGGAACATGGGCAATGGAGGGTTAAGTGGCTTGCCCAAGACCACAAGGAGCACCTGCGGGACTAGATCTGGATGGACCAGAATGGGTGTAGGCATCCTTTAGGTCCAAGGAGCAAAGTCAGTCTCCCTAGTGAAGGTAGGGTAGCAGTGTCCCCAAGGGAGAGTATTTTGAACTTCTCCCTCATCAGGAACTTGTTCAGGTCTTGGAGGTCCAGGATGGGCCCGAGACCCCCGGTTCTCTTGGGGACAAGAAAATACCTTGAGTAGAAGCCCTTGCCCCAGCCTACCTGTCCCTTAGTAGACCTGCTAGCTCTGAGAGCAAGAGGGCCTGGTGAAGGAGAGGTTGCACTGACTCTCCTGGAAAATGCCCCGGAGGCGGTAGTTGGAAGCGAGGTGGCAACCCTCCCTCATCACCCGGAGCACCCACTGGTCTGAGGTGACCTCGGGCCACTTGTGGGTGAAGAGTGTCAAGCGGTCCCCTGTGGGCTGGTGAGGGACTCCCTGGGGGAGGGAGGCCCTACCCTGGGAGTCAAAAACTCCCCACAGGTTGAGCTGGAGCTGGTGTCTAAACCTCGGGAGCCTTTGACTTGAGCTGGGGTCCCTGGTGCTGCTGACTTGGAAAGACTTGGCAGTGGTGACTGATGGACAGGGCCGTTCTTCCTCAAGAAAGTTGGCCTTTTCCCTGAGGCTTTATTAGGGGAAGGGTAGAGGTCTTCTTTGAGAGCCTCTGCCTGGTCATCACCTCAGCCTCAATCTCGGCCGCCTTGTCAGCCATAGGTTTTCCCCAGTACAAGGGACATCCAATTTTTCCTGGACCCACTGCTCAAGGTCCAAGATCTCCAGCTAGGCCTGGCGCTGGGTTCCGAGCACCAATGCTTGTGGCTGCTGCCTGGGCTGCAGCCTCAAACCGATCATAGGCAGCCTAGGACAGGAACTTGGAGCAGTCCCGGATGGTGGCTAACAAAGTCTAGAACCATTGCAGGGGTTCCCCGGCGAGCCCTGCTGAGAAGCGAGTGAGCTCCTGGATGAGGCTCTTAAGATACATCCCTATGTAGAGCTCATAGGTTTGTATCCCTGACCTCTCCACCTGGGGGTACAGAAGAATAAGTCTTCTGACTCTTGAGCTTTTTCATCGAGGACTCCACCACCATGGAATTGTGGGGAAGTTGGGCCTTCTGAAAGCCTGGACTCCTCTTGAAGTGGTATATGGCAATGAGGTGTTGGCTGACCACCGGCACCGAGGGCGGGGTCTCCCACATAAGTAGGAGCTGCCGTTCGAGGATGGGTTGCACCGGCACAGATAGAGCCTCCTTTGGGGGGAGACTCATACTGGAGGATCTCCAGCTCTAAGGTGCACGGGTCCTCCTCAGACTCTGTGGGGACCAAGAGGGCTCGGGCCATGTCCCAGACAAAGTCATGAAATGCCATGTCCTCGGGTGGGGAATGGTGTCAGAGTTCCGTGGGAGACTGTTCCGAGGGGATGTCTCTGTGTCGAGAGGTCTCTGAGGAGGCCTCGTCGGTCTCCCAGTCTGATTCTGAGGGCATCAAGGAGTCTGAGGCTTGGAACTCCCGCGCCGCAAGACCTGTGTCAGGGAATCAAAACCCCCCCCCCCCCAAACTGGTCTCAGGTCAGACTCCCAGAAACTAGCCAAGGAGGACTGGACACCCAAGAATCAGGACCGGGACCTCAATCGGTGCCTAGGGATGGCCCAAGGCAGATAGCGTTTGGGGCCCAGCTCGACACCCAGTGTCGCCACCACAGTCGGGAGTCCAGTTGTCGGTTAAGATGATGCGGACAAACCTGATATTATCGCCTGCTGCATGGTCAGGATGGCAGAGATACTCTCTTCCAGGACCGCCATTCTGGCCTCAATGCCAGAAGACTCCGCAGCTTTCAGTGCAGGCACCGAGGGTTTTGGGCCCGGCGCCAGCGCTCTGGCGATCGCATCCTCTACGAGAATCATAGCCTCAGAGAGTCTCGCATAGTCACCGCCAGCCGAGGACTTCTTCCTAGAGACCTTAGGATGGTACTGCTCGGAGTCAACCGAGTCCCGCCGTGGGACCTTACTGGGTTTCCCCTGTGAAACCTCGATTGGCTTTGAGGATTTTCTCTTTTTCTTGCCAGGGTCTGGCCTCTTTCTGGAGGAGCTGCTACTGCGGGACTTCAAAGATGCCCAGGCTTCATGGGAGGTGCTCAGCTTCGGGGATGCCGGAGCAGAGCTGGACTGCGGGAACATCTTCTCCTGCAACTCTGACAATTTCTTGTTGGTCCGAGGGGTCACAGGAGGTACTGTCGTGGTCCGGGCCAAGGCAGTGCAAGCAGCAGTTGTAGGTGTCTGTGACAGACATGATTTGACTGCAACGATCACACTTTTTAAAACCACAGGCAGACAAGGTGGATCACAACCGGACGGGGTCGACGACCCCCGGGTGAAAAAGGGTAAGAATGCCAGTTGAGGTGAGCCTCAAAGAAAAAAGAGAAAGGAGTCAAGAACAGTGCCGGCTCAAGGCAGGAAGACGACCCAGTACACAAACCAGAGGAAAACTCACGAAGAGGATAATTTTTAAGGAATTTTTCCAGAGACACAAGACATGCATCCACTGGGCTCCACAGAAAAAAGGGAGACTGAACAAGATGGCACCCTTGTGCGGGAAGGGGACCACGCATACGTGGTAGCATTCCCAAAGGCTTTCTTTGAAAGCTGGGGAAATGCTTTGCGCGGGCTCCGTTGGCGCAGACGTCACCCATATGTGAGGGCTGGCTTCTTGCTTGTTCCTGGAAAAATGAAAAGTTCCCCATCTGCGGAAGAAGCTTCAAGGAGTGCCAGTGTCAATCAGGGGAGGGACCTGGACTACCAGGTTCAACACCTCAAGAATTGAGAACCACTTGCTGACCTAACAGCCTGGGTTCTGAAGCAGTGGTAATCTCCACTTTCTCTAATCTCCAGTCCTCTGCCCTCTCTATAACCATCTCAAGGATTAAACTTCTTTTTTTTTTTAAGTTTATTATCCTATTAGTGGAGTCCAGGCTGCACAGAGGCTCATAATCAGCTGCTGGAGACAGCGAATACTGGTGTTTGAGCACGTGCACAAATCCCTTACACTATGGCATCATCATCAGAACATTGTTGCTCAGTTTCCAGCTGCTGGTAATTGGGGACAATCCATGCGTCTGGACTGGACTAGAGGGACGATAAAAAAAAAAGTCCAGTTCCTATGACACTTGAATCCTTCCCTCCTCAGCACCACTTGCTGATTCAACAAGGCAGAAGTAGCAACTTCTCAGAGTGAAGAAACTAAGCGGAGCTCCCTCTCACACTTCCTTCCTGGCACTAATTACAAATCCTAAGGCACAGTTCTCCTGCTGCCTTGCCCCACTTCCTTTCCTGCATCATCAGTAGGGAGAATGGATGGGACCACAGCTGACTTGTTAGCAACAATGTTGCCATTTCTGCAGTTTTCCCAACTTATTGGGTTTGGTTCAAGCCATGGGAAATATTTGTGGGCTGCAAGTTACGTTTTTTTGGGCTACTGCCATGCCTGTTTTTGGTGAGAAAACAGTGGAAATAGAAGAAGAAAAACAAAAAAAAATCAACTAAAACTAATATCAGCGGATCAATCGTGTTCAACATGTCCTTGGCTGCATCTCAATGGTCAGGTCGGAGTGCTGACCAGTGAGATACTGCAGGGTGAACAACCACCTCCCCTCCTTTCCCAAGTTCACAGAAATGTCACTTGATGCCATTAAAATACTTGGCTAAAGGAAGAGACTAGGTTTCCCACTGGCACTGGACTGGGAATTGTAAAATTATCCGACAATCCTGGTTAGTACATGCCTACAGCAGCAGCAGCAGTTGCTGGGTGTTCCAGCTTCACCTGCAAATCTCTGATAGGCTAAGAGGAAAGAAAGTCAGAGCAAGGAGGGAGAGAAAAATAGAGGAGGGGAAAGTCTTGAGAGAATGGAGACAGAGGAAGGATAAAGAAAGAGGGGGACATGGGTAGACAGCATAGTTACTCACTTGTAACAGGTGATCTCCGGGAACAGCAGGAATTTAGTCTTCACATATGGGTATCGTCGGTACCGACGGAGCCTGCGCGGGAAAGCTCCCCAGCGTCCAATTAGAAAGCTTTTGGGAGCATCCCACAGCACCTGCGTGCTGCCTTTCCACCTCCCTCTCTCCAGTTCTGAGTTTTAAAGCTGAGAAAGAGAGAGAGAGCGGGAGAGAAAAGAAAAGAGAGATACAACTCCTAGGGGAGGTGGGTGGGTTGTGAAGACTAAATTCCTGCTGTTCCCGGAGATCACCTGTTACAGGTGAGTAACTATGCTATCTCCAGGAACAAGAGGGAATGTAGTCTTCACATATGGGGACTCCCTAGATACAGATGCCAGGGAGAGACCCCAGAAGTAGTGTGCCCCTGTGAAAGGGCTCCACTTCCCCCCATGGATCTCTGAAATCCTACCGGGAAAGGTGGGTAGGAGTTGATTAAGTATGGAACAGGTGTTGTAAAACAACCTGACCAAACAAGGCATCCCGGCGAGAGTCCTTGTCTAAGCAGTAATGGGCTGTGAAGGTATGAACCGAGGCCCAAGCAGCTGCTCGACAGATGTCGTCAATAGACACAGAGTGAAGATGAGCCATTAAGGCTGCCATGGTTCTCACATTGTGAGCTGTGACATGGCTTTCCAGAGAAAGGTTCTTACTCTGATAGGCAAAAGAAATACACTGTGCAATCCAGTTGGACAATGTTCTCTTGGAGACTGAAAGTCCCAAATGAGAAGGATCGAAAGCAACAAAGACTTGGGAGGACTTTCTATGTTGCTGTGTCCTCTGTAAGTAAAAGGCAAGTGCTCTTTTACAGTCCAAAGTATGAAGATTCCTTTCTGCATTTGAAGCATGAGGCCTTGGAAAAAATACAGGCAGGTAAACCGCCTGGTTTAAATGAAAAGGTGAGACCACCTTTGGCATAAAGTGTGGATGAGTCCTAAGGACTACCTTATCATGATGGAACCTTGTATAAGGAGGATCAGCAACTAATGCCTGCAATTCACTGATGCGACGTGCTGATGTGATTGTAATGAGAAAGATAACTTTCCAGGAAAGGAATTTCAAGGAGGTAGTAGCTAAAGGTTCAAAAGGCGGCTTCATGAGCTGCCTGAGAACCAGATTCAGGTCCCATGCCACTGGAGGTGGCCTAATGGGAGGCTTAGTTAGATGAAGGCCCCTCATAAATCTCGCTATGAGAGGAAATAGGCTGTCCATTTAAAGGCTTTAAAGAAGCTGAAATAGCACTTAAATGGACTCTTACTGAGTTAGTCTTAAGTCATGCATTAGATAAATGAAGGAGATACTCCAGTAATGATTCCAGAGGTATCGCAGAGGGGCAAAGACCCTTTTGCGAACACCATATGGAAAACCTTTTCCACTTGAAAGCATAAGAGCGGATGGGAGGAAGTGACGTCACCCGGGAAGATGGAAGCCTAATTTTAGTGCTCCCGTCGGGACGCTCATTTAAGCGGTGAAAAGTGCTTGATTACCCCATCTTTCCAGGCAGAACTGGTGCGGGAAGAGACAGTTTCTAGCGTGATGTCGGTGAGGAAGAAACTGGCAAAATTTAAGTCCCCATATGCGGAGGGAACGGAGAAGCAGGCCCGGGATCCACCTGACCGCGTGGTATCAGGCGAGGACTCAGATGAGGAGCCGGAGAGGGCCGAGGACTCAGATGAGGAGCCGGAGAGGGCCGAGGAGACTTGCACCCGCGGAGACATGTGGGGCTGGATGCGATCCCTGCACAAGGAAATTATCGCTACCCGGGGAGAGCTTAAGGAATCCCTGACTGGCATCCATGCTGATATTCGGGACTTAGGCCACAGAGTGGAGGTGTTGGAAGAGCAAGCCGACCAACTGGCTGAGCGGGATACGGACATAGAGGCGTCTATGAAGGGCTTGCAGGAGGAGCAGCTCAACCTTAAAGATAAGCTAGACGACCTCAAGAACCGATCCCGCAGGAACAATGTGCGTCTGCGAGGTGTTCCGGAGACGGAGGCCTATGTGGATGCTGTGGCGGTGACCCAAGCAATATGCCAATACCTACTGCGGGGTGACAACGGGGAGGCAACAGTGCCCGAGATCTCGGTGGAAAGAGCGCATAGGGCGCTGGGACCGGCACGCGGTGGGAAGCCGCGTGATATAGTGGCTTGCCTGACCTCTTTTGCAGTGAAGGAGAAGATCATGAGGACAGCGGCGGCCCGTAGGAGCTTTATGTGGGAAGGCCAGACTGTGGAACTATATCATGATCTATCTGCGGGTACTCTGCAACGCCGCCGGGACATGCGACTAGTGGCTCAATACCTACGGACTGAGAATATGAAATATCGATGGCTCTTCCCCTTTGCGATGTTGCTGGACATCAATGGTCGCAGCTTCCGGGTTCGTGGGGAGGAGGAAGCCTGGAAAGTTTTGCGGCAGGAGGGGGCCCCCCGGCTCCCTGATCAAGCTAAGAAACCCGTGCCGGATGGACATAAAGGGGGAACCTCCAGATGGGAACGTAAGCCTTCGAAGGGCCAGCGTTTGCAGAGGAAGGCGGGAGAGCCTGGCCGAGGAGAAGACGAGAGGGCCTCGCCGGTCCGGACCACTTGAATGCTTTATGGACAGCGTGGGGGTTCCAGTTTGTCCTAGATGCAGGCCCGTGGCTTGCTGTTGAAGCCTGGTGTCCATCTTTTCAAATTGAAGGACCCCTGGGGGGGGAGAGGACCCTCTGAACGAACGTTGTTTATGAGGGGAATACCAGGGGGGGGTGGGGAGGGGGATTATTCGTAGGGTTGTTGTGGGTTAAAGTTGTGGGATATTTATAAGGGTTATATGTTGTGTGCTTTACGGAGGGGTTGGGGGGGGGAATTGATTAAGGCTGCTTGATGTTATTGTTGGATTCATGGAGGGAGGGGGGTAGGGATGTTGTGTAAGGGACTGTTGCCTGGAAGGGTGGGGAATAGCGTTCCTGGGTGGGGCCCTTCCTCGATGACTGGCAGAGTGGAGCTCTGCATGAGGGGTGGGGGGGGGAGGGTGATGGGGGGGGGGGGGAGGCCTTGCAGGAGTATGTTAGGGGTGCCCTAGTGGCCTGATTGAAGTTATGGCTGCCGTGAAGGTGGGGAGTCTGAATGTTAGGGGACTGAATTCCCCTCAGAAATGGAAGCTGCTATGGAAAGAGGCTCGTGCGGGCCGGTGGCAGGTGGTGTTTGTGCCTGAGACCCAGTTGCGGGGGTGTGTGACGAGCGATTGCGGGGGGGGGGCTCCTTTCCGGGGTTCTTTGCAGCGGAGGAGGGTGGTCGGAGGAGGGCGGGGGTTGGGATCCTGATTCGGAATGATGTGCCCTTCATTCCTGGGACGGTGTTTAGGAAGAGTGATGGGAGAGCGGTGGGGGTAGTGGGGGAACTGGGGGGAGAGTTGGTAACTCTTCTCTCAGTGTATGGGCCAAATGCAGCACAGGGCTCCTTTTGGGAAGAGCTGGGGGAGTGGTTGGAGGGGAAGGTTCAGGGTAGGCTTTTGGTAGGGGGGATTGCTACCTTGCCCTGGATGGGAGGAAGGGGACAGGGGATGGGGGGAACCTGGGGTTAAAGCGGTTTCAGGAGTGGATGCAGGTGTATGGGGTGGAGGATTTATGGAGATTGGCTCACCCGTCCGCCAAAGATTTTACTTACTACTCGGCGGTGCACGCGTCCTATATATCTGCCCTTGTTCGGGCAGTTGCGAAAGGATATGGGGCGTTGGAAGGGGGTAGAGCTGTCCTGGTTGGGCAGGATTGCGGTGTTGAAAATGAATTTGTTGCCTCGCCTCCTCTATGCCTTTCAGACGCTCCCGGTGGGGGTGGGAGCTAGGGATCTTAGGATGTTGCAAAGCCAGATTTTTGCTTTTGTTTGGGGAATGGCAGGCCACGGGTGAGTCGGAGGGTGCTATATGCCACTCGTGTGAGAGGGGGGTTGGTAGTTCCTGTTGTGGGCCGATATTACGCAGCGGCTCAGTTACGGCAGGTTTTTGAATGGAGGGATCGGGGAGAGAGCCATATAAGCGTTTTTGGGAAATAGAGCAATACTGGGCGGAGGCGATTCCTCTACGATACTTGCCGTGGATTTGGGATAAGCTGCCCGAGGGTAGGTGGCGGGACAACCCCTATATCTGGCACTTGCCCAGGGGCCAGTTTCTCGTTGATGGGGCCGTTGAGGGGGACGGTGGGATTTATTCCTGGCAGGGAGGGGGTCTTTCAACGGTGGGAGAGGTTGGGACTTGATACCTTTGACAAGTTCCTGGATGGGGGTGAAATTATCCCCTTCCCGGACCTTAGAGTGAAATACCAGCTGAAGGGAGGTGATTTTTATGCACATATACAGGTTAAGCATTTCCTAGCCACTAAACTAACGCCAGCACTCCGTGAAGGGGCACTAGATGTTCGGGAAGGGCTTTGGCGCTGTTGGGACAGTTCCAGGGGTTTAATAACCCAATTGTACCGGGGCTTAGGGGGGGGACCTTGGCGGAAGTTTAAGCATCAGCTTGACTGGGAGCGGGATTTGGGCCGGGAGTTAGATGAGCAGGAGTGGCAGCGTGTACACTTGAATATTGGCCGGCAGGCTCTGTCGGTGGCAGTCCGGGAGACATCCTATAAATTGCTTTATAGATGGTATTATACCCCTTTGAGGTTGCATAGGATGTTTCCGGGAGTGTCCGATAGGTGCTGGCGCGAGTGTGGTGAGGAGGGGTCCTTTATTCATGTGTGGTGGGAGTGTTCCCGGGTTAGATTATACTGGAAGGCAGTGCAGGAATGTCTCCAGAGCACCTTTGGGAGGGGAGTGGAGGTGGATCTGGGCTTTGGGCTGCTTGGGATTTGGCCCGCACAGAATGCTCGGGTGGCAGAACGTCCTATAAGGGCCTGTGTCCAGGCCGCCCGTAGTGAGATCGCTCGGGCCTGGAAGCAGGTGGACCTTCCGAGTCTGGCACTATGGCGGTGCCGACTGCGGCGGATAGTTTTGATGGAGCAGCTAACCGCGATTAGGCGGCAGCAGCATGAGAAATTTACTGGTCTTTGGTCACCCCTGTTGAAATTTCTTGCGGAAGGCTAGGCCTCCGGGGGGGGGGGGGGGGGGGGGGGGGGGAGGGGGGGTTTGTTGCACTGTTGGGAAAGTTGATGTTGTTGGGGGTTACCCTGTTTGGGGCCTCCAGTTTTCTATGCTGTAAATGTATTTTGGGTTGTAATGGGGGGGAGGGGGGAGGGGGGAGAAAAATTGAAAATGGGATTGTTTTGAAGGCATGTCGCTATATATAGGATGACGGAGTCTGTACTGTGTCCTTTGCTTTGTTTTGTTTTGTTTTTGTTTTGTTTTGTTTACCTGCTTTGGATACTGTGATATGTAGTTGACTCTGTGCCAATAAAAATTTAAATACGAAGAAAAAAAAAAAAAAAAAAAAGCATAAGAGCGTCTTGTGGAAGGTTTCCTGGAAGCATAAAGGACATCCTTTACTTGTTGAGAAAGGTTAAGACCATGAAGGTCTAGGCTATCAGCAACCAGGCCCTGAGATGCAGAGAGCGGGGATTGGGATGCCACAACAACCCGTCCTCCTGAGACAGGAGATCTTGAGCAGATCCTAACTCCAGAGATGGAGCTTGAGAGAGATGCAGAAGCAGAGGGTACCACACCTGCCGTGGCCAATGTGGAGCTATGAGAATCATGTGGCCTTTGTGTCTCTGAAGCTTGAACAGGGTTTTGGGAATTAGGGGAATGGTTGGAAAGGCATATAGGAAGTCCTGACCCCATTGGAGGAGGAAAGCATCCCTGGCCTGAGAACCCTGAGCCGGAATTCTGGAACAGAACCGGGGAAGTTTGGCATTCAACGGACTTGCAAAGAGGTCTATGTCCAGAGTTCCCCAAATTTGAAAAATGTTTGCTACCTGGTCTGCATGGAGAGACCATTCGTGTGGAAGCAGAACTCGACTGAGTCTGTCTGCCCAAGAGTTTTGAATGCCTGGCAGATACACCGCAAGGAGATGAATCTGATGCTCTCTGGCGAGGGCCCATAGTCGCAAAGCTTCGTTGCAAAGCGACAGAGAGCCTGTTCCTCCCTGCTTGTTCAGATAGAACATAGCTACTTGATTGTCCGTTGAATTAGGACTGTCTTGAAGCTGAGCTGGGTATGGAACACTCGAAGAGCTGGGTATGGAACACTCGAAGAGCAAGGAAGATTGCTCTGAGTTCTAGGAGACTGATATGTAAGTGGGTCTCCTGTGGAGTCCAGGTGCCTTGGGTTGAGAGATCTTGCAGATGAGCTCCCCAACCCACCTGTGAGGCGTCTGTTGTGAGAGTGACCTGGGGCAGGGATTGCTGAAAAGGGGACCCCACCAACAGGTTTTGGGTTGACTGCCACCATTGTAGAGACAAAATAAGGCAACTTGTGTTTGCTATTTTGTCTGATAGGCAGCCTGATGCCTGAGTCCACTGAGTGGATAGAGTCCACTGGGCTGCTCTCATATGGAGGCGAGCATAGGGAACCACGTGCACGGTAGATGCCATGTGGCCTAGTAGTTGTAACATTTCCCGAGCAGTGAGATGAGTTTTTAACACTGCCTAGGAGGCTAAATGCACAATGCGAAGGCAGCGGGCCTGTGAAAGATAGACCCTTGCTTTTCTGGTATCCAGCAAAGCTCCTATAAACTCTAGAGACTGAGTGGGAGTTAGGCTGGATTTTGGGATGTTTATGACCAGGCCCAAATACTGAAGGATACGCATTGTGCAAGATAGGGAAATTCTGGCCTCTGACTCTGATGGGGCTCGAATGAGCCAGTCGTCTAAGTAGAGGAAGACGAATATTCCTAGAGTGCGAAGAAATGCTGCCACCACAGCCATGCATTTTGTAAACACCCTTGGTGCTGAGGCCAGGCCAAAAGGAAGCACCCTGTATTGGTAGTGCTTTCCTTGAAAAAGAAAACGAAGGAATCTTCGGTGAGTTGGATGGATGAGAACATGAGTGTACGCATCCTTGAGATCTAGAAAACAAAGCCAATCCTGACTCTGAAGGTATGGCAGCAGAGTTCCCAGAGAAATCATCTTGAATTTCTCTTTGAACAGGAATTTGTTCAGTTCTCGGAGGTCTAAAATGGGTCTGTGTCCCCCTGGTTTTTTGGAATAAGGAAATAAGGGGAGTAAAACCCTGTACACCCTGGTGGGAAATGGGTACATCTTCTATTGCCCCATGGGCAAGAAGTAAACTGTCCTCTTGACCCTACTGAGTGTTGAGTGAAGCCTGAGAATTTAACTGTCTTACCACTGTAGGAGGTGGCATGTTGAAGAAATGAAGCTTGTACCCCTCTCTTACAATGGAAAGAGTCCCTTCTTCTGCTGTTATCTGCCCCCATCTGGGGGCAAAATGACACAACCTTCCTGGGATGGTGGAAGGCTCTGGCCCATTCAGGGCCAAGAAGGCCAAATTCTCTAGATGGGAGTCAAAGCCCCTGTGGGGGCTGAGTCTGCTGAGCCGGTTGAGGCTTAGCAGTCTTTGATTTCCTTTGCTTAGGGGGCTGCTGTCCCTTTTGGGCAGACTGACCTGCAGAATGCACCTGCTGGGTATAGGAGGGGTAAAACCTCTTCTTTTTAGAGAAGAATGGTTTCTTGTAGGATTTTCTCCTTGCAGGATCAGCTGTAGCCTTGGATAATCTATCCAAAGTGGTGTTATCAGCATCCAGCTCATTAGCTTTCTCTTGCCAATTTTTGCCAAAGAGATTTTCGCCTGTGCAAGGGATATTCCCCAGTTTGTCCTGTACCCAGAGTTCTAAGTCAGATGCCTGGAGCCAGGCAATCCTACGAGCACCTATGGCAATGGCAGAGGTTCTGCTTATGCTCTCAAAGCAGTCAAAAACTGCACGATTAACAAACTTGGAAACATCCTGGGCATGTTTGACAAGTGTAAGATAATCCTGCCTCTTATCAGGAAGGAGAGGGCTCATAAGCGCTAGATCTCCTGTAACTTCCTTAAGAAACATTCCCATGTATAAGATGTAGGGACTAATTCTGGCAGAAAGCATAGAGGCCTGGAAGGTTCGACGCCCAAAGGCATCAAGAGTCCTACATTCACGTCCGGGAAGATTAGATGCATGTCTTTTTGCACTCTTGATCCTTCTCATAGCTGACTCCACCACTATGGAGTGGTGTAGCAACTGAGTTTTCTGAAATCCAGGACAAGGAGGCACTTGATACATGGTATCCAGACTACGGGAATGAGGAGAGGTGGTAAGAGGTGTTTCCCACATTCTCAGCATGAGATCATGCAAGATCTCATATCTCATGAACAGGCAAAGTAGCCGCTTCCTTGGGAGCTTTAGGATATTGTAAAATCTCCAACTCCTTTGCTCTGGGCTCTGTTTCAGGAGCCACTGTGATGGAAAGACCTCCCTAATGAAATCCTGAAAGGATATATCCTCTGGAGGAGACATCCTATGTTTAGGAGAAGAAGGCTCCTCAAAGAGAAGTACTCCGGCATCGACAGAGCTATCAGAGTCCTCAGAGTCATCGGAGGATTCAAAATATCTTCTGTCCGGGTGCTCTTGTAAAGCACAATACCGGTACCGATCGAAGTCGGTACCGGAGGGGTCCGGTACCGGCCTGTCGATACCAGAGGGGTCCGGTACCGGCCTGTCGATACCAGAGGGGTCCGGTACCGGCCTGTCGATACCAGAGGGGTCCGGTACCGGCCTGTCGATACCAGAGGGGTCCGGTACCGGCCTGTCGATACCAGAGGGGTCCGGTACCGGCCTGTCGATACCGGAGGAAATAGCATGACTCTGTGTTGGTAGCACACTCGCCGATGTCGATGCTGTCGGTACTGGTATCCATGCCGGAACCGGTGTCGATACCGGTTGAACTGTCTGAAGCGGTCCCGAAGGCACCGATGCCGCAAAGAGAGCCGCCAGACTGCGTTCAATAGCCAGGAATCTCTGGTCAATTGATGCTGCCGATGCCTGGGTGTCGGTACCGGACGAAGCGGCCGGTACCCCAGAGCACGGCACCAGTAGTTCTGCCAAGGTTGAGGCCTCGAGAACATGCAGGAGCCCCGATACTGCTTTGGAAGCCGAAGCCTCCCGCCAGGGCAATTTTGCCGGTACAAGTCCCTCAAGGGCAACGCCAGAGGCATCTCGATGCTTGGAAGGAGATCTATCCTTTGAGGACCAGCCAGATTTATGTTTGGTTACCTGAGATCCACGGGAGGAAGACGAAGCCCTGGAAGACGTCGATGCCACGGATGCTGCATCGGAGGGAAAAAGGGTGCTAAGCTTAGCAGCTCGGTTTTGCCGACCCCTCTTCGACATCATCCCATAGGTAACACACTCCAAGATGGAGTGGTCAGGACCTAAACATTTGAGGCACTACTCGTGAGTGTCGGTGACAGAGATGGTACCGTCACACTTGGAACACTTTTTAAAACCCGAAGCAGGTTTTTCCATGTTGAGGAAAAAATTGGGCCTAGTGCCCAAAATGGCGCGTGGCACCCGAGAGAAAAAAGGCTGGAAATCCAGAAAAAGATTACAAAGGTTTTTTTGTTTGTTTTTTTTAAGAAAGAAAGAAAGAAAGAAAGAACTGGCGGTACCGGTATAGCGTCGAGGAAGGCAGACGCTACCACAAAAAAGAATGAAAAATATGGGATAATTTCTGCGGTGACAGGAAAACGACCTGCTGGCTCCACGGAAAATGAAGAACTGGAGAGAGGCAGTTGGGAAAGGCGGGAAGGCAGCATGCAGGCACTGTGGGATGCTCCCAAAATCTTTCTAATTGGACACTGGGAAGCGTTCCCGCGCAGGCTCCGTCGGTACCGACGATACCCATATGTGAAGACTACATTCCTGCTTGTTCCTGGAGATTGAAGGCTACAAGGGACAGGGGAGGGAGAGATCACAGGAACATAGGAGGTAGAGACCGGAGGGTGCTGGAGAGGGGGGCAAAGATGACGGAGAAGAGAGAGAACAAAGGGTGCAAGGAAACAGTAGTTACTCACCTGTAACAGGTGTTCTCCAGGAGCAGCAGGAATCAGTCCTCACATATGGGTGTCATCGGCGCCGATGAAGCCCCAGCAGAGCATTTCCCCAGCTTTCTATGAAAGCCTTTGGGAATGCAGGCAAGCATGCGCGGTTCCCTTCCCGCCTAAAGGTGCCATCTTACCTCAGTCAAATGACATAGCTAAGAACAGCACACAAAAATGAAAAACAAACTATGTACAACTGCAACTCCAAGGGGAGGAGGGAGGGTTGTGAGGACTGATTCCTGCTGCTCCTGGAGAACACCTGTTACAGGTGAGTAACTACTCTTTCTCCAGGACCAAGCAGGAAGTCAGTCCTCACATATGGGTGACTCCCTAGCTCTGGGCTACCGAGGAATCCAGGCTGAACAAGAGAATTCCCTCTAGTCTCAGCAGCAAAGAAAGGCTTTTCAAGGACACAACTTCCACTGGTAGCCCAACAGAGGGCAGGAGGGCAGGAGTTGCCTAAACCTCAAAGAGATTCTGGAGTACTGCCTGGCCAAAAGCACTGTCCCTACGGGACTCCCTCTCCAGGCAGTAACGGGCTGCAAAAGTCTGGCTTGAAGACCAAGTTGCAGCCTTACAGATGTCTACCAAGGGCACAGAGCGGAGATGAGCCACTGAGGCAGCCATTGCCCTGACACGATGGGCCGTGACCCTACCCTGCAAAGGAAGGTCAGCCGCCTTATAAGCCCAGGTGATACAGTCAGCCACCCAGATGGACAAGGTATGCTTGGACACAGCCAACCCCAACTTATTGGGGTCAAAAGATACGAAGAGCTGAGTAGCCCTTCTATGCCCCTGCGTACGGTCAAGGTAGAAGGATAAGGCCCTCCTACAGTCCAGGGTATGCAGGACTGCTTCAGCCTAGCTAGCATGAGGCCTAGGGAAGAATGTTGGAAGAACCACCTCCTGATTGAGGTGGAAAGAGGAGACAACCTTAGGGAGGAACTTTGGATGAGTCCTGAGGACTACCCTGTTCCTGTAAATCCTGGTGTAAGGCCTGTCACAGATCAGGGCCTGAAGCTCACTTACTCGCCTAGCTGAGGTAAGGGCTATCAGGAAGAGCGTCTTCCAGGAGAGGAAGCGTAGTGGACAAGTAGCCATCGGCTCAAAAGGTGGGCAAGTCAGTTGCTGCAAGACCACATTCAGCTCCCACTCAGGGGCAGGAGGACGGATAGGAGGCTTGAGCAAAAGCAAGCCCCTGAGAAAGCAGGACACCAAGGGGTGACCAGATAGAGATTGTCCCTCTACCAATGAGTGGTGAGCTGCTAGAGCTGAGAGGTGGACCCGAACAGAATTGGACTTAAGTCCCTGATTGGATAAGTGCAGTAAGTACTGAAGAACTACTGGCACAGTACAGAAGAAAGGATCCTCTGTACGTAGGTGACACCACACAGAAATCCTTTTCCACTTGAGAGCATAGGTTTTCCTAGTGGATTGTTTCCTGGAGGCTAGGACAACCTCTTCAACTTCCTGAGGTAGGCCCCAGGGAGCCAAAACTACCCTTGCAGCCTCCAGGCCATCAAATTGAGAGACTTGAGATTGGGGTGCAGAAGGGAACCCTGGTCCTGTGTGAGAAGGTCGGGTTGCAACCCCAGAGGCAGTGGAGGATCCACCGCCAGTTGAAGCAGAAGAGGAAACCAAGGCTGTCTCGGCCACCTGGGAGCTACCAGCAGGACCGAGGCCTTGTCCTGGAGAATCTTGAATAGGGTTCGGGCCACCAAGGGCGTGGGAGGAAACGCATAGAGGAGGCCCTGAGACCAAGATATCAGAAAAGCATCCGCTGCTGTCCGCAGAGGATGTGGTTGCCTGGAGCAGAACTGTGGCAGTTGCTTGTTGATGGGGCTGGCAAAGAGATCCATCAAAGGGAGACCCCATCTCAGGAAGATCTTCTGATCTACTGAAGGATGCAGCTGCCACTCGTGGGGCTGCAGTATCCTGCTCAATCTGTCTGCCAGGTAGTTGTCCTGGCCAGGAAGGTACACAGCCCTGAGGAGCATGTTGTGCTTGAGGGCAAAAGAACAAAGGTCCTGAGCTTCCCGACAAAGGATCCTGGACCCAGTTCCGCCCTGTTTGTTCACATAAAACATGGCAACTTGGTTGTCTGTCTGAATCAGGACAGACTGTTGAGCCAGGGTAGGAGTGAAAGCTTTGAGTGCTAATCGAATAGCTCTGAGTTCGAGGAGATTGATCTGCTGTGCAGCTTCCCAGGGAGACCAGAGGCCCTGGGTGCACTTGCCCAGACAATGCGCTCCCCAACCTTGCAGGGAGGCATCTGTTGTTAGCATCACTGTGTAATCTGGAATCTGAAAGGGCACCCCCCCTTTCAGCAGATTGGGTGGGTGTAGCCACCAGTTGAGGGAGTGCAGAAATGGTCTGGACACCCTTATCCTGTCTCTGAGGCTGCCTGTGGCCTGTGACCACTGAGACCGAAGGCATCACTGTGCAGGCCTCATATGGAGCCTGGCATTGGGGGTCACATGTACTGTCGAAGCCATGTGGCCTCGAAGCCGCAGGCAGAGTCTGGCAGAGACCAGGGACCTGCTGAGAAACTGACTTGCCAAGGACATTAACCTTCGGGCTCTGTTTTCTGACAAGAATGCCTTTGCCAGGAGAGAGTCCAACCTTGCCCCTATGAACTCCAAGTTCTGGGAAGGGAGCAAAGTGGACTTTGCGAAGTTTATGACAAACCCCAGGTGTTGTAGAAGAGCAATGGTCCTGAGGGTGACTTGATTGGCCTCCTGACCTGTCTGACCCCTGATGAGCCAGTCGTCCAGATAGGGGAAGACAAAGATGCCCTGATTTCTCAGGTAGGCCGCCACCACTGCTAAGCACTTTGTAAAGACTCTGGGGGCGGAGGTGAAGCCGAAAGGTAGCACTCTGTACTGATAATGGTTTCCTCCCACGATAAATCTTAGGTACTTTCTGTGGTCTGGATGAATGAGGATGTGAGTGTATGCATCCTTTAGTTCTAAGGAGCATAGTCAATCTCCCTGCTGGAGGTAGGGCAGAAGGGTTCCAAGAGTAAGCATCTTGAACTTTTCTTTCACTAGGAACTTGTTGAGGTTCCTGAGGTCCAGAATGGGACGAAGGCCACCGGTCCTTTTGGGCACCAGGAAATACCTGGAGTAGAATCCGTGACCTTGCAAGTGGGGAGGCACAGGCTCCACCGCCCTGTCCACCAACAGACCCTGAAGCTCCTGACGGAGGTGGTCTGTGTGCAGAGGAGGCCTTGGAGACTCCCCTGGAAAATATGGGGGTGGTAGTTGGTGGAAATGGAGGGCATATCCCTTGTGGATTATCTCCAGCATCCAACTGTCCCCGGTGATAAGGGGCCACTGGTGGGCAAAGAGGGCGAGACGATCTCCTGTGCAGGGTTGGGAGAGCAGTGGAGGAGAGGCTATGCTCAAGGAGTCAAAAGTCCCAACCCTGCTGAGTGGTAGCAGGGGCCTGAGGCTTGGGGGTCCTCTGCCTACGGGGCCCATTACCCTGCCCCTTGGCTTGCTGACCCTGGGGGGCAGCTTGGGCAGCCTGATATTGTGGGTACTGTTTGTACGCAGTGCCCTTCCTCGAGTAAAAGGACTTTTTACCCGAGCCCTTCTTTTTATGAGAAGGGGCAGAGGTCTTCCTCGACAGCCTTGTCCGGGTGAGGTGCTCGGTCTCGAGCTGAGCGACCTTCTCGGTCATGGGCTTGCCAAAAAGGTTTTCACCTCGGCAAGGGACATCGACCAACTTGTCCTGAACCCATGGCTCGAGGTCCAATGACTGCAGCCATGCCTGGCGTCGAGCCGCGATGCTGGCTGCCGCAACTCGGGCCGAAGCCTCGAAGCCATCGTAGGCGGCGCGGGACATGAACTTCGAGCAGTCCCGAATCCCCAAGGACAAGGACTTAAATCTCTGCAAGGGTTCCCCGGAGAGACCAGCAGAGAATCGGGCCAACTCTTTGGCCAGATCCCGCAAGTACATGCCCATGTACAGCTGGTAAGACTGGACACGGCAAGCAAGCATCGAGCCCTGAAAACACTTTCTACCGACGCCATCTAGGTTTTGGGCCTCCCTGCCAGGAAGCACCGCGGAGTACATCTTCTGACTCTTCAGACGATGCATGGCTGATTCCACAACCATGGAATGGTGTGGTAGCTGTGCCTTTTGAATCCCAGGGCTCTTCCGGAGTCGATAGATGGAATTGACCCGCTTGCTAAGAACCGGCGCCGAGGCCGGTGCCTCCCACATACGGAAGAGGAGCCGTTCCAGCATCGGAGGAACTGGGACAGTAAAGGCCTCCTTCGGAGGAGAGTCATACTGTAGGGCCTCGAGCTCTTCAGCTCGAGGCTCTTCCTCGGGATCCGCCGAATAGCCAAGGCAGTGGCCATATCCCGGACGAACTCCGAGAACCAGGTGTCCTCCGGAGGGGACCTACTCCGGGGTTCAGACTGTGGTGAGTCTGAAGGGACGCACCGAGTCTTAAAGGTATCGGGAGTCTCCTCGTCCTCCGTCTCCCAAGCTGACTCATCCAAGGAAGAGTCGGGGTCCGACCCCACGGGGCCCTGGAGCACCCGCCCCGACGCCGGAAGCACCGGCGTCGACACCCTCGGTCCCGAACGGGAGATCGAGGAAGACCGATCGGGGTCGACTCTGAGCCATGATGGACTCGAGTATCGGCTCGGCCTCCAGGGTCGACTTTGACGTTGATGTCCCGGTGGTCGGGGCAGATGCGCCAGACAGGCTGGCCGTCAGTGCCCGCTGCTGCTCCATGAAGGCAGATATTCTGCTCTTCAAGGCTGTCATCCTGAGACTCAGCTCGGGAGACGCAGCAGCCACCGACTCGGGCCCCGGCGGCGCCGGGCCCTATGTCGGCTCCCTGGGAGGAGAGTCCACAAGGACTACGGGGCTTACGTGTCCAGCAGACTCCGGCTCCACACGAGGAACTTTGGGGTTCCACAGGCCCGGGGCGACGGTCAGGGGTCTTAGACCTGGCCCTCGAGGAGCCAGGGACCTCTTCGACGACGCCCTCGCAAGCCGCTTCTTCCTCTTGCGTTCCCGGTCGGGGGACCCCCTGCCCGAGGAGCTGACGGCGCTCGGGATCGGAATCCCGAGATGTCGAGGCCTCAGACGAGGTCCGGGCCCAGCCGGAGGCCGAGTCCGAGAAAAGCCTTTCCTTTTGCTGCTGTCGACTTCGTAGTGCCTTGGAAGACATTTTTCCACAGGCCCTGCACGACTTAGGATCGTGGTCGGGGCCGAGGCACCGAAGGCACCAGTCGTGTGTGTCGGTGAGAGACATTAGTTTCTTACACCGATCACACTTCTTAAAGGCACTGCAAGCCATCCGGGAAAAAAGAGTCCCCGCGAGGTCAAAGGACCGGCCCTTCCAGGGAAAAAGAGAAAAAAGGGCGCGAACGCCAGCCACAAAGGGCAAAAACCGAAAAAGAAGAATCGGGCTCGATACCGGTGTACTGAACCCGGCGGGAGAGGAACCGGCGTCGAACCGGTAGAAAAAAAGAGCAAAAAATTGCTAAAAATCTGATTTTAACCGGGAAAACGGGACATACGTCCGACGGGCTTCATGGAAAAAAAGAGACTGAGGTAAGATGGCATCTTTAGGCGGGAAGGGAACCGCGCATGCGTGCCTGCATTCCCAAAGGCTTTCATAGCTGGGGAAATGCTCCGCTGGGGCTTCATCGGCGCCGATGACACCCATATGTGAGGACTGACTTCCTGCTTGGTCCTGGAGAATAAAGGTACCAATGGGTCTTTAGTTCTCGTTTGGACTGCATTTCTACAGTGGAGAGACCCTAGGGCACAACAAACAGATGGTAAAGACTATTGACAGAGGCAAGTATAATGTATGTGAAGGACAGAAGTAGAGGAGGAACAAATAACAAATCATAGCAGGTGAGGAAAGAAAAATGGAGCCAAATGTTTGCACTTAGTTCCAAAGAGACCTGTAGTTTGCTAAGAATCCCACAGTGCCTGTGTAGCTTAACCTCCGCGTCTACATGCAGAGTTGCTAGTGTGTGCATATATTCCTGTCCCAGAATTCATACCAACACATTCAATACCAAAAAAAGGAGAAACACTGGAAAGGTGACCTCAAGGAAGCGCACAAAAGTTATTCTTTATATTGACCGTTGTGTTATTTATTTCTGCTAGTTTATTTTATTTTGTGCTGTTTTGTAAGGGCCATCTGTGTATGGCAAGGGAAGGGAAATTTAGGATGTATGTCTTTGGGGGGGAGGGAGTCTACATGTAGGGCATTTGTGTTTAGAGGAACTTGGGATATGGGGAAGGGGGAATATGGATATAGAAAGTAAGTAAGTAAGTATGTGTGACTGTCTGTTTTTGTCTTTATGTAACTGATCAAGCCGCTGGTTCTTCTGCTGTTTTCCACAGTGTGAAACTTACATGCACAAAATTTCCTTTTACCCATGTAACTTTCCATGACCAGAAATCATCTCACACAAATTTTCACATGCCGGAGACCCCGATTCACTCTCTTCAAATCCAGGATCGGCCGAAACGTGCCTTCCTTCTTTGGCACCACGAAATATATGGAGTAACCGGCACTACTGCCTCGAGTTGTAGCAGCCACTGCAGAGTGTCCGAAACCGCATTCAACTTGGCCGAAGCCTCGCAGGGAGATCGGACAAAGGAATCTGACACGGGGCGGCGGAGCTCCAACGCGTACCCCTCTCGAATGACCTCCAGGACCCACTGGTCCGATGTAATCCGAACCCAGGCAGGGTAAAAGTTCCGCAACCGACCTCCCACAGGAACTACGCCCACCTGAGCCCGCCGTATCTCATTGTGCCTTCTTAGGGGCCGAGGATTGAAACGGAGCGAAACCTCTGCCTGCTCCCTGGAAGCCTCAAAACCCCTGACCTCTACCCGGGAATCTCCCCATTGAGGATGGCCAGAACGAGAGGATCGAAAAATACGAAACTCCTTAGTGCTTCACAAACGAGTGCAACGACGACCAAGTCGCCGCCCGACAGATGTCCCCAACCGGAACCATACTGAATTCTGCCCAGGAGACCACCTGTGCCCTAGCTGAATGAGCCCGCAGGCCCTGTGGCACCACCTTCCCCTTCAGAAGGTACGCTGAAGCAATGGCCTCCTTCAACCAACGAGAAATAGACGACTTCCCCGCCGCCTCTCCCTTCCGTGGCCCCCCAAAGGAAACAACCTGTCCGACTTCCGGAAGGACGCGGTTTTGTGGAGGTACCTCCGAAGTACGCATCGCACATCCAGAAGCCGCAACCTACTGCCCGATTCCGCCAACATGTCATCTGAAAACACGGGAAGGGACACTACCTGGTTAACATGAAACACCGAAACCACCTTCGGCAAAAAGGCCGGGACCGTACGCAAGACTACTTTGTGAGTGAAAAAGGACAAATACGGCTCCCTACAAGATAAAGCTTGAAGCTCTGAAATTCTTCTCGCGGAACAAATGGCCACCAGGAAAACCGTCTTCAACGTCAGATCCTTCAGCGAAGCTCCGCTCAAAGGTTCTAACGGAGCCCCGCTCAACGCCTCCAACACCAAATTCAGATTCCACGGAGGCACCACCATACGCCTCTGAGGCCACATGAGAACACAGCTTGCAAGAACCGTCGAACATCGCCGTTCGACCCTAGCAGTTGACCCTGGACCTTCCCACGATAACACGAGATGGCCGCGAGCTGCACGTGCAAGGAACTAGCCGCTAGCCCCTTCTCCACGCCATCCTGCAAAAAGGCAAGGACCTGCGCCACCGACGCCCCCAACGGTCGCAGACTCCGCTCCGCGCACGAGGCCTCAAAAATGCGCCAAACGCGAACATACGCTAACGAAGTTGATCATCTCCGCGCCTTCAGCAAAGTAGCCATGACCGCTGCGGAATAACCCTTGGCTGTCATCCTTGCCCTCTCAAGAGCCATGCCGTAAGCGAGAATCGACCCATCTGGGGCATGTGTAATGGACCCTATAGCAAGAGATCGGACCGTTGAGGAAGCCTCCATGGCCTGTCCACCATCAGGCGCACCACGTCCGCATACCACGGTCTTCTGGGCCAATCGGGCGCCACCAGCACCACCAGCCCGCGGTGCCTTTCTATGCGCTGCACCACCTTGCCTACCAGCGCCCAGGGAGGAAAGACACAGAGCAGCGCCTCCTCCGGCCACCTCTGCGCCAACGCGTCGAGACCCTCCGACATGCACTCGCGCCTCCTGCTGAAGAAACGCGCCAACTTCGCGGACTCAAAGGTTGCCATGAGATCCATCAGCGGCAGCCCCCAGCGCCTCACCAGTAGCGCAAAGACTTCCAGGTGAAGAACCCACTCCCCTGGATCCACCTTCCACCGACTTAGGAAATCCGCTTCGACGTTGTCCACCCCGGCCACATGTTGCGCCAACAAGCCCGCAGATTCTGTTCGGCCCAACTCAAGAGAAGACTGGCCTCGGCCTCTAGCGCCACACTGCCCGTGCCGCCTTGACAATTGATGTAGGCTATGGTCGTCGCATTGTCGGAAAGTACCCTCACTGCCTCCTGGCACAAACACTCCCGAAACTCCTGAAGAGCCAATGACACCGCCCTCATCTCCAACCTGTTGATGGACCAATTCCTGCTCCTCTAGAGACCACCGTCCCTGGGCAAATCTGCCGTCACAATGAGCGCCCCACCCGAGCAGACTCGCGTCGGTCGTTACCAACCTCCATGCGGGCAACTCCAGGGGCATGCCCCTCTGCAGACTCTCCGGGCGCAACCACCAGAGAAGGTCTTGCTGGACCTCCGGAGGACACACAAGGCGCTTGGACAGTGCATCTCGCTGATGAGACCAACGCCTGAGAAGGGCACTCTGCAACGGGTGCATGTGAGCCCTGGCCCACTGCACCACCTCGATCGTGGCTGCCATAGTTCCGAGTAACTGCAAATACTGCCAAGCCGTCGGCGCCTTCTGCGCCCGAAATGCCTTCACCAGCTCCCGCAACCCTCGTGCTCGCTGGTCCGGAAGAAACACCCTCGCCTGATCCGTTTCGAAGTGTGCCCCAAGACACTCCAGAGACTGCGAGGGCACCAAGTTGCTCTTTTCCAAATTGACTACCCAGCCGAGACTCTGCAACATCTGCACCACCCGAGCAGTAGCCACGGCACTTTCCTCTCTGGACTTTGCCTGAATCAGCCAATCGTCCAAGTACGGATGGACCAACACTCCTTTTCAGAGCGCCGCCGCCGCCACCACCACCATTATCTTGGTGAACGTCCATGGCGCCGTCGCCAGCCCAAAGGGCAGAGCCTGAAACTGAAAATGCCCCATTGGCACGGCAAATCGAAGAAACCGCTGATGCTCCTGCCACACCGGAACATGAAGATATGCTTCCGTGAGGTCTAAAGACATCAGGAACTCCCCTGCCCTGATGGCCGCAATGACGGACCGCAACGTTTCCATCCGAAAATGGGTGACACGAAGACACCGATTCACCCTCTTCAAATCCAGGATCGGCCGAAACAAACCTCCTTTCTTTGGAACCATGAAATAGATGGAGTATCGACCGCACCCGCACTGCTCCTCTGGGACGGGCACTATGGCCTGTAGCTGCAGCAAACGCTGCAGCGTTTGAGACAACTCGCACTTTGTGAGGAGCCCTGCAGGGTGACTGGACAAAGGAATCTACAATGGGTCGATGGAGCTCCAGTGCATAACCCTCTCGAATGACCTCCAAGACCCAGCGGTCTGACATAATCTGGACCCAGACAGGGTAAAACTCCCACAAACGGTCACCCACGGGAACCACCTCCGCCTGAGCCCGCCTCATCTCATTGGGCCTTCTTGACACCGGAGGACTGTAAAGGCGTAAAGCCTCTGCCTGCTCCCCGGAACCCCCGAAAACCCTGGGTTCGCACCGGAAACGTCCCCCGCTGAGGCTGCCCAAAGCAAGAGAACCGAAACCTACGAAACTCTCTGTGCCCCCCGGGATCCCGCAGCACCCCGGACCGGCTTAGGCTTGTCCTCCGGAAGACGGCCCCCTTTGGATTCACCCAGCTCCTTAACCAATTTCTCCAAATCCTCCCCAAACAACAGCTTCCCCCGAAACGGAAGCTTGCTGAGGCGAGCCTTAGACGAGCCGTCCGCTGACCAGTTACGCAACCAGAGATAGCGTCGCGCAGCCACCACCGAGGCCATGCTCTTTGCAAGCCCCCGGATAAGGTCATAATGAATATCCGCCAAATAAGCGGTACCTGACTCCAGACGCGCCGCTTCTTCCACCTGACTATCTAAGGAGTCCCCCTGCAATCTCTGAAACCACCGCAAGCAGCCTCTTGCCACCCATGCCCCCACAATTGAGGCCTGCATGGAGAGCACACTAATATCAAAAACTTGCTTCAGCAAGGTATCCAATTTCCTGTCCTGCATATCTTTTAACGCCACGGCCCCTTCCACCGGAATTGTCGTCTTCTTAGTTACCGCTGAAACGGCCGCATCCACCTTCGGAGAGAGAAAAATCTCCCTATCCTGATCCGAAAGCGGATAAAGGCGAGCCAAGGCTCTAGTACCTTTCAACGCCGCTTCCGGCGAGTCCCATTCTTCCTGAATCATATTCTGAAAAATTCTATGAACAGGAAAAACTCGCTGAGACGTCCGCACCGCCTGCAACAGCGGGTCCTCCAATGCCTCATCCGCTGACACACACACCCCCCCCCCCCCCGAGGGCATGTTCAGCGTACGCAAAGTCTTGGAAATCAAAGCAGGAAGCTCCTCCCTGCGGAAAACCCGGACTATCCTACTTTGCTGCTCCACGTCCGGTAACTCTCCTTCCTCCAATTCGTCATCGGAGACCTCCGCTGACTCTGCGGCTGCCCCGCCAAGGACCCCCTCCTGCGGAGACAGCGGCTGGCCTTCATCCGTCACCTTACTCCTCTTGGCTGAGGGCTCCCCCTCTACCTGATCAGCACCCTCCTGGAGCTTCCGCCCCATGGCCCCCTGTGAAGAAACCGCCAAGGCGGGCTGCAGCAGGGCAAACGCCTGCTGCATCAGAGAAAGAAATCCGAAGGAATTACCGGCGCAACCCCTGGTTGGGAACTGCCCCTACCCAGAGAAGCTCCGTCCCCCGAAAAGGGCCCCGCTACCGGCTCCACCGGAGTCAAATCCGGAGCAAGAGGCTCCCCCCTCCCCAGAAGGACCTGCTGACTCCTCCAAGGGCCCCTCTACCACCTTACCTAGCACCGACGCCTCCAGAGTGCAGCCTGCACAGACCCCCGAATCCAGCACCGCCCCACGCTTCAGCCCACACACCAAACATCTAGACTTCGCGGGCATGGCACTGTCCAGGGAGACACCCTGTCCCAGGGTTAAGAAAAGGCAGCTATACCTACTTCCCTTGAACACAGCCAAAGGAAGATGAAAGAGGAGCTCTGAGAAAAAACTACTCGTCCTCTTGACGTCGTCTTTTTTTGTTGTTTTTTTTTTATTACTGCAAAACAAAAAACTGTTCCTCCAAAGAAAACTTTCAATGAAGCTCTAGCTGCCCGATCAAAACCGTAGCGACTGCCTACAATGTCACCAAAACCGCCGCCAAGAAAAAAAGCGCGGTTCCAACAAAATGGCCGGTGCGGCGTTTTCCCGCCAGATTACACGCGGCCAGTCTAACTGCTCGACACTGAAGACGGCTCAGCCCGCGGCCCGAGACGCTCCGCCAAGCTGCCAAAGCATGGAAATGCTACCCGCTGCTAGCAGCACTCACCTCCCCGTCGCTGGGAACACACTGCCAGCCGTCACACTCGCGCCAGAGCACAGCCCCACGGCTTCAGCCCTGGCACGCTCAAACGCCTCTTGTCCCCTGAGGGAAGTTCCGGCACTGCGGGGAAGCCTGCCACCTGCTCCTCACCCTTCGTCTCGGGTTCAGGAGCAGGGAGGCTAGAAACTCACGTGCTGATCCCTGCTGCTCATTAATGCGACGGGGGAAGGAGGGGAGAAAAGACAGACAGGAAATATAAGGCAGGAAGGGAGGAGGGGAGAGAGGGAGAGGGGGAAGAAGAGCAGAAGGGCAAGTCTAATCCACCCAAAGGCAGCCCTTCCAGAAGCAGCACTGCACCTACAACACAAGAAAAGAAAAACTAAAGTAAGATAAAAGCAAAATTTAAAGTGTAAGCTCTGCTTATTTGTGACTACTGAGCCCACCCCGGCTCAGAATCTCCTCTAGCTGCTTGGAGACTGAAATTACTGGTGAAAGGGGGTAGTCCTTGCCTATTTATACTGGTGACATCAAAGCGATGACATCTTTCAGTCTCCAAAGCTGCTGGAGGAGATTCTAAACTCTATAGTTCCGGGACTGGACTAGAGGGACGCAAAGGAACATCTCACACAAATTTTCACATGTGGGCAGAGAAAGTCATGGGGATAACCTATCAGAAACAGAAGTTATAACCCTAACCATTTTACTGGGCATACTAGATAGACCATGGGAGGTAATATAGGAGGGAGGAGTGGCTTAGTGGTTGGGACAGGTTATCTCAGGCCGGAGGGCCAGGGGTTCAATTCCCGCATGGGGACAAGTAACCTCAGGCCGGAGGGACTCTAGTCCCATGGCCACTCCTTGTGGCCTTGGGTAAGCCACTTAACCCTCCATTGTCTCAGGTACACTTAGACTGTGAGCCCTGCAGGGACAAGGGAATAAAAAGCACCTGTTAGTATATACATGTAAACCGCTCTGATGCATAAGTAAAGGGCGGTATATCAAATGCCTAAACCATAACCATAAACCATAACCATTTTGGTCTATATCAACTGTCATCTACTATGTCACAAAGTGTTACTACAATTCTTCACTGTAAAAAAAAAAAAAATCCACAAATGCTTTGCTTTCTCTGTTGTCCCTGACAGCTGACCAGAGGCTAATTACTTCCATCATAGAACATGGAGCTCCGCGCAACACCTGTGTGAGTCCTGCAATAGCAACCCCAAATCAGACGGACAAAGGTTCACCTTTGCTCTACAGAAAAAAAATCCAGAGATTCTAAGTTGAGGAGCAAGCCAATTTCATTCAGGAAGATAAACGTAAGGTGTACCATACTGGGTTAGACCAATGTTCCCCCGACAGCCTCTCTTCAATAATGGCCAACCTGTACCAGTAGCAAGTATCTGGTAGATCCTAGCTCCATTCCTTGATGCTCACCTTAAGGATAAATATAATGGCTTTCTCAAGTCTAACCAGCTAATGATTTATGGACTTTTTGTCCAGGAAACTGTCCAAATCCCCTCTAAGTCCAGCTATGACAGATACCTTGATAACATCCTCAGGTAACAAATTACACAGCTGGATTTGTGTGTTGAATGAAATATTTTCTCCAATTTGATTTAAATCTGCTACCTGTCAGTTTTGTGTCAAGTTTGTTTTAAATATATGGAAGGTTAAAAACCATTCCCTATTTACCTGTTCCACTGCCGCCTTGATTTTTATAAAAGCTTTTATTATATCCCCTTCTCAGTCATCTCCATGCTGAAGAGCCTATAAGCCCTATCCTTTTCAACCTTTCTTCATAAGGGAGCTGCTCCATCCCTCTTATTTTGGTTGCCCTGCAGTATTGCAATAGGTAACATCAATGGGATTCTGACAAAAATCATTTGATTGATTCAATTTTATTAACTATCACTTGCCCAAAGGCATACCAACAGTGTAGAATACAATAAAAATAAAAAAAACACCTCCCCCCCACACAGTTCATATAATGTAATCAATTCCTTCCATAACTATAAAAAATAGTCTATGCATAAAATATTGAAAACTTGGCTTTTTGACCAATTTCTTATGAAATTTGAGGAAACTTAATTCCTCCCATACCTCCTGTGGAAGCTTGTTCCACAGCCAGGCCCTGATAAATAATTTGCTATTGGTTTGTGTCCCTGAAGGCACAGTGTCACTGTTTGAGGGATGCAGCCTATAATGATTGTTTTTAGGGGATGATATGGGATATGGGACTGCTATAGTGACTGTAGAAGATGAGAAGGAAGGAAATTCACTGTTTGGGATAGGAGAGAGGCTCAAGGAGAAGACAATTAAAATGTCTTCATGAGAATCAAGAAAGATGAATTTAGTCTATTTTAAAGGTATTAGGGAGATACACTTAAGAAATGTGAAGGAAGAAATCACAGATCCTCCTCCCTTCTTCTGTTCTTTAGCTCACTCCTCCACTTCCAGTAATAAACACCGACATCCTTTCCTCTTCCTCCCCTCCCCCTCCCCCTCCAAGAAAACCAAATTAGTCACACAAAAAATGTCAATACTCATTATAAAAAAACCAAACACAACAAAACAAAAAAAACCCCAAATAAACCACAATGGACATTAATATGCAAAATGGCACAGTCCACTCCCTCCCCATCCTCAAGTGTGTGTGGTGGTGGGGGAGGGGGCAGAATATCCACTCAGAATCTAAACAAACGTTGGCATTCCTATTCAAAACATTAAAAGTTCTTTACCTTCTACATGAAAATTTCACCTACCAGGCCATTAGAGTAGGTAAATTAAGCAATCAAGAATTATAACACACACCTGGCAGAGGGGGAGTCTGCTTTTCATCTCTTTCAACCATTGTCTCTTCTGCAGTTCTAGAAAGGGGGAGATCATTTATATTCTTTACAGGTGTAGACACGGCCCCAGGTTTTGAGATTCTCTCATCCTCTCTTCTTCGCAGACTATTTAAACAAAACAAAAAATTTAAAATAAATATTTTGAGTTCTGCAGATGTGTTTTTCTAGTTCATTATAATGAGATTTAGTTGCAGAATAAAACTACAGCATGTATTTCCAGATCAGCATAAATGTGGGACAAGAAGGAAGGAAGACAAGCTTCCAAAGTTCAGACAAAAATTTGCAGTGACTAAATATTCTGGAATTTCTATACAACAAACCTGCAATTTCATAATCATTGTTCCACAGCAACTTCATCAAATGGATTGTGTTATGCTCCGTGTCTGGATGCCACCAGTAAATGAAGTGGATGCCTGGCCTCCTCTCCTTTCTCATGTACCACATCTCAATGGTGCTGTGAAGAGGAGGATCAGCTTCTCCCAATGTGTTATCCTCCTCAAGCCATCTAAGGTAGAAGTGCCTGATACACTGGTGGCGAGTCCCCCCCTGTCCTCTTCAGCCATATGCTATCTACCACTGTCCCAACCCATTTGGGGCCACTCTAGAAGTGATCAGGCAAGCTACACAAGCCAACAGACCATGTTCTGCAATTGGCCCCTTTGTCATCTTGCTAGATTACGTGACTATGAATAGGACAGGAGCATCAGCAGGGTGCTTAACACTAGAAGCCCCAAAGTGCGTCAACTGACGCAAATGCATCTTCAAAGTTGTATACCAGCGCCACTGCTAGAACCATGTCAGTCATGTTCCATGACTTTGTTAGCAAGGTCAAGATGTTCAAATATGTGCATCGAAAATTAATGACAGATGCACCACCTAGTGGGAAAATGAATTTATACCTAGAAGCCACAAAGTATGTCAATTGACACACTCAATTGTCTTGGATGCGTCAATTGACTACTTTGGGGCTTCTAGGTATAAATTCATGTTCCCGCTAGGTGGCGCATCTCAATCACTGTTTACAGTTTTACTCCGACATTACAAACAACACACGATGACATCATGTAATGTCACATACTGCACGTATTTAACAAATAAGTAACTTCACATTAATTCACATCTGCATTTCATGCTAAACGCAGTTGTCGTGATAATGCGTCAATTGACGCACTTTGGGGTTTCTAGGTAAAATGCCTTTTGGGGCTTGCCAGCACTCCTGTATCACCCACCCTTATTTCACATAGATACACTGATAACAAGTGTATGTTCTAATTAGGTTAAAATAAAGAAGAACCAATATTGTTAAGCAAATACTTGATGTTAACTAGTTATTTATCATAACAAACGTGATGCACAAGTGAACAAGAGTACTGGAATGGAATGCTTCTTGCAGGTCACAATGGGATGCTCTAGCTTATGGGGATAGGAATTGGGAAGGTTAGCACCGTTTCGATACAGCTGATGTCCTGGCCCATTTCAAGTTTGCTCAGATTGGCTCGAGTCTTTAACAAGTCTAGAAGTCCAGGCCTGGTCAAAAACCGTAGCTGAAAGGAAAATGATAGGAAGCTGCCTCATAACAGCATAGTTCTGTGAGTTTGTTACAAATATAACCTTGCTACTTCAGTGGGTCCTGGCCACTGGTCTGCTGACAGAGCCCCCTTGACGTAATATCCCCAGGGCCAAAAATACAAAAATGGAGGGGGGGGGGTGATAGAATAAAACAGCATATAGCATAAGCTCCAAGAATCCCCTGTCGAGTTATCTAATAAAATATAACCAATTTATCCAGTTTTAATCAAAGATGCTGTGCCTCTTGTATGTTTATTTGTAGGATCAACAAAAGACAGCATACCTGGGGAGTCAGTACTACCCTTGTTATTTAAAGAGAACTTTTATTTTTTTAAAACTTACCTGAAAGTTGTGCCTCCCTCCCCTCCCCTCTGCAGCAGATGGAGACAGAGAATACTAATACTTTGCAGTGATGTCATCAGTGCTATAAGGATTGGTGCAGCACATTTCAGTATCACTGACAAGCCCCAACAGCTGAACAAAACAACAAAATCCAACAATAAAACACATTTACTTACCTGTAAAGCACAGTTACTTACCTGTAACAGGTGATCTCTGGGAACAGCAAGAATTAGTCCTCACATATGGGTACGTCGGTACCGACGGAGCCTGCCCGGGAATGCTCCCCAGTTTCCCAGAATGAAAGCTTTTGGGGCATCCCACAGCGCATGCACGCTGCCTTCCCGCCTTTCCTACCAACTCTCCTCAGTTCAAGTTTAAAGCTGAGACAATAGAGAGAGAGAGGAAAGGAAAGACAAAGCGAGATACAACTCCTAGGGGAGGTGGGAGGGTTGTGAGGACTAATTCCTGCTGTTCCCAGAGATCACCTGTTACAGGTAAGTAACTGTGCTATCTCCAGGAACAAGCAGGAATAAGTCCTCACATATGGGGACTCCCTAGCTAAGATGCCTGGGAGATCCCCAAGGGTATGAGACCCTGAAGGGTTCCTCGTCTTCCTATGGATCTCAGGCATCCATTCAGGGAAGGAGGGCAGGAGTTGTTCAAGAATGGAACAGGTGTCTGAGGACAGCCTGACCAAACAAGGCATCCCGGCGGGAGTCCTTGACCAAACAGTAATGGGCTATGAAGGTATGAACGGAGGCCCAGGTGGCTGCTCGACAGATCTGGTCGATGGACACAGAATGAAGATGAGCCATAGAGGTGGCCATGGCCCTCACATTGTGAGCTGTGACATGGCCCTCCAGAAAAAGGTTCTTACTCTGGTAAGCAAAAGAAATACACTGAGCAATCCAATTGGACAGTGTTCTTTTAGAGACTGGAAGTCCTAAATGAGAAGGATCAAAAGCAACAAAAAGCTGGGAAGACTTTCTATGTTGCTGTGTCCTGTGTAAGTAAAAAGCAAGAGCTCTTTTACAATCTAGAGTATGAAGGTTCCTCTCTGCACTGGATGCATGAGGAGCTGGAAAAAAGACAGGTAAATATACCTCTTGATTAAGATGAAAAGGTGAGACCACTTTAGGCATAAAGTGAGGATTTGTCCTAAGGAGTACCTTATCATGATGGAACCTTGTATAAGGTGGATTAGCCACTAAGGCCTGCAGTTCACTGATGCGGCGAGCAGAAGTGATTGCAATAAAGAAAATAACCTTCCAGGAAAGAAATTTCAAGGAGGTAGTGGCTAAGGGTTCAAAAGGTGGCTTCATAAGCTAACCAAGAACCAAATTTAAGTCCCATGCCACCGGAGGAGGTCGAATGGGAGGTTTAGTTAAAGTTAGGCCTCTCATAAATCTTGCAATAAGAGGATGAGAGGAAACAGGTTGTCCATTGATAGGCTTAAGGGATGCTGCAATAGCACTTAAGTGGACCCTTACTGAATTCGTCTTAAGGCCTGCATTGGAAAGATGCAGGAGATATTCTAATAGAGAATTCACAGGAAGTGCCAGAGGGTCAAGACCCTGTTGAGCACACCAAATGGAAAATCTTTTCCATTTAAAAGCATAGGAACACCTAGTGGAAGGTTTCCTGGAAGCATGGAGGATATCCTTCACTTGCTGCGAATGATTGAAGTCTTGAAGGTCTAGGCCTTCAGTAACCAAGCTCTGAGGTGAAGGGACTTGGGGTTTGGATGCCACAAAGTCCCCTCCTCCTGAGACAGAAGGTCTGGAGCAGCTCCCAAGTCCAGGGAGGGGGCTTGGGGGAGATGCAGAAGTAGAGGGTACCACACTTGGCGTGGCCAGCGTGGAGCTATGAGGATCATAGATCCTTGATCCCTCTGAAGTTTGAACAGAGTCTTGGGAATCAAAGGAATGGGTGGAAAGGCATACAGGAAGTCCTGACCCCAATGAAGGAGGAAGGCATCCTTGGCCTGAACTTCCTGACACGGAATTCTGGAACAGAACCGGGGAAGTTTGGCATTCCACGGACTTGCAAATAGGTCTATGTCCGGGGTTCCCCATTCCTGGAAGATTCTGAGTACCTGATCCATGTGCAGGGACCATTTGTGTGGAAGCAGAACTCGACTGAGTCTGTCTGCCCAAGAGTTTTGAATTCCTGGGAGGTATACTGCCAGGAGATGGCTTTGATGCTCTCTGGAGAAGGCCCATAATCTTAGAGCTTCGTTGCAAAGCGACAGAGAGTCAGTTCCTCCTTGCTTGTTTATGTAAAACATGGCTACCTGATTGTCCGTTTGAATGAGGACTGTCTGGTAGCTGAGGAGGGTATGAAAGATCTTGAGAACTAGGAACACTGCTCGGAGTTCCAAGAGGTTGATATGAAGAGAGGTCTCCTGTGGGGACCAAGTGCCTTGGGTGGAAAGGTCCTGTAGATGAGCTCCCCAACCTGTTTGGGAGGCATCTGTTGTGAGGATTGCTTGGGGCAACAAAGGTTGGAAGGGGGACCCCAGCAACAGATTTTGAGTGGACATCCACCATTGGAGAGACCAAAAGAGACGTTTGGAGTTTGCTATTTGGTCTGAGAGAGCTCCTGAAGCTTGAGTCCACTGGGTGGACAAAGTCCATTGAGCTGCTCTCATGTGTAGGCGAGCATAGGGCACCACATGTACTGTGGAAGCCATGTGGCCTAGTAGCTGTAGCATCTCCCGGGCAGTTAAGTGGCTCTTTGACTGAATCTGGGAGGCTAACTGCACTAGACGTTGGCAACAAGCCTGGGGAAGATAGGCTCTTGCAGTAGTGGTGTCCAACCAGGCCCCTATGAATTCTAAGGACTGAGTAGGGGTGAGCTGAGACTTTGGGAGGTTTACCACAAGTCCCAGATACTGCAGAACGCGCCTGGTGCGGTCCAGGGAAATTTGGGCTTCTGACCGAGATGGAGCTCGGATGAGCCAGTCGTCTAGGTAGGGGAAGACAAATATTCCCAGAGTGCGTAGAAATGCAGCAACTATTGCCATGCATTTGGTGAACACTCTTGGAGCAGAGGCTAGACCGAAAGGAAGCAATCTGTATTGGTAATGTTTTCCCTGGAACAGAAAACGTAGGAATTTTCTGTGGGATGGATGGATGAGTATATGAGTGTACGCATCCTTGAGATCTAGAGAACAAAACCAATCCTGACTCTGTAGGTATGGAAGGAGAGTGCCTAAAGAAAGCATCTTGAACTTCTCCTTGCATAGAAATTTGTTCAATTCTCTGAGATCTAGAATGGGTCTGTATCCCCCTGTTTTCTTTGGAATGAGAAAGTAGGGGGAGTAAAACCCTGACCTCTGTTGAAGAAGAGGAACTTCTTCTATGGCCCTCTGGGCCAGAAGGGTGGTTACCACCTGATCCAGAAGGTCGAGGAGAGATGTGGGAGAATTGAAATGTCTCACCATGGTGTAGGGAGGAAGGTCTGAGAAATAAAGTTTGTAGCCCACTCTGATGATGGAGAGGGTCCACTGCTCTGATGTGATTTGCTCCCATCTGGGAGCAAAATGAACTAACCTTCCTGGAATGGTGAGAGGTTCTGGCTGTTGTAGAGCCAGAAAGGTTAAGTTCAATAGTATCAAGTCAAAAACCCTGAGGGGCTTGGGACTGCTGGGTTGCAGCAGCCCCTGCAGGTTTAGGCCTAGCCTGTTTAGGTTGCTGACGCTTAGTAGCAAAGCGACCTGTAGAAGATTGTTGACCAGAAGTGAAAGGAAATTTGCCCTTCTTGTAAAAAGACTTATTAAAAGATTTTTTCTTGGCTGGAGTGGAGGTAGACTTAGAAAGTCTATCCAGAGCAGCATTTTCTGCATCCATTTGAGTGGCTTTAATTTGCCACTCTTTGCCAAATAGATTTTCACCTGTACAGGGAAGATTTCCTAAACCATCTTGAACCCAGGGTTCTAGATCAGAAGCCTGGAGCCAAGCAATTCTACGAGCAGCTATGGCAATGCCTGAGGCTCTGCTGGCACCTTCAAAAGAATCAAAGGCTGCCCTGTTGGAAAACTTTGAAATGTCTTGAGTATGCTTAAATCAAATACCAAACCCCAAGTGAACCAAAACAAGCAAAATATTGAAAACCTGGGTAACTAAAAAAGCCCCTAATACATCAAAAATATTCAGCAAAAATTATTTTTTTTGTCGGAGAGGCCAGCCAAGCAGAAGGGAACATACCTTGTGCCGTTGTGGCCCATCCATTTTATTAAATAAGACCTAAATCTTATATTATAAAAAGCAATAGAATGCGTTACTTAGCTGAGTCAGTGAAAAGGCTGCTAATTGAAATAGCGGGAAGACGACGTGACACGTTTCGGGGAGACACAAACGTTTTTTCCCCTGCTTCAGGTCAAGACCGCCATGGAGAAAGACATCAGCCTTGTGAAACCCGGAAGGGCTAAAAAACCAGCTTTTTATTTGGAAAGAGCCAGGATCAAAGACTTCCGCTAGAATGCCAATCATATCAGCTGTTGTCCTATGGTCCAATCACAGGTTAATAGGGAGGGGTCATTTTTTCAAGCCTCACCCCCTAAAACCAAAGATTGACTAGTTTGTAGATTAATTAATAAACTGTGTGCCAATCGACCTGCATATTCAATCCCTTTGGAGTGACAGAGTCCAGACGGAAAATCCATCTCTGCTCAAGATTCTGGAGCATCTGAAGGCGATCCCCACCACGTGGAGAAAGAGGTACCATATCCAGAATTCTCCAAGTAAGATCTTGAAAGCCATGAGCCAGCTGTAAACAGTGCTCTATCATTGGAGCTGTGAGAGTCTTAGTCCGCAAACGAGATGCATGTTCTGCCAAACGTGTTTTAAAAGGGCGCGAAGTACGGCCAATATAATACAATGAGCAGGGACACACAATTAGGTACACTACAAAACTAGTTGTGCAATCTGTCTGCCAACGCGAACTATATACAACAGAGGTGTGACAATCCGTCCCTGACCTACCAGAAATAGTATTAGAACAGTACACACAAGACCCACATGGAGAATGGCCAGGGGATGCATGAGATGTAGGAGGGCCATCTAGGACATCTGTAGTACGAACCAGGCGAACACGGAGGTTAGCTCGACGTGAATACGCTATTCGGAGCTGACCCCGAAAACATGCATGTAAATTAAGAACGGGCCAAAAATGATGTAAAATTTTCATAACCGCTGAGGAGCCTTTCATATAGGGAAAAATCCCAGTAATCTTATCCGGAGAAGCCTCAGAGGACTTAGTACAAAACAGCCATTCCCTATGACAATAAAGAGCCCGTTTATAGGCTCGAGAGATCACAGGATATGGATAGCCACGTGCCAATAAACGTTGGCACAAATCCTTCGCATGTTCCTTGAAATCCAGCGTATTAGTACAGTTTCGGCGCAACCGCAGAAACTGGCCGAACGGCAAACCCCTCTTCAAGGCAGGTGGATGGTAACTACTATAGCTCAGAAGAGTATTCCGCTGAACTGGCTTACGAAATAAAGAAGTAACAAAGCCAGAAGGAGACATCTTCACTGTAATGTCCAAAAATTGAATTGACTGAGTCCCAATCTGGGCCGTAAACTGAATATTAGTTTTAAAGGTGTTTAAACTATCAAGAAAAGAATCCAAATCGGACCTCGAGCCCGCCAAAAGAAAAAAAGATGTCATCCAAAAATCTTCGCCAAAAAGGGACATACTTAAAAAAGGGGTGGGAATAAATATATGTCTCCTCATACCATGCCATATAGATGGTGGCTACAGACGGCGCCACAGTCGCCCCCATGGCTATGCCAGAAGTCTGAAGGTAAAATTTTTGCTGATAAATAAAAAAATTATTATTAAGCACCAGACTCAGCATTTCCAGTATGAAACTTCTCGGAATGCGCGCTGGCAAGTCCATAGGAAATTGTTGTACAACCGTCAAAGCCTCATGCTGATCAATGTTGGTATAGAGGGATTGCACATCCAGAGTGATCATATAGGTGTAAGAGGACATATCTACACACTGAGCCAACTGTTGCAAAAAATCACCCGTATCACGAACAAAAGATAACACTGTTGCCACCGCTGGCTGCAGAAATCGATCACAGAATTGGGATAGTGGTTCCAACAGTGAATCTCGGCAGGACACTATCGGGCGGCCTGGGGGGTCTGTAAGGGATTTGTGGATTTTTGGAACTAGATAAAAAGTGGGTATTTTTGGACAACGTTTAATCAAAAATTCAGATTCAGAACGAGTTAACCAGCTATGAAGATAAGCCTGCTGCACCATTTCCGAAATCCGGGCAGTTAACATAACTGTAGGGTTAGAAATAACCTCATAATGCTGTCGATCGTCCAAATGCTTTAACATCTCATTATGATACTGAACCTGAGACCAAACGACCGTGGCCCCACCTTTGTCCGCCCTTCGGATGACCAAATTTGAGGTGGAGAGCTGTTTCAAAGCAACCCGCTGTGCCGATGTAATGTTAGTATAAGCTGGAAAACCATTCGCTTCCATTTCAGAAAGAACTGTCAAAACTAACTCTTGGAAAGTAGAAATTGCCGCATCTACAGGCCCCGGCGGCTGCAATCGGGAAGGGTTCTTCATTATTGATACGTCAGGGCAGCCTGACCGAACAGAAAAAAATTGAATAACCCGCAATTTCTTAAAGAATTTGTGCAGAGCAACTCGCATACTAAAGCCATCATACATAGCCGTGGGGATGAACGATAGTCCAAGGTCCAAAACTTGCAGCTGAGCATGGGAAAGAACCTGCCCAGACAAATTTACAACTGTTGACTCCTGGTTTTCGATCGGGTGTCGGGGCCCTCTAGAAAATCCTGATGTGAAGACCCGCGAGGTTTTCGACCCCTAGCCCATTTGCGGACTAAGACTCTCACAGCTCCAATGATAGAGCACTGTTTACAGCTGGCTCATGGCTTTCAAGATCTTACTTGGAGAATTCTGGATATGGTACCTCTTTCTCCACGTGGTGGGGATCGCCTTCAGATGCTCCAGAATCTTGAGCAGAGATGGATTTTCCGTCTGGACTCTGTCACTCCAAAGGGATTGAATATGCAGGTCGATTGGCACACAGTTTATTAATTAATCTACAAACTAGTCAATCTTTGGTTTTAGGGGGTGGGGCTTGAAAAAATGACCCCTCCCTATTAACCTGTGATTGGACCATAGGACAACAGCTGATATGATTGGCATTCTAGCGGAAGTCTTTGATCCTGGCTCTTTCCAAATAAAAAGCCGGTTTTTTAGCCCTTCCGGGTTTCACAAGGCTGATGTCTTTCTCCATGGCTGTCTTGACCTGAAGCAGAGGAAAAAAAGTTTGTGTCTCCCCGAAACGTGTCACATCGTCTTCCCGCTATTTCAATTAGCAGCCTTTTCACTGACTCAGCTAAGTAACGCATTCTATTGCCTTTTATAATATAAGATTTAGGTCTTATTTAATAAAATGGACGGGCCACAACGGCACAAGGTATGTTCCCTTCTGCTTGGCTGGCCTCTCCGACAAAAAAATAATTTTTGCTGAATATTTTTGATGTATTAGGGGCTTTTTTAGTTACCCAGGTTTTCAATATTTTGCTTGAGTATGCTTAAGCCAAAGAAGGAACTCATCCCTTTTGTCCTCTGGAATAAAAGGGAGAAAGTTGTGCAGCTTTTCTGCAACCTCCTTCAGAAACATACCCATATAAAGGCTGTATGAATTGATTCTGGCAATAAGCATGCTAGCTTGGAAGATTTTCCTTCCAAAAGCATCCAAGGTCCTGCATTCTCTTCCTGGAGGAGTAGAAGAATGTCTTTTGGTACTCTTTATCCTCTTCATAGCTGACTGCACCACAATGGAGTGGTGAGGAAGCTGAGTTTTTTGAAATCCAGGAGAAGGAGGGACAAGGTACATAGTGTCCAATCTACGAGAAGGAGGAGAAAGGAGAGGAGTCTCCCACAATTCAATCAAATGTTCTTGAAGAATTTCATGAATTGGTAAGGTGACTGCCTCTCTGGGAACCTTAGAGTATCCCAAAATATCTAATTTTTTTTGCTCTAGGTTTTTTTTCAGAGGTTACTGAAATAGATAGTCCTTTAGCTACTTCTATTATGAAGTCTTGAAAGGACAAATCCTCTGGAGGAGACATTCTCCTTTTTGGAGAAGGCGGCTCCTCAGGAAGAGTAACAGATACTTCAGGGGACTCATCCGATGAATCAGAATCATCAGAAGAATCGAAGTATCGTCTGCTCGATTCCAAAGATCGATAGGCATATCGATCGGTACCGACATCGGGTGTCCCCGGTACCGGGTCAGTACCGAGAAAGAGCCCAGGACAGGGAGCCGGAATCGGTATCCTGGCCGATGTCGATGCAGCCGGTACCGGCATCGAAGTTGGTACCAGTACCGGCGTCGGTACCCACAATGGAGCTTGTTGTGGTACCGACGGCATCGCAGCCTTGATGAAAGCCAGTATAGCCTGCTGCATGGATTGCACAGTGTGATCCATGGACGCCACGACTGCCTGGATGTCGGTACCGGGAGATTGTGCTGGTACCCCAGAGCAGTCTAACAGGTGATCGGTCGAGGCCGTGCCATCGATGTCAACCTATAACCCCATAGGAGGAGCTTTGGAAGCCGGGGCTTCCCGCCGGGGTTGTTTGGCTGGGGCAGGATCCTCAAGGGCAAGCCCGGAGGCATCTCGATGCTTAGAGGGAGATTTGCCCTTCGAGGACCTGCTAAAAGTATGTTTGGTTACCTGAGACCCATCAGGAGAGGAAGACCTGGAAGATGTCGATGCCACCGACGGTGCATCCGTGGGAAACAGCACATGGAGCTTGGCTGCCGGGTTCTGTAACCCTCATTTAGACATTAGAGAGCAGGCTTGGCAATCCGGAATGGAGTGTTCAGGCCCCAAACATTTAAGACACCATTCATGGGTGTCTGTAACAGAAATTGTACCGCTACACTTAGTGCATTTTTTGAAACCAGAGGCTGGTTTATCCATGGAGGAAAAATTCTTGTGGGCCTGTAGGCCTAAGAAAAGAAAAACACTAAGTGAGGAAAAGTATATATATTTTTTTTTTTTTAAAGAAAAGAAAAGACCGGCGGTACCGGTCCGGCTTCGGGGAAGGCAGACACGCGACCAAAGAAATAAATTAAAATAAAGAACTTCTTCAGCGGTGACAGGAACACGACCTGCTGGCTCCGCGGAAAAGAAGAACTGAGGAGAGTTGGTAGGAAAGGCGGGAAGGCAGCGCGCATGCGCTGTGGGATGCCCCAAAAGCTTTCATTCTGGGAAGCTGGGAGCATTCCCGCGCAGGCTCCGTCGGTACCGACGTACTCATACGTGAGGACTTATTCCTGCTTGTTCCTGGAGATCAGGTGATCTCTGGGAACAGCAGGAATAAGTCTTCACATATGGGTATGTCGGTACCAACGGAGTCTGCATGGGAACGCTTCCCAGCGTCCAATCAAAGAGCTTTTGGAAGCATCCCACCACGCCTGCGTGCTACCTTCCCGCCTTTCCCAACTGCCTCTCCTCAGTTAAGTTTTAAAGCTGAGACAAAGAGAGAGAGAGAGGAAAGGAAAGATACATAGAGATACAACTCCTGGGGAGGTGGGTGGGTTGTGAAGACTTATTCCTGCTGTTCCCAGAGATCACCTGTTACAGGTAAGTAACTGTGCTATCTCCAGGAAAAAGAAGGAATGAGTCTTCACATATGGGGACTCCCAAGCTGAGATGCCTGAAGTCCCAGCATGTCATAGATTGGGACATGCTATTTATTTATTTATTTATTTACCTATTTCTTTTATACCGCCCCTTCCAGAGATCAAGGGCGGTTTACATATAACAGATTAACAGTCTTGTACACAATTTGTATACATTTTACATAGAACAGTAGAAATCTCCCAGAACACCAGGCATCCTGAGGATGGAGGATAGGAGTTGAAGAAAGAAAGGTGCTGTGGAACAGCTAACCTAGCATAGGCTTGCAGACAAGGAGTCCATGCGTGGATGATAATTGTCATCAATGATATTGCAAAGAAAAAATATTGCAATAGGGACCTCCCCTAAAAGGAGTTTAGAGAAGTATGGAGGTTCATGGGATCTACTGGGGAACCCAGTAGAGGAACCTCGAGAAGGACCTCACTGTAAGTGGAGGTAGTAAACCTGTAGGAAAAGTAATGGAGGTCAGAGTCCTGAAAGGTAACAGGGAACCCCAGTAGGAGAAAACTGGGGTAGTACAAAAACGGTGGGCCTTCAGCAGAAGGCTTTATGATAAAAACCCAACTCTTTTGGCAGCAGAGTGGCTCACTCTTAGGAACAAAAAGAGAAAGGCTAACGGATTTGTACAAACAGGCCCAGTCCTTGGGGAGAGAAAGGGTATGGGAACCCCTTGTATCCCAAAAGAAAGGACAACGCCGGAGGCGTTAGAGCCTGTGAGTAGCTGAAGATCCGCAATGTCTCTCCTAACCGAAGTCAGCTGGGAGAGATATTGGAACATGGAGAGCTTCAAAGATACCTAAACCTTAGGGTTATAGGAGGTGTTAACTACCACCAAAGTGGTTGTGAGTGTAGGACCCCAAAACATGCTGGATAGCATAAATATGGGTAAAGCCCATCTGTCAGAATCATATGGCTATATGAGCTTAGACAGTCAGGTAGATAAAGCAGAAACATATCTACCAATAGTAAAATATCTCGACAGATATATATATACATACATAAATACATACATATATACATATATTCTCATATATCTATATGATATATATATATGCATCTATAGTGAGATATGAAGGGCATAAAATACTCACACATGATAGACAGACATCTGTAAGAGGTGTGCTATAGGTATGAATATATATTTATAAATATACTTCGATATGGAAGTCTGCAAGAAGCAGACAGAGATATGCCCACAAAGGGTATTCACATAGGAAAATGTAGAGAGGAAAGATTCATCTAACAACAAGAAGGTGGAACCTACTTGAGAAGACATATAGAGAATCAAGTCTCACTGGTTATGGCTACAGGAATGCTAGGTAGTAGAATAACCAGGATGGTTACGTGAAAGCAGAGGATGATATCAGTCTGCAGCCTGCAAGTCCCGAGTATTCTAGAATGCTAGCATGGTAAGTGAATAGAAGACGCATAGGAATGAGATACCATGCTGACCTTGTTTAAGGGCAAAAAGGTACCATGCGTTCTTACCATGAGGACGAGCTGAAAGGAGAAAACATATTCCCTATTGGAAATACTATGGACCAAAGCAGGGAATTAGCAACTCCTTAAGCTTTCACATAAGAGGAGGCCTATGTCCTTTATATTAAAAGGAGAACTTTTCTAGTCATGGGAGACATTTATTTATTTATTTTATTTATTACAATCTCTTATATACTGCACTATTTACAATCAGCGCGGTTTACATAAAACAAAGGACCATAACACAAGCTGTTTGGTTTTACATAGAACAGAAAAATCAACTTGGATAACATAGGGAAATAAGAACTTGAACAATTAACATATGTACATGACTGAAAAAGCCTTTTTCAACCATCTAGTATGGCTGTTGGAGAAAAGGTCCCCCCCCCCCCCCATGCTCTCTAGCAAGGGCCCATAGTGGAGAGCTTCTCTGTAGACTTGCAGAGAGCATGATGCAGGAGAATGGGGAGATAGAACTGGCTGCAGAAAAGCCAGTAGCTATGTCAACTATGCTGCCAAACCCAGGGGATGGAGATGGCAGAAAGAGAAGACAATCCAGCAAGCTTGTAGGGAAAAATTTTCAAGACAGATGATAGCACTGACTTGGAGCCACTACTAAGACCAGACAGAATGTTAGCGGAGGAAAAATCTGTTGCTGGTGGACAAGAACCAGTGGTTGAAACATTAAGGCTCCTGCATTGGCAGCTGCTTGCCAGACAGCAGAAGAATGGTACTGTTTAAAAACAGTAAGAACAGACAAAACAAGAGTAGAAAACTCTAGACATACATAGTAACATAGTAACATAGTAGTTGACGGCAGATAAAGACCAGCATGGTCCATCCAGTCTGCCCACCCCTCTCCATATCCTTGTTCAGGGGTAAACCCACCACTCCATATAGGACACCCCTATTTGTTGAGACGTTATATGGTTCGGAAGTTAGATGGTTCGGAAGTTAGATGGTACCGTTTATTTTGGGGTTTTTTTCCTATTTCTGTAAAGGGATCCTCTGTGTTTGTCCCATGCCTTTTTGAATTCCGTCACCGTGTTCGCCCCTACCACTTCCATCGGGAGGGCATTCCAAGCATCCACCACCCTTTCAGTGAAAAAATATTTCCTGACATTGCCTTTCAATTTACCCCCTTGCAGTTTCATGTTATGCCCTCTAGTTTTACAGGTTCCCCGTCTCTGGAAGAGGTTTGTTTGTTCATCATTTCTCTTTAAGTATTTAAAGGTCTGAATCATATCTCCCCTGTGCCTCCTTTCCTCCAAGGTATACATATTTAGGTCTTCAAGTCTCTTCTCATAAGGCTTCTGACGCAGGCTCCAAATCATTTTGGTCGCCTTCCTCTGAACAGTCTCCAGTCTTTTTACATCCTTTGCAAGATATGGTCTCCAAAACTGAACGCAGTATTCCAAGTGAGGCCTCACCAGTGACCTATACAGTGGCATAAGTACCTCTTCTTTTCTGCTGGTAATCCCTCTTTGTATGCAGCCCAACATCCTCCTGGCTTTTGCCACCGCCTTGTCGCACTGTTTTGCCACCTTGAGATCAGCAGAGATAATCACACCAAGGTCTTTTTCCTGAACTGTGCATACCAACCTTTCTCCCCCTATCTTGTACATTTCTCTTGGATTTCTGCTACCCAAGTGCATGACACTGCACTTTTTGCATTAAATCGTAGTTGCCAAGCTTTAGACCAGTCTTCCAGCTTTTGTAGATCTTTCTTCATGTTAACCACTCCCTAAGGGGAGTCCACTCTGTTGCAAATTTTTGTGTCGTCTGCAAAAAGACAGACTTTTCCATTCAGTCCTTCAGCAGTGTCTGATGAACTGCTTCAAAGCAAGATTGAAAAAGAGGAGTGAACTTAGAGAAGAGAACTCCGCACTGGAAAAGTAAGAAAACTAGAGAGGCTGAAGAAAAGCCCTCCAGTGAAGCAATACCGCTCTTACAGAGGAAAAACCTGGTAAGAGGGTAAAGAGAATGGAGCTGAAGAAAACTTACAAAGCAGTAAGTTTATAGGAGGGAGAAAAGACATGCTGGCACAGGAAACTATCATTTGATAGTGGATAGACCTCTTTCCCTAGAAGGAAAAAAGAGGAAAAATCCTGTGACCTAGAAGCATGAACATCCTAACAGCTCATAGAAGATAGAAAGAATGGATATCTTTTGGGAAGAGATCCATGTTTAGGATTTAGAATGACAGCAGTGGATTGTCTCTAATGAGTAGAAGTAACTGCAGATTGTAATCACCAGAGTCACAAGCATCTGATGAATTGATCAGAAACCCTGTGGTTGCGGGTTTGCTGAGCCTGGTGAGAGGTTGAACTCTGTAGACCAGGACGATGCTTCCCCTGTTTGGGAACATCTGTATGATGGGCAGATGATGCATAAAACCTTCTTCTCCTATGGGAAGAAAGTTTGGCAGGACATTTCCTACCTACTGGGACAGAAGAAGGTGCAGAACAGCTCCTAGGAACAGGTATGTCAGTGGAGAACTGAGTAACCTAACGTAAAGACTCCTTGTTGAAAAGATTGTCTCCAGTGCAAGGAGTATGTCCCAGTCTGTGCTGTGCCCATTTGTCCAAGCCTGAAGCTTGGAGCCAGGCTCTACGTCGTGCCCCTATGGTTATAGCAGAAGTCCTGCTAACAGACTCAAAAGAGTCTAGGGAAGCACGAGTAAGAAACCAAGAGATATTCTGGAGATGCTTGAGTAGTGAAGAATAGTCTGCACTCCTGGACTCTGGAAGAGAAGGAGTCAAAAGATGTAATTGCTTTGTGACCTCCTCAAGAGATAGACTCATATAGAAAATATATGAGAGAATTCTTGCAGAAAGCATAGATGTATGGAAGGTTTGACGTCCAAAGGCATCAAGTATCTTAGACTCACGACCTGGCGGATAAGAGTGCTTTTTCTTGCTCTTTACCCGCCTCATTGCTGATTCCACAACTATGGAATGATGAGGAAGTTGAGTCTTTTGAAACCCTGGAGAGGGGGGCACCTGATATAAGAGATCAGTTGCTCTGGAAGGTGGGGGTACCCTTAAAGGTGTTTCCCACATTCCTAGAAGGAGATCCTGCAAGGAATAATGCAAAGGAAGCATTATGTTCTCCTTTGCTTTGGTAGAAAGAGTCCTGTGCAGGATCATGTCCTGGGATAGGAATGGCAAGAGATCTTGCTATATCTAGAAGGAAACTCTGAAAAGAGGGTTCCCCAACAGTATTTTCCCTTGGACAGGTTAGATCTGAAGCACTAGCCTGAGCACCGACAGAGCTATCCAGATATATAGGAAGAGAAGATCCTGCACAGTGCAGTGTGGAATGCTTAAAGGATGGTCGCCGGTACTGGCTGTCAGGAGCAGCGAACGTCATTACCACATTGTCCATGCCAGGTATCGACTCCAAGCTTGGCATAGAAGGGAGCGAGTCTTCCAGACTAGAGAGCGATTCTAAACTCGGCATCGATAAGCGAAGCATGGAAGGCACCGACTGTAAGGGTAAGGGGGACATCGGTACCGACTTCGGTACCGTGTCTGATACCGGTGAGTGAAGGTCCGCTAGTGAGAACTCAATCGGCCTCGAGGGAACCGAGAGTTGCGGATCCGAATCATCGGAACTGAGCCTTCGGTACCGCCCGGAGCTGGTACCAAGGCGAGTCGGTACCCAGTCCTCCAGACTGGAGATCGATTCTAGACTCGGCATCGAAGGAAACGAGGCTATCGATGCACGTCTGGAGGGTACCGACGTCGGTGGTAGTATCGGTACTGGTACCGATAATGGAAGGTCAGTCTGGAGTGTATCCACCGGTCCCGAAGGCACCGAAGACACCAGATGACCATCCCTGGTGAGGAGTATTTCATGTGCACACCAGTGCCCACACCAGTGCACACACTAGTGCCGATGTTGGGGTATCGGTACCGCTCGAAGCGGATGCCACCACCAGACATGGCTCAGTTATGTTCTGTGAGGGGTGAACCCCAGGAACAACCTGAAACCCCTGAAAGGCTTTTGAGACCGAAGACTCCTGCCGGGATTTTGAAGCCAGTAGGCCCTCGAGGGCAAGGCCGGAGCAGTCTACATGCTGTGCATGAGACCTACCACTCGAGGGCTGGCTAGTCTTAACAGACTGTTTGTGGGTTACCTGATCTTGTGTAGAAGAAGGGGACGGTGCCCCGAAGCTGGAGGGAAACCGTGTATCGAGGGAACCTCGATATTGAAGACTTCTTCTCACCAAACTGTTGTCAGGACCCAAGCAGGTTAGACACCGACGTCGAGGGTCTAAAAATAAAGTTGTACCGCCACAGTTTGAACATTTCTTGGAGAAAGTGGCTGGCGGTTCCATGAAGGAAAAAGAAGAGGCCTAAAAGGCCTAAGATACCGTGAGACACTATGAAGAAAAAATATTCCCTGAAAAAGGAAGATTTTACAAGAAAAGAAAAGAAAAGAAAACACCAGCGGTACCGGTGGCGTCGGGAAGATAGCCGCGACCACAAGAAAACTAAAGAAATGAAAGAAATATTTTCTGCGATGACAGGAGGACGTCCTGCCAGCTCCGCGGAAAAACGAAAACTGAGGAGAGGCAGTTGGGAAAGGCGGGAAGGCAGCACACAGGCATGATGGGATGCTTCCAAAAGCTCTTTGATTGGACGCTGGGAAGCGTTCCTGCGCAAACTCTGTCGGTACCGAAGTACCCATATGTGAAGACTCATTCCTGCTTGTTCCTGGAGATAACCACTTACCAGGAGAAACCAATCCTGATAGGACCAGGACATCCCCAACCACATTAAGGAAGGCAAGCCAGATGCCCACCACTAGGGATAGAAACTATGCACCACCCCTCCACTGTAGCTGCCAAAAGAAACCAAAATAAAATCAGATGCAGCTGTGGGCTTTCACAGTGGGTCCTTAACTGGTCTATCAGAATTTCAAGAAAGGAAATTATAAAAGTAAAATCAAAATTTTCTCCTTCCTTCTCATCTTACTAGACCAGTCCAGATAAGCAGAAAGTACTCAAGCTACTCCCTCATGGGGTGGAAGGAAGACACAGCTACTCCAAAAACATTTGCCAAGGAACACCAAACCAGCATCTTTCAATGGCCAAATCACCTCCCTCCGCTACCTCGGAGTTACTCTGGACTCGGCCCTCTCCTTCCGTGATCACATTTCACTGCTGGTGAGTCGCTCCTTTTTCTCTCTAAGACAGATTAGAGCTCTGCGTCCCTTTCTGGACCCCTCGTCACTCACCACACTTCTTCTTTCCCTAGTAATGTCACACCTCGACTACAGCAACTCGGTTCTTGCTGGCCTCCCTCTGTCACAGATTTGCTGGTTGCAGCTTATTCAGAATACCGCTGCTCGTCTCCTCTCACATGCTTCCCGTTTTGATCACATCACGCCTCTTCTCATCAGTCTTCATTGGCTTCCTGTCCAATATTCATTCAGTACTCATCTCTGTCCACAAGGTTATCTACTCGCAAACTCCTCAGATCTCTTCCACTTCCATAACCCCATCTCCAGTCTCCACTCTGTCCATATTAACCGCCTCTAACAACCCTCCCCAAACAGCGCCCATCTTGAATCCACCCGCCACTGCGCCTTCTTCTTAGGCCCCTCCCTCTGGAACTCTCTCCCATCCACTCTTCGCCTTGAGCCCTCCTTCCCCTGGTTCAAGTCCCTCCTTGACTCACCTGTTTTCCTCTTATTTCGACCTCCCCGCTTCTACCTCCTAGCCTCCCTTGCTGCCTACCTCTTCTTCGACTGCTGTGAATGACTATTTTCTGTCTTGTCAATTGATTGTAGTTTCTTTACTTTTCTGGCCGCTGGCCTCCTTTTTGAACTTTTGAATGTAAACCGCTCTGGTGTCATGAAGGGTGGTATAAAAAAATGTGCAAATAAAGAAAGATAAAACAGATTTAGGTTTTCCATGAGAATTGGCTTCTGGTGGAAGGTAAGGTGTCCTCACCAGCATACATACCAGGTCCACTGCCACCAGAATGACCAGACTCAGATGAACCTATGAGAGGCCATTGAGGAAAAACAGAGGATGTCCCTGCGCAGACAACTCTGTATGACTGTGTCTATGCCACTGAAGTGGGACACTTTCCTCCGAGTGAAGAAAAGCTCTGTATTAGTATTTCTCTGTGTTGTCATCGAATCCAGGAATGGTCACACCCAACAATCCATAATTTGCTAAAAGGCTTCTGGGCCCAGCTCCCCCTCCCCTGGATCCATTATGTGCTGACTGAGGAAGTCCGCCTTGACATTTGTCATGCCAGCAACGTGAGCAGCAGTGAGCATTCTGAGATTTTGTTCCACCCAGGGAAACAGCAATTACAGATACTCTTGGTGCCTCCCTGCCTATTGATTTTTTTATTTATTTATTTATTTTTTTATTTAACATTTCTTATATACCGCGCTATTTGTCATCAGCGCGGTTTACATCAAAACAATAGAACACTTGACCAGATACATTGGCCGTCGTTTACATAAAACGGGGAGTTAACATGGAGGAGAACTTGGGGAACTATTTACTATTTATGCTATGTATGCTACTGCTGTCGTGTTGTCAAAGCACTGAATTCTAGCACTCTTACTGTCTGTTCCTGGACAAGGAGTGAAAATGGAAAAAGGCCAGCATGATGGCCCATGCCTTCAGCCGGTTGTTTGATTATGCACCTCCCAAAAGGGACTAGCGACCTTGAGTCATGTGACCTAAACAGTAGGCTCCCCAGACTAACAGTCTTGCATCAGAGGGCAATAAAATCGACTTAGAAGACTAATTCCATGCCTCTTGAGAAAAGTCCACCACACCAAACTCAACAGAGATGGGAGCAAGGGGAGATGAATTTCGAAGTCCTGAGACTGAGCAGACCACCTCAAAAGGAGTAATGCTGGAAAGTCTCATGTGAGCCCTCACCCAGAGAACAAAATCCAGTGTGACCGCCATGAAACCCAACAGCTGCAGATAATCCCATGCTCTGGGCACCTTGTGCACTCAAAAAAGTGGATCTGGGACAAGATCTTGGCTCTCCTCATTAGTCAAGAATACCTTGCCCATGCATTTATTAAAACAGGTCCTGAGATAATGCACTTAGTTCATCATCCAGGATAGACCATCCAGGAGCTGAACAACTAGGGATGTTGCAGAATGTCCTGCTCCATCCTGGCCTAGATGAGTCAATCATCAAGATAAGGATGGGCTCAGATGCCTTATCTATGCAGTGCTGCTACCACAACTACCAGCACCTTAGAAAAAGTCCTGGGAGGAATTGAGACCAAAAGGCATAGCCAAAAATTTGAAATGCTTGCCCAGAATACAGAGCCGCAGAAGCTCCTACTGATCCTCTCAAAAAGGAAATATAAAAAATGTGCCTTGGACAGACCCAGAGATAACAGATACGCCATCGTTCTGGGCTGCCAAAGTTACTGAAAGCAAGGTTTTGATGCAAAAACACGAAACCTATAGGCACCTGATGACCACCTGAGGTCAGGAACCAGCCAGAAGGGTTCATCTTCCTTGGGAGTCACATAATAAATGGCATATTGTCCCCTTTCTGTGCTTATGGCAGGGCACAGGCATAATTTGCTGCACCTTGAGAAGCCTTGCCAATGTGTTCTCTTTGGCCCTTTGCTTAATCAGAGATTTACACGAGGAGGTGACAAATATGGCAGAGAGGCTCAACACATCAAGACAATCTCCAACAAGGCCTCAGTCTTGTGGTCTTGTTGATCCTGGAGGGCAGTCCTACCCTCCAACAGGATTACAATATGTTGAGTTACAGCTGTGACCACAGAATAAACTTAAAGGAAACACATCCAGCTCTCCATGTTCCACAAACTGTTCCCACCCTAAATACCCCTGCAATTGCCTTACCCCTCTGCAAACCGCCCAACTCCCAAAATGTATCCCACACAACTTCTCCAACACCTACAACTGCCCCTACCCCTAAAACCCCACACTCCCTTGCAACTCTCCCACCACAGTGCAAATTACCCCAAAGCCTAAAACCATGCTGCACCTGTCCTATCACCTTGCCAAATGGCCCTGCCCCACGGCCCAGAAAACTACTTCCAAAGCTGTTACCATACTTACAAGGCTCTGCCAGGAAATTTGGAGCCAACTGACTGAAAAAGATTTGTGATCATTCAGCAGGGACTACAACCATACCTGTAATGAGGGAGGAGTGGCTCAGTGGTTGGGACAGGTTACCTCAGGCCGGAGGGCCAGGGGTTCAATTCCAGCATGGGGACAAGTAACCTCAGGCCAGAGGGACTGGGGTCTCTAGTCCCGTGGCCACTCCTTGTGGCCTTGGGCAAGCCACTTAACCCTCCATTGCCTCAGGTACACTTAGATTGTGAGCCCTTCGGGGACAAGGGAATAAAAAGTACCTGTTAATATATACATGCATGTAAACCGCTCTGATGTGTAAGTAAAGGGCAGTATATCAAGTGCCTTTGAAAAAGTTTTGTTTGTTCATTAATACCCTTTAAGTATTTAAAGGTCTGTATCATATCTCCCCTGTCCCTCCTTTCCTCTAGGGTATACAATATATAGGTCCTCAAGACTCTTCTCATACATCTTCTAGTGCAGGCTCCGAATCATTTTGGTCACCTTCCTCTGAACGTTTCAAGTCTTTTTATGTCTTTGTGAGATATGGTCTCCAAAACTGAACACAGTACTCCACGTAAGGCCTCACCAACGACTTGTACATGGGCATTAATACCTCCTCCTTTCTGCTGGTTATTCCTCTCTGCATGCAGTCCAGCATCCTTCTGGCTTTGGCTACTGTCTTGATGCATTGTTTTGCCACATTGACATCCTCAGACACTAGCACCCCAAGGTCCCTCTCCTAGTCCATGCATACCAACCTCTCGCCCCCTATTGCATGCAATTCATTTCTATTTATGTACCCCAAGTGCATTACTCTGCACTTCTTCGCACTGAATCTTAACTACCAAGCATTAGACCATGCTTTCAGTGTTTGTAGATCTTTCCTCATGTTGTCCTCTCCCTCAGAAGGGCCTACTCTGTTGCAATTTTTTTTATCTGCAAAAAGGCAGACTTTTCCATTTAATCTTCTGCAATATCACTCAAATACACTGAACAGTGTCAATCCCAGGACCAACCCGAGGCATGACACTACGCACTTTCCCGTCTTCTGAGAGAGTTCAGTTTACCACCACCTTCTGTCATTTGCCAGTCAACCAATTTCTGATCCAGTTCACCACCTTGGGACCTATCACAAGGCTGCTCAGTTTAGTGATAAGCCTCCAATAAGGAACAGTATCAAAGGCATTGCTGAAATCTAGGTATATTGCTATCCATCGCATGCCCTTGGATCTAGTTCTCTGGTCACCCAGTCAAAGAACTCTGATCAAATTTGTTTAGTCTGATCGTCCTTTGGTAAAACCATGCTGCCTTGGATTATGCAATCCATCGGTTTCTAGAAAGTCCACTATTCTTTCTTTCAAGAGCACCTCCATTACTTTTCTCACCATAGAGGTAAGGCTTACCAGCCTATAGTTTGTCACCTCTTCCCTATTACCACTTTTGTGAAGTCGTAGCACATCAACCCTTCTCCAGTCCTGCAGAACCTCTCCCATCTCCAAGGATCTATTAAAAGCATTCTTTAAAGGCCCTGCCAAAAGCTTTCTGAGTTCTTTCAGTATCCTGGGATGTATCCCATCCCATCCTGTCCTGTCCCGTCCCATGGCTTTGTCCACCTTCAGTTTTGCAAGCTGTTTAAAAACATCTTCTGCGAATGGTGTGGTATCTACTCCACTCCCATTTGTATATTTGTCAATAATATGAGGTCCTTCTCCAGGATTTTCTTTTGTGGATACAGAACAGAACTATTTGTTTAGCATTTTCATTTGTCTTTTTTTTTATGTCATTTTCCACAATTCTGTCCTCTTCGCTTTCTGAGTCTTGCAATTCCACTTCTGACCTTTCTCTTCTCCTGAATATACCTGAAAAAAATGTCTCCATGCTTCACATCTTTAGCCATCTTTTCTTCCGCCTTTGTTTTTGATATCCTTATTTCTCTGTCTCTTTTAGCTTTATCCTGTATTCTTTTCTGTATTCCTCTTTTTGTGATCTTCTGAATTTTGGGAAAGCTGTGGGTTTTTTGCCTTTATTTGTGCAGCCACTTCTTTGGTGAACCATATAGGTTTCTTTTTCCTCTTGTTTTTATTTACTTTCCTCACATATATATCCATTGCCCCTTTTATTGCCTTAGATTAGCCAACTGCAATTCCACTTCCCTTATCTCCTCTCACCCTGCCAACAACTTCTTTGTGTAGCGCTACCAGGCATATGCAGTACTGTACATATAAACGTAAGGACACAGTCCCTGCTTATCAGAGCTTACAATCCAATCAATATGAAGATCACCACAAAACTGGGGACTAGAATATGGTAAGATGCACATAAGTAGCAAACAAGAAAGTGAGGAGCATCAGGATCCAAAAGCAGCCTTGAAGAGGTGGGTTTATAGCCTGGATTTGAATTGGGCTAGAAAAGAAGCCTGATGTATTGACTCAGGTAGTTTGTTCCAAGCATATGAGCAGCAAGGTGGAATGAACGAAGTCTGGAGATGGCGGTGGCAGAGAAGGGCACAGATAAAAAGGATCTGCCAGAGCAGCAGAGTTTTTGAGGAGAGATATGGAGTGAGATGAGAGAGGAAAGGTAGTGAGGAGCCACAGAATGAAGGCACTTGTAGGTCAGGAGAGGTTTGAGCTAGACACAAACAGATAGGGAGCCAGTGAAGTGACTTGAGAAGAGTAGTTACATGAGCATAGCGACACTGGTGGAAGAAAAGCTGTGCAACTGAACAGATTGAAGAGGAGAGATGATTCAGAGGAAGAGGACTAGAGTGTGGATAAGAGTCTTCGCATTATGTTCAGAAAGAAAGGGATAAATTTTGCTGATGTTCTCGAGAAAGAAGTGACAGGTTTTAGCTATCTGTTGGATCTGTCCAGAGAAAGCAGAGTTACTCACCTGTAACAGGTGCTCTCCAGAAACAGCAGAAATCAGTCCTCGCATATAGGTGACGTCGGCACTGAGGAAGCCCGCGCGGAGCATTTCCCATTTTCAAAGAAAGCCTTTGAGACATGCTACTATGCATGCGCGGTCCCCTTCCCACCCAAGGGTGCCATCTTGCTCAGCCAGATGACACAGCTAGAATGGTAGTAAAAACTAAAACAAGGTAGGGAGGCAACTCCCAGGGGAGAAGGGTGGGTTGTGAGGACCGATTCCTCCTGTCCCTGGAGAATACCTGTTACAGGTGAGTAACTACGCTTTCTCCAGAACAAGCAGGAAGTCAGTCCTCACATATGGGACCCTAGCTCAAGGCTGCTGAGGACCGAACCATGACAGCACCAATGGCGACCAATGGGATAGTCGTGAGTTGCAGAAAATGAGTCCCCACTGAGAGAATCTGCAGGATCCTAGCATCCAGCAGCACTATCACTCCGGTAGCTTGAACACAGAAGGGTTGGGGGGCAGGAGTTGCCTACACCCTGAGAATATTACGGAGTACTACCTGGCCAAATGCACTGTCTCTGCGGGACTCACTCTCCAGGCAGTAGTGAGCTACAAATGTATGAACTGAAGACCATGTCGTAACCTTGCCGATCTCCATCACTGGCATGGAGGGCAGGTTGGCCACAGACCTGACCATCGCTCTCACGTGATGCGCTATGATCCAGTGCTCAAGGGAGAGGACAGTTCGCACCTAGGCGAGGGTAGTACAGTCTGCCACCCAAGTGAACAGAGTTTGCTTAATCACAGGGAGCCCCAGTCTACTGGGGAGCTTTGCGATGGGCCTGGGTCCACTGTAAGTACAAGGACAGGACCCATTTGCAATCCAGTGTATGAAGTACTAGTTCCTCCCAACCGGTGTGAGGCTTCTACTACTACTATTTGCACTTATAAAGCGCCACGCATGCAGCGCTGCACAACTAGCCTACAAGAGGTGGCTAACATAGAAGAGACAGTCCCTGCCCGTCAGAGTCATGCTCATCGGAGCTTACAATCTAGTTAGAACAGTACAGAGAATTAGTCAGTTATGCGGAAGGTACAGTGTGGTATAGTTTGGTACAGCTTGGTCTATAGTTTGGTCATAAACGTTAATGGGGGTTAGGGTAGGATGAGGATGGAAGTCAGGATCTGAATGCAACGGTGAAGAGGTGGGTTTTCAACCTGGATTTGAAGAGGGCCAGGGAGGGCGCCTGGCGCACAGACATAGGAAGGCTGTTCCAGGCATGTGGCGCAGCAAGGTGAAAGGAGCACAATCGGGAGTTCGCGGTGCGGGTGAAAGGCATAGAAAGAAGCGATTTGTTAGCGGAGCGCAAGTTTTGAGAGGGGACGTAGGGAGAGATAAGAGATATGAGGTATTGAGGGGCCATAGAGTGAATGCATTTATAGGTCAGCAAGAGAAGTTTGAATTGGATGCGGAATTGGACAGGGAGCCAGTAAAGTGACTTGAGGAGAGGAGTAATGTGGGCATGGCAAGGCTAGCAGAAGATTAGTCGAGCAGCGTGATTTTGTATAGATTGGAGGGGAAGGAGGTGGCTCACGGGGAGACCAGCGAGGAGTAGATTACAGTAATCGAGGCAAGAGGAGATTAAGGAGTGGATAAGCGTTTTGGTGGTATGTTCAGAGAGGAAGGGGCGGATCTTGCTGATGTTGTAGAGGAAAAAGTGGCAGGTCTTAGCTACAAGCTGGATATGAGCGGAGAAGGAGAGAGAGGTGTCAAAGATGACCCCTAGATTGCGGGCCGAGGGAACAGGAAGGATAGTAGATCCATCCACCTGGACTGAGAGAGGGGGAAATGGTGGGGGGAGTTGGGTGGAAAGACAAGGAGTTCAGTCTTGGCCATGTTCAGTTTCAATCGGCGATGAGACATCCAGGCAGCGATGTCCGAAAGACAAGCAGAGATCTTGGATTGGGTTGCCAGAGAAATATTAGGTGTAGAGAGGTAGATTTGGGAGTCATCGGCATAGAGATGGTACTGAAAGCCATGGGAGGAGATAAGCACGCCAAGGCCTTGGGTATAGAGAGAGAAGAGGAGGGGGCCCAAGACAGATCCCTGGGGTACACCTACATGGAGCGGGGTAGGGGAGGAGGAGAAGCCGCCAGAGCATACAATGAATGAACGATGGGAGAGGTAGGAGAACCAGGATAGTATAGAGTCCTTGAAGCCAAGCAAGGAGAGGGTGGTGAGGAGAAGGTCGTGGTCAATGGTGTCAAAGGCAGCAGAAAGGTCAAGAAGGATGAGGATAGAATAGAGGCCCTTAGATTTAGCCAGGAACAGATCATTGGTGACTTTTGTGAGTGCCGTTTCAGTGGAGTGTAGGGGATGGAAGCCTGATTGTAGGGGGTCCAGGAGGGCCTGGGAGGTGAGGAAGTCGAGGCAGCGACGGTGGACTGCTCGTTCTAATAGTTTGGATATGAAGGGAAGGAGGGAGATGGGTCGATAGTTAGAAGGGCATGTGGGATCAAGTGAGGGTTTCTTGAGGAGGGGTGTGACAACAGCATGTGTGAAGTCGGCGGGACAGTTGCAGTGGAGAGTGAAAGGATGAGGATATGAGTGATGGAGTGGACAATGGTGAGGGAGATGGAGCGTAGGAGATGGGTGGGGATAGGGTCGGATGAACAGGTGGTGGGTTTGGAGGAGGAAAGAAGAAGTGCGGTTTCCTCTTCAGAGATCAGGAGGAAGGAGGAGAGGGTAGCAGGGGGAGTATGGATGGGGGAGGAGAAATGGGGTGGAGGGGAGGTAGATGAGGGAGTAGGGAAATGGAAGGTAATTTTGAGGATTTTGTCACGGAAGTAGTCGGCTAGGGTTTGGGCAGAGAGGGAGGGCGGGATCAGGGGCGGGGGGACCTTGAGGAGAGAACTGAAGTTGTTAAAGAGACGGCGAGGGTGAGAGGCAAGGGAATTAGTCAGATGGATGTAGTAATCTTGTTTGGCAAGTGCTAAGGCTGACTGGAAGGAGCCAAGCATGAATTTGAAGTGCAGGTGGTCTTCCAGGAGTGGGATTTGGACCAGGCTCGTTCGGCAGAACGGGCACAGATACGTAGGTAACGGATTGTGGGTGAAAGCCAGGGTTGGGGAGTAGATCGTTTTACAGGATGTGAGGTGGGAGGGGCAAGAGTGTCAAGGGCTGAGGATAGTGTAGCATTGTATGAGGATAATGCTTTCGACGGACTCTGAGTATAAAATGGAGGAAAGAGATGGAGAAATGGTAGAGGAGAGAGTCAGGGGATTAATATTATGAAGGTTTCTAAGTAGGTCGGAGGAGACAGAACGAGGTTGGGATGGCGGGAGCTGAAGAGTAAATGTTAGTAGGTGATGGTCAGATGAGGGAAGGATTGATTTGCGGAGGTTTGAGGGAGAGGAATTGGAGAAGAGTATTAGGTCAAGGCAGTGGCCGTGTAGGTGTGTGGGGGCAGTGGAGCAGAGTTGGAAGCCGAATGAGGAGGTAAGAGCGAGGAACTTTGACGCATGGGGGTCGGAGGGGTTGTCGACGTGAATGTTGAAATCACCAAGAATGAGAGTGGATGAGGAGGGATCCATAAAGGCAGAAAGCCAGGACTCGAAGTCTGTGAGGAAGGTTGATTTGGAGTCGTCGGGTGGGCGATAAATAACAGCTACACGGAGGGGAAGTGGTGTGAGGAGGCAAATGGAGTGGGCTTCAAAGGAGAGGGGGGAGTGTGATTGGGGTGGCAGGAGGGGTTGGAATTGGCAGGAGGGAGGGGAGTAGGAGGCCAATGCCACCACCGCGACCAGTAGATCGAGGTGTGTGGGAGAACTGGTAGCCCCCATAGCAGAGAGAGGCAATGGATGCGGTGTCATCTGGGGGGAGCCAGGTCTCAGTCAGGGCAAGAATGTGTAGGGCATTAGAGATGAAGAGATCGTGAATAAAAATAGTTTTTTTTAATGACTGAGCATGCGTTCCATATGGCGCAAGTAAACGGGAGAGCGGAGGGGGGGGGAGGAGAGGGATATGGAGAAGATTGGCTAAGTTACGTGTGGATTTCTTATCAGAGTAGCGGGGGGGGGGGTCTATTTCTAGGGTAGTACCAAGATTTAGAGGGAGTAGGGTGTGGGTGGGTATGTCTGGGTGTATGTGCTCTCCAAGAGGGACATGAGCGAGGGGAAGTGAGGGATTAATTGATAGTATCAGATAGGTTATGTGAGGGATTATATTTGCGGGTAGGGTTGGAGTTGATATCAATGGTTGAGTGACTGTGGGATGAATGGGGGAGGGCGGAAGGAGGGAGGAGCGGATGAGATTAGATAGGGTATGTGAGGAACTTTCTTTAGTGTGGGAGAGAAATCGGGGGGTGGGGGGCCAGGGTTGGGGTTGATGTTACCTGATGAGAAAAAGAGAATGCAGTCGGGGGCCCGGTCGTCGGGGCAGATGAGGCGGACGAAAAAGCCTTCATTGCCTGGATAGCAGTAACATTCTACTCCAAGGCAGTAATATTTTGGTTTCCAAGCCAGAAAGCTCAGCAGCTTTCAGCACAGGCACAGAGGATCTCTGGCCTAGTGCTGGCGCCCGGCGCCAGCACTCTCACGAGTGTGTCCTTGACGAGGACTATGGCCAAGGAATCCTTCTTGAAGACCTTGGTAGAGCACTTCTTGGAGTCGCCATAGTCTCTCCAGGCAGTTTTACCAGGTTTCTCCGGTGCAACCTCAGCAGACTTAGAGGACTTTTCCTTCTTCTTCTCCGGGTCAGAGGTCTTCTCGGAGGAGCCACCACAGTGGGACTCCAAAGATGCTCGGGCCTCATGGGAGGTGCTGGGCTTGGAGCTCGGCGTTGGGGAGGCCAGGATCATGTCGGACCCGAGGAACAGTTTTTCCTGCAACTCTGACCTCTCTTTATTGGTCTTGGGCATCATGGCCTGGCACAGGTTGCAGGAGATGCTGTTGTGGTCTGGGCCCAGGCAGCGCAGGCAGCAGTCATGGGTGTCGGTCACCGACATGGTTTGACTGCAGCGGTCACATTTCTTGAACCCACCGGGGGACATGGTCAAGAACACCAGACGAGGTTGATGACCCCCAGGAACAAAAAAAGCACGTATGCTGGTTGAGGCAAGCCTCGATCAAAAAAGGGAAAAAGGAACTGAGAAGAGCACCGAGACCAGCACTGGCACCATCTCAAGGCAGGAAGAGGAGTCTCTACACAAACTGGGAAAGCTAACTTTTAAGGATAATTACCAAGGATTTTTCGGGGAAACAGGACAGATGTCCTTTGGGCTCCGTGGAAAAAGGAGACTGAACAAGATGGCACCCTTGGGCGGGAAGAGGGCATGCATGCATGATAGTATGTTCCAAAGGCTTTCTTTGAAAGCTGGGGAAATGCTCCGTGCGGACTCTGCTTGTTCCTGGAGAAAGAGTAGTATCAAAGATGACCCCAAGTTTGCAGACTGAGGAAACAGGGAGGCTTTTAATGTTATCTAGAGAAACAAAAAAGGGAGGCAGGGAAGAGGTGGGTTTAGGCGGAAAGATAAGGAGCTCAGTTTTGGCCATGTTCAAATTCTGAGGGCGGTGAGACATCCAGGCAGCAATGTAGAATAAGGAGGCAGAGGTCCGGGCCTAGATTCCTGGAGTGATTTCAGGTGCAGAGACGTAGATCTTAGAGTTCAAATACAGTGGCAAAGTAGTCTAATAGGAAACCACATCTCCCTGATTTTAACTTTTACATTAGCTACCTGTGGAGTTTCAAATTAGTTTAAAACTGTTGGGTTTTCAAAGTTCTAAATTGTGAAAGGCCAGTGTATTTAAGGGCATTAATGCAGTTTCATGCGCTTAGCAGAAATGTTAGATCATCACAGCAATTGTCTTTGGTGGTCCCTAGTGAGGTTAAATTGCACTGTGTGAGTAAAAGAGCCTTTGCAAGACAAGGCCTGGGATAATGAAATTCATTACAATTAAAAGTCTGTAAAGAGAGGTTGTATTTTACATTTAAAAAGTGGATACAGGCTTAGTGATTCGATCAGGAGGGGGAAATTTTATGGGACAGGTAGTAGGGGAAGATTGAGCTGTTACAATTAAATTTTATTTGTAACATGCCTCAAAAACCATGCAAATTAAACACCAGAAAATAAATAAAAATAATAGTTTTACTGCAATATAGTTTGTTACTAATGGCTCATCACAAAATTGATATACTGATTAGCTGCAGGTTCACAAACACAAGTGGCAAATATTAGTTTTTGTAAAGGGACCTTTGGACCCTATACCAAGATCTATGCTTTTCCTAACAGAGATGCATATGTTGGTTAGTATAGATAAGACAAAATATTCTACTATGTTACTCCCTTTTAACACAGTGGCACAAACACTGGGATTATTTGAGGACCTCCCAGGGAGATTTTGTAAATACTTTGGGGAGTTGGCCTGGAGTGAGAGGAGGTGATGGTCTGTCTCTTGCTTCTGAAATACGTTCCGAGTTGGGAAGGGGAAAATACAATTTCTGATGCCCTGTCTCTGGAAGGAAGCTGGAAAGGCGAAGTTTATCTCCTGCCCTTGTGTGCTTGGTGCTAGAGGACTGAATACAGAGGACACTGCAGCAGAGCTCCCATGGGGGTGCTTCTGGTATCCTGCAAAGCAGTATGGAACAGAGGAAGAGGAAAGCTGCCTAACTTGTTAATTAGTTGAAGAGTCCAGAGAATGAGAGGAGAAAAGGATTTGCAGGACAAGGATTCAAGCATTTGAATTATCAGATACTAAAGGGACCATGGGGAGTCAGGAAGCCCAATAAAAGTCCAGAGGGTCCACAAGTCAAAAGGAAGGGAAGGGAAGGGAAGGAGGGTGACCCAGAGGTATAAGGAAGAAAGGATAAACACACTATTCTTTGCTCTGCATTTGTATGCTGTAAAAACTATACCTAGAACTAAAAGAAGCATATTTCTGATATGCCTGCATATATACACATCCTCAGACTACACCGACTGATCTGAAAGAAAACTTCAGCCCTTATATCTCCTGATGCAGGGCTGATCCAAGCGTACCCTAGGTGAACCTTCAGCTTTATGCTCCCCACCCCCCAAGAGATTTTGATAATGGCACTCAATCATGATTAGCCCAACACCACCCCTCCTACAACAATCTGGTAAAAACGTATATCAGAACATCATACTTTTAAATATTAAACTTTGCTTTGTATGCATAGTGTGCCCGATCTCCCCGCAGGTAACAGAATATGATGATGGCTCAAGAGTCTGTATGGCTATCAGGATCTACTGTTTTGCTATGACTGCTACTGCTCTTTGCTGCCCTTCAGAAGCTGCCATCCTAGACGACTGCCTAGTCCTGCTTCAAGTTTGAGTTGACAATTTTACGTGGAGAGGGATAGCAAACAAAAGTTTAGGGACACACAGACAAAGCTCTCATAAGCCTCCCTTTCTTTAAAAATCTAGGTTAAAAAAGGGAGGCAGTTGGCTAACTACACACCATTCAAGATTCACACCACAGAAGTCAAAATTACTACTAAAGGAAAGAAAGCACAGTTACTTACCTGTAACAGGTGATCTCTGGGAACAGCAGGAATATGTCTTCACATATGGGTACGTCGGTACCGACGGAGTCTGCGCGGGAACGCTTCCCAGCGTCCAATCAAGAGCTTTTGGAAGCATCCCAGCACGCCTGCGTGCTGCCTTCCCACCTTTCCCAACTGCCTCTCCTCAGTTAAGTTTTAAAGCTGAGACAAAGAGAGAGAGAGGAAAGGAAAGATAGTTAGAGATACAACTCCTGGGGAGGTGGGAGGGTTGTGACGACTTATTCCTGCTGTTCCCAGAGATCACCTGTTAGAGGTAAGTAACTGTGCTATCTCCAGGAACAAGCAGGAATGAGTCTTCACATATGGGGACTCCCAAGCTGAGATGCCTGGAGTCACAGCATGTCATAGGCTGGAACATGCTATCTCCCAGAACACCAGGCATCCTGAGGATGGAGGGTAGGAGTTGAAGAAAGAAGGATGCTGTGGAACAGCTAACCTAGCACAGGACTGCAGAGATGGAGTCCATGTGTGGATGATGGTCATCGATAATATTGCAAAGGATATTGCAATATGGACCTCCCCTGACAGGATTTCACAGAAGTATGGAGGTTCATTGATCTACTGGGAAACCTAGTAGAGGAACCTTAAAGAGGACCTCACTGTAAGTGGAGGTAATAATCCTGTAGGAAAACCAGTGGCGGTCAGGTTGATATGAAGAGAGGTCTCCTGTGGGGACCAAGTGCCTTGGGTGGAGAGGTCCTGTAGATGAGCTCCCCAACCTGTTTGGGAGGCATCTGTTGTGAGGATTGCTTGGGGCAACAAAGGTTGGAAGGGGGACCCCAGCAACAGATTTTGAGTGGACATCCACCATTGGAGAGACCAAAAGAGACGTTTGGAGTTTGCTATTTGGTCTGAGAGAGCTCCTGAAGCTTGAGTCCACAGGGTGGACAAAGTCCATTGAGCTGCTCTCATGTGTAGGCGAGCATAGGGCACCACATGTACTGTGGAAGCCATGTGGCCTAGTAGCTGTAGCATCTCCCAGGCAGTTAAGTGGCTCTTTGACTGAATCTGGGAGGCTAACTGCACTAGACGTTGGCAACGAGCCTGGGGAAGATAGGCCCTTGCAGTAGCGGTGCCCAACCAGGCCCCTATGAATTCTAGGGACTGAGTAGGGGTGAGCTGAGACTTTGGGAGGTTTACTACAAGTCCCAGATACTGCAGAATGCTTCTGGTGCGGTCCAGGGAAATTTGGGCTTCTGACCGAGATGGAGCTCGGATGAGCCAGTCGTCTAGGTAGGGGAAGACAAATATTCCCAGAGTGCGTAGAAATGCAGCAACTATTGCCATGCATTTGGTGAACACTCTTGGAGCAGAGGCTAGACCGAAAGGAAGCACTCTGTATTGGTAATGTTTTACCTGGAACAGAAAACATAGGAATTTTCTGTGGGATGGATGGATGAGTATACGAGTGTACGCATCCCTGAGATCTAGAGAACAAAGCCAATCCTGACTCTGTAGGTATGGAAGGAGAGTGCCTAAAGAAAGCATCTTGAACTTCTCCTTGAATAAACTTGTTCAATTCTCTGAGATCTAGAATGGGTCTGTATCCCCCTGTTTTCTTTGGAATGAGAAAGTAGGGGGAGTAAAACCCTGACCCCTGTTGAAGAAGAGGAACATCTTCTATGGCCCTCTGGGCCAGAAGGGTGGTTACCTCCTGATCCAGAAGGTCGAGGAGAGATGTGGGAGAATTGAAATGTCTCACCATGGTGTAGGGAGGAAGGTCTGAGAAATGAAGTTTGTAGCCCTCTCTGATGATGGAGAGGGTCCACTGCTCTGATGTGATTTGCTCCCATCTGGGAGCAAAATGAGCTAACCTTCCTGGAATGGTGAGAGGTTCTGGCTGTTGTAGAGCCAGAAAGGTTAAGTTCTCTAGTATCAAGCCAAAAACCCTGAGGGGCTTGGGACTGCTGGGTTGCAGCAGCCCCTGCAGGTTTAGGTCTAGCCTGTTTAGGTTGCTGACGCTTAGTAGCAAAGCGACCTGTAGAAGATTGTTGACCAGAAGTGGAAGGAAATCTGCCCTTCTTGTAAAAAGACTTTTTAAAAGATTTTTTCTTGGATGGAGTGGAGGTAGACTTAGAAAGTCTATCCAGAGCAGCATTTTCTGCATCCATTTGAGTGGCTTTAATTTGCCACTCTTTGCCAAATAGATTTTCACCTGTACAGGGCAGATTTCCTAACCCATCTTGAACCCAGGGTTCTAGATCAGAAGCCTGGAGCCAAGCAATTCTACGAGCAACTATGGCTATACCTGAGGCTCTGCTGGCACCTTCAAAAGAATCAAAGGCTGCCCTGTTGGAAAACTTTGAAATATCTTGAGTATGCTTAAGCCAAAGGAGGAATTCATCCCTTCTATCCTCTGGAATAAAAGGGAGAAGGTTGTCCAGCTTTTCTGCAACCTCCTTTAGAAACATACCCATATAAAGGCTGTATGAATTGATTCTGGCAATAAGCATGCTAGCTTGGAAGATTTTTCTTTCAAAAGCATCCAAGGTCCTGCATTCTCTCCCTGGAGGAGTAGAAGAGTGTCTTTTGGTACTCTTGATCCTTTTCATAGCTGACTGCACCACAATGGAGTGGTGAGGAAGCTGAGCTTTTTGAAATCCAGGAGGAGGGAGGGACACGGTACATAGTGTCCAATCTACGAGAATGAGGAGAAAGGGTGAGAGGAGTCTCCCACAATTCAATCAAATGTTCTTGAAGAATTTCATGAATTGGTAAGGTGACTGCCTCTCTAGGAACCTTAAAGTATCCCAAAATATCTAATTTTTTTGCTCTAGGTTCTTTTTCAGAGGTTACTGAAATAGATAGGCCTTTAGCTACTTCTATTATGAAGTCTTGAAAGGACAAATCCTCTGGAGGAGACATTCTCCTTTTTGGAGAAGGCTCCTCAGGAAGAGTAACAGATACTTCAGGGGACTCATCTGATGAATCAGAATCATCAGAAGAATCAAAGTATCGTCTGCTCGATTCCAAAGATCGATAGGCATATCGATTGGTACCGACATCGGGTGGCCCCGGTACCGGGTCGGTATCGAGAAAGAGCCCAGAACAGGGGGCCGGAATCGGTATCCTGGCCAATGTCGATGCAGCCGGTACCGGCATCGAAGTTGGTACCGGTACCAGCGTCGGTACCCACAACGGAGCTTGTTGTGGTACCGACGGCGTCGCAGCCTTGATGAAAGCCAGTATAGCCTGCTGCATGGATTGCACAGTGTGATCCATGGACGCCACGACTGCCTGGATGTCGGTACCGGGAGATTGTGCCGGTACCCCAGAGCAGTCTAACAGGTGATCGGTCGAGGCCGTGCCATCGATGTCAACCTGTAACCCCATAGGAGGAGCTTTGGAAGCCGGAGCTTCCCGCCGGGGTTGTTTGGCTGGGGCAGGATCCTCGAGGGCAAGCCCGGAGGCATCTCGATGTTTAGAGGGAGATTTGCCCTTCGAGGACCTGCTAAAAGTATGTTTGGTTACCTGAGACCCATCAGGAGAGGAAGACCTGGAAGATGTCGATGCCACCGCCGGTGCATCCGTGGGAAACAGCACCTGGAGCTTGGCTGCCCGGTTCTGTAACCCTCGTTTAGACATTAGGGAGCAGGCTTGGCAATCCGGAATGGAGTGTTCAGGCCCCAAACATTTAAGACACCATTCATGGGTGTCTGTAACAGAAATTGTACCGCTACACTTAGTGCATTTTTTGAAACCAGAGGCTGGTTTATCCATAGAGATAAATTTCTTGTGGGCCTGTAGGCCTAAGAAAAGAATACACTAAGTGAGGGAAGTAATATATATATATAATTTATTTTTTTTTTAAAGAAAAGAAAAGACCGGCGGTACCGGTCCAGCGTCGGGGAAGGCAGACACGCGACCAAAGAAATAAATTAAAATAAAGAACTTCTTCAGCGGTGACAGGAACACGACCTGCTGGCTCCGCGGAAAAGAAGAACTGAGGAGAGTTGGTTGGGAAAGGCGGGAAGGCAGCGCGCATGCGCTGTGGGAGGCTCCCAAAAGCTTTCTTTCTGGGAAGCTGGGGAGCTTTCCCGCGCAGGCTCCGTCGGTACCGACGTACCCATATGTGAGGACTCATTCCTGCTTGTTCCTGGAGATCTGAGTAACCTGACGTAAAGACTCCTCGTTGAAAAGATTTTCTCCAGTGCAAGGAGTATGTCCCAGACATTGTTGTGCCCATTTGTCCAAGTCTGAAGATTGGAGCCAGGCTCTATGTCATGCCCCTATAGCAATAGCAGAAGTTCTGCTAACAGACTCAAAAGAGTCTAGGGAAGCACGAGAAAGAAACCAAGAAATATTCTGGATATGCTTAAGCAGTGAATAGTCTTTACTCCTAGAATCTGGAAGGAAAGGAGTCAAAAGATGTAACTGCTTTGTGACCTCCTCAAAAGAAAGACTCATAAAAAATATATGAGAGAATTCTTGCAGAAAGCATAGATGTCTGGAAGGTTTGACGTCCAAAGGCATCTAGTGTCTTAGACTCACGACCTGGCGGATAAGAAGAGTGCTTTTTCTTACTCTTTACCCGCCTCACTGCTGATTCCACTACTATGGAATGATGTGGAAGTTGAGTCTTTTGAAACCCTGGAGAGGGGGGCACCTGATATAAAAGATCAGTTGCCCTGGGAGGTGGGGGTACCCTTAAAGGTGTTTCCCACATTCCTAGAAGGAGATCCTGCAAGGAATGATGCAAAGGAAGCATTATGTTGTCCTTTGCTTTGGCAGAAACAGAGCCTTGTGCAGGATCATGTCCTGGAATAGGAATGGCAAGAGATCTTGCTATATCCAGGAGGAAACTGTGAAAAGAGGGATCCCAAACAGGAATCTCCCCTGGACAGGGTAGATCTAAAGAACTAGCCTGAGCATCCACAGAGTTATCCAAATATATAGGAATAGAAGATCCTGCAGAGTGCAGTGTGGAATGCTTAAAAGATGGTTGCTGGTACTGGCTGTCAGGAGCAGACGCCATCCTTACCACATCGTCCATGTCAGGTATCGACTCCAAGCTTGGTATAGAATGGAGTGATCCTGTTGAAAAAAGCATGGCAGGAATTGGCGACGATGCTACTGTGGGTACCGGTATCGATGTCGGAGTCGAGCCCGACAAAGACATCGGAGCAATCATCGGTGACAGTTCAATCGGTACCGAGGTAACTGAAAACCTCCGGCCGCTATCCTCGGTACCGAAGCACCGGTATCGATTGGTGTCGGTACCAAAATCTATTGGTACCCAGTCTTCTAGACTAGAGATCGATTCCAAACTCGGCATCGAGGGCAATGAGCCTGATAAGCGAAGCATGGAAGGCACCGACCGTGAAGGTAATGAGGACATCAGTACCAACTTCGGTACCATGTCTGATACCAGTGAAGGAAGGGCAACCAGTGGCAACTCAATCGGCGTCGGGGGAACCGAGAGTTGCGGATCCGAATCATCGGAACCGAGCCTTCGGTACTGTCGAGAGCCGGTACCAAGGCGAGTCGGTACCCAGTCCTCCAGACTGGAGATCGATACCAGACTCGGCATCGAAGGAAGCGAGGCTATCGATGCACATCTGGAGGGTACAGACGTCGGTTGGAGTATCGGTGTTGGTACCGATAATGGAAAGTCAATCTGGAGGGTATCCACCGGTCCCGAAGGTACCGAGGACGCCAGATGACGATCCCTGGTGAGGAGTGTTTCATCCAACACCAGTGCCAATGCCAGGATATCGGTACAGCTCGAAGCAGATGCCACCACCGTACACGGCTTAGGTATGTTCTGTGGGGGGTGAACCCCAGGAACAACCTGAAACCCCTTATAGGCTTTGGAGACCGAAGACTCCTGCCGGGGTTTTGAAGCCAGTGGGCCCTCGAGGGCAAGGCCGGAGCCGTCTACATGCTGCGCATGAGACCTACCACTCGAGGACTGGCTAGTCTTAACAGACTGTTTGTGGGTTACCTGATCCTGTGTGGACGAAGAAGGGGACGGTGCCCCGAAGTTGGAGGGCAACCGTGTATCGAGGGAGCCTCGATGTTGAAAACCTTTTCTTACCAAACTGTTGTCAGGACCCAAGCAGGTTAGACACCGACTTCGAGGGTCTAAAAATAAAGTTGTACCGCCACAGTCTGAACATTTCTTGGAGAAAGTGTCTGGCGGTTCCATGAAGGAAAAAGAAGAGGCCTAAAAGTCCTAAGAGACCGTGGGACACTATGAAGAAAAAATATCCCGTGGAAAGGAAAATTTTTCAAGAAAAGAAAACACCGGCGGTACCGGTGGCGTCGGGAAGACAGCCACGACCACAAGAAAACTAAAAAAACAACAAGAATTTTCTGCGGTGACAGGACGACGTCCTGCCGGCTCCGCGGAAAAACGAAAACTGAGGAGAGGCAGTTGGGAAAGGCGGGAAGGCAGCACGTAGGCGTGCTCGGATGCTTCCAAAAGCTCTTGATTGGATGCTGGGAAGCGTTCCCGCGCAGACTCCGTCAGTACCGACGTACCCATATGTGAAGACTCATTCCTGCTTGTTCCTGGAGATTAGAGGAATACCTTGCATCTCGCAGGTTAGAAGACCGAATGAAATGGCATTTCTGACATCAAACTAAACTCATTCTTTTGACAGTTATCAAAGAATTAGATCCGAGACAAGTGCTGTATATATAATATTTTGATTGCAAGGCAAGCCTGCCCACCAGTTGAACTAAGTAGTCACCTAAGGTTGCAGACCCTGCTGAGCAGTATGGCACTCCCCCTTCTTTGAAGCAGCAGCTGAACTGCCCACTGCAGTGCCACGGCGGGCCTTAAAATACCCATGTGAGTGTACACAGTCACTGCCTGCCACTCCTGCCCCCTCCAACAGGAGGTTATGTTGGAGGGGGCAAAAGCAGCAGGATGTGAGTGCGTGCGTGCATGCATGCGGGCACTTTAGGACCATCAAAGAAGTAAGAGAGACTGCAGTATCTACACCTCCCCCCACTTGAGACTAAGGATGTGGGGGGGGGGGGGCAGCATGGTGGATCAGGTGGCGTAGCAGGTATTGGGGGAGGGGAACAGGACTACCTAGGGCAGCAGAAACCCTTGAGCCGGCCCCGATTGATACTGGTTCATACTGAAAGTTCATTAATAAGCTAAGTTTCTCTGAAAAGAAAGTATGCACATACTTCCATTTTTAAAAATTACCCCGCAGAAAGTATCCACCCCCAATTTATGCCTGCTCTTGGCTGTGCACAGATTTCTTGGTACTTACAGGCCTATTTTATATAATATGTGTATAAGTGCAAACCCTGCTTAAACCCCTAGGAATGCTTCCAATCAGGTTGTACAGAATGATGCAGTGTATGCACATTGGTTTAAGTGCATATGCTCACAGCAATTTTATGAAAAGGCTATTTCAGCATATAAAATGCCAATAGTCTTACAGTATAACTTTAAAAATGATCCCCTTAAGGATTAACTCCCAACCTCCATGCCTACTGCATAAAATTTGTGCATAACAGGGTCTACAGCAAAACATCATCTTTTCCCTGATTTTATTTCAAGGCAGAAAATAGCAACCACCATTACAAACAGCAACTTAGAGCAGAAATCCAAAGGAGTTGTTTATAATATGGGACAAGAGGTTGATGTGCACAAACCAGGAGAGGGACCTTGGAGTGAAAGTGTGAGGATCTCAAAGTGGTGAAACAATATGACAAGGTGGGGGCCAAAGTGAAGAGGATGATTGGTTGCATACAGAGAAGCATAACTAGCAGAAGGGAGGAGGGAATAATGTCCCTGCACAAGTTGTTGATGAGTACTATGCTCAGTTTGGAGATGCAGTTGTAGCTAACATTATTGTCACATTTGCAGTTCAACCCCTTAATATCTAATATCTCCTTAAAAAATGTGAAATGGCTTTGGACTATATATACCAAACATGAAACTTCACAGGGGTACAAGGCAATCTACAAAGACCTTGGGATTTTTGTGTCTATAGTTCACAATGTTATTAAGAGGTTTTCTGCTCATGGAACTGTCAAGAACCTCCCAGAATGTGGTGGGAAAAGGAAAATTAATCCAAGAAGTCTTCAAAGGTTAGTGCAAACTCTTGGAACGACACCACATACAACATCCAACATACAACATCCAAAGGAGCTTAAGGTTGACCTGAAGCAATCTGGAGTTGTGGTTTCAACCCGTACCATACACTGCGCAATAAAAGAAGAACTTCTAGGGTGAAGGCCCAGGACCACCCCACTGCTCAAAGACACAAAAAGGTACACCCTATCTTTGCCCAAACCCACCTTGAGAAAACACAATCCTCCTGGGAAAACGTTTTGTGGACAGATGAAACCAAACTTGAACTCTTTGGCAATGCAGACCAGCGATACATTTACAGTTGCAGAAATGAAGCTTATAAGGAAAAACATGCACTTCCTACAGTTTAATACGGTGGAGGTTCCTTAATGTTGTGGAGCAGTTTTGCTGCCTCAGGGACTGGAGGCCTGGAACGTATTAAATAAATCATTAAGACTGAGGACTACCAAGGTATTTTGGAGCAAACTGTGCTACTTAGTATCAGAAAGCTAGGTCTGGGTCGAAGGTCAGGGTCCTCCAGTAGGATAATGACCCAACATACACATCCAAAAGTACAAAAGAATGGTTAAAAAGGAACAAACGGACTGTTTTAAACTGGTCAGCAAGGAGTCCTGATTGCAAACCTTTTAAAGAGCTGAAACCTGCCATTGGTAAAAGGAATTCTGGAAACATTTATGAGCTGGAACAAATCGCAGTTGAAGATTGGGAGAAACTACCAGCAGCCAGGTGTAAGAAACTTAATGATGGCTACATGAAACGTTTGAAGGCTCTCATCACTGTCAGGGGCTGTGCAAACAAATATTAATGAGGGCTGTCATTAATCCTGTCCAGGTCATATTTTGTTTTTTTCTCAGAAACTACTACGTCTAAGTTGGACAGACATCCTTTTTTTTTTGTTGCATCCCTTTGAACATACTATTAAAATATTATGACGGCATACAGTTGGAATATTTCCAATTATTTCTCAAGATATTGTACACAACATACCTAAAATGCAAGGGTGCCAACAATGTTGACCAAAACTGTAAAAGCCTTGAAATGGTTCAGAAGGAAATGAACAAAATGATATGCTGTCTGCACCAGAAGACACATGCAGAGACTTGAAGGCCTGAAGATGTATATTCTAGAGGACAGAAAGCACAGGAGAAGTAAGATAGAGGTGTTTAAATACTTGATAGTTATAAATAAACAAATCTTTTTCAAAGATTAGAAAACCATACAACTAGAGGACATGAAATGAAGCTATAAGGAGGTAAACAATACTTTTTCACAAAAAGAGTGAAGAGAATGCCTGAAATGCCCTCCTGATTAAGTTGGTGAGGGAAAAAACAGTGACAAAATTCAAAAAGGCATGGGAAAAACAGAGGATCTCTATACCACAAGAGAATGGAACCAAAGCAAAAATTAAATATTTATATTTCAAAAACTAGAGCGAGAGGTAACCTGCACAGAGTTGCAGGTACAACTCTAGCCATCTTACTGAGCAGACTAGATGAACCAGGCTGGTCTTCATCTGCCATATTATTATATTACTATGTATGTTAAAGATGAAGAATGCAATCTTTTTAGATCAGTGTGGCTAAGAATTTGGAGAACTATATAGTTGGCGTGAAAAGATCCTGGACAGCAAAGCCTGATGGGCTTGATCTCAAGCTAAGAAAACAATGCAACAATAAGAGTTAGAAAAATAACTAGAGTTTATCAGTAGAAAAAGCAATCTGTATCAATCACTGAAGAGATCTCATCTAGAGTACTCTTTCCATTTTGTAAGCCATGATCTCTAAAAGGGTAGAGAAAGATTAAAGGCACTTCAGACAATACCAAAAAGAGTAGTTACTCACCTGTAACAGGTGTTCTCCAGGAGCAGCAGGAATCAGTCCTCACATATGGGTGACATCGATGCCGATGGAGCCCCTGCGGAGCATTTCCCCAGCTTTCCATGAAAGCCTTTGGAAATGCAGGTACGCATGCGCGGTTCCCTTCCCACCTAAAGGTGCCATCTTGTCCAGTCAAATGACCTAGCTAAGAACGGCACACAAAACCAAAATAAACTATATATAACTGCAACTCCCAGAGGAGGAGGGAGGGTTGTGAGGACTGATTCCTGCTGCTCCTGGAGAACACCTGTTACAGGTGAGTAACTACTCTTTCACCAGGACCAAGCAGGAAGTCAGTCCTCACATATGGGACTCCCTAGCTCTGGGCTACCAGGAACCCAGGCTGAACAAGAGAACTCCCTCTAGTCCCAGCATCAAAGAAAGGCTTTTCCCTGAAAGAACCTCCACCGGTAGCCCAATGGAGGGCAGGATTTGCTTAAACCTCAAAGAGATTCCGGAGTACTGCCTGGCCAAAAGCACTGTCCCTACGGGACTCCCTTTCCAGACAGTAATGGGCTGCAAAAGTCTGGCTTGAGGACCAAGTTGCAGCCCTGCAGATGTCTGCCAACGGTACAGAGCGGAGATGAGCTACTGAGGCAGCCATTGCCCTGACACGGTGGGCCGTGACCCGACCCTGCAAAGGAAGGTCAACCGCCCTGTAAGCCCAGGTGATACAATCAGCCACCCAGATGGACAAGGTACGCTTGGACACAGCTAACCCCAAATTATTAGGGTCAAAAGATATGAAGAGCTGAGTAGCTCTTCTATGTCCCTGCGTACGGTCAAGGTAGAAGGATAAGGCCCTCCTACAGTCCAGGGTATGCAGAACTGCTTCAGCCTGGCTTGCATGAGGCCTAGGGAAGAATGTCGGAAGAACCACCTCTTGGTTGAGGTGGAAAGAGGAGACAACCTTTGGGAGGAACTTTGAATGAGTCCTAAGGACTACCCTGTTCCTATAGAAGCGGGTGTAGGGCCTGTCACAGACCAGGGCCTGAAGTCACTCACACGCCTGGCTGAGGATAGGGCTACCAAGAAGAGTGTCTTCCAGGACAGGAAGCGGAGAGGACAAGTAGCCATTGGCTCAAAAGGTGGGCGAGTCAGTTGCTGCAAGGCCACATTCAACTCCCACTCAGGAGCTGGAGGACGGATTGGAGGCTTTAGCAAGAGCAAGCCTCTTAGAAATATGGACACCAAGGGGTGAACCGACAGAGAATGTCCTTCCACCAGTGAGTGGTGAGCTGCCAGAGCTGAGAGGTGGACCCGAACAGAATTAGACTTAAGTCCCTGATTGGATAAGTGCAGTAGGTATTGAAGCACTACTGGTACAGCACAGGAGAAAGGATCTTCTGTACATAGCTGACACCACACAGAAAACCTCTTCAATTTCAGGGCATAGGTTTTCCTAATGGACTGCTTTCTAGAGGCTAGGACAACCTCCTCAACTTCCTGAGGTAGGCCCCAGGGAGCCAAAACTACCCTTGCAGCCTCCATGCCTTCAAATTGAGAGCACTGAGATTTGGGTGCAGAAGGGAACCTTGATCCTGAGAGAGAAGGTCAGGCTGCAACCCCAGAGGCAGTGGGGGATCCACTGCCAGTTAAAGCAGAAGTGGGAACCAAGGCTGCCTCGGCCATCTGGGAACTACCAGCAAGACTGAGGCCTTGTCCCGTAGAATCTTGAATAGGGTTCGGGCCACCAGGAGCATGGGAGGAAACTCATACAGGAGATCCTGGGACCAGGAAATCAGAAAAGCATCTGCTGCTAGCCGCAGAGGATGCGGTTGCCTGGAGCAGAACCGTGGTAGCTGTTTGTTCAGTGGACTGGCAAACAGATCTATTGATGGAAGTCCCCATTTCAGGAAGATCTTCTGAACCACTAAGGGATGGAGCTGCCATTCGTGGGGCTGCAGAATCCTGCTCAACCTGTCTGCCAGGTAGTTTTCCTGGCCAGGGAGATACACAGCCTTGAGGAACATGTTGTGCCTGAGAGCAAACAAGCAAAGGTCCTGTGCCTCCTGACAAAGGAGCCTGGATCCAGTGCCGCCCTGCTTGTTCACATAAAACATGGCTACTTGGTTGTCTGTTTGAACTAAGATAGACTGATGAGCCAGGGTTTGAGAGAAAGTCTTGAGGGCTAATCGAATAGCCCTGAGTTCCAGTAGATTGATCTGCTGCGTTGCCTCCCAAGGAGACCACAGGCCCTGGGTGCATTTGCCCAGACAATGAGCCCCCAGCCTTGCAGGGAGGCATCCGTGGTCAACACCACTGTGGACCCAGGAATCTGAAAAGGCAACCCTTGCAGGAGATTGGGTGGATGCAGCCATCAGCGGAGGGAGTCCAGGAATGGGTCTGGACACCCTTACTCTGTCTCTGAGGCTCCCTGTGGCTTGTGTCCACTGAGTTCTAAGACACCATTGTGCAGGCCTCATATGGAGCCGGGCATTGGGGGTCACATGTACTGTTGAAGCCATGTGGCCAAGAAGCCTCAGGCAGAGTCTGGAGGAGACCAGTGACCTGCTGAGAAACAGGTTTGCCAAGTCTATGAGTCTTTGAGAGGCGGAGCTAGCACAATCCAAGATGGTCGCCTAGACCTCGAGCTGCCCTAACACTGTGAAGAACATTGCTCCCAGTGCCCCCTCCAGGCGTCAAATACACCGCTTGGAATAGATCTACAGGGTGTTGGAATGCCCTCGGGTAAGCCCACTAGATTGGACTATCCTGCTTCCACTGGTTCTGGCGTTAAAAGGGCCAAATCAGATCCTCCCTCCCCGCAGAAGATGGCGCACGGGGGGGAGCCACCAGCAGGCCTACAGGCGGTCCTCGATGAAATCCGTGCTGTGTGGGATATGGTCGCAGCGAACGGGGAGACCCTCGTCGTGTTGCAAGCCGATATGCTAGAGCTCCGAGAAATGAAAGCGCAAGTAGCCGCAGTGGTGGAAAAGCTTACTCGCGTGGAGGAGGCTGTAGCTGTGCATGAAGATCGCCTAAATATGGTTAACTCCAACTCTAAGCGCACAACCATGCTAGAGCGCAGCTTAGAGGACTTGAACAGAACCCGCAGAAATAATGTGCGAATTGTGGGAGTACCCGAGGGAGCTGAGGGACCTGACATAGCGGCTTACATAATTTCAATGGTGCCAAAACTGTTGAATGTTGCGTTTGATACGCCGTTTGAGATTGAGCGCGCACACAGGATCCCCTCACACCCGGGCCTCAATGTGCGGCAGCCTCGCCCGATCATTTTTTGTGTGCTGCACCATTCTCATGTCACCAGGATCCTAGCAGTGGCCCGTGCAAACCCTTCGCTCATGGTGGATGGCCAGAAGGTGGCCTTTTATCCAGATTTCCACAAAGCGACTGTGGATAGATGGAAACAGATGCATGCCCTTCGCCCCAGATTGCAGGCCCTGGAGGCTCGCTATGGCCTCATGTTTCCTGCACGGATGCGGGTGACGCTGCATAATCAAACTCGCACATTTGAGGACTCGGAGGCACTCAAAGCATTTATCGAGGAGCACGAGGCGGCCCGTATGCATTGACTACTACAAACGCTGGAGATCCAGTATTAGAAGTCCTGATGGGGGACACTGAAGCTGCCGTTCCTATCAAAGTTGGACATTTGCTAACTATGTGCGGTGTATTTACTGATGTTCACTGGCAAGGGTGGTCTGCCGCTGGATAGCAGTGGCCTAGGCCAACCCGGGGGCAGGCCGGGAGGGTGGCGCTGGGACATTGTAGATGTGTTTTGGTTCGGGGCGTGGATAACCCTTGGACATGCTGGTTCACCCAAGTGGGCCCCTTTTCTGGGGGTATGTGTTGGCTCCTTATGGTATGGAGGGTTTTTCCAAGGTTCTGTTGGGTCCTAGTTTTGGAGTTTATTTTCATCTCTTAGTTGTGTATCACTTTTGTAATGTACTGCAGTTTGATACAGTGTATCCTGTCCCATGAGCTCTCTTAAGTTTCTTTCGCTGAATGTGAAGGGTATAAATAATCCCATTAAGTGCAAGAAGATCTTAATTTACTGTACTAAGGAGCGGGCAGATGTTGTGCTAATTCAGGAGACCCGTCTAACTCTTAAAGAAACCCAAAAGTTGGGGTTGGGGAAGTATATCGTGGTATCCCACTCTGCAGCGGTGAAAAATAAGAACGGGGTGGCAATCTTAGTCAGGAGGGCGCTCCTTCCAGCAATTGAGCTCTGCCACTCGGATGTGGAGGGCCGATGGGCGTCAGTGGTAATACGCATCAATGGGAGGAAGCTGGCTATTTTGAATTTATATGCCCCTAATATCAGTGATACTGCCTTCTTCCACGGGATTGCGGCTGAGCTTTCCTTGCTTGCTGCCCACGATATAGTGGTTGGGGGGGATTTTAATCTGGTGTTAGATCCTTTGCTTGACTGCACCCCTTATCGCTCTCACCGATCTCATTCGGCGGCCCCAGTGGTCGCGTCCATTGTGCAAGAAATAGGCCTAACAGATATCTGGAGGCTTTTGCATCCCGAGGAGAAGGATTATACCTTTTTCTCTCTCCCTCATAAATCGCATTCTCGGATTGACTACTTTCTCGTCTCTAAATCCCTCATCCCTGCCGTGGAGGGAGCCACTATAAATCCCATCCAGCTTTCTGATCATGCGGCAATTACATTCTCGGTGATGCTGGGAGAAAGGGAGGGCACCACTCGGGCTTTCTATTTTAACAAGGGGCTACTGGGTGATCCAGGGTTTTGTGAATCTATGCGTAAGGCCATTCAAGAGTATTTTTCCATAAATTTGCCTGGCGAGACCGCTGGTTGGGCCTGGTGGGAGGGATTTAAGGCAAACATTCGAGCCAAGATCACCAGTTATTCAATATCCCTGGCTAAATTGCAGCGAGGGATGCTTCGTGATCTGGACATGCAAATTAAGGCTGGTGAGCGCCTGCTGGCCACTAGGTCCGATCCTAGTATCCTGTTAAGGTTACAGAGGCTCAGATTTCAATACAATCAAATATTAACTTTGGAGGCTCAACAGCTGTTAAGTCCTGGTCTGCTGCTGGCTTATCTGGAATCCAACAAATCTGGTCATCTGTTGGCAAATACACTGTCCCCCCGAGCGTCCAAAGCTAGAATTGAGGTGATCAAAGGGCAGAACCAGGCATCTTTCTTGAAGAATTCAGACATAGTGGAGGCATTTCGTCTCTTTTATGAAAATCTATACTCCTCTGAAGGGGAGCTGAGAGAAACGGACTTCCAGGGTCTGCTGGGTCAGTTAGCTCACCCGAGACTCACGGAGCGCCAGCAACGCGAGCTAGATGCAGTTATTACAGTAGGCGAGATCCAAGCAGCCATAAAGGCAGGGAAATCTGGGAAGGCAGTAGGGCCTGATGGAATCCCTTGTGAATTCTATCAAGTGTTCATGGCCGAACTAGCGCCTCAACTATTGGAGTATTACAGACTTCTCATGGCCCAATCTCCCTCAGTTGGCTCATTCAATGAAGCCACGGTAGTAGTTCTCCCCAAGCCAGGTAGGGATCCGCAAAAGGTGGAGAATTACCGCCCTATCTCCTTATTAAATGCGGACTACAAGATTTTTGCTGCTGTCCTGGCTCAAAGGCTTTCCAGGGTTGTAGTGGACTTGATTCACCCCACTCAATGTGGTTTTATCACTGGTAGGGCCACGTCGGATAATGCGCGGCTCCTTTTAGATATACTGGCGGTGGTGGAAGATCAGGAGAACCCGATGGTCGGCCTTGCCTTAGATGCAGAGAAAGCCTTTGACCGATTGGAGTGGGCCTTTTTGTCCCGTACCTTGCAGTGGTTTGGTTTTGGGGATCCCTTCTTGCATCTTATTCATATTTTATATGCCAACCCCTCTGTGCGTATCCTAGCTAATGGGGCCTTGTCCGCTTCTGTGGCTTTGCATAGGGAACGAGACAGAGCTGCCCCCTATCACCTTTATTATTTGATTTGGCCCTTGAACCCCTCTTGCTTCTTGTTCGTTCTCACCCAGGGATTGGTGGAGTTCGGATCCGAGATCTAGAGGTTAAAATTACCGCATATGCCGATGATCTGTTGGTGTTTGTACGTCCTTCTTCGTTAGATTTCCTTTTGGAAACGATTGGTCAATACTCTGGTTTGTCAGGATATAAAATCAATTGGTCGAAGTCGGTCGCTTTTCCATTAAATAAGTATGCCTTCAAGTCTTTGATAGAGCCCCACCCCTTTGTTTGGGCTACCGAGGATGTTAAATATCTTGGAGTTCGGTATATGAGAAATTTGGATGAAACCATCGCATTGAATGGGACAGTCCTCAGTGAGACGGTACAAGAGTTTACAAAGCGATGGTCTCCCTTGCACATATCCTGGTGGGGTAGAGTGGAATCAATCAAAATGGTGTTGGCCCCCAAGATTAATTATATCTTAGAAATGTTGCCATTGGGTTTCCCCCCCCCCAGGTATACCGTTCCCTGGAGAGATGTCTAATCAATTTTCTTTGGCAGGGCAAACCCCCCAGAATTGCTACACGTAAGCTGAAGGCATCAAAGGAGGCAGGGGGAGTACAATTTCCTGATTTTCAGAAATATCATATCGCCTTCCGCCTTAAGCAGGGGGCGCTATGGCTGACTGAGTTCGAGCAGATGGGATCTCCTGTGTGGCTAGAGGTGGAGAGGCGGATAGCCCATCCGATCCCAGCAGGATTGTTGCTGGGCATGAGGTGGCCTGATTCCTTCCCATCTGGTAGAATCATCGTTGCCACTCAGGATGCAGCCCACCTGTTTGAGCGGGTAGCATGCAAGGGTTCACCGCAATCCCGTGAGATCCCTATTTGGTACAACAGCAGGTTTCAAATTGGGCAGAAAGTTATTTCTTGGAAAGGGTGGCAAAATAAAAGGATTTGGACGTTGGGGCAACTAGCGATATCGCGGCATTGGAAGACGTTCCAGGAACTGCAAAGTGAGTTCCAGCTTCCAGCTTCCTCCTTTTTTCAATGGATGCAATTAATCCACTGTTTGTCCAAGGCAGGGGTGTATGTAGGAAATCTGACTGTGGAGTGGGACCTATTGAAACGGGTGGAATGTGGTGGTAGTGGGAAGGGAGTAGCCTCCCGCTTTTATGCTTTTCTGAGAGATGCCTCCCCGAACTATTTAGTGGGGCTTGAAAAGGTTTGGGAAACAGATTCAACCATTCCACTCCAACTGATAGATTGGAAACGACTCTGGCTTAAGATGAATAGAGCGGCGCACAGTGCTACTATTCTACAATCCCTCTTTTTTTTGACCCACAGAGCTCATATCACCCTAGTAAAAGTATCAAAGTGGGATAAAGCTGTTATGAATGCATGTTGGACGTGTAATACTATCCCGGCCACTCTGAAACATATGTTATTTGAGTGCCCTCACGTTCGCGGTTATTGGGCACGGATATGGGACAGGATACAATATATTTTAAAGTTTCGGTCTCCCTTGCGCTGGCCGACAATTTTACTGCGGTCAGCTGATGAAACGGTTGGCTTAACTAATGACAAGTTTTATCTGTTTGATTTTATGATGGCTGTTGCGCTGAAGCTGATTTTCACCTGCTGGAAAGATCTCTCCAAGCTGGACTTCAACCTATGGTGGAATCTTTTGTGTGTATATATCGGATTTGAAAAAGGACAAGGTCGGTCCAGGACTGCCAGGACCTCTACCCACTGTCAACACATAAATGTTCGGGCAGCGAGGAGGGGACAGAATAATGTGAATAAATGGCAATGTATAGATGATTTTGTTGCTAGGTCCAAATGTTAACACGTGGTGGCTTACCATAAGGAGCCGGGGGGGGGGGGGTGTGGATTGGTGGGGGGTGGGACTAGTGGGAGGGACGGTTAGCTGGGTTATTGGGGTCAAGATAGCGTGACTGTATGCTTGTTGAGATGTTCTGTTGTATAAAATGAAAATAAACTTTAAAAAAAAAAAAAGTCTATGAGTCTTTGGGCCCTGTCTTCTGGCAAGAAAGCCTTTGCCAGCAGAGAGTCCAGCCTTGCTCCTATGAACTCCAATTTCTGGGAGGGGAGCAAAGTGGACTTTGCAAAGTTTATGACAAACCCCAGGTGTTGCAGCAGAGCAATAGTTTGGAGGGTGGCTCGTCTGGCCTCCTGGCACGTCTGACTCCTGATGAGCCAGTCGTCCAGATAGGGGAAGACAAAGATACCCTGATTTCGCAGGTAGACCGCCACCACCGCCAGGCATTTGGTGAAGACCCTGGGGGCAGAGGTGAGGCCGAAAGGCAGCACTCTGTACTGATAATGGTTTCCTCCCACAATGAACCTGAGGTACTTTCTGTGGTCTGGATGAATGAGGATGTGAGTGTACGCATCCTTTAGATCCAAGGAGCATAGCCAATCTCCCTGCTGGAGGTAGGGCAGAAGTGTTCCAAGAGTAAGCATCATGAATTTTTCTCTCTCTAGGAACTTGTTGAGGCCACCGGTTCTTTTTGGTACGAGAAAGTACCTGGAATAGAACCCTTGACCTTGGAGGTGGGGAGGCACAGGCTCCACTGCCTTGTCTCGCAACAGACCTTGGAGCTCCCGAAGGAGAAGATCTGTGTGGAGGGGAGGCCTTGGAGGCTCTCCTGGGAAGTATGGAGGAGGCAGCTGCTAGAAGTGTAGCATATAGCCCTTGTGGACGATGCTTAACACCCAACTGTCCCCAGTGATGAGTGGCCACCTGTGGGCAAACAGGGTAAGTTGACCTCCTGTGCAGGGTTGGGAGAGCAGGGATGGAGAGGCTATGCCTAAGGAGTCAAAAAACCCCACCCTGCTGAGTGGGAGCAGGAGCCAGAGGCTTGGGGGCCCTCTGCCTATGGGGCCCATTCCCCTGCCCCTTGGCCTGCTGACCCTGTGGGGGAGCTTGGGAGGCCTGGTACTGTGGGAACTGTTTGTAGGCAGTGCCCTTCCTCGGGTAAAAGGGCTTTTTACCCGAGTCCTCCTTTTTCTGAGAAGGGGCAGAAGTCTTTCTAGACAGCATTGTCCTCGTGAGGTGCTCGGTTTCGAGCTGTGCGGCCTTCTCGGTCATGGGCTTGCCAAAAAGGTTCTCACCTCGGCAAGGGACATCAACCAACTTGTCCTGAACCCAAGGCTCGAGGTCCGGTGACTGCAACCACGCCTGGCGTCGGGTGGCAATGCTGGCTGCCGCAACACAGGCCAAAGCCTCGAAGCCATCGTAGGCGGCGCGGGACATAAACTTGGAGCATTCCCGTATCCCCGAGGACAAGGACTTGAACCTCTGCAAGGGTTCCTCGGAGAGACCAGCAGAGAACTCGGCCAGCTCCTTGGCCAGGTCTCGCAAGTACATGCCCATGTACAGCTGGTAAGACTGAACACGGCAAGCAAGCATCGAGCCCTGGAAGCACTTTCTACCAAAACCATCCAGGTTCCGGGCCTCCCTGCCAGGGGGCACCGCGGAGTGCATCATCTGACTTTTCAGACGATGCATGGTCGATTCCACCACCATGGAATGGTGTGGTAGCTGCGCTTTTTGAAAACCAGGGCTCTTCCAGAGTCAATAGATGGAATCGACCTGCTTGCTCAGAACCGGCGCTGAGGCCGGTGCCTCCCACATCCGGAAGAGGAGCCGCTCCAGCATCGGAGGAACTGGAACAGTAAAGGCCTCCTTCAGAGGAGAGTCATACTGGAGGGCCTCGAGCTCTTCGGCTCGAGGCTCCTCCTCGGAGTCCGCAGGGATAGCCAACGTAGTGGCCATATCCCGGACGAACTCCGAGAACCGGGTATCCTCCGGAGGGGATCTACTCCGGGGCTCAGACTGCGGTGAGTCTGACGGGACGCACCGAGTCTGGAAGGTAACGGGGGACTCCTCGTCCTCCGTCTCCCAGGCAGACTCATCCGATGAGGAATCGCCTCCTACCACGCGGGGCCTGCCGGCACCCGCCCCGACGCCGAAGGCACCAGCGTCGACGCCCTCGGTCCCGAGCGGAAGGTCGAGGGAGACCGCGACCGAGGTCGACCTCGAGCCTTCATGGTCTCGAGTATCAGCTCGGTCTCCGGGGTCGACTTCGACGTCGATGTCCCGGTGGTCGGGGCAGATGCGCCAGACAAGCTGGCCATCAGCACCCGCTGCTGATTCATGAAGGCAGACAGTCTGCACTCCAAGGCTGTCAGCCTGAGACCCAGCTCAGGAGACTCAGCAGCCACCGACTCGGGTCCCGGTGGTGCCGGGCCCGTCGGCTCTCTGGGAGGAGAGAGTCCAAGAGGACTACAGGACTTACGTGTCCAGCAGACTCCGGCTCCACATGAGGTACTTTTGGCGGCTTCTCCTGTTCCACGGGCCCGGGACGGTGGTCGGGGGTCCGAGACCTAGCTCTCGAGGAGCCAGGGACCTCCTCCGATGCCGCCCTCGCGAGTCGCTTCTTCCTTTTTTGTTCCCGGTCGGGGGACCCCCTGTCTGAGGAGCCCCGACGGTGCTCGGGATCAGACTCCCGAGATGTCGAGGCCTCAGACGAGGTTCGGGCCCGGCTGGAGGCCAAGTCGGAGAAAAGCCTTTCCTTTTGGTGCTGACGACTTCAAAGCGCCTTGGTGGACATTTTTCCACTGGACCACAGGTCTTACGCTCGTGGTCTGGACCCAGGCACCGAAGGCAGCAGTCATGTGTGTCCGTGAGAGACATTAGTTTCTTGCACCAATCACACTTCTTGAAACCACTGGAAGCCATCGGGGGGAAAAAAAAAAAAGGTAGCGAATGCCAGCCACGAAGGGCAAAAACCGAAAAAAGAAGATCGGGCTCGATACCGGCGTACCGAACCCGTCAGGAGGGGAACCGGCGTTGAACCGGAGAAAAAATAGCGAAGAATCGCAAAAAATCTAACTATTTTCTGGGAGAACTAGGACACACGTCCGGCGGGCTTCACGGAAAGAGAGAGACTGGGCAAGATGGCACCTTTAGGAGGGAAGGGAACCGCGCATGCATGCCTGCATTCCCAAAGGCTTTCATGGAAAGCTGGGGAAATGCTCCGCAGGGGCTCCATCGGCATCAAAGTCACCCATATGTGAGGACTGACTTCCTGCTTGGTCCTGGAGAATGGTGCATTCTGCACCACAAGGCCAAAGAAACAAGACTAAGGATCTAAAAAGAAAGATATGATAGGCATTCAAATATTCTAAATGTAAGAAAGCTCAAGAACAGTATCAAAGAAAGTAGACTCAGAAGTAGCATAACAAAAATATTCCTTCACAGAAATGGAGGTGGTTAAAACAGCAACCAAGTATGGGATAACTAGAGAGAGTTTTCAGATAGGAAAAGGTCAATACATAGCTCAGGACAGGCTCTGCTGTCATTTTCTATGTTAAATACAATAGATGTATGTTGCAAACATACTAGTTTGGTTAGTCCAAAATATTATCTACAATTGCATATAAAAACTTAAGTTACAGCTAGACTGCTCTTTATACATCTGAATTACAGGAAGCTTTTGGGAAGTAAGATATTTATTTTAAAGTCTCCTGGGAACAAGTCTGTACTCTTAAGATAAAACTAGCATATTTATAAACATGGGTGGAACTTTTCTTATGACAATGGGTTGGCAAGCAGCTAGATTTTCATTTTCAGGGTTTGGAATACTATCATTCAGTTATATTGTGAAATTATATTTATTCAAACACTATTGTATAAAATGGGTATCAAATTAACAGGTACGATTTTTACATGCAGTTGGAATAGAAGGGCAGACTGGATAGGCCATATGGTCTTTATCTACCATCATTTTTTCTCTGTTCCAATGTCAATATAGCAGTATATAATTTAACCCTGAACAGTCATATTTCTGAAATTTTACTTACAACTCAACTTGAGAACTTGCTAGCCTTAACTTCAAAATACTTGCTTCACATCAATTTGCCAGTATGAAGAAAAAAAAAGCTTTAATGTTAACCAATATTTTCAAGTACCTCACCCAGCATGATAATCTTATCACTTATTTTGCCCGTTTTGAATTCTGTGGGTTAAGAAATTTATTGGAACAATGTTCTAATAACCAGAGTTAGTGCAATGAAGTTTATAAGACACAAAATAGACAGTTATCTGTAAGATCAACATAGCTACTGAACTCTGCACTATACTCCTGCTGGAATTCTGCAAAACAAAATTGAATTTGTGTGTCAAACGCTCTGAATTATGCAAAATTCTGCATGCTTTGTCAAAACAAAACATTGCTTTGGAGTGATAATTTAAAATACAGAGAAAAAATATCACAAAAATGTGCACATTTTTAAATTGTGTACAGAATTTCAGCAAGAGTAATACTGTACGCAAAATGCTGTGACCCTAGGATATATTACATTTAATTTAAAAAGAAGATGAACTATTAAAATGTTAGAGTAAATATTATGTCCCTTTAAAACAAAGGTGAGGGGAGGGGTCTTCTACAAAAGTGAAATAAGCAGTTAATGCATACATTAGTGAAATTAACAGTGGCTTGCGACTTAGCACACATTAACCGCATAGAACGAACAGGAATGGACTGCGCTTTGCAGTTAACGTACTGCAACTTACCTCAGGGCAGTTTCTCCAAATCGATTAGATTTGTGCACACCATGACAGTCATGAACCACAATTCTAAGCCAGGATATATGGAGCATGATCTCAGTCTCTCAAATTTACTGCTAATGCTCGGCGTAGTACTTGCATCATGCCAAAGAGAACACAACATCACCAAATGACCCTTTCCCGGTTTCATGGATAAAATCAGCCAAGGAGGAACTCGCCCCAATCATCCGCAAAACAGTACACAGCCCTCAGTTCTCAAACAAGCCTCAATAAGACCTATCTTAAAAAAAACCAGCACTGGACAAAGAGGACCCCACTTCATACAGACCAATATCTAGCCCACCAACATGTTTTCAAATACAACCATAGCGTGGAAACATTGCTATCACCACTCTTCGACTCAATCATCAAAGAAATAGACAACATAAAAAGAGATTTTCTTCCTTGATATATCTTCGGCCCTCGACACTGTATCTCACACCTTACTCTTGAAATGGCTACAAGAGATCGGCCTGCACAATAGAACAATCAAATGGTTCCATTCATACCTTGAAGCAGACAACAATATGTGAAGTGAAGAAAACACATCCAAGCCAATCAACGCGTAACAGGTAATACCACAAGAATCATGTATATCATCACTTCTCTTAAACCTCTACATCCAGCCTATCTGTGATATCATCCAAAAACATGATATTCGCTACAAGCTATATGCTGATATACACTCCTTTTAGCAACAACAAATCTGACTTCTCAACAATAATCAACTGCCTTACAGAAATGATTTTTATGGCTTAGCAATCACAAGGGGGGGGGGGAGCTTAAGCTATCTAAAGATGCTACCGATTATTCATTTTAGAGTTATAAATTATTAAAAAGTATAGATTTAAGAAAAAATATTAGATGAAAATGAGAAAATGAGGAGTTTTATAGACCAATGATAGTAAACAGTAGCGATTCCCCTTCAGGCATGTATTAACTGCCGTATAGAAGGAGAAGCAATTCTACTGAGGTCTTTTCTCCACAATTGTATATTTTTCTTTCAGGAGCATGGATTTAAATTTAGAGAAAGGCAACATGGCTTTAGCCAAGGAAGGTTTTGTCTTATTAATCTGTTATATTTTTTTTGAAAGTGTAAACAAACAGGTAGACAAAAATGAGCAGGTCAATATAGTGTATCTGGATTTTCATAAAGTCTTTGACAAGGTCCCTCATGAGACTCTTGGCGAAATTAAAACGTCATGGGATAGGAGGCAGTGTACTATTGTGGATCAGGAACTGGTTAAAAGATAGAAAGCACAGGGTAGGGCTAAATGGCCAATTTTCCCGATGGAGAAAGGTGAATAGTGGAGTACCCCAGGAATCTGTGCTGGGTCTGCTGCTTTTTAACATATTCATAAATGACCTGGAAATGGGAACAACAAGTGAGGTAATCAAATTTGCAGATGACACAATTATTCAAAGTTATTAAAGTTCAAGAGTAGTGTGAAAAATTGCAAGAGGACCTTAATAAATTGGAAATTGGAAGACTGGACATTCAAATGGCACATGAAAGTTAATGTGAACAAGTGCAAAGTTATGCACCTAGAAAAACAACTCCTCAAACTATGGTTACACAATGCAAGGTTCCACATTAGGAACCACCACCCGGGAAAAAACTTAGGTGTCATCGTGGATAACACATTGAAACCCTCCTCCCAGTGTGCAGAGGCAGCCAAGAAAGCAAATAGAATGCTAGAAATCATAAGGAAAGGATGGAGAATAAAACAAAGATTATTATAATGCCTCTGTATCGTTCCGTGATCCAACTATACCTTTAATATTGTGTGCAATTCTGGTCACCGTATCTTAAAAGAGATATAGCAGAATTAGAAACGAAACAGAGAAGAGCCAACAAAATGGTAAAGGGGATGGAAGGATACCCTTATGAGGAGAGGCTTAAAAGGTTAGGGCTCTTCAACTTGGAAAAGAGATGGCTAAGGGGAGATATGATAGAGGTCTATAAATTAATGAATGGAGTGGAATAGGTAAACATAGATCGATTCTTTATGGCATCAAAAAAGCAGAAAGACTAGGGGACATGCAATGAAGCTACTGTGTAACCTGTTTAAGACTACTGAGCATATGGTCCTCTCTCCACTGACGAACTGTTTCAACGCAATATCTGAATGGCTTCTTTCTCAAAACCTCAGAATACAACATAAGAAAACGGAAGTACTCTTCATTACGAGGAACCCCAACTTTTCCCACCACAATATCTTAAGGTAAAAGAAGCTGAGCTGCAATCTAAATCCGCAATACGTTACCTGGGAGTCACTTTAGATCAGCATTTGGATTTGAAGGCCCATATAGGAAACATAGTCAAATCAGTATACTACAAGATCCGCACACTTAGGCATCTATGTTCCATGCTTGAACCAACTGATTTCCGGACAATTTTCCAGGCATTGATCATACCCCATTTTGACTATGCCAATGCCATCCTACAAGGTCTTCCCCAATCTACATTGAACCCGCTGCAACTAGCCATGAACGCTGCAGCAAGAGTCCTTCATGGAGCCTCCAGGAGCGACCACATAACGCCTCTACTGATACAGTTGCATTGGCTACCCATCCAGGTCAGAATAGTCTTCAAGACCTTGATAATCACCTATAAAGCTATTAACAATCTCTCACCTGCATCCTTAACCTCACTCATCCATATCACCTCCCCAAATAGAGCAAGAAGATCCACGGCTATAAACTCCCTAAAAGTCCCGAAGGCAGTAACTATCTGCACCAATTCGACAGCCAACAGAGCCTTTAGTCTCAGTGCCCCAAGATGCTGGAATGCATTACCTCCTGAGATCCGGGCTATTAAGAACCTACCACAGTTTAGGAAAGCCCTCAAATGCCACCTCTTCAACAAATACCTTATAGAGCCTAACGACAACCCCTAGAGCCCAAAGTCTCCTGGCGATACCATTTCCATACAAATTATGGTATCTCAACAACACACCAAGTATGATACTCAAACACTTAGTGGTGGTTATGTTTCCGTGAAACTACTGTCATTATGACTCCATGTAATAAATTTTGTAAATAGTTTTCCCCTGTTATCCAAGTTTTTATGCCCTGTTACCTGTAAAACTCATACGCGTTCAACTGTACTGAGCATTTTCGTTACATGTAAACCGCGCTGATGCTGAATAGTGCGGTATATAAGAGACAATAAATAAATAAATAAATACTAAGAGAAAAATATTTTTTTACTCAACGCATTAGCAAACTCTGGAATTCATTACTGAAGGATATAGAAGCGTAGACAATCATCTTGTAGAAGGTACGGGAGCAGTGTCCCCAGCGAGACTATTTTGAACTTCTCGCGCACCAGGAACTGGTTTAGGTTTTTCAGGTCCAGGATAGGCTTGAACCCTCTGGCCTTCTTGGCCCCATCCGACCTGAGCCAGGGGGATCGGCTTGATGTCTAGATAAGTTAACAGGGCAGATATTTCTTCCTGTAGCAGGCTCCGGTGTGATGGATCCAGGGGTACTCCCCTGAGGCATATGGAGGTGGCAATTGGGCGAGGTGCAGCAGATATCCGCTTTAGATGATCTGCAACACCCAGGCATCTGAGGTGACGAGGGCCACCTGTGGGTGAAGTGGTTAAGCTGCGCCCCTACCTGAGGGGGTCCTTGGCAGACAGCAGACAGCTGGCTATGCTCCTGAGGAACCTGTCAAAAGCCTGCACACCTTTGGGCTGGGCAGGGTAGTATCGACACAGGTGCGGGTAAGCACCCTTTTTACCTTGACGTATGTTCAGTGAAGGATCTACGATCTTCGAGAGCCTATAGAGTGCCATATGCTCCTTCTTTAGCTCCTCTGCCTTCTCCACTAGTTTCCCCATAGAGGTTCTCCCCCTGGCAGGGGACATAGGCCAACTTTGTCCTGGACCCACTTTTCCAGGTCGGAGGACTGCAGCCATGCCAGCCAGCAGGCAGTAATGCTAATCACTGCTATTCTGCCGGTGAACTCAAAAGAATCATAGGCGCCACGCACTATGAATTTGGAGCAGTCCTTGCTATGGCCCACCAAGGTTCAAAAGGCCTTGAGGCAATCACTGGGGACATGAGTGGCAAATTCCAGCAGGTCTAGTATGATGGCCTTCAGAAACATCTCGTATAGGTCTGGTAGGCCAGAACTCTGGCCACCAGCATGGAACCCTAATTACATTTTCTCCTGAAGGGGGCCAGGGTTCAGGCCTCCTGGCCTGGGGGGCACCAAAAAGTGGGTCTTGGTGCTCTTAACCCACTTCAAGGCATGATAGAGTTGTGTGGCAGTTGAGGCTTCTCAAAGCCCGGGGCCTTCTGGACCAGGTACAGAGAAGAGAGTCTCCGGGAAATAGTTAGAGCACGTCTGTGTTACTGACGTGTTATGCACAGTAGGCAGTGGGAAGTTGGATGAATGAAGTTATAATTGTTATAGGCTTGAGATAACTGGTATATGGTTGGGGTCTGTCAAAGAACTTTTCTAGCACAGGCATGTTTTTGATTTTTGCATTTGCTCTCCTCTACGGCATTATGTTCCCATTCAGGACCCCTTGAAAAAGTGCTAAGCGAAACGCTCAGTCGACGTAGTGGTTGGCATCGGGGTGTCAGATGAATACCTGGACATGATTATGAAACTGCTTCAGTTAAGTTAAATGGTGGTATGCTCTAAAGGAGAGTGATGTTTGGTTCTAAAATGAATTTATAAACAATATATGTTTATGATAAGCAAATGAAGAGGAGTTTTTTCTGACCGCTGATGTGGTGGATGTAGGCATAGTTGTGTTTATATGCCCTGGCCGAATCTTTTATATTCTCAGGCCTTTTTCTCCTCTTCAATACCTGTGAATGAAATGTCTTATGATATATGATATTAAGTTAAGCATGTGATATAGTAGAGTGATTTTTTGATTATTGAACTTGTGACCCCATATGTGAGGACTTATTTCTTGCTTGTTCACAGAGAAAGGCTGCACCTTTCGGAATCTGTTAGAGGAGTAATAAGAAAAGGAAGTTTGCATACTGGACCTCTATTGTCCCCACTCCTCCTGACAGAGACATGCTTAAAGAAGCTTTAGCCAAAGTCTAAGCCCTATCATCCAGAAGTCCCAAAGCCTTATATCACACCAAGGTCCTGAACTAATTGTTTTGAGGTCCTTGGCAAAAAGGAATTTCTCTCTAAATGGTAGCTTACTAAGGTACAATTTCAACACCAAACCTATGGACCAATTATGGAGCCATTACCATCTAAGTACCACCATCACAGAGGCCAAAGACCTGCATGTAATCTGGATGAGGTCAGACAGCATATCAGGTAAGGCAGCCACTCTGGACTCCAGATAAGATGTCTCTGGACTCTTTAGGAATTAGTGGTCCATCTGAGAAGGGTCTGCTCCTGCAAACCACTGTATGGACACCCAAAGCAGAAGAGGCAAAGGCTTGCTACAGAAGGGCTTCTACCTTCCTGTCATGCAAAATCCTTCAAGCCTAAGCTCCCTCCAATTTGATAGTAGTCTCTCTGGTTAGTGCTATTACCAGGGTGTTGACCTTCAGAAGCAAAAAAACTGATTGAAGTCTGCCTGAGGTAGCCAGTAGAGCATCCCCATAATTCTGATGTTTTTCAGCATCACGTCCGGGGCCTCTGACTCCAACAGAACCATTTTTCTTCAGGGCCTCATGGAGGGGAAATGCTCTGGAGAGCTTGCACAGGCCCTCCAGAACAGGGTCCCTGTCCAGTGCCACCTTAGATAGGCTCTGATATCAGCAGTGTGAACATGGGCTGCAAAATAAAGTATGGAAACTCATCTTTCCTGAACAGGTGGATCACTGCTGATTGTCCCTCTCCGAAGGGGACAGCTCCTCTTCCTCTGGGGACAAAATACTCAAAAGGGAGGGGAGTCACCCTTTCTCCTAACCAAGTCCTAGTCCTCCTAAACTGAAGAGACCAGGATGGGCTCACCAAGGTGCTCTCTGAGGGGAGTGATTAACCTAGGGTGCTTTGTTTCCCAGACACCCGTGGCCATGGGGCCATGCAGCCATGCGCCACAGACCGCAGCAAAGGATGCCTGCCTGAAAGAGCCTGCTTAAGAAGAGCTGGAAGGCTGCTAAAGGCTTTTTCAAGAAGCCTGAAAGCTCCTTCACAAACTGCTCCTGAACAGGGAAGACTGATCAGCCCAAACATTCCTCCTGAATGTCAACCGCTGAAGCCTCCCACCATGGCCCCCCATTGCATGCAGGGCAGAAGCAGCCCACAAGCCCTGCAACACTTTCCATCTGGCATTACTCCTTCTAAGCACCAACATGAAAAAAGGAATCTCTGCTGTAGCCAGGGTTTCCCCCCTCTTAGTGACAGTCCCAATATCCCCACAGGGGCTTTAAACAGCCCAAGGCTGGCTGTTTGTTTGTGTTTTTTTATTGTATCCAGCAAAGAGCTTCGAAGGAGAAAAAAGCGTAGTTACTCACCTGTAACAGGTGTTCTCCAGGAGCAGCAGGAATCAGTCCTCACATATGGGTGACGTCGGCGCCGACGGAGCCCTCGCGGAGCAATTTTCCCCAGCTTTCAAAGAAAGCCTTTGGGAATTGCAGCGCGCATGCGCGGTCCTCTTCCCGCCCAAAGGTGCCATCTTGCTCAGTCTGATGACATAGCTAAAGACAAAAAAAAATTAGCAAAAAAACGAAAGCATAGAACTGCAACTCCAAGGGGAGGAGGGAGGGTTGTGAGGACTGATTCCTGCTGCTCCTGGAGAACACCTGTTACAGGTGAGTAACTACGCTTTCTCCAGGACCAAGCAGGAAGTCAGTCCTCACATATGGGACTCCCAAGCTTAAGGCTACCGGAGACCCTAAGCACAAAAATGAGCTCCCTCAAGCTCAGTAGCCCAGAAGGAAGGAATCTTCTCTGAATACGTCTCCAACCGGTAGCCCAACATCCGGGATGGAGGGCAGGAGTTGCCTATACCTCGAAGAGGTTACGGAGGACTGCCTGTCCGAAAGCACTGTCCCTGCGGGACTCCCTCTCCAGGCAGTAGTGGGCCGCAAAAGTCTGGCTTGAAGACCAAGTAGCGGCCCGGCAGATGTCTGCCAATGGAACAGAGCGGAGGTAAGCCACTGACGTAGCCTTCGCCCGAACACGATGGGCCGTGACTCGACTTTCCAACGAGAGGCCGGCTGCCTCGTAAGCCCAAGCGATACAGTCAGCAATCCAGATGGACAAAGTACGCTTGGAGACAGGGAGCCCCAACTTATTGGGGTCATAAGAGACGAAGAGCTGAACAGCCCATCTGTGCTCCCACGTACGGTCAAGGTAGAAGGTCAACGCCCTTCTACAGTCCAGGGTATGCAAGACCATTTCAGCTCGGCTGGAGTGTGGCCTGGGAAACTAGGTCGGAAGCACCACCTCCTGGTTGATGTGAAAAGGGGAAACCACTTTGGGAAGAAACTTAGGGTGAGTCCGTAGGACTACCCGGTTCTTGTAGAACCTAGTGTACGGAGGATCAGACACCAGGGCCTGCAGCTCACTAACGCGTCTAGCAGAAGTGAGGGCCACCAAGAACAAGGTTTTCCAAGAAAGAAAACGAAGAGGACAGGTAGCCATAGGTTCAAAAGGCGGACAGGTAATCCGCTGTAAAACCACATTGAGATCCCAGTCCGGGGCTGGTGGGCGCAAAGGTGGTTTAAGGAGAAGGAGGCCTCTGAGAAAACGAGCCACCAGAGGGTGGCTAGAAAGAGGTCTGCCCTCCACCGGCATCAGGCATGTGGTGCGCAGAAAGAGCACTGAGGTGGACCTTGACCGATTGGACTTAAGTCCAAGATTGGAGAGAGAAGTACTGCAAGACCACTGACACTGAACAGAAGAAGGGGATCTTGAGACTGCTGAGCACACCAGACGGAGAACCGACGCCACTTCAGAGCGTAGGACTTCCGGGTGGAGGGCTGCCTGGAGGCCAAAACGACCTCCTCCACATCTGGAGGCAGGCGGAGGGGAGCAAGGACTACCCTTTCAGCAGCCAGGCCATCAGATGAAGCGACCAGAGGTTGGGGTGCAGGAGAGTCCCCTGATCCTGTGACAAGAGGTCGGGCTGACACCCCAGAGGAAGAGGGGTGTCCACTGCCAGCTGCATTAGAAGTGGGAACCAAGGTTGTCTTGGCCACCGGGGAGCCACTAGGATCATCGATGCTTTGTCTCTGAGAACCTTGAAGAGCGTCCGAGACACCAGCGGCATGGGAGGAAAGGCATATAAGAGGCCTGTGGACCATGGAATCAGAAAAGCATCCGCCGCTACTCTGAGAGGATGCGGTTGTCGAGAGCAGAATGTGAGAAGTTGCCGGTTCAGAGGACTGGCAAACAGATCCATGGTGGGGAGGCCCCACTTGAGAAAGATCCGCTGAACCACCATCGGATCCAGCCTCCACTCGTGTGGCTGGAGGATCCTGCTGAGCTTGTCGGCCAGGGAATTTTCTTGACCTGGGAGATAGACAGCTTTGAGGATGATGCCATGGTGGACGGCCCAAGAGCATAGTTTTTGCGCCTCCTGACAGAGAAGGGAGGAGCCTGTTCCGCCTTGTTAGTTCACGTAGAACATCGCAACCTGATTGTCTGTCTGTATCAGCACCGACTGGTGAGAAACCAGGTGAGAGAATGCTTTGAGCGCTAGGCGGATGGCTCTGAGCTCCAGGAAGTTTATCTGCTGAGCAGACTCCCAAGGAGTCCAGAGACCTTGAGTACATGTCCCTTGGCAATCTGCTCCCCAACCCAGGAGAGAAGCATCGGTCGTCAGGACCTGAGAATGCGGAGGGGGCTGAAAAGTCACTCCTAGTACTAGGTTTGGTAGATGAAGCCACCATTGTAGAGAAGAGACCAGCTGGTCGGAGATCTGTATGGAGTCCGCTAGGCTCCCAGTGGCCTGATGCCATTGTGTGCGAAGACACCATTGAGCAGGTCGCATGTTAAGGCAGGCATTGGGGGTCACATGGACCGTGGAAGCCATATGGCCGAGCAGTCTCAGAAATTGCCTGGCCGAGACCAGGGCATTGCTGTGAAAGTGGCTGGCGAGATCCATGAGCCGCTGGGCCCTGTCCAGAGGGAGGAAGGTCCGCGCCTGAAGAATTCGAGATTTTGAGAGGGGAGCAAAGTGGACTTTGCAAAGTTTATGACAAATCCCAAGTGCTGGAGTAGAGTCACAGTGCGATGAGTGGCCTCTTGGGAAGACTGGGCTCTGATGAGCCAGTCGTCCAGGTATGGGAACACAAAAAGGCCTTGAAGTCTTAGATAGGCCGCCACCACTGCTAGGCATTTGGTGAACACCCTGGGGGCGGAGGAGAGGCCAAAGGGCAGTACTCTGTACTGGTAATGATTTCCTCCCACAACAAACCTGAGATATTGTCTGTGGTCTGGATGAATAAGGATATGAGTATACGCATCCTTTAGATCCAAGGAGCATAGCCAGTCGCCCTGCTGGAGGTAGGGCAGCAGGATTCCAAGGGTAAGCATCTTGAACTTTTCCTTTGCAAGGAACTTGTTGAGGTTTCGCAAGTCCAGGATGGGTCCGAGGCCTCCTGTTCTTTTTGGTATCAGAAAGTACCTGGAGTAAAACCCTTGACCCTGCAGGTGGTGGGGCACCGGTTCCACAGCCTGTTCCTGAAGGAGACTTGCTAACTCCTGAAGGAGTAAGTCCCTGTGCAGAGGGAGTCTCGGAGGCTCCCCTGGAAAGTAGGAGGGAGGTACCTGGTGAAAGTGAAGAAGATAGCCCTTCCGAACTATGTGAAGCACCCAGGTATCTGTGGTGATGTTGGACCACCTTTGGGCAAAGTGGACCAGCCGGCCTCCTGTGCTGAGAGAAACCAGCTGAGGGGGAAAGGCTATGCTAATGAAGTCAAAAACCCCCACCCTGCTAAGCAGGGGCCGGTGGTGCAGGCTTGGGGGCTTGCTGCCTACAGGACCCATTACCCCGTCCCTTGGCCTGCTTTCCCTGTGGGGGAGTTGCTGAGGCCTGATACTGAGGGTAGTATTTATAGGCAGCCGCCTTCCTCAGGTAAAAGGGCTTTTTCCCCCAAGCCCTTCTTCTTTTGAGAAGGGGCAGAGGTGTTCCTCGAGAGACGAGTCCTGGTGAGAGTCTCGGTCTCGATCTGTGCAGCCTTCTCATCCATGGGCTTGCCAAAGAGGTTTTCACCTCGGCAGGGGACATCGACCAACTTGTCCTGCACCCATGGCTCGAGGTCGGAAGTCTGAAGCCAAGCCTGGCGGCGTCCACCGATGCCGGCTGCGGCCACTCGAGCCGATGCCTCAAAACCATCGTAGGCTGCTCGAGAGATAAACTTTGAGCACTCTCGAATACCAGTGGACAAGGATTGGAACCTCTGCAAAGGTTCGTCGGAGAGACCAGCAGAGAACCCGGCTATTTCTTTAGCCAGGTCCCGGAGATACATGCCCATGTAGAGCTGGTAGGTCTGGACTCGACAAGCAAGCATAGAGCCCTGGAACACTTCCTACCGAGGGCATCCAGGCTTCGGGCCTCCCTACCGGGGGGCACCGAGGAGTGCATTTTTTGACTCTTAAGTCTATGCATGGCCGATTCCACCACCATGGAATGGTGCGGTAGTTGTGCCTTTTGGAAGCCGGGGCTCTTGCGGACTCGATAAATGGAATCGACCTGCTTGCTTAATACCGGCGACGACGCCGGGCTCTCCCACATGCGGAAGAGAAGTCGTTCCAGCATCGGAGGAACCGGTACAATAAAGGCCTCCTTCGGGGGAGAGTCATATTGGAGGGCATCGAGTTCTTCGACTCGAGGCACCTCCTCGGGATCCGCGGGGAAGGCCAAGGCCTTGGCCATATCCTGCACGAAGTCCGAGAACCGGGTATCCTCCGGGGGGGACCGTCTCCGAGGTTCGGACTCGGGGGAGTCCGAAGGGACACACCGAGTCCGAAAGGAACCAGGTGACTCTTCGTCTTCGGATTCCCAGGCCGACTCCTCAGAGGAGGAGTAGAGCGGCTCCGGTCGGGCGGGTATCGATGCCATCCGCCCCGACGCCGAGGGAGTCGGCGTCGACGACCTCGGTCCCGAACAGGAGGCCGAAGGAGACCGCGACCGAGGATTGACTCGAGCCCTCATGGACTCGAGGATCGGCTCGGTCTCCGGGGTCGACTTGGAGGTCGACGTCCCGGCGGTCAGGGCAGAAGCACCGGCGAGGCCAGCGATCAATGCCCGCTGCTGGTCCATGAAGGCAGTCAGACTGCTCTCCAAGGCCGTCAACCTGAGTCCGAGCTCAGGAGACCCAGCAGCCCCCGACTTGGGCCCCGACGGCGGCTCCTTCGGAGGCGAGTCTACGAGGACAACAGTACTCACGTGAGCGGGCAAGTCCATCTCGAGACGAGGATGTTTTGAAGGCCTCTCCACCTCCGAGGACCCAGGATGGGAATCGGGGCTATGCGACCTGGCCCTCGAGGAACCAGGAGCGTCCACCGATCCCGCCCTCGTGGGTTTCTTCTTCCGATGATGTTCCCGGGTAGGAGACCCCCTTTCAGAGGAACTCCGACGATGCTCAGGACCAGAGTCCCGAGACGTCGAAGCCTCTGACGAGGTCCGAGCCCGGCCGGAGTCAGAGAAGATACGTTCCCGCTGATGCTGCCGACTCAACGCTTTAGAGGACATTTTGCCACACGGATCACAGATCATCTGGTCATGATCGGGTCCGAGGCAGCGGAGGCAGAAGTCGTGTGTCTCTGTAAGAGACATGAGTTTCTTACAGAGGTCACACTTTTTAAAGCCGCTGGCAGCCATCGGGGGAAAAAGGGCCCCTGCGAGGTCGAAAGACCGGGCTGCCAGTGAAAAAGTAAAAAGGCGCGAAATCTGTCACGAAGGACAAAAAACCGAAAAATAAAGAACGGACTCGCAACTGGCGTCGCAAGTCCGGGCGGGAAAAGAACCGACGTTGAACCGAAAGAAAAAAATAGAAATAATCAACTTTTCTGCTGGGATTCACAAACAACGTCTGTAGGGCTCCGCGGAAAAAAGAAGACTGAGCAAGATGGCACCCTTGGGCGGGAAGAAGACCGCGCATGCGCGCTGCAATTCCCAAAGGCTTTCTTTGAAAGCTGGGGAAAATTGCTCCGTGAGGGCTCCGTCGGCGCCGACGTCACCCATATGTGAGGACTGACTTCCTGCTTGGTCCTGGAGAAAAGCCAAATAACTAAAAGGAGCATTAAGGAATTGGCTTATTTAGGGGCCTCATGGGACCTCCCTGCCCACAGGAACTACAGCCCACCAGAGCTGAAGCTCAGCCTCCCAAACTTAAGTCTAAAAACCAAGATCAATTTGTGCTAAATTGCACGGGTCTTAACTTTCCAGTATATAAAAAGTATTTTTTAAAAAACCAACTTAATAGCAATTAAGTTAATTTGTTGTTGGAGTAATTAGGAATAAATTGATTACTTAAAAAATGGATAGTACAAAGAGCTAATAACACATTAACCAATATTATAGGCTCATGGCCTAATGTCAGATGTATGACCAGCACAAAATAACATTTCGAATGCGAATGTTGACAAAGGTGAAACACTCTTTGATCATGTAACACCAATAACATATTTTCAGTATAATTTGCTGGATGATGTCCGATTTGGAATAAAAATGTTTCAGACAAAATACCTTATATAATATTCCTTCAAATATGATGCAGTGTCACAGATTCAATTCCTTTAGCCTAACAAACTCAGCTCTGGCTACACATCTCTAGTTTTTCAGTCATGAATCAGACTATCTTTATACATACGTACAATGAATATTCGGATCAGACTAAGTTTCAAAGTGCTTACCACCATTTGTACTTTATTTTGGTTTCTGTATTTTATTTTTAATTTTTTCATTTCATTTGAGAAAAACTACAACACTAATGAGGAAAAAAAATGTAACAAAATGGAAAAATAGTGCCTGGTCCATGGGATCAACCCAACCTATGTCTCCAAGCATGCTAAGACCTGTCCAGATCCACCATCTTAATCCTTAAGTGGCATCTCAAATTCAAAAGAGGCTAGGACAGTACCATTTGGATATATGGCACTTGTTTGCAGATGATCTATAGAATGGGCATAGTTTTCTTCAGTCTGAGGCTTTTTTGGGCAGGAGGCCGATCCTGCCAGCCAACTAGACTTCAAAACAAAAATAAAACTACTTATTTTTGACTGGTTCCCTATTTTATTTCAAACAAAAGTACATCCCTAATAGCAGTCATGAAAATAATTATAACTCAGTTTTCAACCATGTTACATTTTATAATAAAATATTAGAAAAAAAAACATGATACACGGGTAAATGAGTTTTAAAACTGTATATTAAATATTAAGGCTGGTTTAAAAAAAGAGCAAAATGCTTTAATTTTTTTAATTTGTAAGCACTCTCTAGCACAGATTCATACAGATCATGAAAACAGTATGATATAAATAAAACAAGAAAAATATCAAAACAAAATAAAATAAAAACCTAAAGTGGTGTTTTCACCTGCCATTGCTGGGCTGCTGTGGAGAATGTCTGGAATGGTCTGAAGGCTCTGATCTCTGATCAGGAGATCGTGAACGATTGCGGCAGGGCCTGTCATGTGACCGGTTAGAATGATCAGATGCCAGCGACTGAATTTCTGAAATGTCTGTTAAATAAAAGTTGTGATTGTTTTATGAAATGGTTATACTAAAATGATGATGAGACCTATGAAAAGTGGAAAAAAGATGCTAAGAAAAAATGCTAGTTTCACAAAAGGTCCTCAAACACAATTTCTGTATTTTCAGGATTAAATCAGGGAAACTTATTTAGGGGTGGTTACAAAATCCGATTAATAATGATCATCCATATAAAAGAAAATCATCCACATAAAAGAAAATCATCTTTAGTTGTAGAAAATCATCTTTAGTTGTAGTATACATTTATTCACATAACAGTTTAAGAGACTACTTTATAGAACTAAAGGTGACATTTTACTTATCAGTTAATGTCCTTTCCTTCAGTCCTGCTAGACCAGTCCAGACAAGTGGGTTGTGTTCCCCTACCAGCAGGCTGGTGGAGACAAAGAACCAATGAAAAGCCCAGATTTCAATGACATCACTCTAATGCCTTTATTTGCCTCAGCCACCAGAGGTCCCTTCAATATTCATTCCAAAGCATATGGGAGAAACATGGCAAGCCTCGCACAACCTCAATCATGGGCAACGAGGAGTAAACATCAGTAGAGAACTATGTACAGGAAAGCATAAACAGAAAGCTGTCTATAGAAGATGAACCTGCAGAGCCAAGTATAAAAGTTATAGCAGACCCAAGAGAACCACAGCAGAAGAACAAAGCAAATACTGTTTCAGAGGCGGGCCCTGAACTGGTCTAGCAGGACTCAAGGAAAGGACATTAACTGATAAGTAAAACAACATCTTCCAATATTGCACTGCCAGAGCAGTCCAGACAAGTGAGATGTAGCAAAGCTACAATTCTACTGGGCAGGAAGAAGAGACAGCAGCTCACAAAACCCCAGAGCCAAAGCCATGTATGCCTGCCAAGGACAATGCTTATGCTCGGGAAGAATGGGCACGTAAACCTTCCAGAACCAGACGGTTCTGCTACAGATATGCTGAAGCAATGACCTCCTTAATCTAGCATCCTAAAGCAGACTTAGCCACTGCATCATCCTTGCGTGGATGAGCAAACAGTACAAAAGGATGTTCAGACTTATAAAGGGATTTTGTAATCTCCATGTACCGAAGAAGCACCCTCAGGACATCTATAAGGCAAAGATCCTTCTCTTTCTCCTGACACTGCTCCTTAGAGGAGGACAGACCACCTGGTTTACATGGAGGGGAGAAATCACCTTAGGTAAGCAGGAAGGCACAGGCCGAATGGAAACTGCCTCCTTAGAAAGGACAGATAAGGATCTCAGGAAGAAAGAACCTGCAGCTCGAAAATCCGCCTTGCAGCACAAATCACAACCAAGACCACCATCTTGAGCATCAAATCCTTGAAGGCAGCATGCTTCAATAGCTCAAAAGGTGCTGGCAACAAGGCCCTGAGCACCAGATACAGATCCCAGGTAGGGCTCACAGAACAGAGGCGAGAATGCAGACGCCAAACCATCTGGAGAAAGCACAAGATATCCGGATGCAAGAGTAGAGACTTACCAGCCACCGGATCTTGGAAACAGCACAAAACTGCCACCTGAACTTCCAGGGAGTTAAAGGAAGACTCTTCTTCTCCAGGCCGTCCTGTAAAAAGGCAACAGAGAGGGCACCTTGGCCACCTCAGGCGCCAACTACTGAGCACCACACGATCACTCAGAGGCACAAGATCCGCACGTATTTTAGCTTGGTAGCTCCAAGCAAAGTAAAGCCCACCACTGGAGAGTAGCTCCTATGCGCTAGCCATCTCTTTCCAAGAGCCAAGCCGTAAGTGAAAAGTGAACCGGGTCCTCCTGGACAATTGGTCTCTGCCACAACAGGCCCTGAGATGGAGGCAATCAAAACAGAGTCGTCTGCAGGAGCTGCATCAGGTCTCCAAACCACACTCTCCTCGGCTAATCTGGCACCACCCAAACAATCCTGAGTGGCGTTTCACATACCAAAACACACACTCCACAAGGGGCCACAGAGGAAACATGCAGCAGGTGCGACTCTGCCAAGGTTGGGTCAGGGTGTTGATGCCCTCAGACCCTGTCTCCATGTGGCAACTGAAAAAGCAGCAAATGTTGGCAATGGTGGGTCATCATCAGATCCATTTCGGAGTGACCCCAGCAACACAGAATCAACTGAAACACCTCCTAACTCCCACTCTCCAGGATTCAGAGAGTGCTGGCTGAGGAAGTCTGCTTCCAGACTGTCCACTCCAGCAATGTGCTGAGCTGACAAGACTAGGTGGTTTTTCTTCATCAAGGCAAACAGGAGAGCCATCTCCAGAGCTACCCTGGCACTACCGACTGGCATAAGCCACCATCGTGGCATTGTCTGAAAAAACACTCAAACCATCTGGCCCTCAAGCAGAAGAGCCAACCTGATGGCCCTCCCCTTGAGGTGGGTTGATGGACAATATCACTTTCCTGAAGTTCCAACAGCCCTGGGCCATACAGTCTTGGCAATGGGCTCCCCTGCCCAAGAGGCTGGCATCCGTCATCAGGAGGATACAGGAGAAGTTATCCAGTGGCACGCCCTTCTTCAGATGACAGGGCTGCTGTTACCACCAAAAACTGGACTTCACCATCAATGGGAGCGGGAACCTGTGTTCAAACCCCTGAGAACTTTATGACCATTAAAGCCAACAAGGACCATTGGAGCAGCTGCATGTGAGAACGCACTCTCGGCACCATCTCTATGGTCGCCGCCATCAATCTGAGGAGCTGAACGTAATCCCAGACTCAAAGCCCGCTGTGCGCCGAACAGCGCAAGGCAATCCAACAGTCTCTGACTTTCTCCTCTGACAGGAAATCTCTGCCCACTTGAGGGCCAAGACGTCCTCCCAGAAACTCTAGGGACCGGGAAGGCAACAACTGGCTCTTTCCCCGATTGATCACCAGCCGAGGCTTTCCAAAAAGGACACCACTTGGGACACCAGCCAAGGCACCTCAGAGAGGGAACAGTTCCAGATGAGCCAGTCGTCCAGATTGGGATAGAGACAAATCCCTTGGTGTCGCAGCTGCCACCACCATGATCTTAGAGACTGCCCTCATGGCAGCGAATTGATAATGAAAGCCAAGCACCGCAAAGCTCTGATACTTTGCTCATCCGCCCAGACTGGGATATGAAAATACGCCTTGGCCAGATCCAGAGAAGCCAAGAACTCCCCTCGGTTCATTGCTTAAACCATGAAATGCACGGTTTTCATCCAAATGCGCAGGACGCACAAGTGCTTGATGACCTCCTTAAGGTCCAGAATGGGCAAGTGTCTCTTTTTGGCACCAAAAAATAGGTGGAGTATCTGCCCTTGCCCCACGCTCATCTAGTAGGATGGGCACCACAGCCTTTAGGCACAGCAATTTGTCCAAGGTGGTCTGCACAGCAGCACTTTTGATTGCAGACCAACAAGGGGAAATGAAGAAGGCACCTGGAATCTGCTTCTTGCATCCCAGGACATAGCTGAACTGAACGGTTTAGAACCCAGGGATCCTTGGAAATCCAGGCCCATTTCTGAAATAAAAGGCAAAGCCTGCCTCCAACCAGAGGAACAGAGGAAAGGTCCCCCAAGACTTCACTGCACAGCCTGGGAGGGTCCTCCTCTGGGTGGCACTGGACCCCTGGGCCCACGGGCTCCATGAAGTGACTGAGAATGAGCCTGAAACCCAGAAGCAGAGAAGGGTTTTTTTTCTAGGTCAGCAACGTGAGTTCTGAGACCTCCGAGGATCCAGCCAGCATGCCCTTGGTTGACAGGCAGAGGCTAACGAGAGAGGGGCACCAGCCTGCTTCACAGGCCCCTTAGACCTGTCTTCCATAAGATGGTAAAGATTTTGTCTTGCCCAGGTCCTTCACCAGCTTCTCCAAGTCAGCTCCAAAAAAGCTTCCCCTTAAAAGCCAGGTGGGCCAACTGGGCTTTGGAAGATGTATCCGCTACCCAGTGCCGAAGACAAATCCAACACCATGACATCATTAGAGCACCACCCCTGGCCGCCAAAAGTACCAGGTCATACACAGCATCAGAAAGGAAGGCTGCAGCAGATTCCAAAAGAGGGGTTGAAACATCTGGGTGGAAGAGACTGAATCCACTGGAGCAAGGCTCAAGATGTCAGGCCTGCACATATCACAACTGAATAGTAGCCACCACAGCGAACTGGTTTAACGCAAATCCACCTTTTGGTCCAGTGGTTTTTTTTTATTTTTTTAAAGACAATTCGCCTTCCACGGGAATGGTGGTCTTTCTGGTAACCATGCTGACCTGCGTATCCACCTTGGAAATATCAACCACACAACGTATTCCCTCTCCAGAAGGGCATACATCTTCTTATATATCGTTAGCCTCTTAGGGGGGAGCTGGGGTAATCCCACTCCAACTGGAACATGCCCTTAAGCACCTCCGGGAAGATAGTAGTGGACTTCCAAACCCCTTGGCAGGAGCAAATGCCTCCTCAGTTCCTGTTCAGTGACTGGAGCGTCAGCCAAGCTCGAAGGGGATAAGACTCTGGGATCAACACCTCCAGTTCCTACTCCTGGAATAGGCAACTAACCTCGGCCTCCCCACAATCCTCTGAAGGCAAGAGTACCTTTTCATCCACATCAGACATCTCAATCCAAGCCATCCACCATTTCCTGCCCTAAGGCAGGCAAGATCAGGATAACACATCCCCCTGGCTGAAAAAGGGGGACAAGTCCCCCAGGGACGGCTCAGAAGCAGAATCCAGAAGACAGAGATGAGAACACTAGGTTTTCCACAGGCCAAACGTCACCTGGAAAAAAGACATAAGAGTGAAGGCAAGTGTCACAACAGCGTGCGTTAAGGCCACAGTGGCCCAAAAGGGCATACATTAATTGTACTTTTACTACGGCACGCATTACAGGCACAAGGCTAGGAGCGCGTGTTGGAGCCACTTGGGCAGAATGTGTACAAGGACCATGCAACCACGTGGCGTATAATACAGAAAACATTATTAACACATTCAGAAACCAGCAGGAAACCCCCACCCAGCACCAATGGGTCGCCAGCAGTCTACCACAAATTGCATCCCCCATAAATGGAATTGGGCCCCCAACAAGGACAATGACGAGGTCAAGCCTTGGTACTTACCCCTGAGGACTCCAGGCAGAGAATCCATACCAGGCTCAGCTCTATTCCTCTGAAACTGGCTGGCTTTGCAGCACTGCATGTAAGGTGGCTGGCAGGCAGATCCCTACGAGAACCTTCTGCAATCTTCGGGAGAGCGGGGGACAGAGGAGGAGGGAGGGGGCATTGAGGTTGTGTGAGGCAGTCATACTCTTCCAGATCCTTCCAAATCCTTCCAATTTCTGGCTGTTCAACAGGCCCTTATCCAGGGTGAGAGCATGGAGCTGAACTAATCTTCCCTCCTCCTATGGCTACCGAAAAGACCATAGTCAACTGGAGCCTCCCACGTCACACTCTAGTGATAGCAAGCAACAGGTTGCCATTTACAAGTATTTTAAATCAATATTTTCCTCTCAAATCCTCAGAATTTCTTCAGAGAGGAGAAAATCCATTCACCATCTGCTGGAGATAAAGAAATACTGAAGGGACCTCTGGTGGCTGGAGAGATATGGGATTGATGTCATTGAAACCTAAGCTTTTCATTGGTTCTTTGTTTTCACCAATCTGCTGGTAGGGGAACACAACCCACTTGTCTGGACTGGTCTAGTGGGATGATATGGAATGCTATATTAGTTGCTAACAAAATTAGTATAATGTAATCTAATGTACCAAAAGAGAACAAATTTCTCTAAATGATATTTTGAGCATAACAAACTTTTTAAGAAGGCTAGTTTATGACGAAAGGAATCCCTTTTTACTTGTTAACACATGACAAACTCAATCTACCGTGTGTAACCAGGAAAGGTTTATCAGTTTCAAGGAGTGCAGAGACGAGCATAATCCAATTCTAGCCATGGGAATGAAATTTATACCATGAAAGCATATCCAGACTAAAAAAGGTTAGGTTAAGAGAGGATTTATGATCAGTACTAGTATATTAAGTAAGCATTTCAATATTTTCAAATCAGGAAGGAACTGTGAAAAAACATTGTAAAAAGATAACACTTTGATGGACCTAAAGGCAAATTCACACTTTATTTAAACAAGAGGAGAAATCTACAGCGTTACTGTTAATTAGAACCTGTACTCACCATCTCTTTCTGAGGCATTAGCAGAGTGGAGGCTGTCATCGAGATCTGGGACATTTAGCAGCGTTCCTCGCTCATCTCTCTGAACCACCATTTTCAACTTGCCCTTTGACCGTTCTATTAATGTCTTTGCATCAGACAATGACATATTTTCAGTGACTGTGCCATTAATCTGTAAGAGAATGAAAGGAATATGGTGAAAACCATGGGTGCTTATCTGGTATGTTGTGGTTTCTATCTGAACAAAAAGGTTATGCCATTAAATCATGCTGCCTGCTGATTATAGGTTTTTGCATTACAAAAATCAACAACATTCTACCATTAAGAAAAAAAAACATGACAAGCCAATTTCTGTTCAGATTTAGATCTTATCCTATAGCAACAATGATGTGCAAAGATGTTGCAGCCAGAAGGGGAAGGGGCAGAGGGGGTCCTACTATATCTGACTAACTCAAACAGCTACTAGAAAGGTGCAAGCTAAATACTAAATAAAATACATACACAGTCTCATCCCAAAAAAGGTTTGTCTGCCCCTATATTAAAGGAAGTTAAAAACTTTTACCCAGCTCTGGCAAATGCTACCGCCTGTCACCACCTACTGTTAACTGCCATTGATGTTGATCCCAGCACAGACTCTAAAAATTACATCACTAAGCCAGCAGGTATTTGTGTATCATTAAAAGTGATCCACTGGCTGAGTTTTGACACTTTAGAAGTTGTGCCAGCATCAGCAGCACTCTGCAATAGGTGGCAATGGGCCACAGGAGAGACTTTGTGGGTTGTTTCAACTATTTTATTTGAGCTAGGTGGTTGGCCAAACTTTTTGTTCTGGTGGGCGAGTTTTGGCTTGCAGGCCACAGGTCTCCTGACCCTGACCCAATATATAAAAAGCCCGTTATGCATGCTCTTCCTCTCTCTCAAAATTGGAAGGGGGAGAAAGCAAAATTACTCACCTGAAACACGTGATCTCCATGAATAGCAGGAATCAGTCTTCACATATGGGTGATGTCCGCATCAACAGCCTCTCCAATAGGAATGCTTTTGCCTGCCTCCCCACCTTCCCAGTAACTCTCCTCAGTCAGGTACAGAACTTAGAGAAAAAACAGGAAAAACACACCTAAAAAACCCTTTCTACAACTTCCAAGCGAAGCAGACGGGTTGTGAAGAATGATTCCTGCTGTTCCTGGAGATTATCTGCTACAGGTCAGCAACTATGCTATCTCCAGGAACAAGCAGGAATGCAGTCTTCCCATCTGGGACTCATCAGCTCTTGGCTACCATGAAAGAGAGAGGTTGAGATGTGACAGAGGGAGAAAAACACTGAACCACAACCAAAGTAGAGTAGGGATCCATCAGACCCAGCCACTTGAGCACACTCTCGGTTGAGGTAGCTGGCAGAACAGAGGGCCAGTGGGAAGGTGGTGTAATTAAGAACCAAAAGGTGCCATAGAATGGCTTGGCCAAAGAGAGCGTCCCTACTGGAATTCCTGTCAGGACAGTAATGGGCAGCAAAGGTATGAACAACCAACCATATGGCAGCTTGGCAAATCACCAAGATGGAAAGAGTGTAAATTGACCACCGTGGCAGCCATAGCTCGGACATTATGAGCTATGACATGACTCTCCAGGGAAAGTCTGGCTTTTGCATAAGCAAAGGAAATACAGCTAGCAATCCAGTTAGAAAGCATACGCTGTGTGACTAGTAGGCCCCAAGTGACTAGGGCCAAAAGACACAAAGTTGTGAGGACTATAGATAAGCCTTAGTTCTTTCCAAATAACAGACCAAATCTCTCTTGCAATCTAAAGAATGCAGTGTAGCTTCCGCCCGAGAAGAATGAGGTCGGGGAAAGAAGGTTGAAAGGGAGACCAACTGGTTACGGTGGAATAGGGAACCCACCTTTGGAAAGAACGTGGGATAGGTTTGTAGTACAACCCTATTCTGGTGAAAGTGAGTGTAAGGAGCATAATCTACTAGAGCTTGAAACTCACTAACTCGACAAGCTGATGTGAGAGCAATCAAGAAAATTACCTTCCAGGTGAGGAACCTCAAAGAAGTCATAACAAGGGGCTGAAAGGGAGGTTTAAGCAGTTGAGCTAGGACAACATTGAGGTCCCAGGCTACTGGAGGTAGTCAGATTGGTGGCATTGTTAAGAGAAAGTCTCACATGAAGTGGGCCACTAGAGGATGAACCAAGAAGGTTGACCCGAGATTGAATGGCGAGAGGCGGAAATGATGCTAAGGTGGACTTGCACAGAGTTGGTCTTTAGACCCACCCTGGACAGATGGAGAAGATACTGAAGGAGAGGCTCCACTGGGCAAGTAAAAGGGTTGAGAGTTCTCTGGAAGCATCAGAGGAAGGAGTGGCCTAGTGGTTGGGGCAAGTTGCCTTGGACTGGGGATTCACATCCCACTGGAGGACAGCAACCTCGGGCTGGAGGAACTGGGGTTTCTAGTCCCACAGGCACTCCTTGTGGCCATGTGCAAGCCACTTAATCCTCTGTTGCCTCAGGTGCAAAATGTAGATTGTGAGCCCTTCGGGGACAAGGGAAATATATATCGTACCTGAATGTACACCGCTTTGACCCGGTGAAAAGCGGTATATAAGCACTGCTACATAAATAAATACCCATTTAAAAGCATTTGTCCTTCTGGTGGAGTCTTTCCTAGATGCAAGTAAAACCTCCTTAACCCGTTTTGGACAGCTCACATATTCTTTCTCTGTTCTGGATGATTTATTAGATTTGTTACACTCAAACAACTATGAAATAACGACAATAATAAAAAATATTAAAACTTTGCAGAAAATAGAAGTTTCACATAGTGTATGCTTTTCATACACTGGTCCAATATAGTATATTGTCTGTCTTCAGAAAAGATAGGATTCAGTTCCAATATTCATTGACACAAACATACTGTATGATACTATTGAAACTGCCATTTTCATTTAAAACACTTTATTATGATATAATATAGTTTGTCAACAGTCCATTCTGACAGCAGAATATGATACACGTGAAAACACTTCTGATGCGGTGCGTCGATATTGCACCATTGAAACACCTAGAACAGAATGCTTGACAGCAATTAGTTTCGACAACATATTAGCCCAGCGTATGAAAAACATACAAGGCCGATATACGCACCAATAATTCTGACACTAAGTAACTTACAATTATCTGAACCTATTTTCTAGAGTCTACAAATACTTTTATTTGCAAAATAGTAGCTTGTACAGCATTATAAGCTACTTACTATTTTTTGTGATCTTTTTATGTTGAGCCACCAGTACCGTCAAAATCAGCAAACTTCAAATACCTATTAAACTAACTAGATCTCAGATAAAAAATCTGTATAACATGTTTTTTGACATAACGATAATAGCTAAACATAGTTCCATTGAATTTACAACCATTAATTAGTAAACAGTTGAGTAGTAAGTTTGGAAACCTTATGTATGTAAAACATACGCTGGTCCAAAATGTGTTAACCTCCTCTGGAAGGTCGAGATAAGGCTAAGCTTTCAGCAGCCATGCAGTCGACCGTAACGCTTTCAGATTGGGGTGGAGGAGCGTTCCCTCATCCTGGGATAGAAGATTGGGAGCACAGCCAAGTCTGAGAGGTTGGTATTGTACTAGTTGAAGGAGCAGAGGAAACCAGGGGTGAAGTGGCCAGAATGGGGTGATAAGAATCAACATTCCTCTGTCCAGTTGCAATTTGAAGAGAGGTTTTGGAATCAATGGAATGGAATGGGTGGAAATGCGTTAAAGCAGACTGTGTCCCCAATGAAGGGGAAATGCATCCGAGGCCTGGCTTTGTGGAGATGGAATCCTTGAGCATAACAGAGGAAGCTGAGCATTGACTGGAGCTGAAAAGAGGTCGATAACACTGGTCAACATTGAAATTGTTACTGACTTTAAAAGGCCCTAATCTGTAGTATCTTGGTAAGCTGAACACGAATATAACATTAAAAAAATTTTATTGGCTCTCGTTTTGAAGATATTGCATGTAGTTCATTTTTGACGTTTCACAGTGTAAATTTATCCAGTAGGACATCAACAACATCCCAAATAAGCCTTGAATGATGCAATATTGCATCACACTGCATAATACCAGCATGCAAACATCATCCAGAGTTGATTGCATCATTTTCTGATGCAATGCAATACTACTGCCAGACAGCTGCTGAAGCCATCTGACGTCAGCAGTGTACTATACACAGTCGGAAAGGAAAGTAATCTGGTATTCTGTTCCGATATTGAAAGCCTCATGAATGCCTTAAAAATCACTCATGACCCACAAGACTGAAGACTATTTATAGACTCTTCGAAACTGAGTCTGAAGGCTGTGCATTTGAACAATGGAAACCGTCTTCCATCTATTCCAGTAGCGCATGCCGTCCACATGAAAGAGACATAAGATAACTTAAAGCATCTACTGACTTCCATTAACTATAACAAGTACAGCTGGCACCTCTGTGGTGACTTGAAGGTAATTTCCCTTTTAATGGGACTGCAGCAGGGATATATAAAATACATGTGTTTCTTATGCGAGTGGGATAGCCAAGCAAGGGATTGGCACTACTTGCGGAAGGAATGGAATCGCAGACAAAATGTAACAGTTGGAGAGAAGAATATCCAGCACACAGCTCTAGTTGAGGCTCACAAAATCCTGCTACCACCCCTTCACATCAAACTAGGTTTGATGAAAAACTTTGTGAAAGCCATGGACCGCACTTCGCAAGCTTTCCGATACCTGCATGAAAAATTCCCTCGACTCAGCAAAGCAAAGCAAAGATTAAAGAGGGAGTTTTTGTGGGTCCTCAGATTCGAGAGCTCTTCAAAGATGACCGGTTCAACAACTTGCTGCAGAGTGATGCGAAATACGTATGGAATGCTTTTCGCCTAGTGTCAACAAACTTTTTCAGGAATGTTAGGGCAGAAAACTACAAGGAACTAGTAGAAGACATGCTGATGCAGTATCAGAAAGTTGGCTGCAATATGTCTCTAAAGATCCATTTGCTTGATTCCCATCTCAATTTCTTTCCTGACAACCGTGGTATGGTTAGTGATGAACAGGATGAACGGGGCGAACGTTTTCACCAAGATATCGCAACGATGGAGCAAAGAAAATGGTCCACTACAATGCTGGCTGACTACTGCTGGACACTCCCCAGAGAAGCTCCTGAACAGCTGTACAAGAGACAGGCGAAAAAAATCTAAGAAGTAGTCTATGACTTGGTTTTTTACAGGTATTAACCGAAGGCCTATTATATTTACTATTGACATGCATTTTGTGATGTAAACATTAATTCTTGTAGATTACAAAAAAACTAGAGCCAACTTTGCAATTTCACTGTCATATTTGTGTTCAGCATATAAAAATTGATAAAAAATGACTATTTTTATTTCAGTAACATGACTTTTGTAAAAATTTGTTCACCAGTGTAATGGGAGCTCCCAATAATCGAAAGATATGCCGCACCATGTCGCGATGGAGCATCCATTCATGTGGGGGAGAAAGACTCTGCTCAACTTGTCTGTGATAGGCGATGGCCTAGCATGTAGCAGAGCTAGGTCTGAAGCCCTTTTTTCCTGCTTTAAAATGTTATTGCTGATTTTGGAAAATTACAGAATGCTGTTAGCTGTTAGAAAGAAATACTGTTCTATTCTGGTTTGATAACATGTTCTGCTCTCCTGGAGATAAGAGAATTAAAACTTTTACTGTTTATTGTTTAGGTAAGCCAGATGTCTGCTTTAGTAGGAATGTCCTCCACTGTATCTTTGCTGATTGTGCACTGACCTCGTAATTAGGATAAAAATATAGCAGAGAAACTGAACAGTGTAAGAATGTTTTGTCTAGCATTATGAAGATTGTTTAGTGTTTTGAGCCAAGGCTAGAGATACGTCTTAACCTTGCTTTGTTTGGCCTCGCTTTGTTTTGCTTTTGTTAAGAATGCTTCTGATATGCCTTCCACTATCTTTGCAAGCTAACTGACCTTGCAGAAGTAGCAAAATATACTGTAGTAAAAGTATTATGTTTAGTGTTATGTCTAATTGCTGACCCGTGGCTAGTAAGACCCAAGCAGGGGGAGCGAGTCCTGGGCCCGGTCAGAGATGTCTATTGGATGAGAGTAAGTGGGCCACTGTGGCCAATGAGGAGTTTTGCCTGTATTAGACTGGAGAAGAAAAGTATATAAACTGTCATTTTTCTGAGCTCTGTGCTCAGACCATTAGCACATTTTGCTCCCCTAGAAGGTAAACTGCTTGAAGCAGCATTTTTATTTTATTTTATTTTTTATTTCTTTTGCAAAAGTCCAGAGACAGATGATTTCCATGCGAAGGTAGCGAGATCCAGTTCCTCCTCGTTTGTTGAGGTAATACATGGCTACCTAGTTGTCGGTCTGAATGAGGACTCATGTGTTCTGTCCTCAGCTGACCAGACTAAGGGCATTGGCAATTACCCTGAGCTCTAAGAGACTGATGTGGCAAGTAGTTTCTCTGATGGACCAGAGGCCTTATGTGGTGAGACCATCGAGATGAGCTCCCCAGTCCTGCTTGGAAGCATCTATCGTCAGGGTACACTGTGGGCAGACATTCAAAAAGGCGACCTGATAAAATTTTGAAAGGTGCACCACCAGTTTAGGGAATCTATGAACTGAGGCATGATGGTGAACTTGTCCATGAGACGACCTGTGGATTGCTTCTACTGATCTGAAAGTGTCCACTGTGCCGTCTGCATGTGAAGTCGAGCATATGACATGACATGACAGACTGTGGAGGCCATGTGTCCTAAGAGACTGAGCATGTCTCTTGCACTGAGACTTGTCTGGCCTTGGCATTGAGTTGCCAACTCGATGAGATGGTGGAGCCGATCTCTGGGAAGGAAAGCTCGAGACTGCATAGAATCTAATAAAGCCCCGATGAACTCCAGTGTTTTTCTGTTGCAGCAAGATGGGACTTTAGGTAGTTGACCACAAAACCCAGATGCTGAAGTATCGAGATGGTGTGTTGAAGCGATATGGTAACTGCGTGAGGGGTATCGCCCTTTATCAGTCAATCATCTAAGGGAAGACGAAGGTGCCCAGAGTGCAGAAGTAGGCTGCCATAACTGCTAGGCACTTGGCGAAAACTCTGCTGATGCAAGACCAAAGAGGAGAACTCTGTATTGATAATGGTGTACCTGGAAGAAGAACCTGAGGTATTTTCTGTGAGAGGGATGAATTAGGATGTGAGTGTATGCATCCTTGAGATCAAGAGAGCACAGCCAGTCTTTTCCCTGAAGGTAAGGAAGTAGGGTCCCTAGCGAGATCATCTTGAACTTGTCCCTAACAAGGAATTTGTTGAGATTGTAGAGGTCTAGGATAGGCCAGAAGCCCCTGTTTTCTTGGGAATGAGGAAATAATGAGAGTAGCACCCCAGGCTTTGCTGAGGTAGTGGGACTTCCTCTATTGCCCCCTGTACTACTAGAGTTGATATCTCCTGTTGAAAGAGTGGAGTGCAGGTGTTCCATGGGGGACTCCCCTATGAAGTAAATGGGGGGGGGGGGGGACAGCAGGAATCAGGGCAGGTTGTGAAAAACGATTCCTGCTGTTCCCAGAGATCACCTGTTACAGGTGAGTAACTACACTATCTCCAGGAACAAGCAGGAATACAGTCTTCACATATGGGACTTACTAGCGCCCAGACACCAGACTGATACGGGGGCAGAGGGGGAGAGGATTAGTGCGATCCCTGAAGCAAAAACCTGTAGCCAATGAGTTTGGAAGAGTTGTGGACCACTGGACTCTACTTCAGAAGAAGATACTTCTCTGATGATAGTCTGGTATCTTATAGAAATAAGGATGGAGGGCAGGAGTTGTGTTTAAGCCCCAAAGACAGCGTCCCGATGGGCCTCTCAGTCCAGACAACAGTGGACAGCAAAAGTATGAATGGAGGACCAGGTAGCTGCCTGACAGACGTCCTCAACGACTAGTGAACGGAGATTAGCTACAGATGTTGCCATAACCCGCACACTATGAGCAGTGGTGTGACCCTCCAATGAGAGTCCTACTTGTACATAAGAAAAAGAGATGCAATCTGCTATCCATTTAGATAGAATATGCTTCGTCACTGGTAAACAGAGGTGATAAGGATCAAAGGAGATGAATAATTGAGAGGATCTTCTGCAATCGTTAGTTCTAACCAAATAGTAGGCCAACACTCGCTTGCAGTCTAAGGTGTGTAGCGCTGCTTCAGCCTGAGACGCATGTGGTCTAGGGAAGAAGGTCAGGAGAATTACAGACTAGTTTAGATGGGAGGAGGAAACCACCTTCAGGAGGAAATGCAGATGGGTTTGCAGAACAACCTTGTCGTGGTGGAACAGAGTATAGTGCGGAGTTGCCACTAGAGCTTTCAGCTCACTGATGCGGTAAGCTGACGTGAGGGCAATAAGGAAGATGACCTTCTAAGAAAAACTTCAGTGAAGTGGTTAAAAGGTTCAAGAGGAACTCCATCTTCAAAGAAGGAAGCGCCACCGGGCGCCGCAATTGCCGATGCCACCGACATCACCAGCAGGCTCCTCTGATTGGGGTCCAGCCAGGAAGCAGGACTCCTTCCAGTCTCGGGGCTCAGCCCCAATCAGAAGAGGAACTCCATCTTCAAAGAAGGAAGCGCCATCGGGTGGGCCTGCGCCTGAGGGCCTCGCCAGAGGGCCCTTTGGTGGGGAACGCAGGCGGGTAAGAGGAAGTGGAGGAGTCTTGTACATAAAAGGTACATAGAACCACATTGTAAAATTACATCTAAAGTCAACAAATAGAATCTGTATCAGAAGAGTTCAAGACCAACAACATAACAAGAAGAATATAAGACAGGATCTTCAACAGGAGGTACGATATACAAACTTTATGCTAGTTACAAATCTAGATAAGAAGAGAAGTTATTTAAACATTCAGAGGCATTGTACAGGTTAATAGTGCTATCAGGTTCCTCAAAATTCCTCAGGGGTGTTTTATATCTAACCATTTAAGTATATCAACTCTCTCTATATCCAGCTAAGCTAGAACAGGCTCCACTAACGCTGCCGGAAAACTGTTTTTATCTTTAAAAAAAAAAACACACACACACACACACACACACACAATGTTCCCTCTAATTTTCTGTAGGCTGTGTGCGCATAAAATATCAGCTGTGTGCAGCTTTTGAAGGAAGGTTAAATTTTTGTGCGCCACATAACGACACTCAGAGTTATATACTTTAAAATTTGACTACACGTCAGAATACAGTATGTACACCACATTGATTTTAATCAAATTAAATGAAAATAGACGATTACTAAATAAAGCAGGAAATTTCTAGCAATTACAATCATAACTTTTAAATTTTAAGATGTCTGTGTTGTTTTCTATCAGAATCAGAGCCGTAATTTTTGTGCGCTCTGTTGTAAAGTATGTGCGCTCGCTCGGCAAGGTGTGTGCGCGCGCACACGCGCACAGCTTAGAGGGAACAGTGCACACACACACACACTTCCTATCCAAAGGTCCTTGCAAGTAAAACTCCATTCCATTGCCAACTCACACGTACTCTCCCAACTGTTCATCAAAAGTACAAAAAAAAAGGAAAGGTTCCTGAAAATGCACTTCCTGGGTACAATACTGGCTATAGGCCTTATAGGAATGTTAGTTCTACCATTCATGTCCTATACACTCGCATCTGTCATCCACACAATCCCAGTCATACACTCGCTTCAGAGTTATAGAATTGAATCGAGAAAATTCAAATCTTGGCCCTTCAACACGGAAAGAAAACAGCGGCTTATTCAGATTAATTTGGGAGACGAAGAGCGAGGTAACGTTATTACAAAAAAATTCCCCATTTACCCTAAAATGTTCACTAATCAACCCACGCTCAATCAGGAATAAGATACCAATAATAAATGACCACATTATAGATAACAACTTAGACATCCTGTTCATAACCGAATCATGGCTCACAGCTAATGGCACAGTACTAATTTATTTATTTATTTACATTCTCTTACTAATAAACCAACTTAAACCTGAAGGATATGAGATATTCAACCAAAGATCAAAAAAAGAGGGGAGGAGGTGTAACCATAACAGCCAAAAGGTATTTACAACTATCAAAAGAAAACAAGCAAATTTGACCAAGACATGGATGTTATACTATTAGAGAACAAGAACCTGATCTTGTGCCTAATCTACAAAAGCATGGGACAAACACAGAGGATCTCTAAAGGTAAAAAGGGGACTGTTGTAGTTGTTGATATGGAAGGCCAGACTAGATAGGCCATGTGTGGTCTTTTTCTGTCGTCATATTTCTGTTTCTATGTTTCTACAGATCTCCGTCCTCAAACAGTAAGGAGCTTATAGCTATCCCAGATTATATATGCTGCAAAAATAATTCTAACACACACATAATCGTGTTAGGGGATCTGAACTTACCATCTACTACCTTGCACCATGCACAAGGTTTTCTGGACACAATGGATGCCCTAGGTTTTTGGCAAATAGCACAAGAGCCCACACACATAAAAGGAAATGTTCTGGATCTCATTTTCCTCCCATCAGAGCTAAAAAAAAACAGCAACAGATACAGATCTACACATTGAAGTCCCTTGGTCAGACCACCATGCTATTTATTTCACCATCCCAACATATCCAGAGGAGTCAGTATAAAACAAATTAACACAGATCCCAGGAATTCCATAAATTCATTAAAGAAGAGTTCATAAAGGAAATCCTCCCACAACTACATACAGACATCACAGATAGAGATAAGCTAATAAACAACTGGAATTTAGTGATAAATCAGGCGGCCTCAGCCAATAAAAGTCCTACCACTACCAAGAAAGTGACCAGGACGAGTGCAATATGGTACACAAAAGAAATCTGAGACATCGGGGGGCGGAGCCTGATGTCCAGCGGGTAGGACGCTTTGCGTTGAAGCTCCCGAGAGGCCTACTTAGAATCCTGACTTAATACCTACACAAATTTACTATTTCGCTCCGAGCTGACCGGGGCACCTCGGGGGGAATGGCGGCCCATAAACCAGCGCGCTTGGACTTCGGGTCTCCTTCTTCTTCTCACGGAAAACGCTCCAAAACAGAGGTATCCTCCCCACAGAAGATGGTTCCATTTCGTGAAAACCCCGAGATGCACCTGGAGATTTTGGAAGAAATACGCGGCGTGAAGGAATTGGTGCAGTCCAATGGAGAAGCGCTTCGAGCCATGCGAGAAGACTTTGGAGTGCTCCAAGACCGACTTGAAAGTCTTTCATTACGGCAGGACAACATGGCGGGGGTCCTCGACTCGCACGAGGTGCGCTTGGGCAAACTGGACGAGGCTGAGCGTCAGATACAGAATCTTCAAAAGGAGTTAGAAGATAGCAATAATCGAGCCCGTCGCAACAATGTGAGGCTTCTCGGAGTGCCGGAGGGGGTGGAAGCAGGAGATATAAGAGAATTCTTGCTCAAAACTCTTCCCTCCTTGCTGAAGATCACCTTTCATAAAGAACTGGAAATCGATCGTGCACACCGTGTTCCTGCTCACATGGCGCTCAACCGCACGACCCCCCGGCCTATTATCTTTAGCTTGCTACGATATCAACAAGTGGAACAAATTTTACATGCTGCCCGAGCGAATCATCATTTGGAATTTGAAGGTCGTAAGGTCTCCTTCTTTCCTGATTTGGCAAAGCCTACCGTTGACCGTCGGAAGAAACTCCTTGCTTTTCGCCCTCGACTTCAACAGCTACAGGCTCGCTTTGGCCTGTTGTATCCAGCGAAGCTCCGAGTGACTCTCCATAACCAAACCAGGACGTTCGAAGATCCTGATCTACTATCAACATTTTTAGACTCCAAAGAAGCAGAGCAGATGCGCTAATCCCAAAGTTTGGACTCTTATTTGCCGGCTCTGTCCGCCATTTTGAAGGGCCCGATGCGGCGGTTATAGCCAAGCACAGAAATAGCCTGGACTTTCTTTCTTTCTCTATATGACTTTTGTTTTTTGGTCTCCTATCCCTTCATGATGTGTGCCTCGGTCGGATTCGGAGCACGCACAGTCCTACAGGTTATGTGTTTTTTCAATTTAGGCCTTCTCTGGGGCTTCTCCCCGCAGACACATGGTCGCCAGTAATTTTGGGGTTTTGCTTCTCCTCTACCGTACTGCGGTTTTCTTTGTTAATGTGGGGCGCTTCATTGTATTATATTAGTTTATTTTTCCTATGTCATGTGTACAGCCAGATACAGTCAGTTTGAGGGACACAGTGAAATTATGTGTGCTATCCAGCTCAGAATTTTTAACTTTCTGTATGGCCTTATGTAAAATCTTATCATTCACCGTCAAAGGCATTAATGGTCCACTCAACGGAAAGAAAATCCTTTGCTATCTTAGCCATGAGCATGTTGATTTAGTGTTTCCTCAGGAAACGCATTTAAACTCTGCTGAAACACTGAAACTCAATGCTAAGCCTCACATGGTAGCTGCCTATTCTCCCACCGGTTTCAAATGGTACGGGATAGCCACTTTGGTTAAGAAGTCTTAGCACGCTACTGTATCTGATATTAGCGCTGACAAGAAGGGTAGATGGGCCCGTGTACACCTTGAGGTTGGAGATAGTTAATTCACGTGTATTTGCATTATGCCCCGAATGTGGACAACCCTGCTTACTATGCAAGTATTGCGCAGTTGGCCTCGGCCTCTGCCAATGCTCCATTAATACTTGGTGGCGATTTACTCAAGTGTTCCCTCAATCTTTTCTTCTCAAACAAGGTGCTCGTTGGTTGGAAGAGCCAGTACTGAGCAGACCTGTGTGGCTAGATACAGAAGCGGGCCTTCGCGAACCGATTCCTCTTACCTTTCTCCCTGTTATGACTCTCCCATCAGACTCCCACTATCCACCAATGCTTTTAGACACTTTAGGTGCCTTTACTACTTTTATGCAATCTTTAGACTCCCGACTCTGGTCAGTGCAACTTCAGCATCGCCTTTGATCCACTAGAGTACTCCCGCCATCGGCATTCTCTATATAAGGTTGATCGGAGACTCTCTGACCTCTCGGTAATTCACCGGGTGTAGTATCCAATTTTACTAAACCTTCTGTAATGCTATACCTAGAGATACCCCTATAGCGCAGAAAGTATGGGAGAGAGAATTGCATGTGACTTCGATTTCGGAGCAACAGAGCCTTATCAGGAGTAGAGGGATACGGGTTCCCGATCCGCCTCACTCATTCAGACCCTCTCCTTTCTAGCCCACCGGTGTTTTTACACTTCTCACAGATTAGACAAATGGAACACTACTTGGGGCAATGGTTGCTGGACACGTCCCGCGGCCATTGGTTCATCGCCTCATGCTATCGCATGAATATCCCGCACTACAGTATTACTGGCGTCGGGTCTGGGGTCGTATTTAGTCTATCTCGCACTCTCAGGAGCCCCTTTCTTGGAGGATAGTGGGACTTCGCCTAGTTGCGGGGATCCCCTCTCTCCCAAAAAATGGCTTATCTCCTTTCGAACTTCATGTTTAGCATTGCTATTTCCCTAAGTAAGTATTTCCCTAATTAAGTAATACTGGCAGCTTAGCTCCCATTTGAGCCCCAATGACTGGGGGAATCATGCCTGTCTTTACAGTAAATATGAACAAATACCTCGTCTGTTCGCTTTCTCCGTTCAGACTCCTTCTCATTGGTCTCAATGGAAGCTGCTCAATGACTATGTACATTTTGCTAAATGCTCTCATTTGCCTGTCTGACTTTGTATATATCTTTGTCTCATGATCATGCTGTATTGTAGATACTCTTTTGATCGTTTGATGTATAATCACTGTTAATTGGAAGCGCTCACATGCTGATATAATCGGGTAGAGAAGAAGCATCGGGGTGGGGGGTAATGGGTTTACTTTTCCTTATTGTATGCTTGTTTTGTCTTTTTTGGTGTGTTGTTTCTTTTGTTTGTTGCAAAATGAAAATAAAAGTTTAAAAAAAAAGAAATCTGAGACATCAAGAAGCAGCTAAGGAAACTAGAAAGGAGATGGAGGAAATCAAAAAGTGAAGCAGAAAAGCTATCCTACTTAAACAAGTTGACAGAAACCAGAAACCAGCATAAACAATAAGAGGGATTACCACTCTAAACTTATTATGGCAGCTCTGAATAAGCCAAGAGAGATGTTTGCCATTGTCAAATCCCTATTATCGAATCCAAAAGAAGACTCGATAACTCTCTCCAAACGTACATGTAATGGCCAAATACTTGAAGGAAAAAAATGGACAAATTTTCACCAAAAGAACCATCACCTAAAGCAGTTAACTCAACCACCATACACACCTGGAATAAATTCACTCCAATTTCAAAAAAGCAATTGGATAGCACCATCAAGCTATTAAACACGTCAACTTCACCACTAGACTCATGTCCAGCAGCATGGATAAGAATGATACGCGATCAACTTTCACCTTTCATGCTCAATTTAATCAATTCTTCATTAGAGCAAGGTTACATACCCAAGGAATTAAAAGTCGCATCAATATGCCCTATCTATAAAGGCAAAGATCTGGATAAAACCAACCCAAGCTCATATAGACCAATTTCAATGGCAAAAATCTTAGAAAAAGCAGTACAGATCCAATTACAGGACCATGTTGATAACGTCACACCACTCGACCCACAACATGGGTTTAGAATAGGTCACGGGGTAGAAACCCTTCTATCAACACCAACAGACAGGCTATTAAAAGGAATGGAAAAACAGAAATCAGGATTCATCCTAATTTTCCTAGATATAACAGCAGCATATGACTCCATAATACATGAACATCTCCTAACCAGACTTCAAGAAATTGGCCCAACTGAAAAAACGCTAATTTGGTTCAACTCCTCCTTATCCAATCAAACCCAACAAGTGAAAATAGGGACCACATCTAGACTATTCAACCAAAAGTTGGGTATTCCTCAAGGCTCAGAATTATCAGCTCTTTTATTCAATATATATATAGTCAACCTTTATGCAAAATAATCCAGGACCACAATATTCAGTATCACCTTTAAGCAGATGATATCATGCTGTATACACAATTCGACATCAAGCAGCTAACCCACACAAAAATAGAAGAATGCTTCAGGGACACAGTCACATGGCTAACCAGCCATAACCTACGGATCAATTATAAGACGACAAAAGTCCTGTTCATCGCAAAAGATACCACTTTCACCCCACCGGAAACTATAGAAACAAACGAAACAATACTTCAGGTAAAAAATTAAGTGAGATACCTGGGAGTCATGATAGATCAACTCCTCAATTTTTCCAATCATATAAACAATATATCAAAGGCCATATTCTCAAAGCTGAAGATGCTTGAACATCTAAAACTCCTCCTATCAGCAAGTGACTTCAGAACAACAGTCCAGGCTATGATCTTCCCACACTTATATTTATTTTATTTATTTATTTACAGTTTTATACCGCGCTATTCAACATCAGTGCAGTTTACGGTGCCGGAATCTGCTCCGCATTTACAAAGAACAGGTGCTTAAACTTGGGTAAAACCGGGGAAACTATTTACATATAGGCATCACATCAAGTCGAATCAAAGAGTAATCATAGTGCATTGGAACTAGAAGGGGGAGCGGTTAATGGTGCGCAATTGTCCGGGTAGTGTTTGAGGAAGATGTGGTGCTTCAAAGCCTTCCTAAATTGTGTTAGGTCAGGGACTGCCCGGATGCTAGGTGGAAGGGCGTTCCAGCATCTGGGCGCGCAGAACCTAAATGCCCTGCTTGCTGTTGCCTGGGTGCACTGTGTTACTGCTTTCGGTATTACTAGTGTGTTGATTGCTACAGATCTTCTGGCTCTGTTGGGGGGAGTAGTGTGGATAAGCTCTGAGAGTGAGGCGGAGGAGAGCCCGTTGATGGCCTTGAAGGTCAGCAGTAGGGTCTTGAAGGAACTTCTACCGTGAATAGGGAGCCAGTGGAGCTGTTTCAGGATGGGTGTCACATGGTCACGCCTGGAGGAACCATATAGAACTCTAGCTGCGGTATTCATTGCGAGCTGGAGTGGACCCAGGGTGGAATGTGGGAGCCCTTGTAGAATTGCATTGGCGTAATCAAAATGTGGGATAACCAGTGCTTGAAAGATTGTCCGGAAGTCGTCTGGTTCTAGCAGGGAGTGTAAGTGTCTGAGTGTCCGGATCTTATGGTAGATTGCTCTTACAGTGTTGCTTATGTTCACCCTCATGTCCAGGTGTTGGTCTAATGTGACTCCAAGGTATCGGATTGTGGACTTGGTTTGCAGCTCCGCTTCCTTGACCTTTAGGTAGGTTGGAGGGGAGAAGTTCTGGTTCCTCGTGATGAAGAGAACTTCTGTTTTCTTGTGCTGTATTTGGAGGTTTGGGGTCTGGAACCAATTGGCCACTGCATCAAAGCAGTCTGACAGTGGAGAGAGGTCAAGCTGGTCGGTTGAGAAAGGCATATAGAGTAGCATGTCGTCAGCATATATCAAGCAGTCAACATTGAATGAACGGATGAGGTTACAGATGGGCTGCATGTATATGTTGAACATCAGGGCGGAGAGGGAGGAACCCTGCGGTACACCCTGTTTCTGGTGGAATGGTTCTGATGTTGCGGACCCAGCTCGCACGTGCTGCCAATGATATTTCTTAGATTTCTGCAATGGTTTACTAATGGGTCTCCCTAAACAAACTATTCCCAGACTCCAGCTGGCCCAAAACACAGTAGTGAGTCATCACACAAATACCAACCAGGGAACAAATTACACCAATTTTAAAAGAACTACATTGGTTACCAGTAGCCAGCAGAATAAAGTTTAAAACAATCCACACAATGTACAAAACTCTACAAAATGAATCATCTTCAAACTTAAAGTCGTTAATACATACCAACCCAGAAACCAGTTTAAGAAGAAGCAGCAATAAAAGCACATTAACAGTTTCCTCGATCTTCAGAAACAGCAAGGTGGCAACAACAAAGACAGCATTCTCCTTATATGCTCCAACACTGTGGAACTCACTCCCAGACAGCATAAGGGACACTAAGGAACCAAATAATTTTTGCAAGCTCATAAAAACCTTTCTGTTCAGAGAGCATTTCGGAGAATCAGTTACTTAAAACAAGTCAGTCTTGACTACCCCTCAGTTTTCAAGTAAACTCAGCGTCACCCAATACATCACCTGAAACAAAACACACAGGGCAATAGTTTAATGTAGAAAGAATAAGTAATTTAATTTAACCTAAGGTCAATACTTAGCTCATACTCACAAATTCCACATGTAATTAGTTGGTTGAAATTCTTTGTTAAATATTATACTAATCTTAACATTTGTTTTTACTACCATGGTGCACCCTGTTTTCAAAGTTCTATGTAATGCAATTCTTGAGTTCATTGTAAACCGCTTTGATTTAGGAAAGGCGGTATATAAGTGCACATAAATAATAAATAAATAATAAGAAATAAAAGATGGCTCTAGAAGTTGAACCAGAACCATATTCAGATCCCAGGCCACCAGAAGGGGCTTAATGGGTGATCTGGATAGCAGGAGACCCCGCATGAAGCATGCTATTAAGTGGTATGAGGAGATAGGCTGTCCATCCACTGGTCTGTGAGAGGCCACAATGGCACTAAGGTGAACTCACAGAGTTAGTCTTAATATTTGCCAAGGATAACTGGAGGAGATATTGTAGAAGCGACTCCACTGGGCAAGAAAAGGTGAGAACCGTGGTGAGAAACAGAAAAGAAAAAATGAAAAGAAAAAGAAAGAAATATTGGGACCGGAGTCTGATTCAACAGTACCGGCGTTGACAGGAAGGCAAAAGCACGACGTACCCCGAAAGGCACAAAAAAAAAAAAATGTGTTTCAGCAGTGAAAGGATGGTGCATCCTACTGGCTCCACAGAAAACAAATAACTGAGGAGATAAGTTGAGAAGACAGGAAGGCAGATATGCAGGCACAGAAGAGTGCTCCCAAAGGCTTCCCTATTGGATGCTGGGGAGCATTCCCACGCGGGATCCGTTGGAGACATCACACATATGTGAAGACTGCATTTCTGCTTGTTCCTGGAGAGACAGGTGAAATAAGAGCAGTTTCATAAATTAACCCAGTTTCATATAACTAGAACTATTTAACACTAAGATATTTGAAACTATAAAATAACATAGTAGCATAGTAAATGAAGGTAGATATGGTCCATCTAGTCTGCCCGATAAGGTGGCTAGAATAGGTGTACCCACCGCTCCATGCAGGTCACGCCTCTCTATTTGTTGAAGTATAAAAATACAAGAGAACTTTATTATTAGAGAAGCCAAATAGTTAAATTACTTTTGTTTGTTTTTTTAAAACAATCATGAGTTGAATTTTTGAGCTAACTTACATAATGTTGTGGTAAGCAATCATAGAAAGAGCAATTTTTGTGACAAATCACTGAATAATACAAGGGTATGGGCTTCTCACTTTGCCATTTTTCACCAAACATCAAGAAATTTGGGTAACAATTTGGGTAAAAATCTGAGACAATACATTTTTATTTGTGTATATAATTTTTGTTTAAGTAATTACAATGAGTAAGTGCATAATTTGCATTAGTAATAGAAGAATAAAAGTTTTTGTAAATAAATATATGCATTAAGACAATAGTAAGATTTTTCCTATAAATATTGTTTGAGGTATTAAAGTAGCAGAAGGTAGCATTTTCTACAGAAGGAAAAGCTCAAGAGCAAGGAGTTACATAGGAGGCTGAAGGGAGTGAAGCTCAAAACAAAATGCGAGAAAATACTTTCACTGAAAACATGATATATATGCAGAAGACACTTTTGCTGGATGATACAGAAGTCAAAATTGTGATATAATTCAAACATATCTATCTGGGACAGACCAAGTGGTCATGGTGGCAGGACGAAGGAAAGGGAACACCACAAATTAACACCTGAGTTAGCACAGTAAGGAGGCATAACTGGCAAATTAGGTCTAATCTTCTATAGAAACAAATTAAAATACCAGGTATTCAGCAAAAGTAATAGTTTTACTGCCTTTACTATACCCTCTGTCTCAGGTAGCATGGTACCCTTCCTACTGTCCTTCCCATCAGCCAGCATCCTGCCCTTATTGCTCATTCCCCATCTCAAAGCACACAATTGTTACCTTTAATACCACATCTCCTTCTTGAATATTTCCATCTCTTGCTGCCAAACTCTCTTGAGTTATTTCTTTAACGAAGATGTGACTAGCCAAACGTAAACCATACTCTGTTTTGAGCAAAAGTTAAAAAAAAACAGAGAGAGAGAGAGAGACACTTTTGTGGATTTATATATTCTGTAAGCATAGATGTTTATGATTTATACAACACATGAAAAACAGCTCTGCAAATGGTAAGCATCTGTTTTCACTCCAGAACATTCTGTAACACAGCACCTTCAACTTGCTATATATGCATAATGCTAAGGCCACGAAATATAGAAAATAAAATGCAGCTCAAGTAACAGATTTGATGAATAGAAAGTATATGGAAACAAAATTTGGATCAAATAAGCTTTCATTACAAAGATTAATATTAATCTGTAAAGATATGTATGATTTTCAAGTTATTTGGACAGATATTTAGTTATGTGATGTGATTCATTCAATCAAAATGGAAAAAAACATGGGATCGTTTGAGCTTCGTTTTGTGTCAGTTACATCAGCAGGACATTTTTCTCATCAAAATAAGGTGCTGGTACTCAGAGGGTTCTTTCATTAAAACATGAGGGCAATGATTCAGTTTTTATATGCAATAAAAAAAAAGTGTCGGTATTCCATACCACTGCATATTTTCTAAAAAAAAAAAAAAAAGCCCTGTACATTGGTATTAGTTGTGTTTAAATGAGCATCTGTGTTTTTTGTGCTATATTATTCTGAATTATTGATTTCATTTGTATGTTAATGTTATAAATTACACACATATTGGCATTCAGGCCTTATGTAATAAGCAAATAAACTATCAGAATTTTAGAAATTATGCTGCTGCTCAAGTTACAAATATCCTTTACCCTTCAGTCCTCTGTGTTAGTATTTAATTTTTCAACATGTAGATACAAGATTCTGAAGAAACAGGACACAACTGTGGTCAACATTATTGGCACCCCTGCATTTAGGTATGTTGTGTACAATATCTTGAGAAATAATTGGAAATATTCCAACTGTATGTTGTCATAATATTTTAATAGTACGTTCAAAGTTATACAAAAGAAAAAAAAGATTTCTGTACAACTTAGACGTAGTAATTTCTGAGAAATAAAAACAAAATATGACCTGGACAGGATTAATGGCAGCCTTCACTAATACTTGGTTGCACACCCTTGACAGTGATGACAGCCTCCAAATGTTTCTTGTTGCCATCTATTAGTTTCATACATCTGTCTGTTGGTAGTTTCTCCTACTCTTCAACTGCGATTTGTTTCCAGAATCCCTTTAACCAATGGCAAATTTCAGCTCTTTCCAAAGCTTCTCGACTAGATTGAGATCAGGACTCACCAGTTTAAAACAATCCATTTTTGCCTTTTTAACCATTTTTTTGTACTTTTGGAAGTATATTTTGGGTCACTGTCCTGCTGGAGGACCAATGACCTTCGACCAGACCTAGCTTTCTTACACTAGGTAGCATGTTTTGCTCCAAAATATCTTGGTAGTCCTCTGACTGAAATTCATGATTCCTTTAATACATTCCAGACCTCCAGTTCCTGAAGCAACAAAACAGCCCCACAACATTATGGAACCATCACCATATATTTAACTGTTAAAAGGGTGTTTTTTTCCCTTATAAGCTTCATTTTGTCACCTGTAAATGTATCGCTGGTGTGCATTGCCAAAGAGCTCAAAGGTGGTTTCATCTGGCCACAGAACTTTCCCAGAAGGATTGTGTTTCTCCAGGTGGGTTTGGGCAAAGATCAAGATCAAGTGAGCCTTTTTACGTCTGTCTTTGAGTAGTAGGGTCTTCTTTGGCCTTCACCCTTTAAGTCCTTCTTTATTTAGTGTGCAGTATATGGTGCAGGTTGAAACCATCACTCCAGATTGCTCCAGGTCAGCCTTAAGCTCTTTGGATGTTGAATGTGGTATTTTTTCCAACAGCTCACAATAACCTTTGAAAACTTCTTGGATTAACTTTCCTCTTCCCACCACGTCCTGACCCCACGTTCTTGACAGTTCCATGACCAGAAAACTTAATGCAAATTGTAGACACAGGAATCCCAAGGTCTTTGGAGATGGCCTTGCACCTCTTTGAAGTTTGATAATGGCTTTCCTGATGGTCTCAGGCAGCTCTCTTCTTCATCATTGTGAAAATGGAACAGGGAGTGAATGTGGCCATTTTAAACATCAGAGTCATCTTTCACTGGTTGATTCAAATCATGTGAGTACTGAAACCCCTTCTCGCGGTACATCGTTCCTTTTTATTCTTTAAAGTGGGGACACAACCCATTAAAGGGTTCAAAGGGGACACAACCCCTCGATACCAAACAATATCACTTGATGTCCAAAACTTTCTCTTTAATCCTCCATATAATGGATAAATATTCAAAAGGTCTCTTATCTGGATGTGAAAAAAACATCTTCACCCGGAAACATACTCCAACAAACATACTTCAAACATACTCCAACAAACATACTTCCAGCAAACATACTTCAACAAAGTGGAGCACATCAGCAAGCAACTCCCCATCAGTCAAAGACGGAAGTGACAGATCTTCAAAAGTTCTCGTTTAGAAATCTTTTCTCTTTCAAGGGTGCTCACAGATGGAAACACACATCCAGAACAAAGTTGAATATAATTCTTTCAATGGCAACTCCAATGAGGCCCTCACCCCGTTCCAGTAAAGTTGAATATAATTCTTTCAATGGCAACTCCAACGAGGCCCTCAACCCGTTCCAGTAACCAACGTTGACGATGTTTCAAGCCACTGTATCTTCCTGGCTCCACTTTGTTGAAGCATGTTTGCTGGAAGTTTTCCGGGTGAAGATGTTTTTTTCACATCCAGATAAGTGACCTTTTGAATATTTATCCATTATATGGAGGATTAAAGAGAAAGTTTTGGACGTCAATTTTTATTTATTTATTTATCTATTTCTTCTTTATCGTCAAGTGATATTGTTTGGTATCGAGGGGTTGTGTCCCCTTTGAACCCTTTAATGGGGTTGTGTCCCCACTTTAAAGAATAAAAAGGAATGATGTACCGCGAGAAGGGGTTTCCCCGTCAAGGTACTGGTTCCGACAAAAATTTATTTATGTTGTGTGTCTCTTTGAGTTTATAGATGTATATGTGGGGGACTGGATAGGTTTAAATATTTTATTACTCGATCATTGTCTGGAAAAAGTCACAGGAGCCACAACCATAATGACCCCTGTCACTCCGTTGAGCACGGGCAGAATCAGAAATCGTACAGATAACACAATCTGCTATATTAGAACTCCTGCAATAAGCTATCGTAAGTGGTAACTGAAAACACTTATGTAGTGTCAATAAATGCCAATGAGATTTCACGATTCTTGTGACTTCTATGGTGTTAGGCATGTAGGGGAGGACCCCAACAAAGCAGTCACCAGTCTGAATTTGCCGGTTTTCCAGATGAGTTCTACCACTCCGGATGATTGTACAAGGCGCGTTTGTATGCCCGATCAATCAATTGTAATGGGTACCCCCGCGCCAAAAGCCGTGTTTTTAAATCATGTGCATGCTTCCAGTATTCTGATAAAGTGGAACAGAGTCGTCGAACCCACAAACACTGGTCCAGAGGCAAACCCCTACGTAAGGGACCGGGATGGTAGCTGTTATATTGGAGCAAGATGTTGCGTTCTACTGGTTTTCTGTGCAAAGTTGATAATAATTGATGCCCATCTTTATAAAGCAACATATCCAAAAACTCAATTTGGGTCGTATGATACCTCGCTTCAAACTGTACATGCACATTCAATGTGTTTATCCATAACAAAAACTTCTTTAAATTGACCACAGATCCAGTCCAGATGAAAAAAAATATCATCTAGAAACCGTTTCCAGAACAAGATGGTACTGAACCACTCAGATCCATAAAGATAATGATCTTCAAAATGGGACATATAAAGGGCAACCACTGAGGGTGCCACAGTGACGCCCATAGCCACTCCAAAACGCTGATGATAGTATTTAGAATCATACATAAAGAAAATCCTCTCCAATACCCAGGTAAGCAATTGCAATACAAAGCAGCGTGGTATTCGTGCTGGCAACACAAATGGTAAATCAGTCAAAATGGTATATGCCTCCCGCTGATTAATGTTAGTATACAATGCTGCCACGTCCAAAGTGACTAAAATATGATGGTCCGATACTCTCACATCCTGCAATAATGACAAAAAATGGAAGGAGTCCCGTATGTAAGATTTTATATTAAGCGTTAAAGGTTGAAAAAAAAAAAAACTTATCACAGAACTGAGATAAAGGCTCAAGTACAGAAGAACGACACGAGACGATTGGACATCCCGGTGGGTCAATTAAAGACTTATGAACTTTAGGGACCATATATATAATTGGTGTCTTTGGGAACTTAGGATTCAAAAACTCAAACTCCTTCACAGTGATCCATCCCTGCTGCAATGCCTGTGTGGTATAAACCTTTATCTCTAATTGCAAAGCAAAGGTGGGATCCTCTGACAAAACCTCATAGTATTTGGGGTTTTGCAAATGAGCTAGAGCTCCAGCATATCTAGCGGTGTCCAAAATAACAACAGCTCCTCCTTTATCTGCTCTACGAATTGTTAACTGAGAAGTATCATGTAATTCTCCTAAGGCCCCTGAGGGATTGCTTGAAGATATCAGAAAATGATCGAAGGGAGGATCTTTCTAAATGGCCCAAATCTCTTAATACTAGTTGTTGAGAAATAGACATTGACGCATCCAAACCAAATGGAGGTTGCCAAGTAGAGGGATTATAGCAGACGGAGATATCGGTCCTCACAGCTGGATTGGCTTGAAAATAAAGTGCAACATGTAATTTTCTAAAAAACTGATATGCCATTCTCATCTGGAAAGGATCATAAGGAGAAGGAACAAATGAAAGGCCCAACGTTAACACGTGTAACTGATCAGTTGTTAATGTTGTTCCTGATAAATTAATGACTATTGTCTTGTAGATACACGTCGTTGGTCCCCTCCAACTGTCCCCTGCTGGGTGTCGGTACGGCCGGTGACTGCGTGACCGGCCCCTCTGAAAAACTGGAGGCACAGAGAGTGCCAGCCCCAGTAGGGAAACACCGATGTTCGACGGAGCAATCTGAGCTATGATCCTCCGTGGAAGCTTCAAAAGTGACTTTCTTTGGGATCAATGGTTGTTCCTGCGTACATTGTCTCCACGTGTAAACTTGATCCTTAGCATAATTATCTGTATCCCGACTGAATTTCTTGATCTTAGAAGACCGTAAGGTCTCTGAAAGTTGTTGCATCTGTGCTGACAACTCGTCCCTACATTAGATTGTTTTTAGTATTGTGTGATTTGACGTTTATCGTGCCTATTTAGGATCAGTTTGTTGAATACAGCTCCATGTGACGTGCAGTACCCAACGGACTGATTGTTGCAGCCACATTCGACATCCGATGAGTATATTGGTGGCGTGTTACTCTTTTGAGCTGGAAAGCCTTTTGGAAAACTTATAACCGCTATGCGCCGTTTTAAAGTAATGGGTTTTTGGTGCGGTCTTGTCTTGGACATACAGTAATGCGTTCCCTTTGAGGATGAAGTATCAATTGGGATCAGCAGTATTTATGAATCTTGAGGAGATTTGCTCTTGTGAGTGGTTTGTCTCCTGTATTTTGGCCGGTTGGCCGTTTTTATTAAATGATTAAAATGGAGGACCTACTTCAAGGAAGGTTTTTTCCACTCTCATGGTAGCTGATCCGATAAAAATAACTATTAACACTATTCACTGGAATAGGGAGTTTGGACATTGTAGTGTGGGAGATTAGGGAATGTCTACCTTTTTATTGGAATAATCATGTCCTGGCAATGTCCCAGTTTTTATACTATTTGCTACCCTTTCCTTTTTTAATTGATCTTGTTTTATTTGATTTGTTTATGTATTGATTGTGTATGCATATACAGGGTGGTCCAAAAAAAAGTGAGAACATCTCATAACATATAAGTTATTTAAAATTTCAAAAAGACAGATGTAAATGATTGACAAATTAAAAAACAAAGATGGCGACCGGAAATTGTCAAAATAAATACATTATATAGCTAAAAAAGGTAAATAAGTAAACTATTTAAGCTTTTAATTTATGAGAGGTTCTCACTTTTTTTGGGCCACCCTGTATATAGTCCAAAACCATTTCACTGGTCACTTTTTTATTTTTGAGATATTGGACATTAAGGGGTTGAACTGCAAGGGTGCCAATGTTGACCACAACTGTATTTATGATCCCTGCATTAACATTTACAAATTTATTTACTGCCTTCCTGCATCACAACAACAAACTGTAAACAAAACATGGCAGAAATCAACCCCTCCCTACATCTTCTCTTACCCACTTACAAGAAAATTGGAAGGCCAAGTCATGCCTTAGGAGTAATTACAGAAAAGGGTTCTCACTCATGCTGTTACACTCCTCTTCTCACCATAAAAGTCAATGCCAGTAACACCACCTGGCTCAATCATAACTGCCTCTGTGGAATGTACCAATTGATCCTTTCCTGCAGACAACAGGGGTCATTACCCACAAAGCCATTGCCAACAACTAAAAGCTACTAGACTGTGTCTCAATAAGGAGCCAGTGTAGTTGCTTCAAGAATGACAATATCAGGGTCTGCACTAGGCACCTTGACAACTGCCCCACCTGCCACTATTAGAACTGCTTGAAGGTGGCAACTGCTCCTTAGTTTTGCCTACATGCAACCAATATTGGAAAGGAAGTATCACTTAAGACCTGAATCACCAACCTACTACTACTACCGATCATTTGTATAGCGTTACAAGGCATACGCAGCACTGTACAGAGAGCAACATCCAACAAGGAACAATTTCCTTACCATCTTCAATTTAAGAACAGCTCCTTTGATTACCTGAGAGGTTTGAGTTTCCAAGACATCCTATAATCTAAATGAAAAGCCAAATCTAACATAACTGGAACAAATGTTAGAAAATCCATTACTACAGGAGGAACAGACAGACAAATCAGATCCCCCAACATGCAACAATATTCTTTTAGGCATTAAGCAGCCATCTACTAGCTTGAAATAAAATTAGAGCGAGCACACAGCCGTTGTTTTAATCTATCCAGCATCTCCCTCTTGTCCATGGGAGAAAATGTGCCATCTACAAATCCAACAAATCTCGCCATCATAATACCTTTCCCAAAGGGTATAACAAATTAACTAAAGGGGATAAACAGGAGCCTTATAGCATTTCCACACTCACACAAATATAAGCCAATGTTATAAGAGAAATCACAAGACACTGCCTATCAAAAATGAAGACTCCAATCAAGTAACTTACCAGTAACCCCTATCACTTTACATCACTGCAGTAAACTCTTCCAATTTACCAAGGCAAAAATGCAGATAAAGCGTAGTTACTCACCTGTATCAGGTGTTCTCTAGGGACAGCAGGAATCAGTCCTCACATATAGGTGACATTGGTGAAAACTGAGCCCATGGAAGCATCTCCCCAGCTTTCAAAGAAAGCCCTTGGGAGATACCACCATGCATGGTGGTCCCCTTCCCGCCCAAGGGTGCCATCTTAGTAAGATGACTTAGCTAGAGCCGACAAAAAATGATGGAAAAAATTGTACAGCATCTCCAAGGGCAAGAGGGAAGGTTGTAAGGACTGATTCCTGCTATCCCTGGAGAACACCTGTGACAGGTGAGCAACTACGCTTTCTCCAGGAACAAGCAGGAAGTCAGTCCTGACACATGGGACTCCCTAGCTACAGGCTACCGAGAACCAGTAGAAAAACACGGCTCAGCCACGAGCAGTCATAAGAGAGTCTGAGGAAAGACTCTAAGGACCCCAGTGTCCAGGGAGAAGCATCGCTCCAGTAGCCTGAACAAGAAAGGTCAGAGGGCAGGAGTTGCCTAAACCCCAAACAGACTACAGAGTATGGCCTGGCCGAAGGCACTGACCTGTCAGGACTGCCTCTCCCGGAAGTAGTGAGCTGCAAAGGTGTGAATTGAGGATCAGGTGGCAGCCTTGCAGATGTCTGCAATAGGGACAGAGCATAGGCTTGCAACAGAGGTCACCATAGCTCCGACGTTGTGTACTGTGACCTGGTACTCCAATGAGAGCCCAGCCTCATCGCGGGTGATGCAGTCCGCCACTCAGGTGAACAGGGTCCGCTTGATAATAGCCTCCCCCAGTTGACTGGGGTCATAGGAAACAAAAACCTGTGAGGCTTTGCGGTGGCCCTGGGTACGTTGTAGGACAGGGCCACAATCCAGAGTATGGAGAACGGCCACTGCCTTATCTGTGTGGGGCCATGGAAAGAAGGTGGGGAGCACCACCTCCTGGTTGAGGTGGCAGACAGATACCACCTTTGGAAGGAATTTTGGGTGGGCGCAAAGCACAACCTTATTCTTTAGAACCTGGTGTAAGATGGCTCAGCCACCAAGGCCTGAAGCTCGCTGACTCTGCAGGCACAGGTGAGCGCCACCAGGAAGATAACCTTCCAGGAAAGGTAATGCAAATGGCAGGTAGCGAGAAGTTCAAAAGGCGACTTGGTGAGCTGCATCCGAACCATGTTGAGGTCCCAATTCAGCTGGGGGCGGGCAGATGGGAGGCTTAGACAGCAGAAGGCCCCACATAAATCAGGTAATGAGGGGCTGCGCAGAGAGAGATTTGCCCTCTCAAGAATGATGGTGTGCACTCTGATGGAGTTGGAGAATCCGGTTTGCAAAAGGTGAAGCAAGTACTGCAGCACTGTGTTCACCTGGAAAAAGAACAGGTCGACCCATTTGCTCCACACACTAAACTAAGAACCTGCGCCACTTGAAGGCATAGGCTCATCTCAAGGAGTTCTTACAAGAGGCCAGGAGGACTTCCTCTAACTCCCTTGAGAGGTTGAAGAGTGCCAAGGCTACCCGTTCAGCAGCCATGTTGTTTGCAACAGGGACCCCAGGTTGGGGTGAAGGAGAGAGCCCTCCTCCTGAGTCAGTAGCCCTGAGGCATTCCCCAGAGGGACCAGGAGCTCCATTGAGAGGCAGAGTAACAGGGGACACGTAGGCTGCCTTTGCCACCGTGGGGTCACAAGGATCATGGAGGCCTTCTCCTGCAGAATCTTTAAGAGGGTCCAGGCGATTAGCGTTGTGCGAGAGAAGGCATACAGAAGGCCCTCAGACCACAAGATGAGGAAGGCATCCGCCGCTATCCGGGATGGATGCGGTTGGGGACAGCAGAAGCGGGGCAGCTGAGCACTGGTTGGGCTGGCTAAAAGGTCCAGACTTGGAATGTCCCAGAGTCAGAACAGCTGCTGCACCACCCTGGAGTCTAGTCACCATTCCTGTGGCTGGAGGACCCTGCTCAGCCTGTCTGCTAGGACACTGTCCTGGCCCAGCAGGTATACCACCCTGAGGAGCATTCCCTGACCGATCGCGTACAAGCAGAGGGCTACTGCCTCCTGGCAGAGGCGCTGAGATCCTGTACCCCTCGCCCCCTTCTTCAGGTAGAACATCACGACCTGGTTGTCTGTTTGGACTAGCGCCGACTGGTTCTGCAGACGGTGATGAAAGGCCTTGATTGTCAGAAAAATGGCCTTGAGCTGAAGCAGGTTGATATGTTCCTGGCTCTCCACTAGGGGCCAGTTGCCCTGTGTGCGCAGTTGCTCGCAATGGATACCCCAGCCCAATAGGGATGCGTCCGTGGTGAGAACCATCTGGGGATTTGAGGACTGGAAGGGCATGCCCTCCTGCAGGTGCTGTGTGACCTGCCACCAGCTTAGTGACTCTGCTAGTTGACGGGACATCAAGACCCTGTCCAGAAGCCTGCCTGTGGCTTGTGTCCACTGCGAGCAGAGACATCACTGAACTGCCAGCATATGGAGGTGGGCGTTGGGAACCACAGAATGTGGATTGCCATGTGACCTAGTAGGCGGAGCATGGACCACGCCAACAATGAGTGATGGTGCTGTACTTCGGTGGCCAGGGCCCTGAAGCAATCCGCCCTGTCCTGGAGGAAGACCCTGGCCTGGAAAGCGTCCAGACAAGTTCCTATGAACTTTAGATCCTGAGTTGGGAGTGAGGTGAGATTTGGGGTGGTTTATCTTATTTGGAGTGGAGTAGCCACCTAGTGGTTAGAACAACTACCTCGTAACTAGAAGATCAAGGGTTTGATTCCCACTGGCACTCCTTATGACCTTGGGCAAGTCACTTTACCCTCCTTTGCCTCTGAAGAAAAGGCCTGGCACTACTTCCGGTGATACATAGGCTTACGTTGGCTTTGGCCTGGTCCTTTGCCCTGGTGACCCTGCTGCAGGGTCTGGTATTAGGAATAGCCTCAGTAAGGCTGGCTTTTATGTGAAAAGGGGGCCTCTTCCCCGACTGTCTTGGGAAGAGTGGAGGTCTTCCTGGAGAGCAGAGTCTCGATCTCAGCCGCCTTGTCCTCCATCAGTTTGCCGAAGACGTTTTCACTGAGACAGGGGACATCGAGGAGTTTCTCCTGTACCCACTGCTCGAGGTCTGATGCTTGGAGCCAGACCCGGCATCGGACACCGATACCTGTGGTGGCCACCCTCACGTTAGACTAGAAGCCGTCGTAAGCATCTCTAGACATGTACTTCGAGCACTCCCCGACGCACTTCATGAGGGTTTAGAATCACTGGAGGTTATCTCCACTGAGACCCGCTGAGAAACCTGCATGTTCTTTTGCTAGGTCTCGGAGATACATGCTGATATACAATTGGTAGGCTTGGATTGAAGTGGAGTGGAGGAGTAGCCTAGTGGTTAGAACAATGGCTTGGTAACCAAGCAACCAGGGTTCAATTCTCACTAGCACTCCTTGTGGCCTTGGGCAAGTCACTTAACCCTCCATTGCCTCGGAAGAAAGGCCTAAATCTGTGTGGTCTTTTTGGAGCAGTAGATCTGATGAGTAATTATGTACAAATCGCTCCACTTCAACTTACAGCTGAGGTTAGGGTGTTTAATAATACTTCTTTAACACAAGACTTTCATTACCCAATATGTAGTCTCAGATTACCTGGGCACCGATAGTCACTAGATTTAATGAAAATCAACGTGCCTTGCAAACATCAATGACTACTGGGTCTGTTACTCTTTTTGGTATGAAGTTGCAAACTGGCTTTTTTTTGTGATGCTAATAACACCCGCAAATTTACTTTTTCCCTTGTGACAAAATTCTTAAGGTAATATATGTTTTGATAAAATGTTTGTTAATAAGCTTATCTTTTGTGATGTTTTACAATCCACTAAAAGTTGGTGGTTGTAGTTGTTCTCCTTTGTACAAACCATTCTACAAAGGAGAACAACTACAACCACCAACTTTTAGTGGATTGAAAAACATCACAAAAGATAAGCTTATTAACAAACATTTTATCAAAACATATATTACCTTAAGAATTTTGTCACAAGGGAAAAAGTAAATTTGCGGGTGTTATTAGCATCACAAAAAAAAGCCAGTTTGCAACTTCATACCAAAAAGAGTAACAGACCCAGTAGTCATTGATGTTTGCAAGGCACATTGATTTTCATTAAATCTAGTGACTATCGGTGCCCAGGTAATCTGAGACTACATATTGGGTAATGAAAGTCTTGTGTTAAAGAAGTATTATTAAACACCCTAACCTCAGCTGTAAGTTGAAGTGGAGCGATTTGTACATAATTACTCATCGGAAGAAAGGCCTGGCAATCTACTTCCGGTGACACTACCAAGAAAACCCAGGAGCTTCTGGGTCACCAGGAGTCAGGACTGACTCGAAGGCACACACTGCATTGCGGGCTTGGATTCAACAACCCAGCCTCAAGCCCTGGTAGCATTTGTGTCCAAGGGTGTCGAGGGCTTGTGACTCCCTGGCTGAGGGCATGGAAGAGTGAGTCTTTGGGCTTTTCTGCCAGCACATAGAGTTGTTGTCCGAGGATGATGGGGACAGGGACCATCAGGGTCTCCTTAGGTGGAGCCTCCTACTGAGAATTTCAAGCTCCTCCATGCGAGGGTTCTCTGACTCTGTGGTTCTCAGACAAAGTTGAGGAATGATGTATCCTCAGGTGGGGACCGGCGCTGTGACACCAGGGAGATGTATCAGAGGGGAGATCGCAGTGCTTACGCATCTCCGGCCCAGTCCAAGTAGTTGGTCGAGGACTCAAGGCCGGATGGCTCCAGAGGTGTCAGGCTCGGTTCAGGTCTTCGATGACCCATGGTGGCTGCTTGGCCAGAGTCTCAAGTGCTTGCTGGGGAGAATCTCACTCCAGAGGAACAGGATCGAGACCCTCGTCGACAAACGGAATCGAGACAGTCCCACAGTGCCAGGAAGTATGCCGTATGTGTCAACTTCCAGGATGAGGTCATCGAGGATTTCTTCTTCTTGCGCTCGTGCTCCGGAGAACTTTTGTTGGGAGTGTCTGCGAGCCCAATCAGGTGCCACGGGGGCTTTTATATGCGGAAATATTTCCTTACGGAAAGAGTGGTGGATCTGTGGAATAGTCTCCCAGTGGAGGTGGTAGAGATGAGGACAGTATCTGAATTCAAAAAAGCATGGTACAAACAGAGGATTTCTAAAGGAAAAAAGGGGACTGTTGTAGTCGTTGATATGGAAGGACAGACTAGACAGGCCATGTGGTCTTTTTCTGTCATCATATTTCTATGTTTCTATGTTTCAAAGGATCCATGCAGGGCCTTTCAGTGCGAGGCTACTGGGGACACCAGGGAAGAATCTGACCTATAGAAGATTTCATCTTGCTTCTGCTGATGACTTTGGATGGCCTTCGCAGACATTTTCTTGCACAGGGTGCAAACCTCTGGATTATGGTCGGCACTTAAGACACCGGAGGCAGCAATCGTGTGTATCAATTAAGGACATGTTCTTTGTGCACAGATCATACTTTTTGAAACCACTGGCCATTGGGTCAAGAAGGACCCCTGCGAGGTCGAAGACCCTTGAAACGGCCAGCGGTTAGAAAAGGCCCAAAACTGCACTGGAAGAAGAAACTAAAACAAAACGGTCCCAAGACTCAAAGCCAGGGAAACAGGGCTTGGAGGCGGAAAAAGGACCAGTGCTAACTGGAGAAAGAAAGGCACTTTAATGCACAAGAAAATCAACTTTTTCCCAGGGAAAGAAGACAGATGTCTGTAGGGCTTCACAGAAAAAGGGAGATAGAATAGGATGGCAGCCTTGGGCGGGAAGGGAGCCATGCATTCATAGTGGCATCTCCCAAAGGTCTTCTTTGAAAGCTGGGGAGATGCTTCCGCGGGGCTCCGTCAGCACCGATGTCGCCCATATGCGAGGACTAACTTCTTGCTCGTTCCTGAATCTTACAAATATTTTTTACTTTAACATTAAATTATATTTATGGATTACATTTTTATCACTATAGTCCTACTAGTCTATGCAGGTCTATATTCCAATTAGTCTTGTGTGAATCCTAAAGCAACAGTACTAGCTAGAATACTTTCTGGCCAGTAGCTTGTTCTGCTTTTTTTGGTTTTCCAGGCCAACTGAAACTGGTCCCAATTATGATTACAACACTATCAGACAACATTCACAGTTGCTCCTCTATCTTCTTCTACGCAGCCTGTGCATGAACTCTTCATTCAGGAGTCTTCCAGAATCTGATATGTATATACCTTGAGCCTGGTCAACAGCTGTTGCTGTTATAAAATGGTTTGGAATCTCTCCCCGGACTTTTAAGAATTGCCCATTTCTACTCCTAGGTGTCCTAAAAAGCAGGAGTCTAACTTGAGAACTGTATCTAGGTATCCAACACCAGAGTCTAAGATGGCTAAAGTTAAAACTCAAAACAATCATTGGAGAAGCAATACAAAAAGGAGCAGTTCTATTCTGATGAGGTATTTCTTGTTTGATATTTATTCTGACAAGTGGATAAAGCAGCCTCTGTGTATCTGTACATTTGATTGTTTTTGTTTCTTCTGTGCACATGTGTGTGGGATGTCTGATCTGAAGGGGATAGAGAACAGGCGGTCTGAATGGAGCACATCCAAACATTACATTGGTTTGGAAAGAATGAAACCAAGTGCAATAAAACTGCATATCTAACCATTAGATGTCACTGTCAGATTAAACAGATGGATTTTTACCACCTAACCACAAGCTACCACCATCCAAAGGCGACAGTATTACCATGTTTCTCCACCAGAGTTGGCAGTACACACAGCTACAGTTTAGTATACAAGGCTCCTAATTATTGAAGTACAAAGTGACTTTGCAAAAGTATGTTTCATGCAAAAATCACAGAATGCTGAGAAACTCACAAAAAGGACCAAGTATCAGGCATTTTGTGTTGCTTTTCCACACAAAGCATAAACTTGCAAATCACAAAAAATGCTTCATGGTAGTAAACTTTCACACGCGACTGCTTCATGCAAAAATGTAAATATTTTTCATTAATGAGCTGCAGAAAAACAAAATCATACAAAGCAGCTCAATGTCAAAAATTGTAAAAACAAGCACGTTAAAAAGGCTTTGCAGGCCTGTTCTCATGCAAAAAAAAACAATTAATGAATAAACTATACCTATAGAGTAGCAGTTATTTTTCCTAGGCTGGGTGGAAAGGGAGGCTTCTTGCACATTGGCAGCATGAAGAATTAAAGAGGTGAATACAAAAGGCCCCTCTCCCAAACCTCCCCGCAGGTCTCCAAATTTGGTGGCTTGTGAGTCCAAAGAAACCCCCGCCCCCAACTTCAGCCCTCCCCCTACTACTACTACTAATCATTTGTATAGCGCTACAAGACATACTCAGCACTGTAGGATCCCGACTTACCGCAAGGGGTCCTGGAGACAATCAGGTTCGGAATGAACCCCACTCACTCCTGGCCCAGAACATAAGATATGCCATACTGGGTCAGACCAAGGTCCATCAAGCCCAGTATCTTGTTTCCAACAGTGGCCAATAAGGGTCATAAGTACCTAGCAGTTTCCCCAAAAGAGACAGCTTCCACAATGCTTGTATTGGGTCAAGCAGTGATATCCTGGGTCCCTTTTAATAATAGTTTATGGACTTTTCCTCCAGGAACTTGTCCAAACCTTTTTTTAAACCCAGGTACACTAACAGCTTTTACTACATCCTCCGGTAACGAATTCCAGAGTTTGATTACACGCTGAGCGAAAAAAATATTTCTGTTATTAGTCTTAAAGAGGTTACCCAGTAGTTCCATTGCATGTCCCATAGTCTTTCTATATTCTGATGACGCAAACAATCGATCTACATTTACCCGTTCCATTCCATTCATTAATTTATAGACTTCTATCATATCTCCCCTCAACCATCTCTTTTCCAGGTTGAAGAGTCCTAACCTTTTTAACCTCTCTTCATAGGGGTATCCTTCCATCCCCTTTACCATTTTGGTGGCTCTTCTGTATTCAAAAAGGGTGCCACTCAGCTCCTAGCAGTAATCTTCTGGTACTACCGCTAGGTATCAGGCTGCCAAATAAGCGGGCTTTTTATAATATTTTCAAGCTTTGCCACAGGCAGCAACAAGTAAGAAATTTTGCTTGAAATTTAGTAAAGGAATGTAAAAGGGCCAAGAACTAATTCACAACTCATAGCTAATTTCACAAAAATGTGTACTAACACAAACATCTTTGAGGGTTAATAGGGCCATACCAAGGGCTGTGCAAGCAGTGGGGCTGTACAGAGAGCAAGTGCAGAAGAGGTGCTGATGTCATCACTGGGCTTCTAGGAAGCCTGACAAAAATGAGCTCCTGCATGCAGCTGAGTGGGTGAGGGGCACCAGGTTCACCAGTCACACAGAGCACATTGCTAGCATGATACAGTCCCTGAGGATTAGTACATGAGGCTTTAAGTGTAACTGTACATAACAATTAATAAAAACTATGATTCTTTAAGTAGGTTACACAGTAGAATTTACAAGAAAACACACATCTAAATCATTGACAGCCAACCCAGTAAGGATGGGAGAGGTGGAAGCAGAGGCGTCTGGTGAGGAAAGCATGAAAAACGTGCCCCATGGAACTATTTCCCATCTTTGTGTGCATGCGCTGCTGTATCCGAGTTGACTGTGTGTCTGTCAGTGATAGGGAGAGAAGTAGAGTGCGTGAAGACGCAGCTTGACAACAGAAAATCACTAGATGCTATGTTTCAATGTATCCTCCTTTCCATGTTGCTACTGCTAGAACTCCCTCTCCCACAGAAATGCATTGGGCCTTTTTTGGCAGGACATTTTTCCTCTGGAACCCCCTAAATCTGATCAAACAAGATACATATTTTTTCACCAATGTTTTTTCCAGGCCAAAGCTGGTCTCATTCCATTCCATTTTCAGAGAGTTATTTTGCCTCTGGACAGACAGGCAGATATTCTTGACCCCTTATGTATAAATTTCAAACATTCTGTTGGATGAGAAAGAATAAAAATAAACATACTGTTTTGTGAGATGTTTTGTCATTAGAAATTGCTTAATTCCTGCAGTTTGCATTAATTTGATCATCAGCCTCTCTTCCTGTTTGCCTGCTTAATCCTTTGTTTCCCCTAGAGGCTGGCAAAGTATAACAAGGGGCTGATTGTACAAAGACAGCTTAGTTGATATCTTCATGGCTACAAAACCTAGTGACAGGGCAATGCAGTAAAGTGTGCTAGGCTTTATGTAACTCTGCGCCCAGGTCAGCTTGGCATTTGCATACAATTTTGTATGCTACCAATGCAAAAAGCAGTTTTGTGCATGAGAACTGTGCACAAGGTCTTGAGCAGATGCAGATACAGCACAGCACATTTAAATCCATGGCAATGAGGCAATCAGCTATTTAGAACAGATGCAAGGAGGGTATAGACCAGGCGGCTACGTGCAAGTCTGGGATTTTAATGCAAGGTCTAAGGAGGCAATGGTGAAATTAGACTTACCTGCTAATTGTTGTTCCTTTAGGACCTCCAGTCTAGTCCCGAAAGATAGAAGTTGTGTTCATCCTCTGCAGCTTGGAGACCGAGCATGATCCAAATCTTGATGACCTCAGCATATATAATCCAGGGACCGCCTCCATTCCTCAGTACTCTATTGACAAAGCAGACTCACCAGAGCAAGAATTAAGTAACGACAACATAGCATAAACAGCTAACCTCAAACTGAGAACATTTAACTGCAGTATACTGTAAACGGCGTTATGTGCTTAACAACCCACAGTCAAACAGCATTGTAGAACAGAGGCAAGACCACCCCCGTTCTCCACCACCTACCTGAAACAGCAGCTGCCTCATGAGTGTAGCAGCCCTCAATAGGAAACTCTTAGCTTCAGGGCGCCGTCAGCAGAACCAAACCGGGCGGGATACGGGACTAGACTGGAGGTCCTAAAGGAACAACAATTAGCAGGTAAGTCTAATTTCACCTTCCTTAGCGTCCCTCCAGTCTAGTCCCGAAAGATAGAAGATGTAACAGAGCAGTAACACCTTAACGGGAGGGCCCTGCTAGACCCGCCTGAAGCACCGATGCTCCAAACTGCGAATCTCCTTCCGCCATTATATCAATCCTGTAATGCTTGACAAACGTATGCAAGGAAGACCACGTCGCCGCCTTACAGATATCCACCGCTGGCACCAAACACGACTCCGCCCAGGACGCAGCCTGAGCCCGAGTGGAATGCGCCTTCAAGCCCTTCGGCACTACTCTGCCCTTCAACAGATAAGCCGACGCAATGGCTTCCTTAATCCATCGAGCGATAGACGGTTTTGACTCCTGCTCGCCACGCTTTGATCCCCCAAACAGCACAAACAATCTATCCGTCCTCCGGAACGAAGCCGTCTTCTGCACATACATCCTCAAGGCTCTACCCACATCTAACTTGTGCAGACGTCCCCCCTTCTCACCAGACTTTGCCCTCTCAAACACTGGTAAGGTTACCACCTGATTCACGTGAAACGCGGACACTACTTTCGGTAAGAAGGAAGGAACCGTCCTCAACACCACTTTGTCGACCTGAAACACCAAAAAGGGCTCCCTACAGGACAGAGCCTGCAGTTCGGAGATTCGGCGAGCCGAGGAGATCGCTACCAAGAACACCACCTTTAGCGTGAAATCCTTGACCGTCGCCCTCGCTAAGGGCTCAAACGGTTCTCTAGTCAGCGCCTGCAAAACTAAATTCAGATCCCAGGCTGGTACTGGATCTCTGCGCGGAGGCCTCAACAGCGCCGCCGCTCTCAAAAACCTCTTCACCTCTGGGTGACCGCCCAGCGGCTTCCCCTGTATCCTTCCTCGAAAACAAGAAAGTGCTGCCAACTGCACCCTGAGAGAGGCTGCCGCCAACCCCTTCTCCAAACCATCTTGCAGAAAGGCCAACACCTGCGGCACCGAAGCCTCCAGCGCCCTCAGATGTCTCTCACCACACCATGCCTCAAAAATGCGCCAGACCCGAACGTACGCTACCGAAGTGGAGCGCCTGCAGGACCTAAGTAACGTATCAATTACTGCTTTTGAAAAACCCTTGGCCCTTAACCTTGCCCCTTCAAGAGCCAAGCTGTAAGCGAGAACCGATCCACCTGCAGCATCAACAGCGGGCCTCGAGTCAGCAGATCTGCCCGTAAGGGAAGTCGCCACGGAGGCTCCAACAAGAGCCGCATTAGATCCGCATACCATGGCCGCCTTGGCCAATCCGGCGCTACCAGCACTACGCGCCCTCTGCATCTCTCTATCCTTTGCAGAACTCTTCCTATCAGGACCCACGGAGGAAACACATAAAGGAGATGCCCCTCCGGCCACTGTTGAATCAAGGCATCGAGCCCTTCCGACATCCTTTCTCGCCGTCTGCTGAAAAACCTTTCTACCTTTGCGGACTCCCAGGTCGCCATGAGGTCCATCACTGGAATCCCCCAGCACTGCACTATTAACTGGAAGACCTCCGGATGGAGAACCCACTCCCCTGGGTCCACCTTCACTCGACTTAGAAAATCGGCGGTCACATTGTCCACCCTGGCCACGTGCGCGGCCGATAACGCTTCCAGATGAGACTCGGCCCACTCGAGGAGCACCTCTGCCTCCTCCTCGAGCGCCACACTGCCTGTGCCACCCTGGCGATTGATATAAGCCACCGCCGTGGCATTGTCCGACAAGACCCGGACCGCCGTCCCTTCAAACCAATGTAGAAGGGCCCGCAACGCCAGCCGAACAGCCCGTAACTCCAACCTGTTGATCAACCACAACCTTTCCTGATCCGTCCACTGGCCCTGCGCATACTGTCCCTCGAAATGCCCTCCCCAGCCGAACAGGCTGGCATCCGTCGTCAGTGCTCTCCAAACCGGGCTCTCCAGAGGCATGCCTCTTTCGAGATTTCCTGGAACTAACCACCATTGCAGCGACTGTCTCACCTCCGGGGGACACACCAACCTCCTGGACAACGGATCGGACTGATGCGACCACCTCCGTAGCAACGCCCTCTGCAACGGCCGCATGTGAGCCCTGGCCCACTGTACTACTTCCAGCGCAGCCGCCATCGTACCCAAGACTTGCAGGTACTGCCACGCTGAAGGCGCCTGTCTGCCCAGAAAGGTCCGGAACAGCTGCCTTAACTTCTCTATTCTGGCTTGGGGCAGAAACACCCTGCCCAAATTGGTGTCGAACCGTGCCCCCAGATACTCCAGTTGCTGCGATGCCTGCAATTTGCTCTTCGCTAAGTTCACAACCCAGCCCAGCGACTGCAAAAACTGCACCACTCTCTCGGTTGCCTTTACACTCTCTTCCTCCGATTTCGCTCTGATCAACCAGTCGTCCAGATAGGGATGTACCAACACTCCCTCCTTTCGCAATGTCGCCGCCACTACCACCATGACCTTGGTTAAAGTTCTCGGGGCGGTCGCCAGGCCAAACGGCATCGCCTGAAACTGAAAATGCCCCATGGGCACCGCAAAACGCAGAAACTGCTGGTGTTCCGCCCTGATTGGAATATGTAAATACGCCTCCGAGAGATCCAGAGCCGTGAGAAACTCTCCCTGACGCACCGCCATTATAACGGACCTCAATGTTTCCATGCGAAAATGCAACACCTTGAGACATCTGTTTACCCTTTTTAGATCTAGAATGGGTCGCAGCATGCCCTCTTTCTTTGGCACCACGAAATATATGGTGTATCGACCGTACCCGCATTGGTCCGCCGGCACTGGTACCACGGCCTTCAACGCCAATAGCTTCTGCAACGTCTCCCTTACCCCCAACAGCTTTGCCTTTGTCCGACAGGGAGACCGCACAAATGCCTCCGTCACTGGCCGTTGAAGCTCGAGCGCATAACCGCTGCGCACGATTTCCAACACCCACTGATCTGAGGTAATGCGGGTCCAGGCTGGAAAGAACTCCCGTAGACGACCTCCTACCAGGATCACTCCAGCCTGGACCCCCCTCGCATCATTGGGCCTTCTTAACACCTGAGGCGGAGGTGGAGACACCGAAACCTCTGCCTGCCCCTTGAAAGCCCCGAAAGCCCGAGGACCGGTATGGAAAATGGCCTCTCTGCATCTGACCAAAACGCGCTGGTCGAAACCTTCGAAACTCCCGTTGCTGACTCGGAGAAGACGCCCCCTGACGTCCTTGCTTCTGCTTGTCCTCCGGCAACCTACCCCCCTTGGAGTCACCTAAATCTTTCACCAACTTCTCCAGATCCTCTCCAAAGAGAAGTTTACCTCTAAAGGGTAGATTCCCCAGTCTGGCCTTAGAGCAGGGGTCTCAAACTCAAATTGCTTTGAGGGCCGAATGAGGACTTGTAAAGTAACCCGGGGGCCGCATAAGACGCGGGGCCTCATTTGCATAAGGGGCCTCATTTGCATAAATATTTGCATAATGTTACCATGCACTAACTTTTAGTAAACATGCCTCTTTAATGAGTGCATGGATAAAGAAAGACTAAAAGATTTAGAAACAGGAAGACAATAATTAAACTGGGAACCCCAAAAGCCAAACTTGGAATGTACAACAACACTGTAGAAATAAAACTATAAATTAATTTCCTCTTGTACTAAACAAAGCGCAAACATTAATGATGCACATTTCCCAGAGCTGACATATTCCAGTTAATAAATTCAAAATAAAGAGATATTTTTCTACCTTTTGTGCATTTTTTTTCAGTTGCAATTGTTCCAGCCACTTTCTTCTGGTTTCTTCATGTCTTCTGCTAACTCTCCATCGTCTGCTGTCCATTTGCCCTTTCTTCTCTCCTAGTTTTTTTTCCATTCTCTCTCTACATCTGCTTTAACATACTAATCTTTCTCCTTTTTCTCTTTCCTCATTCCTATTTCATCCACTCAAATTTTACCCCTCCATCCTCAATCCCCACTTACTCTCCCAATACCTGGCCAATTGTAGATTTGTCTTCTCTCCCAGACAAAATATTTTTCCCCTCTCCATTTCACTTTCCCAGCTCCATCCCATTCTAATCCTCCCCCAACATCAGCTCCCTTCTAGTTCCAGCCCCACCCAGCATACGCTCCCTTCTAGTCCCTGCATCAGTCCATTTCCAATCCTAGCCCCCCATCAGCCCATTTCCAATCCTAGCCCCCCATCAGCCCATTTCCAATCCTAGCTCCCTCCCCTCACAGCCCATTTCCATTCCAAGCCCCCTCCCCATCAGCCATTTGCAGTTCAAGCCCCCCTTCCAATCAGCCCACCTCCAGTCCTAACCCCCATCTGCCCATTTCCAGTCCTAGCCCCCACCATAGCCCATTACCAGTCATACCCCCCCTGCCAATAGCCATTTCCAGTCATAACCCCCCCCCCGCCAATAGCCCATTTCCAGTCATAACCCCCCCTGCCAATAGCCCATTTCCAGTCATAACCCCCCCCTGCCAATAGCCCATTTCCAGTCATAACCCCCCCTGCCAATAGCCCATTTCCAGTCCTACACCCCCCTGCCAATAGCCCATTTCCAGTCCTACACCCCCCCCCTGCCAATAGCCCATTTCCAGTCCTACCCCCCCCCCTGCCAATTGCCAATTTCCCTTCCAACACCCCCCCCTGCCAATAGCCCATTTCCCGTCCTACCCCCCCCCCCCCCCGGTAAATAAAAAAAACACCTGGCTTCTTCTGCTGCTGCTGCAGCAGAAAATCAGCTGTCCCGCGGCCCCTTCCTCTCTGCCCGGAGATCCCTCATTGTGCTTCATCAGCGTGTGCTTCTTAAGCCGCGAAGAGAGTATTTCCCTCTCGCGCGGCTTAAGCCTATTCACTTGTCAAGCCTCGCGAGAGGGGGAATACTCTCTTCGCGGCTTCAAAAGCACACGCTGATGGAGCACAATGAAGGATCTCCGGGCAGAGAGGAAGGTAACGCAGCACAGCTGATTTTGCTGCTTGAGCAGCAGAAGCCCGTTTTAAAAAAAAAATTGACAGTCGATTCTGCCGCTGCCACGGCGGCAACGGCAGAAGCAAGGCTTTTTTTATTTCCCTCCGTCGCGGGCCGCACAACCTTCTCTCGCGGGCCGCATGCGGCCCGCGGGCCGCGTGTTTGAGACCCCTGCCTTAGAGGCTGCATCCGCCGCCCAGTTTCGGAGCCACAAGGACCGCCTGGCCGCCACCACCGACGCCATACTCTTCGCTACTCCTCTGATAAGATCGTATTGACTATCCACTAAATATGCGGCCCCCGACTCCAACCGAGCCGCTTCCTCAACGGCCTCTTCCATCTGCAACCCTTTTAACCATTGGGCCCATCGCAAGCACGCTCTCGCCACCGAAGCCCCACAAATCGAGGCCTGCATGGACAAAGCATTAACCTCAAACACCTGCCGCAACAACGTGTCTAACCTCCTATCTTGCATATCCTTAAAAGCCGCACTACCCTCCACCGAGATGGTAGTCTTCTTCGTGACCGAGGAAACGGCCGCATCAACTTTGGGAGGTTTGAACAGTTCCTTATCTACTTCCTGCAACGGGTACAAGCAGTTCAACACTCTCGAGCCCTTGATTCCCACATCTGGCGTATCCCACTCCTCCTGGATCATCTCCTTAAACACTCTGTGGAGTGGGAACGCCCTCTGCGACTTCCTGACCGCCTGCAGCAAAGGGTCCTCTAAGGAAGCATCTACCCCCTGCTCAGATGTAGGGATATTCAGAGCACTCATAGTCTCCCCTATGAGCGCCGCCAGCTCCCCTCTCCGAAACACTCTAACAATCCTGGCCTGGTCTTCGTGGTCCTGCAACTCTCCTTTCTCTAACTCCGGCTCCTCCTCGGAGTCGTCCACCACTGCCGACCTCACATCCAGGTCCAAATCCAAATCCATGCTCTCCTCCAACCGCCTGGTCCGCTTAACTGGCCTGCTCTCTGCATCCAGTGGCACCCCCTGCCTCTTAGCCCCTGGGGCATGCTCCTCGCCGGCACCAGCCTCCTTCCCCCCAGCTCCGCTCAGGGTTTGCTGCAACACCACCAAAAATTGCTGAGAGAAAATGGCCCCCAAGCCTCCCTGCAGCGAAGGTGGGGACAAGGAGACCTGCGGCGCCGAGAAAGGCCCCGGTAGGGGCTCCGGGGGCAACAACGGAGGGCTGGGAGAGCGTCCAGACCCCAAGCCTTCCTTGGCCATCTCCGTCACGCTCGTTTCCTCCAGACTGGCCAGCGCAGCCTCCTGTGCACAGATCTTTGGCACTACTGCCTCAGAGACGGTCGCCCGGCGGATCCCGCACAAGAGACAGCGAGACCGAGCCGGCATTCAAGCCACTAAGGCCGAGCCCCCCCCCGCCCCCCCCGCTATGAGCTTACACCAAACCAGCTCAAAAAATCCAGTGGGGCTCAAGCGTGCTTCAACTGGCCAAAATGTGTGCCTGTTTTTTTGTTGTTTTTTTTTTTTTTAAACGCACATCGGAGGGGCTCCCCAGCAAGGCATTAACCAAAGAAACGATCCCTGACGCGTCTACCGTTCCCGCACAAACTACCACGCGGCACTCAAAATGGCCGTCGGGACCGTCAAGCCGGTAAGAAAATTCCCCAAACAGAAATGCAAACACCAAATGCTCTCCTTCTTACCTCTGCCCTGCCAGCCAGCCGACGAGCTGCACACCCCGGCTCCTGTCCACCAGATCGAGCAAGCTCTCAGCTGTCGCACCGCCGCTCTGCCTCACCTCCTAGGCACCTCGCAGCGATTCGCTTCTGCGCTCCAACTGAGCGGCAAACCCTCGACGGCAGTTCACCCGCCTCGGGAGGGATCTGCTGCCGGAGGCCCCAGCTGCGACTCCCACACTCACTCCGTACTGCCACCGTTCCAGATGGGGGAGAGAAGGGGGGTAAGTCGGCTGCACATCCCAAGTGAGAAATTGTGTCGTTGAAACACTTGCCGAATTTAAAGGGATAGTAACTCCCTCCTCTTTTTTTTTTTTTAAACCAATAACCTACCAAAATCCCTAGCACTAACCAAAACTACTTAATAATTCCTAAAGTGAGTCTCTAGTCCCTGGGCTCACACCTCCTACTGCTGCTTGGAGACTGAGAACTGAGGAATGGAGGCGGTCCCTGGATTATATATGCTGAGGTCATCAAGATTTGGATCATGCTCAGTCTCCAAGCTGCAGAGGATCAACACAATTTCTATCTTTCGGGACTAGACTGGAGGGACGCTAAGGAACAAGGGATTAGCTTGTTCTGTAGTCAGCACTAGTGAGGAATTCATGCCTACTTTTTCTCTTTACCTCCAGTGATACGCAACTTTCTGGCTTTGCTGAAGGGGAATAGTTTAAAAAAAAAAAGCCCCAGTAGGGACAAGGAGCTGAGGTGGTAATGTAAAAGAATAAACAGTGTTATGCGCATGTGCTCAAATGTTATTTCCTGTGTAAACATCAATATTTTTCTGCATAAAATAATACCTGTGTTTATGAGAGAACACATTTCCAGCACATGAGCACAACTGCATACACAAGTTTTTTGTGCAGAAGATATAGCTGCACCTAGCGCAGACCTGTGTGCATATGCAGCCGGTATGCTCTCCGTTTTTAGCACAGACTTCTTGCACGCTTTCTGCTTATAACATTGGAGAGCAAAATACTTTAGCTTTAAACCTGCATCCAAAACTGCAATGAGTTTCAACGCATGGATCTAACAGAGAAATTATCTGATAATTTTCTTTTCTTGAATCTTACTAGACTCAGTCCAGATGAGTGGATTATACTCCCTTGCCAACAGGTAGAGGCAGACAACTTTCAGTAATGTCATCATTAGGCATATAGGCTGGTGCATCACTGAGATGCCAGAATACTGAGAAAAATCAGAAAACTAACGCAAAGTTAATAACCAAAAGTCAACTTTGCAACAAATATGAGCAAGTATTTGGCTCTCTTGCCAGAATTAACCTTGCAGTTTCTGTCTATATCTACTCCTGATGCAATCAAAAGGCACATCTTAACCTGTGATAGTCTTCTAGAAGAGGTCTAGCAGGATTCAAAGAAAGAAAATCAAGTAAAATGTCTCCTTCCTTATCCTGCTATACCAGTTCAGACAAGTGGAATGTACCCAAGTAGTCAGGACCTAGGGTGGGAGGAAGATGACACTCTGGCCAGGACTGCCCTGCCAAAAGTGCCATCTGCTCCAGCTTCCACATTCCATCTATAGTGCTTCACAAAAGTACTCAGATGACCAGATGCAGATGAAAGCACCAAGGCAAACTCTGCCCAGGAGAAGGCATTGTACCCCAATGGACTCCGTTTTGACTCCCTCCAGCACCCACTTACCAAATCAGAAGGTACACTGACCCAATGACCTCCTTAATCCAGGTGGCAGAGGACTTGGCTGCTGCCAATCCTTTCCTGGGGCCGCCAAAGAAGATCTAACAGATAGAAAGAATTAATAATGTCCAGATACCTGAACACCCTTTGCACATCCACTAAATGTAGCGAGGGGTCCCTTCTGAAGATCACCCTCCGATCAAGCCAGAACCACAGTCTGGTTAAGACAGAAAGACAGACAGCACCTTTGGAAGAAACAATGGCACAATCTGCATGGAGACAGAGGCCATTGAGATGGCAAAAAAAATAAAGATGTTTCTCACAGGAAAAGGACAAGGCCTACAGCTCTGACAATCACCTAGCACATGCTATGACCATTAGAGCACCACCTTAAAGGTCAAATCCTTGATAGAGGCCTTACAAAAAGGCTCAATTGAAGGCCCTTTCAATGCCTTAAAGCACCAGAGAGTGGCTCCATTGAGTAACGACTGAACACACCAGCAGACTGATTTGTTTCACTCCTTAAGGATGCGGGAGACATTTGGGTGTGCTGCCAAAAGACATACCTTGTATGTGACCCTTGTAGCACAAAGGGCCACCACCTGAACTTTAGAGTTCAAGGCTAAGTCCTGGTCCAGATCGGACTGAATGAAGAACAAAACTATGACCATGTTCACTTTCCTAGCTTCTAGGGAATGAGCGAAGAATCATCTCTCAAAAACCCTCCAGACTAACATAAGCCAAGGAAGTAGAGCCCTTCAGAACTTAAGCAAGGTGTCTACTACCACTCCATAATAGTCATGCTTGGATAGTCTGCTTCTCAAAGGCCAGGTCAAAAGTGAGAAGAAATTGAAGTCCTTCATTAACCCATTTTGGACAGCTCGGATATTCTTTCTCTGTTATGGATGATTTATTAGATTTGTTACACTCAAACAACTATGAAATACAGGCAATAATAAAACATATCAAAACTTTGCAGAAAATAGAAGTTTCACATAGTGTATGTTTTTCATACACTGGTCCAATGTCCGTCTTCCAAGTGATCAGAAAAGTTATGATTCAGTATTAATATTCATTGACATAAACATACTGTATGATACTATTGAAACTGCAGTTTTCATTTATTATGATATAATATAGTTTGTCAACAGTCCATTCTGACGGCGGAATATGATAAACGTGATAACACCTCTGATGCACTGCACTGATAATGCACCATTGAAACACCTAGAACCGAACGCGTGACAGCAATTAGTCCCGACAACATTAGCCCAGCGTATGAGAAACATACAAGGCCGATATACGCACCAATAACTCTGACACTAAGTAACTTACAGTTATCTAAACCTATTTTCTAAAGTCTACAAATACTTTTATTTGCAAAATAGTAGCTATTATAGCATTATAAGCTACTTACTATTTTTTGTGATCTTTTTATGTTGAGCTGCCAGTACCGTCAAAATCAGCAAACTTCGAATACCTATTAAACTAAATAAATCTCAAACAAAAAAATCTGTATATAACGCTTTTTGACATAACGATAATAGCTAAACATAGTTCCATTGAATTTATAACCATTAATTAGTAAACAGTTGAGTAGTAATTATGGAAACCTTATGTATGTAAAACATACGCTGGTCCAAAACGGGTTAATCGGGGTTCCTGCTAAAGAAAACCCCTCTCCTGAGGTAACAAAGAGGGGCGACCCAATAATAGATTCAAGAGATCCACGTACTATAGCCTATGAGGCCAGTCCAAGGCCACTAGAATCATCAGGCCCAGATGTGCCTGAATCCTGCATAGAAGACCACTCACCAAGAGCCACATAGGGAAGACATACAGCTATCCCTCCTGGGGCTACTCCTAAGCAGGGCATCCAAGCCCACTGCTCATGAATCCTTCCTGCGTCTGAGAGTTCTCCGCTTTGGCATTCTCCTGAGTGATCATCAAAACAAACCCCATCTGTGAACTATGAGTTTAAATGCATGAAGGCTGAGCTACCACTCACCTGGATCCAGAGTGTTCAGACTCAAAGTCAGCCTGCACATTGTTGGTGCCAGCAAAGTGTGGCATGGACAGGGCAATCAGATGCTTCTCCACCCAACACCACAGCTCTGTGACCTCAATAAAGTCACTCTGGCACTGCAAGTTCCGTCTTGCTTGTTGATGTATGCCACAGCTGTGGCATTGTCTAAGAACAATCAGACCACTCTACCCATCAGGAGAGCACAGTTACTTACCTGCAACAGATGATCTCTGGGAACAGCAGTAATTAGTCTTCACATATGGGTACGTCGGTACCGACGGAGCCTGCACGGGAATGCTCCCCAGCATCCAATCAGAAAGCTTTTGGGAGCATCCCTCGCGCCTGCGCACTGACTTCCCGCCTTTCCCATTGCCTCTCCTCAGTTGAGTTTCATAGCTGAGACAGAAGGAGAGAAAGAGGAAAGGGGATAGATAGATACAACTCCAAGGGGAGGTGGGTGGGTTGTGAAGACTAATTCCTGCTGTTCCCAGAGATCACCTGTTACAGGTGAGTAACTGTGCTATCTCCAGGAACAAGCAGGAATGAGTCTTCACATATGGGGACTCCCTAGCTGTGGGTGCCAGGGGAGATCCCATAAAATGCGTATCCCTGGAACAGGACGGCATTTCCCAAACCTGGATCCCCGGCATCCACTGAGGGATGGGGGGTAGGAGTTGAATAGAGAAGAGCTGTAGAGGAACAGCGAATCTAAAGACTACAGAAGAAATGAGCCTTTAGAATGTATGTCAAGTATCATTAAAATATTTAATGAACTAGTACAATATAGAGCTTACCTACTGGATTGTAGGAAGTAGAACTGTGATGGAGTGTACTGTAGATGCAGTAGCGGAATCCTCAAGGTAACTTCACAGAAGTGAGGATGAAGTTCTAAACCTGGAATGGGCAGGTGACCCAGGTGTCAACTGGGGTAGGAGAAGAACGGCAGGTCTTCAATGGAAAGATTTATGGGAAAAAGTTGAAAACTCTTTTAGGTACAGAGTTATTAACATTGAGGACTAAAAGAAGAAGACTGACCGATCTGCAGAATTAGCCCAGTCCTGAAGGGAAGAGGGGTATGGAAAAAAGCCCCTATTCCCATGGAGAACAGAAGTGTACTCAGAAATACTGAAGATGTACACTGTCTTTCCTAGCTGGTAAGAGATAGGAAGACATTGAAGTTTGATACTTCATAGACAGGGAGATCCATAACAAAAATAGAAGCTGTTGACATCACAGCAGTAATTGTGTGTATAACCGCTCCCACTTACTGAGCCGTATGAGAATAGGCAAGTTGACTGTCTGGACCCCTTAAGAAGGTAAAACCTTTATAGCACAGACAGTTAGGGAGATAGTAGGTAATACATAGCGTCCTATGGACATCTCCCAATGGGTATATATATATATATATATGGAGATACATACATATATATATATGTACATATATGTCTAGATATGTGTGATATATTATTTATATATATATATATATATATATATATATATATATATATATATATATATATATATATATATATAGGCATGACTTATGCCCACACAGCTTACAGAAATATGTATGTATAGGACATATACATACATGAATATAAGTCTGAGGATACATGCCTGCAACTGAGCCCCACAAAAACATTCACATGGGGAATGTGATGGGAAAAGATTCATCTAATAAGGGGGTGAAAACCACCTGAAGATATATAGAGAATCTATTTCTGCGGTGCAGGAATGTAGTTCAGTGGAATAACCAGTATGGTTGCGTGAAAAAACAGAGGATAATAGCAGTCTGGCAAGAGCACGTCAGGAGTACTTTAGGACTCTGACATGTCCAAAGGAGAAAAAAACGCATAGACTAAGATACCAGGATATCATGTATACTAAAAGAGTATGCGTTGTCCAAGTGGAGCAGAAAAGCATAATGCCAAGCTGTAAGGAAAAAAGGGGTAGATTCCTGCAAGATTGGGAACTCCTTGGACATTCACGCAGAAAAAGCTTGTCTTCTGTATCACAACAGGAGACAAGAGGGTATAAAGAACCCATATAGCCATGGAATGATTATATAAGCTTTTTCTACTATATGGAAAAACCCTCAGAGACAAAGTTCAATGCTCTGTAGCAAGGGCCCATAGTAGAAAGCTTCTCTGAAGATTGCAGAGAGCACTGTGCAGAAGAATTATGAGATAAAACTGACTGAAGTCAGGTGTGTTGCCACATCCTAGGAAAGGATTTATTTATTTTATTTAACATCTTTTATATACCACACTATTGTCAGGATATGGCTAGAAGATAACCTGCAGTGAGTAGTATTATGCAAGATAGTTGAAAGTAGCTTGCAATGAGCACTAAAGTAATCACTGGAACTCCTGCATGCACAGCAACTGAACAAAACAGCAGAGGGGATTCTCCTGTATAAAAACAGAGAGAAAACAGACAAAGGGAGCGGAGATATTCCCGTCCCTGTCTGATGAGTTGTTCAGAGCATGCATTGAAGGATAACAAAAAGTCTACACTGGAAAGAAAGAGAAGTGTTTCAGTATGGTATCAACTCAAGCAGGGGAAACCCTGGAAGAGAGGGGGTTGGAAGGTGACCTACCATATGGTAAGTCAGCTGAAGGAAAAGATGTCCATGTGGGGACAGAAACTATCATGGGATAGTTGTAACCTCCCTTCGTAGTAGTAAGAAGGGGAGAATTCTGTAACCCATGGACAAAAGTATCCTAACAGCTTAGCATACTGAAAAAGAAAAAAACAGTGTAGAGTTTGAAGAATAAACTTCTGCTAAGAAGAAGTTAACTGTAGATTGCAACATACAGGAACCTATGGTTGCTGGTTATGATTAGACTGGTTAGAGTCTGGAGACTTCAGACTAGGATGAGATGTCCCTTGCTTGGGTACATCTGGAGGATGGGCAGGAGAAGGGTGAAACCTTCTTTTCTTAGGGAAAGAAGGTTTGGTAGGACATTTCCTACGTCCTGGGGAAAAAGAAGGCTTAGGATGGTTTCCAGAACCAGGGAAGTCAGTGGAGCAATGAGCAACCTGACGTAAAGCCTCTCTATTGAAGAGATTTTCTCCAGTACAAGGAGAATTACCCAGTGTATGTTGTGCCCATCTGCTCAAGTCTGAAGCTTGCAGCCAGGCTTTACGACGTGCTCCAATGGCAATAGCAGAGGATCTGCTAACAGACTCAAAAGAGTCTAGAGAAGCACGAGAAAGAAACCAAGAGATATTTCCTGCTATGATTAAGAAGCAAGGAATAGTCAGTGGCCTTAGGCTCTGACAAAAAAGGGAACAAAAGAGATAATTTCTCTGTGACCTCCTGAAGTGTCAGACTCATATAAAAAATATATGAGATAATTCTTGAAGCCAGCATAGAAGTTTTGGACGTCAAACCTTCCAAGGTATCAAGTGCTTTAGATGCACGACCTGGCGGATAAGAAGAATGTTTCTTCTTGCTTCTTACCTTCCTCATTGCTGATTCCACTACAATGGAATGATGTGGAAGTTGGTTTTTTTGAAACCCCGGAGAGGGAGGCAGCTGATACAGAACATTAGTGGCTGTAGAAGGCGAAGGAACCTTTAAAGGTGATTCCCACATCCTCAGAAGAAGATCCTGCAAAGAATGATGTAAAGGAAGCATTATATTTTCCTTTTCTGCAGGATCTTGGTTAAGAGTAGAGCCAGGAATAGGAATGGCAAGAAAGGTTGCCATGTCAAGGAGAAGTTTCTGAAAAGAAGGATCTCCAATGGGAACTATTCCTGGGTAAGCTGAGGTTGAAGAAGCAGCTTGAGCACCAGAAGACATACTGGACTGGTGCAGAAAAAGAATCCTGCTAAATGGACAGTGATACTGACAGTTCTGATTCGAGGCAGTTAGCACTGCATCGTCAGTGCCCGGTATCGATTCCAAGCTAGGCATAGAAAGGATCGATGGCACCGATGGAACTGCAGGAATCGACATCGATACCGATACCGGTATCGGAGACGGTAATGTCATCGAAGCAGTAATCGGGGGCTGCTGAAGCGGTACCAAGGTAGCCAGAGAGCCTTGGTAAATATCCTCGGTACTGCGTAGTCGGAAACGATATGGGTTGGTTCCGAAACGCATCGGTACCAAGTCATCTAGACTGGATATCGATTCTAGACTCGGCGTCGAAGGGAGCGAGTCTATCGATGCATGTCTAGAAGGTACCGACGTCGGTGGTGGTATCGGCGATGCCGATACAGGAAAGTCAATCGGAGTCGTATCGATCGGTTCCGAAGGTACCGAGGACGTCCGATGACGATTCCTGGTGAAGAGTGGAACACTCGACACCAGCGCCGATGTCGGGGTATCGGTACTGCTCGAAGTCGATACCAATCCCGAGCATGGCGAAGATACAGGAAAGTCAATCTGGGTCGTACCGATCGGCCCCGAAGGTACCGAGGATACCAGATGACGATCCCAGGTGCAGAGTGGAACACTCGACACCGATGCCGATGTCGGGGTATCAGTACCGCTCGAAGCCGGTACCAACCCAGAGCATGGCGGAGATACAGGAAAGCCAATCTGGGTCGTATCGATCGGCCCCAAAGGTACCGAGGACACCAGATGACGATCCCTGGTGAAGAGTGGAACACTCGACACCGGTGCCGATGCCGGGGTATCAGTACCGCTCGAAGCAGATACCACCCCCGAGCATGGCTCAGGTATGTTCTGTGAGGGGTGAGCCCCAGGAACAACCTGAAACCCCGTAAATGCTTTGGAGCCCGAAGACTCCCGCCGGGGTTTTATTGCCAATGGGGTCTTGAGGGCAAGGCCGGAGCCGTCATCATGCTTGGCATGAGACTTACCCTTCAAGAATTGGCTAGTCTTAACAGACTGTTTGTGGGTTACCTGATCCTGGAGAGAAGAATAAACCGGTGTCCTCACCTCAGGAGGAAAAACGGCATCGAGGGAAACTCGAAAAAGGGAAGGTCTTCTCCCAATAATACTGATGGATCAGGGGAAAAAGGGTCAGGACCCAGACAGGTTAGACACCAAGCATTGGAGTCTAAAAAGAAAACTATGTTTCCACAGTGAAGGCACTTCTTAGGGGAAGAAGGCTCCATGTTGGAGAGGCCTGGTAGGCCCAAAAAGTTAAGACAAAAACTGAGGAGAAAAAATCTCTCTAATTTTAGAAAAGAAAAGAATAAAGCACCGGCGGTACCTGTATCGGCGGGAAAGACAGCCGCGACCACAAGAAAACAAGGAAATAAGAATTTTAAAGAAAAACGTTTCTGTGGTGACAGGAGGACGTCCTGTCGGCTCCACGGAAAAACGAAAACTGAGGAGAGGCAGTGGGAAAAGCGGGAAGTCAGCGCGCAGGCGCGAGGGATGCTCCCAAAAGCTTTCTGATTGGATGCTGGGGAGCATTCCCGTGCAGGCTCCGTCGGTACCGACGTACCCATATGTGAAGACTCATTCCTGCTTGTTCCTGGAGATAGGCTTAAATCTCTCCAGAGGTAGGAGGATTGCCCTTGCCTTCAAGCAGTGCACAAACGTTAATGAGGGGAAACCCCCCCCCCCCCCAGCTCTATCACACTCTCCCTCCTCCCTGAACATATCAAACATTAACTTGTGTGTTGCACTGCCTCTTCTCCAGGACTGGAAGCTGTTACCTCCCGGGCTGAAGTCTTGTTGTGCAGCTGTTATCACAAGACTTCGGCCTGGGAAGTGACAGCCACCAGGGCCTGGGGCAGAGGCAACAGGGCAAGCAAGGTCAATTAAGTTGCCGCATGTGAGAGGGGTGTGCCGCTGTGTGGGTCTTCTGCCTGCCTAGGACCTCCCCTTGCGTTACAGTGGCTACTTAAGCAGAATTTACACCCCTTCCTCCAAGAAACTATCACCCAGGAATACTCCTGAGAGCACCTGAGTCCCTAGGCCAGCTGGCCCAGGCAGTACACATGCCAGTCCTTCAGGCTAGCATCCAAGGTGACAATCTACATTCAGCATTCCAACCATCAGATGGCGGGACTGCAACTGCTCCTTGATCTCCTGGGGGAAAGGGTCTAGTCAAACAACTGGAAACAGAGAGACAAGAGGACGCATTTATTTTATTTATTTATTTACATTCTCTTATATACCGCGCTATTCTGCATCAGTGCGGTTTACATTGAACAAACTGAAATTACATTGAACAGGGCATTATAACTTGGAGAGAACTATTTTACAGGGAACATGGGCTATGGAGGGTTAAGTGGCTTGCCCAAGACCACAAGGAGCACCTGTGGGACTAGAAACCCCAGTCCTTCCGGCCCAAGGTTGCTGTCCTCTTGTGGGATTTGAACCCCCGACCTTCCGGCCTGAAGTACCTTGCCCCAACCACTAGGCCACTCCTCCATGTGTCTCTTGGCCCATAGAATCATCTCCAAGACCAATGCCATGGACCTCTGAAGTTAGAGAGAGTCCCAGGCCCTTGGTGCTGATTGAGCACAAGAAGCCCTGGAGCTGGCTGTGAAGCTTGATAGATCTCTCCAGCATCAGGAAGACTCACCCAGAAAAGCTGACCCAACACCCGATGCACTCCAGGCCTGAGATGGAAGCAGGCTGCTCTTGGGATAGTTGATCACCAACCCCAGTCTTTCCAGACAGTAAAATCACCAAGGCAGTATTGTCCCAGAATTTCACCACCGTCCGACTGGATCAGCCAGTCATCCAGGTACATGTGAATTCAAACTCCCTGCCTGCGCAGAAATACTGCTATCACCATGACCTTTGTGAAGGTGTGAGAAACCATAGCCAGGCCAAAGGACAGAGCCCAGAATTGGAAATGGTAGCCCAGGATACGGAAGTGGAGATACAGTTGGTATTGCTCCCAGATGGGAATATGGAAGTATGCCTCGGTGAGACTCAGGGAGGTAAAACTCCCCTTGCCAAACAGCTGCAATAACCAACCTGATGGTCTCCATGAAGAAACAGGGGACTCAGAATGAACCGACTGCTTTCAAATCCAGAATAGGCAGGAAGGAACCTCCCTTTTTGGGCAACAGTAAGTAGATGGAATAATGGCCTGACCTCATTCTGCGGAAAGCATGGGTACAATTGCCTGCAATTTCAGGAGGTGCAGAAGAGTTCCTTCCTTTCTAGCCCACTAGAAGGGAGAGCCACAAGGAGACTTCTACAAAGGCATCCCTTAAAGGCCCCACAAATTCGAGCATATAATCTTGACTCAGCATCTTCAGAACCCACTCCTATGAAATAATTTGGGTCCTCTCAGAGAGAAACAGTCTAGCCTCCCCCCATCCAGCTGTCCCTCAGAAGGGACCTGCTGGATTTCACTACAAGGACTTACTGGCACTGGTGGTGGCTGAGGGATGACAGGAGTACCAAGTTCTCGAAAGGACTGCCCCTTCTTGGGCCTAGACCCAGAGGAGGAATAGGTCCTCCATGGACTCTTGCAATAAAAGAGTGTCTCCACACTCCAAAGCAAGATCTAGAACCCCTGGGTCTGTACTCTGGAAGTGTTTGAAGGCACGACTCCCAGGTCTTTCACTAACTTCTCGAGATCCTCCCCAAACAGCAACTTAGAAACATAGAAACATGACAGAAGAAAAAGACCATATGGCCTATCTAGTCTGACCTTTGATATCAACTAATATAGTCCCCTTGAAGGGGAGCTTGCTGAACTACAGCTTGGAGGCTGCATCTTCAGACTAACTGCACAGCCAGAGCCACGAACTTGCCACAACCACAGATGCCTTGGATTTGGAGGAGATCCTGTACAAAGTCCTAGGAGGCACTAGATACACATGCAGCACCAGACTCCAACCTGGTCATCTCTGGGTTGGCCAGGAGTGTAGAACCTAGCGCAGAAGTGTGTTGGCCACCAGACCTATACATGGGCTGCTTGGGAACCCAAGGCCAAAGCCATAAAGGAGGGTCTCCACCCTCTTATCATGAGATTCCTTAAGCGCACCTCCTTCCACTAGGATAGTCATACACTTGGCCATGGCTGTGACGAGGGCATTCACCCAAGGGAGCCCCAACTACTGATCCAGCTCATTCTGGGGCAGGGTATACAACTGATAAAGGACATTAAGAACCATCTCTGGATTCTCCTTTTGAGAATCATGGCTCAGGCAAAGGAAAAATGCAGAATGCCCGATAACTTCCAAAATAGGATCCATCTGGGATGCCTGCATAGGCCACCATAGCATCCTAAATCAACATAAGCAGGACCTCTTTATGAAAAAGGTGAAGAAATGAAGGGATGCCAAGGGATGTTCTCCTTCCTCCTTTAACTCACCTTCTGGAGAAAGTCTTCTTCAGCAAGCCAAGGAACATAAGATAGCACTCCTGGAGAAATACACCAGCAGAAAAGTGAAACGCGGATCCTTGCCTCCTTACTGGTCGTGGTTGATGCTGTGCAGGAATTGCTATAGAGGGTATAGGATATATAAGAGAGCAAGCTACAGAGCTCGGGGGAGCGGCCTTCTCTCTCCCCGATGGGAGGGAGAATGTTGCTCGCCCTCAGATCTCTAAGACAGCCCTTTTTTCCTGTGCTTATGGAGTTTGCTTGTACTAAATAAAAACAGAATTTTTGCTGACAAGTAACTGTGATCTGAGTTTTTGTTTTGTTTCTTCTGGTGCACGGGTCCCATGTGCCCAGACAATCTTGATAATTATTAGGGATGCTTTGTAGGTAAGAACCAGTCTACAATTGGCGCCTGAACAGGGACCCTGAGTTTTTACCTCCTAAATTTCTAAATTGTCCAGTATTCCTCTGGCTATATTTATATATATATATCAGATATACATATCAGAGAAGTAGGGATTCGTCCTGCTGCATTAGAGACACAGGGGATGTGGTTGCCGTCGACGTGAGAAAGGTACCGAGAGAGAGAGAAAATTAGGTTACCGTCTGTCCGTGGACGAAGAGAAAATGAAACAGAGATAAGATCCCGTCTGCCTGGACGAAGAGAAAACAGGGGCCGTCTGCCTGGACGAAGAGAAAACAGAGCGAATGAGAGCTTTGGATATCCTACGAAGACTTCAGTCGTGAGCACTGCTTTCTTGTCTACACAGCAAGGACAGAAGACTTGCCTGTTTCAACCAGTGGGTGAGTAGTGAATTCACACCTGTATGTATGTCTTTTATATAGTATGCTGCTATGTAGAGAATCTTAGAGTGTTTTGTACCTAGTTGTAAATATTAGGGAAAGGAAGTTTTTCCCAGATTGTACCAGGCCACAGACACTTTCTTGTGGCATTTCCTGGATAGCCCACATGCTCTGTCTTCTTGTGCCATTCATACAGGGAGGAGTTGCTTTGGGAGGAGTTGCTTAGGAGTTGCTTAGGGAGGAGTAGCCTAGTGGTTGGGGCAAGGTACTTCAGGCCGGAAGGTCGGGGGTTCAAATCCCACTAGAGGACAGCAACCTTGGGCCGGAAGGACTGGGGTTTCTAGTCCCACAGATGCTCGATGTGGTCTTGGGCAAGCCACTTAACCCTCCATTGCCCATGTTCCCTGTAAGTATTAGTGTATGTGTCTCATATCCCTGCGTGTTAAATGTATCCCTAAATTGTGCTGTGACTGCTTTGATTGAAGGATAAGGCGGTATACAAAACTGTCTAAATAAAAATAAATAAAAATACAGGGTGCCCGTGCAAGCCACAGGCGGCAGGATTACAGTCACAGACAGCACATAAGGCAAACCTAAGCAGACCTATTCCTAAGCCAAAATATCCCAACAATGCAAAGGCTCAGAATCAGCTGCTGCTCAAAGCCAGTAGAAAAGAATCCTGGGGCCCAATTTTCCCCAGCCCAAATAGACCAGAGCCGGAGAATATATGCATCAATGTAAATAATTTGTAGATTGTTACCCTTAATTATATCCAGGTTTATTGCTCCTGTTCAATGTAAATACAATGCGGTTCGACTGCATGTATAATGTTATGTTGAATGTATACCGCACTGATGTGAATAGCACAGTATAGAAGAAAAGCTAAATAAATAAATAATACTGACTGGAAACAGAAGCCCTCAGCCCTGATCTACTGTTCCCGGTGAACCCCTGAGGAGGCTGCCTGCCCTGCAGAAGAGGAAGGCATCAAGGACCCAGAGCTCAAAATCGGTATGGGGTACCGTCAATGCTGACAAAAATAAGCCCTGAGCATCCCCAACACACAAGGAGCAAAAGAAGCCCACCGCGGAGCTAAACTGCAAGAGCCAGACGAGGCACAAAGTCATGCAAGAGACAAATGTAATAGTCCATGCAGCCAAAACAAAATGAACTATGAAAAGAACAAAGACCCCAACAAGAAAAAACTGCCAAAAAATAAATGACACAGCCGCAGCAAAAACAGACCTTAAAAGGGAATCCCAGCATCTGAAAAGTCAATTGGAGAAGCCCTTCTCTGGTTTCCCCAAATGCCCACACAGGCCTAGGAGACCCTATTGCAGTGATGGCTAACCTTTTTGAGCCCGAGTGCCCAAACTGCCGCACAAAACCAAAGAATTTCCTCAAAGTGCCAGCACGTCAATTTGCATAAATATTTGCATAATGCTAACATACACTAACTTTTAGTAAACATGTCTCTTAATGAGTGTATGGATAAAGACAGACTAAAAGATTTCTACATTACTATAATCCAGTGCCAACCGCCAGGCACATTAGGAACTACTACAAACACTGCCCATTTAGAACCAATAGCAAACTCGCCGTATCCTAACAGCACTACCAGGACTCACAAAGCACCACACCATACCTATCAAAAGGCAACACTGCAAATATTAAACCAATACATTTCAGACAATAACAATACATGACCTACTGGGGAAAGAGAACAAGTGGCAATGTCAAAAAGGAATTACATAAACAGAATACCTCAGCTCAGTTACACAGTTGCAATTGCTCCAGCCACTTTCTTCTGGTTTCTTCATGTTTTCTGCTAACTCTCCATCATCTGCTGTCCATTTGTCCTTTCTTCTCTCTTCTAGTTTTTTTTCCATTCTCTCTCTCTACATCCGCTTTAACATACTAATCTTTCTCCTTTTGCTCTTTCCTCATTCCTATTTCATCCACTCAAATTTTACCCCTCCATCCTCAATCCCCACTTACTCTCCCAATACCCGGCCAATTGTAGATTTTTTATCCCTCCCACACAAAATATTTTTCCCCTCTCCATTTTACTCTCCCAGCCCCATCCCATTCTAATCCTCCCCCAACATCAGCTCCCTTCTAGTTCCAGCCTCACCCAGCATCCATTCCCTTCTAGTCCCTGCATCAGCCCATTTCCAGTCCTAGCCCCCCATCAGCCCATTTCCAGTCCTAGCAACCCCCCAACCCAATACCAGTCCTAGCCCCCCCCCATCAACCCACTTCCAGTCCTAAACCCCCATCACCCATTTTCAGTTTAAGCCCCCCTATAACCCATTACCAGTCCTAACCCCCATCACCCCATTTCCAGACAGCCCCCATCAGCCCACAGCCCATTAGCAGTCCTAACCCCCCCCTCCCTCCCTCCCTGCCCATTAGCAGTCCTAACCCCCCCCCTCCCTGCCCATTAGCAGTCCTAACCCCCCCTCCCTCCCCCCCTCCCTGCCCATTAGCAGTCCTAACCCCCCCCCTCCCTGCCCATTAGCAGTCCTAACCCCCCCTCCTCCTCCCTGCCCATTAGCAGTCCTAACCCCCCCTCCTCCTCCCCTCCCATTCGCAGTCCCAACCCCCCCCCTCCGCCCTGCCCATTCGCTGTCCTACCCCCCCCCCTCCTCCCTGCCCATTACCAGTCCTAACCCCCCCTGGCAAATTTTTAAAAAAAAAAAGCAGGCTCTGGCTGCTGCCGCGGCAGATTGCAAGGTCCCACGGGGCCCCCTCCGCCCGCTAAGCCCCTCTGCAAGGGCTTTCAGATTCGCGAGGGAGAGCATCTCCCTCGCGTCTCTGTTAAGCCCGCAGGGGCTAATGGGAAATTTCCCATCAGTCCCTCGCGTCTAAAGGGGCTGATGGGAAATTTCCCATTAGCCCCTGCGGGCTTAACAGAGACGCGAGGGAGACGCTCTCCCTCGCGAATCTGAAAGCTCTTGCAGAGGGGCTTAGCGGGCGGAGGGGGCCCCGCGGGACGCTGCATTCTGCCCTTGCCGCGTCCGCAGTCAGAGACAGCTTTTTCTTTTTTTGCGGACCTTCCCGCGTGCCAGCTGCAAGGCCTTTGCGTGCCACAGCTGGCACGCGTGCCATAGGTTTGCCATCGCTGCCCTATTGCCAAAAGAAAGGCCTGACAAATACAATTTAGAAAAAAAATTCTAACAAGAAGAGCTAGAGCAGATGATAGACAGCAAAAGGGAAAGGGGGACAACACCCCTCATGGGCCCCTCCTGCTCCTCCCTGGCCCAACAGTTCTGGAACCCATGGGTAATTGTGCTGGACACAGGGCAGCTGCCAACTCAAGGAGACAGGGGTGAATGCAAGTTCCAAGCAACGTTGAGCCTACCGGTCTGTCACACAGGCCACAGCACAGTGGCGTGGTTCAGGTAAGAGGCATATATGAATTGCTGCACCGGTCCAAAAACCTTGCCACCTGCTGGAAACAGACAAAACTGGCTTCTCTCAGTGCTACACCAGCATATCTGTCTAGTGATCACATTGCTGGAAGTTGTTCAAGTCTGCCTCCACCTGCTGGCAAGGGAGCATAACCCACTCATCTGGACTGGTCTTGCAGAATAAGGAGGAAAGGTTTATGCACTGACCTGTGAATGGCTCCCAATAGAAAGAGGATCTCAGGATCTAAGTAGAATTATCTGTACTGTCATAACCTCTATCCACACGTATGGCAATATAAGATGTGCCATGTTGGATCAGTTGTTTTAGTAATTTTTTATTCTTTCCAACCCAATGGAATATTGGAAAGAATGGAGAAATTAGACCTTACCTGCTAATTGTCTTTCCTTGAATTCTCTCCAGGCCAGTCCAGATCATCAGGGTAGTCAGCCTCCTCCAGCAGCTGAGGACTGAAAAACCATAGAGTCTTGATACTCCTCTATATGACTCCCCCTAACGCTCGCAGCTCAGCCTTCCTTTGACAAAGCAACTAGGAGCCCCACAACTTACAAACCTGCAACCTTATTAATTCTTTATGAAAACCAAGAAAGGTAACTATCAAACCCATTAACTTTATTTCTAAAGCCTACAATAGCTGTAACATGATACTACGAACCAGCCTAGCCTCTGCCCCTCCACCCCCCCCCCTCCCACACACGAAGGGAGCAGAGAAACAGAACCGTCTTGAAGAATTTGCTGCTAGGCCAGCGACACGCATCGACTTGGGCTACCCTCAGATCATGAGGATCCCAACTTGCGCTCAACACTCCAGACTACCAAACTACTGGGTGGGCCCTGGACTGGCCTGGAGAGAATTCAAGGAAAGACATTTAGCAGGTAAGGTCTAATTTCTCCTTCCTTTTCATCTCTCCAGGCCAGACCAGAACATCAGGGACGTACCAGAGCAGTACCTAATTATGGGAGGGACCCACAAGCCCGGCTACAATAGCCGCCGCTCCCACTTTGGCATCTCCTCTCGCTTGCACATCTAGGCGATAATGCCTAGAAAAAGTATGGAGAGAGGACCATGTAGCTGCCCGACAAATGTCCCCTGGAGGAATCACGGCGGACTCCACCCAGGATGCCGCCTGCCCCCTGGTAGAGTGGGCTCGCAAGCCCCTTGGAGCCAACTTCCCCTGAGCTATATAAGCTGCAGCAATCGCCTGCTTAACCCATCTTGCTAGCGACGCCTTGGAAGCTGCCTCCCCTTTGCGAGGACCCGCAAACACCACAAATAGCCGATCCGTTTTACGGAAAGATTCCGTTCTCTTAATATACTTTCGCAGCACTCTTCCGAGATCCAGACCGTAGTCTAGTGGACATTGAACCACTCTCCCAAACCGGAAAGGTAGGCAGGGAAACCGACTGGTTTAAATGAAACAGCGACACCACCTTCGGCAGAAAGGAAGGCACCGGCCATAATACCACCTTCTCTGCTGAAAACTGAATAAACGGCTCCCTGCAAGATAACACCTGTAAATCCGAAATACTCCTCACCGAACACAATGCCACCAGAAACACCATCTTCCAGGAAAACTCCCTGAGGCTCACGGACACCGCCGGCTCAAAGGCCGATCCCGTTAAGGCCGCTAGGACCAAATTTAGATCCCAAGCAGGCACCATCTGTCTAAGGGCCGGCCGCACCAGCTTAACCGCCCGCAGAAACTGCACGATGTCCTGGTGTGCCGCCAGGGAACGGCCTTGCAGCCGCCCCCTGTAGCAAGATAGCGCTGCCACCTGCACCTTCAAGGTATTCAGCGCCAGCCCCTTCTCCAAGCCCGCCTGCAGGAACTGCAAAATGTCAGGTAAAGAACGCCTCAGCGGCTGCAGAGCTCGCTGCGCACACCAAGCTTTGAATACCCGCCAAATACAAACATACAACAAGGACGTAGACCATTTCCGAGCTTTCAACAACGTAGAAATGACCACCTCCGAGTACCCTCACTGCTGCAAACGGCGCCTCTCAATAGCCAGGCCATAAGCGAGAACCGATCCACCTGAGGCATCCAAATCGGCCCCTGAGACACCAGGTCGCGCCAACTGGGCAATCTCCACGGACGATTCACCAGCAACCTCATCAGATCCACATACCACGGTCTGCGTGGCCAGTCCGGTGCCACCAGGATCACTAAACCGTCGTGACCTGCTATCCGACGTAGCACTCGGCCTATCATTGGCCACGGAGGGAAAACAAAGCGGCCCCTCCGCCGGCCACGGCTGCGCCAGAGCATCCAGGCCCTCCGACATATGTTCCCTGTGCCTGCTGAAGAGCCTGTCGGCCTTGGAGTTGGCGAGAGTCGCCATCAGATCCATGACTGGTTGCCCCCAAAGGACAACAATGCCGCTGAACACATCCGCATTGAGCTCCCACTCTCCGGGATCCAAAAAGTGTCGACTGAGATAGTTGGTGTGCACACTGTCCTTGCCTGCCACATGCGCCACTGACAAGGCTAGCAGATGAGTCTCTGCCCAGCCCAACAATTCCTGACTTTCCTCCGCCAAGGACGCACTCCCCGTGCTCCCTTGACGGTTGATATAGGCCACGGTCACGGCGTTGTCGGAGAAAACTCGAACCGCCTGCCCTTGCACTAGTCCCTTGAAACTCTGCAATGCCAAATGAACCACCCTCATTTCCAGACGGTTGATGGACCACTGTCCCTCACTCTCCGACCAGCTGCCCTGCACCACCTGGGACAGGCAATGCGCGCCCCAGCCAAGGAGACTTGCATCTGTGGTGACCAACACCCAGTCCGGCTGTGCCAGTGGCATACCGACCCGAAGATGATCGCCCTTCAGCCACCATGCCAGACGGTCCTTCACCTCCTCTGGACAAACTAGCTTCTGCGACAGCGGCTGGTCCTGGGCCGCCCAGTGCGATAGCAACACTCGTTGCAATGGTCGCATATGGGCTCTGGCCCATGGAACTAAGTCCAAGGATGCTGTCATGTGACCTAGAAGCTGCATGTAATGCCATGCTGTCGGTTCCCTGAGACGTAAGAACCGCTTGACTTGATCCTGAATCTTGCGCACCCTGAACTCGGGAAGGGAGACCACCGCAGCCTGTGTGTCGAACAACGCGGGTGCAGCTGGCTCTTGGTTCGGCTGATTACCCAACCAAGCTCTTTCAGGAATGCCACCACTCGATTGGTTGCTCTGACCGACTCCTCCTCAGACTCTGCTCAAAAAAGCCAGTCGTCCAGATACGGATGCACTGAATTCCTTCTCACCTCAACCGCCGCGACCACTACCATCACCTTTGTGAAGGTGTGAGGTGCTGTTGCCAGCCCGAACGGCATTGCCTGGAACTGGAAATGCCCCATGGGAACCGCAAAACGCAGGAACCTTTGGTGCTCCGGCCTGATAGGGATGTGCAAGTACGCTTCAGTAAGATCTATTGAAGACAGGAGCTCCCCTTGCCGCACTGCCAAAATTACGGACCGCAAGATCTCCATCCGAAAATGCGGTACCCTCAAACTGCCATTCACATGTTTGAGATCGAGAATGGGCCAGAAGGGTCCCCCTCCTTTTTTGGGACCACAAAATATATGGAGTATCGACCTAATCCACACTGGTCGAGCGACACGGGAACCACTGCTTGCAAGGCCAGCAACCGCTGCAGAGTCTCCTCCACGGCCTTTCTTTTCCCCAGTGCATTGCAAGACAACGCCACAAAAGCCTCCGCTAGAGGTCTGCAAAACTCCAGCGCATAACCCTCGCAGACCACCTCCAGCACCCACTAGTCTGTAGTTATAGCAGTCCAGGCGGAGAACAACTCCCATAGTCAACCCCCTACCGGAATCTCCGCCTGGACTGACCTGACTTCATTAAGACTTTTTTGGCGGAGTTCGTAGGGAATTGAAGTAACCCCTACCAAACCCCCGAACCCCCCGAAAGGGCTGTCCTCTAGCCATCGCTCTACCTCGCTGATATGGACCATAATGAGGAGCTCTAAACCTACAAAAATCGCTCTGCTTCCCTCTTTGCAGCCCGCTCAACTTCGGACCCTTGGGTCTATCTACCGGGAGCCTGCCTCCCTTTGAATCCCCCAGGTCCTTAACAATTTTCTCCAGTGCCTCCCCAAAGAGCAGTTTACCTTTGTATGGGAGCTTGCTCAACCGAGCCTTAGATGAAGTGTCCGCCGCCCAATTTCGCAGCCAAAGAAACCACCTGGCCGCTATCAGGGAGGCCATGGACTTTGCGGAAATCCGGACCAAGTCATAGAATGAATCGGCCAGGTAAGCCGACGCTAACTCCAGTTTCACCCTTTCCGCTATGGGAGAAACGCCCCCCTCGGCAGATTCCTCCCCCTGGAGCCATCGTATTGTGGCCCTAGACACATAAGGCCCGCAAATAGAAGCCTGCAAGGCCAAAGCCGTAGCTTCAAATGCTTGTCTCAAAATAGTCTCCAGCTTCCGATCCTGCACGTCTTTCAAGGTCACACTCCCCTCCACCGGGATAGTGGTCTTTTTCGTCACCGCCGAGACTAGCGCATCTACCTTAGGCATTTTCATCAGCTCCTTCTCCTCCTGCGAAATTGGATAGAGTCGCCCCATAGAGCGTCCACTGCACAGGGTAGCCTCCGGACATTCCCATTCGGAATCTGTCATCTGCTTGATGACCCTATGGACCGGAAAACAGGCTTGCTCCGCCTTAAACCCCTGGAGCAGAGGATCTTCCAGCGGTTCCTCCTGAGAGGCTGCTAAGGGAATGTTCAGTGCTGCTAGCGAGTGAGCGATAAGCGCTCCCAATTCCTCCCTACAGAAGACTCTGAACATTCCTCCCCCAAAGGAGTCTCTCCTTCCTCCAGCTCCATTGTACAGCAATCCTTACCGAAATCTGACAGAAGCTCTCCCTCTTCTGCCCTACTGAACTCCGGGGCCTGCTGCGCTTGTGGAGTGAACCAGTCGGACCCAGCCTCAAGTCCTGCTCCCTTGCGAGAACCCCCTTCTCCGGGATCCTCCCGCGCTTTTCTCCTGGCTCCGAAACCATCGGAAGGTCCGGAGATGGACCCTGACTACGACCCTGCCCCTTCTTTATGCATAGCCAATATAAATTCCTAAATTTGGCAGCTGTTCGCCGGATTCCGGCTGCAGCGCAGACTGCGTTGCCGCTGGTTTCTTGGCCTTATTGTTTGTCTTAGCCTGCTTTTTGCTATGCGCGGGCGGAGCAGATGGTGCCTGCAAGATGGCCACCGTTCCCGCCTTTTTCGCGCTCTCCAAACCAGCGCCATCTCTGGAGGTAGATTTCCCCTCCATTAACTGCACCACTCGCTACACCCACAGTTCCTCACACCGGACCGGCACCCCCCGGCGAAAAACAGTCCCCGGCAGCTCCCACGCTGTATCTGTGTCAGCGAGCTTTCCCGCTGACGCAAGACGGACCCCCCTCTGCTGACCAGCTCCCCTGCCGCCACTGCGGCCAACGGAAGCGGCCTAGGAGGATCCCTTACCTCGGGGCTATGCTGGTGGCTTCAATCAGCTGTCCGTTGCTAGCGGTGCTGATCAGATTGCCTGGAGATGAGTTCTGGGGCTCCCAGACACACTTTCCCGTGACAGCGGAGCCAGTTGCACTCCTTCCATGAGGCAGGCTCTGCCTCTGCTGTCCCTTCAAATCAGCCTTACTCCTGAAAGCAAAATAGCCCTGATCTGGGCAATTTATCCTGCTAGGGTAATCCAGCCCCTTGCCGATTCGCAGTTTTTTCAATCAGGTAAGAGTACTTTTTATCTTCCACTCTGTATCCAATTTATTTATCTAACTCTTTCCCGGGAGCCTAACCAACTATGGTCCGTCCTAGCTGCTGAGGACTGAAAGACTGAGCCGGGAGCGTTAGGGGGAGTCATATAGAGGAGTGTCAAGACTCTATGGTTTTTCAGTCCTCAGCTGCTGGAGGAGGCTGACTACCCTGATGTTCTGGACTGGCCTGGAGGGATGAAAAGGAATGTGTTTTGTTTTGTTTTTTTAATAAAAGGTGTCAAAGAAATGGCTGCTCATCTGTCTATGTGCAAAACAACTTTCTGAAAATGTAACAGAAGAGGAGAAAATGTGGTATGGGGGGGGGGGGAGGAACAGTTCAAAAACACAGCAGATCAGACTGGGGTTCCTGAGAAAAAATTCCCTTAATATATCACCCAAAGCATTTCTATGGGGAGAGGCAATTCCAGCATATGTAGCACAGAAATAATGACGCATGGTGTTTAGGATTTCAAAACCTAACCCTCTTTTCTTTCATTCATTGCCTTATTTATTTATATATATTATATGCATTGTCTGCTTCAAGCAGGCAGGTAAAATGTTCACGAAATTAATGAAAAGGGAACTGCTGGCATACTTTTCAAAGAAATTCTAAAAATTTTTATCCACAGTTAGCTATTTCCTGAGTTCTGAATTAATCAATACTAACACAGCCTTCCTATTATATCTCATTTGGGGCATACCTAAAGATCTCAATATGCACACTAGAAGAAAGGGAGAAGGTAAATATAACAGATATTTACATGCCTCCATGCATAAACTCACAGGAGGCCTGCCTTTTCAATTTAAAGGAAGCTTTGGAATGACAAGGCAAAAGATGAAGGTGAAAGGGGATAGATTCACTAAGGAAGAAAGGATTGTAGAGTTTAGTAGTTGGTATGTATAGATGGGCAGACTGGAAAGGCCGTATAGTCTATCTGCTGTCATTTTCTCTGTTATGTGGATTGGGAACTCTTTAAAAGAAAAAACAGTAGGGCTAAAAGGTCAATTTTCTCAAAAGGAGAAAAAGGTGAATAGAGTGCCCCAAAAATCTATACTGGGCCCACTGCTTTCCAACATATCTATAACCAACTTGGAAATGGAACTGTTCAAAGATGTTAAATCACAAGAAAGTTGTGAGAAATTGCAAGATAATCTTGAGAAACAGAGATGGTTTCCAAATGGCAGGAGAAATTTAATGTGGACAAGCGTCAAGTTATACATGTAGTAGAAAAGAACAAGCCAACCTATAGCTACATGATACAAAGTTCCACATTAGCAGCCATCATACAGGAAAAGATTTAGGTGTCATCATGAATAATATGTTGAAATCCTCTGCTCAGTGTGCCGTGGTGGCCAAGAAAGCCAATTGAATGCTAGTTAATATAGAGAAAGGAATGGTAAAAAAAAAAAAAAAGAACAAACAGAATCTCATGCTGCCTCTTTAAATCACTCCACAATGTGACCATACCTCGAGTACTGAGGGCAATTCTGGTCACCACATTTTAAAAAAAAAATGATATAGAAGAATTAGAAAGGTACAGAGGTTATCAATCAAACTGATAAAGGGGATGCAACCATACCCTTATCAAGAAAGGCCGAAGAAGATGGGCCATTTCAACTTGGAGATGAGATGGCTAAGGGGAGATACAATGCCATATCTCTTCAGTCTGCTAACCAGCTCAGCAGAATACAACTCTAAGGGGAAGAGGGACTTTTTCTGCTTGTCCATGGAGAAAATGAGGTTACTTACCTGTATCAGGTGTTCTCTGGACAGCAGGATAAGTCCTTATGTACGGGATTCTCTAGCTACTGGCTGCCTCAAAAAGGGGTAAATAGCATCACATCTGGCGATACTGACAGAACAGCTCTCTTTTGAGCAGCAGGCCTTTACCCAAGCAGAACCAGAATGAGGCAGCACAGAACAAAAGAAAAAAAAATGAGCCTAGGGAAATGAAGTTATATTCTAATCCCTGAACAGATTTTTTAGTACAGTCTGGTGCGATCTGTTTTTGCTTCAGGAGTCTCTTTCCAAAAAGAGCAGTATGATGCAAATGTGTGGACTATGCCCCAAGATAAAGCTTTGCAAGTCTTTTCCATGGAGGCTGAGTTCAAGTTGACAACAGTCAGTCATGATTCGGAAGCTGTAAACTGTGACAGGATCCTCAAGCTTCAGTACTGTCTGAGCATAAGGAAAAAAGATACAATCTGCTAGCCAAATCGAAAGACAGACTCCAACCTATTGGGGTCAAAAGAAACAAAAAGCTGAATGGACTTTCTATGGGCTTTAATCTGTTTCAAATAGAAGGCCAAGGCTCTTTTGTAGTCCAATGTGTGCAACATGCTCTCCCCTTTGTGGGAAAAAAATGTTAGGACGACTAACTTTTTGAGGTGGAAATCCTTCAACACTTCAGGAAAAAAATTATAGGATGAGTATGCAGAATCACCCTATTGTGGAAAAACTTAGTAAAGGGTGCATCCACTACTAGAGTCTGGAGCTCAGCAACTGTGTGCTGATGTGACTGCCACCAAAAACAAGGCCTTCCAGATGAAATGCTTCAGTACCCAGGTATGTAGTGGCTCGAAATGAGCCTTCGTCAGTAAAGTCAAAGCCACATTGAGATTCTAAGACACTGCGGGAGCTTTAGGGGAGGCTTTGTAAGATGCAAGCCTCTCATGAAGCAGTATGGCTAAGAGGGTGATCAGAGGACTTTACATTACTGTTGTGAAGTGCAGTAAGTTAAAATAGAGTGTGACCTAAAAATGTCACAGAGGTTAAGAAGCCATTTAGGATAAAGGTGCTCAGCAACATGACTTTGAAATAAAAAACTTTCAGCCTCAACAGCTCTATTGTGTATTTGTCTGTGCTCCAGCAAAGCACTCTGGTCTTGCTGGTGCACCTGCAATGCCAGAAATGTCAAAAGGGAAGAGCAGGTGGGAGGAACCTAGATATGGCATGTGGTGTACCCACTGCATTAGCCTCAGCAGCTAGTCTGAACAGGGGTTTGGGTGCCTCTGTGGAGATCAGGCATGACTAGGTGGCAAGTGGAGATAAATTACTGGCTGGAGCATCGATGTGTGGAGAACTGGATCCCTTGTTGCTACTGCCACTAAAAAATCTATCAGGGAAGAGGAAATCGTCCTTAAGATTGGAGGCATTAACCCTGGAGGCTATTTGGATTGCAGTAACCACACTGGAAGAGTCTATGAGTAGTAGTTACATTGAGGACTTTGTGACCTTGCTCATGGAGAATCACTATGGGATTCAGGAGCAGCCATAAACATATTAGTCTTGGTAAGCAGTTCAGGGGATTGGTTCAGCAGGTAGTGGAACTTCAAATGGACATGGTAGTGGCTCTTGAAAAGTTGTTAACCAGCCATGCCAGGCTCGAAATACTTGAAAATCAAAAAGCGGTAAAATTTAAGATTGCTAAGCCTCTCTCGATCTGTGGCTATTCCTCCTTTGGAGATATAGTAGTAGCATTGCTTGGAAAATTTGAAAATATCTGCTATTGCAATTACCTGAGGCTTTTAAATGCCTGGGAAAAGCAAAAAGAGCCAGCAGCTTTCACTGGAAAAAGGGCCTTGGTTTTTAGTCATCTCAATTTATTTCAGTTTTTGGGATAGTCTATGTAGGAGAAAGGGACAACTTTGACTCTTGTTGTTTTGGGTATTAGAACGAGACCAGCATTGGATATTGAGACTCTTGCCAGAAGGATGGTAGTCTGCACACACACAGATATATATATATATATATATATATATATATATATATAGGTAAGCATATATGGGTATTCTCAGATGTATGTAGGGTACTCAGACAAGAAGTGTTTTTGCTGTGCATCTGAAGTTAATTTCTGGAGCAAAGAGTTTCTTCATTTTCCTGTTAAGTGGCTACTTAAATTTGTTAAAGAAAGATTTTTGTTGCACCTGAACAACTCAGAAATGGTTTGGATGCTGGAGCCTCACCAGGCCATAGAGGGAGCATGTTTAAAAGTCCCCAGATTCAATACAATCAAATATAATTTTATCAACCAGTGTGCCTTTTTTATATTTACTTTATGTAATTTATTTATTTTTAATGCTCCGAGAAGTTTTACAGGTTTGTTGATCTCCCCTACCTTGATACATTTTATAAGAGGTACTCATTGAATGGGAGTGGAGGAATAGCCTAGTGGTTAGAACACTGGCTTGGTAACCAAGCAACCAGGGTTCAATTCCCACTAGCACTCCTTGTGGCCTTGGGCAAGTCACTTAACCCTCCATTGCCTCGGAAGAAAGGCCTGGCAATCTACTTCCAGTGACACTGCCAAGAAAACCCAGGAGCTTCTGGGTCGCCAGGAGTCAGGACTGACTCAAAGGCACACATTGCATTTACTCATTGAATGAGATTTGTATTTATTGATTGATATTTTTCCCCCTCAATGGTACTCTCTTGCTGCAGTAGCAAATATTTTATGTACATTGTATACTTTTACATTATTTTTTAAGGGGATGACATGCAGTATTTATAGTAGAGATTTTATTGTTCATAAAAGATCTGATTTTCTGTCATTTTTTGTAAGCTTCCAGTATATCTGATCATTTCAACTTCAAGAGGATAATTTTATGAACTGCGACGCATTTAACACATTGCCATACACGTACTTGGGACCTACTTTACTTTATAAAATAGGGGTACAGATATTACCTCATTCTACTTGCAACATTTACGACTTCTCTAGTGCATGCATAAATGACTTTGCCTAGATTTTTCAGATATGCACAAGTTGTAGTATTTTATATCTTGCAAGAGTACGTCTGCGCTCTACCCCTGTGCAAGCCCACACTGAAAGTACGCATGATAGGACTTACACAAATACTTACAGATTAGCAACTGCCTAAAACATGTACCCAAGCACCGATTTATTTTGGCAAGCCCTTTAAAACAGGGACTTACATGTGTAAATGGTGTCTCTCTATGCAGCTCCCTTACAAAATCAGCAAAAGTCTTCACTCTGAATTAATCATGGTTATTTGGAGAGCTGCCAGGAGCACTTTTCAGAGCAGAAAAATTAGTCCTACAGTGACTTTTCATTTTTCTGCAGCAAAGGCATTGCTACGTTAAAGTTTTCTCTTTATTCATTAAAATGTATTCTTTTCCTTCTTTTTGCTCCATGTCACATGGATGAATTCAACTGTAAACCAGCTTAAAAAGGGAAGTGCCTTTATGCCTAGGTCCTGTTCTGGATGTCTTATCTCCACTCACAATACCGTTTCTGCAATGTTCCAAATATGTGTTAGGGTGATTTAAATTGCTCACTACAGAAAAATCACAAGAAATAAAAATATGCATTAGGAAACTTGGGTAAAGTTTGTGCTTTGCAGAACTCACCTTCATTCTTCCGAGATTTCACCAGCGTTACCTTGGCAGGTTTTGGAGGTTGACTTGAAGTAACAGATCGCCCGTCTGATCTTGGTGATAAACTTCTCTCTCTGCTTGCACTTCTTTCTCTTGTCCAACTTTTCTCATGCCTCCTGCTGGCACCTGGGCCACTGCGTCCACTTCTCTGATCATGCACCACTTCCTCCTCAAAACTATCTTCTTCATTATCAGATACCGGTTCCGGCCGAGCAACTGGAAGCTGAACTTTCTTTTTCCTTCGAATTGTCTGCAGATAAATTCAATTTAGAAAGAATAATGAAAAGCATGTTAAGTTAAACTGTGTTTCTAAAGCCTTAGCCTAAAAAAAAAATCAAATCACTTTGTAGCAAAAGGAGAATCATTCACAGGCGATTCAGCAAATCACATTGATGTAACACGCACTTTCTTGTATCATATGGCATTTCTAAGACAACTTTACATTTTATGGTTTTAATGTAGCAATGGATTTGAGCAATTATATTCTAAAAGCAGCAGATTAGTAGGGAGTAAAACAGCGACTGCCACACGTAGGATAGTTATCAAATCAGAGTGGACGCAACAAACAGCTTCTCAAAGACATGCATTTCACTACTATTTAAAAAAAATCTTCAGAACCAAGTCATGGCAGAAATCATATTATAATGAAACAAAATATAGTTTTTTTAAACACTGTTAATAGGACCCAAATTATAGTGACTTCTTAGGCCTTCAATCAGTCAAGGAAAGATAATTCCATGGTTTAACAAATACTTTGACCCTTATAACTTCTCAGCATATAACTATTGCTCTGTCAATTTTCACCACCCATTGGCTGCTTTAAACAGCTGTCTGAACATTTGAAAATGAAGATTATTCACTCTTACAAAGCAGAGCAAAGCTATTACAAAAATCTCTCCAAACGCTTCTAACTAGTAATTTCAACTATCAAAAACACTGTTTAGAAATGAAAGTTGCATGGAATTGTTGAAGTCAAAGTAAGGTTGTGAAAACTAAGATAAATCTGACAAAACTGTCCAAAAATAGGCCAGATCTGCACAACAAAATACATAGATCACAGCAAATGACCTGCTGATACAGTATAGCAGACACTGGAGTAATTATCCAAAAATCCCAGGACAGCGTTATTTAAACAATGATCTGCACGTCACAGCTGTCAAAAGGAAACTTTTGCTGTGATCTCAAAAATCATTGTCTGTAGTAGCCAAAGAAAACCTTTAAACTCCTGAAACATTTTGGAACAAATATGTTTCAAACTGATGAAACAAAAATTGAACTATAACTACAGTCATATAAGATACTGTACATTTGGGGAAAGTGTAAAACATTTGAAGAGTGAGAAAACCTTGCCAAACAAAGCTTGTTGTGGATACTTTATGCTCTTGGGTTGTGTGACAGCCAGTGGCATAGGGATTATTATGTAGGTGGAAGGAAAGATGGATACAACTAAATAGCAACATATCCTAGAATCTAATGTCCCACAATCAGTGAAAAAATGAAAGCTGTAGAGAGGATGGACATTTCAGCAAGTCAAATGATCTGAAATATACTTCAAAATCAACCATGAAGTAATTACAAGAAAGAAAGATGAAGGTTTTAGAATGGACTTTAGTCTTTAGACATAAACTGCTAAAAATCTGAGGGGAGATCTCAAACATACAGCTCATGCAAGAGGTTCCAAGATTATTTCTGAGTTAGAAGTGTTTTGTAAGGAAAAAGAAAAAAAATATTTTATTTTATTTTATTTATTTAATGCTTTTATATACCGCGCTCTTTAAAATCAGTGAGGTTTACAGATAACATTTTGTATAGAGCAGGGAGAGCCTGTTTTGCACTTACATTGAACGGGTAATGCAACTTGGATTTAGAATTTAGGATCTAAGGGTCTCTAACATAAAATCTAAAAAATAGAAAGGCTCTTAACAGCTTCCAAATGTTTCCTGTAGCCAGCTATTTCCACCAGAAGAGGTGTTACAAAGTACTGACTGAAAGTGTGTCCAAACCTTTGTACCTGTCATATTTATTGGGGGGGTTTTGGTGATGTTTTTTTAATTTGAATCTGTTAAACTGCAAATAGTAATTATGCATTACAGCTTGAAGAATCATGTGTCAGCTTCAGTTCACTTAAGAATTCACCAAAACATGCAAGTTGAAAGGGGGGGGGGGGAAGGGAACCTATACTTTTGAAGGCAATTCAATTTACCTGAATTTAGGATCTAAGGGTCTCACTTAACATATTAAGTTAGCACATAGCACCGTTTGAAAATAACAGGGCTTATGTTATTTAACACAGCATTAAATCATATTAATGCACATTAGTAAATGAGGCTATACAAATTTTATGCATGAGGCAACGGAGGGCGACGTGATGTGCCCAAGGTCACAAATCATCAGTGCAGAAAGTAGAATTTGAATCCTGGCATCCCTGATCCTCAGCTTGCTACTCTGACTCGACAGGGTCAGCAGGGAGTTAAATGTACTTCAGGACAGGTCAATCTGAACTTAGTTGGCTGGGCATTTGTCTCTGCTCTTCCAGAAGGAGATGTGTTCCTGGTCCCTGTCATCTTGGTTGAATGAGAGCTTTATTCCCGTGTCTCCTAGTTTTTGTTGAATGGGTATGTATCTTTTTGTGTCTCTTGCCTTTGGGTGTGTCTTGTCCTGATTGACCCTGTTGGGGTTTATCTGCCCATTCTTTGTGATGGTTCAGTGCTCTGTCATTATCCATGTTCTTGAGGTGTGCAGGCAATGGAATGAAAGCACATCTGTGCCCTCTGCTCTTGGGCCTTAGAAACCAGCCTGGCCTTGTTCCCGGTATGAATTTTTGTTTTGGACATTTGCAAGTGAGTGCTGTCTTATCTTATCTGTTGCATTATAAGGCTAGTGCCATTAAAGGTGCCTTTACACTGCACTGTGGAACTTCATCCTATTATATATCTTCAAGGGAACCCCTTCCCACTGGCTGCCTACATCTCAGCCTGGGATCCATAGATATAACTGCAGAAAAGCCAGACTATTCCATGGGCAAGGGTTCTAAATGTGTGTGTGTTTTTTTGAGGTTTTGGGGTTTTTGTTGGGTTTTTTTATATATATTTTCACTCATTGGGCTGGAGAGACTGTGGAAGCAGCATTCACAGTTCCTGCAGGGTAAGTCATCACACTACAGTGACTCTTAATGAGTAGAATTCAGATAACACCATCTAAGAGCTGCAAAGGGAAAAGAGGTCTGTGGATCCACACCAAGAGCTGTTTCTCAAGCTACAATAGAGATAGAGAGGGAGGGAGGCATGACCTAAATCAGGGACAATCTCAATGACAAATGAAGACCCACAGCGCCTTCCCTACTCCCTCCCACATCATGCCCTGTCAAAATGGTAGTCACTAGAAATAGGATGGGCTGGAAGCTCAAAATAAAGAACATGTCCAAAAAATGAATTCTTTATTAAAACAATTTACATTTAAATTTACAGATTTATATCCCACTTTTTCTAACAGGAAGAGGTATAGAGCAGATTAAAAATTGTTTCAGGTTTTACATTCAGGTACAGTGGGTGTTTTTCTATCACTTGGAGGGCTTACAAGAAGGGGCAGTGCAAAGAAGCTGCTTAATCTTGATGAGGAACTAGAAGTATCCATCTACCTGCAGTGAAAGAAAGGAGAAATTTGGTCTTATCTGCTAATTTTCTTCCTTTGAGTCCAGACCAGTCCACAATGCATGGGTTGTGCCTGTCAACCAGCAGATGGAGACAGACTTAAGAACAGAGTGCCTCATCCTATAAGACACTGCTCCTCGATATATTTGTAACAAAGCAATAGTAAAAACAACCTCTTGTAAACCTCCCCCACAGAAGGAAAGGATTGGAAAAGAAAAATATACCTGAATCCAACACTGCACATGCAAGAATCTCAGAAGAGATACCAGCACCTTCTAAAAAGGATTAGGTAGCAAAACAAAAGTATTCAGAGTGGGTCTCCGGATTAGTCTGGTTAGACTCAAAGAAAGAAAATTAGCAGGTAAGACCAAAACGTCTTCTTCCTTTTTGTCCACCAGACCAGTCCAGAACATACGGAATATAACAAAACAATCCTTATATTGGGAGCGATAAATCCACCCCTGCTCTAAACATCCTGACCCCAAAGGCTGCAATTTACTGGGCCAGAACTAGCCTATAGTGCCTAGAAAGTATAGTTACTCACCTGTAACAGGTGATCTCCGGGAACAGCAGGAATTTAGTCTTCACATAGGGGTATCGTCGGTACCGACGGAGCCTGCGCGGGAATGCTCCCCAGCGTCCAATTAGAAAGCTTTTGGGGGCATCCCACAGTGCCTGCGTGCTGCCTTCCCGCCTTTCCCAACTGCCTCTCTCCAGTTGAGTTTAAAGCTGAGACAAAGAGAGAGAGGGAAAGAGAAAGAGATAGAGAGATACAACTCCTAGGGGAGATGGATGGGTTGTGAAGACTAAATTCCTGCTGTTCCCGGAGATCACCTGTTACAGGTGAGTAACTATGCTATCTCCAGGAACAAGCAGGAATGTAGTCTTCACATATGGGGACTCCCTAGCTTTAGATGCCAGGGAGAGACCCCAGAAGTTGTGTGTCCCTGAGAAAGGACTCCACTTCCCCCCATGCATCTCTGGCATCCTACCACGGATGGTGGGTAGGAGTTGATTAGGTATGGAACAGGTGTTGGAGAACAGCCTGACCAAAAAAGGCATCCCGGCGGGAGTCCATGTCCAAACAGTAATGGGCTGTGAAGGTATGAACCGACGCCCAGGTGGCTGCTCAACAGATGTCGTCGACAGACACAGAGTGCAGATGAGCCATTGAAGCTGCCATGGCTCTCACATTGTGAGCTGTGACATGGCCCTCCAGAGGAAGATTCTTACTCTGATAGGCAAAGGAAATACACTGAGCAATCCAGTTAGACAGTGTTCTCTTGGAGACTGGAAGTCCCAAATGAGAAGGATCAAAAACAAAGAGTTAGAGTAGTTACTCACCTGTAACAGGTGTTCTCCAGGAGCAGCAGGAATCAGTCCTCACATATGGGTGACGTCAGCGCCGATGGAGCCCCCGTGCGGAGCATTTCCCCAGCTTTCTAAGAAAGCCTTTGGGAATGCAGCACGCATGCGCGGTCCCCTTCCCGCCCAAGGGTGCCATCTTGCTCAGTCTGATAACATAGCTAAAAGACAGCAAAAATAGCAAAAATTAAAGACTGCAACTCCAAGGGGAGGAGGGAGGGTTGTGAGGACTGATTCCTGCTGCTCCTGGAGAACACCTGTTACAGGTGAGTAACTACTCCTTCTCCAGGACCAAGCAGGAAGTCAGTCCTCACATATGGTACTCCCCAGCTTAGGGCTACCGGAGACCACAAACTGAAACAATGAGCTCCCTCTAGAGCCTCAGCATGCAAGAACAGAATCTTCTCTGATAACACCCCCGAACAGTAGCCCAACATCAGGGCCGGAGGGTAGGAGTTGCCTAAACCCCAAAGAGATTATGGAGTACCGCCTGCCCGAAAGCACTGTCCCTGCGGGACTCCCTCTCAAGGCAGTAGTGGGCCGCAAAAGTCTGGCTTGAACACCAAGTAGCGGCCCGGCAGATGTCTGCCAACGGAACAGAGCGGAGATGAGCCACTGACGCAGCCTTCGCCCTGACACGATGAGCCATAACTCGACCCTCTAACGAGAGGCCGGCTGCCCTGTAAGCCCAGGCGATACAGTCAGCTACCCATATGGACAAAGTACGCTTAGAGACAGCCAACCCCAACTTATTTGGGTCAAAAGAAACGAAGAGCTGAACAGCCCTTCGGTGCTCCCGTGTACGGTCAAGATAGAAGGGTAACGCCCTCCTACAGTCCAGGGTATGCAAGACCATCTCAGCCCAGCTGGCATGCGGCCTGGGAAAGAAAGTCAGAAGAACCACCTCTTGGTTGAGGTGGAAAGAGGAGACAATCTTAGGCAGGAATTAAGGTGAGTCCGTAAGACTGCCCTGTTCCTATAGAACTTAGTATATGGAGCATCTGATACTAGGGCCTGAAACTCACTCACTCGTCTAGCCGAGGTAAGGGCTACCAGGAACAACGCTTTCCAGGAGAGAAAACATAGGGGGCAGGTAGCCATAGGTTCAAAAGGTGGACAAGTAAGCCGTTGCAAGACCACATTCAAATCCCACTGAGGGGCAGGTGGACGCACTGGAGGCTTAAGCAAAATCAGGCCTCTGAGGAAACGAGCCACCAATGGATGGCTTGAGAGAGACTGTCCCTCCACTGAGGAGTGGTGTGCTGAAAGAGCACCAAGATGAACTCTTACAGAATTTGACTTAAGGCCTAGGTTGGACAGGTGAAGCAAATATTGCAGCACCACTGGTACCAAGCATGAAAAAGGATCCTCGTTGTGTTGAGCACACCAGGTAGAGAATCTACGCCACTTAAGGGCATACGACTTTGTGGACTGCCTCCTTGAGGCCAAGACCACGTCCTCCACTTCCCTAGGCAGCAGTAAGGGCGCTAGAACTACCCTTTCAGCAGCCAGGGCATCAATTGGAGGGACTGGAGATTGGGGTGTAAGAGAGATCCCTGCTCCTGAGACAGGAGATCGGGTTGTATCCCCAGAGGAAGAGGAGTGTCCACCGCAAGTTGCAACAGAAGTGGAAACCCCGGTTGCCTCGGCCATCTGGGGGCCACCAGAATCATCGAGGCCCCGTCCCAAAGCACCTTGAACAGTGTCCTGAGTACTAGAGGCGTGGGAGGAAACGCATATAGGAGGCCCGTGGACCATGGAATCTGAGGGGATGCGGTTGTCTGGAACAGAACCTTGGAAGTTGGTGGTTCAGAGGACTGGCAAAGAGGTCTATGGTTGGTAGGCCCCATCTCAGAAAAATCTGCTGAACCACTAAGGGATTCAACCGCCATTCGTGCGGCTGAAAGATCCTGCTCAGCCTGTCCGCCAGGTAATTTTCCTGACCTGGGAGATAGACTGCTTTGAGAAGGATGCCATGATCGACTGCCCAGGAGCACAGTCTCTGTGCCTCCTGACATAGAAGGCGGGACCCTGTGCCCCCTTGTTTGTTCACGTAGAACACAGCAACTTGATTGTCCGTCTGGACCAACACAGACTGGTGAGAAATGAGATGGGAGAAGGTTCTGAGGGCTAAGCGGATAGCTCTCAGTTCCAAGAGATTGATCTGTTGTGCGGCCTCCCAAGGGGTCCAGAGACCTTCAGTACATGCCCCTTGGCAATGTGCACCCCAACCCTGAAGAGAGAATTGGTTGTCAGCACTTGAGAGTGTGGAGGTGTCTGAAAAAACACCCCTTGCACCAGATTTGGAAGATGAAGCCACCATTGCAGAGAAGAGGCTAGTCGCGTGGACACTCTCACTTTGTCCGCAAGGTTTCCCGTGGCTTGGTGCCACTGAGTCCTGAGGCCCCACTGAGCTGGCCTCATGTGCAGACGGGCATTTGGGGTTACATGGACCGTGGAAGCCATATGGCCTAGCAGCCTCAGGAATTGCCTGGCGGAAACCAGAGAATTGCTGTGGAACTGCCTGGTGAGATCCATCAACCTGTGGGCCCTGTCCACGGGTAAAAAGGCTTTCGCCTGAAGGGTGTCCAGCCTTGCTCCTATGAACTCCATGTTCTGTGAAGGGTGCAAAGTGGACTTTGCGAAGTTTATAACAAATCCCAAGTGCTGAAGTAGAGCTACAGTGCAAAGGGCGGCTTGACTGGCCTCCTGTGAAGACTGGCCCCTTATGAGCCAGTCGTCCAGGTATGGAAACACAAAGAGGCCTTGCAGCCTCAGGTAGGCTGCCACCACCGCCAGGCACTTTATGAACACCCTGGGGGCTGAGGTTAGGCCAAAAGGCAGCACTCTGTACTGATAGTGGTTTCCTCCCACGACAAACCTGAGATATTGTCTGTGGTCTGGATGAATGAGGATGTGAGTATACGCATCCTTTAGATCTAAGGAGCATAGCTAGTCTCCCTGCTGGAGGTAGGGCAGCAGAATTCCAAAAGTGAGCATCTTGAACTTTTCCCTCTCCAAGAACTTGTTGAGGTTTCGCAAGTCTAGGATGGGTCTGAGGCCTCCTGTTCTTTTTGGTACAGGGAAGTACCTGGAATAGAAGCCTTGACCTCTCAGGTGGTGGGGCACCGGTACCACAGCCTGTTCCTGTACCAGACTTGCCAACTCCTGTAGGAGTAGGAGGGGGTACCTGGTGAAAGTGGAGAAGATAGCCCCTCTGGACTATATGGAGCACCCAGGTATCCCCTGTGACGGCTGACCACCTGTGGGCAAACAGGGCCAGCCAGCCTCCTGTGCTGATGTGGGCCAGCTGAGGAGGAGAGGCTATGCCACTGGAGTCAAAATCCCCCTCCCTGCTGTGCAGGAGCCGGTGTTGGTGGCTTGGGGGCTTTCTGCCTACGGGGTCCATGGATCCTGCCCCTTGGCCTGCTGACCCTGCTGGGGAGCTGCAAAGGCCTGATAATGAGGGTATTGTTTATAGGCAGATGACTTCCTCGGGTAAAAGGTCTTTTTTCCCGAGCCTTTCTTCTGAGAAGGGGCAGAGGTTTTTCTGGACAGCCTAGTCCGGGTCAGAGTCTCGGTCTCGAGTTCTGCAGCCTTTTCAGCCATGGGCTTGCCAAAGAGGTTTTCACCTCGGCAGGGGACATCGACCAACTTGTCCTGTACCCATGGCTCGAGGTCCGATGACTGTAGCCAGGCCTGTCGGCAGGCACCGATGCCGGCCACGGCTACCCGGGCCGAAGCCTCAAAGCCATCATAGGCTGCTCGAGAGATAAACTTCGAGCACTCCCAAATACCCGTGGACAGGGCATTGAACCTCTGCAAAGGTTCCTCGGAGAGACCAGCAGAGAACCCAGCAATCTCCTTAGCCAGGTCTCGAAGGTACATGCCCATGTACAGCTGGTAGGTCTGGACAAGGCAAGCAAGCATAGAGCCCTAGAAGCACTTCTTACCGAGGGCATCCAGGTTCCGGGCCTCCTGGCCGGGAGGCACAGAGGAGTGCATCTTCTGACTTTTCAGACGATGCATGGCCGATTCCACAACCATGGAGTGGTGTGGTAATTGTGCCTTCTGGAACCCGGGGCTCTTGCGGACTCGATAGATGGAATCGACCCGCTTGCTCAAAACCGGCATTGAGGCCTGCGCCTCCCACATGCGGAAGAGCAACCGTTCCAGCATTGGAGGAAAAGGTACAGTAAAGGCCTCCTTTGGGGGAGAGTCATACTGGAGGGCCTCGAGCTCCTTGGCTCGAGGCTCCTCCTCGGGATCCGCGGGGAATGCCAAGGTCTTGGCCATATCCCGCACTTAGTCCGAAAACCGGGTATCCTCTGATGGGGATCGTCTCCGAGGTTCGGACTCTGGTGAGTCCGATGGGACACACAGAGTCCGAAAGGTGTCGGGTGACTCCTCATCCTCCGTCTCCCAGCTGGACTCCTCGGAAGAGGAATCGAGCGTCTCCGGTCGGGCAGGCACCGATGCCATCCACCCTGATGCCGAGGGTACCAGCGTCGACGACCTCGGTCCCGAACAGGAGGCCGAGGGAGACCTTGGACGAGGATCGACTCGAGCGCGCATGGACTCGAGAATTGGCTCAGCCTCCGGGGTCGACTTGGACGTCAATGTCCCGGTGGTCAGGGCAGATGCACCAGTGAGACCGGCGATCAGTGCCCACTGCTGTTCCATGAAGGCAGCCAAGCTGCTCTCCAAGACCATCAACCTGAGTCCAAGCTCAGGAGACTCAGCAGCCCCAACTCGGGCCCCGATGTCAGCTCCCCTGGAGGAGAGTCCACGAGGACTACAGTACTCACGTGACCAGGGGACTCCATCTCGATACGAGGTTGTTTTGCAGGCCTATCTGACTCCGAAGACCCGGGACGGCGCTTGGGGCTATGCGACTTGGCCCTCGAGGAACCGTGTGTCCACCGACGACGCCCTCGCGGGTTTTTTCTTCTTGCGATGCTCCCGCGAGGGAGACCCCCTCTCAGAGAAACCTCGGCGCTGCTCGGGGCCGGAGTCCCGAGAAGTCGAGGCCTCTGATGAAGTCCAGGCCCGTCCGGACGCGGAGTCAGAGAAGATTCTTTCCTTTTGGTGCTGCCGACTCAACGCCTTCGGAGGACATCTTCCCACACGGACCACAGATCGGGTCATGATCGGGTCCAAGGCAGTGGAGGCAGCAGTCATGTGTGTCGGTGAGAGACATAAGTTTCTTACACCAATCACACTTTTTAAACCCGCTGGCAGCCATCGGGGGAAAAAGGGCCCCTGCGAGGTCAGAAGACAGGGCTGCCAGTGAAAAAAGAAAATGGCACGAACGCTAGTCACTAAGGACAAAAACCAAAAAAATAAGATCGGGCTCGATACCGATGTATTAGGCCCAGAAAGGAAAGGGATCCGGCGTCGAACCGAAGAACTGGGTCAAAACCAGAATAAAATCTACTTTTTCCTCGGGTGAAAACGAACCACATCCGTCGGGCTCCGCGGAAAAAAGAAGACTGAGCAAGATGACACCCTTGGGCGGGAAGGGGACCGCGCATGCGCGCTGCATTCCCAAAGGCTTTCTTAGAAAGCTGGGGAAATGCTCCGCACGGGGGCTCCATCAGTGCCGACGTCACCCATATGTGAGGACTGACTTCCTGCTTGGTCCTGGAGAAGAGAGGACTTTCTATGTTGCTGTGTTCTTTGTAAGTAAAAGGCTAAAGCTCTTTTACAGTCCAAAGTATGAAGATTCCTTTCTGCATTTGATGCATGAGGCCTTGGAAAAAACACAGGCAGGTAGACCGCTTGGTTTAGATGAAAAGGCGAGACCACCTTTGGCATAAAGTGTGGATGAGTCCTAAGGACTACCTTGTCATGATGGAACCTTGTATAAGGTGGATCAGCCACTAGTGCCTGCAACTCACTGATGCGACGTGCTGATGTGATTGCAATGAGAAAAATAACCTTCCAAGAAAGGAATTTCAATGAGGTAGTAGCTAAGGGTTCGAAAGGTGGATTCATGAGCTGACCAAGAACCAGGTTTAAGTCCCATGCCACTGGTGGTGGCCTAATGGGAGGCTTAGTTAGAAGAAGGCCTCTCATAAATCTTGCTATAAGAGGATGGGCGGAAATAGGTTGTCCATTTTGAGGCTTGAAAGAAGCTGCAATAGCACTCAAATGGACTCTTACTGAGTAAGTCTTAAGTCCTGCATTGGATAAATGAAGGAGATACTCCAGTAATGATTCCAGAGGTATCGCAAGGGAGTTAAGACCCTTCTGCGAACACCATATGGTAAACCTTTTCCACTTGAAAGCATAAGAGCGTCTTGTGGAAGGCTTCCTGGAAGCATAAAGGATATCCTTTACTTGCCGAGGGAGGTTAAGATCATGGAGATCTAGGCCTTCAGCAATCAAGCCCTGAGATGCAGAGACTGGGGATTGGGATGCCATAACATTCTGTCCTCCTCGGACAGGAGATCTGGAGCAGACCCTAATGCCAGAGAGGGAGCTTGAGAGAGATGTAGAAGAAGAGGGTACCACACTTGCCGTGGCCAATGTGGCGCTATGAGGATCATACAGCCTCTGTCTCTCTGAAGCTTGAACAGGGCTTTGGGAATTAGGGGAATGGGTGGAAAGGCATAAAGGAAGTCTTGACCCCAGTGAAGGAGGAAAGCATCCCTGGCCTGAGAGCCCTGAGCCGAAATTCTGGAACAGAACCGGGGAAGTTTGGCATTCAACAGACTTGCAAAGAGGTCTATGTCCGGGGTTCCCCAAATTTGAAAAATCTTGGTCACCTGGTCTGCATTCAGAGACCATTCGTGTGGAAGCAGAACTCGACTGAGTCTGTCTGCCCAAGAGTTTTGTATGCCTGGAAGATACACTGCCAGGAGATGAATCTGATGCTCTCTGGCGAGGGCCCATAGTCGCAAAGCTTCGTTGCAAAGCGACAGAGAGCCTGTTCCCCCCTGCTTGTTCACATAGAACATGGCTACTTGATTGTCTGTGTGAATGCGGACTGGCTTGTAACTGAGTAGGGTGTGGAACACTCGAAGAGCAAAGAAGATTGCTCTGAGCTCTAAGAGATTGATATGTAGATGAGTCTCCTGTGGAGTCCAAGTGCCTTGGGTGGAGAGGTCTTGCAGATGAGCTCCCCAACCCATTGGAGAAGCATCTGTTGTGAGAGTTGCCTGGGGTAAAGGTTGTTGAAATGTGGACCCCAACAACAGGTTTTGAGTAGACTGCCATCACTGGAGGTACAAAATAAGGCGATTTGTGTTTGCTATTTTGTCTGACAGGCACCCTGATGCCTGGGTCCATTGAGTGGATAAAGTCCACTGGGCTGCTCTCATATGGAGGCAAGCATAGGGAACCACATGCACGGTAGATGCCATGTGGCCTAGTAGTTGTAACATTTCTCGAGCAGTGAGATGAGGTTTTAGCACTGCTTGAGAAGCTAACTGCACCATGCGAAGGCAACGGGTCTGAAGAAGATAGGCCCTTGCCCTTCTGGTATCCAGAAAAGCTCCTATGAACTCTAGAGACTGAGTGGGAGTTAGACTGGATTTTGGGATGTTTATGACCAGACCCAAATACTGAAGGATACGCATTGTGCAAGATAGAGAAATCCTGGCCTCTGACTCTGAAGGGGCTCAAATGAGCCAGTCGTCTAAGTAAGGGAAGACGAATATTCCTAGAGTGAGAAGAAATGCCGCTACCACAGCCATGCATTTCGTAAACACCCTTGGTGCTGAGGCCAGGCCAAAAGGAAGCACCCTGTACTGGTAGTGCTTTCCTTGAAAAAGGAACCGAAGGAACTTTCTGTGAGTTGGATGGATGAGAACATGAGTGTACGCATCCTTGAGATCTAGAGAACACAGCCAATCCTGACTCTGAAGGTATGGCAGCAGAGTTCCCAGAGAAATCATCTTGAATTTCTCCTTGAACAGGAATTTGTTCAATTCTCTGAAGTCTAAAATAGGTCTGTGTCCCCCTGTTTTCTTTGGGATAAGGAAATAGGGGGAGTAAAATCCTGTACCCTGTTGATGAATGGGTACTTCTTCTATTGCCCCTTGGGCAAGAAGCATAGTGACCTCTTGATCTAACAGGTTGATGAGAGACGTCTGAGAATTGAAGTGTCTTACCATTGTGGGAGGGGGCATGCACGAAAAATGAAGCTTGTACCCCTCTTTTATGATGGAAAGTGTCCAATGTTCTGCTGTTTATCTGCCCCCATATGGGGGCAAAGTGACACAACCTTCCTGGAATAGTGGAAGGCTCTGGTCCATTGAGAGTCAGGAAGGCTAAGTTCTCTAGATGAAAGTCAAAGGCCTTGTGGAGGCTGAGACTGCTGAAACGGTTGAGGCTTAGCAGTCTTTGCTTTCCTTTGTTTAGGTGGTTGCTGACTCTTTTGAGCAGATTGACCTGCAGAACGTCCCTGCTGGGAATAAGAGGGATAAAACCTCTTCTTCTTACAGAAGAATGGTTTCTTGAAAGATTTCTTTCTTGCAGGATCAGCTGTGGCTTTGGATAATCTATCCAAAGTAGAGTTGTCAGCATCTAATTCATTGGCTTTCTCTTGCCAATTCTTGCCAAATAGATTCTCACCTGTACAAGGAATATTGCCCAGTTTGTCCTGCACCCAGAGCTCCACATCGGATGCCTAGAGCCAGGCAATTCTACGTGCACCTATGGCAATGGCAGAGGTTCTGCTTATGCACTCAAAACAGTCAAAAGCTGCACGATTGACAAACTTAGAAACATCCTGAGCATTTTTAACCAGTGTAAGAAAATCCTGCCTCTTATCATCAGGAAGAAGAGGGCTCAAAACCTCTAAATCTCCTGTGACTTCTTTAAGGAACATTCCCATATATAAAATATAGGAACTGATCCTGGCAAAAAGCATGGAAGCCTGGAAAGTACGACGTCCAAAGGCATCCAAAGTTCTACACTCACGTCCTGGAGGATTAGAGGCATGCCCTCTTTGCACTCCTGATCCTTCTCATAGCTGATTCCACTACCATAGAGTGGTGAGGAAGCTGAGTCTTCTGGAACCCAGGACAAGGAGGGACTCGATACATGGTATCTAGTCTACGAGAATGAGGAGAGGTGTAAGAGATGTTTCCCACATTCTTAGCATGAGATCATGTAAGATCTCATGGATAGGCAAAGTAGCTGCCTCTTTAGGAGCCTTGGGATACTGTAGAATCTCCAACTCCTTTGCTCTGGGCTCTGTTTCGGGAGCCACAGTAATGGAAAGACCTCGAGCCACCTCCCTGATAAAATCCTGAAAGGAGATATCTTCTGGGGGAGACATCCTACGTTTAGGAGAGGAAGGCTCCTCCAGAAGAAGTATTCCGGTACCGACAGAGCTGTCAGAATCCTCGGACTCCTCCGAGGATTCGAAGTATCTTCTGTCTGGATGCTCCTGAAGAGCCTGAGACCCGTACCGACCAAAGTCGGTACCGGGGGAAATCGGTACCGGTGTGTCGGTACCAGAAGGCATCGCATGACTGGGTGCCCACAAAGTAGGCACCGATGTCGATGGCGATGCTGTCGGTACCAGTGCCGATACCGGTGCCAGAGTCAGTGCCGGTACCGGTTGAACTGTCTGACGTGGTTCCGAGGGTGTCGATGCCGCAAGGAGAGCCGCCAGACTGCGTTCGATAGCCAAGAACCTCTGGTCTATCGACGCTGCCGATGCCAGGGCATCAGTACCGGAGAAAGCAGCCGGTACCCCAGAGCATGGCACCAGTAGTTCTGCCGAGGTTGAGGACTCGAGAACATCCTGAAGCCCCGATAATGCTTTGGAAACCAAAGCCTCCCGCCGGGGCAATTTTGCCGGTACAGAACCCTCAAGGACAATGCCAGAGGCATCTCGATGCTTAGAAGGAGATCTACCCTTTGAGGACCGACCAGACTTATGTTTAGTTACCTGAGATCCATGGGAGGAAGACAAAGCCCTGGAAGAAGTCGATGCCACAGAAGCTGCATTGGAGGGAAAAAGAGTACTGAGCTTAGCAGCTCGGTTTTGTCGACCCCTCTTGGACATCATGGCACAAGCCATACACTCGGAGATGGAGTGGTCAGGACCTAAACATTTAAGACACCACTCATGGGTATCAGTGACGGAGATGGTACCACCACACTTGGTGCACTTTTTGAAACCTGAAGCGGGTTTTTCCATAGTGGAGGAAATTTTGGGTCTAAGGCCCAAAATGGTGCGTGCACCTGGAAAAGAAAAGTTTGGAAATTTTTTTTTTTTTTTAAAGAAAGAAAGAAAGAAGAACCAGCGGTACCAGTATAGCATCGAGGAAGGCAGATGCGACCACAAAAAAGAAGGAGAATAAGGAAAAATTTTCTGCGGTGACAGGAACGACGACCTGCTGGCTCCGCGAAAAACGAAGAACTGGAGAGAGGGAGTTGGGAAAGGCGGGAAGGCAGCACGCATGCGCTGTGGGATGCTCCCAAAAGCTTTCTAATTGGACACTGGGGAGCATTCCCGCGCAGGCTCCATCGGTACCAACGATACCCATATGTGAAGACTACATTCCTGCTTGTTCCTGGCGATAATGGATGCCACTCTGTAGGTCTGCCTGGAGATATTGAATGTGCTGCAGCTCAGAAAGTGGATACACCTCTAGCTGAAAGAACAGAGACTTAGAAGGCACATGATCTCTGAAAACAGGCCAGAACAAAGGCTAATACACACAGTAAAGGGCAGTATATCAAGTGCCTAAAACCATAAACCATCCTTTACTCAAGACTTCACCCTTCTTTGCTCTCAAAAGAGCACAAACAAATGATCTGATCTCAAGATACTGCTAAAACAGTCCAAATATCTGTATGAATGCAGAAGCTGAAACTTAGCCCACAATCTGGTCTCTGAAAGAAAGGTAAATGCACATGCTGATAACCATGGAAGGGAAAGACCACCTTTGGAGGGAAGGGACCTCTCTCAGCGAAAACTACGCTTCAGAAAATGAAGAAAAGGCTCCCAACAAGATAAAGCCTTAAGGACAGATTCTTTTGCTGAACCAGTTGCTACTATCAATTAAAATCATGGAAACTGGCTCCCTTTAGGTGTCCATAGGGCTCTGATTACAAAGCACTGAGAACTAAATTCAGAGTCCATTACAACATTCCAACCTGTATCAGTGACTGCAAAAAAAAAAAAAAAAAAAAAAAAGAGTCATCCCCTTGAGGAAGCGTATTATGTCAGAGTGTGACCTTAGGGATGTCACCTCCACTCCTACCACAGAAATAAGTCAAAACCACTACAGACACTTTCAGTGTGGATAAGGCCAATCCCTTTTTCAGGGTCTCTGGACAAATGACATAATATACTGCAAGCTACTGAAACCCAAAAAGGAGAAATATTGTGTTTTGAAAACTCTCCCAATCCTTGCATGATAGCAAAGTAGGTCTCTTACCTGTCTGTGAAAGAGTGATTACCCCTTTCACGTAACCCATGTGTTTTAGTCGTGGACTCCAAAAGGCAGGCCATAAAACAGAAGTGAAACAGTTGATCCAAGAAGAGTAGCCCTTGCAAAAGAATACTTGCATCCTGCAGAAATCTGACTTACCTCCACTTGTTGAACAAGATCCGCATACCATGGATAAAAGGGCCAAAAATGGGATCACTAGAATGACCAGGCCAGGATGAACAGTACCCCTTAGTACCTGGCCCAGTAATAACCACAAATGTAAGACATACAACTACAGGAGAGTGACCAGATCTGCCAACCCCTTTGCTGCAACTATGAAATCACCCCAACGTCCAGCTTGATTGCCAGCTAATCTATTACTGGAACTCCCCATCTCTTCTGGAATAACTGGAAGGCAGAGGTCGAAGATGTGACTGGTGAAAATCTGCTCGTACAATCACAAAACCCAGAAGAGCGGCATTGATATGGCCCAAAGATGGTTTTCTGACTCTTCCGAGCACCAAAGAGGCCTCCCCTGGCAACTGCTGCACTCTCAGTACCAACCTGGCAGTAGCTAAATGCCACCACTGTTACAGAGTCGGAAAGAATTTGCCCAGTTCATCTCAAATCCACAAAAGGAAAATAAGGACAAGATCATCCTATATGTCTCATCTCCAGAAGACAGAGCCACTAAGCATAACCCTTGAGTCACTTGGACAATGAACTTCCCAGCCAAATAAATTGATATTGGTGGTCACCACCAGCTATTCTGGAGCTTCTAAGATCTGATCCCTTCAATGAATTCTGTGGATTCATCCACTAGAAAAGACAGGACCTGGACTTCTTTGTGCAAGGTAGCTACCTCTCAAAATTCTGATGTTGTGTTGACCAGTGCTATTTAGAGGGGATGCATTTGGGTACAAGCCCACAGCACTAAGTCAATATTTGCAATTCTTAAGCCCCATGGAGACAGGAAGTCCCCAATAACTTAGGGATCCAAAGGCTTTGCTTGGGTGACACTGTGCCTCCCAACATCTGGCTTTCCTCAAGAGATACAAGCAGTTCCAACAGGTGTTTCTCTCAGCAATTGCCGCAGCTTAGCCTCTCCTAAATCCTTCGCTATCATCTCTAAGCCCTCTCCAAACAGCAACTTCCTTTGAAAGGAAGACTGCTCATTTGAGAATTGGAAGCTCTATCTGCTAACCAGTATTCAACCATAAAGGACCTGGTTGAAACAACCTATCCTGGTTCTGACTGAGATTTGGATGAGCACATACGAGGTGTGACAAAAAAGAAATGAGACTGACAGCCACACCCATGACTCAATGCCAATTGGCTAACCGCTTATGTCACTGTGTTGTGCAACATCTTGCCACTATTCTGCTATAATATTTTTCATCTCTCTCACTCTGTTTTTCTTTTTCAGGTTTTTTTTGTAGCACACTGCTCCATCGCTTTGTCACGCAACTGGAAGTGGCAGAAATATGGAGCAAAGAACCAACTTGAAATTTCTGGTTAGGCTTGAGAAGCGCCCAACCAAGTGTTTCCAACTTCTCCAAAAGGCTTATGGAGAAGATGCAATGGCAAGGCTGTGAGTCTGAGTGGCACAAACGCTTCAAGACTGGCCGTGAGGAGGAGGAGGATGACCCCAAGTCAGGACGGCCTTCCACGACAAAGACGGCTGAGAACACTGACAGAGTGAACCAGCTGGTGCAGAGTGATCGCAGACTGACAGTGCGGATGATAGCTGAGGAGTTTAGCCTGAACAGGGAGTCAGTGCGATCCATTTTGGTGCAGGAGCTGGGGATGTAGAAGGTGTGGGCCAAGATGGTGCCCAAGCTTTTATCGGATGACCAGAAGGAGCACCGAGTCAATGTTTGTCGAGGCTTGCTAGAGAAGATCGGAGAAGATCCAGAGTTCATTGGCAGAGTCTTCCAGTACGACCCTGAAAGCAAGAGACAGAGCCTGCAGTGGAAGACTCAACTGTCACCCAGATCCAAGAAGGTGCGCATGCCCAAATCAAGGATCAAGGTCACGCTGATCGCATTCTTTGACCAGAAGAGAGTAGTCCATCATGAATTTGTGCCTGAGGGTTAGACAGTCAACTAGCACTTCTACCAGCAGGTCCTCAATCACCTCCATGACTGGATTCAGCACAGCAGGCAGGCTCTGTAGAGAGACAAGTAGTGGCTGCTCCACCACAACGCGCCTGCACACACCGCGCTCAGTGTGAGGCAGTTCTTGGCCAACAAACAGATCACAGCTCTCGACCACCCTCCTTATTCCCAGATCTCGCACTGTGCGACTTCTGTCTCTAACCCAGGCTGAAGACTGTGCTCAAAGGAACTCATTTTGCCTCTGTAGAAGACGTCAAGGCCACTATGACGAGGGAGCTGAGGGACCTCAAGGAGGACTTTACCGAGTGCTTCCGTACGTGGCAGAAGCGAATGCATAAGTACATTAACTCGGGGGGGGGGGGGATTACACTGAAGGGGACAATGCATAATTTCTCTGTAGATTTTGTAATAAAATATTTATGGGACAGTCTTGTTTCTTTGTCACACCTCGTACAAGGCATCATCCTAATGTAAAAAAAACACCTCCAAGCGAGCAATGTCTTTGGGTCCTTATCCAACTCCTTGGAAACCACCAGCCAACATGCCCTAGCACATATTTTGTTGTTAAGTGCCATCAAGTCGGTGTCGACTCATGGTGACCCTCTGGATAGTTGTCCTAAATTGTGTTTGGTCTTCAGTCAGGCGGCTCATTGTTGACAGACTGGTACCTGTAGCTGCTGTTATTGTATCAATCCATCTCATTGCTGGCCTTCCTCTTTTGCGTTGAACTTCTATCTTGCCAAGCATGATGCCTTTCTCTAATGATCTCTCTCTTCGCATGATGTGTCCAAAGTATGAAAGTTGAAGTCTTGTCATCTGAGCTTCTAAAGAAAGCTTAGGTTTGATCTCCTCTAGTACTGACTGGTTTGTTCTTTGGGCAGTCCATGGTATACACAGTATTCGCCGCCAGTACCATAATTCAAAGGCATCAATTTTCAAAGCCCTGCAGCTTTGAAGTAGATATGCTAAAAGTCAGCTGTAACAGGGATTCTAGCTGGTGGTCTTATAAGGCCTAACAACAAAACCACCTCCCACCAGAAAAGGAGTCATCTTGGTTACCATTGCAACCAGAGTGTCCATCTTGGACAGTTTCAGCTTCTCCCCATTTCATTCCATCAGCGAGCAAGGGGTAAATTTACCCATGATCATGCCCACTCTGAAATCCACCACTGAAGTCCTACTCTGCAGATAACCAATCCTAAATGGCTTGATGTACCATCCAGGACTTAATGGGTAAAATAGGGTCCATCTGTGCTACCGACTCCTCAACACAAGGCTTCCAGCACATGCGCTGCTATGTCCAGGAATACCTACTCCCAAAAAAGCCAAAGGGGTCATCTCCTTCAACTAGAATGTCCTCCTCCTCTAAAGGAGGAAGACAGGCATCTTTTGTGCTGATGGCTGACCATACTCCAATGAACTGTGCCTGAATAGAAAATCACCAGCTGGAACTCCCTGTCCTCTACACTGTCTAGTCTAATAACATAAGATATGCCATACTGGGTCAGAACAAGTTCCATCAAGCCCAGTATCCTGTTTCCAACAGTGGTCAATCTAGGTCATAAGTACCTAGCAGTCTCCCCAAAAGTCTAAGATATCTAACCTTTGAATTACCGAGATTTTTTGCACACACTGAATACCGTTGGGGTCATAAATGACCCCACAACAAATTTTAATTGTTAACCATGAAAATTTTAAACTAAACAGACAAAATATTATTCTGAATTAATTATTTATTATTTGAAGGTTAAATGTTTTGAAATTTAATGCTTTATCATAAAATTACATGAAGAAGAGTTGCCATGAAAGCAGTTTTTGCATACACTTGATGAACACAGTAAAGTACTACAGTCATTTGCATGAGACAGACAATTTCTGAATGTTCTTTGCAAACATTGCGCTTGCAGGAGGTGCAAACTATGTTGCTTTTCTTGTCTTTTTCTCTGGAACAGCAGTGACACCTTGCCCTTTTCTTTGGGATCCCGACATTGAAAACAGCATCAGTGGCTTCTTCAATGCTGGAAGAAGTCTCGCTGCAATTACTCTGAAGCAGCTGCTTTCCTAATTCCAAGAGGAATAGACGACGTCTGTGCTTTGACTTTGACTGCCATTCTGGATTTAGTGACATCCAAACAATGAAGGCGTTCAAAGCACTGATGTCCAACATGTTGTAGAAGATTGTCACTGGCCAGCGTCTTGTCATTCGTTTTGTAGTATACGTGCGCAACATTTGATCTGCCGTATCTACTCCACCTTTACTAGAATTATAGTCCAAGATCATGCATGGTTTTTTGTCTGGGCATGTGTTATCTACTTCTTCTTGATCATGCAAAACTAATCAGAAGAGCAACCACTTTTCCTTTCTTCAGGCAATAGGAAACCAGAGTGGCGTCATCGTGAAGGGCAAACAGTGACGTGAATACCTCTCGGCCCTTTGCTGTTACAAATTCTGGAGGTAATTCTTTTCTGTTCTTTCGAATTGTCCCCAAAAGTGTCATTTGTTTTTCTAGCAATTTCCATGACAGGGATAAACTGCAGAAGAAATTGTCAACAGTAACATTTCTGCCAGATCGCATCAATCCTTCAGCGAGTTGCAGCACAACCCTTTCACCCTGATTCTGTTCGCCGTTTTGTCCGAGTTCCCTTCCTGTATATACTTGAAGACGCAGAACATATGACGTTGCACTGTCACACATCATCCATAGCTTTATGCCATATTTCCCAGGTTTGCTGGGAATATATTGTCTGAATGGAACACGGCAACGAAATGTAAGCAATTGCTCATCCACGGTAACATTTTCACCAGGAACAAAGGCGTCACTTAGAGTTGCTTCCCAGGTATCAAAACGTGTCTGATTGGAGCAAGCTTATCCATGCCTTGTTGTTCACGTCTGTTAGTTGCATCATCAAATCTGAGAGCACAAGAAATTTGCTGAAAACTGTTATGGGCCATATTTATGCCGAAAACAGAACAACCATCTTCAAGGTTCCACAACTGAACTATGGATTCATTTTGTGACTTGTACACGCCTGAGAGGATCAGAAGTCCAAGAAAATGTTGAAATTCTCCGTCTGTCAAATCTTTCCAGGTGTCATCATAAATGTGTCTTCCTTGTTTGCTCGTCTACATCATGATTTCATTCAGTAAGTTCTTCCTCATGAACAAGTGGAATGCTGCGAGAGGGCCATCAACATTTCATACAGCATACCTTGTAGGACCTTGCTGTACGGGCATGACATTAGCTCTGGCGTATCGTCCAGCAGCTTGCTTTATAGGTTTCCTGTTCCATGATGTGGCATTCTTAGATACATAGGCTTCAATGGCAACATTTGTGCTTATAGTTGATGACCTCTTAGCTCCTCTACGACCACAACTAAGATTCCTCACAGATAATACTGACACCGAGGACTCCTGCCTTCTTCCCCGTCCAGCACAGCCTCGACCTTTGACTCGACCTGTAACTTGACTCTTTGCTGCAGGTGATGTTACCGGCTCAACATCAGTCTCACATTCACTTGGCGACCAACTGCTGTCGCCATCTGAATCATGACCGTCATCATCAGATTTATCGCCCGAACTTGGCTGATATGCTTCTTCACTTGCTGAATATGCTGCATCAGACGACTCGGAGCCGTCACTGTCAGCATTTCGTTGCAATATTTCTCTTACTTGGGCAGCTGAATACTTTCGTTTTGACATCATAAACAATAACCTAAAATAAATAAACAAAGATAAAGTTGAATAAAACGCAAAGCAGTTTTACTATAGGTGTACAATAATTGTGATGAATGAGCTGAAAGCCTTTAGATTTCATTGGAAATAATGAGAGAACGTATGATATCAATTACAGAAAATGTGTAATTTTCATAAAATAAGAGTACAAAAAATAAATGATACATAATTAATGATAAATACCTTTGTCAGATCAAAAAATTCACAAAACTGCAAACTGCATCACGATACAAACCGGACGTAAGCAACTGGGGTCAAAATGACCCCACTGGTACTCTGTGCTGCAATTCATCACTAGCATCACCTAGCGGATGAAAATTATTTCTCTCATGGCGCAATATAAAGAGAATATTGACATGTGAAAAGTCATAAAAAGATTGCATTCTTAAACAACTAGTTTCCGAGATACACGTTGTGAAACTTGCAATGGGGTCACTTTTGACCCCATCGGTACTCCCAGGGTTAAGAAAGGAAGACTCCTGCATACCACTAGCAAGACCCAGAGTCCCCTAGGAATAGCAAGTTTCCGGCCCTGCCTTTAGACAAAAAGAATGGTGGGAAGCAAGGATAAAAACTCCTCTTCTGAGAGAAGCATGTTGCATACCCAGGAGTGGCAGGAACTGATTACTCAGAAGGAGGTCAGACGTTGGGAGGGACAATGAAAGAGAAATTAGACTTACCTGCTAACTGTTGTTCCTTGAGGAACTCCAGTCCAGTCCCGCACCTCTGGGTAGTGTACCTCTTCCAGCAGCTTGGAGACTGAGCATGTCATCTTTTTGATGGCACTAGTGTACTTAAGCAGCTGGCACCGCCTACCAGCCTCAGTACCTATTGACAAAGCAGACTAAGAGGAGCAACAAATAAGTAGTTAAACATGCAAACACTTCTATGTCTAAACAAACTAGTACCCACCTCCATCCCCTGGGAAGGATACCCTGCCTCCCCCTCCAGGATGAGGAGGCCTACCTGTTGAGTGCCCGAGCAACTCCAACCAGCAGGGAGCAAGCGACTGACAGCTCTTCCGATTTTCCCCCTCCAATACCGATTACACCCCACTCCCTGGCTCCTCCTGGCCACTTCCTCCACCAAGGGAACCAGCTTCAGGACCAGAGTGCGCACAGTTTATCACAGAAAGCAACGAGGGAGGGTTCCAGGACTGGACTGGAGTTCCTCAAGGAACAACAATTAGCAGGTAAGTCTAATTTCTCTTTCTTTATCGTCCCTCCAGTCCCGCACCTCGGGGATGTATCAGAGCAGTTAAACTAACGGGAGGACCCACACAACCGGCCTGAAGTACTGTCGATCTGAAACTAGAATCCCCCCACTGCCTGGACATCCCAGCGATAATGCTTAGAGAAAGTATGCAGTGACAACCATGTTGCCGCCCTAAAAATCTCCATCGGTGGAACTAAACTATACTCTGTCCACAAGGCTGCCAGAGCCCTCGTGGAATGCACCCGCAACCCTGCTGGCACTGCTTTACTCTTTTTTTTCTTTTTTTTTTAAATTTAGACAGTTTTGTATACCACCTTATCCTTCAATCAAAGTGGTCACAACACAATTGGGGGATACATTTAACATGAGGGGATATGTGACACATACACTAATACTTACAGAGAACATGGGCAATGAAGGGTTAAGTGGCTTGCCCAAGACCACAAGGAGCACCTGTGGGACTAGAAACCCCAGTCCTTCTGGCCAAAGGTTGCTGTCCTCCAGTGGGATATGAACCCCCGGCCTGAGGTAACTTGCCCCAACCACTAGGCCACTCCTCCCGTGATGTACGCCGACGCGATTGCCTCCCTGATCCATCTGTAAAAGGAGGCCTTAGCTGCCGTCTCACCTTTGTGCGGCCCGCCAATCAGAACCAACAGATGGTCCGATCTCCGAAAGGATGATGCCCTTTTCACATACCTTCACAGAGCTCTTTTAACATCCAGGCAGCACAGCTGTGGAGTAGCAGGGCTCGCATCCACGCTCACCAGAGCCAGTAAGGAAACGATCTAATTTACATGAAATGCTGACACCACCTTGGGCAAAACTGAAGGTACCGGGCACAAGACCACTTTCTCTTTGGAGAAGGAAAGGAATGGCTCCTGGCACGATAGGCCCTGAAACTCTGAAATCCTGTGTACCGTGAAAATCGCCACCAGGAATACCGTTTTCAGAGTCAAATCCTTCAGGGAAGCTCAACTCAATGGCTCAAAAGGTTCTCCAGACAGCGCCATCAGCACCAGATTGAGATCCCAAGGTGGTAACACCACCCTCCTCGGCAGACGAAGGTGGGTCACCACCCTTAGAAATCTCATCACGTCTGGGTGTGTACCCAACAGCACCCCATGGACTTTCCCGTGATAACAGGAAATCACCACCTGTTGCACCAAGGAACTGGTGGCTAGACTCATCAAAACCGGATTGCAAGAACACCAAGATGTCCGGGATGGAAGCAGTGGAAGAGCACGCCTGCCTCTCTCCACACCACAATTCAAAGATGCGCCCTACACAGATGCACGCCAGGTTCGTAGATCTCCTCCGAGCCTGTAGCAAGGTCGCTATCAATGAGCCCAAATATCCTCTCTTCTTCAACCTCCCCCTTTCAAGAGCCATGCTATAAGCAAGAATCAATCCACCTGGGGCATACGAAGCTGCCCCTGCATCAAGAGGTCCTGCTTACCCAAAAGCCACCATGGTCGATCTGCCAGTATCCAAAATCAGGTCAGCCTACCACAGGCACCTCGGCCAGTCTGGTGTCAGACTTACTAATCTCCAGTGCACTTCTATCCGTTGCACTACCTGGCCTATGAGCGCCCACAGGGGAAAAACATAGGAGACCCTCTTTGGGCCACCACTGAATTAGAGCATTCAGACCCTCGGACATCCTCTCTCTTCTTCTGCTGAAAAAACAGCAGGCCTTGAACGACTCAAATGTTGCCATTAGGTCCATGACCTGTGTGCCACATCAGTGGACCACCTGCTCGAACACCCCCTGGTTAAGCTGCAACTCTCCAGGGTCCACGCGCACTCGGCTGAAGTAGTCTGCCGTCACACTGTCGACTCCTGCTACATGTGCCGCTGCTTAAGCCTGGAGACGAATCTCGGCCTCCTCCTCAAGGTCTGCACTACCCATGCCTCTTTGCCAGTTGATGGACAATGTGACCACAGTGGCTTACGAGAGGACCCTGACTGCCTTCCCCTGCAATCATGGCTTGAAACCTTCCAGCGCCAAGGTCACTCTCGCATCATGAGCCTGTTGATCGACCACAGGGCCTCCTGCAGACTCCACTGTCCCTGAACAAAGCGTATCCCTGAACAGCAGTCGTACTGGTCTCACGGAATTGGTTCCACAGCTCTTAGCTACAGGAGACAAGTCAAGGTCTCTTCTACTGCCACTGCCACCGACACCGCTGTGTCCACTTTGGGCGATCAAAGGAGCTCTTATTCTTGCTCCGGTAGTGAGTGCAGGCACGTCATGGATCGCATCTCTTTAAGACTGGCCCCTGGCAGACCCCACTCATCCTGGATCATCTGTCATACTACTCCCTATATCGGGAAAACTTTCTGCGATTTCCGCACTGCCTGCAGCAGTGGATCCTCCAGAGCCTCTTCCTTTGCCAGGAGGTTAGTGGGCATATTCAGGGCCTTGAGGGATTCCTAGATGAGCGCTGGCAGCTCCTCCTTGTGGAACACCCAAACAAATCCGGGCCTGATCCTCCTGTTCTGGGATCTCTCCTTCTTCCAATTCCTCCTGCAGATCTAGCTCCATGTTGAGGTCTTCCCCATCCAACCCTTCCAATAATGGTAACTGCGGCCACTCCTCTGAGCTTCTAGCCTGCTTAGATGTCACAGCCCCCGACTCGTACTCTTTTGCATCCAACACCCTCTTAGCCCAACGTTTCAGGGTTGAGGAGCCGCTTGTCAAGCCCTGTTGATGTAGGCAAAATACCTTATGTAGAAGTAAGATAAGAACTCCCCCGGGAGCCCTATTGCTCTTGGGCTTGAGAGGTGGATGGCCCGGGCATCATGCAGGGACCGGGAGCCAGATCCGTTGAAGGAAACACTGTGGCGTGGCGTGGCGTGGCGTGGTGCCCCCCCCCCCCCCACCTCCAGGGTCTCTTGCAACCAGGAGGGACTCTCGTCCTGCAGGCCCTGCGCCAATGACTTAGCCTCTTGTGTGCAGTCTAGGCAGACGCCTGCCTCCAAGACCATTCCCCGTTGGGTTCCGCATATCTTGAGAATTTTTAGATTGCGCTACTGTGTTGTACCTCACAGATACGACATGGACCATGCACTGATCCAATCAGACTGACACTTTCTCTGAGTAAAAGTTTATATTTTTATAAGGAGTACAGCTTCCCTTACATGCAATATCACCCTTTGAAAATGGAATAGCTAGTATATTCCAAAATACTCTGTAAATAAGTTACTTTAATATGTTGTTTAGCTCTTTTGCTAAACAGCTTTTAAGATGTTAAAAGTATGTTCTATGTTATAATGTAATTGTGTTATATTCATTGTAAACCGCCCTTGATCTCTGGAAGGGGCAATATATAAAAACAAATAAAATCTGGGCTAAGAGACAAGGGATTATATCATGTCAATTTACTTACTGATCATAGACAGATGGAAGGATTTCATTTGTCTCCTATCCACAACTGTGTCTCTCTTTCTAGTTATATACATTTCTTATATGCAGGTACTTCCTGTTTTTCACAGAGCAAAACTGTAGCTACTACAAACCTCTATGCAGCACTTTTTCCTGCTTATCTTTCACTTATTTCTGTCTCTAACGTTTTGCCTGACCCTTCCCAGGAGAAAGTCACAATGTCTCAACAAAATGTCACTTATATCACCTGGCCAGGCACAACAGCTCTCTGAAATCTGTCCAGCAGCAAAATAAGTTGGGCTTTTTCCACAGGTCTGCATCAAGTCATTGTGCACTGAATAAGCATTCCTTGTGTTATACAGCTCAAAACTTAACAAGGTGGCATGAAGTGGGGTTCACACCCCTTGATACCATCCCATACCAAGCACTGTGGTCTGGATGGCACAGTGTGAAGGGCTGCGGGCATTCCCCAGAACACCCTCAATCTATACCCAGGTAGCTAAAAGGATCCCTAGCACAGTGCACCTCAACGGGCTCAGGCACAGAGCACTAGAGTACCTCAACTAAAATATAGTAAAACCAGTTTACCAAAATCTAATTAACTGAAACTGAAATTGAAAGGAAACTGCAAATGGCCCCATAGGAAGAAGCTGTTCTGTCCTTATTTATTTATTTGTATTTATTTAAACATTTTTTTTATATTGCCCCTTCCAGTGATCAGGGGTGGTTTACATGGAACTACAACACAGTGGTACATAGAACAGATTTGACCATCACATAATTTAAACAAAACTTAGAAACAAAAACTATATACAGTACATACCAGTGCACACTATTACAGAGGCATAGTGAAGGCTGGATTCTCTTAACTATTTACAATGAGAAAGTAGGGAAATAGGATGTGTTAGGCTGTCGGGGTGGGAGGGATAGTGGAGTTATTGGATGTATAGTTTGATAGGTGAGCATTATAATATTCTGAAAAAAAGGTGTGTTTTCAATTCCTTGCGGAATGTTAGAAGATCTTTGATAGCTCTGATTTGGTCTTGCTTTATTCTCCAGTGGCTGCCTCTCCTGGGTGCCCAAAACACAGCGGGGGGTTAAAACACACATGGGCCTGAAGAAGAAATCACGCCTAAACACAGCGGGGGGAGTTTCCTGAGCTGCTGCAGGCTCCCAAACACGCGGCTGCAGGCCACTCTGTCTCCTCATGTTCCAGCGGTTGCTAGGGGTTCCTGTGGCTTTTCTAGCCTTCACGCTCAGCCTTCCTTCCCAGCTTTGGCACTGAGGGGGGAGACTCAAGGCTGCAGGCTGACACTCCCGTCAATCAACTACTGCCCCCGTGGTGGCTCCTCACCCAATAATGGGTTCAGGAGCCACTAAAAGTCTCTGACTGAGAAAAGCCCCCACAGAACTTCCCCCTGAAATCCTTGGGGGGGGGGGGAAGAGAAGGAATATCCTCCCCTCAGCCCTGTTGTCCCTGGGTTCTTTCTGATCCTTCTAATTTTTTTTTCTGCCTTTAAAAACAAAGAAACCTGCACCTTAACAGGGGAAATTAAAAAGGAAACTAACTAAACCTACTGTATCTCCTTAGTTGTCCCTTCAACGAGTCCAGCACCCTGGCTCACTACCTCCTCCAGCTGCTTGTAGACTGAGCATACTAGGGCTGGTAGGCAGTGCCAGCTGCTTAAGTACACCGGGGTCATCAAAAAGATGACATGCTTAGTCTCCAAGCTTCTGGAAGAGGTTCACTACCCAGAGGTGCAGGATTGGACTGGAGGGACGATAAGGATCTACCATTTGCATCTCACTAGTATGTGGAGACAAAACGGCCACAACTTCTGCATTTTTGTCTCCACATCCTGCAAGCTGACCTACCTCAAGGCATGGCAGCTGAAGAGAGACATGCTACAGACCCTGAACCAGAAAAATAAGACATGCCCGAGACACGAACATGGCAGCAGCCACATCACTTGTGACTGACATCGCAAGCAGTACTTGGCATGGTCTGATGGTACTTTTAGTGGCTGACAAGCAAAAACCATGGTCACACAACTCATCAAAAATGATAACGCTGGCATTTACACTCAAACTTTCTCCGATTCGCTGTACACCACTCCTGGCACTACAAACCAACTTCCTTTCTGAGCCACAGATACCAAAATGACTGCTACTCCCAACATGTGTTTCAATTCAGAAGGCTCTAAACTTTAATTAGCAATACAGGAGCTCCCACGACATTAATTTACTCACCACAGCAGACAGTGGCAAAATTTCCCTCCCCATTTCTCAGCAGGCTAGCAGCATCAATAAAACAAAACAAAACAAAACAAAACAATAAGAAAGAGCAGCCACAAAAAAACACTATTTCTATTAGTTCTTTTGGGTTGTTTTCTTGTTTGTTTTGTTTTTAATTAATTAATTAATTTTTTATACCGCTTTTCACCGGGACAAAGCGGTGTATATTACAACAACGGTTTCTACAGAGAACAAAGGAACTTCTATATATTGTATTGTAAACAAGTACAACAATCAATTATTACAAAAACAAAGGAACTTACCTACAATGAGATAGCACAGTTACTTACCTGTAACAGGTGATCTCTGGGAACAGCAGGAATTAGTCCTCACATGGGTACGTTGGTACCGACGGAGCCTGCGCGGGAACGCTCCCCAGCTTCCCAGTAAGGAAAGCTTTTGGGAGCATCCCACAGCGCCTGCGCGCTGCCTTCCCGCCTTTCATAACCAACTCTCCTCAGTTCAAGTTTAAAGCTGAGACAATAGAGAGAGGAAAGGAAAGATAGAGAGAGATACAACTCCTAGGGGAGGTGGGAGGGTTGTGAGGACTAATTCCTGCTGTTCCCAGAGATCACCTGTTACAGGTAAGTAACTGTGCTATCTCCAGGAACAAGCAGGAATGAGTCCTCACATATGGGGACTCCCTAGCTAAGATGCCTGGGAGACCCCCAAGGGTATGAGACCCTGAAGGGTTCCTTGTCTTCCTATGGATCTCAGGCATCCATTCAGGGAAGGAGGGCAGGAGTTGTTCAAGAATGGAACAGGTGTCTGAGGACAGCCTGACCAAACAAGGCATCCCGGCGGGAGTCCTTGCCCAAACAGTAATGGGCTGTGAAGGTATGAACCGAGGCCCAGGTGGCTGCTCGACAGATCTGGTCGATGGACAAGAATGAAGATGAGCCATAGAGGTGGCCATGGCCCTCACATTGTGAGCTGTGACATGGCCCTCCAGAGAAAGGTTCTTACTCTGGTAAGCAAAAGAAATACACTGAGCAATCCAATTGGACAGTGTTCTTTTAGAGACTGGAAGTCCTAAATGAGAAGGATCAAAAGCAACAAAAAGCTGGGAAGACTTTCTATGTTGCTGTGTCCTGTGTAAGTAAAAAGCAAGAGCTCTTTTACAATCTAGAGTATGAAGGTTCCTCTCTGCACTGGATGCATGAGGAGCTGGAAAAAAGACAGGTAAATATACCTCTTGATTAAGATGAAAAGGTGAGACCACTTTAGGCATAAAGTGAGGATTTGTCCTACGGACTACCTTATCATGATGGAACCTTGTATAAGGTGGATTAGCCACTAAGGCCTGCAGTTCACTGATGCGGCAAGCAGAAGTGATTGCAATAAGGAAAATAACCTTCCAGGAAAGAAATTTCAAGGAGGTAGTGGCTAAGGGTTCAAAAGGTGGCTTCATAAGCTGACCAAGAACCAAGTTTAAGTCCCATGCCACCGGAGGAGGTCGAATGGGAGGTTTAGTTAAAGTTAGGCCTCTCATGAATCTTGCAATAAGAGGATGAGAGGAAATAGGTTGTCCATTGAGAGGCTTAAGGGATGCTGCAATAGCACTCAAATGAACCCTTACTGAATTCATTTTAAGGCCTGCATTGGAAAGATGCAGGAGATATTCCAATAGAGAATTCACAGGAAGTGCCAGAGGGTCAAGACCCTTTTGAGCACACCAAATGGAAAATCTTTTCCACTTAAAAGCATAGGAACGCCTAGTGGAAGGTTTTCTGGAAGCATGGAGGATATCCTTCACTTGCTGAGAAAGATTGAAGTCTTGAAGGTCTAGGCCTTCAGTAACCAAGCTCTGAGGTGAAGGGACTTGGGGTTTGGATGCCACAAAGTCCCTTCCTCCTGGGACAGAAGGTCTGGCGCAGCTCCCAAGTCCAGGGAGGGGGCTTGGGAGAGATGCAGAAGTAGAGGGTACCACACTTGGCGTGGCCAGCGTGGAGCTATGAGGATCATAGATCCTTGATCCCTCTGGAGTTTGAAGAGAGTCTTGGGAATCAAAGGAATGGGTGGAAAGGCATACAGGAAGCCCTGACCCCAATGAAGGAGGAAGGCATCCTTGGGCCTGAACTCCCTGACACGGAATTCTGGAACAGAACCGGGGAAGTTTGGCATTCCACGGACTTGCAAAGAGGTCTATGTCCGGGGTTCCCCATTCTTGGAAGATTCTGAGTACCTAATCCATGTGCAGGGACCATTCGTGTGGAAGCAGAACTCGACTGAGTCCGTCTGCCCAAGAGTTTTGGATTCCTGGAAGGTATACTGCCAGATGGATTTGATGCTCTCTGGCGAAGGCCCATAATCTTAGAGCTTCGTTGCAAAGCAACAGAGAGCCAGTTCCTCCTTGCTTGTTTATGTAAAACATGGCTACTTGATTGTCCGTATGAATGAGGACTGTCTTGTAGCTGAGGAGGGTATGAAAGACCTTGAGAGCTAGGAACACTGCTCGAAGTTCCAAGTGGTTGATATGAAGAGAGGTCTCCTGTGGGGACCAAGTGCCTTGGGTGGAGAGGTCTTGTAGATGAGCTCCCCAACCTGTTTGGGAGGCATCTGTTGTGAGGGTTGCTTGGGGTAACAAAGGTTGGAAGGGGGACCCCAGCAACAGATTTTGAGTGGACATCCACCATTGGAGAGACCAAAAGAGACGTTTGGAGGTTGCTATTTGGTCTGAGAGAGCTCCTGAAGCTTGAGTCCACTGGGTGGACAAAGTCCATTGAGCTGCTCTCATGTGTAGGCGAGCATAGGGTACCACATGTACTGTGGAAGCCATATGGCCTAGCAGCTGTAGCATCTCCCTGGCAGTTAAGTGGCTCTTTGACTGAATCTAGGAGGCTAACTGCACTAGACGTTGACAACGGGCCTGAGGAAGGTAGGCCCTTGCAGAGGTGGTGTCCAACCAGGCCCCTATGAATTCCAGGGACTGAGTAGGGGTGAGCTGGGACTTTGGGAGGTTTACCAAAAGTCCCAGGTATTGCAGAATGCGCCTGGTGCGGTTTAGGGAGATCTGAGCCTCTGACTGGGTTGGAGCTCGGATGAGCCAGTCGTCCAGGTATGGGAAGACAAATATTCCCAGAGTGCGTAGAAATGCAGCAACTATTGCCATGCATTTGGTGAACACTCTTGGAGCAGAGGCTAGACCGAAAGGAAGCACTCTGTATTGGTAATGTTTTCCCTGGAACAGAAAACGTAGGAATTTTCTGTGAGATGTATGGATGAGGACATGAGTGTACGCATCCTTGAGATCTAGAGAACAAAGCCAATCCTGACTCCGCAGGTATGGAAGGAGAGTGCCTAGAGAAAGCAACTTGAACTTCTCCTTGCATAGGAATTTGTTCAATTCTCTGAGATCTAGAATGGGTCTGTATCCCCCTGTTTTCTTTGGAATGAGAAAATAGGGGGAGTAAAACCCTGACCCCTGTTGAAGAAGAGGAACTTCTTCTATGGCCCCCTGGTCCAGAAGGGTAGTCACCTCCTGATCCAGAAAGTCGAGGAGAGATTTGGGAGAATTGAAGTGTCTCACCATGGTGTAGGGAGGAAGGTCTGAGAAATGAAGTTTGTAGCCCTCTCTTATGATGGAGAGGGTCCACTGCTCTGATGTGATTTGCTCCCATCTGGGAGCAAAATGAGCTAACCTTCCTGGAATGGTGAGAGGTTCTGGCTGTTGTAGAGCCAGAAAGGTTAAGTTCTCTAGTATCAAGTCAAAAACCCTGAGGGGCTTGGGACTGCTGGGTTGTAGCAGTCCCTGCAGGTTTAGGCCTAGCCTGTTTAGGTTGCTGACGCTTAGTAGCAAAGCGACCTGTAGAAGATTGTTGGCCAGAAGTGGAAGGAAATCTGCTCCTTTTGTAAAAAGGCTTTTTGAAAGTTTTTTTCTTGGCTGGAATGGAGGTTGACTTGGAAAGTCTATCCAGAGCAGAATTCTCTGCATCCATTTGAGTGGCTTTTATTTTCCACTCTTTGCCAAAGAGATTTTCACCCGTACAGGGCAGATTTCCTAAGCCATCCTGAACCCAGGGCTCTAGATCAGAAGCCTGGAGCCAAGCAATTCTGCGAGCAGCTATGGCAATGCCTGAGGCTCTGCTGGCACCTTCAAAGGAGTCAAAGGCTGCCCTGTTGGAAAACTTTGAAATGTCTTGAGTATGCTTAAGCCAAAGGAGGAACTCATCCCTTTTATCCTCTGGAAGAAAAGGGAGAAAGTTGTGCAGCTTTTGTGCAACTTCCTTTAGAAAAATACCCATATAAAGGCTATATGAGTTGATTCTGGCAATAAGCATGCTGGCTTGGAAGATTTTCCTACCAAAAGTATCCAAGGTCCTGCATTCTCTTCCTGGAGGAGCAGAAGAGTGTCTTTTGGTACTCTTTATCCTTTTCATAGCTGACTGCACCAGAATGGAGTGGTGAGGAAGCTGAGTTTTCTGAAATCCAGGACAAGGAGGGACACGGTACATATTGTCCAATCTGCGAGAATGAGGAGAAAGGGTGAGAGGAGTCTCCCATAAGTCAATCATATGTTCATGAAGAATTTCATGAATTGGCAAGGTGACTGCCTCTCTGGGAGCCTTAGAGTATCCTAAAATATCAAATTTGTTTGCTCTAGGCTCTGTTTCAGAGGTTACTGAAATAGAAAGTCCTTTAGCTACTTCTATTATGAAGTCTTGAAAGGACAAATCCTCTGGAGGAGACATTCTCCTTTTTGGAGAAGTAGGCTCCTCTGGAAGGGTAATGGATACTTCAGGAGACTCATCTGATGAATCAGAATCATCAGAGGAATCGAAGTATCGTCTGTCCGCTTCCAACGATCGATACGCGTATCGATCGGTACCGACATCGGGCGTCCCCGGTACCGGATCGGTACCGAGAAATAGCCCTGGACAAGGAACCGCAGTTGGTATCCTGGCCGATGTCGATGCAGTCGGTACCGGTACCGACAACGGGACTCGTTGCGGTACCATCGGCATCACAGCTTTAATAAAAGCCATTATAGCCTGCTGCATGGATTGAACAGTGTGATCCATGGACGCCACGACTGCCTGTATGTCGGTACCGGGAGAAAGTGCCGGTACCCCAGAGCAGTCTAACAGGTGATCGGTCGAGGCCGTGCCATCGATGTCAACCTGTAACCCCATAGGAGGAGCTTTGGAAGCCGGAGCTTCCCGCCGGGGTTGTTTGGCTGGGGCAGGATCCTCGAGGGCAAGCCCGGAGGCATCTCGATGCTTAGAGGGATTTTTGCCCTTCAAGGACCTGCTAGGTTTATGTTTGGTTACCTGAGACCCATCAGGAGAGGAAGACCTGGAAGATGTCGATGCCACCGCCGGTGCATCCGTGGGAAACAGCACATGGAGCTTGGCTGCTCGGTTCTGTAACCCTCGTTTAGACATTAGAGAGCAGGACTGGCAATCCGGAATGGAGTGTTCAGGACCCAAACATTTAAGACACCATTCATGGGTATCTGTAACAGAAATTGTACCGCTACACTTAGTGCATTTTTTGAACCCGGAGGCTGGTTTTTACATGAGGGAAAATTTTTTTGTGGGCCTGGAGGCCTAAGAAGAAAAATACACCAAGTGAGGAAAAAAATATATATATATATTTTTTTTTTTTAGAAAGAAAAGAAAAGACCGGCAGTACCGGTCCGGCGTCGGGGAAGGCAGACACGCGACCAAAGAAATAAATTAAAATAAAGAACTTCTTCAGCAGTGACAGGAACACGACCTGCTGGCTCCGCGGAAAAGAAGAACTGAGGAGAGTTGGTTAGGAAAGGCGGGAAGGCAGCACGCAGGTGCTGTGGGATGCTCCCAAAAGCTTTCCTTACTGGGAAGCTGGGGAGCGTTCCCGCACAGGCTCCATCGGTACCGACGTACCCATATGTGAGGACTCATTCCTGCTTGTTCCTGGAGATAGGATGATATCTCTACAGGCTATGTATGGGGACAAGGGAGGGGAGGAAGGGGGGAGGGTTAAAAAATAGCTCTGCTGGGAGAAGATGTCAGGGGGTGGTGTGGTAGCAGAAAGGGGGAGGAGGACAGACTAACAACAAATAAAGTAAAATAAAATACTCCCTGCAATCTACGGGCAGAGGAGGGGTCCTGGACTCCTCTAGGTATCGTCCAAGTATATGGCCATCCCAGACAGGAATCATCTACTGCTCAATTGGAGAAGCAGCTCTCCAACTGGGTCAAGAGCTGCCACACAGATCAACACAAGCTGCACAAACTGCCTCATCAACCATCTACCGGAGAAAGAGAATACTGAGGAGCAGAGGGCTCCACCTGCTGGTCAATGGGCACAACCCATACATTCTGGACCGGTCTGGTGAACCAAAAGGAAACCTGATTTAATAAATCTTTATATTACTACCTGCATTCCCATATTTTTGTTGCATTTTTGGTTATGACTTTCCTCTTTAGGAAAAAATAGCAAAGCGAATAGTAAATAATAAAATGTGAATAATAAAAATCAGTAGGAAATCTAAATGAGTGTGCACTTGTATTTGAAAAAAAGCTTACTGCATGATCAAGGCAAGAGTAAGCTGTTAAGGTAACACAATATCACCTCCAGGTCATTTTTCTAGTATCTCTAGTTCAACTAATAGATGCCATACTTGCAATTGAAAATCTATAGCCCATCTCGTATTTTAAGAGAAAACAAACATTGTAGATTTTTCACTTTGACATTATAAAAATTCATCCCAGCCACTAGAATTTGATGGCTTTTATAGAATTCCTTGAACTTTCACAAAGGTTTACAAACACCGGCTCAAACTTTAACACCACAAACTCGTATGTGTTAAAATTATAGATGAACATGAGTAAAACTATGTTCTGTCTGAAAAAAATATCTTTTTTAAAATAAAAAAAAGACACCAAACTCTTTCTACCAAACATGCCCTCCATTTTCAAGTGGCAATGTATATGCATTAATTTTGTAGCATGCACAGGATTTCCAACTCTGACACTGAATGAATCTCTAGCACCGCAGCGGTATTCTTGAGCCACTGGACTAAACCTTCACAAAATTTTAAAATTCAATGGTCACTTACAATTTTGGCATTTTTTCCACTTTTTCTCAACTGCTGCACAGCATAAGCATGTTCCACATTATCCATTGAAACGCCATTAACCATGGCAACACGGTCATTTTCCCTAGAAAAAGAAAGCATATAGTTGTTTAAAATGTAGCTATAGGCTCTGAAATAAACAATTAATCACCTGTATCAGGTATTCTCTATAGGCAACAGGATAAGTCCTCCCATATGGCTGACGTCACTGACTAAGCCCTCATGCAGGAACCTTTCCTAGCTCCTTCTAGAAGCTTTTAGAAGGGTTCTACTGCACATCTGTGTGCCTTCCTACTTGTCACTGCTATGCCTTTTGCCTTAAATCTGGTAACCAGTTAAGCTAGAATACAATTTCATGGGGAAGTAGTAGGGTTTGAGGACTTATCCTGCTATGAATGGCGAATACCTGCTACAATGATTAACTTCTTTGCTGGCAAGCAGGATAAGTGATCACATATGCAGTCCCCTAGCTAACGGCTGCCTCACAACATAAAAGGGGAATAGCGTCTAGCAACTGGCAGACTCCACACCAGCAGCAGCTGGCAAGTTGAAGGAGAACAAAGTCAGCCTCTCAACATCCAAGCTGTGAGGGCTAGGGGCTTTATGTTGAATGCAGCATTGTCCACCAATCTTGCATAATAAGAGCTGGCAATACTAGATGGAGAGTTTGAGAAGGAGAGGGAACCACATCTGCCGAGGCCAATAAGGGGTAGTGAGAATGTATTTAAATTAATTAATTTGATATTTCTATTCTGCTCAATATCAGGATCTAGGTGGATCACAATCAATGTCATCCTTGTGTTTCAGAAGAGTTTTTGCAATCATAATAATAGAAGAATATGTATACATAAGTCTCTCTACCTAACAGAGAAGGAAAGTATTCAAGGCTAGTTTGCTGTGTGTCCCCACCCTGGAGAAGAATTGAGGCACCTGGGTGTTCTGAGGAGTGGCAAAAAGATCTATTGAGGGCATGCCCATTCCCAAAAATGGAACATGCTACCTCTCAATCCAAGGTCCATTTGTGAGGTTGAAGGACTTGGCTCAGTCTATCTGCAAGGGTGTTGTGTCCTCACCAGGCAGATATGTGGCTCTGAGCTCCAACCCTTGAGAAATGGCGGTTTCAAATCCTGACTGTCTCCCAGCATAGGAGATAACAAGCAGGGAGGAATAACCTTGTGACATAACATGACCACTTTAGTGTCTGTTTGAATCATCACAATTTAATTGGTTAACTGATCTCTGAAAACCTTTAGGACAGTTTGAGATTGTCCTCAGTTCCAAAAAACTGATCTGATGGAGACTTGGCTGGATCATGTTCCTCGAGTGTGAAACCCATCTTTATGAGTTCCCCAACCCAGTTTTGACACATCTGTTATGAATAACTTTTAGTAGGGATGAATTTAGAAAGGAAGACGTCTGACCAGATTGGTATGATCCATCTGCCAAGATAGGCCCCAGCGGGGAAGAGTGATAGTCATTACAATCGCTAAGCCTGTTCGTGGCCTGTGTCCACAATATGCTTAAAATCCACTCAGATTGTCTCATATGGAAATGTGCCAAGGGAGTGACGGGGGACACCCCGTGGCCAAACATTCTCAACATGGTTCAAGCTGATGATGAACAGACTCTTATATATTATCCACTATGGGCAGCAAGCAGGCAAATGTCATGGAAGAAAGGCTTTAGCCCAGACATTTCCAAACTTGGGGTCACATCATGGATGGAGTCACAGAAACACAGCTATTTCCCCATCTCTCTGGACTTTCACTTTTACCTATGCCAAGTCACCAGTCAGCAAGTAGCCTGTCAGCCAGTGAACATTCATAGGCCCTTACTCCTCCCGATTAAGCTTCCTCTTAGGATGGAAACTCATGTTGAGTATCAGGGTCTGTAAGCACAAACTTTACACTGACACAAGGGATCCCATTTGAACTGCTGCTGCTGCCGCCACTACTATTGCTGATGCCTTCCTACTTTAGATGAGTGGAGGGTGGGTAAGGAGGTTGGAGATCTGCCAGTTTGATTTCATCTTCTGGGGTCATGTAAATTTTCAGGTGTTAAAATGGGGTCATACGGGATAAAAGTTTGAAAAACACTGCTTTAGCCAGAGTCATGTCTAGCAAGCGCCAATGAATTCCAATTGTTATGAAGGGCTTGATTTGAATTAGAAGTAATTGAAGATGAACTCTAGCAGCTCTAGCACTTGGATGAGATGCATATAAATTCTTGAACAACTTCTTGGAAGGTGCTCTTGAGCAGCCAATCGTCCAAATAGGGAAACATGTGCATTCCTAATCCGAGTAGAAATGCTGTAACAACTGCAAGATATTTTGTGAACACACTAGGAGCAGAGAAAGTCAAAAGGCAGTACTCCGTAGTGGAAGTGATATTTCCCCATGACAAGCTGCGGATACATCCCAGTCACAGGAAGTATCTGTACATGGGTATAAACATCCTTTAGATCCAGATAACCTAGGCAATCCCCTTTTTGGAAAAAAGTAAGAAGGGTGCCCAGAGAAATCATCCTGAACTTTTGACTAGAAATTTGTTCAGGTCTCTCAGATTTAGAATTGGACAGAGTTCCCCTTTTTTTCTTGGGCATGAGGAAGTACCTCAAATAAAATCCCTGCCCTTCCTGCCCTGGTGGAACAAACTCAATCGCATGTGCAGATCGAAGGGCAGAGAGATCCTGAAGAAGGAACTTCCTTATGCTGAGGGGGGAATGGAATGGTTCCTCAGTGGGCAATCTGGAAGAAGTTCAATAGTCAAAACCTGTAACCCTCCCAGACTAATTTTAGAACCCAACTGTCAGAGATTAGACAGGACTACTAAGCAAAGCATGTAAGCCTCCCACTGACTGGAAGAGAAGTATTCAGAGTCATAAGCAGATTCATGGGTGTTCCGATTTTCACTCTTAGTGGTAACACTTAGAGTCTCTGCTTGGATGCTTCCACCCCCCCCCCCCCCCTCATCTCCTAGGGGAGGCAGCTCTCCTTCAGAAGCACTTATGCACCAATGACTTCCAATATCTCAGGGAGGAATCACCCCCACCCCACTCTCAATGCTTTTGAGAGGGATATCAGCCGGCCAGGCATCTGTGTTGAGGTCCTTTGATGTCTGTGTGACAATATGTCTACTGCAGACAGACAGCAAATCTTCAGGATAAGATCAACTTTTCAATGCACCATGGTCGATGCCACTGGAGCTTTAAGCTCACGCATGCAAAGAGCATCGATATTATTTCCTTGAGACCCTTCATCAGCTGCTTCTCAAGGACTGCCATCACCAAAGGCAAGGGGTCTAAAGCAGATTCAGCCATGTTCCCAGAATTTGAGGAGCAGAATTAGTCTTGGTCTTGTGAAACCTGGTGCAGCCTGTCTGTCAAGGAAGATGAGCAGTCCTCATGCCTAGGATGCTTCAAGGGTGGAGACTCTGAACCCTTGATGCTCTCAGCATTGTGCTCCGATGAACCTCTACATTGATGCATCTTAAAAACTCTGCCTGATCATAAACAGTCTTAGTCATCAATGCCAAAGATGATGAATCAGTATTGGGTGGGATACCAATTCCAAGGCAACCTAAAGAAGCTTGGCTCTGAATAAGTTCAAGGGCTTCTCAATGCCGATGCCCTGCCAGCACCTAGTGCAGCTCCTGAAGCCATGGAGATTGATGCCGCCAATGCTGAAGTCAATGGCCCAGTCTTCTTGGCAGCAAAAATGTGTTTGCACTGCTTTCCTCGACCCTGAAGCCCTCTTTTTTTGTCACCCAAGAACACAAAATGCAAGGCACCAACTTATGGTCGGGCCCCAACACTGCAGGCACCAATTGTGGGTGACCGTGATGGGCATGGTCCTGGCTGCACTAGCTTCACTTTTTAAACATGTTGTGAGTTTCTAGGACATATCATCCAGAAAAATAACTGCTGTGAAATCAAACTCTGTGGATAGCATTTTAAAAAATACTATCACCTGACACCTAAATACAGATCACCTGAAACCTAAATACAGCTTATAGCAGTGGCACGGAAAAACAAAGGAAATTTTCAAAATGTCTAAAAATCCTAAGAGGCTGTAGCGCTATAAAAATGCTCAGTAGTAGTAAGAGGAAAACTCTAATGGCAGTGTGCGACAGAAAGGCCAGGAAAGGGGATATCAAAACTTTCAAACTAGCAAGACAACTTGGAAAATGTTTGTGGCATGGAAAAAGAACTAAGGACATCCATAGGGCTCCATGGCAAAAGAAGATTGGGGCAAATGGAACAGTGGCGGCAGGGAGGAAAAGCACACATATAAGTAAGAAGCCATCTAAAAGCTTCTAGAAGGAGCTGGCAAGGTTCCCACCTGAGGGCTCCACTGGAGACACTGATGCGTGAGCACCTATCCTGCTTGTGCACAGAAAACAGAGGAATGTTCTTACCAGAAGTATTACCGCACAAAAGTGATAAGGCAATGTGGTTGCCATGTTAATCTACTTTAAAGGTTAATACAAATTTTAAAACACGAATAAGGTGATGTATTAAGTAGTCCAATAAAAACTTTATGTTTTGGCTAGCTTCTGCAAGTTAAAACCTTCATCAGATAAAGAAAGTATAACGACAATACAAGAAAATATAAGTGAATCATAAAAGCATTCCAATGCTAGAATCAAAAGTAGGGGTGGTGGAGAACTGAGGGGGGAGATGGGTGGGTGATCAGAAGGTGACAAAGTAGTAGAATTTTATGGCTTAAAATGTATAATAATGCATGTTTACTGCAAGCCCTGTTTAATGCAAAAGGAGCCTAGTTACTAATAATGCATGTTTAAACTGTGATAACACTGGCTAATACAGTAACACATCCCAACCTTACCTTCAATGTCTTTTGCCTTGAACTAGGGACAAGGAAAGATGCTTTCAGTAGATAAACAAATGCCTCACTACTAAAGGGCACCTTAAAACCAGAATTCTGTAAGACAATATATCAGGGTCAAATGGCTGTGAAATCTAATTCACAGGTAATAAGAATTATCAGCAGTGAGGTACTTTTTCAGTGAAGCAATTGTAGTGGGACATGTTGGGCATGCCTTAACAGCACAGGGGCTGTAGTACTTGCCACTCATTAGTTTTTGCTCATGCCTTCCAAGATCCAACTCTTCGCACACTTTAGTAAAAGGGCCCCTTTATTTTCAAATATCTGCTACCATTTAGTTCAGCTCTTTCAGACGTTGTTTTTGGAATAATTTGACTTGGCTACCGTGTACTGAAAAATTTTTCATTTGTAATCAGCACAGCTGCACTTAATGTCACCCACTGAGGTGGCATTGTGCACCTGCAACATTGACAGTGCATGGAAATTACCCTTGTGCTAACCACAATGTGCAGTCAAAACCCACTCTGTGTCACAACCCACCCATTCCCTGCCCCATGGCACACTAAGCAATCGGCATAGAATTTTTACTATGCTGGCAGTTTTAGCGCACAGCAACAGTAACTGTGGTCCCACGCTACTTAGCGCATACAAAAGAACTGCAAAATTAATCATTTATTTGCCAATTTCAATTCTAAACCAACAGCCAATAAGTTAGTGCTATAACAGATTTCCAACAGCACTGATTTAACAAATGGAACATGGGCAAGCATGGATATGACAGATCAAAAGAGTTTGCAGAGGGAAAAAAATCTATGATTGTTTGACAAATTGGGCCTTAAATTTAAAAAGACAAATGTGTCTTTTAGTAGTAGACAGCTGTTTACATGCCCGATAAGTTTTATATCCTGTTGCCAACTCCACAAATAGCTTGAGTTGGCGCCATCTTTTGTTCTTTAAACGTTAATTTAATATTTCCAACTCATTTCCAGTTCTGAATGAGTGCAGAGTTAACTCTTCAAGTTAGTGAGATCAAGGAGAAAAAAAACCAAAACAAGAATTCTGTATTTAGATCCACACCACGGATGTAGGGTAGGCCTGCACTCTGGAATTCTCTTCCAGATGAATTAAGAGCCATAAAAGACACCAAGGATGTCCACAAATCCCTCAAGACCCTATTATTCACGGAAGTCTATGATTGTGGGACATAAAGAACTCATGCTCCACTGACGTATGAAACAGAGCAAAGAACTAATTAATCTATGTCTATATGTATGTCTTGTCACCCCTTCCATTCTGTTCTATGTAAATCCACAATTGTATCATTAACCATTCTGATTGAAGGATAAAGTGGTATACAAATCTGGTTAAATAAATAAATATCCTAATATACCATAGCAAGTTAGACGTTTTCCAGACTTTCAACATGGTGCTTATTACAACTACCAAAAGACCTCTCCATCCTAATCTTTCTCTCTCAAAAGTAGGCTGGCTGTAAGAGCATAGAGTAAGAGTAGTTACTCACTTGTAACAGGTGTTCTCCAGGAGCAGCAGGAATCCATCCTCACATATGGGTGATATAGGCACCGATAGAGCCCTAGGGCGGAGCATTTCCCCAGCTTTCAAGGAAAGTCTTTGGGAATGCAGCACGCATGCGTGGTCCCTTCCCGCCCAATGCTCAGTCTGATGACATAGCTAAAAGACAGCAAAAAACAAAATGAAGGATATGACTGCAACTCCAGGGGAGGAGGGAGGGTCGTGAGGACTGATTCCTGCTGCTCCTGGAGAAAGCACAGTTACTTACCTGTAACAGGTGATCTCTGGGAACAGCAGGAATAAGTCTTCACATATGGGTACGTCGGTACCGACGGAGTCTGCGCGGGAACGCTTCCCAGCGTCCAATCAAGAGCTTTTGGAAGCGTCCCAGCACGCCTGCGTGCTGCCTTCCCGCCTTTCCCAACTGCCTCTCCTCAGTTAAGTTTTAAAGCTGAGACAAAGAGAGAGAGAGGAAAGGAAAGATAGATAGAGATACAACTCCTGGGGAGGTGGGAGGGTTGTGAAGACTTATTCCTGCTGTTCCCAGAGATCACCTGTTACAGGTAAGTAACTGTGCTATCTCCAGGAACAAGCAGGAATGAGTCTTCACATATGGGGACTCCCAAGCTGAGATGCCTGGAGTCCCAGCATGTCATAGGCTGGACATGCTACCTCCCAGAACACCAGGCATCCTGAGGATGGAGGGTAGGAGTTGAAGAAAGAAGGCTGCTGTGGAACAGCTAACCTAGCATAGGACTGCAGAGAAGGAGTCCATGTGTGGATGATGATGGTCATCAATAATATTGCAAAGGATATTGCAATATGGACCTCCCCTGACAGGATTTCACAGAAGCATGGAGGTTCATGGATCTACTGGGAAACCTAGTAGAGGAACCTTGAAGAGGACCTCACTGTAAGTGGAGGTAATAATCCTGTAGGAAAACCAGTGGAGGTCTGAATCTTGAAAGGTAATAGGTAACCCCAGTAGTGAAACTGGGGTAGTCCAAAAACAGTGGGCCTTCAGCGGAAGGCTTTATGACAAAAACCCTAGCTCTTTTGGTGGCAGAGTGAGTCACTCTTAGGAGCAAAAGAGAAGGCTAACTGATTTGGACAAACAGGCACAGTCCTTGTGGGGAGAAAGGGTGTGGGAACTCCTTGTATCCCATAAGAGAGGACACAGGCCTGAGGCGTTAAAGCCTGTGATTAACTGAAGATCCACAATGTCTCTCCTAACTGGGGTAAGCTAGGAGAGATATTGGGCACGGAGAGCTTCAGAGGTACCTAAGCCGTTAGGTTATGGTATAAAAATTGTTGACTACCACCGGAGTGGTTGTGTGTGTAGAACCCCAAACCTGCTAGATAGCATAGGTATGGGTAAAGGCCCTCTGTCAGAATCATATAGCTATATGAGGATAGACAGTGAGATAGAGAAGTATGTGGATACATATCTATCTATAATAGGGAGGAGTAGCCTAGTGGTTGGGGCAAGGTACTTCAGGCCGGGGGTTCAAATCCCACTAGAGGACAGCAACCTTGGGCTGGAAGGACTGGGGTTTCTAGTCCCACAGATGCTCCTTGTGGTCTTGGGCAAGCCACTTAACCCTCCATTGCCCATGTTCCCTGTAAGTATTAGTGTATGTGTCTCATATCCCCGCGTGTTAAATGTATCCCCCAATTGTGTTGTGACCGCTTTGATTGAAGGATACGGCGGTATACAAAACTGTCTAAATAAATAAATAAAATATCTCAACAGAGATAGATAGATAGATAGATAGATAGATAGATAGATAGATAGATAGATAGATAGATAGATAGATAGATAGATAGATAGACAGACAGACATATAAGGATATATCTATAGTGAGATATGGCAGGGCATAAAATACACACAAGAAGTAAATATGGATATGTAGGCCTACATATGGGTGTCTGCAATTAAACAGACAGAGATATGCCTACAGTACAGTCATCACACAGGATATGTGGAGAGGAAAGATTCATCTAATAACAAGGAGGTGGAACCTACTTGAGAAGACATATAGAGAATCTATTCCTCCTGGTCATGATCTGCAAGGATGCTAGTTAGTGAAAAATAACCAGGACTGTTACGTGAAAAACAAAGGACAATGTCAATGTGCAGCTAGCAAGTCCCGAGTCCTCCAGGACTCTAGCATGGTAAGTAGACAGAAGACGCATAGAGATGAGATACCATGTTGACCTGCTTAAGAGCAAAGGTATCATGCATTCTTACCATGAGGACAAGCATATCCCCGATTGGGAAAACTATGGACCGAAGCAGGGAACTGGCAAGTCCTTGAGCTTTCACGTAAGAGAAGGCCTATGTCCTTTATATAAAAAAAGGACATAGTAAAAGAAGAGAGAACCTTCTAGTCATGGGAGACATGACTGAAAAGCCTTTTCTAAGCAGCTAGGATAGCTGCTGGAGAAAAAAAAAAACCATGCTCTCTAGCAAGGGCCCATAGTGGAAAGCTTCTCTGTAGATTGCAAAGAGCATGATGCAGGAGAATGAGGAGATAGAACTGGCTATAAGAGATCCAGTATCTCTGCCAACTATGCTGCCAAAGTCAGGAAAAAGAAGATGGCAAAATAGAAGACAATCTAGAAAGCTTGTAGTGAGATGATCTCCAAGAGAGGTGAAACACTGACTTGGAGCCACTACTAAGACTAGACAGAATGTTAGTGGAGGACAATCTGGTTGTTTGTGGACAAGAACCAGTGGTCCAAACATTGAAGCTCCTGCATAGGCAGCTGTTAGCAAGACAGCAGAAAGAATCTTACTGTTCAAAAACAGAAAGGACAGAACAGGAGTAGGAAACTCTGGACATGTCTGATAAGCTGCCCCAAAGCAAGACTGAGCAGAGGAGGTAAACTCCGCACTGGAAAGTGAGAAAAGTAGAGAGGCTGAAGAAAAAGCCTCCCAGTAAGCAATTTCCTCTTACAGGGGAAAAACTTGGTAAGAGGGTGAAGAGAATGGAGCTGAAGAAGACTTACGAAGTAGGAAGTCTATAGAAAGGAAAGATACATGCTGGCACAGGAACTATCATTTGATAGTGGTTAGCAGGAAAAAAAGAGGAGAAACCTGTGACCTATAGGCATGAATATCCTGACAGCTCATAGAAATATAGAAAAAATGGATATCTTTTGGAAAGGGATCCATGTGTAGGGGTTAGAATGAAGCAGTGGACTGCTTCCACTGAGAAGAAGCAACTGTAGATGCAGATGCTGGGTTTGCTGAGCCTGGTGAGAGGTTGGAATCTTCAGACCAGGACGATGCCTCCGCTGTTGGGGAACATTTGTATGATGGGCAAGTGATGAATAAAACCTTCTTCTCCTGTGGGAAGAAAGTTTGGTAGGAGATTTCCTACCTAGTGGGACAGAGGTAGGTGTAGAACAAACCTTAGGAACAGGTAAATCAGTGGATAACTGAGTAACCTGACGTAAAGACTCCTTGTTAAAAAGATTTTCTCCAGTGCAAGGAGTATGTCCGAGACGTTGTTGTGCCCATTTGTCCAAATCTGAAGATTGGAGCCAGGCTCTACGTCGTGCCCCTATAGCAATAGCAGAAGTTCTGCTAACAGACTCAAAAGAGTCTAGGGAAGCACGAGAAAGAAACCAAGAAATATTCTGGATATGCTTAAGCAGTGAAGAATAGTCTTTACTCCTAGAATCTGGAAGGAAAGGAGTCAAAAGATGTAACTGCTTGGTGACCTCCTCAAGAGAAAGACTCATAAAAAATATATGAGAGAATTCTTGCAGAAAACATAGATGTCTGGAAGGTTTGACGTCCAAAGGCATCTAGTGTCTTAGACTCACGACCTGGCGGATAAGAGTGTTTTTTCTTACTCTTTACCCGCCTCATTGCTGATTCCACCACTATGGAATGATGAGGAAGTTGAGTCTTTTGAAACCCTGGAGAGGGGGGCACCTGATATAAAAGATCAGTTGCCCTGGGGGGTGGGGGTACCCTTAAAGGTGTTTCCCACATTCCTAGAAGAAGATCCTGCAAGGAATGATGCAAAGGAAGCATTATGTTGTCCTTTGCTTTGGCAGAAACAGAGTCTTGTGCAGGATCATGTCCTGGAATAGGAATGGCAAGAGATCTTGCTATATCCCGGAGGAAACTCTGAAAAGAGGGATCCCAAACAGGAATTTCCCCTGGACAGGGTAGATCTAAAGAGCTAGCCTGAGCATCCACAGAGTTATCTAAATATATAGGAATAGAAGATCCTGCAGAGTGCAGTGTGGAGTGCTTAAAAGATGGTTGCTGGTACTGGCTGTCAGGAGCAGCCTCCATCCTTACCACATTGTCCATGCCAGGTATCGACTCCAAGCTTGGTATAGAATGGAGTGATCCTGTTGAAAAAAGCATGGCAGGAATTGGCGACGATGCTACTGTGGGTACCGGTACCGATGCTGATACCGGTACCGATGTCGGAGTCGAAATCGACAAAGACATCGGAGCAGTCATCGGTGACAGTTCAATCGGTACCGAGGTAACCAAAAACCTCCGGCTGCTATCCTCGGTACCTAAACACCGGTATCGATTGGAGTCGGTACCAAAATCTATTGGTACCCAGTCTTCTAGACTAGAGATCGATTCCAAACTCGGTATCGAGGGCAAAGAGCCTGATAAGCGAAGCATAGAAGGCACCGACCGTGAAGGTAATGAGTACATCGGTACCAACTTCGGTACCGTGTCTGATACCGGTGAAGGAAGAGGAACCGGTGGCAACTCAATCGGCGTCGAGGGAACCGAGAGTTGTGGATCCGAATCATCGGAACCGAGCCTTCGGTACCGTCGAGAGCCGGTACCAAGGCTAGTCGGTACCCAGTCCTCCAGACTGGAGATCGATTCCAGACTCGGCATAGAGGGAAGCAAGGCTATCGATGCACATCTGAAGGGTACCGACGTCGGTTGGATTATCTGTGTTGGTACCGATAATGGAATGTCAATCTGGAGGGTATCCACCGGTCCCGAAGGTACCGAGGACGCCAGATGACGATCCCTGGTGAGGAGTGTTTCATCCAACACCAGTGCCGATGCCGGGGTATTGGTACCGCTCGAAGCGGATGCCACCACCGTACATGGCTTAGGTATGTTCTGTGGGGGGTGAACCCCAGGAACAACCTGAAACCCCTTATAGGCTTTGGAGACCGAAGACTCCCGCCAGGGTTTTGAAGCCAGTGGGCCCTCGAGGGCAAGGCCGGAGCCGTCTACATGCTGCGCATGAGACCTACCACTCGAGGACTGGCTAGTCTTAACAGACTGTTTGTGGGTTACCTGATCCTGTGTGGACGAAGATGGGGACGGTGCCCCAAAGTTGGAGGGCAACAGTGTATCGAGGGAGCCTTGATGTTGAAAACTTCTTCTTACCAAATTGTTGTCAGGACCAAAGCAGGTTAAACACCGATTTAGAGGGTCTAAAAATAAAGTTGTACCGCCACAGTCTGAACATTTCTTGGAGAAAGTGTCTGGCGGTTCCATGAAGGAAAAAAGAGAAGGCCTAAAAGGCCTAAGAGACCGTGGGACACTATGAAGATAAAATATCCCGTGGAAAAGGAAAAATTTTTCAAGGCAAGAAAAGAAAACACCGGCGGTACCGGTGGCGTCGGGAAGACAGCCGCGACCACAAGAAAAATAAAAAATAAAAATAAGAATTTTCTGCGGTGACAGGAGGACGTCCTGCCGGCTCCGCGGAAAAACGAAAACTGAGGAGAGGCAGTTGGGAAAGGTGGGAAGGCAGCACACAGGCGTGCTGAGATGCTTCCAAAAGCTCTTGATTGGATGCTGGGAAGCGTTCCCGCGCAGACTCCGTCGGTACCGACTTACCCATATGTGAAGACTCATTCCTGCTTGTTCCTGGAGATCACCTGTTACAGGTGAGTAACTACATTTTCTCCAGGACCAAGCAGGAAGTCAGTCCTCACATATGGGACTTCCCAGCTCTAGGCTACCGGGAACCCTAAGCTGAACAAATGGCTCCCTCTCAAGAGCCTCAGCATTCATGATAAGAATATCCTCTGAACACCCCCGTACGGTAGCCCGACACAAGGGCCGGAGGGTAGGAGTTGCCTAAACCTCAAAGAGATTACGGAGTACCGCCTGTCCAAAAGCACTGTCCGTTCTGGACTTTCTCTCAAGACAAAAGTCTGCAAAAGTCTGGCTTGAAGACCAAGTTGCGGCCCGGTAGATGTCTGCCAACAGAACAGAGCGGAGATGAGCTACTGATGCGGCTTTTGCCCTGACACGGTGGGCCATGACTGGACCCTGCAAGGGGAGGTCGGCTGCCTTGTACGCCCAGGAGATACAATCTGCTACCCAAGTGGACAACGTACGCTTGGAGACAGGTAACCCCAACCTATTAGGGTCAAAGGAGACGAAGAGCTGAGTAGCTCTTCGATGCCCCCACATACGTTCTATCTAAAAAGACAATGCCCTCTTACAGTCCAGGGTATGCAAGACTGTTTCAGCCCGGCTGGTATGCGGCCTGAGAAAAAAGGTTGGAAGAACCACCTCCTGGTTGAGGTGGAAAGAGGAGACCACTTTTGGAAGGAACTTGGGATGGGTCCGTAGGACCACCCTGTTCCTATAGAACTGTGTGTACGGCCTATCAGAAACCAGAGCTTGTCGTTCACTCACACGTCTGGCCGAGGTAAGAGCCACCAGGAAGAGCGCTTTCCAAGAGAGGAAGCACAAATTTCAAGTAGCCATCGGCTTAAACGGTGGGCGAGTAAGTTGTTCCAAGACCACATTCAAATCCCACTCAGTCGCCGGTGGACGAACTGGAGGCTTGAGTAGAAGCAGACCTCGGAGAAATCGGGACACCAAGGGGTGAACCGACAGAGGCTGTCCTTCCACCGGTGAGTGGTGCGCTGACAAAGCACTGAGGTGGACCCAAACAGAGTTAGACTTAAGGCCTAGGTCTGACAGGTGAAGAAGATACTGCAGTACTACTGGCACAAGGCAAGAGAAAGGATCTTCATTGCACTGAGCACACCATACCATAAACCTACGCCACTTGAGGGCATAGGACTTTCTGGTGGACTGCCTTCTAGAGGACAAGACCACCTCAACTTCCTTAGGTATAAGTAAGGGAGCTAGCACTATCCTTTCAGCAGCCAGGCCATCAAATTGAGGGATTTGAGATTGGGGTGCAGAAGGGAACCTTGCTCCTGAGACAGGAGATCGTGTTGCAATCCCAGAGAGAAATGAGTTTCCACTGCCAACTGCAGCAGAAGTGGAAACCACGGCTGCCTCGGCCATCTGGGGGCTACCAGAATCACCGAGGACTTGTCCCGGAGGATCTTGAACAGAGTTCGGGCCACCAGGGGCATAGGAAGAAACACATAGAGGACGACCGTGGACCATGAGATCAGAAAAGCATCTGCTGCCATCCGCAGGGGATGCGGCTGTCTGGAGCAGAACCTGGGCAGCTGACGGTTCAGTGGATTGGCAAAGAGATCGATTGATGGAAGTCCCCAGCGGAGGAAGATCTGCTGGGCCACTAGTGGATTCAACTGCCATTCGTGAGGCTGGAGAATCCTGCTTAGCTTGTCTGCCAGGAAATTCTCCTGACCAGGTAGGTAAACTGCTTTGAGAAACATACCCTGTTTGACCGCAAAGGAGCAGAGATCTCGTGCCTCCTGACATAGGAGCCTGCATCCCATGCCCCCTTACTTGTTCACGTAGAACATTGCCACTTGATTGTCTGTCTGAACTAGGACAGACTGGTGAGAGAGGGCATGAGAAAATGTTTGCACAGCTAAGCGGATTGCTCGCAGCTCCAAAAGATTGATTTGCTGCGTGGCCTCCCGAGGAGACCACAGGCCTTGAGTGCACATGCCCTGGCAATGTGCACCCCAGCCCTTTAAGGAGGCATCTGTCATCAGCACCCTGGTGTGTGCTGGAACCTGAAAAGGTACACCCTTGACAAGGTTTGGCAGATGTGGTCACCACTGTAAGGAGTTCAGAAGTCATCTGGATACCTTTACTTTGTCTCAGAGGTCGCCTGTGTCCACTGATCTCTGAGACACTATTGAGCAGCCCGCATGTGCAGACGGGCATTCGGAGTCACATGCACCGTGGATGCCATGTGGCCCAGGAGCCACAGGTAGTGCCTGACGGAAACATGAGAATTGCTCAGAAACTGGTTGGCCAAGTCCATCAGTCTGTGGGCCCTGTTTTCGGGCAAGTAAGCTCTTGCCTGAAGGGTGTCTAATCTTGCCCTTATAAACTCTAGGTTCTGAGAGGGGAGCAAAGTGGACTTTGCGTAGTTTATGACAAAGCCCAGATGCTTAAGAAGAGAGACAGTGCGAAGAGTGGCTTGTCGGGCCTCCTGGACAGACTGGCCCCTGATGAGCCAAGTCGTCCATGTATGAGAAGACAAAAATACCCTGATTCCTGAGATAAGCCGCCACCACCACCAGGCATTTGGTGAAAACCCTGGGGGCAGAGGTTAGGCCAAAGGGAAGTACCCTGTACTGAAAATGGTTTCCTCCCACCACAAATCTGAGATATTGTCTGTGGTCTGGATGAACGAGGATGTGAGTACAAGGATCCTTTAGGTCTAAGAAACATAGCCAGTTTCCCTGCTGGAGGTAGGGCAGCAGTATCCCAAGGGTAAGCATCTTGAACTTTTCCCTCTCCAGAAACTTGTTTAGGTTTCGCAAGTCTAGGATAGGCCAGAGGCCTCCTGTCCTTTTTGGTACCAGGAAGTACCTGGAGTAGAAGCCTTGCCCTTCCAGGTGGTGTGGCACCGGTTCCACCGCCTGTTCCTTTAGAAGACTTGCCAACTCCTGAAGGAGGAGGTTCCTGTGTAGAGGGAGTCTTGGAGGCTCCCCTGGAAAGCTGGTGGAAGTGGAGCATGTAGCCCTTTTGGACTATGCTCAGTACCCAGGTATCCCCTGTGATGGCTGGCCACCTGTAGGCGTACAGGGTCAGCCAACCTCCTGTGCTGAGTGGAGCCACCGGCGGAGGAGAGGCTATGCTGTGGGAGTCAAAACCCCACTCCCTGAAAATAACAAAAAAGGCACGAACGCTAGTCACGAAGGACAAAAACCGAAAAAAGAAATTCTGAACTCTATACCGGTGTACCGAGCCCAGGCGGGAAGGGGAACCGGCGTCAAACCGGACAAGAAAAAAGCGAAAATCACAGAAAAAAAATTGACTTTTCCCGGGTGACACGAACTCACATCCGTTGGGCTCCGCAGAAAAAGAAAGACTGAGCAAGATGGCACCCTTGGGCAGGAAGGGGACCGCGCATGCGCGCTGCATTCCCAAAGGCTTTCCTTGAAAGCTGGGGAAATGCTCCACACGAGGGCTCCGTCGGCGCCGACATCACCCATAAGTGAGGACCGACTTCCTGCTTGGTCCTGGAGAAGATAGAGTTTCCCCTCAGAATTAGCCCTTGCCATAGCAGCCACTTGTGCAAATGAAAGCTCAAGGTGTCCAGATGCTAGCCCTGGTTTTAATTTAGCTAGAAGCCCTGAGGTGGAAACTGTCAGAACAAAAACGCCTCTAAAAACATACAGTCTCACCTATTCGTCCACCTTAATACTATTGAATACTTTGGCTACTTATTCTTCATTTTTCTACTGCCTTTGATATATCAAGGAGAACATAGTGATCAATAATCTTTCTGGAATTTTTTGGTTATCTTCTTAGATGATTCTCTTCCCATCGCTATGACGTATCCTTTTACTGCATATATAAAAACGCATTTAAAAGATACAACAAAATTCATAACAAAAATACATACTGTAGAAGTCCTTCAGCTGGCCCTCCTTTTAGCACATCAGAAATCACTATTGATGTTTCTCCGCTCTGAAAATGAGGGTTGTCTCTTCCTCCCGATATTGCAATACCAAATCCAAAACCAGGGGCCTACAATAAAAAAAAAAAGAGATGCAATTCAGAAGAAATAGTGAAAATGTATAGGGAAAGGTAGATTATTTCCTTTGCAGATTCTAATCTTGCACTAACTTTGCTTTAGAGCATGTAATAAAAAGAATTATTGTAACCATTTCTGGTGTATCTTCTTAAAATTCAACTGCATCTAAGCTACTTGTACCTACGTATAGGCTTTATGCAGAGATTGCACGATTGTACACCGCCCTGATGCTTTGGCCTGGGCGGTCTATCAAGTGTTTTAATAAAGATAAAGAAAGATCCCCCAACACCTTCCACCAAATCCCACCGATCTAAAGCTGAGTTGTGGAAAGAGATTGGAAGTCAAAGAGGGAAGAAAGCAAACAAGCTTTAATTCCATCCAATGCTGATTAAAACTCTGTATGTTGTCTTCTATGCTCTAAGTGTAATTTAAATAAACACACTGGGCTTGATGAACTTTGGACCCGGATATTCAATGCTAGGGCCATATCCGGCCACCATCATTGAATACTCTGGTTAGCCAGATAGCCAGAAAGCTAACTGGTCAATGGCAATATTCAGCCATTGCCCAGTTAGCTTCAGCAGTGAAAGTTAGGCCAGTCTTTACTGTGCTTTTCGCCGGAAGATAAGCAGGCAGCGGCTGAATATCGCTGCTGACTAGTTATCCATGGGTGCCTTCCTCACTCCATCCCCAGAATGCCCCAGTGATAGCTGGTGTTCAGCAGCAGCAATCGCAGATATTCAGGAGCACTAACCATGTTAGTGCCGCTGAAAGCATAGTTACTCACCTGTAAAAGGTGTTCTCCAGAGACAGCAGGAATCAGTCGTCACATATGGGTGACGTAACTGCAGACGGAGCCTGCGCAGAGCATTTCCCTAGCTTTCAAAGAAAGCCTTTGGGACATGCCACCATGTATGCGTGGTCCTCTTCCCCGCCCAAAGGTGCCGCCTTGCTCAGTCATATGATGTAGCTAGGACAGCAGTAAAATTAAACAATGTAGAGAGGCAACTCTCAGGGGAGGAGGGAGGGTTGTGAGGACCGATTCCTGCTGTCCCTGAGGAACACCTGTTGCAGGCGAGCAACTATGCTTTCTCCAGGAACAAGCAGGAAGTTAGTATGCACATATGAGACTCCCTAGCTCCAAGCTGCAAAGGACTGAACCATGACAGCACCAATGGCGACTGAGTCGGGTAGCCGTGTGTTGCAGGTGGTGAGTCCCCACTGAAAGATTCTGCAAGACCCTAGCATCCAGCGACACTATCACTCCAGTAGCTTGAACACAGAAGAGTCGGAGGACAGGAGTTGCCTATACCCCAAGAATATTATGGAGAACTGCCTGGCCAAAGGCACTGTCCCTGCAGGACTCGCTCTCCAAGCAGTAGTGAGTTGTGAACGCATGAACTGAAGACCATATGGCGGCCTTGCAGATCTCAGTCACCCACACAAAGCAAAGGTTGCCCCGCAGATGCGGTCATCACCCTCACATGATGTGCTGTGATCCAGTGTTCAAGGGAGAGGCCAGCTTGCTCATAAGCGAGGGCAATACAGTCTGCCACTCAAGTGGAGAGTTCGATTAGTCACAAGGAGCCCCAGTCTACTGGGGTCAAGAGACACGAAAAGCTGAGGAACTTTGCATTGGGCCTGGGTCTGCTGTAAGTAGGACAGGGCCCGTTTGCAATTCAGTGTATAAAGTACTAGTTCCTCCCTGCCAGCATGAGGCCATGGAAATAAGTGGGACGACTACCTCTTGGTTGAGGTGAAAAGGAGAAACCACCTTTGGAAGGAATTTGGGATGTGTGCAGAGCACTACCTTGTTCTTGTAGAACCTTGTGTATAGTGGACTGCCACCATGACCTTGAGTTCATTTACTCTTCAAGTGGACATAAGGGCCACTTTCCAAGACAGCTACCACAAGTGGCAAGTGGCTCAAAAACGGCACTTTGGTGAGCTGGGAGAGCACCACGTTAAGGTCCCACTCTGCTGCAGGAGGGCAGACAGGGAGCATGAATAACAGAAGGCCCCAGAGGAATCTAGAGACCAGGGGTTGGCTTGAGAGGGGTTTTCCCTTGATCGGGTGGTGGTGAGCGGATATGGTGCTCAGATGCACTCTCACCAAGTAAGATTTTAGTCTGGTGTGTGATAGGTGCATAGGTATTGAAGGACTAGTTGCACATAGCAGGAGAAGGGATTCTCCTCCTTTTCCGCACACCAGGCGGAGAACCTTCTACACTTAAAGGCATAAGCCCACCTGGTGGAGGATTTTCAGGAGGCCTGTAGGATCTCCTCTACTACTTCTGGAAGATTGAAAGGGGCCAATGCTACCCTTTCAGCAGCCATGCTGTTAGTGATCCCAAATTGGGGTGGAGGGAGCCCTCCTCCTGGGACAGGAGATCCGGGGCTCAGCCCAGAAGGACTAGGAGTGCCTCCAACAGGAAAAGCAGCAGAGCGAACAAAGGTTGCCTGGGTCACCTGGGGGCAATCAGTATGACTGATGCCCCTTCGCTCTGGACCTTGAAGAGGGTCCTGATGACCGGAGGGGAACGCATAGAGTCGGCCCTCAGACCACAAGATCAGGAAGTCATCTGTCGCCACTCTCTCTTGGTGAGGCTGATGGGAGCATAAGCGGGGTAGTTGCGTGTTGTCTGGAAAGGTGAATAGGTTCATCATGGGCCTGCCCCAAAGGTGGAAGAGCTGTTTTGTTACTCTGGGGTTTAAGCGCCACTCACGTGGGTGAAGGACTTTGCTCAGCCTGTCTGCTAGGCAGTTGTCCTGGCCTGCAAGCTACACCGCTCACAGAAGCATGCTGCTGCATGCTGCGAAGGAGAGGAGGGCCACCGCCTCCTGGCAGAGGGAGTATGAGCCCGTGCCCCCCTGCTTATTGATGTAAAACATGACGACCTGGTTGTCTATCTGGATCAGCACAGGTCGGTGTCACAGGCGGTGATGGAATGCTCGTAGGGTAAGGAAAATTGCCCTGAGCTCCAAGAGATTGATCTGTAGGAGTCACTCCTCTGGAGACCAGCTGCCCTGTGTGCAGTGGTCTTCGCAATGTGCCCCCCAACCCAGGAGGGCAGAGTCTGTGGTCAGGATCCTCTGCAGGCTGGGGCCGAGTGGCCAGCAGCCTCTGGAGGACCTGGGGTTGGAGTCACGGAAACTGGCCAGGGAGGACCAGATGCCCGAGGAACAGGACCAAGACCTCAACCGTCACCGAGGGCTTACCAGAGGCTGATGGCACTCTGAGCTCAGCTCGACGACAGGGGACTCCCTTGCAGTCAGGGGCCCGATCATCAGGGCAGATGATGCAGATGAACCAGTCATCATTGCCTGCTAGAAGGCCAGGATAGCACTGATGTTCTACTCCAAGACCACCATTCTGGTTTCCAAGTCAGAAGGCTCCGCAGCTTTCGGCGTGGGCATCGAGGACTGGTCCAGCACTGGCACTCTCTTGAGTGTATCCTCGACAAGGACTATGGTCTTGAGGAACCTTGCACGGTCTCCGCCGGCCAAGGAATTCTTCGAGGACTTTGGTAGGGCACTTCTCAGAGCCGCCCCCGAGTCCTTCCGGGCAGTTTTATCAGGTTTCTCCAGTGCATCCTCGGTGGACTTCGAGGATTTTTTCCTTTTTCTCTCAGGGTCCGAGGTCTTCTTGAAGGAGTCACCACTGTGGGACTCAGAGAATGCTCAGGCATCATAGGACGTGATGGGCTTGGAGCTCGGCGTCGGGGAGGCCGGTGCCGAGTCGACCTGGGGAACAGTTTTTCTTGCAACTCCGACCTCTTTTTAATGGTTTTAGGGGTCATGGCTTGGCACAGGTCACAGGAGGTGCTGTCATGGTCCAGTCCCAGGCAGCATAGGCAGCAGTCATGTGTGTCAGTCACTGACATCATTTGACTGCAACGGTCACATTTTTTGAACCCACCGGGGGACATGGTAGGGAACACGTGGATGGGGTCAACGACCCCCAGGTGAAAAAAAGCACCAACGCCAGTCAAGGCAAGCCTCTATCAAAAAAGACAAAATGAGCCAACAGCAGCACCGAGGACGGCACTGACTCGAGGCAGAAAGAGGAGCCAGTACACAAACCGGGAAACTATCTTGAGGATAAATATCAAGGATTTTTTCCAGTGAAACAGGACAGGTGTCCATTGGGCTCTGCAGAAAAAAGGAGACTGAGCAAGATGGCGGGAAAGGGACCATGCATGCTTTCTTTGAGAGCTGGAGAAATACTCTGCGCGGGCTCCGTCGGCACCACCACCCATATGTGAGGATTGACTTCCTGCTTGTTCGTAGAGAATAAGTCGTTCACCGTGCTTAACAGGTCTGCTAAAAGCATTAATCTTTTAAAATATCAGGCCCACAATATTTAATTAGCATTTTCAGTAGCTTAGCTGGAGGAAGAAGTCTTCCCCAGGTAACAAGATTTTGTTGTGAACTTATTTTAAAATGCTTTGATACAATAGTCTTGTAAGAAGACTGGGTTTCACACTTAAATCAGGACAATCAGCTGACTATCTTGCAATATCTAACACTGTTGGGTTTATAGTTTAATACAGCAACATCTGAATCATTCCATAAAATTACTGAAGGCAGTTACAGTATTGCAACCACATATTGGTTAAATACCATTTCTCAAACTGAGCCTATGGCTATACTTCAGTATGCATTCAGTTAATTTGTAGATTTCTAGTCCAAATTAAAAGTCGTATCATATTTCACTCTGGCCACTATGAAGTCAACATTTTACGGAGAAAGTTAGTGAACACACTGTTACAGACTGGCACTTGTTTTTCAAGTTTACAACTAACAGTCCTGAAAATTTTATGAAAAACAATCAAATACAGCTTCAAATCAGTAAGTGGAAAAAAGTGTTGAAGGATATTAAGTAAAATTTATTTATTTATTTATTTAGTATACATTTGTATACCGCTACTTCCAGCGATCAGCAGCGGTTTTTGATTACAGATTGGAAATTGTCAAATCATGACAGGAAATTTTTGAGGTATAAACACACATTGATTAGACAGGAAAGCACAGCACACAGAACTATTTTACAGGGAACATGGGCTATGGAGGGTTAAGTGGCTTGCCCAAGACCACAAGGAGCACCTGTGGGACTAGAAACCCCAGTCCTTCCGGCCCAAGGTTGCTGTCCTCTAGTGGGATTTGAACCCCCGACCTTCCGGCCCGAAGTACCTTGCCCCAACCACTAGGCCACTCCTCCACTCCACTCCACAAATAACTATGCTGGGACACACATCCCCATCACTAGTTGTGTGACCTTTAACGGTGGCTGTAGAAATTCAGACAAGACAGAGGGTGTAAAAAGGATGTATTAAAAAAAAGTTATGCAAATAGTTATAGAAACAATTAGTCATTAAAATACAGAAGGTAAGGGAGTAAATTGCTCCCCTATTTTCCTGCATGCACCCATGATAACCTCGACAACAAGTCATGTTTTTCTGATCAGGCTTGGCATAAAAACTCTGAAGCAAGGGCCCTAAAACAGATTTACACTGTACCTGCACAAATAACCAGTGCTTTATCAATGATACATATGGACTGAAGTAGTACATTGTACTGGTTGCTGCAGGTTAAGCACAGACTGTGCCACAATCACTTCCAATATAGGAAGTGCTTTAGCACACAAAATTGATCTGCACTATGTGAGAAATAAACTTCTACTAAATTTGTATGGCACTACAATACATACACAGCAATGTATATACACACATAAGAGACAGTCCCTGCTCAGAGAGCTTTTAGTCTATTCAAGACAGAATAAACAGGACAATCAGGGAAGTAGAGTATAAATCTCGAGGAAAACCATTAGAACACACATGGATGTTAAAAAGGAGAATAAGTGGGTCAGAATCCAAAAGCAACCTCTAGTCTAGATTTGAATAGGACAAGAAATAGAGCCTAGCACACTGACTCAGTCTATTCCAGGCATACGGTGCAACAAGGTAGAACCAACAGTCTGTAGTTGGCAGTAGAAAAGAAAGGTACAGATAAAGAACAATTTGCTTGATGAGTAGAGTTCTCAAGGAGAGTTGTAGGGAAGAGATAAGAGGAAGGTAATAAGGATTGCAGAGTAAGTGCACTTGTAGGTCAACAGTAGACAGGCAATCTGCTGCCTGAGGCGAGGGATGAGATGGCGCTCACCCCTCCCCCCCAACCCCTGTAGTGTTGGGGGGGGGGGGAGGGGTGCTTTCTCAAAACTCTAAAAAGGGCCTGAACCAAACCAAAAATCCTATTAGATTATATGGAGGAAATGCAAGATGTTTGCACACCAAGTAACTAAAATAAAGAGCGAGAACCACAGCACAGCTTATAAAACTAAGATTATAACTCATTTTCATTTTGTTGTTAGAAACTATGTTATGATTCTTGCTTTTTCTTTTTGAACATATATTTTGCATCCATAGAACCCTCTTACTCAACAGTGGGTGCAGAGCAGAACCAGGACATTTACCCACAGAACTCAGTATCTTAAAAATAAAAAATCTGTTTCTGATCATCTCACTATCACCCACCACCACCATTCTACAGTACCAGGCATATTGTGAACTAATACAAAACCCTACAACAGTCACTGAGTATCTATAGAGCAAATCTACCATACCATACCATACCATATCAGCACCAACTTCCAAAACTCACAAGGAACCCATCCAAAAAAGCATCACTGTAAATACTACAGAGGACCCTGGACTATCCAAAGCCTATTTTAAAAGCTGAACAATTCAGATTACTAAAGTTACAGATCTCTACATACAAACTTCATGTTAACAGAACATCTGGTCTTGGTCACACGCTCAAAACACAGACCCTCACCAAGTTCAGAAGTGACCATAACCTAAAATTAAACATATGTAGATAAAAATTAAACTGCAACCCCAAGAAGCCAAATTCTGCATACAGTGCAATACCAAAGAAATAGAAAAATATGCATTTCCATGTACTGGTTGAGGTGAAACAGGGATACCACCTTCGGGAGGAACTTAGGGTGAGTGTGGCGCACCACCCTGTTCTTGAAGAACCTGGTGTACAGGGGGTCCACCGCCAGCGCTTGGAGCTTACTGACTCTGCGAGCTGAAGTCAGGGCCACCAAGAAGGCCACCTTCCAGGATAGGTATCTGAGGTGGCAAGTAGCCAGTGACTCGAATGGTGGCCTAGTCAGCTGGGAGAGCACCACAATGAGGTCCCATTCTGCTGCCAGAGAGTGGACAGGGGGCTTAGAAAGCAGAAGGCCCCATAGGAACCAGGAGACCAGGGGATGGTTGGATAAGGGCTTTCCCACTACTGGGTGGTGGTGAGCGGCTATGGTGTTCAGATGCACCCAGACCAAGTTAGATTTCAGCCCTGTGTGCGACAAATGTATCAGCTGGACATGGCAGGAGAATGGGCTCTCCTTCCTATCTGCACACCACAGGGCGAACCTGCGCCACTTAAAGGCATAAGCCCTCCTCATGGAGGGCTTCCTGGAAGCTAGCAGGATCTCCTCAACCTTCTGTGGCAGGTTGAGCGGGGACAAGGCTACCCTCTCAGTCGCCAGGCCATTCGAGTCAATGACCCAGGGGTACTGGAAGTGTCGCCACCAGCAAGAGCAGTAGTGGGAACCACAGTTGACTGGGCCACCTGAGGGCGATCAGTATCACCAAAGCCCTCACGTTCTGAATTTTGAACAGAATCTTGGCGAGCAGGGGAGATTAGGAATGCATCTGCCGCTACCCTCTGTGGGTGCAGCTGCATGAAGCAGAAGCGAGCCAGCTGTGCATTGTCCAGAGAGGCGAAGAGGTCCATCTCGGGTGAGTCCCAAAGGCAGAAGAGCTTCTTCGCTACTGCAGGGTCAAGACGCCTCTCATGCAGGTGCAGGACTCTGCTGAGTCTGTCTGCCAGGCAGTTGTCCTGACCCGGGAAATATAGACTGCTCACAAAAGCATGGAGTATGAGCCCGTGCCCCCCTGCTTGTTTATAGAGAACATTGCGATCTGGCTGTCTGCCTGGACCAGCACAGGTCTGTTCTGCAAGAGGGAGCATAATGCACTTAGGGAGAGGGCTACCGCCCGGAGCTCCAGGAGGTTGATCTGTAACAGACTCCTCCCTGAACCAGCAACCCTGGGTGTAGTGAACTCTGCAGTGAGCTCCCCAGCCCTGGAGAGGCATCTGTGATTAGGGTCCTCTGCGGTAGGGGTGCCTGGAAGGGCATTCCTGCACGAAGGAGGCCTAAGTTCTGCCACCAGTCGAGGGATCTTGCCAGCTGGCAGGAGACTCTGATCCTGTCCCAGAGCAGGCCCGTGGCCTGGGTCCACTGAGAACGCAGGCACCACCGAGCTGTCCGCATGTGCAGGCAGGCTAAGGGTGTGACATGGACTGTGAAGGCCACGTGTCCCAGCAGGCAGAGGAGGCAGCGAGCCAGCACCGTTTTGCAGTGTTGGACTCACCTGCCAGCTGTTTGATGCATTCTGCCCTATCCTGAGAAAGGTTTCTGGCCCGCACCATGTCCAGCTGAGCACCGATGAACTTTAGGACTTATACCACAGAGAGATGGGATTCGGGGTAGTTGATGATGAACCCCACATGCCACAGGAGGATGGTACATTCTGTGCCCTGACTGCGGCTGTGCCGTCTGATGAGCCAGTCATCCAAGTAGGGGAAGACAAACACCTCTTGTAGGCGCAGATGGGCGAATACCACTGTTAGGCACTTTGTGAACACTCTTGGCAAGGAGGCCAGGCCAAAATGGAAGTACCCTGTATTGATAAAGGCCTCCACCTACCATGAATCTCAGGTATTGCCAGTAAGATGTGTGGACCAGGATGTGTGTAGGCACCCTTTAGGTCCAAAGAGCAATGCTAGTCTCCCTGATGGAGGTAGGGCAGCAGTGTCCCAAAGGAGAGCATTTTGAACTTCTCCCTCACCAGGAACTTGTTCAGGTCTCGGAGGTCCAGGATGGGCCTGAGACCCCCCAGTTCTTTTGGGGACAAGAAAGTACCTTGAGTAGAATCCCTTGCCCCAGAGGTGCTACGGAACAGGCTCTACTGCCCTGTCCCTTAGTAGACCTGCTTGCTCTGAGAGCAAGAGAGCCTGGTGAAGGAGAGGTCACTCTGGCTCTCCTGGGAAATGCCTTGGAGGTGGCAGATGGAACCGGAGATGGTAACCCTCCTTCACCACCTGGAGTGCTCACTTGGTCCGAGGTGACCTCGGGCCACCTGTGGGCGAAGAGGGATGAGAGGCCCCTAGTGGGCTGGTGAGAGTCTCCCAGGGGGAGGGAGGCCCAGCCCTGGGAGTCAAAAGCCCCTACTAGGTTCAGACGGAGCTGGTGTCTGTGGTTTAGGGGCCTTTGGCTTCCTGGATCCATGTCTCTAGTCTTTGGGCTGGGGTCCCTGATGTTGCTGGCTTGGGAAGAGTTGGTAGTAGTGACTCTGATGGAAAGGGCCCTTCTTCCCTCGAGAAAGTTGGCCTTTTCAACGAGGACCGTGTGGGCCCTCAACGAGGACTGTGTCCTCGGGAGTCTTGCGCGGTCACCACAGCCGAGGACTCCTTCCTAGAGACCGGGGGGGGGGCGCTGCTTGGAGTCGCCAGAGTCCCACCGCGGGACCTTACTGGGTTTCCCCGGTGGAACCTCGACTGGCTTTGAGGATTTTTTTCTTTTTCTTGCCAGGGTCCAGCATCTTTCCAGAGGAGCCAGAGCCACTGCCACTGGACTCCGAAGACACCTAGGCCTCACGAAAGGTGCTCGGCTTCAGACTCAGCATGGGGGAAGCCAGAGAAAAGCCAGACTGTGGGAACAACATCTCCTGCAACTCCGACCTTTTCTCGTTGGTCCGAGGGGTCATGGTCTGACACAGGTCACAGGAGGTACTATCATGGTCTGGGCCAAGGCAGTGCAAGCAGCAGTCGTGGGTGTCTGCGACAGATATAATTTGACTGCAACGATCACACTTTTTAAAGCCACTGGGAGACATGATGGATCACACTCGGACAGGGTCGATGACCTCTGTCGAAAAATGTCATGAACGCCGTTGGGGCAAGCCTCAATGAAAAAAGAGAGAGGAGCTGAGAACAGCAGAGGACTGCGCCGGCTCAAGGCGGGAATAGGAACCGGCACCACCTTGGAAAGGAATCATATGCTGTAGAACTTAGCAGAAGGTGGATCACTTATTAGAGCATGGAACTCATTTATTCTTGTGAACATAAGAACATAAGATATGCCATACTGGGTCAGACCAAGGTCCATCAAGCCCAGTATTCTGTTTCCAACAGTGGCCAATCTAGGTCATACGTACCTAGCAGTTTCCCCAAGGGACACAGGTTCCATAATGCTTGTACTGGTTCAAGCATTGATATCCTGGGTCCCTTCTTAATAATGGTTTATGGACCTTTCCTCCAGGAACTTGTCCAAACCTTTTTTAAACCCAGCTACACTAACAGCCTTTACTACATCCTCCGGTAGCAAATTCCAGAGTTTGATTACACGTTGAGTGAAAAAATATTTTCTTTTATTAGTCTTAAATAGTTTACCCTGTAGCTTCATTGCATGTCCCCTAGTCTTTCTATATTCTGATAAGGTAAACAATCGATCTACGTTTACCCGTTCCACTCCGTTCATTAATTTATAGACTTCTATCATATCTCCCCTCAGCCGTCTCTTTTCCAGGTTAAAGAGCCCCAACCTTTTTAGCCTTTCTTCATAGGAGTAGCCTTCCATCCCCTTTACCATTTTGGTGGCTCTTCTCTGAACCTTTTCTAAAATCGCTATATCCTTTTTAAGATACGGTGACCAGAATTGCACACAATATTCAAGGTGCGGTCTCACCATGGAACGATATAGAGGCATTATAATATCTTTTGTTTTATTTTCCATTCCTTTCCTTATCATACCTAGCATTCTATTTGCTCTCTTGGCCGCCGCTGCACACTGGGCCGAGGGTTTTAACAAGGTATCCACAATGACGCCTAAATCTTTTTCCTGGGTGGTGGTTCCTAATGTGGAACCTTGCATCGTGTAACCATAGTTTGGGTTGTTCTTCCCTAGGTGCATAACCTTGCACTTCTCCACATTAAATTTCATCTGCCATTTTGATGCCCAGTCTTCCAATTTATCAAGATCCTCTTGCAATTTTCCACAATCCTCCTGGGTTTTAACAACTTTAAATAGTTTTGTGTCATCTGCAAATTTGATAACCTCACTTGTTATTCCACTTTCCAGGTCATTTATGAATATGTCAAAAAGCAGCGGACCCAGCACAGATCCCTGGGGTACACCACTATTCACCTTTCTCCATTGGGAAAATTGGCCATTTAGCCCTACCCTCTGCTTTCTATCTTTTAACCAGTTCCTGATCCACAGTAGTACACTACCTCCTATCCCATGACTCTTTAGTTTTGTGATAAGGAAGCTTATCATAGCTCAGGAGGGAGCTATAGAAAAGGTGAAGTGACTCTGAACAAGCAACCTGTCAGTTCTGGTAGAAATAAGAAAACAGAATTTTCCCATAAAAGACTACCAGTCCCAGAATGCACCAGGTTTCCAACAGCCATTAGAGGAGCTGAAGTGGGGAAACGTGTGTTCAATCAGGAGGGCTATGAGGTAATCCCTAAGCACTCATCTCAAAGGGCAGGGCCTGATTCAGCACAGCTGCGCTGTATTAGGGAGGAGCACTCATCCAAGCAGAATAAGAGTAGAGTTTATTCTACAGATGACCATCTTCATGATCACCTTGGATATCCAGAGAATTGTCCTCAGTATCCTGAGAATCAGCTTGAGTTTGATCATCAGTTTCATCTGAAGGATCATCAGAAGCAGAAGCCAAACCGGACGGACAGAGAGGGAAAGAGACCCTTTGGAAGAAGGAAGAGAAAAGCCTTTGAGAGGTCTAGAAGAGTCCAAAGCAGTACGTATACTGGGAGGTATTCCAAGGGCCAGCATACACCATTGGACTGGGGAAAGCCAGAGGAATGGTGCTGCAGAGCTAGGAATCACCAGAGGCTACCTGTGAGGGAGACAGCTGCACGGGGAAGGGACCCTAAGACCTGTGCCAGAAGGTATGTGAAGAGAGATCCAGTGTCCAGGGATCTGGATTGGAAGGCTGGACATAAGAACTGGACTACATACTGGCCAGGCTATATAGAGAGGAACTCTAGCAGCAATGGAAGCTCAGATATGAACACTGATCTATGCCCTAGCTATAACCTTGAAAGACAGCAGGGAAACAAGTATTCTCCTGAAAATGCTCCATTGAGAGATTCATCTGTGCCAATCCATGATATTGAACCCATGCTTGTTGAACAAGGGGGAATAATAGCAGATGAAGATCCTGTTTATATGGACTGCTCTCTATCTAAACTCCGTTGGTAACTTTCTGTTATAAAGTACAGCAACCATCACAAAGAAATACAAATTTGTTCTTTAATCTACTCAGAAAAGCTCCTGAAGCAGGATTTGACCCACACAGTGGAAGGCAAGCCAGCTAAGGGGTTTCAGCTGGTGACTGCTAGCAATTAAGCCTTACCTAATTGCTTGTGAGCTAGGAGAGAATCACTTCTGTATCTGTGTGGGAAGTAATCAGAAGTTAATCTGAAAAGAACAGTTTGTTTCTTGCTTTGTGGCTTTTCATTTGTTGTTTTCCTGATTTTGACTTTGTTTTTCCAAGTTAACACTGAAAGCAAGTAACCTAATTTATGTGCTACCAAGCATATCTGTGTTGGGAGAAATAACCCCATAAATAAATATCTTATTGGCTTTACCCAAGAGCACAACTAAATTATTGTCAGCAGCTGTGTCTGGTGTGAATGAACTACATTGCCCACAATACCTTGCAAATCATATAGAAATATGCACTTGCCAAGAGTGTGAAGATTCTCACCCAGGCAGCCGTCTGACATTCTGCACAATGAAGTCACAGTCACCAAAAGCAAAACCTTCCAGGTCAGATACTTCAGCTTGCACATATTCAGTGGCATGAAAAAAAGCTTTCATCACCTGAGTTAAAACAATGTTGGAGTACTCATGTCACTGCAGAAGGCTTGATGGGAGACTTCAACTGATTCTTGTTGAGCTTGCATGCTACTAAACCATTGTACTGAGATGATTTACCTTTGTGCAATCGGTGCATATCCACCATATGTAAAATGTAAACCTAAGAGTCTTTAAACTGGACTCAAATGTAAAAGGTATTAAGCGATTTTTGTGTGAGACAAGAAAAGGGATCCAAGCCCTTTCCATCACACCATACAGCAAACCTCTTCCACTTAAAACTGTATGGCCTTCTAGTGGAATCTCTCCTGGAAGCCAGAATAATGTATGAAACATTTTAGGAAAACCAAAGTTACCCCCTCAACATCAAAGCTTGAGGGAAAGGAACTCTATTGCCGAGGTACAACAGAGTTCCCTGAGCTTGCATGGTGAGTTTCTGAGAATGTCCCAATTTTATGAGATTCTTGTGGAAAGTTCTAGAAGATGGAGCTACAAGCCAGCTACAAGTCAACCAATAGATGGCTATGAGAATCATAGTTCCCTGGTCCCTTCTGAATTTCAAGAGTTTTTGCTCTCATGGAGATTGGAGGATATACGTACATGCAGCCTTCCCCCTAATCTAGGAGGAAGGTGTCAGAGGCTAGCTTGCTGTCTCTATATATCCTGGAACAGAACAGAGGTACCTTCATGGAGAAGAAGCAAAGACGTCTACTGAAAGAGTGTCCCACTATCAAAAGATTCTGAGCCACATCCATATCAATGGACCGCTTGTGTGGTTAAGAGTATGAGACTCGGTTCGTCTGCCGGGGCATTCTTTTTCCCTGCTAGGTACATGGCTCTGAGAGTCATCCAATGAGAGACGGCCCAGTTACACATCCTGACAGTTTCTCAACACAGGAAGTACAACACTGTTCCCTCCCTGATTGCTAATGTAATGCATTGCAACTTGATTGTCTGTTTGTATAAGGTGACATTTTATTTACCAGTTAAATGTCCTTTCCTTAGTCCTGCTAGACTAGTTCAGACAAGTGGGTTATGTTCCCCTACCAACAGGCTGGTGGAGACAAAGAACCAATGAAAATCCCAGATTTCAGGGACATCACTCCCATACCTCTATTCAACTCAGCCATCAGAGGTCCCTTCAGTATTTATCCCAAAACATATGGGAGAAACATGAAAAGCCTCACACAAACTCAATCGTGGGCATCAATAATCAACAGTAGAGAACTATGTACAAGAAAACAAACAGAAGGCTGTCAGTAGAAAATGAACCTGAAGAGCCAAGTATAAAAATTGTAGCAGACCCAAAGGTACCACAGCAGAAGAACAGAGCAAAACTGTTTCAGGGGCAGGCCCTGGACTAGTCTAGGAGGACTCAAGGAAAGGACATTGACTGGTAAGTAAAATGTCACTTTCCATTATCATCCTGCTAGACCAGTCCAGACAAGTGGGATGTACCAAAGCTACAACTCTAATGGCCGGGAAGAAAACACAGCAGCTCGCAAAACCATTGAGCCAAAAGCTGTGTCTGCCCGAGCATGGACATCCAAGTGGTAATGCTTGACAAAAGTAAAAGGTGATGCCCACATTGCTGCCCGACAAATGTTTGCATGGGCTACTGAGCTCCGCTCCACCTACAGGGACGCTTGTGCTTGCATAAAATGGACATGCAAACCCTCTGAAACTGGTCAATTCTTAGAGATACACCAAGGCAATGGCCTCCTTAACCCAGCACCCCAATGTTGACTTGCCGTCGCATGACCTAGGGCACAGACCAGCAAATAGCACAAAAAGATGGTTGGACTTATGAGAGAAATTTGTAACCTCCAAATACTGGAAAAGCACCCTCCGGACATCCACAAGGGAAAGATCCTTATCCTTCCCACGACACTGCTCCTTGGAGAAGGTGGGCAGGCAGACCACCTGATTCACGTGAAAGGGAGACAACACCTTAAGCAAGAAGGCAGGCACAAGCAAAAGGGAAGACAGCCTCCTTGAAAAAAGACAGATAAGGATCTCGGCAAGACAGAGCCTGCAGCTTGGAAATCCAACTTGCGGAAAAATGGCAAATTAAGAAGACCATCTTGAAAGTCAAATCCTTTAAGGTAGCATGCTTCAAAGGCTCAAAGGGTGCTGTCATCAGGGCCCTGAGCACTAGACACAGATCCCAAGAAGGGATCACAGATTGAAGGGGAGGATGCCAATGCCAAACCCCTTGGAAAAAAAAGTGTGGGACGTCCAGGTGCAAGGCTAGAGAATTACCAGCCTCAGACCTCGGAAATAGGATAAAGCTGCCACCTGAACTTTCTACAGGATGGCCTGGAGAAGGGCCTTTCCCTCAGCTCACTGAAAGGTCAACAGATATGGCATTTCGACCACCTAAGGAGCCAAATGCCGAGCACCACACCATTGCTCCGCATGTATGCCAGCTTGGTAGACCTCCTCCGAGTTCCGAGCAAAATAGAGACCACCACAGGAGAGTAGCCCTTATGGGCTAGCCATCTCTTTTCAAGAGCCAAGCCATAAGTGAGAAGGGAACAGAGTCCTCCAGGATGATTGGTCCCTGCCATAATAGGTTCTGAGAGAGAGGCAACCAAAAAGGTGGCACCTGCAGGAGTCGCATTATGTCTCCAAACCATGCTCTCCATGGCCAATCTGGCACTACCAGAACAATCCTACCCTGATGGCATTCTATATGCTGAAACAAACAAACGCCCCACCAAAGCCCACAAAGGAAAGACATACAACAGGTGCTGATTTGGCCAAGAATGGGTCAGAGCGTTAACATCCTCTGACTCTTTCTCCCATGCAGCAGCAAACTATAGCATTGGTGCAGGTCACCATTAGATCCATTTCAGGGCAACCCCAGTGGTGCAGAATCAACTCCCACTCTCCAGGATCCATAGAGTACCAGCTGAGGAAGTCTGCTTCCATACAGTCCACCCTGGCAATGTGCTGAGCAGACAAGGCTAGGAGGTTCTTCTCTGCCCAGGCAAACAGTAGAGCCATCTCCAGGGAAACTCCGGCACTCCTCGTGCCACCTTGCCAATTGACATAAGCCACCACCATGATGCTATCAGAAAATACTCAAACCGCCCAGCCCGCGACCAGGGGCCAGAAATGCAAAAGTCCGTAAGGCTAGCCGAATGGCTCTCAATTCCAACAGGTTGATCTGCTGGGCGGCCTCCCACAGAGACCACAGGCCTTGGGTGCAGGTCCCCTGGCAATGTGCCCCCCAGCCTTGCAGGGAAGCATCAGTTGTCAGTACCTGAGTGTGTGGGGAGGTCCGAAATGGAACTCCCCCAACCAGGTTTGGGAGATGCCTCCACCAGCGGAAGGAGTCCACCAAGCGTTTGGACACCTTTATCCTGTCTGACAACTTCCCTGCGGCCTGTACCCACTGTGCCGGCCTCATGTGCAGATGGGCATTTGGGGTGACATGCACTGTGGAAGCCATGTGACCTAAGAGCCGGAGGAAGTGTCTGGCAGAGACCAGAGAGTTAGTCTGAAACTGGCCGGCCAACTTCATCAGCCTGTGAGCTCTGTCCACAGGCAAATAGGCCTTTGCATAGATGGTATCCAACCTTGCCCCTATGAACTCCACATCCTGCGAGGGGACTAAAGTGGACTTTGGGAAGTTTATAACGAACCCCAGGTGCTGAAGCAGGGATATGGTTCGGAAGGTGGCCTGCCTGGCCTCTTGTGGAGACTGGCCCCTGATAAGCCAGTCGTCCAGGTAAGGGAACACAAAGATCCCCTGGTTCCTGAGGTAGGCCGCAACCACTGCCAGGCATTTTTTAAAATCCTGGGGGCGGAGGTGAGGCCAAAGGGAAGCACTCTGTACTGGAAGTGGTTCCCTCCCACCACAAATCTGAGGTATTGCCTGTGACTTGGATGGATGAGGATGTGAGTATAAGCATCCTTCAGGTCTAAGGAGCATAGCCAATCTCCCTGCTGGAGGTAGGGAAGTAAGATTCCAAGGGTAAGCATCTTGAACTTTTCCCTCTCCAGAAACTTGTTCAGATTTCTCAGGTCTAGGATGGGTCTGAGGCCTCCTGTTCTCTTTGGTACCAGGAAGTACCTCGAGTAGAAGCCTTGCCCTTCCAGGTGGTGAGGCACTGGTTCCACTGCCTGGTCCTGTAGCAGACCTTTCAACTCCTGAAGGAGTAAGTTTCTGTGCAGAGGAGGTCTTGGAGGCTCCCCTGGAAAGTAGGAGGAGGGTATCTGGGTGAAGTGGAGCAGATAGCCCCTCTCAATGATGCTTAACACCCAAGTATCCCCTGTGATGGCTGGCCACCTGTCTGCGTACAGGGTCAGCCGACCTCCTGTGCCCTGGAGAGGAGAGGCTATGCTGGCATAGTCAAAAACCCCCTCCCTGCTGAGCAGGAGCCCGAGTAGGAGGCTTGGGAGCCTTCTGCCTACGGGGCCCATGACCCTGCCCCTTGGCCTGGAGCTGCAGAGGCCTGGTAGTGAGGGTAGGTTTTGTAGGCAGTGGTCTTCCTCGGGTAAAAGGCCTTTTTCCTCGAGCCCTTCTTCTTCTGAGAAGGGGCAGAGGTTTTCCTGGAGAGCCTTGTGCGGGTAAGAGTCTCGGTCTCGGGTTCTGCAGCCTTTTCAGCCATGGGCTTGCCAAAGAGGTTTTCACCTCGACAAGGGACATCGACCAACTTGTCCTGTACCCATGGCTCGAGGTCTGAGGATTGTAGCCAGGCCTGGCGGCGTGCACCGATGCCGGCCCCTGCTACTCGGGCCGAAGCCTCAAATCCATCATAGGCTGCTCGAGAGATAAACGTCGAGCACTCTCGAATACCAGAAGACAAGGTTTTGAACCTCTGCAAAGGTTCCTCGGACAGACCAGCACAGAACTCGGCAATCTCCTTTGCCAGGTCTCGAAGGTACATGCCCATGTACAGCTGGTAAGTCTGGACGTGGCAAGCAAGCATAGAGCCCTGGAAGCACTTTCTTCCGAGGGCATCCAGTTTTCGGGCTTCCCTGCCGGGAGGCACCGAGGAAAGCACAGTTACTTACCTGTAACAGGTGATCTCTGGGAACAGCAGGAATAAGTCATCACATATGGTACGTCGGTACTGATGGAGTCTGCGCGGGAACGCTTCCCAGCATCCAATCAAAGAGCTTTTGGAAGCATCCCACCACGCTTGCGTGCTGCCTTCCTGCCTTTCCCAACTGCCTCTCCTCAGTTAAGTTTTAAAGCTGAGACAGAGAAAGAGGAAAGGAAAGATAGATAGAGATGCAACTCCTGGGGAGGTGGGTGGGTTGTGAAGACTTATTCCTGCTGTTCCCAGAGATCACCTGTTACAGGTAAGTAACTGTGCTATCTCCAGGAACAAGCAGGAATGAGTCTTCACATATGGGGACTCCCAAGCTGAGATGCCTGGAGTCCCAGCATGTCATAGGTTGGAACATGCTATCTCCCACAACACCAGGCATCCTGAGGATGGAGGGTAGGAGTTAAAGAGAGAAAGGTGCTGTGGAACAGCTAACCTAGGATAGGATTGCAGACAAGGAGTCCATGTGTGGATGATAATTGTCATCAATGATATTGCAAAGAAAAAATATTGCAATATGGACCTTCCCTAACAGGACTTCAGAGAAGTATGGAGGTTCATGGGATCTACTGGGGAACCCAGTAGAGGAACCTCGAGAAGGACCTCACTGTAAGTGGAGGTAGTAAACCTGTAGGAAAAGCAATGGAGCTCAGAATCCTGAAAAGTAACAGGTAACCCCAGTAGGAAAAACTGGGGTAGTACAAAAATGGTGGGCCTTCAGCGGAAGGCTTTATGATAAAAGCCGAACTCTTTTGGCAGCAGAGTGGTTCACTCTTAGGAACATAAAGAGAAAGGCTAACCGATTTGGACAAACAGGCCCAGTCCTTGTGGGGAGAAAGGGTATGGGAACCCCTTGTATCCCAAAAGAAAGGACAAACGCTGGAGGCGTTAGAGCCTGTGATTAGCTGAAGATCCGCAATGTCTCTCCTAACTAAAGTCAGCTGGGAGAGATATTGGAACATGGAGAGCTTCAGAGGTACCTAACCTTAAGGTTATGGGAGGTGTTAACTACCACCAAAGTGGTTGTGAGTGTAGGACCCCAAGACATGCTGGATAGCATAAGTATGGGTAAAGTCCATCTGTCAGAATCATATAGCTATATGAGCCTCGACAGTCAGGTAGATAAAGCAGAATACATATCTACCGATAGTAAAATATCTCGACAGATATATATATGTATATCTATATATATCTATATGTAACATATAGATATATGAGAATCTATCTATGGTGGGATATGAAGGGCATAAAATACTCACAAATGATAGACAGATATCTGTAAGATGTCTGCTATAGGTATGAATATATAGGCCTCTATATGGAAGTCTGCAAAGAAGCAGACAGAGATATGCCTACAAAAAGGTATTCACATAGGAAAATGTGGAGAGGAAAAATTCATCTAACAAGAAGGTGGAACCTACTTGAGAAGATATATAGAGAATCAATTCCCAATGGTTATGGCTACAGGGATGCTAGGTAGTAGAATAACCAGGATGGTTAAGTGAAAAGCAGAGGATGATATCAGTCTGCAGCCAGCAAGTCCCGAGTATTCTAGAACTCTAGCATGGTAAGTGAAGAGAAGACTCATAGGAATGAGATACCCTGCTGACCTGCTTAAGGGCAAAAAGGTATCATGCGTTCTTACCATGAGGACGAGCTGGAAGGAAAAAACATATTCCCTATTGGAAATACTATGGACCAAAGCAGGGAATTAGCAACTCCTTCAGCTTTCACGTAAGATGAGGCCTATGTCCTTTATATTAAAAAGGAGAACTTTTCTAGTCATGGGCGACATGACTGAAAAAGCCTTTTTCAACCATCTAGTATAGCTGTTGGAGAAAAAGCCCCCCATGCTCTCTAGCAAGGGCCCATAGTGGAGAGCTTCTCTGTAGAATTGCAGAGAGCATGATGCAGGAGAATGAGGAGATAGAACTGGCTGCAGGAGAGCCAGTACCTATGTCAACTATGCTGCCAAACCCAGGGGAATGGAGATGGCAGAAAGAGAAGACAATCCAACAAGCTTGTAGTGAAAAAATTCCCAAGACAGATGACAGCACTGACTTGGAGCCACTACTAAGACCAGACAGAATGTTAGTGGAGGACAAATCTGGTTGCTGGTGGACAAGAACCAGTGGTCCAAACATTAAGGCTCCTGCATTGGCAGCTGCTTGCCAGACAGCAGAAGAATGGTACTGTTTAAAAACAGAAAGAACACACAAAACAAGAGTAGAAAACTCTGGACGTGTCTGATGAACTGCTTCAAAGCAAGATTGAAAAAGAGGAGTCAACTCAGAGAAGAGAACTCCACACTGGAAAAGTAAGAAAACTAGAGAGGGTAAAGAAAAAGCCCTCCAGTGAAGCAATACCGCTCTTACAGAGGAAAAACCTGGTAAGAGGGTAAAGAGAATGGAGCTGAAGAAAACTTACAAAGTAGTAACTTTATAGAAAGGAAAAAAGGCATGCTGGCACAGGAAACTATCGTTTGATAGTGGATAGACCTCTTTTCCTAGCAGGAAAAAGAGGAGAACCCTGTGACCTAGAAGCATGAACATCCTGACAGCTCATAGAACATAGAAAGAATGGATGTCTTTCGGGAAGAGATCCATGTTTAGGATTTAGAATGACAGTAGTGGATTGCCTCTACTGAGAAGAAGCAACTGCAGATTCTAATCCCAAGAGTCACAAGCATCTGATGGATTGATCAGAAACCCTGTGGTTGCTGGGTTTGCTGAGCCTGGTGAGAGGTTGAACTCTGCAGACTAGGACGATGCTTCCCCTGTTTGGGAACATCTGTATGTTGGGCAGATGATGCATAAAACCTTCTTCTCCTATGGGAAGAAAGTTTGGCAGGACATTTCCTACCTACTGGGACAGAAGAAGGTGCAGAACAGCCCCTAGGAACAGGTAAGTCAGTGGAGAACTGAGTAACCTGACGTAAAGACTCCTTGTTGAAAAGATTGTCTCCAGTGCAAGGAGTATGTCCCAGTCTGTGCTGTGCCCATTTGTCCAAGTCTGAAGCTTGGAGCCAGGCTCTACGTCATGCCACTATAGTTACAGCAGAAGTCCTGCTAACAGACTCAAAAGAGTCTAGGGAAGCACAAGTAAGAAACCAAGAGATATTCTGAAGATGCTTGAGCAGTGAAGAATAGTCTGCACTCTTGGACTCTGGAAAGGAAGGAGTCAAAAGATGTAATTGCTTTGTGACCTCCTCAAGAGATAGACTCATATAGAAAATATATGAGAGAATTCTTGCAGAAAGCATAGATGTCTGGAAGGTTTGACGTCCAAAGGCATCAAGTGTCTTAGACTCACGACCTGGCGGATAAGAAGAGTGCTTTTTCTTGCTCTTTACCCGCCTCATTGCTGATTCCACAACTATGGAATGATGAGGAAGTTGAGTCTCTTGAAACCCTGGAGAGGGAGGCACCTGATATAAGAGATCAGTTGCTCTGGAAGGTGGGGGTACCCTTAAAGGTGTTTCCCACATTCCTAGAAGGAGATCCTGCAAGGAATGATGCAAAGGAATCATAATGTTCTCCTTTGGTTTGGTAGAAAGAGAGCCCTGTGCAGGATCATGTCCTGGGATAGGAATGGCAAGAGATCTTGCTATATCCAGGAGGAAACTCTTTAAAGAGGGTTCCCCAACAGGAATTTCCCTTGGACAGGTTAGATCTGAAGAACTAGCCTGAGCACTGACAAAGCTATCCAGATATATAGGAATAGAAGATCCTGCACAGTGCAGTGTGGAATGCTTAAAGGATGGTCGCCGGTACTGGCTGTCAGGAGCAGCGACCGTCATTACCACATTGTCCATGCCAGGTATCGACTCCAAGCTTGGCATAGAAGGGAGCGATCCTGTTGAAAAAAGCATGGTACGAGTTGGCCACGATGATACTGTGGATACCGGTACCGATGCCAATACCGGTACCGATGTCGGAGTCGAGCCCAACAAAGACATCGGAGCAGGCATCGGTGACAGTTCAATCGGTACCGAGGTAACCGAAAACCTCCGGGTGCTATCCTCGGTACCGAGCCACCGGTATCGATCGGTGTCGGTACCAAAGCGTATTGGTACCAAGTCTTCCAGACTAGAGAGCGATTCTAAACTCGGCATCGATAAGCGAAGCATGGAAGGCACCGACCGTAAGGGTAATGAGGACATCGGTACCGACTTCAGTACCGTGTCTGATACCGGTGAATGAAGGTCAGCTAGTGGCAACTCACTCGGCCTCGGGGGAACCGAGTGTTGCGGATTCGAATCATCGGAACCGAGCCTTCGGTACCGCCGAGAGCCGGTACCAAGGCGAGTCAGTACCCAGTCCTCCAGACTGGAGATCAATTCCAGACTCGGCATCGAAGGAAGCGAGGCTATCGATGCACGTCTGGAGGGTACCGACGTCTATGGTAGTATCGGTGCTGGTACCGATAATGAAAGGTCAGTCTGGAGTGTATCCACCAGTCCCGAAGGCACCGAGGACACCAGATGACCATCCCTGGTGAGGAGTGTTTCATCCAACACCAGTGCCGATGTTGGGGTATCGGTACCGCTCGAAGCGGATGCCACCACCGGACACGGCTCAGGTATGTTCTGTGAGGGGTGAACCCCAGGAACAACCTGAAACCCCTGAAAGGCTTTTGAGACCGAAGACTCCCGCCGGGGTTTTGAAGCCAGTAGGCCCTCGAGGGCAAGGCCGGAGCAGTCTACATGCTGTGCATGAGACCTACCACTCGAGGCCTGGCTAGTCTTAACAGACTGTTTGTGGGTTACCTGATCCTGTGTAGAAGAAGGGGACGGTGCCCCGAAGCTGGAGGGAAACCATGTATCGAGGGAACCTCGATATTGAAGACCTCTTCTCACCAAACTGTTGTCAGGACCCAAGCAGGTTAGACACCAACTTCGAGGGTCTAAAAATAAAGTTGTACCGCCACAGTTTGAACATTTCTTGGAGAAAGTGGCTGGCGGTTCCATGAAGTTTTGGAAGAGGCCTAAAAGGCCTAAGACACCGTGGGACACTATGAAGAAAAAATATTCCTTGAAAAAGGAAGATTTTACAAGAAAAGAAAAGAAAACACCGGCGGTACCGGTTGCGTCAGGAAGACAGCCGCGACCACAAGAAAACTAAAGAAATAAAACAAGAATTTTCTGCGGTGACAGGAGGACGTCCTGCCGGCTCTGCGGAAAAATGAAAACTGAGGAGAGGCAGTTGGGAAAGGCGGGAAGGCAGCACGCAGGCGTGGTGGGATGCTTCCAAAAGCTCTTTGATTGGACGCTGGGAAGCGTTCCCGCGCAGACTCCGTCGGTACCGACGTACCCATATGTGAAGACTCAATTCCTGCTTGTTCCTGGAGATTGCATCTTCCGACTCTTCAGGCGATGCATGGCTGATTCCGCAACCATGGAGTGGTGTGGTAGCTGTGCCTTTTGGAACCCGGGGTTCTTGCAGACTCGATAGATGGAATCGACCTGCTTGCTTAGAACCGGCATTGAGGCCGGCGCCTCCCACATGCGGAAGAGCAACCGCTCCAGCATCGGAGGAACCGGTACAGTAAAGGCCTCCTTGAGAGGAGAGTCATACTGCAGGGCCTTGAATTCCTCGGCTCGAGGCTCCTCCTCGGGGTCCGCCAGGAAGGCCAAGGCTTTGGCCATGTCCCGTACGAAATCCGAGAACCGGGTATCCTCCGGGGGGGGGGACCTTGTCTGAGGCTCGGATCCCGGTGAGTCCGAAGGGACGCACCAAGTCCAGAAGGTGTCCGGGGACTCCTCTTCCTCAGTCTCCCACGCCGATTCCTCCGATGAGGAATCGAGCGGCTCCAAGTGAGCGGGCACTGACGCCATCCGCCCCGACGCCGAGGGTACCGGCGTCGACGACCTCGGCCCCGAACGGGAGGCCAAGGGTGACATCGGCCGAGGATCGACTCGAGTTCGCATGGTCTCAAGGATCGGCTCGGCCTCCGGGGTCGACTTGGACGTCGAGGTCCCAGTGGTCGGGGCAGATGCACCGGTGAGGCTGGCGATCAGCACCCGCTGCTGCTCCATGAAGGCAGACAATCTGCTCTCCAAGGCCGTCAATCTAAGTCCAAGCTCAGGAGACCCAGCAGTCTCCGACTTGGGCCCTGACAGCATCGGGCCCAACGTCGGCTCCCCCGGAGGAGAGTCCACGAGGACTACAGTACTCACGTGACTTGGGGCCTCTGACTCCACACGAGGATGCTTTGCAGGCCTCTCCGACTCCGAAGACCCGGGACGGCAATCGGGGCTAAGCGACCTGGCCCTCGAGGAGCCAAGAGCATCCACCGATGCTGCCCTCGCGGGTTTTTTCTTCTTGCGATGCTCCCTCGAGGGGGACTCCCTCTCAGAGGAGCCCTGACGATGCTCGGGGTCAGACTCCCGAGACGTTGAAGCCTCTGACGAAGTCCGGACCCGGCCAGATGCAGAGTCGGAGAAGATCCTCTCACGCTGGTGCTGATGGCTCCTCAATGCCTTCGAGGATATTTTGCCACAGGGACTACAGACCTTAGGATCATGGTCAGGCCCCAGGCACCGGAGGCAGCAGTCATGTGTGTCGGTGAGAGACATTAGTTTCTTGCACCGATCACACTTCTTAAAGCCACTGGCAGCCATCGGGGGAAAAAGGGCCCCTGCAAGATCAAAAAAGCAGGCTGCCAGGGAAAAGAAAAAATGTCGAACGCAGTCTCTAAGGACTAAAAACGAAAAAAAGAGATCCGGGCTCGGCACCGGTGTACCGAGTCCAGGCGGGCAAGGCACCGACGTCGAACCAAAGAAAATAACTCGTCTCAACGCAGGAAAATCCACTTTTTTCACGGGTAACAAGGACACACGTCCGTAGGGCTCCGCGGAAAAAAGACGACTGAGCAAGATGGCACCTTTGGGTGGGAAGGGGACCGCGCATGCGTGGCTGCATTCCCAAAGGCTTTCTTTGAAAGCTGGGGAAATGCTCCACATGGGGACTCCATCGGCGCCGACGTCACCCATATGTGAGGACTGACTTCCTGCTTGGTCTTGGAGAATCTAAAGATTTTCAGAGAATTACATACGTATGCTTAAATTTACAAATATTCCCAATAAAATGCTTTCAGCATTTATTTAATAGGTTCAAACTAACCTGTTCATGAAGTACAGCATTTGGTTTTACATTTAGAGCGGAAAGGTCAAGAGATGACAGACCACATCTCACTGCTCACAACTACTTTCAACTGGCAGGCAAAGACATCCAAAGTGATGTTTAATGGGTGCTCAATGTTCTTGCTGGCACAGCTTGATAAATACAAAGCCCCAACTATTGGTCTGCAGAAGAATATCTAGTATTGAAATTTTAGTGGGTTTCTTTTAGAATCAAATATAAAAATCCATACAAGTTTTGATGGTACTATAAAGCCATCCTGGAAACCCTCTTTCCAATATATCAGAAAAAAAAAATCAGTATTTAGACTGACAAACATGAAAACAGTTATTAAAGTCTAGCCAGTTTAAAAATTACATACAATCATATCATCTAAGATGGTTAAATTCATGTGTAGAACTTGCTATCAAAGTTAATTACATCACAAATGAATGTTTATGCTTAAGAAGGGGGAAAATAGAGTAATACTTTCAATAGCAAACCTTATATTTTGATTTCTAACTTGGAAAACAAAAGGGACCATTCTGAATTTCACTAAAGTCAGACATTCTGCACATTTGTTTTTAATGGTGTAGAATGGTCTGCCTTCAATTTTTTCTTTGCAAACAAATTAGCCGATCTGTAATATCAGCTACAAAGATTATGCGACTAGCAACTATTTTAAAATATTTTGTTTCTAATATATTTTAAATTATGGTCTAGTAATTTATGTGCACACAGCATAGAATCTCCTAAAAGAAGCATTTTAAAAGTTATGAAGATAAGCGTCTTGTTTCTTGTTTAAACGTACCCTGGAAGTGGTTAAGTATTCTTGGGAACTGCATGGCTGGATGTTACTGCTCTTCATCTTTTCGGGGTTGTATTTTTTTTTTTAAACATACGACTAAAAACAATCCAATGCATATACGGAACATTTTTTCTCCCTGCTCTGTATAATAAAATCATTGTATGTGTCTTGTGTGGGTGATAAAACAATTACATGTACTCTTAAAAGAGCTATACTGGAGTGCAACATACACATTGGCAAACATGTAAGAATGTGATTTTTAAAAAGTCACAAATATTTAAAGACATAGGTAAGTCATCCCTGATAAAGACTGACCTCCTGCTAAGTTGTCAACATCATATGTAATTTCTGACATTTACATCCCTTATTTTTCATATACCAGATGAAAATGCTGGTGATTTTCTTACTCAGGAATACAACTGTATCTGCTATGCAGTGTAATCTCGTACCAATGTGGAAAAAACATACGCTGTTAAGAAAGCGTAGTTATTCACCTATAACAGGTGTTCTCCAGGGACAGCAGGAATCAGTCCTCACATATGGGTGATGTAACTGCAGACGGAGCCTGCATGGAGCATTTCCCCAGTTTTCACAGAATGTTTTCAGGACATGCTACCACACATGCGTGGTCCCCTTCCTGTCCAAGGGTGCCATCTTGCTCAGTCAGATGACATAGCTAGGACAGCAGTAAAAACACAAAAAAAAAACACACACAAAAATAAGGTAGAGAGGCAACTCCCAGGGGAGGAGGGAGGGTTGCGAGGACTGATTCCTGCTGTCCCTGGAGAACACCTTTTACAGGTGAGTAACTACGCTTTCTCCAGGAACAAGCAGGAAGTCAGTCCTCACTTATGGGACTCCCAGGCTGCAGAGGACTGAACCAAGACAGCATCAATGGCGACCAATCGGGTAGCCGTAAATTGCAGAAAGTGAGTCCACACAGACACTCTGCAAGACCTTAGCATCCAGCGACACTATCACTCCGGTAGTCTGAACAGAGAAGAGTCAGAAGGCAGGAGTTGCCTATACCCCGAGAATATTATGGAGTACTGCCTGGCCAAAGGCACTGTCCTGCAGGACTTGCTCTCCAGGCAGTAGTGAGAGTCGAACATATGAACTGAAGACCATGTGGCAAGCCTTAGAGATCTCCGTCACCGGCACGGAGCATAGGTTGGCCACTGATGTGGCCATAGCCCTCACACAATGAGCTGTGATCTGGTGCTGAAGGTAGAGGCCAGCTCATTCATAAGCGAGGGCAATACAGTCTGCCACCCAAGTGGACAGAGTTTGCTTAGTTACTGGGAGCCCCCAGTCTGCTGGGGTCATAAGACACGAAAAGCTGAGGAGCTTTGCAATGGGCCTGGGTCCACTGTAAGTAGAAGGACAGGGCCCATTTGCAAGCCAGTGTATGAAGTACTAGTTCCTCCCTGCCGGCATGAGGCCGCAGAAAAAGGTAGGGAGAACCACCTCTTGGTTGAGTTGGAAAGGAGCCAGCACCTTGGGAAGAAATTTGGGATGTGTGCAGAGCACTACCAGTTCTTATGGAACCTTGTATATGGTGGATCTGCCACCAGGGCCTGGTGTTCACTCACTCTTCAAGCGGACAAAAGGGTCACCAGAAAGGCCACTTTCCAAGACATGTACCGCAGGTGGCAAGTGGCCAGGGGCTTGAATGGCAGTTTGGTAAGCTGGGAGAGCACCATGTTGAGGTCCCACACTCTGCTGCTAGAGGGCTGAGAGGGGGCTTGGAGAACAGAAGGCCCCGGAGGAACCTGAAGTGGGTCTTCTGGCTCTTAAGCTTCTGCATGGTCGACTCAACAATCCTGGAATTATGTGTGAGATGGGGTTTGTGGAACCCGGGGCCCTTCCGGACACAGTAGATCATTGAGGCACCGGCTCATCACCAGCACAGAGGCTGGCGTCTCCCACATTCTGAGTAGCAGCCGCTCGAGGATTGGTTGCACAGGCACCATGAGAGTTTCCTTGGGTGGAGACTCATACTTGTCAGTAATCTTGTGCATTGGCATTATTTTTCCTTCTGGTAACATCTCTTCTCCGGGAACAAGCAGGAAGTCAGTCCTGACATGTGGGTTACGTCGATGCCGACAGAGCCCGTGCGGAGCAAATCCCCAGCTTTCAAAGAAAGCCTTTGGGAGTTGCCTTCACGCATGCGTGGGCCGCTTCCCGCCCAAAAGAGCCATCTTGCTCAGTTTTCGTTTTTCTGTGGAGCCCTTCAGATGTAGTCTGTTCTCTGTCCCGGAAAAAGTGATGATTCTTGCCTTTCTTTCTTTTCGGGCATTTTCACCCGTTTTTCCCTAGCTGGCAGCCAGAAAGGTCTTTGATCTTGCTGGGGCCCTTTTTACCCCCATGGCTACCAGTGGGTTCAAAAAGTGCGACGGTTGTGGTAAAATTATGTCCCTCATCGATACGCATGACTACTGCCTGTGGTGCCTCGGCCAGGACCACGACCCGGCTACGGCCTTTGCAAACTTATGTCCTCGAAGGCCTTGAAAAGCCGCCAGCAGCAGCATGGAAAAATTTCCCCAATTCCCCCATACCTTCGAAAGCCAGGGCCTCGTCTGAGACCTCCACGCCTCGGGAGGAATGCTCCGAACCCGAGTGACGTCTGATGACCTCAGAGAGGGGGTTCCCCCTATAGGGAACCGAAAATAAGGAAAAAATACTCGACAACTGCTTCTCTGGATGACTCAGAACAGCCAGGTCCCTCACGGTGCCAGTCACAGAGCCCCGAGCGCCAGCCCGAAACATTGAGGAAGGAGCGCCCGATCAAACTCTCTCGGAAGGATCTGACCACAAATCGACCCTGGCAAGCGCATCCTATCCTAGTCGAGGACTCCCCTCCGAGGTAACTGGCTTTGGGTCCGAGTACATCAGTGCCCGAGCCAGATGCTGCGGAACCTCCTAAACTTATGTGCAGGAATCTCTATTTCCTCGGTGCACGGATCTTCCTTTGCCTCGGTTTGCACCGAGGGGGCCCTGACCACATCCTTGACAAAGTCATGGAAGGCCCCATCTTCCTGAGGAGAATGGCACCAGGGTGCCGGAGGCAACAGGTCCGAGGGAATATCTCAGTGACGCTTGATTTCAGGGGACGTCTCGTCGTCGGTCTCCCACTTGGAGTCGAGCGGTGACAACAAGTCTGAGGCCCTACAACTCATAACGTCAAGGTCAGTGCCAGGTGGCTGGCAGTCTCCAGAGGACCTGGGGACTGAGTCGTGGAAACTGGATGGGGAGGACCGGTTACCTGAGGAACAGGACAGAGACCTTGACTGGTGCCAAGGGCTTACCAGAGGCCGATGGCGCTCTGAGCTCGGCTCGACAATCGGGGACTCCCCCGCAGTCAGAGGCCTGATCATCGGGGAAGATAATGTGGATGAATCAGCCATCGTTGCCTGCTGCAGGGCCAGGACAGCAGTGATGTTCTGCTCCAAGGCCGCCATTCTGGTTTCCAAGCCAGAAGGCTCGGCAACTTTTGACGCAGGTACTGGGGACCTCGAACCCAGCGCCAGCACTCTCGCGAATGCATCCTCAACGGGGACTATGGTCTTGAGGAACCTCGCACAGTCTCCGCTGGCCGAGGAATCCTTCTTGAGGGCCTTGGTAGGGCGCTTCTCGGAGCCGCTCGAGTTCCTCCAAGCTGTTTTACCAGTTTTCTCCGGTACAACCTTTGCAGACTGATGATTTCTTCTTCTCTCTCTCAGGGTCCAACGTCTTCTCGGAGGAGCCGCTGCCACGGGACTCAGAGGACGCTTGGGCCTCACAGGAAGTGCTGGGCTTGAAGCTCGGTTTCGGGGAGGCTGGTGCCAAGTCAGACCTGGGAAGTTTTTCTTGCAACTCCAACCTCTTTTTATTGGTTTTAGGCATCATGTAAAGAAGACAAAGATCATGACAACTGGCATAATCAACAGGTTCATCGTCGAAGGTGAAGAAATTGAAATCGTGAATAACTTTAACCTACTTGGATCAACTATCAATAAAGAAGCAACAAGCAGTCAAGAAATCAGACGACGCATTGCTCTTGGCAGAATGGCTATGAAAGACCTAGATAAGATTCTCAAGAGCAGAGATGTCTCTCTCCATACAAAGATTCGACTTGTTCAAGCTATGGTATTTTCAATAACATCATATGGATGTGAAAGCTGGACAGTGAAAAAGATAGACAGGAAGAAAATTGATGCCTTTGAATTATGGTGCTGGCGGCGAATACTGTGTATACCATGGACTGCCCAAACAAACCAGTCTGTACTAGAGGAGATCAAACCTAAGCTTTCTTTAGAAGCTCAGATGACAAGACTTCGACTTTCATACTTTGGACACATCATGCGGAGAGAGAGATCATTAGAGAAAGACATCATGCTTGGCAAGATAGAAGGTCAACGCAAAAGAGGAAGGCCAGCAATGAGATGGATCGATACAATAACAGCAGCTACGGGTACCAGTCTGTCAACAATGAGCCGCCTGACTGAAGACCGAACACAATTTAGGATAGCTATCCAGAGGGTCGCCATGAGTCGATTCCGACTCGATGGCACTTAACAACAACAACAACAACAGGCATCATGGCCTGGCACAGGTCGTAGGAGGTGCTTCATGGTCTGGGCCCAGGCAGCATAGGCAGCAGTCGTGAGTGTCGGTCACTGACATCGTTTGACTGCAGTGGTCACACTTTTTGAACCCACCGGGGATATGGTGGGCAACACCCAGACAGGGTCAACGACCCCTAGGCGAAAAGAGACAAGGAGCCAAGAACAGCGCCGGGGACGGCACCAGCTGAAGGCGGGAAGAGGAGCTGGTATGCAAGCCAGGAAACTAACTATTTTGAGGATAATTGGCAAGGATTTTTCCAGGGAAACAGGAAAGACGTCTGTTGGGCTTCCTGGAAAAAACAAACTGAGCAAGATGGCACCCTTGGGCGGGAAGGGGACCATGCATGAGTGGTAGCATATCCCAAAGGCTTTTTTTGAAAGCTGGGGAAATGCTCCCCGCGGGCTCAGTCAGCACTGACATCACCCATATATGAGGACTGACTTCCTGCTTGTTCCTGGTGAAACCAGAAATCCATACATGCCGAACTGCCATGTGAATAGCCTGTCAGAGGAATATCAAGTTCTACAGAAAGAAAAAAGTGGAAGAAAAAATAGACTAACTTTGAACAGGGACTTTTTAGGTAATGTGGGTCTTGGAAATATGCAGACATATTACATTTGGAACACTGGATGAGCAGAGGCGTGCTCTAGAAGGGAAAAAGTCTAAAGTGAGGACAGAAGTGTCCTTGCATAAAAGGCTTCTGTGTATTATATTCTTCCAGAACCAACACTCCAGGAGACAGGTTAAATCAATTAGCATTTGGCAAGGGGGAAACACACTCCAAGAGAGAATGGAAATAACAGGCCACTGCTATACAGAAAAGAACAGCAGCAAGAGAAGCAAAGGGTTGTCAAGGAACATTATAGAAAACATGAAGCTCCCACTGCAGGTGAGCATAAATTCTGTATACGCGTCCCATTACAAAAGGATAGAGAGGTAGCCTAGTGGTTAGGGCAGCAGGCTAGGAACTAGAGGAACCAGGGTTCATATCTCATTGACCTTCCTTGAGGAGTCAGCATTGCTTCAGCAGCATACATTGCATTCTTACTGGAATAATGAGCTAACTTCTCTGGGAAGGCCCTGGCCAAGGCTGAAGGAAGGTACCAGATTTAAGGATAGTAGTTGGGATACCACAGAGAACATTTGATAGACTCAGGATTAATTTGCAGAAATATTTCTATACAGAGTGGTAGATATGTGGAATAATCTCCCAGTGGAAGTTGTAGAGACAAAACCTGTATCTGAACTCAAGAAAACATGGGGCAAGCACAGAAGATCTTTAAAGGGAAAAAAAAGAACTGTAGCGCTTAGTAGCTGGTATGGAAGGGCAAAATGGATAAGTCATATGGTTTTTATATGCCATCATGTTTCTATGTATCATGGATTGTTATGCTGTCAAGTGATAATCTGAGCAAAAAAAGGCAAAATGAAATGAAATTAATAGAAGCTTGCTTGGTTGGGCAGTTTTTAGGGGCTTTCTGAATGACAATGGTCCATGGCAGGGTATTAATAGGTCATCCTGCCCAACACATGCTGGAAAAAGATGACAATCTGCTTCAGTCAACTAGATGTTGCTCAGATCAAGCCTTCATTCTGGTGTTCGTACTTAGAAAACTAAACTAAAAAAAGAATCAGGATAGATGTTACCATTCTAGAACTCCAAAGACAACTTGTATTACTTTCTGAAAAATATAGAATAAATACAACAAAAGAAAATTTGGGCCAACTCTGTCTAACTCACTGACAGAGCATGGAAGAGGGCAAACTATTTCTACCCATGTAGCACATATCAAACAAGATGCAGATGTTTTCCATACCTGCTAATTTTCTTTCCTTTAATCCTGCTAGACCATTCCAAACGAGTGAGTTATGCTCCCCAGCTAACAGGTAGAGGGGCAGACCAGAACAACTTTCAGTGATGCCTTCAGCATTGAGAGAAACCAGTAAGTCACTTCCCAAGCAGAAAGTAAGACAAGAGAATCAGAAAAAAGTATTATTTAACAAAACACATCTTTATATTAACTTTTGGCTCTAACCATACTTGATTCTGCATCAGACACAGGTAATGAAAATTCAGTTAGAAGGCAGCACAGCTCCTAAACCTGTAGTTGTAGTCTTCCAGAGCAGATTCTGAACTAGTCTAGAAAGATGCAAGGAAACTAAGTTAACAAGTATGGAAAATGTATCCTTCCTTATCATCCTGCTAGACTAGTTCAGATGAGTGGGATGTACACAAGCAGTCAGGATCCAGGGTGAGTAGAAGATGATGCTCCAGAGAGAATTGCTCTGCTAAAAGGTGTCGTCTGCTCCAGCACCCACATACAATCTGTAGTGCTTCACAAAAGATGCTCAGAGATGATCAGATGGCTGTCTTACAGATGTCTTCTAGAGACATCAAGTCTTTTTCCATCCAGAAGACTGGGCCCTAGAGCGACTGACTGGGTTAAAAACTGGTTGAGTGGGAGGCAACGAAGTGTACAGGTAAATGGAGCTCACTCAGAGAAGGATGTTACCAGTGGTATGCTGCAGGGATCTGGCCTTGGTCCATTTTTAACATCTTTGTTAGTGATATTATGGAAAGGCTGTCGTGTAAGGTTTGCCTCTTTGGGGACGATACTAAAATCCGCAATAGAGTAGACACTCAGGAAGGAGTAGACAGCATGAGGAGGGATCTAGCTAAGCTTGAAGAATGGTCGAGAATTTAGCAGCTGAGATTTAATGCTAAAAAATGTAGGGTCATGCATTTGTGCTGCAAAAATCCAATGGAGTGGTAGAGTAGGGGGTGAAGAACCTCTGTCCACAAAAGAAGAGCGAGACCTGGGGCGATTGTTTCTGATGATCTTAAAGTGGCTAATCAGATAGAAAAGGTGACAGCAAAAGCCAGAAGGGTGCTTGGGTGCATATGGAGAGGAATGGCCAACAGAAAACAAAAAGGCGATAGTGCCTCTGTATAAGTCCCTGGTGAGACCTCATTTGGAGTATTGTGTGCTATTCTGGAGACCATGCCTTCAAAGGGATATAAACAGGATGGAATCTGCGCAGAGGGTGGCTACTAAAATGGTCAGTGGTCTTCATTATAAACCATATGGGGACAGAAATATCTTAATATGTATATGTTAGAGGAAAGGCGGGACAGAAGAAATATGATAGAGATGTTTAAATACCTCCATGGCATAAATGCACTAGAGAAGAGCCTCTTTCGATTGAAAGTAAGCTCTGCAACGAGGGGACATAGGATGAGAATGAAAGGGGATAGACTCAGAAGTAATATGCAGAAATATTTCTTTATTGAAAGAGTGATAGATGTGTGGAACAGTCTCCCAGTGGAGATAGTAGAGAAGAGAACAGTATCTGAATTCAAGAAAGCATGGGACAAACACAGAAAGGGAAAAAAAGGACTATAGTATTTGAAACGAAAGGGCAGACTAGATAGAAACATGTCAGCAGAAAAAGACCATATGGCCTATGTTTCTATGCTTGTGTCCTAGCGGAGTGAGCTCTGTCTCCCTCCAGCATAGAGGGTAGGCTGAACTAATAGCATCCTTAATCCAGTGTGTAATCGAGGACTTGGCCACTGCCTGTACTTTCCTCAGACCACTGAATAGAACCAAAGACTGTCTGACTAACAGAAGGCATTAGAAATCTCCAGATTCACTGAACTTCCTCATGTCCAACAGATGCAATGAGGGGGTCTGCCTGCAGGTCCTCCTCTAAGAAGGAAGGCAAAATCACAGTCTGATTAAGATAAAAGGAAGGCAGAACCTTTGGGAAAAAGGACAGTACTGTTCTCAGAGGGACAGATGCTGTCAAGATGACCAAAAAAGGCTCCCTATAGAACCACGCCTGTACTCTGACACCAGTCTGGCAGGCACAACAGCCACCAAGAACATCATCTTCAGTATCAAATCTTTGAGAGGCCATCTGAAGGGGCTCAAAGTGGGTGAGATCTTTTAGCATCTTCAACGTCAGAGAAAGACTACACTGCGGTACAGAGGCACAGATGGACGGGCCTGCTTCATTCCCCCCCCCCCCCCCCCACCCCCGAGAAAGCAAGACAAATTGGGGTGCACAGCTAAACACACTACCAAAGTTGCCAAGTTACCCAGTTCCAGGAGTGAGATTTTAAGGCAGTCCTGGATTTCTGACAAGCTCATCCTGATGCATTATGGGACCCACAATACTGTTTCCAATTAGTAAAACTGATGTTCTACAAATCCCATACTGCATTGCAATGCAAGTTTAAAACCAGAACTAGCTAAAAATCTCACTCCTGGAACTGGGTAACTTGACAACTCTGCACACCCTAAACAAGCCCCAGAAGTATGCAAAGGTCACCATCTGAACCTTGAGAGAACCAGAGCTAAACTCTGGACCAACTCAGACTGTAAGGAGGTCAAAATAGCGACTATGCCCATCTTTCTGGCATTCTGGGCCTGAGAGGAATACTGCTTCACAAAGATCCTCCTGTAGGCCAAGGATATAGAGGCCTTCTGGCCATAGGCAGTGAAAGGACTACTGCTCCAGAGTATCCCTTCTTAGAAAGCATATGTCTTTCAAAGATCAGACCATAAACATAAAAGTAGCAGGATCCTCTTATCACAAGGGACCTTCCCTACAGGGTCAAGAGATCTACATACCATTGGCTGCACAGCCAATTCAGTGCAACTAGAATAACCACACTCGGGTGAAATCAAATTCTGCGTAAAAGTCAGTTCACCAAGGGCCATGGGGCAAAGATATACAGAAGCCTTTTCTGGGGCTACTCCTGAAGAAGGGCATCCAAGCCCACCACGTGCTGATCCTTCCTGCAGCTGGAAAAAAAATGTTTTTCACTATAACATTCCCGTGAGTGGCCATCAAATCCAACATCGGCAGGTCCCACCTCCACACAATGAGATTAAACATGCAAGGGCTTAGCTCCCACTTACCAAGATCCACAGTATTTTGACTCAAGAAGTTGACCTGCATGTTGCCCATTATTGAACAAACCTTTTTCAAAGACAGGGAAACAGTAGAACTGGAGGACATAAAATGAAGATGCAAGGAGGTAGACTTAAAAATAACATCTGCAAATACTTTTTCACGGAAAGGCTAGACCCAGAGGATTATTACATAGCAAGAGGATGGAATCACAGCAAATGTAAATAACTTCATAAATAGAGAGGGGTAACCTGCCTGGAGAGGCAGGTATAACCTTAAGCAAAGGTATGGGGGAGGAGGAGGTAAGCTACACAGAACGACAGATGCAGCTCTACAACTCTAGACACCTTACGGGGTAGATTAGATGGACCATGCTGTTCTTTATCTAAAATAATTTCCTATGTTACTATGTTCTTCTGGTAGCTGCCTGAGAATAAAAACCCTGGAGCTGCAGCTATAGCTTGTTCAACCTTTCTGGGGTGAGAAACACTCTGCTCAAGCACGTGTTGAAGCAGGCACCCAGATAATCCAAGTCCTAGGAGGGAACTAGGCGTCTCTTGAGGTAGTTTAGCTTATCACTCACTCCAACTTCTCCAACATTGCATCACCTGGGCAGTGTCTGCTCTGGACTTCTCCATGGCGTCTGACTGAATCAGCCAGTTGCACAGGTATAGGTGAACTCAGATTCAACACTTGCAAAGGAAGGCCACCACCACGACCTTAAAATCTGCAAGGCGCCATCACACAAAGCAGAACATGTCAGCCCAGGATACAGAAGCAGAGAAACCGTAGATGTTGCTACCAGATCAGAATATGAAAAGTATGTTTTGGAAAGGTCCAAAGAGGTTAGAAATTCCCTCTGCTGGACAGACAGGTCTCCAGGCAGAAGGAAAGCACTCTTGGCTTGGCAATGACTGCCATCAGGTCCAGAATGGTCGTAAGGACCTCCCTTTTTCAGACATCAAGTAGTAAATCGAATATCGTCCATTGTGGAGGGCACGGGGCACAGGTAAGATAGCATGCAGCTATAGGAGGCACTGAAGAGTTCCCCTGACCACCACCCTCTTGTTTAAGGAGCCACAAGGAACTGCCACAAAGGCACCCTTTAGTGGCTCTCCAACTTCAGCATCTACTCCTTTTTGAGGACTGAGAACCGAGGACCAGTTGGTCTGATGTGATCTGGATCCATTCTGAGTAAAACAGCCAGCCAGAGATGCACCCCCAACCATCTGACCCTCAGAAGGGACCTGCCAGATCTCATTGCAAGGGCTTACTGGCTCCTGAAAAGGAGCCTGCTGAGTCCCAAGATTCTTGGGATCCCCAAAAGGGCTGACTCTTCTTGGCTTTAGACCAATAGGAAGAACAGGCCAAGCCCAAACTCTTTTTGGCCCTAAACCGTCCCCACACTCCCCACCAAGCACTATGTGACGAATCCCTGTGCCTATCTTCTCGAACATCTGTGGGCGAACCTCTAAGAAGTATTTCAGCAGCTTCTCCAGGGCTTCCCCAAAGTATAACCTGACCTTCAAAGAGGAGCTTGTTCAGCCGCAGCTTGAATGCACAATCAGCAGGCCAATTCCTGAGCCAGAGCCATGACAGTCACCGACATGAACTTAGAAGTGATCCAGTCAAGTCATGCAGGGCATCTACCACAAATGATGCTGCAGACTCCAATCCTGCTACCTTTAGGCTGTCTGGCAATTGCTGGATCCATCATAAGAGCACTCAGGCCATGATGCCCACACAAAGCGTTGCCTGGAGTACCCAAGTCCAAAACCATAGAGACATTGTTCAGGAGGGTCCACCCTACTATCATGAGTCGTCTTCAGCATAGTGCCACCTTCCACCAGCAAGGTCATGAGCTTTGACACAACCGTGACCAAGGTATCCACCATAGGGACCCCAAAAAGCTGTTGCATCTCTCCATGGAGTAGAGAATACAGCAGAGCCAGGACCTTTGTATGCCTCAGCCCCAGTTCCAGTGGTTCCTACTGAAAGAAAATACAGGCTTCTGCAATGTGTCTGGGAAAGGAAAGAAGTGGGAGGAACGCCACAATTCCTTTAGGATAGGGTTCACTTGTGAAACCTCCACCATGGGGTGGGGAGAGGGAGGGGCTCTGTAATGCACAGAGCAGCTGTGATGAGTGTAAAGGCCCTCCCTGTGAAAAAGGCTGATCACAGACAAAGCCTTCCCCTCCACCAGGAGAAGCTCCCTTTACTCTGGTGACATCTCTTGTAGACAGTATCCTACCTGGGACCAGGTACCTCTGAGGAAAACTGAGACCTCTGGGGGTTTTGTCCCATGAGCCGGGTGAACTTCCATGTTTCACGCTGTCACGCCCTTGCCCCTTACTTCCAGTATGGAGGGGCGTGGTTATCATAGAAAGTTTCACCTTTTAGCCTTTAACTGACTTGTTCTTGTGCAATGCCTCTTGGGAAAGGTAGTTCAGTCACAATTCACTTGGCTTCAGGTAAAAACACTTGTAGTTGGCTCAAATAGTAAGGCAATGACAGAATTTATTGACTCAAACGCAAAGGTTCACAAATACTACCCTTAGATTCTTTCTCCAGGATTCTTCACAATACACATCAGGACATAAATAAACTCAAAGCAAACTTTCAGCTTATAGTGTTCTTCAGCTCAAAGATAAAGCCTTCTAACAGTCAATGCTACCAGCTTGGCTAGCATTGCTGTTGAAAGCAAACAAAAACAGCATTTCTCAATGGCAGTTTTCTGTTCTCATAGTCCCAAACACTTCCAGGCTGTTTGTCTCCTTACAAACAAAGTAAAACTTTTAACAGGAACAAAAACTTCTCATAAGCAAATAATGCTCTATTCCAGGCTTTAGGAATATTCAAAAACAAAGCCAAAAACTTTACTTCCTTTTCACCATTAGCTCGGCTTCTTGCCGGTGCACTGCTCTGGATAGCAGGTGTTTAATAAGCCCAATCAGAGAGCTTCAGTTTGCTCTGGCTTTCTCAGCAAACGCATTTCTTCTTTAACACAGGACATGCACAAAACCATCTACAGGCTTTCAAAGTTACCTGACTCTGAAGGTTTTCTCTTAAGGGTGGTTTTCCATCAATCCCTCTGCAGTAAAGGATTGGCACAAGGAGCAATCCATGTATGAGTCCTCATCATTCACAGCTAGGTCTGGTTTACCTAGTTGCATAGGCTCTACCCTCTCCTTCCAGTTCACAGGGTTCAGCTGACTGCCTTCCGTTAGAGCTGAGAATATCCCTTGCAACTCTGCACTGCTCTGTATTAGACAAGCTTTCAAGGCTCATACCTGGGCCTGGGTTTGTAGCAGCTTCTCCTCCCTCATGCTCTGGCCACCGTTCTCCTCGTCCTGTCCTCCAGCTTGTGTTTCTGCTTGGGTCTCTCCCTGAGACTTTCTCTGGGACTCTCCTCCTCCTCCTCTTTTCTGCTTCTTTCTCTATCCTAGACTTAAATCCCCAAGGCTCCAGCCCCACCTCTTCTCCTCTCAGGTGACGGAGATCAGCTTGCCTCCTGGCAGCTGGGTAATTAGGGAACTCAGTGATGTAAGGGTCCTTTACCCTGGGTCTGTATTCCCTCTCCTTTTCTCCACTAGGGGAACTCTGAAACCTATCCCATCTCAGAATTTCCTGCTTTCTAGGTGTGATTGGGGTTCTGTTTCTCTGACCTTGTAGAATAGGTCCTTTTATAAGGGTGAATTCCTTTCCTTTATCCCTTTCTCCTCTGTCATGATAAGCTTCCTTATCACAACGCCCTGGCCTCTAGAAGAGGACACCCGCCCTTCACCTTGGGCTTGTCCTCTGGGAGTTTCACCACCTTAGTATCTCCCATGTCCTTTACCAACTTCTTCTTGGTCACATAGCCCTGACAATGAGCTCCCCAACTCAAGACACTTGCATCTGTCATTACCACCACCCAATCTGAGGTCACGAGGGGCATCCCAGATGTAAGATGGGTCGAATTGAGCCACCAATCCAAACTCTCCCAGGCTCGCTCTGGTAGAGCAAGGCGAACCTCCATCGATTGCATCTGTGGGGACCATCACACCAAGAGCACCACCTAGAGGGGTCGCATGTAAATTCAAGCCCAGCCCAGGGTACTAGAGAAGGGACAGGGCTGAGTTCTCTGAGGAACAAACAGGTTAAAAGAAGGAAAGCACGTTTAACCTCCTGGCCACTAGAGGCCCCCAAGCCTTTGTAGTGGAGGTCAGGGCCTCAAACCCCTATGAGGGGGGTTGCCACGGAGCTACCAAAGACTGAAAATGGCCTGTGAGCCGATTCAGGAACTGCTGTTCAAAGCTGACTGAGAATAGGCATCAGGGCTACAGAAGGCTCTCAGGGACCTGCCAGCTTGAACTTGCAGCCACCTAACCACTCTCCTTCAGCTGGGATCAAGATGGCCATCATTCCCACCAGCAAGACAATCAGGAGGAGAAATGGTAGAGTCAGCAAAATTGGTATCAGGTCCTACAGCCCCCTTGGAGGGTTCCAACATTGCTGAAAAAATGTGCTTTAAAGCTCCACCATTGCAGTTGGCACAAAAAGAGCTAGCCAGGGAGCTCACTTGATGAGAGCCAAAAGCAGCACATCTCTGTGCACCTCACATTAAGGCAGAGCTCAAATGCAGACAAAGCAAAAAAAAAAAAAAAAAGCACAACACTAACACAAAACGAAAAATAAAACTGCAGTGAAACAGGAACCCCCTATTGTTAAGGGAATCCCTGCACCTGTCAAGCCACTACAGAAACCAAGGGCCTTCCCAGCCAACCAGAGATCCAGCTGCCTGAAAGATGCTGAAATTAGACCTTACCTACTAATTTTCTTTCCTGGAGTCTCGCCGGTCCAGTCCAGACGCATGGGTTATACTCATCCACCAGCAAGCGGAGACTGAGAACAGCAAGCTCTAAACATTTCCCTTAAGTAGCCTGTGCTTCACTGCAGAGCCAGGATGATCATCATAGAGCAGCAGAACTGAGTCCCAAAACCTCAACAGCTCCACCAGCTCTGCAACAAGTCATGAACCAGAACATGCACACTCGGAGAACCACTACAACCAACTGGCCCAGGGGCTGCCTTTCCAGCTAACAGCATCTTTGGAACAGGCATCAGACTAGAAAGACAGAAGTCAAGTCCCAGGAAGGACTCCAGGAAAGAAAATTAGCAGGTAAGGTCTAATTTCATCTTCCATTTTGCCCTGCCAGTCAAGTCCAGATACGTGGGACGTAACAAAGCAAGCAGTACTATCGCAAGGTGGTAAAGAAACTCCAGCCTGTAACACCCGAGCCCTGAAATATGTGTCCTGATGAGCCTGGACATCCAGCTGGTAATGCAGCAATGACCATGTTGCCGCCCTGCAAATATCCGGCAGAGGAACAAGGCTGAGCTCCACCTAAGAGGCTGCCTGGGCCCTCGTAAAATATGCCCAGAGCCCCGACGGGATCACACGTTCTTTCAGCAAGTACACAGCTTCAATAGCATCCTGAGGTGAATCCACGGGAAATAGATGCCTGGCAAGGTCCACCAAAGAGTACAAAGAGACACTCCGAGTGCCGAAAGGCCTCCATCACCTTCAAATACTGCTTAAGCACGCTGCGAATGTCAAGCAAGCATAAATCCCTAGACTCAGCTGAGTCCAGGGGACCGGCAAGATCACCTCTTGATTTTGGTGGAACACCGAAATGACCTTTGGTAAGAAGGAACCAGACGAAGGATCACCCTTTCCTTTGTGATAATCAAATAAGACTCCCTGCATGAGAGAGCCTGCAGCTCCAAGATGCGATGCGCCGAGCAAATAGCCACCAGAAATACTACCTTAAGGGTCAATTCCTTCAAAAGAGGCTTTCGACAGAGGCTCAAACAGGGCTCCCATGAGCTCACCAAGGACCAAGTTAAAGTTCCCAGGATGGAACCAGGGGAATGCAAGGAAGTCTCAAGAACAACCCCTCCCCCCCCATAAGAAAACTGACTACATCCCAGTGAGAGGCAAGGGACACACTCTGTATCCAGCCCCGGAAACAAGTCAGGCCTGCACCTGCACCTTCAAGGAGTTCAACACCAAATCCTTTTCAAAGTCATCCTGTAGGAAAGCCAAAATACGTGAGAACAAAAGAACAGATACCAAGACTGGCAGATATTTTTCAGGTTATGCAAACCCCTTTTATTGTCCCTTATGCATTTCGGCCATTGGCCTTCCTTAGAGGGGTATCAGGTGAGGGAGCAAACCTCGAAAGAGCATAATCATAAATTAAAAACAAAAATTATAATATAATCATATCAAAATTAAAAAACAAAGTTAAAAATACTGTCAAAAAGAAATTAAATAAATAAAATAAAAATGCAAATTGTTATAATAAATAGAACTAAAACAATTTTTTATACAGTATAAAAATAACACCCTAATAAGACCAAAAACATATGTGTGTGTGTGTGTGTATATTATGAAGGACATTGTCAACAAAACAATGTTTTAAGAGATGAGGAGGATAACTATAAATTGAATGGATCATGTGTTATGAAGCGCCTATGGGAATATGTATAAAAGGTATTGATAAAATGTATAAAAATATAAATATATCACTGATACCTTCTTGTCAAAACTCTTTCAAATAAGACATATGTCACTGAAATAAATAATTAAAAATCAAAAATTAAAAATAAATCAATTAGTAATACACAAATAAAAAATGGTACATATGTAAAAAAACATTTATAGCACAAATATATTATATCATTAATAACCAATAGTAGTATTTTATATAGGTAAATAAATAAGTAGCATAAAAAATATTAATCTAATATTTCAGGATGTGTTAAAAAGTCAAAATGATCAGATAATAAGGTTCCTTTTACTTGAACAAGTTGTGTAAAAACAGAAAACAAAGGAGGAGCAATGGCATCATAAAAATTATGCACCAGGGGATTATTCTATTAAAATATCAGGGCAAGAAAATGAAAAACGTGTTATAAACTACTCTTTATTTCCTTGGCTTTACAAGTAAATGAGTTTCAAGATATATTTTGTTCAAAGATCTAAATTACTCCCTTCATTCCGACTTGGTATAAAAATGCCGGCAAAGGCAAAAGATGTAGTCCTTTTATCCTTTAACATTGTCCTGATAAGGAATTTTATGCGGTAGTGGTAAAAATTTCTATTGCATTTCCTTTTGTTTTTAAAAAATTTCTATTGCATTTCTTTTGTTTTTGAAAATTCATATTATAGTTGTAGGTCTTCTATTGGATTATGTTTAGATCGTTACATTTCTATTTACAGTATGGTCTGTTCATCCATATGGGTCATTTTAAAAAAATGATTTTTACATAAATTAGCCATCTTATGTTGGCTATATACTAAGATTACATTACTCACCTGTAACAGGTGTTCTCCAGGAGCAGCAGGAATCAGTCCTCACATAAGGATGTCATCGGCGCCGATGAAGCCCCAGCGGAGCATTTCCCCAGCTTTCCATGAAAGCCTTTGGGAATGCAGGCACGCATGCGCGGTTCCCTTTCCGCCTAAAGGTGCCATTTTACCTCAGTCAAATGATATAGCTAAGAACAGCACACAAAAATGTAAAACAAACTATGTACAACTGCAACTCCAAGGGGAGGAGGGAGGGTTGTGAGGACTGATTCCTGCTGCTCCTGGAGAACACCTGTTACAGGTAAGTAACTAATCTTTCTCCAGGACCAAGCAGGAAGTCACTCCTCACATATGGGTGACTCCCAAGCTCTGGGCTACCGAGGAACCCAGGCTGAACAAGAGAACTCCCTCTAGTCTCAGCAGCAAAGAAAGGCTTTTCAAGGACACAACCTCCACCGGTAGCCCAACAGAGGGCAGGAGTTGCCTAAACCTCAAAGAGATTCCGGAGTACTGCTTGGCCAACAGCACTGTCCCTACGGGACTCCCTCTCCAGACAGTAATGGGCCGCAAAGTCTGGCTTGAAGACCAAGTTGCAGCCCTGCAGATGTCTACCAAGGGCAAAGAGCGGAGATGAGCCACTAAGGCAGCCATTACCCTGACACGGTGGGCCATAACCCGACCCTGCAAAGGAAGGTCAGCCGCCTTGTAAGCCCAGGTGATACAGTCAGCCACCCAGATGGACAAGGTACGCTTGGACGCAGCCAACCCCAACTTATTGGGGTCAAAGGATACGAAGAGCTGAGTAGCCCTTCTATGCCCCTGCATACGGTCAAGGTAGAAGGATAAGGCCCTCCTACAGTCCAGGGTATGCAGGACTGCTCCAGCCTGGCTTGCATGAGGCCTAGGGAAGAATGTTGGAAGAACCACCTCCTGATTGAGGTGGAAAGAGGAAACAACCTTTGGGAGGAACTTTGGATGAATCCGGAGGACCACCCGGTTCCTATAAATCCTGGTGTAAGGCCTATCACAGACCAGGGCCTGAAGCTCACTCAGTCGCCTAGCCAAAGTAAGGGCTATCAGGAAGAGAGCCTTCCAGGAGAGGAAGCGTAGAGGGCAAGTAGCCATCGGCTCAAAAGGTGGGCGAGTCAGTTGCTGCAAGACCACATTCAGCTCCCACTCAGGAGCAGGAGGACGGATGGGAGGCTTGAGCAAGAGCAAGCCTCTGAGAAACCTGGACACCAAGGGGTGAACCGACACAGAATGTCCTTCCACCAGTGAGTGGTGAGCTGCTAGAGCTGAGAGGTGGACCCGAACAGAATTGGACTTGAGTCCCTGATTGGATAAGTACAGTAAGTACTGAAGCACCACTGGTACAGTACAGGAGAAAGGATCCTCAGCACGTAGCTGACACCAGACAGAAAACCTTTTCCACTTGAGAGCATAGGTTTTCCTAGTGGACTGTTTCCTAGAGGCTAGGACAACCTCCTCAACTTCCTGAGGTAGGCCCCAGGGAGCTAGAACTACCCTTGCAGCCTCCAGGCCATCAAATTGAGAGCTTTGAGATTGGGGTGCAGAAGGGAACCCTGATCCTGAAATAGAAGGTTGGGTTGCAACCCCAGAGGCAGTGGGGGATCCACTGCCAACTGAAGCAGAAGCGGAAACCAAGGTTGTCTCGGCCACCTGGGAACCAGCAGCAGGACCGAGGCCTTGTCCTGAAGAATCTTGAAGAGAGTTTGGGCCACCAAGGGCGTGGGAGGAAACGCATACAGGAGGCCCTGAGACCAGGAAATCAGAAAAGCATCCGGTGCTATCCTCAAAGGATGCAGTTGACTGGAGCAGAACTTTTGGCAATTGCTTGTTCAGTGGACTGGCAAACAGATCTATCCAAGGGAGACCCCATTTCAGGAAGATCTTCTGAACCACCAAGGGATGCAGCTGCCACTCGTGGGGCTGCAGAATCCTGCTCAACCGGTCGGCCAGGCAGTTCTCCTGGCCGGGAAGGTACACCACCCTGAGGAGCATGTTGTGCTTTAGGGCAAATGAACAAAGGTCTTGAGCTTCCCGACAAAGGAGCCTGGACCAAGTCCCGCCCTGCTTGTTCACATAAAACATGGCCACCTGGTTGTCTGTTTGAATTAGGACAGATTGATGAGCCAGGGCAGGAGAAAACACTTTGAGAGCTAGGCGAATAGCCCTGAGTTCTAGGAGATTGATCTGCTGTACCGCCTCCCAAGGAGACCACAGGCCCTGGGTGCGCTTGTCTAGACAATGAGCTCCCCAGCCCTGCAGGGAGGCGTCGGTTGTCAGCACCACTGAGTACCCAGGAATCTGAAAAGGCACTCCTTTTAGTAGATTGGGTGGGTGCAGCCACCAACTGAGGGAGGTCAGAAAGTGTCTGGACACCCTGATCCTGTCTCTTAGGCTGCCTGAGGCCTGTGACCACTGAGTCCGAATGCACCACTGTGCAGGCCTCATATGGGGCCTGGCATTGGGGGTCACATGTACTGTCGAAGCCATGTGGCCTAGAAGCGTCAGGCAGAGTCTGGCGGAGACCAGTGACCTGCTTTGAAACCGGCTGGCCAAGTTCATCAGTCTCTGGGCTCTGTCTACTGGCAAGAATGCCTTTGCCAGTTGAGAATCTAGCCTTGCCCCTATGAACTCCAAGTTCTGGGAGGGGTGCAAAGTGGACTTTGCGAAGTTTATTACAAAGTCCACGCTCTGAAGCAGAGCAATAGTTCTGAGGGTGGCCTATCGGGCCTCCTGGCACGTCTGACCCCTGATGAGCCAGTCATCCAGATAGGGAAAGACAAAAATGCCCTGATTTCTCAGGTAGGCCGCTACCACTGCCAGGCATTTGGTAAAGACTCTGGGAGCGGAGGTTAGGCCAAAAGGTAGTACCCTGTACTGATAATGGTTTCCTCCCACAATGAACCTAAGGTACTTTCTGTGGTCTGGATGAATGAGGATGTGAGTGTACGCATCCTTTAGATCTAAAGAGCATAGCCAATCTCCCTGCTGGAGGTAGGGCAGAAGTGTTCCAAGAGTAAGCATCTTGAACTTTTTTCTCTAGGAACTTGTTCAGGTTCCTGAGGTCCAGAATGGGTCGAAGGCCACCAGTTCTTTTGGGCACCAGGAAATACCTGGAGTAGAATCCGTGACCTTCCAAGTGAGGAGGCACAGGCTCCACCGCCCTGTCCACCAACAGACCTTGAAGTTCCTGAAGGAGAAGGTCTGTGTGCAGGGGAGGCCTCAGGGGCTCCCCTGGAAAGTATGGTGGAGGCAGTTGGTGAAAATGCAGTGCATAGCCCTTATGGACTATGTTCAACACCCAACTGTCTCCGGTAATAAGGGGCCACTGGTGGGCAAATAGGGCAAGGCGACCGTCTGTGCAGGGTTGGAAGAGAAGGGATGGAGAGGCTACGCTCAAGGAGTCAAAAACCCCCACCCTGCTGAGAGGGAGCAGGGGCCGGAGGCTTGGGGGTCCTCTGCCTACGGGGCCCATTACCCTGCCCCTTGGCTTGCTGACCCTGGGGTGCAGCTTGGGCAGCCTGATATTGAGGGTACTGTTTGTAGGCAGTGCCCTTCCTCGGGTAAAAAGGCTTTTTACCCGAGCCCTTCTTCTTATGAGAAGGGGCAGAGGTCTTCCTAGACAGCCTTGTCCTTGTAAGGTGCTCTGTTTCGAGCTGTGCGGCCTTCTCGGTCATGAGCTTGCCAAAAAGGTTTTCGCCTCAGCAAGGGACATCGACCAACTTGTCCTGGACCCATGGCTCGAGGTCCGATGACTGCAGCCATGCCTGGCGATGAGCCGCGATGCCGGCTGCCGCAACTCGGGCCGAAGCCTCGAAGCCATCTTAGGCGGCGCGTGACAAACTTCGAGCAGTCCCGAATCCCCGAGGACAAGGACTTGAATCTCTGCAAGGGTTCCCCGGAGAGTCCAACAGAGAACCCGGCCAACTCCTTGGCCAGGTCCCGCAAGTACATGCCCATGTACAGCTGGTAAGACTGGACGCGGCAAGCAAGCATCGAGCCCTGGAAGCACTTTCTACCGACGCCATCGAGGTTCCGGGCCACCCTGCCAGGGGGCACCGCGGAGTGCATCTTCTGCCTCTTCAGACAATGCATGGCCGATTCCACAACCATGGAATGGTGTGGTAGCTGTGCCTTCTGAAAGTCAGGGCTTTTCTTGAGTCGATAGATCGAGTCGACTCACTTGCTTAGAACCGGCGCCGAGGCCGGTGCCTCCCACATCCGGAAGAGGAGCCGGGACAGTAAAGGCCTCCTTCGGAAAAGAGTCATACTGCAGGGCCTCGAGCTCTTCAGCTCGAGGCTCTTCCTCGGGGTCCGCCGGAATAGCCAAGGCAGTGGCCATATCCCGGACAAACTCCGAGAACCTAGTGTCCTCCGGAGGGGATCTACTCCGGGGCTCAGACTGCGGTGAGTCCGACGGGACGCACCAAGTCTTGAAGGTATCGGGGGACTCCTCATCCTTCGTCTCCCAGGCGGACTCGTCCGACGAGGAGTCAGGGTCCGACACCGTGGGGCCCTGGAGCACCCGCCCCGACGCCGGAGGCACCGGCGTCGACGCCCTCGGTCCCAAGCGGGAGGTCGAGGGAGACCGCGACTGAGGTCGAGTTTGAGCCATGAGGGACTCGAGTATCGGCTCGGTCTCCGGGGTCGACTTCGAAGTCGATGTCCCGGTGGTCGGGGCAGATGCGCCAGACAGGCTGGCCATAAGTGCCCGCTGCTGCTCCATGAAGGCAGACAATCTGCTCTCCAAGGCTGTCATCCTGAGACTCAGCTCGGGAGACGCAGCAGCCACCGACTCGGGCCCCGGCGGCGCCGGGCCCGACGTCGCCTCTCTGGGAGGAGAGTCCACGAGGACTACGGGGTTTACGTGTCCAGCAGACTCCAGCTCCACGCGAAGAAATTTGGCAGGCTTCTCTTCGTCCACGGGCCCGGGGCGATGGTCGGGGGTCTTAGACCTGGCCCTCGAGGGGCCAGGGACCTTCTCCGATGACGCCCTCGCGAGCCGCTTCTTCCTCTTGCGTTCACGGTCGGGGGACCCCCTGTCCAAGGAGCTTCGACGGCGCTCGGGATCGGAATCCCGAGATGTCGAGGCCTCAGATGAGGTCCCGGCCCGGCCGGAGGCTGAGTCCGAGAAAAGCCTTTCTTTCGGCTGCTGGCAACTTCGGAGTGCCTTGGAAGACATCTTCCCACATAGCCCACACGACTTAGGGTCGTGATCAGGACCGAGGCACCGAAGGCAGCAGTCGTGCATGTCGGTGAAAGACATTAATTTCTTACACCGATCACACTTCTAAAAACCACTGGAAGCCATCGGGGGAAAAAAAAAGAGTCCCCGCGAGGTCAAAGGACCGGCCTTCCAGGGAAAAATGAAAAAAGGGCGTGAACGCCAGCCACGAAGGGCAAAAACTGAAAAAGAAGAATCGGGCTCGATACCGGCGTACCGAACCCGGCGGGAGGGGAACCGGCGTCGAACCGGGAGAAAAAATAGCGATTATCGCCGAAAAAAATCATCTTTTATCCGGGAGGACAGGACACACGTCCGGTGGGCTTCTCGGAAAAAAAAGAGACTGAGGTAAGATGGCACCTTTAGGCGGGAAGGGAACCGCGCATGCGTGCCTGCATTCCCAAAGGCTTTCATGGAAAGCTGGGGAAATGCTCCGCTGGGGCTTCATCGGCGCCGATGACACCCATATGTGAGGACTGACTTCCTGCTTGGTCCTGAAGAAATATAAATTGTATGTATACAAATGTTTGTTTTATTTTATTGATTGGACACAGCAAAAAGGGAGCAGTTGTTAACACCGCACCGGTATATATCGTCATATGGAGACAACATCAAAGAATAAAAATAATTGCAATGGTGGCCTACACCGGCGTTTTCCAACCTAATGAATCATGTAATATCCATATTTGTATGTGTTCTATAATCTGAACATTACTATTTTCAACATAAGTATAAGCAAAAAAGTGTTCTAAAAAACTTCCTATTGCACAGACCAAGATGTATGTATGAGCCAGAGAAACATTGTATTCTGCAAAGAATCCCAAATAAATTGAACCAACAATCTTAGTTAAAATAACAAAACATGAGGATATCTCCAAAAAAAAAAAAATGGAATTGTTCTTACCGCACTACCATGAACCTACATATGAGGACAATGTAAAGAAACAACTATAATGGTTACCTTTATGGCGTTTGCCGCCGAATCAATGTGAAGAGTTGATAATGAGAACTTTTAGCAAAATAAAGCATAGTGCTCACCTAATCATGAAAAGGGGACAACAGATATAAAATATATGTAATGATATATTATATCACATGTATATAAGTATTGTGCTCTGATATAAGAGAGACGAGAAGAGAAACAATCTTACCGCAATCGCGTGAACTTCCGTATGAAGGCAATGTTAGAGAATCGAATGACTACGGAAGTCACCTTTACCGGCGTTTTCCCGCCGAATCAAGGTGAAAGGTCCTTTAGTGAAATATAGGTAAATCCTTAACTCATTTTTAAAACATCATCGATAGATGTAAAATATAAGCCTTTGTACTACATATATACAATTTTATTACAATCGCATGAATTTCCGTGTGAAGGCAAGGATGGGGAATCATATAACTACAGAGACTACCTCTACCGGCGTTTCCACGCCGAATCGGGGTGAAAAGTCACTTAACAAAATATTGCTGCGTCCTTAACTAAATTCAAAATCTCATCGATAGATATAAAATGTATAACACAAACTTTTATACTGCATGTATACAATATTATGTTTATGGTTATGTGCTACAACATTATTTCCTCATCCAACAAATTGATTAATGTATCAAGTATAGTAAGTAATGCGTAGGGGACAATAAAAGGGGTTTGCATAACCTGAAAAATGTGTGTCAGTCTTGGTATCTGTTCTTTTGTTCTCACGTATTTTACAGATACTCTTGTTGCTTCTTTTTGAAAAGGCAAAATATCCTATAGAGCGGCCTCTAGGGGCCGCACCTCTCTTTTGGTACTAAGCCTCAAAAATGCACCAGACCTGCACATAAGCCAGGGAAGTAGAATGCTTTTGCACCTGCAGCAAGGCATCAACCACCTTGGAGGTGCACCCTTTACACATCGAGTGCATCCAAGAGTCGAGCTGTAAGCAAGAACCTATCCACATTCAGCATTCGGAAAGGCCCTGCATCAGAAGGCCTGCCTCTTGAGGAAGGGGGAGAGGCTCCACCACCTGGAGTCGCACCAGGTCCACATACCACAGCCACTGGGGCCAATCCGGGGCCACCAACACCACACGTCCTACATGGGCCTCGACCCCTCTACAGGACGGGCCTGATCAGCAGTCATGGAGGGAACACGTAGAGAAGTCCACCTCTGGACCAGGGCTGGATGAGCACATCGAGGCCCTCTATCATTTGAAGTACCTGGGTGGCACTAGCATGCGCTATCAAGTCCATCATGGGAACACCCCAGCAGCTCTATCATCAGCTGGAATGCTGTCTATGACAGGAACCACTCTCCTGAGGCCAAGAGATGATGGCTCAGGTAATCCGTCCGGACACTGTCCCTGCCATATGTGCTGCTGACAGCGAAAGCATATGGATCTCCGCTCACTGCAGGAGTGAAATCTCTTCTGCCGCCACCAGCAAGCTCTGAGTGCCCCCCTGCCAGTTGATGTCAGCCACAGTTGCTGCATTGGTCGGACAGTACCCACATGGCCTGTCCCTGAACCGTGGGAAGGAAAAACTCCAGGGCCAAATGAAATGCCCTGGTCTCCAGGCAAATGATAGGCCACAGACTCTCCTCTAGAGACCACTGTCCACTGGGCCACGTGATCCTGGCAATGAGCCCTCCAACCCAAGAGACTGCATCAATACTACCCAGTCTGGGGTCTTGAGAGGTCACAAGGTAAATTGAGTTGAGCCACCAGTCCAAACTCTCCCGGGCTCACTCCAGTGGAGCAAGGCAAACCTCCATTGATTGCACCTGCAAGGACCATCGTGTCAAGAGTGCTGCCTGGACGGGTCGCATGTGGAGTCGAGCCCAGGGAGGCTGCCATCGAGCCGAGTACCTGCAGGTAGTCCCAAGCCCTCAGGCGGGGAACCACCTGCAATCTCTGTACCTGCCCCTGCAGCTTCACTAACCTGCCCTCCAGCAGAAATACCATCCCCTGCTGTGTGTCGAAGCAGGCACCCAGGTACTCCAGCGACTGCGCAGGGGACTAGCTGGCACTTGGTGAAATTCATGACCCAACCAAGTTCCTGCAGCCAGCAAATCACGCAAGCCGTCACTCCCAACTCTTCTTCAAGGATTTTGCTTGAATCAACCAATCATCCAGATAAGAGTGCATCAAACCACTATGCTTCTGCAGAGCTTCTGCCATCACCATCATAACCTTGGTGAAAACCCGAGAGGCAGTGATCAGTCTGAAGGGAAAGGCCTGAAACGGAAAATGCCCCTGCAGAACTGCAAAATGAAAAAAGCGCTAATGCTCCAGACAAATGGGGATATGCAGATATGCCGCGGAAAGATCCAGGGACATCAAGAACTCCCCTTGCCTAACAGCCACAATGACAAACTGCAGGAACTCCATGCAACAATGTGGAACCCAGAGGGCCCTGTTTACCCCTTTCAGATCTAGAATGGGGCACCAGAAACCCTCCTTCTTGAGAACCACAAAGTAAATGGAGTAATGCCCTGTCTCCCACTCTTCTGGTTTTGAGCCGCAGAAAATGGTCAAACGTCTCCTGGACCAAGGTCTTGGCAGGGGCTCGACAAGGAGACACCATAAAGGCATCTTCGAGAGGTCTGGCTAACTCGAGGGCATAGCCTGTGCGCATATGACCTCCAGGACCCAAGCAGCCAACGTAAGGTGGGCACAGGCAGGGTAAAATTGGGTTAAGCTGTCACTTATCGACTAATCCTCCACTGGGGCCCTGAAACCTTCATTGGGAGGACGTGGCAACACCAGAGCCACCTGCGGCCCCTCCTCTGCCACCTCAACTGCCTCCACAAAAGTAGGGGCCATTCGAGAGAAACCGGGACCTCTGGGGGATCACCCAGGCAGAACTTCTGTGCCTCACGCCTCTGACCTCTAGAAAAGGACCCCTGGCCCACCATCTTGGGGTTGTCTTCCGGGAGTCTCGTGACCTTAGTATCTCCCATGTCCTTCATGAGCTTCTCCAAATCCTTCCCAAACAGGAGCTTCCCCGAGAAGGGGAGCTTATTCAAACTCATCTTGGAGGCCAAATCTGTCGACCAGTTCGTAGCCACAAGAACCACCTAGCAGCCACCACAGTTGCCACTGACTTGGCCAAGGCTTTAAGCAAGTCGCAGAGGAGATCAACCAGAAAGGCAGTCCCAGACTCCAACTGGGCCGCTTCCTCCCAGGCTGCTGTCTCCGGAAGGGACATCTCTGGAATCTTCTGCAACCAATGTAGGCAGGCCTGCACCACATAGGAGCCACAGATGGTTCCCATTGGGCCAGGGCCAAAACCTCAAAGGCCTGCTTAAGCAGCACCTCCATATGCAGATCCTGTGGGTCCTTCAAGGCCGCCCCTCCCTCCACTCAAATGGTAGTCTTCCTGGTGACTGCTTCCACCGGTGCATCCACCCAGAAGTGGCGCAAGCGCTCTCTCTCCTCCAAAGGGATGGGGTAGAGCCTGCCCATGGCTCCTACCGACCTGCAGACCAGCATCCAGGATCTTCCACTCCTCAACAACCATAGCCTTGACCGCCAGATGGATGGAAAAGGAGCAAGGGGATTTCTGAATACCCTTGCAGATTCTCTGACTGCTTCATGGGGTCTAAAAGTGGATTATCCACGATCCGCAAAACTGCCAAGATCTGGACAATGAGGGAGGGGAGCTCATCCCTATGAAATATGTGAATGGCCAAGGAATTTTCCCCTCTAACTCCTCAGGGTCTGGATCCTCCAAATAATCAGATGAACCCTCTAGAGCCCATAAGGACCCAAAGGACCTCATCAAGGCCCTATCCTCAAAGTTCAGGGACCTCTCCCAGCACAGGCGCTTCCGCATCGCCAGGACAGTCCTCCATGCAAGGAGGGAGACCCCCTCCCCAAGACCTCGATGCATTAAAAAGGCCTGATGCAGCAATAACACAAACTCTGAGGGAAAAAGGGGACTTGCCCCCATTATTCATACCCCTCCAACCACTCTGGGGGGGCGTCTGGGCCACCGGCTGCCAAAAAGGAGCTTCTCTGCACGCCGAGGCAGAAGAAGTAGCAGACAAACTGGCTGTCGTTCTTGCCAAAACCATAGGTGTCTTAGCCTCCCCCAAAGGGCACTTGCGGCCAGAAAGCCCCCCCGCCCTCCCCGCCTTGGCTGTTTCTGATGCAGCCAGGCTGCCAAATAAGTTCTCTGCAGCATCTGTGCTCTCCTTAAGACAAACGTGGCAGAGCCCTACCATGGAGAGCAAGCTCCTGCAGAAACAGCCCTTTCTGGGTCAGCCATGTGGGCACCACGCAGGAACCTCTCCCCACCCTGACTCACAGCTCCTGGAGGTCCCGCTGTGCTGCCGCTGCCTCTCCTGATGATGCTTGCTCCTCATCTTTATTGTTTTGTTATCGATTCAAGCAGGAGCAGAGAGCTCAACCCCTGGCCTCCTCCTAAGAATTGGGGAGGAGGAGAAGGAGGGAGCAGCTGTCTCCTACTTCCCAGAGGGAACTGAGGAGTGGCTGGAGGAGAGGCTGGGCCACTGGGTTCCGCACCCCAAAATCGTGACCCAGCACGTACTTAAGGAAAAAACAAACAGCCAGTCAGCACATGCCTATGCTCATTCACCTGCTGGAGACTGAGAAATATTAGCTCTGCAGGAAGGACAGGCTACTTAAGGGAAAGGTTTTGAGCCTGCTGTTCTTAGTCGCCCTCTGCTGGTGTATAAATATAACCCACACGTATGGACTGGATTGGAACAAATTGGAATTTTATTTTTTTTTGCTGCTTTATTCAACAGCAAAAGAGAGCCAAATATAAAACCGTGACAAAAATAAAAAAAAAAAAAAGGGAAAAAATGAGCAGAAATTCAAAAACAGGACAGAGATGGGATCCTGGCCCCAAACACCAATCTCCCCTCAGGGGACCCATACAGTCCTCATTTCTACTCTCCTACCCAGCAGTGCTGGAACCCATGGATAACGGTGCTGGATGCAGGGCAACTGTTGAATCAAGGAGAGAATGGGTATACCCGTGCGCCAAGCAAATGTTGGCCCAATGTCTTAAAACACACACCACACGCCAGATTACTCTTGCCTCTAAACAGGAGATTGTCTAAGAGGCCTCATAAGGGGACCAGAGACCCAGAGCAAACTGGCATAGGCAGTGTGCACCCCAGCCTTTCAGATTAGCATCTGAGGTGACAAACATCCAATCAGATGCTTCCAATGATATCTCAGCCACCAGATGGCGGGAATGCAGTCACCACTTCAATTGTTTCTTGATCTCTTGGAAGAGAGGAAGGATCTGGTCGAATAACTGGAAACAGGGAGGTCAGAGGGCAGCAGATGGCTCAGCAGAGGGCGCAGGTTTGCCTTGCCCAAGGGAACAGCTCCAAGGATGATACCATGGACCCAAGAAGATGGCAAACCCAGGCCCGTGGAGCTAACTGAGCACAATTAAGTCCAGAGTTGGCTCAAACTTGAAGGACTTCTCTGTAATGAGGGAAATGACCCAGGGAAGTACTGAAGTGAGCACCAAGGTACTCTGTCCTAGGAATGAAGCAGGCTGCTCTTTTTTTTTTTTTTTTTAAACTTTTATTTTCATTTTGCAACAAACAAAAGAAACAACACACCAAAGGAGACAAAACAAGTATACAATAAAGAAAAGTAAACCCAATTACCCCCCACCCCCACGCTTCTTCTCTAGCTGATTATGTCAGCATGTGAACGCTTCCAAACAACAGTGATTATACATCAAAACAATCAAAAGAGTATCTGCGATACAGAATAATCATGGGACAAAGATATATACAAATTTAGACAGTCAGATGAGAGCATTGAGCAGAATGTACATAGTCATTGAGCATCTTCCATTTAGACCGATGATGAGGAGTCTGAATGGGGGAAGCAAACATACGAGGTATTTGTTCATATTTACTGTAGAGACAGACATGATTCCACCATTCATTGGGGCTCAGATGAGAGCTATTTTTCCAGTATTTCGTAATTAGGGAAATAGCAATGCCAAGCATAAAGTCCAAAAGGAAGTAAGCCGTTTTTGGAAGAGAGGGGATCCCCGCAGCTGAGCGAAGTCCCACTATCCTCCAAGAAAGGGGCTCTTGAAAGTGCAAAATAGACTGGATACGACCCCAGACCCGACGCCAGTAATACTGTAGTGCGGGACATTCATACATAACATGAGGTAGTGAACCAATGGCCGCATGACATGTCCAACAACTATTGCCCTGAGTAGTGTTCCATTTGGCTAATCTGTCAGGAGTGTAAAAACACCGGTGGGCTAGAAAGAAGAGTGTCTGAGTGAGTGAGGCGGATCGGGAGACCCGTGTCACTCTACTCCAGACAAGACTCCATTGCTCCGGGGTCAAAGTCACATGCAATTCTCTCTCCCATGCTTTCTGCGCTATAGGGGTATCTCTAGCTATAGCATTACATAAGGTTTTGTAAAAATTGGATGCTACTCCCGGTGAACTACCGATAGATCGGATAGTCTCCAACCAACCTTGTGTAGGGGAGGCCGATGGCGGGAGCACCTTAGCACTCCGAAGGCAATGCTGAAGTTGCACCAACTGAAAGTAGTGTTTCGCTGGGAGACCAAATTCAATTTGCAATTCCCTAAAAGTTTTCCAGCGACCTTCATGGAACAACTGACTAGGAATCCAAATGCCCCTAGTGTACCAGGGGCTCCACGCCATCGGCTTATTTTGTATTCGAAATCGAGTATTGTACCAAAGTGGGAGCTTGTCTAACGGACAGAGTCGGGAGTCTAAAGATTGCATAAGATTATTAAAGGCACCTAAGGTGTCTAAAAGCATTAGTGGAAAGTGGGAGTCTGATGGGAGAGTCATACCAGGGAGAAAAGTAAGAGGAATCGGTTTGCAAAGGTCCTCTTCTATGTCTAGCCACACAGGTCTACTCGGTACTGGATCTTCCAGCCAACGAGCGCCTTGTTTGAGAAGAAAAGATTGATGATACTTCAGGAAATCAGGGAATCTGACACCCCCATTTTCCTTATCTGCTTGCAGCTTATGTTTCGCTATCCTAGGTGTCTTGTTTTGCCACAAGTATCTAGTCAGAAGGCCCTCTATATCTTTATATATACGTCGAGGTAAGAGACAGGGCAACATTTCTAAGATATAATTCACTTTCGGAACAATCATCATTTTTATGGTTTCTAATCGACCCCACCAGGTAAGTGTTAAAGGAGTCCAGCGGTGAGTAAGCGCCCGGACTTTAGAGGTTAAGTCTTTGGCATTGAAGGAGATAGTGTCTTCCAAAGGAGAACAATAGTGAACCCCAAGGTATTTGACCATGCGAGGTTGCCATAAAAAGGGGAAGGGTTGCATATCTGCCTGATGAAGCAAAGGATTTAATGGAAAGGCTACCGACTTGGTCCAATTTATCTTATAACCGGACAGTTGTGAGTATTTACCAATTTGCTCTAGGACAGCCGGTACTGAGTCTATAGAGACAAAAAGCATAAGGTCATCAGCATACGCTAAAATTTTGATTTCCCTATGGGTGAAGGGGACTCCATGAATCTCCTCCGATTGCCGGATTAGTAAAGCCAAGGGTTCGAGTGCAAGATCGAAGAGAAGTGGAGACAGTGGGCATCCCTGGCGAGTGCCGCGTTGAAGGGGAAAAGGCTGAGACTTTAAAGCATTGGCACATATACTGGCTGTAGGCTGTGCGTACATGGTGCGAAGACAACGGAGAAAACCTTCCCCGAATCCGTACCAGCGGAGGACTGCAAACAGGAAGGGCCACTCTAAGCGATCAAAGGCCTTCTCAGCATCAAGTGAGAGACCAACAAATGGGCGATCAAGATTAACTGCGGTAGTCAGTACATGGCATAGAGTCCGAGCATTGTCAGCAGTTGATCTACCAGGAATGAAACCGCATTGATCTGGGTGTATTAAGGTAGGCATCCTATCAGAGAGCCGGGTAGAGAGAATGGTGGCAAATATTTTATAGTCCGCGTTTAGGAGGGAAATTGGACGATAATTAGCTGTTAGTTGCGGGTCTCTCCCCTCTTTCTCAAAAACTACTACATTTGCCATTGAAAAGGACCCAGAAGGAGAACCCTCCTCGGCCAGAGCAGAAAAATAAAGTTTCAAAACTGGAGCTAAATCAGCGTGAAAGGTTTTGTAGAATTCAGCAGGGAGACCGTCTGGGCCTGCGGCTCGACCTGAGGCACATTTCTTGATAGCAGAATGAATTTCTGAGACAGTAAAGGGTGTGTCCAAGGCCACTCTATCTTCGTCAGATAGGGTCGGTCTTTGTACCCCTGAAAGTAAGCGTTCAAATACATCTGGCTCAAAATCACATTCAGATTGATAAAGCCGAGTATAAAAATCACGAAAGAGTTCTAAGATTTCGGTATCTTTAGTGACCAAGCCCCCCCCCCCCCGACGGATTACGGAGGGCGGTAACACGCTTGGCTTCTTTTTGTCCTTTAAGGGCATTTGCTAATAATTTGCCAGCACGATTATTTTCCCGATAATATAGCCCTTGTTGTGATTCAATATTTTTAACAGCAGCAGTGTACAAAAGCTGATTGTATTGAAAACGCAAGTGTTGTAAACGGAGTAAAATACATGGGTCAGTACGGGACGTGAGAAGACGCTCCCCAGCTTGTATCTGCTGCTCTAGAATCAGTAAATGCTGCTTTCTTTGTTTCCCCTGCCGAATTTGATAGCTAGTTATAGTTGCGCGGATAGATGCTTTAAAACCCTCCCACCAAGCCCAGCTCGCTGTGTCATGGGGTGAGTTAAAATGAAAATAATCTTGGATAGCGGCCTTTATATCAACCTGAAAATCTTTTTGACCCAGTAAGGATCTATCAAAAAACCAAGCTCGGGGAGAATCGTCCCGCGCAGTGACATGTAATGATAAAGATATGGCAGCATGATCTGAAATATGGAGAGGATGAGTCCTAGTCGTGTCTACTTGAGAAATCATTGCTTTGGAAATGAGAAAGAAATCTATTCTAGATTGGGAGTGATGGGGGGCAGAAAAGAAAGTGTACTCTAAGTCGGAGGGGTGAAGCAGCCTCCATATATCTACCAGCGCAAGATCTTGCATCAGAGCTGTAAGGGTAGCAAGACTCTTGGGTGGACTACTCGTTCTAGGCGGCTGTCTATCTATCAGAGGGTCTAACACTTGATTAAAATCACCACCAAGTATTAATGGAGTATTGGCAGAGGCCTGTGCCAACTGCGCAATACTTGCATAGTAAGCAGGGTTGTCCACATTCGGGGCATAAATGCAAATACATGTAAATTCACTATCTCCAACCTTAAGATGTACTCGGGCCCATCTACCCTCCTTGTCAGCGCTAGTATCAATTACAGTAGCTTGCAAAGATTTCTTAACCAGAATGGCTACCCCGCACCGTTTGGAAACGGCGGGAGAATAGGCAGCCACCATGTAAGGCTTAACATTGAGTTTCAGTGTTTCAGCAGAGTTTAAGTGCGTTTCCTGAAGAAACGCTAAATCAGCATGCTCATGGCTAAGATAGCTAAGGATTTTCTTTCTTTTGATTGGACTATTAATGCCCTTTACGTTGAGTGATAAGATTTTACATAAGGCCATTTAGACAAGTTAAAAATTCTGAGCATGATAGCGCACATAATTTCACAATGTCCCTCATATTGACTGTATCTGGCTGTACATATGGCATAAAAGAAAATAAGCTTAGATAATACAATGAAGCGCCCCACATTAAAAAAGAAAAACCGCAGCGCGGTAGAGAAGAAGCAGAACCCCAAAAATTACTGGCGACCATGTGTCTGCGGGGAGAAGCCCCAGAGAAGGCCGAAATTGAAAAAACACATAACCTGTAGGACTGTGCGTGCTCCGAATCCGACCGAGGCACACATCATGGAGGGATAGGAGACCAAAAAACAAAAAAGTCATAGAAAGAAAGAAAGAAAGTCCAGGTAGTCTCTGTGCTTGACTATGACCGCCGCATCGGGCCCTTCAAAATGGCGGACAGAGCCGGCAAATAAAAGTCCAAGTCGTTGGATTAGCGCATCTGCTCTGCTTCTTTGGAGTCTAAAAATGCTGATAGTAGATCAGGATCTTCGAATGTCCTGGTTTGGTTGTGGAGAGTCACTCGGAGCTTCGCGGGATACAACAGGCCAAAGCGAGCCTGTAGCTGTTGAAGTCGAGGGCGAAAAGCAAGGAGTTTCTTCCGTCGGTCAACGGTAGGCTTTGCCAAATCAGGGAAGAAGGAGACTTTGTGACCTTCAAATTCCAAATGATGGTTCGCCCGAGCAGCATTTAAAATTTGTTCCACTTGTTGATATCGTAGCAAGCGAAAGATAATAGGCCGGGGGGTCGTTCGGTTGAGCGCCATGTGGGTAGGAACACGGTGTGCACGATCGATTTCCAGTTCTTTATGAAAGGTGATCTTCAGCAAGGAGGGAAGAGTTTTGAGCAGGAATTCTCTCATATCTCCCGCTTCCACCCCCTCCGGTATTCCAATGAGCCTCACATTGTTGCGACGGGCTCGATTATTGCTATCTTCTAACTCCTTTTGAAGAATCTGTATCTGGCGCTCAGCCTTGTCCAGTGTGCCCAAGCGCACCGCGTGCGAGTCGAGGACCCCCGCCATATTGTCCTGCCGTAATGAGAGACTTTCAAGTCGGTCCTGGAGCACTCCAAAGTCTTCTCGCATGGCTCTAAGCGCTTCTCCATTGGACTGCACCAATTCCTTCACGCCGCGTATTTCCTCTAAAATCTCCAGGTGCATTTCGGGGTTTTCTCGAAATGGAGCCATCTTCTGTGGGGAGGACACCTCTGTTTTGGAGCGTTTTCCGTGAGAAGAAGAAGGAGACCCGAAGTCCAAGCGCGCTGGTTTATGGGCCGCCATCCCCCCCGAGGTACCCCGGTCAGCCCGGAGCGAAATAGTAAGTTTGTATAGGTATTAAGTCAGGATTCTAAGTAGGCCTCTCGGGAGCTTCAGCGCGAAGCGTCTTACCTGCTGGACATCAGGCTCCGCCCCCGAAGCAGGCTGCTCTTGAGATAGTTGATAATCAACTCCAGTCTTTCTGATCAGTAAATCACCAGTCCTCAACTACTCAAGACAACCTGAACAATTCCCTGCATGCACAGAAAGCACAGTTACTTACCTGTAACAGGTGATCTCTGGGAACAGCAGGAATTAGTCATCACATATGGGTACGTCGGTACCGACGGAGCCCGCGCGGGAAAGCTCCCCAGCTTTTCAGATTAAAAGCTTTTGGGGCCTCCCACTGCACATGCGCGCTGCCTTCCCGCCTTCCTGACCAGCTCTCGTCAGTTCGAGTTTAAAGCTGAGACAATAGAGAGAGAGGACAGGAAGATAGATAGATAGAGATACAACTCCTAGGGGAGGTGGGTGGGTTGTGATGACTAATTCCTGCTGTTCCCAGAGATCACCTGTTACAGGTAAGTAACTGTGCTATCTCCAGGAACAAGCAGGAATAAGTCATCACATATGGGGACTCCCTAGCTAAGATGCCTGGGAGATCCCCCTCCAAGGGTAAACCATCTTCGTATGGATCTCAGGCATCCATCCAGGGAAGGTGGGCAGGAGTTGTTTAAGTATGGAACAGGTGTTTGAGGACAGCCTGACCAAACAAGGCATCCCGGCGGGAGTCCTTGTCCAAGCAGTAATGGGCTGTGAAGGTATGAACCGAGGCCCAAGTGGCTGCTCGACAGATCTGATCTATGGACACAGAGTGAAGATGAGCCATAGAAGTGGCCATGGCTCTCACATTGTGAGCTGTGACATGGCCCTCCAGAGAAATGTTCTTACTCTGGTAAGCAAAAGAAATACACTGAGCGATCCAATTGGAAAGTGTACGCTTGGTGACTGGAAGTCCCAAATGAGAAGGATCAAAAGCCACGAAAAGTTGGGAAGACTTTCGATGTGGTTGAGTCCTGTTGAGGTAAAAGGCAAGAGCTCTTTTACAATCCAGAGTATGAAGGTTCCTCTCTGCACTGGATGCATGAGGAGCCGGGAAAAAGACAGGTAGATATACCTCTTGATTAAGATGAAAAGGCGAGACCACTTTGGGCATAAAGTGGGGATTCGTCCTAAGGACCACCTTATCATGATGAAACCTAGTATAAGGTGGATGAGCCACTAAAGCCTGCAGTTCACTGATGCGGCGAGCCGAAGTGACTGCAATAAGGAAAACAACCTTCCAGGAAAGAAATTTGAAGGAGGTAGAGTCCAAAGGCTCAAAAGGTGGCTTCATAAGCTGACCTAGAACTAGGTTCAAATCCCATGCTACCGGGGGAGGTCGGATGGGAGGTTTAGTTAGGGTCAGGCCTCTCATGAAACGTGCAACAAGAGGATGAGAGGAGACAGGTTGTCCATTTATAGGTTTTAAGGATGCTGCAATAGCACTCAAATGGACCCTTACTGAATTCGTCTTAAGGCCTGCATTTGAAAGATGCAGGAGATAGTCCAAGAGGGAATTCAAAGGAAGTGCTAGAGGGTCAAGACCCTGCTGAGCACACCAAATGGAAAAACGCTTCCATTTGAAAGCATAAGAACGCCTCGTGGAAGGTTTCCTAGAGGCATGAAGGATATCTTTCACAGGCTGAGAAAGATTAAAGTCTTGAAGACTTAGGCCTTCAGTAACCAAGCTCTGAGATGTAGGGATTTGGGGTTTGGGTGCCACAAAGTCCCCTTCTCCTGAGACAGGAGGTCTGGCGCAGCTCCCAGGTCCAGGGAGGATCCCTGGGAGAGATGCAGAAGTAGAGGGAACCACACCTGGCGTGGCCAGCGGGGAGCTATGAGGATCATAGTCCCGTGATCCCTCTGGAGCTTGAACAGAGTCTTGGATATTAGAGGAATGGGTGGAAAGGCATAGAGGAATTCCTGACCCCAATGCAGGAGGAAGGCATCGTGGGCCTGAGCTCTCTGACACTGAGTTCTGGAACAGAACCGGGGAAGTTTGGCATTCCACGGACTTGCAAAGAGGTCTATGTCCGGGGTCCCCCATTCCTGAAAGATTCTGTGTATCTGGTCCATATGTAGGGACCATTCGTGTGGAAGCAGAACTCGACTGAGTCTGTCTGCACGAGAGTTTTGAACTCCTGGAAGATACACTGCAAGAAGGTGAATTTGATGCTCTCTGGCGAAGGCCCATAATCTGAGAGCTTCGTTGCAAAGCGACAGAGAGCCTGTCCCTCCTTGTTTGTTTATATAGAACATGGCTACCTGATTGTCTGTCTGAACTAGGACAGTCAGGTTGACAAGGAGGGTATAGAAGGCAAGGTAAATTGAGGGCAAGGTAAATTGCTCGCAGTTCCAGGAGGTTGATATGAAGGGTGGTCTCCTGTGGAGACCAAGTGCCCTGAGTGGAGAGGTTCTGAAGATGAGCTCCCCACCCTGTCTGGGAGGCATCTGTTGTGAGGGTTGCTTGGGGCAACAAAGGTTGGAAGGGGGCCCCCAACAACAGATTCTTGGTGGATGTCCACCATTGGAGGGACCAAAACAGACGGCTTGAGGTGAGTATTTGGTCGGAGAGCGCTCCAGATGCTTGAGTCCACTGGGTGGCCAAGGTCCATTGAGCTGCTCTCATATGCAGACGAGCGTAGGGCACCACATGTACCGTGGAGGCCATGTGGCCCAGAAGTCGCAGCATTTCCCGGGCTGTCAAATGACTGCTGGACTGAGCTTGGGAGGCCAAACTCAGCAGGCGTTGGGCCCTGAGCTGAGGCAGGTAGGCCCTCGCAGTGATGGTGTCTAACTGGGCCCCTATGAACTCGAGAGACTGAGTAGGGATTAGTTGAGACTTGGGAAGGTTTACTACCAGTCCCAGATACTGCAGAAGACGCCTTGTGCGGTCCAGGGAAATTTGGGACTGGGACTGAGATGGAGCTCGGATGAGCCAGTCGTCCAGGTATGGGAATATGAAAATTCCCAGGCCTCTTAGAAAGGCAGCTACGACTGCCATGCATTTGGTGAACACTCTTGGAGCAGAGGCTAGACCGAAGGGGAGTACTCTGTACTGGAAATGTTGTCCCTGAAACAGAAATCGAAGGTATTTTCTGTGGGATGGGTGGATGAGTATGTGTGTATACGCATCCTTTAGGTCTAGAGAACAAAGCCAATCCTGACTCTGAAGGTATGGAAGGAGAATGCCCAGAGAAAGCATTTTGAATTTCTCCTTGAAAAGAAATTTGTTCAATTCTCTCAGATCTAGAATTGGTCTGAAGCCCTCTGTCTTCTTTGGTATTAGAAAATAAGGGGAGTAGAATCCCGTCCCCTGTTGAAGAAGAGGGACCTCCTCTATTGCCCCTTGGGCAAGGAGGGAGGAGACTTCCTGACCCAAGAGGGTCAGGAGAGATGGGGGAGAATTGAACTGCCTCACCATAGTATAAGGAGGAAGGTCGGAAAAATGGAGTTTGTAACCCTCTCTGATGATAGAGAGGGTCCATTGCTCTGATGTAATTTGCTCCCATCTGGGAGCAAAGTGAGCTAACCTTCCGGGTATGGTGAGGGGCTCTGGTTGTTCTAGAGCCAGAAAAGTTAAGTTCTCTAGGGGCAAGTCAAAACCCCTGAGGGGGTTGAGCCTGCTGAGGCGTAGCAGACGCCGCAGGCTTTGACCTTGCCTGTTTAGGTTGCTGACGTTTAGCAGCAAAACGAGGCTGAGAGGATTGTTGGCCAGTATTTGTGGAAAATCTGGACTTCTTGTAATAAGGCCTCTTAAAAGACTTTTTTGGCAGGAGTGGAGGTAGACTTAGAAAGTCTATCTAAGGTGGCATTTTCTGCGTCCATTTGAGTGGCCTTAATTTGCCACTCCTCACCAAATAAGTTCTCACCTGTACAGGGCAGATTCCGTAAGCCATCTAGGACCCAAGGTTCTAGATCAGAAGCCTGGAGCCAAGCAAGACGTCGGGCTGCTATAGCAATGCCCGAAGCCCTACCAGCACCCTCAAAGGAATCAAAAGCTGCCCTGTTGGAGAACTTTGAAATATCCAAAAGGTGTTTCACTAAGAAAATGAACTCCTCCCTTTTATCCTCAGGGATGAAGGGGGCAAAATGCTGAACTTTTAGAGCGATTTCACTGAGAAACATGCCCATGTAAAGACTATAGGAATTAATCCTGGCTATAAGCATAGTAGCCTGGAAAGTTTTCCTGCCAAAAGAGTCTAGAGTCTTACATTCTCGCCCTGGAGGAGTAGAAGAGTGCCTTTTGGTACTCTTTATCTTCTTCATTGCAGACTTCACCACAATAGAATGGTGAGGCAACTGGGTTTTTTGGAAACCAGGAGAAGGGGGGACACGGTACATGGTGTCCAACCTGCGAGAAGGAGACAATGTTAGAGGAGCCTCCCATAAGTCCATCAAGTGTTCTTGAAGGATTTCATGGATAGGCAGGGTGACTGCCTCTTTAGGAGACTTAGAGTATCCTAAAATATCCAGTTTCTTTGATCTGGGTTCCTTTTCAGAGGATGAAGCAATAGAAAGACCTTTAGCTATTTCTATGATGAAGTCCTGAAAGGACAAATCCTCTGGTGGAGACATTCTGCTTTTAGGAGAAGGCGGCTCCTCAGGAAGATCAAGGGAGAACTCATCAGAATCATCAGAGGAGTTAAAATCCTCTGAAGAAGCAGAGTATCCTCTATGTGCTTCCAACGCACGATACGCATACCGTTCGGTATCGACATCGGGCGTACCGGGGTATGGGATCGGTACCGGGCAAAAGCCCGGATCCGGCATGCGGAACCGATCTGCGTTTGGAAGACGATGGCCTCGGTTCCGGTATGGAAGCCATTACCGGAACCGGACCCGGTACCGCTGGCCGCGGTACCGAGGGCGTAGCAGCATTAATAAAAGCCAGAATGGCCTGCTGCATGACTTGGACAGTATTGCCTATAGACGCCACTGCTGCCTGGATGTCGGTACCGGTATGGGCCGGTACCCCAGAGCAGCACAACAGGTGATCTGTCGAGGCCGCGCCATCGATGTCAACCTGTGACCCCATGATTGCTTTGGAGGCCGGAACCTCCCGCCGGGGTTTTTTGGCCTGGGCAGAATCCTCGAACTCAGAATTGAGAGCCTCTCGATCTTTAGAAAGAGATTTGCTTTTAGAGGATTTGCCCACTGGAGTTTTGGTTACCTGAGATCCATCCGGAGAGGAAGACCTGGATGACTGTGATGCTTCTGAAGGAAACAGCACATGGAACTTGTTGGCCCGGTTCTGCAATCCACGTTTCGACATCTGGGAGCAGGATGGGCAGTCCGGTATGGCATGGTCAGGTCCTAAACAATTAAGACACCATTCATGGGTGTCTGTAACAGGAATGACAGCACTGCACTTGGTACACTTTTTAAAAGCAGGAACTGGCTTCTCCATGAGGAGAATTTGTGTAGGCCTGAAGGCCTAACAAAGTACCAAGCTGTGCTGAAGAAAAGAAAAAAAATTATTTTTTTTTTTAAAGAAAGAAAGAGAGACCGGCTGTACCGGTTTCAGAATGGGGAAGGCAGGTACGCGGTCTAAAGAAAACAATAAAATTAACAATTTCTTCAGCGGTGCAGGAACACGACCTGCTGGCTCTGCGGAAAAAAAGAAACTGACGAGAGCTGGTCAGGAAGGCGGGAAGGCAGCGCGCATGTGCAGTGGGAGGCCCCAAAAGCTTTTAATCTGAAAAGCTGGGGAGCTTTCCCGCGCGGGCTCCGTCGGTACCGACGTACCCATATGTGATGACTTATTCCTGCTTGTTCCTGGAGATACACAGTTGCAGACACTATGACTTTGGAAAAAGATACAACCAGCCATGGCTAGGCCAAAGGGAAGGACCAGGAACTGGAAATGTCAGCCCAGAACAAAGAAGCAGAAAAAACACTGCTGCTTCCACAGGAGAATGTGAAACATGCCTTGGTGAAGTCTAGGGAGGTGAAAAACTCTCCTTGCCTGACTGATGCAATGACAGACCTGATGGTCTTTATATGGCAATGAGGGACATGGAGGTTTGGCAATGACTGCCTTTGTGTTCTCTGAAAATTATGCTCTGGCAATTTCCCTCAACCTCACCGCTGCTTTTGATCTGGTCGATCACAATCTCCTTCTTGCCCGACTCTATGATATTGGTCTCAGAGGCACCATTTTGGCATGGTTCACCTTTTTTCTCAATAACCACTTCTATCAGGTCTGCATGCGCAATGCTTTTTCTGCCCCTTACTGCTTACCTTGCGGTGTCCCACAAGGTTTGGCCTTATCACCCATATTATTTAATGTCTTCCTCAATCCTTTAGCCATTCTGATGCAATCCCTTGCTATTACATTTAACATGTATGCAGATGATATTCTTCTACGCATTGACAGAGAGACTCCTGACCTCTCCGGGATTAATTCTGCACTTGGTACTATCTCCTCGTGGCTCTACAACAATGCCCTAAAGCTTAACTCTTCCAAGACCATGGCCACTTGGCTCATGAGTTCTAGAGCAGCTTCTTCCTTGGCTCCTTCCCTCGGCTCCACAACTATTGCTTTACATTCATCCTTCAAATACATTGGAGTTCATATTGATACAGAGCTTTCTCTTTCTCTTCACATCAGTCACCTTACCCACTCAGCCTTCACCGCTCTACGCAGATTTCGGATCTTATGCCCCCCTCTTTGACTAAGCAGCCCTCCTCTTCAATTCCGTTGTCACTCAGTTTGACTACTGCAACATCATCTTTATGGGCCTCCCTCAGTAGCAACTAAAAAGACGTCAAACGATACAGAACACAGCCATCTGCACTCTCACTCATGCCAGGAAATTTGATCACATAACACCTCTTTTCATTCATCATCATTGGCTCCCCATCCCTGAACAGATCCAATTTAAAATCCTCACCCTCGCACATAAGGCACTGCGTAACCGAGTCCCACAGTAACTCTCCTCTCTATCCCCTATATACCCCCACACTGTCTGCACTTTCTCCAGGACAACCATCTGGTTCTCCCCTCCCCGTCTAGGGCTAACCATGACCTCACGCGATGCTCTGCTTTCTTCTTTGTCACCCCTACTCTTTGGAACACAGTCTCCCCCCTCCTTTATGTGCCTCGAACCCTCCTTCCCTAAATTCAAAAGCCTCCTAAAAACCCACCTGTTCATGCAGGCCTTTAGCGCAGATGTAGCATAGGGATGCTACATATGCAAATAGCCTTGCGTTGTATTCCATGTTTAGTGTTATTGCTCTTTGCTCTGTGACCTGCTCTACATCGTAATCTTCTCCTTTTCTTTCCTGTCAAGTAATGAGTTCTTTTCTATTTTCCTTATGGTTGACGACTTTTTTATGCTGTAAACCACTCTGCATGCTCTGCCAAGGGTGGTATATATCAAGCCTCAATAAACGATAAATTGCAACATGTAAGCCAATTTTTAACCTCAGGCTGTCCTAGAACTGATGACCATTGAGTTAAAAGGCAGGCATCTTGCAGGAGAAGCTATTACATCTCCCAATTCTGACTGAGGATCTCAAGAACCCATTGGTCAGATGTGATATGGGTCCACTCCGAAAAAAACTGAGCTGTCTCCCAACTGGCTGCACATCAGAAGCAACCCACCAAAACTCTTTGAAGGGGATTACTGGCTCCCATAGGAGCCAAGATGATGTCTCGAACATACTGAAAGCTTCAAAAACACTGCTTATTTTTGGGATAAGACTCAAAGGATGGCCAGGTCCTATCCAGAGTTTTTGCAGTCCAAGGGCTTTCTCCAGGCTCTATGCATGGCTCTGCAAGAGGTACTCCTGGCACCTCTATACATATCTTCCAGCAGTCTCTGTGAGCAAGCCTCCCCAAGGACATTCACCATTTCTCCAGGCCCACCCTAAAGAGTAACTAGCCCGTCAAGGAGAGTTCAGGCAACCACAGCTTAGAGTCAGCACCTGTTAATCAAACACAGGGCCAGAGCTATCAACTGACTAGTACCACCGTCATCATGGACCTGAAAGATCCTGATCAAGTTCTAGTGGGCACCAGCCACACTGGAGTAATAGCCAACCTATCTCAGCCTCCAAGCAGTCCGGCAGTTGCTGGACTTGGCATAGAAAGGCCTGGACCACCAAGTCAACACATAGCTCTGAACGAGAGCTTAAGGCAGTGGCTGCATGGCATTCTGAAGGAGAACCTTGATCTCCTATCTTGAGAACCCTTGACCACAGCGCCTCTCTCCCCACAGGGATGGTTGTGAGATTTGCCAAAACTGTGACCAGGGCTCCCAGCCAAAGCAGCCTGAAAGGATGATACAGCTCATCGTAGGGCAGAGAATACAGTTGAGAAAGGACCTTATAGCACCTTAAGGCCCAGTTCAGGAGTCTCCTAAAGTACTTGAAAAAGTCTTTATTATGCATTTTTGCTTCCACAGCAAGCTTCTTCTCAACTTCTCTTTTTGCCTGCCTTATCAATGCCTTGCATTTAACTTGCCAGTGCTTGTGCTGTTTCCTGTTTTAGTCATTTGGCTCTTTTTTCTATTTCCTGAAAGATGATTTTTTTATGACAACAGCAGCCTCTCTGACCTCATCTTTAAACCATGCTGGAAGTTTTTTGGACTTCCTTCCACTTTTCTTAAAGCATGCAATACAGCTGGTCTGGGCTTCCAAGATAGTATTTTTAAATAACACCCAAGCTTGATGTAAGTCTTTAATCTTTGCAACTGCTCCTTTTATTTTTTTCTTAACTATTTTCCTCATTTTATCATAGTCTCCCTTTTGAAAGTTAAAAGGTAGTACTGTGAATTTCCTTACCATCCCTCTTCCATTAATTAAATCAAACAAGATCATGCTATGATCACTATTGCCAAGTGGCCCCAACACTTATCTCTTGCACCAGATCTCGTGTTCCACTAAGGACTAGATCCAAAATGGCTTCCCCCCCTCCCCCCGGTCAGTTCCATAAACCAGCTGCTCAAAGAAGCAGTCATTTATTTCATCTAGAAACTTTATCTCCCTAACATGTTCTGCCGTGACATGACCCAGTCAATATTGGGGTAAGTGAAATCACCCATTATTATTACTGTGCTGTAACTTTTGTTAGCTTCCCTGATTTCTTTGAGCATTTCATCATCTATTTGTTCATTCTGGCCAGGCGGTCGCTAATATACCCCCACTGCCATCGCCTTCCCCTTTTTACATGGAATTTCAATCCATCAAGATTCTACAGCAAATTTTGTTTCCTGCAAAACTTTAATCCTTTATGACTCAATGCCCTCTCTAACAGAGTGCAACCCCTCCACCAATTTGGTCAGTTCTATCATTGCGATATAGTTTGTACCAAGGTATCAGTGTCCCACTGGTTGCCCTCCTTCCATCATGTCTCTGAAATAACAATCATATCTAACCTCTCATTTAGTGCTATATATTGTAACTCTCCCATCTTATTATTTGGATTTCTAGCATTTGCATACAAACATTTTAGAGACTGTATTTTATTCATATTAATCTGGTTATCAGTAGGCAGGGGTAATTTGGAATCTTTAAGCTCTGTCTGCTCTGTACTCAAGGGCATTTGGGCTACTTTGGTCTTTATTGGACCCTCTCTGCTGATGTGCCCTAACTTCACTCTTTTGGTACTGACATGTAACAAGACAGCAGACTCCTCCCCAATAGTAAGACTTTGTCTAGGGGCCGCGTGAGGTCCACTACCTTTGCAACAGGCAAGCATGTTACCAGGCAATCCTCACATCCACCAGCCACCCAGCTATCTACATGCCTAATGATCGAATCACCAACTATAACAGCTGTCCTAACCCTTCCCTCATGGGCACATGGCCCTGGAGAAACGTCCTCGGTGCGAGAGGGTTTTAGATCACCTGGAGGACAGATCCTAACTACAGGATCACTTCCTGCCATACCAGTGTGATACTCTCCTGTCATGTGACCTCTCTCCTCCATGACAACAGGGATGCTGCCAGACTGGAGGTGGGACTTCAGGACTACATCCCTGTAGGTCTTGTCTATGTATCTCTCTGTCTTCCTTATGTCCTCCAAGTCTGCTACTCAAGCCTCCAGAGATTGGACTCGTTCCCTGAGAGCAAAGAGCTCCTTGCACCTAGTGCACACGCAAGACCCCTCACCAACTGGGAGGAAATCATACATGTGACACTCAATGCAAAAGACTGGAAAGCCCTCATCTTGCTCCTGGACTGCTGTCTGCATTTTAGTTTTAAGGTTGTGTTTAGATATTTAAGTTCTCTACTTACTAAGGCTTGCTGGGGATACTTATACTAATAAAACTATACCTAATACGTTTAATGTACTTTGTTCACCTGAAGCTTAAATTAATCTCAGGTCCTTAATGTATGTCTGATGAGAACAAACAGCTGCACCCGAGAGCGAATATTGCAACTCCTTTCCTTTTAAGAGGTTTAAGCACCTATAAAGCTACGATTATCCCAGGGGCAGGTGGGTATGGGGAGGGAGGGAGGGCAAGAAGACCTATGAAAAGCTGGCTGCTGCAGAGTACCCTGTCCTGTGCTTTTTACAATGACCAATTTCCAGTGGGAGTCCCACAGCCCTTGCTTGGATAGAGGGAGTCTTGGGGTCTAAATTTAACCAGAAAGCTCTCTTCTGTGTTTTAAATTTAAACTGAAAGCTCTTTGCTGCTACTAGGCCCTGAATGATTTAACAAATACACTGGGTTCACAAATTAATCACCTTTAATCTAAAGAATTCCTTTTTCCCCAAGATTTAGAAAAATTCCCCGAAGTAAATACTTACAATTGCAGATCTCTCCCCAGAAGTAGCAGTCCCCTTTTGTCATCCTTCAAGGCTAATCCAGCACGCCAATGTCAACTTGGTCGCTGCATCACCTTAGGCACTGGCCAGCAAATAGTACAAAAGAATTGTTGGACTTGTGAAAGAAATTCATAACCTTCAAGTACTTGAGAAGCACCCTCTGGACAGCCACCATGAAAAGATCCTTATCCTTCCCCTGACACTGCTGTTTTGAGGAGGGCATGAAAACCACCTGGTTCACATGAAAAGGGGACAGCACCAAAGGCAAGAAGGAACAGGTCGAATGGAAATGTCCCCCTTTGAAAAGGACAGATAAGAATCCAAGGAAGACAGAGCCTGCAGCTCAGAAATCCGCCTTGCAGAACAAATCGTGATGAAGCAGACTGTCTTCAGTGTCAAATCCTTTAAGATAGTGCACTTCAAAGGCTCAAAGGGTGTTGCCATCAGGGTCCTGAGCACCAGACAGATCCCAGGAAGGGATTACAGATCGAAAGGGAGGATGCAAATGCCAAACTCCTTAGAGAAAGCATGAGATGTCTGCTTGCAAGGCTAGAAACTCACCAGCAAATGGATCATAGAAATAGAATAAAGCTGCCATCTGAATTTTTACGGAGCTAAGAGAAAGGCCATTCTCCAGGCCATCCTGTAATAAAGGCCAACAGAGATGGCACCTTGATCACCTCAGAAACCAACTGCCGAGCGCCACACCCGCACTCAAAGAGGCCCCAGATTTGCATGTATGCCATCTTGGTAGACCTCCTCCAGGCAGAGTAGAGACCACCACAGGAGACTAGCCCTTATGTGCTAGACACCTCCTTTCAAGACCCATGCCGCAAGCAAGAAGAAAGTCTGTTCCTCCAGGACAAATCAGTCCCTGCTGCATTTGACTCCAACACGGAGGCAACTGAAAAGGAGACACCTGCAGAAGCTGCATCAGGCCATCCTGGTGCCAGAACAATCCTGCCCAGGTGGCGTTCTACACTCAGAACCACACTGCCCATCAGAGGCCATGGAGGAAACCTGTACAGCAGTCACTGACTTGGCCAAAGCTGGGTCAGGGCATCAACACCCTCAGACCCCATCTCTGTGTGGAGAGTGAAGAACTGGAAAACTTTAGCATTGGAGCGGGTCACCACAAATCCATTTTGGGGCGATCCCAGCTGTGCAGAACCAACTGCAACGTCTTACGACTCAATTCCCACTTTCCAGGATCCAGAGAGTGCCAGTTGAGGAAGTCCGCTTTTACAATGTACACCCTGTCAATGTGCTGGCCCAACAAGGTTAGAAGGTTCTTCTCCGCTCAGGCAAACAGGAGAGCCATCTCCAGATGCCCCAGCACTTCTTGTGCCACCCTGCCGATTACCATAAGCCACTGTTGTGGATTTGTCTGAAAGCATTCAAACTACCTGGCCTTTGACCACAGGCCAGAAACGCAGGAGAGCCAACCTGATGGGGCTTTCGCCTAGAGGCGGTTGATGGGCCACACCGTTTACCTGCACTTCCAACTGCTCTGGGCTGTATGGTCTTGGCAATGGGCTTCCCAGCCCAAAAGACTGGCATCAGTCATCAGCAGGATCCAGGAGAAATCGTCCAGAGATATGCCCTTCCTTAGATGACAAGGCTGCCACCACCACCGCAGGCTGGCCTTCACCACCAACAGGAGCAGAAGCCTGCACACAAACCTCTGAGAACTCGGGGACCACAGAGTCAACAAGGACCAATGGAATAGTCATGTGAGAGCGCTCGCCCACGATACCATCTCTATAATCGCCGCCATCGATCCAAGAAGCTGAAGATAACCCCAGACTCTGAGCCTGCTGTGCACAGAACAGCACCAGGAAATTCAACAGTCTTTTGACTTGCTCCTCTGGCTTGAAACCTCTGCCCACTTAAGGGCTGAAACATGCTCCCAGAAACTCCAGGGACTGGGAAGGCAACAGCTAGCTCTTTCCCCGATTGATCACCCAGCCAAGGCTTTCCAAAAAGGACACCGCTCTATGCCACCCAAGACACTTCAGAAAAGAAACAGATTCGGATGAGCCAGTACTCCAGATAGGGATGGACACAGATCCCTTGGCACCACAGCCACAACCACCATGAGCTTGAAAAACATTCTTGGGGCAGTGGATAGCCCAAAACAGAGGGCAGCGAACTGATAGTGAGAGCCAAGCACAGCAATACACAGATACTTCTGCTGATCTTCCTGGATTAGGATATGAAAATACATCTTGGCTAGATGAAGCTAAGAACTCCCATCAATGCACTGCTTGAATCACGGAACAAGGTTTCCATCCAAAGCGCAGGATATGCAAGTGCTCGCTAATTCCTCTGAAGTCCAGAATGGGCCAGAAGGAACAATCCTTTTTTTTGGCACTACGAAATAGATGGCATATCTGCCCATGCCCTATTCACCCGAGGGGACTAGCACCAATGTCTTTAGGCATAGCAACTTCTCCAATGTGGTCCGCACAGTGGCACTTTTGATCACAGACCCACAAGGAGAAATGATGAAAGCATCCAGAATTGACTCTCTGCATTCCAGGACACAGCCAAACTTAATGTTGTCTAGTACCCACTGATCCTTGGTAACCGGAGCCCATTCCTGAAAGAAAAGGCAAAGCCTTCCTGCAACCAGAGATATCAGGGGATGGGTTCCCAAGCCTTCATTGTGCAGCCCGGGAGGGTCCTCCTCTGGAGGAATAGAGTCCCTGGGCCGCGTGCTCCACAAAAGGACTGAGAACGAACCCAAGGCCCAGAAGCAGAGGGGAAGCAAGGTTTTCCATGTCAATAACTATGAGAGCCCCGAGAATCCGGTCAGCATGCCCTTGGTGAACAGGCAGAGGCTGACAAAAAAGGGACACCAACCTTCTTCACAGATCCCTTGGACCTGTCTTCCAGAAGGCAGTAAGATTTTGTCTCGCTCATGTCCTTCACCAGCTTCTCCAAATCGGCTCCAAACAGAAGCTTCACCTTAAAAGCCAGTTAAGCCAACCAGGCTTTGGAAACTGTCCGCTGCCCAGTGTTGGAGCCAAATCCAGCGCCATGACACCATCATCAGGGCACCATCCCTTGCCACCAAATATACCAAGTCATACAGGTCATCAGAAAGGAAGGCCGTAGCTCACTCCAAGAGAGGGGTAACATCGTCCAGCAGAACAGACTGAATCCACTAGAGTAGGGCTTGAGACATCATGCTGATACATACTGCCAGCTGCAGAATAGCCACCACCATGATGAACTTCTTCTCAGCAAGGAATCCACCTTACGGTCGAGATAATCCTTTAAGGCTGACCCACCTTCCACAGGAATGGTAGTCTCTCTGGTAACCGCCATGATCTGCACATCTACCTTGGGAATGCCAAACCACTCGACGCACTCCTCCTCTGGCAGAGCGCAGATCTTCTTACACACCCTTCACAAGCAAGGAGTCAGGAGAGCCCCAGTCCGAGCAGATCATATCCTTGATCACATTTGGAAATGGGAAGACAGTAGTGGATTTTCACACCCTTGAAGGAATGGGTGTACCTTCTGCTCCTGCTCCATGCCAGAAGCATCAGTAAAGTTCAAGGCGGAATAAGCGGATCACGTCAGCCTCTGCATAATCCTCTGAAGGCGAGAGCACGTCCTCATCCATATCATAGCCCAGTACCAAATCATCTGAATCCGAGGCAGTGTCAACATCTCAGATAGCTCCCAGCCGTTCCCCATCTCCAGAGGGCACCCCTTGCCGGGGACGCCTAGCCAAAGGTAATCAAACAGAGCTTCCACTTTCAGCCTGTCCTGCAAGACTGCACTCAGGGACGCCCAGTGGATGCAGGGTCTGAATTTTCATGATAGAAGGACCAGGCCTGTTGCAAAAGGGAAAGAATTCCAGGGAGGACAATCCAGAGTCCGGAAGCTCTCCTCTCAGGCATGACTCCCCAACACCAGGGGCACAGCCACCGCAGACCCCCTAAAGGAGAATGAGCAACTTACAGTACGGTCGCTGGATCCTCCAGCCAACTGAATATCTTTACCCATAGCGCCATCAGTCACCTCTTTCCCGGAGGCAGGCAAGGTCTGACTAACTGCATCCCCCGGTTGAAGGAGAAAAGGCAGCCCTCCAAGGACAACACAGAAGCTGCCATGCAGGAAATAGGCACCTCGCTCGCCACAGGTCAAACAACATTTCCTGAAAGAAGAGAGAGTTAGGGCAAGTATCACAACAGCACCCACTAAGGCTGCATCACGTCGCAAGCATGCAGTAACTGCACTTTTACACTACATGTGTTACAGCCACTAGGGAAAGAGCGTGCGATGGAGCCACTTGGGCAGAATGCGTGTTAGGATTGCACCACCACCAGGCACACAATAGGTAAAAACGTTACTAGCACATGCAGAAAACAGCGGGGAAACACCCAGAGCACGCCAATGTTTGCCAGCAGTCTAACCCAAATTGTGTCCCAAAATGACGGAATTGGGAGCCCCCAACAAGGACAATGACATGATCAAACCTTGGTACTCACTCCCTGAGAACCCCAGGCAGCGAATCTGTGCCAGGCTCAGCTATACTCCCCTGAACCTGTTTCACTGGCTGGCTTTGCAGCACTGCATTTAAAGGTGGCTGGCAGGCAAATCCCTCTGACAGCCTTCTGTGATCTTTGGGAGAGAGCAGAGGGACAGAAGAGAAGCGAAGTAGTGCTGAGGTAGTGTGAGGCTTTTGCACTTTTTCAGATCTTTCCAAATCCTTCCAATTTGTGGCTGCTCAAGAGGCTCTTATAACAGCATGGAGCTGAACCAATTTTCCCTCCTCCTATTGCTACCGAAATGACAGCAGTCTAGTGGAGCCTCCCACGTCATACTCAAAGTGGCTATTCACGAGTGTTTAATCAATTGTTTTTCCTCTCAATCCTCAGATTTTCTACAGAGGAGAAAATCCATTTCACCATCTGCTGGAGACAAAGAAATACTGAAGGGACCTCTGGTGGCTGAAGAGAATAGAGGCATGGGAGTGATGTCATTGAAAACTGGGCTTTTCATTGGTTCTTTGTCTTCACCAATCTGCTGGTAGGGGAACACAACCCACTTGCTGGACTGGTCTATCAGGACAATACGGAATAATGGTTTATGGATCTTTTCTCTAGGAACTTGTCCAAACCTTTTTTTACGCCCAGCTACACTAAACAGTTTTTACTACATCCTCTGGTACCAAATTCCAGAGTTTGATTACACGTTGAGTGAAAAAAAAAATCTCTTATTAGTCTTAAATGGGTTACATTGTAGTTTCATTGCGTGTTGCCTAGTCTTTCTACTTTTTAATTGAATATACCCACGAGATCTTCCCCCTCCACCAGGGGACGTTTGCCTTCCCCACTGATGCACTTGTGTGAGAAAGTGATCCTTCCTCATTCCCCCCCAATCCTCCAACAGGGCAGGCATTCAACATCCCTTTCATTGGGCAGAGAGTTTGGAGTGAGCCTGAAAACAGCCCATGAGCTGGTACAGAAGCTGCTCATCAAAACCTGCAGACCCACCAGACCTATGGAGCATGGAGGGAGAAGTGGCCTAGTAGTTGGGACAAGGTACCCCAGGCCAGTGGGTCGGGGGTTCGATTCCCACTTAGGGACAGCAATCTCAGGCCAGAGGGACTGGGATTTCTAGTCCTATAGGCACTCCTTGTGGCCTTGGGCAAGCCACTTAGCTCTCCATTGCCTCAGACTGTGAGTCCTTTGGGAACGAGTGAATGTATCCGGTACTTGTAAAGCGCTCCGATACCCTTCGGCCTGAGCGGTTTATCAAGAAATTGCATAAACATAAACCTACATGGGGACTATGCAGTTATCCATCATGACATCTGTTCCCACCGGCAGGAAAACCAGGCAAGATGAGAAAGCAGCAGCATCAAAATCTGCTTCAGCACCCCCCACCCCCCTCAAGTATCGGGACAAAGGAACAAGCCTTGAAGCTAATTTGCTGGGAGTTGCACTGCAGCACACTGGCATCGTGGCTGTAACAAATAAAGAGTAATTAGGTCTTACCTGCTAATTAGCGTTCCTAAAGGAACTCCAGTCCAGTCCCTCACCTCTGGGCTGTGCTCCCCTTCCAGCAGCTTGGAGACTGAGCACGTCATCTTCTTGATGACCCTAGGGCAGAGGCTCCCAACTCCAGTCCTGGAGGGCCAAACACCATTCAGGTTTTCAGGCTGTCCCTAATAAATATGCATGAGATGCATTTGCATGCACACTGTACTCAAATCTCTCATGCATATTCATTAGGGACAGCCTGAAAACCTGAATGGTGTTTGGCCCTCCAGGACTGGAGTTGGGAAACTCTGCCCTAGGGTATATATACCGCTGGCACCTCCCACCAGCTCCAGTATCCTACTGACAAAGTAGACTTAATAGAGAGACAATTAAGTAAAACAAATAACTAACTAAAACTACAGCAGAAACCAAACCAAAACCAAATCAAAATCACCCCCCCCCCCCCACACCTGAGAAGGGATACCCCATCCCCCCGAAGAGGAGGCGGCTTACCTGTGAAAAAACAGAATCACCGTCGAATTCACAGAGCAAGGACACAAACAACTCGTCCATTCCGCTGCACTACTTCTGCTCTTTGAGCAAACATGACCTCCCAGCCCCCGAACTGCAACCTAGGGGCCAGATTCGCCTCCCCACACTATAATACAGAAACACTGGGCGGGATCAGGGACTGGACTGGAGTTCCTTCAAGAACGCTAATTAGCAGGTAAGGCCTATTTACTCTTTCCTTATCTCTCCAGTCCAGTCCCTTATCTCTGGGATGTAATAGGGCAGTATTAACTCTGGGAGGAACCTGCGAGGCCGGTCTGAAGTGCCTCCCTGCCAAAAACTGCATCCCCGGCTGCCTGGACATCCAAATGATAGCGCCTCACAAAAGGTGTGCAAGGAGGTCCACATCGCCGCCCTACAAATATCTACTCCACCCAAGAAGCCGCCTGGGCTCGCGTAAAATGCACCCATATTTCCATCGGAAAAGGCTTGCTTTTCAAAAAAATATGCCGAGGCAATGGCCTTCCTGATCCACCTGGAAATGGAGGCCTTGGCCGCTGCTTCTCCCTAGCATGGCCTGCTAAACCATATGAACAAGCGATCTGACCTGTGGAAGGCCACCATCCTCTTCAGATAATGCTTCAACGCTCTACAGACGTCCAAATGGTGCAAACGCACATCTGCAGACTCATCCGCCATCTTCAATAAGGACGTTAAGGAGACTGGTTGATTCAAATGAAAGGCCAATACCACCTTCGGCAAGAAGGATGGCACCGTCTGCAAAACCACTTTTTCCTTGGAAAGGAAAGAAATGGAGGTTGACAAGAGCGAGCCTGTAGCTCCGAAATCCGCCTAGCCGAACAGATAGCCACCAGAAACACTGTTTTGATGGTCAAGTCCTTCAGAGAAGCCCACCCCACCGGCTCATAGGGCTCCCCTGCCAGGGACTCCAGTACCAGATTGAGATCCCAAGACAGAACCACCGCCCTTTGAGGAGACCGAAGATGACTCACTACCCTCAGAAACCACCCCACGTCTTGATGTTCACCGAGTGACTTCCCCTGGACCTTCCCCCGGTAACAGGAAATCGCTGCCAACTGCACTCACAAAGAACTGGCCGCCAGGCCCTTCTTGAAGCCTGCCTGCAAGAAGTCTAAGATGTCAGGCACTGAAGCTGCCATCGGGCGACACCCCCGATCAGTGCACCAACCTTCAAAGACGCGCCAGACCCTAACATAGGACAGGCAGGTCGACTTCTTACGAGCTTTCCGTAAAGTTGAGATTACTGAGCCAGAGTACCTTCACTTCAACAACCTTGCCCTTTCAAGAGCCAGGCCGTGAGAATCGAGCCACCTGCGGCACTCGAGCTGGACCTTGGACCAAGAGATCCTCCCACACCGGGAGCCTCCACGGACAATCCGCTAGCAGCCTCATTAGGTCGGCATACCACAGACACCTTGGCCAATCTGGGGCTATCAGAATGACCAATCCTGGGTGCACCCCTATGCTCTGAATGGCCCTGCCTATGAGAGCCCATGAAGGAAACACATACAACAGACTCTCTGTGGGCCACTTTTGGATCAGAGCATCTAAGCCCTCCAACATCCTCTCTCTTCTCCTGCTGAAGAAGCAACTTGCCTTGGTGGAACTCCACCTTGCCACGAGGTCCATGACGGGAGGACCCAACAGTCCAACCACCTGTTCAAACACTTCCGGGCAGAGCTCCTACTCACCGTGATCCACCCGGACCCTGCTTAGGTAATCCACCACGACGTTTTTCGACCCCTGCCACATGCGCTGCTGACAAGGCTTGACGATTAGCTTCCGCCCACTCCAACAGACCTTCCGCTTCCACCTCCAAGGAGGGACTGCCCGTGCCCCCCTGGCAGTTCATATAGGCCACCGTGGTTGCATTGTCTGAGAACACCCGGTGGCCTTCCCAAGAACCCAGCGCTCGAAGGCTCTGAGTGCTAAGGCAACCGCCCGCATCTCTAATCTGTTGATTGACCACTGGGCCTCCTGCACGCTCCAGTGTCCCTGCGCAATATGGCCTTCACAGTGGACTCCCCAGCCGGCCAGACTGGCATCCGTTGTCAGCTGGATCCACCGGGGGGACTAGAGCGGCATGCTCCGCTCCAGGTTCCCCAGATGGAGCCACCACCTGAGAGCTCTTCTGGTCCCAGGAGGACAGGGGAGCTTTCTTGACAATGCTGATCCTGAAGAGACCAGCGTCTGAGAAGAGACCGCTGCAACAGTCTTATGTGGGTCCTCGCCCAAGGAACAAGCTCAAGGGTCACTGCCATAGTCCCCTGCACCTACAGATAGTGCCAGGCGGAGGGCTCCCTCATAGCCAAAAATCTCTGTACTAGCATTCGAAGCTCCTGCACCCGGTGAACCGGCAAGAAACCTTTGCCACTGCGCGTGTCGAAACTCACCCCGAAGTACTCAATTTCCTGAGTAGTAATCAACTTGCTCTTGGCTAGGTTGATTAACCAAACTAGACTTCTCAGAAGCTCCACCACTCTGGAGTCGCCTTCGGACTTGGCTCGGATCAACCAATCGTCGAGATATAGGTGTACCAGAATCCCTTTCTTACAGAGTGCTGCCGCAACCACCACCACGACCTTGGTGAAAGTGTGGGGAGCTGTTTCCAGGCCGAATGGCAATGCCTGAAACTAGAAATGACCCATTGGGACCGCAAAACGCAGGAACTGCTGATGGGTCGACTGGATGGGAATATGCAGATACTGATCCCCTCAGCTGCTTGGAGACTGAGCATACTGGAGCTGGTGGGAGGTGCCAGCGGTATATATACCCTAGGGTCATCAAGAAGATGACATGCTCAGTCTCCAAGCTGCTGGAAGGGGAGCACAACCCAGAGGTAAGGTAAGGTGAGGTGAGGGACTGGACTGGAGAGATAAGGAACGGTAAAGTAAATATAATAAAAACGTGCAGTAAAAAAGGAACCATGATTAGAAGAAAAAAGTCTGATGAAAAGGTACTACAACAAAAAGGGAACCTCACCCAAGCCTGGCAGGGGAATCCTCCTCCCTTGCCAAACCAGGCAGGAAGGGCTTACTCAGCCATCCATGCAGAGCTGAGGAAGCCCTGCTGCCCAGTTCTTTTTTTTTTAAGCTACTTTATTAAAAGGCAACAAAAGTAAGTGGCAAGAGAATGATGTAAAGAAAAGAATAGGAGAGGATAAGGGAGGACAGGCCTCGGCCCTTGCTCACTGCATTAGGTCCTCCTATTCAACTCTGTAGCCTACCAATCCTGGATGCTGTAGACAACAGCGCTGGACCAGGGCGTCCTCACACTCTAGGATAGGAGGGTATACCAAGCTCCGAGCACTCACAGGGCCTAGTGCTCAGTACACAGGCCATAAAGCTGACCCGAGTTAGTGAAGCCAATTTTATCTTCAACTGCTGCATCAGTTCACACACCCTCTGCTGGAGAAAGAGAATACTGGAAATTTTCAGTGCTGCATCACCACTTTCACAGGTGATGTAATTGAAAGTTGCTCTAGTCTCCCTCTACCTGCTGGCTGGGGTGCATAACCCACTCATCAGAACTAGTCTACCAGGATGATAAAGGAAAGCACAGTTACTTACCTGTAACAGGTGATCTCTGGGAACAGCAGGAATAAGTCTTCACATATGGGTATCGTCGGTACCGACGGAGCCTGCGCGGGAACGCTCCCCAGCGTCCAAAAGGAAAGCTTTTGGGAGCATCCCACAGCGCCTGCGCGCTGCCTTCCCGCCTTTCCCAACCGCCTCTCTCCAGTTCGAGTTTTAAGCTGAGACAAAGAGAGAGAGAGAAAGGAAAGGAAAGATAGATAGAGAGATACAACTCCTAGGGGAGGTGGGTGGGTTGTGAAGACTTATTCCTGCTGTTCCCAGAGATCACCTGTTACAGGTAAGTAACTGTGCTATCTCCAGGAACAAGCAGGAATGAGTCTTCACATATGGGGACTCCCCAGCTAGAGATGCCAGAGAGATCCCAAAGGTTGTGAGTCCCTGATAAGGGCTCCACCTCACCCCCATGGATCTCGGGCATCCAACCAGGGATGGGGGGTAGGAGTTGATTAGGTATGGAACAGGTGTTTGAGAACAGCCTGACCAACAAGGCATCCCGGCGGGAGTCCTTGTCCAAGCAGTAATGGGCTGTAAAGGTATGAACCGAGGCCCAAGTGGCCGCTGGACAGATTTGGTCGATGGACACAGAGTTTAGATGAGCCATTGAGGCTGCCATGGCCCTCACATTGTGAGCTGTGACATGGCCTTCCAGAGAAAGGTTCTTACTCTGGTAGGCGAAGGAAATACACTGAGCAATCCAATTGGATAGAGTTCTCTTAGAGACTGGAAGTCCTAAATGAGAGGGATCAAAAGCAACAAATAGTTGAGAGGACTTTCTATGTTGCTGTGTCCTTTGTAAGTAAAAAGCAAGTGCTCTCTTACAATCCAGGGTATGAAGATTCCTCTCTGCAGTTGATGCATGAGGTCCTGGAAAAAAGACAGGTAAATATACCTCCTGGTTCAGATGAAAAGGTGAGACCACTTTAGGCATAAAGTGTGGATTAGTCCTGAGGACTACCTTGTCATGATGGAACCTTGTATAAGGAGGATTAGCCACCAAGGCTTGCAGCTCACAGATACGGCGAGCTGAGGTGACTGCAATGAGAAAAATAACCTTCCAGGAAAGGAATTTCAAGGAGGTAGTGGCTAAGGGTTCAAAGGGTGGCTTTATAATCTGGCCAAAAACCAAATTCAAATCCCATGCCACTGGAGGTGGTCTAATGGGAGGTTTAGTTAAAAGAAGGCCTCTCGGGGGCGGAGCCTGATGTCTAGCGGGATAGACGCTTTGCGTTGAAGCTCCCGAGAGGCCTACTCAGAATCCTGAATTAATACCTGCATAAATTTCATTTTTTGCTCTGAACTTACCGGGGTGCCTCGGGGGGAACGGCGGGCCACAAACCAGTGCGACTGGACCTCGGGTCTCCCTCTTCTTCACACGGAAAACGCTCCAAAACAGAGTTCTTCCCCACAAAAGATGGCCCCACTTTGGGGAAACCCCGCAACGCCACAGGAGATCTTGGAGGAGATACGCGGTGTGAAGGAGCTGGTACAATCCAACGGAGCGGCGCTCCGAACCATGCGTGAAGACTTTGGTACACTTCAGAACCGGCTTGAAAGTCTCCCACTACGACAGGACAACATGGCGGAGGTCCTTGACTCGCACGCGGTGCGCTTGGTGAAATTGGGCAAGCCTGAGCGTATGATACAGAATTTTCAAAAAGAGCTGGAGGATAGCAATGATCGAGCTGGTCGCAACCATATGGGGCTCATTGGAGTACCGGAGGATGTGAGAGCAGGAGACATGCGAGAATTCTTGGGCAAAACTCTCCCCCCCTTGCTAAAGATTACTATTTACAGAGATCTGGAGACTGACCGAGCGCATCGTGTTCCTGCTAATATGGCGCTCAATCGGACGACTCCTCGGGCTCTCATTTTTCGATTATTGCGATACCAGTAAGTAGAGCAAATTCGCACTGCTGCCCGGGCGAACTATCATCTTGAATTTGAAAGTCATAAAGTTTCTTTTCCCCTGACGTGGCAAAGTCCACAGTTGACCGACGGAGGAGACTCCTTGCTTTTCGCCCTGGACTTCAATAACTACAGGCTCACTTTGGCCTAATATATCCAGTGAAGCTCAGAATGACTCTCCATAACCCAGCCATAACATTCGAAGATCCCGAGCTACCAGCAATGTTTTTGGACTCCAAATAACGCAGATCAGATGCGCTAATCCAACAACTATGATTCAACAATTTTGATCTGTAACTCGCCGGATTTGCCCGCCATCTTGAACGGCCCGACGCGGTGATCCCAGCCTGGAATAGAGACTGTCTGGACTTTTCTTTCTATCTATAATTCCTTGGCCTTCTATCCCTCCATGATGTGCACCTCGGTGGGATTCGAAACATGCATAGTTTTACAGGTTATATGTTTTAGCTTGGGCCCTCTCTGGAGTTTCTCCCCGCAGACATTAGGTCGCCAGTAATTTCTGGGGTTTTGCTTCTTCTCTGGTGCACCTCGGTGCTTATTTTTTATACGGGGCGTTTCCATGATTTTCATTAACTCATTGATTATTATGTTATGTGCACAGTCATACATAGTTAAGATGAGGGACATTGGGAAACTGTGTGCATTATTGTGTTCTTTCTCAGAATTTATAATCTTTCCTGATGGCCTTGTGTCAGATCTTCTCATAAAACTTAAACGGCATTAATAGTCCAATCAAAAGAAAGAAAATCCTTAGCTATCTTAATCATGTGCATGTTAAGTTAATGTTTCTTCAGGAAATGCATTTAAATTCCGCTGCGGCATTGAAACTCAATACCACGCCTAATATGGCGACTGCCTTCTCTTCCGCTGTTTCCAAGCGGTGTGGGGTAGCCATTTTGGTTAAGAAGTCTCTGCAAGCTATAGTAATGGATGTTAGCTTTGACCGAAGTTTCTATACTCCTGATAGGTTAGTCAAATGACCGCTACCCAGCGCAACAGATTTTGGATATGCCGCACGGCCATTCACATGCTAACTTATATTATGTTTGAATGCCCGGTACTACAATATTACTGGAAAATACTGGGGGAAAAATAGGTCCCCTCTTAATTTCAATGAATGGTGGCATCCTGTCAGTCTATACAGTAAATATGAACGAATACCTCATCTGTTGGCTTCTTCCGTTCAGACCCTCTATCATTTGTCTGAATGGAGGATACTCCACGATTATGTTTCAAATGCTAAAATGCTAAATGCTCCCATCTGACTGTTTAAATTTATTTCACATGATCAGTCTATATTGCTGATATTCTTTTGTTTGTTTGGATGTATAATCACTGCTATATGTATACGCCTCTTTGAGGATACTCCTCAGTTCCAGAGAAGCAGCTTAGGGGTGGGGGGTAATTGGGGTTGCTTTCCTTATGTGTATATTTGTATTTGTCTCCTTTGGTTTGTTGTTTCGTTTGCTTGTTGTAAAATGAAAATAAAAGTTTCAAAAAAAAAAAAGAAGGCCTCTCATGAATCTTGCAATAAGAGGACGAGAGGAAATAAGCTGTCCATTAAGAGGCTTAAGGGATGCTGCAATAGCACTCAAATGGACTCTTACTGAATTTGTTTTAAGGTCTGCATGGGATAAATGCAGCAAATACTCTAGTAAAGAATTCAGAGGTATTGCAAGAGGGTTAAGACCCTTCTCTGCACACCAAATGGTAAATCTTTTCCATTTAAAAGCATAGGAACGTCTAGTGGAAGGCCTTCTGGAAGCATGAAGGATATCCTTCACTTGCTGAGAAAGATGCAAATCTTGAAGATCTAGGCCTTCAGCAACCAGGCTCTGAGGTGAAGAGACTGGGGATTTGAGTGCCACAATGTTCCCTCCTCCTGGGACAGGAGGTCTGGAGCAGATCCCAAGTCCAGGGAGGGAGCTTGAGAGAGATGCAGAAGTAGAGGGTACCACACTTGGCGTGGCCAATGTGGTGCTATGAGGATCATAGACCCCTTGTCTCTCTGAAGTTTGAAAAGTGTCTTCGGAATTAGGGGAATGGGTGGAAAGGCATAGAGGAAGTCTTGCCCCCAATGAAGGAGGAAGGCATCCCTGGCCTGAACTCCCTGACACGGAATCCTGGAACAGAACCAGGGAAGTTTGGCATTCCACGGACTTGCAAAGAGGTCTATGTCCGGGGTTCCCCAAATTCGGAAGATCCTGGTTATCTGGTCCCCAGGGAGGGACCATTCATGTGGAAGCAGAACTCGACTGAGTCTGTCTGCCCAAGAGTTTTGAACCCCTGGAAGATACACTGCCATGAGATGAATTTGATGCTCTCTGGCGAAGGCCCACAATCTCAGAGCTTCGTTGCAAAGCGACAGAGAGCCAGTCCCGCCCTGCTTGTTCACGTAGAACATGGCTACTTGGTTGTCCGTGTGGATGAGGACTGTCTTGTAGCTGAGCAGGGTGTGGAAGACTCAGAGCTAGAAAAATTGCTCTGAGCTCTAAAGGTTGATATGTAGAGATGTCTCCTGTGAAGACCAGATGCCTTGAGTGGAGAGATCTTGAAGATGAGCTCCCCAACCTCTTGGAGAGGCATCTGTTGTAAGGGTTGCTTGGGGTAACACCTGTTGAAAGGGGGACCCTAGCAACAGATTTTGAGTGGACTTCCACCACTGGAGAGAGCAAAAGAGGCGACTGGAAGTTTCTATTTTGTCTGACAGGCACCCTGATGCCTGGGTCCATTGGATGGACAGAGTCCATTGAGCTGCCCTCATGTAAAGGCGAGCGTAAGGAACCACATGCATGGTGGATGCCATGTGGCCTAACAGTTGTAACATCTCTCGAGCAGTTAAATGGGATTTAAATGAATTTGTGAGGCTAACTGCACCAAGCGTAGGCAACGGGCCTGGGGAAGATAGGCCCTTGCAGTTGTGGTATCCAGCAGGGCCCCTATGAACTCTAGAGACTGAGTAGGGGTGAGATGGGATTTTGGAATGTTTATTACAAGTCCCAGATACTGAAGGATACGCCTTGTGCAGGTTAGAGAAGTCTGGGCCTCTGACTGGGATGGAGCTCGGATGAGCCAGTCATCCAGATATGGGAATACGAATATCCCTAGAGTGCGTAGAAATGCAGCTACTACTGCCATGCATTTTGTGAACACCCTTGGTGCAGAGGCCAGACCGAAAGGAAGCACTCTGTATTGGTAGTGCTTCCCTTGATAAAGGAACCGAAGGAACCTTCTGTGTGTTGGATGGATGAGGACATGGGTGTACGCATCCTTGAGGTCTAGAGAGCAAAGCCAATCCTGACTCTGAAGGTATGGAAGGAGAGTACCGAGAGAAATCATCTTGAATTTCTCCTTGCATAGAAACTTGCTCAATTCTCTGAGATCTAATATGGGTCTGTAGCCCCCTGTTTTCTTTGGGATAAGAAAGTAGGAGGAGTAGAACCCTGAGCCCTGTTGAAGAAGGGGTACTTCTTCTATTGCCCCTTGGGCAAGAAGGGTAGCAATCTCCTGACCCAGAAGGTCGAGGAGAGATGTCTGAGAATTGAACTGTCTCACCATGGTGTGAGGAGGAAGGTTTAAGAAATGAAGCTTGTACCCCTCCCTTATGATAGAGAGGGTCCATTGCTCTGCTGTGATTTGTTCCCACCTGGGAGCAAACCAGCCAACCTTCCTGGAATGGTGAGAGGCTCTGGATGTTCTAGAGCCAGAAAGGCTAAGCTCTCTAGTTGTAAGTCAAAAGCCCTGAGGAGGCTGAGGCTGTTGGGCCGTAGCAGTCCTAGCAGCCTTAGGCTTGGCCTGTTTCGGTTGTTGCTGTCTCTTTGTAGCAAAACGACCTGCAGAAGATGACTGCTGACCATAAGCAGAATAATATTTCCCTTTTTTTGGGAAAAAAAACCCCTTTTTGAACAACCTTTTCTTAAAAGGAGCAGAAGTAGACTTTGAAAGTCTATCTAAAGCAGAATTTTCAGCATCCATCTGGGTGGCCTTTGCTTGCCAACCTTTGCCAAAAAGGTTTTCACCTGTACAAGGAAGGTTTCCTAGTCCATCTTGAACCCAGGGTTCCAAATCAGAAGCTTGTAACCAAGCAACTCTGCGTGCATCTATGGCCAATAGCCGAGGCTCTGCTGGCACCTTCAAAAGAGTCAAAGGCTGCACGGTTGGAAAACTTGGAAATATCCTGGGCATGTTTGAGCCAGGTGAGGAACTCTTCCCTTTAATCTTCTGAAATTAAAGGAGAGAATGTTTGCAGGTGATCTGCAACTTCTTTTAGAAACATCCCCATATAGAGACTATAGGAGTTGATTCTGGCAACAAGCATACTGGCCTGGAAAATTCTCCTGCCAAAGGCATCTAAGGTTCTGCATTCTCTTCCTGGAGGAGCAGAAGAGTGCCTTTTTGTACTCTTTATCTTCTTCATAGCAGACTACACCACAATGGAGTGGTGAGGAAGCTGAGTCTTATGGAAGCCAGGACAAGGAGGAACACGATACATGGTGTCCAACCTGCGAGAATGAGGGGAAGTGGTGAGAGGAGTCTCCCATATGCCCAACATGTGATCATAAAGAATCTCATGTATTGGTAAAGTGGCTGCCTCTTTAGGAGCCTTAGGATATTGTAAAATATCTAATTTTTTGGCTCTAGGCTCTGTCTCAGGGGCCACTGAGATGGAAAGGCCCCTGGCCACTTCCCTAATGAAGTCTTGAAAAGACAAGTCTTCTGGAGGAGACATTCTCCTTTTTGGAGAAGAGGGCTCCTGAGGATGGATCACCGATGCTTCGACAGAGACCTCTGATTCATCAGAGTCTTCAGAGGAATCGAAGTATCGCCTGTCTGGATGCTCCTGCAGAGCCCGATACGCGTACCGGGTGGTATCGACATCGGGAGTGATCGGTACCGATTCGGTACCGATGGGCATCACAGAACAGTGTACCGCTGCAGTCGACACCGAAGCCAATGTCGATGCAATTGGTACCGGCACCGATATCGGTACCGGAGTCGGTACCGGCAACGGAGTTTGTTGCGGTACCGAAGGTGTCGCAGCTTGTATGTATGCCGTGATGGCATGCTGCATGGTCAGGATATTCTGATCCATCGACGCAACCAATGTCTGGATGTCGGTACCAGTGGGAACCACCGGTACCCCAGAACATGGCAACAGGTGATCGGTCGAGGCCGAGCCATCGATGTCAACCTGTGACCCCATAGATAAAGCTTTGGAAGCCGGAGCCTCCCGCCGGGGTAATTTTGCCGGTGTGGATTCCTCGAGAGCAAGCCCGGAGGCATCTCGATACTTAGAGGGAGATTTACCCTTCGAGGACCGGCTGGACTTAAGTTTGGTTACCTGAGATCCATGTGAGGAAGAAGCAGCCTGGAAGACGTTGATGTAACCGAAGCTGCATCAGAGGGAAACAGGGTACTGAGCTTGGCTGCTTGATTCTGTAGACCTCTTTTAGACATCATGGAGCAGGACTCACAATCCGTAATGGAGTGGTCAGGACCTAAACATTTTAGACACCATTCATGGGTGTTGGTGACAGAAATAGTGCCGCTGCACTTCGTGCATATTTTAAACCCAGAGGCGGGCTTTTCCATGAGGAAAATATGTCCTAGGCCTAAGGCCAAAGAAGAAAATGCAATGAAGTGAGAAAAACAGTAAGTTTTTTTTGTTTGTTTTGTTTTTTTTTTAGAATAAAGAAAGAAAAGACCGGCGGTACCGGTCCAGCGTCGAGAAGGCAGACGCGCGACCAAAGAAATAAAATAAAATAAAGAAATTTTTCAGCGGTGACAGGAACATGACCTGCTGGCTCTGCGGAAAAGAAGAACTGGAGAGAGGCGGTTGGGAAAGGCGGGAAGGCAGCGCGCAGGCGCTGTGGGATGCTCCCAAAAGCTTTCCTTTTGGACGCTGGGGAGCGTTCCCGCGCAGGCTCCATCGGTACCGACGATAACCATATGTGAAGACTCATTCCTGCTTGTTCCTGGAGATAGTACTTTTCTCCAAAAAAGGTGCCATTTAGAACTGGCAAGATTTAAAAAGTGCCCCTAACCCTTAAATATGTAGTCCAGGAAGAGTTCTGAAAATCCTGTTTGATATTTCTATAGGCAAAAATAGACACATGAATAACTATTACAACTAAGTCAGATGGCTAAAAAGACAAAACATACAGAGAAAGCCTAATATAGGCTACCACTGGAAGACATCCAGAATTTACAGCAATTCTAATTTTAACAAAGGAAAATAACAGAACCAATTTCCTTTTCTTTTGCTTCCTAACATCTGGCCTCTCTATTGTTTAGAAAAGCTGCCAGTATCCTGAGTTATACATATTGAATTCACTGCTGTAATAACTCACCCTGTGAAGAGTTACTGTGTGTTGTTCCCATATTGCTGTTTCCTCCATTGCTGTACTCTAATAAAACAAAAGCACAAACAAAATATGAATGCACATGCTATATTCTAAGTGTTTAAAAACAAATGAAAACTATGACTGTATAATAAGGATAGCAAAGTTCTGCAGACAGACAATCTCATATTAATAGGCATGCTAAGACTGTCCCTGAACCTAGTACAAATGCCATGTTTAGAGACAGGAAACACCACACAAAACTTTGTTCCACAATTAAATGGTTTGGAAAGATGGCCTAATCCAATATAACCATACTACAATGAATTTGGTCAGAGGAAATTTATTTCCTTATAAAAACATCCTGTGAAATTCCCATTGCTCCCAAGTATTTTAAATGCCAGCTGCCTTGCCATTGTAAAGCAATGATGATGTGATTTCAATGGCAAAGCTATTACAGATCTGCAAAAGAATATGATCTTCCATCGGTATCTTCCTATCAAAAGCTGATGGGTATCCTTTATCCTCTGCACCACCAAGTTAAAGTACATAAAATATCCATATTTATTTTAAAATGCCCATGTTACCTATTGTAATCAAAATGCATGAAATAGGAAGTGTCATAGTCCCCAGTTCTAAAGATAGCTGGAACTATGGCAACTCTATAGCACATTTGCGAATTTGTGTTTTACTTTTTAAAAGCCATTTTCTGACATGTGTGTCATTTTTTGGTTCTGAGCAGGAAACTAATTTTAGTAATCAATGGTGGGCAGGAAGAAGGGGGACAGAGGAGAATAGAAAGCGATTAGAGCAGAGAAGGATAGGAAGGACGGACAAGGGAAGGAGTAGAAAAAAAAAAAAGGAATGGATAACCAAGTCACTGCCCCTCTTCCAAAACTAGTTCTCTCTCATGTGCATACCCCCCCCCCCCCCAAAAAAAAAAGAAAAAAAAACCTCTTTCTGTCAGCTCATTTACTCTTGGCTCCCCCAATCCCCATACCCTCTCATGCCAGCTTGGCTGTAAGACAGCAGAAGTAGAGTAACTCAAGCCATGTCCTCCCACTCTGCTGCCCAGGACTGGTATGACATTTTGAACTGCATGGGATGCCATAGTGTTGTGCAGTTAAAAAGGTGCAACACAAGATCTGCAAGCAACTACTACTACTACACAACTGCTCATTTGTATAGTGTTACAAGGCGTACGCAGCACTGTACAAATACACATAAAAGACTAAGCTGTGATGAGCAGGGACAATCTAGTCAAGACAGACAACACAACAGCTGTGGACAAGGATGCATCTAGGGGAATGGTAAGGAAACACATAGGAGACTACACAGATCAGGATCCAAAAGCGGCCTCAATGAGGTGAGTTTTCAGCCTGGATTTGAAAAGGGACAGAGATGAATCCCGATGTACAGACTCGGGTAGTTTGTTCCAGGCATAAGGAGCAGCAAGGTGAAAGGATCAAAGTCTAGATTGGCAGTAGAAAAGAAGGGCACAGATAGAAGCAATCTGCCAGAACAGTAGAGTTCCTGAGGAGGGGTGAGGGGAGAAATAAGAGAGGAAAGGTAGTGAGGAGCAGCAGAATGAGTGCACTTATAGGTCAGTAAGAGAAGTTTGAACTGGATAAGAAAACGGATGGGGAGCCAATGAAGCGACTTGAAAAGAGGGATTATATGAGCATGTCGAGGCTGGGGGAAGATTATATTTATGCTTATGCAATTTTTTGATATAGCCACACAGCTGAGTTTTGAACTGATTGAAGGGAGAGAGATGATTCAGAGGGAGACCAGCAAGAAGGAGGTTCCAATAATCTAGACAAGAGGTGACTAAAGAGTGGATAAGTGTCTTGGTAGTATATTCAGAAAGGAAGGGGTATGTTTTGCTTATGTTACAGAGAAAAAAGCAACAGATTTTAGCTATTGATTTATTTAGCATTTCTTTTGTACTGTCTTTCAAGGATACCAAGCCAGTTTACATCGAACACAACTAAACTTAAGTTACATAGAACAAATAGAAGGAACAAGTGTAATGATACATAATAGCTATTTGGATAGTTATATTTAACCACTGTTATCAGATGGATGTGTGTGGAGAAGAGGGAGGAGTCAAAGATGACCCGAAGGTCACGAGCCGAGGAAACAGGAATAGACAGAAAGCGTAGTTACTCACCTATAATAGGTGTTCTCCGGGGACAGCAGGAATCAGTCCTCACATATGGGTGATGTCTGTGTCGACCGAGCCTGCATGGAAGCATCTCCCCAGCTTTCAAGGAAAGCCTTTGGGAGATGCACCACGCATGTGTGGTCCACTTCCTGCCCAAGGATGCCATCTTACCTCAGTCGAATGACATAGCTAAGATGGCAAAAATAAAAGATGGTAAAGAAGCAACTCGAAGGGGAGGAGGGAGGGTTGTGAGGACTGATTTCTGCTGTCCCTGGAAAACACCTGCTACATGTGAGTCGCTACTCTTTCTCTGGAACAAGCAGAAAGTCAGTCTGGAACTCACCAGCTACAGGCTACCAAGAACCTGTAGCCAAAAGAAAAATGCCACAGAAACCTACAAAGGGACAGCTGTGACCAACAGCGATTGAAATCCCGAGGGAGAGACTCTCACAAGACCCAAGTGTCCAGTGGATACCAGCACTTTGGTACCCTGAACACAGAAGGATCGGAGGGCATTGGCTGCCTACACCCCGAAAAGATTACGGAGTACGGCCTGGCCGAAGGCGCTGTCCCATTGGGACTCCCTCTACAGGCAGTAGTGAGCTACGAAGGTATGGACTGAAGACCAGGTGGCAGCCCGGCAAATTTCCATCATGGGGACGGAATGCAGATTGGCCACAAAAGTAGCAATGACTGACATGGGGTGCCGTGACTCTCTGGACCAGTGGGATCCCCGCTTGCTCATAGGCAAGGGTAATGCCGTCTGCCACCCAGGTGAACAGAGCTTGCTTAGTCACTGGGAGCCCCAGATGGCAGGGGTCATAGGATACGAAAAGCTGTGGAGCTTTACAATGGCCCTGGGTCCATTGCAGGTAGAAGGACAGGGCTCTCTTGCAATCCAGAGTATGGAGAATGATCTTCGCCCTGCCTGCATGAGGCCTGGGAAAGAAGGTGGGGGAATACCACCTCCTGACTGATGTGGAATAAGGATACCACCTTCGGCAGAAACTTAGGGTGTGTGCGGAGCATCACCCTGTTCTTGTAGAACCTCGTGTAAGGAGGCTCTGCCAGCAAAGGCTGGAGCTCACTAACTCTGCGAGCTGATGTGAATGCAACCTTCCAGGAGAGATACCTTAGGTGGCAGGTAGCTAAAGGCTCAAACAGAGGCTTAGTGAGTTGTGAGAGCACCACATTAAGGTCCCACTCCGCTGCCAGAGAACCCACAAGAGGTTTGGACAACACGAAGCTCCGTAAGAACAGAGACACAAGGGGCCGAGCTGAGGGGTTTCCGCTCAACGGAGTGATGATGTGCTGGATTAGCGCTTAGGTGTACTCTGAGTTGGACTATAGTCCCGCCTGCGATAGGTGGAGCAGTATTGGAGTACCACATGTACTGAGTAGGAGAACGGGTTTGTCTGTTTCTCTGTGCATCACAGTGACAAACAATGCCACTTGAAGGCATACACCCTTCTCGTGGAAGCCTTCCGAGAGGGCCAGGAGGATGTCTTCCATGTCCCATGGAAGGTTGAAAGGGGCTAGTGCTATCCTTTCAGCAGCCAAGCCAAGAGCGAGAGGGACCCCAAGTTGGGATGTAGGAAAGTGCCCTGCTCCTGCAAGAGTAGTCCTGGGGTTCGACCCAGGAGAATCGGTGGTACCATCAACAAGGAGAGGAGCAGTGGGAACCAGTGCTGTCTGGGCCACCGAGGGGCTATCAGCATTAGCAACACTCTGCCGCATTGAGCCTTGAACAGGGTCTTGGCTATCAACGGTGTTGGGGGGGGAAGGCATACAGGAGACCTTCTGACCATGGGATGAGGAATGCATTCGCCGCTACCCAAGACGGGTGTGATCGGTAGGAGCAGAAACGGGGCAACTGCACGTTGTCTGGGCTGGTGAACAGGTGAATCACTGGGATGCCCCAGAGCAGAAACAGCCACTCGTCAGCTGGAGTACCATGCTCAGGTTGTCCGCCAAGATATTGTCTTGGCCCAGGAGTAGACTGCCCTCAGGAGCATCCCTCTGCGTGCAGCATAAGAGCAGAGGACTACTGCCTCCTGGCAGAGGAGATACAACCCTAATTGTTTGTTCAATAGAACATCGTGACCTCATTGTCGGTCTGGATCAGCACCATGTGGTGCTGTAGCTGGTGGCTGAAGGCTTTGAAAGCCAGGAATATGGCCCTGATTTCCAAGCAGGTTGATCTGCATTTCGGATTCCCTCTGGGACCAGCAGCCTTGTGTTTGAAGGCTCCCAACAATGCACTCCCCAACCCATTAGAGAGGCATCAGTGGTGAGGACTTTCTTGAGAGTGGGTGCCTAGAAGGGCATCCTGGCCTGAAGGTGACCTGGATTCTGCCACCATCTAAGGGAGTCCGCCAGCTGATGGGTCATGTGCACCCTGTCCCTGAGCCTGCCTGTAGCTTGGGTCCACTGAGAGCATAGGTGGGCATCTGGGGTCACGTGAACCATGGAGGCCATGTGTCCCAGGAGGAGGAGAAGCTGGGAGGGTAGTGCCCTGTGCCATTGCACCTCTGCAGCTAGTTCCTTGAGGCATACTGACCTCTCCTGAGAGAGGAAGGCTTTTGCCTGAAGGGTGTCCAGCTGCGCCCCTATGAACTCTAGGGCTCTGAGCGGGAGTGAGGTGGGACTCGGGGTAGTTTATAACAAACCCTAGGTGCTGCAGGGCTTTCATGGTGTGTCCGGTGGCGCATTTTGCCTCTGCAGCTGTGTACCCCTTTATGAGCCAGTCGTCCAGGTAGAGAAAGACAAAAACCAAGGTGGGCTGCGACCACCACGAGACACTTTGTAAAGATCCTTGGCGACAAGGCCAGCTCAAAAAGTAGTACCCTGTATTGGTAGTGCTGTCCCCCCACTATGAACCAGAGGTATTTTCTGTGGCTGGGTGTATTAGGATGTGAGTGTAGACATCCTTTAGGTCCAAGAAGCAAAGCCAATCTCCCCTCCTGGAAGAATGGCAGCAGTGTTTCAAGGGAGAGCATCTTGAACATCTCCCTGACCAGAAACATGTTGAGCTCTCACAGGTCCAAGATGGGCCTGAGGCCCCTAGTCCTCTTTGGGACAAGGAAGTACCTGGAGTAGAAGCCGGTGCCCCAGAGGTGTTTTGGGACTGGCTACACAGCTTTGTCCCAGAGTAGTCCTGCTAGCTCGGTGAGGAGCAGGGTCTGGTGAAGAAGAGGCCTGGTGGGCTCTCCTGGGAAGAACGGGAGCAGTGCCTGATGTAGGTGAAGGAGGAAACCCTCCTTGACCACTTGTAACACCCAGGTATCGGTGGTGATGGCTGCCCACCTGTGGGCGAAGAGGGCTAGGCGCACCCCTGTGGGTAGCAGAGGACCCCCTGGGGGTGTGGGGATTGCACTCAGGCAGTCCAAAGCCTTCCCCAGACTGGGCCTGAGCCGGTGGCCTGGGGCTTCGGTGTTTTTTGCTTTCTCGGACTATGTCCCTGGCCTTTTTGTTGCTGGGCCTGCAGAGGGCCCGAGAAGGCTTGAAAGAGCTGAGTAGTTCTGAGGCCCCATTTCTTCCTTGGGAAGAAGGGCTTTTTCCCCTGGGTTTTCTTTCAGGGTTGCACAAGAGATGTTTTTCGAGAGCCTGGTCCTCATCACATACTCTGTCTCCATCTCCGCTGCTTTGTCCGCCATGGGTTTCCCGAGCAGGTTCTCACCTGTGCAAGGAGCATCAATCAATTTGTCCTGTACTCATTGTTCTAGGTCGGATGATTGCAGCCATGGTTGGCATCATGCCCCGATGCCTGCGGAGACCACCCTAGCCAATGATTCGAAGTCATCATAGGCTGCTCGGGTCAGGAACTTCGAACATTCCTTTACCGCCGAGGTTAGGGTCTTGAACCTCTGTAGGGGTTCTCCATTGAGGCCTGCCAAGAATCCCCCGAGCTCCCTCGACAGTTCTTTCAGGTACATGCCAATGTAGAGCTGATACGAGTGGAACAATGTTGGATTTTCTCTCTGAACACAGTGACCCCTGGAGGTCTAAATTCGGAACTTGATTGGTGGAGCATCTTAAACATCTGAATTGCCTTGACCTGGGATTCGTACCAGCTGTTTAGTGGGTATAAATTACAACACAGTTTCCTATGTGATGTCAGACGCCATCCTCTTTAGAGGAGCTGTTGAGTCTGAAGTGGGACTGATATAAATATATGAGTGCTGACTATTTGAGAGTTCAGAGAAATTCTTTATTCTCATACCACTTGAGACAGGATCGATTGATCCGAAACGCGGCGCTGTGTCGTGGTGACCCCGGTGGGGTGGAAAGGTTTTTCATGCCCTAGAGGGGGGGGTCAAAATCTCCTTATTCAGCTGTAGGGGCTTGCATTCACTCATTGTTTCCTGGTTTGGTTCCAGTTGCCAGCTAAGTTTAAGAACTTAGGTTCTGTTCTATTTTATTCTGGTTCTGCTTTTGAAGTTCTGCATCAAAATTCACTTGCACAATTTCATTTTAAGATTAAAAGGGAGAGGTTCGTTATTCGAAGGGGTTATTCTATCTCCTGACACAACGAACATTCCTACAAAAAATTTGCTGATGTGTTTTGTTTGTCCTCTGTTGTTTTTTAGAGCAGATTGTGTGATTTGATTATTCAGGGTACTGATTTAATTTTTGGCATATATTTTTGAGGTATGAGCGGATTCGGCATGCCAGAATCGAGCCCTGAAAAGCCTTATGACAAAGGGCATTGAGGGTTCAGGCCTCCCTGCCAGGCGATACCAATGAGTGTGTTTTTGGGCTCTTAAGCCAGCGCATGGCCGACTCCACGACCATTGAGTTGTGGGGGAGCTGGGTCTTTTGGAACCCAGTGTTCCAGCGTACCCAGTACATGGCGTCGAGGAGCCTGCTGACAACTGGTACTGATGCCAGTGTTTCCAATATCTGGAGGAGGTGGCGGTCGAGGATCAGGGCACTGGAACTGTAAGGGTTTCCTTCAGGGGTGCCTCGTATTGGAGTATCTCCATTCCTTGGTTCGTGGGTCCTCAGCCTCTGTCTCGATTGTAAGTGTCTTGGCCATATCCCTCATTTGAGGAATGCAACGTCCTCAGGTGGGGAGTGATGTCAGGTTGCCAGGGAAGACAAGTCAGAGGGCACGTCACGGTGTCGCCTTGCATCCGGGGACTCTTCGTCCTCCGTCTACCATTCGCACTCAAAGTACAAGTCTGATGCCGCACAATCACCACTGTCGAGGACCACTCTCCGTGGTGCAGGACCTCCGGAGAATCATCGGTCCGAGCCACAGGCACTCACCAGGGAGGACCAGTGTCCTGAAGAACGGGACCGGGACCTCGACCAGGGCCAGGGGCTCTCTCAAGACCGATGGTGCTCAAGGAACAGCTTGACATCCAGGGAAGCCCTCGATTTTGAGGGTCCCATCGTCAGGGCGGATGAGCCACACAAACGCCAGCTGCATGGCCACTAGGGAAGATATACTGCTCTCTAGGACTGCCATTCTTGTCTCCATGCCAATTGACTCTGCAAGCTTCAACACGGGCACAGAGGACTTCAGGCCCAGTGTCGGTACTGTCGAGGAGTCCGCCTCAATGGAGGATGGCCTCAGAGGCCCGAGGTCAGTCGGCAGGAGCCAATGATTCCTTGCAGGGCAACTTGGAGAGCCACTCCTGCCCCAACTCCTCAGACTCACGCCTGAGACTATGGGACCTAGGGAGGGATTTCATCTTCTTCCCAGATCCGTCCTCTGAGGCAGTCTTCAAGGGTTTCTTCTTATGCTTCACCTCCGAGGAACCGAAGCTGCGGAACTCTGAGGCGGTTCTGACTTCGCAGGGCACAGAGGAATCAGAAGGGGCCCTGGAGCATGGTGTTATCGGAGACTCTGGGACCAAGTTGGACTTATGAAAAAAATTTTCCTGCTGCTGATGGCGACTCTTTAAGGCCTTTGGGGTCATTGTTCTGCAGAGCTCGCAGTCTGAGTCGTCGTGCTCTGGAACAAGGCAGCAGTCATGTGGATCAATAAGCGACATAACTTTGCCACACCGGTTACACTTTCTGAAGCCACTTGAGGCCATCAGAAAAAGAGAGTCCCTGCCTCCCGGCAGGGGTCAGAGACCTCTGGCTGAAAAAAGGCGCAAACGCTGGTCGAGGCAGACCTTAATGAAAAAAGTAGAAAATGGATAGACTAACCCGAAGCGAGCTGGTTCGGGGGCGAGCAGGGACCAGTATGCAAATTGGACAAAATTTTATTTTAAAAAAAAATTTAAGACTTTTTCCGGGGGAAAAAGGACAGCGTCTGAAGGGCTCCGCGGAAAAAAGGAGACCGAGGCAAGATGGCACTCTTGGGCGAGAAATGGACCATATGCATGGTGTATCTCCCAAAGGCTTTCCTTGAAAGCTGGGGAGATGCTTCCATGCAGGCTCCGTCAGCGCCAATGTCACTCATATGCAAGGACCAACTTCCTGCTTGTTCCCTCCCAAACTTAATCCGCAACAACAAGGATCTCCCTGCATTTAGAAAGCAGATAAAAACTTTCCTCTTCAGGAAGCATCTTGGGACAACACAGAACAAAACTACACAAAACAGACGGAGATAACGGAGAGAGCCTGAAATGTAAATATTACTGAACTGCAAATATGACTGAAGAGAAGGACAGTAATGTCAAAGAATGTAAATGCTATGCCTCCATACCATAAGATTGTAAATATGCTATACCCCCTTCCCGGGTGATGGTACCCCCCCCCCCCTTGTATCTGTTAATTGTATCCCCGCTTGTTGTTGTAACCGCTTTGACCCGGTGAAAAGCGGTCTATAAATATGGCTAAATAAATAAGATGCAGCTTGAAGCATCGTGCTGCTGTAGTCATCCCAAAGAAAGGGAATCATGCCAGATTGAGAGTGGGATACAGGATTGCTACCACCTTTACTAACATTCCCATCAATGCCATCAGAAGAGCTGGATGTTGCATCCGTTCCTGTGATAACATAGGAGTCTAGAGGACCGGGTCAAAAAACATTTCCCAACAATTTGTCTTCCCTCATTTTTTCAAGTAGTATTATATTTTAAATGGAAAACCTATTTTGTCTAATAATGATCAATTGCCTCTGAGTATGAGACACTGTAGTGAACACTATAAAAAAAAGTGTGATATGGGGGGGGGGGGCTCCATTTCCCACAAGGCTCAATTAACCAAGATTTCCCCTGATGGCCAAGGTGGGGCAGCTTACTGCCAATAAGCTGCCACACCATGAATCTCCCCAATGGTCAGATAATAGGTGGAGGGCTGTGCCATGGATCTTCCAAGCAGAGAGTTTGCAATTTGTGTGGTGAGTGGATGTATGAGATCATACAGGCCAAAAGCAATTGGTGTGTGTGAACCAAAGGTAGCAGTGCCATGGGGTACATGAAACACCATTTGTGTGGGTGGGACTGGTGCCTCAGCCTGTGCAACTGCAAGACAATACACCTGACAGAGTGACATGATAGAAAGGAACAAGTTGAACCCATTTGCACCATGTGGGGTAAGTAATGATGGCAGAACAGTGCAGGGGATGGCTATACAATGAGTGTTAGGTACCTGAATGCACGAGATATATCCTCTTTATGTAAAGCTGCGAGGTCACAATGATGGCAAAACAGAAAAATGCATCCATACCAGTTGACCCAGACATCTGCTGCGTATACATCACTGACCCACTGCAATGTGCCGTGGCAGCCACTAAAGCCATGCTCACAGATGTCCATGATGGGGAATGCTATGTTGGGCTACCCAATGTGTCGCCATAATGCATAGAAATGTAGATGAATGATTGTCTGCAGGTCACTGCAGAGCCAGGACTATGCGAGGTGGGCAAGCACACCCAGGCACAAAATGAACAAGTGGGAATCAAACCCTTGACCTTCAACCGTGGAGACATTGCACCAACCAGTAGGCTACACCTCCACACAGTGCTATACAGCCTGCAGATCTCTGATCAAACTGTTTGCTGTCTATGCAGTATAGGTTGGGCCCTCCACTACCCATAAGGCACTGCACATGCAAAACAGCGATCTGCTGCTGGAAAAAGTAATAGAGAAGGCACTGATGCAGCTCACTAAGATGCACTGGCTGCATCAGTGCCTTCTTATGCACATAAGAAGCCATGCTGCAGAGTAGTTTCAGCTGTCACCCTGAGGGTGAGGAAGTGTGCCCAGCACCTGGTCCACTGAACTAGAACTGTTAGAGACGGTCTCTGCTGCTGGTCCACATCACTGCTAGTGTGTGGCAGCTATTGTCTGCAGTGTGTTATGCTTTTCTCCTTGGTTCCTGCATTCTGTAGGCCAGGCATGTCCAACAGGTAGATCGCGATCTACCCGTAGATTGGAGGGATCAGAGGTAGATTGCCAGCCCCACTTGGCTCCATCTCTCCAGCAGCTCGCCCCGTCGCTAGCTCGTGCTGGCAGGTCGTCTGCCGAGGGCTTGCCGCCGCTGCTGATCCTTTGCCTGTCTTTTTTCCCTGACTGCGGGAATCTTGCCTGCAGGTGTATTGGGGGCACTTGTTGTTTTCGTGCCAATAGTTTGTAGGTACCCCAGGGGACCACTGCCCGTGCCGAGACCCCACAGGCCCAGCATCATATCTAGTCTCCTGCCTCTCACAATCACCCATTCCTGCCCTCGCCCCAACACCCCTTAGAAGAGTGTTATATACCAGGCGATATCCATTCGCCCAGGCTTTACCTGAATACACTTACCGTATTAGTTGTGTCATGTGCTGGTCGTTGGTCGCTTTATAGTTCGCTTTCATGAAAGGTTTTCGGGCAGACAACAAAGTGTCAAGAATTTGGTGATTTTGGCCGGCTTTTCCAATTTTGTTCTAACTTGCCTATGCCTGTTGATCTTTAATACTTTGGGATAGTGACAGTTTTGGACCAGATTCAGCCAGTGTTTATACTAACTTAGCAGATTTGGCCTTCTTACATCCAGCCACCCCAGTATAATGAAGATGAGTGTTCCAAAGAAGAGCAAAACCTACCACTTTCATGATGAATGGGAAATGGACTACTACTTCATCATGGTGAAAGACAAGTATTGTTGTCTAATTTGTAACGCCCCAGCATCCTTGCCCAAAAAGGGTAATCTGAACGTCATTATAAGGCTCTGCATAGCAATAGGTTTGATGCTGATTTTCCACCCAAAAGTGAAATTCGTAAACTGAAGCTCAAAGAAATTTAAATCGAAATTGGCTACTCAGCAACAGTTGATGGCGAAGCCAAGGTCACATTCGGTCAATGCAACCATAGCATCCTTCAAGGTCAACAACCTGATCGCAAAGAAATGCAAACCTTTCACTGAAGGGGAATTTGTAAAAGATTGTTTTCTTGAAGCAGCTGACAATCTTTTTGAAGGATTTAAAAAGAAGAAAGAGATCACAGCTGCTATTCAAGATGTAAAATTGTCAAGAAACACCAACGTGCGGCGAATAGAAAAAGATATGTGGAGACACAACTGAACAATTGTTGGAGGATGTTTCAAATTGTGTTGCTTTCTCACTCCAACTGGATGAATCTACAGACATAAGGAGACACAGCCCAGTTACTAGTCTTTATCCGGATGGTTTTTGAAGACTTCAGTGTTAAAGAACTACTAATTGGAATGATTTCTTTAAAAGGGAGAACTACCGGTCAGGAAATATTCAGTTCTTTCCATTCTTTTGTGACAAAGTGTAATCTTCCATTGCATAGACTTGTTTCCATCACTACTGATGGAGCAAGAGCAATGACAGGTGAGGTTAACCGTTTCATAGCCCTCTGTAGACAGCATGACGACTTCCCAGATTTCCTTTCTTACCACTGCATCATTCACCAGCAAGTTTTGGCAAGCAAGAGACTCAATACAAAGACTGTCATGGACATCACTTTCAAAATTGTAAATTCAGTTTGTGGAAGATCACTTCAAAGACGGCTTTTCAATCTTACTCTTGATGAAGGGGCAGCGGAAATCATTTTGCACACAGATATAAGGTGGCTAAGTAGGCACAAATTTCTGCAAGATTTCATGATTTGCTGCATGAAATAAAGTTTTTTGAAGGAGAGGGGAGATGACCAAGCAGAGTTGAAAGATGAGGAGTGGTTATGTGATCTGGCATTTCTCGCTGACTTTACAGGTGAACTAAGTGATATGAACCTTGAACTACAAGGTAAAAAACAAATGCATTGGCGAGATGAGTACAGTTTCATCCTACAAGAGCAAATTTGAGCTAATGATGACTGACCTTGCAAACACCACTTTTGATCATTTTCCTAATACGGAGGACCATCTGGGACAATATCCAAATTTTGTTTTTCAGAACGAGAAGTATGTGACAGAAATCTGTTCTGTTATCCAGGAATTCGAAAATAGATTCTGTGACTTCCAAAAAATTGGAACAGTTGTGGAGTACTTATCATACCCATTCAAAGTAGATGTGGACATTAAAGAAACTGCAGCTGCTATCAGTAAAAATTACTCATGGAACAAGCCATCTCTTGAAAACGAAATATTAACCCTTAAAAATGACATTTTTCTCAAGACCCGTGCTGAGCAAGAATCATTTTGGAAGCTAGTGCCTAGAGACAAATTTTCCAACTTGAGAAGATGCAGTGAAGCTGTACACTCCTGGTTCGGTTCAACTTATGTGTGTGAATCAGCGTTTTCCCAAGAGTGCACAACGTTCCAACATGACAGATGAACATCTCCAGGATTCCCTGAGACTGGCCCTCACGCAATATTCACCCAATTTCAAAAAGCTGGTGGATGAAATGCAGGCTCAGACAGCTCACTAATGAGCAAGAGCGAAATATTAAAGATTGTGCAAGATCAGCCTGGATCAATACTCGACCTAAATTTCACACAAATTACTTAATAAAAGTTAAAGAAAGTTATTAAGACAGTTAAAAAAGTTATTACTCAATAAAACTAAGAAAAAATGTATTTTCCATTTCCCCTCGCAGTTCTTACTGGATCTTTGTCTCTCTGTTTTGTTTTTGCTTAATTTGCTTAACAGCTGATCACATCCAAGTAAATGACAGAAGGATCATTAAAAATGGGGGGGGGGGGGAAATCCTCCAACTTTATTGGTTGAAATTTAATTTGAAACTAATTTGAAACTTAATTTTCATGATGGTACATCACCAGTACTTTTGGCCAGAAAACGTAGATCACGACCTGTTAAAAGTTGGACATGCCTGCTGTAGGCGATGGTGACAGCAGCAACTTGGCCCTGTATTCTGCCCATGTTAGACACTAACCCTCTGATAACAGTGTAGACTAGTGGATAGTGTTAATATACTACTGCTATGGACAGCCACTGCAGTGGGGGTGTATAGGCTAGTGTGGGGCTATCCTGCCAGGACCCCAGTAAGTAGGCTATGAAGCAGTGCTGCCCCAAACATTGAGAACTAACAATTGACTACAGCACAGGCAGTAAAACTGCCCCTGCTGCACTTCACTGGGCTGTGTCAGCTAAGCACAAACCAACTAAAGTTGGTCTGCTAGTCAGCATGCACAGCACGTGCGTAGTGCAACCACAAGCACCCAGCTATTTGCTCAGTGATTGGCAATCCCAGTCAGAGAATGCACCCACGTCACTGGAGCCAGACATTATAATAAGCTCTATGTGGATACATAGCTGTGTCATGGTCACGTTTTGGTCATAGTGAGAGTGCCATCTCAGCATGTCATACAGTGGCCACCCAGGCAATGCGGCATCTCAGCCAGTGACCCTGCCATTGTGGCAGACACATCCAGGCCAATCTGTGCTGTTTCAGGCAATACCCACAATCCTCTGCCTCACCTTATTCACATTTTCCAAACAGGTTGGGAAAAACTTAATCGATGAGAGCCGAAGTGCAGTGCAGAAAGCCACAGGATAAAGGGGGGACACACACCCACACACAAAAACACGTGTGCGCACGCACGCACAAACTCTCATTGGCACACTGAGCAAAAGTGGAGATGACTGGCATTCCTGCTTGACACCCCTGTCTCAATGTCAGCTCAAGGATTGATGACATGTGCTCTATTACCGTGCCTTACCCTCACCATAGATTGATAACGTGTGTAATGCCTGCACATGCTATATTACCGTGTGCTATTAACCTCCAACCAGCTGTGGATAGTGGAGCCTATCAGTGCTGCTGGTGGGTGTTTCCACTCTTGCTGGCCATCTCCTTGAGGGTTGCACATGCTGGAGCTGTACTTACATATCAGCTAAACTTTGTCCACAGGAATATGCAATACAGAAACCCCAGCGGGGATCTGAACCTGTGACCCTCCGCACATATACACACCAACTGAGTGTGTTGCACCACAGTGCTGCCTTATGGGGATAGCAGCTCTTGTTGCTGACATACTTATCTTCAGCTGACCTTTGGCACATGCTGCAATGCACATGGTGCACACGAACAGGACAAGGCTTCTGTCTGCTGAAGGCTGGTGCCACTTCCCACGCCTCCACAAACACCCCACCATGCAGACATATCCATGCACTAGTCAGTAGTGGTGGTCGCAGTCCCAGCATGTTAAACATGTGGGTTTGGCAGACACCTTGGTCAAAAGGTCCAGATGGGGGGGGGGGGGCAGGAGCATACATGGATGGCCATGCAGCCCCCCACCAACTGCCCATGCAGGGGCCCCATCATCGCCTGCCACCGATACATCTCGGGGGGAGGATGGCAGCCACTGCTGTAGTATTTCCCAAGCACCTGCATTTTCCAGCTACCTGAAGGGCTACAGCATCTGACACTATCGGCCTCTTCCCCCATAGCTGGGTTCTGCGGCAGTGTGGGTGGGAAGGCAGCCTAGATCTCTGCCTGGGGTGCCAGAACCCTTGGACCACCTTATGTGGCACACTGCTTTTCCGCAGCAGTAGCAGGACTGTGTGCTGCCACTGTCACTGTGGGATCATGACGAATATCACAGATGGTTCTGCGGATGGCAGAATACCCCTTTGTGGAGAGGCTAAAAAGGTTGGGGGCTCATCAACACAGGGAAGAGACGGCTCAGGGGAGATATGATAGAGATCTATAGATTGAATGGAGTGGAACAGATAATTGTAAGTCACTTTTATGTCGACAGACTAGGGGGATCTGCAATGCAGCTACAGTGTAACCTAGGTGAAAATACTTTCAGTCAATGCATAATCAAACCCCTCAAGCCATTACCGGAGGCTAATAGTAAAAGCTATCAGTGTAGCTGGGTTTTAAAAGGTTTGACGGGTTCCTGGGTAACAGTCCATAAACCACTGCTAAGCAGGATCTGAGCTATACCTTGCTTGCCCCATTACAGGTTTTGGGACTCCTGTGTGTTTTTTGGGGAAACTGCTAGGTACTTGAGGAAGCAAAAACGCGAAATAAAGATTTTTTCAAGTACATTCGTAGCAAAAAACCTGTGAGAGTCAGTTGGACCATAGAGGAGTTAAAGGGGCACTAAGAGGCGACAAGGCAATAGCGGAGAGACTGAATGAATTCTTTGCTTCGGTCTTTACTGAGGAAGACGTAGGGATGTTACCCATGACTGAAGTGGTATTTAAAGGTGCGGAAGAATTGAAGGAAATATCGATACATCGGGAAGATGTATTACAACTATTAGATAAACTGAAGAGTAGCCAATCACCTGGGCCAGATGGTATACATCCAAGGGTGTTGAAAGAACTGAAATATGAGATTGCAGACCTGCTATTAGTAATCTGTGAACTATCATTAAAATCATCTCTAATACCTGAAGATTGGCGGATCGCCAATGTAACACCAATTTTTAAAAAGGGTTCGAGGGGTGATCTGGGAAACTACAGACCGGTGAGCCTCACGTCAGTACCGGGAAAAATGGTAGAAACCATCATAAAGAATAAAATTACTCAGCATGTAGATAGTCATGGCCTAATGGGAGACAGCCAACATGGCTTTAGACAAGGAAGATCTTGTCTTACTAATCTGTTATGTTTTTTTGAAATCGTGAATAAACAGGTGGACAAAGGTGAGTCGGTTGATATAGTGTATCTGGACTTTCAGAAAGCCTTTGACAAGGTCCCTCATCAGAGACTTTTGGCAAAACTAAAGAGTCATGGGATAGGAGGCAGTGTACTATTGTGGATCAGGAACTGGTTAAAAGATAGAAAGCAGAGGGTTGGGCTAAATGGCCAATTTTCCCAATGGAGAAAGGTGAATAGTGGTGTACCCCAGGGATCTGTGCTGGGCCCGCTGCTTTTTGACATATTCATAAATAACCTGGAAAGTGGAATAACGAGTGAGGTTATCAAATTTGCAGATGACACAAAACTATTTAAAGTTGTTAAAACCCAAGAGGATTGTAGAAAATTGCAAGAGGATCTTGATAAATTGGAAGACTGGGCATCAAAATGGCAGATGAAATTTAATGTGGACAAGTGCAAAGTTATGCACCTAGGGAAGAACAACCCAAACTATGGTTACACGATGCAAGGTTCCACATTAGGAACCACCACCCAGGAAAAAGATTTAGGCGTCATTGTGGATAACATGTTAAGACCCTCGGCCCAGTGTGCAGAGGCAGCCAAGAGAGCAAATAGAATGCTAGGTATCATAAGGAAAGGAATGGAAAATTTATTTATTTATTCATTTAACTGTATTTATATCCCGCTTTTCACCGGGTCAAAGCGGTGGGACATATAACCAGGGTGGGGGGGAATCAAAATAAAACAAAAATCAAAATAAAACAAAAGATATTATAATGCCTCTATACTGTTCCATGGTGAGACCGCACCTTGAATATTGTGTGCAATTCTGGTTGCCGTATCTTAAAAAAGATATAGCGTTATTAGAAAAGGTTCAGAGAAGAGCCACCAAAATGGTAAAGGGGATGGAAGGATACTCCTATGAAGAAAGACTAAAAAGGTTAGGGCTATTTAACCTGGAAAAGAGACGGCTGAGGGAAGATATGATAGAAGTCTATAAATTAATGAACGGAGTGGAACGGGTAAACGTAGATCAACTGTTTACGTTATCAGAATATAGAAAGACTAGGGGACATGCAATGAAGCTACAGGGTAAACTATTTAAGACTAATAAAAGAAAATATTTTTTCACTCAACGTGTAATCAAACTCTGGAATTTGTTACCGGAGGATGTAGTAAAGGCTGTTAGTGTAGCTGGGTTTAAAAAAGGTTTGGACAAGTTCCTGGAGGAAAGGTCCATAAACCATTATTAGGAAGGGACCCAGGATATCAATGCTTGACCTAGAACAAGCATTGTATAACCTGTGTCTTTTGGGGAAACTGCTAGGTACGTATGACCTAGATTGGCCACTGTTGGAAACAGGATACTGGGCTTGATGGACCTTGGTCTGACCCAGTATGGCATATCTTATGTTCTTATGTTCTTGTGACCTAGATTGTGAACTGTTGGGCACAGGATACTGGGCATGATGGACTTTGGTCTGACACAGTTTGGCAAATTTTGTAGTCTTATATTCCTATGTGCCATCTAGGCAGCTTCCTGGTTCCCCCTGTGCACCAGCAGCCCCCACTGCATGCCACCTCCTTTGCCCCCATTTGCACCATCAACATAGTGCCCTTTCATACTTGGGCACTACTGCTGTTGCTGCAAATGGAGCACTATCACTTTTCTTGGGCTCCTTGTCTGTGCTATAATTTGCTGACACTGAAATGGTCTCTCTCTCCTGCAAAAGAAGTAATTAGATCTTACTTGCTAATTATTGTTCCTGAAGGAACGACAGTCCAGTCCCTTTACTTCAGGGTTACGCAACCCTTCCAGCAGCTTGGAGGCTGAGCCCAACCTTTTTGGGGTGGAGCGGTATATATACCACTGGTGCCACCCATCAACTTCAGTAAACTACTGTAAAAGCAGACTTGACAAACCTAGATAACTCTGAAAACGGAAATAAACAAACTCAAGCAAACTCTATATACATTCTTTTTTTTTTTAACAGGAGTAGGTAGTAGGAGAGGGGGTCAAGGGAGGAGGTAGGAGAACTGCTATAGCGCGGGCCTTTCCTCCCGCATGACCCACCAGTACAGCCTGAATCCGCCCTCGGGCCGCAGTCCCGCATCAGAGAAACGGCCGGAATGGCCAAATAGAGCTAGGGAGGGGAATAGGGACTGGACTGTCGTTCCTTCAGGAACAATAATTAGCAGGTAAGATCTAATTACTTCTTCCTTATCGTCACTCCAGTCCAGTCCCTTTACTTCAGGGAAGTACCAGAGCAGTACCAGCTCGGGCGGGATTCGCCATTCCGGAACGTAGCACTGCCTGTGCAAACCTGGAGTCCGCCGTGCTCTGCACGTCCAGCCTGTAGTGCTTGGTGAAAGAGTGCAGAGAGGACCAAGTCGCTGCCCTACAGATATCCAAAGGAGGAACTAGGCTGAACTCCGCCCAAGAGGTAGCCTGTGCTCGAGTTGAGTGAGCGCACAGGCCCCCTGGGACCTGTTTCCCCTTGAGGATATAGGCGGAGGCGATCGCCTCCCTGATCCATCTGGAAATTGAGGCCTTGGCCGCCGCCTCTTCCTTGTGAGGCCCTCCGAACTGTACAAAGAGTCATTCGGATTTCCGGAAGGGCGCCGTGCGGGAGAGGTAACACTTCAAGGCTCTGGGGACGTCGAGCAGATGGAGCTTACTATCTCCCCCTTCTGGTCCCTCCGGCGAGAGAGTCGGGAGAGAGATGGATTGGTTGACGTGAAAGTGGGAGATCACCTTAGGCAAAAATGAAGGAACCGTCCGAAGGACTACCTTATCCTTGAGAAAGGACAGAAAAGGAGGCCTAGAAGACAGGGCTTGCAATTCGGAGACTCGTCTAGCTGAGCAAATGGCCACCAGGAACACTGTCTTCAGAGTCAGATCCTTCAAGGAGGCCTTCTTCAAAGGCTCAAAAGGCTCCGCGACTAGGGCATTTAGTACCAGGTTGAGGTCCCAAGGGGGAATGACCGATCTTCGTTGTGGTCGGAGCCGTCTGACCGCTTTCAAGAACCTGACAACGTCCGCGTGAGCTCCCAAAGCTTTTCCGCCCACCTTGCCCCTATAACAAGCGATGGCCGCCAGTTGTACTCTCAAGGGGCTGTGGGCTAAACCCTTGTCAAGACCCGCTTGCAGAAATTCCAGCACCTCCGGGACCGAGGCTGACAGGGGATTCTTCCGGCGTTCCATATACCATGCCTCAAAGATACGCCAAACTCTTACATAGGAAAGACAGGTGGAGCGCTTTCTCGTGCTCAACAGGGTCGTGATTACTGCCGGCGAGTAGCCGCGCTTCAAGAGCCGCGCCCTTTCAATAGCCAAGCCGTAAGCGAGAATCGATCCACGTGTGGCATCTGAACCGGTCCTTGCCTGAGAAGGTCCTTCCTGACGGGAAGGCGCCACGGTCGGTCGGCGATCATCCTTACCAGATCCGCATACCAGGGACGACGAGGCCAATCCGGGGCAATAAGGATTACTAGGCCCTGGTGAGCTTCCACCCGCTGGAGGGCCTTCCCGATTAGGGCCCAAGGGGGGAAGACATAAAGAAGACCCTCCGAGGGCCATCTTTGAGACAGGGCGTCCAGGCCCTCGGACATCCTTTCCTTCCACCGACTGAAGAATCGGCTTACTTTGGCGGATGCGAACCGCGCCATGAGGTCCATGACTGGAGGACCCCAAAGGGCTACTATCTGGTCGAAGATCTCCTGATGCAGTTCCCACTCGCCGTGGTCTATCTTGCACCTGCTGAGGTAATCGGCCGTGATGTTGTCCGTACCGGCCACGTGCTGAGCTGAAAGCGCTTCCAGGCGAACTTCTGCCCACCTGAACAGGGAGTCCGCCTCCTTTTCCAAGGCCGGACTGCTGGTGCCGCCCTGGTGATTGATGTACGCCACCACGGTGACATTGTCGGAGAGAACGCGAATTGCTTTTCCTAGCACTGAGGTCTGGAGAGCCTTGAGTGCCCGAGCGACGGCTCTCAATTCCAGTCGGTTGATAGGCCATAGGGATTCCACTGCCGACCACCGCCCCTGGACAAACTGGTCCTCGAAATGTGCTCCCCAGCCTGCTAGACTGGCGTCCGTGTTCAACAGCACCCACTGAGGAGGTTCGAGGGGCATTCCGCGACTCAGATTCCTTGGGCACCTCCACCAGAGGAGAGAGTGCTTGGTCCGAGGAGCGCAGGGAAGCTGCCGAGACAAGGGGTGCTGCTGTGGAGACCACCGCCGCAACAGAGACCGCTGTAACGGGCGCATGTGAGCTCTGGCCCACGGGACAACTTCTATTGCTGCCGCCATGGTTCCCAGCAATTGCAGGTAATGCCACGCTGAAGGGAGCCGCCTGGCCATGAACTGTGAGACTAGGGTTCTTAGGTCCTTTATCCTTGAGCTGGACAGAAAGACCCTGCCTCTGCCTGTGTGGAACCTTGCTCCGAGATATTCGAACTCCTGGGATGGAACCAAACTGCTCTTTGCGCGATTGATGACCCATCCTAGTTCCTCCAGAACTTGAACTACTTTGGCTGTTGCCCGGTGACTTTCCTCTTCTGATTTTGCACGGATCAGCCAGTCGTCCAGATAGGGGTGCACTAAGATTCCCTTCTTTCGTAGGGCGGCCGCTACCACCACCATCACCTTGGTAAAGGTTCTTGGCGCCGTCGCTAGACCGAAGGGTAGCGCCTGAAATTGAAAATGACCTCGAGGGACAGCAAATCTGAGGAACTGCTGATGGGACCTTCTGACCGGGATATGCAAGTACGCTTCTGTCAGATCCAACGATGTTAAGAACTCTCCGGCCCTCACGGCCGCTATCACTGCTCTCAGAGTTTCCATCCGGAAGTGAGGTACCTTGAGACAGCGGTTGACCTGCTTTAGGTCCAGGATCGGACGAAAGGTGCCCTCCTTTTTTGGGACGACGAAATAAATCGAGTACCGACCCGTACCGCATTGGTCTGGCGGTACCGGAACGACGGCCCCGAGTTCTATGAGGCGGGAAAGTGTTGACTCTATGGCTTCTCTTTTTGCTGCGGAACCGCAGGGAGACTGAACAAAGGCTGGAAGTATTTGCTTTGCAAATTCGAGGGAGTATCCCTCTCGAATCACTTCCAGCATACACTGATCGGATGTGACTCGGGACCAGGCGGGAAGAAACTGCCTCAGGCGACCGCCTACCGGCAATCCGCCCTCCTGGGCCCCCTGTATCTCATTGTTGCTTTCTGGGGCCCGAAGAAAAGGAGGAGGAGGAGGATAAGAAACCTCTGCCCCGAAACCCTCGGGATCCTTGACCCCTAGCGTTAAAATGACCCCTGAGGAAAGGGTTAGGTCTAGTCGAGCGAAACCTCCGAGGTTCTCTAGATTGGTTCCGAGCTGGGACAGAGGAGCGCGTTTGCTTGGGTCTGTCCTCCGGAAGCCTGCCGCCCTTGGACTCACCCAGGTCTTTTACTAACTTGTCCAAGTCCTCTCCGAATAAAAGTTTCCCCTTAAAGGGAAGGCGACTCAGGCGAGCTTTGGAGGAGGCATCAGCGGCCCAATTCCAGAGCCACAAATAGCGTCTGGCTGCCACCACCGAGGCCATGTTCTTTGCTAAGCTCCGGATGAGGTCATACTGGCTATCCGCCAAGGCGGCCGTACCTGATTCCAACCTTGCCGCGTTGGCTAGAACCCCCTCGGAGGAGCCCTCCTCTGCCTGGAGTTGCTGTGACCACCTCAAACAGGCTCGTGCCACCCATGCCCCTGAAACTGAGGCCTGTAAGGCAAGAGCGCTCACGTCGAAGGCTTGCTTAAGGAGCGTGTCCAATCTTCTGTCCTGGGCATCCCTCAAGGCCGCGCTGCCCTCCACTGGGATGGTAGTTTTCTTCGTCACTGCCGAAACCGCCGCATCCACCCTGGGGGACTTCAGAAGCTCTTTGTCTGCCTCTGGGAGAGGGTAGAGCCGAGACATGGCCCTGACCCCTCTCAACGCTGACTCTGGTTGATCCCATTCCTCCTGAATCATCTGACGCACCACTCTGTGGACAGGAAAAAAACTTTCTGGGACCTTCTGATGGCCTGAATCAAAGGATCCTCCAAAGCTTCATCCTCCGCGGGGGCATCCGAGGCCACGTTGAGAGCTTTCAGGGAGTCATTTATTAAAGCGGGTAACTCCTCCCGCCGGAATACTCTGATTATGCGAGAGTGGTCCTCATCAGGGATCTCCCCTTCCTCCAGCTCCTCCTCTTCCTCATCCAACTCCTTTTCCGAGGCCTCCTCTTCAGGCATGTCCTGGGAAAGCAAAGTGAGGGGCTCTTCAACCACCAGTCTGGGGCGCTTTGAGGGTATCCCAGAGTCCTGGGCGTTAGACCTAATGGGTCTGACCAGTTTACCTTCGGCCGAAGGACCCGCTTCTCCCGGACCAAGTCCCTTCTTATGCAAACAATAGGCTTGGTGCAGCAAGAGAATGAAATCAGGGGAGAAGAAGTCCCCGACTCCCCCTTCTCCTGCGGGAAGGGAGGAGGGAGGTATAGGGGGAAGGGGGGCCTCTGAGTGAGAAGGAAGGGACAACTGGGACGCTACTTCCCCCTCCGAGGGGTCCGAGGACCCCTGCGAGGCCTGGGACATGGCAAGGCTGATTTCTTGTTCTACAGAGGAAGCCACTGCAGCGCAGCCCCTGCAGACCCCTGCCTCAGATGCAGTACCCCTCCGGGTGCCACAAGATGGACACCTTGGTTTGCCCGCCATGCTCCTGGGGAGTAGCTAAAATGGATTTACTTATCAAGAAATAAACCAAGTAAACAAATTACACCAATTAAACAAAATAAACAAATTAAACAAATTAAACCCCCCGACTAAGCTAAGGAATGCTCCCCGGGAACAGGCATCAAAATAAAGGAATCCCGAGGAAAACGGGAACACAGTAAAGCCTTTTACAATAATTTTCCAATTAAGTAAGTAATGCTCAGGGACTGAGTAATAAACCTTTAAAACATTTAAAACTTTTTCCAGCACATCAGCTGAATACTTGCGGTTTGGAGGCCTCTCTCCAGGCCCGAGGCCGCGATTCTCAGAAGTTGGCTCAACACATGGTAGGCCTCGACCACATGGAGCCGTTAGCAGAGGAGCTTGCAAAACTGCCCTTTTGCTGTCTCGGCTGCTCCGACGGTGAAGGAGAGTCTAGAAACTGAGACCCGAACGATCCAGAGCCTCGTTCTACTGCTGGAGCATCCCTCGCGGCTCCGGAGTTCGTCGCTGCCCTCTACCGCGCCGAGGTAAGAAGAGGAGCTGAAGGAAGTAGCACCCTCTCCCTCCTGAACGGCGAGTCCTCTAGCGAGTCCGAGGACGGGCAGGTCTTCAGGCAGGGCAGCAGGGGAGCAGGCAGCACCGACAGCGAAAGGAACTCTGCTCGTTCCTCCTCGCTGCTGCAGTAAATAGAGGAAATCTCCTCCGGTCCCCGGCCTGGGTCGCAGGGGGGGGGGGGGAGGGGGGAGGAGAGAGGAGAGAGAAGGAGTGCTCCAATGAGAGGGAAATAAAACTAAGTAAAGAATCCTAATGAAATAAATAAGCCAAATTAAATTAATTAAATTAAAATTGCAATTAAAATTAGAATTAAGAGAAGTTAGGACTCCAGTAAGCCCTAGGCTTACGGAACCCTCCAGCTGCTTGGAGGCTGAGAATACTGAAGTTGATGGGTGGCACCAGTGGTATATATACCGCTCCACCCCAAAAAGGTTGGGCTCAGCCTCCAAGCTGCTGGAAGGGTTGCGTAACCCTGAAGTAAAGGGACTGGACTGGAGTGACGATAAGGAAGTGCATTTACCAACAGGTTTTCACTGGCAGTAAAGTCCTGGCTTTACTGTTCCAGCGTTAGTGTAGCAGGGGCTTCTCCCCGCCCACTCACCCCTTTTCTCTGCCTTATCTCTGCCTTCTCTCCACCCTCTGGGACATTTACTGCTGCCGGTAACGTTACCGCACATTAACGTTACCAATGCTACATTTCTGCAGTTTAGTAAACATACCCCTAAGAATTACAGGAATTATCTATATATCTATAAATACGATTTAAGGTTTAGGGTTTATTTACTTGAGCTGTAAAAGGCAGTCTAAGATTTTCTGATTCAGATTTCTGTCAGGGACAGTGGTTCATTCCATTTCCATTTTACTATATAAATATAGGGGCATATATTCAAAGTAAATAACATGGTTAGCAGACCTGCTTACAGTGTTTATTGTGGTGACTGGGATATTCAGTGTCATTAATGCAGGTGCCGCCACTGAATGCCCAGAGGCTAGCCAGCTAGCATCAGGGTGCTCCAGGGGTTGAACAGAGGTGGCACCAAGCATAACCAGCTGGTGGCGCTATTCAAATCGCTAGCCAATTATCCCATGGTGGCAAAAATTAGGCACCTCAAAGGCTCAACTAAATTTTTCTGCCATAGCCAACCAGGGAGTGGCTGAATAATGCCCAGTTGGCTATCCAACTATCCAGCCGATCTGGATATTCAATATCAGTGGCCGGATATGGCCTCAGCATTGAATTTCCAGGTTTGAAGTTCAGCAGCTGAATATTTGCCCCATATTGTTTTGCAATCATAGACAATTTTTTAAATTAAAAATATTAATCTACTGTAGCTGGTTGATCACTACTGTGTAAATTCTGATTGCCTAATCAGTCCTTTGAAAATATGGATGATTAATTTATGTAGCTCCTTTTATATGGAATAAGCTAGCCCCATGGTTGTAACATGAGATGGAATAATTAACTTTTCATAAACATCAGACGCCTCATCTGTTGTTTTTGACATGTCCGGACAGACCCAACTTTTTGAGTTTATTGTTTAAAACTTTTATCACTGTCCAAATAATTTTAACAAACCATCCAATTTACTAAGTTACTTAAAAGATTTGATAGATATACTGCTTTCAGGCAGGTGTCATAGCAGTTTGCAATATTCAGCATTACTACAAAAAAGACATTAAAAAGACATTAAAACAAAACAAAAAACACCAAGGAACATACAATTTGGCCGGAAGTTAGAACAATTATTTCCACTAAAACATCCAAGTAGCAGAGAAAAAGGGAAGGGACAGCGGGAAGAATCTCCTGCTAGGTCACTGTCTGTTATGCAGGAAAGGCCTTAATGAAGAGCCAGGTCTTCATTCCCACTCACTCGGAATTTCTTGTAGAAGAACTTTCCCAATAGCTCAGTTGGAAAAGGAGTTTGCTTAATAAGGGGACAAGGGGCTGAAGGCTGCGCTCAGACAATTCAAAATTTCATTATGGGTTGGCACTACAAGAAAGCTAGTTGCTCAGCTGCAACAGGTGAACTCTGGGAACAGCAGGAATCAGTATTCACATATGGGTTTCATCGGCACCAATGGAGCCCATGAGGGAATGCTCCCCAGTGTCCAACAGGAAAGCCTTTGAGAGCACTCCGCTTTGCCTGTGCTTCTGTCTTCCCAGGCCCTCTTCTCAGTTGAGTTTGTAGCTGAGCGAGAAGAAAAAATAATACCCTACAACTCCTAGGTGTGGAGGGCGGATTGTGAAGACCAATTCCTGCTGTTCCCAGAGATCACCTGTTACAAGTGTGTAACTATGCAATCTCCAGGGAACAAGCAGGAATGCAGTCTTCACATATGGAACTCACTAGCTCCCAGGTACCAGACTGGATTAGCAGCGGTATTCCCAAGGCTAAAGGATGGAACCAGACGGCGTGGATACAAAGTGGCCCCGTTGGACTCTATGACAGTTGGTAAGAACATAGACAGTGAAGTCTGGTGCTAGAAAAAGTCCAGGACAAAGGATAGCCCCAAAAAGGTGCTGGAGGACAGCCTGGCCAAAGACAGCATCCTGACAGGAGGCCCTGTCTAGGCAGTAGTGAGCAGCGAAACAATGGAGACAAAATGAAGGTTAGCAACAGAGACTGCCATGGCCCGCACGTTGTGAGCAGTGATGTAACCTTCGAGGAAGAGTCACACTTTAGCACAGCAATCAAAATGCTGTCTGCAATCCAGTTGGAAAGTGTGCATTTCACGACTGAAGTCCAAGGTGACATGGATCAAAGGAAAAACAATTGTGAGGATTTCTTGAAAGCCTTGGTTCTGTCCAAGTAGGAAGCCAGTGCACTGTTTCAGCCCTAGAAGTGTGCAGTCTGGGGAAGAAAACCGGTAGTATGACCAAACGATTGAGATAGAAAGCCGAGACCACCTTTGGAAGAAAGTATGGATGTGTATGGAGAACCACCTTGTCATGGTGGAACCAAGTGTTATGGAGGATCCAACACCAATGCCTGCAGTTCGCTGATGCGACAAGCTGAGGTGAGAGCAATGAGGAAGATTACCTTCGAAGGCAGGAATTTTAAAGAAGTAGTGGCCAAAGGCTCAAAAGGAGGCTTTAGAAGTTGCACCAGGACCACAATGAGGTAACAAGCCACCAGTGATGGTTTGATTGGTGGCTTAGACAGGAGACCCCACATAAATTGTTGCACCAAGGGATGAGATGAAATAGGGTGACTGTCCACTTGCCTGTGATAGGCTGAGATGGCACTAAATGAACTCTGACTAAGTTAGTCTTGAGACCTGTTGATAAGTGGAGGAGATACTGTAAAAGAAACAGCAATGGACAGACAAAGAGTCTATATGTTTCAGGGTATACAGAAGGGTGAACCTTCGCCATTCAAAGGCATAAAAATGCCTAGGTTTTGGAGCACAGCGATGGTCCGATGAAGAGAAAGTTCTACCTCTTCTGAGGATTCTCCCCTGATCAGCCAATTGTCTAAGCAGGGGAAGATAAAGATCCCCAAAGTACAAAAATAGGCAGCCATGACTACCATGCATTTTGTGAACACTCAGGGTGCGAAAGCTAACCCGAAGGGGAACACCTGTTACTGGCAAGGGATTTGCTGGCACCGAAAACAGATACCGTATTTTTCGCACCATAAGACGCACTTTTTCTTCACCAAAAAGTGGGAGGAAAAGTGCCTGCGTCTTATGGTGCGAATATAAGAAGTTGCAGAGCGGCAGCGGGTCTGGGCGTTCCACCTCTGCTCTGCCGTCGTGTTCCTCTTCTTTCCCTCTTCTCGGTGCTGCATACAGGGACTTGAACTCCGACAGTTTCTTTTTAACGGCCTGTCCTCCTTTGGCCTTCTCCATGTGCCCTCTGTTGCCCTCTGAGGAGGGCCCCTTATCCCACTCGCCTTAACTCTGAGCTCTGGTTCTCGGTCCTGTTCCCCTGGACTTATCCTGGGATCTCTCCAATCACCCGGAGGCTTGCCGACACACTCTCTGACCTCCTCACTGCCACCGACCTCCTTTCCGTGGCTGCTTTTGGGCCCCCACTCTTCCACTCCACTGCCCTCAACGTGTGCTGTATCCTCCACTACTTCTTTCACTTTATTTGAGCTGCTTGCTGCTGTTCGCGGTCCACACCGTCTTACCTCCTCTCCCAGAGGTAGCACTCCGCAGGCCGTCCTACCTCTGCCTTCACTGCGTGGGTTCCTCCCGCGGGACTAAGCTCCCAAGTGGCACCCCGCTGCTCCGTTCACCTCAGCACGCCCTCCAGTTGTTCTTCAGGCCCACAAACGCCGGCTTTCCCGCACGGTACTGCCGCTGTCTTCTCAGCACTCTGCACTGTCCTTCGCGGTGCCGATCGCACCTTGTCTCAGCCTGCTCCTCTCTACGTCCTCTCTTTCACTTTGGGCCCGGCTTCTTCCGTCGCGGTGAAACTCCTCTGCTCACCGCCTGTCCCGGTCTACCGACCGGCGATCGCTCCTCTGCGTTCCCTACCGGGGGTCTCACCCCACTGCCTCCTTTCGTCTACGCCGCTCTGCTTGCACATTTAGGGGTTATTTCCCCCCTCAAATCGGCCGAAGACGGCGGAGCTTGGCGCTACACCGCTATTTCCTCCGATGACGTCACCGGAACCCTCATCTGTTATGTTTTTTTAAAGTGTGAATAAACAGGTGGACAAAGGTGAGTCAGTTGAAATAGTGTATCTGGACTTTCAGAAAGCCTTTGACAAGGTCCCTCAGAGTCTTTTGGCAAAACTAAAGAGTCATGGGATAGGAGGCATTCTACTACTGTGGATCAAGAACTGGTTAAAAGATAGAAAGCAGAGGGTAGGGCTAAATGGCCAATTTTCCCAATGGAGAAAGGTGAATAGTAGTGTACCCCAGGGATCTGTGCTGGGCCCGCTGCTTTTTGACATATTCATAAATGACCTGGAAAGTGGAATAACGAGTGAGGTTATCAAATTTGCAGATGACACAAAACTATTTAAAATTTTTAAAACCCAAGAGGATTGTGGAAAATTGCAAGAGGATCTTGATAAATTGGAAGACTGAGCATCAAAATGGCAGATGAAATTTAATGTGGGCACGTGCAAAGTTATGCACCTAGGGAAGAACAACCTAAATTATGGTTACACGATGCAAGGTTCCACATTAGGAACTACCACCCAGGAAAAAGATTTAGGCGTCATTGTGGATAACATGTTAAAACCCTCGGCCCAGTGTGCAGCGGCAGCCAAGAGAGCAAATAGAATGCTAGGTATCATAAGGAAAGGAATGGAAAATAAAACAAATAATAAGCACTTTCACAGCAAATAGGTAGGATGCATAAGGCAATCAAAACAGAATATTTTTTTTCCTATTTTCCCCTCTGAAAAACCAGGTGCGTCTTATGGTCCGGTGCGTCTTATGGTGCGAAAAATACGGTACTTTATGTTGAGGGTGAATCAGCAAATGTGTGTATGCCTCCTTGAGGTCTAGAGAATATAGCCAGTCGTTCTTCTGAAAGTATGGCAGATGTTTACTGAGGGAAATATAGCAACATACTAACATAGTATATGACGGCAGATAAAGACCAGTATGGTCCATCTAGTCTGCCCAGAAAGGCGGTAAAAGTAGGTGCACCTGCTGCTCCATACAGGTTGCTCCTCCCCATGCCTTTGTTTAGGGGTGTACCCACTGCTCCGTGTAGGTCACCTCTATTTGTTGATGTATAAAAGATAGTTATGTTTATGGTGGAGGAGTAGCCTAGTGGTTAGAGCACCTGCCTAGTACCCAGAAGATCAAGGTTTCGATTCCCACTGGCACTCCTTGTGACTTTGGGCAAGTCACTTTACCCTCCATTGCCTCGGAAGAAAAGGCTGGCAATCTACTTCCGATGATACATTGCCAAGAAAACCCAGAGGTAGCTGGGTCACTATGAGTCAACACTGACTTGATGGCACTAAAAAAAAAAAAAAAAAGTTTATTTAGGTTTTATCCTGTTGCTATCAAAAGGGATTCACTGTGTCTGTCCAATGCCATTTTGAATACTGTCACTGTATTTGCCACCATCAATTCCATCAGGAGGGCATTCTAAGCATCTACCACCTTTCTAGTGAAAAAAGTATTTCCTGATATTGCCTTTCAGCTTACCCCCTTGCAGCTTCATGTTATGCCCTCTAGTTTTACAGCTTCCCCGTCTTTGGAAGAGGTTTGTTTGTTCATTAATATTCTAAGTATTTAAAGGTCTGAATCAGATCTCCCCTGTCCCTCCTCTCCTCCGGTGTATACATATTTAGATCTTCAAGTCTATTCTCATAAGTCTTCAGACACAGGCTCCAAATCATTTTGGTTGCCTTCCTCTGAACAGTTTCCAAGATTTTTTATATCCCTTGCGAGATATGGTCTCCAAAACTGAACACAACATTCCAAGTGAGACCTCACCAGTGACTTATACAGTGGCATTAGTACCTCTTCCTTTCTGCTGGTAATTACTCTCTACATGCAACCCAGCATCCTGCCATTGCCTGGTCACACTATTTCACCACCTTGAGATCCTCAGAAAAATCACTCCGAGGTCCTTCTACTGGTCCGTGCACACCAACCTCTCGCCCCCCTATTGCATACAATTCCTTTGGATTTCTGCTTCCCAAGTGCACTTCTTCACATTAAATCTTAACTGCCACGCATTAGACCATTCTTCCAGCTTTTGTAGATCTTTCCTCATGTTCTCCACTCCCTCAGGGGAGTCCGTTCTATTGCAAATTTTTGCATCATCTGCAAAAAGACAGACTTTTCCATTCATTCAGCAATATCACTCACAAATACATTGAACAATACTGGTCCCAGGACCGAACCCTGGGGCACACCGCTAATCACCTTCCTTTCATCCAAATGAGTTCCGTTTACCATCATCCTCTGTTGTCTGTCAATCAACCAATTTCTGATCCAGTTTACCACCTTGGGACCCATCTCCAAGCTACTGAGTTTATTGATAAGCCTCCTATGAGGAACAGTATCAAAGGCTTTACTGAAATCCAAGTAGATCACATCTATCGCATGCCTTTGATAGAGGTTCAGTCAAAGAACTCAGATTTGTTTGGCAAGATCATCCTTTGGTAAAACGATGTTGCAGCGGATAATGCAACCTGTTGGTTTCGAAAAAGTCCACTATTCATTCTTTCAGGAGCGCCTCCATTATTTTTCCCGCCACCAAGGTAAGGCTTACTGGCCTGTAATTTGTCACTTCTTCCCTATTACCACTTTTGTGAAGAGGTACCACATCAGCGCTTCTCCAGTCCTGTGGAACTTCTGTCTCCAAGGATCCATTAAAGGCATCCTTTAACAGCCCTGCAAGAACATCTCTGAGCTCTTTCAGTATCCTGGGATGTATCCCATCCGGCCCCATGGCCTTGTTCACTTTCAGTTTTGCAAGCTGTTCTAACACATCTTCTGTGAATGGTGTGGTATCTACTCCATTCCAGTTTTTATATTGGTCAATCACCAGGATTTTCTTTAGCAAAAACCAAGCAGAAGTATTTGTTTAGCATTTTCGCTTTTTCAATGTCACTTTCCACAAATCTGTTCCCAGCACTTCTGAGTCCTGCAATTCCACTTCTGATTTTCCTCCTCTCCCAAATATACCTCAAGAAAGTTTTGGTCACTCACTTCACATCTTTAGCCATTGCTATCCTTATTTCTCTTTTTGTCTCTTTTAGTTTGATCCTGTATTCTTTTCTGTGTTCCTCTGTTTGTGAACTTCTGAATTTTATGAAAGCTGTGTTTGTCTTTTTTTGTGCAGCCACTTCTTTGGAGAACCAAATAGGTTTCCTTTTCCTCTTGTTTTTATTTACTTTCCTTACATATGTATCTGTTGCCCCTTTTATTGCCTCCTTTAGTTTAGCCCATTGCAATTCCACTTCCCTTATCCCCTCCCACCCTACCAACTTCTATCATCAGGTACTTGGCCATTTTACTGAAGTCAGTGTTTTTGAAGTCTAGGACTTTCAGCTTGCTGTATTTGGACTCCACCTTGGCTTTTTAGCTCAAACCACACTGTGTGATGATCGCTGCTGCTCACATGGGCACCCATACAGATATTCAACATGGAATTTCCGCTGGCAAGCACTAAATCCAGCATCAAGCTTTCCCTGGTCGGTTCCATCACCATTTGTCTAAATAATGCATCTTGGAAGGCATCCACAATTTTTTTTACTTCTTTCCAGATTTGCAGAAGGAATACTCCAATCCACATCAGGTAGATTAAAGTCACCCAATATGATCACTTCCCCTTTCGTGGCTATCTTTGCAATATCAATAATGAATTCACTATCCATTTCTTCAGTTTGAGTTGGAGGCCTGTAGACTACACCAGTATGGATGACAGTGCCATCTCCTCTTTCCAACACAATCCACAGCGCTTCTTCTTTTCCCCGTGTCCCCTGCATTTCAGCAGCTTTAATATTGCTTTTAACATATAGGGCTACTCCTACTCCTTTTCTACCCTCTCTCTTTCTAAATAGATTATAGCCAGCTATGGCTATATCCCATTCATGCAACTTGTTAAACCATGTTTCTGTAATGGTCACAATGTCCAAGTCCATTTCAACCATTAGGGCTTCCAGGTTAGGAACTTTGTTGGCTAGACTTCGAGCATTTGTGCATATTGCTTGCCAGCATGTGTTGACTACAATCACAAAATATTGCTCCACTATCTAACTACTCCCAAGTACTGAAAAGGTTTGGGAACGGGTCTCAGACTTAGTCGGGGAAAGAGCCTAGGAGGTACTGTGCCTCTATAGCTACTAAACCCCTATGTTGCATCAAGGACCCGATGCGTTTCCCATCTCTAATTACAAAAAATGTTTTCAAACAAGCTATCCAAATATCAGTGTGTTCTTAAATCAGTCGTATCTATAATGAAAAAAATCCAAGAGCATAGCAAAATGCTTATCTGTGAGCTTTGTTCAGAATTCTATCCCAACGCAAATCCTCAGCGCCTGTGCGATGGGATGCGTTGGCGTCTCTCTGAGTGAAGACGAGTTCAGTGGGCATTTTTTGAAGAGCTCACTGGGACAAACTGTTGCATGTCAGTATCAAGCGTTCAAACTGATTTAAAATCCCCCGAAGAAACCGCTTGCGCGGTGAAATACACAGGTGCTGAGGATTTGTGTTGGGATAGAATTCTGAACAAAGCTCACAGATAAGCATTTTGCTATGCTCTTGGATTTTTACCATTATAGATACGACTGATTTAAGAACACACTGATATTTGGATAGCTTGTTTGAAAACATTTTTTGTAATTAGAGATGGGAAACGCATCGGGTCCTTGATGCAACATAGGGGTTTAGTAGCCATAGAGGCACAGTATCTCCTAGGCTCTTTCCCCGACTAAGTCTGAGACCCGTTCCCAAACTTTTTCAGTACTTGGGAGTAGTTAGATAGTGGAGCAATATTTTGTGATTGTAGTTTTGATTGCTCTAATAACCCGTCATTTTTTGGTTAGCATGTGTTGACTGGCTTGCCTGTATTTTGCATGGATTTTGTTCTACACGCTTCTTCCCACTTGCCATTGATGTGTGGTTTAAAAGTGTGGCTGTTTCCAATGTTATTATGCTTTTGCGGGGAGTGACATTCTGAACTTATCCTTCTCCATCCGTCACCCCCTTTCCCTAATTTAAATGCCTGTCCACATGCTGCCTGAATTTTTCACTTAGGATCCTTTTCCCTATTTATTTATTTATATTCTCTTATATACTGCGCTATTCTGCATCAGTGCGGTTTACATTGAACAAACTGAAATTACATTGAAGAAGTAATTAGATCTTACCTGCTAATTAGTGTTCCTGAAGGAACGACAGTCCAGTCCCTTTACTTCTGGGTTGCGTAACCCTTCCAGCAGCTTGGAGGCTGAGCCCAACCTTTTTGGAGGTGGAGCGGTATAAATACCACTGAGGCCACCCACCAACTCCAGTAATCGAATGAAAAAGCAGACTAAACGAACATCTGTAAAAAACTATAAACCAAAACCTAACCCCGGAAAGGGGTGGAAAATATGCAAACTCGCCCTTTCCTTTTTTTTTTTTTTTTTTTTTAAGGAAATAGGTAATAGGGGTCGAGGAGGAGGAAGGCGCCGTAGGAGGATTGCCCGATACTGCCCGAGCCTACTTTCTCCTGGCCTCCCTCATCCAGACCTGGTTCCCCGCTCGGTTCGCCGGTTCGCCGTTCCGCCCTTACCCGATAGGCCTTCAGGTCCGTCATAGCCGGGTGGGATCAGGGACTGGACTGTCGTTCCTTCAGGAACACTAATTAGCAGGTAAGATCTAATTACTTCTTCCTTATCGTCACTCCAGTCCAGTCCCTTTACTTCTGGGATGTACCAGAGCAGTTCAATCCTGGGTGGGATCCGGCAAACCGGACTGAAGAACCGCTAGGCCAAACCGAGCGTCCGCTGAACTCTGTACGTCCAGCCTGTAGTGCTTGGTGAAGGTATGCAGAGAGGACCAAGTTGCCGCCCTACAAATATCCAACGGGGGAACTAGACTGAACTCTGCCCATGAAGTAGCCTGAGCTCGGGTGGAATGTGCCCGCAGCCCCACCGGAACCTGCTTACCCTTCAGGATGTAGGCGGAGGCAATCGCTTCTCTAATCCACCTGGAGATGGAAGCCTTAGCCGCCGCCTCCCCTCTGTGTGGACCTCCGAACTGGACAAATAGCCGGTCTGATTTCCGGAACGGAGCTGTGCGGGAGAGGTAGCGCTTTAAGGCTCTCTGGACGTCTAGTAGCCGAAGCCTGCTATCCCTACCTACCAGGCCCTCGGGTTGGGAAGGCCGGGAGTGTGACTGTCTGGTTTATATGAAAGGGAGAGATAACCTTGGGTAGGAAGGAGGGCACCATGCGTAGGACCACCTTGTCCTTAAGAAAGGACAGGAAGGGGGGGTTTGGAGGACAGCGCTTGCAACTCGGAGACCCGCCTGGCCGAGCAGATCGCGACCAGGAAGACTGTCTTCAGGGTTAAGTCCTTCAAGGAAGCCCTCTTTACTGGTTCAAAGGGTTCCCCTATCAGTGCATTTAGCACCAGGTTAAGATCCCAGGGGGGGATGACCGACCTCCGCTGTGGACGCAGACGTCTAACTGCTCTTAGGAACCTGGAGACATCCGTGTGAGCCCCTAGCGGCTTGCCGCGGACCTTCCCTCTATAGCAAGCGATAGCGGCTAGTTGGACTCGTAATGAACTGTGCGCCAAACTCTTGTCCAAACCCGCTTGCAAAAATTCCAGGATTTCCGGGACTGAGGCCGCAAGGGGCTTCCTTCGGCGCTCCGCGCACCATGCCTCGAAAATGCGCCAAACCCTAACATAGGAGAAACAGGTTGAGCGCTTCTTTGCCTTCAACAGCGTTGAGATTACTGCACCAGAATATCCTCGCTTCAGGAGCCGCGCCCTTTCAAGAGCCAGGCCGTAAGCGAGAATCGATCCATGTGAGGCATCCGAACCGGGCCTTGTCTGAGCAGGTCCCTCCTGCAAGGCAGTCGCCAAGGCTGGTCGGCCAACAGCCTCACCAGGTCCGCATACCAGGGGCGGCGAGGCCAATCCGGAGCTATGAGGATTACCAGACCCTGGTGGGACTCCACTCGCTGAAGAACCTTTCCGATCAGAGCCCAGGGAGGAAATACATAGAGAAGGCCCTCCGTGGGTCACTTCTGAGACAGGGCATCCAGACCCTCAGACATTCTTTCCTTCCGCCGACTGAAGAATCGGTCCACCTTGGCTGAGGAAGATCTCGCCATGAGATCCATTACTGGGAGCCCCCAACGGGCCACTATTTGGTCGAAGGTCAATTGCTCCAGTTCCCACTCTCCGTGGTCTATCCTGTGCCTGCTGAGGTAACCTGGTGGTTGATGTAAGCTACCATGGTGACGTTGTCGGAGAGGACGCGGATTGCCTTTCTTTGCACCAGGGACTCGAGCGCCCTGAGCGCTAGGGTGACGGCCCGCAATTCCAGTCTGTTTATGGGCCATTGAGATTCCAACGGGGACCAGCGACCCTGGACGAACTGGTCCTCGCAGTGCGCCCCCCAGACAGCCAGGCTGGCATCCGTCGTCAAAAGCACCCACCGATGGGGCTCGAGAGGCATCCCCCGATCCAGATTTCTTGGGCACTGCCACCAGCGAAGGGTTTGTTTGGTCCGCGGAGCACAGGGTAAGTGCGTTGACAGGGGATGGAGTTGTGGAGACCACCGCCGCAATAGAGCTCGCTGTAATGGACGCATGTGGGCCCTGGCCCAAGGCACTACCTCTATCGCAGCCGCCATTGTGCCCAGGACCTGAAGATAATGCCATGCTGAGGGGGTTCGCCTGCCTAGAAACCGTGTGACCAGTAGTCTTAGGTCCCTGGCCCGAGTTCGGGACAAGAACACTCTGCCCCTGCCAGTGTCGAATCTTGCGCCGAGATACTCGAGATCCTGGGAAGGAGTCATCCTGCTCTTTGCCCGGTTGATGACCCACCCAAACTCTTCTAGGAGACGAACTACTGTGTCCGTCGCCGCACGACTTTCCTCCTCCGACTTTGCCCGGATCAGCCAATCGTCTAGGTACGGGTGAACCAAAATTCCCTCCTTCCGGAGGAAGGCCGCTACGACCACCATCACCTTGGTGAATGTCCGTGGAGCCGTCACTAGGCCGAAGGGAAGGGCCTGGAATTGAAAGTGGCCCGCTGGCACCGCGAATCTTAGGAACCGTTGATGGGATTTCCTGACCGGAATATGCAAGTAGGCCTCTGTCAAGTCGAGGGACGTCAGGAACTCCCCGCCCCTTACGGCTGCGATGACTGAACGTAGGGTCTCCATCCAGAAATGTGGTATCCTGAGACAACGGTTGACCTGTTTTAAGTCCAGGATTGGCCGGAAGGCGCCTTCCTTCTTTGGCACAACGAAGTAAATCGAGTATCGACCCGAGCCGCACTGGTCTGGAGATACTGGAATCACCGCCCCAAGTGCAATTAACCGAGCGAGGGTTGACTCCACCGCTGACTTCTTTGCAGAGGTACTGCAGGGGGACTGAACAAATGCTGGAGGTATCTGCTTTGAAAATTCGAGAGCGTAGCCCTCTCTGATCACCTCTAGCACCCATTGATCCGACGTGACCCGGGACCAGGCGGGAAGAAACTGCCTTAAACGTCCTCCCACGGGCAGCTCTTCCCCCTGGGCCCCCGCAGCTTCATTGTTGTTTTCTAAGGCTAGAGGAGGAGGCTGCCCCAAAACCGCGACCTGCTCCCCGAAACCCTCGAAAGCCGTGACCCCTAGAGGGGAAACATCCCCTGGAAAAGGAGCTGGATCTGGCGGGGCGAAACCTCCGGGAGTCCCTAGACTGGGTACGCGCCGGGGGCGGGAGACGGCTTTGTTTCGGTCTATCTTCCGGGAGCCTGCCTCCCTTGGACTCGCCAAGATCCTTTACCAGCTTCTCTAAATCCTCGAACAGCAGTTTCCCCTTAAAGGGGAGTCGGCTCAGGCGTGCCTTCGAGGAGGTATCCGCTGCCCAATTCCGTAACCATAGATATCGCCTGGCCGCCACCACCGAGGCCATGTTCTTTGCCAGGCTTCTGATGAGGTCATACTGACTATCTGCCAATTAAGCTGTTCCGGATTCCAACCTGGCCGCGTTGGACCGCGACTCGCCTGCGGAGCTCTCGTCTGCCTGAAGCTGTTGTGACCACCTTAAACAGGCCCTAGCTACCCAAGCTCCGGAGAACGAGGCCTGCAAGGCGAGGGCGCTTACGTCAAAGGCTTGCTTCAGGAGAGTATCCAACTTTCTGTCTTGAGGGTCCCTTAAGGCTGTACTGCCCTCAACTGGGATAGTGGTCTTCTTAGTGACTGCTGACACCGCCGCATCCACCCTGGGAGACTTCAGCAGCTCTTTGTCTGTCTCTGGAAGAGGATATAGACGAAGCATGGACCGGACCCCCCCTTAGACTTGACTCAGGTTGGTCCCATTCTTCCTGGATCATCTGTCGCACCACCCTATGCACCGGAAAGACCTTTTGGGATCTCCTAATGGCTTGGATCAATGGATCCTCCAACGCTTCCTCCTCTGCAGGCGTATCCGAGGCCACATTGAGGGCTTTCAGGGACTCAATCAATGCCGGGAGCTCCTCCCGACGAAAGACCCTAATTATCCTGGATTGGTCTTCTTCTGGGATCTCCCCTTCTTCCAGCTCCTCTTCATCCTCGTCCAAGTCCTTGTCCGAGGGCGTCTCCTCCGGGGATCCCTGTGAAAGGAGCTCCTCTTCACTCATCCGGGGGCGCTTCGGTGGAATGCCGGAATACAGATTGCTCTCCTTCGAGGGCCTGGCTGGCTTGACTTCCAACGCCAGACCAGCCTCTCCTCCTGCCCCTGAACTCTGCTTACGCAGGCAATAGGCCTTGTGAAGTAAGAGGATGAAATCCAGGGAGAAGAAGTCCCCGGCCCCACCTTCCCCCGCAGGGAGGGGGTAGGGGGGTAGGGAAGGAGTGGGTAAGTCCGATGACGTAGAAGGGGGGGCTTGTGACCCCCCCCTCCCCTGCTAGGAGTTCGTCTGACCCCTGAGGGGGATGGGCCATGGTTAAATTAATCTCCTGTTCCGCTGAGGCCGCCAATACGGTACAGCTCCTGCAGATTCCTGTCTCTGCGGATGTACCCCTGCGTATTCCACAGGAAAGGCAGCGAGACTTGGTTGTCATGACCTAGAGCTGCGGACTTTCTACTGCAAGCCCTCCAGTCCCGAACGGGAGGGTCTCCCCTTACTATGGAGATAGCTCTCTCTCTGGTAAATTGACCCAATGTTTCCCCCAAACAAAAGGGAAACTAACAGCCTATTAGCCTTGAGGCAAAACAAAAATAAAGTAGAATCTACCCGAGGATAAAACAAATTATAAACTGAAAAATAGAAATAAAAACTTAACTTAAAATGCAACTAAGAGTTAAATTCCCATTAACTAAAGTAAAATTACATCCCTTTCTCAATTAGAGGTACTTGCGGTTTTCAAGGCTTTGCAGGATTCAGGGCCGACTCAGCGATGTCCACCCGTTGGCTCTACACGTGGTAGGCCTGACCACGTGGAGCCTGAACGGGGGACCCCGAGACTCTCCTCCGGTAGATGCCCGACTCTCCTGCTGCGCTCCGGAGCCGAAAACCTCTGCTCTCCTTGAGGATCGCTGCTTAAACGCTCCCCCGCGGTCCCCGAAGAGACCGGGTTTTGCCACCGCGTCCTTCCGCTCCCGGACGGGTCTGGCGGTGCACGCAGGCTAGCGACGCTGCCTCAAGCGCTCAGCCTCCAGTAGGGCTTCGGCGTGAGGCAGGGCAGCTCTGAATGAAGTAGGTGCAGGATCTGGTATCTCAGCAGCAGAAAAGGACAGATGGATCCTCCTCGATGCTGCGAGCAGCGGCTCTCCTCCGATGCCCGATCCGGTGGGGAGGGGGGGGGGGAGGGAGATGAAGAGAGCAGGAGCAATTAAAGGGGCAGAGCCCTAGAAATTAAATTTAAATTTAAGTACCAATAAAGCACAGTTACTTACCTGTAACAGGTGATCTCTGGGAACAGCAGGAATTAGTCTTCACATATGGGTACGTCGGTACCGACGGAGCCTGCACGGGGATGCTGCCCAGCTTCCAATCAGAAAGCTTTTGGCAGCCTCCCTCGCGCCTGCGCGCTGAGTTCCCGCCCTCTCCAGAGCCTCTCTTCAGTTGAGTTTCAAAGCTGAGACAAAGGCGAGGAGAGAAAGGAGAAGAAGATAAGAGATGCAACTCCCAGGGGAGGTGGGAGGGTTGTGAAGACTAATTCCTGCTGTTCCCAGAGATCACCTGTTACAGGTAAGTAACTGTGCTATCTCCAGGAACAAGCAGGAATGAGTCTTCACATATGGGGACTCCCTAGCTGGAGATGCCAGAGGGAGATCCCATAAAAATGCAGCAGCCTGGACCAGGGGTGCATTTTGTTTCCAGAAATCCCTGGCATCCAATGTGGGATGGAGGGTAGGAGTTGACAATAAAGGAGCTGTGAGGAAGAACAGCATAGCCAAGGACTAGAGGGCCGTACAGATTGTAGGAGTCCTTGGTGTATATGAGGAGTCACATGAAACACATGTAACGTACCATTAGATAGGTCACTTACCTACTGCACTGTAGGAAGTAGAACGCCTGATGTAGTCTGCTGGAGAAGCAGTGGCGGAATCTTGAAGGGACCTCCCAGCAGTGAGGATGAAGGTCCAGACCTGGAGGTAGTAGACGATCCAGGTGTCAACTGGGTAGGATGGGACGTCATGTCTTCAATGGAAAGCTTTATGAGAAAAAGCTGAAAAACTCATTTAGTCATAATGTTATTAACAGGGAGGACTAAGGAAGAAGACTGACTGAGTTGTAGAACTAGCCCAGTCCTGACGGGGAGAGGGAAAGTGGAAAAAATCCCTATTCCCAAGGGGAAGAGCTGTGTGCTCAAAGATAAAGATGTACACCGTTTTTCCTAACTGGCGAAAGATAGGAAAAAATATTGAAGCTTGATGCTTCAAGGGTTTAAGAAAAAATAGAGAAGTTAGCACCACAATGGTTAGTGGTGTCTAACAGTTTCTGCATGGTAATATGGTATGCGAAATAGGGCGATGGACTGTCTAAATCCTCTAGGAGGTAACATTTAGTATAGACAGCAAGGGTGAGAGTATAGAGATATGAACCCTTAAGAAACCGCCCAAGAGACACATATATATACAGATGTTTATATATATATATGAGGGGGATCTAAACCTGAATCGATATGTCCAGATGCATAAATCGGAACATGGGTGGAGATGATATTATATATATATATATATATATATCTTTGTGGGGCATGGAATTGCACCACCAGAGAAATGATATAGGTATGTAGACATATATAGAGATGCTACATACACGATGACAGGTTGAAGAACATGTCTTGCACCCAAGTCCCATGATTGTACATGGGAAATAAAAAAGAAACGATTCTGTATACTACCAGAGGGTGAAGCCACTTGGGATATGTAGAGAGAATCTATTTCTATGAATTGAGGGATGCAGGAAGGCAATCCAGCAAAACAACCGTGATGATTGCGTGAGAACAGATTATAAGATGAATCTGTAAGGAACAAGGCGGGAGTTCCACCGAACACTGACATGGCAGAGGTGCAAAATGCAGGGGAAGATACCAGAGGGACCCATTAGAGGGACCCCGAGGTAGCATGCATGAATGTCAGCCTTGGATCTTCACGCAAAAGAATATATCTCGTGCTAACACCCCAGGTTAAAGGGTGTGGAGAACCTTCACAGGCATGGGAAGGGTGAACAAGCTTTTTCCTACTAATAGCGAAGCTTCAGAGACAAGGTCAATGCTCTATAGCAGGCCCTCATAGTAGAAAGCTGCTCTGAAGATTGTAGAGAGCATTGTGCAGGAGAGATAAACTGACTGAAGTCAGGTTTGTTACCATATCCTAGGAGAGGAGATGGATAGAATAATGTGAGAAAGCCTAAGGGAGTAGGAGGATCCAAGGTAGCTAACGAATAGCTTGGAAACACTACTAAGGCTAGACAGAAATTGAACAAAAGACTGGAACTTGGCAAAAGTACCACTAATACAATCACTGTAACTCCTGCAGGCACAGCAGCTGACAGAAACAGCAGAAAGATTGCCCTGTGCCCCATAAAGAAAAAACAGATAAAGAGGGAGGAGATATAACTTCTCCCTGTCTGTGGAATAAGCTTGGTAAAAACTATTTAGTATGGTACCCCTCCGTTAGGGAAGAAACCCCATTGGAGAGGGTAGTAGAGCAAGTAATTAGAGGGTGACATACCCATAGGGTAAGTCAACAGAAGGAAGAATGTTCAGTTGGGACAAAACCATCATGGGATAGGTGCAACTGCTCTTCTAGAGAATAAGAAGAGGAGAAGTTAGCAGTCCCTGAACATAAAATGTTTCACACGGTAGTACACTGAAAAGAAACACAGTGTATAGACTTCTAATGAATTAGAAGGAAAGTATAGAGTATAAGTCCCAGCTCCTATGGTTGCTGGGAATGCTGAGACTGGTTAGAGCTGGAGGAGTTCAGACTAGGCTGAGGTGTCTCCTGTTTAGGTACAGCCGAATGATGGGCAGGAGAGGAATGAAACTTTCTTTTCTTAGGGAAAGAAGGTTTGGTAGGACATTTCCTACCTCTCGAAGAAGGAGGTGGCTTAGAAAGGTCCTTAGTGGAAGGAGAGTCAGTGAAGCATTGAGCAACCTGACTTAAAGCCTCCTTATTGAAGAGACCCTCTCCTGTACAAGGAGAATGAGCCAGTATAGTTTGTGTCCATCTACTCAAGTCTGAAGCTTCAAGCCAGGCTCTGCGACGTGCTGCTATGGCAATAGCAGAGGATCTGCTAACAGACTCAAAAGAGTCTATAGAAGCACGAGACAGGAACCAAGATATATTCCGGCTGTGATTGATGAGTAAGGAATAATCAGTAGCCTTGGGCTCTGGTAAAAAAGGGGTCAAAAGAGACAATTTCTCTGTGACTTCCTGGAGTGTTAGACTCATGTGAAAAATATATGAGAGAACTCTGGAGGCCAACATAGAGTTTTGGAAGGCCTGACGACCAAAAGCATCGAGTGTTCTTGAAGAACGACCCGGTGGATAAGAAGAATGCTTCTTCTTGCTCTTAACTTTTCTCAGAGCCGCTTCCACTACAAGGGAACGATGAGAATGTTGAGGCTTCTGGAACCCTGGAGAGGGTGGCACCCAGTACCGAACCTCAATGTTTGTAGAAACTGAAGGAAGTCGTAAGGGTGATTTCCAGACCCTGAGAAGGAGATCCTGCAGAGCAGGATGTAAAGGAAATTGTATATTTTCCATCTGTGCCTGTGAGCCCTGAGTAGGACCACCACCAGGGATAGATATATTGAGAAAGGTTGCCATGTCCCGGAGAAAAGCCTGAAAAGACTGATCTCCTATGGGAACCATCCCTGGCCCGGCTAAAGAAAAAGCCAGAGCTCCAGAGGAGGCACAGGGGACTACACCAATGCCAGGTATCGGTTCTAAAGTAGGCATGGGTGCCAGAAGAGGCATCGATACTGATACAGGAGTAGCAGATGAAGCAGCCATCGGGAACTGCTGCAGTGGTAGCGAGATCATGAGAGAATTATGACTATGATCTTTGAAACTGCCGCTCTGGAATCGACCCGAGTCGGTTCCAGGGCACGTCGGTACGGAGTCATCGAGACTAGATATGGACTCAAGACTCGGCATCGAAGTAAGTGATACTATCGATGCGTGTCGCGAAGGCACCGACGCCAATGGCAGTATCGGCGATGCCGATACCCCTAAGGCAGACTGGGTCACATCGACCGATACCGACGGTACCGAGGATACCCGATGAGCACCTTTGTCAAAGGGAAAGGTGGTCCACCTCGATGCCGATACCAGGGTATCGGAACCGATCGACGCCGGTACCGGCCCGGAGCATGGCTGAGGTTGAAGGAAGTCAATGCGGTGCGAATCGATCGGGCCCGAAGGTACCGAAGATGCCCGATGACAATCCTTGGTGAAGAGTAGGCTACTCGACACCGGTGCCGATGCCAGAGGCTCGGTACCGCTCGAAGCGGATACCACCTCCGTGCATGGCTCAGGTATGTTCTGTGAGGGGTGAGCCCCAGGAACAACCTGAAACCCCTTTAACGCTTTGGAGCTCATAGACTCCCGCAGGGGTAATGCCAATGGATTCTTGAGGGTAAGGCCGGAGCAGTCACCATGCTGGGCATGGGACATACCACTCAAACATTGACTAGTCTTAACAGACTGTTTTTGGGTTACCTGATGCTGTGAAGTAGAGAAACCTGGTACCCTTACTGCCGAGGAAAAAACGGTATCGAGGGAAATTCTAAAATTTGAAGGTTTCTTCACAGAAATATCCCCCGACTTGCCAGGGGAAAAAGGGTCAGGACCCACACAGTTGAGATACCAAGCATTGGTATCTAAAAAGAAACAGGTGTTTCCACACCGAATGCACTTCTTAGGAAAAGAAGGCTCCATAATGAAGAGGGCCTGGTAGGCCCAACAAGTTAAGGCAAAAACTGAAGAAAAAGTTTCTCAGAATTAAGTCAAAAATCCACCGGCGATACCAGTGGGAGCGGGAAATACAGCCGCGACCACAAGAAAACAAAAACTAAAGTATTAAAGTAAGTAAATAAGTAAGTTTCTGCGGAGACAGGAGGACGTCCTGCCGGCTCCGCGGAAAAACTAAAACTGAAGAGAGGCTCTGGAGAGGGCGGGAACTCAGCGCGCAGGCACGAGGGAGGCTGCCAAAAGCTTTCTGATTGGAAGCTGGGCAGCATCCCCGTGCAGGCTCCGTCGGTACCGACGTACCCATATGTGAAGACTCATTCCTGCTTGTTCCTGGAGATGCAGAAATACTGAAGAGATAAATAAATAAATAAAGCAATCAATGAAATAAATGCAAAGTAGGACTCCAGTAAGCCCTAGGCTTACGGAACCCTCCAGCTGCTTAGAGGCTGAGATTACTGGAGTTGGTGGGTGGCCTCAGTGGTATTTATACCGCTCCACCTCCAAAAAGGTTGGGCTCAGCCTCCAAGCTGCTGGAAGGGTTACGCAACCCAGAAGTAAAGGGACTGGACTGGAGTGACGATAAGGAACAGGGCATTATAACTTGGAGATAACTATTTTACAGGGAACATGGGCTATGGAGGGTTAAGTGGCTTGCCCAAGACCACAAGGAGCACCTATGACAGAGATAGGTAGTCCATTAGCACAGTTTAGTCTCCTGTTGATCCATGTTTCTCCAGTCTCCTATATATCTAAATCCTTCTTCTTGGTACCAGGTTTGGAGCCATGTATTAAAGTTGTTTATGTGATGCAGCCTTTCTGCCCCCTTACCAAGTACAGGTAGAACTAAGAATGCTATAATGTTAACAATGGGCTTGAGTTTCTCTCCCAGAGTCTGGAAGTCCCTTTGAACTGCAGAGGCACTATTTCTAGCCAGGTCATTTGTACCCACGTAGATTACTTCATCAATTTTGGAGTGTTCACTTTCTGCACTAACTATACCAACAATTTGGTTTGCAATCCTGCTGGCTGAAGAGCCTGGGAGGCATTTGACCATCTTCTATCCTTTGAGCTGTGTTCCCAAATTGGTGCCTCTGATTATGGAATCTCCAAGTAGTAGTAGTTTTCTGTTTTGTGATTTTTTCTTCATATTTGGTCATTATCAGTAGATTGGGCATTGACTCTCTCATTTAAGGGCACTTCAGTTTCCACAGATTGGGCACCCTCATTATCCAAGGCAGAAAAGGCATTATGCAGGGATATCTTGGATCTTGTCTTCCTCTCTACACCCTTCAATAACACTAACTCTGCACTCTCCCTTCCATAACCGAGGTGCCCTGGTCCAACCATCACTTAATAACCTTCTATCTCCAAACGCAAACAGCCAACACTAACATACCAAACGCTACAACACATAACAAACGCTTTTTTACCCACTTTGTCTAGAAAGGCATCTTTATCAATGTATTACCCAAACTCACAACAAACTCAAACATCAATTTAGCCATAAACCAATGGAACAAAACCATCCAAGATGCAGCTGCCCCCACTCAAATCACACCTAAAAAAAACCTAAAAAGATCAGAAAAATGGTTTACACAAGAACTTGCCAAGCTAAAAAAACAACTGAGAAAACAAGAAAAAAAGATGAACAACAACAAAAACGAACAAAAACAAATCCCAATACTCAAGCCTACTCAACATTTATAGAGACGCGATCAACAAAGCAAAATGAGACTATCACACTAAAGTAATAAACAAGGCCATTAATTGACCTAGGGAATTATTTGCAATTGTAAAGTCACTAGCAAAAACCCAAAAACCAGAACCGGAACACCCCACAATAAGCATACAAACCTTAGCCACACATTTTGCTGAGAAACTAAAAAATAAGTCCTCCAACACTATCACGGCAACACATATAGACCCAAAAAGCCCCAATAAATGGGAAAGCTTTCAAGTGGTCGAGCAAAAGCACCTCCTTAAAGTCATAACAATGATTAACACCACAACATCTCCTCTTAACCCATGCCCAGTATCATGGATTAAAAATCCACCAAAAACCGAACTCGCCACAAGCATTCAAAACATAATTAATCAATTACTCGCACAAGGCATCATGCCGGATGCACTCAAACTCACATCCATCCGTCCCATCCTAAAAAATAATACATTAGATCCAAAAGACCCAAACTCATACAGGCCTATAGCCAGTATACCGTTCATTGCTAAGATAGTAGAAAAAAATCACCCACTCCAACTACAAGACTATATTGATCTCCATGCACCCCTAGACTCCCATCAATTCGGGTTCCACCCCTTCCATGGCGTTGAAACCTTGGTAACAACACTGATGGATAACCTCATTAGAGGAACAGACAACAACAAACAAGGTTTCATCCTCCTGTTCATAGATATGGTCGATGTTGTCAAATGCGGAGACTATAACACACTAATTGAAAGGCTAGCTAGCCTAGGAATAGGAGGCACGGTCCTTAAATGGTTTATGTCATATATATCACACCGTTTAATGTGTGTCCAACTAGGCCAAAACACCTCAAAAACATTCTCCCAAGGACAGGGAATTCCATAAGGCTCGGCCCTCTCGGCCCTCCTTTTTAATCTATACCTACAGCCTATCACGAACATATTTAAAAAATTCAAAATTAAACCATTACATTTATGCCGATGATATCATGCTCTCTATCCCCATAAACAGTAGCAACCCCTCTTACCACAATCTATCTGAATGCATTAAAGAGGCCGAATCCTGGCTGAAAACCAACTCTCACAGCATTAACCTAAAAAAAAACCCGGAAGCTATGTTTGTATCAAGAAAACATGATGCAATCCATCCAAAAACCTATAATCAACACCACCACTATCCCTGTTAAACAAGTAAAATATCTAGGGATAATACTAGATCATACACTGTATGCTCCCACACAAAGAAAACAGTATAAACTTATTTTTTTATTTATTTTTTTAACTAAAAAACATACAGCATCTAAGACCCCCTCCTCGACACCCATGATTTTAGGTCCGTAGTCAACTCACTAATTACCCCCCACTTCGACTATTGTAAGAGCCCAGAACGTCTCTGCCAGGGTGATAGCAAAAGCGCATCTAGCCGACCACATAACCCCCATTCTACATGAACTACACTGGCTCCCTATAAATAGTCAGATAAAATATAAAATACTCTTAACAACATTCACACTCCTCAATGACATCTCCCCCTCACACCTAACCACCCCTCCTACACTCCCCAAAAGAATCCAGATCACGCAGACAAAATGCAACCCACTCACTAGTTATACCCAAAACAATCTGTAGGACAAAGAAAACTACAAGCTCCAGAGCCTTTTCATTTGCTGCCCCGACCCTCTGGAATGAACTTCCCCTTACACTCCGCATGACAAAAGACCTCCAACTTTTCAGAAAAGGACTCAAAACACACCTTTTCACTGAACATTTTGAAAACCCAACTGAAATCCCTCACCTCCTACGAACTACCTCTCAACAATCACAAAACAAATCTAACCTCCCTAACCCACAACCTATTAACCCCACACTTCCTCACCCCTTACCTAAGCCCCCCTAAGCCTCGCTCCACCCTTTCCAAATAAAAAGCTAAGTTAAGGAGAGACTGACTCCTGTATATATGTAAATACAAAGTTAAGTTGACCCTCAAGTTGTTTGTACAATTGTTCCTTGTAAATAAATAGTAAATACCACTGTTCCATGTAAATGTTATTCAACTGTAAACCGCCCTTGATCTCTGGAAGGGGCAGCATAGAATGAATGAATGAATAAAATAGATATAAATATAAAATATATCTTGATATATATAGGGTGTGTCTGCATTACAGGTCGCAACCTACCAGAGCCCACTATGATCCATTTGTTCCTGAGCTGTTTGATTCTCTGTGGGAGTGGTGGTGGATTTTATTCAGTTTGTACCCTAAAAGAGATGTGTTTAATTGCAGCTAATTCTTCCTTTATTAGTCAATTCTTTATGCATAGCAGCTAACGGGGCATATAGGGCAAGCTCTTAGGTTCCAAATGATTCTTCTCAGAATTAAAGTACCAAAGTTATTGCACTGAATACATGACATGCTGATTAAGCGGTCCCAGGAAATGGGTGTAACACCTAATTAAAGGACAGATGTCAATGTATATGATGACTATATGGGCAATGCAATCCTGGGGTAGGTGGGTGAGGAGGTAGGATGGGGGTGGGGACAAGTGTCCCTGGCCAGTAGACCTTCTATGAACTGAGGGCACACTCATATCTGATTTCAAGGCTATGCAAGGAATGTAGGCAGTAAGACTATTCCTAAAAACCTATATCCAACAATTAGAAGTTATATTAAAAACAAATCAGCAATTGTAAAAAGTCTGAAAGCTTAGCTGTATGTAGTCGTTTGAAGCTGTGATGACCAGAGTTGATCAGATACTTAGTCAGGCTGTAGAGCTGATTCAATTAGCCCCACCCTGTGAAGCAGGCTTTTTAACAGACAATGGAAACAAATATTCAAACTGAAATCTTACTTTTATATATCAGCCTTCCTATGCAAAGGTCCCTGTAATTTTGAAATGTATACCTTTGCTGCAAAATTAAGTAGGAGTCTTAGGTAGAAGACCACGTCTCTGTACATCTAAAAAGCAAATGCGTACTTCTATTTCAAGTAACTATACATCGCAAGTGACCCTGGCCAGTAAACCTTATATGAACTGAGGGCACACTCAGATATCTGATTTAAAGGCTATGCAAGGAATGTAGGCAGTCAAAATATTCCTTAAAAAAAAACAAACAGAACACACACTTATAACAGTTAAAAGTTATAGTAAAAACAAAAAAAGAAAAACTGGCAATTGCAAAGTCTGAAAGCTTAGCTGCGTGTAGTCACTTGGAGCTGTGATGACCAGAGATTTCTCATAGGAGGAACTTGTTGAAATACCTTAGATCTAGAATAGGCCAGAACCCTCCTGTTTTCTTCGGGATAAGAAAGTAGAAGCCCCTGAACTCTTGGGTGGGAGGAACATTTTCTATGGCCCCCTGAAATAACCGGGTAGCCACCTCAGCTAACAGGAGATTGCCCTGCAAGGGATTTGCAGGATAATCTCTCATGGAGGTGGGGGGGTAAGCTTTGGAAATGAAACAGATAGCCCCTTTGGACAATGTGGAGAGTCCACTGTTCTGAAGTGACGAAATGCCACCTGTGGGCATAGGAACAAAATCTGCCTGATATGTGAAGGGGCTGTGGACCCTGCAGAGGCAGAGTAGCTATGCTCTCTAGGAAGGAGTCATAACCCAGGTGCAGACTGTGGCTGTGCCGCTGGTTGTGGCTTGGGAGTCTTAGCCTGGCAAAGACCCTTCTGTCTTTACTGTTGAGGTTGGTAAGCCACTGCAGGCGGCAAAGAAAGATAATATTCCTTAACATAAGAACATAAGATATGCCATACTGGGTCAGACCAAGGTCCATCAAGCCCAGTATCCTGTTTCCAACAGTGGCCAATCTAGGTCATACGTACCGAGCAGTTTCCCCAAAAGACAGGTTCTGCAATGCTTGTACTAGGTCAAGCATTGATATCCTGGGTCCCTTATAATAATGGTTTATGGACCTTTCCTCCAGGAACTTGTCCAAACCTTTTTTAAACCCAGCTAAACTAACAGCCTTTACTACATCCTCTGGTAACAAATTCCAGAGTTTGATTACACGTTGAGTGAAAAAATATTTTCTTTTATTAGTCTTAAATAGTTTACCCTGTAGCTTCATTGCATGTCCCCTAGTCTTTCTATATTCTGATGACGTAAACAGTTGATTAATTTATAGACTTCTATCATATCTCCCCTCAGCCGTCTCTTTTCCAGGTTAAAGAGCCCTAACCTTTTTAGCCTTTCTTCATAGGAGTATCCTTCCATCCCCTTTACCATTTTGGTGGCTCTTCTCTGAACCTTTTCTAATAACGCTATATCCTTTTTAAGATACGGTGACCAGAATTGCACACAATATTCAAGGTGCGGTCTCACCATGGAACGGTATAGAGGCATTAAAATATCTTTTGTTTTATTTTCCATTCCTTTCCTTATGATACCTAGCATTCTATTTGCTCTCTTGGCTGCCTCTGCACACTGGGCCGAGGGTTTTAACATGTTATCCACAATGACGCCTAAATCTTTTTCCTGGGTGGTGGTTCCTAATGTGGAACCTTGCATCGTGTAACCATAGTTTGGGTTATTCTTCCCTAGGTGCATAACTTTGCACTTGTCCACATTAAATTTCATCTGCCATTTTGATGCCCAGTCTCCCAATTTATCAAGATCCTCTTGCAATTTTCCACAATCCTCTTGGGTTTTAACAACTTTAAATAGTTGTGTCATCTGCAAATTTGATAACCTCACTCGTTATTCCACTTTCCAGGTCATTTATGAATATGTCAAAAAGCCGTGGACCCAGCACACATCCCTGGGGTACACCACTATTCACCTTTCTCCACTGGGAAAATTGGCCATTTAGCCCAACCCTCTGCTTTCTATCTTTGAACTAGTTCCTGATCCACAGTAGTACACTGCCTCCTATCCCATGACTCTTTAGGATAGAAAGCCTTCTTTCATATCTCTCTCTCTCTCATTATATAAAAGGTGTGTGTGTATGTGTATATCCACATTAAGCTACCCAGCCTTTTCTCTCCAACCTTTTCCAAAGAAGTTCTCTCCAGAGCAGAGAATATTGGCTAATTTAGCCTGAACCCACCATTCAAGGTCAGAAGCCTGGAGCCATGCCATTCTGCAGGCACCGATGCAGACTGCTGAAGCTCTACTGGAAGACTCAAAGGCATTGAAAGATGCCCTTGTATGGAACTTTGATGTACTCTGATTATGCCTAACTAAGGCCAGCAATGCATTGCATTTGTCATCAGGAAGGAAAGGAGTAAAATTCTCCAGATCCCTGGAGAAACCCTTGAGATACATGCCCAAGTAGAACATAAGAAGTAATCCTGGAAGTGAGCATACAAGCTTGAAAACAGCGACACCCAGAAGCATCAAGAATCCGGGAGTCATGGAAGAATTTGTCTTTGAACTGTTGATGCAGCACATCGCCGATTCCACTAACATGTATTGGTGTGGTAATTGAGGCTTTTGAAAGCCAGGACATAGTGGAACTCTGTACATGATATCGGGCAGTTTGCTGATAGGCGGAATCGTTAATGGGGCATCCCACATATGTAGCATTAAACCTTACAGGATTTGATGCACTGGTAAAGTTTCCGCTTCCTTGGGCACCAAGGGGTATTGGAGGAATTCCAATTTATTTATTTATTTAACTTTCTTATATACCGCACTTTTTAGCATTAGCGCGGTTTACATGGAACAAGGAACCATAAATAACAAATTTCAGTTTTTACATAGAACAGGGAAATACAACTTGGATAACTTAGGGAGCCATGCAAAACAACTATTTACATGTGTAACAGTAAGCTTTGAGGAATGGCTTATGAACAATCTACGGATAGGTATTAAGAGTAGGCACTATGTGCGGCTATGGTGGATTATGATTTATCTTGTAGTATTGTATAAATAAGTGGTGCTTGAGTGCCTTCCTGAATTGCATGAGATCGGTAATGGCTCGGATTTCTGGAGGCAGTGTATTCCAACACTTGGGGGCATAAAAACTGAAAGCTCTGTTGGATGTTGTTAATGTGCATTTTGTTGATGCACTTGGTATAATTAGGGTGTTTGCTGCTGTGGATCTTCTGGATCTGTTGGGCGGAGTGGGCTGAAGTAGATTGCCTAATGTTGCAGCAGTTATGCCGTGGATGGCTTTAAAGCTAAGTACTAGGGTCTTGAATAGTATTCTTCCGTGTGTTGGGAGCCAGTGGAGCTGCAATAAGATGGGTGTGATGTGGTCATACCTCGCTGCTCCAAATAGAACTCTAGCAGCGGCGTTCATGGCAAATTGTAAGGGTGTCAATGAAGACTGTGGTAGCCCTTGGAGAATGGCATTGGCGAAATCAAAATGGGGTAGGATAAGGGCCTGATATACAGTTCGGAAATCACTTGGGTCCAGTAAGGTTCGGAGGTGTTTGAGTGACCGGATCTTGAAATATACGGCTTTGACAATGTGGGAGATGTGTACTTTCATGTCCAAACGTTGATCCAATGTGATTCCTAAGTAACGAATTGTTGGTTTTGTTTGGAGTTTGGCTTCTCTTACTTTTATATGAGGTGGCGGGGTAAAATTTGGATTTTTTGTGATGAAGAGTACCTCCGTTTTCTTATGTTGAATACGGAGGTTTTGAGATAGGAACAATTCGGATACTGCGTCAAAACAATCAATAAGAGGTGAGAAGTCCATTTGCTTTGTGGAGAATGTCATCAGCGTATATCTGATATTGCACATTGAAGGATCTTATGATGTTACAGACGGGCTGTACGTAAATGTTAAACATGAGAGATGATAATGATGATCCTTGTGGGACGCCCTGGTTTTGGTGGAAGGGCTTTGATTTTGTTGATCTTGATCTTACTTGCTGACCTCTTCCCTCAAGGTATGATCTGCACCAATCAAGGGCGAGGCCGATAATGCCCTTTTCTTTTAGGCGTTCAATGAGCAGGCCGTGGTGAACAGAGTCGAATGCTGCAGCTATGTCGATGAAGATAAGTACACAGCCTTGGTGGATGTTGTCAATCAAGGTGATAATATCGTTGAGAAGGGAGATGAGAAGGGTTTCCACGCCATGGTATTCTCTGAAGCCGTGTTGATGGGGATCTAGTGGGGCTGCAGTATCGATGTGGTCTTGTATTTGTCGTTGTGCTTCCTTTTCAAATATCTTAGCTAGGAATGGTATGCTAGCTATGGGTCTGTATGATTCCACTTTGCTAGGGTCAAGTTTGGTTTTTTTTAGAAGAGGTCTAATTGAAGTTTGAGTGTTGAGGGGAAGGATCCTGTTGTAAACGATAGGTTTATCATTCTTGTGATTAATGGACTGATATCACTGCGTATATTCTTTATCCAATAGGCTGGACAAGGGTCAGTATGAGCAGTGGTGGTGTTGATGGCCGCAATTCTTCTGCCCTCGGTTCCGTTTCCAATGTTACAGTAATCTGGAGGCCCACTGCAATGCCCTGAATGAAGTCTTGAAAGGACATATCTTTAGGTGAGGATCGACATTGCTCATGAGGTGGAGAGGGCTTGGAAAGAATGTCTCGGGTAGCCCTGGAATCCTCCGAGGTATCATTGGAAGAGGACAAGTCCAATTCAGACAACAAAACAAAAAATAAAAGTATCGATGGTCTCGTGCCTATGTCGAGGCACGATGTCTATATCGGATCTGGGTGACAACCCTTTGAAGGCCTACTTTAAATTTTTAATCCACATTCTGCAGCCAGATTAATTTTTGCATATTCCAGGAAAATTGTACCCGTCTTATTCAATATGTTCTAATAGTGATTTTCCTTCTGCTATGGTCATGTATTATATACCATTTGATAGGAATATTTAGTCAGAATTTTGGATCCCGAGAGTTTCGGGCTCGGCCTGGAAAGGGTTAAGTATCGACTATGCCTATCTGTTCCAAAGGAGGCATCAGTGGGAGAAGAGCTGTCGATAAGAGCTCTTCGGGGGAAGCTGCTTTTTGGCTCCACCCCTCCAGCAGCGTGTCTCAGAGCATCTCTACCCAATCGGGGCACAGCTCTCCATTTAAAAGGAGAAGCCACAGGCACAGGATCCTCTCTTGCTCTGCTTAGCTCCAGGAGGAGCTGAGCCATCTACCCGAGTCGAAGCCTCATCGAAGGGAGCCTGCCCTGCTCCAGAAGATCGGCGGCAAGAAAAGAGCAAGCCAGCTACAAAAGACCTTGCTGCACACAAAAGAGCTCTTCGGGGGAAGCTGCTTTTTGGCTCCACCCCTCCAGCAGCGTGTCTCAGAGCATCTCTACCCAATCGGGGCACAGCTCTCCATTTAAAAGGAGAAGCCACAGGCACAGGATCCTCTCTTGCTCTGCTTAGCTCCAGGAGGAGCTGAGCCATCTACCCGAGTCGAAGCCTCATCGAAGGGAGCCTGCCCTGCTCCAGAAGATCGGCGGCAAGAAAAGAGCAAGCCAGCTACAAAAGACCTTGCTGCACACAAAAGAGCTCTTCGGGGGAAGCTGCTTTTTGGCTCCACCCCTCCAGCAGCGTGTCTCAGAGCATCTCTACCCAATCGGGGCACAGCTCTCCATTTAAAAGGAGAAGCCACAGGCGCACCCGCGCCTTGCGGGCCCGCGCCTGAGGGCCGCGCAAGAGGGCCCTTTGGCACGGCCCTTAGGCAAAGGCACCCCCAAGATCGTCACAGAAACATAACAGAAAAAAACGACGCTGAGACTACACCTCCCTCTTGGTACAGCTGAGCTCCCTCGGGGTCGAGCTCGCGTACAATCAAGGAACTGACAATCCACCAACTCACAGTGGAAACGCAGAATACCAACTCCGAAGACGCCGAACTGCCTAAAGAGCTGAAACTCTGGGGCACGTAAGTCACACTCATTTGAGTGATTTTTAAACTATCAACACTGCTTCATTACTTATATGAATTAACTGCACTCCTAACAATAATTGAATGTATAGTTCTGTTTAAATCATCTGATTGCAGCAGCACCACTCTCTACAGCTAGGATTATCCTCCTGCCTCTCATAAAAATACTAATTTAAAGGGTAGAAATTCATGTTTGGGACTAGAATCCAAGATCAGTGTTGGGCACTCTAGTGACTAGTTCCCTCTGGATACTGTTGTTAGCTTCCAGCGTTTACAGGCCATATTAGGTATTACCATGTTTGTCCAGATCGATACTGTAAACCCAGGGATATGCCAGTGTTGTTAACTACCATCGTTTATAGGCCATATTTGGTATTACCATGTTTGTCCAGATTGATACCTTAAACCCAGAGATATGCCAGTGCTGATGCTATGTTAGAGCAATGTCATCTTTAGCTAGATAAGAACATAGGGACTTGGGATGTACCATAGTGGGTCAGACCAAGAGTTCATCAACAGATCCAGCTGCACATACACGAAACAGGCTCCCTCCACGGGACAGGCTCCCACACCGCGACAAACCCAGCTCCACATCCACGGGACAGACCCCCGCAACAGGGCAACCACCACACATCCGGCTCCACCTCCACGGGACAGGCTCCCTCCACGGGACAGGCTCCCGCACCGCGACAGATCCAGCGTCACATCCACGGGACAGGCCCCCGCACCAAGACGACCGCCACAGATCCAGCTCCACATCCACGGGACAGGCTCCCTCCACGGGACAGGCTCCCGCACCGCGACAGACCCAGCTCCACATCCACGGGACAGGCCCCCGCACCAAGGCGACCAACACAGATCCAGCTCCACACACACGGGACAGGCTCCCTCCACGGGACAGGCTCCCGCACCAAGGCGTCCGCCACAGATCCAGCTCCACATCCACGGGACAGGCTCCCTCCACGGGACAGGCTCCCGCACCGCATCAGATCCAGCTCCACATCCAAGGGACAGGCTCCCTCCATGGGACAGGCTCCCGCACCGCAACAGATACAGCTTCACATCCAAGGGACAGGCTCCCTCCACGGGACAGGCTCCCGCACCGCAACAGATACAACTTCACATCCCCAGGACAAGCCCCTGCAACAAGTACAGCTCTCCTCAAAAAAGCAAACAACAGACGAAAACCTAAGGACACAGGCGTCGCCCTATCAGAACATCACAAGCTATCAACATGCACACCACATACTTCCTCCCACTATACCTACTAGTCACACAACTCCTCCCACCAACTACACACCCCCACTACCCCCAAACAAACACACCATGGTACCCTCCAACTGCACTGCCATATCTCGGTCCACAACACACACACAAAGAGACACTCGCAACCTCCCAAACAAAGAGACAAAACAGACACAAATCAAACCCCAACACCGGCCCTAAGGAAGCACACGTCGCAACAACCTCTTCCACAAAGAAAACATCAATTGAGCTCATAAACGCCAGATCCATCTGCAACAAGATACACACTCTGGTAGACCACATTGAAGAGCGACAGCCAGACATAATATGCATCACAGAGACATGGCTCAACCCTACAGACAGTGTACTACTCAACCAACTAGTACCGAACAACTACTCAGCATACAACTGCCCACGCATCCACAAGCGTGGAGGAGGAGTCCTAATAATAGCAAAAACAGAACTCAAGTTCAAGACACTGAATCTCACAGATACAAAGCAGTGTAACACAATTAGCATCAAGAACAAGAATATTGCAATCTGCCTAACCTACAGAGCACCCCGTGCTCCACCCGACGAACTAGCCTTCATACTCGAAGAAGCCTGTGCCATAACGTCAAACAACAAACCAGCACTACTAATCGGAGACTTCAACCTCAAGTCCGCCAATACAAAAGATGCAGAGGCCTTCCTTCAGGCAATGTCATCACTTCAATTCACACAGATAGTCAATGCACCAACACACAGACTAGGATCATCCCCAGACCTCATCTTCGCATCAAACTACCTAACTTCAAGAGACCTAATCTCTACACCCACCATCACCCCAGTACCATGGTCTGACCATTACTTAATCGAGACAAATCTGCAATCACAAGAAGACTGGACAAGCGAAAGAGCGAACTTCCCACACACACAAAGACGATTCAAGTCCTTTGACAAGGACGAATTCATCCAGGACACAATACAACACTTGAACATTGACTCAGAGGACCTGGAGGAACAAGTTTCCAACTGGAACAATGTCCTAGCTAACGCCGCCAAACCATCCGTTGACAGGACCAAGAAACAACACCACAACAAGAGACAGAACAAACCATGGTACTCAGCAAAAATACGACAAGAAAAGAGGGAGCTCAGGAAAATTGAACGGAGATGGAGAAAAAACAAAACTACTTCCGACCAACATCTTTACCTAACAAAGCAAAAACAATACAATGAACACATCAACCAATCAAAGAGAGAATTCCACACAAACCTGATAAATTCTTCCATCAACAAACCCAGAGAACTTTTCGAAATAGTAAAAACCCTGACAAAAGAGCAAGCAGCAGAAAGAGAAATACAAGTGGATCCACAGATATTCGCCGACCACATCAAAGACAAATTTCACTCCACAGAGCGCACAACACCCAGTAGAACCAACAGAACGAACGTCCACCCCAAAACCTGGGGCACATTCCACTCACCCTCAAAAGAGCAGATATCAGACATCATCTCCACAATCAACACAAGCACTGCTCCTACAGACCCTTGCCCAGTGTCATGGGTCAAAGCCACCAAAGCAAGCCTCATACCAAACATTCATAAAATGGTACACAACTCACTCACTCAAGGACTCATGCCACAGCAATTAAAGCTTGCCTCAGTAAGACCAATCACAAAGAAAACTTCTCTCGACAAAAAGGACCCAGCAGCATACCGACCAATCTCCAGCATACCCTTCCTCGCAAAAATAATCGAAAAAATGGTTCAACTACAACTTCAGGAACACATTGACGAACACGGAACTCTCGACGACAACCAACACGGATTTCGTCCCAACCATGGAGTCGAAACTCTCCTGATCTACCTCTTCGACAGCATCATAAGAATAATTGACGACATCAGGAATGGAATTATAATGATCTTCATCGACATCTCCTCAGCGTTCGACACAGTTGATCACAATATACTCCTGGAGAGACTGAAGAACACTGGTATACACGGTACCACTCTAAAATGGTTCCACTCGTACCTAACAGAAAGACAGCTACAGGTCAAGGTGGGACAGGACACCTCCCGGCCCATAAACGTCCAACAAGGAGTACCACAAGGATCCGCACTCTCAGCACTCCTTTTTAACATCTACATCCAACCAATATGCAACATTATGAAAGAGAACAACATCCAATACACAATATACGCAGACGATATAATGGTATACTCCCCGATATCAATCGAAAACCCGGACTTCTCTAAGATAGCAGACTGCCTTACCCAAATGGCGAAGTGGTGCCAAAACAACAATCTAGCTATAAACTACAACAAGACTGAAGCTTTAATCATCACTCGAAACCAAAGCTTCACACACCCACCAAACATAAAGATACAAAGCACCACGATACCGATAAGATCGGAGGTGAGATACCTTGGGGTTACTCTGGACAGTAAACTCAACCTCAAACCACACATAGACAAAACAATCCAAAAAGCATATTACAGGATGCGAATCAGGAGACTGAAACCACTCCTCGCTCCAGAACACTTCCGTACAGTCTGTCAAGCACTGATAACCCCAATACTGGACTTCTGCAATCCGATATACCTCGGACTACCAAAACAAGCTCTCAAACCACTACAGCTGGCACAAAACACTGCAGCTCGAATCATATCCGGAGCCGCAAGGCAGGAGCACATCACACCTACACTAAAGGACTTACACTGGCTCCCAATCATTGCTCGCATCAGATACAAGACTATCATAAACCTATTTAAGATAAAAGAACACACACATCAGCCAACAGCCTCCACCTGCTCATACAACCGGAAACCAGCGCACGTCCCAGAAGATGTCAAACACGCAACCGAGTCAGCACCCCAAATGAGTACAAGCACACACGCAAGGACACAACAGACAGAGCTCTCTCCATGGCTGCTCCAACAATATGGAACAATCTACCGGACGATCTAAGGGCAACTCCAGACCTCAAAGACTTCAGAAAACAACTGAAAACCATGCTGTTCATAGAGCACTATGGTCACATCACATAACCTAAGAGAATGGATAACAGCACTCCAATCCTCCCAAACAACTGAATATATATAAAATATGATTCTAGCACCACTGTAAATAGCCCACCCTGTATATAGCTCAAACAAATCAAGCACCCAACACATCCCTCACACATCTAAGTTTTATCCTCACTGCATGTACAACACACACACTTTACCTGATTGCTTGCTGTGATACCACCTTGATTATTAAGATAAGGCGGTTTAGAAATACTGTTAAATAAATAAATAAATAAATAAGAGCTCGAGGGCTGACATCAGCCCTAAAGGTATCAGTCTTGATTCGCAGGTCGATGACTGCACTGCCGAGGCTGTCGATCCAGTCTATCCAAGGCTAGGAGTGCTGCTAAGCTCCTCTCGATAGTCAGAATGTACTGGCCGAGGGAGGAGGCCGATGCCTGGGTGGAATCACATACAGGGCTTCAAGCCACCATCCCAGAGCATGGAATCAGTAGCTCTCTGAAGGTTGAGGCCTCAAGAGTGTCCTGGAGCCCCTGATGAGCTTTGGAGGACTGGCCCTCCTGCCGGGGCTGTATGGAAGGCCAATCCGCATAGGACACACCTATCGGTGAGTCATGATGACGGAACTTACCTCAAGGATCGGTATCTGGTTTTGATGCCAGATGACAGACTTAGATTTATGCTTGGACTGAGGAGACCTGAGAACCAAGAGAGGCAGACAACCTCGACAATACCAAAGCTACTGAAAGAGTCCAGGGCAAACAGAGATCCATACTGTCTGTCCCTGTTCTTTAGGGCTCGTTTTGTCAGCACAAAGGACAATCATTTGGTAAATGGTCTGGGCCTAAACATTTCAAAACACCAGTCATTTTTGTCGGTGACAGAAATGGTACCAGAGCACTTGATCCTTTTTTTTTTTTTTTTAAGCCACTGATATTTTCCCATCGTGATGGAAAAAAGTAGGCCAAGATTTAAGTTTTTGGTGGTTTTACCGCCAACTTAGAAGTTAAAATAAACTAAAAGAAAATTGAAAGAAGAAAATATCAGGGTCGGTATCGGAAGGAACAGGCGTCGACGGAAAGGCAGCACAGAATTTAAACCAAAAAAATTAAAAGTTTTTGACAATGACAGGAAGGGAACAGCCTGCTGGCTCCATGGAAAATGAAGAACTGAGGAGAGGACTTGAAGACGGGAAGGCAGATGTGCAGGCACAGTGGAGTGCTCCTAAAAGCTTTCCTACTAGATGCTGGAGAGCATATCTGCGTGGGCTCCGGTGGCGTCAATGATACCAATATGTGAAGACTGCATTCCTGCTTGTTCCTGGAGATTGCTTGAAATGACCTCACAGTTTACATAAAGCAATAGAGATATGCAAGGAGTTAAGATAAATAGGAGAACACATAAGCAGCATAGTGAGCTAGTAATATGATTTTAAATTTAATTCTTGCCCAAATGGGAAGCCAATGCTGTTTGTAAAGCAATGGAGTCTCGTGATCAGTCCTTTTGGCATCACATAATAGTTTAAACTGCTGTATTCTAGATCAGCTATAACCTCTTTTGTTGATATAGAGGGGCTCCTTCCAACAGATTGTTACAGTAGTCCAGATTATTTATTATCAAGGCATGAATAGCCATTTTTAGGGCTTTAGTATCGAGATATTGTTTGATCTAAGGCAACACATTTTTTTTAAATTATTTGAGATATATGGTTTAAAAAAAACATTTCATCAATCATCACCTCAATGATAATACAGGCCTTGACCAATTTTGTTTGGATTTAGGACCCAGGCCAAAATCTGAGGAGCTGTGGCTGTGACTGCCCTGCTGCCCCTCCCCCCGGTTGTCTCCATTCACCACCGATGTTCCTTATATTTGTAAACTCATATCTGGGGAGGTTGGAAGAGTTTAAAGAAAAATGATAAAGTGTGTCTTGTTATGGAAGCAGGGGCTGCATGAGGCATTTTTGGACAGAAATATATAGATAGCAACTGTGTGTATGTGTGTGCGTGCGGTACCAACTGTGGTTTGAGTGTCTGTGTATGGGATGCGGTGGTGGGTGCCTTTGTGTGGGTGAGATGCGTGATTGCAGTGAATGTTTTTGGCTGTGTATCTGTTGTGGAGGACTCCATGGCCTGTTCTTAACAGATAAGAGATTGCCTCAAAAAACATGTATGAAAGTAATCTTGGTGAGAGCTCTGCTTTTGAAAGATGAAAAAACTTTATGCAAGTGAGAAGATTTGTGAGGGAGGATTAGCAGTGATTATGCAGTTGTCTGGCTGGTTACCCATTCTAACAATTGTTTTTATTGCTTATGAGTTTCTCTAATAGATTCAATTGATTTTTTAAGTTTTTTTACAATCAGGTTTTTTTCACAATTGAAACTTTTGAAAATATAATAAAATAAGATTATAAATCATAATCTATAAAATCCAATAAACCTTTTCCATGGACATTTCTGGAAGACTATTTAGTAGTGCTCCATTGGCATATTTTGATTTACTGCATTTTTTGGCACCCAAAACAATTTACATTTATTACAATTTAAAAAAATGGTCTAAAAATTAGATCATATCACAGAGACCTAAATTACATCAAACCCAACATGTTGCAGCAAATGCTGCAATTAAGAGAATGTAAATGTAATAGTCAATACACTAAAAAAAGTAATTAAATATGGGTCTCAAAGTTAATGTGTAATCTAGGAGCCAGCAGCTGAGACCTCCTCTCCCATGTCTGAGAGAGAGAGAGGTTATAGATCACCATCTCTAGGTCTAAGTACACGCCAGAAGGAATCTCCCTTTGTAGATCTGCATCTATTAGAGATAACATCTGCAGCCCCACTGCAGAAGGGAGGGGAGAAGCAATCTGTCACTGTCGGAACACCAAAGAGTATTCTCCAACTTCCCCCATCTGAGAGGATAGCCTCAGAGATCCTCCTGGAGAAATCTTGCAAGTTCTGCTGTAATTCACCTAGTACCCATCAGAAGCCCCAGGCTGGCCTAGCCTAGCACTTGAGGGTCCAGAGAACAGCTGGCTCACGAGAGCTGACAAATTCTGCTCTCACTTAAGGACCCCAAAACCCACTAGATTAAATGTGGTACGAGTGCCTTCAGAAGGTAGAGGCCAAGTTACACCCCAACTCACTGCAAGTCTGCCAGCCTCTGGAAGGCGAACAGACTAAATGACTTAGATCCCATGGAGCCAAAGGGCTAATCCAGGCCACCTTGGTCAAGGAGAAAACAGGAGATGAGACCCCCAGATGCCCAATTTTGGAGACATTCTTCCTAAACGCCATGTGTTATCACACAGGGCCATGATGAAGTGGTAACATAGCAGAACAGAAGGCCCGCCTGGTGTAAAAGGGAAACGCCTGATACACTCGCTTGAAAGCCAGCTATGCAGTCTGCGGAGCCACCATAACATCCTATACAGGCCTAAAAGGTCTAGGAGAAAAAAATGAAAAAGCAGATCCAGCCCCTAGGGGGAACCACCACTCCATCCTCAGAAAGGGGCCTTGTTAAAATAGGCTGAGGTAGGACGAGTAATACCAATGAAGTAGAAAAATGTAGAAAAGGTTAGCTTTGGCTGTTTGCAGTTCAGATTATGCATTACAGTAAACGTTTCCACTTCACACAAAGTAGTGGGTACAGCAATAAGGCATGTTGATCAAAAACTCCAGGCTGTGATGAGCTGCATACACAAAAGTCCGAAGTATTCAAAGGAGTCCCGGCAAGTAGTGTTACTACATTTATAGCTCCTGAGGCCAACAAGGGAAGGCCCCACATGAATACCAGAACAAAAGTCAGCATGAGCAGGTGCATACAGGCCGTGCGTAGACTAGCCAGCTTCCGGTATGCAGCTAGCGCAGGGCTCTGTCATCTGCCGGTTCCCTGGTTCTCCGCAGTGTGAGGCGTAAGGGATCCTGAGAATGTTTGTGCGCTGTCCACTTATCATCCAAGTCAGGAGCAGCTTTAAGACGAATATGATGAATCTATGGGGTAACCTCTGCGACCTTGACTGCAGTTGGTGTGGCTAGGAGAACTGCGTAAGGACCTCTCCAGGTAGGGCACAGTGGTTCACGTTTCCATTCCTTAATCCACACACAATCTCCCAGCTGGTGGGGATGGAGCGGCTCTGACAAAGATAGGCAATCGCTCTTGTATCCACCTGTTCAAAGACTGAAAAACAGATCCCAATGCCAGTAGGTGTTGTCTTGTAAGTTCATTACCTATCTGCTCTAGGTCTCATTTAAGGCCCTGAACAATGGGTGGTGGTTGACCATACAGTACTTCATAAGGGAATATTCCCAAGGTCCGAGTTGGAGAGGACCGGACCCGGAGAAAGGCTATTGGCAAAGCCTGATCCCACTTAAAATGAGCTTCCTGACAGAGTTTAGACAACTGGAGCTTCAGAGTTCAGTTCATCCTTTCCACTTTTCCTGAACTCTGTGGGCGGTAAGCAGTGTGAAGTTTCCAGGTGATCTGGAGGGCCTTAGAAAGGTCCTGGAGGCACTTAGCAACAAATGCAAGGCCATTATCTGACCCTATAGTAAGGGGAAGGCCAAACCTAGGAATGATCTCTTTCAACAGGGCCCTTGTAACTTCTCGGGCTATCTCTGTTCTACAGGGGTAGGCCTCAAACCATCCTGAAAATGTACACACTATCACCAGCGGATATCGATAACCCCTTACTCGGGGTAACTCAGTGATGCCTGAAGCCAAGCAATATGACGTGCTCCTATGGATATAGCAGAGGTTCTGCTAATACATTCAAAGCAATCAAAGGTAGCACGGATCATGAATTTAGAGACATTCAGAGGAAAAAAAAGAGCAGACTACCTTATTCTGGTCAAGCATGTCCAGAGACACAAGGGCTAATGAGCTCTAAGTCTTTTGTGACTTCTTCCAGGAACTGATCCTGGCTGATAGCATGGAGGATTGAAAGCATCGATGCCTGTTCTGGATTCCCGGCCTGGAAGATTAGAAGAATGTGTTTTAGCACTCTTGATTCTTCGCATGGCCAATTCCACTACCATTGAATGGTGTGGTAAATGAGTTTTTTGAAAACCAGGACAACTTGGCACTCTGTACATAGTGTCAAGGCGCTGGGAATATGCAGATATTGTTAAAGGAGTTTCCCACATTCTCAACATCAGATCATGTAAGATCTTGTGAATGGGAAGCATAGCTGCCTCCATGGGAGCCATAGGGTATTTTAGAATTCTTAATTCTTCTGCCCTAGATTCCTTTTCTGGAATCACAGTGATTGCAAGACCCTTTGCTAAATCACATATGAAATCCTGGAAGGACATATCTTCTGGAGGAGACATCCTGCGTTGAGGAGAAGGAGTTGAATCCTCTAGTAGGTTTGCTCTGGTACTGGTAGAATCGTCAGAGTCATCGGAATCGGAAGAGTCAAGGGCACTCTGTACCGGGTGCTTCCGTAACGCATGGTATCAATACCGCTCAAAATCGGTACCGAAATGTCTCGGTTCCTGATCCCCGATACCCGAGATAGACTCGAGGCTCGGCATGGGGGGGGGGGGGGGGAAGCAGTCCTGTCGAAGCAGGTGCTGTCGGTACCGGTACCGATACCTGTTGAACCGTCTGTAGTGGTCTTAGTGGTACCGAAGCTGCTAAGAGGGACGCTAGACTGCATTCAATAGCGAGGATTCTTTTATCCATCGCTCCTGCCGATGCCTGGGTGTCAGTACCAGTGGAAGTGGCTATGACCCCAGAACATGGCACCAGTAGTTCTGCAGAGGTGGAAGCCTCTGGAACATCCTGGAGCCCCGTTAATGCTTTGGAGCCCGAAGACTCCCGCCGGGGCTGTTTTGCCGGTGAACTATCCTCGAGGGCAACACCAGTGGCATCTCGATACTTTGAAGGAGATTTACCCTTCGAGGACTGGCCAGTCTTAGAAGACTTTAGTTTAGTTACCTGAGATCCATGTGAGGAAGATGAAGCCCTGGAAGACGTTGATGCAAGTGACATCGTATCGACGGCAAAAAGGGTACCGAGTTTTGCAGCTCTATTCTGCAGGCCTCTTTTGGTCATCCTCGTGCAGGAGAGACACTCCGTTGGACATTGTTCAGGACCTAAACATTTTAGACACCAATCATAGGTGTCGGTGACGGAAATGGTACCGCCACACTTTTGAGCATTTTTTTAAACCACTAGCTGGTTTCTCCATGCCTGAAGAAAAGTGGGCCTAGTGCCCAAAATGGCACCTAGCACCAGAAACAGGGGAAAGACCCCTGAAGAAAATACAAGGTTGTTTTTTTTTTTTAAAGAACCACCACCACCAGCAGTACCAGTAGGCATCGAATGAAGGCAGACGTGACCACAAAAAAACAAAGAATAAAAGGAAATTTTCTGCGGTGACAAGGTACACGTCCTGTCGGCTCCGCAGAAAACGAAGAAATGAAGTGAGAGATGTACAGAGGCGGGAAGGCAGCACGCATGTGCTGTGGGATGCTTCCAAAATCATTCCTATTGGACGCTGGGGAGCATTCCCACGCGGGCTCCATCGGTACCAACGATACCCATATGTGAAGACTACATTTCTATTTGTTCCTGGAGATTACAATTATCATCATGAATATCCAAGCATGTGGGGTTGGAGTCAATATTTATAAATATTTGAGTCCTAGAGTATAGAATTGAACTTCATTTCTTTATTATACAGCTTGAGAATGGAAGCTGAATTCTCTTTTCTTGGAAGAAACCCCTAAGCCAGTGTTCCAAGTGAGAGGGCCAGCTCTCCTTACCAGTTCCCTATCTAGAGCTAATGGAACCCTCCCATTTGGGTGCCTTGGAGGTGGGAGTGGGAGACAGTTGGACCATTAGACGATAGAGAGGTAAAGGGGGCACTAAGAGGGGACAAGGCCAGAGCAGAGAGACTGACTGAATTATTTGCTTCAGTCTTTACTGAGGAAGATGTAGGGATGTTACCCATGACTGAAATGGTATTTAAAAGTTGATGCTGCAGAAGAACTGAAAGAAATATCGATACACCAGGAAGATGTATTACAACTATTTGATAAACTGAAGAGTAGCAAATCACCTGGAACGGATGGTATACATCCAAGGGTGTTGAATGAACTGAAAAACGAGATTGCAGACCTGATATTAGTAATCTGTGAACTAATCATTAAAATCATTAGTAATAATAGAAGACTGGAGGATGGCCAATGTAATACAAATTTTTAAAAAGGGTTCCAGGGGTGATCCGGGAAACTACAGCCCAATGTCAGTACCGGGAAAAATGATAGAAACCATTATAAAGAACAAAATTGCTGAACATGTAGATAGTCATGGCTTAATGGGAGACAGACAACGTGGCTTTAGCCAAGAAGGTCTTGTCTTACTAACTTATGTTTTTTTTTGAAGATGTGAATAAGCAGGTAGACAAAGGGGAGTACAGCTAAAAATATCCTTGGGCCAGCCCCATTTGTAACGTGAAATAAAAAGCAGTTACTGCAGACCTTTTAATCTAAAAAATGCATGAACTGAGTACCACCATGACAAGCTTGCAAATTATGATATATAAGGAGCAGGCTTTTCCAAATCCAGACCAATCTGGTGTCCAGATTGCTCACATCGAATATCCATGAGATATATCTGCATATAATGGAAGCAGTGCATGCAAATATGCCTCATGCATATTCACTGTGGCAATCTAGAAAAATTAATGCGTTTGCGACCATTAAAGACTAGCATTTGGAGACTCTGTTCTAGAGACTGTGTGATATACTGAGGAAAACTGGAATTTTAGACTGTGATGGACCATGAGTTAGCACATGCTTAAAGTTGCTGTAGCAGTCCTAGATGAGGCAGCAATATGGCTTCAAGAACTATGAGCAAGCAGCAGATGTAATTTGTTCACAGTATAATGTTCCTTCCGGTTTTCCTCAGCACTACTAGTATACCTCCGGCAGGAAGGGAAGAGCAAGGGACATGGTGGAAATAGTTGTAGCAGATGAGATGGGGAGGGCAAGGATAAGTCTTGTTTGGCACCAGTTTTCAAGATTTGTTCTACAAGCAAATACTAGAAAGTCTGCGGTTCTTGGATGGGTTTCTGAGTCATCTCAGCATTTGTATGTAAATCTGTGGTGGAGATCATTGTCAAAAATCAGTACGTCACAAACAAATCTACAATATTTACAGGCATAACCTGAGGCAATGCATATGCAAATAACTATCCAAGTTCATTTTTTGTATAATTATTGAACATATATAAACAGTCAGATAGATGTTAAATTACCAAGAGCCATCAGCTAGTAAAGAATATAATGAATGTCTTTTTTTTTTTTTAATAAATGAGTTTTCCTTAATTTAGGGTTAACTGGGTTGACAAAGAAAACACTCACTGTTTATACAATATGCCCTATTCTTTATTGTACATATTACATTAAACAGTGAAGGTTGGCACTAACATTCCGTCACAAGATCAAATATGAATAATAAAATTTTCCCACTGAGCTTGAACAAACACTAGAAACTACATTTTACTTGGCAGTGAAGCTGCCAGGGAGTGTAAAGTATTTAAACTTAAATCCATCTTGCCATATAACAGCTCTCACAGTTCTACACATTCTGAACCTATTATGAGGTGTCAGCACCGTGAAACCGGTGCCATTTTGACTGAGAATTGAGACTCTGGAGTAATATGCGGAAATATTTCTTTATAGAAAGCGTGGTAGATGCGTAAACTAGTCTCCCTGTGGAGGTGGTAGAGATGTGGACAGTATCAGAATTCAAAAAAGCATGGGACAAACACAGAAGCTCTCTAAAGGAAAAAAGGGGACTGTTGTAGTGGTTGATATGGAAGGGCAGACTAGATAGGCCATTTGGTCTTTCTGCGGTCATGTTTCATATGTTTCTTAAGCATGACTTCAAACGAATCCCTCCACATGGAGGAAATAAATTAAAATGTTTACAATCTGCTATGTGTTATAAATGGAAGTAACGATAGCGAAAAATATTTCGGGCCAAACTTTTAAAATATCTATATAAAAGCAAAAACAACTTGAAACTAATCCAACTGGGAACTTTTAGCAAATGTAAACTATCAAATAGAAGGGTCACCGCAATATACTGAGAAACACCAAAGATAAGACATGCTGCTGTGTTTTGGCACAGTTGTAATCACTTAATCTGATGTTGAGAACAATTTAGAAGTAACAGGTTTCCATAGTCTAAATATGACAAAACAGAACTTTGAACCACAAGTTGAAAGTGTTCTCTCAAAAAGTACTCTTATTCTGCGTAATTGATGTAACTTAAAAGAAAAGTTTTTAAACAACTGAGCTAACATAAGCTTCAAAATGATAAATCTGTATCAAAACACTACTGGTGTTTTCAAAACGGGATCAGTTTTCAGATGTAACTGTGCAATGCAAAAACTAATGACTCTAATAAAGTCTTGAGTTCTTTAATACAGAACCTTTTTTTTTTTTTTTGGATACGGTAACTTGTAATCAAGTGTAGAGTGGAGGAGTAGCCTAGTGGTTAGAACACTGGCTTGGTAACCAAGCAACCAGGGTTCAATTCCCACTAGCACTCCTTGTGGCCTTGGGCAAGTCACTTAACCCTCCACTGCCTCGGAAGAAAGGCCTGGCAATCTACTTCTGGTGACACTGCCAAGAAAACCCAGGAGCATCTGGGTCGCCAGGAGTCAGGACTGACTCGAAGGCACACATTGCATTTGCAACTTGTAATCAAATCAATTTTTGCCCAAGCTTCCAATTTCATTATAACTGTGCCAACTGTTAAAAAGAAATCCTTATAAAATGAGAAGTTATGCATCACTCCCATAATACCTACATTTTCCAATAAAAGCATTAAAACTTCATGATCCACAAGGTCAAACTGCAGAAAAACTGCCAAATAAATGATGCATTAGCAAAAGGTTATATCCAATATTAAACAAAATCAATGTCGTCACCTTTCAGAGCCTGAAATACTAGATAGTAATGAAATAACAATTTACAGCTCCACTCTTGAACTACAAGATTATAATTCTCAATCCAATAATGTGTTATCACTACGGCAACTAGGTCTCAGACTTATATCAAGCATATGTTCAAACTCATAGAGTTAGAGTTTAATGCTTATTATCGCATCAATGACCTATCCGCGTTGCCTGAAAAACATTAGAACTTATTTTCTTTTTTTCCCGTTTACAGCTCCACTCTTGCTTTACTTTTGAATCATCATGAATTTACCATCTGTTTTTAGATAAAGTTTATGGAGAAAGAAAATTATTGAAAAAAAGAAAAAAGGATAAACGGAAAAAAAGAAAATAAGAAAATAAGTTCTAATGTTTTTCAGGCAACGCAGATAAGTCTGAGACCTAGTTGCCGTAGTGATAACACATTATTGGATTGAGAATTATAATCTCGTAGTTCAAGAGTGGAGCTGTAAATTGTTATATCCAATATTAAACACACAATAATACAGTATGTCAGTACTGTAAGCTTTACTAAAACCAAATATATATTCCCTCAAAGTACCAAATTTATCCTAATACAAGATACACTGGCTTGCCACAATTGATTTTTGAACTTTAATCAACACTGAATCATCTGCAGTACCACTCTGTGCAGTGGGAACACCTTCTGTGGCTTCCTAATGACGTGGATCAATGGATCTTCCAAGGACTCCTCGTCTGCTGGCATGTCAGAAGCCATATTAAGTACCTTCAGCGATTCAGTGATCAACGCTGGGAGTTCCTCCTGGCGAAATACTCCTAACTATACGGGTTTGATCCTCCTCTGGGATCTCTCCCTCTTCAAGATCTTCATCTTCCCCTCCTTCCTTGTCAGAGGCCTCCTTCTGTAGCGTCAGTATAGGTGACGTAGGGCTCTCATCAGTCATCAGCCTGGCGCACTTAGGAGGGGCCCCTGTGACCTGGGTCCCCCCGTCATCGCCCATCTGGAAGACACGCTTGCCTGCGACTGTCCTGGTCCTCCTGCCCCCTGCTGGCGCATGCAATATGCCTTGTGCAGCAGGAGGACAAATTCAGGTGAGAAGTGTCCCCAGGTCCCATCTTCCCCCAAGGACGTGGAGGGGTGGGACCGGGAGGTTCCGGGGAAGTCCATGGCCGAAGGAGGAGGAGAGGAACGGTCCATGGCTGAAGGAGGAGGAGAGGAACGGTCCTCCCCCTCCTCCAGAGGGTCTCCTGATCCCTGAGATAATGCCAGTTGGATTTCTTTTTCCATGGAAGCAGCCTCTGCAGTGCAACCCCTGCAGAATCCTGCTTCCAAGCCCGTACCCTGCCGAGTGCCGCAGGCCGGACATCGTGGCTTGCCAGGCATGTTGTGATGTTCAGAAAATAAAATTAGTCAATTAATAACTAGCCCCCGATAGCAATTGGCAACTTAATTAACTAATTCACTCTAAAATTAAATTAATTTTAAATAAACTAAACAAAGCTTTAAAATAAACTAACAGAAGCTTTACAAATATTTGCTGTTTTACTCCAGCTCCTCTCCCCTTTGTCGCCCAGCCGCGTGGAAATCAGCAGTCCTCCGCTGATTTTAACATTTACTAGGCCGCAGCCAAGTGGTGCTCAGTCCGGCGAGCGGCAGGTCTAGGCTGCGGCCACGTGGTGCTCAGTACGGCGAGTGGCAGGCCTCACTCATGCCGGACCTCTTCTGCCGCTTCCGCCGACTCCGTGCGCGTTCCGATGGGCTCTCCTGCTGCCGCTTCCTTTGCGCAGCTCCCCGAGGCTCTGGGAGTCCGCCTCTAGCACTGAGCCACCCAGTGGGCTTCGGCGTGAGGCGGGGCAGGCTGATCCAGGTGGTCTGGAGCGTCAGCCGGCTCTGCGTGCTAGGGGAAGCTTTCCTTCTGTCTCCCTCGCGTGGCCGCAGGCACTACTTCTTCATGCTGGGAGATCGGGCTTCCGCCGCCCTCAGAACGGACAGCCACTGAGCTCAGAGGGGGGAGGGGAAGGAGAAAGAAGGGGGGGCGGGAATTTAAAATTTAAAGCTACGGATAAACAAAGGTTTAAGCAACGTTTTAAAAGTAAATTAAATTAAGCCAAATCAACCTAAAATAAGCTTTAGCTCTTGGGAGTCCCTCACACTAATTCCCTGCCTACAATCTCTCCTGTAAGCCCTCTGGCTTATTGGGACCCTCCAGCTGCTTGGAGGCCGAGTTTACTGGTGCCAGTGGGTGGTGCCAGTGGTACTTATACCCAACATCATCAAAGCGATGATAGGCTCAGCCTCCAAGCTGCTGGAAGGGTTGCACAACCCAGAAGAGAGGGACTACACTGGAGAGACGAAAAGGAAAAGTTGGTAACATCAGTCATACTACAGAAGAGTTCTCATCTTTTGGAAAAGGTCTAAAAATGATATCTCCCAAAATACTGGGATAGATTCCCCGAGTCAAGAGTTCAACGATAATCCCATAAAACCATTTTCAAAATTCTTGTGGTGCTTGAGAGAAAAAAAGAAGTTGGGTAGTAATCTGCATGAGAACATTTTTTGGCATGCTTATTTAAAAGATCATTAACAGTTCTATATGAGGGAACAATAAACTGAGACCAGACAAGGTCTACATAACAGAACTCTAAGGATTTGTCTTTAAAAGATTTCAGTAGATTATAATCCGCAAATGGTTGAGATGACAAAATTGAGTCTGGTCGTACATTAGTCTCTAATAAGGGATAAAATTAATTTAATTTCTACAAAGAACAAGATTGAGAAGAAACAGCAGCAATTTCATTTGCACAATATTTTTTTCGGGCATACCGGATTGGCGGTTTTATATCTTTTATAATTAATTCATCTGCCAATTTTGGTTTTCTCCACTTTCTTTCTAAAGATCTATATTTTTATTTCTAGATTAGCAAATCATGAGCAAACCCATGGGAGACGACGTTTAAGTACAAAACTCTTTTTGCAAACAATAGGGGCAACATCTGCCACAATAGCAATGGTACTTTCTACCCAACTGGCTAAAGAAGTCAACGCAGAGTCTCTTTGTAAAAACCCACTGCCCTATATCCTATCCCAATAATGATCTGGAGGTGGTCATAACTGTATATATATACTAATTCAAACTGAGAAGAGTTTTGAACCTTGATATATGGTGGATGAAGAGTAAATTCAATTAGATAATGGTCCAACCAGATCAAGGGAGATGAGTAAATATCCGAAATAGTGCCATGTGACAGAGAAATAAACACATTGGTCCAAATAATGACCTGACACATGAGTGGAATTCAAATGGGCTATTGTAAAGTCCAGGGAATGTAAAAAATTATTATATTCACAGACCTTTGTATCTTGTAAATCCTCCATATGAAGGTTAATGTCTCCAAATAAAATACAATTAGGATAAGATAATACCCAAGTAGTCAGAAATTCAAAGTAATAATCCTGCATATTTATCCAACTTCCTGAAGGACGATACACTAAACTAACTATATATTTCTCCTTTAGATCAGCGAAACTTATCTCACAAAACAGGGCTTCTAAATTTGGTGAGGTGATTGTATCCAGTAATCACAGATGGTAAACTTTTAAATAGGATTAATAGGCCCCCTCCCAATTTCCCCTCCCTAGGGCATTAATAAAATCATAACCTATGGGGTCACACTTCATGTAATATGGGTCTTCCTGGGAACGAAGCCAGGACACAGTAATGAAGACAAAGCTTGGACCCTTAGCTATCACTAAAATTGGAAATAAGTGAAGTCTCATTAAACACAGACCTAACATTAAAGGTTAAGCAGGGAATAGGTGGATTCATCCGCATTAAACTAGAGAGAAATCTTTCTTGTAACCTATCCTTGTTGTACCACATGGGTTTCCTTGGACTAGATATCAAAACTTCAATAGGTAATAAATATATTCATCTAAAATGGGTCATAAGAAGATTAAGTTCAAAAACAGAGTACTTTCAGAATCAAATAAAGTAATTGGAGAGGATTGTGAAGAAATTCTCTGCGTTACATAACTTAAGAAAAGAAATAAATAGTGCAATTATTAGTTTCCACATTTTGATCCCTCGGATAGAATTACTCCTTATCATATCTTAGAAACCATACATAAACATTAAAACGTGGCCTTTTCTAAAGCAACAACACTGTATAATATATACAATACTGCATTTACCAAGGGCGTTCCAAATGGGTGCTAAGTGGCATGCCTCTTGGCCGTGCCCCCTTAGCAGGGGCCCACCAGGCAGGACATGCCTGGGTCACTCCAAATACAAAGGCAGTCGATGACACCGCAAATGATGTCAGCAGTGAGGGCGGAGTCTCTTTCAGCTGTGGGAATTTCAAACTTGCTCTGATGATTCTCTTCTGTCACAACTAGCAACAGGCAAGTAGTAAGCATGTAAAACTATCAGCGGCAAAAACAGAGCCAGAGAACGAAAGTACAGGCAATCAGCTTTAGCCTCAGTCTGGGTCACTCCAAATATGAAAGCAGTCCCCATACCACCACGGATGACGAAGCCTGTTGAATGGGTTTAAATGGGACTTAAATAAAGCACAGACAGAACCAAAACCAAATCCCATTTTCGTTAGTGGGATGGGAACAGCTGGGAGATGTAGAAAAACAGTGGGCAAAACTGAAAGGGGCTATTTTAAAGGCAACCAACCGTTTTGTTAAAACGGTTTAAAAAAAGGTAAAAGGAAAAAGAGACCGCTATGGTTTTTAAAAGAAGTAGCTGAAAAGGTGAAGAAAAAGAGGGAGGCCTTCATGAAATACAAGAGATCACAGACAGGAAAACAGGCATCTATATTTAGTAAAACAGAGAAGTTAGCAAAGTAGTCAGGAAAGCAAAGATTCAAAAAGAGGAGGAAATAGCCAGTGCAATAAAATGGGGGGATAAGACATTTTTCAGATATGTTAGTGAGAAGAGGAAGGCCAAAAGTGGGATTGTCAAACTCAAGGGGAAGGGGAGGAATATGTAGAAGCCAATGAGGATAAAGCAGAATTGCTTAACAATTATTTCTGTGTTCAAAGATCAAGAACCAGGAGCAGGACTTCAGAAAATGCCCACAAACAGGAACAGAAGTGAACAGCATCTTGAACAATTTCAGAAGACTGTGTTCGTGAGAAGCTAGCTAAACTTAAAGTAGACAAAGTGATGGGACCAGATGGGATACACCCTAGAATACGGAGGGAACTTGGGGGCGTTCTAGCAGCTCCACTGACTGACCTTTTCAATGCCTCGGAGTTGGGAGTGGTGCCAAAGGACTGGAGAGAGGCACATGTGGTTCCTTTACATGTGGAAGTAAGGATGTGGTTGAGAACTACAGGCTGGTTAGTTTAACCTCGGTGGTGAGTAAATTATTGGAAGCGCTGCTGACAGAGAAGAGAAAATAGTGAGGTTTCTGGAGTACAACAGATTACCAGATTTGAGGCAGCATGGATTCACCAGAGGCAGATCTTGTCAGGAAGATCTGATTGATTTCTTTGACTGGGTGACCAGGAAGTTGGACCGAGGGAGAGCCCTAGATGTGGTGTATTTAGCTAAAAGAGTGAATAGTGAACTTTCTCAAAACCAACAGGTTGCAAGATCCGAGGCAACATGGTTTTACTGAAGGACGGTCTTGCCAAACAAATCTGATTGAGTTCTTTGACTGGGTGACCAAGGAACTAGATCAGGGACATGCGATGGATGTCATCTACCTGGATTTCAGCAAAGCCTTTGATACTGTTCCTCATAGGAGGCTTGTCAAACTCAGTAGCTTGGGGATGGGTCCCAAGATGGTAAACTTTATTAGAAATTGGTTGACTGACAGACAACAGAAGGAGATGGTACATGGAGCTCACTCTGATGAAAGGAAGGTGATTAGCGGGGTGTGCCAGGGTTCGGTACTGGGCCCGGCACTGTTCAATGTATTTGTCAGTGATATTGCTGAAGGACTGAAGGGAAGGGTCTGTCTTTTTGCAGATGGCACAAAAATTTTCAACAGAGTGGACTCCACCGAGGGAGTGGATAACATGATGAAAGATCTACAAAAGCTGGAAGAATGGTCTAATGCTTGGCAAATACAAGTTAATGCGAAAAAGTGCAGTGTCGTGCACTTGGGAAGCAGAAATCCAAGGGACATGTACGCAATAGGGGGCGAGAGGTTGGTGGGCATGTTTCAGGAGAAAGACCTTGGTGTGATTATCTCTGAGGATCTCAAGGTGGCAAAACAGTGCGACAAGGCGGTGGCAAAAGCCAGAAGGATGTTGGGCTGCATAAAAAGAGGGATTACCAGCAGAAAGGAAGAGGTACTTATGCCACCGTAGAGGTTGCTGGTGAGGCCTCACTTGGAACACAGTGTTCAGTTTTGGAGACCATATCTTGCAAAAGATGTAAAAAGACTGGAAACTGTTCAGAGGAAGGCGACCAAAATGATTTGGAGCCTGCGTAAGAAACTTTATGAGAAGAGACTTGAAGACCTAAATATGTACACTTTGGAGCAGAGGAGGGACAGGGGAGATATGATTCAGACCTTTAAATACTTAAAGAGGAACGATGAACAAACAAACCTCTTCCAAAAACGGGGAAGCTGCAAAACTAGAGGGCATAACATGAAGCTGCAAGGTGGTAAATTGAAAGGCAATGTCAGGAAAGCATAGTTACTCACCTGTAACAGGTGATCTCTGGGAACAGCAGGAATTTAGTCTTCACATATGGGTATCGTCGGTACCGATGGAGCCTGCGCGGGAACGCACTCCAGCGTCCAATTAGGAAGCTTTTGGGAGCATCGCACAGCGCCTGCGTGCTGCCTTCCCGCCTTTCCCAACTGCCTCTCTCCAGTTGAGTTTAAAGCTGAGACAAAGAGAGAGAGAGAAAGGGAAGAGAAAGAGATAGAGAGATACAACTCCTAGGGGAAGTGGGTGGGTTGTGAAGACTAAATTCCTGCTGTTCCCGGGGATCACCTTTTACAGGTGAATAACTATGCTATCTCCAGGAACAAGCAGGAATGTAGTCTTCACATATGGGGTCTCCCTAGCTTTAGATGCCAGGGAGAGACCCCAGAAGTTGTGTGTCCCTGTGAAAGGGCTCCACTTCACCCATGGATCTCTGGCATCCTACCACGGATGGTGGGTAGGAGTTGATTAGGTATGGAACAGGTGTTTGAGAACAGCCTGACCAAACAAGGCATCCCGGCGGGAGTCCTTGTCCAAGCAGTAATGGGCTGTGAAGGTATGAACAGAGGCCCAAGCGGCTGCTCGACAGATGTCAATAGACACAGTGTTCAGATGAGCCATTGAGGCTGCCATGGCTCTCACATTGTGAGCTGTGACATGGCCCTCCAGAGAAAGGTTCTTACTCTGATAGGCGAAAGAAATACACTGAGCAATCCAGTTAGATAGTGTTCTCTTGGAGACAAAGTCCCAAATGAGAAGGATCAAAAGCAACAAAGAGTTGAGGGGACTTTCTATGTTGCTGTGTTCTTTGTAAGTAAAAAGCTAAAGCTCTTTTACAGTCCAAGGTATGAAGATTCCTCTCTGCTTTTGGTGCATGAGGTCCTGGAAAAAAGACAGTAGGTAGACCTCTTGGTTAAGATGAAAAGGTGAGACCACCTTAGGCATAAAGTGTGGATGAGTCCTAAGGACTACCTTGTCATGATGGAACCTTGTATAAGGTGGATTAGCTACTAGTGCTTGCAATTCACTAATGTGGCGTGCTGATGTGATTGCAATGAGAAAGATAACCTTTCAAGAAAGGAATTTCAAGGAGGTGGTAACTAACGGTTCGAAAGGTGGCTTCATGAGCTGCCCAAGAACCAGGTTCAAGTCCCATGCCACCGGAGGTGGTCTAATGGGAGGCTTAGTTAGAAGGAGGCCTCTCATAAATCTTGCTATAAGAGGATGAGAGGAAATAGGTTGTCCATTTAGAGGTTTAAGAGAAGCTGCAATAGCACTCAAATGGACTCTTACTGAATTTGTCTTAAGGCCTGCATTAGACAAATGGAGGAGATACTCCAGCAAAGATTCCAGAGGTATCGCAAGGGGGTTAAGACCCTTTTCCGAACACCAAATAGTAAACCTTTTCCACTTGAAAGCATAAGAACGTCTAGTGGAAGGTTTTCTGGAAGCATAAAGAACATCTTTCACTTGCTGAGAAAGATGAAGATCTTGGAGATCTAGGCCTTCAGCAACCAAGCCCTGAGATGCAGAGACTGGGGATTGGGATGCCATAACATTCCGTTCTCCTGAGATAGAAGATCTGGAGCAGACCCTAACTCCAGGGAGGGAGCTTGAGAGAGATGTAGAAGCAGAGGGTACCACACTTGCCGTGGCCAATGTGGTGCTATGAGGATCATGCGACCTCTGTCTCTCTGAAGCTTGAAGAGGGTTTTGGGAATTAGGGGAATGGGTGGAAAGGCATACAGGAAGTCTTGACCCCAGTAAAGGAGGAAAGTATCCCTGGCCTGAGCCCCCTGAGCCGGAATTCTGGAACAGAACCGGGGATGTTTGGCATTCCACGGACTTGCAAAGAGGTCTATGTCAGGGGTTCCCCAAAGTTGAAATATTCTGGTCACCTGGTCTGCATGCAGAGACCACACGTGTGGAAGGACAACTCGACTGAGTCTGTCCGCCCAAGAGTTTTGAATGCCTGGAAGATATACTGCCAGCAAATGAATCTGATGCTCTCTGGCGAGGGCCCACAGTCGCAAAGCTTCATTGCAAAGCGACAGAGAGCCTGTTCCCCCCTGCTTATTCACATAAAACATGGCTACCTGATTGCCCGTATGAATGAGGACTGCCTTGTAGCTGAGCAGGGAGTGGAACACTCGCAGAGCCAGGAAAATTGCTCTGAGTTCCAAGAGATTGATATGCAGATAACTCTCTTGCGGAGACCAGGTGCCCTGGGTGGAGAGGTCCCTGATGCCTGGGTCCATTGGGTGGATAAAGGCCACTGAACTGCCCTCATGTGGAGGCGAGCATATGGAACCACATGCACGGTGGATGCCATGTGGCCCAGCAATTGCAACATTTCTCGAGCAGTTAGATGAGGCTTTAGCACTGTTTGAGAAGCTAACTGCACCAAGCGAAGGCAACGGGTCTAGGGAAGATAGGCCCTTGCCCTTGTGGTATCCAGAAGAGCTCCTATGAACTCTAAAGATTGAGTGGGAGTCAGACTGGATTTTGGGATGTTTATTACCAGCCCTAAATACTGAAGGATACGCATTGTGCAGGATAGAAGTCTTGGCCTCTGACTGTGCTGGAGCTCAAATGAGGCAGTCGTCCAAGTAAGGGAAGACGAATATTCCCAGAGTGCGGAGAAATGCTGCTACCACAGCCATGCATTTTGTCAACACCCTTGGTGCAGAGGCCAGACCAAAAGGAAGCATCCTGTATTGGTAGTGCTTTCCTTGAAAAAGGAATCGAAGGAACCTTCTGTGGGTTGGATGGATGAGGACATGGGTGTACGCATCCTTGAGATCTAGAGAACAAAGCCAATCCTGACTCTGAAGGTATGGAAGCAGAGCTCCGAGAGAAATCTTGAATTTCTCCTTGACAAGGAATTTGTTCAATTCTCTGAGATCTAAGATAGGTCTGTATCCCCCTGTTTTCTTTGGGATAAGAAAATAAGGGGAATAGAACCCTGTGCCCTGTTGATGAAGAAGCACTTCTTCTATTGCCCCTTGGGTAAGAAGGATGGCAACCTCCTGAACTAACAGGTTGATGAGAGAGGTCGGAGGATTGAACTGCTTCACTATTGTGTGAGGGGGCATGCTTGAAAAATGAAGTCTGTACCCCTCCTTTATGATGGAGAGTGTCCAATGCTCTGCTGTTATTTGCCCCATCTGGGGGCAAAATGACATAACCTTCCTGGAATGGTGGACGGTTCTGGTCCTTCCAGAACCAGAAAGGCTAAGTTCTCTAGCTGAAAGTCAAAGGCCCTGAGGAGGCTGAGGCTGCTGGGCCGGTGGAGGCCTAGCAGCCTTGGCTTTCTTCTGTTTGGGTGGTTGCTGACATTTGGTTGAAAACTGACCTGCAGAAGATGCCTGCTGACCATAAGCAGGATAAAATCTTTTCTTTTTAGAAAAAGATGTTTTCTTGAACAACTTCTTTCTAACAGGATCAGCAGTGGACTTGGATGCTGAAAATTCCACCTTGAATAGACTATCCATTTCATTGGCTTTTTCCTGCCAATCTTTACCAAACAGGTTCTCACCATACAAGGAATATTTCCCAATTTATCTTGTACTCAGAGCTCTAAATCAGATGCCTGGAGCCAAGCAATTCTACGTGCACCTATGGCAATAGCCGAGGTTCTGCTTATACACTCAAAGCAGTCAAAGGCTGCACGGTTGGAGAATTTAGAGACATCTTGGGCATGTTTGACCCAATTGAGAAAGTCCTGTCTTTTATCCTCAGAAATGAAAGGACTTAAAGTCTGTAAATTATCTGTGACCTCCTTTAGGAACATTCCCATGTAGAGACTATAGGAACTGATTCTTGCAGCAAGCATGGAAGCTTGAAAGACTCTTCATCCAAAAGCATCCAGGGTTCTGCATTCACGTCCTGGAGGATTAGAGGCATGTCTTTTTGCACTTCTAATCCTTCTCATAGCTGACTCCACCACAATAGAGTGGTGAAGAAGTTGAGTCTTATGGAACCCAGGACAAGGAGGGACACGATACATAGTATCTAACCTACGAGAATGAGGAGAGGTGGTAGGAGGTGTTTCCCACATCCTCAACATGAGATCATATAGAATCTCATGAATGGGTAAGGTAGCTGCCTCCTTAGGAGTTTTGGGATACTGTAAAATTTCCAACTCCTTGGCCCTTGGCTCTGTTTCAAGGGCCACAGTAATGGACAGGCCCCGAGCCACCTCTCTGATGAAGTCTTGGAAAGACATGTCCTCTGGAGGAGACATCCTGCATTCAGAGGAGGAGGAGGACTCCTCTGGAAGAAGCATCGCTGCATCGACAGAACTTTCAGAATCCTCAGATTCTTCTGAGGACTCTAAGTATCGTCTGTCAGGATGCTCCTGCAGAGCCCAATACCCGTACCGACCAAGGTCGGTACCAGGAATAACCGGTACTGGAGAATTGGTACCGGAGGGCATCGGAGGACAGAGTACCGGCATAGCAGACACCGATGTCGATGCTATCGGTACTGGTGCCGATACCGATGCCGGTGCCAGTGCCAGTGCCAGTGGAGTTGTCTGTCGCAATACCAAGGGCGTCAATGCCGCAAGGAAAGCCGCCAGACTGCGTTCCACGGTCAGAATTCTCTGGTCCATGGACGCCGCCAATGCCTGGCACCAGGAGATCTGTCGAGGCCGAGCCATCTAGAACATCCTGGAACCCCAATAATGCTATAGAAGCCGAAGCCTCCCGCCGGGGTAATTTTGCCGGTGCAGAATCCTCGAGGGCAACGCCAGAGGCATCTCGATGCTTAGAAGGAGATCTACCCTTCAAGGACCGGCTGGATTTATGTTTAGTTATCTGAGATCCACGGGAGGAAGAAGCAGCCCTGGAATATGTCGATGTTACCGAAGCCGCATCAGAGAGAAACAGGGTACTGAGCTTGGCAGCTCGGTTCTGCCGACCTCTTTTAGACATCATGGCACAGGACACACAATCCGTGATGGAGTGGTCAGGACCTAAACATTTTAAACACCATTCATGGGTGTCGGTGACGGAAATGGTACCACCACACTTGGTGCACTTTTTAGAACCTGAGGCAGGTTTTTCCATGTTGAGGAAAGTTTTTGGGCCTTTTTTTTAGAAATAGGAAAAGAAAGACCGGCGGTACTGGTAGAGTGTCGAAGAAGGCAGACGCGACCACAAAAAGAAATAAAGAAAAAGAAAATCCTTCTGCGGTGACAGGAAAACAACCTGCTGGCTCTGCGGAAAAAGAAGAACTGGAGAGAGGCGGTTGGGAAAGGCGGGAAGGCAGCGCGCAGGCGCTGTGGGATGCTCCCAAAAGCGTTGTAATTGGACGCTGGGTAGCGTTCCCGCGCAGGCTCCGTTGGTACCGACGATACCCATATGTGATGACTACATTCCTGCTTGTTCCTGGAGATATGCTGCTACCACAGCCATGCATTTCGTGAACACTCTTGGTGCCGAGGCCAGGCCAAAAGGAAGCACCCTGTATTGGTAGTGCTTTCCTTGAAAAAGGAACCAAAGGAACTTTCTGTGAGTTGGATGGATGAGAACATGACTACGCATCCTTGAGATCTAGAGAACAAAACCAATCCTGACTCTGAAGGTATGGCAGCAGAGTACCCAGAGAAATCATCTTGAATTTCTCTTTGAACAGGAATTTGTTCAATTATCTGAGGTCTAAGATAGGTCTGTATCCCCCTGTTTTCTTTGGGATAAGGAAATAGGGGGAGTAAAACCCTGTTCCCTGTTGATGAATGGGTACTTCTTCTATTGCCCCTTGGGCAAGAAGCATAGTGACCTCTTGATCTAACAGGTTGATAAGAGAGGTCTGAGAATTTAACTGTCTTACCACTGTGTGAGGGGGCATTCACAGAAAGTGAAGCTTGTACCCCTCTTTTATAATGGAGAGTGTCCAATGCTCTGCTGTTATCTGCCCCCATCTGGGGGCAAAGTGACATAACCTTTCTGGAATGGTGGAAGACTCTGGACCATTGAGGGCCAGGAAGGCTAAGTTCTCTAGATGAAAGTCAAAGGCCTTGTGGAGGCTGAGACTGCTGAGACGGTTGAGGATTGGCAGTCTTTGCTTTCCATTGTTTAGGTGGTTGCTGACCCTTTCGGACAAGCTGACCTGCAGAACGTCCCTGCTGGGAATAAGAGGGATAAAACCTCTTCTTTTTCGAGAAGAAAAATCTTTCAAGAAGCCTTTCTGGCAGGATCAGCTGTGCCTTTGGATAACCTATCCAAAGTAGAGTTGTCAGCATCCATCTCATTGGCTTTTTCTTGCCGAATAGGTTCTCACCTGTACAAGGGATATTTCCCAGTTTGTCCTGCACCCAGAGCTCCAAATCGGATGCCTGGAGCCAGGCAATTCTTCGTGCACCTATGGCAATGGCAGAGGTCCTGCTTATGCACTCAAAACAGTCAAAAGCTGCACGATTGACAAACTTAGAAACATCCTGGGCATGCTTAACCAGTGTGAGATAATCCTGCCTTTTGTCCTCAGGAAGAAGAGGGCTCAAAACCTCTAAATCTCCTGTGACCTCTTTAAGGAACATTCCCATATATAAAATATAGGAACTGATCCTGGCAGAAAGCATGGAAGCCTGGAAAGTACGACGTCCAAAGGCATCCAAGGTTCTACACTCACGTCTTGGAGGATTAGAGGCATTCCTCTTTGCACTCCTGATCCTTCTCATAGCTGACTCCACAACAATGGAGTGGTGGGGAAGCTGAGTTTTTTGGAAGCCAGGACAAGGAGGGACTCGATACATAGTATCCAGTCTGCGAGAGTGAGGAGAGGTGGTAAGAGGTGTCTCCCACATTCTCAACATGAGATCATGTAAAATCTCATGGATAGGCAAGGTATCCGCCTCCTTAGGAGCCTTGGGATATTGTAAAATCTCCAACTACTTAGCTCTGGGCTCTGTTTCAGGAGTCACAGTAATGAACAACCCACGAGCCACCTCCCTGATGAAATCCTGAAAGGAGATATCTTCAGGAGGTGACATACTACGTTTAGGAGAAGAAGGCTCCTCCGGGAGAAGTATGCCGGCATCGGCAGAGCTGTCAGAATCCTCGGAATCCTCCGAGGACTCGAAGTATCGTCTGTCCGGATGCTCTTGAAGAGCCCGATACCCGTACTGATCGAAGTCGGTACTGAGGAGCAACGGTACCGGTGGGCATCGCATGACTGGGTGTGGGTAAAGCCAATGCCGATGTCGATGCCAACGCTATCGGTACCGGTACCGACACTGGTATCGGCGTCAGCACCGGTACCGGTTGAACTGTCTGATGCGGTTCCAAGGGGATCGATGCTACAAGTAGAGCCACCAGACTGCGTTCAATAGCCAGGAATCTCTGGCCTATCAATGCTGCAGATGCCTGGGTATCGGTACCGGAGGCAGTCGGTACCCCAGAGCATGGCACCAGTAGTTCTGCCGAGGTCGAGGCCTCGAGAACATCCTGGAGCCCCGATAATGCTTTGGAAGCCGAAGCCTCCCGCTGGTGTAATTTTGCTGGTATGGAACCCTCAAGGGCAACGCCAGAGGCATCTCGATGCTTAGAAGGAGATCTACCCTTTGAGGACCGGCTAGACTTATGTTTGGTTACCTGAGATCCATGGGAGGAAGACGAAGCCCTGGAGAACGTCGATGCCACAGAAGCTGCATCGGAAGGAAAAAGGGCACTGAGCTTAGCAGCTCGGTTCTGTCGACCCCTTTTGGACATCATGGCACAAGCCATATACTCGGTAATGGAGTGGTCAGGACCTAAACATTTAAGACACCACTCATGGGTGTCGGTGACAGAGATGGTACCGCCACACTTGGTGCACTTTTTAAAACCCGAGGTGGGTTTTTCCATAATGGAAAATTTTTGGGCCTAAGGCCCGAAATGGCGCATGCGCCTGAAAAGAAAAGTTTGGAAAAAATAAGAATATTATTTTTTTTTAAAACAAAAGAAAAAAAGAAAAAAGAGAACCAGCGGTACCGGTATAGCGTTGAAGGCAGACGCGACCACAAAAAAATAAAGATTAAGGAAACAATTTTCTACAGTGACAGGAACGAGGACCTGCTGACTCCGCGGAAAAAGAAGAACTGGAGAGAGGCAGTTGGGAAAGGCAGGAAGGCAGCACGCAGGCGCTGTGGGATGCTCCCAAAAGCTTCCTAATTGGATGCTGGGGAGCGTTCCCGCGCAGGCTCCGTTGGTACCGACGATACCCATATGTGAAGACTACATTCCTGCTTGTTCCTGGAGATATATTTTTTCACTGAAAGGGTGGTGGATGCTTGGAATGCTCTCCCAATGGAAGTGGTGGGGCAAACACGGTGACGGAATTTGAAAACATCATGGGACAAGCACAGCGGATCCCTTTACAGCGACAGGATAAAAACAAAATAAACTGAACCATCTAACTTCTCAACGAATAGGGGTGTCCTACATGGAGTGGTGGGTCCACCCCTAAACAAAGACATGGGGAGGGGTGGCCTGCACAGAGCAACAGTTGCACCTACTCTTGCCGTATTGCTGGGCAGACTGGATGGACCATGCTGGTCTTTATCTGCCGTCATTTACTATGTTACTAAGTAAACCCTTTGACACCGTTCCGCACAGGTGACTTATAAACTGAGCACCTTAGGGATGAACCCTAAAATTACAGCTTGGGTTAGAAATTGGTTGAGTGGGAGGCGACAAACAGTACAGGTAAATGGAGTTCATTCTGAGGAGAAGGAAGTTACCAGTGGTGTGCCCAGGGATCTATCCTTGGTCAGATTTATTTTTAACATCTTTGTTAGTGATATTGTGGAAGGGCTGTCGGGTAAGGTTTGCCTCTCTGCGGATGATACCAAAATCTGCAATAGACACCCAGGAAGGTGTAGATAACATGAGGAAGGATCTAACTAAGCTTGAAGAATGGTCTAGAATTTAGCAGCTGAAATTTAATGTTAAAATATACAAGGTCATTAATTTGGGCTGCAGCAATCCAAGGGAGCAATATGGTATATGGGTGAAGTACTTCTGTCCACAAAGAAAGAGCGGGACCTAGGTGTGATTGTGTCTGATGACCTTAAAGTAGCTAAACAGGTAGAAAATGCAACGGCAAAAGCTAGAAGGATGTTTGGGTGCATAGGGAGAGGAATGGCCAGCAGAAAAAAGGAGGTGATAGTGCCTCTGTATAAGTCTTCGGCTTTACCCCATTTGGAGTATTGTGTGAAATTCTGGAGTCCGCACCTTCAAAATGATATAAATAGGTTGGAGTCAGTACAGAGGGTGGCTACTAAAATGGTTAGTGGTCTTCATTATAAAGCATATGAGGACAGACTTAAGGATCTTAATATGCATACTTTAGAGGAAAGGCAGGACAGAGGTAATATAACAGACGTTTAAATATCTTTGTGGCATAAATGCACAGGAGGAAAGACTCTTTCGACTGAAAGCAAGCTCTGCTACGAGGAGACATAGAATGAGGGTGAAAGGGGATAGACTCAGGAGTAATATGCGGAAAGTTTCTGTTTCTGTAAAAATAAATAAATAAAATGAGTGTTAATCCATGGACAAGTCTCCCAGTAGAGGTGGTAGAGATGAGGACAGTGTCTGAATTCAAAAAGGCATGGGACAAACACAGAGGATCTCTAAAGGAAAAAAAGGGGACTGTTGAAATGGATGATATGGAAGGGCAGGCTAGATAGAAACTTGACGGCAGAAAGAGACCACATGGCCTGTTTCTTAACTCGCTGTTTCAATGGAGATCTAACATGCTGCCCCCCCGAGCAAAAATGGGTCACATTCGGGTGAGCGGCTAATAAATTCCTCTGAACCTGGCCTCAAAAAAAACCAGACTAAGGTCACCACCTGTACCGGCAGCAAAATCAAAGCACGATCTTTATCCTACCCTGCTTGCAAGAAGGCCAAGATGTCTGGAAGGGAGATAGAGGACGGAGACCTTTCTCATCACGCCAAATACATGCCATACACATACATAGGCCAAAGAGGTTGACAGTTCTTGCTATGACCGGAGCAGAATATTGCCTTTTTTTCAACCTAGCTCTCTCAAGAGCCAGGCTGTAAGCGAAAACAGACTCATGTCCGGCATGAGAAATGGCCCCTGAGAGAGCAGGTCACTTGCAGACTGACAGACGTAAAGGGCTGTCTAAAGCCTACCGCACCATATCTGCATACCACAGTCTCAAAGGCCAGTCCAGAGCTACCAAAATCACCTATCACTGATGGGATTCAATCAATATCACATAGACTTTCCACAGCAACCTACCACCTATGCAGATACCCATACATTCCATGTTCAAAACGTATTCCTACCATGCTGAAAGCAACAGCTACTCACCTGTAACAGATGTTCTCCAGGAACAGCAGGAATCAGTCCTCACATATGGGTGACATCGGCACCGACTGCGCCTGTATGGAGCGTTTCACCAGCTTTAAAAGAAAGCCTTTGGGACATGCTACCACACATGCATGGTCCTCTTTCTGCCCAAGGGTGCCATATTGCTCAGTCAGATGAGACAGCTAGGATGGTAGTAAAAAACTAACACCATGAAGGGAGGCACCTCCAAGGGGAGGAGGGAGGGTTGTGAGGACAAATTCCTGCTGTCCCTGGAGAATACCTGTGACAGTAAGTAACTACGCTTTTTCCAGGAACAAGCAGGAAGTCAGTCCTCACATATGGGACTTCCTAGCTCCAGGCTGCCAAAGACTGAACCACGACAGCACCAACGGCGGCCAAGTCAGGTAGCCGTGAGTTGCAGAAGATGAGTCCCCACTGAGAGACTCTGTAAAACCCTAGCAACCAACGACACTACCACTCCGGTAGCCTGAACACAGAAGGGTCGGAGGGCAGGAATTGCCTGCACCCCAAGAATATTATGGAGTACTGCCTGTCCAAAAGCACTGTCCCTGCGGGACTCGATCTCCAGGTAGCAGTGACCTACAAATGTATGAATTAAAGACCATATGGCAGCCTTTCAGATCTCCATCCCCAGCATAGTAACATAGTAAGTGACGGCAGATAAAGACCAGCATGGTCCATCTAGTCTGCCCAGCAAGATGGCAAGAGTAGGTGCACCTGTCGTTCTGTGCAGGCCACCCCTCCCCATGTTTTTGTTTCTGTTTAGGGGTGAACCCACCACTCCATGTAGGACACCCTTATTTGTTCAGACGCTAGATAGTTCAGAAGTTAGATGGTACCGTTTATTTTGCTTTTATCCTGTTGCTGTAAAGGGATCCACTGTGTTTGTCCCATGCCGTTTTGAATTCCATCACCGTGTTTGCCCTCACCACTTCCATCGGGAGGGCATTCCAAGCATCCACCACCCTTTCAGCACTTAGTGAAGTTTGGCCACTGACATGACCATTGCCCTCACGCGCTGCGCTGTGATCTGGTGCTTGAGGGAGAGGCCAGCTCACTCATAAGCGAGGGCAATACAGTGCACCACCCAAGTATACAGGGTTCGCTTAGCACGAGCAGCCTTAGTCTACTGGGGTCATAAAGAGACAAAATGTTAAGGAGCTTTTCGATGAGCCCGAGTCCGCTGTAAGTAGAAGGACAGGGCCCATTTGCAGACCAGTGTATGAAGTACTAGTTCCTCTCTACCCATGCGAGGCCGCAGGAAGAAGGTGGGGAGGACCACTTCTTGGTTAAGGTGGAAGGGAGATACCACCTTCAGAAGGAATTTGGAGTGTGTGCAGAGCACAACCCTGTTCTTACAGAACCTTGTATATGGTAGAGTTCGCTCACTCTTTGAGCGGATGTGAGAGCCACCAGAAAGGCCACTTTACAAGACAGATACCGCAGGTGGCAAGTGACTAGGGGCTCAAATGGCAGTTTAGTGAGCTGGGACAGCACTACATTGAGGTCCCGCTCTGCTGCCATTGGGTGGAGAGGGAGCTTGGATAACAAGAGGCCCCGGAGGAACCTCGAGACCAGGGGCTGGGCTGAGAGGGGTTTTCCCTCGATAGGGTGGTAGTGAATGGCTATGGCGCTCAGATGTACCCTCACAGAATGAGATTTCAGGTGCAGTAGGTGCAGTGGGCGTATCAGTTGCACATAGCAGGAGAAGGGGGTTCTCCTCCCTTACCGCACACCTTCTCCACTTAAAATAAGCACAACTGGTGGAGGGTTTTTGGGAGGCCAGTAGGATCTCCTAGACTTCTCCCAGAAGACTGAAAAGGGCCAACGCTACCCTTTCAACAACTAAGCTGTTAGCATTAGCGACCCCAGATTAGGGTGCAGGAGGGAGCTCTCCTCCTGGAACAGGAAGTCCGGGGCTCAGCACAGTGGGACTGGGAGTGCTACCGATAGGGAAAGCAGCAGAGGGAACCAAGGTTGCCTGGGAAACCTCGGGGCAAATCAGTATAACTGATGCACTCTCGCTCTGGACCTTGAAGAGGGTCCTGGCAACTGGTTGGGGGGGGGGGGGTCAGTGGGAACGCATAGAGTAGGCCCACGAACCACAGGATCAGGAAGGAAGTTCTCTTTGGTGATACCAATCCGCCCTAATCACACTACAAAACGAGATACACAAGAAATGACATTCACAACAACAAAACACCCTACCACTCTAAGAAAACTGTATATAGCCTGTGGCAAGGTCATCTATCCTGAGTATGGGGGAGGTGAGAAACAAAGAATTCACCCTAGTAAAGGGTCCCCTTTTAGGAGTGCAGGGTGAGAAAGCCACAGCCACACATAAGAACCAGAAAAACCCCAGCTGGAACAGGTTTCATGCAGTGTCTAATAGAGTAAGAGAGAGAGATTACGGGCACGAGGTCCAAAACCCTTACTTCAACAAATTCCCTGATTACTCAAATACCAGAAGGCAGGGGGATTGCCAACACCTGGGAAGGAAGGAGGTGGGGCTAGAACCCTGGAGGTATAAGCCTATGCTAAAGTATACAGAGGGGGAGAAAGACAGAAAGGAAGAAAGAAAGGAGGAGAGGGAGGAGAAAAGCAGAGAAGGTGCTGACTCATGCAGAAGATCCGAGCTACCAGGAGCTGAGAGGGCTGAATTCCCTGCAACAGGGTGGCAGCAGAGCTTGGAGCCAGGAAGTAGAGAAGCTCTCAGAGCACCAGAGAGGTTGTCAGCTGAGCAGTCTGACCGGGTGGGTGAGTCATAACCCATGCAGCTGGGAGAGCCAGTGGCAGAGTTGGGGGAAGAAGACAGCCTTATGGATTGCTCTCTGTGCCAAGCTTTAGACATGAAGTCTTGAGAAAAAGCCAGCCCTGAAAGAATTATTCTCCTTGAAAAGGTAACCATAAGAAACAGGCAGTGTGGTGGTAAATTCCCCATATGTTTTTAAAAGGGAAGTTTACTGAAATATAAGGATAAGCAGGAAGCTGTGATTCATGCTTGTTATCCACCTGTGGTTTGAACTGTGAAATGGCAAGAAGCCAATTTACCTGCTAGAAGAGTTTTTCTTTGCTCCTCTGTTATGTGACAAGCCTGTTGAGAATTTTTGATGGCAGTCTGAATGTTTGCTTCTTGTTTTGAGTTCTGTTGTACCTGAAATGCAGCCTAGAAGGAATTGAGGCTGATAGAAGCCAAACTGCCACTGAAGATTAAGCCTGTTTGGACTTTATGCTGTAATTAGCAAGGACTAAAAGGAAGGTGGCAGCCTTGCTATCAAAGGCTGTGCTTCTGAAAGTAAGAAGACTTTAAACAGCCATTTTTGGGTTCTTTTGTTTACTTTGCCAACCATCTGCTGTACCTTGAGCAAATCCTACAGAAATAATCCTGTATCTGGTACTTTGAATCTTTTTGTGCGAAATAAATTTTCTGTTATATGTCTTACCTCGGTGGCCTTAACTACAACCTTCTACCTGAAGCACAAACACATCTTAGCAGAAGACACCACAAGGAAATAGGCTGCTAAGGCTGATAGGGGAAGGTTCCTCCAATAACGACGCCCCTCTAAAACGAGAGGCGAGTGGTGAGGGCGTTTGACAAGCCCAATGTATACAGACCATTGTAGATAGTTCAACCTGTATATATTGTACCCCAAATCAAGACCTACCTTCCCACACACTCATGAACACTAAACTTACAGCCACTGCATGCAGACACCCCCACACTACCCTACTTGATTGGTTTTGCCGTGAAATCCGCTTTGATTCAAGGATAAAGCGGGATATAAATACTTTTAAATAAATAAAAGTATCTAGAGTAGAAGTCTTTTCCGAATAGACGCTTGGGCACAGGCTCTACTGCGTTGTCCCTGAGAAGACCTGAGAGCTCTCAGAACAGAAGGGTCTGGTGAAGGAGAGGTCGCACCAGCTCTCCTGGGAAGAACCTGGGTGGTACCTACTGTAGGTTGAGGAGGTAGCCCTCTTACCATCTGCAGTACCCACTGGTCTGAGGTGACACTGGCCCATCTGTGGGTGAAGAGCACCAGGCGGCCCCCTAAGGGCTGGTGAAGGTCTCCCGGGGGAGGGAAGGGCCCTGCCCTGGGAGTCAAAAGCTCCCCCCCCCCCCCGGGTTGGGTGGGAGTTTGGGCCTGAGGCTTCTGAGCTCCAAGGCCTTGTCTTTTAGGATGAGAACCCTGATGCTGGCCCGAGAATGGCTGGTAGTAGTGACTATTGAAAGGGCCTCTCTTTCATCAGAACAGGGGTCTTTTCCCCGATGGTTTCTTATGGGGAAAGTATGAGGTCTTTTTGGAGAGCCTCTGGTGACTCACCACGTTGGCCTCGATCTTGGTCATCTTGTCACCCATAGGCTTGCCGAACAGGTTCTCCCTGGTGCAGGAGACCTGCAGTACCCACAGTCTTGAAGGACTAGAAAAAGAGACTGCTACTTCTGAAGAGAGATCTGCAATTGTGAGTATATACTTCTTGGAATTTTCTGAAAGAACTTCTTTGTATTAAAGCTAATTAATCTGTGAACCCAGTGTTTTTTGTTAAATCAGTCAGGGCCTAGTAGCAGCAGTTTAAGTTTAAATTTAAAACACAGAAGAGAGCTTTCTGTTTAAATTTGGAAACCAGCAGAGAGCTTGTAGTTTAAATTTCATAATAAGTCAGAGCCTAACAGCAGCAAAGAGCTGTAATTTAAATCGCATCAGAATATAACTTAGCATAAAAGGCAAAACAGGGTCAGTACTCTTTGAGCAACAAATAAAGTCTTCTAGAGACCTTTACAAAGAGCCCTTCTATCTAGGGGGCAAGAGACCGGTGAAACTTTTTCAATAGGTGTTAACACCAGGTGGCAGGTCAAAAGGCCATTTTGAAAGACTCCTTCTATCCAAGCAAGGACTGTTAATCACCCAGGAAGTCGGTCACAGCTTACCTCAGCAGCACAGGACAGGTTACTGTGTAGCAGCCCTCTTAAGTGTTATTTCCCTCCCTCCCTCCAACACTCACCCACCCCTGGGATAATCGTAGCTTTATAGGTACTTACACATCTAAAAGGAAAAGAGGTGCTCTCAGGTGAAGTACGTTATCCAAATCAGTCATACACTAAGGGCCTGAGATTAATTAAGCTTCAGCTGAACAAGGTATATTAAACGTATTAGGTACAGTTTTATTAGTATACATATCCATAGTAACCTTTAGTAAGTAAAGAACTTAGATCTAAACACAAGCTTAAGACTAAGATGCAGACAGCAGTCCAACAGCGAGATGGGAGCTTTCCAGTCTTTTGCATTGAGTGTCACATGTATGATTTTCTCCCAGTTGGTGAGAGGTCTTACGTGTGCACTAGGTGCAAGGAGCTCTTTGCTCTCAGGGAATGAGTCTGTTCTCTAGAGGCTAGAGTAGCAGACTTGGAAAACATAAGAGAGGTACATAAACGAGACCTACAGGAATATAGTCCTGAAGTCCCACCTCCAGTCTGGCAGCATCCCTGTTGCCATGGAGGAGAGAGGTACTATGGGAGGAGAGAGGTACTATGACAGGAGAGCATCACCCTGGTGTGGCAGGAAGTGATCCTGTAACTAGGACCTGTCCCTCCAGGTGATGTAAAACCCTCTCGCACCAAGGAAGTTTCTCCAGGGTCATAGGCCCATGAGAGAAGGGTTAGGACATCCGTTATAGTTGGTGATTCAATCATTAGGCATGCAGATAGCTGGGTGGCTGGTGGACGTGAGGATCGCCTGGTAACATCCCTGCCTGGTGCGAAGGTAGCTGACCTCACGCGCCACCTAGATACGGTCTTAGATAGTGCTGGGGAGGAGTCTGCTGTCTTGGTACATGTCGGTACCAATGACATAGGAAAATGTGGTAGGGAGGTTCTAGAGGCTAAATTTAGGCTCTTAGGTAGAAGTTGAAATCCAGAACTTCCAGGGTAGCGTTCTCTGACATGCTTCCCGTTCCACGCGCAGAACCCAAAAGGCAGGCAGAGCTCCAGAGTCTCAATGCGTGGATGAGACAATGGTGCAGAGATGAGGGTTTTGGATTTGTTAGGAACTGGGGAACATTCTGGGGAAAGGAGGGGCTCTTCCGAAGGGATGGGCTTCACCTTAAACGGGATGGAACCTGGCTGCTGGCATTAACCTTTAAAAAGGAGATAGGGGAAAGTCGACAGTCACCCAGGAGCGCATGGTTCGGAAGAATGTATCCTCGAAGGATAGTACCAAAAGAAGAGAAGTTCCAAAAAAAAGAGTAAAGTAGCCCAAATGCCCTTGAGTATGGAGCAGACAGCTTAAAGATCACAAATTACCCATGTCTACCAATAGACAGATTAATATGAATAAAATAGTGTCTCTAAAATGCTTCTAGGCAAACGCTAGAAGTCTAAAAAATAAGATGGGAGAGTTAAAATATATAGCACTAAATGAGAGGTTAGATATGACTGGAATATCAAAGACATGGTGGAAGGAGGGCAACCAGTGGCACACTGTGATACCTGGGTACAAACTATATCATAATGATAGAGCTGATCAAATTGGTGGAGGGGTTGTGGCTCTATGTTAGAGAGGGCATTGAGTCAGAAAGGATTAAAGTTTTGCACGAAACAAAATTTGCTGTAGAATCTCTATGGATTGAAATTCCATGTAAAAAGGGGAAGGCGATGGCAGTGGGGGTGTACTATCGACCGCCTGGCCAGAATGAACAAATGGATGATGAAATGCTCAAAGAAATCAAGGAAGCCAACAAAAGTTACAGCACAGTAATAATAATGGGTGATTTCAATTACCCCGGTATCAACTGGGTCAGTGTCACGTCAGGACATGCTAGGGAGATAAAGTTCCTAGATGAAATAAATGACTGCTTCTTGGAGCAGCTGGTTCATGAACCGACCAGAGGGGAAGCCATATTAGACCTAGTCCTTAGTGGAACACCAGATCTAGTGCAAGAGATAAGGGTGTTGGAGCCACTTGGCGATAGTGATCATAGCATGATCGCGTTTGATTTAATTAGTGGAGGAGGGATAGTAAGGAAATCCACAGTACTACCTTTTAACTTTCGAAAGGGAGACTATGATAAAATGAGGAAAAAATAGTTAAGAAAAAACTAAAAGGAGCAGTTGCAAAGGTTAAAGACTTACATCAAGCTTGGATGTTGAAAATTACTATCTTGGAAGCACAGACCAGCTGTATTCCACGCTTTAAGAAAAGTGGAAGGAAGTCCAAAAAACTGCCAGCACGGTTTAAAGGTGAGGTCAGAGAGGCTGTTGCCAAAAAAGCATCTTTCAGGAAATGGAAAAAAAGAGCCAAACGACAAAATCTGGAAACAGCACAAGCACTGGCAAGTCAAATACAAGGCATTGATATGGCAGGCAACTCCACTGACTGACCTTTTCAATGCCTCGTTGGAATCGGGAGTGGTGCCAAAGGACTGGAGAGAGGCTCATGTGGTGCCTTTACACAAAAGCGGAAGTAAGGATGTGCTTGAAAACTACAGGCCAGTTAGTTTAACTTCGGTGGTGTGTAAATTATTGTAAACGCTGCTGAAAGAGAAAATAGTGAGGTTTCTGGAGTCCAGCGGATTACAGGATCCGAGGCAGCATGGATTCACCGGAGGCAGGTCTTGTCAGACAAATCTGATTGATTTCTTTGACTGGGTGACCAGGGAGTTGGACTGAGGGAGAGCTCTAGATGTGGTGTATTTAGATTTCAGTAAAGCCTTTGACACTGTTCCTCACAGGCAACTTATAAACAAACTGAGCACCCTAGGGATGGACCCTAAAGTTACTGCTTGGGTTAGAAATTGGTTGGGTGGGAGGCGACAAAGAGTACAAGTAAATGGAGCTCACTCTGAGGAGAAGGATGTTACCAGTGGTGTGCCCCAGGGATCTGTCCTTGGTCCGATTCTTTTTAACATCTTTGTTAGTGATATAGCGGAAGGGCTGTCGGGTAAGGTTTGCCTCTTTGCGGATGATACCAAAATCTGCAATAGAGTAGACACCCAGGAAGGTGTAGATAACATGAGGAAGGATCTAGCTAAGCTTGAAGAATGGTCTAGAATTTGGCAGCTGGGATTTAATGTTAAAAAATGTACGGTCATGCATTTGGGCTGCAGCAATCCAAGGGAGCAATACAGTATAGGGGGTGAAGTACTTTTGTCCACTAAAGAAGAGCGGGACCTAGGCGTGGTTGTGTCTGATGATCTTAAAGTAGCTAAACAGGTAGAAAAGGCGAAGGCAAAAGCTAGAAGGATGCTTGGGTGCATACGGAGAGGAATGGCTAGCAGAAAAAAGGAGGTGATAATGCCTCTCTTTAAGTCTTTGGTGCGACCTCATTTGGAGTATAGTGTGCAATTCTGGAGACCGCACCTTCAAAAGGATGTGAACAGGATGGAGTCGGTGCAGAGGGTGGCTACTAAAATGATTAGTGGGCTTCATTATAAAGCATATGAGGACAGACATAAGGATCTTAATATGTACACCTTAGAGGAAAGGCGGGATAGAGGTGATATGATTGAGATGTTTAAATACCTCCGTGGCATAAATGTTCAGGGACATGGGATGAGGGTGAAGGGAGATAGATTCAGGAGTGATATGTGGAAATATTTCTTTACGGAAAGAGTAGTGGATCCATGGAATAGTCTCCCAATGGAGGTGGTAGAGATCAGGACAGTAACTGAATTCAAAAAAGCATGGGACCAACACAGAGGATCTCTAAAGATAAAAAGGGAACTGTTGTAGTTGTTGATATGGAAGGACAGACTAGATAGGCCATGTGGTCTTTTTCTATCATCATATTTCTATGTTCCTATGTTCCTATGTTCCTAAGTACAAAGTTATGCACTTAGGGAAGAACAACCCAAACTATGGTTACACGATGCAAGGTTCTACATTAGGAACCACCACCCAGGAAAAAGATTTAGGAGTCATTGTGGATAACATGTTAGAACTCTCGGCCCAGTGTACAGCAGTGGCGGCCAAGAGAGCAAATAGAATGCTAGGTATCATAAGGAAAGGAATGGAAAATAAAACAAAAGATATTATAATGCCTCTATAATCGTTCCATGGTGAGACCGCACCTTGAATATTGTGTGCAATTCTGGTCGACGTATCTTAAAAAGGTTCAGAGAAGAGCCACCAAAATGGTAAAGAGGATGGAAGGATACTCCTATGAAGAAAGGCTAAAAAGGTTAGGGCTCTTTAACCTGGAAAAGAGACGGCTGAGGGGAGATATGATAGAAGTCTATAAAGTAATGAACGGAGTGGAACGGGTAAAAGTAGATCAATTGTTTACGTTATCAGAATATAGAAAGACTAGGGGACATGCAATGAAGCTACAGGGTAAACTATTTAAAACTAATAAAAGAAAATATTTTTTTCACTCAACGTGTACTCAAACTCTGGAATTTGTTACCGGAGGATGTAGTAAAGGCTGTTAGTGTAGCTGGGTTTAAAAAAGGTTTGGACAAGTTCCTGGAGGAAAGGTCCATAAACCATTATTAAGAAGGGACCCAGGATATCAATGCTTGACACAGTACAAGCATTGTGGAACCTGTGTCTTTTGGGGAAACTGCTAGGTATGTATGACTTAGATTGGCCACTGCTGGAAACAGGATACTGGGCCTGACCCAGTATGGCATATCTTATGATCTTATGTTTTTTTGAGACATCAAGCAGCTTGTCTTTGACCCATTGCTTGAGGTCTGAAGGCTGTAGCTAGGCCTGGCACTGAGCACTGATGCCAGCTGCTGCTACTCGAGCCACTGACTCGAAGCCATGATAGGCTGCCCAGGAAAGGAACTTAGAGCAGTCCTTGATCCTGGAGATCAGGGATTGGAACCGTTGGAGAGGTTTCCCGGCAAGCCCCCACTGAAAACCCAGACAACTCCTGGGTTAAGGTCTTCAGGTACATGCCTATGTACAATTCATAGGCTTGGATCTGGCAACCCAGCATGGAGTCCTGGTAACACTTGCACCCGAGGGCATCGAGGGCTCTAGCATCCCTTCCATGGAGAACAGAGGAGTGGGCCTTCTGGCTCTTAAGTTTCTGCATGGTCGACTCGATGACCATGGATATATGTGAGAGCTGGGGCTTGTGGAACCCTGGGCCCTTCCGGACGCAGTACATGGTGTCGAGGTGCCGGCTCACCACTGGTACCGACACCGCCATCTCCCACATTCTGAGTAGTAGCCACTCGAGGATTGGCTGCATGGGCACCGTGAAGTAATTAGACCTTACCTGCTAATTAGTGTTCCTGAAGGAACTCCAGTCCAGTCCCTTGTCTTCTGGGTTGTGCAACCCTTCCAGCAGCTTGGAGGCTGAGCCCATCATCGCTTTGATGATGCTGGGGTATAAATACCACTGGCACCACCCACAGGCACCAGTAATCTATTGCAAAAGCAGACTGATCGGATGAAAGTAATGTAACTATAATTCAAAAAACGTATAACCAAACAAACCAAAACCAAACTTTTTTTTTTTTTTTGTTTGTTTGTTTTTTTTAAATTCCCTCATAGGGAAGACGGGAACAAGGAGAAAGAGATGGAGAAGGGAGGAGGAGGCAGAGAGGAGGAGGCCTATCTGACCCCGCGCTAGCCCCCCCCCCCCCCCCAAGCCCTCAGGTTTCTGTCCTGACCGGACACGGTGCCACAGAATACTCGCACCAGCTCCTTGAACTCCTCTTTGCTTCCTGTCTTCGGTCCGCTTTCCTCCCTTCATGAAGGGAATCTGCCCCTGGAGAAAAAACTGAGTGAGATCAGGGACTGGACTGGAGTTCCTTCAGGAACACTAATTAGCAGGTAAGGTCTAATTACTTCTTCCTTATCGTCTCTCCAGTCCAGTCCCTTGTCTTCTGGGATGTAACAGAGCAGTTCAAATCTGGGAAGGGTCCGCCATCCCGGACCGAAGCACGGACTCTCCAAAACTAGCATCCGCCGCTGCCTGAACATCCAGCCGGTAGTGCTTGACAAAGGTATGCAGCGACGACCAAGCCGCCACTCTGCAAATGTCCTGTGGAGGAACCAAGCTATGTTCTGCCCAAGAGGTTGACTGAGCCCTAGTCAAATGCACCCTAAGGCCCACAGGGACCTGTTTCCCCTTGAGAATATAGGCAGAAGCAAAAGCCTCCCTAACCCACCTAGAGATGGAAGACTTGGCTGCAGCTTCCCCTCTGTGTGGACCCCCTAATTGGATGAATAAGCGTTCGGACTTACGAAAGGGAGCCGTTCGAGCCACATAACGTTTCAGTGTTCTACGCACGTGCAAGCTCCTTAGATTCTCTTCACCCCCATTCCTTCCTTTTCCGGACAAAGATGGGAGAGATACCACCTGGTTCACGTGAAAAGGCGAAATGACCTTAAGCAAAAAAAAGAGGGAACTGTCCGCAAAACTACCCTGTCCTTAAAGAAGGAAAGAAAGGGAGGGCGAGCCGACAGAGCTTGCAGCTCGGAAACACGCCTAGCCGAGCAGATAGCCACTAGAAATACTGTCTTCAGGGTTAAATCTTTTAAGGAAGCCTTTCCCCCTGGTTCGAAAGGCTCCCCGGTTAGCGCCTTCAACACGAGATTAAGATCCCATGGAGGAATTACTGACCTCTGTTGAGGCCGTAGCCGCCTAACTGCTCGTAGGAACCTGCTAATATCTGGGTGCTCTCCTAAGGCCTTCCCCTTGACCTTACCCCAGTAGCACGAGATGGCTGCTAGCTGTACCCGAAGGGAACTTGCCGCTAGACCCTTCTCGAATCCCGCTTGCAAAAACTCCAGGATGTCCGGAACAGAAGATGAAAAGGGTCTCTTTCGTTGTTCCTCGCACCATGCTTCAAATATTCGCCAAACCCTCACGTAGGAAAGGCAGGTTGAACGCTTACACGTGCTCAACAAGGTCGATATCACTGACCCCGAATAACCTCGCTTCGAGAGCCGAGCCCTTTCAATAGCCAGGCCGTAAGCGAGAACCGATCCACGTGAGGCATCCGCACTGGCCCCTGCCTTAACAGGTTGCTCCTGCAGGGTAACTGCCACGGTCGATCGACCGTTAGTCTCACCAAATCTGCGTACCATGGACGCCGAGGCCAGTCCGGGGCTATGAGAATTACCAGCCCATGGTGGGCTTCCACTCTCTGAATGACTCTCCCTAATAGAGCCCAGGGCGGAAAAACATATAGAAGACCCTCTGAAGGCCACTCCTGGACCAGTGCGTCCAGGCCTTCCGACATCCTTTCTTTCCTGCGACTGAAAAATCAACTCGCCTTGGCCGATTGCCAACGAGCCATGAGGTCCATGACTGGGGGCTCCCAGCAGGCTACCACTTGATCGAACACCTCCTGAGCCAGTTCCCACTCTCCGTGGTCTATCTTGTACCTGCTCAGGTAATCAGCCGTGCCATTGTCTATTCCGGCCACGTGCTGCGCCGATAGCGCTGACAAATGCACTTCTGCCCACTGTAACAGGCTGTCTGCCTCTTCCTCTAAGGCCGGGCTGCTTGTTCCCCCCTGGCGGTTTATGTAGGCCACTGTCGTAACTTTGTCAGAAAGAACCCGGACAGATCTCTGATGAACCAAAGGCTTGAGTGCTCTGAGAGCCAAGATCACTGCCCGCAACTCTAGCCTGTTGATGGGCCACTGACTCCCTCGGCGACCAGCCACCCTGAGCGAACTGGCCCTCGCAATGCGCCCCCCAGCCAGTTAGACTTGCATCCATTGTCAGCTGTACCCACAGAGGAGGCTCAAGGGACATTCCGCAATCTAGGTTCTCTGGGCAGAACCACCACTGAAGAGCCTTCCTGGTCTGGGGGAAACAGGGAAGCCGCTTGGACAAAGGGTGTTGTTGATGGGACCAGCGTCGTAACAATGCTCGTTGGAGAGGCCGCATATGCGCTCTGGCCCACGGTACCACTTCTAACGTTGCTGCCATGGTTCCCAGCACTTGGAGGTAATGCCAGGCCGAAGGGTTCCGCCTGGCAAGGAATTGCGTCAAGAGGACTCTTAGAGCGTCCGACCTCTGTTTTGGAAGAAACACCTTGCCCCTGCCGGTGTCGAACCTTGCCCCTAGATACTCGATCTCCTATGTGGGTATCAATCTGCTCTTTGACCGATTGATGACCCACCCCAGATCCTCGAGGACTGCTATTACTCTGGCCATTGACTTGCGACTTTCTGCTTCTGTTTTCGCCCGAATCAGCCAGTCGTCCAGGTAGGGATGTACTAGAATTCCCTCTTTTAGTAGCGCTGCCGCCACCACCACCATAACCTTGGTGAACGTCCGGGGAGCTGTTGCTAACCCAAAGGGTAGTGCTTGGAACTGAAAGTGTCCTCTTGGTACCGCGAATCTCAGAAATTGCTGATGAGCCTTCTGGACAGGAATATGCAAATACGCCTCTGTCAGATCTAAGGAAGTAAGGAACTCCCCCTGCCGAACGGCCACAATCACCGACTTCAGGGTTTCCATTCGGAAGTGCGGTACTCTGAGGCAGTGATTGATCTGTTTCAGGTCCAGGATCGGCCGAAAGGCTCCTTCTTTCTTTGGTACCACGAAATAAATGGAGTATCGACCCGATCCGCGTTGGTCTTCGGGAACGGGGACCACTGCCCCGAGCGCTATAAGCCTCGCAAGAGTGTCTTCTATCGCTGCTTTCTTCTCTTGCGATCCGCAAGGGGACTGAACAAAGGCTGGTTTCACCTGTTTTGCGAATTCGAAGGCATAGCCGTCTCGGATCACTTCCAGAACCCATTGATCGGATGTGACTCGGGTCCAGGCGGACAGAAAAAACCTTAACCGACCCCCCACCGGCCAGAATTCCTCCCGGACCCCCGTTGCTTCATTGCAGTTTCCTGGACCCCGCAGAGGAGGAAGGGGCCCCAAATCCACTACCGGCTCCACGAAACCCTCTGAAGCCTTGTCCTCTAGAGGAAAAACGGCCCCGAGAGAAGGGGTTAGACCTGGACTGCTGAAACCTGCGGAAATCCCTTTGATGACTCCTGGCGGGAGCTGGCGAACGGCTTTGCTTAGGTCTGTCCTCCGGAAGCCTGCCTCCCTTAGACTCGCCTAGATCCTTCACTAACTTTTCCAAATCTTCGCCAAATAGTAGCTTCCCCCTGAAGGGAAGTCGGCTCAGGCGCACTTTAGAGGAGGTATCCGCCGCCCAATTGCGCAACCACAAATAGCGTCAAGCTGCCACCACCAAGGCCATATTCTTTGCTAGGCTCCTGATAAGGTCGTACTGACTGTCCGCCAAGGAGGTCGCTCCGGATTCCATTCGAGCCGCATCCTCCTGCGCGCTGCCTGCCAGGCCATCCACCAGCTGAAGTTGTTGGGCCCATCTCAGACAGGCCCTCGATACCCAGGCTCCTGACACAGAAGCCTGCAAGGCGAGGGCACTAACATCAAAGGCTTGCTTCAGCAACGTGTCTAACTTCCTGTTCTGGGCATCCTTCAAGGCCGCACTGCCCTCAACTGGAATAGCAGTCTTTTTTGTGACTGCCGAGACTGCGGCATCTACCCTAGGAGACTTCAGCAGTTCCTTGTCTGGGTCCGATAATGGGTATAGGCAACTCATAGACCGTACCCCTCTCAGACTGGATTCCGGATGATCCCATTCCTCCTGGATCATCTGCCGCACCACCCTTTGCGAGTTCCTGACGGCCTGGATCAAAGGATCCTCCAAGGGATTCTCCTCCGGTGTCTTGTCCGAAGCTATACTGAGCACCTTCAACGACTCAGCAATCAATGCAGGGAGTTCCTCCCGACGAAATACCCGCACTATTCGGGCCTGTTCCTCTTCCGGGATCTCCCCCTCCTCGAGCGCGTATTCCTCTTCTCCTACCTCCTTGTCAGAGACCTCCTCTCCCCAGGGGTCCAGTATCGGAGGCGCCAGACGTTCCTCGCCCAGTCTGGTGTGCTTAGAAAGAACCTCCGAATCTTACATCTCGGCCCTCGGTCTTTTGGAGGGTGCAGTTGCCTGAGTTATCCCGGATCCTACCGCCCCCTGCTGGCGCATACAATATGCCTTGTGAAGCAGGAGAACAAATTCCGGAGAGAAGAATTCCCCTGCCCTTTCCTCCCCAGAGACAGGGGGGGGGGGGGGGGAGGGACAGGGAGGTTCCAGGTAAATCCTTAGGAGGAAGAGGAGAGGGGAGGGGTTCCCCCCCTACCTCCGCAGGGTCTACTGCACCCTGGGAATCCTGGGACATAGCCAACTGGATCTCTTGCTCAACGGACACAGCCTCTGCAGTGCAACCCTTGCAGAACCCTGGTTCAGATGCAGTGCCCCGTCTAGTGCCGCAGGCTGGACACCGTAACTTGCTGGGCATGCTTGGGCCTACTTAGTATAATCACTTAGAATGAAATGAATAAAGAAAATAAAGTAAAAATAAAGTAAAAAATTTTTACAATTCCAATTACAATTGAAACCAAACTGAAAGCAAACAAACTCAGTAAGGTAAAATTTAAACTTAAACAGAATTAAAGGATCATTGGGATAATAAGCACAGGCAAATACTTGCTGTTTGGCTGCTCCTCTCCCCCTCCGAACACCGCTGTAAAGAAGCCAGCTCCTCCAGCTGGTTTCCCACGTGTGAGTAGGCTGCGGCCATGTGAAAAATGCCCGACAGCCAAAGAAATTCTTCCCGGCGCCCACAGCCTGCATTCAGAGCCCTCTGTGCAGTAACTGTGCCTTTACCCACGTTTTCGGCTGCCGGGACTGCCTCCAGCGCTCAGCCACTCCGCAGGCTTCGGCGCGAGGCAGACGGGCGTCTGGAGGGCCGCAGCACCGCCTCAAGCGCTCAGTCCTTCTGCAGGCTTCGCACGAGGCGGTAAAGATCCCAAAAACAAGTTAAAGTTGCTCCGTTGTGTTTTTCTCTTCACCCCCGCGGTCTTTGTAAGGCCTCCTCCGTTCCGCTCCGAGAGCGTGAGTAGAGAGAGAGGAGCAGGGACGGAAGGGGGGGGGGGGGGAGGAGAAAGGCTTCAGATCCTTTTAAAGGTGCAGAGTCCCAAAATAAGAAATAAAGGAATAAACCCCAGATTAAAAGTAAAATAAAGTAAACATAAGAATTGAAACAAATATAATTGCAAAGGGTAGACTCTCCAGTAAGCCCTTGGCTTACTGGAACCCTCCAGCTGCTTGGAGGCTGAGATTACTGGTGCCTGTGGGTGGTGCTAGTGGTATTTATACCCCAGCATCATCAAAGCGATGATGGGCTCAGCCTCCAAGCTGCTGGAAGGGTTGCACAACCCAGAAGACAAGGGACTGGACTGGAGAGACGATAAGGAATGAGAGTTTCCTTTGGTGAAGACTTACTGGAGAATCTCCAGTTCTTCGGTGTGCAGATCTTCCTCTGCCTTGGTTTGCACAGAAAGGGCCCTGGCCATATCCTTGAAGGCCACGTCTTCTGGAGGAGAATGGTCCGAAGGAATATCTCCCTGCCATTTGGTTTCCGAGGATGACTCATCGTTGGTCTTCCTCTCTGAGTCGAGCAGTGACAACTAGTCCGAGGCCCTGGGACTCATTACATCGAGGCTGGCACCAAGTGGCTGGCAGCCTCCAGAGGACCTGGGATCCAAATCATGGAAACTGGCCAGGGAGGATCGAATGCTCTAGGAACAAGACAAGACCTCGACCAGGGACTCCCCTGCAGTCACGGCCCGCTCGTCAGGGCAGATGATACGGACGAACTAGCCATCCTTGCCTGCTGCAGGATCAGGATAGAAGTGATGTTATGCTCCAAGGCCACCATTCTGGTTTCCAAGCCAGAAGGCTCTGCAGCTTTCAGCGTGGGCATAGAGCATCTCTGGCCCAGTGCCTGCACTTTCGTGAGTGCATCCTCAACAAGGACTACAGTCTCAAGGAACCTCACAGTCTCCGCCGGCCGAGGAATCTTTCTTGAGGACCTTGGTAGGGTGCTTATCGGGGCTGCCCAAGTCTCTCCGGACAATTTTACCAGGTTTCTCTGGTGCAACTTTGGTGGACTTTGAAGATTATTTCTTATTTCTCTCGGGGTCCAAGGTCTTCTCAGAGGAGCTGCCGCCGCAGCACTCCGAGAACACTCGGACCTCACAGGAAATGCTGGGCTTGGAGCTCTGTGTCAGGGGAGCCAGTGCCGAGTCGGACCTGGGTTACAGTTTTTCCTGCAACTACAACCTCTTTTTATTGGTCTTAAGCGTTATGGCCTGTCGCAGGAGATGCTGTCATGGTCCGGGCCCAAGCAGCACAGGCAGCAGTCATAGGTGTCTGTGACCGACATGGTTTGACTGCAGCAGTTGCATTTTTTAAACCCACCAGGGGACATGGTGGGGAAAACACCTGGACGTGGTTGACGACCCCCAGGTGAAAAAGGGCACTTACACTGGTCGAGGCAAGCCTCGATCAAAAAAGACAAAGGAGCCAAGAACAGTGCCGGTGCCAGCTCAAGACAGGATTAGAACTGGTACGCAAACCGGGAAACAACTTTAAGAATAATTAGCAAGGATTTTTTTTTGGGAGGGGGGGGAAATCAAGACAGACGTCCATTGGGCTCCATGGAAAAAAGGAGACTGAGCAAGATGGCACCCTTGGGCAGGAAGGGGACCATGCATGCGTGTTAGCATGTCCCAAAGGCTCTCTTTGAAAGCTGGGGAAATGTTCCACGTGGGCTCCATTAGCACTGATTTCCTGCTTGTTCCTGGAGAAAATTACATACCCAACCTTCTTAAACCCATAGTAACTATCAGTCACATTCCACTCAAGCTAATCCTATGTACCTTTAAAGAAAGAGACAGGCAAGGAATCAGTAGCTCTCAAACTGCAGGCAGAGAAAAAAAAAACCACACAGCTACTAAGGACAGGACACACCCAAGCTCTGCTAATCAAAGGGCAGGCTTGGAAATTAATGAGGGACACCTGGGTGAAGGGGAGTGCACGGTAGTTCAGAGATACTCTTACAAACCCAGGGAAACATTGGAGGAAAGGACGGACAGAGAGAACAGCCAGAGAGAGGGCAACAGGAACAGGAGTACCAGGACGAGGCAGCATACGCAGCAGCACGGTGGAAAGAAAGATACAGGATACCAGCACTCGAGAGAGCTGACCAGGGAGAACACTGGAGAATTCAGTGGAGAGAGAAGCACCAGAGAAAGGCCCAGAGAGTTCACCGTGGAGGAGAACGGTGGAGACTTCCGAGGGAATCTCAGAGGTGAAAGCCCTAGTCAGAAGGAAAGCCAGGATTGCAGGGAAACTGCAATTGGTTTTAAAACTAGGAGAGCTGTGCCAGAGAGAAAAGTGTTGATAAGGGTCAGGCTGCAGTGCCAACCGTTCCTGAACCAGCTAAAGAGCTGCAACTCCAAAAAGGTGTGTGAATAAAAGGGTAGACAAAAGTGCCGTAAGCCAGTTAGAGGCATTGTGTCGTTTGATGCAAGAAAATCTCCACGTTCCTGGTGGAAACCCTGTGCATAGGGAAAAGCCTCAGTGGAGAAAGGTTCTGGAACTTTTAGAGAATATTAAGCCTGACGTTTTTCATGTTGGCTTAAAGCCAGATTTACCGGACACAGGTCCTGAGGAAATGCAGATAGACTATTATGAATCTGATGAGGGGTCTGAAGATTCAGTAATGGATTGTTCTCTGTGCCAGAAGGCAGAATAAAAAGTTCTTGGATAAAAGAAGGGAAAAGCCTATAACCTAAAGGTCCTAGATGGCAGTGTGAAAACAGGGAGAAATGTGTTTAGCCAGGAATGCTAAAGAACCCTGTTGCTGAAGAAAGGATATTTCTTTTGAGTTTGAAAAGAAGAGAAACCTTGCTTGATTGCTGAATGATTTGAAAAACAGCGACACATGTTAAAAAGTTACATAAAGCAGTTTCATTGTTTTGTTTGGTATAAATGTCTATGGATTATTGTTTGGAGAAAGAATCCTGTTTGTTTTGCGTTGAGCCTTAATGCTCTTTAGAAAGAAATAAATTCCTGTGTTTGCCTTGTAAACCCTCGGTCTCCACACTACTTGTTTTTTTCTAAACACCACAACTACAAATCCCAGCAGCCCCGGCGCTGGATGAGAAAGAAAACTCTTTAAAGGACTAACAAGTACAGCCCTAGGCTATTAGGCTGTTGCCTGGGCCAGGGGCCTCCACAGTACATAGATATTTGGTAATGGTTACAAAGTTCATTTAAACCTGTTAATTACAATGTAATTAATTTCCTGTTACTGACCCAGTGTTCTATGTACCATACAGTTGAGTTCCATGTAAACCGCTATGATACTATTTATAGCGGTCTAAAAGAAACATTAAATGAATACATGATACATCTTCTGAACCACTGTGCTTATCAGTGTCCACAGAGTAAACACATACAGGATCCTGTCACTCAGCCAATACTTCACCTTCCGACATTCTCTCATGTCTGCAGCTAAAAATCTGGCTGCCTTGGTATTATCCACAGAGACCATCAGGCCCATGACAGGTATTCCTCACTGACTCAATCTGTTGAAAGACCGAATCCTCCAGAGACCACTCCTCTGGATCTAGATGAGATAACCTGCAAGCAAATTTTCTTTTCCTGCCACATGAACCGCTGAGGAAGCCGGAAGGTGGTTGTCTGCCCACCAAAGTAGGGTGTCCACTTCCATCGCTATAAATGCACTTCCTGTGCTGCCTTGTCAGATAAGACCCTAAATGCTTTGTGTTCAATCAGTGGGAAGAAATGCTGAAGGGCCAGAAGTCTCCCTCAACTCGAAGCAGTTGATCAACCAGGCCTTCTTTTTGGGAGAACACTGCCCCTGCGTCACTTGGGAATGACAGTATGCACCCCAACCGAGCAGACTGGGATCTGTGGTCACTATCACCCAATTCGGCGGTTACAAGTTCATCCCGGCCAACAGAGGGTCTAGCCACCAGCTGAGACGCCATTGGGCCTTCTCCAGACAGCGCAGCCTCCTCCACAAGGAATGTTTGTATGGAAACCATGAAGACAACAGTGCCCGTTGGAGAGGTCTCATGTGCGTCCTGGCCCAGGTGCCAAATCCAGCATCGCTGCCATGGATCCCAGCAGCTGCAGACAGTCCCACGCCCGAGGAGAACGAGTCCACCAAAACTTCAGAGTCTGATCCTGCCTTCCTGTGGCAGAGCCACCAGCCCCAACCTAGTATTGAACCGTGCCTCTAAGTCAGTCAGATCCTGAAATGGCTCCAAGTTGCTCTTGGGAAAATTGATGACCATCCCAACCCCTGAAGTATGGTCACCACTGAGTTTGTAGCTACTCTGCTCTCCTGGGCTGACTTTGCTCTAATCAGCCAACCATCCAGATACAGATGGACCAACAGTCCTTCTCATCAGAAAGCAGCCGCCGCCATCACCATGATCTTTGTGAAGGTCTGAGGCACCGTGGCCAAACCGAAAAAGTAAGGCCAAAACCTGAAGATGACCTATTGGAACCGCAAAACGCAGATACTTTTGGTGTTCGTCAAATCAGGATGTGCAAATAAGATTTGGCCAGGTACAGAGGTCAAATACGTGCCTTTTCGTACTGCCACAATAACTGAACGCAAAGTCTCCATGCGAAAGTGTAGTATTCTCAAGGCCCAATTCACATGTTTAAGATCCAGAATGGGTCCTGCTTCTTGGGCTCCATGAAATAGATGGAGTAACAGCCGTGCTCCTGCTCCTCTGTGGGCAATTCGACTACCGCCTCAAGTTACTGCAGCCTCTCAAGAGTCTCTGCGACCACCCTTGCCTTCCATGGTGAAGGCATAAAGACGTCAGAGAGGAGCCACATCAATTCTAGCACATAGCCCTCACGAATGACTTCCAGCACCCACTGATCAGACATAACCTGGACTCAAAAAGAGTAAAAGGTTTGCAGATGGCCCCCTAACGAGACTTGCTCCACTTAGGTCCACATACCTTCAATGGGCCTTTTTAAAACCTCTAGATTTTCCTGTGGAATACTCCTGGCTTCCTCCCTGCCCACCACAAAAGGAAAGGCCACTTGGAAGGTAGCGAGAGCACTGGAAAGCATTGAAGCACTAGGATTGAAACTTCCAAAAGTCTTTGAAGTGCCTCCGCGAAAGGGTTGCTGACTTTCCTCCACACGGCTTATCCTCTGGCAGTCTTGGGATTTTAAAATCACCCTCATCTTGCATGAATTTTTCCAATGCTTTTCCAAATAAAAGCTTACCCTTGAACAGCAGCTTACTAAGACGGGTTTTCAGAGGAGACATCTGCTGCCCGATTACGCAGCCATAATCAATCATTGTGCCATCACCACCAATGCCATATTCTTAGCAAATGTCCTTACCAAATCATATAGCACATTCACCAGAAAAGCTGAACCCAATTCGAACTTGGTCACTTCTGAAAGAGACTCGTAAGTATCGGGAACAGAATCTGGCAGAGTCTGAGCCCACCTCAAGCATGCGCGTGCCACATATGGCCCGCATATATAGATACCTGTAGAGCTAGAGCAGAGACCTCAAAGGATTGCTTTAAACCATCTCCAATTTGTGGTCCTGCGCATCCTTTAGTGCCGCCCCACCTTCTACTGGAATGGTTGTTTTCTTGGTGACTACTGAGACCAGAGCATCCACCTTCGGCAGGCACAAGACCTTTTCCTCTGGAGGGATAAGATACAAGTGTACCATGGAGTGCCCCGCATGCAGCCTGGCTTCAGGGCACTCCCATTCTGCTGATATCGTCTTTTATGGCAATATGTAGGGGAAAGGATTTAGGAGGCTTCCTAATTCCCTGCATCAAGGATACCTCCTGCATTCCTTCTCTCACAAGACAGCCTGTTGCAGTATTTAGGGCCACTAAAGAATGTCACATAAGGGCTGCCAGTTCCTCTCACCAAAACACCCTAATTACCAGTTAGGCCGTCACCTGAGGAGGGGGGGGGGAGATTTCCCCTTCCTCAAGTTCCTCCCCCATGAGATCACTCCAGCACCCTGATGGTCTTTGAGGGGGTCTTCAAATCCCCCTAACTAGACCAAATCATAGTCTTCCCATAAATCCTCCTCGATCCTACAGTGCTTGGAAGGAGGCCCCACGGGGACTCAAGCCTCAGTATCTGCCCCCTCAGGCCTTTCCTGACCACCAGCCACCTGAAGAAACTTCTGCACAAGGCCCTGTTTCATACAAAAGGCTTGGTGCAGAAGCAATACGAATTCTGGGGAAAAAAGACAAAGACAATTCCGGTGACAAAGTTTACCCCTCCCACCCAGAGGTGCTCAGGCTGCTATACTGCCCCCTCCCTCAGCAGTCTCAAAGTCAGGATTGGTTCAGCTGAGGTCTCTTCTGAAGTTGCACTGCTAAGTCCCAAAATGGCTGCACTTCCCACCAACACCGTGGTCTCCCGCAGCTGAGGGGAAGTGTACTGACAATCAAATGCAGAACAGGACTTGTTCCCAGTGTCTTTTTGCCCCTCGAGATCCTCCACAACGCAGTCCTCTGTCTCGCAGCCATGGCAGAATCCTGCTGAAGAAATTGGCCCTCTGTGGCTGCCACAAGGTGCGCAGGTCACTCGGTCCACCAGTATTCTCTCCAACTGTGGCAACGCATGCTCTCCTCCGGCTCAAATATCTCCCTTGCTCACTTTAGCTGCAGTCGGCTAAGTGAAGCCTCTGCCTTACCAGTTGCCTTGCTGAAGCACTGAAAATGTTGCAGCTCTGGCAGCAGATTTTTCCTTTCTTTTTTACACCACAGAGCCCTGCTTAAAGGGCCAGGCAATACCACAGAACCATAATCTTGACCGCCTCCCAAGAGTAGGGGAGAAGGAACAGGCTACCACCACAGGACTCATGAAGTACCCTAAGAAAGGAGGTGGTAGATCAGAGGAGGGGGGACCCAAACCACCAGGTTATGCACTCCAAAGCCCACAAGCACTGGGTCCCCCATTGCCAGGCTTCCTGCAGAGCAGAGAACCAATCTCATTCTTTCCTCTAAGGATGTCTATTATCCTTTTTTTATTTCTTTTTTCTACAGTGCAGTCCAGACTGCACAGAAGCTCATCATCATCTGCTGGAGACTAGCACAGAACACTTACAGCACGACATCAACAAAACCAAGTGTTCTCAATCTCCATCTTTATTTATTTATTTAGCTGCATTTATATCCCGCTTTTTACCGGGTCAAAGCGGTTGGGGGATACATTTAACACGAGGGGATATGACACAAACACACTAATACTTACAGGGAACATGGGCAATGGAGGGTTAAGTGGCTTGCCCAAGACCACAAGGAGCACCTGTGGGACTAGAAACCCCAGTCCTTCTGGCCCAAGGTTGCTGTCCTCTAGTGGGATTTGAACCACCTACCTTCCGGCCTGTGGTACCTTGCCCCAACCACTAGGCTGCTGATGATCATAGAAACAGAAATATGATGACAGAAAAAGACCACATGGCCTATCTAGTCTGTCCTTCCATAACTACAACAGTCCCCTTTTTACCTTTAGAGATCCTCTGTGTTTGTCCCATGCTTTTTTGAATTCAGTTACTGTCCTCATCTCTACCACCTCCACTGGGAGACTATTCCACGGATCCACTACTCTTTCCGTAAAGAAATATTTCCGCATATCACTCCTGAATCTATCTCCCTTCACCCTCATCCCATGTCCCCTCGTAGCAGAACTTGCTTTCAATTGAAAGAGGCTCTCTCCCTGAACATTTATGCCACGGAGGTATTTAAACATCTCAATCATATCACCTCTATCCCACCTTTCCTCTAAGGTGTACAAATTAAGATCCTTCAGTCTGTCCTCATATGCTTTATAATGAAGACCACTAATCGTTTTAGTAGCCACCCTCTGCACCGACTCCATCCTGTTCACATCCTTTTGAAGGTGCGGTCTCCAGAATTGCACACACTACTCCAAATGAGGTCGCACCAAAGACTTATACTGAGGCATTATCACCTCCTTTTTTCTGCTAGCCATTCCTCTCTGCATGCATCCAAGCATCCTTCTAGCTTTTGCCGTCGCCTTTTCTACCTGTTTAGCTACTTTTAAGATCAGATACAACCACGCCTAGGTCCCGCTCTTCTTTAGTGGACAAAAGTACTTCACCCCCTATACTATATTGCTCCCTTGGATTGCTGCAGCCCAAATGCATGACCTTACATTTTTTAACATTAAATCACAGCTACCAGATTCTAAACCATTCTTCAAGCTTAGCTAGATCCCTCCTCATGTTTTCTACACCTTCCTGGGTGTCTACCCTATTGCAGATTTTGGTATCAAACGCAAAAAGGCAAACCTTACCCGACAGCCCTTCCGCTATATCACTAACAAAGATGTTAAAAAGAATCGGACCAAGGACAGATCCCTGGGGCACACCACTGTTAACATCCTTAGAGTGAGCCCCATTTAAATGTACTCTCTGTCGCCTCCCACCCAACCAATTTCTAACCCAAGCAGTAACTTTAGGATCCATCCCTAGGGTGCTCAGTTTGTTTATAAGTCACCTGTGAGGAACAGTGTCAAAAGCTTTACTGAAATCTAAATACACAACATCTAGGGCTCTCCCTCGGTCCAACTCCCTGGTCACCCAGTCAAAGAAATCAATCAGATTTGTCTCACAAGACCTGCCTCTGGTGAATCCATGCTGCCTCGGATCCTGTAATCTGCTGGACTGCAGAAACCTCACTATTTTCTCTTTCAGCAGTGTTTCCAATAATTTATGCACCACCGAAATTAAACTAACCGGCCTGTAGTTTTCAACCACATCCTTACTTCCGCTTTTATGTAAAGGCACCACATGAGCCTCTCTCCAGTCCTTTGGCACCACTCCCGACTCCAACGAGGCATTGAAAAGGTCAGTCAGTGGAGCTGCTAGAAAGTCCCCAAGTTCCCTCAGTATTCTAGGGTGTATCCCATCCGGTCCCATCGCTTTGTCTACTTTAAGTTGAGCTAGTTTCTCACAAACACAATCTTCTGAAAATTGTTCAAGATGTCCCTCACTTCTGTTCCTGTTTGTTGTTTTCTGAGGTCCTGCTCCTGATTCTTCATCTGTGAACAAAAAACAAAAAATATTTGTTAAGCAATTCCGCTTTATCCTCATCAGCTTCTACATAGTCCTCCCCTTCACCCTTGAGTCTGACAATACCACTTTTGCCCTTCCTCTTCTCACTAATATATCTGAAAAATGTCCTATCCCCCCATTTTATTGCATTGGCTATTTCCTCCTCTTTTTGAATCTTTGCTTTCCTGACTACTTTGCTAGCTTCTCTAAGGTTTTCCAAATATAGATGCCTTCCTTCCTCTCTCTGTGATCTCTTGTATTTCATGAAGGCCTCCCTCTTTTTCTTCACTTTTTCAGCTACTTCTTTCGAAAGCCATAGCAGTCTCCTTTTCTTTTTACCTTTATTTACCATTTTAACAAAAAGGTTGGTTGCCCTTAAAATATCCCCTTTCAGGTTTTCCCACTGTTTTTCTACATCCCCCAGCTGTTCCCATCCTGCTAACGACTCCCTGAGGTATTGGCCCATCTTGGCAAAGTTAGTCTTCCTAAAGTCTAAGACCCTCACCTTTGAATGGAGTCTAACAGCCCTAGTCCTAATACTGAACCACACCATCTGGTGATCACTGAATGCAAAATGATCTCCTACTATAACATCAGAAACACTTTCACCATTGGTAAGCACGAAGTCCAGTATGGCCCCCTCACGTATGGGGTCTGTTACCAATTACTTGAATAGTTCTCCCTGTAGAGAATCCAGGATCTCCTTATGTCTAGACGATACTGCAGCAGGAATGTGCCAATCAACATCTGGCATATTGAAATACCCTATCAGTAGCACTTCCCCTTTCCTAGCAATGCCAAACAAAGAGGGGTTAGAAATTATTCCATGAAGCATGTTCTGTATGCTTTCCCCAACTGGGCTGGATCTTAGTTATTTTGATGTGTATTTCCTTGGTGCAGGTTGAGGAGGGTTTGTTTTTAAGTATCTTTTCTGTGGTTTCTGTTGAGACATCTCTTGTTTGCTGTCTCAGATGAACTCCACTTACTGTGTGCTGGATTTGTCTCAGTGCCCGTTATTAAATCTGTGAAAGACAGTGCTTTTGTTTTTAATCTTCTTTCATAAATTCCTCTTTGTAGTCTGGTGATATGCCTTCCCAGCTAAAGAGGTCCTTGGTGTATCCCATGCCAAAAGACAGCAATGGTGACTTTCAGAATGCGAGTAATTTCCAACCAACCCTTTTTGGCAAAGATTACTGAACAGGCAGTACACATGCAGCTAGATGACTGTCATGTGCCATTGTCTTTTGGATTCTTGACAACAAGGTTTCCAGGCCAATCATGGCTCTGAAACGCTCTTAGTCTCCTTGACTAATTGTATTTTATGGGGCTGGAAGCCTAAGCAGACAAAAAGGTTAAAATTAGACTTACCTGCTAATTGTAGTTCCTGGAGAAACTCCAGTCTAGTCCCGGAATCTCTGGGCTGTGATCCTCTTCCAGCAGCTTTGGAGACTGAGAAACTTCACTCTTGTGATGTCACTGGTATATAAGCACCAGAACCGCCTCCTCACACCAGTACCCTAATCACAAAGCAGACTCATCGGAGCAACAATTAAGTAGTGAATTGCACCACCAAATCTAACCCACTAACTGAAACTTTTAAGGACCCTAAGTCCAACTATGTACACAATTTCTGAAACGCTTCCTACAAACTGAGGTCCCCCTTTCCTCCCGTATGAAGAATGTCGCCCCGACAACCACCCCCATGTGGCACCCTGCGCTACCATGAACTATGCTCCAACACCACTAAAGGTGCCGCTTACCTGTAAAGTCGCTCCTGCTTCAGACCACAGTCCACTTACGTATCAGGGCAGGATACGGGACTAGACTGGAGTTCCTCCAGGAACTACAATTAGCAGGTAAGTCTAATTTAACCTTCCTGATCGTCCCTCCAGTCTAGTCCCAGAATCTCTGGGGATGTAACAGAGCAGTGAATACATTCAACGGGAGGGTCCTGCTAGACCAGCCTGAAGCACAGCCGATCCAAAACAGGTGTCCCTTTCCGCCTGAACATCTAGACGGTAATGCTTCACAAAAGAATGCAAAGACGACCAGGTCGCTGCTTTACAGATCTCCACCACCGGCACCAAACTGCACTCCGCCCAGGACGCCATTTGCGCCCTAGTGGAATGAGCTCTCAGTCCTTCCGGAACCACCCGGCCTTTTAAGAGATACGCTGACGCGATCGCCTCCTTCAACCACCGAGCAATCGATGCTTTAGAAGCTGCTTCTCCCTGTCTTGCACCCGCAAACAGCACAGTCTATCCGACTTACGGAAACTCGCCGTCCTAGTGATATACTTCTTTAAACGCTCACCGAATATCCAACCAATGGAGCTGTCCCGTGACATGACCCTCTCTCTTTGTCGCGAAAACCGGCAAAGACACCACTTGATTCATATGAAAAGCCGACACCAACTTGGGCAAAAACGACGGCACTGGCCGCAGCACTAGCTTAGAATCGAAGAAAGACAGAAAAGGCTTCCTACAGGACAGCGCTTGCAATTCAGAGACTCGCCTAGCCGAAGCAATAGCCACCAAGAACACCACCTTAAGAGTGAGATCTTTGAACGATGCTCTCGCCAATGGCTCAAAAGGCACTTTTCCCAACGCCTCCAAGACCAAAGGGAGATCCCACTTCGGGACTATTTGCTTATGCAGTGGTCGCACTAGCGCTACCGCCCTCAAAAAACGTTTCACATCCGGATGTCCACCAAGTGTCTCGCCCTGTACCTTACCCCTATAACAGGACAGTGCCGCCAATTGAACTCTCAACGAAGCGGCCGCCAAGCCCTTCTGAAACCAGTCTTGCAAGACAAGAGCATCAGTACCGCAGGTTCTAAGGGAACAAATTCTCTATCCACCCACCATGCCTCAAAGATACACCACACTCTAACATAAGCCAACGAAGTAGACTTCTGCCTAGCTTTCAGCAAGGTAGAAATCACCTCCGCCGAATAATCCCTTGCTCTCAACCTACCCTCTCAATAGCCAGGCCGTAAGCAAGAATCAATCCACCTGGAGCATGCAGAGGGGCCCCTGAGTTAGAAGGTCCTTGCGTAGTGGAAGCTTCCAGGGTTTTATTTATTTATTTACTTAACATTTCTTATATACCGCGCTATTTCTCATCAGTGCAGTTTACATCGAACAATAAACACTTGGACATACAGATTTTGTCCTATGTTTACATAAAACAGGGTTTTAACATGGATTTAACTGGGGAAACTATATACATATGAGATTTATCTACAAATGATTAACAGGTTGAACTCATAACAAGTTTTACAATCCAAGTTAGATTACAACGTGTTTGTACTCTGCTGGTCAAGAAGAGTTAAAGTGCTGTATATCCTACGGTATACAGTCAGACTGCAGTTTTAGTGTGAATGTGTTCTCCGTTGACATAGATGGGTGAGTGTGTGGATGGGGGGGGGGGGGGAGATCATCAGGCTGTGTAAAGTGCATGAGGAATAGGTGATGTTTGAGGGCCTTTCTAAACTGCATGAGGTCCCTGATTGCCCTTATGCTAGAAGGGAGTTTGTTCCAACACCTGGGGGCATAGCTTGTAAATGCTCTATTGATGGTTGAATAGTCATACCAAGTGAATCTATAAGACTTAACCAGAGTATTTTCCGCATGTGCTCTTCTTGATCTGTTGTTGGGGGTGTGAATGAGTAGATCAACAATTGAAGAGGGTGATGTTTTATTGAATGCTTTAAAGGTAATGAGGAGGGTCTTATATAGGATTCTGCAGCTTATTGGGAGCCAGTGAAGCTCTTTTAATATAGGTGAGATGTGGTCCTTCCTGGATGCTACCAAGAGCCGCACCAAGTCCGCGTACCACGGCCTTCTTGGCCAATCCGGTGCTATTAGAATCACTTGTCCTTTGTGGATCTCTATGCGCTGCAACACCCGACCGATCAACACCCACGGTGGAAACACGTACAGGAGCTGCCCTTCCAGCCAGGCCTGAATAAGCGTGTCCAGGCCTTCCGCCATTCTCTCTTTTCTTCTGCTGTAGAAAATGATCGACCTTTGCTGACTGGAAAGTTGCCATGAGATCCATCACCAGCGTCCCCCAGCGACGCACTAACATCACGAACACTTCTGGATGCAGGACCCATTCCCCTGGATCTACCTTCACGCGACTCAAGAAGTCAGCCTCCACATTGTCCACCCCTGCGACATGTGCTGCCGACAAGGCCATCAGATTCTCCTCAGCCCACTCTAAACAAACTCTCGACTTCAGCCTCCAGCGCCACACTGCTGGTGCCCCCTTGATGGTTGATATAAGCCACCGCAGTCACATTGTCAGAGAATACTCGAATGGCCTTTCCTTGGAGATACGGTCGAAACTCCTGCAGAGCTAGCGCCACCGCCCTCAACTCCAATCTGTTGATTGACCAACTCTTCTCCAGGGCGGACCACTGCCCCTGCGTAAATCATCCTTGATAATGGGCTCCCCAGCCCCCAAGACTGGCATACGTCATCAGGGATATCCATGCAGGCGTCTCCAATGACATCCCTCTTTCCAGACATCCCGGATGTAGCCACCACTGTAGTGCCTTGCAAGTCTGCAGCGGACAAGTCAACCTCTGGGACAGCGAATCCCTTTGATGCGACAACCTTCTCAACAGCGCTCTTTGCAATGGCCTCATGTGGGCCCGAGCCCACGGTACCAACTCCAGGGTCACTGCCATGGTCCCTAACAACCGAAGATAAACCCAGGCCATGGGACTCTGCTTGCTGAGAAACTGGCGGACCAACTATCTGAGCCCCAGCACCCGCTGATGAGGCAGGAAAAAAAAAAACTCGTCCCACGCTCGTTTCGAAGCACGCCCCCAGATACTCCAGGTTTTGGGACGGCTCCAACTTGCTCTTTGCTACATTGACCACCCAGCCGAGACTGTAGTAGAGACACCACTTTGGTCGTAGCCGACGCACTCTCTGCTCGGGACTTTGCCCGGATCAACCAATCGTCCAGATAAGTGTGTACCAACACTCCGTTCTTTCGCAAGGCCGCAGCCACCACCACCATCACCTTGGTGAATGTCCTTGGCGCTGCTGCGAGGCCAAAAGGTAGCGCCTGAAACTGAAAATGCCCCAAAGGCACCGCAAAACTGAGAAATTTCTGATGCTCCTGTCGTATTGGAATGTGAAGGTACGCCTCCGACAGGTCTAGGGACGTCAGAAATTCCCCCTTCCTTACCGCTATGATAACCGACCGGAGGGTCTCCATCCGAAAATGAGATACCCGGAGACAGCGATTTACCCTTTTGAGATCTAAAATTGGTCAACAAGTTCCTTCCTTTTTTGGAACTACAAAGTAAATGGAGTATCGACTGCATCCTAACTGGTCGGTAGGAACCGATACTATTGCTTTGAGGGAAAGTAGTCTTTGCACTGTCTCCAGCACCACCTTGCGCTTTGCGTTTGCCTTGCATGAAGACTGAACGAATGAATCGGTCACCGGCCGCTGAAACTAACGCATAACCTTCCCGAATAACCTCTAACACCCACTGATCGGAAGTGATTTGGACCCAGGCAGGGTAAAATTCCTGCAACCGACCCCCTACGGGAACTAGCCCCATCTGAGCCCTCCTGACCTCATTGAGATTTTTTGAAATTGGAGGACGAGGAGGAAGCCGCAAACCCCCTGCTCGCTCCTCAAAATCCACGAAACCCTTGGGTTCGACTAGGAAAATGCCCCCGCTGACTTTGTCCAAACCTTGGAGAAGGGAAATGTCGAAACTCCCGTTGCTGTCCCCGCGGCTGGAGCGTCCCTGCTTTTGCTTGTCCTCTGGCAAATCTACCACCCTTGGACTCCCCTAAATCCTTCACCAGTTTATCTAACTCTTCTCCAAATAGTAGCTTACCCTGGAAGGGAAGTTTACTTAACCTCGCCTTGGATGAGCCATCCGCTGCCCAATTGCACAGCCAAAGACATTGCCTACCCGCGACTACCGAAGCTATACTCTTTGCTAACCCCTGGATAACATCATAATGAATATCAGCTAGATATGCTGCTCCGGATTCCAGTCTGGATGCCTCCTCGGTCTCCTCCACCGAGTGCTCCCCCTGAATCCGCTGTGCCCAATGCAAGCAGGCTCTCGCCACCCAGGCCCCACAAATAGATGTCTGTAAAGAGAGCGCATTTGCTTCAAAGACCTGTTTCAGCAAGGCCTCTAACTTACAGTCTTGCGCATCCTTGAGCGCCGCGGAACCCTCTACCGGAATGGTAGTCTTCTTGGTAACTGCTGACACGGCTGCATCTATTTTTGGAGCCTTAAATAACTCCCGATCTTGGTCTAACAGAGGGTAAAGCCACGCCATAACTCTAGATCCCTTAAGCACGGCCTCAGGCATGTCCCATTCTTCCTGAATAATTTCTCTAAACACTCTGTGTACTGGGAACGCCCTCTGAGTCTTTCGAAAGGACTGCAGTAATGGGTCTTCCAGAGTAGAATCCTCTGTAGGCCCTCTGGACGGCATATTAAGTGTCTTGAGGGACTCAGCAATGGAGCGTCGGTAGTTCTTCCTTACGAAACACCCACACCACCCTTGCTTGATCCTCTTGTTCCTTAATCTCGCCTTCCTCTAGATCCTCCTCCAGGCCCCCGACCGGGTCCGGCTCCTCTGAGCGTATGTCCTCTGAAACGATAGACTGCTCCAGCCGTTCCCTATCTCCCCTGGGCCTTTTCGCACTGATGCCGGACACTTCCACCGTCAAAGGCGACCTCGGTCTCTTCTCTCCGAGCTTAGCCTCTGAGGAACTGGTTGCCGGCCTACCCTCTGAGGAACTGGTTGCCAGCCTACCCTGGGAGCTGCTCAAGGCCTTCTGGAGCAGAGCCACGAAATATGAAGAAAAGATCGCCGCCAAACTCCCCGGTAAAGATGGCTGCGAAACTGGGAAGTCCGGAGCCGATGATGTACTGGGCACCGGCTCTGGAGCAGGCAATGATGATATAATGGGCTCTAGAAGGGCCCCCGAGCCCTCTTGCCCCCTGCCCCTGCTTCTGCAGCTGGCTCCATAGTCTTTAGATTCCAGACTGCAGTCCCTGCACACTCCTTCCTGTGACATGGAGACCCTTCTGGCACCGCACATCAAACAGTGCGGTCTAGAAGGCATACTGTGTTCCCGGAGCCCCGCAAAGGATTTACTAGCCTGCCCAAACAGAATCAAGTACCCTCTCGACTCGGATTACAATTTTTTTTTTCCCGCTGCTGAACCTGCAGAGACGCTTCCCCAGCCAAATCTGAGGGAAGCTTTCCAAAAACGAGGCTTCACAGCTGAATTAGAAGGCCTTGTAGCCTGTAATAAGCAAACGGCAATTCCAGCGTGTTTAACACGCAGTCTGGCCTGCACCGCCGAACGCTCCGCTCCCTCGGCGTTTCCTGCAGCCGTTCCTGCCTAAAACAGCCTCCTTACCTCGTCTGCCACTGGCATTGTGTCTGGTGCCTCCTCTCCTGTGCTCCACCGCTTAGCGGGAGCAGACTTTATGGGGTTAACCAGCCGGTGCCCAACACTGCAGCAAGCAGCCGAATTTGCACCCGACGGCTCAAAGCGCTGGCAGGCAAATACCTCTGCACACGCTGAGCTCTGTACACCGCCGGTTCCTCTTCACACTTGATCGGACCGGTAACCAACTGCGGTCCTCTCCCCAGCCTGCTTTAGTTGTACGGCAGGCTTAAGGCTACCCCCAAGGGAGGGAAAGGAAGGGAAAGGAAGGGGCAGGGAAAGGGGACCCCCTGAGCAATGGGAGGTAAAGAGCACCTGAGCAATCAGACACCAAACGAATGGAAACCCCTTGGGCTTTTTTATTTTATTTTTTTAAATAGGAATAAAATTCCCTATAACAGCCTGCTATCCTAACTCTCCTTAATCGTTCCTCTAGTAAGCCCTGAACCCCTGGGCTCACTACTCCTCCAGCTGCTTGGAGACTGATAAACTGGTGTGAGGAGGCGGTTCCAGTGCTTATATACCAGTGACATCACAAGAGTGAAGTTTCTCAGTCTCCAAAGCTGCTGGAGGAGGATCACAACCCAGAGATTCCGGGACTAGATTGGAGGGATGATCAGGAATTAACGACTAAGCAATTCAAAGCAATATCTTGACCTTAATACCTTGTGTATGTAACATTTTGCAAACCACTCAGCAAGTTTGTGATAGGCAGGTATAAATGCTGGTAAATAAATTTTCCATGTTTGTTGTAAACTTTGTGAAACCTAGTGACTAAACCCTATACCAGGCAGAAAAGAGAATCAGATACAGTCAACTGAAAATAATAGCTAAGACAGAAAAAAAATATTAAAGCACAGCTGAGAAAGCAGCTAGGACAGCAAGAGGGATGCAAGGCTTGGGCCCAATCTTACCATCTCCCCCCTAAAGGGGTCCTGTTGGCTCCTCCTGACCATTCCTCTGCCCAAACAGTGCTAGGAACCCATGGGAAGTGGTGCTGGATTCAGGGAAAGCCATCAGCTTCTGGAGAGGATTACCCAAGCTTCAAGCGAAGGCTGAACTGACAAACCTCATTCACACAGGCCACAAGACAGTGGTCTGCAGCCAAGGGAAACAGACCTATCTGTACAGCTGCACCAGTCCAGATAACTTGCCACCTGCTGGAGGCAGATAAATACTGGCTTCTCTCAGTGCTACAACAGCAGATACACCAAGTGACAACATCACTGAAAGTTGCTCAAATCTGCCTTCATCTGCTGCCAAGGGAGCATAACTCACTCACCTGGACTAGTTTAACAGGATAAGGAATCTTCCTCTTTTTTTTTGAATACTGGTCCCATTGCTGCAGTAGCCGTTCTTTCAGTTTACTGAGTTTCACACAGCTCACAAATCATTCAAGAGATAGATATTTAAAATAGACATGAGAAAAAAAAAGAAAAAAAAAACCCCACACACCGTGGCACTCAAAAAACGTAATCATTATGGGGGGGGGGGGAGGGGGGGAGAGAAAGCACAGTTACTTACCTGTAACAGGTGATCTCTGGGAACAGCAGGAATAAGTCTTCACATATGGGTACGTCGGTACCGACCGAGCCTGCGCGGGAACGCTCCCCAGCGTCTAATCAAAAAGCTTTTGGGAGCATCCCACAGCGCCTGCGTGCTACCTTTCCGCCTTTCCAACTGCCTCTCCTCAGTTGAGTTTTATAGCTGAGACAAAGAGAGAGAGAGGAAAGATAGATAGAGAGATACAACTCCTAGGGGGAGGTGGGTGGGTTGTGAAGACTTATTCCTGCTGTTCCCAGAGATCACCTGTTACAGGTAAGTAACTGTGCTATCTCCAGGAACAAGCAGGAATGAGTCTTCACATATGGGGACTCCCCAGCTTTAGACGCCAGGGAGAGATCCCATAATTGCGTGTCCCTGGGACAGGACTGCACTTCCCGCACATGGATCTCTGGCATCCCATGAGGGATGGTGGGTAGGAGTTGAAAAGAGGAGCTGTAGAAAAACAGCTAACCTAAGGACTACAGGTAAGGAGTCCTTGGTATGTATGATAATTATCATGAAAATATTGAATGAACAATCACAATATGGACCTCACCTACTGGATTGCAGGAAGTAGAGAGGCTGACGGAGTCTACTGGAGATTCAGTAGAGGAATCCTCAAGGTGATCTCACGGAGTGAAGGTGAAGGTCCAAATCTGGAATTGACAGGTGACCCAGGTGTCACCTGGGGTAGTATAAAACCGGCAGGTCTTTAGTGGAAGGCTTTATGAAAAAAGCTGGAAACTCTTTTGGCTACAGAGTCATTAACATTTAGGAGCAAAAGAGGAAGACTGACCGATTTGGACAACTAGCTCAGTCCTGGAGGGAAGAAGGGGTATGGGAAAAAAACCGTATTCCCAAGGAGGACAGATGTCTGAAGGGCTGAAACCTCAGATGTACTGAAGATCCACCATGTCTTTCCTAGCTGGTGAGAGATAGGAAAGATATTGAAGCATGGAGCTTCAGGGATACCTAGACCGAGGGTTAACGTAGGAGCTGTCCGTACCACAGTAGTGGTTGTGTGGATAATACCCCAAACATAAGGAGGGACAGTATGAACATATGCGAGTACGCTGTCTGGAACCTCTAGGAAGGTAAAAACCTTTATAAGCATAGACGGTTAGAGAGATAAGTATGTAAATACATATCTACCTATAAGGAAGCAGCTCGACAGATACACACACACATATGTGTGTGTACATACATACATACATACATACTGAGATCTGGAGGGGCATAACATATGCACATGCAGCTTACAGACATATGTATCTATAGAGAGGTATACAGAGATATATACATACATGAATAGATATGTCTAAAGATAAAGATTCATCTAATAACAAGAAGGTGGAACCTACTTGAGAAGATATATAGAGAATCTATTCCCCCTGGCTAAGATGGTGCAGGAATGCTATCCAGTGAAATAACCAGGATGGTTGCGTGAAAAAACAGAAGATAATATCAGTCTGTAAACAGCAAGTCCTGAGTCCTGTAGAACTCTCGCATGGTAAATGGACAGAAAACGCATAGGATGAGACACCAGGTTGACCCACTGGAGGGACACAAGGGGTATCATGCGTTATTAGTAAAATATGTGCTGTCCATGAAGGAGTAGGATACCATGAGGACAAGCTGAAAGGAAAAAAAAGAGCATATTCCTTGTAGGAATTGGAGAACTCTTTTGACGTTCACATAGAAAGGGCTTATGTCCTGTATTATAACAGGAGATAACAGGGTGTGGAGAACCCTCACAGTCATGGAAAATGACTGAGGAAGCCTTTCCCAACCATATAGGATAGTCATTAAAGACAAAACCCCATGCTCTCTAGCAAGGGCCCATAGTAGAAAGCTTCTCTGTAAGATTGCAAAGAGCATTTATGCAGGAGAATAGAGAAATAAAACTGGCTATAGGTCAACTATGCTGCCAAATCCAGAAAGTGGAGATGGCAAGAAAAGAAGATAGTGTGATAAGTCTGAAGTGATTAGGATTATGCAAGATAGTGCTTTCATCTATCTTGGAATCACTACTAAGGCCAGACAGGAAGAAGTGGAAGACAGACTGGAAACTTGTGGAAAAGTACCAGTAGTCACAACACTGGAACTCCTGCATGGGCAGCTGTTGAATAAGACAGCAGAGAGAATCTTTCTGTGTAAAACAGAGAGAACAGACAGAAGAAGAGAATTTCCTGTTCCTGTCTGATGAAGAGATAATAGTCCTTACCTGCTAATTAGTGTTCCTGAAGGAACGACAGTCCAGTCCCTTTACTTCTGGGTTGCGTAACCCTTCCAGCAGCTTGGAGGCTGAGTCTAACCCTTTTGAGGCTGGTTAGGTATAAATACCCCTGGCACCACCCCTAAGCCCCAGTAATCTATTGAAAAAGCAGACTTAACGCACAAAACCATTAACTGTAGAAACCTGAAATTAACACTCCAATAACTTTTTTTTTTTGGTAAAAAAAATAAATGTAGGGACAAAACCTGTAGGGTTCACAAGAAGTAGGAGGGAGAGGAAGGTTTACCTGAGGTTGCCGCAGCCTTCCCTGGCCCCCGACCCACTTGACCCGTGCAAGCAAAACACCTTCCGCCTCTGCCTAGGACTCGGATTCGTTCCGCTATATTTTCTGTAGCCCGGGTGGGACCAGGGACTGGACTGTCGTTCCTTCAGGAACACTAATTAGCAGGTAAGGACTAATTATCTCTTCCTTATCGTCACTCCAGTCCAGTCCCTTTACTTCTGGGATGTAACCGAGCAGTTCAAACTTGGGTGGGGTTCGCTATCCCGGAACGAATTACCGCGTCCCCAAAGCTAGCATCTGCAGACCTTTGCACATTCAGCCTGTAGTGCTTGGTAAAGGTATGCAGGGAGGACCAAGTCGCCGCTCTGCAAATATCTATCGGAGGAACCAGGCTGTACTCCGCCCAGGAAGTGGCCTGCGACCGCGTGGAGTGGGCCCGCAGTCCTGCCGGAACCTGTTTCCCCCTTCAGGATATAGGCGGAAGCAATAGCTTCCCTGATCCATCTAGAGATGGATGCCTTAGCCGCGGCCTCCCCCTTGTGAGGACCCCCAAACTGAATGAACAAACGGTCAGACCTCCTAAAGGATGCCGTACGGGAGAGGTAACGCTTCAACACTCTCTGTACATCTAGATGACGTAGACTGCCATCCTTCCCTCCCCGCCCGGCGGTTGAGAACGCCAGCAGCGAAAACTGGCTGGTTCAGATGGAAAGGCGAAATTACCTTGGGCAGGAGGGCAGGAAGGAAGGAACTGTTCGTAAGACCACCTTGTCCTTAAAAAAGGAGAGGAAGGGGGGCTGGGAGGACAGCGCCTGGATCTCGGAGACGCGTCTAGCTGAGCAGATGGCTACCAAAAAGACCGTCTTCAGTGTCAATTCTTTAAGTGAGGCTTCCATTATTGGCTCAAAAGGCTCTCTGGTCAAGGCATTTAACACCAAGTTAAGGTCCCAGAGAGGGATTACTGATCTTTTCTGGGGGCGCAGACGACTAACCGCTCTCAGGAACCTGGTTACGTCCGGGTGGACCCCTAAGGGCTTCCCTCGGACCTTGCCTCTATAGCAAGAGATGGCTGCCAGCTGGACCCGTAGGGAGCTGGGAGCAAGACCCTTCTCAAAACCCGCTTGCAAGAATTCTAGGATCTCTGGGATAGAGGCTGAAAAGGGTTTCTTCCGGCGTTCCATACACCAGGCTTCGAAGATGCGCCACACTCTCACATAGGAAAGACAGGTTGAACGCTTTCGCGTGCTCAACAAGGTTGAAATCACTGGACCCGAATATCCCCGCTTCCGGAGCCGCGCCCTTTCAATAGCCAGGCCGTAAGCGAGAATCAATCCATGTGAGGCATCAGGAGAGGACCCTGTCTCAGAAGGTCCTTCCTGCAGGGGAGCCGCCACGGCTGGTCGGCCGCTAACCTCACTAGATCCGCATACCAAGGGCGGCGAGGCCAATCTGGAGCAATGAAGATGACCAATCCTTGGTGGGCTTCCACCCTCTGAAGAACCCTTCCGATCAAGGCCCAAGGCGGGAACACGTACAGGAGCCCCCCGGAGGGCAACCTCTGAGCCAGAGCATCCAGGCCTTCGGACATTCTTTCCTTTCTTCGGCTGAAAAAACGATTTGCTTTGGCAGACGAGTAACGGGCCATGAGATCCATAATTGGGGGGCCCCAGAGGGAGACAATCTGGTCGAAGACTCCCTGCTCCAGCTCCCACTCTCCCTGGTCGACCTTGAACCTGCTGAGATAATCGGCTGTGACGTTGTTCGATCCGGCCACGTGCTGAGCTGAGGGGGCCAACAACCAGGTCTCGGCCCACTGGAACAGGCTGTCCGCCTCCTTCTCTAGGGCGGGGCTGCTTGTTCCCCCCTGGCGGTTGATGTAGGCCACCGTGGTGACATTGTCTGAGAGAATGCGGATTGCGTTTTGCCTCACTAATGGCTCGAGCGTCTTGAGCGCCAGGACTACTGCTCATAACTCCAGCCTGTTGATGGACCACTGCGACTCCACCGAGGACCAAAGACCCTGAGTGAACTGGCCCTGGCAATGAGCTCCCCAGCCAGACAGGCTGGCGTCCGTTGTCAGTAGGATCCACTGCGGAGTTTCGAGAGGCGTCCCGCATTCTAGGTTCTTCGGACACCTCCACCACTGGAGAGCTTTCCTGGTTCGAGGCGCGCAGGGTAGTGGTACGGATAAAGGATGATTCTGTGGAGACAAACGACGTAACAAGGAGCGTTGTAGAGGCCGCATGTGGGCCCTGGCCCAGGGAACTACCTCTATTGTCGCAGCCATGGTACCCAGCAATTGGAGGTAAAGCCACGCTGAGGGGTTCCGTCTCCCCAGGAACTGTGATACGAGAGTCCTTAGGTTCTTTGCCCGTTTCCGAGGGAGGAACACCTTTCCTTCTCTGGTGTCGAATCTTGCCCCGAGGTTCTCGAGTTCCTGAGTGGGTATCAACTTGCTTTTTGACCGATTGATGATCCACCCTAACTCCTCCAGGACCTCTACTATTCAGGCTGTAGCCGAGCGACTTTCCTCCTCTGATTTCGCCCTGATCAGCCAATCGTCGAGGTATGGTGTACCAGGATTCCTTCCTTTCGTAGAAAGGCGGCCACCACCACCATCACTTTGGTAAAAGTCCGGGGAGCCGTAGCTAGACCGAAGGGCACCGCGAACCTCAGGAACTGCTGATGAGACCTTCGAACCGGAATGTGCAAGTAGGCTTCCGTCAGGTCCAGAGATGTGAGAAACTCCCCGGCTCTTTACGGCCGAAATGACTGACTTCAGGGTTTCCATCCGGAAATGGGGTACCTTGAGACAGCGATTGACCTGCTTTAAGTCCAGGATAGGACGAAAGGAGCCTTCCTTTTTTGGAACTACAAAATAAATGGAGTACCGACCGGAGCCGTATTGGTCTGGCGGAACCGGAGTCACTGCCCCGAGCGCTACAAGTCTTGACAGTGTGACTTCTATCGCCCTCCTTTTTGTCGGAGAGCCGCAGGGGGATTGAATGAAGGCCGGAAGGATCTGCTTTCCAAATTCGAGGGCATAACCTTCTCTGATCACTTCCAAGACCCACTGATCGGACGTGACCCGGGCCCAGGCGGGAAGAAATAGCCTTAGGCGGCCCCCCAAGGGTAAATCGCCCGCCCGGACCCCTTCTATCTCAATGCGATTTTCTAGCTCCCGAGAAGGAGGTAGAGGCCCCAAAACCTCTCCCTGCTCCTCGAAACCCCCTAAAGCTTGACCCTCTGGCCGGAAAGCGACCCCTAGGAAAGGAATTCATCCCGGGAGGACGAAATCTCCGGGAGTCTCTTGGCTGGCTCCGCGATGGCGCTGAGAGGCGAGCCTGCTTCGGTCTGTCCTCCGGAAGCCTGCCTCCCTTGGATTCACCCAGGTCCTTTGTTATTTGGTGAGGACTTGGAAAAGTTAGTAATCTCCCCTTAAAAGGGAAGGCGACCCAGCCGTGCCTTTGAAGAAGTGTCGGCTGCCCAATTGCGGAGCCACAAATAGCGCCTAGCTGCGACTACTTAGCTAGGCTCCTGATGAGATCGTACTGACTATCCCGCCAGGTAGGCTGCACCTGACTCCAACTTAGCTGCAATGGGCTGTACGTCTCCTGCGGTACCTTCTTTCAGCTGAAGCTGTTGGGACCACCTCAGGCAGGCCCGTGCCACCCAGGCCCCCGAAACCGAAGCCTGCAAGGCGAGGGCACTAACATCAAAGGCCTGCTTTAGCAATGTGTCCAATTTTCTATCCTGCGCATCTCTCAGGGCCGCGCTACCTTCTACTGGGATAGTCGTCTTCTTAGTAACCGCAGATACCGCCGCATCCACCTTGGGCGACTTCAGCAATTCTCTGTCCGATTCCGGTACTGGATAAAGGCGTGTCATAGACCGCACACCCCTCAGGAAGAGTTCTGGTTGGTCCCACTCTTCCTGAATCATTTGGCGGACGACCCTGTGTATAGGGAAATACCTTTTGAGACTTCCTGACTGCTTGGATCAGGGGATCCTCCAGCGCTTCTTCTTCTGCTGGGGTGTCAGAAGCCACCTTGAGGACCTTCAGGGACTCACTAATTAGCCCCGGGAGCTCCTCCCGACGAAAGACTCGTACTATACGGGGATTGATCCTCCTCCGGAATCTCTCCTTCGAGTTCCTCCTCTTCATCCCCTATCTCCTTATCAGAGAGCTCCTCCTCCTGCGTGTCGTGAGGAGGGGAAGCGGATGGCTCTTCGCTCGCTAGCCTCGCACGCTTAGATGGGATGCCGGAATCATGGGGAATGGTCTTCCCTGGGTTAACCCCCAGACCTTCCTTCCCTGTGCTCGGGCCTCCTGCCCCCAGCCCCTGCTTGCGCATGCAGTAGGCCTTGTGCAGCAGGACGACGAATTCGGGCGAAAATAGATCACAGGGACCCTCTTCCCCAAGGGCAGGGGAGAGAAGGGGCAGGGATGGAGTGGGAAACTCAGAGGTCGAGGGCGGAGGGATGCAGGGCTCTCTTTCTCCTTCCAGATGCTCCACTGGACCCTCATTAGCTTGAGAAATGGACAACTGTATGCCCTGCTCCACAGAGGCAGCTTCTGCAGCGCAACCCCTGCAGATCCCTGCCTCTGAGGCCGTGCCCCTGCGGATGCCACAAGATGGGCACCGTAGCTTGGACATAGCTCCAAAAGGCAACAAATAAACTAAAAAGGACAAAATTATGGTGTTTAACCCTAAGGAATCTCGTGAGTTGCAGCTCTAGGCTGAAACAAGGCCCAATCTTCCTCCCCCCACACTCCCCGAAAGAAATCCTTTGAAATAATTAGAAAACTTAAAGTAAATCGAGTAAGAAAACAAAGTTAAATTAAGTTAAATTAATGCTGGACCCCAATATAGGGGGAATCCCCTGTACTTGCGGTTTACAGTCTTCCACGATCCGCGGTGAGCTCCGGGAATGAAGAACGCCCTCCGGAGTACTACACGTGGCTAGGCCTCAGCCACGTGGAGAGTAGATTGGATCCCAGCATCTCCGCTCGCACCGCCGGACCCGCTACTAACTTGGAGGCGAGATCCCGCAGCCGTCTGAAACCTCCGACCGCTCCCGAGCTGCTTCACCAAGCCGGGAGCGAGGAGGGACGGCGCTTAGGAGCCTCAAGCGCTCAGCCGCCTGAGGGCTTCGGCACGAGGCGGATGGGTCCGTTGCCGAGGTCTGGGAGCCGGAGGGTCTGAGGATATCCTGCGATCCACCCCCTGCCGCCGGCAAACCTCTTAGGTAAGTTGCAAACCTCTCCCACCGGCAAAAAGGCCTTGCGAGCAGAGAGCTCGATCGCCGGAGAAGGAAGGGGGGGGGGAGAAGGAGGAGAAGTAAAACTTAAAGGGGCACTAACCAAAAAGACTAATTAAAGAAATTAAGGAAATAAGACAAAAAACCTTTAAAATTAAGTCCTAGAAATTCAAGCAAAGAGAATAAATGGGAGACTCCAGTAAGCCCTTGGCTTACGGAACCCTCCAGCTGTTTGGAGGATGAGATTACTGGGGCTTAGGGGTGGTGCCAGGGGTATTTATACCTAACCAGCCTCAAAAGGGTTAGACTCAGCCTCCAAGCTGCTGGAAGGGTTACGCAACCCAGAAGTAAAGGGACTGGACTGGAGTGACGATAAGGAACTGCAATTTATTCGAGAGAAAAAACTCCACACTGGAATGAAAGGCTAGAGAAGCCCTGCAGTAGTATGGTACCACTCATTCAGGGGAAACCCTGGATGAGAGGGTAGAGAAACAGGAGCTGCAGGGTGACGTACCATGTGGTAAGTCTGTGGAAGGAAAAATTCATGTTGGAACAGGAACTATCATGGGATAGTTGTTAACTTCTCTTCCTAGTAGGAGGAAGAGGAGAAACCTGTGACTTATAGACATGAATATCCTGACAGCTCAGCATATCTAGGAGGAAATGGATGTCCTGAAGAAAGGAATCCATGTATAGAGTTTTGAAGGATAAAACAGTGAAGAAACCTCTGCTGAGAAGAAGTTAACTGTAGATTGTAACCCTCAGGAACCTATGGTTGCTGGGTTTATTTAGCCTGGCTAGAGTTTGGATTCTTCAGACCAGGGCGAGGTGTCCCCTGCTGGGGAACAGCTGTATGATGGGCAGGAGAAGAGTGAAACCTTCTTTTCCTAGGGAAAGGTGGTTTGGTAGGGCATTTCCTACCTACTGGGGAAGGAGAAGGCTTAGGATTGCCTTCAGAAACAGGAAAGTCAGTGGAGCACTGAGTAACCTGATGTAAAAACTCCTTATGGAAGAGATTTTCTCCCGTGCAAGGAGTACCCCCCAGTATATGTTGTGCCCATTTGTTTAAAGTCTGAAGCTTGGAGCCAGGCTCTACGTCGTGCCCCTATGGCTATAGCAGAGGTTCTGCTAACAGACTCAAAAGAATCTAGGGAAGCACGAGAAAGAAACCAAGAGATATTTTGGCTATGACTAAGAAGTAAGGAATAGTCTGCAGCCTTGGGCTCTGATAGAAATGGAGTCAAAAGAGATAATTTCCTTGTGACCTCCTGCAGGGATAGACTCATATAAAAAATATATGAGAGAATCCTTGTTGCCAGCATAGATGTTTGGAAGGTTTGACGTCCAAAGGCATCCAGTGTTCTAGATACATGACCTGGCGGGTAAGAAGAATGTTTCTTCTTGCTTTTTACCTTCCTCATTGCTGATTCCACTACAATGGAATGATGGGGAAGTTGAGTCTTTCGAAGCCCTGGAGAAGGGGGCACCTGATACAAAAGATCAGTTGCTGTACAAGGTGAGGAAACCCTTAAAGGTGTTTCCCATATTCTCAGAAGAAGATCCTGCAAAGAATGATGTAAAGGAAGCATTATATTTTCCTTTTCTCCAGAAGAGCCTTGTGTAGGATCATAGGCAGGGATAGGAATAGCCAGAAATGTTGCCATGTCAAGGAGAAAATTCTGAAAAGAAGGATCTCCAATGGGAACCATCCCTGGACAGGCTAGACTTGAAGAACTAGCCTGGGCACCGGAGGATGTACTTGTCAGGTGCAGAAAAGGATCCCTAATGGATGAATAACTGGTACTGGCGGTTATGACCTGAATCAGTCAGTACTGCATCGTCCATGCCAGGTATCGACTCCAAACTAGGTATAGAAAGGAGCGACCCTGGTGAAAAAAGCATGGAAGGAGCTGGTCCCGATGTTACTGCAGGTACCGGCACCGATACCGATACCGGAAGCTGAGTCGGAATCGAAGACGATAGCGACATCGAAGCAGTCATCGGAGGCTGCTCAAGCGGTACCGAGGTAACCGAAAACTGTTGGTGATCACCCTCAGTACCGCGCATCCGGAATCGGTAAACGTCGGTTCCGAGACGCGTCGGTACCCAGTCCTCCAGACTAGATATCGATTCCAGACTCGGCATCGAAGGAAGCAAGTCTATCGATGCATGTCTAGAGGATACCGACGTCGGTAGTCGTATCAGCGGTGCTGCCGATACTGGAAAGTCAATCAGGGACGTATCGATCGGTCCCGAAGGTACCGAGAACGCCAGATGACGATCCCTGGTGAGGAGTGAATCGCTCAACACCAGTGCCGATGCCGGGGTATCGGTACCGCTCGAAGCGGATGCCACCACCGAGCATGGCTCAGGTATGTTCTGTGAGGGGTGAGCCCCAGGAACAACCTGAAACCCCTGAAAGGCTTTGGAGACCGAAGACTCCTGCCGGGGTTTTGAAGCCAATAGGGTCTTGAGGGCAAGGCCGGAGCCGTCATCATGCTTGGCATGAGACCTACCACTCAAAAATTGGCTAGTCTTAACAGACTGTTTGTGGGTTACCTGATCCTGTAGAGAAGAAATGGTCGGTGCCCTGACAGTGGAAGGGAACTCGGTATCGAGGGAAACTCGAAATGGAAAATCTCTTCTCACAATATTGTAGCCTGATGGCTCTGGAGGAAAAGGGTCAGGACCCAAACAGGTTAGACACCAGTTGTTGGAGTCTAAAAAGAAAACTGTACTTCCACAGTTAAGGCACTTCTTAGGAGAAGAAGGCTCCATAATGAAGAGGCCTTACAGGCCCAAAAGTTTAAACAGAAACTGAGGGAACAAAACTCCCTGAGTTAGGGAAAAAGAAAAGAAAAAAAACCACCGGCGGTACCGGTGGAGTCGGGGGAACAGCCGCAACCAGAAGAAAACAAAGAATTAAAGAAAGAAATTTTTGCGGCGACAGGAAGACGTCCTGCCGGCTCCGCGGAAAAACAAAAACTGAGGAGAGACAGTTGGAAAGGCGGGAAGGCAGCACGCAGGCGCTGTGGGATGCTCCCAAAAGCTTTCTGATTGGACGCTGGGGAGCGTTCCCGCGCAGGCTCCATCAGTACCGACGTACCCATATGTGAAGACTCATTCCTGCTTGTTCCTGGAGATACTTAACACTGGAGGGGTAGACAAGTGGTTAGAGCTCTGGCTTGTGAGCCAAGAAACCAGGGCTCGATTCCCACCAGCACTCCTTGTAGCCTTGGGCAAGTCACTTAGCCCTCCTTTGCTCAGAAAAATTCAAGTTATCAATGTCCGTTTAATGTACGTTTACCAAGTTTAAAGTTACAATGTAAACCGCTTTGATTGAAATAAAGCGGTATAAAAAAATCCTGTTAAATAAACAAAACACACACTTGTGATGTTTATGATTTTAGCCTTGATTTGTAAACCACTCTGACTGCTTGCAAAGGGAAGTATATCAAGAATGATAAACTACAAAACTTTGCACAAATGCAGCAAAGAAAAAAAATACAATAAAACAAAAGCCAAAAAAATTAACACTGGCAAGAAATGTATTTAGTTCAACAAAAAAACTATTAGTAACTTTTAGGAGCTATTCTCCTTTCATGGGGTCAAAACAAAGGATGTTAGCTAAATGTAGACATGACTTACATGTTAAAAGCTGTAGTGTGAAGGTGGAAGGAAGAGATCTTGTGGGTTGACTTTATAAAGAAGATATATATTAAATTAATCCATAAAATCGAGGAAACTAAACCAACACATGATTTTCTCATATCAGTAATAATCTTGGTGAACTCATAAGCACACATCACCACACTTCCAGGAAATTAAAGTTGGCAGCTTCTTAGCTACAGCAGTCACTTGGCCAACATATACTGCTACCTACTGTACTAGTATCTCAACAGTGGATATCCTCAACCATGATACATTTATCGTGCAATAACAAAGCCATCATTCAACCATGTCCCTGTAGTTTCCTAGGCAGGAAGTCCTTTCTCTCACTTGAAGACAGTAGATTTGCCTACTTGGAGTTCTCTCATAAGTCTTTTCATGGTCATGGTTGAATTAGTCTAGTCTAGTCTATTCTGATAACAGTCTAGAATAGACATTGACAGCTCTCCCAAGCAGAAACTCTTCATTGCTCATATTTTGCATATTCTTACTGTCCCACTACCACAGGTCATTCAAATACTAAAAAAATGTCCCTTATTATTAGCAAGCCATACGAGGACAAGGGGACACACAATGAAGCTACAATGAAGCATATTTAAAGACTAATCTGTTATGTTTTTTTGAAGGTGTGAATAAACAAGTGGACAAAGGTGAGTCGGTTGATATAGTGTATCTGGACTTTCAGAAAGCCTTTGACAAGGTCCCTCAGCAGAGACTTTTAGCAAAACTAAAGAGTCATGGGATAGGAGGCAGTGTACTATTGTGGTTCAGGAACTGGTTAAAAGAGAGAAAGCAGAGGGTAGGACTAAATGGCCAATTTTCCCAATAGAGAAAGGTGAATAGTGGTGTACCCCAGGAATCTGTGCTGGGTCCACTGCTTTCTGATATATTCCCTTTTCCAGGTCATTTATGAATAACGAGTGAGGTTATCAAATTTGCAGATGACACAAAACTATTTAAAGTTGTTAAAACCCAAGAGGATTGTGGAAAATTGCAAGAGGATCTTGATAAATTGGAAGACTGGGTATCAAAATAGCAGATGAAATTTAATGTGGAGAAGTGCAAAGTTATGCACCTAGGGAAGAACAATCCAAACTATGGTTCCACGATGCAAGGTTCCACATTAGGAACCACCACCACCCAGGAAAGAGAGTTAGGCGTCAATGTGGATAACATGTTAAAACCCTTGGCTCAGTGTGCAGCGGCAGCTAAAAGAGCAAATAGAATGCTAGGTATCATAAGGAAAGGAATGGAAAATAAAACAAAAGATATTATAATGCCTCTATATCATTCCATGGTGAGACCGCACCTTGAATATTGTGTGCAATTCTGGTCGCCGTATCTTAAAAAGGATATAGTGTTATTAGAAAAGGTTCAGAGAAGAGCCACCAAAATGGTAAAGGGGATGGAAGGATACTCCTATGAAGAAAGGCTAAAAAGGTTAGGGCTCTTTAACATGGAAAAGAGACGGCTGAGGGGAGATATGATAGAAGTCTATAAATTAATGAACAGAGTGGAACGGGTAAACGTAGATCGATTGTTTACGTTATCAGAATATAGAAAGACTAGGGGATATGCAATGAAGCTACAGGGTAAACTATTTAAGACTAATAAAAGAAAATATTTTTTCACTCAACATGTAATCGTGGAGTGGAGGAGTGGCCTAGTGGTTGGGGCAAGGTACTTCAGGCTGGAAGGTCGGGGGTTCAAATCCCACTAGAGGACAGCAACCTTGGGCTGGAAGGACTGGGGTTTCTAGTCCCACAGGTGCTCCTTGTGGTCTTGGGCAAGCCACCTAACCCTCCATAGCCCATGTTTCAATGTAATGTTCAAGTTTTGTTCTATGTAAACCGCTTTGATTTTTCTGAAAGGCGGTATATAAAACCGTTCAATAAATAAAAAAAATAAATATATAAAATGTTCCCTGTAAAATAGTTATCTCCAAGTTATAATGCCCTGTTCAATGTAATTTCAGTTTGTTCAATGTAAACCGCACTGATGCAGAATAGCGCAGTATATAAGAGAATGTAAATAAATAAATAAAATAATCAAACTCTGGAATTTGTTACCGGAGGATGTAGTAAAGGCTGTTAGTGTAGCTGGGTTTGGACAAGTTCCTGGAGGAAAGGTCCATAAACCATTATTAAGAAGGGACCCAGGATATCAATGCTTGACCTAGTACAAGCATTGTGGAACCTGTGTCTTTTGGGGAAACTGCTAGGTACATATGACCTAGATTGGCCACTATTGGAAACAGGATACTGGGCTTGATGGACCTTGGTCTGACCCAGTATGGCATATCTTATGTTCTAATAAAGTATTTTTTCACTCAACATGTAATCAAACTCTGGAATTCATTGCCAGAAGATGTAGGAAAAGTTGATAGTATAGCAGAGTTTAAGAGAGGTTTAGTCAAGATCCAGGAGGAAAAGTCCAGAAACCATTATTAAAGTGGACTTTGAAAATCCACTGCTTACCACTGGGATAAGCAACATGGATTCTATTTTTTGCGAACTTGACAGGGGCTTGTGACCTGTATTGGTTAAGGACACCAGCGTTAAGGACATTGGGCTCGATAGACCTTGGATCTGACCCAGTATGGCATTTCTTGGTATATTCGTTTGACTCAGGAAGGAATAATTGAACAGACTATTCTAGATCAGACATATGCAACTTAAGTGCCACAGATAGTGCAGCGCATGTAAATGTATTTCTTGTACATACAGTATGGATAACTTGGACCAGCTTGTGGGGCTTTAGGACCTACTCCTGCTCTAAACTGCAATAACCTGAGCTTCTAGTCTCTTGTGATTCCACAGCCACAGGAAAGGCAGTAAAACATGGCTTTTCTTGTAGAATTTGCCAGATATCATGGAAGAGACAGCCAGATGTCAGGGAGACCCCAAGGTAGCAGAGGAACATGTGGTTCAATGACGACATGCCTACTTTCCTGCTCCTTACCTTTAAATCAGCATGGGACAAGAGAGATGGGGGATGAGATCAACTAGGAGAGTGAAAGAGCTGGGGGTGAGGTGCTTACGCCGAACAGAGAATGACTGAATTGTGAAATACAGATTTGTAAATGTCTATGCACATACTGGAATGGGAAGCAAAACAGAGGGTGCAAAGGAAACCCTCGGGATCCTTGACCCCTAGCGTTAAAACGACCCCTGAGGAAAGGGTTAGGTCTAGTCGAGCGAAACCTCCGAGGTTCTCTAGATTGGTTCCGAGCTGGGGCAGAAGATTGCGTTTGCTTGGGCCTGTCCTCCGGAAGCCTGCCGCCCTTGGACTCACCCAGGTCTTTTACTAACTTGTCCAGGTCCTCTCCGAATAAAAGTTTCCCCTTAAAGGGAAGGCGGCTCAGGCGAGCTTTAGAGGAGGCATCAGCGGCCCAATTCCGGAGCCACAAATAGCGTCTGGCTGCCACCACCAAGGCCATGTTCTTTGCTAAGCTCCAGATGAGGTCATACTGGCTATCCGCCAAGAAGGCCGTACCTGATTCCAACCTTGCCGCGTTGGCTAGAACCCCCTCGGAGGAGCCCTCCTCTGCCTGGAGTTGCTGAGACCGCCTCAAACAGGCTCGTGCCACCCATGCCCCAGAAACTGAGGCCTGTAAGGCCAGAGCGCTCACGTCGAAGGCTTGCTTAAGGAGCGTGTCCAATCTTCTGTCCTGGGCATCCCTCAGGGCCGCGCTGCCCTCCACTGGGATGGTGGTTTTCTTCGTCACTGCCGAAACCGCCGCATCCACCCTGGGGGACTTCAGAAGCTCTTTGTCTGCTTCTGGGAGAGGGTAGAGCCGAGACATGGCCCTGACCCCTCTCAGCGCTGACTCTGGTTGATCCCATTCCTCCTGAATCATCTGACGAACCACTCTGTGGACAGGAAAAACCTTCTGGGACCTTCTAATAGCCTGAATCAAGGGATCCTCCAAAGCTTCATCCTCCGCGGGGGCATCCGAGGCCACGTTGAGAGCTTTCAGGGAGTCATTTATTAAAGCGGGCAGCTCCTCCCGCCTGAATACTCTGATTATGCGAGAGTGGTCCTCCTCCGGGATCTCCCCTTCCTCCAGCTCCTCCTCTTCCTCCTCCAACTCCTTTTCCGAGGCCTCCTCTTCTGGCAAGTCCTGGGAAAACGGTGAGGGGCTCTTCAACCACCAGTCTGGGACGCTTTGAGGGTATCCCAGAGTCCTGGGCGTTAGACCTCGTGGGTCTGACCAGTTTACCTTCGGCCGAAGGACCCGCTTCCTCCGGACCAAGACCCTTTTTATGTAGGCAATAGGCCTGGTGCAGCAGGAGAATGAAATCAGGGGAGAAGAAGTCCCCGACTCCCCCTTCTCCTGCGGGAAGGGAGGAGGGAGGTATAGGGGGAAGGGGGGCCTCTGAGTGAGAAGGAGGGGACAGCTGGGACGCTACTTCCCCCTCCGAGGGATCCGAGGACCCCTGCGAGGCCTGGGACATGGCAAGGCTGATTTCCTGTTCTACAGAGGAAGCGACTGCAGCGCAGCCCCTGCAGACCCCTGCCTCAGATGCAGTACCCCTCCTAGTGCCACAAGAGGGACACCTCGGTTTGCCCGTCATGCTCCTCAGAGAAATCTCTGAGTTGCTCCCCCAACAGATTATTATATTAAATAAATCACTTAACGAAGTAAATAAACAATAAACAAAAACAAAATTAAATAAGATTAAATAAAATTAGGCAATTAAAAGCCCCCCACTACAATTCTAGGCTCTGAAAAGTTCTCCGGGAACAGGAGGCACAGTTAAAATCTTTCCCCTTAATTATCCCATTAAACACTAAAATAATCTTTAGCAGAAAAAACCTTCTCCAACTTGATTTCAGCCTAAGCTGTATACTTGCGGTTTAGGAGCTTCTCCCAGGCCCGAGACCGCAGTTCTCCGTAGGGGGCTCAACACGTGCTAGGCCGCGACCACGTGGAGCCCTTAGTCGAGTAGCCTGCAAACACTGGCCTTTGTGCTGCCCCCCACGCTCCGGCGGTGAGGGGGAGGGTGGGGACTGAGGCCCGAACGATCCTGGGCCTCGCGCTACCCCCTGCGCTTCTCTTCCCGCCGCTGACCTTTAGTGCGCCGCCGTAAGAAGAAGGGGGCTGAGGAGGAATTTTACCCTCTCCCACGTGTACGGTGCGTCCTCCAGCGCTCAGCCGCCAGCGGGGCTTCGGCGCGAGGACGGACAGGACTCGAGGCAGACAGGCCGAGAAACAGGTAGCACCGGCAGTGAGAGGAGCTCTGGTCTTCCCTCCTCGCTGCTGCAAGACCTGCAGGGAATCACCTCCAGCACCCGGGCCGGGCCGCGGGGAGGGGGGGGAAGAGGGGAGGGGGGAAGGAAAGAGGAGAGAAGGAGTACTCCGGAGGAAATCAACTAAAGGTAAGATTCCAAATAAAAAAAATAAGGCAGACTCTGACAATTAGTAAAGATTAAATTAAATTAAATAAAAACAGATTTAAAAGGAAGATAGGACTCCAGTAAGCCCTAGGCTTACGGAACCCTCCAGCTGCTTGGAGGCTGAGAATACTGGAGTTGGTGGGTGGCACCAGTGGTATATATACCGCTCCACCCCAAAAAGGTTGGGCTCAGCCTCCAAGCTGCTGGAAGGGTTGCGTAACCCTGAAGTAAAGGGACTGGACTGGAGTGACGATAAGGAACAGAGGGTGCAAAGGAGGAAAGGGAAAGGGGAAAAAAAGCGAGAAATGGGGATGGGGAAATCAAACTGTAGCCAGGAAGAACCCCTTCCCTGTCTTCCCTTCAGAATCTCAACCCTTAGCAGGCTTCCCTATCCTGATGGACTTTGTTCTTCTCACCTCCAGACCCAAATCTTTTTTTTCTCGTCCTCAATCCTCTTTTTATGCTCTTGAGATCTTCTCTTTCTTCCCTCCACTCAAAAACTCCCTTCTCCCCATAAAATAACAGAAAAAGTATGCAAATGAAAATGTAAACATTATGCAAAATAAGGGTATTTAATATGCAAAAATTCCATTTTATACAAAATGTCACAATGCCACAGAATTTTGGAAATTTTGCTGCATAAATTTGCTACCTTTTGCAAGAAACTGTGGGAGGGGGTGGATCTCATTATAATCCTATCAACTAGAAGCAGTGTCTCATTAAGATCTGATTGCTGTAGTGGTAGATGTCCCCCCCCAAAAGCAACATTTTTGAAAAGGGCCCTCAGAATAGGGGCAAGTCCATTTCAAAAGATAAAGGAGCAGCTGCAAGTGGCCTAGTGGCTACTTTGCATAATCTACATCACTGGAATGCAGAGATGAAAAGACCCAATCCCCCCCCCCAAAAAAAAAATAAAGGGGGGGGAATAGACTCCTACAAAATGTTAAAATGTCAGAACAGAACACAAATATTGTCAGAATATTATTTGAATTAGGAAACAAATTCAAAAGGAATTTCCTGCCCCTTCCACATTCTTCCTTCTGAACTTCCCCAGTCTGATCACCTCACCTGCATCTCAAAAGAACATAAGATATGCCATACTGGGTCAGACCAAGGTCCATCAAACCCAGTATCCTGTTTCCAACAGTAGCAATCTAAGTCACAAGTACCTACCAGTTTCCATTAAAAAAAAAAAAAAAAAAAAAAACACACAGGTTCCACAATGCTTGTATTGGGTTAAGCAGTGGATATTCTGGGTCCCCTTTAATAATGGTTTATGGACCTTTCCTCCAGGAACTTGTCCAAACCTTTTTTAAACCCAGCTACACTAACAGCTTTTACTACATCCTCCGGTAATGAATTCCAGAGTTTGATTACAGGTTGAGTGAAAAAAATATTTTCTTTTTATTAGTCAAATAGGTTACCCTGTAGATTCATTGCATGTCCCCTAGTCTTTCTATATTTTGATGGTGTAAACAAATCAATCTACATTTACCCGTTCCACTCCATTCATTAATTTATAGACCTCTATCATGTCTCCCCTCAGCCATCAATTTTCCAGGTTGAAGAGCCCTAACATTTTTAGCCTCTCTTCATAGGAGTATCCTTCCATCCCCATGGCTCTTCTCTGTACCTTTTCTAATAATGCTATATTTAAGATACAGTGACCAGAATTGCATACAATATTCAAGGTGCGGTCACCCCGTGGAACAATACGGAAGCATTATAATATTCTTTGTTTTATTCTCCTTTCCTTTCCTTATGATACCTAGCATTCTATTTGCTCTCGACTGCCACTGCACACTGGGCGGAGGGTTTTAACATCTTATTCACGATAACACCTAAATCTTTTTCCTGGGTGGTGGTTCCTAATATGGAACCTTGCATCATGTAATCATAGTTTGGGTTGTTCTTTCCTAGGTGCATAACTTTGCACTTGTCCACATTAAATTTCTTCTACTATTTGGATGCCCAGTCTTCCAATTTATCAAGGTCCTCTTACAATTTTTCACAAAATCTAAGAACTTCTCTAGGTGGCGCGCGAGGTCCACTACCTTCGCACAAGGCAGGCATGTTACCAGGCAATCCTCACATCCACCAGCCACCCAGCTATCTACATGCCTAATGATCGAATCACCAACTATAACGTCTGTCCTAACCTTTCACTCATGGGCACCTCAGTGCTAGAGGGTTTTACATCAGCTGGAGGACAGGCCCTAGCTACAGGATCACTTCCTGCCACACTAGGGTGATGCTCTACTGTCAAGTGACCTACCTTCCTCCATGGCAACAGGGATACTGCCAGACTGGAAGTAGGACTTCAGTACTACATACCTGTAGGTCTCATCTATGTACCTCTCTGTCTTCCTTATGTCCTCCAAGTCCTGTACTCTAGCCTCCAGAGATTGGACTCATTCCATGAGAGAAAAGAGCTCCTTACACCTAGTGCACCCGTACGATCCCTGACCAACTGGGAGAAAATCATACATGTGACGCTCAATGCAAAAGACTGGAAAACCCCCATCTCACTGCTTGACTGCTGTCTGCATCTTAGTTTTAGGGTTGTGTTTAGGTAGTTAAGTTGTTTACTTACTAAGGTTTGCTGGGGCTACTTATACTAATAAAACTATACCTAATACATTTCATGGACTTTGTTCACTCAAGCTTAACTAATGTCAGGTCCTTAATGTATGCCTGATGAGGATAAACAAGTGATTCGGGTCTAGCTTATAGAGTAACCTACCGTAATATCAATGATTTCTGAAAAATTACTCCAATCAAACAGGCTGTTGCAGAAAAAAAATCAGAGGGTTTGTGTCTAAACTTAACAATGCACGGAACAGCCTGTTTGATTGGAGTAATTTTTCAGAAATCATTGATATTAGGTTACTCTATAAGCTAGACCCGAATCACTTGTATGTCTACAAATATGGAGGGTCAATCTACATGGTTAGAAGTATTAAGCTATACATCATCCCAAGTAGCTGAAGTTTGTAAAGAAAAAACTCCCTTTTCGATGGAACAGGGATCAAGTGGGAACCTTGATGCCCTATGGGACACGTGGTTGAACAAACAAAAACAAATTATTAAATCAGATCTCCATCGTTTATCTATGGTGGAATATGTCAACCGTCAACAGATACCCCGAGGTTTACGGGTATATAAAGAGCCCCGTATGTTCGTTACCAATCCTGAATTTATAGCTAACTGGAATCGCATTTTAAACAAATGCTCTCGATCTAATGTTGCTGATTATCACCACTTCTAAAACAGCTTTGACCGGGTTTCATCAAGAAGCAGAGCAATTAAAAACCGAGCTCAAGGAAAAGGAACAAGTTGAACAATTTACACTAAAAATGGGCTGATTTTCAGAAACAATTGGACGCTTTAAGAACAGAAGTTCAATTGACAAAAACAAAAAAATTAAAACGAGATAATGACGACTATACCGTGGGATACGTTTATCCTTGGATGGATTCAAAAAGGAGGACTGTTAAGAGACAACCTCGTAAGCAGGTTTCATTTGATACAACTTCTGATGAACTGAGTTCTTTGGACTCTAGTGCCTCCAAGGAGGATTTTCGCGAGGAAGGAGACGACACTCGCAAAAAGAAGAAAAAAACAGGCACGCCAACTCGACAATCCAAACGGAAGGGGGATACCAAGCGCTGACAGACACAACAAGTCATGAGGATTTAGTGATTAACATTTCAGGTGAATTGCTCACATTAGATCAGTTATGGGTGCTAAATCGGGGTTTATCTTATGTGCCAGACACCCGATATGATCCTTTCCAGTTTAGACTTGATCTGGAGAGTCTGATTAGAAAACTAAATCTGAAATTATATTTTGCTCAAGATGATAAACCTAGTGTAGAAACGCCTGTTTTTACTTCAAGTGATTCAATGGGGTTATCAACCCGCCGGGTTCCTATTCCATTTAAATCATCGTGGAACCCTCCTGGCCCATTGCACCCGAAACTAACAGTTTTTCGTGAATTGATCTTACAGGATGTAGAAGTCTTAGAACGGTCCCAAAGATTGTCCTTCAACACATTGCCGCAACAAGAAAATAGGGCTTTACGAGATCTAATGAAAAGATCCGATATAGTTATAAAGCGAGCTGATAAGGGTGGTGCCGTGGTGATCTTGAGCAGAGATCAATATGTTATGGAGGCCAGACGACAACTTTCTGATGAATCATCATACCAACTTTTAAAGGTTGATCCAACTGCGGAGCTTCAACAACAAGTTTCACACATTACCACTCAAGCCTTAAACAATAAGTTGATTTCCCAGAAAGAATTTAAAATTTCTTAATACTGCCCACCCGATATTGGCGTGTTTTTATATAGTTCCTAAAATCCATAAAAGTTTAGAACAACCACCGGGGCGGCCTATAGTGTCGACGAAAGGGTCGCTATTAGAGCCACTTTCGGTGTTTATTGACTCTTTTCTCCGCCCTTTGCTAATGGAAACACCATCTTACATCAGAGACACGTCTCATTTTCTACAGATTTTGGATAACAGTCCTCAATGGGCGCAAGACCCCAATATCTTTTTGGTCACTTTAGACGTAGTAGCCCTATACACCAGCATTCCCCAAGAGCAGGCATTTGAGACAGTTGTTCGGGCTTTACGGGGAAGGGGAGACCTGTCAGAATCTCAGATTCAGTTTCTATCAGCATTGACGTGGCTTACGATTTTTCGGAACTACTTTAAGTTTGAAGAAGACCTTTTCCAGCAAATATCAGGTGTAGCGATGGGGGCAACTTTTGCCCCCTCCATCGCCAATCTTTTTATGGGTCACTATGAAGATCAGCTCTGGCAGTTTTCTCAATATAAGCCAAATGTTAAGCTTTGGTCACGGTTTATTGATGACATGTTTTTGTTATGGTGGGGCCCTATGGCCGATTTTTTGAAGTTCATCTCCTGGCTTAATGCTCAAAATCCTCACATTCAGTTCACTTATAACATTCATGATACAGAAATGATCTTTTTAGATCTAAAAATAAATAAAACGAGCATGGGATGGCAGACTTCGACATATCGTAAATCGATCAATAGAAATACCCTACTTCACTATCAGAGCGCCCACCCGCTTCGGTTGAAAGAGGGTCTACCCTTTTCCCAGTTTCTGCGGTATCGCAAAAACTGCTCAGAAGTCTCCGACTTTAAACATAAAGTTCTGGCGCGTAATTTTCAGACAAGGGGATACCCTACCAAGATAGTATCACGAGCATACCGTCGGGCGCTTTTTAATGACAGATCAGCTTTGTTAGGTGCTACGAAGACTCGGGAGGAACAAGATCCTAATGTAGTTAATTTCATTACCCAATATTCTCCACTCAGTTTTCGAATTAAGAAGATTGTTGCTCGACATTCTAATGTTTTGAACACAATGCCCAGTTTAAATAACAAAGTTATTCGGTGTGTTTGGCGAAGGAACAGAAACTTGAAGGAGTGGCTAAGTCCAACAGTGTTGCGGCCGCTTTCCGTATTGTCAACTACAGAAAAAATCCCAGGGCATTATAAATGTGGCCACTGCTCTATTTGCGTGGTTACTAAAGAACTACAGAAATTCACTTGTCAGCAAAGGGAATATGTTTTAAGGCACCATACAAACTGTAGCTCTCAGAGTGTAATCTATGCTATAGTTTGTCCCTGTGATCTTTTTTACATAGGAAAGACTAGTAGGACTTTCAAAATGCGTATATCGGAACACAAAAGTCGATTAAAACATAAAGTGCTGCAAGCACCACTGGTTTCTCATTGTCAAGACTTGAGCCATACATTTGAAATGTTACAATGTTTCTGTATAGAACAAGTTACAACTCCAATGAATGGAAGATCATTAGCACAAACCTTGCTATTCCGAGAACAGCGCTGGATTTTCCAGCTGCAAACTTTAACACCTAAAGGGCTTAATTTAGAAATTGAATGGGGGAACTGTTGTTGATCAGTTGTTGATGGTCGAATTGATTAAAGGGAAGGCTCTAATAAGGATAGTTGGATAAGGTCTGCACATGCGCAGTGTTTTTTAGAAGATGATGATCAAGAACTGCCTGGTTTCCAGAGAAAGTTGAAAGTTTGATATATGGAGCTGTACGGAGTGACGGTCAATACTGGGTATGGTTTTAGCTGTTACAATAGTTGAAGTTTTAACTCTATCACTTTTGATTGGACTTTTAGCAGTACAACAGTGAAGAAATTAGATGAGTTTTAATAACGGTTTCTCTTCTAGTTAAATACTTGGCTGACAGTGGCTTACCCCCTGAAGAACCTCATTACATTGAGAGAAACACGGTCACGACGTGGTGTGTGAGGCGTTGGGAAGAAGACGACGGAAGGAAGAAGATACTGTTGCCATACGATCAGTTTCAGAATCAACTGAGAAAAAAAAGAACGTGAAGCTCAGTGTTTATTTCATTCACATCAGAGACTGAGAAATTGTTCATGAATATAATTGGGAGAGGGAGTCAATAATTAGTATAAAATAAGCCGGAATTAGTCATTGATGCTAACAGGCGCCGCTGGTTGTTTTGAATTATCAGCACCCAGCAATTGGTAGCCGAAAAGTCTGAGACGATTTCCGTGCATTGTTATTAAGTTTAGACACAAACCCTCTGATTTTTTCTGCAGCCTGTTTGATTGGAGTAATTTTTCAGAAATCATTGATGAGGATAAACAGCCGCACCCGAGAGTGAATATGGCATCTGCTTTCCTTTAAAAGGTTTAAGCACTTATAAAGCTACGATTATCCCAGGGTGGGTGGGAGTCAGGGAGGGAGGCAAAGAAGACTTATTAAAAGCTGGCTGCTACACAGTACCCTGTCCTGTGCTTGTAAGAATCTGTGACCAATTTCCTGGGTGATTCACACAGCACTTGTTCGGATAGAGGGTGTCTTTCAAAATGCCCCTCTGATCTGTCCCTTGATTTTAATACCTATTTAAAACAATTTCACAGCTCTCTTGCCCCCTCTCTAGAAGGCCTCTTTGTAAAGGTCTCTAGAAACAAATGTATTGCTCAAAGAATACTGACCCTGTTTTTCCTTTTATGCTAAGTTATACATAGAAACATAGTAACATACTAAATGACGGGCAGATAAAGACCAGTATGGTCCATCTAGTCTGCCCAGTACAATGTCAAGAGTAGGTACACCTGCCGCTCTGTGCAGGCCATACTTCGAGTTGATTTAAATTAAAGCTCTTTGCTGATACTAGGCCCTGACTGAGTATTAAATTTAAACTAAAGGCTCTCTGCTGTGTTCTGATTTTAAACTGAAAGCCCTCTGCTGGGTTTTAAACTTAAACTGAAAGCTACCTGTTAAGTTTTCAATTTAACTAAAAGCTCTTTGCTGATACTAGGACCTGACTAATTTAACCAATACACTGAATTCTAATTTACACAAATTAATCAGCTTTAATCTAAAATATTCCCTTTTCTCCAAGATTTAGAACACAATTGCCAGAAGTATTGGCCCGTATCACTAATCAACCAGGACCTTAAAATCTTGGCAAAGGTGCTGGCATGGCACCTGGGGACGGTGATACCCAGTTTAGTCCACCCAGACCAAGAGGGTTTTGTGAAGGGGTGCAGCGCAGCGAGTCATCTGATGCGAGTGCTATCAATGTTTCGTCAGTGCCACCTCTCAGCCAGGAAGCGGTAGTGTTGAGTTGACACTGAGAAGGCATTCGACTGGGTGGCCTGAGACTATTTGTTCTGGGTTCTGCTATGGTTAGGGCTAGGAAGTACACTTTGTAGGTTGGGTACAGACGCTCTATGAGCGACTTCTGGCCCACCTCCTGGTCGTGGCAGCATTAATTTGTAGACTCCGAGAAACTATCGAATTGTCCAAGGCCAGCAAGCTCCTAAGCCCCTCAGGTGAGTAGGGCATACTGACCAGCATGTCATCCATGAAGATACTTATTTTGCACCCGTGTGTCTACACGCCACGCCACGCCACGCCATGCCACGCCCCCCCCCCCCCGAGCAGGCCGGCAGCCTCCCTAAGCTTGATGGCAAATGGTTCCAGTGAGAGAGTAAACAATAGGGGGACAACAAGGCAGTCCTGATGAGTCCCTCTGTGTAATTTTGAATGCCTCCATCAGTTGGCCATATGAAAGAAGGGTTGTATGGCTTCTACCCCCTCTGATGCCCAATATCAGCTTCAAACAAAAGTCGGCATCAGGTAGACGGGGCGAAAGCAAACAGTCCTGTGGCATCAAGCTTTTAAGGTAAGTGCCATGGGCCTGTCTGAGGCCACTGCCACTGTTACAGGTCTTGGGGAGGGAGGGGGGCACCTCATCTCCTTGCACCAGTCCTTAAAAAGAAATGGAGGGCCATTAAATACTTCCCTTTTTACAAACTTTTTAACACACATTTTTGGTTTTACAAATTACCTCATTTCAAAGATTTTCTGACTTTCATGAATTTAGACAATTGTTTATTGCATTTGATATCTACACCACTCTCATGTTTCATGATTCATAATTAGGACTTGTGGCTGTCAGAAAAATGTGTATATATGACGACATTTTACTTTCCGGGTTTCAGCAACATTACTCCCATGCCTTTATTTGCCTCAGACATCAGAGATCTCTTCAGTACCCATCCCAAAGCATATGGGAGAACATAATAAGCCTCACACAACCTCAATCATGTGCAACAAAGAGAAAACAATAGAGAAAGGAAAGCATAAACAGAAGGCTATCAGAAGATGAACCTGCAGAGCCAAGTAGAAAAACAATCATAGCGGACCCAAGGGTACCGTAGTAGAACAGAGCAAATACAGTTCCAGGGGAAGGACTCAAGGAAAGGACGTTATCTGATAAGTAAAACATCACGTTCCATATCATCCTGCTAGACCAGTCCAGACAAATGGGATATATCAAAAGCTACAACTCCACTAGGCAAGAAGAGCACACAGTAGCTCGCAAAAACCCTTAACCAAAGTCCGTGTCACCCATGTGTGAGCATCCAAGCAGTAATGTTTGACAGAAATGGATGCGATGCCCATGCTGCCGCCCAACAAGCATCTGTGGGGGCTACCAAGTTCCACTTCGCTCACATGGTCACTTGTGCTTAGGTAGAATGAACAGGTAAAACCCTCCGGAACCAGCCAGTTCCACAGAGGCACTGGTCCCCTTAATCCAGCACCACATAGTCTACTTAGCTGCAGTGTCATCCTTGGGCAGGCCAGCAAACAGCACAAAAGAATTTATTATCACCACGTTCCAGAGAAGACATCCACAAGGCAAAGATCCCTAGCCTTCCCCTGACACTGCTCCTTAGAAAAGGAGGGCTGGCAGACCACCTGGTTCATGTAAAAGGGAGAAAATCACCATAGACGAGAAGGCATGCACAGGCTGAATGGAAACAGCCTCCTTTGAAAAATACAGATAAGGATCTTGACAAGACAGAACCAGCAGCTAAGAAATCCGCTTTGTGGAACACAAAGACCAAGAAGACCACCTTACACGTCAAATCCTTCAAAACAGTGCCCTTCAACGGCTCAAAGGGCACTGACATGAGGACCCTGAGCACCAGACACAGATCCCAGAAAGGGATCACAGACTGGTGAGGAGGACACAGATGTCGAACCCCCTGGAGAAAGCACAAGACATCCAGATGCAAGTCTACATAGAGAGTTAAGGCCCAAAAGGCGAGCATTTATGGCGCTTTTATTTCAATGCACATTACAGGCGCTAGGGTAGGAACACGCATTGAAGCACATGGGCAGAACAGGTGCTAGAGCCACACAACTGCCAGGCGCACAATAGGTAAAAACGCTACCAACGTGTGCAGAAAATGGCAGAAAACCCCAACACCGCACCAACAGTTGCCAGTGGTTCACCCCGAATTGTGTCCCAGACAGATAGAAATCGGGGGACCCCAAGACAAAGAAAGGTGTGGTCAAGCCTTGGTACTCACCCCCCTGAGATAACCATTCAGAGAATCCATGCTGTGCTCAGCTCTACTTACCTGAAACTGTTAGACTGGCTTTGCAGCAATGCCTTTAAAGTGAATGGCAGACAGAGCCCTCCGAGAGCCTTCTGAAATGTTCAGGAGAGAGCAGGGGATACAGAAGAGGAGGGAGCAATGAGTTTGCGCATGGCTGTTGAATTCTTCCAGTTCCTTCCAAATTTTTCCAATTTTCTGGCTGCTTGACAGGCTCTTATCTAGGGTAAAAGCGTGGAACTGAACCAACTCCCTTCTCCTATGGCTATCAAAATGATCTCAATGTCATCACTGAAACCTGGGCTTTTCATTGGTTCTTTGTCTCCACCAATCTGCTGGTAGGGGAATGCAACCCACTTGTCTGGACTGGTCTAGCAGGACGAAATTGAAATTTTCTCACACACAAAAGTTTATCTAAATGGTGCCTAAAGTATTTTTGCAATGAATCCAAGTGAACAGAAACGGAACACAACCTCTCCAGGTACAAAAAGTAACTATAAGAACTTTCTACAAATTTTAAAATGCATAGTTGCTATTTGCAGCATTTTTAAACATATTCAAAATAAATGGGTGGGAAAGAGTTTAGATACCAGAGATACTTGTATCAAAGGAGGTGATAAAAAGTACTGACTGAAAGAGCACGTGATGTTATGATTCACACAGAATACTGGATAAGCAACACAAATTTAATAAATTAGCTGCCAAGTGTTTTCTGCAGCCAGCTAAGCATTTTTCTATTCCTGCTTTCGGAGTTTGTTGTTTTTTTTTTTTTTGTTTTAATTTTAATACTCTTCCTTGCAGGACACTTCTAACTAGAAATATTCTTAGGTCTCCTTGCATATACTGCTTGTCTGAAATCACCCTTCAGGTTTTTAACTCAAATCCTTCCCTCATCTGACCATCACCTTTTAACTTTTAATCTTCAGCTTCCACCGTCTCAACCTCATCCTGTCTCCTCTGACCTATTTAGAAACCTTCATAATATCGATCCCTTGACCCTCTCCTCCACCATTTCTCCATCTCTTTCCTCCATTATATCCTCCAAGTCCGCCGACGAGGCAGTAACCTCTTATAATGCTGCACTATCCTCAGCTCTAGACACTCTTGCCCCACCCACCCCACGTCCTGTCAGACGCTCTACTCCCCAGCCCTGGCTTTCATCCACAACCCGCTATCTACGCACCTGTGCCCGTTCTGCTGAACGTGCTTGGATCAAATCCAGATCCCCGGAAGACCTTTTACACTTCAAATTCATGCTTGGCTCCTTCCAGTCAACCATTGCACTTGCCAAACAGGAATACAGGTAGTCGTCGACTTACGACCACGTCTGGTTCCGACAGACCGGTCGTAAGTCGATTGTGGTCGTAAGTCGGCCTACTTAACTTTCTTTGATTTAGTTTTTATTAGGTAGCTGTGCCTTAAAAAAAAAAAAAAAAAAAAAAAAAAAAGGGGATCAGAGAGGCGATCGAGAAGCCGGGTCTGCACTGACCTTCTGCTTTTGTGTTCCTGCAGAGGAGTCATAGCCAGCCAGTACTGCTAGATCTCTCCTCCTAGACGGTATGGAGGAGAGATCTGCTATTGCCAGCCACCCGCTGTGATCCGGGGAGTGTCTGCAGCGCCGGCTGAGCTCCGGGCAGAGCCACAGGGTGAAATCTTTACCGGGGGGGGTTTTCTTACTGCCTGGACCGGTAGCGCACACGCCGATCAGGATTTCGCCTGCGTTTTGCCTCAGGACGATTCAGGGCTGGCGTTTTTGCTCTCACGGGCTGCCAGTTGTGGCCAGAAAACCGGTCGTAAAGTCGATCAGTCGCAAGTCGACGACAACCTGTACTACATCCATCTAACTCTCTTGCCTCTGATCCTCGCCGCCTCTTTAATACCCTCAATTGTCTCCTCAAGGTGCCCCCACCCCCGGTCCCGCCCTCCCTTTCTGCCCAAACCCTAGCCGATTACTTCCATGACAAAATCCACAAGATTACCCTCCAATTCCCCACGTCCTCATCTACCTATCTCCCCCCCCCCCCATCCATACTTCCTCCACTACCCTCTCCTCCTTCCCTACAATCACTGAAGAGGAAACCGAAACTCCTTCTTTCCTCCTCCAAACCACCTCTGACCCTATCCCCACCCATCTCCCCCACCACTGTCCCTTCCATCTCTCATATTCTAAACCTGTCACTCTCCACTGCAACTGCCCCTGTAGACTTCAAACATGCTGTCGTCACACCTCTCCTCAAGAAACCCTCACTCGACCCCACCTGTCCTAACTATCGACCCATCTCCCTCCTTCCCTTCATCTCTAAACTACTAGAACAAGCAGTCCACTGCCGCTGCCTCGACTTCCTCACCTCCCAGACCCTCCTGGATCCACTACAATCCGGCTTACGACCCTTACACTCCACTGAAACGGCTCTTGAAAAAGTCTCCAATGACTTGTTCCTGGCTAAATCTAAGGGCCTCTACTCTGTCCTCATCCTTCTCGACCTCTCTGCTGCCTTTGACACTGTTGACCACAATCTTCTCCTCACCACCTTCTCCTCGCTTGGTTTCAAGGACTCCGTACTATCCTGGTTCTCCTATCTCTCCCATCGCTCCTTTAGTATATGCTCTAGTGGCTCCACCTTCTCTCCTACCTTGCTCCATGTTGGTGTACCCCAGGGATCCGTCCTGGGCCCCCCTCCTTTTTTCTCTCTATACCCAATCCCTTGGCGTGCTTATCTCCTCCCAAGGCTTTCAGTACCATCTCTATGCCGATGACTCCCAAAATCTACCTCTCTACGCCTAATATCTCCTCTCCAGCAATCCAGACCAAGATCTCTGCCTGCCTTTCTGACATCACTGCCTGGATGTCTCACCGCCGCTTGAAATTGAACATGGCCAAGACTGAATTCCTTGTCTATCCCCCCCCCCCCCAACTCCTCCCCTCTTCTTCCCCCTTTCTCAGTCTTTGTGGATGGCTCTACGATCCTTCCTGTTCCCTCGGCCCACAATCTGGGGGTCATCTTTGATTCCTCTCTCTCCTTCTCCACACATATCCAGCTCATAGCTAAAGACCTGCTGCTTCTTTCTCTACAACATTAGCAAAATCCACCCCTTCCTCTCTGAACACACTACCAAAACACTAGTCCACTCTGTAATCTCCTCTCGCTTCGGCTACTGCAACCTACTCCTTGCTGGTCTCCCCATGAGCCATCTTTCCCCTTCAATCTATACAAAAATTATGCTGCTCAACTAATCTCGCCATGCCCACATTACTCCTCTTCTCAAGTCGCTTCACTGGCTCCCTATCCAATTCCGCATCCAGTTCAAACTTCTCCTGCTGACCTATAAATGCATTCACTCTACGGCCCCTCAATACCTTTCATCTCTTATCTCCCCCTACATCCCCTCTCAGGAACTTCGCTCCTCAAACAAATTACTTCTATCTAGACACTTCACTTGCACCGCTAACTCCCGACTTCGCTCCTTTCACCTTGCTGCACCTTATGCCTGGAACAGCCTACTTGTATCTATATGCCAAGCACCCTCCCTGGCCCTCTTCAAATCCAGATCGAAAACCCACCTCTTTACTATCGCTTTCAGATTCTGACTTCTATCCTTTGTCATAATTGAATGGAGTCAGGTCAGGATAAACTGTAAATATATTTTGTTTTGCCCCGAATTGACTAATGCTCTGTATTGACTTGATTAGATTGCAAGCTTTGACGAGCAGGGACTGTTTTTTACAGACAGGTCTGTACAGTGCTGCGTGCGTAGCGCTATATAAATGCTGAATAGTAGTAGTAGTAGTTAGGAATGCTGACATCTGCCTTGGGCCTATAAAAGCCATTCAAAAACCTTCATCTTTTTTTCCTGCACTTCATAGTTTGTTCTGTGGTATATATAGGACAACTGTCTAACTGAAATATGGAAGCTAAAAAGGTTTAATTTCTTCATTAAAAACAGAGGGAAATTAACTTAAAAGGGTATTTAGTTGAATTCTTCCTTCCTTTCATCTGCATATTTCATGACACTCGCTATCACACCCCCCCAAAGCTTAATAAATGCACCCTCATACTTGACAGTAAGCAAAGAAGTAATTAGGTCTTACCTTCTAATTGTCTTTCCTTGAGTATTCTCCGGGCCAGTCCAGGAACAGTAGGGTAGTCAACCTCCTTCAGCAGCTGAGGACTGAACTCTTCAAAGACTTGTTGCTAGCCTACCCAGCTCCCCCCCTGGTGCTAGAGAGCCAGTCAACCTATGTCAAAGCAGCTCCATAACTAGACTACTAACTTTAACCAACTGTAACATAAGGAATGTGAAAAAGTATATGTAAACAAAGAAACAACCAGGAAATGCACTAACCTTCTGCTGAAGTTAAGGCATTCTCTCTTTTTTTCTTTTTTTTTTTCCATGCAATAAATAACCCCCAATTAAATGCTCACACTCTTCCCACCGAGACTGGGAAGGGAGCCCCCTAGCCAGTTGTACTCCGGAACAGCCTGCACCTATTCGAGGTAAAAAAGAAAAAAAAAAAATCGACCCTGTCTCCACCTTACAGAGCAGAACGCTGCTTACATGAAGGCAAACGGAAAGCTACCAGACGACTGCTCTAACCTGGGTGGGTCCTGGACTGGCCCAGAGAATACTCAAGGAAAGACAATTAGCAGGTAAGACCTAATTTCTTCTTCCTTTTCGTCTCTCCGGGCCAGTCCAGGAACAGTAGGGCAGTACCAAAGCAGTACCTACCCTCGTGAGTGTCCCAGGAGCCCCGTCAACACAGTCAAAGCCCCAACTTTTGTGTCTTCCGCCACCTGAACATCCAACCGATAATGTTTTGCAAATGTATGCAAGGACGACCAAGTCGCTGCCTGACAAATATCTACAGGCGGAATCAACGCCAACTCCGCCCAGAACACCGCCTGTCCACGCGTGGAATGGGCTCTAAGTCCTTCCGGCGGAAGCTTACCACTCGCCACATAAGACGCTGCGATTGCTTGCTTTACCCACCGCGTAATGGAGGCCTTGGACGCCGCCTCCCCCTTACGCAGACCGCCAAACAGAACAACCAACCTATCTGATTTCCTAAAGGATTTTGTGTCTTCTGCAGGTATCGGCGCAGCACTCTACCTAGATCCAAACTGCGTAGAGAAGCCCTAGCATCAGCAGAATCCTCAGACCGAAAGGTAGGCAGTGAAATTGCCTGATTGACATGAAATGCCGACACTACCTTTGGCAGAAAAGATGGCACCAGCCGCAATACCACCATCTCTGAAAAGTGAATATATGGTTCCCGACAGGAAAGTGCCTGAAAGCACCAGTTACTTACCTGTAACAGGTGATCTCTGGGAACAGCAGGAATGAGTCTTCACATATGGGTATCGTAGGTACCGACGGAGCCTGCGCGGGAACGCTCCCCAGCGTCCAATAAGAAAGCTTTTGGGAGCATCCCACAGCGCCTGCGTGCTGCCTTCCCGCCCTTCCCAACCGCCTCTCTCCAGTTCGAGTTTTAAAGCTGAGACAAAGAGAGAGAGAGAGGGAAAGAAAGATAGATAGAGAGATACAACTCCTAGGGGAGGTGGGTGGGTTGTGAAGACTTATTCCTACTGTTCCCAGAGATCACCTGTTACAGGTAAGTAACTGTGCTATCTCCAGGAACAAGCAGGAATGAGTCTTCACATATGGGGACTCCCTAGCTGCAGATGCCAGGGAGAGACCCCAGAGTTGTGTGTTCTTGAAAAGGGCTCCACCTCCACCCATGGATCTCTGGCATCCAACCAGGGTAGGTGGGTAGGAGTTGATTAGGAATGGAACAGGTGTTTGAGAACAGCCTGACCAAACGAGGCATCCCGGCGGGAGTCCTTGTCCAAACAGTAATGGGCTGTGAAGGTATGAACCGAGGCCCAGGTGGCCGCTCGACAGATTTGGTCGATGGACACAGTTTAGGTGAGCCATTGAGGCTGCCATGGCCCTCACATTGTGAGCTGTGACATGGCCTTCCAGAGAAAGGTTCCTACTCTGGTAGGCGAAAGAAATACACTGAGCAATCCAGTTGGACAGTGTTCTCTTAGAAACTGGAAGAAGTCCTAAATGGGAAGGATCAAAAGCAACAAAGAGTTGAGAAGACTTTCTATGTTGCTGTGTTCTTTGTAAGTAAAAGGCGAGAGCTCTTTTACAATCCAAAGTATGAAGATTCCTCTCTGCACTTGATGCATGAGGTCCTGGAAAAAAGACAGGTAAGTATACCTCCTGGTTCAGATGAAAAGGCGAGGCCACTTTGGGCATAAAGTGTGGATTGGTCCTGAGGACTACCTTATCATGATGGAACCTTGTATAAGGAGGATTAGCCACCAAGGCTTGCAACTCACTGATGCGACGTGCTGAGGTGACTGCAATGAGAAAGATAACCTTCCAAGAAAGAAATTTCAAGGAGGTGGTGGCTAAAGGTTCAAAGGGTGGCTTCATAAGCTGGCCAAGAACCAGATTTAAGTCCCATGCCACTGGAGGTGGTCTAATGGGAGGTTTAGTTAAAAGAAGGCCTCCCGTGAATCTTGCTATAAAAGGATGAGAGGAAACAGGCTGTCCATTGAGCGGCTTGAGGGACGCTGCAATAGCACTCAAATGGACTCTTACTGAATTTGTTTTGAGGCCTGCATGGGAAAGATGCAGAAGATACTCTAGTAAAGAATTCAAAGGTATTGCAAGAGGGTTGAGACCCTTCTCTGAACACCAAATAGTAAATCTTTTCCATTTGAAAGCATAGGAACGTCTAGTGGAAGGCTTTCTAGAAGCATGAATAATATCTCTGACTTGCTGAGAGAGATGGAAAACTTAAAGGTCTAGGCCTTCAGCAACCAGGCCCTCAGATGGAGACACTGGAGGTTTGGGTGCCACAACGTTCCATCTTCCTGGGAGAGAAGATCTGGAGCAGAGCCCAACTCCAGGGACGGAGCTTGAGAGAGATGCAGAAGTAGAGGGTACCACACTTGGCGTGGCCAATGTGGTGCTATGAGGATCATAGAACCTCGGTCTCTCTGAAGCTTGAACAGTGTTTGGGGAATTAGGAGAATGGGTGGAAAGGCATAAAGGAAGTCTTGACCCCAGTGAAGGAGGAAGGCATCCTTGGCCTGAACGCCCTGACACGGAATCCTGGAACAGAACCGGGGAAGTTTGGCATTCCACGGACTTGCAAATAGGTCTATGTCCGGGGTTCCCCAAATTCGAAAAATCCTGGCTACCTGGTCCCTGTGGAGGGACCATTCGTGTGGAAGAAGAACTTGACTGAGTCTGTCTGCCCAAGAGTTTTGAACGCCTGGAAGATATACTGCCATAAGATGAGTCTGATGCTCTCTGGCGAAGGCCCACAGTCGCAAAGCTTCGTTGCAAAGCGACAGAGCCAGTCCCTCCCTGCTTGTTTACATAGAACATGGCTACTTGATTGTCCGTGTGGATGAGGACTGTCCTGTAGCTGAGCAGGGAGTGGAACACTCTGAGAGCTAAGAAAATTGCTCTGAGTTCCAAGAGATTTATGTGTAAGTCTCCTGTGGAGACCAGATGCCCTGGGTGGAGAGATCTTGCAGATGAGCTCCCCAACCCATTGGAGAGGCATCTGTTGTAAGGGTTGCTGGAAATGACTGTTGAAAAGGGGACCCCAGCAATAGGTTTTGAGAGGATTTCCACCACTGGAGAGACCAAAAAAGGTTACTGGAGTTTGCTATTTTGTCTGACAGGCAACCTGATGCCCGAGTCCATTGGGTGGACAAAGTCCATTGAGCTGCCCTCATGTGAAGGCGAGCATATGGAACCACATGCACAGTGGATGCCATGTGGCCTAAGAGTTGTAGCATTTCTCGAGCAGTTAAAATGGGCTTTAACTATATTTGGGAGGCTAACTGCACCAAGCGTAGGCAACGGGCCTGAGGAAGATAGGCCCTTGCAGTTATGGTATCCAACCAAGCCCCTATTAACTCGAGGGACTGAGTAGGGGTGAGACTGGATTTGGGGATGTTTATTACTAGTCCCAAATACTGAAGAACACACATTGTGCAGGTTAGACAAGTCTTGGCCTCTGCTTGAGATGGAGCTCGAATGAGCCAGTCGTCCAGATATGGGAAGACGAATATTCCTAGAGTGCGTAGAAATGCAGCTACTACTGCCATGCATTTCGTGAACACCCTTGGTGCAGAGGCCAGACCAAAAGGAAGCACCCTGTATTGGTAGTGCTTTCCTTGAAAAAGGAACCGAAGGAACCTTCTGTGAGTTGGATGGATGAGGACATGGATGTACGCATCCTTGAGATCTAGAGAACAAAGCCAGCCCTGACTCTGAAGGTATGGAAGCAGAGCACCGAGAGAAATCATCTTGAATTTCTCCTTGAACAGAAATGTGTTCAATTCTCTGAGATCTAAGATGGGTCTGTAGCCCCCTGTTTTCTTTGGAATAAGAAAATAAGGGGAGTAGAACCCTGTGCCTTGTTGAAGAAGAAGAGGTACTTCTTCTATTGCCCCTTGGGCAAGGAGGATGGCAATCTCCTGACCTAGAAGGTTGAGGAGAGATGTTGGAGAATTGAACTGTTTCACCATGGTGTGGGGGGGGGGGGAAGGCTTAAGAAATGAAGCTTGTACCCTTCCCTTATGATGGAGAGTGTCCATTGCTCTGCTGTGATTTGCTCCCATCTGGGAGCAAAGTAAGTCAACCTTCCTGGGATGGTAAGGGGCTCTGGTCCTTCCAGAGCTAGAAAGGCTAAGTTCTCTAGTAGTGAGTTAAAGGCCCTGAGGAGGCTGAGGCTGCTGGGCCGTGGAAGGTCTAGCTGCCTTTGACTTGGCCTGTTTAGGTGCTTGCTGACGCTTTGCAGCAAAATGACCTGCAGAAGATGCCTGCTGACCATAAGCAGGATAGTATCTTCCCTTTTTGGAAAAAGATATCTTTTTAAACAAACAATCTTAACAGGAGCAGAGGTAGACTTTGAAAGTCGATCCAAAGCAGAGTTTTCAGCATCCATCTGAGTGGCCTTTGCTTGCCAATCCTTACCAAAAAGGTTTTCACCTGTACAAGGGAGATTTCCCAACCAAGTGAGAAACTCCTCTCTTTTATCCTCTGAAATGAAAGGGGTTAAAGTCTGCAGATGATCTGTGACTTCTTTTAGAAACATTCCTATATAGAGACTATAGGAATTGATCCTAGCAGCTAGCATAGCAGCTTGGAAAACCCTTTGGCCAAAAGCATCCAGGGTCCTGCATTCACGCCCTGGAGGATTAGATGAGTGTCTTTTTGCACTCTTTATCTTCTTTATGGCAGCCTCTACCACAATAGAGTGGTGAGGAAGCTGAGTCTTGTGGAAGCCAGGACAAGGAGGGACACGATACATGGTATCTAACCTGCGAGAATGAGGAGAGGTGGTGAGAGGTGTCTCCCACATTCTCAACATGAGATCATAAAGAATCTCATGAACAGGTAAAGTAGCTGCCTCTTTAGGAGCTTTAGGATACTGTAAAATATCCAACTCCTTGGCTCTGGGTTCTGACTCAGGGGCCACTGTGATAGGGAAGTGGCTGGGGCCTCTCTAACAAAGTCTTGAAAAGACTTCTGGAAGAGACATTCTTCGTTTAGATGAAGAAGACTCCTGAGGAAAAAAGTATTGATGCTTCTACAGAACCCTCAGACTCAGAGTCCTCAAAGGAATCGAAGTATCGCCTGTCTGGATGCTCCTGTAAAGCCCGATAACCGTATCGAGTGGGATCGACATCGGTACCGGTTCGGTACCGATGGGCATCATAGGACAGGGTACCGTTGCAGTCGACACCGAAGCCGATGCCAATGCAAATCGGTACCGGTAGCGATGCCGGTACAGGAGCCGGTACCAGCAACGGGGATTGTTGCGGTACCGGAGGCGTCGCAGCCTGTATGAAAGCCGTTAAGGTGCGCTGCATGGTCAGAATTTTCTGATCCATCGACGCCACCAGAGTCTGGATGTCGGTACCAGTGGGAGACACCGGTATCCCAGAACACGGCAACAGGTGATCTGTCAAGGCCAAGCCATCGATGTCAACCTGTGACCCCATAGATAATGCTTTGGAAGCCGGAGCTTCCCGCCGGGGTAATTTTGCCGGTGCGGAATCCTCGAGGGCAAGCCCGGAGGCATCTTGATGCTTGGAGGGAGATCTACCCTTCGAGGACCGGCCAGATTTATGCTTGGTTACCTGAGATCCATGGGAGGAAGAGGAGGCCCTGGAAGATGTCGATGTTACCGAAGCTGCATCAGAGGGAAACAGGGTACTGAGCTTGGCTGCTCGGTTCTGCCGACCTCTCTTAGACATCATGGTACAGGACACACAATCCGTGATGGAATGGCCAGGTCCTAAACACTTTAGACACCAGTCATGGGTGTCTGTGACAGAAATAGTACCGCCACATTTTGTGCATTTTTTAAACCCAGAAGCGGGCTTCTCCATGAGGAAAATATTTTAAGGCCTAGGGCCCAAAAACTGAAAATGCACAGTAGAAATAAAGCGGGGGGTTTTTTGTTTTGTTTTTTTAAAGAAAGAAAAGAAAGACCGGTGGTACCGGTCCGACGTCGAAGAAGGCAGACGCGACACAAAAGAATAAAGAAAAAATAAAGAACTTCTTCTGCGGTGACAGGAGCACGACCTGCTGGCTCTGCGGAAAATTAGAACTGGAGAGAGGCGGTTGGGAAGGGCGGGAAGGCAGCACGCAGGCGCTGTGGGATGCTCCCAAAAGCTTTCTTATTGGACGCTGAGGAGCGTTCCCGCGCAGGCTCCGTCGGTACAGACGATACCCATATGTGAAGATTCATTCCTGCTTGTTCCTGGAGATGGTCCGAAATTCTCCTAGCCAAACACAAAGCTACTAAGAAGGTAGTTTTCCAAGAGAGCTCCTTCAGTGAAACCGACTTCCCAGGCTCAAAAGGAGCCCATGTCATCGCCTCTAGCACTAAATTTAAATCCCAGGACGGTACAACCGCCCTCTCCAGAGGTCTTATATTCTTGACCGCTCTCAGAAAACACAACACATCCAGATGCAGGGACAAACTACAGCCCCGTACTTTGCCCCGATAACAAGCTAGAGCCGCCAAGTGAACCTTCAGAGTGCTAGCCGCCAGACCCTTTTCTAGCCCGACCTTCAGAAACGCCAACACATCAGATACGGACGCCAACAAAGGCTGCACCCCACGTCTCGCACACCAAACTTCAAATATGCGCCAAATGCGGGTATAAGCCAAAGACATAGACCTTCTCTTTGCTTGCAGCATTGTAGAGACCACCGCCTCCGAATAACCTCTACGCCTCAGACGCTCCCTTTCAAGAGCCAAGCCGTAAGCAAGAAGCGGTCCACTTGCGGCATGAGGATGGGCCCCTGAAACAGGAGATTGACCCAATTCGGAAGTCTCCAAGGACTGTCCACCAATAGGCGCACGAGATCCGCATACCATGCTCGCCTTGGCCAATCTGGCGCTATGAGAATTACTTTCCCTTGGTGACTTGCTATCCTGCTAATAACCTGACCTATCATGGGCCATGGGGGAAACACATAGAGAAGGCCTTTGGACGGCCACGGCTGCACCAGAGCATCTAGCCCCTCCGACATGCGTTCCCTGCTTCTGCTGAAAAACCTTGTTGTACGTGGCCATAAAGGTCCATCACTGGCTGCTCCCAGCATTGCGTAATGACGTGAAATACCCCTCGCCTGGATCCAAGACATGGCTGAGAAAATCCGCTTGCACATTGTCCTTTCCCGCTACATGAGCCGCCGACAAGGCTAAGAGATGGTTCTCCGCCCACCACAGCAACTCTTGGCTCTCCTTCAACAAGACTGCACTGCCTGTGCCTCCTTGCCGATTGATATAGGACACCGTTACCGCATTGTTGGAGAAAACTCGTACCGTCTTGCCCTGCAGTAGCGACTTGAACTCCTGCAACGCCAGCCACACCGCTCTCATCTCGAGCCGATGGAGCACGCAGACATCTCTATGGACCAGCAGCCTTGCGCTATGTGAGATATACAATGAGCTCCCCAACCGGAGAGACTAGCATCGGTGGTAAGCAACACCCACTCCCGCATCTCCAGTGGCATTCCTGCACCAAGATGTGTGGGATTGAGCTACCACTGCAGACTGTCGCTGACCTCTGCAGGGCAAACCAACCTTTGACTCGGCGGATGCTCCTGCGGAGACCAACGGGATAGTAAAGATCGTTGGAGAGGTCGCATGTGAGCCCTGGCCCACAGCACCAAATCCAAGGCCGCCGCCATGGAACCTAGAAGCTGTAAGTATCTCCAGGCCGTCGGAGCTTTGATGCGCAAGAAGGCTGACACTTGACTTAAGATCTTCTGCACCCCGGCCTCCGGAAGAAACACTGCTCCTACTGCTGTGTCAAACAGTGCCCCCAAATAGACCAAACGCTGCATTGGTTTCAACTGACTCTTGGCCCGATTCACCACCCAACCTAGGCTCTCGAAAAACTCTACCACCCGAGAGGTCGCCTCTACCAACTCCGCTACCGAGCGAGCCCGAATCAGCCAATCGTCCAAATAGGGATGTACTAGAATGCCCTCCTGACGTAGCGCTGCTGCCACCACTACCATTCACCTTCGTGAAGGTGCATGGTGCCGTCGCCAGTCTGAACGGCAACGCCCGGAACTGAAAGTGCCCCATGGGCACCGCAAAATGCAAGAACGTTTGATGCTCTGGCCTGATGGGAATGTGAAAATACGCTTCCGTTAAATCTATAGACGATAGCACCTCGCCTGGCCGTACGGACCTTATCACAGACTGTAGAGTTTCCATTCAAAAATGAGGCACCCTCAAACAGCGATTTACATGCTTGAGATCTAGAACCAGCCAAAAAGACCCTTCCTTCTTGGGCACCACAAAATAAATCGAGTATCGACCTAACCCGCACTGGTCCGATGGAACCAGGACGACCGCTTGAAGACGCAGCAGCCGTTGGTAAAGGCAAAAGCTATAAACGAAACGCTTCAACGAACTGCATGGAGATACCACGAAGGCTCCAGCAAGAGGTTGTACGAACTCCAAAGCATAACCCTCTTGAATGATCTCCAGCACCCACCGGTCCGTTGTCACCGTGGTCCAGACGGAGTGGAACTGTTGTAAACGCCCTCCTATGGGAACCTACGTCTGGACCACCCTCGCTTCATTGTGGCTTCTTAGAGGAGCTCAGTTGGGGACTCCCATACCCCCTTCCGAAACCTCATGCTCTCCAAAAGGACTGACCTCTTGCCACAAACTGGCCTCTCTGATAAGGAGTGAAATGACTTCCCCTGAATCTCCGAAAGTCTCTGCCTTGACCTCTTTGCGAAGATCCTGGCTTTGGACCCTTTGGATGGTCCTCCGGAAGCCGGCCACCCTTAGAGTCTCCCAAATCCTTCACAATCTTTTCCAAAGCCTCCCCAAAGAGCAGCTTGCCCTTATATGGAAGCTTGCTAAGGCATGCCTTAGAAGATGCGTCTGCCGCCCAATTCCTAAGCCAGAGAAATCTCCAAGCAGCTATCAGCAAAGCCATAGATTTAGCTGATATTCTAACCAAATCATAAAAAGGTGTCTGCGAGATACACCGATGCAGACTCTAACTTTGCTCCTTCCGGAGCAGTCGTCACCTCATATTCAGGAGAAGCCTATGCCTGCAGCCACCTAATAGACGCCCTGGAAACATAGGCTCCACAAATAGAAGCCTGCAGCGCTAACGCACTGGTATCAAATGCTTGCTCGAGCAGCGCCTCCAGTTTTCTATCCTGCAGATCCTTAAGAGCTGCTCTTCCTTCTACAGGGATAGTGGTCTTTTTTGTCACCGCCAAAACCAAGGCATCCACCTTTGGCATCCGCAGCAATTCTCTCTCATACTGAGGTATCGGATACAGACGCCCTAACGCCCGTCCGCCCCTCAAGGTGGCTTCTGGGTACTCCCATTCTGATTCCACCATCTGCTTAATTACCCTGTGGACCGGGAAACACCTCTGCTCTACCCAAAAACCTTGAAGCAGCGGATCCTCTAGGGGCTCCGTCGGTACTATCGGCAAAGCCAGATTGAGAGCTGAAAGAGCATGAGAAATCAGAGCCCCCATTCTTCCTTCCGAAAGGCTCTGAAAACATTTGGATCTTCCCCTGCTCCTAGCTCCCCCTCTTCTAACACTTCTGGCCACAGGTCTAACTCAGGCTCAGAAGGGAGCTCTCCCTCTTCCGCTTCCTGAGATCCCAGGTCCTGTTCACCACCAACTTCGGTCTCCGCTGCAATGGCTACACTCCGAGGACCCCTCTCCTGGGTCCAGCTCAGCACTGCCCTTCTGAGACCCCTCAGTCAGGCTAATTAAACTCTCCTTGGCCTTTCCCTGCTGCAGCTTCAAGCAATATGCCTTATGAAGAGACAATATAAAATCTGGAGAAAATAGTGACTGCAAAGCCCCTGGAGCTTCTAAAACCGGAGCAGAGTCCACCACCGACAGTGGAGTCGACTTTTTTGGACTTAAATTTCTTTACAGGCTTTTCCTGAAGCGCGGGAGAAATGTAAGAGCAACCAAAAATGGCCGCCGTTCCCGCCTTTTCTGAAGCAAACTGAAGTTTTAATGAAGAATCTTGAACCAGCGCCTTGTCCTCCATCTCACAAAATAAACGCTGTAACTCGCTGCCCCAACGCACACAGAAGCAACACAAACCTTGCTCGGACAAGCCCCACTGGCTCCCGCACTGCTGAACCCGGCAGCATGCGCTCACACGCACTACCGCTCCACCCCGGGCTCCCGACGGCCGCGCTCTCCGAACCCCAAAAGACACAGCTTACCGCATCTGTTCCGTGCTATCCCTTGCCTCACCAGACCGATACCGCTGCTAGCGGCAGGGTAAGCAGAATCTCCGGAGGAGGAGGGCTGGACTCTGGGGCTCCCAGATCCTACCTCGCCTATCCTCCACGGTTCCTGCCACCGAGGCAGGCTCTGCCTCTGCTGCCCGTGTCAATCCCGATCTGGCAGCTGGCACCGTGTTCCTTTTTTTTTTTAAATTATGTTTTCAACTTTTCAATTCTGGGTGCTATCCCTGACCCAAACCAGCTAGGGTCAGTGAGGGAATCCTCTGGTAGTGCAGATCCTGTTTGCCTCCTAAGAGCCAGTCAGGAACACATCCTTCACGCTGCTGAGGACTGAAAGACTGGCTCTCTAGCACCAGGGGGGAGCTGGGTAGGCTAGCAGCAAGTCTTTAAAGCAGGGGTGTCAAACTCAAATACACAGTGGGCCAAAATGTAAAACTTGAACAAAGTCGCGGGCCAGCATTGAACAAATGAACCTTTTAATATGGACCCAAACAAGATTTGCTTTAACATTGAATATGAAGCAACACTTATTACTATACAATTTATAACTTAATAGTTCAGATATGCAAAAACCAATTTCAAATAAAAAAATTCAATGACATTCATTTATTAAATAAGATTTAAATAATAATAAATAATAATTTTTAAAATAAAATAACAATAATAAAATTAATCAACCATTCAAGCCCATGTCTTGGAGTAGCAAGAAAAAGTGCATAAAGAAAACGTTAATTATTGCTCAGTTTGCTGCACACTGATCTAATCTGATGTGCCCAAGCCAGATACCTGGCATCTCTTCTTGGATGATAGTTCATCAATGTCTGGGCTCAGGCTTTGAGCTGAGGAAATCCTCAGTATCGAGCGAAGGTGTTCATCAGTCAGACGTCTCCTGTGAGATGTTTTGGTCATCTTCATCGAGGAGAAAAGTTGCTCACATAGATAAGTGCTGCCGAACATGGAGAGCATCTGAGCAGCTTGGGTGCGGAGCTGAGGCATTGTGTCAGGGATGAACTGTGGAAACTGGGCGGCGCCCACAGCATCATACTTTGACTTCAGCGTGTCATTACACTGGAGTTCAATTAGCTCCATTTGGAGGTTGGTTGGTGCGTTTTCCACATTAACTGCAAAGGGATTACTGAGCAGTTCAAACCTACATTTCTGGACATCAAAGTCGGCAAATCGCCGGCTAAACTCAGCGCCGAGTACACTGAGTTTTTCAGCAAACTGTGTGCATGGGAACAAGTTGGTAAAGAACTGCGTTTTCATGGTTTGGCAGCAGGGAAAATGGCCAAGGTTTCCTTGCAGCATCTGATTCTCCCACAGGCACAGTTTAGTTTTAAAAGCCCTCACTGCAGCGTACATGTCTGTGATGATGCGCCCCCGCCCCTGAAGCTGCAGGTTCAGCGCATCGAGATGGCTCGAGATGTCACACAGAAAGGCCAGCTCACACAGAAACTTTTTCTCCCGAAGCTCTGCTGTGTCCTTCCCTTTGCTTTCCAGAAACTGACATATTTCCTCATGCAGCTCAAAACATCTATTCAGTACTTTTCCTCGGCTTAACCATCTCACCTCTGTGTGATACGGCACGTCTGCGTATTCCGAACCACACTCCTCCAGAAAAGACTTAAACTGGCGGTGATTCAGACCTTTGGCTCTTATAAAGTTAACTACTTGTGTTACTGTGGTCATAACATGTTCCATCTTTAGGGCTTTGCCACACAATGATTCCTGATGTATGATGCAGTGATAAACAGTTAGTTCACCTGCACAGTTCTCTTCCTGCATCTTCTCCCGGACCCTGCCCACCAGTCCACTTGTTTTACCGCACATCGCTGGCGCACCATCTGTAGTTAATCCCACGAGTTTATCCCACGGCAGTTTTATTTCAGTTACGCATTTGGAAACCTCCTCAGAAATTTACTTTCCTGTGGTTGTGCCATGCATTGATTTGAATCCCAATAGCTCCTCCGTAACACACATATTTGAGTCCACTCCACGGATGAAGACTGACAGCTGAGCAGTATCAGATGCGTCGCTGCTCTCATCCACAGCAAGGGAGAATGCAACGAAATCTTTTCCCTTTTCCAAAAGCTGGTCATACAGATTGGTGGCAAGATCACATGTGCGATCAGCTACTGTGTTTCTGCTCAGGCTCACGTTTGAAAAGGCTTGCTTTTTCTCTGGGCACACGATGTCACAAACTTTCAACATGCACTTTTTCACAAACTCTCCCTCATTAAAGGGCCGGGCTGATTTTGCGATCTCTGCTGCCACAATATAACTAGCCTTTACAGCAGCCTCACTTTGTGATGTGGCTTTTTTGAACATATTCTGTTGTGAAACCAAACTTCTTTTCATCTCCTCCACTTTCTGGCTCCTTTGAGTCATGTCCAGGTCCTTGTACTTGTCATGGTGTTTTGTTTCATAGTGTCGTCGAATGTTATACTCCTTAGTTATAGCCACGTTGACTCCACAAATCAGACAAACAGGTCTGTCTTTTACATATGTAAACAAATATTCTGTCTCCCACCTGTCCAGAAAGTTCCTGTTGTCTGCCTTTCTTTTTGCCATTTTTGGGAAGGGGTTCCACAGTGACAGTTGTAGCTTGAGATCGCTATGACTTCTGTCACACAGGAGAGGGCGTTTCTGGGACCTGTCCTGATTGACGCGCCAAAACAACAGCAAGGCATTATGGGATTTGTAGTATTAGCAATGAATGAATGCGCTGTATAATACCGGCAGGCTAGCTCTAGTAGTCATTTGGTATAGCCTCGCGGGCCAAATATAATTACACTACGGGCCAAATTTGGCCCGCGGGCCAGAGTTTGACACCTATGCTTTAAAGAGTTCAGTCCTCAGCTGCTGAAGGAGGTCGACTACCCTACTGTTCCTGGACTGGCCCGGAGAGACGAAAAGGAAGTGTTTTTTTCAAAATGCTTCACTTTGTTTTAATCTCAAAATGCATCCTATGTGGTTGCAGTCAAACCATTTCATCAGTCCAACATACTCTTCTTCTACAAAATTTCAGGCACAAGGTTCTCTATTGACTATGACTTTTATGAAGCTATCATTAAAAAAAAAAGTAACCTTCTGACATGGCAACTTTTCTATGCAGATCAGTATGATCCACAGTACAATGTTGTGCACATAACTCCAGCAACGGCTAAGCTTGCAGCAATGAATGGGTCTATTTTGTAGATCTAACCTGTTTTGTAACACTTGTATCAGAAACTTTTCTTGCTATTCCCGATCCTGCTTTGAACTAAAACAGCTCCATAAAGCCTACAGTTGTTGAAAGTACACAGAACAAATCACAACCCGAGGGCTTAGAAGGGTCACATTATGTATTAAAACAGGAATGGTCTTCACCTGACCAACTTAAGCACCAAGATGTTGATCCATTTGTGAGCAACTTTCAAAAACTGGTTATGAATCAAAATGTAAGAATTCTGGACACTCCGCATGTAATAATCACAGTTATTAAAAGAAAAACACACACACACATCTACAATTAGCATATATAGCAAAATTTTCCATTAAAAATTTGGAAAAAAAATGTCATGTTTTGTGACATACAAAGGCTATATCAACTTCTGTTTAATTAAGGATTCACTGAAATATACAAAGCCAGTGTATCTGGATTTTCAGAAAGTCTTTGACAAGGACCCTCATGAGAGACTCTTGGAGACATTAAAAAAAATATATCATGGGATAGGAGGCAGTGTACTGTTGTGGATCAGGAACTGGTTAAAAGATAGAAAGCAGAGGGTAGGGCTAAATAGCCAATTTTCCCAATGAAGAAATGTGAATAGTGGAGTACCCCAGGATCTGTGCTGGGTCCGCTGCTTTTTAACATATCCATCCATAAAGGACCTGGAAATGGGACTAATGAGTGAGGTAATTAAATCTGCAGATGACACAAAATTATTCAAAGTTGTTAAAACCCAAGAGGATTGAGAAAAACTGCAAGAGGACCTTGATAAATTGGAAGACTGCACGTTCAAATGGCAGATGAAATTTAATGTGAACAAGTGCAAATTTATGCACCTAGGAAAGAACAACCCAAACTATGGTTACACGATGCAAGGTTCCACATTAGGAACCACCACCCAGGAAAAAGATTTAAGTATCATCGTGGATGACATATTGAAACCCTCCAAGAAAGCAAACAGAATGCTAGAAATCATAAGGAAAGGAAGGGAGAATAAAACAAAGGATATTCCTTATCGTCCCCCCAGTCCAGTCCTGCACCTCTGGGTTGTGCACCTCTTCCAGCAGCCTGGAGACTGAGTATGTCATCTTTTGATGACCTCGGTGTACTTATACAGTAAAGTCTAATTACTCTTTATAATGCCTCTGTATCAGTTCATGGTACAACTGCACCTCAAATATTGTGTGCAATTCTGGTCGCCGTTATCTCAAAAAGGATATAGCAGAATTAGAAAAAAGGTACAGAGAAGAGCCACTAAAATGGTAAAGGGGATGGAAAGATACCCCTATGAGGAGAGGCAAAAAAGGTTAGGGCTCTTCAACCTGGAAAAGAGGTGGCTAAGGGGAGTTATAATAGAGATCTATAAATTCATGAATGGAGTGGAACGGATAAACATAGATCGATTGTTTACACCATCAAAATATAGAAAGACTAGGGGACATGCAATGAAGCTACCCATTTAAGATTAATAAGGAGAAAATATTTTTTTACTCAACCCGTAATCACACTCTGGAATTCGTTACCGGAGGATGTAGTAAAAGCTGTTGGTGTAGCTGGGTTTAAAGAAAGGTTTGGACAAGGTCCATAAACCATTATTAAGAGGACCCAGGAAATCCACTGCTTCCCCCAATACAAACATTGTGGAACCTGTGTGTCTTTTTGGGAACCTGACACGTACTGGCTTGGCCACTGTTGGAAACAGGATACTGGGCTTGATGGACCTTGGTCTGACCCAGTATGGCATTTCTTATGTTCTTATATAAGTTTTTCACACATTTGTATTGTATCATACGTACCAAAAAAAAAAAAAGTGTTTTCAGATTTATATTTTAGAGTTTTAATTTTGCAGGCTGTTGATATATATATTTATCATTTACTCTGATTCTATGCCCTAGAGCAGAGTTTAAATTTTCCAAATTACCTGCCCAAAAATTATTTTGTGGAAATGTATGCTTTTGTTAGTGCACACTTTACAATTTCCATATAAGACGACTCTCAGCCCAAGTGCACACTGTACACCTGGGTGAATTCTGCACAAATTCTGCATTGAGCAGAATTTGGCACAGGCACCAACACCTCCAATCCCTCTCCCTCCTCAGAAATTTAACACTAGGCCGTGTCCTCCTTTTCTGCTATCCTGGGCCCCACTGTTTATTTGACCTGTGCGGCTATAAAGGGGCCCATTCGATTCAAATGCGCAGCAGTCAAGCCTAAGATGGCAGAGAAGGCCACAGCCCAATTTAGAGCTATTTGCTGCCACAGCAACTTCTTGCCACACAATCAGGCCACAGAAGGTAGCAATCTGCAGTAGATATTGAGAAGGGGCAGTGACTGGGAACGAAGGAGAGGTAAGCGGGAGAGATAAGAGTAGGTGCATGGGGAGTTAGGCCTTATGATGGGGGAATTCTGCACAAAAAATTACTAATAAACAGCATGCAGAATTGTAAAATGCAGTGCACAGGAATTTTTAAATTCTGCTGTGCAGAATTCTCTCAAGAATAACACTGAAGTTCCTAGCCCAAAGGCTCTGCAGAGCTCCAAAATAGGAATGGGGGGGGGGGGAGAGAGAGAGGAGGGACTCCCAAGCCACATACTCTCCAGAACTCCAGCATATGCTGCAAGCAAGGCATCAAGAAACCATCAGGCGAAAAAGACAAACAAAACCCTCAGCTGGCTTTGAATTCAACTGCCTGGTTCAAGGTTATGGATTTATGCTCCAATGTGGCATCAGAAAGACTGCATCAAGAAGCTGATAAACCGATTATATGTGGCCCCCAACCCTAAAGTGGACTCCAGGAAGGTCTTTGGAAGATTCAAAAGGAGTGCTGAGATGCCAAGGAACATGCTATCATTCCAGCTGGGAGGGCTATTGAAAAGATACTTCAAAAGATCCTAACCCAAGCCCTCAACAGAAGAATTACCCCCCCCCCCCAAATGTTCTTGTCATAAACTGACTTACATCAAATAAAATAAAATACACCGAGGAAGACCTCAGAACTCATACCTTGCACCTATTATGTCAAAAAGGCAAACATGTCAAACTGTCTCCATCATAGGTCTTAAGAAAAAAACAAAAAAAAGTTAGATATTTTTACTTTTTTTCTCTCATATCAAGTAAGCTTTTTTTTTTTTTTTAATTAAAATGCCTTTTAAGAAGAGAAAATGTAATTTAAAAAAAAAAAAGATTAGTACAAGAAAAACGAACATGAAAAAGAGTAAAAACAATAGAAAAAAATATAAAAACAAAACCTTTGGGTTGTGTTTTTTTGGAGGGTTTTTTTTGTTTTGTTTTTAGCCTGGACTGGTCTAGCAGGAACCAAGAAAAGTTGTTAGCAGCATTGAAAATTTCTCCTTCCTCATCATCCTGCTAGACTAAAGATGACTGGAACATATCACAATAGTCAGAGCCACAGGGTAGAAAGAAATTAATGCCTCTATCAGAAATGTTCCATCAAAGGCGCTATCCATACCTTGCAAAATATATTAGAGGGGACCTTGTAGCCACTCTACAGATCTCAACCGGAGAAATCCAGGTAAAATCCGCCCACAAAGCTGCCTGCGCCGTAGAGGAGTAGGCTCTAACCCCTTTCCAGCACTCATTTCCCAATACAAGATGTAGGTCAGATAGCCTCCTTAATCCAGCAGGCAAATCAAGGACTTTTCAATGTCCTCAGGAAGGGACAGGTGGCAGCAAAGAATGGAGATAATACAACAGTCTACAGAAGTTGGTTATCTTCAAAATACCTTAACGACGCTTTCTGGACATCCAGGGAATGTAAGAAGGCATCTATCTGCAGATCCTCGCCGAAAAGAGGCGGGATAGACCACTACCCAGTTTAAGGAGGATAGTACCATCCTTGGCATGACCAAAGTAGGTGTTAAACAGAAAAAAAAGACACCCTGCAATACAAGATCTGCAGTTCCAAAACCTGTCTGGTTGGTACCATGGCCACCAAGAAGCCACCTTAAGGATCAAATTTGATAACGGCCTCTGAAAAGGCTCAAATGGGGGGTGGCGGTAATCTTCAAAGCTTGCAACACTAGGAAAAGAGACTATATTAAGGAAAACCAGCTGGATCTGCTTCACTTCTGAGAAAGTGGGACACATCTAGATGCACCACCAAGACCACACCCTGAATTTTTCCTCTATAGAGAGAGGTGCCACCTGGACCACAAGTAAATTGGAGTGCCAAATCCCCAATTCAGGACTACCTGCAAGAAAGCCTGAAGAGACATCAAATCTGACTGCCACACCACTACAGCCCTGGAAGAATACCACAACTTCAACACCTTCATACCCTCACAAAGTGGTGAAGCCCCTCCAGCTTTCAAGAGGATGTCAATTACTTCCCTGGAGTAATCCTGTATCTCTTAAGGGCCAAGTTGTAAGTGAGTGACAAGGGAATGGGATTCTCCATCAGCAGGGGCCCTTACCTCAGGAGACCCACTCCTACCACAACAAAAGCAGAAACCCTACTACAAGGCTTAAGAGATCCAAGTATTACAGTCTCTGCACCCGGTCCAGTGCCACCAAACCCAGGTAAGACCATTTTCTGCACAAGAGCAGACTCAAATGTCACAGGCGAATACATTTGGGAGACCTTCCAGAGACTAGTCTTGAAGCAGAGCACACAATTCTACCACCTAATATCCCTCCTGTGGCCAAAAAACTCTCTCTGCCTTGCCATTTGCCCAAATCACCATCAGATTGAAGACTGGAGGCCCCACTGCATGACAATGGAGAGTTAATGCTTCAGCACCTAGTGCACCCAGCTGGATCCAGAAGATCGACTCAGGAGGTCAGCCTGTATGTTTGACATCTGCTATGTGGACTACAAAGAAAGCCACCAGATGAACCTCTACCCAGTGGCAGAGCTCCACTGTCACCTCTGCATTGTGATGCTTCAAGTACCCTCTCTACTTGTTAATATAAGCTACTGCTATGGCATTGTTGGAGAACACCATGAGGGAGCCCTGTGTGAAGTGGCCCTGACAGTGTGCTCCCCAACCTCAGAGACCAGCATCTGGGTGATAAATCACCCAATCTGATACCTCCAAAGGCATCCCATCCACCAGGGGCTAGGGTCCATTTCAACTCCCTCATAACCCTTCTGGGAATGGAAAGACATTCTCCATGCTCCCAGTTGATGGAGCAATGAGAAAGGAGGTGCCTCTGCAAAGGACACATGTGCGCTCTGGCTCAAGGCACCAACTCTAAGGTCTATGCTACTGACCTGAGGAACTGCAGACAGCTTTGGTCATTTTTGCGCTATGACTGCAACTTGCTCAACCTCTCTGTGGTTTATGGTTTTAGGCACTTGATATACCACCCTTTACTGTGTGTATCAGAGCGGTTTACAGATATATTCTAACAGGCACTTTTTATACCCTCGTCCCTAAAGGGCTCACAATCTAAGTGTACCTGAGGCAATGGAGGGTTAAGTGGTTTGTCCAAAGCCACAAGGAGTGGCCACGGGACTAGAGACCCTAGTCCCTCTGGCCTGAGGTTACTTGTCCCTACATGGGAATTGAACCCCCGGTCCACCTGCCTGAGGTAACCTCTCGCACCACTGAGCCACTCCTCCCTCAAACATCCTCCTCAGATGGGTATCAAAACGTCTCCCCGATACTCCAAGACCTGGGATGGGACCAAACTGTTTTATAGTAAGTTTTGTAAATAGTTTACCCCTGTTATCCAAGTTTTTGTGCCCTGTTATCTGTAAACTCATACGTGTTAACTGTACTGAGCATTTTTGTTCCATGTAAACCGCGCTGATGATGAATAGTGCGGTATATAAGAGACAGTAAATAAATAAATAAATAAAGTTTGACATTTAGATAAGATGGTATGTCAAAATAAGACAAAGGGCCCAATCTTCATTTGGGTGGTGCTAATGTGCTGCATCAGCACATAGCCTGTCTGCCGTCAGTCTAACCTGGATTTTCAATATTGGGGTCATTTGTGGCACCAGCATTGAAAATCCAGTTCTCGCCACACAACCCAGAAGCCATAGGAGCTACTGGGTAGCAGTGATTTTCGATGCTACCCGGTTAACCCTCTGCGCCTGAAAGATAGGCGAGGAAAAACCTCACCTATCTTTAAAGCGCAGAGGGCTACTCGGTAGCATCAAAAATCACTACTACCCGTTTAAGCCCTTTCCTCCATCCCCGCTCTGCCCAGGAATGCCCCAACATGCCCCGATGCTAAATCGCATAGCATCTGGGCATGTTAGGGACTTATCCAGGATTTTTGAAAGGTACAACCCGTGTAAGTTCCTTTCAAAAATCCTGGATAAGGCATTTACATGGGTAACTAGGGCAGTTACCCATGTAAATGCCTTCGAGAATGCTGCCCAAAGTGCTTAAAATAAGTTAAAAATCAAATCAAAATAGATGAAAGTAAAAATAAAAAGGTACAGATAATAGATGGGCTAAAAACAAAACCGTAAAACTGAAAGCAGGGAAGGAAAGAAATAGTTAGAGCAGTGGTTCACAACCCAGTCCTCTGGGACCTCCAGGCCAGTCAGGTTTTCAGGGTATCCACAATGAATATGCACAAGATAGATCTATATACAATGGAAGCAGTGCATGAAGATCTCTCATATGCATATTCATTGTGGATATCCTGAAAACCTAACTGGCCTGTGGGGTCCCAGAGGACTAAGTTGAGAACCAACAAGTTAGAGTAATTGAATAGCCAGTCCACCCTCTCCAGATAATGGAGCATTTGGGAACACCGACTTCTTGAAGCTTTCCTCGAAATCAGCCAGCTAGTTGTCCAAGTATAGTGAGCCCCATTACTCTACCTGCATATAAAATTGATCGCTACGACCAGGCTACAGAGCAGCTCTCTAAACTGAAACAGATGCCCCAGAATGCAAAAACAGAGGAAACTCTGATGCAGCTCCCGAATAGGGATATGGAAGTATGATTTGGAAAGGTACAAGGACATTAAAAACCTCTCCCTGCCTTATTGAAGCAATGACTGACTTTAGAGTCTCCATGTGAAAATGGGGAACTCAGACCGGTGTTAACCACCTTCAACTCCAGGATATGTCTGAACGACCCTCCCTTCTTTGGGACCAGAAATAGATGGAATACTACCCTTGCCTTTTGGAGGGCATGAGAACAATAGCCTGCAACTGCAGAAGATACTAGAGGGTCTCTGACAGTCACCTGCTGTGCCAAGGAACCACACAGGAACATAAAGGCATACCAGAGAGATTCGTCAAACTTTAAAGCATACCCTCTCTCAATGACTCCGAGGACCTATTTGGTCCAACACAACATGGATCTATTCCAAAAAACAGCTGGAGCCACCACCCTCCTCAATGGAAGGATTTAAGGCCTCCAGCAGAGGCATCTGGGGTCAAGAACCTACTGGGTCCTCCAAAAGGACTGCTCTTTCGGACTTAGACCCATAGGAGCAGCAAAAGGATCCAGGGCTCTTTCCAGATTTAGAACACCCCATGCTCCCTACAGAGCTTTGCACAAGAGCCTCTTGAGCCCTTGGGCTATCCTCAGGAAGTCTCTGTGACTAAAGACTCTCCAAGGTCCTTCACCAATTTCTTCAGATCCTCCCCAGAGCTAAGCCACAATTTGAAGGCTACATCTGCCAACCAATTGTGAAGCCATAACTTTTAGCATGCTTTGACTACAGCCAGCATAGCCTTGAAGGATTTCTGATTAAGCCATACAAGGCATCTGCCAAAAGTCACCCGGACTCCAGTCTCACTAACTCCAGGCTGTCTTCCATTTGCTGGACCCAGCGCAAAAGCATTCTGCCACAACACCAACCCACGAGGCTACCTGAGTCCCCAAGCCCTAAGTTGAGAATGCATTCTAAAGGAGGGCCTCCACTGTTGTGGGTCTCCTTCAGAGCTACACCACTGTGATTGAAGCATTAACCTTAAGGACCCCATACAGCTCCTCCAACTCCTTTAAAGCAGAGCCAGAGCTAGGGTTTCTAGCGCCCCCTTGCAAACTATAGATCTGCACCCCTCCCTCATTATTAATGTTGGCTGCTTCCTACCCTCCTTTTTCCAAAAACCGCTTTGTGAATGCTTTTCTAGCAATGTTAGTATTTCTCCTTCAAATCCAGTGTTGTAAGAAAATTGTAGCAAAAGAGCAAATGCATAGCCAAAATAAAAAAAATAAATACTTATCATACAAACAGGCTATGATAGTAAAAAAATAAAATAAATAAAATGTGATCCTGGTCATCTCACTAACAAACATTCTCCAGTACCAAGCATATTGTGAACTAATACAAAACACTACAAAAGTCACTGGAGATCAGCAAGGCCAAATCTACCATACCATACCAGCATACACTTTGAAAACTCATACATTCAGGGGCTACCCAGAAAAAAAGCAGCACTATAAATACTGCAAAACATCCACACACCTATTTGAAAAGCTGTACAAGTCAAATTACTACAGTACAGATCCCTACGTACAAACTCCATGTTAACAGAACAAATGGCCTTGGACACACACTCAGGACACAGACCACAAACTAAAGTAAAAATAAAAATATGTAGACAAAATTTAAACTGAAACCCAAAGAAGCCAAACTCCACATGCAGTACCACACCAGATAAGAGATGCAGTTCCCCATACTGTGTGAAATATAAAGATAGCACAAAGTCCAATCACTAAATTGAAAATAAAATTATTTTTTTCTAACTTTGATGATTTTTGATCATGCTGGTCCTGATCCGAGGTTCCTATTTTCCTCTTTCTATGGTCTATAGTCCATCTGCCATTTATTGTCCCTCCTTTTGCTTTCTTCATTTTCTTCTATCAGCCTTTTTCCAGTCCCTGCAACTCTCCCCAGTATCAGCCCCCTTTACAGCCTCCCCTCATAGTACCTTCCAGTGTCAATCCCCTTGCATTCCCAGCAATGCCATTGATGTCTATTCCCTTCCAGTCCCTCTCCTTCCCCACCATCCAGCCCCTTCTAGTCCAAATACCATCCCAGGTATCAGTGAACTTCCAGTCCCAGTGCCTCCTCCCATGTCAGTTCCCTTCCAGTCATCCTCTCCCCTGTCCATCTACCATCAAGTCCCATCCACTGATGTCAGCTCCCTTCCAGCTCCCACCTTCCCCTCTTCCACTCCCTTCCAACCCCACATGTCAGCCCCCTTCCAGCCCCACTCCTATTACCCATTCACCTTCCAGCCCCATCCCCAAGTGTCAGCTCCCTTCCAGCCCTTTTCCTTCCCTTCCCTCCCTGATTCGTCCTTCAGAAAGAAAGCAGCCGCAGGAACATTTATCTGATCCCACAATTCTGCTATCTTTTAAACTGCTGGACCGTGGAGTTTCTAAAGACAATAAGCATTTTCTGTTTCTTACAAGAAACAGGAAATGCTTGTTACTGCTGGAAATGCCACCGTCCAATAGTTGAAAAGATAGCAGAGCCGCGGGAACAGAGAAATGTTCCCACCACTTCAGAAAAGAAAGTAGCCGCAGGTGGCATGCGGCTAGCAACGGTGTCCTCCTGCTGTGCTTATCTGGCTTACCAAGTAGCGCCGGCCCTGCCTTTAAGCAATGTATATAGTCTAGTCAGAACTTTAGAGCCTCTCAGCAGCAATTTCAGTACCTCCTGTTATGAAACCACTAGCTTCCTCGAAGGGTTAGGAAGTGGAAAAAAACCTCAAGGAACACCTGAGACTCTTCAAAATGGGGTCCATTTCGAAGACCTCAGCTGGATGGAGCACCACAATACAAAGGGCCACCATGGATTCTGTTTTAAAGGTGGGAAGGTCCTCATAATGAAACAAATCACCACAGGATTCTCCCTCTCTACTAGGTGAAGTTCATCTTCCTCTGCCAACTTACTCTCTGGAGACAGCGATGCCTCCTGGTCACCCCATTCTTCTCCAAGAGAAGACAAGGCAAGGCTGGGCTCCCGAAAGGCTGGATAGGTGAGACTAAGGGCCAATAGCATTTAACACCCTGACTACCCACCAGAGAGGGGCCTGGTGCCCGGGCCCCCACCACCAAAGCAGGCTGGCAGGCAGTAAACAAGGTCTGAAAGCAGCCCTTGAGCTGCTTCAGCAGTTGCTGCTAAAAATGGGCCCTGCTGGCCAGAAGTAGCAACCGCCTCAATCTCATCTCCCTCTACAGCAGGGGTGGCCAACTCCAGTCCTGTTACAACACAATCCAGCCTGGTTTTCAGGATGTCAATAATGACTATTCCTGAGATATATTTGCATACAATGAGAGGCAGGGGACGCAAATATACTTCATGAATTTTCATTAGGGAAATCTTGAAAACCAGGCTAGATTGTGGTGCACCAGGACGAGTTGGCCACCCCTGCTTTACAGAGACTGTGTGGCCATACAAGATAGCCACCTTTTCTGCTAGCTGAAAATTAGGGATGACATGGCAGTGGCAGCAAAACCATCATTTAAATAAAACAAAAAAACCACACACACACACAACTTGCTTTAATGCAAAAAAAAAAAAAAATAATAATTCTGCGGTGGAGCCAATACTCTAAGTGCCATGCACAGAGCATCATGTCAAATAAATGGAGGGGAAAAAAAGCAGGGGGGCCTTCCACAGAAAGAAAATCCTCCTCCTGGCAGGGGGATCCTCTGCTCTGTCAGGGATGATCAGGGAAACCAAATAAGGGTCTACTGAGCTGTCCCACACAGGGCTGGGGAGGTCTGCTGCCTTTTTTTTTAGGCTGCTTTATTAAACAGCAAAAGATACAACTGGCAAGAGAGCTGTCAAAAAGGTAAAATTAGAAAAAAAAAATCAGAAACAACTCAGGGAATAACAGGGGAGAGGGAGAATGCCTGAGTCCTTACCTATGACTCCCACCTGGGGCCTCATAGCATCCTCCTGGTCAGCTCTGCAGTCCACCAGCACTGGAAGCCTTGGGTAACCACTGGTCTAGAGCATCCTCTCATTCCAAGAGACAAAGGCATACCCAAGTTCCAAGCGACAATAGAGCCAAAGTCTCAACTCACAAGACCTTGACCTGGGCCAGGAGAGCCAGGTCTAGCATACATCGCTACACCAGTCAACATGCCACCACATCTGCTGTAGGCACAGAATACTCACAACTCTCAGTGCTGCACCACCATGTATACAGACAGTGTCACTGTGAAAGCTTGATCTAGTCTGCCTCCATCTGCTGGCTGGGGAGCATAACCCATTTCAAAATCTGGACTGATCTAGTACGATAAGGAAAACATGTAATGGTCACTCTAAATATCAATGAAGTATGTAGATGGGGGCACTCATAAACAAGAGACATCACTTGCTTCATTTGTAAGAGCTACATGGGTCATAAGGTTGAATAGCTCTGTCCCACGTTCTATTAGTGGTTGCTTCAGATAAAATGGCGCATGGCAAAAAAAAAAAACCAAAACTGTAAAATGTACTTAAGCTGAATAACCTGTACCCACCCCTCTGCAGTTAGCACAAAGCCCCATGGTACTAACAAAGCCGTTACTTGCATTACCAGCATGTGGCTTAGTAAACAAGCCCCCAACCGTATTTCACAGATTGAAAATTCTTAATTTCTTTTATAATCACTTCAATTTTTCTAAAAATACACAACTGTTATTTAGATAAAATGTAAGCAAAACTACTAAAAAACTGCTGTGGCAAATATATTTATACAATATCTGTTACCTGTATTGTACTTTACAAATACAATTACAGTTAATTTTATAATGCAGTATTTGATTAATTGACTTTCCAAACCTGAACTCAAGGCAAGTTACATTCCAGGTGCAATAGCCATTTTCCTGCCACAGAAAGTAAATCTAGTCCTCTTAAATTGTGACCTAACTTAAGTTAACATAATACACATTAATGCAATGCAATTAGGGTCAAAGGAACCTATTTATTAAGTGCATAGCTCACATTAAACACACTAACATGTAATGCAACATGTGAATCTAGCCCTTAGGTCTGTACCTGAGCCAAAAAGAGGGTGTCTTGCAGAAGCAAGGAGCATTACTGGGAAAAGCGGGATTTGAATCCCGAATTCCCTGTCAGACCATTGCTTTAGAAACAGTAGACTATACAAATTATGTCTTCCATAAAATATGAAAAAACGATGTACATAGACACTGCACAGCATGATATAAATAAGTTTTAAGCTCCTTATTCCTTAGATTAATCAAGGCATAAATATCTGCATGATAAATATAGATGGAGGAAAGAAGGTTGTTTGCTGGGGAGGGGGGGAGGGGGTGACGGTGAGGGCTGGTCTTTGTAATTTGTTCTCTCTTATTATTTGTGCACTCTTGATTTGACTATTGTCAGAAAAGTGGTATAAACTTTTGGAAATAAATAAATATCTACTTTCATGAGACAGGGAGTAAATCAATGAGCAGCATTAAGACTGGAGTAATAAGAAATGGAATTCAACATGAAGCAAAAATGAATCCAGTTATGTTATACCATCCTTTCTACAAACAAGTCTGCCAGACATAATTGCTTTAATTCAGTAGACAATTAGGCATAATGCCATTGTGTATTCCATAACTGAAGCCCTGTCGCTCAGTATAACCTGCCAAACAGGATACCAACCTGCTTCTATAGTTTTATAGATAATACAAAAAAAAAAAAAAAAAAAACCACTTTCAAAGAAGTAGAAAAAAAATCATGACAAACTGCTGGGAGCTGAAATGCTGCAAACATACAGAGATTACACTGCTGAAAAGAAACTACCAAAAAAAGTCTCAAAATGATTAAATGGAGTAATTTGAAGGAGAAAAGATTTTTAAATATAGTTTTCTGCTTGTAAACAGAGGATACTATGCACCTTGCATAAAACTGTTCTAAGCAAAGAATAAAAATAGTAAGCTTAAGACCACAACCTAGCTAACATCAGGTATTTTTCTACCTTTTCCATTCTGTTCATCATACAAAGATTCAGGGAAGCAGTTTAAAAGTGTTTATTAAATGATCCCAGAGAGATATAACATGATCTGTTCTAGGTCACAGATTCACCAGCAGAAAGGAGTCTCGAAATCTTGCGATAAGTTCTGAATCATAGTCCTCCCTGTTTTGAAGGATAGGCTACTTAGGATCTTGGATCCTCCAGAGTTGAGAAGTTAGTGATTTTCCCTGTATCTTGTAGGATGTTGATGTAATTTCTTCTTATGACTAAAGTTAATTTTCTGTTTTGAAATTTCACTGTGCTAAGCTAATTTATCATGATGAAGTACTGTATTAATCTTTTGTGTAAGTTTTTATACAGATACATACAATACAATCACTAATTGCATAACCACATTCCAAAAATATAGTCTAGCATAATTGAAAAATCACCTTTATACTGCATTTAGGCTTACCAAAACAATGGTTTAAGTGTACCTAACATACCAATAAATGACATCAGATCGAAACTGTATAGTTTCACCTTCAAACACACATTTTCATTCGACAGTTTCAACAAGGCTTCTTTCACAAAAGATGCATTTAAAATAGGTAAGTTTACACTTTACCTTTTTTATATAGTTTTAAGTAAAAACATACATACAGATCATATCAATACTATGGTCTCTGAAACATATGAAAGACTATTGGGTGTTCTTACTCAACCCCCCCCCCCCCCCCAAGCAATCCAGTAATTGCATAGCAGCACAAGAGAGGTCAGAGTACACTCAGGCATGCCATTCTAGAAACGCCCAATTTAATGCTAGTCGATACTGTATTTCTGTATCTAGCCAAAAATAGTCCAAACAAAACTCGATCACCTTTAAACTCACATCTTAAGGAACTAGCTGTAAGCTACTTAATGGAAGAGATAAATACGATCATGAATCAAGTAGAATAGTCAGACCAGGGCACTCCAGCCCCAGACCCAAAACAAAAAAAAGTCACCCACAGGCCAAACATCTGATAACCCTCAGCAGACACTCTGGCTCCCTGTGCAACATCTTCTAAAGCTAAGATAAAGCCAAAGAAAGATCGCTATTGAGAGTGCACAAAAGAAAATAGAAACATGTAGCACTATCAGCGTTTAAATATGTGATCGGGAGATATTTTCATTGTTTTCCTGAAATGACTAGCGTCGCCTCGAGGGTTGAGCATACTTTGTGAAACTGCTCCGAGTCAAGAAGTGGGGCAGAAAAACAATAAACAACAACAACCACCAAAAACAAAATGCAAGTACTGTTGGCATTCCAGGAAATGATTAAAGTGAAGCTGGATCCAAGATGTTTCCTCTTTCGATACCCCAAGTAAGCTAAGAGCGATTGAACCTAACAGGTACTTTGGAAGAGTGGACAGCAGAGGAAACTCAGCCGGCCTGTTATCTTTCCCTGACAGGCAGATCTCGGGCACGGAGTTAAGTTTTCTCCTCTCTCAGCTCTAGACTTTTAAACAAATATAAGCTTCCCGATACAAAGCGTTACACCACTCACCCTGCCCACCCCAAGCTAAATAAACTAAGGATAACATTCCCTGTTACACCTGTCTGATCACTGACAATTATTTACAATTTAGAAAGGAACCCACACATATACCTACAGTACATATCGTAAGCACATAAAGCAGAGGAAAGAAATTAACAACCAACTCTACTCACCCTAAATCTCGCCCAGGTCGGCCTTGGACGACATAAAACAGACTTTAAAAAACCACCAAAACCAAAGCGAACGTACAGCCAAGCAACTTCGGATTTATTAGGAGGCTATCTTACCTTAGCCGAAGCAGCTCTGGCAGACATTTTGTTTCTTTCCCAGGGTACTATAAATAACATACAATCCGAAGAGAAATCCCTACTCCCTTCGGCTTCACGCAGCCCGGCCCCGCATCTCCGAGCCTGCAAGGGCAGTCAACTTGCGGGGAAGCGCTCCCGCGGCCCCCAAGTGCCCGTTTCAAATCTCCGGCCGCTCGACGCAAACTTCGACGCTCGCCGCCTCCCCCTGCTCAGAAAGCCGAAGAGGAGCGCCGAGCCGACTCAGTCCGCAGCTTTCCTCGCACTCTGCAGTTCCCGGCGCTGCCCCTACAGTGGCAGCAGATCCTGCATTCCCTCGCCTCCTTATCACTACTACATGCCTCTCTCTCACTCGCCGAGCAACTACTGACATGTCCGCCCGGCCTCAACCATTCCAGGAAACGGGGTGGGGATTCGCAAGCGCTGCTTCATGACAGTCCAAACGCTTGCCTCTGGGACACCGCAATACAGCGTGCCGAAATTATAACTACTGAATCTTCGTGCCCAGCACCCTTACTGTGCGTTTTCTTTATTTAACCCGAGAGGAGAAATAGTGGGAGCCTACGTGACCCTCCCCCCCTCCCCTTATTATGGTTGTAGGATACGCTCTCCCTTCCCCACGCTGCCGGGCCGGCGGACGCTGGAATTCGCTCCCTGGGAATGTTGAGGAGCTGGGTCGGAGATAGTGTGGGGGACGTTTATGATTCCCGGGACTGGAAAGTATGGATTCAGCGGGATCACAGAAGGCTGATTTGGGCTCTTGTTGGGCACGGCTGTTTCAAACAGCAGTTTGGAAAAGCTTTCTCGTGCTAGTAGTTCGGTGGCGGGGCGCTGTGATGATTACCTGGTCTCCGTTTAGTTAGGAACTGTTAATAACTGTGTTTCGGCTTAGGGCTACTGAACAACCAGGTAGCCTGATAGACGGGCTGCACGCTATATTTTTCTTTTCAAAACTGAGCGTTTCTTTCCTAGCTGCCTTTTAATTGCCAACAGCTGAACCGAGCCGGAATGATATAAATAAAGGTCATTTGGCGTTGAAGGGAATGTTACCTAAATCTACTTCCTAACATTAATGCAGTCATAATGATGTTAAAATAGTTTGGTGGATAGTTAAATTCTTTTGAATCTAATTTACAATGAATTGATAATATTTTAATAATCATAGGCGCTGGTGTGAACCTTGCCTTTCCTGCCAGCCTCATCGTCTATTTTCCTCTCATTCTATATAACAGCAATATGTACCTCCAAATGAAGCTTGGCTACCAACCCTAAGTAAACAGGCAACCAGTAAAACCCAACCAGCCCACCTTCTAATAAGCAAGACGGGCTTCTTGTGAGTCTAGCACCTCCCCTTTTGGTGCCATACCAAGCTCTCTGCCTGCCAGGCACAGCACTGTTTCATCTCGACAGTAGATTGCCACAATAATACTCTTAATGGCAAGAATTCATCCCAGGCAAGGAAACGGTCGCTAGTTTTGTCTGGCCAAGGGCTCGCAGAAGAAGAGGATTGAAGACTTAGCTGCAGCCAGGGATTGCAAGAGTCGTGGATAAACCATTTCTAATTTGGCCCTTTCTGTTGAAACAGCTATGTCCGCTTCATAGGCCATACATTTGTTAAAAGCTGCCAGAAGACAAGTCAGAGATGCTCCACAACTTGCCTGCCTGGGCCATCAGAGATGACTGCATCTTCTGCTACAGAAGTGGAGAAGTAGCCTAATGATTATAGCAGAGGGCTAAGAACCAGGGAAGCCCTGTTCAAATCCCACTGCTGCTCCTTATGAACCTGGGCAAGTCACTTAATCCTCCATTGCCTTCTGGTACAGTTGTAGACTGCAAGTTCTGGGGAGAGGAAAATACCTACCTTACCTGAATGTGACTACCCTTAAACACTACTCTGAGCAAGGCATAAGCTAAATCCAATTTCCTACAGCTGCAAGAACACAGGGCATCTCCTATACAGTCTGTCCCTTTATAGCAATCATCCCCAGGGATTTTTGTACTGTCTTCACCCGAGTTTTCCATGCAGAGCTCATACTCCGAGTTTTCGGTTGTCGGTCCCATATTTCAAACGCACTACCATCAGCAATAAGACTGGATCTCTGAAGTTTTTTTTGTAAGAAAATCAACTCTTTATTGTTTACTGGATCCTTATGAGACAGTTTTCATATCATCCTGCTAGATCAGTCCAGATAAGTTAGTTGTGTTCCCCTACTAGCCGATTGGTGGAGACAAAGGACCAATGAAAAGCCCAGGTTTCAATAACATCACTCCCATGCCTCTATTTGCCTCAGCCACCAGAAGTCCCTTCCATATTTCTTTGTCTCCAGCAGATGGTAAATAGATTTTCTCCTCACTCAAGAAAATCTGAAGACTTAAGAGGAAAAGATTGATTAAAAAAGCTAGTGACAGACCACGTTGAGTGGGACTCTTGCACTTGAGCACAACGTGGGAGGCTCCACTAGCTTGCAGTCTTTTCAGTAGCCATAGGAGGAGGGAAAATTAGTTCAGCTCCAAGCTCTTATTATAAGAGCCTGTTGAGCAGCCACAAATTAGAAGGATCTGGAAAAGTGCAGCAGCCTCACACAACCTCGGTTCTCCCTCCCTCCTCTGTCGCCCTCTTTCCTGAACATTGCAGAAGGCTTTCAGAGGGATCTGCCTGCCAGCCATCTTAAACGCAGTCCGGCGAAAGCCAGTAAAACAATTTCATGGGAACAGAGCTGAGCCCGGTATGGATCCTCTGCCTGGAGCTCTCAGGGGTGCATAACAAAACTTGAACTCATCATTGTCCTTGTTGGGGACTCCCAATTCCATCTGTGTGGGACACAATTTGGGGTAGATTGCTGATGACCATTTAATGCAGTGTGGGGGTTTCCTGCTGTTTTCTGCATGTGTTAGCATTTTCTCCTTATGTACCTGGCGGTCAAGTGGTCCATATGTGCATTCCACCCAAGCTGCTCCAATGCGCTGTCTTACCCTAGCACCTGTAATGTGGACTGTTATTAAAATGCAGTTAACACATGCCGCAGTAAAAGTGCAGTTGACATGTGTCTTCGGGTTGCTGCAGGCTTAGTGTGTGCTGTTGTGATATTTGCCTTAACTCGTATGTCTTCTTCCAGGAAACATTGTTTGACCTGTGGCAAGCGAGGTGCCTCATCTTCAGAATCTGGATGCTGCTCTTCTTGCATGGCAGTTTGAGTCATCTTTGATGGGCCTGCTTTCCCCTTCTTTCAGTCGGGAGATGCGATTAGTCTAGCCTTGCCTGCCTCAGGGCAGGAGATGACGGATGGCGTTATGGTAAAGGATATCAAACTGGCCAGAGAATCAGACAACTGTGCTGTGAGCCACTTCTCATCCTCAAGGTGGTCTGTGGCAGCTGTGCCCCCTGGTTTTGTGAGGGTCATTTCTGAGAGGAGAGCTTCCGGATGGTCCTCCCAAAATTCTTTTTTTGCAGCAGGTCTGGTCCTTCTCGTAGGAAAATTCAGACCCTGCGGCCTCTAGGTGCCCTCAGGTGCAGTCTCATGTGGGGCAAGCAGAGAGTGGAAGCCCTGTTTGATTGTCTGACTAAGCATCCCCGGCATGGAGCACCCCTGGAGATGGGGAACAGCTGGGAGCTTTCTGAGATTTTGACTATGACTTGGATTCAGATGGCTCGGTACTGGGTTCTGACGTGGATGTAGAAGTACTCTCACCTTCAGAACATTGTGAAGAGGTTGGAGTGATCCCCCTATTCTGGAAGGAGGAGCTGCCACTGTTGATTGCTAGAGTCTCATCCACCAAGTAGCGACAGATACTTCCAGCAGGAGCTGAAAGTACACCTGCTCCTTCAAGGGATATGAAAATCCACTACTGTCTTCAAGTTTCCAGATATGATCAAGGATATGATCTGGTCAGAGTGGAACTCTGACTCCCAGTCTAAAGGGTTAAGGGTGTGTAAGAAGATCTCCGCTCTCCTGGAGGAGAAGTGCATTGAGTGCTTTGACATTCCCAGGGTAGATGCGTAGGGCATGGCAATTACCAGACTGTCCACCATTCCTATGGAAGGCGGATCGGCCTTAAAGGATTTTCTGGACTGCAAGGTGGATTCTTGGTTGAGGAGCCAGTTTGCCATGGCAGCAATTATTCTGGAGTTGGCGCTATGTACTCTGCTGGATGGTACTTCCTCTCTTTTGGGGTCTGCTAGGGCCTTCCTTTCTGATGCCATGTATGACCTGGTACATTTGGCAACCACGGATGGTGCCCTAATGACAATATCACAGCAATGGATTTGTCTCCAGCATTGGACAGCGGACATCTCTTCCAAAGCCCAGTTGGCCTAACTGGTTTTTAAGGGGAAGCTTTTGTTTGAGCTGCTTTGGAGAAGCTGGTGAAGGACATGGGTGAGACAAAACCTACCGCTTTCCTTGAAGACAGGCCAAGGGGCCTATATGAAGGGGCTAGTGCCCCTTCTCGTCAGCCTCCACCTGTCCACCAAGTGCATACTGGCTGGATTCCTGAGGGTCTTGTGACTCTCTTATTACTGACCTGGAAAAAACATTTCTTCCCCCCTACTTCAGGCTCGTTCTCAGTCCTTTCATGGAGCATATGGGTGCAGGGACTTGGTCCCTTCCAGAGGAGGACCCTCCAGGGCTTGGCAATGAAGGTTTTGGGGGCATATTCCCTGGTTCCTCCAGGTGGTGGCAGGTTTCGCCTTTCTTTCCGGAATGGGCCCGGGTTACCAGGGATCGCAGAGTGCTAGACACCATTCAATCGGCTATGTTCTGGAATGCAAAGAGCCGATTCCGGATGCCTTAGTCATTTGCCCTTGTGGGTCTGCGATCATTTGCTGCTGTGCAGATCACCTTGGGCAAGTTTCTGCACCTAAAGGCGCTGATGCCCTTCCTGCCAGATGAGTGGGACAAGGGGAAATACCCCATCTATTTCATAGTGCCCAAAAGGATGGTTCCTTCCGGCTCATTCTGGACCTCAAGAGGGTCGACGAGCACTTGTGTGTCCTGTGCTTCCAGATACAAACCTTGCATTCCAGGATTGAAGCAGTGCACTGAGGGGAATTCTTGGCTTCTCTGGATCTGGCCAAGGCATATTTTCATATCCCAATTCGGGTGGATCACAAAAGTATCTGTGTGTTGCCATGCTTGACTCTATCAGTTCGCTGCCCTCCCATTTTGGGCCTTCCACCGCCCCAAAAATGTTCTCCCAGGTCATCGAGGTGGCAGCTGCCGCACCAAGGGATCTATATCCATCCCTCTCTGGATGACTGGCTCATCCAGGCCTGCTCCCTTTCAGAAGCATCTTGGGTAGTGTCCCGAGTGGTGTACCTTTTAGAAAACCTCAGCTATGCAATCAGTCGGGGTTAAGAGCCAGCTGTTGCCTTCCCAGTCTCTGGAGTTCCTGGGAGCACGTTTCAAATGGGCAGAGTTTTCCTGCTAGACGAGAAAGTCAAAAGGCTATTGGATTGCCTGGTGCTGTTGTGCGCAGCAGGCTCCCAGATTCTGGGATTATCTTCAGTTCCTTGGATTGATGGCAACGACTATAGAGATTGTGCCATGGGCGCCTGCTCACATGTGGCTTCTCTAGAGGTCCCTGTTGACTCTGTGGTCACAGAGCTCTCATGTGTTCCAGCACAGGCTTCCGCTGATGGTGAAGGCCAGCTTGTGGTGATGCCATCAGCCCTGTCATTTGAGGAATGGCATGCCACTGGATGATTTCTCCTGGATCCTTCTAATGACTGATGCCAGTCTCTTGGGCTGGGGAACCCATTGCCAAGACCATATGGCCCAGGGCCATTGAAACCACAGGGAAGCAGTGTGGCCATCAACCTCTTTGAGGTGAGGGCAATCAGGTTGGCTCTTATGCACTTCTGGCCCCTGGTCTAGGGCCAGGTAGTTCACGTGTTTTCAGACAATGCCATGACAGTGGCTTATGTCGATTGGCAAGGCAGCACATGGAGTGCCGGGGTAGCTCTGGAGATGGCTCTGTTTGCCTTGGTGGAAAAGAATCTCCTACCCTTATCAGTTCAGGACGTTGCTGGAGTGGACAGTGTAAGCGGATTTCCTCAGCCGGCACTCTCTGGATCCCGGAGAGTGGGAGCTGAATCGGGAGGCATTTCAGTCTTTTTAGTTCAGAAGGGTCTCTTGCTCTAGGTCTGAATACTTTGGTGCTGCTCATCTGCAGACAGGAGGGCATCCTTGGAAAGATCATCCTCCTCCTCCTTTCCCTCGCTGTCTGTCACCTCCATAACATGCCCTAATGAAAACAGAAAATTACAAAAAAAAAACCTCATACAGCTTATGCAGTCTGCCCATTTTAACCAACTGCCCAGTTTCTGCAAACCCTCAGTACTTGTCCCATGCTTTCTTAAAGTCTGATTCTGTCCTCATCTCCACAACCTCTACTTTGAGGCTGTTCATTATGTCCAGTATTTCTGTAATGATCTATTTCCTTAGATTACTACTGAATTGCCTTCTTTTACCCTCATTCTGTGATCCCCTTGGTCCAGAGCCTCCTTTCCATTGAAAAAGGGCTAATCTGTATCATATCTCCCACTTTCCTGTGTCTCCTCGAGGTTATGCATGTTTTCAATCCTTAAGTTTATCTCCATATGCTTTATGAAAAAGACCATTGGCCATTTTAGTAGCTGCCATGTGGACAGACTCCATTCAGTTTATAATCTTTTGAAATTTCAGTCTTCAGAACTGCACACAATATTCCAACTGAGATCTCAGAGACATATACAGAGCTGCTATCATAACCTTTTTTTCCTGCTCACCATTCTTCTAATGCACCAGAGCATCTTAGTTTTTTCCATGGCCTTATCTACCTGTCTGGCTACCTTAAGATCATTAGATAGGCTCCCACTTTCCTTTCATGCATAGAAAGTCACCCCCTATACTCCAAATGCATGACTATTTTTATTAGTATTAAATCTTAGCTCCCTATCTCTTTCCACATCCAGTTCAAACTTCTACTACTGACCTATAAGTGCCTTTATTTGGCTGCTTCTCACTACCTTTCCTCTCTTATCTCTCCCTACATCCCTCCTCAGGAACTCCGTCCTTCTGGCAGATCCCTTCTACCTCTGCTCTTCTCTTCCACTGCCAACTCTAGACTTCGATGTTTCTACCGTGCTGCTCCTTAAACCTGGAACAAATCACCTGAGTCAGTTACATCAGGCCCCATCTATGGCCTTGTTCAAATCCGGGCTAAAAACCTCACTGCTTTGAGACTGCCTTAGTCTCCTGTTCACCTCCTATGTGTTTCCTTATCATTCCCCTAGATGGTAAATAGATCACTGCTCCAAGGTTGTATGCCTGCAGAACTAAAGCTAGCTTCCATCCACCCACCCACCCACTAATGAAATGGTCAAGCCTTGACATAAACCTTCCAAGTTCCCACAGACCCATCACCTGCCTACCAGTCCTGGCCAAAATAATAGAAAATGTTGTACAAAATCAACTTCAAGATCGTGTTGACACTCATTTACCACTTGACCCACAATATGGATTTCGACCCCAGCATGGGGTAGAAACCCTGTTAACTGCCCTCACTGACGACTTAAGAGGAACAGACAAACCTCAAAAAGGATTTATACTCATTTTTCTTGATATCAAGACAGCCTTTGACTCCGTTTTACTTAACAATCCTGCAAGACATAGGATTGACCAGAACCACTCTAAAGTGGTTCAGATCCTACCTCACTGAACGTCACAGCCAAGACAGAATGGGTGCCAAGAAATCAACACTCACACTAGATCAAGGAGTCCCTCAAGGATCTTCATTATTCTTCTTGCTCTTGAACATCTTTCTCCAACCATTATGCAGAATCATACACGCATATAATATTATATACCACATTTATGTTAATGACAATGATATACCACCATTCTCAACCAACAACCTCATAACCTCACATATTGAGAAATGTTTCAAAGCCATCACAACCTGGCTCTCCGAACAGAACATGACAATCAACTACAAAAAGTTGGAAATGCCTTACATCACCAAAAACAACTTTACACCACCTTCCACCATAACCACTGATGGAACTCAACTGCAAGTCAAACAATAAGTTCGCTATCTAGAGGTCACACTTGATCAAAGCCTAACCCTCATCCCTCACATCAAGAACCATCATGAAATCCATCTGTCACATACTCAAAACAGTACAATGCCTCAAGCCTCTGCTCAATTCACACGACTTCCACTCAGTCTTTCAACCCCTCATCTTCCCAGGCCTTCCTAAATGCACGCTATATCCACTACAACTTGCCCCAAACACCACCGCAAGGATACAATGCCTCCAGAGCTAATCACATCACCCCTATACTTAAATGCTTACATTGGCTACCCATAGAGGAGCATGTAAAACACAAAGTCCTACTCACAATCTTCAAGGTCAACCATGAACTGTCATCAACCTACCTACAATCCCTCATTGAGAAAACACCAAACAGATCCAGGAGAACGCACACTCTTAACACTCTATGCTAACAATCACTAAGACGAACCACACACCATCCAAGAGAGCCTTCTCCCTGTTCACCCCAGCCCTCTGGAGTGCTCTGCTGGATGATCTACATGCCACAAATGACCTGGCAAAGTTCAGAAGAAAACTGAATGTTACAGTGTTCTTACAGTTAGGATTAACATTCAAGGTTATAATTACCAGAAGGTTCCATGTAAAGTCCTGTTGGCCATCTCTGTTACCATGTAAACCACTTAGGCTTGGAGATACAGTGGTATAGAAAAACTGTTAAATAGATAGATATATCCTAGTCCCCAGTTGTGTTGTCTGTCTTGACTAGACTGTAAGCTCTTATGAGCAGGGACTGTCTCTTGCATGTCTCTGTATAGCGCTGCATATGCCTTGTAGTGCTATATAAATGATAAGTAATAGTAGACCATGCTTGAATCTTCACTAGATTTTTCTTCATATTTTCCACACCTTCCAGGGTGACTACTGTGTTGCAGATTTTGGTATAATCTATAAAAAGCTAATCTTTCCTGACAGTCTTTTTGCAATGTAGCAAAAATATTAAAAAGAACCAGACCAGACATTGATTCTTGCAGTAATGTCCCTTTCCTTGGAGTGAACTCCATTTATCATTACCTTTTTAACATTCCAGTCAACCAGTTTCTTACCCAGTTACTCACTTTTGGGCCCAGACTCAGGACACAGTTTAAATTCCTTACGTGGAACTGTGTTTTAAAATCTTGCTAAAATCCAGGTAGTCCACATCTAGCCTGCCCCATCACCTTCTTGCCCCTCACCCTTGCGATACACCTCTCAAATGATTGATCAGATTCATCAAACAAAAGGGCTTGTTTACAAAGTCGAGGTAGTGGACTCCGTGTGATATCAGAGCTGTGGCCCCATTGAATTCAATGGGGCCGCGGCTCCGATATCAGGTGGAGTCTGCTACCGCAGTTTAGTAAACATGCCCCAAAGCCTACCTCTGGTAAAACTACACTATCAATCCTGCAATCCACTGAATTCCAGAAAATGCACTATCCTCTGTTTCAGCAGCGATTCCACTAATTTTCTCAGCATGGAGGCCAGACTAACGGACCTGTAGTTTCCACTTTTGTAAAGAGGGACGATATCCACCCATCTCCAGACCTCTGGAAACGCACCATGTCGGGGTGTTGACCTAATGCTTTGCCCTTAACCTTGCCTCTGTAACAAGCGATAGCTGCCAGCTGCACCCGCAAGGAATTGGCTGCCAGACCCTTCTCAAAACCGGCCTGCAAAAAATCCAACACCTCTGTGACCGAAACTGCCAAGGGGCGCTTACTTCGCTCCTCACACCAGCTCTCAAAAATGCACCAAACTCGCACATACGCCAAACAAGTAGACCACTTGCGGACCTTTAGCAAAGTAGATTATCACTGCTCCCAAATATCCTCTTTCGCAGCCTTGCCCTCTCAATATCCAGGCCGTAAGCGAGAACCGATCCACCTGCGGCATCCTTACCGGTCCCTGCCTGAGGAGGTCTTCCCGAACCAGAAGCTGCCAGAGACAGTCCGCCAGTAACCAGACTAGATAGGCATACCAGGGCCGCCTCGGCCAGTCCGGAGCTATCAGGATCACTAACCCTTGATGCGCTTCTATCCTTTGAAGAACCCGGCCTATGAGTGCCCAAGGAGGGAACACATACAGCACCCCTTCCAAGGGTCACCTCTGGACCAGGGCATCGAGCCCTTCTGACATCCTCTCTTTTTTCCTGCTGAAGAATCTGCTCGTCTTGGCAGACGCCCAATGCGCCATCAAGTCCATCACCGGCAAACCCCACCAGCGCCAGAATACAGGGACTGGACTGTAGAGGCGATCAGGAACACTAATTAGCATATAAGATCTAATTACTTCTTTTCACTCTAAGGAAGCACTGAAAAGGTCAGATTGTTTCTGCCAGAACTTCCCTTTGTTTCCTTAATATCCTCGGATGCATCCTGTCCGCCTCATTGCTTTGTCTACTTCTAGTTTAGCTGGTCCCTCAAGAATAGAGGGGCTGAAATTAAAGTTAGGAGCTCAGCTTTTTTTTTTTCCTGAAAGGCCCATTTTACATAGAACATTGAAATTGGAATTGAGATGTCCAGATTGGGATGTACTCAATTTTGGTGGCATTTTGTAAAAGGCTCCACTGAATGTGTAGCCTTTTATATAATATGCATAAGGACCTTCAAGAATGCATGTGGATTTGTCAGCAGGCACAGCAGGGAAAACTGAGCAGCACCAAGTTGGCAGTTTTCAAATGAGGATGGCAATTCCACAATTTCCACATGTATCCAGGCTATTTTGCAAAGCTATATGTATAACTGCCACTTACTAATTACAAAGGCTGTAATTTTCATTTGGAGGAGGAAATAAATAATGGGGGATTAAACCCTGACTGAAATGAGCACTTTTTAAAAATCTGCATGCCTCTGAGTCAGTATAAAACCTGACAGGGAAATTTCTTCCCAGACACAATGTTCCTTTTGTGAAATGGGGAATAGGAAATACATATATAAATTTTTGGCCCGCCTAAATCATGCCCCCTTAATCTTTATGTAGTGTAGATCTCCACAGATAAATAGTGGTTTTCTAAAATTACTATTTGCACATGTAGTACTCCCTTATTTTAAAGTTGTTCCCGAAGTCCACGACCCTCACCTTTTGAATGAACCATATAATCTAATACTGGACCTTACTATCTGATGATCATTGGATCCCAGATGACTACCCATTATGACATCAGAAGAACTCTCCCCATTCATATGCAGCAGGTCCAGTGTCGCTCCCTCCTATTTGAGTTCTCTTTACCCCCAAGAGAAGTAGAGAATTCAAGATCTTCTCTACTTCTATATGACACGACAACTAGGATATCATAATCCAGTTTCCAGCAAATTGAAATCTCCAAGCAATGGCACTTCCTCTTTCATAGCTATTTAGTGGATATCTTCAATTAAATCTCTATTTCCTTCTCCTGCCCCAAGACGGCGTCTGTATATCACCTCAATATAAATAATGTCCCATTCTCTCTTTCCAGATTAACTCACAGCGCCTCCTCTTTCCTTCATAAACTCTGCAGCTTTAATACTTTTTTTTTTAAATACAGTACTTTTCTTCTTTCTACCCTAGCCTTCCTGAATAGATTACCCAGTCATGGTTCTAAAGTACATGTCAACTCACAAGAAACACTAATCAAAGCAATCAGTAATAACATACAAAAAGAGCTTAGTGAATAACAGTGTATTACTAAGGTCTTTCTACAGTACATGTGTCATATTTCCATGACCAATACTAAATCCAAGATCAGCCTTTTCTATTACAGCCTCTATATCAGAAACTATTTCCCAGTTTATGAGTATTAGTTTTCCAGATGTTGCCCTTTTCTCCTACAATTGTTTAATGATTTGCTTACTCAAAGGCTTTAACATAAGATGGGGAAAAAGGACCCTGATCTAAGAGAACATAGGACCAGACTAATTGTATTTTTTAATTATTAGAATAAATTTGTCAAGAAATTATTATTAATCAGAGAGGGGTTTCCAAGATGGCACTGTGAAAGGACATGAGTGTCAGTTGTTCCTGTGCTTTTGGAGGATTTTCTTTGATTTCTGTAATGGATAAGCCAAACTGGAAGGACACCCATGTAGTGTCTGTGTCTAGGATGCACTGTTACATGGAATGGCTTGATGTTGGAGCCCCCCAGGGAGCACAATATTATGCTTAGCTCTAGTGAACAAACCGTATCTCCACCTCTGATGGCACAAGCAAGTGGTGATCTGGCCTCTGTGATTTTCTTCTAGGTCAGTCCTAATGATGCAGCGAAGTATGGCCTGAGTTGAATCTTTGCCTGCTTTTGAGAGTTTAGGGGAGATACCCGAGACACCATGGAATGGAGATTTGTTCTGGATTGGGTCCTTTAAGTTGGCTGAAGAAAATACTGCTGTTTGCAACTCAGATGTTGGCGACTCTTCTCAGACTTTTGTTTCTGAAGCTAAATTTTCATTGCCAAAGACCACTGCGAATGCCACTGGCTGAAGAGAGATCTATTGGGATTAAGACAATTACTCTTGAGAATATCTGGAAGGTTCTGATTAGGACTGAGAAGACCCTTTTGGAGTCTGTTTCATGAAAAAGTGACTTTAAAATGGTTATGGTGTCCAAATTGAAAGGATATGAGACTAGAACTTCCCAGGTTATAGCAGCAAGTGGTCCAAGTGCAGAATCAACTGAAGACCCTGCAGACTGCTGGAGGTCCTTTTATTAAAGACAGTCAGGCACTTCATGTTAAGCTTGAGTTCCTAGAAAATCAGTTGTGGGCTCATAATTTAAAACTATTGAATTTTCCCTGCACTAAGTTTCTCTTGCCCCAAGAACTGTGGAAGATATACGTGAAGGAAATGTTAAAAATCACTCAAGATGGAGCTAGTGGTGCATCTTGGATGTTTTATATACCTAAGAGAGAAAAAAAGAGGAGTGAAAACACTGGTCTCGGTGGACAGTCTAGACATACCTGCTTTTCTGGAATTCTTAAATAATGACATTCCCACTACAGCAAAATTATTAGTAACCTTGTGCTCAGAGGCAGACAAAAGCTTAATATTTAAATATTACTTCAAAAATAAGAATGTTTCTTTTCTTGACTAGTGTTACTGTTTCCTGACATGGCTAGAGAGACACAATTTAGGAGGAACGTTTTCCTGCAATTGAAACAATGTGTATTACAGATTGGGGAAAGTTCCCCTGCAAGTGCCCAATTAGGTATGCTGGAAATAGGTATATCTTATGGACCCTGTTTAACTGGAGATTTTCCTTACGGATAAGAGTGCTTGAGCAATGTTTATGTGGGTGAGTTGGACTGGGGGGTATGTGGGTGAGTTGGTGGGGGTTACTGGGGTTGTGTAATTTGGTATGTATCACGGTAGACACGCTTTTGTCTTGTTTTTGGTGCTCATTCTTGAAAATCCTCACCCCCACCCAGAAATGGCTAAATAAATATTTTATTTATTTAGCTGTGCTTATATACCGCTTTTCACCAGGTCAAAGCGATTTACAGATACAAAGTTATGCATCTAGGGAAGAACAACCCAAACTATGGTTACACGATGTAAGGTTCCAGATTAGGAACCACCACCCAGGAAAAAGATTTAGGCGTAATTGTGGATAACATGTTAAAACCCTCCCCCAGTGTGCAGCGGTGGCCAAGAGAGCAAATAGAATGCTAGGTATCATAAGGAAAGGAATGGAAAATAAAACAAAGGATATTATAATGCCTCTATATCGCTCCATGGTGAAGACCACACCTTGAATATTGTGTGCAATTCTGGTCGCCGTATCTTAAAAAGGATATAGCGTTATTAGAAAAGGTTCAGAGAAGAGCCACCAAAATGGTAAAAGGGATGGAAGGATACCCCTACGAAGAAAGGCTAAAAAGGTTAGGGCTCTTTAACCTGGAAAAGAGATGACTGAGGGGAGATATGATAGAAGTCTATAAATTAATGAATGGAGTGGAATGGGTAAATGTAAACGTAGATCGATTGTTTATGTTATCAGAATAGAAAGACTAGGGGGCATGCAATGAAGTTACAGGGTAAACTATTTAAGACTAATAAAATATTTTTTCCCCCATTGTGATAATCAAACTCTGGAATTTTTTCCTGGAGGATGTAGTAAAGGCTGTTAGTGTAGTTGGGTTTAAAAAAGGTTTGGACAAGTTCCTGGAGGAAAGGTCCATAAACCATTATTAAGAAGGGACCCAGGATATCAATGCTTGACTCAATACAAGCATTGTGGAACCCCATGTCTTTTGGGGAAACTGCTAGGTACTTATGACCTAGATTGGCCACTGTTGGAAACAGGATACTGGGCTTGATGGACCTTGGTCTAACCCAGTAGGGCATATTTTTTATTTATTATTTATTATTAGTTTTTCTATACCGCACTATTCGGAATCAGCGCGGTTTACAATGAACAGGTTTGTACAATGTGGAACAATCAGACATTGAACTTACATATAACAGGGAATTTCAACTTGGATAACAGGTGAACTTTATACACTATTTACATAAAGAGGGTTGCATCATAGATGGATTTGTAGTACCAGCCCTGCAAGGGGTGGTTCTGTGTACTTGAAAGTTAGATTAGAGATTAGTTCGTCGGCTATGGGATGAGGGACTGTTGGGTCGTGTACTGTTGTCTAGGTAATGTTGTCAGAGTTACAGAAGTGCTGTTGAAATAGGTAGTGTTTGACGGCCTTTCTGAATTGGGTGAGGTTGTTTATGGCCCGGATTTCTGCTGGGAGAGAATTCCAGCTGGAGGGTGCAAACAAGGCAAAGGCCCTTCTACTTGTTGATTTGTTACATTTAGTGATAGCTTTTGGGAGCAGAATGGTATTGTAGGACTTGGTTCTTCTGAGTCTGTTGTCTGGAGTGGGTTGTATCAGGTCTGACAAGGTGGTTGAGGTGATTCTATGAACTGCTTTAAATGTCATGGTTAAGATCTTGAATGTGATCCGGTGTTGTATGGGGAGCCAGTGCAGGCTCTTCAGGATAGGGGTAATGTGGTCTTTGCGAGCTGCTCCGTATAGGATTCTTGCTGCGGTGTTCATAGCTAGCTGTAAAGGATTCGTTGAGCGTATGCTAATAGGCACTTTTTTATTCTCTTGTCCCTGAAGGGCTCACAATCTTAAGTGTACCTGAGGCAATGGAGAGTTAAGTGGTTTGCCCAAGGCCACAAGGAGTGGCCATGGGACTAGAGACCCCAGTCCCTCTGGCCTGGGGTTATTTGTCCCTCTGTGGGAAATGAACCCCTGACCCTCCAGCCTGAGGTAACCTGTCCCAACCACTAAGCCACTCCTCCTCCTCATGGGTGATTTTGCTTTCCTTTGTTTCTTCTTTGTTCTAGAGAATTGCATTTTCTGTTTCCCATGATTTCTTAATTTACTTGCATGTAAACCTGATGAAACTCCAATAAAAAAAAAAGATTTGCCAAGAAATAATATTCTGTTAAATGCATTGATAAAAATATGTGTTCTTCAACACTAACTTCATTGAGTTGTTAATACTGCTTATCTGTTTAGTATTAAGCCCTTAGGCATTCTCTGAAAATGAATGCACAGCTAGGAGGAATACTGAGGACATAAACTGAAGCTTCAGGAAAATGGTTGGAGTTAAACTTGTTACTGCTATACAAAACCCAACAATTTCCTGAATTTGAAGCTGTATGATCAGCTAGATTACGAAAAATATCAGTGGGGGAGGGATGGTTTGGAAATAAAAGGACAAATAATATGCTAGTAAAACTCTCCTTCCTTGCTCTCTCCATCTTTGGTATTTGGACTGTATTCATATTTCATAAGTATCACTGTTATTGCAGAATTGGGCTCTGATGAGAGCTAATACAGCAGCTCTCCAGATTGCTTAGATCACAGTATAGGAGTAACTATATGAGAAGTCACACCCCTAACCACCTACCATCATTTACTATGTGACTCTATTTTTAACAACTTTAAACACAAGTTTCTTCTCAGGAATTAAATACAAGTCAGAATAAAAAAGGGAATTGTAGTGATTTAATTGTAAATGACAACTGGATTACAGCCTTTGTACTTTAATATTGTTGCTTTTAAAGTAATTTTATGGACACACTTATGAAAAAGCTTGAGCTACAGAATGGTCTTTAAAAAAATAAATGCCTCATGATTATACATTCTTCCACTAAAGCTTAGCTTTCCCAAAAGCCGTCATTCTGACTCCAGGATACAAGCTAGCAGTTCTCCACACCCATTTTAAGTGCCTCCTCTGCTAGGAATTTGAAGTGGGCTCATTAAAATCCCATTTAGAATTCTTGGAAGTAGACTTGAAAGATTTAGAAGGGGGGAGGCAAGAAATCTGAGAGGAGGAGACTTGGTAATAAGCAGGGACTGGTCTCCATCCTTTGCTGTGGCTAGAGTACTGTCAGTAAATGGATTTCAGTTTACTCTTTACTCCCTCACGCCTCCTCCTCTGTAGTTTATCAGTGCAAGGGATGTGCAAAACGTTGTAGCCATATACAGCATGCATTGTTTGGACGGTGCCCTCATGCAATAACAGAAATGGCAACAGAATCCAAACTCCCTATTGAATGACAGAAGCTGATATCAGCAATCAGTTAATTGGATTGGTTTATCTTTTGAAAGACCTTTTCTGCACATACAGACTGCATGGTAAAACTATAGTAGAAGTGTGTATTTTTATCAGTAAACTAGAGCAGATATAGCCTACAAGTCCGCAAGCAGTCTTTTATAGGCTTGCTGATGGTTTAATTTTGGCAAAGTGATTTTTTGCAATGCTTCAAACTAAATGGCCCAAGTAAGCTAGTCAAAATGATTCCTTGCAGGTATATATAGCATGAAAGTAAATCAGAGTATGTTCTAAAGAGAAAATGACGTTTTGTTGAAACTATTTTCTGCATCGTTTCTGGTCACGCTGCCAAGAAAACCCAAGAGTCAGCATTGACTCGAAAGCACACATTACATTTGGAACATGACACTTGCTGAGGAAACTTTGCCTTGCATGAACCTCCAAGCTCTCCGCTGAACCTGCCAAAGCACCACTCTCATGCACTGGATCCTTAATAAGCTCAGTGCACGCGAAACAAATCATTTATGATCATACACCTATTTTTAAAAAGATAACAATAAAAGACACATCGAAAATAGACTGAGAAATCACTAAAGCAAAGCTCCCTGAAAAGAGGTTTTAGTATTTCTCACTGCTCATGTTTGTCCCTTGAACACTAGCAGGTCTAAGTTAGACTGGCTGGCTCTGTGATTTACTCCTTATTTTCACTGACTTTCCTTGATGAGTGACAGTTTTCAGTTGTTTGAGCTACGTTTCTTTCATGAGATTGTCATAGAGCATCTTTGCTGTAGTTCTTCATATTTATACATGATGAAGGAAGAAAGTGTAAAATCCATCTTGAAACTATTCTTAATTCTTAGAGGCCAATGCACAACAGTGCACTGGCATAGCTTAATTGAGTAGAGTAACTCAGTTGTTTGGACTGTCTTGTGTTTTTTAAATTGGAATGCTAAGTAGCAAAACTGTTAAAAGCTAATGAAAATATAACTTAAATTCTACATTCAAAATGTATTGATGGGGGCCAGCCTTGTAACTCAAAGATAGTGCTCTGTACTGACATGGAAGCTCCACAGTTTGATCCCCATGTTAGCTGAGGCACATTCAGGTGCAGATGTGATTTCACAAACTGGAGGTGCCCAATAGGGACGTCTGCAGGGTGTCTACTTAGACATCCCTGGAACCGTGTTTCAGAACCCAGATGTCTAGGAAGCATAATGGTTAGCGTAGTGGGTTAGGAACAGGGCAGCCAGGGTTCAAATTCTGCTGCCGCTAGAGTTGAAATTGTGCCAAGTACTGGGGATGAGAGTGCTTCCTTCACTGCACCCTCTGGATGGATTTCAGCTAAAACAAACATTTTTCAGATGCTTGTTCATTGCTTTGCGTGCCTCGGAGCAGGTCTAAAGTTAGATGTGACGCCAGATGTCCCTGACATTTCTGTGATCAGGCAGGGGCATCCTGGTCCCTCGGAATACCCTAACCACATTCCCAGGTTCCTGGGAACATCCCAGCCATGCCTCCTCCATGTCTCTGTTCAGATTCAGACACAGCTGGCTCTGGAGACATCTCTGTGCTTTGGGAATCTTTATGCCTGTTTTTGGAAGTCCAAAGCTTCTAATGACCAGATTTAAAAACTCAGAAAAATGACAGTACATAAAGACCATACGGTCTATCCAGCCTGCCCTGCCATACCAACAACTAAGCTCTATAGACCCTCCTTTTCCCATAGAGAGCCTTTTGTTTGTCCCATGCTTTCTTGAATTCAGATACAGTCTTCATCTGGGAGGCTATACCACATATCCACCACTCTTTTTCTGTAAAAAAAATATTTCTCAGAGTACTCCCAAATCTATCCCCTTTCACCTTCATCCTATGCCCCCTCATTCTTCTAATTGAAAGAGCCTCTCCTCCTGTTCATTTATGCCATGGAGGTATTTAAATGTTTCTATCATATCTCCCCTCGCCAGTCTTTCTTCCAAAGCATTCATACTGAGATCAGTTTTATGTTAAAGACCACTGATCATTTTAATAGCCACCCTCAGTATCAACTCCATCCTGTTTATATCCTTTTGAAGGTGCATACTCCAGAATTAATGTGTGGAAGAGGGGTCTACTTTGGTTGTACCAGAGGCTGAGTCTCCAGGAGTCAACACTGACTTAACGGCACACAACACACACACACTTCAAAACTACACACAGTATTGCAAATATAGGCACTATCACCTTCTTCCTGCTGGCCATGCACCCCAGTGCATTCTAATGACGACCTTAAGATCATCAGAAACAAGCACTCCTGCGTCCTGCTCTTCTTTCATGGTCTAGTAGTACTTTACCCCATTTACTGTACCACTCCCTTGGATTTTGGCATCCCAAATGCATGACCCTGCGTTTTTTAGCATTAATTCTCAGCTGCCAGATTCTTGACCATTCTTCAAGCTTCGCTAGATCCCTCCTCATATTATCTACACCTTCCTGAGTGTCTGCCATATTGTAGATTTCAGTATCATCTACAAAGAGGCAAACCTTATCCAACAACTCCTAGGCTAACATTTTTTTTAAATATTGCTTTATCATTTAGTCAAAGCTGTTTACATTATAACTTAAACTTGGTAATTATGTTAAACGGGGATATTGATAACTTGGATTCTTCTGAGGCAATGGAGGATTAAATGACTTGCCCAAAGCCACATGGAGTAGTAGTAGTGGGAATCAAACCCTGGTTGCTTGGTTCCTAAGCCAGTGCTCTAACCATTAGGCTACTCCTCCACTCCTTACTGTATGGCTTCTAGTCTCAGAACCATTGCTACAAAGTTCAATCTAAGAACATGGGGAAAAATCCCTGGGTAGTGAATGAAGGTTCATGACATCAGAATCTCAGTTCTGGTAGAAAAGAGGAACTACTGGGCTAAAAAATTGTTGAATGAAACTTTGAGCTTTTGTTTTCAAAATCATTATACAAATGAGACTTTAGCAGGTATGTGCTTTTAATTTGGCAGCTTTACCCCCTAACTGCCTATCCCTTGGGACCTCCCTGTGCCTTGTGATTCTAAAGGGTACTGCTTTGCACTACTCCCCACACAGAAACTGCCAACTTGGTGCTGCCCAGTTTTCCCACATTTAGATTTATAAAATAGCACCTCCTGCTGTGCCTGCTGACCAATCCATATGCACTCCTGAAGGTCCTTATGCATATTATACAAAAGGCTACACATTCAGCAGAGCCTTTTACAAAATGCCACCAGAATTGAGTACATCCCAATCTGGACATCTCAATTCCAATTTCAATGTTCTATGTAAAATGGACCTTTAAAGTTAGGAGCTCAGCATTTTGTTTTGTTTTTTTTAATTTTAGCCCCTCTATTCAAGAGAGACCAGCTAAATTAGAAGCAGACAAAGCAACGAGGCGGACAAGATGCATCAGAGGGTATTAAGAAAACAAAAGGAAGTTCTAGCAGCAACACTGACTTTTTCAGTGCTTCCTTAGAGTGAAAAGTAGTTCCAGAGGTCTGGAGAAGGGTGGATACGGTTCCTCTTTACAAAAGTAGAAGTAAGGAGGAGGCTGGGAAGTACAGGTCTGTTAGTCTGGCCTCCAGGGTGAGTAACTTGGGAGAATCACTGCTGAAACAAAGGATAGTGCAGTTTCTGGAATTCAGTGGATTTGCAGGATTAATGTTGGTGTAGCTCTGCCAGAAGTAGGACTCCTCATATAAATCTGCTCAATTTCTTTAACTGAATCACTTCAGAGGTGCATCGGGGGGGGGGGGGGGCTAGTCCTCTCCTTTTCCCTCCGCATGCAACCAGCAAACTTACTTTAAAATGTTTGATGTGCTGCTCCCTACTCATGCTTCTCCCTATTAAAGTTCTCTGGCCTGGCAACCCTCATTTCCTGCTTCCGGGCCAGAAAACGTTTTAGTAGAAAGGAGCAGGAGACAGCACGGCAAGCATTTAAAGTAAGTTTGCTGGTTGCCACAGTCTGCCTTTACCTCTGCTTTGTGGGGTCACTGTGCCAGGTACAGGCCTGTCTTTGGCTCATGATTCTAAGCATGAACCTTCTGCACACTTCCCCCTCCCCCTCTCCCTCCCACCCCATCCAGCAGGAATTTTATTTAACTAGGCTTATATACCGCTTTTCTACAAGTCAAAATGATGTACATTCAGGTACTGTATATATATTTCCCTTGTCCCTGAAAGGCTCACAATCTATGTTTTTGTACCTGAGGCAATGGAGGGTTAAGTGGCTTGCCCAAGGCCACAAGGAGCACCTGTAGGACTAGAAAGCCCAGTCCTTCCAGCCCAAGATTGCTGTCCCCTAGTGGGATTCAAACCCCTGGCCCTCCAGCTGTGGTAACTTGCCCCAACCACTAAGCCACTCCTCCCCCTGCCAGCAGAAGACTTGTGCACAGTCCCAAACTCCCTAGCGGAAACATTGATCGAGTTGTGTAAATGCTGCTATCTATATGTTTTTAAAATAGCTAATGGAAAAAAACCAAATATGGAGGTTAACAATGAAATTAGTTCCTAAAATATCCATATATACTGCATTCCTCCACAAATTACAAAATAAAAAATAGAGATGATCTCTAGGTTGCATATATAACATTTGACAAGTTAAATAGAAAAAAAACCCAATTTAGTTAGAAATTTGAATGGAATATAAAGAATCTTGGAAACCTAAATAGCCCTCCGGCATGTTAAAGCAAAATTTACATTCTGCTTGGCTGTATACAAAAATGATGCTTAAACTCATTTATAACTCAAAAGTTTTGGCAATAAATTTTACTCTTGTACTCAAATAGCTTAATGGGAGTGGGATTTTAAGTTACTGAACTGGGAAAACCATAACACAAATGTGTGTTTTTCCCAGTAGGTCCCAGCAGAACTGAAGCACATGGAGAAAAAGTGCCTTGTTAAAGGTCACATAGGACGTTTGCAAATTTGTCCCAGGACTATTTCTCCTTTGTAATCAAATATCCTAGAGCCAGTAGATCACTCTTTCTTCCTAAGGCATGCTTTAAAGGAAGAAAATATCCCTTTCTAAGTGCACCGCCTAGGCCAATTATTTTGCACCTGACAAGGAAAGAACAGGAGGAGGGAGCCTCTGGAGGAGTAATAAAGCCAAGGAATTTGTGTTATTTTGTCAAGGGTCCAGGAATATGTAGTTTTGCTAAGGGTGCAGGCTAACTCTGGAAGCTAGAATAATGGAACAGTAGTACGTAATCAAGTACAAAGTTACTGGCTCTTTGGCACTTGCCAATGGAATCCAGAGAGTTAAAGAATTAACATAGATTAATACAATGTTTCATAAGCACAAAAAAATCCACATTCCCTTTTAAGCAGTCAGTAAGGAGGGATCTTGATGGCCTTAATCTACTTCCTTCTAATAAACTGCCACAGATAAAAGCACTTCTTCACCATAAAATGCATTTTTCTGATCTAGTGTTTCCATAAAAAATTGCATAGAACTGCCTCTGTACTGTTAAGTGCTAGTTTTATTTCCAAATGTAAATTGAACTCTTGTACAACTATTGTGCCGGTAATGAAATGAAAGAACCAGGTAGCATTTGCCAGCATGACTACTATCAATTGTAAAGCAGTATTTTTACCTGTCCTGTGAAGGAAGGTGCAGTGTCAGTCTCCTAGATTCAACAGGCTGCCTCCTCTCTCCTGGATTTCACAGCTCTATTGGAGCCTAGAACTTCACACATATGGAAGATGCAAGGGTGAGGGCTTACATACCATGGGCAATGGCATAAATTCCACCCCTACAGTGTGGGGAGGGGGGGGGGTCCAAGCAGGAAGAGTGCCCACATGGCCCTGCACGATGGCAAATAACATATTTATTTTAAACAGTTTGCCATGCTGCCCCTCTCTTGCTTCTTTCTACTACAGTTTTCTGGCCTGGTAGAGAGAAGCAGGAGTGGGGGGACAGCATGGTAAACAGTTCAAAGTAAACACGCAGGTTGCATGAGGAAGGAAAGAGGAGAGGATGCAGCACACTGCCTTCTGCTCTAGTGCAGTATCATGCTAGAGATTTCCCCATGCTAGTCTTGTTCCCCAATACAGAATGCAAGCTGACGCAGGAAAATCACAAACAAAACCACTGCTCTAAGGCATAGCGCGGTGCGCACGCCAATCACAAGTAAAATAATGAATTAACTGCTTCCAACGTAAAACACAAAAACCTACACAAACCTAGCATACTTTTTTTACTCTTTAATGCTGGATCTTTATGCCAACTTTGGGCAGGAATGAATATCCAGTGGGGAACTAAAGGATCAACTGAAGTGAGAGTTTGGCACTTCACCGATGATCACCACCCGATCGCAGTTTCCCCACAATTCCAACCCCACTTATCATGGGAGACCCAGTGGCTCCTACCCCCCCCCCAACCCTCCTGAACCTCCAAAAGACCTTCCACGGTAGCCCAGCAGTCCTACCTCCACCCCAGAACTCCTGGTACCAGTCTAGTTTCCCCTTGTACCTAAACTGTTGGGTACAAGAGCTATGCCCACATACTTCTGTCCCTGTGCCACCAACTTGGAAATGGTGACATCTGACTCCGTATAGCGCATTTTAGAATGCACCAAGTGGGGTTGGTCTGCCATATAAAGCAATAATTGTCATATATGGGAGAATGACCCCCCCTTAGGGTGCATCCTGAGATGCACAACACAAGGCCAGTCAGGGGGGTCACTCTTCCATAAGGCAAGTTTTGCCTTATATGATAGATTCCAGGATGCACTACATGGGACCAGGTACCACCATTTTCCAAAATGGTGGTGTAGGGGTAGGAGCATATGGACATCATTCCTGTCCCCCAAAGGTTTAGGATATGGGAGGGGATTGGGCTGCTATCAGGGGATTGGGGGTGGGGTTAGGAGCTGCTGGGCTACCAGGGAAGCTCTTTTGGGGGCTTCTTGGGGGTGGGAGGATAGGAGCAACCGGGCCATCGACAATCATTTGGGTCAGGATTGGTTGGGGAGGGGGGACTGCGATCGGGCAGTTTGCATTTGTCATCTGAAGTGTCAAACTTCATTTCAGATCATTTTTTTTCTTTTAAGCGATCCAATATATGCACACAGGACCAGACTGTTAACGCAGATCCCTGTGTACATGTCTGGCTTGCGTTCCTTGTTTAGTGCAGATTTTTTGTGTAGAGTTTATTTGTATGCTGTTTGCTTACAGCATTGCTGTGCAAAACCTGGGTTATGAAACCTTGCACTAGAGCTTTAGTGCTGGGCTCTACTGTAGGGTTCTGCATAGAGCCACGAGTATGCAGTTACAGTTTATTTGGCTTGATATACCGCATATAGCAGTGCAACTAGGCAGTTCATATTAAAAATAAAACAATACAAAAAAGTATGATATAAAATAGGGCAGCAGGAGAAAAAGACAAGACAGGACACAAGCTGGAGGGGGAAGAGCCTAAGTTACAGAGTTGGACAAGTGCCAATAATGAAACAGAAGGGTAAGGACAGGGACAAACTAGAGAATGTAGGGATACAAAGTTGACTGGGTCTGCGAGCAATGGAAATACAGAAGCAAATCACGAGGAAGTGGCCTCAGGAAAGGACAGGGCAAAGTAGTAAGTTTTCAACTGGGATTTGAAACAGATGAATGAAAATTGAGAGTGGAGGGGAGGAAGTAAGGAGTTCCAAAGAGTAAGGGCAACAACACGGAAGGAGGAAGAACGGGCTAGGGATGTATAGACCAAATGGGGGCCAGGAATTACCAGGAGACTCTGGGACATCAAACAAAGAGCACATGAAGGAACATATACAGGAGTTGTGACAGGAAGAGAGGGGTACCAGTGAGGAGAGCTCGATGAGTGAGTACAAGGAGTTTATACTGAATGTGAAAAGCTATGGGAAGCCAGTGCTCAGATAGGAAGACGGGAGTGACATGATCATATTTATGGGCACCGTGAAGAAGTCTGAGGGCAGTGTTTTGGATTAATTGTAATCAATGGACCTGATAATGCGGAAGACCAGTGAGGAGGGAGTTGGCATAATTGAGGCGAGCAATAACAAGGAAAACTAAAAAGATGGACTGAGGGCAGGTCAAGGAGCTTGGAGATGTACCGGATCTGACGGAGAACAAAGAAAGAGTGACGGACAACTGAGGAAATGTGAGGCAAGAAAGATAGTCGAGAGTCGAATCTTAACAGAGGATTGAAGAGGGAGAGGGGAGCCATGGATGGAGGGAGGAGTAGGTAGGGAGAGGGAATCAGGAAGAGCAAAGAGGAGTGACACAGATTTAGAAGTGTTAAGTTTCAACCTGTAAGGGGAAAGCCAATCAGCAATGATATTGAGCTGACAGGAAATCTGGGCAGTGATGGAGGAAGAGTGAACAGGGAAGCAAAAAAGAAGCTGAATGTCATCTGCATAAATGAAAAAAGTGATACCAAGGGACTCGATGAGAAAGGCCAGAGAGGCTAAGAAACTGTTAAAGAGAATGGGACCAAGAAGAGAACCCTGGGGGACACTCCAATTTAGACGTTGAGGAGCAGAGAGGTGGAAACCCAGGAGACCCATAAGATCGGTTAAGTAGATAGGCGTGTAACCAAGAGCAGAACCACTGATACCAATAGAAGGGAGCCAAGAAAAAAGGAGAGTGGTCAACCAGGTCAAAAGCTGCAGTGAGGTCAAGGGAGACAAGAAAAACCTAGTGGTGGGAGTCCAAGGTAGTGTGAAGTTAATCCGTGATAGCGAGCAAAGAAAGTTCAGTGGAAAGAGGGGTGAAAACTAGTTTGAGAAGGATGGAGAGCATGAGTAGAAAGAAGGAAATCCTGAAGCTGGTGTGCAACTAGGCATTTGATAATCTTAGAGAGAAAGGGAAGAAGGGAGATGGGACGGTAAATAAGGGGGTTGGAAGGATCCTTAGCAGCAGGCTTCAGAATAGGTAGAATCACGGCATCCAGATGCTAGAGAAGTTGAGATGATAGAAGAGGTTGGAGACAGAAAAGAAGCGCCAAGTAATTAAAAAAAACATGAGGGCATAGGATCAGAAGAAGCAGTGGTAGGACGAGTATAACGGTAAAGTGAGAAATTTTGGAGTGGGAGCTAAAGGATGGAATTGATGGGGGAGCTTGCCCCCCACCCCCCCACCACAAAGGCTTTCTGCTGCCCTTGCCAGTGGTGAATGCTATAGAGAATACAAAAGAAAAATCTTAAGTATAAACTGGAATTACTTGACCCCTGTAACAATGGTAAATGAAAAAGGAAATTGAGAAGTCACAATTGTTAGACAATATCTTGTGGATATTGAATGGAGTGGAAGGGGTAAACACAGATCAGATGTTTATTCCATCAAAAAGTAGAAAGAGTAAGGGGCACACAAAGAAGCTACAATTAACCCATGTAAGGCTAATAAGAGAAAATATTTTGTCACTCAACAAGTAATCAAACTCTGGAATTCATTAGTGTAGCTGGGTTTAAAAAAGGGTTTGGACAAGTTCCTGGAGGAAAGGTCCATAAACCATTATTAAAGATGACCCAGAATATCCACTGCTTGTCCCAATACAAGCATTGTGGAACCTGTATCTTCTGGGGAAACTGCTAGGTACTTGCAACCTAGAATGGCCACTGCTGGAAACAGGATACTGGGCTCGATGGGCCTTGGTCTGACCCAGTATGGCATTTATTATATTCTATGTCCAGCTGCACAATAATACACAGGTACACTAAAAAAAATTTTTTTTAAACTGCCTCTAATGTTTCGATTGATTTTTACGTTTTTTGGTGCGCTGAATCCAAATCTGGTAACCAATTTGCTCCATCACGTACAGATTTTTTGCTACATTGGGTTAGCAGTTTGAGGTGAACGTTTCAGATTGAGTGAGATCGAGATAAAAGTTTCTTGGATGAATTCTTTATACTAATTGTTTAGTAGTTATTCAAATAAGAATAAAGAAAATTGTAACAAGGCAGCACATAAGAATAGAGTAATGTCAACAAAACACACTGTGATGGTAGCAAAATTGTCTGCACTTAAAACAGCCACATACATGTGCACAAACATTGAGCATATAAGAGCGAGGTTAGACACAAAGCAAAGCAAAGAAATGTGCAAAAAATGTTGTACAGGTATGTATGTAAGAATAGAAAACGCAAACCGCACCATTGCAATACATGAAGACAAACACCCGATGGTGTGAAAATAAAATTCTAATAAATGAGATCCGACACTGTGGTAATAATTAGCAAATTTTTATTTCAAAGTTTAGTAAAAACATGATATTTGTCAACACAGTTTAGATTTAAAAGTCATTCTTGGGTCAATCAATCTCCTGGTGGGCCCGTTTCTTCTTCCCCCGAATGCTTCTCTTGGTGCGCTGCTTGGCGTATTTTTCATCTGGGGTTTCCCGCAGCAGCAACCAGCAGAAATCAGCCATCATAGTGGTGTTCCATCTTCCTTGGTACCTTCTCTCTGCGTCCTTGATGTCCTGGTGAAACCTTTCACCTTGTTCTTCACTGTACGCCCCCCAAGTTTTCGGGAAAGTAGTTCACATGGGAGTGCAAGAAATGGACTTTCAGGCTCATGTTACAGCCTTGTTCTTTGAAGGCATTGAGCATCCTGGCAACAATATCCTTATAGTTCTCATCCCGCCTGTTCCCCAAGAATTTGAGAACAACATCCTTAAAGGAATCCCAGGCTTCTTTTTCCTTCTCAGACATCGTTTCAGTGAATGCTCCATCTGAAATGAGTTTCCTTATATCAGGGCCAACAAACACTCCTTCCTTTAGCTTTGCTTCAGAAAGTCGGGGGAACTTTGAGCAAAGGTACCGAAAGCACTCACCATCTTTTGGAAGGGACTTGATGAATTGCTTAATGAGACCCAACTTAATGTGGAGAGGTGGTAATAGAATTTTATCACGAGGTACCAAGCTCTCATGAAGAACATTTTTCTCACCGGGTCTCAAATACTCCCGAATTGGCCAGTCTTTTTTCCCCCAGTGTAGGTCGCGGGCCCGGCTATCCCACAAGCAAAGGAAGCAGGGATATTTGGTGAAACCGGATTGCTGCCCTAATAGCATGGATAGAATTTTAAAGTCTCCACAAATCATCCACTTATGCTCATCATAACGAATCTTCTGAAGAATCAGGGCCAAATTCTCGTATTTTTCTTGGAGAATAACAGAGTGAGCAATAGGAACTGAAGCGAATGTGTTGCCATTATGAAGAAGAACACCTTTTATGCTGTCTTTTGACGAATCAATGAACAGCCGCCATTCAGCAGGATCATACTTGAGTTTAAACTTTTCCATCACTCCATATATATCGTTACAAAATACCAAATCTTCCTCTTTGCTGAAATACTTCAAAAATTGTGTCTCGCGGTTGCGGTACCAATAAAAAGTTGTTCCTGGTGACAATAGATTTTTCTGTTTAAGCCGAGAACCTAGCAGTTGGGCAGCATCTTTTGGGAGTCCTAAATCCCGGACTAAATCATTCAATTCAGCTTGAGAGAAAAGTTCAGGTTTCGGATCTGGTTCAGTTTCAAACTCGGAAGTACTGGACTCATTGGGAAAAGCCATCTGATGAGTCTCATCATGATCAGAACCGTCCACACAAATATGATCCAAAGATTTTGGTGGTTCAGGCACAGGTACTTTGTTGCTATGAGGCATAGGCCTAATTGCTGAGGGAAGGTTGGGGTAACTTATTACGTTCTTATTTTTTAAGTTGTATCCCTTCACTATGCAAGAGCAAAAATAGCAGTCACTGCTGTGGTCTTTGTTCACGCCACATCATAGGTATTCCAAAACGAAATGCTTGTTTTTTACCTTTCATCCATAAGCGTAGATCTTCCTCACATGTCTTGCACACTTTGTGAGGAGCCCACGGTTTGTCTTGATCGCCTAACTTCAAACCGAAATAGGCGAAATATACTTTTTTAATAAATGCAGAAATGTTCCTCTGCCGCTTTTTCACGGTATATTCCCCACAAATAAAACAAAAACTGTCTGGAGGTTTGACGCAACCTCTGGCTCTGTGAGCCATCACAAATACACAGCACTGCAAACTACAACTGTAGTGAACCACTTCGGAATAAAGCTGGATTACGACTGAGCAAACAAAAGGTAATAATGAACTTGCAAGAAACTGAAATTTGACAGGAACGTTCATGTCGCAACCACCGTGTTTGAGCGAGAGCGAACGAGGCGAGGCGAACAGGAAAGAACATGCGCCAGCGCGAGTACTGGATTTAGCCCCCCGCCTCCCAATTGTCCTGTTAATGTATAAAATGAATACAAAACACTCTAAAATATCATGAGGGGAGTGTTTCTAGTTAGTTAACCATTACAACCTCTATTTTGGGCCAAGAAAATAAACTGCAGTCGGCTAAAAAGAAATTATGTGAACATTCCTTATATGGGTAAGAAATCTAATTTTGCAAGAAAACGTGACGTGATGGAACATTTTGGCTATTTTTCCTGGATTCAGCACCCCAAAATCTATAGGAATCAGTTGCAAAACTGGAGGCAGTTTTTTGGTAGTGTACCTGTGTAATCAAGAACAACAAGGATGGCCTGCACCTTCTTTTACACTAGTAGAGATTAGGGAGGTACAACCAGGGCAGTTGCCCTGTGCCCCATACCACAAGGGGCCTCAAACATGCCTGAAGCTGAAGAAAATACAGTCTGCTGGCCAGCTTTGGGGCACTGCCCTGAATATCTGCCCTGGGCACCAGCATGCCCCTGGTAGAGAACAGACATGCCTGCTTGTTTGGCTCAATGCTTTACCACTACCACTGCAACCCTTCTTTCCCCCTCCATTTGGCCTCTCAAACCTTTCAGACGCAGCTCCATTCTTTCTGGTATTTCTGAGTGGCAGCGCTGAAAAAGTAAATAAAGCCATCGTGCAGCCACGTATCCAAGCACACCGGAAGCACCTGTCTGTTCTGTCCCCTCTGACGCACGCTTTCTGCTGCCCTGGGGGCAGAACCAAAAGGGGCTTTAAATATGCTTGAATACAAGACTCTGAGGTGGCTTCATTTACTTTTTCAGGCTGACATTAAGAAATACAAAAAAGAAAGGAGGGGGCACTTATCCTGCAGCGTTTGGGAGGTGGCAGTGGCTAAGCTGGGTGCCAACATAGATTGCCTAGTTCGTCTAGTGAAAAGGCCAGCCCTGCCCCACTATGCATATGTACTTTATGATGAACTTTTACACTGCTCCCAGGCAGATGTAAATGTCCCATGGCCTCCATTTAGTTGAACTTTCTGCAGGATTTGTGCAAATACTTTAAAAAACACATAGAGTCCGATTCAGACAGGGGGACGTCCAGACATCCCTGAAGAAGACGGACCAGTTAGGACCTGATTCTGGACCACAGGAAGAAAACGTTCCTGTGGTGCACAGAATCGGGCCTGAGGACAGCCCGTGTGCCCCTGCCATCTACGGGGGGGACATCCTCCCCGCAGGTGCCCCCAACTCCCACGGCTTAGGCCCCTCTCTGCCCCATCACCCAACCCAAGGCTGGCCTACTGGGATCTGGATCACGCGGCGAGGACTCCGCACACAGCCCCAGCACTGGGAGGGGGATCTCCAGGTTGGTGCTGCTTATTCCATTTTTGAGGTGAAATAAGTAGAATGTCCCCTTTAACCCGGCAGGATGTACAGGACCGTGACCAGAATCGGTCCTGTATGTCCTGCCAAGCTGGCCCACTCCTGCTCCGCCCAGATCCCACTCCTCTCTCCCTGCTGCTCAGGACATAAGGGGCGAGCCGGAGCGGGAATCAGACCCGGACGGCTTGCGGGACTGCACGTCCCACTGGGACACGCAGCCCCGCAACCCACTTCTCATAATTGGACCCATAGACACCAATATGCCTTTATAAAATATTTAACAGGTTTTATACGAGTTATCGCTTTATCATTTCAATCAAAGCGGTTTACATTGTAACTTAAACTTAGTAAAAAATATGCTTGGAATATGCACCTTTTAGGCTCTCCATGTAGGCACCCTATTATAAAATTACTCTCCATCAACCAGCTAATCTTTATCCATATATTTACACCTTCAAAAAAATCTGATAAATTGGTAAGGCAAGATTTGCCTTTGTTGAACCCAACGTGCCTCATTCCCATTAAGCCATATCTATCTACATGGTCGGTTATTTAGTTTTTCAGTATAGCTTCTACCGTTTGGCTGGCAATAATGTCAGGGTCACTGATGTTTAATTTTCCAGATCATCCTTGGAACCCTTTTTAAAAAATTGTTATGTTGGTCACCCTTCAGTCCTCAGGTATTGTTGTGATAGGCGATGGCCTAGTATGTAGCAGAGCTAGGTCTGAAGCCCTTTTTCCTGCTTTAAAATGTTATTGCTGATTTTGGAAAATTGCAGAATGCTGTTAGCTGTTAGAAAGAAATTCCGTTCTATTCTGGTTTGATAACATGTTCTGCTCTCCTGGAGATAAGAGAATTAAACCTTGGTACTGTTTATTGTTTAGGTAAGTCAGATGTCTCTTTCAGTAGAATGCTGCGCCACTGTATCTTTGCTGATTGTGCACTGACCTCGTAATTAGGATGAAAATATAGCAGAGAAACTGAACAGTGTAAGAATATTTTGTCTAGCATTATGAAGATTGTTTAGTGTTTTGAGCCAAGGCTAGAGATACGTCTTAACCTTGCTTTGTTTGGCCTCGCTTTGTTTTGCTTTTGTTAAGAATGCTTCTGATATGCCTTCCACTATCTTTGCAGAAGTAGCAAAATATACTGTAGTAAAAGTATTATGTTTAGTGTTATGTCTAATTGCTGACCCGTGGCTAGTAAGACCCAAGCAGGGGGAGCGAGTCCTGGGCCCAGTCAGAGATGTCTATTGGATGAGAGTAAGTGGGCCACTGTGGCCAATGAGGAGTTTTGCCTGTATTAGACTGGAGAAGAAAAGTATATAAACTCATTTTTCTGAGCTCTGTGCTCAGACCATTTTGAATGCTACTGCAATCTGAGTCTGTGCACATTAAATTGGCTTGAATCTTTCCCTGACTCCGGGTATTATTTATTGCATTCTTATCAGCTACTACATCGTGACTGTTTTAAATAAGTTGAGCCTAGAATCTTTGGATCCATCGTAAGATACATTATTGTGCTATGGGACCCATGACACAATGGATAAAAAATCTAACAATGGCTCTGAAGATTCTAGGTTCAACTACTGGCTGGCTTCTGCTTCCTTCCCTTTCAAAGCCTGCTTTAAATAAGTTACAGATTTCTTGTAAAACGCTAGCAGGTTCATGGTTGAGTTCTTTCAGAAGTCTGAGATGAAGTTGCAAAAAAAGGCTGAAGCAATTAGTTATGTGAGCAAGCAGGTGAATAACTCATTTGCTCTTCAGCATTGGAGCAGACTGTGTGGAAGGCTAAATAGGGGCAGATTGGGTGATAATGAGAATATAATTAAGCATTTTGGGCCTGCCCAGCTTTGAGTCAAGAAATGCATCAGCTGACACATTTCTTATTCATGAACCTCATTATCTTGTTCTGGATATACAAAGTTACTCACCTGACACTGCCCCCCTACAGCATTAGGCAGCAAAATCATAGTGAGCATAGCTGGACTGAGGTGTTAGTACAACATAATGGCAAGAAGACAAAAAACACCAGCCCATAAGTCATTCTTCACACCACCTCATGTGCATGCTCTCTAAAATTAAAGTGCCTTTGTTCAATAGGAATAAATGTAGAAAATCCCCAAACCCATACGTATATATAAAAGCAAGTAGAAAACGCATGCAGAATATGACTCATTTAACTCTTTCCAGCCCTGCATGTGTGTGTGTGTGCAAGCGTGTGTGCTTGTGTTTGAGTTAACTTTGTATGTGTATCTCTGCTGTCTCAGTGAGATGAATCGAGTAGTGTTCAAACATTCCATTAGTATGGAAAGAATAAGATGTATTCAATTTTGATAATATATAGCCATTTGATGATACTATCACCAGAGTTCAAAATATGAATTTTACAGTTTAACCACAAGATGCCACTGACCCTAGGCAACTGGTATTTCCATGCTTCTCCACCACTAGGAGGCATTGTACATATAGCAACCAGAAGGAAACCACAGTTCAATCATTAGATGTCACTAGGTTATGCAGTTTAGCCACTAGGTTTCACAGTAGAATTTACAACAAAGAAAATGGAATCCACATCTAAGCCAGCCCGGCAAGGATGGGTGTTTGGTAATAGGGATGTGTGAGTGTGTGTATATGTGTATGTGTAACTCAGTATATCTGTGTCTGTGCTGTTGCTGCTGGAACTATCTCTTCTATAAAAATGTTCTGTATCTTTGAGGGAGGGGGCATTTTTCTCCAAAACCTCTAGTTTGACTTAGCCTTTTTTTTTTTTTTTTTTTTTTTTAAAATTGATGTGTCTTTATCCTACTCTTTCCACAGCTCCAAATTTGGTCCCATCCCATTAAGTTTTTGGAGAGGAATTTTGTCCCCTATAAAGAACAGATGGAGTTTGACCCCTTATGTATAATTTCTTTTCAATATTCCATTCCATTGGATTGGAAAGAATAACTGCTTATTGCCATCACAAGATAAACTGAGAATCTCTTAGAAAGTGATAGGCTACTAGGGAGCGTTGGCCTGCAAGACTAGCATGTACCCAAATGTGAAAAGAAATGCCTTTTTCTATTTATATGGTTATTATTCTGCATCCTTTATGAACAAAAGAATGCATTAGAATATATTTCTTTGCAGCTCTAACCTTCCATATCCTCGACCATATGTAAAAAAGCTAGGAGACTTATCATGCAGTCCATAACGCCTGTATTTCAGTCACAGTTTCACAGTCTTCCATCTTTCCATCACCCAGCGTGGTATGGACAACTGGAATATTCTCTCGCACATAAGGCTCCACTGATGCATCGTCTTCCTTGCAACCCTCATGCCACAGAGAAGGAAGGGCCAGGCTGTATAATCAGATGCACCTTGGTTGAATTCTGCTGCTTGCAGTTGCTGAGTAATGATTTGATATTTCCTGAATATCTGGATGGGGATGCTGAGTATTTTGAGATAGGCGATTGTCTGGAGGTTGGAAGGGAGGGAGGTTGAGAAAGGACATCTGCTGAATGTTGGTGCTGAGGAAGGTTGAAATAGCAGATTGATTGGAGATAGGGGTGGGGACTTTGAAAGAGAGAGAGAGAGAAGTTAAGAAAAACAATCTGCTGGAGGAGGGGCTAGCTGAGAGGTGGGAGTATCCCAGATGATGGTTTCTTTAAAAAACTGATTTACTGCTATGTTAATTCACAGTACTACAAGTGTAAAACACAAGGAATGCATCAGGTAGCAAAAACACTTGTAGATTTTTGGAGAGGTGCCTCCCCCTACTAATTTCTTTGGTAGTTGTCTGGGGTCATATGAATTTTCAGGGGCTAATATGGGGTCATGCTTTTAAAATTCTGGAATGCCCTGATATATGTGATAAACTAACTCAGTGAGATACTTTTGCAGTTGGGACGCATGAACTATTTAGAGAATTGTTAAGCACATGAATATTCACTGTATATGTAGATTTTTTAAAATATTCTCAGAATTATACAATGAAGTAAACAGCAGTGATGACTAACTAGGGAATACATTTGCCTCAGCAGAAATAAATTAGACTCTAAAAACATTGGTATTAAATATGGGCCACTGTTATGTTCACATTTATAATAAATGTCCTAGAAAACTGCATTAGAATACATTTTTTTGCGGCTCTAACCTTCCATATCCTCTACCATATGTAAAAAAGCTAGTTGTGTGCATGTTTGAGGTTTATGTGGTAGATGACACACGTGCAGTCCATAACTCCAATACCAGGCACCATCAGGAACAGCAAGCACTGGAACTGCCTGGGAGGGAGCTCAAATCATGCTTGCAGAAGTCGAGGTGACGCCAGTAGAGAGGTCAGGTTCCGCCAGCTGAAAATGCCATTTTGCTGAAGAATATGGACACCACTTATGAGCACCTAGTTGCTGGGGAACCACAGAATGATGGAAGACTGGTGCAATGCAGTTCACAGGGAGGCCAGACCCCCACCAATCAGAGAAGAAACTGCTACTGAACAAGGTAGGCATACACAGGAGAAAGGGCGGCATGGGAGAGGGGATGGGAAGTGGTTTCCATTTCATTTTACTCCATCAATGTTTGATGGCCTCTTCTACTAATCTACCTCTTGCTCTGTGTGTTTTCTTTGGTCTGCTGCAAGTAGGTGCTCCTTTTCTGGTTTGCTCTTCTACTAATTTAACATTGTTTATGGGACTGCCAGGGAAAATATTACCAAAAAGTTACAAGTGGTTCAAAATATGGCAGCAAGGTTATGGGCAGGGACTAAAAGCTAAGAGAATGCTAGGCCTTCCCAGGAAAAGAAAGATCTTTGTTTAAATTATTAATGATCACATTTAAAATATTGGACGCTCAAAAACTGACATTTAAAAGGTGTATTACAATGGGATACAATGGGGAGAAATTTACATTTTTCACTTGGGACTATTTTGAGTAAACCAGGCCTAAAAGTAATGAGAAAATGAGAAGCCATGTGGAAAGGAAGGGCGTTTAGAATTATAACCTCAGGAAAATAGAGTTAAGTTCCCAGAAGAGATTAGGGGTAGTACGCATTTATTGGGTTTAGGAAGCTTTGGAAAACATAGGGGTATGTTTACTAAACAGCGGTAGTGGCTTCTGTGCGATATCAGAGCTACGGCCCCAGCGTAAACATACTCCATACTTATTTCCAAGGAGAAGGATAGAGGGAAAAGACTATTATAAAGAAGGGATGATTCAAGTTTCTTATTTTATCTTTATTTTTATGTTCTATTATTTTGGTTTACTAGTGGATTTTATTCTTTAATCAATTGGTTTTTTATTATGAATTTTTATTGTACATTATCTTGGATGATACATCAGAAAGAAAGTATAAAAATGTGATCCTAAAAATATTTATGATGGACAGTATAAGTTAAGTTATAGCAAAACATATATACCCATGATGTGCAGTATATAAATGTAATGAATGAATGACATTGTTGCTGGGAAATCCATACCTCTTGAATTTCTTGAGTTTTCTTCACTCACATTAAACCAAACCATTTTTTAGCAAATACTTTTTCCTTGAATACTAGTGGAAAAGGCCATCAAAATTGATGGGGGGGGGGGAAATAATATCCACTTCCCATAGCTTCTCTACCCCGATAGTGGATAAAGGCTGCCAAAGTGGCAAAACAGTGCCCATAACTGGATATGCAGATAGGGTGGATGGTGTGAATTATGCTCAGAGTAGATGCTTAGCAACTTATGTAGTTGCAACCACTGAAAGACTGGATAGCCTGAGCTACTGCTATAGCAGAACAGTCTTCTCCTGGAAAGGCGTGAGCTAAATACTAAATAAAATAACCAACAGTGGAAGGGTGCACGCACTGTACCAGTCAGTGCGCCATACTGCGTGCATTGTGATCTATATATAATATTGATTGGCTCTTTTTCGTCCATTTAAAAGCTGATGCAGTGCAAGAGCTGTCCAGAGCACATAGCTGCCATCATCAATCACATCTGAAGGGAAGGAACTGCAGCATCTTGCTTTTGTCCAATAAAAGGTTTGACAGCTCACAAAGTTTCGAGTTTTCTCCAGGAATAAAAAGAGCTAGAACTTTTACCAGGGTTCGGTAAATGTTATTAACCCATCTCCACAGCTAGGCTTGTGTTCAGAGGTGGCCCAACAATTAGGCATGACCAGACGCTCGCTTAGGGCAGCACCTTCTAAGGGGCAACAAAGAGCAGCAGCAGCAGCCAGTACAAAAAACACTAGATCCTGACAGCCCCCCAGACTCAAAGAGCCATCAGCACATTCTTTTACCTGCAGGACGAGCAGGCCCACACAAACATGCAAAGCAAAGTTTCATATTTCAAAGAATGATGCCCAGTTATTCATATTTACAGGACTGTCATGAGAGGGGTGATGTTGAGATGATTATGACCAATGAGTTTAATTAGTAACATTTATTTTAGGGGGAGGAGGGGACAGAGGACAAGGACATAAGGCTGACGGTTTGTCTAGAGTGTTCGATATCCTTGCACTAGTCCTGCTGGTATTTGGTATTAGGGGAATATGAGAGCGTTATTTGGATTTAGAAACAGGGTTAATGCTGGAAACTACAAGTTCACAACAACAACAACAACAACAACAACAACAACAAAAAAGTCACAGTGCTGAACTGGTAACTGTTACAGCTCGCTGTGCAAATGAGATGCAGAACTGCAAAGAAGTCAAGCTCGTGGGATGCAGAAATATTTTACAAAGTCATTTATGTTTATGTTGCATATGATTTACTGATGCTCCTCTACCCTGTAAGTTCTATTTGAATCTCTTGATTTTTATGAGTACGTTTAGTAAACAATCATCAGCCTTCCTCTTCTGTTTCTTGACTCTATCCTGCCAGTGCCAAAACGATGGTATTTCAGTAGTCTGCACTCCCTAAGGCTGTGGAAATGCAACATAAAACAAACATCAAGCTAGCAGCATTGTGGAAGGCTGGTAGCTTGCACCACATTGAGATTTTTTTTTCTTGTTAACAACGAAAGCTATTTTGCAGAAATCTTCTGTATAATCCTCTTTTGGCCAGGCAGTTTCCTTCTATTCCTTTTCGTACTTCAGGCTCAGTTGGAACCAGGGCTGGGGTCTGCCTCCTCGCTCTGGACTCCAAGAGCCTTTTCAATAACTACTTGGAGATGTTTCTCCCTATTTTATATCTGCCACCAATGTGATCACTGCAGTGACAGTCTTTGGCTGGGGACAGGCACCAGAGCACCTTTCAGAAGCCTACAACCATAAACCTGAATCCGGCCACCATGGGGCTGATTTTATGAGGAGTTGCCCAATTTTAGGTGGTAAGAGCATATGTAAATGCTGGTAGTTTAGCTATTTATGTGAGTTAAGTGGACACTTATGTAAGTGACCTTGTAAAAATACTGAATAGCAAACAAGTACACACACAAGTTTAACGGTGCATACTTTTCACTGTGGGTGTGCACATGGGTGAAGTTTGAGCAGAGCATGGGCGGAGTCTGCACTTAAACATAGATTATGGAACTCCATAATTGACATATGTACATGCAGAAACATATGCTAAGAAGCTGCTGTAAGTTCTAGTGCCTACAGTGCAAATGTTCCGTTGCATTTATGCTAGTATTTTATAAAATTATGTCCATGTGTTAACTAGGCAGGACTTTAATGGTGGCATCTACAGAGGGTAATTGAATAATCAAGGACCATGATTTCCTCCCTAAGAGCTGTGAGTGCTGCTTCCACAGAACCTCCAGTCCAGCTGACCTGGAACATGAAGACCCAATGTGGGGTTCACACTAGGACTTTCCACATAGCAGCACATAACACGTCTCATCCGACCACTGACTTTGCCCAGTCCCCTATAACATTGATCTCAACAGCTGTCCATCTCACACAATATGGGGAAAGGGAAAAAGCAGCACATTTATACTTTCAAGCATACAAGAAGGCAAGTAAGGGGAGTCGGTGAAAGGAAGAGTCAAATGTGAATTTAAAGTAAGCTGCTGAGAAGCATGATAGCTAGTTTGGGTTGTGGTAGAAAATTTTCCTAAATGAAGTCTTTGAATTGGTCTTTACTGAGAATATTGCCAGGGGAGGATCCACATTAGAAGCATTCTTTGATGGTGACGAGTTTTATAAGGCATTCAACAAAATCTCTCATGAGAAACCTCCCAGGAAATTAAAGAGGAATGAGAGAGGAGTTATGTCCTACCATGGATCGGTAAGTTGTTAAAAGATAGTAATCAAAAAGTAGGACTAAATGGCTGTTTTCCCAATGGAGAACGGTAAATAGTGGAGTGCTGAAGGGGTCTATACTGAGGTCAATACCTTTTTAGCATACTCAAATAAATAAGGGAGATGACACAATTATTTAAAGTTGTGAGGAACTGCAGAAGGACTTTGCAAGATTGAGAGACCAGACATTTAAATGGCAGGTGAAATTTAATGTGGGCAAGTACAAATTGATGCATATAGAGACAAATCATCAGAATTATAGGTACATAATGCTGACCTCCATCTTAGCAGTTACTTCCCAGAAAATGGATCCTGGGGTCACTAGATAATACATTGAAAGCTTCAGCTCAGTGTATGGCTGTGATCAAGAAATTGAACAGAATGTTAAGAACAATTTGGAAAGAAATGGAAAATTAAACATAGAATATCATAATGCCTCTGTTTTGATCCATAGTGTGACCACACCACTGTGTGCAGTTCTCAAAAAAAGCATATAATTGAACAGATAAAGGGGATAAATTGGTTCCCCTGTGACAAAAGTCCAAACAGATACAAGATCATCAGCCTGGAGTAGAAAACGGTTGAGAAGATATAATCAGTGGTTTTCTTTCTAGCCTAAAAGTGCCAGAGTTTACAGGCAGGGCCATTGTTCAAGGATGACCACTGAGAGACCAGCCCTTTCTATAGCCATACCCCTTGCAACCAGGTAAAATCCATGAAAAAGAAGCATTGCAAATATCACACAAGTCCTTAGTATACACCTCATATTGGGAAAAGAGAATAAGCCAGACAGCTACACATCTCTTCCTAGAACCTATATGCTTATAAAGCACCTCACCTTGGTCATACATGAAAAATAGGAACAGAGCCTTACCAAATACAGAATAAATGACCACACATAAGAAATAGAAATTTGCAGACAGAAACTGAACTGGAAACCCCAAGAGGCCAAACTCCGCATTCAGTACAACACTGGAGAACTAGACATAGAAATGCATTGTCTCCTCTTCAGAAATACTGCACATTCAGATTCCCAGAGTTGGCATGTTCAGATCACTAAATCAAAACTACAAACTTTCTACTTTTTATTGTCTGAACAGCTTGATCACTGTAGCTGCTGTGCCTTCCACGTTTTGCAAGACTGGGCTATTACCGTATGGGCTGACTGCAGCATGTGCGTCCAGAGTCTCCCATGGGCTTGTGAGAACTAGCTGAAGACAGCTTCCCCCATGAGGGGTGCACTCTGTCTATTTGAGCTGCGTAGAGTCTGGGCTCTTTCATTAATATATGGAACATGGGCAACATTTAGCAGGCTATGGAGAAGGTTCTGGTACCCCCTGAATAAAAAGTCCTGGATATGATAAAAGTCTATAATATGCTAAGTGGGGTGGAATGGGTAAATAGGGAACAAATGTTTATCCTCCCAAATAGTATTCAGGCTAGGGGATGTGCCATGAGGCTTATAGGTAGCACATTTGAAACAAATCAGACAGAATTTTTTCTTCACTTGACACCCAATTAAGTTGTGAAATTTATTGCTGAAGGATGTGGTCAAATGCAGTTAGCATGGCTGACTTTAAAAAGAGTTTAAACAAGTTTCTGGAGGAAAATGCTATAAATCATTATTTAGCCTTAGAGACTTGGGAAAACCACGGCTTAGCCCTAGTAGTGAGAAACGAGGAATAGATCTCCTCTTGGAGATCCTGCTGTGTCCTTATCATCTAAGTTGGCCACTAACAGAGAGAGGATATGGGTTTGATGAACCCATATGGGTCTGACCCAATTATGAAATTATGTTATGTTCTTAAAATGTTTTCTACTTCATTATGAGCGTGATTTTATAGCATGCTTGTCTAGCCTGCAAACACATCTAAATCAACCTAATTCTGCATCTGCGGGTCTGCACCTGCCCACGGGTCCGGAATAGGGGAGATAGACGTGTTCGGCTTGGCACGTGCAAGCGCTATTCAGCTGGCCCATGCCTTGGACACAGGTAAACGTTTTGGATGTCACTGCGCCCACTGTATTTTGAAAAGTTACATATTTCAGATCTTGCCCATCCCTTCGATGTACCCGTGGATGCCATGCCCCTCTGGGAAAAAACATGCATCTCCTAAGCTGCTCATCACAGACAGTAGTTTTTCTGATGCACAGTAGACATAAATACCAATGGGAAATGACAGTTGCTGCAACCTAGACAATATGCCAGTCCCCCCTCAGGCCCTGAAAAGTGCTAGGTAAGCCCAGTGCACCACAATATGGTATACCAGAATGTAAATTTGAACATTTATGTCAGGACATACCTTGCATCAAATGGTATGTGTCATTAGAAACCGGCCCCAGTGATTCCTACCCTGGTCATCTCTGCAAACAAGTCTGAAACTGCTAGTGATGTACCCTCACCAAGTGCACAAAAGCCTAAACTAACCTTGCAGTTCCCCCAAAGGATGCAAAATATTGCTGAGTAACAAATGTATGCCCTTTTTGTGTCTATGGTCTATAAGTGCACTCATTCTGCTGCTCCACACTACCATTCCCCTCTTATCCGTCCCTACACCCCTCCCTGGGAACTCCGCTCTTCTGTGAGATTGCTTGTATCTATGCTCTTATCTTCTACTGCCAAATCCAGATGTCACTCCTTTCACCTTGCTGCTCCCTATGCCTGGAACAAACTACCTGAGTCTGTACATCAGGCTTCGTCTCTGGCCCCTCTCAAATCCAGGTTGAGCATTCACCTCACTGTTGCTGCTGTTGCATCTGATCTGCCTAAGCTCCCTTGTGTTTTCTGACCATTCCCCTGGATGTATCCTGTCCACAGCTGCCGTGCCATCTGTCTTGACTAGATTGTAAGCTCCAATGCGCAGGGACAATTTTTTACATGTGTCTGTGCAGCGCTGCGTACGCTTTGTAGCGCTATACAAATGATCAGTAGTAGTAGTAGGGCCTTCTGGCTATGGTATCTGAGGCCGACCTATATGGATATTGGCATTTCTCACAGCAGTTACACCTGTCCCATTGTGGCGTATGTCAGTCTGTATACATTTGCTATCTGTGGGGCAACCCGTCTGCCTTTCCACAGTCAGCTTTGTGGCACTGATCCCCTGGCCAGGGCTGTGTGGATATGGGAGGGGAAATTCCTGTACCATCACACCAGGTAACCAGACTCCAGATATATCACCACTCTCGTAGCTCTCACTGATTCTAGCCTGAGTAGAGATGTAGGCCGCATGGGACAATCCAGGAAATGTTGGCACTATATCAGTCGTGTCTCCCAGTGCCTGGCACAGCAGTTGTATGGCTGCCCTATCACACTGCCAACAATATCTGATCTTATTAGAGCACCCTATGTAAAATAATCCAGAATGAATCAGCATAGGTTCCTTTTGGCAAAATGTCAAAACATATCCCTGTCAGTAATAACAGACCCTCAGAATACAGGCATTCAGCAGTGCAAACGGCACTAATACATGCTCAACAGCAACACCATTGATCCCACAAAATGTGCATTATGGGCATGCATTAGTGCTGTTTTCAATCTTGAGTGCCCTTATTCTGAGGGTCCCTTATTACTGACAGGGATATGTTTTGACATTTAGGCATAGTGAACCCTCTCTGAGCTTGACTGCCCAATCACACTGGTACCTGGTGACACTGTGGTCATCCATATGGTCCAGGTACTGGCCAGGCTTTCATGTCCCCCCATGATGAGCACATCAGATCCCCCCATGCACTCCTCAAACCACACACGCACACGCTCTCACTTTCTGTCACAAAAACATGATTCTGCCAAAAAGATGCCCTGAACCTATACATAACAACTATGACATAACATAATAGCATGGGGTACCAGGATTACAAATATGATCTCTGTTTCTCACCCAAAAAAGAATCCTTTCCCTGCTCACACCCATACTATTCCTGCATCAGCAGTCCCATTTTTCAGAACATGGTAATTGTTAGGGTCCCCTAGATTGGCTCCTTTAGCACAAACAGCACATTAGTGCATAGCCAGAATAAACAATATTGCTCTTAATATTTTTGAAAGGGTGTTTATTAATGTATCTAGACCTTACAACATTCTCTCACCTCTGTACCTTAAAACTACATCTTGTGTTTTTTCAAGACTGCAGTCACACCAGTTCAAAACATACTTGTCGCAACCATTTTTCAATAAGGGTCGCATTGCAGAGAAGAGCAGAATTTTTTCTAAGTCCTGGTCTTATTTCATGTTTCAGCACATATAATGTGGACATTTCAGGGAAACACTTAATATGTATACAGGCCTTTCCTGAATATTCTGTCTATGTCTCTGTGGCTGATTACGCCTCCATTCTTCCGCTTCTGGACACATTCTGAGATCCCCGTTCTAGCGCCATGGCCATGCATGTCAGCAGTGTTTCAGAATACAGTCGGGGACATTTCAGCACATAAATGTCCCCGCCGCATATACAAACCCTTTATTTGTGTTCCGGAATTACCCCCGACCTATGAGAATAATTTTAAAAGCTTTACCAAATGGCCAAAATACCCATGGAAGCTGTGAAATTCAACAATTGCATGTGCGTGTTGTCCATCTTTCCCCATTGTGTACAGTCATAGAATGACTCTTCCACTTCCATGTACTGGCATATAGACATGCCTCCACGTATCGACATATAGATTCCTCCAACTCCGTATTCAGTATTTTAGATAAGGTTTCATGTTTAGTACATCTTGTTCTAAAATACCGCTGGAATTGTAAATGTTGCAGCTGCGGTATCTCAGTTTTGATCTCCGCGTCCTTTTTCTAAAATGTGCCTCCATTTGTGTTCATTCATTTTAATCTTCTTCCCAGAATGTCTCATCCTCTGCTGCAAAGACTTAGCCCTTCCCATTCAACTCAGTAGTACACAACTTCCAATTCATTCTGCTCTCACAAACATTCTCCCTATAATTAGACCTACTGCTGCTGTGACCTGTTGTGAAAATGGCTAACTCAAGACCATCTTTCCTACAAGTCAGGGGCCCTTCGCTTTTCTCATCATTGGTTAAAATACTCTTTTTGCCACTTGCTACCAAGAGCTTCCTATCTATAATGTAATTCATAAAGATGTCCAAAATCCAAACAGACTTATTTGGATTTGTTTTACGAGGGGGGGAGAGAGGGGACATAGTCAGGATTCTGTGTTCAAATAATATCCACTTCTATGCAAGTCACACACACAATCAATATGAACCTTTTGATTCCCGGTCTGGCTAGTGAGGTGAACAGAAGTGGGTAAACAAAGATCTCTCGCCTCCCTACACTTCACTGATTTAAACCAGATCTCAGCACATGGAGGGTGACAGAAAGTGTGGGAAATGCCAAAGACAGTAAAGCTTAAGGCTACCAAAATGCTCCAAGAGCTTTATGGAGCTAAGCTGACTGTGCATGCATCAGGAGAGACGGGCTCCTGAGCGCTATCACTGAGCTCATCAATAGCAAGCGAACTGGATGAAGGTGGGCCTGAGCCGGACACCAAAGTATCTCAAGTCCTCAGAGAGATCTGTGCTGCCAAGAAAGAGATAATGGGTACTGTTATGCACAAAATCAATGAAACATTTGGAGCGTTGGGAGTCCGGATGGACGAAGCTGAGATCAGACTAGGAGTTGTGGAAGATGCACAAACCTGTGCAAATGGAGTGTTAGCGCACTTGCAAAAACAGGAGATCTGGGTGGAGGAGAAGCTAGAAGACCACGAGACCGTATATCAAACTTGAGAATCTTTGGGATAACGGAGGGGGAGGACGGCACGGACCCGTTGACTTTTGTGCGACATCTCCTGCAGGAGTGCTTCCCTGGTTGCCCGGTTCCAGGAAATTATGAGCTTGAATGAGCACATCTGGAGTTCTGGCCCCGTCCTGAGAAGGATGCTCATCTCAGAGTCTTCATAGTTAAGCTGCTCCGGTTTCAAGGCCAGAATATATAATTCAAGCAGCCTGCAAATCAGGACATGTGGATTACAAAAACTGGCAGGTACTGGTGTTTCCAGATCTGGCTGCACAGACTGTGAAACGTCGCCGAGACCTATTACAGTGCAGGGCACAGCTAGCACAAAAAGCCATCAAAGCCGCTCTCTGGTATCCAGCGAGACTCACTTTCATCACAAATGAGGTCCACAAATTCTTTCAATCGCCAGAGGCTGCCATGAAATGGCTAGCAGAGCATGGACAACATTCCTGCCAGGACAGGCCGCCTGCGGGTAACGGCAGGACAGGTTTTCCAGTGACTAACACTGTGGAAGGGAAAAGATCACCAAAGTCAGGGCAAGAGAACTCTAAGACAATTGCTTTGAGAGAGGCACCATCAGCTGAGCCAGCCTCTGCAGTAAGCGCGCACACTGGACGCTGAGAGCACATAGGTGCAGGATAGATGAGAATTTGTTGGTGGGTGAGCAAAGACGCTGGATTTGGTTACAATTGACTATAACATAGGCAAAGACCCATATATACATCTTTGAATACCTCCCTCTTTCCCTCACTTGGAAATTCAGTTGGAGGACTGTGGGACAAAGGGAGATCAATGGAGTGGTGTGAATGGGAAGTGGGGGGCGGGGGTGCAGTTGGAATGGTTGGGAAATAGATCTGTTGAAGACGGGGGAGGAGGGTGGTTGGAAAGATAGGAATGGGTAAACACTGGGATTTCGGAGAATCTGGTGGAAGTTGATTGTATTGGGGATTGAAACTTAGGACAATTGTAATTGGGCTGATGAAGACTTCAGTTGTGGGATGGGGGGAGGAGAGCTAGGAGGTTAAATGCAAGTCTGAGGGAGTCCAAAATATTGAAAAAAAGTAAATGATAGTTGATAAGTTCTGTTTGGGACGTTGTTAAGAGGGGGAGGGGATTAGAGGGAAAGTGGGGGTTCACTGCTGCTCCTTAGATGTATGGAGGATGATATGGGAGAATGGTTGGACTGAGTGCTTGCTGGAAAAAGATTTTGGGGCAAATGATGGGGGCTGACAATGGTATGATAGGATACAGAGTGGCCACACTTAATGTAAGGGGGATCAATGGGCCTGTGAAACATAAGAGGGTTCTAGCAGTAGCTAACAAATTGCGCACTGACATACTGTGTCACCAGTAACCCCCCTAGAGCCAGGGGCGGGTAGGGTAGGTCAGCCTGGCTATCCAAAACTTAAGGAGCAGGATAGTGCAGTTGGCCCTGCACTGCCTTCTGGGTGTTGTAGTCCCTCTTGCTCTCTAAGCCAAGGAATAATTGTAGTCGAGTGGTTTAGGCAAAAATGACAAGGTTTTATTTCCCCTTCCGGGTTGATTCATTGCAAAGAAAATTAAGAACAAAAATGACCATACTTCTGGTACAAAAAAAAACAATGCAGGAACAAAAACAGCTTCTGTGGTTTTCAGCTTTCACAAACAGTATTCAGAACCAACTTAAATGCAGCAGTCCCTTTTCAAACAAAGGCAAATACTCTTGCTTTTTCCCACTGCTGTTCCAACAGCCTTGTTAACAGCTAGTTTAGCACAGAGATATGACGTGATCTGCTAAGGACAGCGTACAATCCATCTGCTCATCTGATGTCTGTTCATTAACAAACTCTGTCTGCATTTCCTCACAGTCACTTTCAGACAAGTAAGTTTGTGGATAATTATACGGTACTTCAAAATGCAGTCTCTCTTTACTTCCTCGAGACTTCTCTTTACCGGTTGCTACAGAGCAGGGTGGAGCATTACCACATATATAGGATTTAGCTAAGGGAGAGTCCAGCAAACCTGAGCAGTCACAAGGAAAACTTTCAAACCCAGTTTCCCTTCTACACGGCTTATACAGCCTACCTTTTGGCTTCTTCACAGAGGGATTTCTTAGCACAGCTGGGTCAGCAAGGCCTTCACACACCGGCTGTGTTTTCCTGCCTTTTAACCTTTCTTTTCTCTGTGTCATACAAATGTCCTCTGGCCAGGATGTCTCTCCCTCTCTGGACCTGAAGCTCTCCATTTGGAAACTCTCTTCTGGTCTCCTTCTCCAACTGCAGCTGGTCCTCCCACGGGTTCCCTCTCTGGTTCTCCCTCCGGTTCTCTCTCTGGGTCTCCCTCCGGTTCTCCAGCTCTCTTCTGGTGAGTACTTTTTATAAGCCTGTGTCTTAGGGCTTAACTGCGCCCCTCCCCCAACCAGGTGCTTCTCCTTAAACCCTGAGCTCGGGGCTACTTTGCAGTTTGGGCGTGTTCTCTCCTCTCGTGACACACTCTGTTTATGTTGTCCCTGGCAACCCTGGGCCATGTGCTTTTCCTGGCTGTCAGTTTCTGACACAATCTCTTCAGCTTTACCCAGTTTCATAGCCTCGGAAGGATCCTCTAAATGACAACTGTTACTGCAAGAAACACACTTAACAGAGCATGAATAGGTGAAGATTAAAGTTAAGGGCTATGAACAACTTTTCTGCTCAGCATTTAACTCCAATAAAGGGGGGGGGAGGGGACCAGATGAATACACAAAAGGGTACCCTTTGTAGTATACGTTTTTGGGAGGGATTTCAGGTTAGAGCAGTGTGGGTCATGGAGAGGGTGGAAAATGCAGAGCTCTCGATATTGAATTTCTATGCACCCAAGAGCCCCAAAGGCTCATCTTATGAAGATTGGATAACGGAATTTCAAAAGGTGGTGAAGGGGGATTGGATAGTGGGGGGTGATATGAATTGTGTACTGGAGGCGCTGGACTGGATAAATTACTCTAAGAAGGCCCATGAAGGGGAAGAGGTGGAACTGCGTGCAATAGTGCAAAAGTAGGATCTGGTAGATTTTTGGCGGCAAAAGAATGGCAACAGTAGGGAATATACCCATTATTCATTGGGGCAGATGCTTACTTCCGTCTGGATTAATTTTTTATGCAAAGGGTGCAGGAAGAGCAGTTTGCAGACACCAAAATCCATTCGATTATGGTGGCAGATCATGGGTTGCTGGAAACTCGATGGCTCCCCAACCATCAAGGATGTTGGAACGCAACATCACTGGGGCGAGTGAATGTAAATGTTTTGCAACAAGAGTGAAGGCACTATCTATACATAAATGATAATGGAGAGGTGGCAGATCAGATGGTATGGGATGCAGGGAAGGCCTTTCTTACAGGCATTCTAATAAAGCTTACATTGCAGAGGAAAAAAGAGAACAGGAGCGAGATAGATTACTACAACGCATAAAAGAACTGCAGGTGCTACACTCCTCCACAGGAGCGCTCAAGGTGGCAAGGGAGTTAGGGGTGACATAGGCCAGATTACAGGCATAGGACACAGATCATATAACACACCTTCTCCGGCTTATTAAGTGTTGCTATCAAGAGCAGGGGAACAAAATGGGAAGATTGCTGGCGTGGCAGCTCAAAAAAAAAAGGGTAGAAAGGGTGGTGGGAGAAATAAAGAGCCCAGGGGGCAGTCGATTCACTCGGTGAAAGGTATTTGTAAAGAGTTTAAGAACTTCTATCAAGCTCTTTATACATCGCAAGGAATGCAAGGGGAAGTATCGGTGGCAAAGTTTTTGGCGACACTATCGTTGCTTAGAATGGGAGAAGAGGCGGCGGAGAGATTGGGACGGCCGATTTCTGAGGAGGAGGTTCAGATGGTGATAAAAAAGTTGCCCAAGGGCAAGGCAGCGGGGGAAGATGGATACCCATCTGAGTTCTATCACCTTTTGAAGAATGGTGTTGCCCCCCTACTAGCTCGGGTATTTTCTGGACTTTGGGAAGGAAACCCCTGTCTACATCTATGACTCTGCCAAAAGAGGGCAAGCCAAAAGAAAAGTGCAGAATCTATCGCCCCATTGCATTAATTAACTGTGATACGAAAATATTTGCAAAAGTGTTGGCTCGACGACAGGAGTGTATCCTCCCCTGCCTGATCCACCCGGATCAGACAGGTTTCATCAAGGGATGTGCAATTGCTGATAATGTAAGAAGAGCAGTGAACTTGTTAGATGGGCTTAAGAACAGGCAGAAATCATGCCAAGAAGGTGTTTGATAGAGTGGAGTGGGGATTCTTGTTTGCCATGTTAGAAAAATTTAACCTCGGTCGAGGATTTATACAAGGAATCCGTGCATTACATACAAATCAGAGAGCCCAAGTAATGGTTAATAAGGATAGCTCTGAGGTTTTCCAACTATTCAGAGAAATGAGGCAGGGGTGCCCACTCTCCCCTTTGCTATTCACCATTACCATCGAGGTCTTTGCAGCACGAGTCCGCCAAAATCTAGATATTTCATTAATGCATGAATTCTACATTTGTTCCTAATACAATATTGCGTGATTGAAGTGTTTTATGCGTGCTTTCATATGACCTGAGGCATAAAAGTTGAGCGTCTCCCTTTTGGGGACGCTATGCATTAAAGACAGTAGTGGGGAACATAAGATATTATTATACGCCAACGATATGTTAATGTTTATAGCACACCCAGAAAACTCGCTTCCTCATTTGTTAAAGGAAATCAATCTCTTCTCCCATCTATCTGGTTTTAGGATCAACTTAGAGAAAAGACTGAGGCCTTGAACTTAGGCAGCCTTTCTAAACACTCCTTTCTGAATTTCCCGTTCAAGTGGGTGGGAGGGGAAAATAAAATACTTAGGCACGTACATGTCCAGGGACCCAAATGAACGATATTGGTTGAATTATGCCACCCTAATGCAAAGCATAGAAAAGGATTTGCCAAATTGGGGGGACCTTCACTTGAGTTGGTAGGGGGCGAGCCACAGCTCTCAAGATGAATACTGTTCCTAGATTCTTCTTTTTGTTTGGATAATCACCCATAGAATTGCCTAGGTTGTTGCTGCACCGGTGAGAGAAAAGATCAACAAAATTTGTCTAGGGTGGGGGAGGAAGTAGGATAAAATAGGCATACAGCACTTAAGTGCAAAGACAGTGGTGGAATTAACTTCCCTGATCTGAAACATTACAATTCAGCGGTTGAAAAGGTGCTGCAGACGTATTACTACCATACTGAGGGGGTTCAGTGGTTGGGGCTTGAGAGACAAGTACTACGGCTCTATTCGATTTTTGAGGTAGTAATAGAGCAAGGAAAACATGGAGGGGGGAGACAGAGGAGGATTTAAAGGGGAGGCTTAAGAAGCACCCGTTTATAAGATCTTTGCTCCGGCTAGGACAAGCATGCGTCCGAGAGGGATTTCTCCCTACTGCTTTGGCAAAATGGTCCTGGCTTCGCAATTTTTGCCCTTTTTCTACTCTGACCTTTAAGAGCCTTATGAGGTTGGTGGAAAAACAGTATGATGGGGCGTTTTGATGCATGGGGTGGACCAGGAGGCTGTGTTACAATGAGGGAGTTAGAGGACAAGCTAGGAGAATGCATCCCCTTTTTCCAGGTCTGTTTTTTTATGCTGGTTGCAAATCATAGAAGGCCTTTCAGTAGAAGTCTGACCATTCTAGAGGCAGTTTTGTTTCAGGATATGGCAAAGACCAGGCTACTGTCTCGGGTGTGCAGAAACCTAGAGGGGAATGCAGCGGAGAAGACCCCCTTCCACGTCCAAGGGTGGCACAACTGGAGTGGGCAGCAGCTGGAGGGGAAAGACTGGCAGAAGATACATGAGGAAATCAGTAAATGGTCACTCGTCACCTCCTGGAGACAAACGCAGCTTCAGATTACACACTGGACCTATATCACTCCACAGCAACTCCTGAAGGTAGGGGGAAAGGGGGCAGAATTGTGCTGGCAAAACTGCGGTAGGGCGGGGACTGTGGTGGGAATGTATGGTGGCCAAGTACTGGGGGAAGATACTTAGGGAGGCAGGAGAGTTTCTGGGTGACTCAATACCACACGACCCACTGGTAGTCTTACTGGGTCATGTGGGGAAAAATCCCAACAGGCTGCGGAAATATATGCAGTGGCTTTGCCACAAAATACTACTGGCTGCCCAGGCTGCTCTAGCCTGGAGATGGAAACACTCACCTGGCCCACCCAGTGCAGACTGGCAGATGAAGGTGGAAGAAGTGTATCGCTTTGACAAGATAGCCTACAGTTTACAGGGTAAGGAGTGGAAATGGAGGAAAATATGGGCCCCTTACATTGAGATGGAGAGGGACAGGAGGGGAGGGTAGAGAAGAAGAAAAAGGTGGGGAATGAGGGGGGTTACAAGGGCGGGCTGATTGAGAAAGATGCTTGGTCCATAGTGGGCGAAGTGGTGAAAGATGGAAAGGCACAGCAAGCAGGGGAGGGGGGGTTTGGGGAGGGTTGTTAAGATGGGGGGTTATTGTTTAAACGTTTGGTTGTTCACTACATATGTATGCTTCCTGTTTATGATGGACAGGCTAAGATGATGCTGAGTGTATAATGGGTTTCTTGAGGGGGAGAGGTCATGGCCAGAAAATTTGATGCTGCAGAACTCTGTATGGGACAAGGCTGGAGTAGAAAAGACTATTGCAGCCAGATCGGTGGCACCATACTAAGGACTCTACAGAGGAACAGGAAGAGATCATAAGGACCTGGGACTGGGAAGTGGGGTGGGGGGGGGGGAAGGAGAGCTTGTAAATCTATATGTTGCATTTTGTATGTTATGCCATTTGCTTTTGTTATAAAGATTTTACAAATAAAGAATCTTTTGGGTGGTAACTCATCCCCGCACGGGTGTAAGAAGTACATGCATACTTTTGGGGACAATATCTCTAAATGGGTTAATTTTGCACATACCATGACGGTAATGAGCCTCACTCCTAAGCCAGGGTATGTGGAATATGATCTCAGCCTCTCAAATTTACTGCTAACCCTTGGCGTAGTACTTGAGGTTTCAAAGTGAAAGTACACACTTCCATTTGTAAAATGATCTCATAGAATTTCTACACTTACATTTACATCGGCTTCTTACCAGATTTTTCAGCTTAACTTACATGCATACAAACACATTTTAAAAAAGAACGCATGCAAATGCAAAACCTCTGCTCAGTACAGGCTTATCAAATGTGCATTATAAAATCCCAGGTCTGTACATAAAATGGCATGTTTACTAAAGGGTGCAGAGCCATGAAACTAGCACAGAGGCCCACACTAACGTTAGGGGGCAATGGTAGTTTGTCCCCCTCCTGCACCATGCTGGTGCATTTACTGTCACTCCTTGAGGTGGCGTTAGGTGCACCCATGCTATTAGCAACATTCATGGTTAGCGCATGCCCATAACGGTACACGGTATCACATTGAAATGGTTTCACTCGTACCTAACCGAAAGACAGTTACAGGTCAAGGTGGGACACGACACCTCCCGACCCATAAATGTCCAACAAGGAGTACCGCAAGGATCCGCACTCTCAGCACTCTTATTTAACATCTACATCCAACCAATATGCAACATTATGAAAGAGAACAACATTCAATACACAATATACGCAGACGACATCATGATATACACCCCGATATCAATCGACAACCCGGACTTCTCTAAAATAACAGACTGCCTTACCCAAATGACGAGTTGGTGCCAAAACAACAACCTCGCAATAAACTACAACAAGACCGAAGCTTTAATCATCACGCGGAACCAAAGCTTCATATACCCACCAAACAAAGATACAAAGTACCACGATACCGATAAGATCAGAGGTGAGATACATTGGGGTTACTCTGGACAATAAACTCAATCTCAAACCACACATTGACAAAACAATCCAAAAAGCCTACTACAAGATGCGAATCATCAGGAGACTGAAACCACTCCTCGCCCCAGAACACTTCCGTACCATCTGTCAAGCACTGATAACCCCACTACTGGACTTCTGCAATCCGATATACCTTGGACTACCGAAACAAGCCCTCAAACCACTCCAACTGGCACAAAACACTGCAGCACGAATCATATCCGGAGCTGCAAGGCAGGAGCACATCACACCTACCTTAAAGGACCTACACTGGCTCCCAATCAGTGCACGCATCAGATACAAGACTATCATAAACCTATTTAAGATAAAACAGCACACATCAGCCAACAGCCTCCACACGCTCATACAACCAGAAACCAGCACACGTCCTAGAAGACGACAAACATGCAACCGAGTCAGTACCCCAAATGAATACAAGCACACACGCAAGGACACAACAGACAGAGCACTCTCCATGGCTGCTCCAACAATATGGAACAATCTACCGGACGATTTAAGGGCAACTCCAGACCTCAAAGACTTCAGAAAACAGCTGAAAACCATGCTGTTCATAGAGCACTATGGACACATCACATAACCTAAGAGAAAGTATAACAGCACACCATACCTCCTAACAGTATGTATATAAAATGTGTCTTAGCACCACTGTAGATAGCCCACTTTGTACATAGCTCAAACAAATCTAGCACACAACACAGCCCACACACAACTAAGTTTCACCCTCACTGCATGTATAACACACCCACTTTACCTGATTGCTTGCTGTGATACCACCTTGATTATTAAGATAAGGCGGTTTAGAAATACTGTTAAATAAATAAAAATAAATAAATAACACCTGCACTAACCACAATGTACCATCAAGGCCTATGTTCTGTCCCTAACCCAGCCATTTCCCACTCAATCGCATTACCGTTACCATGGGATTTTTAGCATGGCACCCTGTGCTTTTAGTGTGGCGCACTTACCACATGGCAAAACTCATGCTAATCATTAGTGCATCTTAGTAAACATGCCCCAAAGTGTTGCTTTACCTGCAGGAATGCTTTTGAAAATGACCCTCTTTGGGCCCGATTCTGACCTGCAAACAGCAGGGCTGTACATCCTGGTTTGATGTCCAGTCCCGCTAAACGCTGGGACTGTATGCTACCTCAAGTGCTTCCCACATGTACAGAGCCACTGTGTGGGGAGCGCTGGATGGGGGTGGGATGGAGGCAGAGAGTGGGCAGGACAGGGGCAGGCCAAGGCATCCAGACGTGCAGGGCCGATTCAGGTCACGGCCCTGTACATCCACCGGCGGCAGGGTAGATGTGGGGTTTATACCACCTCGGAGGTGGTATAAACCCCGGGTGAGGTAGCAAATGGGCCAGGCAGCCCCACCAAACAGCAAGGGGGGCTGTAGGTGAGTCCCCGCCGTCCGATCTTGGCACTGGCGGCCCCCACCGAGGGTCAGGCGGCAGGGAAAAGACATTTCCCTCCTTGGCGAGCTTTTAGCGCTCCTGCTGGGCATCCCAGTGCCATAGTGACGGGATGCCATGGCACCAGCACACCAGCAGGAGCATAGGGCGGACTGGATGGGGTGCTGGGTGGACGTCTTGCGCCTGGGAATTGGGGCAGCGTCGAGCCGTCTAAGTGCCCGATTCTGTGGCTGCAGAATGTCTGGCGCTCGCAGTTGCAGAATCAGGTAGACTTTGGGCCATCCATTTTTCGGCAGTCCAGACAGCCCGGGCGTGTCCCTCACTAAATCGGGCTGTTTATAAATAAGTTCCTAGGTTGTATTGAAAGAGTATTTCTTTTTTACCCTCAAAGAAATCATTTTACAGGAAATGACTACCTAAAACAAAAGCAATATAGTATCAATGAAGAAAAACATCTATATCTATACTGCAGTTAGTGATAGCCTAAAGAAAGATTAGAGAACAAAGAATAAAAGTGAGACATGCACATTCAGCTGCAAGACAGCAAATCAGGGTTAATATATTCTGAATGTCAGGCAGCGCAGCTGTTATATGAATAAAAATCAAGAGATAAATAAGTGTTTAAAAATTCCAGATTCAGCACCATTATCCATAGGCACCTTGCAATGAGTCAGTGTTGGGAAATGCAACTCCTTTTCCTTGTTTGCCGTGATTAGCAAGTTCAGAAGTTGATGTTATGAAAAATATTTCAAAACAATGTGAAACCGGAAAACCACACCCTCAAGGGAAACAGAGTTACCCGTTCTGTACTCTGCACTTTGTTTGGCTTTAACAAACCAGATTTTTTTCTGTTTTGTACAAGGAGTGGAAGTTCATTCATTTACAATCAGCAGTACTTGGGAATGCTGCATTTGTCAACAAATAAAACTGAAGTTGCCTAATCATTAGAACAGATCAAGCGCATGAAAACATACCTGTTTGTTTATTGCTACAACTGAACTGAACCAAACTAACTGGAACTGATGGCTCTACCTACCGAAAGTATCCATCAGCACATCTTCCCCCAACTTTTAAGTGAAGAGGACAGAAATTGTATGAAAGAACACCAATGAAAAATCTTTCCAACTGCCTCATATTTTTCAATATAACAGTTCAATGCTTCTCTCTGATGCGGTGTTATTTCAGAGAATAGAATCCATTTACACTAAATCTGACTTGGGGGTATGTTTACTAAAACACGGTACTGTACTGCGCATTCAGCCTCAAAACGTAACATGGGGCACTGGCCCATCGTAACGAATGAGGGCATGCGTAGAATATCCTCATGCAATCTGCACACAACCAGTGCCACTCCCATGCTAAGCCAATTGCCAATGATTGCCATGGGTGCAGTAAGTGCACCCGCGCTGTGACCATAAGCGCATGCTGACACCTGTATTAACCGCAATGCAGTCACCGCCCATCCTGTTCCTATCCTGCCCAGTCTCCACCCCAGCCTACTCTAAGCAGTAGTGTGGCTGCATTTTTAGGTCTCACTAATGGTTACCATGGTGGGCGCTAAACGTTAGCATGATTAAGTAAAACATGCCCCTTGCGGCTTAATGCTGGCTCCTCCCCTAGTCCGGACACATTACTTGACAGTGCCATTAATGATGGGCATTATCATGCCATGATTGTCTGCACCAACAGTAAAAAATCACCAAGTCAAAGTGCAAGGGCTTCAGCTGCTATAGCGAAGGAAACTGTGTAATCATTCCTGCTACCAAAAACACTATCATCAATAGAAAATGCTATTTTAAACATTTTTAAGGCTTTAGTATTTTTTGAAAGGATGCGTTTCAGTTAGACGTTTCACTCTGGTTTTGTTTTAAGTTATTATCTGCTAAACCAGGCTGGTGATATTATTCTATTTTCCAGAGACGAATTGGAGCAAATGAACAGCTCAACCAATAAAAATCACAAGATCCTGATGATATTTGTGCATTGTACCTGATTGTTCCTTGTTTTGGACACTCGGTATAGATCCTAGTTTGCCCATCTAGCTCCCTCTACCTAACTGCTTCCTTAGGATTCAGTTTTCAAAAGGATCCAGCTGCCTAACTCCCTAGATTAGATTAGATATGATTTGCTGAAAAATATCTCTATTTACTCTTTCTGCTTTAGTCTTGTCCTCCATAGGTGTCTCTAGTGGTCGAACAGACTCCTTCATAAGCATCTTACTACAAATGCAGATGAACACATTTTGTGAGTTTTTGCCTTTATTACAAGCTTCTATTCAAATTCTTTTTTGGCCTTTCTTATTAATGCTTCACATTTAATTTGCCAGTGCTTATGCTCTTTCCTATTTTCTTCATTTGGATCTTCTGTCTATTTTTTGAGAGATACTCTTTTGGCTATAATAGCCTCTTTTACCTTACTATTTAACCATGCTGGCAACTGTTTGGTCATCCTTCAACTGTTTTAAATGTATGGAATACATTTGGCATGGGCTTCCAAGATTGTACTTTTAAACAGTGTCCCTGCCTTTTTCAGACTTTTAATCTTTGCAGCTGCCTCTTAGTTTGTTTCTAATTTCCTCATTTTATCATATTCTTCCTTTTGAAGTTAAATGATACTGCAATAGTTTTGCTTGATGTACCTCTCTCCAGTGATTATAATCAAATTTGATCATATTATGAATATTATTGCTAAGCATCCTCACCATGACTACACTTTACTCTAGGTCCTGCATTCACTGGGGACAAGAATTAAAGTAGCTCCCCCTCTCATTGGTTTTAGGGCTAACTTCTCCATAAAGCAGTCTTTATGGCATCTAGAAAGTTTACCTCTTTGGCATGTTCTGATAAGACATTTACCCAATCAATACTGGGATAATTGAAATTTCCTATTATGTTGTCAATTGTTTTAGTAAAATGCTAACAGAAAATAGAAAAACTATCTGTTTCTTCATCCTTGCCAGGTGGATGGTAGTATAGCCCCACTCCTATGCTCTTCCCCATCACACATGGAATTTCTAATATAAAGATTCCACAGTAAATTTCGTTTCCTGCAGGACTTCGATCGTGCTTGACCCTATGCCATCCTTAACATACAGGGTCACTCCTTCACCAATTCTATCTAGGCCCAGATTTAGGCATAGGCAACAAAGGCAGCTGCTTAGGTCACAAAATGTTGAGGGCATCAAATGCCCAGGCCAGAAAGAGCCTTCCCCCACTTACTTTAGGAATCTAGTAGTGCCATGTCAAAAAGGAACCACCCTGGCATTCTGGCTCAATACCCCTATCCTTGCTTTCTCATCTCTAAGGGATCACCTTGGTTGCCCAGGCTTCAAGGGACAATTTTGCTCTCGCTCTCTGTTCCTGCCTGGGCACCAAAATCTTAAATCCGGCCCTAATTCTATCATTTTGATATAATTTGTAACTTGGTATGGTAATGTTCCATTAGTTATCTTCCTTCCACCAGGTCTCTGAGGTGCCCAATCTGTCTACATCTTCTATTTGGGCAGAGGTTCTCAACCCAGTCCTCAGTTTACACCTAGCCAGTCAGTTTTTAGGATAACTACATTGAATATGCTTAAGAGAGATTTCCATTCAATGGAGGCAGTGCATGCAAATTTCTCTCATACATATTCATTGAAATTATCCTGAAAACCTAACTGGTTAGGTGTATCCTGAGGACTAAGTTGAGAACCCTGATTTAGGCCCATATATTGTAATGTTTCAATCTTATTTTTGTCAGTTCTACATTTGAATACAGACAAGTCAAAGTATGTGAATATAAATAAACAACCTGCCTCACAGTTAATAGGAGTAATCTGGAATCATTCCTATTTGTCTGTTCTTTAAGTGGACCTGTGCTACTTCAAGCTTTACCACAACTTCTCGGTACTGGGATATTCTAATTTCCCTGTTTAGCCAATATTTCTTGAAGATACCTCACTCCAAAATGTGTTCTTGATCTAATGTCTGCTTTCCTCCATGATCTAGTTTAAAAGCTTCTGTATCTCTTTTTTTCAAATGTTATCACCAACCAGACTCCATCTTGGTCAAAGTAGAGCCCATCCTTTTAGAATAGGCTCCTCTTCCACAAAATGCTCCCCAGTTCCTAACAAATTCAAGCCCTCTTCTTATCCATGCATTGAGATTGGTACTCAGCCTGCTCCTAGGCTTCTGCCCATGGAATTGGAAGCTTTTTGGAGAATGCTACCCTGGAGGGTCTTGGTTTCAGTTTCCTTCCTTATTGCTTAAATTTGGCTTTGTGATGGGGTCTATAGAATGTGACATGTCCCTCTCCAAAAGGAGTATCAACAGTCCCCTTTAAGAGAGTCTGCAGCTCAGTGTTTAGGGCTGGGAGGGCATGGCTCACAGGGGAAAGGTTAAGGACCCAGCAGGTTGCAGGAAGGAGAGAGGCCCGTGGAGCCAGAAGTCCTTCCAAGGCAAGTCGTTCAAAGGAGTTCTGAGGTAGGAACTTTAACTGGGGCTGCAAAAAGGGCCGAGAGAACCAGTTTGTGGAGGTTTAACAAGCTGGGACAGAAGTAAAACTGCTTTTGTTTTCCCTGAACTGCTGTTTGTTCTGGGTTCTGTTTTGTGGAGCTTTAGCAAACTGGGATAAAATAAAAACGGCTTTTGTTTTCCCTGAATTGCTGTCCGGCCTGTGTTATAAAGAAAACCCCTTACCACCACATGCCACACTACCACAGGCTTCTAGAAACTACCTAACCCACACTACTAAAACTGTTATGGCTAGAATTTAAATGAAGAAAAGTCCGACAATTTAGAATTATGGATTCCATCAATACCCTAAACACGGCATATTTTTGCATAGCTAATATACATCATAACTATTTATTTATTTAACAGATTTTTATATACCATCTTTCTACAAATCAAGACGGTTTACATAAAATAATAACAGCAGTATGTTTCAACTGTTTACATGGAACAAGTAACTGATAAAAAGGGTAGCAAGGAGAACGTTTAACAGAACAACCAACAACTATTTACAGCGGTAAAAAACCAGGATGGACATGGCTAGATGAATAAATATAGAGAATTAGAGAATAAATGTGATAAATGAAATATAAGATTAAGGATTATTTCCATTTGGAATCAATTGATTTTAGACCTCCCCATGGACCTATTCCTCTGCCACTCCTCCCCATGCCTTTTACCATCATTGCACCTCCTCATCTCCTTCATCCCCATCCTCCCAGTAAAATGAGTGATACGTAAAATTCTAGAAGGGTTGCTAGGAAACATGGCATAGGATAAATACTAATGCCAAGAAGGCACCATAAATGATGCAAACCGTAGAAGCAAAGTCAAGAGAGTTATTTAAAAATATATATTACAGTATTAAGGCTAAGATGTGGAGTGGAGAAATAGCATAATGGTTAGAGCACTGGCTTGGTAACTAAGAGAACAGGGATCAATTCTCACTAGCACTCCTTGTGGCCTTAGGCAAGTCACTCAACCCTCCAAAGCCTCGGAAGAAAGTCCTGGCAATCTACTTCTGGTCACACTGCCGAGAAAATCCAGGAGCTGCTGGGTTGCCAGGAGTCAGCATTGACTCAAAGGCATTCACTGCATTTTGCAAGCTACGATGAACCCTCCACTATCAGTTACATTTTTCATCTGAGACTCACAAGAAATTGTCCTTTTAAATCAGGGTTTCTGATGTTTAGTTAGAGGAAACTCACTTGGATTTTAAGTTTTGGAAGCCAAATTCAGTACATCCAATATTGAAAATATTTTCATGTTTCTAGAAGCCAAATTAATAAAATAGGCCTCATGTAGATTTGGAAAGTCAAACTGTTTTCCACCCTTTTAGAGAATATGTGTGTGTTGGAGGGTGGGACGAAGGGTTGATTACAAGATAACTGAAGTCCTGCTTACTCTTTACTCTCTCCTTACTACCATACTTTGTCACAGCAGAGAGAAGAATGCAGCGTAGAGGACTGTGCATCACCTCAGTAGATTTTCCTGAAAGTAATAAAAAAAGCAAAAATAGAAATGGAAATGATTTGCTTCAACTTCTGTTATCTTTTATGCTTTTCCTGCCATATCATCTTTCCCCCACTACCGACCCACAGGACATCTTTTCCCGTGTCATTCTTGCACTAAGAAAAAAAATTCACAGGAAACATTTTCTCAGTTTTGAATTTTGACACCTGGAAACACGGTTATCTCTCAGTTCAGGGAGCACTTGTAGAAAGTGTCATTAATTCAAGACAGTGTTAGGATTGTTTAGATGGGGGTTGGCGGCATGAAAATTAATGCAGCTCTTTACAGCTACTAAACAGGGAAAGCTCTCGCAAAAAGTGTCTTTGTGTTATTTTTGATTTACAAGTTCATGCTCTATTTTTTTAATAGCTGATTCAAGTTATTGTAGTACATAACCAGTATGATCCTTAGTCTGCAAAACAGATTACCTCATTTAAAATAAAAATGAAAGAATAGAGAAGCAAATTCAAGCACAGTCAGCAGATGGTATATATTCTGAAGCCAAAAGGCCGTACCCGACTTGTTTCTACACTAGCTCCCATTTGGGATTCATACTGCAAGGCTTTAGCTGCTTAAGCTACTGGTGATTACAGGCTTTTTCTCTCTTAAGGATAACTCAGTTTAATTACTATTTTCATCCCATTACATATGGATTTGAATTTAGCAAACAAAGCTTGCTGGTGAAGAGTTCAGCTACACATGTGATCTCATGAGCTGACCTTCCTGACTTAAAACTTTCCAACAATGCAGTAGGACTGCGTTCATTCCCTGCCACTAATCAGAGCAGATCAATGCCAGCTGTCATTTTCCAGCAAAAGGAGTCAAACGGGCTAAACCCAAATCAGTTTGTAAGCTCATTTTCTTTGAAGTTAAAAAAAAAACACACAGACCAATGAGTCACTTACACTGCCCATCACTTAAATCCTGTGGCTAGTCAAAAAGATCAAATACCACAGAATAATTAGGGTGTATATATTAAGCATACAGGTTCCTAGCACGCAGCAAATTTATCATCTCTTCTCTTTTGGCCCTAGAAGAAAAGGTGTCATGTTTCTCTTAAGAAATCATCTGGGAAGAGCAAAGTGTAAGAAGTACGTCGCTGGTAATTGTATGCTTTATAAAGTTAAAAAATAAAACTACAACTAATCTCTTTCTTAGCTATGCTACTGAGATCTTACACACTGCTAAAGACGGGAACAAAAGCCAGTAAAACGGGAACAAAAGCCAGTAAAAAGTTGCAGCAAATTGTTTGGACCCCTCATTGCCTCTCATTCTCTGTCTCCTTCCTCCTTCCCACGTAATCTTGATGTCATTTTTTGGGATCTCTGTTCTCACCACAAGTCCTATTGGAGGAGTGGAGGAGCAATTTAGTGATTAGAGATGCAGGTTGAAAATAGGGCTGCCGACTGGCTCCAAATGCGCCCAACAGGCTTGATCCAGTCCTGGGTTTACGCCATTGCATGCAGGGACATATAGTTCTGATTTCTCCATTAGAAAAGCAAGGCTACAAGCCCCTGCATGCAATGGGGTAAACACAGGACTGGATCAAGCCTATCGGGCGCATCTGGAGCCAGTTGGCACCCACTTTAAAACCAGGGAAGCCAAAATTCAAATCCCAGTTCTCCTACTGTGGCAAGCAGGGCCGGCCCGTCCATTTTGCAAGAATGTTTTTTGCACAGGGCCCCGCGTTTCAAGGGGCCCCACGCAAAAAACATTCATTAGCCCAAGTACATTAAAAAAAAAATGCTGCTGCCGCCATGGCAGCGGCAGAATCAAATGTCAAAGCCGCGGGGACTCGACTGCCCGGCAGAACCTCCCTCGAGCATCAGCTCCCGAATCCCTCCCAAAGCGCGGGCTTTCAGAGCCGCGAGAGCTTCTCTGACCTCTCGCGGCTCTGTTAATCCTGCCGGGGCTGATGGGAAATCCCATCAGCCCTGGCGAGATTAACAGAGCCGCGAGAAGTAGGGAAACTCTCACGGCTCTGAAAGCCCGTGCTTTGGGAGGGACTCGGGAGCTGATGCTCGAGGGAGGTTCTGCCGGGCAGTCGGGGCCCCGCGGCGTTGACGTTTGATTCTGCCGCTGCCACAGCGGCAGCAGCAGCAGCTGGTATTTTTTTTAATCTATCTGGGCGGGGGCGGGGGGGTTAGGACTACTAATGAGCTGTGGGGGGGGACTAAGACTGGAAGTGGGCTTATGGGGGGAGGGGGTTAGGACTGGTAATGGGCTATGGGGGGTTAGGACTACTAATGGGCTACGGGGGGGAGTAATACTGGAAGTGGGCTGATGAGGGGAGGGAGGTTAGGACTGGTAATGGGCTATGGGGGGGCTAAGACTGGAAATAGGCTGATGGGGGTTAGGGTAATGGGCTATGGGGGGGCTAAGACAAAATGGGGTGATGGGGGGCTTAGGACTGGTAATGGGCTGAGTGAGGGGGGCTAGGACAGGAAATGGACTGAGTGAGGGGGCTAGGACAGGAAATGGGCTGAGTGAGGGGGCTAGGACAGGAAATGGGCTGATGGAGGGCTAGGATAGGACTGGAAATGGGCTGTTGGGGGGCTTGGATTGAAATGGACTCATGGAGGGGTTAGAACTGGAAGTAGGCTCATGGGGGGCTTGGATAGGAAATGGGCTGAATGGAGGGGAGCTAGGATTTGACATGGGCTGATGGTGGGGCTAGGAAAGGAGTAGAAATGGGCTGATGGGGGCTGGGATTGGAAATGAGCTGATGGAGGGACTCAGATGGGGGAGCTAGGACTGGAAATGGGCTTATGGTGGGGCTAGGATAGGACTAGAAATGGGCTTATGGGGGGCTAGGACTGGAAATGGGCTGATGCGTGGACTAGAAGGGAGCGGATGCTGTGTGGGGCTGAAACTAGAAGGGAGCTGATATTGGGGGAGGATTAGAATGGGATAGAGCTGGGAGAGTGAAAAAATATTTTGTGTGGGAGGGAAGACAAATCTACAATTGGCCGGATATTGGGAGAGTAAGTGGGGATTGAGGATGAAGGGGTAAAATTTGAGTGGATGAAATAGGAATGAGGAAAGAGCAAAAGGAGAAAGATTAGTATGTTAAAGCAGATGTAGAGAGAGAATGGAAAAAAACTAGAAGCGTGAAGAAAAAACAAATGGACAACAGACGATGGAGAGTTAGCAGAAGACACGAAGAAACCAGAAGAAAGTGGCTGGAGCAATTGCAACTGAAAAAACATGCACAAAAAGGTAGAAAAATATCTCTTTATTGAATTTATTAACTGAAATATTCCAGCTCTGGGAAATGTGCATCATTAACGTCTGCGCTTTGTTTAGTACAGGAGGAAATTAATTTATAGTTTTATTTCTACAGTGTTGTTGGGCTTTTGGGGTTCCCAGTTTAATTATTGTCTTCCTGTTTCTAAATTGTGATTCCTTGTTTGGTGATGGTCTGTGTTCTGCATGTGTAACTGAGCTGAGGTATTCTGTTTATGTAATTCCTATTTGACATTGCCACTTGTTCTCTTTCCCCAGTAGGTCATGTATTGTTATTCTCTGAAATGTATTGGTTTAATATTTTCAGTGTAGCCTTTTGATAGGTAGGGTCTTGTGCTTTGTGAGTCCTGGTAGTGCTGTTATGATACGGCGGGTTTGCTATGGGTTCTAAATGGGCAGTGTTTGTAGTAGTTCCTAATGTGCCTGGCAGTTGGCACTGGATTATAGTAATGTAGAAATCTTTTAGTCTTTCTTTATCCATACACTCATTAAGAGGCATGTTTACTAAAAGTTAGGGGCTTGTTTACAAAGCCGTGGTAGTGGTTCGCGATTGCGATCGCAGCTGCGGCCCCATTGAAATCAATGGGGCCGCGGCTCCGATTACGATCGCAAACCGCTACCGCGGCTTTGTAAACAAGCCCCTTAGTGTAAGGTAACATTATGCAAATATTTATGCAAATGAGTTCCCTTATGCAAATGAGGCCCCGCACCGAGTCTCCACACATGGCCCCGCACCCCCCCTTGGGCCGCCCCTGGTGGCAAGCCAATTCACTCTCCATTTCCTCGGGTACAGCTTGGTCATGGAAATAACCCGTGTACCTGAACACTTACTTTTTGCACATCTGAGCTCAAGGTAAGTTAAGTCAAAAATCTAAAGTCCAAATCCATCGTCTTTAAAGGGAGGAAAAGCATAAACTAATTCCTTTTCCTCCCATAAAAATACATAAGAGCTGGGCCATCTCACTTTATTTTCTTTTATACTTTCATGTTCCATTGTAATAAAAAAAAATGTCAGGAATTAATTTGAAGAAAGCTCTGTTTCAGAGATATTTTTCTTCACTTTTGAAGAGACAATCCCACTGTCTTCTTTAGCACTTCTCTTTTGAAACCAGCTTGTCACACACTTTGTCACATCCACAAACCACACATGTCCATCCCCATCATGCATGCTCTCCTATACCATCTATATTTGCACTCTACATATGCATCCATAGGCTTGCACTCATGCACATCAATCATGTAACTATACAGAACCTATGAAAAAAAGGACACAAGACATAATTGCCATACTGCGGCAAATCAAAGGTCCATCAACCCTAGTATCTTAAAGAGACTGACTCTGACCTTACAAAAAGGCAGGCATCGAAGTGGGACAAACGCTGCAAGAATCATTGCGCAGCACCTGTTACAAACAGTTCCTTGCCTGTCTGAGCTGTGCCGTGCCGTACTTTATGAGACTTGCTTCTGGTCTGGGGTTGTTCAAAACAATGTCTGGTGAATGTGCCCCCTTGTCGGGCTATGTCACCTAGAGAGACTGAGGCTGCCCTTACAAAAAGGCAGGCGCTGAGGTGGGACTTTTCTGTCAGCAGGGCTATGTTGAAGGGCCACACCAAAGGGCCTTTGTGGGACCAATGTGGAGAACATAATTGGGTTTATCAGCTGGCTTTTGGTACGCATAGCTTTTTGAAAATTTTCCTTATTTGAATGGCTGTAAAGCTATGGAATTGATACACAAAGTATGGCACAAGTTCTTATATTTATTTTTTTAATACTGTTTAGTAAGTCCTTTTCTTTTTGGGGTGAGTCCATTCCAGTTTTGGTCAATATGATCTCTGAAACCTCATTCATAGAAGTTGGGGGAGGAGACCATCAGTTTTATATACTGTATCTATAAAGAGTTCAATTTTTAACAAGAACCTTACTTAAAATGTGTTGAGACTTCTTCATGATAACGATTTGGATTCACTTTGCATAACACAATCTTGTTATTAGATAGTGATGTGTATTAAGAAACCAAATATGTGGGCAGGATTATGTCATTTATCATCAGTCATGGGTGGGACGAAGGGGTCAGGAAGTGTTTATCTTGGTTCGGATAACTTGGTGCTACTAAGGTAAATGCTGTAAATGTTGGCGACTGCAATATGGTTGTGGATAGGACTGGAATCCCTTGCTTGGTTTGCAGCTTGCATGCTATCCCTCAGAGCACGACATCAGTGATACTGAGAGCTAAGCTATCAGTAGCTTAACTACAAGAATGTTCTCCCAAGATGGACAAGTCTCAACTGAGGTGCCAGACTAAGACAAACTACCCAGAAGTAGAATGGAACCGTGTTGGTGGTGGAGGATCACATTTCTTTAACAACGGTAACACTAGCATTACCTGCATGGAAGAAAGTCCTGGCAATCTTCTTCCATATCTTGCCACAAAAACTCAATGGATAGTCACAAAACAAACTGCAATATAGTTCTGTAAGATGAGAGGTTGGAAAGCACTCAACAGGCTACTGGGGATGAGCTGAAAACGTTTCAGAGTAAAGCTAGCATTTATGATGTGATTGGATCAAAGCCCTTGGGACGTTTGACTGCTGATGTAGCTGTGCATGAAATGAGATCAGAAGCTACAAAAATGTATTATCTATTGCAACATGGAATGTACAAAGCTTGAACCAAGGGAAGTTGGAGGTAGTCAAGAATGAAATGGAATGTGTACAACTCGATCTATTGGGTGTCAGCAAACTGAAATGGACTGGCATTGGGCACTCAATCTGATGATCACATGGCACACTATGCTGGAAATGAAAGACAAAGAAATAGTGTTGCATTTATAATTAAGAAGAAACTTGCAAGAACTGTAACGAAACACAATGCAATCACTGAATGCCTAATTTCTATTTGTCTATGAGGAATGCCAATCAACAGGGGCGGTTCTATCATTAGGCGAACTGAGGCAGTCGCCTCAGGCAGCAGTTTCTAGGGGGCAGCACTATTTGCCGCTCCCTAGAAATTGCCTATGATAGAACAACTGATAACTTAAAAATCAAATGAAAGCAGCCGCGGGAACATTTCTCCGTTCCCGCGGCTCTGCTTTCAAACTGCTGGGTCGCTGCCTGCCTGCCTTCAATCTTCCTGGAGCCGGCGGGGGGGGGGGCCCCGAGGTCATCTTCCGCTGCCCTTCTGCTTCCGTTGCTGCTGGCTGCTTCAGCAACGGAAGCGGAAGGGCGGCGGAAGCGATGACCACGGGCCCCTCCCACTCCGCCGGCTCCAGGAAGATTGAAGGCAGGCAGGCAGCGACCCCGCAGTTTGAAAGCAGAGCCGCGGGAACGGAGAAATGTTCCCGTGGTTGCTTTTATTTTAAAGGATAAATCAATGAGGTGAGGGGGGGGCCTGGTAGGGAGCAGACACAAGGGGGGGCCTGGAAGGGAGCAGACACATGGGGGGGCCTGGAGAGGAGCAGACATAAGGGACCTGGAAGGGAGCAGACATGGAGGGAGCTGGAGGGGAGCAGACATGGGGGGAGGGAGCTGGAAGGGAGCAGACATGGGGGGAGCTGGAAAGGAGCAGAGCAGACATGGGGGTGGGGAATCTGGAAGGGAGTTGACACCCGGGGATGGCACTGGAAGGCGTATGGACAGGGGAGAGGGGGAGCTGGAAGGGAGCTGACATGGGAGGGGGCACTGGGACTGGACGTTCGCTGATACCTGGGATGATATTTTAACTAGAAGGAGCTGGACGATGGGGAAGGAGGGGGACTGCAAGAGAATAGACACCAGTGGCGGTACTGGAAAGGCAAGGGGGTTGGTACTGGGAGGGGAGGCTGTAAAGGGAACTGATACTAGGGAAAGTTACTGGGACTGAAAAAATGCTGATGGAAGAAAATGAAGAAAGCAAAAGGAGAGACAAGAAATGGCAGATAGACTATAGACCATAGAAAAAGAGCTAAGAGAAGACAGAGAAAAACGGAAACCTCAGATCGGGACCAGCATGATCAAAAATCAGACAACAAAGGTAGAAAAAATAATTTTATTTTCAATTTAGTGATTGGACTTTGTGCTATCTATATTTCACACAGCATGAGGAACTGCATCTATTATCTGGTGTGGCACCGCATGCGGAGTCTGGCTTCTTGGGGTTTCATTTTAATTTTTGGCTACATATTTTTATTTTTGCTTTAGGTTGTCACTTATTTTATTTATTTATTTACATTCTCTTATATACCGCGCTATTCTGCATCAGTGCGGTTTACATTGAACAAACTGAAATTACATTGAACAGGGCATTATAAACTTGGAGATAATTATTTTACAGGGAAGATGGGCTATGGAGGGTTAAGTGGCTTGCCCAAGACCACAAGGAGCACCTGTGGGACTAGAAACCCCAGTCCTTCCGGCCCAAGGTTGCTGTCCTCTAGTGGGATTTGAACCCCCGACCTTCCGGCCTGAAGTACCTTGCCCCAACCACTAGGCCACTCCTCCACTCCACTTATTCTGTACTTGGTGAGGGTCTGTGTTCTGAGTGTGCGACCAAGGCCAGGTGTTCTGTTAACATGGAGTTTGTAAGTAAGGATCTGTATTGTAGTAATTTGACTTGTTCAGCTTTTCAAATAGGTGTATGGATGTTTTGGGGCCCATTGCATCGTTTATAGTGCTGCTTTTTTCTTGGTAGGCCCCTTATTGTATGAGTTTTGGAAGTGTATGCTGGTATGGTATGGTAGATTTGGCCTTGCAGATCTTAGTGACTTTAGTAGGGTTTTATATTAGTTCCCAATATGCCTGGTACTGAAGAATGTTTGTCAGTGAGATGATCAGAATCAGCTTTTTTATTATAATTATATATGGAATGGAATGTACAAATGTACAAACTGTAATTATATAGTTCTGTGGGTGAATGTCCTACCTCTGCTCTGCACCCATTGTTGAGGAGGGGGTTCTGTGAATACAAAATGTATGTTCTAAAAGAAAAAGCAAGCACCATAATGCAGTTTATAACAAAATACAAATGAATTATAATTTGGAGTTATAAACTGCTGTGGTTCTCGCTCTCTTTTAGTTCCTTGGTGTGTGAACATCTTGCATTTTCTCCACATTATCTAATTGGCTTTTTGATTTGGTTCAGTCCCTGACTGGAGTTTTGAGAAAGATCCCCACCCAGGGGGGAGGGGGGTGGGGGGGAGGGCATGTGCCGGGGGGGGTGGGGGCATCTCATATCTCATCCCTCGCCTCAAGGCAGCAGATTGCCTTGAGCCGCCCCTGCCCATTATTCAGGTATATGCACCAACAATAGCTGCAGAAGAGGAAGAAGTGGATCAGTCCTATGAACCAGTACAAGCTGAAATTGACAGAATATGCAAACAAGATATCCTGATAGTCATGGATGACTCATATACAGACGTTGGCAAAGAAGAAGGTAAAACAATTGGAAAATATGGACGGCAACAGAAACGAAGCTGGAGAAAGACTAATAGAATTCTGCAAGACCAACAATTTATTCATCTCAAAAACTTTCTTCCAGCAACACAAGCGGCGACTGCACACATGAACTTCATCCAATGGATTGTAGAAAAATCAAATTGACTACATCTGTGGAAGTCAACAATGGAAAAGCTCAACGACATCAGAAACTCAGGGCCACATTAAGAAGCATGGGTATACCAGAACACCTGGTAGTTCTCATGAGCAACCTTTACCATTGATCAAGAAGCAACAGAATAGGGAGAAAAAGAATGGTTTAAAATCAGCAAAGGTGTACGATAAAGCTGCATACTTTCCCCCTACCTGTTTAATTTATATGCAGAACAAATCAGAGAAGCAGGATTGTATGAAGACAATTGATCTGTGAAGACTGGTGGAAGACTCATCAATAACCTTCGCTACACCGATAACACCACATTACTCGTTGGAAGTGAAGACAATCTAAACAATTTGCTTATCAAGATCAAGGAACATAGTCTTCAAATGGACCCGCACCTTAACATGAAGAAGACAAAGATCTTGATTACTGGCAAAATTAATAATTTTAGCCATGATGGAGAAAAAATAGAAATAATAGACAACTTTAACCAGTTTGGATCAATAATCAATAACAAAATGACAAGCAGTCAAGAAATCAGTCGATGCGTTGCTCTTGACAGAATGCCTATGAAGGACCTAGACAAGATTCTTAAGTGCAGAGATGTATCTGTGCATACCAGATATGATTTGTCCAAGCCAAGGTATTTTCAATAACATCATATGGATGTGAAAGTCAGACAGTGAAGAACAAAGAAAATCAATGCCTTTGAATTTATGCTATATAGTAAAAATTCCCCAAGGAGCCAGAAACATCAAAAGAAAAATAAAAAAAACCCAAATTAGGCTCAAAAAAGAAAGAAAATTATTACTATCAATATCATGTGCGAAAAAAATAATAAAGAACCAAAAAATCAACCAATTCAGAATTATCATCAATAAATATATTGCCTAGGTAAACACAGAGGAAAAAAGACATCAGCCACCTCCGCCAACAACAGCAGGAAGGGAGAGCCAGTCGGTAGGACAGACGCCACTAAAATCGAACCGGTCTCATAAGGACATCAGTGGTCAAAAAAAACTCTATACAATAATCCAAATTGGTTGCAAGGACACAGCAGAAAACAAACATAGTAGTAACAGCTACCATGAAAAACATAGCGTGGCGTGGCAACACTTATCTGAAAATCAGCAGGCTGCGAGAAGGTGCAGAAGCAGTAATCTAATGTAGAAACAGCAGTCCAATAAAGAGGCAGCAGTCCAATGTAGAAAACGAACGCAGCAAAATAGAACAAACAGCTGGAGCCCTGACACCAGGTGTTTCGCCCAAAGGCTTCTTCAGGGAGCTCAAAAAAATCCACAACGCTGTTCTTAAGGCAGAAAATATATAATATTGCTGGTCCTAAAAAACAACAAATTCAAAAAAATGCTCACATGGATTAACAGAGACAACATGGAAAACAAAAAATGTTGAAGGAATCCATGATGCAGAGAAATCCACAAATGAAAGAAGCATCGGAGTAATACTGCACACACCGCCGGCTTGGAAATCCCAAAAAACGCGAAGAGCGAGTCCATTGTGCATGCGCTACTATAACGGCTTGCCCAATGACGTCAGAGGGAACCCCCAAAGACCCAACGTATATTGAAAATAAATCTGAAGCAATTTCAAAGCTCCGTGTCTACCAAAAATCTAAGGCTCATCAGAAAATACTAAAAAAGACATGCGCTCAAGCTGGCTGGCAAAGAATAATGGGCCTGATATTCATTTGGGCAGGCTATGTACTGCTACAGCCCAGCCTGCTGACCTCTAACTGCAGATATTCAATGCGGGGGTCATATGCAGTCCCAGCATTGAATATAAGGGTTTGCCGCGCATCCCGGAAGCCGAAGCAGCTAACTGGACAATAGTGATATTGCTTGCAGCCCGGTTAGCTCCTGGAAAGGGTTTTCCTCGCCTATCTTTTAGCCACCGGTCCCTAACCGGGCAGCATGCAATATCGCTGCTGCTTGGTTAGGAACTGTCACCGCCTGGAATCCCCCCGACACGCCCCGATGCTAACCGCTTAGCATCGGGGCATGTAAAGGCGATAATCATGTTAGTGTCGTGTAAATACTTTAAACAGGGATATTCAACGGCATCTACATGGTTAGTGTCGTTGAATATCCCCAACTATGTCCCTTACGCACCCTGATGCTATCCGCTTAGCATCAGGGTGTGTTGGCGGCGTTCTGGGGCAGAGCGGAGGCGGTGACTGCTGCTAACCATGTAGTGGTCCAATATTGCCGCTACATGGTTAGGCTCTGTGGAGTTGACCCCCAGGCGCACAACCCGGATATTCAATGCTGTTGCCGCAGCATTGAATATCCAGGGTTAAGGGTGAGTGGGCGGGGCTGTGTGCCGTAGCAGCACATAGCCCGCCCAGAAGAAAATCTGGCCCATCATGCAAAAAGAGAGATCAGTCATAAAAGACATCATGCTTGGCAAGGTTAAAGGTCAGTGCAAAATAGGAATGGCAGCAATTCGATAGACAGATACAACAACAGCAGCTATGGACACTAATACTACTACTAATCATTTATAAAGTGCTACAAGGCGTACGCAGCGCTGTACAAACATAGATAGAGACGGTCCCTGCTCGTGAGAGCTCACAATCTAATTAAGACAGACAAGACAAAGGATAAGAATAAGAGAAAAAGGAGGGTAAGAAGCCACAAGGAAAAAAGAGGGTCAGGACACCACTCTATCAACAATTCACCACTTGACACATGACCAAACACTGTTCAGGACACTATCCAGATGGTCACCATGAGTAGCACCAACTCAAAGACTCTGAAGAGGATTGCAATGATTACTGTTAACTTAGTTTATAATCCACCAGCTAACTCAGCTGTAGACTTTCTTCTGCTTTTGATGTGGTTGATCACCGCACTCTCCTGGCTCGTTTGACTGTGGTATTGGTGGGACCGTTCTGCAATGGTTCCGTTCCTTTCTGTCTGCACGCTCCTTCTCTGTACATTCCTCCCATTCCGCCTCCTCTCCATCCCTCTCCATCTGCGGCGTCCCTCAGGGTTCTATTCTCGCACCCCTTCTTTTTAACATTTTTCTCGCCCCATTAGCTTTACTAATCCAACAATCTGGCATTTCTTTTTACATTTACGCTGATGACATTCTGCTGGTTCACCATACCTCTTCTTCTGTCCCCGACCTTGCCCCTCTCAACCATTGTCTTTCCACAGTCTCATCATGGTTTGCTTCTAATTTTCTACACGCTAACCCCGCCAAATCCTATGCAATCTGGTTTTCTTTCGGACTCCCCTCCCCTAGCCTGTCACCTGTTATGTCTTCCTGTCCCATTCCTCTGGTCTCAACTCTGCGGTATTTGGGCGTCACCTTGGATTCATCCCTCTCCTTTCACCAGCATATCTTGGCTGTCATTCGCACTTCCTTTTTCACCTACGTAGGATTCGGGCTGTCCAATCATCACTTCCCCCTTCCTCAGTTGTTACCCTCGTCCTGTCCCTAGTCATGACCCGGTTAGACTACTGTAACATTATATACGCAGGTCTCCCCTCCTTCCAGCTTCGCCGCCTTCAAGCCGTACAGAACGCCGCCGCTCGTCTCGTCACTGGTTCCCCAGCTCGCTCCCATGTGTCTCCCTGTCTTCTCGCTTTGCACTGGCTCCCAGTCAAATTTCGTTTCATCTTTAAGGTTCTTATCCTCATGCACAAAGCCCTCCATTCCGGCACCCCTCAATACTTATCAGATGCTATCCATCTCCAGCCCTCTCCACGTCTTCTCCGTTCTGCCTTTGGTAACCGCCTCTTCCTCCCTTCCCCCTCTCAGGCCCACTTAGAATCGACCCGCCACTCCGCCTTCTTTTTCCTGAGCCCTGCCCTTTGGAACTCACTCCCTTTGCCTCTACGTTTAGAACTCGCCTACCCCCGCTTTAAGAACCTCCTCAAGACACATCTCTTCTGCCAAGCTTTCGATCTTCCCCCTTCTGCTGATGGTGCTCTGTCCTCTGGTCGTGCCCTCCCCCCATGATCATCCCCCTGATAGTCCGCTCCCCTTCCCTTTCCTTTCTACCCTCCCCTTTCTCTGCCACTCTTGCCCTTACTGGGCTTTTCTCTCTCTCTGTCCTTAATCTATCCCCTTCTCTCCTATCCGTTTTTGGCGTTCTTTTCTGACTTTGTTTCCGGTAGCCTGTGATTGTATTGTACACCGCCCTGACGCTTCGGCCTGAGCGGTCAATCAAATTCTGTGAATAAAGATAAAGATACTTGTCACCTTTGTTGGATACTATAACGAATAATGGGATGAGGACCCCAACATCTCTAATATTAGGAGATGTTAACAGACTATTAATGTCAAGGGAGTCTGATGCAAACACTGACTCCTTTTTAGAAGCCATGCCAGCTTTGGGATATTCGCAAATTGCCAGGAAACTAACACATGAAAAGGGTACTATATAGGATTTGATTTTTGCTTCCTTTGGATTGCGGACACAGAAACTTAAATATTCACTGCATGCTATGCAGGTGCCTTGGTGGGATCATTCTATGATATTTCAACTTTCAGTCAATAATATGGTTAATTGTGGAACTGGACAACAGGATCTGAGTGGCCGCTGGTGTTTTAAAGATTTCATAAACAGGATTTTGTGGATGCCCTTCTCCAGAATATGGAGTTAGTACATGAATGGAACACTTAGCTTTAGCTCCCTAGCATTTCCCATTTTCCTCTCCGTCACCCAAGTGTCGGGGAAGCAGACCTCGGGGGGGGGGAGGGGGAGGAGAGGAAGCATTACAGCTTCTCTACAATCTGCAAAGACAATGACAGAGTAAACTGCTGTCAGCATGGTGACAGGCCTTTAAGTTTCCATGCATGCCCATACTCATGACCCGGTGGTTCTGTGTCCTCTGATATAAACGTGCTGTCGGAAGGCGCAGAACAGCAGGTGCTTAAAGGCCTACAGTTGCACTACAGCAGCTTACTCTACCACTATCTTTGAAGAGTGTAAAGAGGCCTTAGTGACATGCCCTCTCAGGTCTGCCACCATACGTGGGTGCCTAGTCCACCCAGTGGAAGGGCCATCCCTGTTTATAAATTATGTTTGTCCAATAGATGGATAAGCACTAGTCATTTAAAAAAGGATAGTTAAGAGCTATGACCTCAGAGTTTCTCTGAACTCGGCATCTGATGGATAGTAAATAGTGGAATTTAATTTTCTTTTCCTTCTATGAGAAAAAAAGAAGAGGCAGAGGCAGTAAATTCATATCATATCTCTTCCTTCCTTAACATGGTTGAGAAGACAGGAGGAGGTAAACAGAGAAATGGAGCAGAGCATTTGGGAGGGTCCAAGGGCCCTTCTCTTCCCATCTACAAAGGTTGTAACTCACTCTTATATTGAGACCTTAGAGAAAATGGTTTCTGTCAAGTATGTTTATCCCTGTATTCCAAGTACATTGAAACATTTCCTAAAAGTGAAGGAAAGGACTGTGTGCTATAGAATTGTTCAACTTGTTCATTTCATCCTATTGGACTGTTTTATTTGGAGTTTGAGTTGAACACCAGTAAAACCACCAGTGTGCTGACTTTAAATCATTGGGAGACTTTGTAGAGAAATCTGCCCTTTCGGAGAAAGACCCCCTACATTAGAGAGTGTGAGTTATGGCAAAGGGGGCTAGGGAAAAACAGTATAAGCATAAAATACTAACTAGGCAGAATACAAAGGGGAAAAAAGTAAAACAGGATAGAATATCTTGTAGCCATATGATAAACTTCAAGTCGCCAATGCATACATACGTATTTATCTCCTGCAAATCCAGAAATCCTGAATTTTTAACTCTCAGTTACAGTAACCGAGGTAGCTCGTACACGGTGCTCCGGGCCCCTCAAACATCCACCCCTTCCCCCCCCCCCCGCCACCACCTTTAGTTCCACCCTCCTTTCCCCCAAAATACACACATACAACCGCTCTTAGGAAAATAACTGGTCGCAGCTTTAACTTTTATAACATACCGAACATTACAGTCCAAGAATAATCCTCTTAACAATCCAAACAGCGGAGCAATGCCTCATCAGCCATGCTATTAGCAAGGTGACCCTGCCTCCGCTTCTGCCGCGGTCATGCCAATGGCAATCTTCCTAATCCCCTTTCCCCGACCTCGCCATGTAATTAGCAAAAGTCAGCCAGGGATTGTCCGGGTCGGGGGCACCCCGCCCCCGGCCCAAGTATAGCCTAAGGCTCCAGACCCCAGAAACCTCCAGGATCCCGCCACCAGCACAGAGGACATTAATGTAGTGTCGAAGGCACCCCGCCCCCAGCCCCAGTACGGCCTATAGCTCCGGACTCCAGACACCTCCGGGATCCATCTACCGGCACTGGTGACATTAATGTCCCGAAGCCGCCCCCCCCAAACAAAGCTGCAACCAGTGAGCCCCCCGCCAAAGCACACATTCCAATACCACCTGCCAGTGGTTGCTAAGCAATTCAACACCCATTGCTAAGCAATTCAACACCCCTAGGGGATAAGTGCCCTCCCTCCCCTAACAACCATGCACACTCGCTCTCAACTCATGAATGCCTGATTAGCTAACTGCCTTGTTCACGGACCCCAACAGGCGCACAGCCGATTTCCCTTCCCCCCCCCCTTTTTTTTTTTTTTTTTTATTATTAGCCCGCAGGCCTGGACATTATATCCGATCACATCAATACCGCCTTGACACCTGCACAGAAGGCCGATCCACGACCCTGTCGTTGCCCCCAAATGTAACCAGAGCGATGCCGGCTTGCTCCTTGATCGCTCATGGTATCAAGCAAAGGTATTAGCTGCGGCCAACTGCGACCGTGCTTGCCCAGCCATAAAATGACTCCACCACCGGATCCCGACCTGATGAGTTCATGCCGGCCACACCGATTCTCCCTAACCATCCCCCGCCACGATGGAATGACCCATCAGCCAACCGACCCTAGGCCTTTGTCCCGCATCTGAACTCCAACCGGCTATCAACAATTACTTGACCCCTCACCTCCCTGAAGCCTAACCCAGCCCGAAAACCCTGGCAGCCCATCCGCCGATACTTGTAGCTCTTAGTCCGGAAACCCCGCCATGACCCCACCGGTCACTGCCACAAAGTTGGATGAGTGTGCTGCGAACTGCCTCGGGCCATCTCCTACGTGCTGCAGCACCATCCTCAGTACCGCTGAACTTACAAAACGTATCCATCTCCTACATGTTAATGCAGCATCCTCAGCCCAGCTGAACATACAAAAACGTGTCCATAGCCATGCATCCTCCTACATGAAGATTCCCCCCCCGTGCGGTCGTAACCGCCCCTAGACCCACAAGGTGTCCACAGGACATAACCCTAGTCCAGCAATCCCCTCCGATACCTACGAAATCCCTTCCCTTGCAGTCCGTCTCCGATTTCGCTAGGATGACCCGCAACAGCCCTTCGTCTGCCCATACCTGCTGTCACTGTATACCGCCACCCACCCCAGCTTTGCTGCAGTTCGCTACTGACCCACCAATATAGAATGCTCCGAAATTATACTAGGCATCACCGCCCGGAATAGGGAGGCATCATACTGTAACATCACCCCCAGGGTAAGGCAAAGCTGCACCTCTCCAGTAGCCCCTGTGTAATAGGCCACCTGGAGTCAAGAGGCGTTGATCATGAACACTCCCACCCCTGTAGCTACTCGTAATTCCCGCATCTCTCCTGGCCAATGGTCCATCATTTCTGCGATACCCCTCATCCTTTCTGGTCCACCACCGTTCCCCCTTTGGGATGGAAAAGAGCATCCACCATCCCGTTAGAGCCTTCTGGGATATGCCGAGACATATCCCCCACATTCCAACGCAAACGTGCTCACACCTCTTCCCTCCTCTGACCACTACTGCATTATCGCTCCCCCACACTACCCTGCGGCTACGCACTTATCGAGCCACAACTCTCCAGCCCCTACCTGGGTGACAATTCCCGGAAGGCTATTTCCGAGTTAGGCTGGATTCACACCAAGCTTGCTACGAGCTGTCCGCATGCCACGCTCCCCTGACATAATTCCCGTACCTATAAACTGGCGGTCCCAGCCTAGAACGGCCATCATGCCCGTGGAAAGTCTTTCCCCAGACATCCCAGATCAGCAAATCCACACGCATACCTTTGATTCCTACATACGTTGGTGCATTTCACGCACTCCCGAAGTTGACATTGCCCACTGCCGCAGCAACCCCACCATCGGGGAGCCTGCCTGTCCTTCAACGCTAATTACGATGAAGCCCACCCGTTCACCACCAACCCCCACCATCTCGACCTTTATCAAGAGGGAGACGATCCCCCATCTCTGCGAACTCCAAATCCCCGCCTAACAGGTACTCCTCAGGATTGGGCCTTCTGTCTTACCCAGTTCGTGCTGCCAATCCACCACACATTTTAATAGCTCCTAACACCCCACTAATGGTACTGCTCCCACGCACCCATTATCTACTCCTAAACACCATTTGCCTGGCCTACCTTCCGCCCCCATAGCCAGAAAGTACAAAATCTCCAAACTGATGGCACAGCCCATAGTCATGCATTTTCGAACTAACCTCCCCCCTCACAGCTGTCCACCGTCCGATCAACGAGTAGCACGAACTGTACCCCACTCCACGATATGCGATCATTCACCTGCACACCCAATGGAAACGAAGTTATGAATCTGCCGGAATTTCCAAGGTTCTTTGTTTTCTGTTTTTTGGGGGTTTTTTGTATGATACCTATAAGGGGGGCTGGGCTCCACCTAAAGTCAGCTCAATCTCCTACTCATACCTAACCATGCGTTGAAAGCACCGCAACAAAGGCGAATTTCGCGCCTGGGACACTCCAGCATTTCCTTGTACCGGACTCCCAAAACTTTCCTGAAACCCCCCTAATACCTCCTCATCTCTGCTGCGGGTCTTGCCGAAGCCCAGTCCTTAAGGCCCCTAACCAAATTAGTGTAGTAGGCCAGCTACCCCTTCCTGAGTGCTTGAGGGGCCGGCACGGAGGCCCAACGGGCCCCCCTTTATTCTTTTTTTTCCCCCTTTCCTGCCAAGTGTCCTCCCTACAGACCGAGTCCACAGGTCAACATTTGCAGTCACAGACGAGCAAGAAGACTTGTGAACCTCCAGCACAATTCATCTGCCCCGCTGCCCCTTAGCTGTTGTATCACCGCCACTCCTGCCCGACCGGAACGGCCCCATTGTCCCCCTTCAACCCCTTGGGCACGCAGTACCTGCCCTGTCCAACATTTCAATGGCGTGGTCTAATCCTGTGCGACCCACGACAACTGGCTCTCCTCCCCCTCTTTTTTTTTTGACGCATCCCACCTGCTCGTCTTCTTTCCTCTTCAACGTACTCTCCCTTGACCGTCATCTGCTCTCTAGAAGGCGGAAAGATCTATATATCGCCGCTTCTGAATCCTCTAGCGCAAAGCCTTCAGACTCTACTCCCAAGCCAATTCTCCTCTAGCACGCTGCTTCCCGCCCCTTGCTCAATGACATCCGCTCCCAGCGACAAGGACGAATAGTCGGTGACAAAGAGGGGGATGACTCCGAACAGTGGCGCTGCTGACACTAATGCCTCTTTCTTGTGCGCTTTACCCCCACTCCTTCCCGCGATCTTGGTCGCAGCACCTTCCCCCGGTCCACCTGCAATTCATCTGTTGCCCCTATCTCGGCCCCCATGCTGCCAATGGATGCAGCATCAAGTGTCCACCATCCTCGGTCCACTGATGCAGCCTGTCCTGTGCGCTCTGATCGCAGTTGGCCTCCTCCACTCTACCTGTCAGCGTGCCAATTTCTTATCGCCACCTGTGGAGACAGAGAAAAACAAAAGAAAACCAGGGTGGGGCAACCACCGAAGACCCGAAGGTTGCAAAGCCCCCAACCATTCCGCCCTGCATGGACTGTGGCCTACCCCCATCCCACTCTCCATGAGCAGAACCCCCTACTGCTGAAACAAAGTGTTTTATTTTATTTATTTATTTTAGTGCCATCAAGTCAGTGTTGACTCATAGCGACCCAGCTACCTCTGGGTTTTCTTGGCAATGTATCACTGGAAGTAGATTGCCAGCCTTTTCTTCCGAGGCAATGGAGGGTAAAGTGACCTGCCCAAAGTTACAAGGAGTGCCAGTGGGAATTGAACCCTTGATCTTCTGGGTACTAGGCAGTTGCTCTAACCACTAGGCTACTACTCCACTCCAATAGTCTCATTGCACTGTGGCCCACCCCCCAGGATAACTTGTAATTTGTCCTTCTAAAGCTGGGGACCTCTTGCACCAACCTTCCCCCCCCCCCCGAGCCCATATAGCCCCCCTCCAACCAAAGACACAGACTCCCATCGCCCCCGACCCTTCCTCCCTCCTTGGATTTGCCCATTGCATCCAACTCCCTGCTAACCCCCCCTTTTCACATTGTGCATTGCATTAGCATCCTCCGCTACCCCCCCCGGGCCCACTCTCCAAACCCCTGGCACGCAGCAACCAGGTACACAAAGAGCAAGAGACGGGTCGTCAAGGATGGTAAGCACTGTTTATTGACCAACCCCAAAGCGTTTCGGCGTTACCGCCTTCTTCAGGGGGTATAGAGCTAAAAACATATAAAACAATAAAATACAATTTAATAATCAATTGAATACACAAAAAACCCCAAAGGAAATATTAAAAACATAAATAATAATACATAGCAATAAAAAGATAAATATTACATGGTGAAGAAAAGCATAAAACATTCAAATTATATAATAAAGAAACACAATTAAAAAGCACAAAATACAATTGTACAGGCGCAGGAACATGGGCATGACATAAAACAAATGTAAATTAATCGTTTTATACACAACACAGACAATGCAGCACAAGATTGTGCCCTCATATGTTTATAAAAGAAAAAGAAAAACACCATACCGACATACTTACAGATACTTATGAGGTTTTGTCTCTACAGTATTGGCTTTCCAGATATACAATTTTCTTCTGTGAGTACATTATCAACGTATGTATTATGAGATTTATGGAGTCTGTTCCTTTTATACGTTTAATTAGAATTTATTTACTTTACATTTGGGCATCCTTCTTTTAATGGGTGTCGGTATGGTGTTTTTCTTTTTCTTTTATACCTGTGTACCTGCTGTCTTTGCAAGAGCGCTGCTCTCCCTTGTGTTTACACAGCAACCAGTGCATAACCCCCTCCGTACTTCTCGGTGTCCCCCCCCCCCAGCCCCCGAGCCCATGCCCCTCGAGCCCTCCCAATATTCCTACCTGTCCTGCTTCAAGCTCTCTTCCCCCCTTTCGCCCCCCCTTATGCCCTTAACCCTTATAGGACTCACCCCCTCCCCAATTCCCTCTGTCCTCCCCCTTACGATGCGCCGTGGCGCTCTGCCTGGCACTTCCGCCTGGCCCTGCCAGCCCTCTTGCCCAGGCATCCGTTTTGTTTTAGTTATTTATTTATTCAAAATTTCCCTTTATTTATTTATTTTAAAAAGGGGGTCGATGCGACTTATGTTTATGCACCCCCGTAACCAGCCCCATGTACCGAGGTACAATTGGGAAATGACCCAATCCACCCATTCGCTAACCCTCCGTCTGCACCCCCAGAAGGTTCCACAAATGTAACCTGCACCCAGCCGCCTCCCCCAACCCTCCAAAACCATCCCAAACCTCCACACTAATTTCGCCCCAATTATTTAATTTTTATTATTTTAATTGGTAATGCATACATTTTATTTTATTTTGAACAATACTCGCCTCCTATGTAGCGTGCTCGATCTAATCCTGTAGTTGTCCGCTCCCGCGGGACATGCAGAGCTCCTGCTGCCTTCGCCCCCAGCTCCATGGGCCCAACTGCCTCCACTCCGGCCGACCCAGCTCCAACTGCCCTCCTCACTGCTCCATGGGCCCAGCTTTCTCCATCATCGAGGAAGAGGCCGTAACCCGCTCCGCCTGGCACCTCAGCTCTGCGCCTTCCCGCCAGCTCCTGTGCCTCGCCTCGCCGCTCCAAAGGATACCGCTTCCCGTCGCTCCACCTCGGCCCCCCTAAGCGGCTGCTATGGCAGCCACAACTGTCAAAGCAACAAGCAGGCACCGTCAAAGGGAGGGAGGGAGGGAAGCAGGCACTGTCACAGGGAGGGAGGGAGTGAAGCAGGCACCGTCCCCAAGGAGGCGCAGGAGCTAACGCAACCGTTGCCGACTCCTGGCCCTTCCCCCCCCAACGCCGCACCGCCTCCCTCCTCCCAGGCTCCACCATGCTCCTGCAAGTGGGTGGAGCCAATCATCGCCACCGGCGCCCTCAATGTCATCACGCCTCTGTCCCCATGATGACGGCCGCGAGCCAGGTTCCCCGCACCAGCCAAACACCCGGTTACAAGCGGCTGCCGGGACCCTGCCCCGCGGCCTTGCATTTCCTGAACCTTCTCATTATAGTGGTGGTGAAATCCTGTTATTTGGCAGTCATGCTGTTTCTGTTTACACGGTGCTTTTCTACCTCCCCTTTGCCTGTTTGTGGTAGATGTTCTTGTGAGGGTAACTAACATCTCCTGTAGAAAATATTGAACATTATTATTATGTCTGCTTATGTGTAGCTGCTAATTATTGTAGTTGTATTTAATATATGGCAAAATAAAAGTTTTTGGTCACAGTTTCTTAATGCATCACTATAACCAAAGATTAGATAATGGTCACGTTACATAAAGGATATTAAATAAAGAAAACCACTGTGCAAAGGAGAACCTAAGCAGACTGTATGCCCATATAACCTCTACAGGAAGAACAGAAGAAACACACCACTATGGACTATGAAATTCTTGATAAATCAATAAAACTCAAATATGTACATGTCTTAATGTCACAGTTAAAAAACCTGCAATTTCCCCAGCTGTCCACGGCATACTACTGAACTCAGGGAGATGCAGAAAGCTGGTCACTGACCTGAATAACATTCAAGCACAGCAAAGCTCTGTAGTCTCTCACACATGCCCTCTGGTCCGAATATCATACCAGCAGAAAGCACACTATGCCATCCTCATGCAGAAGGCAGGCCATGGGCCCACCTTAGGTTTAAAGGCGGCAAGAAAATCTGATTTTCAGGGTATCCAACTCCACGGAGCAGGGACTCTCTCTTAGGTTTATCTGTACCATGCTTGTGTACATTGAGTAGCGCTGTAGAAATTAGTAAGTAACCAAAATATGCAAAGGAAGCATATTTTTTAATTAAATGTATGCAGATATATATTAAAGCCTAGTTAATATGGTTATGCTAGAAAGTTCTTGAGGAGCAAAGCTGTGTACCTCTGAAATAAAGCAAGACTTTCCAATACAATGTCCCATATTACTTTAAGGGCAACCAACTTTTTGGTAAAATGGTAAATAAAGGTAAAAGGAAAAGGTGACCGCTACGGTTTTCAAAAGAAGTAGCTGAAAAGGTGAAGAAAAAGAGAAGGGTCTTCATGAAATACAAGAGATCACAGAGAGAGGAAGACAGGCATCTATATTTGGAGAAGCTAGCAAAGTAGTCAGGAAAGCAAAGATTCAAAAAGAAGAGGAAATAGCCAATGCAATAAACTGGGTGGAAAAGACATTTTTCAGATATGTTAGTGAGAAGAGGAGGGGCAAAAGTGGTATTGTCAGACCAAAGGGTGAAGGGGAGGAATGTGTAGAAGCTGATTAGGATAAAGCAGAATTGCTTAACAAACATTTCTGTTCTGTGTTGACAGATGAAGAACCAGGAGCAGAACCTCAGAAAAAAACCACAACAGGAACAGAAGCGAGGGGCATCTTGAACAATTTTCAGAGGACTGTGTTTGTGAGGAACTAGCTCAACTTAAAGTAGACAAAGCGATGGGACCAGATGGAATACACCCTAGAATACTGAGGGAACTTGGGGACGGTCTAGCAGCTCCACTAATTGACCTTTTCAATGCCTTGTTGGAGTCAGAAGTGGTGCCAGAAAACTGGAGAGAGGCACATGTGGTCCCTTTACACAATAGCAGAAGTAAGGATGTGGTTGAAAACTACAGATTGGTTAATTTAACCTCGGTGGTGAGTAAATTATTGGAAGTGCTGCTAAAAGAGAAAATAGCGAGGTTTCTGGAGTCCAATGAATTACTGGATAAGAGGCAGCATGGATTCACCAGAGACAGGTCTTGTCAGACAAATCTGACTGATTTCTTTGACTGGGTGACCAGGGAGTTGAACCAAGGGAGAGCCCTAGATGTGGTGTATTTAGATTTCAGTAAAGCCTTTGACACCATTCCGCACAGGCGACTTATAAACAAACTGAGCACCCTAGGGATGGACCCTAAAGTTACTGCTTGACTTAAAAATTGATTGAGCGGGAGGCAACAAAGGGTACAGGTAAATGGAGTTCACTCTGAGGAGAAAGAGGTTACCAGTGGTGTGCCCACAGATCTGTCCTTGGTCCCATGCTTTTTAACATTTTTGTTAGTGATATTATGGAAGGACTGATGGGAAAGGTTTGCCTCTTTGCAGGTGATACCAAATCTGCAATAGAGTAGACACCCAGGAACGTGCAGATAACATGAGGAGGGATCTCACTAAGCTTGAAGAATTGTCTAGAATTTGGCAGCTGAGTTTTAATGTTAAAAAAATGTAAGGTCATGCATTTGGGCTGCAGCCATCCAAGGGAGCGATATAGTATAGGGGGTGAAGTACTTATGTCCACAAAAGAAAAGCGGGATCTAGGCGTGATTGTGTCTCATGATCTTAAAGTAGCTAAACAGGTAGAAAAGGCGACAGCAAAAGCTAGAAGGATACTTCGATGCATAGGGAGAGAACATATAAGAACATAAGATATGCCATACTGGGTCAGACCAAGGTCCATCAAGCCCAGTATCCCGTTTCCAACAGTGGCCAATCTAGGTCATACGTACCTAGCAGTTTCCCCAAAAGATATAGGTTCCGTAATGCTTGTATGGGTCAAGCATTGATATCCTGGGTCCCTTCTTAATAATGGTTTATGGACCTTTCCTCCAGGAACTAGTCCAAACCTTTTTTAAACCCAGCTACACTAACAGCCTTTACTACATCCTCCAGGAAAAAATTCCAGAGTTTGATTATCACATTGAGTGAAAAAAATCTTATTAGTCTTAAATAGTTTACCCTGTAACTTCATTGCATGCCCCTAGTCTTTCTATTCTGATAACAATCCATCTACATTTACATTTACCCATTCCACTCCATTCATTAATTTATAGACTTCTATCATATCTCCCCCTCAGCCATCTCTTTTCCAGGTTAAAGAGCCCTTTTTAGCCTTTCTTCATAGGGGTATCCTTCCATCCCCTTTACCATTTTGGTGGCTCTTCTCTGAACCTTTTCTAATAACGCTATATCCTTTTTAAGATACGGCAACCAGAATTGCACACAATATTCAAGGTGCGGTCTCACCATGGAACGATATAGAGGCATTATAATATCTTTTTTTTTATTTTCCATTCCTTTCCTTATGATACCTAGCATTCTATTTGCTCTCTTGGCCGCCGCTGCACACTGGGCCGAGGGTTTCAACATACTATCCACAATGACGCCTAAATCTTTTTCCTGGGTGGTGGTTCCTAATGTGGAACCTTGCATCGTGTAACCATAGTTTGGGTTGTTCTTCCCTAGGTGCATAAATTTGCACTTGTCCACATTAAATTTCATCTGCCATTTTGATGCCCAGTCTTCCAATTTATCAAGATCCTCTTGCAATTTTCCACAATCCTCTTGGGTTTTAACAACTTTAAATAGTTTTGTCTCATCTGCAAATTTGATAACCTCACTCGTTATTCCACTTTCCAGGTCATTTATGAATATGTCAAAAAGCAGCGGACCCAGCACAGATCCCTGGGGTACACCACTATTCACCTTTCTCCACTGGGAAAATTGGCCATTTAGCCCAACCCTCTGCTTTCTATCTTTTAACCAGTTCTTGATCCACAGTAGTACACTGCCTTCTATCCCATGACTCTTTAGTTTTGCCAAAGGTCTCTGATAAGGGACCTTGTCAAAGGCTTTCTGAAAGTCCAGATACACTATATCAACTGACTCACCTTTGTCCACCTGTTTATTCACACTTTCAAAAAAACATAACAGATTATTAAGACAAGATATTCCTTGTCTAAAGCCATGTTGGCTGTCTCCCATTAGGCCATGACTATCTACATGCTGAGTAATTTTATTTTTTATGATGGTTTCTACCATTTTTCCCGGTACTGACGTGAGGCTCACCGGTCTGTAGTTTCCCGGATTACTCCTCGAACCCTTTTTAAAAATTGGTGTTACATTGGCGATCCTCCATTCTTCAGGTATTAGAGATGACTTTAGATGATTGGAGAGGAATGTCCAGCAGAAGAAAGGAGGTGATAGTGCCTCTGTATAAGTCTTTGATGCGACCTCATTTGGAGTATTGTGTGCAATTCTGCAGATCGTTCCTTCAAAAGGATATAAACAAGTTGGAGTCAGTACAGAGGGTGGCTACTAAAATGGTTAGTGCTCTTTGTTATAAAGCATATGAGGACAGACATAAGGATCTTAATATGTATACTTTAAAGGAAAGGCCGAATAGAGGTGATATGATCGAGATGTTTAAATATCTCTTTGGTATAAATGCACAGGAGAGCCTCTTTCAATTGAAAACAAGCTCTGCTATGTGGGGACATAGGATAAGGGTGAAAGGGGATAGACTCAGGAGTAATATGCAGAAATATTTCTTTACGGAGAGAGTGGTAGATGCATGGAATAGTCTCCCAGTGGAGGTGCTAGAAAAGAGGACAGTATCTGAATTCAAAAAGGCATGGGACAAACACAGAGGATCTCTAAAGGAAAAAAGGGGACTGTTGATATCGAAGGGCAGACTAGATAGGCCATGTGGTCTTTTTCTACTGTCATGTTTCTCCGTTTCTTCTATATTACCTTTTAAAACACAAAGAATGTGCCACATAGGATAAGCCTGGTGATCCAGCAAGAACATATAATTACACTCCACTCTAGTGGAGGAAAAGACCCAATATGATTTACAGATTACCCTATAATGCACTGGAGCTAATTGTGACTCATATATTCCCCCTCTCTCACAAGAGTGTAATGAAGACAAATGCTAAGATAAGATCATAGGACACCATGAGCCTGATATTCAAAGCCCTTGGCCAGCGTCTAAGGGCACTGAATGGGATATTCAGTGGCATAATCCAGATAGCGATATTGAATATCTCTACAGACCTCCCTAACACTATCTAGTTAAGGGTAGATTCCGAGCCGCATTTAGCAGGAATGGACGTCCAGTTCGGACATCCATCCCTGCTAAGCGCCCGAGGCCATATTCTCTGCCCAAAGCTCCCTGCATGTACATAGGAGATGTGCGGGGAGCTCTGGACGGGGGAGGGCAGGGGCGGCGATGGGGAAGAGTGTGGGCAGGCTGGGGGTGGGGAACACAACCCTGATGTACAGGGCCAATTCCGGTCACTGCCCTGTATGTCTGGGTCCACCAGGATAGACGGAGGACTTACTCCACCTTGGAGATGGAATAAGTCCCCCTGCACATCAGGGTACGGCAGTGCTGGGGTGCAGAGGAAAGGCAAGGGCCTGACCTTGGCCATGGGAAGGTGCGATTGGTGGCCAGGCTGCAGGGAAAGAAGGGCCTGGTGGGCAGCCGGTGATCACGGCTCCTGCATGGAGCCACTGTGGCATGGCAACGGGATGCCATGCCACTGCTGCTCCATGCCGGAGCCTGGCTGAGTTAGCTGGGCAGTGTGCCGGATGTCCACGAGCCCAGAATCGGGACCCGGCCTGCATGTCCAGGCCAGTTGCACCCGATTCTGATCTCGTGGGGGCTAAATCTACTGTGAGATCAGAATCAGGTGCAGCTCCTGGCCATCACGATTCTGAATGCCCGGATGGGCCAGGCACATACAGCATGGAATCTACCCCTTAGTGCAGAGGTGGTCTGCGAGGGGAGAGAATATCACCGCTGCCTGGTTAGCCTTGCAGCAATTCACCAAACTCTGATTTTCAATGCCCTCCTTTGACCTAAACATTGAATATCCAGGGGTTTCAGTTCAACTCTGGTGGCCAATGCATTAGCAGTGCTAGCCGGCAGCGCTGAATATCCATTGTTTCTTTTGGGCCCGATATTCCAAGGCATTTACATGGTTTACAGACCTGCAAACGACAAATGCTGCTTAGCGGGATATTTAGCGTCTCTGACATCCACAGGTGATGCCGCTACATGCCCTGATTCTATGCGGTTAGTATCAGGGCATGTCGTGGGCATTTCGGGGTGGAGAGGAGGTGGTACCCATCATTAACTGGGTAGTGGCGATAATGAGCTGCTGTCTGGTTAGTGGCCCATGGGTAAAGTCAGGCGCGGCAAACGCTGGCCTAACTTTACCCGTGGAAGCTAACCGGGCAGCAGCTCAACATCACCTCTGTCCGGTTAGCTTCCAGGGTCTTCAGCTACCTCCGCTATTGCCCCCGGCATTGAATATTCGGGGTTAGTCTTCAGCGGTGATGGCTACCCACATCAGCAGTGCTAACTGCCACCACTGAATATCGGCCCTTTGTGTGTTTTAATTTGCCTTTTTATAGAGTGACCCACAAATCCCATCACTCCTCCTCCCAACCATTCAACTTTCTTTCAAAAGAGACATGACACATATTAAGGAGGTCATTTTAGAAGCCCTATTCAAGATTTTGGCATCTAATAATGCCCATTTAGATGTGGAAATCATATGGACGCCCCTCATGACATTTTAGAAAGCCCTGAAGATACACAGTCACGTATATGTCACGTGGGAGCAGGCTAAAAGGGATACACATACGTGTGCGATTTTAGACCTGCACTCCATGTCTCAGCTTGCAATCAGGGACATCCACGGCTATACCTGCTCCCGGGGACGAACAGAACTCAGAAAAGTGCTTATTCGGGCAAACCAAAAACTGTAAGATGAAGAGGGATTTGCCTTCTCACACCTTCAATATTTTTTGCTCCTGGACTTTTGGCAAATGGGGCAGTTGCTAGATGAGACAATTGCGGGATGTTGCTGTTTGAGGTGGGACAGTTTGCGATGTGATGGGGAGTTTAGTTTTTAGGTGTGGAAGCATTGCCCTTATTTGGATGATTGACCCTACTGCGAGACTACTGCTAAAGGGTCAGAGCCACCATTTTGAACCCCAGTGGTAAGAGGGTAGGAGTGGAAGAAGACCACTGCCATTGCATATAACTCAGGCCCCTGCAGCGACTGTCTTACCTGTGCAGTAACTGTAGGGCAGGTGTTTGCCACACCCCTGACATATACTGCATGTTACTAACATGCCCCTAAATGCATAATGTAAAAATGAATGCACTATTCTTACTTTGACCGTTTATGTTAGTAATTTGTTAGCTCCAAGCTTTATTCCCTTCACCCAGGAAACCCTTTAGTTCTGTAGGCACATTTTGAATATGCATTTTAAATCTGACAGCTGAGAGATGGAGTTATCCATGTAACCTTATCCTGCACAGGTATCACTAGCAAATTATTGTCACTAGCAACGTGATAACATTGGGCCTGATATTCAGTGGTGATGGCTACCGCCGCTAAAGCTGCTAGCCGCCGCCACTGAACCTTAAACCAGGAAATTCATTGCCAAGGCCATATTCGAGCCACAGCATTGAATATCTAGGTTGCCCGGATTGCTAACCAGACATCAGCAATATTCAGCCGCCGTGCAGTTAGCTTCTGCGGCGAAATCGTGCAGCAGTGCGTGCAGCGGCAGCACCTGTGGATACTTAGTGGCATCAACTGGGTTAGTGACACTGAATAGCCCGGAGAAGGGCATTAACACGATTAGCAGGTCACCTAATCATGTTAATCCCTTTGAATCTCCCTCCCCATTGTTCCTTAGCCTAACCACTGTAATCAGGGGAACCACTTGTGCTCTCACGCCTGTATGGGCGGTAATTGTGCAGGGCAAGGGGTCTTAAGTATTTTGGTTTCCGTTTCAGATCTGATCAAAAAGACAGTTTTCTGAACCATCCTCTAGAGCAGTGGTTCTCAACCTTTTTTGTACCGTGACCCCTTTTACCATTGGTCAACTTGTGGTGACCCCCAATGATAAAATCAAATGCGTCTCTCTTCCTTTACTGTTAACGCACTGTCGCTGTAATCATTTGTTGCATTATTAATATATTATGGCCTTTGCAATATGTTTTTATTTATAAAATTTACTTATTTAAACCACAATAATTAATCACAACAATATTTGATTTCAAAATTATGATGATTTTGTAGTCAAATCACTAATATGAGATAAAATTATTTTTTCTAACTTTGTTGTCTGACCAATTTATTCTCTGATCATGCTGGTCCCGATCTGAGGCTTCTGCTTTCCTGTCTTCTCTTAGCTCTCTTGCTGTGGTCTATGGTCCATCTGCCATTTCTTATCTCTTCTTTCATTTTCTTCACTTCTTTCCATCAGCCTATTTCCAGTCCCAGTAACCATCCCCAGTATCAGCCCCTTTCCAGTCCTCACTCTCACTACCTTCCAATGTCAACTTGCATTCCCATGACGGCCACTGGTGTCCATTCCCTTCCAGTCCCCCTCCTTCCCCACTGAGCAGTCCCTTCTAGTACAAATACCATGGCAACCCCTCTCAGATCCACTCTCTTCCAGTTCCATTCTCCCATCCCCTCGTATCAGCCCATTTGTAGCCTTAGCCCCCAGTTTTCTTCCAGGGCCAGCAGCTCTATCCTCCCCTCCCCACAATCAGCCCATTCCCAGTCAAAGCCCCCCAATCAGCTTGCTTCCAGTGCTAGTCCCCCCTCAACCCCATTACCAGTGCTAGCCTCCCCTAATCAGACCAATACCAGTCCTACCCCCCCATCAGCTCATTACCAGTCCTAGCCTCCCCTAATCAGCTCATTTCCAGTGCTAGTCCCTCCTCAACCCCATTACCAGTGCTAGCCTCCCCTAATCAGCTCATTTCCAGTGCTAGTCCCTCCTCAACCACATTACCAGTGCTAGACTCCCCTAATCAGCTGCATTTCCAGTGCTAATCCCTCCTCAACCATTACCAATGCTAGGCTCCCCTAATCAGCCCATTACCAGTCCTAACCTCCCCGATCAGCTTATTTCCAGTGCCAGCCTCCCATCAGTCCATTACCAGTTCTGACCCCCTATCAGCACATTACCAGTCCATTCCCAGTCCTAGCCTTCCCTAATCAACCCATTACCAGTCCTAGCCCCATCTGCCCATTATAATCCTAACCCGCACTGTCTCTCCCCTCTGTCCAGCATTTATTGCCCATCTGTACAATATGTCCCCCTGTCTCTTCCCTTTGTCCATGCCAGCCTCCCTCCCTCCCTCCCTCCATGTCAGCCCCCTCCCTCCCTCCATCCATCCATCAATGTCAGCCACCCCTCCCTCCCTCCCTCCATGTCAGCCCTCTCCTTCCTCCCTCCCTCCATGTCAGCCCCCCTGTCCATGTCAGCCCCTTCCCTCCATCCATCAGTCAGCCCTCCCCTCCCTCCATGTCAGCCCTCCCCCCCTCCCTCCCTCCCTCCCTCCTCCATTCATGTCAGCCCCCCCCCCCTCCATATCAGGCCCCCCTGTCCATGTCAGACCCCTCCCTCCCTCCCTCCATCCCTCCATGTCAGCCCCGTTGCAGGCTCCCTGCCCCCTCCTCCCCTCTCCCTGTCTGCCTGCTGCTGCCCTGCTGTTCTTCTACAGCCGCGGCTCCCTGTCTCTTAGGGAACTGCGGCTATACCTGTAAAACCATTGCGGAGCCTTCCCGTCTCTCGACGTGCTCCGTGCAGCATTGTCCTGCCTCCACAGGAAGTGGTAAACAACTTCCTTTGGAGGCGGGACAATGCTGCACGGAGCCCATCAAGAGACGGGAAGGCTCCACAGCGGTTTTACTGGCACAGCCATGATTCCCTAAGAGGCAGGGAGCCGCGGCTGCATTAGAAGGGACTGGGAGGCGGTGAGTTTGCCGCTACCGAGAAGTGGACTCGGCAGCGGCAGCAAATTGGGTGCTTTTTTTTTTTTTTTTTTTTTACGGCAGAGTGTGGTGAGGTGAGGCAACCCCTGCTAAATCCTGTGGCGACCCCCGTGGGGGTCACGACCCACAGGTTGAGAACCGCTGCTCTACAGCTTAAATCTTTGAATGAGGTTGCTAACCAGCTCGTAGTGCTGAGACTATCATTCTTGTGTACAGCGACCTGGATATGTCTTTGATTCAAAGACTTGTTTCCTGTGTTAGTGTTGGATCTTTTTTCTGCATTTCACACTGTTGACCGTGACCTTCTGTTTTTCTTGGATACTTTTATATTGATTTATCTGGAACAATTCTGTCTTGGTTTAGCTCTTATCTGTCCAAATGAGTTCAATTTGCCTTCTCATTGTTTAAGCTGGTCGGCCTTCAGGGTTTTGTTTTCACACCTAATTTGTATTTGCACATTTAATGCTTGGACTTGAAGTACCTAGTGCTGTATGTAATTAACAGAGTGCATGGCAGCTGATTTATCAGTTTAGTAGATGATAGCAGAAAACGACCAATTGGCCTATCCTGTCTGACTAGTCATTCTTGTCTCTGGTGTCCAGCATCTGCTGGAAATATGTCTGCATTCAGTGTAGTATCTGCGCAATCAAAGACCTCAAAGAATTTAGAAAGCAACTCAAAACCCACCTTTTCACCATGCACCATGGAACAAACGCCCCACACCCGAACACACACGCACCACCAAGACAGCCAATCAGCTAACACAACTAGGACAAGGGTTGTACAAGGAAAAACCTGTCCGCATATACATAAAGACTTCCTGTATATAGCTAAACCCTACCTAGTTCTTTCCTAAACTCCCAAACTACTGTTCCTACTCTCAAACCAAGTTCTATGTAAAACGTTTATTCCTGTTCTATGTATCATGTTCTTTGTTCCTTGAAAACCGCCCCTGATCTCTGGAAGAGGTGGTATAGAAATGTAATAAATAAATACGTCTGTGAGGTTAGCACTTGAGAGTTGCTATGTATATGCAGAAAGGTGAAGATTGCACAACAATTTCTCCTGAACTCTTCATGCAAATCTCACTTGACAGTCATAAAAACAAATACAAAATGTATTTTTGGCTGGATTAATTGGAAACAAACTATATTGTCCTTGGAGTCACATTCATTTGATTACACAGGTAGAGCCCACATGTAAACTTCAATTTTTTTTTGTTTTTTTTATGAATCACAAGTCTCTTTCTGCATTAATAATACTGATCAATTTCCATAATGACTGTGTGTGTCAGTTCCTGGAGATGGGTTAGTGCTTTAAGGGCTAAAGCAGATTGTACTGCTCAGAGTTAAATTTGTGGAGGCTGGATCATTTCAATTCCTTTACTCTTTGTTGTTGTTGTTAAGTGCTGTCAAGTCAGTATCTAGTCATGGCGACCCTCTGGATAGTTGTCCTAAAATGTGTTTGGTCTTCAGTCAGGCGGCTCATAGTAGATATAATAACAGCAGCTATGGATGCCATTCTATCAATCCATCTCATTGCCGACCTTCCTCTTTTATGGTGACCTTCTACTTTGCCAAGCATTATGCCTTTCTCTAATGATCTCTCTCTTCGCATGATGTGTCTAAAGTATGAAAGTTGAAGTCTTGTCATCTGAGCTTCTAAAAAAAGCTTAGGTTTGATCTCCTCTAGTACTGACTGGTTTGTTCTTCAGGCAGTCCATGGTATACTAAATAGCACCCAAATAAAATACTACCTTATTAAACACCCTCTTGTTAAATGTTACCCTTCAATTGTACTGTCTAAATGTTTATAAATACCCTAATGTTAAATGTAACCCTCCAACTGTGATGTGACGTGACCACCTTGATTGAAGGATAAGGTAGCATACAAATCTATCTAAATAAAGTACAACCCCAAATAAAATACCTAGGCATCATCCTAGACCAAACTCTCTCTCTCAAACCACAAACAGACAAAACTGCCAAAGTGATCTACTACAAAGCCAGAACCCTTCAATGAGTACACCCTCCTCCTTGATCCATAAGACTTCTGCTCAGCACTGCAGGACATGATTTTTCCCCAACTCGACTACAGCAACTCCATCTACCAAGGTTTACCTCGTTCTTCACTCCTCCCTCTATGCCCAGCCCTCCATATAACAGTGCCCATCATACAAGAAGCCACAAAATATGACCACATCACGCCCATCCTAAAACAGATCCATTGGCTCCCCCTGTAAAGCTGCATCAAATACAAGACCCTCCTCCTCACACACAAGCTATCCACCATCAAGATGCATCCCATCTACACACATTACGCCAAGAATTCAAACCCAGCAAAGCTATAGGACAATCCATTAACACCACACTTATCATTCTCCACGCAAGAACAAAGAACAGCAATCAAGTCTGCACCCACTCCTTTGAACTCTATGCACCATCCATATGTAACATGTTCCCGACCCAAATCAGATCCACAGTCAACCTCCTCACCTTCCGGAAACAACTAAAGACACACCATTGAACACTTTGGCCCCCTCCGCATAACCCACCCCCCTCCAGAAACACATGTCCCATGTAAACAACAACTGCTGCCATGTAAATAGACACACAAAGGGACATAGGCTAACTAACATTAACCTGTATGTTAAAACTAAACTAATACTGTCTCAAACATTACACCCTATATATAGTTGTTTCTCCATTCCCTTGGTAATGTAAAAATGTAAAAAGCTCAGATTACACTCCAAGTATACCTCCTGGAATGTAATTTGTACCAAATGTATATAGTTGCCATGTTATCTGTAAAAAGTTCACAAATGTTCCATGTAATATGACTAGGTATGCATTTTATCATACCTTGTAAACCACTCTTCATTGTAAACCGCACTTGATCCATGGGAAAGCGCAGTATAGAAATGTTTAATTGATTGATTGATGGATAAATAACTAAATAAATAACTAAATAAATAAGCTAAACCTTTAACAAATGTACTTGCTCCCATATAAATAAGTTAAATTTTCAACAAATGTACTTGCTATGAACCTGTAAATAAGTTAAATATCTCCTATCTATATAACTACCACCATGTTCAATGTATATAAGTTAACACCATGTTCAATGTAACCTTTGTTCTTTGTTCTATGTACACTGCTTTGACTCAGAGAAAAGCGGTATATAAACCCAGCTAAATAAATAACTAAATAAATATACATACTATTCTTCGCCAGCACCATAAGTCGAAGGCATCGATTTTCTTCTTGTCTAAATTTTTAACTGTCCAACTTTCACATCCATATGACGTTACTGAAAATACCATGGCTTGGAGAAGTCAAATCTTTGTATGGAGAGAGACATCTTTACTCTTGAGAGTCTTGTCTAGTTCCTTCATAGCCATTCTGTCAAGAGCAATGTGTCGTTAGATTTCTTGACTGTCATTTCTTTGATTTATTGATCCAAGCAAGCTAAAGTTGTCCACTATTTCAATTTCTTCTCCATCAATGATGAACTTATTCATTTTGACAGTTGTCTGTATCTTTGTCTTCTTTACGTTACAGAGAAGGCTCATTTTAAGACTATATTCCTTGATCTTGAGAAGCAAATGTTTCAGAGCTTCTTCACTTTCAACCAGTATTGTGGTGTCATCAGCATAGCAAAGGTTATTGATGAGTCTTCCACCAATCTTCACACCAAGGTTGTCTTCATACAATCCTGCTTCTCTGAAGATTTGTTCTGCATATAAATTAAACAGGCAGGGGGGAAATATGCAGCCTTGTCATATACCTTTACTAATATTTTAAACTATTCTGTTTCTCCTTGTTCCTTTCAAACTGTTGCTTCTTGATCAAGAGAACTATCAGGTGTTCTGGTATACCCATGCTTCTTAATGTGGCCTAGAGTTTCCCATGATTTACACAGTCAAAAGCCTTGCTGTACTCAATAGAACACATATAGATAGCCTTTTGGTATTGTTTTGTCTTTTCAAGGATACATCTCACATTTGGGATGATGTCTCTTGTTCCTCGCTCTTTTCTGATCCCTGCTTGCACTTCAGGCAGTTCATTCCAGGTATGGTTGTAATCTCTGCTGAATGATCTTCAGTAGAATCTTGCTGGCATGTGGGATCAGAGTGATTGTGTGATAATTTCCACAGTTAGTATTGGTATAAAAACAGATCTTTTTCAGTCAGTTGGTCATGATTTTGTCTTCCAAATTTCCTGGCAGAGTCTTGTAAGTATGGTAACGGCTGCATCCGATTGCTATAATACTTTGATGGGAATGACCTCTATGCCTGGTGCTTTGTTCTTTGATAATGATTTCAATGCTGCTTCAACTTCTTTCTTTACCAATGGTTCCTGATCATAAGGTACAGGTTGAAATGGCTGATGGTCCACTTGATCTTTATGGTATAATAACTCTGTATATTCTTTCCACCTTTTGTTGTTCTTCTCAGCATCATTGAACATGGATCCCTGAGCATCTTGTAGCATTTCAGTTCAAGGCTGGAATTTTTTCTTTAACTCTCATAGTTTTAGAAAAGCCGATCTTATTCTTCCTCTATTTCCTTGCATGGGTAATACTTCCCCTTGTCTCATCTTGTTGCATGTTGGAAATCTCTGTTGAATTCTGTGGTTGCTTTTCTTTCCCTTCTGGCTTTAGCTTCTCTGCATTTCTAGGAAATTTTCTGAGTTTCTTCAGTCATTCATTTTGGCCATTTTTGCTTTTTCATCTTTTGTAGAGACTTCTCACTATCTTCAAGCACAACTTTCTTCAAATCATCCCATAATTCTTCTGGTGTTCTGTCATTTGTATCTAAAGCAGTAAATCAGTTTCACAGGAAGTTTTTAAATTCTGGTAATATATTCTCAAGATCATATTTTGCTACATTCATGAGTGGCTTGCTCTTTTTCAGTTTCAGCTTGAGTTTTCATACTAGTAGTTGGGATCTATACCACAGTCAGCTTCAGGTTTTGTCTTTGTTGATGTTATTGAGATTTTCTATCGTTGACTTTCACAGATGTAGAAAATTTGATTTTTGTATTATCCATTGGGTGAATTCATGTGTACAGTTGCTGTTTGTGTTGATGGAAGAAGGTATTTGAGATGAATAGATCACTGATCTTACAGAATTCTAACAGTCTTTCTCCAGTTTCATTTCTACTGTCAAGTCTATATCTTCCAACCACTTTGCCTTCTTCTTTCTTGCCATCTTTGGCATTCCAGTTACCCATGACTATCAGGATATCTTGTTTGCATGTTCTGTCAATTTCAGCTTTTACTTTTTCATAGAACTGATCTACTACTTCTTTTCTGCAGCTGTTGTTGGGGCATATATCTGAATAACAGTTGTGTCATTGGTAATTCCTTGTAGACAAATAGAAATTAAGTGTTCACTGACTGCATTGTATTTCATTACAGTTCTTGCAAGTTTCTTCTTAATAATAAATGCAACACTAGTTATTTGTCCTTCAATTCCAGCATAGTATACCATGTGATCATCAGATGCAAAGAACCCAATGACAGTCCATTTTAGTTCGCCGACACCCAAAGATTCAAGCTGTACACATTTCAATTCATTCTTGACTTCCTCCATCTTCCCTTGGTTTATGCTTCATATGTTCCATGTACCAATATGTAGACATCTTTGCAGCTTCTGACTCTCATTTCATGCGCAGCTACATCAGTAGTCAGATGTCCCGAGGGCTTTGATCCAACCACATCATAAATGCTAGCTTTACTCTGAAAAGTTATCAGCTCATCCCCAGTAGCCAGTTGAGTGCCTTCTGACCTGGGGGTCTCATCTTCCAGCACTATAGTGCAATTGGTTTTGTTGTGACTATCTATTGGGGTTTCATGTCAAGATACTGAAGAAGATTGCCAGGCCTTTCTTCCGCCCTGGTAATGCTAGTGTTGTTGCTGTTATCACAGAAATGTGATCCTCCACTGCCAACACCGTTCCATTCTGCTGCTGCCCAGATGGGTGGTTTGTCTTTGTCTGGCACCTCAGCTGAGAATGGTCCATCTTGGGAGACCCTGCCAGTAGTTAATCTAGAGATAGCTTAGCTCTCAGCATCTCTGATGCACACAAGCCCTCACAGTATGACTAGCTGTAAACCAAGTGAGGGCCTTAACCCTCCTATAAAGCATTCAGAGAATCCTGCAGCTTTAATCCATATATTTAATTGAAAGTTATTCACAGGAAGCATTTTTGCATTCATGATGCGAGAAAACGAATGTTCTGAAAGACATGGAGGCAATGAACTAAAATATGTTAAGGCAAACTCTTTATCTTTATTAAAACATTTGATAGACCGCCCATCGGGAGCCATCTGGGAGGTTTACATTAACAATGATGTACATAAGAAAAGCCAGAAACAGAAAAGGAACTGCAATGCCAGACAGGAAAATGCCCACCCATACAGGACTAAAGAGAAATGAGCCTAAGCAGAAGGAGAGGAGGAACCAGAGGAGTCAGGGAAAGGGAGGTCATAGGCAGTACAGAAGAGGTGGGTTTTCAGGAGAGACTTGAATTTGGGAAATGATTCTTCCTGACGGATTAGGGGAGGAAGGGAATTCCAGTGCTGGGGCTAGAAAAAAAGAAGGCGGAATGCCGGGTTTGCTCCAGGCGGGCACGGGCAGGAGAGGCGAAGTCAAGGTAGTTGGTGTGCAGGGACCGGAGGCTACAAGGTACTGTACATGTAAACAATGCAATGCAATGTGTGCCTTTAAAACCTGCTAAATATGTTAACTTTTCTGCAGAGTTAATGAGGACCAAGAATATAAAAACATACAAAATGCCAAATTGGGTTAGACTAGCTGTCCATCAAGCCCAGTCTCCTGTTTCCAACAGTGGCCAATCCAGGTTACAAGTGCCCGACCTAACTCAATAGTAGTCAGTTCCATAGTACTTATCCTCAGGGATAAGCAGTGGTTTTCTCTTGATCTATCTTCATAATATGCCTATTTTATAAAGGCAAAAGGGAAACCACACACAAACAAGACACTGGGTAATTTATAAAGGTGAAAGATGTGCCTCTCTGCTTTTATAAAATAACTTCCCTGAAAGCTTCTACGCAGAGCATTGAACCTGCTCCAACTCGGCCATTTGCCATCCCCGGGAGATGCTGTGTTTTCCCAAGTGCCTACTTTTAGGCATATATACCCTTGGGCAATTTTATAAGTTCCTACAAGAGCATGTAAACTACCATTCCACATGCTTAAAACCTTTATAAAATTACCCTCTTATTGAGTAAAAGGTCACTTGGGTGGGAGGCCAAATAGGCATCTCTTTTGAGGTGTCTGTGTGTATTTTGAAAATATTAGCACAAATCCTGTAGAAACTGTGGGCAAATTGAATGTGTGCATTTACAGATGCTGGGGAGGAGGTGTATAATGCAGAAATTGTGACTCAGCCTGTGCTCGGCCCAAAAGCCACCTCAAACACACCTGTGCTTGAGTTGCATAGAAGGCCGTGTGTGTACATTTGTGCATGAGGTAATTTTCTGTGAGGCATTTCATGATGTTATTATGTCACATATGTGCAAAAAACTTTTATAAAATTATTTACCCAGGTAGCAAGAAAAGATGGAGCTTGGGTGCGCACAGAGCTAGCACTACCACTAGGTGAACTAGGCATTCGCCTAATGTGCCGGCCCTCCAGGAGCACCCGCTGCTGCCCCTCTGCATTGGAGGAGGGCGGAAATGGAGCACAGTAAGAGAGATGAACCACAGTGGTTAGGGATCTTCAGTTTGGAGAAGAGATGGCTGATGGGAGCAGGGCCGGTCCGTCCATTGAGCAAGAATGTTGTTCACACAGGGCAAATTTAATTTTCACACAATGGACGGCTTCAGAGGTGAGCCAGGGAAGCCTGCATGAGGCCCTGGCTCCCTGCACAGCCGCCAGCGTGAAGAGCTGTTTTCCTCACGCTGGCAGCTATGTTACTGTGAAGCGCACTAGTGCCGGGAAATGACCTTTAATCTTTCCCGGCATTCAGCACGCTTCACAGTAACACAGCCGCCAGCGTGAGGGAAAACAGCGCTCTTCTTCCTGGTGGCTGTGCAAAGGGAGCCGGGGCCTCGCACGGGCTTCCCTGGCTCACCTTTGAAGCAGCTTAGACAGCCGCGGAGCTCTTCGGGGGGGGGGGGGTCTAGGTTAGGACAGGAAATGGCCTGATGGGGGGGGGCTTGGACTGGAAATGGGCCGATGGGGGGCTAGGACTGGAAATGGCCTGATGGGAGGGCTTGGACTGGAAATGGCTGACTGGGGGCTAGGACTGGAAATGAGCTGATGAGGGATGGTAGGACTGGAAATGGGCTGATGCAGGGGGATGGGAGAAAGGGACTAGAAGGGAGCGGATGCTGGGTGGGTTTGGAACTAGAAGGGAGCTGATGTTTGGGGAAGACTAGAAGGGGATGGGTCTGGGGGAGTGAGGATGGAGAGGGAAAATGTTTTTTTGCATGGGAGGGAAGAAAAATCTACGATGGCCGGATATTGGGAGAGTAAGTGGGGAATGAGGAAGGAAGGGTGAAATTTGAGTGGATGAAAAAAAGAAAGAAAGAAAGAAATGGAGGAAAGAGCAAAAGGGGAAGATCTGTATGTTAAAGCAGATGTAGAGACAGAATGGGAAAAAACTAGAAGAGAGAAGAATGGACAAATGGACAGCAGACAATAGAGAGTTAGCAGAAGACACGAAGAAACTAGAAGAAAGTGACTGGAGCAATTGCAACTGAAAAATATGCCCAAACAAAAGGTAGAAAAATACTTTTTTATTTTGAATTTATTAACTGGAATATGTCAGCTATGGGAAATGTGCATTGCTAACGTCTTTGTGTTTTTGTTTAGTACAAGAGGAAATTAATTTATAGTTTCATTTCTCCAGTGTTGTACATTCCAACTTTGGCTTTTGGGGTTCCCAGTTTAATTATTGCCTTTCTGTTTCTAAATTGTGATCCCTTGTTCTTTGTTTGGTGATGGTCTAAGTTCTGAATGTGTAACTGAGCTGAGGTATTCTGTTTTTGTAGTTTCTCTTTGATAGTGCCACTTGTTCTCTTTCCACAGTAGGTATTGGTATTTTCTGGGATGTATTGGTTTAATATTTGCAGTGTTGCCTTTTGACAGGTAGGATTTGGTGCTTTTTGAGTCCTGGTAGTACTGTTATGATACGGTGGGTTTGCTATGGGTTCTAAATGGACAGTGTTTATAGTACTTCCTAATGTGCCGGGCAGTTGGCACTGGCGTATAGTAATGTAGAAATCTGGTAGTCTTTCTTTATCCAGACACTCATCAAGAGGCATGTTTACTAAAAGTTAGCACATGTTAACATTATGCAAATATTTATGCAAATGAGGCCCTGCAATGAGTCTCCACACATGGCCCCGCAACCCCCTTGGGCCGCCCCTGGAGGGGAGATATGATAGAGGTCTATAAAATCCTGAGTGGAGTGGAACAGGTAAACACAAATCATTGTTTACTCTTTGAAGAAATACAAGGTCTAGGGGACATACCATGAAGCTGCAATAGTTCTAGATTTTACTCTCAATATACAACAAAGCTTTGGAACTATTGCTGGAGCCAGGGCCAGCCCAAGGGTTTTTGCTGCCCTAGGCAGAAATCCTGGCATCGCTGACCTGCACTGCTGATGCCACTCCCCCCCTCAGCTAATGATGCCCCCCCTGCTGATGCCGATTCTGTCTCGGGAGGGGGAGGGAGGCGGGCAGCGGCAATGGCAATATTTCCAAAAGCAGCAGCTTTTTGCCCCTGCTTTTGGAAATACTGCCGCTGCTAGCCTCCCCCCAATGGAATCAGCGGCAGCTGAGGGGGGGGAGCACAGCCCCCCGTGTTGTGCCTCTGCCGTCGCCTACCCATGCCAGCCACCCTAGGCAGCCACCTAGCTCATGGGCCAGTCCTGGCTGGAGGATGTAATAAAAGCAGGAAGTGTAGCTGGGTTTAAAAAAGGTTTGGACAAATTCCTGGAGGAAAAGTTCATAAAGCATTAATACTGTACATGCACCTAGATGCCCGTTATAAACCCAGGGCTGTTTCTGAGTGGGTACTTGATGGTACCAAATACTGCACCTTTTTCATTGTCTGCTGAAACTGACCAAAGATCTTCAGGTGTTTATCAAAGAGCTCTGCATATGAATACCAGGAAAATGCACTGTATAAAACTACTGTAATATTTTTGTTACAAAATATAGGGTTGCAACTGAAAAGACTAGAACACATATCCATTTTTCATGTCTTTTGCAAGGTGTGACTGGTTTTATAATTGGGAATCGGTGTATCATTTGAAGACAGAGACTTTTTAGAGGAGACCACTGTGTTAACACTACCACTGAGACATGTGCAGCTCATACGCAAAATAAAAAAATAGATTGTGCAGTATTTCTGACTCCATTCTCTAGAAACACATCCCTTTCTGAAGTAAATTTATCTTTCATCACCTAGAAATTAGATGAATAATGTACCAGCTCTATCCTTATCAAATCACTTATCACTTCACATTTCGAATCTGTCACCATCCCCTGAATCATTGTTTTTCTTTTAAGAAGCGTGGAATAAGTTTCATTATGGAAATTAACTCAGCTCTGAATCTAACCATCGCATGCTAAATATATACTGGTTGGCAAATTAAGGGCCAGATGTACTAAAGGATTTCTTTCATTTTGTGTATCTGTCCTTAAATATATATCAATGCAAAAGCAATGTCAAAATCTTTAACTAAAATAAACCGAAAGTTAAATTTGTTATCAGCTACTGAATTTAACCTCTCTCTTTCTGGGACAATGAAAGAGCTGTTGTCAGTAAAAGCAAAAAAAAAAGGTTTGGTAGGAGTTACGAGTTTGTTATGATTCTGGCACAAGAATATAAAGGAGGCTATTTTGGATATCATATTCTCAATTTCTATGTGTAAAATCAGGCATTTTACATGGCGATTTTGAAACATGGATGTCCTTACTATGTAGCAACTGCAATGGGGCGTGTTAGGGATGTGGTTAGAGAGTGGCCTGAGCAAGTTAAAAATCTACATGTATATTCCCCACTTCACATAGGGAATAGATATGTATGACGGCAATTGTCAATGTCAGGATTTACCGTTGTTCCCTGGCATGTTAAAGAGTTCCTGTTTTAGCCAGCCCTTCACAATAGCAAGTAAGGGGGTTATCCCTTAAACCCCCACTGTTTATTTTCCCCGTCCAAATTGAAATTTAAAAAAGGTAGCAACATCTGTAGTTAGTTGGCAGTATTTATACAGATGCGTGTGCATATGCGCATGTGCCGTTGAGTCAGTACTGACTCCTGGTGGCCCAGCCCCTCAGATTTCTTGGCAAGATGCGACCGGAAGTAGACTGCTGGGTCTTTCTTCTGTGCAGTAAGTCTACAGCATCGCAGATTTGCAAAATGACTGACACACATGTAAGTGCCAGGACTTTTGCATGTAAGTTGTGACATACTAACTTCCATCTGTAAGTGCTAGTATTTACATGTGGAAGTTGTCAAGTTCCTCCCATTGATTTTTCCCATGTGTACAGTTGTGATCAACATTATTGGCAACCTTGAAATGTAGGTATGTTGTGTACAATATCTTGAGAAATTGGAAATATTTTAACTGTATGTCATCATAATATTTTAATAGTATGTTAGAAGGTAAGCAAGAAAAAAATGATGTCTGTGTAACTTAGGCATAGTAATTTCAGAGGAAAAAAATAAAATATGACCTGGACAGAATTAATGGCATGCTTCACTAATATTTGGTTGCACAACCTTTGGCAGTGATGACAGCATCCAAATGTTTCTTGTAGCCATCTATAGGTTTCGTACATCTGTCTGCAGGTAGTTTCTCCCACTCTTCAACTGCAATTTGTTCCAACTCATGAATGTTTCCAGGATTCCTTTTAAACAAAGGCAGATTTCAGCTCTTTCCAAAGGTTCTCGCTGGCCAGTTTCACCAGTCCATTTTTTCCTTTTTAACCATCCTTTTGTATGTTTGGATGTATGTTTTGGGTCATTGTCCTGCTGGAGGACCATGACCTTCAAACCAGACCTAGTTCTCTAACACTAGATATCACATTTTGCTCCAAAATACCGTGGTAGTCCTCTGACTTAATGATTCCTTTAATTCCAGTTCCTGGGGCAGCAAAATAGCCCCATAACATTATGGCACCCCCACCATATTTAACTGTAGAAAGGGTGTTTTTTTTCACTAGAGGCATCATTTCTTCACCTATAAATGTATCACTCGTCTGCATTGCAAAAAAGCTCATGTTTGGTTTCACCACAGAACATTTTCCCAGAAAGATTGTGGTTTCTCAAGGTGGGTTTTGGCAAAGATCAGGCGTGCCTTTTTATGTCTGTCTTTGAGCAGTGTGGCCTCCTTGGCCTTTGCCCATGAAGTCCTTCTTTGTTTAGTGTATGGCGTATGGTGCAGGTTGAAACCACCACTCCAGATTGCTCCAGATCAGCCTTAAGCTCTTTGAATATTGTATGTGGTGTTTTTCCAACGGCTTGCACTGGCCTTTGAAGACTTCTTGGATTAATTTTCCTCTTCCCACCACATCCTGAGAGGTTCTTGACAGTTCCATGAGGAGAACACTTCTTAATAACATTGTGAACTGTAAATACAGGAATCTCAAGGTCTTTGGAGATGGCCTTGTAACTGATTGTTTGATGATGGGTGATAATGGCTTTTCTGACAGTCTCAGGCAGCTCTCTTGTCTTCACCATTGTGAAAATGGTACAAGGAGTGAATGTGGCTATTTTAAACATCATAATTCATTGGTTGATTTGAGTCATCTGAGTATTGACAATTGATGACAGGTGCATCTAATTTTACTGCAATAGGAATATGGTTCTTCTGTTCAAATTGATGTCCTCCCAAAAATACACAGCCTTAACTGCCAAGTGAAACTAACTTCAAAGAAGGTCAGACCAAACTAAGCAAAAGACCTCCACCAAAACAAAAAAAGGGAAAATCTCAAAAAAACCCTTTCCAATAAATGTTACAATGTTTGTCATGAAAGGAGAAATCCTCTCTCGTGACCAACCTCTTCCTAAAAACCACCCTATTCATTGAACAAGTCAATGAAGACCACCAATCCACCCTAACCACACCACAAAACGAGTTACACAAGAAATGACATACACAACAGCAAAACACCCTACCACTCTCAGAAAACTGTATATAGCCCAATGTAGATAGCTCAACCTGTATATATTGCACCCCAAATCACCTATCCACACACCCGTGAACACTAAACTCACAGCCACTGCATGCCGACACACCCGCACTACCCTACTTGATTGGTCTGCAGTGAAATCCGCTTTGATTCAAGGATAAAGCGGGATATAAATACTTTTAAATAAATAAATAAATAACCCTCTCCATTTTCTTCTTTTTTCAAAAGTGTAAGTGAATCAACCACCAAATGTGTATTAAACCCACAAGAGTAGAACACAACAAAACTACTGAAATCTTGTAACTTGACTTATAAATGTAAAAACTTAGTTTGTAAAAGGCAACCGCCAAGTGTCCAGAAATCCAATGACTTTTCAAGCTTTTTGTAGCAAAAACCAACTCAGAAAATCAAGGAAGTCCCATCCAACTGAATCATGTCCTGACAATGTCCCAGTTTTTATATTATTTCCTACTATTTCCTTTTTTAATTGGTCTTTTTTATGTCATTCTTTTACATGTCAAATATATGTGCCTATATAGTCCAAAGCCATTTCACTGGCTACTTTTTTTTTTTTTTTTTTTTTTTTTTTAAGAAGATATTGGACATTAAGGGGTTGAACTGCAAGTGTGTCAATAATGTTGACCACAACTGTAGAGCTGCAAAAGAGATCCTCCAACTCCACTGCTTGACTTGTGTACATTGCAAACTCAACATCTCAATTTATATCTTCACATATTATCTATAATGTGTCTTAAATGCTTTAATTTTCAGCAGTGGCAGTCACCATTCAATTTAAATGTCAGCACGTATACATTTCATTTTCTTTGCTGTTACTTCTACTGTGAAAGCTACGGACTGAATTGTCCTGTTTTCTTAGTGTTTGCTATTTATATTGCCAGCTAATCCCTCCTAACGGAGAGAGTGTGTGCTTGGGAAGGGGAAGGTGAGAGATGGGAGAGAATGTGAGGAAACAGAAAGAAAGATGGGGAGGGGAAGATAAAGGAGGGAGAGAAGATGGAAGGATGAGATGGAAATCAGCAATAGGAGAGGGAGAATGAGGAAGTGGGGAAAGGACAGAGCTGAGAGGGAAGAAGAAGAGCTGAGAGAAGGGTGAGGAGGAGAGATGAGTAGTACGGGGCAGAAGTTGAGAGATCAAAGGAGGAAGAGGATGGTATGCAGAAGCAAGGAAGGAGGGGAGGAGAAAGAGATGAGGAAAAGAGATGAAAGATGAGAGAATTATAGAGATCTGGGGAAGGGTAAGTGATTGGGAAAAACGTGTGTGGGGAGACAAGAAACCAGGAGTGAGTGTGAGAATAGGAGGAGTAGAAAAGGAGAGAATGGAAGCATATTGGTGGGATAATGAGGAAACAAGGAAAAAGTGAAAATAAAAGAAACAGAACCTATAACAAGCAAAAGAAAGATAACAGGATGGATAAATCTGTTAAATCTGACAGAATAAAATAGATAACATGATAAAATCTTAGAAATCAAAGGAGAGAGGAAACATGGAAAAAGAAGTTAAAAATTTGATACATGAAAAGAAACAAAAGAATAAAAAACAGAAACAAATGAAAACAAAGGTTTGAAAATATTTTATATGTCATCTTCTTGCAGCTATAACTGAACAGGTGGAAAGATTGAGGCTGGTGGTGGCAGACCAAGGAGGAAGTGATGGGGGCTGAGAAAGTGACGGAGTAGGTGAGTGGAAAAAAGCATGTGTTTCTGGGTTTAGGGGCAGCGGTGTGGAGAGAAAGCTAATCAATGTCCATTTGGAGGTAGGGGGAGAAAATCCTTCTCAACTACCACCACTAATGTGAGCTACTTACTCCTTGCCCCCTCAAAAACAAAAAAGCAAGCAAACTATGCCTATGACCCCTCCACTACACAGATTATATCAGAGCACTTAGATATAGCGGGTCTTTAACTAATGGGCGCTACCTGGCAGTGCGCATTCTGGCATGCGCTGAAGGTATGATGGCAGGCACATGGTCAGGTAGTACAGAGCCATGATAGCGCACAACCCGGATTTAGGTCACAAGTGGACAGAATAGGGGCGGAGAGTGGATGTGGTGAGCACTTTAGCACAGGTCCACCTAATGCCACCTCAATAAATGGCTTTAGGTGTGCCTGTTAATTGCAAAGGAAATGCTTTCCGTGCCCCCAACAGTTAACACCTGTGCTACCCCTTCTGAATCCTTTGCAATCTAGCTCTCATCCTTTACAGTCTATTGAAATGGCTCTTGCCAAAGTCTCCAGTGCAGTACTCGATCCTCATCCTTGACCTTTCTGCAGCTTTTGACACTGTTGACCACCACCTTCATCTCGATATCTTGTCCTCATTTGGTTTTAAGGGCTCTATGCTATCCTAGTTCTCTTCTTATCTCTCTCATCACACTTTTAAGTGCTTGTTCTAGTGGACCCTTCTCCACTGCTATCCCGCTCTGATTTGTGCTGCCAGAGATTTCCTGATTCACTGCTTGGCAGCCAAGTGCTTCCATGCTGAATTTTGGCCAAACAGGATACTGTGATTGACTAGAGCAAGTTCCAGGATCTTGTTGTTCTCCTCTTGGCTGTACTTGAGAATCCACAAGTATTCCCTGGGCTCCACGCCACTAATACTCTGTGCTTCCTCTTCATCTAGCTTGTGCTGCTCCTGCATTGCAGGTTGGTACTGTGAGACCTCCTTTCCCGTTCCTTCTGTGCTCTTCTCTCACCATTTCTCCTTTCCAACCACCCTTCTCCTCTGCTTCCATGAGCCGGCTACTCTGCTGCAGCACACCCTCTCCCACGATTTCCTCCCTCTCTGGCAAAAGCTGCATGCCACCGCTATGACTGGAAATTCTGACCTCGACCCTTCTACTCATCCTCATCTCAGCACTTGACATCCTAATCACACAGTCAGCAATCCTAATCCTAGCACCGTCATGCACCCAGACTGTCTCTTTCCCCTTTCCATGCTCTGTGCTTGCCAGTATTTAGCAAACTCTATTGCACAAACTGGCAAAATATGAGACAAATGGAGATCAGGAGAAAGACACACCATCACAAGCACATCACAACACAAAGAGCAAATATTAAGAAGGGAAATAGAAAATGAAAAAGAACCACAAAACACAATACACTAAATTGTTCAATAATCACCACGTTCCCAATTCTCGCGTCTATGGCCTCCCCTCTCTGCAAGCAGCACTGATAGCAACAGCAAATGCTTGCCTGCAATATAAATGTTCTTGGAGGGAGGGGAAAGAGGTGGAGAAAAAGCTGCACTGCAATAAACAGTATACAGGGTTGGAGCACGGTCATTATTTTCTGCTTGTATGCATATTAAAAAATATGTAAACATCAAATGAGAAACTCCACAATAGAGTGCTCTAAAAGAACATCAATAAGTAAAAAAGAGCACTGCCATAAATATCTGTGTAAACGGTTACTCCCCTCTGATGGAAAAAACATTAGAGCGCATTGTGTGGGAACATCGAGGACCTCAGCTGGGTGAAATCCACCCAAATTAACTATGATCAGGTCAGACTAAGCACTCCCACCATGACTCATTCATCAGCCCCACCACATCAGCTGAAATTGTTTATTTAAATTTTTTATGCAAAAACTTTAAAGCACTTAGCTGGCAGTTACTCCGTGTTCCACTGTGGCGCTTTTCTCCTGATGCAGCCATTGAAATATTAGGCGAAACGCGAGTCAAATGCTTCTTACATGGTGGTGCATTTCTCAGCATTTGTGTGGAACTTCATTTTCCAGCTAAGTGCTTTTAAATTTTATATGCATATTAAAATTTAAATAAAGGATTTCAGCTGACATGGTGGGACCGATGAATGAGTCACGGTGGTCCTGCTTAGCCTGACCATAGTTATTTTTCACAGGTTCCCCCAACTGAGGTCCCCTATGTTCCCACACAATACGCTCTAATATCTTTTCCATTGGAGGGGCTTAACCATTTACATAAGTATTTACAGTAGTGCTCTTTTCTACTTAATAGTATTAAAATATATGGCAACTTTATTTGACAATGCCAACTTACTGGGCAGACTAGATGGACCATTAACGTCATATGTTACTGCCAGCTTAAATATTTGGAGGGTAATTTTATAAGTGGGGGCCTTGTTAAAGTGGGTTTTCAGTGTCTATTTTATAAAGACAAGAAGGCACTTACTTGTATTTATTTATTTATTTATTTCAACTTCTTATATACCGCACTCTTTGACATCAGCGCGGTTTACAAATAACAGAAAGACACCAGAACAACAGGCTGTTTGGTATTACATATAACAGGAGTATCAACTTGGATAACATGGGATAACTATTTACATGGAGTATATAATCTATTAGCTAGATAACATGCTCAAACTATTTACATAGAATTAGCAGGGGTGCTTGGGACAAGAGGGATATTGTGGAATGTGCTAGGGTGAGGTTGTTATGTTACGGTTCATGTGGGGTAGTATTTGATGAAAAGGTGCAATTTAAGGGCTTTTCTGAACTGGGTTAGTTCGGTTATGGCACGGAGATCAGGTGGGAGAGAATTCCAGTATTTTGGTGCGCTAAACATGAAAGCTCTGTTTGATGTTGATAGGCTGCACGTTGTAATAGCCTTTGGGGTTGTTAGTGAGTTTAATGCTGCATGTCTCCTATTTCTATTTGATGGAACGGATTGGATGAGTGCGGTAAGTGATGTGGCCGATAAACCATTTAAGGCCTTAAATGTGAGAATGAGGGTTTTGAATGTAAGTCTTCCGTGTATAGGGAGCCAATGGAGCTGTTTGAGGATAGGTGTGATGTGTTCACTTCTGGCCGCTCCTAGAAGAACCCTGGCAGCGGTGTTCATTGCGAGCTGCAAGGAGCTTATGGTGGATTGTGGTAGTCCTTGTAGAATGGAATTGGCGAAGTCAAAATGCGGCAGTATCAGAGCTTGGTAGATGGTTCTGAAGTCTTCGTGGTCTAGTAGGGGACGCAGGTGTCTGAGGGTGCGTATTTTGAAGTATACAGATTTTACGATATTGTTTATGTGTGATTTCATGTCGAGTCTATGGTCTAGTGTGACTCCGAGGTATTTTATTGTATCCTTGGTGCCTAGGTCAGCTCCCTTGACACTTATATGTGGTGGTGGGGTGAAGTTGGGGTCTCTTGTGATAAAGAGAACCTCAGTTTTCTTATGCTGAATGCAGAGGTTCTGTGACAGGAGCCATTGTGAGACTGCATCGAAGCAGTTTGTTATAGGCAATAAGTCCATTTGCATTGTGGAAAATGGCATGTAGAGTAGGATATCGTCGGCGTATATCATACATTTCACATTGAAGGACCTGATGATATCGCAGATAGGCTGCATATAGACGTTGAACAAGAGGGATGAAAGTGAGGACCCCTGCGGAACGCCTTGTCTTTGGTGGAAAAGTTTTGATTCTCCTGTTGCGGATTTGACGTATTGCATCCTGGTGTCGAGGTATGATTTACACCATTCAAGTGCTGAGTTGCAGATGCCTTTTTCTTTCAGTCGACCGAGGAGAATCTCGTGATTTACCGAGTCAAACGCTGCTGCTATATCCAAGAAGATTAGCACAACGCCTTGTCGGATGTTGTCTATGGTATTGAGAACATCATTGAAGAGGGTGGTAAGCAGTGTCTCCACGCCGTGGAATTCTCTGAATCCGTGTTGAGAATAGTCTAGAGGGGCTGTGGAGTCGATGTGGTCTTGGATTTGGCGCTGTGCCTCTTTCTCAAAGATCTTTGCTAAGAGGGGGATACTGGCTATAGGCCTGTATGAGTCTGGCCGTTTTGGGTCCAGTTTAGCGTTTTTTAGCAGTGGCCTGATGGATGTGAGTTTTAATGCAGATGGGAAGGAGCCAGTAGTGAAGGAGAGGTTCATGATTCTTGCAATGAAGGTGCTAAAGTCACACCGCAGATCCTTTATCCAAAAGGCTGGGCAGGGATCGGTTTGCGCAGTGGTCGTGTTGAGTGAGGAGATGGTGTCTTCAATGTGTTTGGAAGAAGGCGTGTTAAGTGAGGATAGGGATGTTGGGCAGGTTGTTTCTTGTATATTGTTTTTTGAGAGTTCATCTGTCTGTAGGAGTTTTGATTGCAAGTAATCAGCGAATTCTTGCGGGTGAATATCATTATTTTGTTCAGAGGATGGTTCCTTTGATAGTGACTTAACCAGGTTGAAAAGGTCACGAGGTTTGTTCAAAGATCTCTTGAGCATATCTGAGTGGTATTGCTTCTTTCTGGCTGCGATTGCCTCGCGGTGAGTTGAGAGGTGAAGAATGTAGGCTTCGTGGTCATCGGTGGCTAGTGTGCGGCGCCAGCGTTTTTCTAGCCTTCGTAGGTGAGTAAGAGAGGCCCGTAGTTCCGGGGAAAACCATGGAGCAGAGGTTCTTTTCCCTGAAAAGGTCTTTTTGTTTGGTAGTTGAGCAACAGCGTTGAGGCTGTTGTTCCAGGCAGCGATTGACTCGTCAAGGTTGAGTGATGTGTTGTTGAGGATTGGTTGGGTACTTGACAGAATAAGTTCTCTGTTGAAAGGTCGAAAGCCCCGTGTTACTCTGGATGTATTGGCGAGTTTGCTGGTATTCAGATTATGACTGTTGTTCAGGGGGATTCGTAGGTTTATAAGTTTATGGTCAGACCATGGGACATCGGTGATCGATTCTACAATGTTGCTGTTTTGCTCAGAGAAATGGTGTGGGGCAAATACCATGTCAAGAATGTTTCCTTTGGTATGAGTGGGTTCAGTGATCATTTGTTTATAACCAAGATTTTCGATGGCATTGAGGAGTGATGAGGATTGGTTTTGTTGTAGTGATGGGAGGTTCAGGTCTCCCATGATCCAGTTGGGAGTGTTGGGGTTGTTGGTGTTAGCGGCCAGATCCAATATAGTGGGCAGATCATCTGGGGAGCTCGAGGGGGCTCTGTATACCAGGTTTATGGAGCATTGTTTATTGGCTATGGTGATTATGTCCAGATTGTTTGTGCTATGGGAGTTGGTCATGTTGAAGAGGAGTTCAGACTTGGTGAGTATGAGTGCTCCTCCACCATGCTTGATTTCACTGGGGGATGTGATTATAGTGAAGTTTGGTGGAATGAGTTGGTTGATAAGGACATTGTCCTCTTTAGATAACCAGGTTTCGGTGATCATGAGAGCATCAAGATCATGGAGGGTAACTATGTCTAGGATTACAGGCCATTTTTTCCGAATTGATCGAGCATTTATAAGGGCACATTTTAGGCTTTGTGAGGGCGATGGTTTGTATTGCTTCATGTTGCTGGATTGCTGTATTGCAATGTGGATCAGGTGGGAGTGTCGGATATGCGCTTCCCTAGTCGGATACTGAAAAGGGTTGCCTGCCCATTGCTTTCCGTGGTTTTTGAGGATGGGGATAAAACGCCAACTGGACTACATTCAATGACACCTCAAAGGAAGAAATATCCTCCACCATCTCCTGCCTGAACACCACTACCTCCCCACTGGACCCCTGCCCTACTGAATGGATAAAGAAAACCAAGCAAGACCTAAGTACCCCACTAACCCACATCGTAAATGAATCCTTTAAACAAGGATACATGCCAGATGCCCTCAAAACATCAATCATCCGACCAACCATAAAGAAGAACAACCTGGACCCCAAGGACCCCACATCCTACAGACCAGTAGCAAGCCTCCCCCTCGCCACCAAGATAATAGAAAAGATAGTCCAACACCAGCTCCAAGATCATCTAGACACCAACGACATACTTGACCCACAGCAACACGGTTTCCGACCACTACATGGAGTTGAGACCCTCATGACCATCCTAATGAACACACTCATCATCGGAACACAAGAAAAAAATTCAGGGTACATCCTGATCTTCCTAGACATATCAGCGGCCTTCGACACAATCTCACACGAAATCCTCATACACAGACTACAAACAATCGGAATCAAGGACACTGTACTCCAATGGTTCAGATCCTACTTAACTAACAGACAGCAACGGATTCGCACCCTCTCCACAACCTCGCCCCCCTACAAACAACTTCAAGGAGTACCACAAGGATCCACCCTATCAGCCATGTTGTTTAACATATACCTACGTCCACTATGCTCGATCATACGCACCCATAACATCAACTTCCACATCTACGCGGATGACATAATGCTCTACGCACCAATTACAACCAACAACCCAAAAACGAACAGCTATCAGCCTGCTTCAACGACGTAACCAACTGGCTACAGGAGAACAATCTATCCATCAACATAAAGAAAACCGAAGCCCTAATAGTAACAAAAGAACCTGACTTCAAACCACCTACCCACCTCAACATGGGAACCACACAAATACAAATCCAGCCGCAAATAAGATATCTAGGCGTCATCATTGATCAAGCTCTCACCTTCAAACAACAAATCAACAAAACCGCTGGGATAATATTCCACAAAGCTAAAACTATCCAACGACTCAGGCCCCTCCTAGAACCACACGACTTTAGGACAGTGATGCAAGCTGTGACACTCCCTCATCTAGATTTCTGCAACATAATCTATCATGGACTTCCTGCCTCGCACACCAACCCACTCCGTACTGCCTTAAACACCACAGCAAGGATTATTCAAAATACAAAAAAACGGGAGCACATCACCCCAATCCTAAGAGACCTTCACCTCCTTCCACTGCAAGCAAGAATCAAGTACAAAGCCATCTTACTCATCCACAAATCTATCCACCAAACACGGAACACCTCACTACACTCATTACTACCTCGACCATCCCACAACAGACCAACCAGACATTCCTCCAATAACTCTATCGTTGTCCCCCACAAAAGAACCAAATCTACACAACGGACCTGCAACAGAGCATTCGAACTTTATGCTCCATCTCTCTGGAACTCTCTACCAAACCACATCAAGAACAACAACGACATCACATCATTTAAGAAACAGCTAAAGACAATCCTATTCCGTGAACATCTTTCAACGGAAACGCCACCATGACCTCACACTTAGATTTTAGAAGTAAATCATGTCTATGTCCTCCCATAATCATTTAATTGTTGACCCTGGTGATGGCCCCATCCTAAAAGAAATTACCCCTCCCTATGTTACATGTTACACCGCTTTGACCTGGTGAAAAGCGGGATATAAATGCAGTTAAATAAATAAATAAATAAATAAATAAAACTGTAGTTGGGGGAGTAGGCAGTGGTGGTTCCGAGCCAATCTGTGAGAAGATAGAAACTGAGGAGAGTAATGAGGTGGAGAGACATTTTGGTTTCTGGGATGTAATATGAGGGGGTAATTGAGTTTTGGGTGGTAAGAATACACAATACAGTATACAGGTAATTTCACAGTACAGTATACAGGCTATGAGGAGGTAACAAAGATATCACTGATTACGGTGTATGTTACAGAGCTAGTAATGGCTACAGCAAAATATAACAGGTGTCAGGTGTGTGTGTGTGAATGCGATACAGACAACTGTAAGATATCACTAATTAAGGTGTATGTTACAGAGCTAGTAATGGCTACAGCAAGATGTAACAGGTGTCAGGTGTGTGGGTGTGTGAATGCAGTACAGGCAACTGTAAGAGTCAGGCAAATATAACAGGTGTCAGGTGTGTGTGTGTGTGAATGCGATACAGACAACTGTAATAGGCAGGCTGATGAAGACAGTTAGTGTTTGTGAGTGGTGTTGCTTAGTGAGGGTGAAGTGGGAGATCAGTTAGGAGTGAATACTGACGACAGTATAAGATAGTGTGTGACAACATAAGACAGCAGAATATTGATGGCTACTGACAACAGTATGGGACTAGTCAGGAGTATAGTCAGTTCGTTGGATCTTAAGGTGTATATTCAAGGGACAGTCATGAAATGCTATCAGTGGTAGTATGAGGGATTGCTTTGAACTGCTGAGTGAGTTTCTTGGTTATAGAGTTGAAGTATACTTGCTGTGAAGTTGGACAACTCGCTGGAGACGACTGAGGGATCAAGTTGGGGGTCGGGTGTAGTTGCAGGCTTCTTGGCTTCGCTGTTACTCGGTTTCATCTGAGAGAGCCTTTGCCTAAGGGCCGTGCCAAAGGGCCCTCTGGTGAGGCCCTCAGGCGCGGGCCCGACAGGCGCGGGCCCGCCTGACGGCGGCTGCTTTTCTGGGGCAAGGCTCCGCCTCCCACAGCCCCGATTGGGCCGGAGGTCTCCTGAGCAGGCTAAGATGGCTGAAGCCTGCTCAGGCGTGCTCTACCCCGATCGGGGAGCACAGAGCCGGCTGGAAGCTGAAGAGAGGTTGATTCCTCGACGGCGGCTGCTTTTCTGGGGCAAGGCTCTGCCTCCCACAGCCCCGATTGGGCCGGAGGTCTCCTGAGCAGGCTAAGATGGCTGAAGCCTGCTCAGGCGTGCTCTACCCCGATCGGGGAGCACAGAGCCGGCTGGGAGCTGAAGAGAGGTTGATTCCTCGACGGCGGCTGCTTTTCTGGGGCAAGGCTCCGCCTCCCACAGCCCCGATTGGGCCGGAGGTCTCCTGAGCAGGCTAAGATGGCTGAAGCCTGCTCAGGCGTGCTCTACCCCGATCGGGGAGCACAGAGCCGGCTGGAAGCTGAAGAGAGGTTGATTCCTCGACGGCGGCTGCTTTTCTGGGGCAAGGCTCCGCCTCCCACAGCCCCGATTGGGCCGGAGGTCTCCTGAGCAGGCTAAGATGGCTGAAGCCTGCTCAGGCATGCTCTACCCCGATCGGGGAGCACAGAGCCGGCTGGGAGCTGAAGAGAGGTTGATTCCTCGACGGCGGCTGCTTTTCTGGGGCAACCAAGAGCTTCACATTCTCTTCCCCAAGAACAGTAAATCTGGTATTCAGCACAAAGAGCAACTGTAAGGGCACTAGGTCAGGGTCACAATTCCTGTAGTTTGGAAGCGCAAGCAAATGCCGCCAAGCACAGAAATGACAAATCCTGCATGATTGCTTTTTAAAAGGAATCTACGCGCCAAATTGTAGGTCAAAGGTTATGCCGTGCAGTGGGGGGAAAAAAACTCGATATCTGGGGCAGGGGAGTGATGGCAATCCCTCCATCGTTTTTCAGAGTGGCAGCATAGGCTCAGAGCAAGCTGCTTTGGTGCTGCAGTGGGCCTTAAAGGAGGCCGCAACCATGCCGGCACTCATGGTCTGCTGCTTCTGGAAGTATTTATAAAATATTAGCATAAGTGGCAGGGACTGCGTTAAGTTGGTGTAAATACCTGCACTTATAATTTTCTAGTAAGCACATAAATTTATCATATTTTATAATCTACGTGCATACTTATGACCTATACCCATGCTCTGTACAAAATCCCGAGTGTACGCACACCAGCAAAGTATGCGCCATCATATCAACATGCGTACTTTCACACTGGTCGCTATTTTATAAGAGAGACCACATACAGCACGTGCACAGATGATTAAAATACCACCAAAGTAGGCATGTATACAACCTTATAAAATATGTGTGTGTGATACGGGGCATAAGAACATAAGATATGCCATACTGGGTCAGACCAAGGTCCATCAAGCCCAGTATCCCATTTCCAACAGTGGCCAATCTAGGTCATACGTACCTAGCAGTTTCCCCAAAGGACACAGGTTCCACAATGCTTGTACTGGGTCAAGCATTGATATCCTGGGTCCCTTCTTAATAATGGTTTATGGACCTTAACTCCAGGAACTTGTCCAAACCTTTTTTAAACCCAGCTACACTAACAGCCTTTACTACATCCTCCCACAGTAAAGGGGCGGGAAAAATGCAAGCAAGCCAGCCTACCCTCGGGCTTGGCTGAGAACACTCTTTCCGGCCAGAAGACACTGGTGACATGTGGCATTTCTTCAACCACGGCTGGAGCAGCATCTTCAGCAGGGCCGTTGGAGGTGATGCCTGTGGCTCTGGGTGCATCAGGGGTATGGCTTTCCCCAGAGCAGCGAACCCCTCCCCTGCCATGACCCGGAAGTGCAGAGATGGTTTTCGGAACTTCCCCACCAGACTGCTGATGAGCTTGCCAGTGAGTGGGAGTGAAAAGGGCTCCAGAGCTGTGAAATCTTCTTTTCCTTTTTCAGCTGCTCTGGAGGTTCACAGGGTCAATATCCCTTGGTAAGCAGTGGAGGTAGACTGACTCCGGTGTTTGGAGGTTTGGTTAAACCTGCTCAGATTACATTGGAAGTACTATGGGATGCCGTGGCAACCATGAACACTTTCCTAATGACTGTTGTGGGGACAGTGAGTACTGAACTTTTATCTTTAAAGACTTTTTTTTCTGAGGCTTCTTGGAACCAGAAGGAACAAGCTTCTCAGTTAGTTAATGTAGAAGCAGAGTTGGGTCAACTCCGAGGGCTGTGTGCCACCCATATAAAGGACAAGTCTTTGCTCACTAGGAAAGCAGAATATCTGGAAAATCAAGTCCACATGAATAATTTGAGATTGTTGTACTTTCCTAAGTCTCCTCTTGTGTCTGCTTCTGAGATGGTGCACAAATATTTTCAAGAGGTACTTAAATTTCCTGGGGATAATTTGCCCCCGCCCCCTCGCTGGAGCTCAGTACTTGTCCTTGTGTGCCGGGCATCGTGATTCTTTTTCAGGGAGCTCACCTCAGGATCCCAGGGACCTGACTGCGTTCCTGGAGGATTCCCTTGAGGTAGTTACTGAGAAGTGCGTAGTTTTCCTGATCTTTCATGTGTTACCCAACTGAGGAGAAAGTAATTCCTTGGTCTTCGATCTAGGGTCCTTTCCCTTGGTGGGACTTTTGTTTTGAGGTTTCCTTCTCACTGTATAATTACTTATAAGGATAACATTTTTCCTTTTTTTTGAGCCTGGACAATTGTTAGAATTCCTGAGGGCTAGAGAGGAGATTGTGGTTAACACTACATCCGATATGGCTGACGCTTAAGTTCTCACCCTGCTTTAATGTTATGATTTCTTTGTGATAAGTATTTATTTCCCATGTTTATTATTTACTTGGTGCTCCTGTATATTTATGTTTATTGTGATCTAAATGGATGGTGATTATTCTATGGGTTTATTTATTCTTTTGTTGATACTGAAGTACCATTATTTTTCTGACATTCTTGTTTTGTACTGGAATGTGCATTTCAAAATTAACAAAAAATTTAAATTATAAAAAGAAAAAAAAATATTGAAATATTGTGTTCTCTCAAAGGATATAAAAAGACTGAAAACAGTTCGGCGGAAGGTGACCAAAATGATTTGGAGCCTGTGCCAGAAGACATACGAGAAGAGACTTAAAGACCTAAATATGTATATGCTAGAGGAGAGGAGGGACAGGGGAGATATGATACAGACCTTTAAATACCTAAAGGGTATTAATTAACAAACAAACCTTTTTCAAAGATGGGGAAGCTGTAAAACTAGAAGGCAACAAATAGGGGTGACCTGCAGGGAGCAGTGGGTATGCCTCTAAGCAAAGGCATGGGGAGGGGTGACCTGCATGGAGCAGTAGGTGCACCTACTCTTGCCGCCTTGCTGGGCAGACTGAATGGACCACGCTGGTCTTTATCTATCATCATATACTATGTTACTATGTGTGTCCTTATAAAATTACCCCATATACTGGCATTACAATGACTTATAGTAAGGAATATGATGGTGAATTCTGAAATGTGATGTGTTGGGAAGTGTGTGTGTGTGTGTGTGTATGTATATCATGATTTGCTATTTCTTGTATTTTATTGTACATTGCTTGACTGCAAAGCATACTGCCAACTCCTTTCCTGTCCCCTACTTTGGAATTCCATATTAAGCAGGCAATTTTATAAGGAGCCGTCTAGATTTAGGTGGCAAGAATGCATGCAAATGGAGTATCTGATTCATTTACATGCACTATTGACCATTTACGTGTGTAAATCAGTATGCTCATGCTGTGCCCATTTGTTAAATATGTCCCATGGCACATACTTTCACTATGGGCATGTACAGGGCAGAATTTGGGTGCAGCATGGTTGGGGCAGAAAGTTACGTCTGTAAATTATAAAATACTATAATTTATGTGCATTTTTTGTAGAAATCTCAGTTTGGGCTTTTACACCATCTCTAGGGGTAATTGCGCTTTAAATTTACATGCGTTTTTGACCACTTACGCTAGTATTATAGAAAGAAAAATAGGCGCCTACTTCTCTTTATGAAACAGTACCCAAGTATGTGCTTCATTATAAAATTACCCTCTGACGGTGGAATTCCAAATTAAAGAGCAGAGAAAGGGTGCAAAGTTTTGAAATGGACAAGTGAAAGATCATGAAAGCTGGTGACCTAGAGAATATCCTCTGGCATGCCACTGGACTGGTTTTAAAGCCAGGTGTGACAAAGGCTAAGCGGTATTTGTCACTGTGCCAAGGAATACAGGCTAAGTGCTCCGGGACTACAGACTCTGGCACTGTATTGTGAAAACAGCAGCAGTTGTGGGAAGGAGCGAAACCAGACAGCAAACAGCCAAAATGATTCCAAAGTTTGAAGAGAAACCAGTCACTGCCGGCAGCACAACAGCTCCTACTGCCTCACGGGCTGAAGCGAGAATAGCAGCAGGCCCTGGCAGACTATTAGAGAACCTTTTTTCCCATACATGCCCTTGGGTCCAGAGCTGCTGCTGCTTCCAAAGCAATGTCTGGGACAGACATGCTGACCCCGATTTCTGGACTCTTTCATAGTGTGATCTAACACTATGTTTTGAACAAGAGCCATTAAAAAATAGAGACACCCCAATACCACAAAACAAGAGAACAAAAAAAATGGACAGTCTCGTCAAATTAAATACCATAACATGTAGCCCTGCATTTATCATAGTTACTTTAAGGAGTGTTTGCACAAGAGCCATCACATTAACAGCTCCTTCCCAATACTCTTAACCCATCTCTCTATGCTTCCTAAGTATCTGCTCAGAAAACATTTAACTCGGTCATTTTGGGTGTGTATACCTCAGAGGGAAGGTGTATGATTGGAGGAATTTAAGGATGCACTTCAAAGCAACCCCAGAGTATGAAAAAAATATCCCTGGCAGGACTTTTCTAGGTATGACAAATAGAGGACCTTATATACTGCAGTGCAAAATGACTGGGCTACCCCCTAACTAGAAAAGGTTTAGTGCTAGTCCCCCCACTCTTTCTCCAGGATCCCAACATACCCTAGGGGTCTTGGGGATGTCAAACACAAGCAATTTCCACTCGCTGCTGCCTTGGCATCACCATCTTGGAAATGTCACTTCACACTAGTAAACTTTTATACAAAGTCAGCTTCACACAACAGCTTCTTTAAATTTTGCATTAATGAGCTGCTGAGATGCAAATCTATGCAAAACAGAACCGATATGTGTAGATTCTGTAGGAAAGAGATGGAAACAGTCTCTCATCTTGTAGCTAACTGCAAAGTTCTGATGGCAGAAAATGTCTATACAGAAAAGGCACAATAGGGCAGCATGTCTCATCCACTGGAAACTTTGAACGTAGTTAAATAAAAAGAAAAAAAACAAAAAAAAGAGAATCAGGTCAGTACAGTATGAACAACAGATGACAATACCAAAACATATAAGTGTAAAGGGAAGAGGGTGGGGAGGGCGAAGAAGTGGGAGAGATGGGTTATAATATGACAGAAGGCCCATATCTTTATTAAGCTCTGTTGGTATGTTTGAAAGAGTCTTATCTTAACTTCAAGAATGTTATGTTCTTGGATTGATTTGAACTTCCTCTTTTGGAGATTTTGCAAGCACTGCAACATCAGTATACCAGGAAAGCACTGGAATCATGACTCTAAGAGAATTATGGAAAATGAAGAGGTTATGATCAGCTGGGACATTCCCATGCCAACTGCTAAAATACTGAATTCAAGGAAAGCAAGGTTACTTACCTGTAACAGGGGTTCTCCGTGGACAGCAGGATAAGTCAGCCACACCTGGTGACGTCCTCCGGGCGGCGCCATACGGAAGTGCTCTCTAGAGTTTAGGGCTCTCAGGCCATGCCCCCAGGTAGCCCACCTCCCCGACCCGCCCCTGGGCGGTCAGTATGTTCCTAGCCAGGTTTCCCCGGCAAGGGGCGAGTCGAAGCAGAAGACCTCCTCCAGGGAGGTGGGTGGGATTGTGTGGCTGACTTATCCTGCTGTCCACGGAGAACCCCTGTTACAGGTAAGTAACCTTGCTTTCTCCATGGACTGCAGGATTGCGTCAGCCACACCTGGTGCCTCCCTAGCAGCGCGGAGCGCCAGAAGTGGAGGAGGGAATAAGGAGCGCTGAGGCAAATGGGGGCATGCATGGCTTTTTAATGAACAACCATCATACGTGGAACAGCAACAGCAACAGTGCAGAACAGCAACAACAACACAACCGTGCAGAACAGTGCAATATAGTGTAGGTAACAGAGCAACATAGTGCAGGCTATAGTGCAATACAGTGCAAGTAACAGTGCAACATATCGAGTAAGGTGCAGGATAATGCAAGGTGCAGTAACCATACAGGTGGTGCATCAGCAGTAAACATCGGTGAACAGTCAGCGTGTGGTCGCGCCACAGGCAGCCTCTGTAGCGGTACTGGACACTCCATCAACGAGTGAGGCGAGAACTGCTGCGCCTACCGCACAGCCATCTTTGGAGCGCAGGTCCAAGCAGTAGTGTTTTAGGAAGGTGTGAGGCGTGGACCACGTGGCAGCCTTGCAGATCTCCGTGAGTGGAACAGAGCGCAGATTGGCTAGGGAGGTTGCCACCGCCCGTAGTTTGTGTGGGCCGACCGTTGGCGCTGACGGGTCGGCTGAGGCATTGAGGCAGAAGGAGACGCAGGAAGACACCCAGTTAGAAAGAGTCCTCTTGGAGACAGGCAAGCCCGGCCTGTTGGGGTCGAAGGAGACGAAGAGCTGATCCGTTTTTCGGACCGGGAGCGTCCTCTGCAGGTAGATCCGGAGGGCCCGCAGGCAGTCCAAGGTATGCAGGAGCTGTTCTTCCGTGGATGAATGGGGTTCCGGGAAGAAGCAGGGGAGCTCGATGGATTGGTTGATGTGGAAAGATGTGGCGACCTTGGGGACGAACTTGGGGTTGGTCCTCAGTGACGCCCGGTCGTGAAGTAGCAGTGTGTAAGGAGGATGTGCCATCAGAGCCTGTATCTCACTGATCCTCCTTGCGGAGGTTATGGCTACGAGGAAAAGTGTTTTCCAGGAGGTGAACTTCATTTCCGCTGATGCGAGAGGCTCAAAGGGCGTCTGCGTCAACCGCAGAAGAACAGAGTTGAGGTCCCAGGGGGGTACAGGGGCCCTGACCGGGGGTTTTAAGTTGTTGAGCCCTTTCATGAAGCGGGCGGTAATGGGCAGCGAGGAGATGGGGGTGTTACCGTCCGCAGGCACATGAAGCGCTGCTATGGCGGAAAGGTGCACCCGGATGGACTGCGTCTTAAGGCCACCGTCGGACAGGGTCTTGAGGTATCGAAGGACGAGTGCGACGGGGCAGGTGGTCGGTTCGAGGCCTTGCGTTCTGCACCAGATGCAGAATCTTCTCCATTTGAGGCCATAGGATTTCCTAGTGGAGGGTCTACGAGCGGCCAAGACGATGTCCTGCACGTCCACCGGGAGTTCGAGGGCGGAGAGGCCTACCCGTTCAACCTCCAGGCAGTGAGAGCGAGGGCTCTGAGGTTGGGGTGGCGAGTTGTGCCCTCGTTCTGAGTGAGGAGATCCGGTTCGGGGGGAAGGTGGACGGGTCCCTCGCAGGCGAGACGTTGTAGCAGTGAGAACCACATCTGGCGCGGCCAGTGGGGAACCACAAGGATGGCGTGTGCTTTGTCTTGGACGATCCGCTGTAAGGTCGCTGGGATGAGGGGAGTGGGAGGGAAGGCGTACACTAGAGACCACTCCCCCCAGCACACGTCGAATGCATCCGCCGCCAGTCTGTTGGGGGAAGGGTGCCTGGAACAGAACAGGTGGCACTTGGTATTCCATTCCGTTGCGAATAGATCTATTAGGGGTGGCCCCCATCGCTGGAAGAGGACATTGGCCGCCCTCTGGGAGAGCGACCACTCGTGCGGTCTCAGTTGTCTGCTGAGCCTGTCGGCCAGTGTGTTCAGGTCCCCTGGTAGGTACGTGGCCCGGAGTTTGCAGTTGTTCGCCAGGGCTAGGCACCATAGTGCCCTGGCCTCGATGCAGAGGGAGCGTGAGCCTGTCCCTCCCTGCTTGTTCACATGGAACATCGCCACTTGGTTGTCCGTTTGAACGAGAATGGACTTGTTCGCCAGGTGCTGGATGAAGGCTCGCAGCGCATACCTTATGGCCCGTAGCTCGAGAAGGTTTATGTGCAGTCTTTTCTCCCGTGGTGACCATGCGCCTTGGGTGTTGAGGTGCTGGAGGTGCGCGCCCCAACCGTTGTTGGACGCATCGGTGGTGAGGGTCACTTGGTGCGGTTGCTGATGCATGTCCTTGCCCCCGGACAAGTTGGATGCGTTTGACCACCAGAGGAGGTGCTTCTTGATGCTCTGGGGCATTGGGACTGGAGCGGATAAAGGCTGGGAGTGCTGGTTCCAGGAGGAACGCAGGTGCCATTGGAGCGGTCGCATCATTAGCCGTGCCCAGGGCAGGACAGAGGTTGTAGCTGCCATGTGGCCCAGAAGGCGGAGTAGGGCTCGCGCCGAGGTGATTTTCACAGCTGTGGCAGCGGCCGCAAGGGAGGTGATAGCGAGCTGCCGACGCTCCGGTAGGTAGGCCCGCGCTGTCCGCGTATCGATCAGCGCCCCAATGAATTCGAGCCGCTGAGATGGCTGTAGTTTTGACTTGTCGAAGTTGATGACGAATCCAAGCGAGGTAATCACGTTGGTTGCCCGCTGGAGGGACGTCCGAAGTTCCTGGGGCGAGGGAGCTGTGAAGAGCCAGTCGTCCAGGTATGGGAAGACGGAAATCCCCATCCGGCGGAGGTGTGCTGCGACAACGGCTACACACTTCGTGAAGACTCGGGGCGCCGGAGACAGGCCAAAGGGGAGGACTCGGTATTGGTAGTGGCGGCCCAGCACCTGGAAGCGGAGGAATTGCCTGTGAGACTTGTGGACGAGGATGTGGGTATAGGCTTCCTGTAGATCCAGAGATGCCATGAAGTCGCCTGCCTGGATTAAGGGTAGGATGGCATTGAGGGAGTACATCCTGAACTTTTTCTTGACGAGGAACTTGTTGAGCCTGCGTAAGTCTAGGATGGGGCGCATGCCGCCGGTCCTTTTGGGGATGAGGAAGTACCTGGAGTAGAATCCGGAGTTTGTCTGGTGAGGTGGCACCTCTTCGATGGCTCGGGAGGCCAGGAGGTGTATCAATTCCATTGCCATGGGCACCTGCAAGTGGGCAGGAGTTCTGCTGGATGGTTTGTTGCGCTGGAATGGGGTTGTATGAAAATGCAAGCGGAATCCGCTTTGGATGATGCGGAGGACCCAGGAGTCGGAAGATATCTTTTGCCATTCCTTGAAGAAGCTGGACAGGCGACCCCCTATTTGGGTAGGGGCCTGTGAGGTGGCGTCAAAAGGAGGACGCGCCCTTGGTGGCGGGAGTGGAGGTGACCTTCCTTTGTTTCCGATCCCTCTGTGGTTGCCGCTGGTTGGAGGGACCCTGGTACGAGTTGCTCTTGTACCTTGGTGCCTGCCATTTGCGGTTAGAGGAGTACCTCTTGTTGGAGTTGTAGTTGTAGGAGGAGTAGTAGCCTTTACGCTGGTAGCCCCCTTTCTGTGGTGCGCCACGGCGCTCAAAGCCTTCTTCGGCCAGTGTTTGCAGTGTGGTGCAATGCTCTTTCATGACGTTCACTGCGTCCGTTACTTTATCTCCAAAGAGTGACTCGCCGGAGCAAGGGGCGTCCGCGATCTTGTCATGCGTGTCGTCACTGAGTCCAGAAGCTCTGAGCCACGCCCACCGCCTGGCAGATATCGCCGTACCCGCAGTACGTGCTGAGGTATCAAAGGCATCAAAGGCCGTGCTAGCCAGATGCTTGCTGCACTCGGAGATGTCTGCGAGGGGGCCGGCCAGTACTGCCTGTGTCTCTTTGGGGAGTGTTGCGATCGCACTTCGTATGCTGGCCACGCAGGTGTCCTGGAATAGGATGTGCTGGAACTGGTGTGTCGCGATTTTTGCATTAAGCATAGCCCCTTGGAAGACTTTTTTTCCGATATCATCCAGGAGCTTGGGGTCCCGACCAGGCGGGTGGTTGGCGTGTGAGCGTGAAGATCTGACCCTTTTTAGGGCTGAGGAGACAACTATGGATTGATGCGGAAGCTGTGGTAGCGTGAATCCTGGCGCGGGCTGGATCTGGTACTTGAAATCCAACCTCCTGGGAAAAGGGCGCCCTGAGGCAGGTGTCTGCCATGCCTTGAGGTAGTTGTCCCGCAGCTTGCGGTGCATGGGTAAAGAGAAGGGAGTCTTGGGAGCTGAGAGGTAGCTGAGGACCTCCGGGTCCTGCTCCTCAGCCTGGTCAGGGGGACCAAGCGCCAGGGCGGTAGACACTTTCTGTAGAAATTTAGTGTAGGAGCGGTCCTCAGGAGGGGGAGGGGGGGCCCTCCGTCTCGGGTGGTCCAGAGTCCGGCACACTCTTGTCGTTTGAGGCAGAGCCCACGACAGCTTCGATGTCTTGTTCTCCTGCCGTGCTGTCCAGTGAGGGATTGGCAGGGGAGTGGGGTGAAGACGCCCTTGCTAACCCGGATGCCCTATCCGGGGATCTGGAAGGGGACCGGGCAGCGGGAGCAGCTACTGGCTCTGGAGACTGCACAGAGGGGGCAGGCTTGGAGGGGGCGCTGATAGTCTGCACAATCTGCGTTAAAAGCTGTAGAATAGCAGCATTATTATTAGGGTCAGCCGTGTGGGAGCAAGATCTGACCTGGCGCTTCCTGTCGTGGCGTGTCCTGGATCTGGATCTGGCAGGGCTGCATCTCCTGTTGCCTCCGTGGCAATGCTCCACATGGTGCCTCTTGCGAGCTGGTGCTGGGCTCCGAGAGGATGAGGAGGAGGAATGGCGGTGTCTGCGCTGCCCCCGGTGTTTCCGGCGTTGGGGACTGCGGTGCCGTTGCTGCAGGGGTACCCCGAGAAGAGAAACCGGGTTTAAAGCCGAGGCTCCGACTCCCGAAGCAAGGCCCTGGAAGGGGGCGGAGTTTGCCGTCGCGTGGACTGCTGGGCCATAGGGGGAGGAGCTGGAGGACTGCCGGGAGCCGCTGCTGGAGGACTCGAGCCGGGCGCCATTATAGAAGTCCACATGGCCTCTCGGGGAAGAAGCGGAGGGGCCGGGAACTTGAAGGTCTGTTTCAGTCGGGTAAGCCGCCGCGTTGATCAGGGCTAAGCTTACCTCAGCGCCGCCGCCGCCGCGGGCAACGGGGGAGATTTCTGAAGCTGCCGCTTGCAGGAAATTAGCAGCGTTGGCCCAAACAAGCGCATCCCGCGCCGCGGGAGCGTCCTTAGGGGTAGCGGTGGCACAGCTGGGGATGGAGGCCCGTCCAGGCACATCCCGAGCTGGCAGAGGGTCCGCGGGGTGCAGAGGGCTGGGATCGGGTCTCTGAGCTGGTACGTGCTTTGTTTTCTTCCTCTTGGTGCCGGCCCCGCAGAGCTTACACCCTTTTAAGGTGTAAGAGGTGTTCCCACATTGTGGGCATTCCTTCGCGTTGGATTTAGACATATTAACTTAAAACAAAGAAATAAACAAAAAGGAGAGAGCAGGGTCCGTCTTGCTGGCAAGGCGGAAGGATGAAGACTGACCGCCCAGGGGCGGGTCGGGGAGGTGGGCTACCTGGGGGCATGGCCTGAGAGCCCTAAACTCTAGAGAGCACTTCCGTATGGCGCCACCCGGAGGACGTCACCAGGTGTGGCTGACGCAATCCTGCAGTCCATGGAGAAACTGGTCATAGGGTTAAAGGAGAAAAGCACCAGAATGGCATTCATTCCAGAGGTGTCAGTTCCAAGCAAATATTCTGTGCATCTAGTGGAAAGGGAGAAGATCCTCAAGTACCAAGAAATGCGAAGACCAAGAAAATGTAGCAGAAAGATACAGAAATATTTCCCATCATATTGGTGATTATAAGCAATTTTCTAACTTGTCGATATGTTACATTTTATGAACTCCAGAAGGCAGCTCCCTTTGGCATGATGCAACTACTTGGGTGCCGGGTCTTGTGATTCTGCATTAGCAGTAAATTTGAGAGAGTGAAATCATATTCTAGATACCTTAACTTAGAGGTCAGATTCACTGCTGTCATGGTATGTGCAAACTAACTCATTTGGACGCACTGCCCCCCTAAATAGTTTTCCATCTTTTTTCTAGATAAGGGCATCAATAATACATTGTGAACAGTGTTATATGTGCTATGGCATGCTTTTTTCGGTTCTGTATTAGATATTATTGAGGTTTGTCTTGGATTTTGAAGTGATCTTTACTCCATGAGTTACAGCTGTATAGGCAACAGGAGGTTGGTTTTTCTGGCAAGCCAGCTATTGTAATCTGCACGCCACTAAGCACATTCCAACAGCTACTGTGTGTGCATAGAAATATTTAGGAAAACTTCAATAGACTTGCTTTGAAGCTTAATGAAACACACACATGATGGCCATGATCTGGCAGTGAAAGCACTTAACCTCATTAAACCGGCTCAATGAAAAGAAAACTGTGACACCATTACAAGTCTACAAGATATTACAGTTGAAAAGATTCAGAACATTACTGAAAATCTATGCACTGGGGCACATTTCAAATGGTAGTCTAACCTCAACACATGATACGTGCGATTTTCCAAAATTGTATCAAAATACTACAAACTCAAGATTGCCTGTAGTTCACTTCTGCTGATTGGGAGAGTGAATGGCTTGAGAGTAAAAATTCTCTCTCGTTATATAAGGGACTTTTTCCAGTGGCTACCAATTTTGTTCTTATTTGGCAGCCAGTTTGGAACCTGGGTCTGCCATGGGCAGGGGTGACAAGGGATCATGCCTGCTCCCATTAGACTACCAGGGGCCTGATTAGAGCCAAGGATGGGGGCCAGACAGTGGGGCATTGGTGGGTGCTTTGTCATGGGATGGTCAGGTGGGTGAGCAAGTGGGATGCTTGCTGTCAGGGAGGGTCATCGGGTGGATAATTTTTGTGATGGGTCACTTGGTGGGGTGATTGTTGTCAGGGTGGCCACAGAGCAGGGAACAATGTTGTTGGGGAGATTGGATGAGGTTGGTCATGTCGAAGGGGGATGGAAGTGCCGGATTTGCCTTTATACCTTCCCCTTGAAGCAGGCACTTGGGTGCCTTGGAGCAGATATAAATGCCGACATCAAGATTTTTTAAATTGTAAATTAATTCATTCATTAATTTTGCCTCCCAAAAAATGGGCATTTACAGGTGCAGAGTTAAGACAGGGAACATGTTAAGTGTCTAGCACTGATTTTTCAAAAGTAGATATCAAATGTAGGTTCTTAAATTTGAGAAAAAGAACTGCAGGTCTACATTTAGGTGAATTTTCAACTGAAAACCTAAAGGGCCAATATTTAGCAACCCTTATCTACATAACTGTGGATGTTTATCCAGATAGGGTGCTGAGAGAGATATTTAGCTTCACTGTCCGAATAGTGCCTCTGAATATCTCCACCGACCAACATAGCACTATATTGTTAGTGGGAGAGAGGGTGTGTGTGTGTGTGTGTGTGTGTGTGTTGTCATGGTGGCGCCCCTGGTGGCCAATGGCGGTAAGGGCACGCTACACATCACACTTATTTTTTTAAGGAGCGTTGGATATTTAAGGCCAAGTGCAGACTGGTCTTATGAATTTTAGCTCCTTGTGAGCACAGAATAATTGAGCCACGAGTGTAGGGAAACAAGGCTTTTATTTCCCCTCTGTGCAAGGGTTCATTACGACCATGGAAATTAAAGAATGTCCTTCTTTATAAAGGTTCCAGTAATAAACCAATTGTTGATCTCTTCACAATTAGGTGCAAGGGATAAATAGAGGAATTAAATTCATTCCTGGGTAAAACTACTAATCAAGGCTCTCTTATTTACAATGTTGCTATGGATTCCAGGCTAGTAGCCATACACAAACTACAATCCATAGGTTCTTCTTGAGGAATGGGAATAGTGTTTGCATTTTCTATTTCCATAAATTCTGCCTCACTACTTTCCCCCTCAGAGCACACGCTGTCCCTGGCAGTTACAGCTTTATATGGACTGTATCTGGTATCTTGCCTCCAATAAGACTGTGCTTTAAAGTCTCTTGGTAGTTCTTCAAACCACTCCGGTTTCTTTCCTCTTCTTATAAAGTGAGTTTTAGCTTTAGCTTTTGAGTTAAGCTTTCATTAGCAGGAATAAAGCTTCCATACCTTGAGTTTCTGTAGCTTGAAGCTATGGAGCCTTCTCTCTCATGAACGTCTCTGTGACAACAGGTTTTCTGTCGGTAGCTTCTGGGCAGTGCTGGACTTCCTGAAAGCTTAATAAAACCTGGTGCGGATTCTCCAGCTCTATGCTTCAGTGACACAGTAGCTTTGTTAGAAACTCCTTTTCCTCGGGTACCTGGTAAAGCTTGTTCAGCATACTCCAATGCCTGCAGGCTTTCCTCCAAGCCTCTGGCTCTCCATGTATGTCTCTCAGCTTTGGACTCAAGAACGTTGCTTAAGCAGGGAGTGGCATACCTTCCATCCTGACTGCTTTCCTTGGCAGACTCCCTCTGAACAGCAGCTCTCGTAGCTTGGCCCCTCTGAACTCTACTTCTGTAAATTCTGTCCTTTTGGGCTTGCTCAAGGAGGATTCCTTCCTTCAGGTCTCTCCTTCCTTCTTCAGCCGTAATCCTTGTTCCTTCTCATCCTGCTGCGTCTGTCTGTGTCTCTGTGTCTGCGTCTGCCTTGCTAGCATTAAGCTTCCGTTTATAAAGGGATCTTCCCTTTGAATCTCCCGGGCTCATTTCCAGGTGCAACTGGTTAGCTCTCCTAGCCTCATTAGCTTCTGTAGAGTCAATCCTGCCCCCTCTAGCTGTGCTTTTAGGTAATTGCACACCTAGAGCTCTGTGAAAAACAGAGTTTCTTTTCAACTCTGCAACTTTATTGCACCAGCCTCATGACAGTGTGCATGCAAGGGACTATATAGACAACAATATTATTCAGCCGCTATCCAGATAAATTCCACCATTGTGTGGATAACTTATATGCAGAACAGCAAAAAAGCTATCCTAAGTACTATCCAGATAGGCTGTTTGGATAGTAAGTTGAATATCGTTGCTGACTGGATAGTTACTGGTACTGACCATCATATCCAGATAGTCGGCTTCAGCCATTATCCAGATGCCTGTTTAATGTAAATGAATATGCACCGCCTCTGTACAATTCAAAGTTTGTGTTCTCTGTAAACCACATTTGATCTATTGGAAAATGCGGTATAAAAATTTCCAACAAATAAATAAATACCAGTGCTAAATATCCAGATTATATTTAAATGCTGTAGCTCATAGCCACAGTGTCTTATTATTCATCAGTTTCAAAATCTGCCCCATAGGGATCTAAGTTCAGCTAAAAAGTCAGCTAAAGTTTGGAACCTAACTTAGATATGAAATTCTTTTGCTCACATTTAGGAACCTATCAGGCCGATGCAGAGAACTTAGTGCGGGCTTTGCGAGCCCCTAACGCCACGTTTAAGCACTTTTAATGATCCTGTAAATGCAGGAAACAGACATAAATGCCGGCGGAAAAACTAGTGCCCAACTAACGCCACACGTATTTAAATGAATTTCAATTATTTAAATGTATTATAATCAGCTGGGATGGTATGCAAATCATAGCTATGCCCGATGCAGAGAAGGCAAAGACAGACGTAGAGGATTTCACAATCAGCCACAGTGCCAAAATTTTTACTTCAGGGTTTGAGTAGAAGTAAACCTCTAATGCATGCCCCCGACAGTATTTTGATGGCATTGAGTGCTTTCCCCGATGCCTAGATCATCTCCTCCTCAGATGGATAGGCATCGGGAAAAGCCCCCTGAAGCCTGCAATTGTCCCCCAATGCCATCAAAATACCATCGGTGCTGCTATGCAAATTAGCCACATGGTGCCCAGAGAGCAAGCCAAATTAGCACAGATTTCTTGTGTGCATGCGTTAGGCTTGCTCTCCCAGTTTAATGCTGTGATAGCTCATTTGCATGCGCAGTTAACACGGGGGTCATTTGCATGCTCTAGCTTTGCTGCATCCAGCTTTAAAAATATGCATTTTCGGGCCGCGTTAAAGTCGTCTTCAGCGCGCTAGTCTAACACCAGTTTTCTGCCTTGGCCTGTATATTAGGTGCCTACTGCTGAAAAATCAATGCTAGGCACCCAACATTTTCCCTGTCATAACTCTGCCCTTGTAAGTAGCTCATTTTCTTGGGAGCTAGATTTAGGACCTCAAGCTACCTGAACTAAATATCCACATAAATTTAGGCTCCTATATGAAGCACGGACCCCTTTGCAACCATGGAATCTCTCAATTGCTTGTGCATGGCTGTCCGCAAACAGCCAGCTGATATTTGCCCCATCCAGAGGATGAAAAACACTTTTCCACACTCAGGTCCTATATAGTAGGGAAACTCATAATTAGACAGTAAGATTCAGCATTTATGATGACGTGAGCTCCTAAAAGAAGCTTTCTACTACAGTACAGTAAAGTGACTTAACAGACCCTATACTGACTTTGGAAAATTATTCTCTCATGTTTATCATTAAGCCACATCTTTTTTCCACATTTATAATTCCTATGTTTCCTCAAAATTATTTTTGATTCAACATTGACCTTCATTCGAGGCAAATAAATGCTCTGATATTCTCACAGTCTAATAAAGTGTGTTGTCCTTGTGATCCACTGTGACACCTTAGCAGCGAGCTGTACTAGCCAGTGATAGTGTGATGTCAAACAGTGTGACTGCAAACTTAGAAAGATGGCGCATAATGTCAACCATAACAAGGGGCTCTTGATATCACAAGGGCAAAAGAATAGTTTACTCTTTCCCAGTTTTGCTCAATTAGGTGACAGGCAATACGGTCTCCGGCAAAGGACTGTAATACTTGACTTTTAGCACCATGTTGTTAATCCTATGTCGGTAGATTTCGGAAAAAGATTTCAATTGAGGAGAAAAGGCATTTAAAGAAAGTTTGCATCAAACTTTAGCTGAGACCTACTTTGAGAAATAGCAGATAAATATGTTTGCACAAAAATGCAATACAAGCTTGTCAATGTGTGATAAGGACATAAAACCAAGATTACTATAAATCTCAAGGAATTTCCCAATAGAAATAGAGGAATCAGATTGGTTTGACAGTGGGTGTTTCCACCATGCTAACAATGGACAACTGTTATCAACAAAGCACTCGTTTTTCTTCTGGCAAAGAGACCTGAATGCATGGGAATCGGCTCCATCACATTTTGATTCAAACATATGTATTTTTTTAAAATTTCTCAATTCTAAAAAAAAAAAAAGCATAGAGAGATGTTTAATCCACTTTGGAATAGGACTGTTATTTGTCCAACATGGACCTACAAGGTAAATATTCACATCTATTTCTTGGGTGCCAGAACTCTCCCATGTCTTTTTTATTTATTTTATTTATTCATTACAGGCTCTTATGTACCGCTCTATTTAGCATCAGCGCGGTTTACAATATAACAAAAGACCAGAACAACAAGCTGTTTGGTTTTACAGAGAACAGGTACGAGAACTTGGATAAACATGGGGGAAAAGTTAACTGAAACTAATTACATATGTATTTACATGTATATACAATAGGATTTATTCTTAGTTTGAGTTGGGTCTTGTAGAACAGATGTTCAAAAAGGGGATGGGCGGTCAGGTCGGTGTCTGGCTGGTCTGGTAATATTGGGGGAACAGGTGGGATTTGAGTGCCTTTCTGAATAGAGTTAGATCGGTGACAGCCCGAATCTCTGGTGGTAAGGTGTTCCAGCACTTAGGAGCATAGAAGCTGAAAGCCCTGTTAGACGTCGCTAGTGGGCATTTTGCTGCCGCCTTAGGGATAACTAGCGCGTTTGTAGATGTCATTCTCCTAGATCTGTTAGGTGGAACGGTCTGGATGAGGTCTACTAGTGAGGAGGAGGTGATGCCTTTGATGGCCTTGAAGGTGAGTAATAAGGTCTTGAACAACAGTCTTCCATGCACGGGGAGCCAGTGAAGCTGCTTTAGAATAGGTGTTACGTGGTCCCTTCTTGATGCTCCGTAGAGGACTCTGGCAGTGGTGTTCATGGCAAGTTGTAAGGGGTTTAAGGTGGAATGTGGGAGGCCTTGAAGAATGGCATTAGCATAGTCAATGTGCGGTAAGGTTAAGCTTGGAATATAGTCCGGAAGTCGTCCGGATCAAGCAAGGAGCGAAGGTGTCGGAGTGTCCGGATCTTGGAGGTAGATCGCTCTGACTACGTGAGTTATATGTAATTTCATATCCAGGCGTTGGTCCAAAGTAACCCCAAGGTACCGAATTGAAGGTTTTGTTTGGAGCTCAGCTTCTTTTACCTTTATCTGGGGTGGGGGGGGGTGAAAAGTGGGTCCCTAGTGATGAAAAGAACCTCAGTTTTCTTGTGTTGAATACGGAGGTTCTGGGATTGAAGCCATTCAGACACTGCATCAAAACATTTGGTCAGCGGGGAAAGATCCATATGAACTGTGGAGAAAGGCATGTAGAGAAGGATGTCGTCTGCGTATATCAAGCAGTCGACCTTGAAGGACCTGATGATGATGCAGACGGGCTGTATGTATATGTTGAATAAGAGTGATGATAGGGAGGACCCTTGTGGCACGCCCTGCCTTTGATGGAAAGGTGTGGATGTTGCTGCTCCTGAGGTTACATACTGCCATCTCTGATCCAGGTATGACCTGCACCAATCAAGAGCAGTGTCGTTGATGCCCTTTTCTTTTAGCCGCCCTATTAAGAGATCGTGATTTACAGAGTCGAAAGCCGCAGCAATGTCTAAGAAGATAAGAACAAAGCCTTGGCGGATGTTGTCAATGCCTGTGATAATGTTGTTGCAGAGGGTGGTAAGGAGGGTTTCTACACCGTGGAACTCCCTGAAGCCATACTGGCATTGGTCTAGAGGGGAGGCGGTGTCGATGTGATTCTGTATTTGCCTTTGAGCTTCCTTTTCAATTTTAGCTAGAAGGGGTATACTAGCTATGGGTCTATAAGATTCAACCTTTTGTGGGTCGAGTTTGGGGTTTTTCAAGAAGGGTCTAATGGATGTTCTCTTGAGGGCTGATGGGAAGGAACCAGATGTAAAGGATAAATTCATCATTCTAGTGATGAGAGGGCTGAGGTCACAGCGTAGCTCCTTTATCCAATAGGCTGGGCAGGGGTCGGTTTGTGCAGTAGTGGTGTTGAGGGCAGCGATGGTGTTCTCAACATGTTTTTTAGATGGTGTGGAGAACATAGATAGGTTCGATAGGCAGATAGTGTCTTGAGCAGGGATTGTTGCGATGTTGTCAGTTTGTAGCAGCTTAGATTGCAGATATTCAGCGAAAGCTTGTGGGTGAATGAGTTCAGGTTGTTCAGACGAAGGTTCCTTAGATAAGGTCTTGACTAGATTGAAGAGATCACGTGGTTTATTTAGTGATCTTTTAAGAGTATCGGTATGGAATTGTTTCATTTTAGCCATGACTGATTCTCTGTGCATAGATAGATGTAATTTGTAGGCTGTTTGGTCCTCAGTGGAGTGTGATCGACGCCACCGTTTTCCGTTTTTCCTGTAACAATCCTCTGTGTTGCAGTTCATTATAACTTTAGGTTATGTGTGTTATTGTGCCTTATTCATTTCCCTCCCCTTTACCCACATAAGTAGATATATTGCTATATTTCCAAACAGCCTTGCTGCCCCCATACAAGAAAAACCCAACAAAAACAAGTCTTGTCGCACATCTTTATCCTAAACTAAGACCGGGCACATTTTTTCAGAAAAATCACATGCTGGCTAGCATTCCATTTTTATTATGCAAAGGTCCCACACATTATAGTCAGGGGAATGTGTGTGGGAACTTATTTACTAATCTAGAACTAGCTGCCAGTTTAGTGCAGGACTGCAAATATCCCTTCTCAATATTATTGGGGTGGAAGCAAAAGTCACATCAGATTCTGATACATTTAAATTTTGGAAGCATGATGTAACATTTGTTCTGCTCTGCAGCACAGATATAACCTGCTTATCTTAGCATGGAATGTTTCTTCATCCACAGCCTACAATCATCGCTCTTCCTTATCCCTGAGCCTGAGGGATGGGCATTTTAGAGGCAAGTCACTGGATGATCTAGGGAATTTATGATGTTTGTGATTTCATTTGTGAGCTGGACATTTTTTTAAAATTTTACTTAAAGAAAACCTCTGCGCAGAAGTGAAAATGAGGTATTGCATTTCAAACAGTGAGGAACAGGAGCACAAACACACTCATGGCTCACACACCTCAGTTGTATCAGAACTTGTTCGCTTTCACAGCTTGTAGCAAGCATTGCCAGAATTTCATATGTATAGCACAGTTAACCTAGCCCAGAATAGAGGAGCATGGAGAACACTGGGCAACCAGATCTATATAGTGCTTAAGTGCATTTATCCCTGGCTCCCAGCTATCAGTCTGTTACCTGACCGGCGATCCTTGCAGCAGCGGTAGCGGGAAGCAAGGAGGTGAGCCTCTCCCTGCTCCTCCGCTCTACCAATCCAGCCGCCCGAAGCCTCCTCAAATTTAAATGCATGTGCAGGCACTGAAGACCAGACCAGCGATCCCTACAGCAGCGGCTCTGGCAAACAAGGAGGAGAGCCCCTCTCCCCACACTACTAATCCGGCCACCCAAAGCCTCCTCAAATTTAAAAGCGTGCTCAGGCAGGCCCGCACCTAAGGACCTCGCCAAAGGTCACTTAGGTGTGGCCCTTAGAGTGGACCTAGAGTGCGGGAGCATAACTGCCGACCACCAAGGTCACAGCCTCCCCTCACTTCAAAATAGACTTGCCGCATGTACTTCATAGTGCCTGCCACAATCTCACCACTGCTGCAACCCAGATGGAGACTTCATTGAACCTCGCCAACCAGCCCCCACAAGTGCGAACAGCCAGCCCTACACAAGCAATCGTCCATTGCCCTGAGAATCTGGATTACTCATAACTTCAGGTCTTAACGATGCAACACCATAGAACACAGCCTGAGATCTCAAACTCACCACCAGGTATGCTTAGCTAATGATTCAATTCCCCCCTCAACCGTGCAGAAGTCGCTGATGCCGCCTGTTCGGTGGAGGGTACTGGCATAGAGCAGACTGCACCTGATATATCTAAAGCTGTATTGCCACCCCTGATTACACTTTCTCGGCCTGCTAAGCTGACACTGGAGAACATTTGGGAAGCCATTAATCAACTTTCTCAGGTTGTAAACCAGCAATTGACTTTATCCTTTTCTAATGTTTCTAGAATGGAGAATAATATTACCAAGTTATATAATGATATGTTGGAAATCAAAGAGAAAGCAGTGGTTTCTGATCAGAAACTTGTACAGGTTTCTGTATTAACTGAATATCTTTGATGAAAGATAATATTGCAATGAAAGCAAAATTGCAGATATTAGAAAATGCTACCAGGGCCTCTAATGTTCGATTATTAAATTTTCCGGTTGTTCTGGCGGTAGCTCCAGTGGAACTGTTCAAGTACCTTCAAGAATCTTTAATGATACCTACTGAGTTAATACCTCCAATATCAAAAGCATATTATTTACCAGCTGGGAGAAAGGAAGGGAAGCGCACTGTTGGTCCTTTAGAGATGGACTATCTTAATAATTCTGCATTGCTTCAATCTCCCCAAGAAGAACTACTAGTGGTTTCCACGTTATTGGTGACTTTTGCATTGTCCTCCAATAGAGACTGGCTCCTTAAAGTGTACTATAAAAAGAGAGCTAATTTATTTATGGGGAAAAAGATTTACATATTCCCGGATGTTGCCAGAGACACCCAGAAAAGGAGTAAATCTTTTCTTCTGTTGAGGTCTGGGGTGCTTCAGTTGGGTGTTTCTTTCCTTTAGAGATTTCCGTGTAAATGTATTTTCAAATCTCAGAAATATGCATTCTTTCAGCCAGGGGATCTGTCTTCTTTTGTTAGCACCCATTTGGTAATATCTTCACCTTTATAAGGGGGCTCCTTCATCATTAATTAGTGTTTCTTGTCTTTTGCCACCAGGCATTAAATTTGTAGTTTAAAATTGCTTTATTTTATCACTGTCGGGTCCTCCTACTTTCAGTGTTATTTCCTATGCTTTCTCCCTCATTTTGAGGACTATTGATGCTTCTGATTGTATTTGTGTTTAGTAGAATGTTGCCTCTAAAAATTGTGGAAGTATGCATCTTTTCTGTACAAGCAGTTTGCTTGATTTTTTTGTTTGAAAATTCATAAATAAATAATTTAAAAAAAAATCTCCACATTAACTACAATGAAATGGAAGCCCTTCACATCACAAGAATCTCCCCACCATCATCCTTAAATCTAGCAGGAGCTACCCTTCAAGTCAAAAACCAAGTAAAATATTTAGGAATTACGCTAGACCAGAACCTCAATTTCCATCCCCACATAAAAAATGTAGTCAAATCAGTCTACTACAAAACAAAAACCCTGCATAATCTCCAACCTCTACTCAATTCTACTGATTTCAGAGATGTATGCCAAGCACTCATTACTCCAATCATGGACTATTGTAACATCATATATCAAGAGCTCCCGAAAGCAACCCTACATCCAAAACAAATGGCACAGAATACAATAGCCAGAATCATAACAAATTCACCCAGAAGGAATCACATCACTCCAATATTGCAACAACTACACTGGCTTCAAATATATATGAGAGTAAGATATAAAGCTCTATTAACCACATTCAGGATCCTCCATGACCTCTCTGCAAGCAGCAACCAACCACTCATTCAAAGAGACCACACTTCAAGAGCAAGAACCACCACCTCACAAAACCTATTAAGAGTCCCAAAATCCATAACTAACTGCAACCAATCCACTGCATTATGGGCCTTCTCACTCTTCACACCCAAACTATGGAACTCTCCCCTTGGAACTGCATCTCAGTGATTCCCTCAGACTTCAAAATAAATCTGAAAACATACCTATTCAAAGACCACTTCAGCACAGGCACCTAACATGAAGAAGCCACCAAGACCTAACCCAATCAATGTCGCACTATTACCCATATAAAGACATCAGTTCAATTCTTCCTCCCTTCCCTACCCCTATTATCTGATCTCTCCCTAGCACCCTAAACTGTATATAGTTCTATAAGTTACAAAATGTTGTAATGTAATTGGTTATCTTATTAAACCTCATGTTTTATGTATAAGTTCCGTTTTCGTTCCATGTAAACTGCTTGGACTACAAGATGAAGCGGTATAGAAGAACTGCTAAATAAATAAACTTTCCAACTAAAACCTCATCAAGCAAAAATGTTCTCTAAACCCATTTAATATAAAAATAAGAGGTACAGGGTCTGATATTCAGTGGCGGCGGCAAGGGCTGCTAAAGGGGCTAGCTGCAGCTGCTGAACATTAGACTCAGATATTCAACACCAGGGACATATCTAGGTCCCAGCACAGACTATCGGGGTTGCCGGGATTACTGTGAAGCTAAGCAGACAGCAGCGATATTCAGCCACTGCCCAGTTAGCTTCAGTGGCAAAAATTAGGCCAGACTTTCACCATGGCAGCGGCTCTAATCTCGCCACTGCCCAGTTATCGCTGGGTGTTGCTCCGGAATACCCCGATGCTAACCAGTTATCACTGGGGCATGCAGTGGCAGCAATAACCATGTTAGTGCCACTGAATATCCCAGCCAAGGGGATTAACACGGGTAACAGGTCTGCTAACCGCATCAATCCTTTTCAATATCAGGCTCACAATTTTTGGTTTAACTATCTAAAATTTGTTTGAGTGCATCAGGATCTTAGTCTCAGTTACAGAGACCACACTTCTCTTGCTAGTACATCACAGAATTTTATTTTAGACAGTAGTGCTAATGCAAACAAGATGCAGACTGTCGTCACTTTCAAGGATATAAACCAATTCTATGTTCCTTGAAGTCACAGGGCCAGAATAATCTACAATCCCTAGTGATAAGTCCAAATATGACAAGACAGAATCATTTCATGGTCCTCACAAAGATCAAGGTGTCCAGGTTCACTTCCAACTCAAGAGTTCCAAGCAGTATTTAACTGGTCATGAATCTTGTCATTTGCATCCAGACAAAGCAGCCCTGAAGTTGCTGGTGACCAGGAGTATTCCCAGAGATCTCTTTTTTCATGGAACAGATCCCAATTCTGTTCTTCAAGGGAATGATGGTCACTGGTCCCTGCATTCAGTTAAATATTGGATCTCTTAAAATGTGACCGAGATAAGAAGCAACATTCGTAGGAAGCTGCACAGGAGTCCTCCACCTGCACTTCAGTCTATAGGAACAGGTGCTGCAATATTGTGCCTGCATGAAGTAGCAGTTTCAATGCTAAACAGCAGGGATATGGTTGCATCAGTCTCCATGAAATTTCTAGGGTAAACCTGCATGGAGTAGGTGAGCAGCATCAATCTTACAAGAAGGCTGAGAAAACCTGCATGGAGGGACTATGGTTAAAACCCAAACTTGAATGAGCATGAGGAGGCCAGAGCTCTTTTTAGCACAGTGCTACTAATCTTGGTGGATGTGAAGATTATTGCAAACCTTGGTAATAAGACAGAAGAGGGTATGGATACTGGTGTAAGTGTTGGGTTTGTATGAAAAAAAAGTCAAGGATGGCAAGGCCTCACATAGTCTACCAAGGAGATGATTGAGGCCATCATGTAGGCAAATTTTAGCCATGCTTGGGAGAGATGTGAAGGACAGTAGTAGGAAAAGGGTTGAAAGAACAAGTGAAAAATACTCAGCAGGGGGAAGCTGGTTCTGGCATTCACAATAGATCTTATAAGTACAGCTAACCAAATTGGATGAATCTCTACTCGGTAGACTGGAGGGCCAATTCCGCCTTTATCTATTGTCACTTACTATGTCCAAATGTTAAGTTAAAATTGTCAGGGTCATCATCTGAGACTAAAACAACATTAATTCATCCGCTTTGATACAATTTGGAAACCAAAAAGATTAAACAAAAGTTTATTATAGGTTTCTTTAATTATAGTTTATTATCTGTACTTGTTTATCAAGCTAAGTCTGAACTGTCAAACAGGACCGTACCTAGCCCTGTGCGAGCGATGCGGTTGCACAGAGCGCAAAGGCTTAAGGGGTGCATTTCAGCTGTCTGCTTTTCCTGCTGCTGCCACTTTTTCTTCACTCAGCGGCGGCAGGCAACAGCAGACAGCTGAAATGCACCCCTTAAGCCTTCTCACGGCATGCTAAGTGATGTCAGAGAAGGGAGGGACAGATCTGCTTAGCGCGCTGGCAACTTGCACATCGGGCATGCCTCTTCTCTCCCACCACTGTCTAGAAAGTGGCTGGATGGAGGTGCGGCAGGGGGGAGGGGGCGCACACCCGATGTGAAAGTCGCACAAGGTGCGATTCAACCTCAGTACCACCCTGCTGTCAATATACACACACACACACACACACACACACACACACACACACAGTGCCTCGCAAATGTATTCATCACCTTGGTTTTTGTGCTTATGTCACATTACGTATAACCTGGAATGAAAATGTAGATTTATTTGGATGTTAGGTAATGGATCTAACAATATATCCCAAATTGGTGAGGTGAAATGACAATAAAACAAATAAAAACTGAAAAGTTGTGAGTGCATATGTATTCATCTCTTTTGTCATGAAACCCCCAAATAAGATCTGATCCAACCAACTAACCTCAGACATCACATAATTAGTTGATTAGGGCCAACCCGTGTGCAATCAGTGTCACATGCCAGTATAAATATACCTGTTCCAAAAGGCCCCTGACTCTACAACACCACTAAGCAAGCAACATGAAGACCAAGGGGCATTCCAAACAGGTGGCTCCTCCTCCTCTCCCACCCCGCTCCATGTTGGTGTACCCCAGGGATCCGTCTTGGGCCCCCTCCTTTTCTCCCTCTATACCCAATCCCTTGGCGCACTCATCTCCTCCCATGGCTTTCAGTACCATCTCTATGCCGATGACTCCCAAATCTACCTCTCTACACCTAATATCTCTCCAGCAATCCAGACCAGGATCTCTGCCTGCCTTTCTGACATCGCTGCCTGGATGTCTCATCGCCGCTTGAAATTGAACATGTCCAAGACTGAACTCCCTGTCTTTCCCCCCCAACTGCTCCCCTCCTCTTCCCCCCTTCTCAGTCTCTGTGGATGGATCTACGATCCTTCCTGTTCCCTCGGCCCGCAATTTGGGGGTTATCTTTGATTCCTCTCTCTCCTTCACCACACATATCCAGCTCGTAGCTAAGACCTGCTGCTTCTTTCTCTACAACATTAGCAAAATCCGCCCCTTCCTTTCTGAACACACTACCAAAATGCTTATCCATTCCTTAGTATCCTCTCGCCTCGACTACTGCAACCTACTCCTTGCTGGTCTCCCCGTGAGCCATCTCTTTCCCCTTCAACCTATACAAAATTATGCTGCTCGACTAATCTTCTGCCAGTCTCGCCATGCCCACATTACTCCTCTTCTCAAGTTGCTTCACTGGCTTCCTATCCAATTCCGCATCCAATTCAAACTTCCCCTACTGACCTATAAATGCATTCACTCTGCGGCCCCTCAATAACTCATCTCTTATTTCTCCCTACATCCCCCCTCGAGAACTTTGCTCCGCTAACAAATTACTTCTAACTATGCCCTTCACTCGCACCGCTAACTCCCGACTTCACTCCTTTCACCTAGCTGCACCTTACGCCTGGAACAGCCTACCTGTGTCCACACGACAGTCACCCTCACTGTCCCTCTTCAAATCCAGATTGAAGGCCCACCTCTTCACTATCGCTTTCAGATCCTGACTTCTTTCCTTCATCTCAACCTGACCCCAGTCAATTTTTATGGCGAGCAGGACTCCGACGAGCAGGGACTGTCTCCTGTATATGTGCCTGTACAGCGCTGCGTGCGTGGTGCTATACAGGTGCTAAACAGTAGTAGTAGTAATAGTAGTAGTTCTGTGTTGTCTTGACTAGATTGTAAGCTCTGGCGAGCAGGGACTGCCTTTTTGCTTATATTTCTGTACAGCGCTGCGTGCATAGCGCTATATAAATGCTAAATAGTAGTAGTAGTAGAGACAAAGTTGTGGAGAAGTATAGATCATGGTTGCATTATAAAAGAATATCCCAAATTCTGAATATCGCACAGAGCACCAATAAATACATTATAACAAAATGGAAAGAGTATGGCACCACAACAAACCTGACAGGAGAAGGCCACCCACCAAAATTCACAGACTGGGCAAGGAGGGCATTAATTGGAGATACTACAAAGACACCAAGGATAACACTGAAGGAGCTGCAAAGATCCATGGTGGAGATGGGAGTATCTGTCCATAGGACCACTTTAAGCCATACACTCCACAGAGCGGGGCTTTATGGAAGAGTGACCAGAAAAAAAGCCATTGCTCAAAGAAAGAAAGAAGAAAACACGTTTGGAGTTTGCATAACGGCATGTGGCAGACCCACCAAACACATGGAAGAAGTTTCTGGCCATCATGGAAAACGCCATGTGTGGCGCAAACCCAACACTTCCCATCACCCCGAGAACAGCATTCCCACAGTGAAACGTGGTGGTGGCAGCATCATGCTGTGGGGATGTTTTTCATTGGCAGGGACAGGAAAACTGGGCAGGATTGAAGGAACGATAGCTGGCACTAAAGACAGGGCAATTATTGCGGAAATCCTGTTTCAGTCTGCCAGAGATTTTAGACTGGGACGAAGGTTCACCTTCCAGCAGGACAATGACCCTAAACACACTGCTAAAACTGGTTTAATGGGACACATTTAAAATGTCTTGGAATGGCCTAGTCAAAGCCCAAACCTCAATCCAATTGAGTCTGTACAGCGCTGCATACGACTGATAGCGCTTTATAAATGCTCAGTAGTAGTAGTAGAATCTGTGGCAGTACTTGAAGATTTCTGCACACCAACACATCCCATCTAACTTGGAGGAGTTTTGCCTTAAGGAATGGGTGAAAATCCCAGTGGCTAGATGTGCTAAGCTAGTAGAGACATACCCCAAGAGAGTTGCAGCTGTAATTACAGCAAAAAGTGGCTCTACAACATATTGACATTGGAGGGTGAATACATATGCACACTCCTGCTTTCAGTTTTTTTTGTCTTAATTGTCTGTATCACAGTGAAGGATATTTTGCACCTTCAGAGTTGTAGGCATGTTGTGTATATCACACGGTGTTAACCCCCCAAACTCCATTTTAATTCCAGGTTGTAATGTGACAAAACAGGACAAACACAGAGGGGATGAATACCTTTGCAATGCACTGTATATATGTTACAAGTAAGTGGTATAATACAGTGTTTCCTAACCATTTCAAACCCAAGGCGCACCTATGTTTTCAAAATGCTGAGCAGTACATCAGCCTCCACAAAGCGGGCAGTGTGGATAGGGGGAGGACTCACGGCCAAAGGAAAAGCAAGGGGACACTGAAAGCCCAACTAGCAGCTCGAGGTAGTTATGCGCACAGCGCTAGCTCTCCATGCTCTTAATTCTCACACAGCATCTGGGAAGAAGAAAGCTAAACACTGCAGTGCTCAGAAAGCAGCTCCTGCAAGCTCAAGAGCCGTTGCTGGTGTCTGTGGGAGGTGCAGAGAGCAGAGCCCATATGCTGGTCTTCACCTAAGCATCAGGCTGCGATAGAGGGAAATTATTTTCTCTCCACCCCACCCCCCTGTGCACCATGAATGTACACGGGATGATTTTTTGTTTGGTTAAAAGCTGTTGATTGCAAGTTAACTATTTTGCAGAACTCCCACTTTGCAGTTCAACATTAAATGCCCTCCTTGTCTACTGCTTTCTTCTTTTGTGGCAAAGCCTCATTCCTCTCTGAAGTGGACCAGCCATATCACTAACATAGCCCTCATTGTGCTTTCTTCCCAATGAACTAACTTCTGCATCAAATTATTCTATTTTCAGTTTAATGGTGCATTTTTGGAACATTAAGTAATTATGCCCAGGATGAAACTGAAACATTTTTGATGACAATCATAGCAAATCAAAACAAGCATTATACTGCATTTGTCATTCCTCCTCAGAAACATCAGGAACTCCTAAAAATATAATGCCCACCATTTTTTTAAATATTCATAGGGTTCAGACAGGCTGATTTGTAAAGCAAATGCTGATATTTTAGTATAAATTGTCTAGGTCTAGTACTCTTGCTGTGCGCTACCTCGGTTGAATTTCTTCACAAAGGTGGCAAAAAAAATATCTTCTTCTATTTGGGGTATGTTTACTAAAGCCCATGGTGGGTAGCATACACGTGGGCCACATTACCAGTGCAGGGGCTCCACGCTATATTCAGCGTGCGTGTGTGTGTGTCCATCCCCCTTCAGTTAGCATGGTGCAAAGCTGCAGAATTGTGCAAGGCAGCACAGTTAGCGCAAGCTACAAATGCCCACAGTAAACATGACTTGCTGTCAATGCCTCCATTACATCCCTGACCCATCCAGTCTCTGCCCAATTGCGCGCTACCTGGTTAGCATAGCATCTTTAGCACAGGGGCCGTGTTACGTTTTAGCATGATGCTCAAACCATGTATCAAACCTCACCCTACTTGGTAGCTCACTTTCGTAAACATGCCTCTTTGTGTTTTGTAAAGAACTTATTTGTAATAGCTTACAGTCTAGTGCGTCTCATTTCAATACTTGTATTTTTGGGACTCAGATTTAGTGTCTCTGTTAGGAGGCCACAACTCTCTAAAGAATTGTTAGGGTGAAGTTGATTTATTTAGTAATTTCATACAGTGCATTGCAAAGGTATTCATCCCCTCTGTGTTTGTCCTGTTTTGTCGCGTTACAACCTGGAATTAAAATGGAGTTTGGGGGGTTAGCACCATGTGATATACACAACATGCCTACCACTTTGAAGGTGCAAAATATCCTTTGTGACACAAACAATAATTAAGACAAAACAATGAAAGCAGGAGTGTGCATATGTATTCACCCCCTGCATCATATTTGCTATGAATGCGTAAAGCCAAGGAGATGGAATCATGAGAGTCAAGCAGGCACACCAAAATCTGAAGTTGTAAATTAACCAAATAAGACTGGGAAAGAGTTTTTAGCACCACTCTCCCTGAGACGGTTTCCTATAAAGTGCTGAAACTTGTTTAAGTTGGGTCCTCAATAAACTTTGGTTTCAAGTCTATCCCAGTGTGGCCGTGGTTTTCCTTATCCACTCTGTGCTCTTAGTTTTGTCTTCTGCAGAGAACACCTGCTCTCCTCTTCCTTCCTCTTGTGTAGACCTTCAACCTTGCTAAGCATGATGTCTTTTTCTAATGATTTCTCTCTTGGCATGATGTGTGCAAACTATGAAAGCCGAAGTCTTGCCATCTGAGCTTCTACAGAAAGCTTTGGTTTGATCTCTTCTAGTATTGACTCATTTGTCTTTGAGCAGTCCAAGGTATACACAGTATTCTTCGCCAGCACCATAATTCAAAGGCATCGATTTTCTTCCTAGCTTTTTCACTGTTCAACTTTCGCATCCATATGATGTTATTGAAAATACCATGGCATTGGCAAGTCAAATCTTTGTATGGAAAGAGACATCTCTGCTCTTGAGAAATCTTGTCTAGGTCCTTCATAGCGATTCTGTCCAGAGTAATACATCATTGGATTTTTTGACTGCTTGTTGTTTACTTATTGATTGATCCAAGCAGGGTAAAGTTGTCCACTGTTTCAATTTATTCTCCATCATCGATGAACTTATTGATTTTACCAGTTGTCAAGATCATTGTCTTCTTTATGTTAAGGTGCAGGCCCATTTTCAGACTATGGGCCTGATATTCAAAAGGCAATTACACGGTTTACTGATCTGTAAACCTTGTAACTGTTGCTTAATAGGATAATTAATGGCACTAACATGGTTAGTGCCACTGAATATCCCCTCTTTTCTCCCTTATGTGCCCCGATGCTACCCGCTTATCATTGGGGCATGTCGGGAGTGTTCCGGGGAGGAACAGAGGCAGAAACAATTGATAACTGGGCAGCAGAGATATTGCATGCTGTCCAGTTAGCGACCTGCACCTAAAAGATAAACAAAGAAAACCCTCGCCTATCTTTTAGGTGCAGGAGCTAACCAGGCAGCATGCAATATCGCTGCTTCCCGATTAGCTACTGCAACTTCCAGGCATGTGTGGCAAACCCAGATATTCAATGCTGGGCTGCATATGACCCCAGCATTGAATATCCAGGGTTAAAGGTCAGTAATTATTGCTATGCGCCGCAGCAGCACATAGGGTCCAATATTCATTTGGGCAGGCATTGTTCCTTTTACTTGAGAAGCAAATGTTTCAGATCATTTTCACTTTCAAGTCAGTATTGTGGTATCAGCATAGCAAAGGTTGTTGATGAGTCTTCCACCAATCTTCACACCTCGGTTGTCTTCATCCAGTCCATCTTCTCTGATGATTTGTGCCGCATATAAATTAAACCGGTGGGGGGGGGGGGGGAGTATAAACACCTGTCATACACCTTTGCTAATTTTAAACCATTCTGTTTCTCCTTGTTCCATTTGAACTGTTGCTTCTTGATCAATGTAAAGGTTGTGCAAGAAAACGATCAGGTGTTCAGGTATACCCATGCTTCTTAATGTGGCTCAGAGTTTCTCATGGTTTACACAGTCAAAAGCCTTGCTGTAGTCAATAAAACACATGTAGATATCCTTTTGGTATTCTTTTGTCTGTTCGAGGATCCATCTCGCATCTACAATGATATCTCTTGTTCCTCAGTATTTGCTGAACCCTGCTCGTACTTCAGGCAATTCTCGTTCCAGGTATGACTGCAGTCTCTGCTGGATAATCTTGAATAGAATCTTGCTGGCATGTGGGATCAGAGCAATTGTGTGATAATTTCCACAGTTAGTCAGATCATCTTTCTTCAGTATTGGTATAAACACAGATCTTTTCCAGGCAGTTGGCCATGATATTGTCTTCCAAATTTCATGGCAGAGCCTTGTAAGTACGGCAACAGCCCCATCTAATTGCTGTAATACTTCAATGGGAATGCAAACAATATCTAGTGCTTTGTGCTTTGATAAGGCTTTCAATACTGCTTCAACTTCTTTCACCACCAATTACTCTTGATCATAAGGTACAGGTTGATATGGCTGTTAGTCCTCTTGATCTTTATGGTATAATGACTCTATATTCTTTCCACTTTTTCTTGATTTTCTCAGCAACATTCAACATGGATCCTTGAGCGTCTTGTAGCATTCCATTTTGAGGCTGGAATTTTCTCTTTAACTCTTGTAGCTTTAGGGAAGCTGATCTTGTTCTTCCTCTAATAGTTTCTGATTCTATTTCCTTGTATGCATCATTGTAGTACTTCTCCTTGTCTCATCTTGCTGCACACTGGAAATCTCTATTGAGTTCTGTGATTGCCTCTCTTTCTCTTCTGGCTTTAGCTTCTCTGCATTTCTGGGAAATTTTCAGTTTCTTCAGTCATTCACTTTGGCTGTTTTTGCTTTTTCACTTTTTGTAGAGCCCTCTTTCTTCTAGCACAATTTTCTTGATGTCATCCCATAACTCTTCTGGTGCTCTGTCATTTGTATCCAAAACAGCAAATTGATTTTGCAGGCAGTCTTTAAATTCTGGTGGTATATTCTCAAGGTCATATTTTACTACATTCATGAGTGGCTTGCTCTTTTTCAGCTTTAGCATGAGTTTGCATACTCGAAGATCTGTACCTCCATTGGCTCCAGGTTTTGTCTTTGTTGATGTTATTGAGCTTTTCCAATATTGTCTTCCACAGATGTGATCAATTTGATTTTTGTATAATCCATTGGGTGAAGTCTATGTGTAAAGTTGCTGCTTGTGTTGCTGGAAGGAAGTGTTTCAGATGAATAGATCATTGATCTTGCAGAATTATAGTAACATAGTAACATAGTAAATGACAGCAGATAAAGACCAGCATGGTCCATCCAGTCTGCCCAGCAATACGGTAAGAGTAGGTGCACCTGTCGCTCTGTGCAGGCCACCCCTCCCCATGTCTTTGTTCAGAGGTGGACCCACCACTCCATGTAGGACACCCCTATTTGTTGAGAAGTTAGATGGTTCAGTTTATTTTGTTTTTATCCTGTTGCTGTAAAGGGATCCGCTGTGCTTGTCCCATGCTGTTTTGAATTCCATCACCGTGTTTGCCCCCACCACTTCCATCGGGAGAGCATTCCAAGTATCCACCACCCTTTCAGTGAAAAATATTTCCTGACATTGCCTTTCAATTTTCCACCTTGCAGCTTCATGTTATGCCCTCTAGTTTTGCAGCTTGCCCGTCTTTGGAAGAGGTTTGTTTGTTCATCGTTCCTCTAAGTATTTAAAGGTCTGAATCATATCTCCCCTATCCCTCCTCTCCTCCAAACTGTACATATTTAGGTCTTCAAGTCTCTTCTCATAAGGTTTCTTATGCAGGCTTCGAATCATTTTGGTCGCCTTCCTCTGAACAGTTTCCAGTCTTTTTACATCTTTTGCAAGATATGGTCTCCAAAACTGAACACAGTATTCCAAGTGAGGCCTCACCAGCGACCTGTACAGTGGCATAAGTACCTCTTCCTTTCTGCTGGCAATCCCTCTTTGTATGCAGCCCAACATCCTCCAGGCTTTTGTCACCGCCTTGTCGCACTGTTTTGCCACTTTGAGATCATCAGAGATAATCACACCAAGGTCTTTCTCCTGAACCATGCACACCAACCTCTCGCCCCCTATTGCGTACATTTCCCTTGGATTTCTGCTACCTAAGTGCATGACACTGCACGTTTTCGCATTAAATCATAATTGCCAAGTATTAGACCATTCTTCCAGCCTTTGAAGATCTTTCCTCCTGTTTTCCTGCCACCAAAGTAAGGCTCACGGGTCTGTAGTTTGACACTTCTTCCCTGTCACCACTTTTGTGTAGAGGTACGACATCAGCCATTCTCCAGTCCTTAGGAACCTCTCCTGTTTCCAAGGATCTGTTGAATACATCCTTTAATGGCCCTGCAAGAACCTCTCTGAGCTCTTTCAGTATCCTGGGATGTATCCCATCCAGTCCCATGGCTTTGTCCACTTTCAGTTTAGCAAGTTGTTCTAACACCTAATCTTCTGTGAATGGTGTGGTATCTACTTCATTCCCATTTTTATATTTGGGAGTCACAGCTGGACCATCTCCAGGATTTTCTTTAGTAAAAACAGAGCAGAAGTATTTGTTTAGCAATTTCGCTTTTTCTATGTCACTTTCCACGAGTCCTTTCCCAGCACTTTTGAGTCCTGCAATTCCAATTCTGATCTTCCTTTCCCGAATATACCTGAAGAAATTTTTGTAGCCACCCTTAACATCTTTAGCCATCTTTTCCTCTGCCTTTGATTTTGCTATCCTTATTTCACTTTTTGACTCTGAGTTTGATCCTTTATTCATTTCTGTGTTCTTCTGTTTGCAAGTTTTTGAATTTTGCGAAAGCTGTGTTTTTTGCTTTTATTTGAGCAGCCACTTCTTTGGAAAACCAAATAGGTTTCCTTCTCCTCTTGTTTTTATTTAATTTACTTTTCTTACATATTTATCTGTTGCCCCTTTTATTGCCACCTTTAGTTTAGCCCATTGCAATTCCACTTCCCTTATCTCCTTCCACCCCGTCATCTCCTCCTTTAGGTACTCGGCCATTTTATTGAAGTCAGTGTTTTAGAAGTTTAGGACTTTGAGCTTGCTATGTTTGGCCTGTACCTTGGCTTTATTTATTTATTTATTTTATTTAGACAGTTTTGTATACCGCCTTATCCTTCAATCAAAGCGGTCACAACACAATTGGGGGATACATTTAACACGCGGGGATATAAGACACATACACTAATACTTACAGGGAACATAGGCAGTGGAGGGTAAAGTGGCTTGCCCAAGACCACAAGGAGCATCTGTGGGACTAGAAACCCCAGTCCTTCCGGCCCAAGGTTGCTGTCCTCTAGTGGGATTTGAACCACCGACCTTCCGGCCTGAAGTACCTTGCCCCAACTACTAGGGTACTCCTCCCTCCCAAACCACACCGTATGATGATCGCTGTTGCTCACAGGGACACTCACGCAGGCATTTGACATACTATCACCGTTGGTGAGCACTAAATCCAGCGTTGAGCTTTCCCTGGTTGGTTCCATGACCATTTGTCTAAGTAATGCATCTTGGAGAGCATCTACAATTTTTTTGCTTCTTTCAGACTTTCTCCAGCTTCATTTCTGTTGCCAAGTCCATATTTTCCAACCACTTTGCCTTCTTCTTTGTTGACAATTTTTGCGTTCCAGTCACCCATGACTAGCAGGATATCCTGTTTGCATTTTCTGTCAATTTCAGCTTGTACTGCTTGACTTCTGCAGCTGTTGTTGGGGCATATACCTGAATAATACTTGTGTTGATGGGCATTCCCCGTAGACAAACAGAAATTAAGCATTCACTGATTGCATTGTATTTCATTACAATTCTTGCAAGTTTCTTCTTAACTATAAATCCAACACCATTTCTTCTTTGTCTTTCTTTTCCAGCATAGTATACCATGTGATCATCAGATGCAAAATGCCCGATGCCAGTCTATTACAGTTTACTGACACCCAACAGATAGAGTTGTACACATTCCATTTCATTCTTGACCACCTCCAACCTCCCTTGGTTTATGCTTCATACATTCTATGTCCCACTATGTAAGACATCTTTGCAGCTTCTGATGCTCATTTCATATGCAGCTACATCAGCAGTCAGACATCCTGAGGGCTTTGATCCAACTGCATCATAAATGCTGACCTTACTCTGAAAAGTCTTCAGCTCATCCCCAGTAGCCAGTTGAATGCCTTCCGACCTGGGGGGTCTCATCTTCCAGCACTATAGTGCAATTTGTTTTGTTGTGACTATCCATTGGGTTTTCGTGGCAAGATATGGAAGTAAATTTCCAGGCCTTTCTTCCATGCAGGTAATGCTAGTGTTGTTGCCGTTGTCACAGGAATGTCATCCTCCACTACCACCACCGTCCCATTCTGCTGCTGCCCAGATGGGTGTTTTTTCTTAGTCTGGCACCTCAGCTGAGACCTGTTCATCTTGGAAGACCCTGCCACTATTTACGCTACCAATAGCTTAGCTCTCAGCATCACTGATGCACACAAGCCCTCACAGCATGACAAGCAGCAAACCAATTGAGGGTCAACTTCATAGTGCTTCAGAAAATTGACCTGATTTTCTGTTAGACAGTATAACCAAACATCTGTAAGGAAAGCACTTAATAAAATGGGTACTAAGGTAAAGCACTTCTTGATGCATAGTTAGAAGTTTCTTCCATCTGTCTTGTATTGATTTACACTGATCAGGAAAAATCTACATTTTAAGCTCTTTTAAAAAGAGCCTGCCTCTTACAGACATATAGTCACAATATGTGACCCAGTCCTGAGAGAATACAAAAGATATAAGCCATGTAGCTCTACAGGACACACCCATATTGGACTGTTCTAAAAGACTACAGAAAAATCTAAACTGGTCACAGATTCATCAACTCCACCCTTCCACTTTATTTTGTGAGGAAATAAAATAAGCCTTGCTAACTGGAGGCAACACTTCCTTGGGAATTTCCAGGGTTTCTCGAAGATATTTAATAAACAAGTTCAACTTTAAAGCACAGAGGTTCAAGCCCTTAAGGAGCTTTCCAAAAGTTTTACTTTTTTTCCTGAACCAAATTCAGATGAATTTGAAAAGTACATTGGTTCAATTTATTCACCCTCTTAGCCTGAATCAAGATACCAGTTATTGAGCCTTTATCCTGATATGACTATCTGTGGAAATAGTATCCAAAGAGGAAATAGATTCTTCCATTAAAGTCAATGCACTCCATATATTTTCCATGTAGATAAAATAGACTACATTTATAACTTCAGTGGATATAGTGGAACTTACTCCAAAATCAGAACTAGCCCATCCAATACTGCCCATAAATACCATGTCAAGTTCCATTTCTCCACACCTCTCTCTTCTGCATATATTGAACCCTATTTCTCCAAAGCTTCTCAATGTCCCCAATGAATGGAAAACCCCAACATCTGCTGCCTCTGCACCTCTCAGCAAACCTCTCAGCTGACTGGATCCTGGAAACTGCACACAAAAGAGGGAGAGTAGTTCTTTCACCAGAATTCACTGAAATTTCTTCAGTCATGCCTTATTGCTCCCAAATTTGAAGTGGCAATTGACTCCGCCTGCGAGTCAACGGGCACTCCAGTTACAGGGACTCCAGGATGGAGCCCTTTTGTAACTGGAGAGCTGTTAGTGATTCCGGGAGTCTTGCTGATTCATTCCCTTGCTCTTGACCGCAATATCTTCCACAAGCAAAATGGCTGCAATGGAGCTCCTTGCAATCCATCCTCTTTCCTTAAGCCACCATATTGGTTGTCCTTGACATTTCCTTTTTCATTTCAAATAAAAGCACATCCCTAACGCGTCCTAGTCTTAACTCTATTTGAAACAGTAAACAACCATTCATGTTCCTCCCTACTCATGATTTTATCCACTCTTCTCATCCCTTCTCCCAGTGAAGAGTGCTACCCTAGTATGTGCATTATGGGTATGCTTTTTCAGAACTTGAACTATGCATGTAGACTTGCAACACTTTCCCCCCCCCCCCCCACCCCGAATGTCTCTCTGTCAGTGCAGCTGACTCAAGTGCTTAACTCCTTATTTTACCTGTCGATTTTTAAAAGGTACTTCATCGTGCTCAAAAGAACATTTTCATCCAATTTCAACAATGCTCTTCCAAGAGGAATCTACAGATTATCTTGCTGAGAATTCAATGAAATCGAAAATTAGAAAAATAGACATTGAGAAAAAAACAGAATGTAAGCATACTTTAGATCTTGGCCACAGCACTGTAGACAGTGATATTAGTTACAATTTACATAAACTCAGATGTTAGACAATTTTCAACCAGATACATGTTTACTAGGTTTATCAAATAATTATATTCTTTCTTAAAAATTAAAGAGCCATGTCAGAAGTTCAATATATCTTGCAGAAATTAAGGGGGTCTTTTTATTAAACACCACTCAGGTTTCAAACTTAACAAGCATTACCAATGCACATTAAGCACAAAGCCTTCATGGTAGCTGTCGGGGGTGTGACCAGTATGTTTGCAGCAGCTAATGGGTGATTGGGTACCATAACGAGTGGCAAAATAATGTATGGGCACCTAATGGCATCCGCAGAGGTGCTGTTAGGTGAACCCATGCTAAGTGGCACATTACTTTCACTCGGGTGCTAATGTATTCACCACAACCACTCCTCACCTCTAACCTGCCTGCTGTCCAGTTAACATGCATTTTAAGACTTGGTAGCTTACATGCTTGGGTTTTACAGTTCACTACAGTCAATTATTGCTTGCTAAAACACTTGTTAACTGGTTAGTGTAAGTCAACCTCCACTATGTGGATTTTTAGGTCATATCCAGATCTAGTGTATCTGAATGTAAATCACCTCAACTTACTCCTGAATAGGGCACGAGCTAAATCCAAAATCCCAATGAATCCCAAGCTTTCGGTATCATTACAACATGCATGACTTCTCATTACCATTTTTGTCATATGTGGGATTGCTCTCCCAACATCTAAATTAGATGAAGGAATCGCATAGAGCATGCTCCTGCCATGATGGCAGATTGATTTATGAGCAAGATGCAAAAGATTTCTCCCTGCACCCATGAGCAAAACCATCTACATAGCCCTGCCCTACAGGAGTTAAAGAAAAAGAATGGATACAGAAGAGAAAATATCATATCTTATTTTTTATGTCTAAAACACTTCAGCATGTACCATTACACTTTCATTTGAAAGAACAAACAATGTAATATTGGAAAAGGAAAATTTCTCACTTATATGCTAAAATATTAAAAAGTCACAAAAAAGGATCTTGTGCGCACTGCAAACTTTGCCTTGCCCTCACTCCCTTACCAGCATATTTAGGGCCCTAGTTACGAAAGTGTGATACCACTATTGCATGATATTATACTTTTACATGAGATATTTTACTTTTATATGAGTTATTTTACCTCAGGTCCCATTTTAGGCAATGGGACCTTGTTACTAAAATTGCGTGATAACCACATTATTATGTGCTAATCTGATATCGCACCTTAGTAACTATGGCCCTTATTAGGAAATGGAATAATCAGATGATATATTTGAACACAAAAGCACAACTGTATATGTTGAGTACTCTAGTCAGCTTGCCTTTGTTTGAGCTGTACGGATATGGTACTCGGTCACAAAATTGTAATCAAAACATTGACTTCCTTGTTAATTTCCTTTTGTTTGTGCAAATCAAAAACTCACGGAAACTAAAAAAAATTATGCAAAAGAAGATCAGAGCTGCAGATGATTAGATAGGGTTTAAAGAAGGGTTTCAGTACTTGATCTCAGCTCTATTACAGCTTGTACTGTACTTCCAGGAGCAGTGAGAAAAAAAAAAAAAGACAGGAAGCTCCAAAACCCCAGATTCAGTAGGCTCAGAAAAGCAGTATAGCGACCCCACTAAAGGCTCTCGTACTGCTACATCCCTTCAGCCCTCGAGGGAGAGACAAAAGGTTTAGAGGTTTAATATTTATTGTATTGAAATTAGATATATTTGTCCTATTTCTACAGTATGGTGTCCAGGCTTGTATGACCCATTATGAGTAGTTGCATGTAGAAATTGGTTGAGTGGGAGGCAGCAAAGCATATAGGTAAATGGAGCTCACCCTGAGGAGAAGGAAGTTACCAGTGGTGTGCCCCAGGGATCTGTCCTTGATCCAATTCTTTTTAACAACTTTGTTAGTGATATTGCGGAAGGGCTGTTGGGTAAGATTTGCCTCTTTGCGGATGATACCAAAATCTGCAATAGAGTAGACACCCAGGAAGGTGTAGATAACATGAGGAGAGATCTCACAAAGCTTGAAGAATGGTCTAGAATTTGAGAGCTGAGTTTTAATGTTAAAAAATGTAAAGTTATGCATTTGGGCTGCAGCGATCCAAGGGAGCGATATAGTATAGGAGGTGAAGTACTTCTGTCCAGAAAAGAAGAGCGGGACCTAGGTATGATTGTGTCTGATGATCTTAAAGTAGCTAAACAGGTAGAAAAGGAGACAGCAAAATCTAGAAGGATGCTTGGGTGCATACGGAGAGGAATGGCCAGCAGGTGATAGTCCTCTATATGTCTTTGGTGTTACCTCAATTGGAGTATTGTGTGCAATTCTGGAGACCACACCTTCAAAAAGATATAAACAAGTTAGTGCAGAGGGTTGCTACAAAAATGGTTAGTGGTCTTCATTATAAAGCATATGAGGACAGACTTAAGAAGCTTAATATGTATACTTTAGAGGAAAGGCAGGATAGAGGTGATATGATTGATACATTTAAATACCTCTGTGGCATAAATGCACAGGAGGAGAGCCTCTTTCGATTGAAAACCAGCTCTGCTATGAGGGGACACAGGATGAGGGTGAAAGGAGATAGACTCAGGAGTAATATGCGGAAATATTTCTTTATGGAAAGAGTGGTAGATGCGTGGAATAGTTTTCCAGTGGAGGTGGTAGAGATGAAGACAGTATCTGAATTCAAAAAAGCATGGAAAAAACACAGAGGATCTCTAAAGGAAAAAAGGGACTGTTGCAGTGGTTGATATGGAAGGTCAGACTAGACAGGCCATGTGGTCTTTTTCTGCCGTCATGTTTCTATGTTTTTATGTGGCAGGATGAAGAGATGTGAATGATGTGTGTCTACAATAGCTGGTGTAGAAAAACATTAATAGTATGCTGTACTTTAATATTTTTTGCAGACTGTGATGTATATTTTGTTGATGAATATCTTCCCACCACATGCTTTATAACAGTAGTTATTGAGTATTTTCAGATAAACAGGCATCTGGATAGAACACTTGTTCCTTAGTATGAGTATTTTTGCATCTTTATAGAGCACCTCCCCATTTAACAAAAGCAAAGAGACTTGGAGCAGCACATTTTGAATATAATTAAAGAGATTTAACTGCTTTTTCTCTGAAAGGACAGCTGGGAAACGGCTGGTACTTGGAAAATCTCTCTCTTTTGCTTTAACAGATACCTAACAGAACAATGGCTGGGAAAAATCGTATCGCTAAAGTTGTTGCCCCTGTTACAGCTTCTGCCTCTGTCCAGACAGAGGTCCTAATTCCAGTTGAAGGACCGGTTCCATGTGCAGGGTGCCTGCATGTTGAAGCTCTCAGGAAACAAGTGGAGGAACTCAGAGAGGAGGTGGCGAGGCTGAGGAGCTTTCAAGGACAGTGAGATGTACATTGATGAGATGCTTCTTGCAGCAACCAAGCTCTCCAGCAGAGAAGATGGGTGCCAACAGAATGTTGATGGTTGGACTCAAGTCACTAAGGCCTGCAAAATCACAAATCCAACTTCTCCAGCCCTTGAATTGAAGTACCATTATGCAGCCCTGGAAGTGGAGGAGGTGAAAGCATCCCTGGAAAGGGAAGAACCAGAGCTCAAGTACCCCAAAGTTGCAGAATTAGTGACCACAAGGAAGTGAAGGGTAGTGGTGGTTGGAGACTCTCTTCTGAGGGGTACTGAGGCATCCATCTGCCGACCAGACTTGATGTCCAGAGAGGTATGCTGTCTGCCTGGTGCCAAAATCCAAGATGTTACGGAGAGTTTGCCGAGACTCATCAAGCCCACTGACTATTACCCAATGTTGCTAATCCATGTTGGAACAAATGATACTGCCAGGTATTCCTCAGAACATATCAAAAGTGACTTCATGGCTCTGGGACAGAGGGTGAAGCAGTTAGGTACACAGGTGGTGTTCTCTTCAATCCTCCCTGTTGAGGGTAAAGGCCAAGGCATAGAGGCTCACATCCTAGAGATGAATGCATGGTAGCGTGGATAGTGTCATCGAGAGCGTTTTGGTTTCCTAGACCATGGGATGCTGTTCCAAGGGTTGCAGAGCAAAGATGGCATCCATCTGTCCAAGAAAGGTCAACACGTCTTCGGTAGTAGACTGGCTAATCTACTGAAGAGGGCTTTAAACTAGATTCGTTGGGAATGGGTGAAGAAAGCCCCCAGGTAGGTGATACCTATTTCCATAAAGGTATTTAAGGTAACAGGGGTAACATATGGAAAGCAGTGTGTATAAATGCTCGTAGCATGGGAAATAAGATCCCTGATGTTGACGCTTTGGTGGGAGTGGCTGACTTGGATTTAGTGGCAGTTACAGAAACATGGTTCACAGAAAACCATGATTGGGATGTAGCTATACCTGGCTATACTTTATTCAGAAAGGACAGGGTAGGAAGAAGGGGAGGAGGAGTAGTGGCACTATATGTAAAAACTATTAAAGCTTTGGAATTACAGAGCTTAAAAAGGGAGAGAGGAGGCATTGTGGGTTAAACTAGAAAGAGGGAAAGAGAAATCTATTTGCATTGGTGTGATATACAGACCTCCCTCACAATAGGAAGAGGTGGACAGAGAGTTAATTGAAGACATACGCAGCATTGCTAGGAAAGGGGAAGGTCTACTGATAGGAGATTTCAATATGCCAGATGTTGATTGGCACATTCCTGCTGCAGTATCATCTAGACGTAAGGAGATCCTGGATTCTCTACAGGGAGAACTATTCAGGCAATTAGTAACAGACCCTCACACGTGAAGGGGCCATACTGGACTTGGTGCTTACCAATGGTGAAATTGTTTCTGATGTTGTAGTGGGAGATCACTTTGCATCCAGTGATCACCAGATGGTGTGGTTCAGTATTAGGAGTAGGGCTGTTAGAATCCATTCAAAGGTGAGGATCTTAGACTTTTAGGAAGACTAACTATGCCAAGATGGGCAAATACCTCAGGGAGTCGTTAGCAGGATGGGAACAGCTGGGGGATGTAGAAAAACAGTGGGAAAAACTGAAAGGGGATATTTTAAGGGCAACCAACCTTTTTGTTAAAATGGCAAATAAAGGTAAAAGGAAAAGGAGACCGCTATGGTTTTCGAAAGAAGTAGCTGAAAAAGTGAAGAAAAAGAGGGAGGCCTTCATGAAATACAAGAGATCACAGAGAGAGGAAGACAGGCATCTATATTTGGAAAAACTTAGAGAAGCTAGTAAAGTAGTCAGGAAGGCAAAGATTCAAAAGGAGGAGGAAATAGGCAATGCAATAAAATGGGGGGAGAAGACATTTTTCAGATATGTTAGTGAGACGAGGAAGGGCAAAAGTGGTATTGTCAGACTCAAGGGTGCAGGGGATAAATATGTAGAAGCTGATAAGGATAAAGCGGAATTGCTTAACAAATTTCTGTTCTGTGTTCACAGATGAAGAACCAGGAGCAGGACCTCAGAAAACACCCACAAACAGGAACAGAAGCAAGGAACATCTTGAACAATTTTCAGAAGACTATGTTCGTGAGAAACTAGCTCAACTTAAAGTAGACAAAGCGATGGGACTGGATGGGATACATCCTAGAATACTAAGGGAACTTGGGGACGTTCTAGCAGCTCCACTGACTGACCTTTTCAATGACTTGTTGGAGTCGGGAGTGGTGCCAAAGGACTGGAGAGAGGCTCATGTGGTGCCTTTACACAAAAGCGGAAGTAAGGATGTGGTTGAAAACTACAGGCCGGTTAGTTTAACTTCGGTGGTGAGTAAATTATTGGAAATGCTGCTGAAAGAGAAAATAGTGAGGTTTCTGGAGTCCAGCGGATTACAGGATCCGAGGCAGCATGGATTCACCAGAGGCAGGTCTTGTCAGACAAATCTGATTGATTTCTTTGACTGGATGACCAGGGAGTTGGACCGAGGGAGAGCCCTAGATGTTGTGTATTTAGATTTCAGTAAAGCCTTTGACACTGTTCCTCACAGGCGACTTATAAACAAACTGAGCACCCTAGGGATGGACCCTAAAGTTACTGCTTGGGTTAGAAATTGGTTGGGTGGGAAGCGACAAAGAGTACAGATAAATGGAGCTCACTCTGCAGAGAAGGATGTTACCAGTGGTGTGCCTCAGGGATCTGTCCTTGGTCCGATTCTTTTTAACATTTTTGTTAGTGATATAGCGGAAGGGCTGTCAGGTAAGGTTTACCTCTTTGCGGGTGATACCAAAATCTGCAATAGAGTAGACACCCAGGAAGGTGTAGATAACATGAGGGGGGATCTAGCTAAGCTTGAAGAATGGTCTAGAATTTGGAAGATGGGATTTAATGCTAAAAAATGTAAGATCATGCATTTGGGCTGCAGTAATCCAAGGGAGCAATATAGCATAGGGTGTGAAGTACTTTTGTCCACTAAAGATGAACGGGACCTAGGCATGGTTGTGTCTGATGATCTTAAAGAAGCTAAACAGGTAGAAAAGGCGACAGCAAAAGCTAGAAGGATGCTTGGGTGCAAATGGAGAGGAATGGCTAGCAGAAAAAGGAGGTGATAGTGCCTCTGTATAAGTCTTTGGTGCGACCTCATATGGAGTATAGTATGCAAATCTGGAGACCGCACCTTCAAAAGGATGTGAGCAGGATGGAGTCGGTGCAGATTGTGGCTACTAAAATGATTAGTGGTCTTCATTATAAAGCATATGAGGACAGACTGAAGGATCTTAATATGTACACCTTTGAGGAAAGGCGGGATAGAGGTGATATGATTGAGATGTTTAAATACCTCCATGGCATAAATGTTCAAGGAGAGAGCCTCTGTCAATTGAAAGCAAGTTCTGCTACGAGGGGACATGGGATGAGGGTGAAGGGAGATAGATTCAGGAGTGATATGCGGAAATATTTCTTTACGGAAAGAGTAGTGGATCCGTGGAATAGTCTCCCAGTGGAGGTGGTAGAGATGAGGACAGTAACTGAATTCAAAAAAGCATGGGACAAACACAGAGGATCTCTAAAGGTAAAAAGGGGACTGTTATAGTTGTTGATATGGAAGGACAGACTAGATAGGCCATGTGGTCTTTCTGTCGTCATATTTCTATGTTTCTATGATATGCAGCTCTTGGCTCTACTGGGCAGCTATGTGAAACAATCAGTTGAAGAACTGAATAATTGCCTATTGGTGGTTAAGCTCTGGCTGCAAGCCAGTGGGCTGGTTTTGAATTCATGAAAAGCAGAATCACTATGTTTTGGTGGGGCTGATCTGTCCTCTGGATTGCACGCCTATAATTGACAAAGAGGTAATTCCAGTTACAGATTCGATGAGAAATCTGGCCGTTTTCTCCACTATGCAAACCTCATTTCCGTTCCAGATAATATTGGTAGCACTATATGCTTACTGTAAATTGCTTCTGATACAGCAGGTGAAATCTTACTTGGAGGAAGGTGACCAGTTTGGTGATGCATGATATGGTACTAAATGTCCTGGATAACTGCAACATATTATGGGGGGTAGTTACTAAGCTGCAGTAAATTCTGACATTTTACAACGGCTTAGTTTACCATGGGGAGTCACTAACCTGTGGTAATGCTTTACCACAAGTTAGTGAATCCTGTAGTAAAGGAATAATGCAGCTTGTTATGATCAACAAGCTGTGTTATTTCAAGGGAAAAATAATTCCTGCTTTAGTTTTCCTGACCTGGAGCATCGGGCCACTAATATGCCATGATCTTAAAGGGGCTGTTCCATATAAAACCAGTAGTCTGGGGTCCCCTTCCCCCAGTACTACCAATGGCATGAGTCCCCCTCCCACACACACAACTAATCCTTCCATTATCCCCAATAGAGGCCCCCCAATGAAAACCTCAATCTTGACAGATCATCCTCCAGCCTCTGAAGAACCCTCCAAATCCCAGAAGGCAACTTGCCTTATCTTTCATAGTCTCTGGCAGTCTACAGAGTAGGCTAGAAGAAGTGATCACTCTCTCACTCCTGCTGGCACCAGTTCTGGGTTCAAAATGGCACCCGGGATCCCCTAGCAGTAGTCTCACATTTAGCAACTCCTGTTGTAGAGATTTACTCCAAAGATCTTTCTTTTGCCATATTCTTGTGACAAATTGTATAAAACCATGTCTAAATACACTTTCAGAGGCATTTACCAAACCTTAGCCAGATCCTTGTTGTCAAATTTGTGATGATCAATAAGGATCTGGTAAACATCTCTGATAGTATACTTAGACATGGTTTCACAGAATTTCTGACACAAGAACATGGCAAAAGAAAAAATCTTTATAGTAAATCTCTTCAACAGGAGTCAATAGATTCACAAGACAACAAAATCCATTTAGAATTTTCTATACAACTCCAGAGCAGACAAATTTTAAACCAATCAGGAAATAAGAAGAAAGATCATCAGGAGAATTGAGAGCAGGCAGGCTAGAAGCAGTCCCCATTGAAACATGATGGCTCTTCTGCAAGATGCCTGTCTTCCAACCCCAACATTACCAGTTTGAGGCCAGCCTGTGACGAAACTGATGAGGAAAATGAATTTTTGATTTTTCAGTGTTGATTTCAGATTAAGAACAATATTGTTTTAAATGAATGCATATCCCTAATGATTGCCTGCAATTTACTCTAAATGTCCAGGACCAAGGGCAAGGACAGTCACTCACTATCTTTGTTTATCAAACTATAATTAGGTAATAAACATGATAAGTCTCTGACCTGTTGACTCTTTCAAGTGAAGGACTGTTTATTAGGTGTGTTAATCTTACATTAAGAACTGTGCAGGTACTTCTATTGCTTATTGCTTCTAAATGTAAGGTTTCAACACTTTATACATATATTTTGCTTGAAAATTCTAAAGGCTCAATATTCAGCAGTGGTAGGTAGCCAGTCTAATGTGGCTAGCTGCCACCACTGAACTACAAACCCAGATATTCATATCCAGCCCTGGCACTGAATATCGGGGTTGCCTGGCTTTGCAGGAAGTTACCTGGGCAGCGGCTAAGGGATAAAGGGGTCCTAAATATATGACCAGCAGCCTCTTGTAAATAAAGAGGTAGTTAAAGAGAGGTTATAACAGAGAAAATGGGACCAGATTTCCTAACTTATGTTAATTCATTTAGTGCATGTTAAAATGCAATAACATGCATTTTGCTATATACCACAGACCCCATGATTTTCACTGGTAATTATTTACCTATCATGTGTGTTTAAATAGCAATAATGCATGTTTAAAATGTAATGTGCATTAATATTTTGTTTATTTTTAATTTCATTTTAAAGATTTATATTCTACTTTATCTAGGTAGATTAAAACATATATACAAACTAAACAGTGCTAAGAAATACTCTATTAATAACAAATAAATACATCAACACAGGCTAAGAAATCTAGCTCACAGTTTGAATAAAACCCATAATATGGTTGTAAAGAAGTATCCGATTTGTCATTGTATACAATGCCTCACATAACCTAATAGGCACTATCCATGTCCCTCATGAATATCGACGCACTTCAGACATAACGATGTGCAGTTGCAGCCTTACCCTCTTGCAATTTACGATTACAAAGAGCCACAGCTAGATGCTGAACCTGCCAACTTTTATTTACTGTACCTTCCCCTGAAAGTGAAGACTTTTGTGCTTGTTCAAGGCTTTTGGACATGATTTTGAGTTAGATTTGATGGGCCGTATATTCTGTGGCAATGGCTAGCTGCCGCTGCTGAACCTTCAACCTGGGCCCTGGCATTGAATACACAGGTTGCCGGGAAGCTAACCGAGCAGCGGTGATATTCAGCCAGTGCCCGCTTCGCTTCTGCAGTGAAAGTTAGGCCAGCCTCGACTGCACCTGACTTTCACTATGGGTCAATAACCAGGCAGCGGCTCACTATGACCTGCTACCCAGTTATTGCCAGGTACCACTCTTCGACTGCCCCCTACACACCCCGATGCTAAATAGTTAGCAGTGGGGCATGCAGTAGTGGTACCCATGGATATTCAGCGGCACTAATCCTGTAGTGTTGCTATATATCTTAGACAAGGGCATTTATACATTTAGCAGGTCTGCTAACCAAGTTAATCTCTTTCAATAGTCCCCCCCCCCCCCCATGAGGCCATTTCTGAACTGGAGCCATCTGGATGGCCCAGATCTGGCCCTGATTCTGCACCTGTGAGAGCTAGCCGTTCCCTTCAGGCCTGCTGCATGTCCAGGACTCCCCCCCCCCCCCCCCCTATCTAGGCCGCCCTCTGCTCCTGCATGGAGTCTCGATATCGTGGCATCCCATCACCATGGTACCGGACTGCCATGCAGGAGCCCCGAATACCCCACAAATCCTACATTCAGCAGTTCTCCACCACCCAACCCCGAAGGGCCTGCCAGGGCTGAGGTAAGACGGAGGGGTCCTCAACTGCCACCAATCGCTGCTGTGGGGGGGCCTGCCTGCCCAGTCCACCGACATCAAGGGGACTTATTCCACCTCTGAGGTGGAATAAGTCCCCCGTCTATCTCCACTACCCCGGACATACAGGAAACAGGAAGTGCCCTTTAACCTCCCGGTAATCAGTGCACTAGCAGGCTGCAAAAGAAAACACAGCCGCCGGAGAGAAGGAAAATGCCGCTCTTCACTCCGGCAACTGTGCAGAGGTGAGCCAGGGCTTCGGGCCTCTCCAGCTCCCTCTGAAGCCACTCAGGCAGGTGCAGGGACATATGCAGGCTGGCCCTGCAAACAGTCAGGAGTTGGGATGCTGTCAATCAGACAGCATGGTGTGGGGCCCTGTGCAAACATTCTTGCACATGCATCGAGCCGGCCCCGACTATGGAATCACCTGCAACTCAAATACCTTCGCGTTGCTTGAGCTCTACCTCCTTCCTGCGTGCCATTCATTGGTGTATTTTGGGGGGGCATTGGACAGGGCAGCATTCCTCCAAATGCCTCTGATGAATGACCCATCTCACCCACTGTCAATATGACCTCCTCCTCCCCCTTGCCCCCCTCAAAACTATGGTTAGGGTGCCATAGGAGTGAAGGAAAAGCTTAATAGTTAGATGACTGGGCTAGAACCAGGGTTCGAACCCTGAGATCTTGGTCAAGTCTCCTAACCCTCCATTGCCTCAGGTACAAACTTAGACGGTAAGCCTTGAACCTCTGAGAAAATCTGAGGGATAGATCTAACTCTAATTTAGCAAATCTGAAAGTTGCACCAGATCTGTTGCTTCCCAACTAGAGATATACCAAGAAATCAGCGACAAACTAGAAGCAGATGATTCCCACCCCAGTTCAGTTTTGATGAAATACTTGGATTTTTCTGGATTTACTAGAGAAATTCAATAAACTTGATAGCAAGGAATTTCCTACAGATTCCACAAATTCAAATGGGACTTCAAAACCACAGTTTAGATCTGTAACATTAGACTAACTTGTTTGTTTGTTTAACTCATGGCCATTAACCAGTGCTTTTGTTAATGGAACTCTTCCATACAATCAGTTTACATCACCCTTTAGAAATTAGGATGATCACTGTGTCTTCAGATGGAAAGATGTGAATACCCAAAACCATTCCTCCATGTTGCAGTCCAGACTGAGTACCAGTGCAGGTCAGTTACCACCACCACCACCAGTAACTCTGGGGCCAGGAAGAGCAATGTCAACATTCTCCATGAGATATAGAGCTCAGACCTGCCAGAGAGATGCGTCCTGATTTGGGCCGTTGTGTGACATCTTTGGTTACTTCCTGATGGATGGAGTCATTACACTTTTTGCAGCAAACAGCAAATGTATGCTGTAGAGCCAAGCCTAGGATCATGCATCAGCTTACAGTATTGCAATGGGATTAGCACTTTTCGCCCTTCAACTGCAGCAGTGATAACTATTCTCAGTTACTGATGCTGGTACTTCTCAGGGAGTGTGAAAACTATAGCAACTGAGGGAAAAGTGATACCAGATCTCCTAATCTCATCCCACACAGTTAAAAATGCAAAATAAACAAAAAGCCTCTGTAATGAAATCTCTACTGTACTCTGTGATAGGACTTATTAGATAAGACAGAAAAATAAAAACAGCTAGGCAATGACTAGTACCATTGCTCTAAAGCAGGGGTCACCAACCTGCGGCCCACGAGGTCCCTTCGTGCAGCCCGCGAGGCTCTACCCCGGTTAACATTACGTGCGGCCCGCCAAGGATTCCCGCCATTGTATCCACGCGCTCGCAGCTCACCGACGACCACCTGCAAGCGTCCCTTCTCCTGTCAGTGTCATCTGTGAAGCCAGACTTTAAGCGTTTGTCTGCTAGCATGAATCATCAGCCATCTCATTAAATTCAATAAAGGTGATCAGCCATTGTTTTCATAATTTTGCGTTTGTTGTTTTTTTTCGCGGGGGCGGGGAGAAGGGGGGTGCGGCCCGCGAGGCTCCCGGTAGTCGGCTGTGCGGCCCGCAGCCCTCTGGAGGTTGGTGACCCCAGCTCTAAAGGATCCCTAGTGGTAGATATCCTAATCCTGACAACAAAAAAAAAGAGTCACCCTACAGGAGCATAGGGTCCCACCTACCTCATGGGGCGAGATGGACCCGAATTACTAGTTACCAGTTATTTATCACACTTTTTGTTGAAACCAAAATCAGAATTTAAGCAAGTAAACAGCAGTGCCAAGAACAAAAAAAGCCACATCAACCGATGGGTTGGTCTGGAAGAAGAAGATCTGCAAGGATGTCCCGCACTCCCATTTATCTACAAATTAAACAACAAGCCTTGCTTTAAGTGCCATCAGCATCTTGCCCTCAGTTTAAGCCAATGTCATCGCCAGAGTTTGCTCAGTTTGTTTCCTTTGCCCACTTTCTGAGGCTGCTGATGTCGGGAGAGCAACTACTTACCAGCAAAGGGATTATAAGGATCACGTAGGTTATAATGAACTTGCTGTTTCCTCATCCAATTCTAAACAAGGGAGAAATCATGTAAAAAAGTGTTTGTGGACTAACAGTTTTCCAGGACACACAGGAACTTTGATGCCTGTTTTATAAACATCGGATGCATTATTCTTTATGCACTGCAGTTGATATAAATACTGAAGTTGAACGATTCGACTCTTTTAAATTCTATAAGGGTACAGACCTATCTCCTGGTCCTTTCCTTCCTCATTGGGACAGCAGTGAGAATAAACAGGCCTTTCCTTCCCTTGCACAGATGTTTACTTTAGGCTCTCCTCTTTCTTCCTACAGGAATTTTAAGACTTTCACAGCAATGAAGACAGCAACATGCTTCCCACGTAGGACTCACAGAAAGAAAGACCTCAGCCCTTCCCTGAGTTAGGGCTGGGATCAGACTGAACTGTCCTGTGGCCCTGGATCCAAAGCACTGTTATTACAAACAATACTGCACATTCCTCGTCCACTCCCAGAGGTGCAGTTTGGCACCTCCGCTCAGCTGTAGCTCCACAATTTCTTTCTCCTTACTTTGGAAAACATCTCCAGAACTCCATGTGCATTGATCTTCATTCTCGCGTAAAGAAACATTTTCACAAAGTTGATATGAAATGTTGGCAGCGTGGGCTTTTAGCAAATGTATAGCATATCTATCTATATTACAAATCCACAGATCCACAGGAGATAAAAATAATAATTATTCCCTCTACGAGTTTAGGTCTGTGATGTGCTTTGTTGCTCTTGGCCTCCCCTGTGACCCCAGTGGGGTCCTATTAGAGGTAACTTGCACAGCAAAGACCTTAAGAAAAGAGCAGCAGGAGTCCGAAAGGAGAACCAACATTCCTGGGCCATGCAAACCCTGAAATTACAAAGTTAAGTGACTTTGGAAATCTCAAGTTATTTTGTATCCTGCTGAAGCAACAGTGAACAGTGTTATGTATCCACATAAAACTTGTTTCAGCACAGCTGCCTTTGTTGTTAGTGTTCCACTGGATAGTTATGAGCACCTAAGCTATAACGTTGTGATGCACAATTTGTACAGCAAAGTCTGAATTTATAGGGATAAGAAGAGTCAATTTAGTAAGCAGGCTGCAGCACGATCTATTTTAATATTCTGCTTCTACTGCTTTAAAACCAAAAAGGAGCACAACATATCTCTGACACTGACAGACCAGGCCGCAATGCATCAAGAAGTCCTTTACTCCTGCCGCCAAAGATCACTTCCATCTGGTACTAGTATCGGAAGTGATTTCTCTTAGTGCATTAATCAATGCTCTAGAGTATTATTACACAGCTTGAGACTTAGGCTTAATTTTAACTTTTCTACATTTTGATATTTTAAAAAATGCAAGGCGGCTAAAGACAAATTGTCTTTTTAACCTGTACTTCCCCTCTGCTCTATTCCATTCCCAAGCAACCTTCCTGCAAATCTGTGTGGGAGTCCTCTGCCTGAGCTGCTGCCAGTGGGGGGGAGGTGCTGCTCTTTGACTGAAATCACAGCACCTTCCCCCACCAGCAGCAGCATGGGTGTTGGACTCCTGTGCAGCATCATGGGAACTTTGGTAGCAAGACAAGTAAGCAAGAGCAAAAGCGCCCTCAAACAAACTGCATTTATTCTAATGTTTCTCAAGCTGATCCTTGGCCACCCCTTAGACAGTCTGGTGGTCAGGATACCCACAATGAATATGCATGAAACAGATTTGCATGCAATAGCAGCAGTGCATGTAAATCTATCTCATGCATATTCATTGTGAGTATCCTGAAACCACAGTGGATAGGGGGTATACGAGGACCAGTTTTAGACTACCAACAGTGTTTTGCAGCTGAGTGAACTGAATGGTACATAACTTACACTGTTTCTGGCCTTTTAAGAATAGTGCATGAAGAGGTATTAGAAGTTACATGGTGAGGAGTAGCGTAATGGTTAGAGCACTGGCTTGGAAAACAAAAGACAGGGTTTGATTCCCACTAGCACTCCTTGTGGCCTTGGGCAAGTCACTTAACCTTCCATTGCCTCAGAAAAATTCAAGTTATTAATATCTCTGTTTAATGTACATTACCAAGTCTAAGTTACAATGTAAACCACTTTGACTGAAATGATAATGCAGTATAAAAAAAACTGTTACATAAATTAATAAGGCTTGCTTGAATATATTTTCTTATTTTTTTAATTTTACACTTCCACAGCAACAACATTCGACCAAAAATAGTTGGTAGACTCTAAAACATGTACATCACTTCGAGAGGGTAATTTTATAAACCTTTTCTACATAGAAAAAGCCTCTTATGAAATTAGGTCACACCTAAAACTATGCACAGTGCAAGCTGGCACATAGTAGTACAGGAGATGTGCTCAGGCGAGGAGTTAGGGTAGAGCATGGGGATAGCCATGAATAGGTGAAATGTCTACGCCTTCATCTAGACGCAATTTCTGGAGGCTTCGGGTTATAAAGCAATATAAGCACCTATGGGGTATGTTTACTAACGAACATCAGCTGTCATCATGGCACTAAAGTGGGAAAAGCAATACCGCGATGACAGCTAATGCAGGCCAAATGCAGCCACCGCAGGCAATCTTTGCGATAGTTGTATTTTGTGCATTAGCAACGTGCATGGGTAAAGAGAAGGTGTGCCTGTAAAGTGCAGTTACCACAGGCATTAACAGCATGCAGTAATCGGACGTTTTGCAAACACTGTGGGTGCAGCTAATGCCACATCTATGGGTGGCGTTAGCTGTTCACCAATGCTGTCACGTGTTTTCACTGTGTTATCTGTTGGGAAAATGCTCGGCACGTCCCAACACATAACGCGCAATGTTCGCAGTTAACGAAGTGCTTTTTGCACTAATGCTCAGACAAAAACAGCCATTCTCCTGCCCTGTGAACTAGGCGCCCTGTTAGAAAATTACCCTCATACGGTTCACATGAATGCATCTTACAGAATCCCTCACTTTTAGGCGACCCTGTTTGCTTTTTAAAGAAGATAAAGGAGAACCCACAGTAGACCCAGGTGGAGTCATTTTACTATAGAATCATTTCCATCTGTTTAAAATTGAGTGGGTTCTCTCCCTTTCCAGTTATGGTTTGTTAAAAATTGGATAACTTGGAATGACGTGATTGGGCTGGAGTGATTTCCTGTAATCAGTCCACTGTGGAGCGGATTCTGGTCTCCATATCAGACACCTGTCAGTGATTTGTAAAGAAACCACCAGTGCCAAGCAGGGAAGCCATTTAGAGTTTCTGTAGTATAATCAAATTGCCTCAGAAAAATCCAAGTTATCAATGTCCCTGTTTAATGTACATTACCAAGTTTAAGTTACAATGTAAACTGCTTTGACTGAAGTGATAAAGTGTCAAAAAAATGTTAAATAAATAAATAAATAAAAAGAGATTTACGAACATTTCCAGATGCCTAGTTCCTGACTTCAGCACAGAAATTTGCGTACAGTTACAAGAATTAACAAATGGCAGGCAACTTTAAAAAATGTTTGATGTCAGCAAATGGCAAGGCAAATCTATTATATCATTAAGCCTTTTCAAGGTGCTCTGAGATTAAAACAAAAAGAAGGAATTCTAGGAGTATGGGACATCAGATACACATAAAATGTCTGAACCAGGGGATCACTGGGTGTTTTGCTTAGCTTTTTATGAAAGAGATTTGAATAAAATGGAATGAATGTTTCCTAAGTTATTAGAGAGGTTCACACTTACAGAAGGTACAGTTAACAAGAAACAGATGCATGAACATTTCATAAAATCAGCTTCCCTTTAGAAACTTTGGCAAATCTCGTTAATTTCTAAATGAAAGAATAGGTGGACAGGTAATTAGGGAATTGTTATTTATGCCTTCAGATTGAAACGGGACTAGGAGACACTCTATGAAACCAACACATCGCAGGTATAAAACTAATTGGAGAAAATGAGAGTATTTTTTCACTCAACCAACAGCCAAACTGTGGAATGTATTGCCACAGGATGTGGTCAAGTCATTAACATACCTGAAATTAAGAAGGATTTGGGCAAATCAGGAAAGCTAAAAATAGCTACAGCACAGTAACAATGGGTGATTTAAATTACCCCGGGAACAACTGGGTCAGTGTCACTGTAGGACATGCTAGGGAAATAAGTTTCTAGATTCAATAAATGACTGTTTCTTGGAGCAGTTGATTCATGAACCCAAAAGAGGGGAAGCTATTTTGGACCTAGTCCTTAATGGAACACAGGATCTGATGCAAGAGATAAGGGTGTTTGGGGAAATTTGGCAATAGTGATCATAACACGATCACATTTGATTTAATAATTGGAAGCAGCATGGCAAGGAAATCTACAGTACTACCTTTTAACTTTCAAAAGGGAGACTATGATAAAACGAAGAAAACAGTTAGAAAAAACTAAAAGGAGCAGTAGCAAAGGTTAAAGATTTACATCAAGCATGGGCATTGCTTAACCCTTTCATGGCTGTTGTTGCCATATGGCAACCTTCAAATTTTCCCCAAAATCTTTCCCCGGATTCTATATTTCCAAAACATCCACACACTGTGTACGAAATGTGATGTGTATCTGTGCTTGACATCTGAAAAAAAACCCTGTCATTTAAACTATCACACCCAGCAGTAAATGAAACTGATGCCAAGACTATTTTTAATTTTCAGCCATTCAGGACCGTAGTTGCCATATGGCAACAGTAAATATTGTTTCTTAGAAATAACATTTTTTCAAAAAAAAAACCTTTATATTCTGCATCATTTAGCTCAAATCTTAATAAAACAAAACCAGAAAAAAAATTTCAGTTACAAAACAATTATGTGGACACGAAAGGGTTAAAAATACTATCATGGAAGCCCAGACCAAATGAATTCCATGCTTTAAGAAAAGTGGAAGGAAGGCCAAAAAACTGTCAGCAGGGTTTAAAGGTGAGATCAGAGAGGCTGTTGTGGCCAAAAGAGAATCTTTCAGAAAATGGAAAAAGGAGCCAAATGATGAAAACAAGAAATATCATAAGTATTGCCAAGTTAGATGCAAGGCATTGATAAGGCAGGCAAAGACAGAATTTGAAAAAAAGGTTGCCATGGAAGCAAAAACGCATAATACAAACTTTTTCAAGTATATCTGTAGCAAAAAACCTATGAGAGAGTAAGTTGGACCATTGGATTATAGAGAGGTTAAAGAGGAGCTAAGGGAGGACAAAGCCATAGCGGAGAGATTGAATGAATTCTTTGCTACAGTCTTTACTGAAAAAGATGTAGGGAAGCTACCCATGCCAGAAATGGTATTTAAGGGTGATGTATCAGACAAATTAAAAGAAATATTGATAAACTGCGAAAATGTATTACAAGTATTTTATAAACTGAAGAGTAATAAATCATCTGGACCGGATAGTATGCATCTGAGGGTGTTGAAAGAACTGAAATACGAGACTGCAGAACTACTATTAGTAATCTGTGAACTGTCATTAAAATCATCTGTTTTCAATAACGTCTTATGGATGTGAAAGATGGACAGTGAAAAAGATAGACAGGAAGAAAACTGATGCCTTTGAATTATGGTGCTGGCGATGAATACTGCGTATATCATGGACTGCCTGAAGAACAAACCACTCAGTACTAGGAGATCAAACCTAAGCTTTCCTTAGAAGCTCAGATGACAAGACTTTGACTTTCATACTTTCGACACATCATGCGAAGAGAAAGATCATTGGAGAAAGACATAATGCTTGGCAAGGTAGAAGGTCAGTGTAAAAGAGGAAGGCCGGCAATGAGATGGATTGATACAATAACAGCAGCTATGTGTGCCACTCTATCAACAATGCCTGATTGAAGACCGAACACAGTTTAGGTCAACTATACAGAGTGTCACCATGAGTCAATGTCGACTAGATGTCACTTAACAAAAAAAAAACCACCTGAAGATTGGAGAATGACCAGTGTAATGCCAATTTTTAAAAAAGGGGTGATCCAAGAAACTACAGACCGTTGAGCCTGATATCAGTACCAGACAAAATGGTAGAAACCATTAAAAAGAATAAAATTACTGAACATGTAGATAGTCATGGTTTAATGGGAGAAAGCCAACATGGATTTAGCCAAGGAAAGTCTTGTCTTACTAATCTGTTATATTGTTTTTGGAAGGTGTGAATAAACAGGTAGACAAAGGTGAGCCGATTGATATAGTGTATCTGGCTTTTCAGAAAACCTTTGGACAAGGTCCCTCATGAGAGACTCTTGGCCAAATTAAAAAGCCATGGGATAGGAGGCAGTGTAAAAGTATCCCTAGCAACCAAAAACAACTTAAGTAACCAAAGAAAATGTTAAAACTAAGATGCAGACTGAGGGTTATCCAGTCTTTTGTAATGAATGTCCCATGTTTGATTTTCTCCCAGGTGGTGAGAGGTCTTACGTGTACACTAGGTTCAAGGAGCTCCTTGCCCTCAGAGAGCAAGTGCAATCTCTGGAGACTAGAGTAGCAGACTTGGAAGACATAAGGAAGACAGAGAGGTACATAGACAAGACCTACAGGGACACAGTATTGAAGCCCCACCTCCAGTCTTGCAGCCTCTCAGCTGCCATGGAGGAAAGAGGTCTCGTGAAAGGAAAGCATCATCTTGATGAGGCAGGAAATGATCCTGTAGCTAGAACCTGTCCACCAGGAAATGTAACATCCTCTTACACCAAGGAGGCTTCTCCAGGGCCATGTGCCCATGAAGGAAAGTTTAGGATGGCAGTTATAATGGGTGATTCATTCATTAGGCAGGTAGATAGCTGGGTGGCTGGTAGATGCGAGGATCATTTGGTAACATGCCTGCCTGGTGCGAAGGTAGCAGAGCTCAAGCGCCACATAGACAAGGTTTTAGATAGCGCTGGGGAGGATCTGCTGTCTTGGTACATGTTGGTACCAATGACATAGGAAAATGTGGGTTGGAGGTTCTGGAGATCAAATTTAGACTTTTAGGAAGGAAGTTGAAATCCAGAACTTCCAGGGTAGCATTCTCTAAAATGCTTCCTGTGCCACGTACAAGGCCCAAAAGGCAGGCGGAGCTCCAGAGTCTCAATGTGTGGATGAGATGATGGTGGAAAGAAGAAGATTTTGGATTTGTTAGGAACTGGGCAACTTTCTGTGGAAGGGAGAGGCTTTTCCAAAGGGATGGGCTACACCTTAACCAGGATGGTGCCAGACTACTGGCATTAAGATTTAAAAAGGAGATAGAGTAACTTTTAAACTAGATAATAGGGGAAAGCCCACAGTCGCCCAAGAGCGCATAGTTCGGAAGAATGTATCCTTGAAGGATACTAACAAAACAGGGAAGTTAGGACATCCAAACAGAGAGGTTCCAATAAAGATAAAAGTTACTCAGATGTCCTTAAGTACAGAGCTGAAAGATTCCAAATTACCCCTATCAACTTTAACCAGATTAATATGATTGAAATAAAACATCTAGAATGCCTTTATGCAAATGCTAGAAGTCTAAAAAATAAGATGGGAGAGTTAGAATATATAGCTCTAAATGAGAGGTTAGATATGATCGGTATCTCAGAGATCTGGTGGAAGGAGGACAACCAATGGGACACTGTGATACCTGGGTACAAACTATATCGCAATGATAGAGTAGATTGAATTGGTGTAGGGGTTGTGCTCTATGTTAGAAAGGGCATTGAGTCACATAGGATTAAAGTTTTGCAGGAAACAAAATAAGCTGTAGAATCTCTATGAATAGAAATTCCATGTAAAAAGGGGAAGGCAATGGCAGTAGGAGTGTACAACCGACCGCCTGGCCAGAATGAACAAATCGATAATGAAATGCTGAAAGAAATCAGGGAAGCTAACAAAAGCTACAATACAGTAATAATGGGTGATTTCAATTACCCAGGTATCGATTGGATCAGTGTCGCAGCAGGACATGCTAGGGAGATAAAGTTTCAAGATGAAATAAATGACTGCTTCTTGGAGCATCTGATTCATGAACCAAGTTATTTTGGACCTAGTCCTTAGTAGCATGTAGGATCTGGTGCAAGAGATAAGGGTGTTGGAGGCCACTTGGCAATAGAGATCATAGCATGATAGCATTTGATTTAATAAATGAAAGCAGGACAGCAAGGAAATCCACAGAACTCCCACTTCACTTTCAAAATGGAGACTATGATAAAATGAGGAAAATAGTTAACAAAAGATTAAAAGGAGCAGCTGCAAAGGCATAAAGTGTGGGCATTGTTTAAAAATACTATATTGGAAGCCCAGAACAAATGTATTCCACACTTTAAGAAAAGTGGAATGAAAGCCAAAAAACTACCAGCATGGTTTAAAGGTGAGATCACAGAAGTTGTTACAGCCAAAAAAGCATCATTCAGGAAATGGAAAAAGGAGCCAAATGATGAAAATGGGAAACATAAGCATTGCCAAGATGCAAGGCATTGATAAGGCAGGCAAAGAGAATTTGAAAAAAAGCTTGCCGTGGAAGCAAAAATGCATAATAAAAACTTGTTCAAGTACATTTGTAGCAAGAAAACTGTGAGAAAGTCAGTTGGACCACTGGATGATAGAGGAGTAAAAGGGGCGCTAAGTGAAGACAAGGCCATAATGGAAAGACTGAATGAATTCTTTGCTTCGGTCTTTAATAAAGAAGATGTAGGAAAAAATGGTATATAAAAGGTGATGTACTGGAAGAATTGAAAGAAATATTGATAAACCGGGAAGGTGTATTACAACTATTTGATAAACTGAAGAGTACCAAATCACCTGGACCGGATGGTATACATCCAAGGGTATTGAAAGAAATGAAATATGAGATTGCAGACCTACTATTAGTAATCTGTGAACTATTATGAAAAACAACTGCAGTACCTGAAGAGTGGAGAATAGCCATTGTAACGCCAATATTTAAAAAGGGTTCCAGGAGTGACCCGGGAAACTACAGACCTGGGAGTCTGACATCAGTATCGGAAAAAATTGTAGAAACCATTATAAAAAATAAAATTACTGATCATGTATATAGTCATGGTTTAATGGGAGAAAGTCAACATGGTTTAGCCAAGGAAAGTCTTGTCTTACTAATCTGTTATATTTTTTTTTGAAGGTGTGAATAAACAGGTAGACAAAGGTGAGCAGATTGATATAGTGTATCTACATAAGATATACTGGGTCAGACCAAGGTCCATCAAGCCCAGTATCCTGTTTCTAACAGTGGCCAATCAAGGTCATACGTACCTAGCAGTTTCCCCAAAAGACACAGGTTCCACAGTGCTTGTACTGTGTCAAGCATTGAAATCCTGGGTCCCTTCTTAATAATGGTTTATGGACCTTTCCTCCAGGAACTTGTCCAAACCTTTTTTAAACCCAGCTACACTAACAGCCTTTACTACATCCTCCGGTAACAAATTCCAGAGTTTGATTACACGTTCAGTGAAAAAAATATTTTCTTTTATTAGTCTTAAATAGTTTACCCTGTAGCTTCATTGCATGTCCCCTAGTCTTTCTATATTCTGATAATGTAAACAATCGATCTACATTTACCTGTTCCACTCCGTTCATTAATTTATAGACTTTTATCATATCTCCCCTCAGCCGTCTCTTTTCCAGGTTAAAGAGCCCTAACCTTTTTAGCCTTTCTTCATAGGAGTATCCTTCTATCCCCTTTACCATTTTGTGGCTCTTCTCTGAACCTTTTCTAATAATGCTATATCCTTTTTAAGATATGGCGACCAGAATTGCACACAATATTCAAGGTGCGGTCTCACCATGCAACGATATAGAGGCATTATAATATCTTTTGTTTTAATTTTCCATTCCTTTCCTTATGATACCTAGCATTCTATTTGCTCTCTTGGCTGCCGCTGCACACTGGGCCGAGGGTTTTAACATGTTATCCACAATGACGCCTAAATCTTTTTCCTGGGTGGTGGTTCCTAACGTGGAACCTTGCATCGTGTAATCATAGTTTGGGTTGTTCTTCCCTAGGTGCATAACTTTGCACTTGTCCACATTAAATTTCATCTGCCATTTCGATGCCCAGTCTTCCAATTTATCAAGATCCTCTTGCAATTTTCCACAATCCTCTTGGGTTTTTAACAACTTTAAATAGTTTTGTGTCATCTGCAAATTTGATAACCTCACTCGTTATTCCCTTTTCCAGGTCATCTATGAATATGTCAAAAAGCAGCGGACCCAGCACAGATCCCTGGGGTACACCACTATTCACCTTTTTCTATTGGGAAAATTGGCCATTTAGCCCTACCCTCTGCTTTCTATCTTTTAACCAGTTCTTGATCCACAATAGTATACTGCCTCCTATCCCATGACTCTTTAGTTTTGCCAAAAGTCTCTGATGAGGGACTTTGTCAAAGGCTTTCTGAAAGTCCAGATACACTATATCAACCGACTCACCTTTGTCCACCTGTTTATTCACACCTTCAAAAAAACATAACAGATTAGTAAGACAAGATCTTCCTTGTCTAAAGCCATGTTGGCTGTCTCCCATTAGGCCATGACTATCTGCATGCTCAGTAATTTTGTTCTTTATGATGGTTTCTACCATTTTTCCTGGTACTGACGTCAGGCTCATTAGTCTGTAGTTTCCCAGATCACCCCGGGGAACCCTTTTTAAAAATTGGCGTTATATTGGCGATCCTCCAATCTTCAGGTATTACAGATGATTTTAATGAAAGTTCACAGATTACTAATAGCAGGTCTGCAATCTCATATTTCAGTTCTTTCAACACCCTTGGATGTATACCATCCGGCCCAGGTGATTTGCTACTCTTCAGTTTATCTAATAGTTGTGATACATTTTCAAAAAGCCTTTGACAAGGTCCCTCATGAGAGACTCTTGGCAAAATTAAAAAGTCATGGAATTGGAAGCAGTGTAGTATAGTGGATCAGAAACTGGTTAAAAAATAGAAGGCAGAGAGTAGGGCTAAATGGCCAATTTTCTCAATGGAGAAAAGTAAACAGTGGAGTACACCAGGGATCTGTGCTGGGCCTGCTGCTTTTTAACATATTCATAAATGACCTGGAAATGGGAATAATGAGTGAGATGATCAAATTTGCAGATGACACAAAATTATTCAAAGTTGTTAAAACCCAAGAAGATTGTGAAAAATTGCAAGAGGACCTTGATAAACTGGAAGACTGGGCGTCCAAATGGCAGATGAAATTTAATGTGGACAAGTGCAAAGTTATGCAACTAGGAAAGAACAACCCAAACTTTGGTTATACGATGCAAGGTACCACCTTAAAAACCACCACCCAGGAAAACGATTTAGGCATTATCATTGATAATACGTTGAAACCCTCCGCCCAGTGTGCAGCAGCGGCCAAGAAAACTAACAGAGTGCAAAGAATCATAAGGAAAGGAATAGAGAATAAAACAAAGGATATTATAATGCCTCTGTATCATTCCATGGTTCAACTGCACCTTGAATATTATGTGCAATTCTGGTCTCCGTATCTTAAAAAAGATATTGCGGAATTAGAAAAGGTATGGAGAAGAACCACCAAAATAGTAAAGAGGATGGAAGGATACCTCTATGAGGAAAGGCTGAAAAGATTAGGGCTCTTCAACTTGGAAAAGAGAAGACTGAGGGGAGAAGAATATAAATTATTAATGGAGTACAACTGGGAAACGTAAATCAGTTGTTTACGCCATAAAAAGGTAGAAAGACTAGAGGACATGCAATGAAGCTACAATATAACCCATTTAAGACTAATAAGAAAAAATATTTTTTCATTCAATGCGTAATCAAACTCTAGAATTTGTTACCAGAGGATGTAGTGAAGGCTGTTAGTGTAGCTGGGTTTAAAAATGGTTTGGACAAGTTTCTGAAGGAAAGGTCCAGAAACCATTATTAAAGGTGATCCAGGAAATCCACTACTTAACCAGGACAAGCATTGTGGAAGCTGTGGACTTTGGGTACCTGCCAGGTACTTGGGACCTGGATTTGCCACTGTTGGAAGCAGGATTTTGGGCTTGATGGACTTTTTTCTGGCCCAGTATGGCATTTTTATGTTCTTATTTTTGTAAACCGCACTGATGCAAAATAGCGCGGTATATAAGAGAATGTAAATAAATAAAATAAAGAGTCATGGGATAGGAGGCAGTGTACTATTGTGGATCAGGAACTGGTTAAAAGACAGAAAGCAGAGAGTAAGGCTAAATGGTCAATTTTCTCAATGGAGAAAGGTGAATAGTTGAGTACCCCTGGGATCTGTGCTGGGTCCGCTGCTTTTAAACATTCATAAATGACCTGGAAATGGGAATAATGAGGGAGGTGATCAAATTTGCAGATCACAGAAAATTATTCAAAGTTGTTAAAGCGCAAGAGGATTGGAAAAATTGCAAGGGGACCTTGATAAGTTGGAAGACTAGATGTCCAAATAGCAGATAAAATTTAATGTGCAGAAGTGCAAAGTTATGCACCTAGGAAAGAACAACCCAAACTACAGTTACACAATGCATGGTTCCACATTAGGAACCATCATCCAGGAAAAATATTTAGGTGGCATCATGGATAACACATTGAAACTGTCCATCCAGTGTGAAGAGGCAGCCAAGAAAGCAAATAGAAAGTTAGGAATCATAAGGAAAGGAATGGAGAATAAAACCAAGGATAGGGAGGAGTGGTCTAGTGGTTAGGACAAGGTACTTCAGGCCAGAGGGCCAGGGGTTCAAGTCCCACCTGGGGACAGCAATTTCAGGCCGGAGGGACTGGGATTTGTAGTCCTATAGGCACTCCTTGTGGTCTTGGGCAAGCCACTTAACCCTCCATTGCCCATGTTCCCTGTAAGTATTAGCGTATGTGTCTCATATCCCCTCGTGTTAAATATATCCCCCAATTGACCGCATTGACCTGGTGAAAAGCGGGATATAAATACAGCTAAATAAATAAATAAATAAAATAAAATAAGGATATAATAATGCCTCTGTGTTGTTCCATAGTGCGACTGCACCTTGAATTTGTGTGCAATTCTGGTTGCCATATCTTAAAAAGGATAGAGCAGAATTAGAAAAGAGAAGAGCCACCAAAATGGTAAAGGGGATGGAAGGATACCCCTATGAGGAAAGGCTTAGAAGGTTAAGGCTTTTCAACTTGGAAAAAAGACGGTTGAGGGGAGATATGATAGAGCTCTATAAATTAATGAATGGTGTAGAACGGGTAAACGTAGATCAGTTGTTTACACCATCAAAATGTAGAATGACTAGGGGACACATAAGGAAGCTACAATGTAACCCATTTAGAATTAATAAGAGAAAATATTTTTTCACTCAACGTGTAATCAAACTCTAGAATTCGTTACCAGAGGATGTAGTGAAGGCTGTTAGTGTAGCTGGGTTTAAAAATGGTTTGGACAAGTTCCTGGAAGAAACGTCCATAAAACATTATTAAAGAGGACCCGGGAAATCCACTACTTGCCCAGGACAAGCACTGTGGAACCTCTGTGCCTTTTTGGGAACCTGCCAGGAACTTGTGACCTGGCTTGGCCGCTGTTGGAAACAGGACACTGGGCTTGATGGACCTTGTCTGACCCAGTATGGCATATCTTATGTTACTATGTAAATTTCTAGAGGAAAAGTCCATAAACAATTATTAGCCAAGTAGACTTCGAGAAGTTATCACTCATCCCTGGGGGAAGCTGCAAGAAATGGATCTATTCTTTGGGATCTTGTGATCTAGACTGGCCATTGTTGGAGACAGGATGCTGAGCTCAATGGACCTTTCGTCCGACTCAGCCTGGTACACCTTACGTTCTTGTGTGTTCCCCTTCTTTGAAAAGCAAAAGATGGCTCCGTATAGAACAGAAGGCTGCCTAGATAACAGGATAAAACAATGGAATTTTCTAATTGATTTAGAATTTGAGTAAATTGTCAAGTTCTTGTCACTGGAAAATGAAGTCCTATATTTTAAGCCTGGACAAGGTACTGTAGAACATGAGGAAGACAGTGCAAGCTTCTAAAGTCCCTGGAATTGCCTTAGTGAGTGCTTTAAAGTGAGTGAGTATTCTCTCCTGTCACTACATCACAAAGAGTTCTGAAGAACAGCTTTAATTGGTGCTGGTTTCATGAAAATGCAATTTTTTTTATTTTTATTTTTTTGCTGTACTGGAAGAAGCCCGATTAGGAAACATCTGGACCCAGAGATTACACAGCAGAAACTAAAGCTGCTTATGAAAACAAAATCATCCCAGAAAGTTTACTAATCAAAACTGCACAAAACAGTTCACTTCAAACACAGTCCAGTCAGAATTCAACCTCGTTCAAGTAATCTGTAGATTTTCAGCCACCATATGGATAACTTTGGGCTGAAAGTCCATCTAACCAGTCTGATACTACCAGTATAGTGAAAGGCTGGAGGGAAGGTGGCACCAAAACGTTATCCAAATAGCAGCGATATTCGATACTATATTGATAATTCACATATTTAGATTATGGCTGCTCAATAGCAGGGCCTAAACACAGCTAGTGGCGGCGGCACTGACTGTATTATATGTACATTCAGTACTGCTGGCTATATATATATGGCCCGATTCTGTCCCGGACGTAGATCTCCTTTGTACTTCCGGGCTGAGCCCTGCGGGATCAGAATCGCGAACAGGCATGTATATGCAGGCCGGGACTGTGATTCAGTCCTGGCCTGCACCTACATGCCCTGGCCAACTAACTCAGTCAGGGCATTTAAATCGGCATTTAAAAGCCGTGATGCCAGCCGCCTGCAAAAAGAGTTAATTCCCCACAGCCCGACCCCCAGTCCGGCCTCCTAAGAACAGGGTCAGGCTGCGGGGATTAACTTTGGCCCTCACCCAGCCCCATCCGCACCCCGATGATGGCACCAAATGATGTCCAGGGAAGTTATTCCACCCAGGGGGTGGAATAACTTTCCTAGCCATTTCGCCAGCCCTGGATGTACAGGGCCGACATTAGAAACGGCCCTGTACATCCAGGGCTGGTGACTGCCCACTGCCCACCCACTCTCCATCCCCGAGCCACTTCTTCCTCGCCCTCGACCAACTTCCCTGCACAACCAGCAAGGACGTTAGCCGGGGCCTGCAGCCGCCACGAATAGCGGGAATGACCCCGATAGGGAATGATTCTACAAGGGGCATGTGGCAAGTTACATGCTACTTATGTGCATAAGCACCTATATTAAAGGGCTTACGTGCTTTAGGCGGTCGCCATTTTGTAACTGCGTGTATAAATCCTATTACATGTACTTTCAGTTTAGGGGTGCAAAGTAAGCTTAGACAGATGGTAAATTTGCACACGAAAATTATCAAATATAACAACTTACATGCATTTCTGAACAATCCAGGCACAGGTATTTCCACCTGTTCTACAGAAGTCACAACGTCCGCAACTAGCTTGATGCGACTTTATGCCCCTATTTCATAAAGTAAAGTAGGCGTGTACGTCATTATATAAATTAGGCCTCAATTGCACGTTACAATGCACATTAACTGTGTGAGACTTTATAAAGTTACCCTTATAGTGGCGCTGAATATACTGTATGTACAGTATTAATATAAATGTCAGCACCAGCATTTAAATTAAGCCACTCGCAGCCACTGTTAAAAATCCAGCCTTATGAACTGAATCAAGACCTGTGGGGAAAATAATCCACTGAATTTTTGCCACATATCTCAGAGAAATTCCCCATGCCTCTATGGAAGCTCCCTGTCTTGAGAAAATCCCTTAAAAAGAGCTACTATAGATTTGGGTATTACCTGCCCCGTTTCGTTAAAATAAAATAAAATTTGTGAAAATGCAAAGAGTGATTATTTGCAGTCCTCTTTTAAAGGTTCTTTCACAGCCTTATTCCTAAATTGAATTGACCAAGTATGAGAAAAAATTTCAGCCTTATGGAGTCTACTGGCTTGACTCTCCAAGCTGCTGTGTGATGTTGTCAACACCACCACCGCACCAAATGACCCTTGTCCAGTGTTCTGGATAAAAGAACTACGCAGTGATCTCAGCCAGTTCCTGACCAAACTCATGGATCTTTCATTTTCATCAGGCTCATTCCCACAAAAGCTGAAACATACCTCCATCAGGCCGCTGCTGAAAAACAGCAAACTGGACCCTTTCGACCAATCTCAAGCATCCCACTTCTCACCAAGATAATAGAAAAGGTAGTACAATGCCAAATTCAACACCATATCGAGACGGCCACACCGCTAGATCCATGTCAACATGGATTCAGAGAAGCACATGGCATCAAAACCCTCCTTACCACCCTCTTCAATACAATACTACTAGGAATTGACGACATCCGACAAGGGTTTGCCCTTATCTTCTTGGATATCGCAGCGGCCTTTGACTCTGTGAGCCACGAGCTGCTATTGGGACGTCTCGAGGAAAAGGGAATACAGGACTCAGCTCTAAGCTGGTGCAAATCCTACCTGACCGACAGATGGCAGCACGTAAGAACTGACACCTCAACCTTGGAACCCTTCCAACAAAAACAGGGTGTGCCGCAGGGTTCTTCGCTATCGGCACTGATGTTCAACATATACATGCAGCCCATCTGTGCCCTGATCCGCTCTTTTAACGTCGCCTGCCTGGTATACGCAGATGACATACTGCTATACATGCCATTCTCAATGGACCAGCCCGACTTCTCCCCATTAACAAGCTGTTTCGGTGCTGTTGCTGACTGGCTCCATACCCAAAATCTCCGAACAACCAACAAGACAGATGTTCTCTTCATCACGAGGAACCAAGGCTTCACCCCTCCAGCCTCCTTAAAGGTGAAGAATGCAGAGCTGACTGCCAAACCCACAATCCGCTACTTAGGGGCCACTTTGGACCAACCGCTGGACTTGAAAACACACATAGGAAACACGATCAAGGCAATATACCATAAAGTACGGACACTATGGCATCTGCGACCTCTATTGGACCCGGATGACTTCCACACAATCTACCAAGCTCTCATAATCCCACATTTCGACTATGCTAATGCAATCCTACACGGACTCCCATAGGCAGCACTGAACCCACTCCAGCTGGCAATGAACTCAGCCTCCAGAATTCTATACGGAGCCTCAAGAATAGACCACATTACACCAATCCTGAAACAACTCCACTGGCTACCAATCCACAGCAGACTAGTTTTCAAGATCCTAGTAATGACCTTTAAGGCCATAAACAACCAACCTACCACATCCATCACTGGGCTAATCCACATCACACCCCTGACCAGATCCAGAAGATCTGCAGCTGTCAAACTGATAACACCCAATGCAATAACGAAATGCAACCATGCAACATCCAACAGGGCGTTCATGATTTATGCACCCAGATGTTGGAATGCCCTCCCTACAGCCATTAGAGCAAGCACTGACCTGGTCCAGTTTAGGAAGGCACTGAAGTACCGCCTATTCTTGCAGTACTACCCAGAAGACAGCTCACAGACACCCCAAGATATAGGACCTCTCCAACAACACACCCAGCACTCTCCTGCAGCTAACCCCACCAACACCAATCCATGTAAATATCAGTAGGTTCAGATTGTTACTAGTGTATATAATTTATAGATAAGTACCCCAGTTATGTCCATGTTATAGTTCCTGTTCATTGTAAATACAATACAGCCTGACTGCATTGTATATGGTTCTGTTATATGTAATCCAACAATAAAAGAACCTGCTCACAATATTAAATATATAAACTACACAAATTTTAACTTGTATCCCAATATCATTTCCAGGCAATAATGACCTCAGATGTCACAACTCCACATCTAGTGATAAATCACCATAGGGTGTTGATAGACGCTCACATCACCGGTCATAGCCTCCCTACCTTCCTAAAGGAATTATACCAAATCACAATACATCCAATACACCCTTAATTGCAACCCTGGGAAAAATCTCAAAATATCTTTATAACAATAGAGCAAACAACAATCACTAAAACATATTCAAACATACTCACCATACTCACAAATTTCCACACATACAATCTCATTCTTTCATACTAAAAAACAGCGTCAATATGATGTGCGTCTGCACTATAGTTTCAAGGCTGAACGCAGCCTAAACCAGTCACAGAGCGATACCTGCAAATATAATAAAGAATAATGAAAGCTCAAAATTCACCAACAATAGCATAAAAATGCAAATAACTTATCTTGCAGGAGTAAACTTGTAACCGGCCAGGTCTCTAGCTCTTCAACAGACGCTTCTCATAGTCAATTCCAACCTCCAACGCAGACAGAGGAACCATGCAACTCGGGAGAAGTATCAAAAGTCAATGTTGCTAATAAACTCTTAAAAATGACCAAAGCTCTACAAAAGCCTTTGTTTCGCCGTAACCCGGCTTCATCAGGAGCAACGTCATACAGAAATCAAAGGCTTTTGTAGAGCTTTGGTCATTTTTAAGAGTTTATTAGCAACATTGACTTTTGATACTTCTCCCGAGTTGCATGGTTCCTCTGTCTGCGTTGGAGGTTGGAATTGACTATGAGAAGCGTCTGTTGAAGAGCTAGAGACCTGGCCAGTTACAAGTTTACTCCTGCAAGATAAGTTATTTGCATTTTTATGCTATTGTTGGTGAATTTTGAGCTTTCATTATTCTTTATTATATTTGCAGGTATCGCTCTGTGACTGGTTTAGGCTGCGTTCAGCCTTGAAACTATAGTGCAGACGCACATCATATTGACGCTGTTTTTTAGTATGAAAGAATGAGATTGTATGTGTGGAAATTTGTGAGTATGGTGAGTATGTTTGAATATGTTTTAGTGATTGTTATTTGCTCTATTGTAATAAAGATATTTTGAGATTTTTCCCAGGGTTGCAATTAAGGGTGTATTGGATGTATTGTGATTTGGTATAATTCCTTTAGGAAGGTAGGGAGGCTATGACCGGTGATGTGAGCGTCTATCAACACCCTATGGTGATTTATCACTAGATGTGGCGTTGTGACATCTGAGGTCATTATTGCCTGGAAATGATATTGGGATACAAGTTAAAATTTGTGTAGTTTATATATTTAATATTGTGAGCAGGTTCTTTTATTGTTGGATTACTCTTTTTCTGCTCTTGGCTATTTGTTTTGTGTTCTGTTATATGTAAACCACACTGATTTGAATAGCGCGGTATAGAAGAGAACTTAAATAAATAATTCCAAGCTCTACAATTTCTTATCTCTGCCGAACACAGGATTAGAAGCCTGGAGACACAATAAAATTTTGGCTCTGGCATTTAGTAATGTGTGAACTGTCCCATCCTTCTAGGTATTCTCAGCATACAGGACAAGGATCTAACTGTTTTAGGAAGAGAATCTGTGACAAGCCTTCCATATCTGTTCGTAACTACCAGGCTGACAACCTGTATGCTTATCAAAGTCATCACACATTTGGAACATTCAAAATCTAACTTTACACTTCATTTTGCAAGAAACATTAATTGCAGAAGTCTTGACTATTTGATTGATGTTTTAAACAAACTAATTCACAAGGATCAGACTGCTTTATGAAGGGTGTATTATCACCCAATGGACACCTAGAGATATGTTTACTAAACAGCGGTAGCAGCTTCCATGCGATATCGGAGCCGCAGCCCCACTGAATTCCCGCTGTTTAGTAAAACATATCCCCTAGTCTGTAATTTGCTATTTACTGCAAAATCTCTGGAAGTTCCCATCTTTTCAGTTTTGCTAGATGCTGCAAAGGTTTTAATCGCAGAGAATGATATTGCCTATAGGGATGGTAATGTTATAACAAGCCATCTAACTTATGAGGCTTAATTTGTCAGTTAGTGGGCATTAAGCCTATTTAGCATGCATTAAAAATTCTGCATTTAAACAAATGTATGAAACTAACTGAAAAGACATCCAAAAATTGTGAAAAATTCATGAAAAAAATGAAAACTGAATTTTTCCGGCCTACGGACATCCACAGTGAGAAGATGTGAAAGAAGTGGATGCAGAACAGTTGGATGAAGGACAGTGCACCTGCCCAGTACCCTCCTTGATTCTTGCTTAACCATGATTTCCACTTGGCTCTCTACAAACTGTCTTGTCCTTAATCTCGTTAAGACTGCCGCTATTTGGTTCCCGCATAGCTCTACCTGTCCCTCCCTGGCCCCTTCTTTTGCAGGTGTCCCTATTGCTCTGGTTTCTGAACTACACTATCTGGGTGTCCTCCTGGACACCAACCTCTCTTTTCATGATCACATTTCCCTAGTGTTGTGGCGTTCCTTTTTTTATCTCCGGCGGGTTCGGGCTATCAGACCGTTTCTCTCTCCACAGGCTCTCACCACACTTCTTCTCTCGCTGGTGATCTCTAGATTGGATTTCTGTAACTTTGTCCTCACCGGTGTTCCCAAGTACCAGCGGCACCGATTACAATTAATTTAAAACACTGCAGCTCGACTCATATTCCTTGCGTCATCCCGGGATCATATCACCCCCATCCTTAGCACCTCCACTGGCTTCCAATGGACTTTCGGATCAAATTTAAGGCTCTTACACTGGTGCACTGAGCTGTCCACATGCACAGACCCCAATGTTTAGCAGACCTGTTGGTTTTTCACACCTCCTCCTGCAGTCTCCGCTCAGTCCATGTCAACCGCCTTCAACTACCATCCCCAACCCATGCACATTTACAATCTACCAGTCGGCCTTCTATCTTGGCCCTTCCCTCTGGAACTCCCTTCCTACAGCCTTGCATTCAGAGGAGTCCTACCCTAAGTTCCACTCCCTCCTAAAAACTCACCATTTTTCTTCTGCCTTTAACCTCCCCCCTGACTTTCCTCCCTTCCCTTAGCTCTCCCTTCCTTCAGTATGCTTGTCTGATGGATGGTCTTTTTCCCCTCTATTCTGTATATGATTTGTAGTTCTTTTCTTTTCCGTCTCCTTGGGTTTTGTAACATTGTAAACCGCCCCAATGTAATGGGGGGGCGGTATATCAAATGTCAAAATAAACAAAGTGCACACAGCCCGAGGGAGGGCTGCCTTTTGCTTTTCCTCAATCCTGCACAGACCCTCCATGAGAAAGAAGACCTATGATACCAGTGGACGAGCTGTAGGTCTGAGGCCAGTGAAATCTGACTGGGTTGCATGACTCAGATTGTAAACTGTTGCCTTCTAGATTAATGCTAAATGATTTTTTTTTTTGTTTTTTAGTGCCATCAAGTCAGTGTTGACTCATAGCAACCCAGCTACCTCTTGGCTTTCTTGGCAATGTATCAACTGAAGTAGATTGCCAGCCTTTTCTTCTGAGGCAATGGAGGTTAAAGTGACTTGCCCAAAGTCACAAGGAGTGCCAGTGGGAATTGAACCCTTGATCTTCTGTGTACTAGGCAGTTTCTCTAACCACTAGGCTACTCCTCCACTCCTTCATAAAATGATTTTATGAAGACTCAAAATAGCGATACCTCTTTCAGTTTGGCAAAATCTTATAGGACCCCTTTGACTACAGTGCATGAAGTGTTTAATATGTGTTTTTTGCATTTTGTAATGGTTAGCACAGGCCTGCGGTAACTGTAGGTTGGCATGACAATGTGGGAATTACCATGCATTAACTGCTCATCATGTGAAAAGGTGGGACTGGATGGGTTATGGGTGGGGAGTGGACATTGACACTTTATGCACAGCTGCATATCAGCCATGCACCAGATATATCCGAAGAAGCCAATCAAGTTGGCCAATTCTGGCTTTGCCAATGAATACGGCTTAGATGTGTAATCAATAGGCAACCATGCAAAGACTATGACTTGGTTCCACTGAGCTGTCTCCTGTCTTCATTTCAGACAACTTGTAGCTACCACCAGTGCTCAGTACAGTAAAGGAGGATGCAGAGTTGTGGCTACAACTGCGGAAAGTAACTTATTTTGCCTGCTCTGCCGTGGCACTCTGAGGACAGCTTCCATAGTACTGTTCGCTGGCCATTGATTCTGGATCCTGTTCATCATTTACACTGCAAACAGGGCTGCAAGGCAAGCAGTCCCAATACTCAGCAATAACTGCACAAAGCTCTGCTCCTGCTGACCCGCGAGCTGTAACCTCTCTTTATATTAATACAAAATGACAAGTTGTCTTAAACTTGCCAGAATGTGCCCTATAGGGATTAACAATGCATTTTTGTAATAGATTCCTGGAAGGCACTGCTAGCTTTAGCCAAGAGTGTAGAGCTGCTGAAACCAAGTCCCTGTCCTTGCTAAGAAGGCAGGTCTCCTTGGGAGGTGGGGCAGTGTGAGAGAGATGGAAGGTATAGGCAGGACTCGGAGACAAGACATCTTCCTGCTTTATAGATTCATTGAGATGAGGGAGGGAAGGAATGCAGAAACTGGAAAGGAAGGGTTAACACAGGAGTAGCCTGTTCCTCCCTTCTGAGGTCTCCTGAGCCACAGCTACTCAGTCAGGGGAGCCTGGAGAGAAAAACAAGAAGTAGAAAAAATACTGATCCATAGCATTTCTTCAGGTCCAGACAGGGCTTTTACCCCACCCCACCTGCAGTTGATGCAGACCCAGCAGACGCTCTTTCACTGATCTACAGACCTCCCTGAGCCACCCTCCCACAGCAAGATCCCATACGGCAAGGCTAGCACTAACAGCTTTGCAGAGCTGCCTGCCTAGTTCACATTTCCTTTTAGTTTATCTTCCTGATACGTTAATTCTGTGACTGGATTAACCTTGATCTTTAGCAACAGGTCACTCATACACTTTCTGCTCTCTCTGCCTGCCTGCCGCCTTAGTGCCACTATGGCCTGACCTTCTTTCTCTGCCTCTGCTAAATGGCAGCTACTGTCCCATCCGCCTTCCAATTCTTATTTCTGCATCTGTAATTTATCACAAGTTCTCATCTCTACATTATGAGACTGATGCCAGTTTCACTGTACTGGCTGATCTATGATTTTCCTTCCAGTGCCTCCTATCTGCCAATCTACCACCATGTCTCTGTCAACCTCTTACCCTTGCTACAGCTCTTGACATCATTTGCTGTCCTCTGTCTGCAGCTACATTTCCAGCAGTCTCGACTCCAAAACAAAGGTCTTTGCTTCCATTTCAGCTCTCCAATTCTACCGAGTTCTGCATGGCCTAGAAGAGAAACACCTGCCTGGCTAGTTGACTTGTAGGAGAGCATATCACAAAATATTATCAGCAAACAAACCACGGTGCCACCTTTGTCAGCCTTTGTGGTTACCAATCAACACTGCTCCTCTGAGATATTAATTTCATGGCATTCATGCTCCGTGAGTTCTTTGATCAAACCCTCAAGAGGTATTGCATGCAAGTAGAAAGTGCAGCTGTATAGGTGGACGTGGCTAGCAGGATGGACACTGATGACAGAGTGCCTGAATTAGTAACTACACGATTGGTGCAACCCTGCAGTAGTGTCTGCAGATAGGAATGTTTTCTGGTGAAATGATCTTTCAATTGTGTTAACTTTTCACTGGTCATCAAATGACCCTTGGACAGGTGTGAATATGAAAGACAGACATTCTTTTTAAGAAAAATCTTGGGTCACTGTAAAAAAAATATATTGTGAGGTGGGGTACATTTCAAACAAAGGAAAGGGCTCCTATTATGATCTGCGAGATGGTTGCTCTGCGGGTAGATACTAAATCAAAGAGAAGGGAAATTCTCTGCAGATGAAATCTGTGATGCCTGTGGATTCTGTGAATCATTCTTTTTGCCAGCAGGCAGGGCTGCAAAAGATGAAAGAAGTATTGAAGACTAATTTTAGTAAGATATCTCCTCACCACAATCCTATAAAACATGCAGTGTAACTTTATTTTGAAAGTGGAGAACCATGGAGGATTCAAAATGCAGCCCATGATCTTGGATATATGGTGTACATGATACAGCAAGGCTGTTTTCCTATTATTAAGGGTTATGCAAGCACGGTCACACAAAAGGGAAACAAAGACATTCAGCCAAGCACGGTTATCAGCTCTCTGCACTCTCAGATCATGTGTGCATGCCTAAAATAGCTGGAGCGGATTCTGCAATAATTAACTTGTCATTGGCACATGAGACCAGGAGCAAAGGAGAGAAGGGTACAGACAGCAGACTTCTAAGCTTAGTTTTCCCAAGTATCTATCAAGACAAACTGGCAACAGTTTAAAACCATATTCCACTCTGATTTTATTAAATGCTTTTATATTTGGCACAGGCTAAGTCCCACAGGCAAAGGGGTTTTTTCCTTGCATCTAGGAGGAGAAAATCTCTTCAAAAGTAGAGTACACAGACCCGCACTGGAATAAAACCGCTGAGAAATTGCTAGTGTCATGGAACATATGTTCAAACACAAAGGCAGAAAAACAAGCTAACTTGAAAAATCAAATGATGTTTAATCACAGCAGCAATTTTTTTTATGGAGCTAATTAAAAGAGCAGGAATTTTTATTTTATTTACAATTTCTTTGTGACATAGAAATCAACATATATCATCCATAAACACAAATATATAATAAAGCCTCAAATTAAAATAAATCCCAAACATCACCATCTTCTAACTCAACCGTTAGGTCTTAGTAAATAAGGCCTTAACTCTTCCTAAATCTCAGTATATACAGTTAGTTCTTTCATGACTGGATGTGGTAAAGCGTTTCATAAAACTGGACCATAAAACAGAAAAGGCCCAAAGCCCAAGTGGTTACCAACCTCACTTCAGAAGGGGAGGGAATAGTCAACAAAAATCCTCCAGCAAAAAGTAGTGCTCGTTGTGGATCCTTTGGTTAACTGGGGACATTACCATGCTCCACTCAGAGCATCAAATATTTTAAAGTAGTCCTGCACTCTACTGCCAGCCAATGGAGATCCTTAAGGCAAGGCCTTATATGCTCTGAATGGTGGCAGCCAGTTATTAAATCAGGCTGCTGAATTTTGGATCATTTGAACTGCTTGAAGTTTTATCCAAGAAGTCCCATATATAGACTCCATTGCAGTATGACCTCTCACAATTGTTCCTTAGACAAAAAAAATACCATATTCTGTGCATTAGCCAAAATTTGTAATAGGCTGTCTTGGCTACCAGTGACACCTGCGTCTGCATGGACATGGTGGAATCAATTTGGACACCAAGGTAACGAATGTTAAATTTAAGTGTCCACTCTCCAACTTTACCTTAGGGGTATGTTTACTAAACAGCGGTAGCGGCTTCTGTGCGATATTGCACGGAAGCCGCTATGCAGTTTAGTAAACATACGTATTAGTTATATTGGTTAGAGGAGGACAAGTCTTCCAACAGACACCAAGGAGTTTGTTGAAAATTCACGGAATCAATGTCTCCTTGAAAGTGTATCAGAAACTTACGATTATATTTTCAAAAAACAATTAACTTTTTATATATTTAAAGTCCTGTGATGCTTAAAATAGACTTCAATGATGATCATTTCCAAGTGAATCTTCATAACGATTCTCAGTTTTTTTTAAGCAGCAGGTAACACATTGAGAGTGTCTGAGCTGCTGGAGCAACAGTCTATATATAAAAACTTGACTTTTCATTCCTATGATGGAATTATCATTCTTCCAGAAACTTCCAGTGTACAATAGTGTTCTCTCTTAGCTTAGAAACAATGCGTTACCCTCCCACATATCAAAAACATGCCAAAATCCTGCAGCTTCACTGCTCCAGTGCTTTACAAATAATGTAGATATTTGAAAAGCAATCTAACAGACTAATTACCCTCAAAAATGTGGGCTGTTCTTTGTTAATCAAAATAACAGCAGGCAGCAGACACCAAAAAACCTGCTTGCAATGTTCACTACAGAGCGGCGTGTAAGACAGAAATATAAGAATATTGTATTAAAATATCTGTTGGCTTGATCCATCAGTGAGAAGACCGAGTTCACTGCAATATTACCTGAAATGTTGCCAAAGTATTTGGCATACCTTTAAAAAAATAGTAAGCATAACACTCTTCTAGCAGTTTCACCACTCCCTAGTACTATTTTCTTGTTAAATATTTGCACATGGTCTGTTTATTACTGTTGCAGCTATGATCAAGTGTTATCAGATGTGAACTTAGAACACACAGTGAGAACAATCAAAATTGGTTGGAGGCAACGACTGATCCTTATTGCTATAATATAATGTTGACCCCCAATATCACCACCCTGGGTGAGCCTGAGGATATCGGAGCTTGGAAGCTAAGCAGTGTGAGGCCTGCCTTGCAATCGATGGGAGACCATGAATGAAGAGCTGGTGCAATGGGTTACAGAAGGTAAAGATAAACCACTGCAGTATCCTGGACCAGCCACTTCCGCCCCCATGCAAACAGGAAGTCTGCGTTAGAGGGGGTAGAGGTACAACAGCATGCAAGGTCAGAGGCTTTTGCTAAGCACTGAGATGCCACCACTGCAGGCCCTGGAGAGGGTGGCAGAAATGAGGTTCATCGGTGTCTCATGTCCTTGCGCCAGCGTTGATCATGCACAGTAATACAAAGGTATAAATGGACAAGAGGCAAGCATGTTTCAGAGAAGAGAATGATCTAGAACAAGACGTCACGATCAGAGGCTGGCAAGAGCACAGACTCAGGAGCAGCATTAGAATGTGTTCCTGAACGGAGAAGTAGATGCATGGAATAGCCTTGTAATGCAAAGAGGACTTGGGGTCTATGGTACAGCAACAGGAAGGAAATTAGGCCCGCGAGATGAACTTTATAGTCCTTATCTACTGGCACATTCCACAGCAATGTTCAACCTAAAAAAAAAGTTCCAGGAGAGATATTTTAGGCCAGTCTTGGCTTTGACAACCCCATCCTAATTATAAGAAAGGCAATACTAGTTACAAATACCGCACAGCTTAGAAAACAAGGACTGGCAAATATTACACCAGGCCCTGAATATTAAAAAACCTCCTACAGAGACAGCAAAACAATCCAGACAACTGCAGATCTCTACACAGAACTACATGCTAGCAGAATCCCTTCCCTCCGTCACACGAGCAAAAAACAAAGACCTTCACCGAATACAGAATACGTGACAAATATAAGCGAGAGTGTGGAAAGCGCAGATATCACAGGAGAAGTAACACTGGGCCTGATATTTAAAGGATTTATGCTCCCACCTTTGAGAGTTATGCTCCTAAACTGGCCTCTGTGAAATGGACTAGGGTTGGGCCCATAAGTTTAAAACTGCTAAATGTAGGAGCATAAATAGGTCTGATTTAGGACCGAGGGAAAAGTTGAGAGCTTAGCACTGATTTTCAGTACTAGGCTCATAAATCTAGGCAAATGAATGGCAGACCTAAAGTATAAATATAACTTTTAAGCTCCTAAATTAAGATGAATCTTCAGTGAAAAGTTAGACTAAAGTTCACTGAAAACAGGGTACAAATTTAAAAGCCTAACTCAGGAGTCTAAATGTAAGAGCTCAGCTTATTTTGAACATCAAGCCCATTGTTTATTAAACCCTTACCTCTTCAATGACTGGGGCTGACAGAGGGAAGAGGAGCTCATGAATTAGCAGATATTACTTTATGCTTTCTGTTTCCAGGGGGAATTTACTGCACCCGCACTGCATAACTGCCTATTCCCACTCCTCCACTAATGAGAGCACAGAACTGAAAACTACCAGCTCAGGACCTCAGACATAAACCAGCCAAATGCATTAAAAATCATAAAGCGATGGTGTAAAATCGGCCAGGGCCGGCCCGTCCATTGAGCAAGAATGTTTTTTGCACAGGGCCCCGCGTTTCAGGGGGCCCTGCGCAAAGAACATTCTGCTTTTTTTTTCAAAATTAAGTTTAAAAAAAAAAAGCTGGCTGCTACCGCTGCCGCAGCAGCAGAATGGAGTGTCCCGCGGGGCCCCCTCTGCCCGGCTGAGCTCTCCCTCTGCGACGGCTGAGCCCCTCTGTGCCGGCTTTCAGATACGCAAAGGGAGAGTGTCTCCCTCGCGTCTCTGTTAAGCCTGCAGGGGCAGATGGGAAATTTCCCATCAGCCCCTGCGGGCTTAACAGAGACACGAGAGAGACACTCTCCCTTCGCGTATCTGAAAGCCAGCACAGAGGGGCTCAGCCGTCGCAGAGGGAGGGAGGGAGGGACTCAGCCGGGCAGAGGGGGCCCCGCGGGACACTCCATTCTGCTGCTGCCGCGGCAGCCCCCTTTGCCCGGCAGCAGCAGCGGTAGCAGCCAGCTTTTTTTTTTTTTTAATGTTCCTTGAACCGATGAGGGGGGGGTTAGGACTGGTAATGGGCTATGGGGGGTTAGGACTGATAATGGGCAATGGGGGGGCTAGGACAGGAAATGGGCTGATGGGGAGGCGTTAGGACTTGAGGTGGGCTGATGGGGTTAGGACTGGTAATGGGATGTGGGCTTTTGGGGGGTGGGTTAGAACTGGTAATGGGCTATGGGGGGGTTAAGACTGGTAATGGGCTTTGGGCTGATGGGAGCTGTCTGGTAATGGGCTATGGGGGGGTTAGGACTGATAATGGGCTATGGGGGATGGACAGGAAATGGGCTGATGGGGAGGGGTTAGGACTTGAGGTGGGCTGATGGGGTTAGGACTGGTAATGGGCTGTGGGCTTTTGGGGGGTTAGAACTGGTAATGGGTTATGGGGGGCTGACTGGAAATGGGCTGATGGGGGGTTAGGACTGGTAATGGGTTATAGGGGGGGGCTTAAACTGAAAATGGGGTGATGGGGGTTTAGGACTGATAGTGGGTTGATGGGGGGGGCTAGGACTGGTATTGGGTTGGGGGTTGCTAGGACTGGAAATGGGCTGATGGGGGGCTAGGACTGGAAATGGGCTGATGCAGGGACTAGAAGGGAATGGATCCTGGGTGAGGCTGGAACTAGAAGGGAGCTGATGTTGGGGGAGGATTAGAATGGGATGGGGCTGGGAGAGTAAAATGGAGTGGCGAAAAATATTTTGTGTGGGAGGGATGAAAAATCTACAATTGGCCGGGTATTGGGAGAGTAAGTGGGGATTGAGGATGGAGGGGTAAAATTTGAGTGGATGAAATAGGAATGAGGAAAGAGCAAAAGGAGAAAGATTAGTATGGTAAAGCAGATGTAGAGAGAGAATGGAAAAAAAAACTAGGAGAGAAGAAAGGACAAATGGACAGAAGACACGAAGAAACCAGAAGAAAGTGGCTGGAGCAATTGCAGCTGAAAAAAATGCACAAAAAGGTAGAAAAATCTCTCTTTATTTTGAATTTATTAATTGGAATATGTCAGCTCTGGTAAATGTGCATCATTAACATCTGCGCTTTGTTTAGTACAAGAGCAAATTAATGTATAGTTTTATTTCTACAGTGTTGTACATTCCAAGTTTGGCTTTTGGGATTCCCAGTTTAATTATTGTCGTCCTGTTTCTAAATTGTGATTCCTTGTTTGGTGATAGAAACATAGAAACATAGAAACATAACGACAGAAAAAGACCACATGGCCTATCTAGTCTGTCCTTCCATAACAACTACAACAGTCCACTTTTTGCCTTTAGAGATCCTCTGTGTTGGTCCCATGCTTTCTTGAATTCAGTTACTGTCCTCATCTCTACCACCTCCACTGGGAGACTATTCCACGGATCCACTACTCTTTCCGTAAAGAAATATTTCCGCATATCACTCCTGAATCTATCTCCCTTCACCCTCATCCCATGTCCCCTCGTAGCAGAACTTGCTTTCAATTGAAAGAGGCTCTCTCCCTGAACATTTATGCCACGGAGGTATTTAATCATCTCAATCATATCACCTCTATCCCGCCTTTCCTCTAAGGTGTACATATTAAGATCCTTAAGTCTGTCCTCATATGCTTTATAATGAAGCCCATTAATCATTTTGGTAGCAACCCTCTGCACCGACTCCATCCTGTTCACATCCTTTTGAAGGTGCGGTCTCCAGAATTGCACACCATACTCCAAATGAGGTCGCACCAAAGACTTATACAGAGGCATTATCACCTCCTTTTTTCTGCTAGCCATTCCTCTCCGTATGCACCCAAGCATCCTTCTAGCTTTTGCTGTCGCCTTTTCCACCTGTTTAGCTACTTTAAGATCATCAGACACAACCACGCCTAGGTCCCGCTCTTCTTTAGTGGACAAAAGTACTTCACCTCCTATACTGTATTGCTCCCTTGGATTGCTGCAGCCCAAATGCATGACCTTACATTTTTTAACATTAAATCCCAGCTGCCAAATTCTAGACCATTCTTCAAGCTTAGCTAGATCCCTCCTCATGTTATCTACCCCTTCCTGGGTGTCTACTCTATTGCAGATTTTGGTATCATCCGCAAAGAGGCAAACCTTACCCGACAGCCCTTCCGCTATATCACTAACAAAGATGTTAAAAAGAATTGGACCAAGGACAGATCCCTGGGGCACACCACTGGTAACATCCTTCTCCTCAGAGTGAGCTCCATTTACTTGTACTCTTTGTCGCCTCCCACCCAACCAATTTCTAACCCAAGCAGTAACTTTAGGGTCCATCCCTAGGGTGCTCAGTTTGTTTATAAGTCGCCTGTGAGGAACAGTGTCAAAGGCTTTACGGAAATCTAAATACACCACATCTAGAGCTCTCCCTCGGTCCAACTCCCTGGTCACCCAGTCAAAAAATCAATCAGATTTGTCTGACAAGACCTGCCTCTGGTGAATCCATGCTGCCTCGGATCCTGTAATCCGCTGGACTCCAGAAACCTCACTATTTTCTCTTTCAGCAGCGTTTCCAATAATTTACTCACCACCGAAGTTAAACTAACCGGCCTGTAGTTTTCAACCACATCCTTACTTCCGCTTTTGTGTAAAGGCACCACATGAGCCTCTCTCCAGTCCTTTGGCACCACTCCTGACTCCAACGAGGCATTGAAAAGGTCAGTCAGTGGAGCTGCTAGAACGTCCCCAAGTTCCCTCAGTATTCTAGGGTGTATCCCATCCGGTCCCATCGCTTTGTCTACTTTAAGTTGAGCTAGTTTCTCACGAACACAGTCTTCTGAAAATAGTTCAAGATGTCCCTCACTTCTGTTCTTATTTGTGGGTGTTTTCTGAGGTCCTGCTCCTGGTTCTTCATCTGTGAACACAGAACAAAAATATTTGTTAAGCAATTCCGCTTTATCCTTATCAGCTTCTACATATTCCCCCCCTGCACCCTTGAGTCTGACAATACCACTTTTGCTCTTCCTCTTCTCACTAATATATCTGAAAAATGTCTTATCCCCCCATTTTATTGCATTGGCTATTTCCTCCTCCTTTTGAATCTTTGCCTTCTTGACTACTTTGCTAGCTTCTCTAAGTTTTTCCAAATACAGATGCCTGTCTTCTGCTCTCTGTGATCTCTTGTATTTCATGAAGGCCTCCCTCTTTTTCTTCACTTTTTCAGCTACTTCCTTCGAAAACCATAGCGGTCTCCTGTTCCTTTTGCCTTTATTTACCATTTTAACAAAAAGGTTGGTTGCCCTTAAAATACCCCCTTTCAGTTTTGCCCACTGTTTTTCTACATCCCCCAGCTGTTCCCATCCCACTAACGACTCCCTGAGGTATTGGCCCATCTTCGCAAAGTTAGTCTTCCTAAAGTCTAAGATCCTCACCTTGGAATGGATTCTAACAGCCCTAGTCCTAATACTGAACCACACCATCTGGTGATCACTGGATGCAAAATGATCTCCCACTACAACATCAGAAACACTTTCACCATTGGTAAGCACCAAGTCCAGTATGGCCCCTTCACGTGTGGGGTCTGTTACCAATTGCCTGAATAGTTCTCCCTGTAGAGAATCCAGGATCTCCTTACTTCTAGATGATACTGCAGCAGGAATGTGCCAATCAACATCTGGCATATTGAAATCTCCTATCAGTAGCACTTCCCCTTTCCTAGCAATGCTGCGTATGTCTTCAATTAACTCTCTGTCCACCTCTTCCTCTTGTGAGGGAGGTCTGTATATCACTCCAATGCAAATAGATTTCTCTTTCCCTCTTTCTAGTTTAACCCACAATGCCTCCTCTCTCCCTTTTAAGCTCTGTAATTCCAAAGCTTTAATAGTAGTTTTTACATATAGTGCCACTCCTCCTCCTCTTCTTCCTACCCTGTCCTTCCTGAATAAAGTATAGCCAGGTATAGTTACATCCCAGTCATTGTTTTCTGTGAACCATGTTTCTGTAACTGCCACTAAATCCAAGTCAGCCACTCCCACCAAAGCTTCAACCTCAGGGATCTTATTTCCCATGCTACGGGCATTAATACACACTGCTTTCCATATGTTACCCCTGTTACCCATTTCCATAAAGGTATTTAATGTATCACCTACCTGGGGGCTTTCACTTACCTGGGGGCTTTCTTCACCCATCCCCAAGGAATCTAGTTTAAAGCCCTTTTCAGTAGATTAGCCAGTCTACTACCAAAGATGCGTTGACCTCTCTTGGACAGATGGATGCCATCTCTGCTTTGCAACCCTTGGAAAAGCATCCCATGGTCTAAGAAACCAAAACGCTCTCGATGACACCATCCACGCAGCCATGCATTTGTCTCCAGGATGCGAGCCTCTCTGCCTTGGCCTTTACCCTCAACAGGGAGGATTGAAGAGAACACCACCTGTGCACCTAACTGCTTCACCCTCTGTCCCAGAGCCATGAAGTCACTTTTGATACGTTCCGAGGTATACCTGGCAGTATCATTTGTTCCAACATGGATTAGCAACATTGGGTAATAGTCTGTGGGCTTGATGAGTCTCGGCAAACTCTCCGTAACATCTTGGATTTTGGCACCAGGCAAACAGCATACCTCTCTGGACATCAAGTCTGGTCGGCAGATGGACGCCTCAGTACCCCTCAGAAGAGAGTCTCCAACCACCACCACCCTTCGTTTCCTTCTGGTGACTGATTCCGCAACTTTGGGGTACTTGAACTCTGGTTCTTCCCTTTCCAGGGATGCTTTCACCTCCTCCACTTCCAGGGCTGCATAATGGTTCTTCAATTCAAGGGATGGAGAAGTTGGATTGGTGATTTTGCAGGCCCTGGTGACTTGTGTCCAACCATCGACATTCTGTTGGCACCCACCTTCTCCGGAGCTGGAGAGCTTGGTTGCTGCAAGTAGCATCTCATCAATGTACTTCTCACTGTCTTGAATGCTCCTCAGCCTCGCCACCTCCTGTTCATGTGTAACTGAGCTGAGGTATTCTGTTTATATAATTCCTATTTGACATTGCCACTTGTTCTCTTTCCCCAGTAGGTCATGCATTGGTATTCTCTGAAATGTATTGGTTTAATATTTGCAGTGTTGCCTTTTGATAGGTAGGGTATGGTGCTTTGTGAGTCCTGGTAGTGCTGTTAGGATACGGCGGGTTTGCTATGGGTTCTAAATGGGCAGTGTTTGTAATAGTTCCTAATGTGTCTGGCGGTTGGCACTGGATTATAGTAATGTAGAAATCTTTTAGTCTTTCTTTATTCATACACTCATTAAGAGGCATGTTTATTAAAAGTTAGTATATGGTAACAGTATGCAAATATTTATGCAAATGAGGCCCCTTATGCAAATGAGGCCCCGCACCGAGTCTCCGCACATGGCCCCGCACCCCCCTTTGGCCGCCCCTGAAATCGGCACATGTCATCATTGTAGAATTGTACACAGACAGGTGTGAAGACAAACTGATTTAAAAGCACTGAAGGTTCTTGGAGTGCGTGTGGCTGCGAGGACACAGTGTTTTGCTTTGACGGCAGATGTCATTGGCTACCTGTCCTCAGAAACTGCCTCCCTAGGTGACCGTCTATGGTTAAACCGGCCACTGCAACAACAATGTGGGGCCAGGAATTCCAGCCCCGAGTCTCAAGAGGCAAATAGATGCAATGTGGCTACATGGGTTACCTTTCTGGGGCCTGGGAAAAGACAGGAATAGGCAAAGGCCTAGAGAGTCCTCTACGATTTTTCACTGACTATTAATACTACCAAATTAGAGCTGATGAAATGGAAGTACTGTTAAATGTCTTGCTCGAGGCAACAAAAGTTAGCCTGCCTGTACACTGTAACAATAAGCAGCAGATCAGAGTCAAGTAAACTTGAAAAATGGTAACCACAGACAAGACTCATCCCTTTTGGAAGTTATCAACATAGCTCTGTATTAAGGCTTTTTTTTTCACAAGCTGGAATGCAAGCAGTTCTAGATAACGGGAACAAAAGAACATATGTGCCTAGCTGAGTCAGACAGGATGTTGGGCTCAATGGACCTTGGTCTGACTCTGCATAGCTTTTCTTATTTATTTATTTATTTTACATTCTCTTATATACTGCGCAATTCTGCATCAGTGCGGTTTACATTGAACAAACTGAAATTACATTGAACAGGGCATTATAACTTGGAGATAACTATTTTACAGGGAACATGGGCTATGGAGGGTTAAGTGTTCTTATGTTCTGTCTGGACAGTGGCCAGTCCAGGTCACCTGGGGCCTATCTGTCAGATCCCATATAGGAAAGTCTATGTTATTCACTTCCAGTAGCAGGAGGTCGAGACATTTAAGGCTGTCCAGCTAAACAATGGTTAAAGAACCTGTCCCCTAGAAACTTTGTTTTTGCACTTAGCTAGCTCACGAGCTTCGACCACATTCTCTGGCAGCAAATTCCATAGTTTAATAATCCGTTGACAGGAAATATTACATTCTAGAATTTGTTTTAAATCTCCGACTATTTTCATGCAGCATCCCCTGCTCCTAGTGCTCCTGGAAAGAATAAATATCCATTCCCTATCAACGTGCTCCACGCCACTCCTGATTTTCTAAACCTCTAATACGTCTCCTCTCAGACACCTGGTCTCAAAGCTAAACAGCCCTAACCCTAGTTCTTTTGACTAAATCAAGTTGAGAAATATACATTAAGGGAATTACCTCAGGGTAATTTTACAGTATAAAATGTGCATGCTTTGCCAAAAAGTATGTACTATCCCCTGTTAGCAATGTTAGCCCTTTCTTTTGGTTACAACCTGCACCTGTTACCCCTCACTTTGAAATGTTCTATGTAAACCACCTTGACTCAAGGAGAAGACGGTATATAAAACCTGTTACATAAATAAGTAAAAAAGGCATGTACTTTTACATGTCCCTGTGTGTAGATGTGTTCAGAGAAAGAGTTTGGACTCAGCACAGGTGGAGTGATGATTTATGCACTGTGTTAATGAAATAGGTGTGTACGAGAATACTTGCATGTTAATATATAAACTAGACGTTGCACCTAGTATTTTATAAAAGGCGAGACCAAATCCTACTGCCTTCAAGAAGACAGGTCTAAGGGGCCTGGGAATCAGGCTGGTGCCCCTTGTCAGCCTCCGCCTGTCCACCAAAGGTACACTGGCCGGATTCCAAGGGGTCTTAGGACTCTCGTTCTCAGTTCCTTTTGTGGAGTGCATTGGCCTAGGGACTCGGCCCCTTTCAGAGGATGATGCCCCCCCTCCCAGGCTGTACAGTGAAGGTTTGAAGGCCCATTCCCTGGTTCCTCCAGTTGGAGGCAGCCTTTGCCTTTTCTTTCAGGGATGGGCCCAGGTTATCAAGGATTTGCTGGGTGCTGGATATCATTCAGTTCAGCTGTGCCTTGGAATGCAAAAATCCAATTCCGGATGCCTTCGTCATCTCCCCTGTGGGTCTGATCAGAAATGCCACAGTGCAGAGCACCTTGGACAAGTTGCAGCACCTAAAGGCGGTGATGCCCTTCCTACCAGATGAGTGGGGCAAGGGCAGATATTCCATCTATTTCATGGTGCCCAAGAAGGACGGTTCCTTCCGGCCCATTCTGAACCTCAAGGGGGTCAATGAGCACTTGCACATTCCTGCGCTTTCAGATGGAAACCTTGAGCTCAGTAATTCAAGCAGTGTGCCAAGAGAGGTTCTTGGATTCTCTGGGTCTGACTGAGGTGTATTTCCATATAGATGCCTATAGGGTCCTTTTACTAAAGGCCCGATGCAGAGACGCAGGTTGCAGGGCTGTGTGTCCCCCTCTGGCTCTCCCCGCACGTCCAGAGCAGCAGGACGGGGAGAACCGATGGGAGGTGGGATCTGAGTAGGGCGGGGGCTGGCTGAGGCAGCAGGGCGTACAGGGCCGATTCAGATCATGGTCCTGTACATCCTGCCAGGTCAAAGGTGACGTGCTGCTTGTTCCACTTATCTGGTGTTCAGGCCCAGGTGTAGGGGAGTCCCCGCCACCCAATCCAGGTCCCCAGCTGGTCAGTAATGGGTCAGGTGGCAGGGAAGAGGGAGGCCAAGCCGCAGCAGCCAGGGGAGCCTGTGGGAAAGACATCCCCACAGGCAGACAGGGGCACTCAGGGCTGTACTCGGGCCCGATTCTTTGTACTGCGGGAACGTTTACTTCTCGTGGTCCAAAATTGGGTCCTAATGGGCCCATCTTCACCAGGGACGTCCGGACGGCCCAAATGTCCCCCTCTGGGAATTGGGCTCCACGTGTCGCTAACCGGTTCATGTGCATTATAGGTGCAGAAACTGGCCACTGTGAATGACAATGAGTGGGCATGTCAGTTACTACCTGCCAAAAGGCATGTTAATTGGCACTCACACGCTAATGTGGAGGGTGGGTAGGTTAGGTTTGGTTTTCATATTAGTTCTCTGTAAACCGCATTTGATCTCTGTAAAATGCGGTATATAAATGCCAACAATAAATAAATTAGAGGCACAGTGTGGGCGTGGAGGGCACATTGCCACATCAGCTGTGCTCGTGTGCTAATTAGCATGGGTGCACCTAGCGATATTTCTATGGGTATTGTTTGGTGCACCTGCGTTTATTGTGCCACACACTATTGTACTCAGTCGTGCGGTTGCTGCTGGGAGCATGATGATCATGCCACTGATACAGTAGTTAAGGTGGAGGTTTTGCACCTAACATGTGCTTGTATCACAGGTTAAGGGCACAGCCTTACTGGACTTTAGAACGTGTCTTTGTAAAATAGGGACCTACGTAGCCTTCACATAGGCAACCTTTTACAAAACGTGATAATCCTTATGAGATATTTGGGACAAGAATCCTGCATTGTTGGGTCTACCATAAGATGTTGTTGTTTAATGCTGTCGAATCGTTGTCGGCTCCTGGCTACCCTGTACCAGTAAAGAAATATTCAAAGGCACTTCTGCAGTTTGTAGCGCTTGCTAAGCAGATAAGTACTGGTGAGGGGGACATTCGTTAGCACTGTCCAGAGAATGCTGCTGAACAGGGGCGGCACAAGGGGGGTGCGGGGCCTCATTTGCATTAATATTTGCATAATGTTACCATACACTAACTTTTAGTAAACATGCCTCTTAATGAGTGTATGGATAAAGGAAGACTAAAAGATTTCTACATTACTATAATCCAGTGCCAACCGCCAGGCGCATTAGGAACTACTACAAACACTGCCCATTTAGAACCCATAGCAAACCCGCCATATCATAACAGCACTACCAGGACTCACAAAGCACCAGACCCTACCTATCAAAAGGCAACACTTCAAATATTAAACCAATACATTTCAGAGAACAACAATACATGACCTACTGGGGAAAGAGAACAAGTGGCAATGTCAAATAGGAATTACATAAACAGAATACCTCAGCTCAGTTACACATGCAGAACATAGACCATCACCAAACAAGGAATCACAATTTAGAAACAGGAATACAATAATTAAACTGGGAACCCCAAAAGCCAAACTTGGAATGTACAACACTGTAGAAATAAAACTATAAATTAATTTCCTCTTGTACTAAACAAAGCGCAGACGTTAATGATGCGCAGACGTTAATGATGCACACTTCCCAGAGCTGATATATTCCAGTTAATAAATTCAAAATAGAGATATCTTTGTACCTTTTGTGCATTTTATTTCAGTTGCAATTGCTTCAGCCACTTTCTTCTGGTTTCTTCATGTCTTCTGCTAACTCTCCATCTGCTGTCCATTTGTCCTTTCTTCTCTCTTCTAGTTTTTTTCCATTCTCTCTCTCTACATCTGCTTTAACATACTAATCTTTTTCCTTTTGCTCTTTCCTCATTCCTATTTCATACACTAAAATTTTACCCCTCCATCCTCAATCCCCACTTACTCTCCCAATACCCGGTCAATTGTAGATTTTTCTTCCCTTCCACACAAAATATTTTTCCCCTCTCCATTTCACTCTCCTAGCCCCATCCCATTCTAATCCTCCCCCAACATCAGCTCCCTTCTAGTTCCAGCCCCACCCAGCATCCGTTCCCTTCTAGTCCCCACATCAGCCCATTTCCAGTCCTATCCTAGCCCCCCCATCAGCCCATTTTCAGTCCTAGCTCCCCCATCGATTTCCAGTCCTATCCGAGTCCCTCCATCAGCTCATTTCCAATCCTAGCCCCCCCCATCAGCCCATTTCTAGTCCTTTCCTAGCCCCACCGTCAGCCCATGTCAAATCCTAGCTCCCCTCCACTCAGCCCATTTCCAATTCTAGCCCCTCCATGAGTCCATTTCAATCCAAGCCCCCACCACAGTCTATTTCCAATCTTAGCTCCCCCAAACACCCTTTCCAGTCCTATCCTAGCCCCTCCATCAGCCCATTTCCTATCCCTAGCTCCCTCCCCTCACAGCCCATTTCCATTCCAAGCCCCCTCCCCATCAGCTATTTGCAGTTCAAGCCTCCCCTTCCACTCAGCCCATTTCCAGTCCTAGCAACCCCCCAATCCATTACCAGTCCTAGCTCCCCCCATAGCCCATTACCAGTCCTAAGCCCTCCATCACCCCATTTCCAGACTTAGCCCCCCATAGCCCATTACCAGTTCTAACCCCCCCATCAGCCCATTACCAGTCCTAACCACCCATCACCCCATTTCCAGACTTAGCCCCCCCCCATAGCCCATTACCAGTCCTAACCCTATCAGCCCACCTCAAGTCCTAACCCCACCCCCCAACAGCCCAGGGAAAATTCTAAATAAAAAAAAGTTGACTGCTGCTGCTGCCGCCGTGGCAGAATCGAGTGTCCCGTGGGGCCCCCCCCCCTGCCCGGCAGAGCCCTCCCTCCCCATTTCAGTCCCTCTATGCACCGTTTTCAGAGCTGCGAAGGGATAGTTTCTCCCTCGCAGCTCTGTTAAGCCTGCTGGGGCTGATGGGAATGTTCCCATCAGCTCCTGTGGGTTTAACAGAGCCGCGAAAGGACACTCTCCCTTCGCGGCTCTGAAAGCCGATGCGGGAAGGGACTGAGGTGGGGAGGGAGGGCTCTGCCGGGCAGGGGGGGGGGCCCCACGGGACACTCGATTCTGCCACGGCGGCAGCAGCAGCAGCCAACTTTTTTTTTTTCATTTTAAAATTTACTTTCAAAGCAGAATGTTCTTTGCGCGGGGCCCCCTGAAATGCGGGGCTCTGTGCAAGAAACATTCTCGCTCAATGGATGGGCCGGCCCTGCTGCTGAAGACCTCCTCTGACCACCACGGCACTGTCTGGAGAGTGCCAGGGTGGTCTGTGGGTGGAGTGAGGGCGGTCCCCAGCATAATCCGCTTAGTGGCAATATTCAGTCCACTAACCAAATGACAAAGCACAAAGTTAGGCCAGCAAAAAACTTTGTGGCTTGTTATCCAGATAGTGCCAATAGTCACCACCGAAACTGGATAGTCAGTGCTAGCAGATTCTTGCACTGACTATCTGGTTTCAGTTTAAACGTCATGGCCGGCATTTTAAAAAACAATGATTGCAGGGTATTTTAAGGTAAATAAAGCTTAGATCTTACTAATCTCTGCTTTGGTATTGTTCACCCATCCCCAACAATCATAGTTTAAAGCCCTTTTTAGTAGATTAGCCAGTCTATTGTGGAAGATAATTCTCCCCTTCTTTGATAGGTTGATGCCATCTCCGTTCAGCAGCCCTCAGAGAATCATGCCATGTCCAGGAAGCCTAAACGCTCTCGGTGACACCATCCACACAGCCAGGCATTCATCTGCAGGATCCGAATCCCTCAGCCCCGGCTCTGGCCATCGGCAGGGAAGGCTGAGGAGGACACACTCTGTGCATCTAACTGCTTCACCTTCTCTCCCAGAGCCACAAAGTCACCCCATCACGCATTTATACATATAACACAAACATACAGTCACATGCTTAGCAAATGAGGTAGAACTTAGAAAAATCATCAAACAAGAAACCTGTAATTAACAGCAATTACATAAGCAATACTTCTTTCAGCCCACTACAGGGGGAGCTCAACAAGAAAAAAAAAAAAGACAATAATGATACTCTCCAAGGAAAGGAGACAAAGCTAAACAGTCAGCTAAACTACTTATTGCAGAGTTGAAGCAGGGCCGGCCCGTCCACTGTGCAAGAGTGTTTGCACAGGGCCCTGCATGAACTTCATTCTCACACAATGGACGGCTTCAGAGGTGAGCTGGGGCAACTTGGACGAGGCCCCGGTTCCCTCTGCACAGCTGCCAGCATGAAAAATTGCATTTTCCCTCACACTGGCAGCTGTGTTACTGTGAAGCGCACAAGTGCCAGGAAATGCCCTTTAACCTTTCCCGGAATTCAGCATGCTTCACAGTGATACAGCTGCCAGCGTGAGGGAAGACACGGCTGTTCACGCTGGCGGCTGTGCAGAGGTGAGCCGGGGCCTCGCGCAGGCTTCCCTAGCTCACCTCTGAAGCAGTTTAGACAGCTGTGGAGCTCTTCAGAGGGGGGGGGGAGTCTAGGATAGGACAGGAAATGGCCAATGGGAGGCTAGGATTGGAAATGGGCTGATGGGGGGCTTGGACTGGAAATCGGCCGATGGGGGGGCTTAGATTGGAAATGGGCTGATGGGGGGGGCTGGGCTAGGACTAGAAATGAGCTGATGGGGGGGCTAGGACTGGAAATGGGCTGACGCAGGGGGCTAGGAGAATGGGACTAGAAGGGAGCAGATGCTGGGTGGGGCTGGAACTAGAAGGGAGCAGATGCTGGGTGGGGCTGGAACTAGAAGGGAGCTGATGCTGGGGGAGTGAAGATGGAGAGGGGAAAAGATACTTTGTATGGGAGGAAAGAAAAGGCTTCGATTTGCCGGGTATTGGGAGAGTAAGTGGGGGATTGAGGATGGAACGGTGAAATTTGAATGGATGAAAAAGAAAAAGAAATGGAGGAAAGAGCAAAAAGGGGAGGATCAGTATGTTAAAGCAGATAGAGAGAGAGAGAATGGGAAAAATCTAGAAGAGAGAAGAAAGGACAAATGGACAGCAGATAATGGCGAGTTAGCCGAAGACACAAAGAAATCAGAAGAAAGTGACTGGAACAATTGCAACTGAAAAATAAAATACCCAAACAAAAGGTATAAGAATACTTTTTTTTTTTTAATTATTTATTTATGGATAATTTTACAATATAATACAGTAAAATTTATAACAAAGGAAAAAAGAAATATGCCAGAAGAGAACAAATAAAGAAGAATTCTAATACAAAATTACAACCCACATCAGGGGGAAGACATGTCTGGTAATTCAATAAGAAACTAAATACTAAGGATAAACAAGGCTAAACAGAGCCCCGAAGGAATCTGTAGCCAACATACATAGCCAGGTGAGAACCCTCCCCCACCGAGCTTAAACGCTGCCCTTGAGTTTCTCCCTATCCAAAATCCATTTTTCCAATTCAGAGGATGACAAGAAGATAAATTTATCATAGTTAGAAGTAATACAACATTTACAGGGATATTTTAAGAAGAAAGTAGCCCCTAAGGCAAGAACTCTAGGCTTCAATGCAAGAAACAATTTCCTACGTGACTGCGTGGCGTAAGAAACATCAGGAAATATCTGTATCCTTTCACCACAAAACTTCACCTCTTTCCTCCTGAAATATGCTTTTAAAATGTCGACCTTTTCCTCCTCAGAGGAAAAGGTCACCAATAAAGTAACCCGAGAGGTGATGGTATCATGGGACTCTTCTAAAAAGGCCGTCAAATTAAAGTTCCCTGAAGTAGAGGGAGGAAGGGCCTCTTCCTGTTCCACAGAGCTGCAAGGTAAATTCTTAGCAGATAAGTAATAACACTTAGCAATCAAACAAGTATCAGCCGTGGAAAAAGAAGGGCTTCTTTCAAATACTTCTGAAGCAAAATTAGAGGGGATAACAATGAACAAATAGGAAAATTTAGTAAGCGCAAGTTTTTAATACGAGAGACATTTTCCAGATGTTCAAGTTTCTGGTGGAAAATTAGACTATCCTTAGCGTGAGCTGCCGTAAAATCAGAGGCAGACACCGCTTGGGACTCCAATTTTGCAACCACGGAGCTCAAGGCTCCAACTTGAGAATCCAGAGATTGAAATTGTTCTACGGCATCCCGTGTAAATTCACACAGCATAGAAACAGTCCCAGCAAGAGTCTTTTCTGTACGAGTAACCACTTGCCACACATCTGAAAGGGTAATCCCGGAGATCGGAGGTTCAGTGGGAGGACCAGAAGGAGGGCTCCACGAGACCGCCTTCGGTACTACACCACGCCGAGATGAAAGACTAGGGGAGAGTTCACCGGACAACTCCAAGAAGCCCGGGGGGAGCGGAGGGGTTCGCTCAACAGAGCTTAAACTCACTCCCTCGCTAGAGGGGTCAAGAGACACAGTACCTGAGATGACAGCACGAGGTATAGAAACCAAATGTTTCTCGATGGCACCGACTTGGGAAGCCTCGGCCAGAGGCTTTTTCTTCCGCTTTCCACCCGGCATATTCGGCACTCCAAAAACCGGTTGGGCACCTAATGTGCTCCTAAGGGGCTCACAAGGGGCGTGGCAATACCCCTTTGGAGACGCCCCTTGGAGACGCGTCTATCTTGCAGCCTGGTTTCCCTTCGGGGCTGAGAGGTGCCGGTTTGGAGGCTGGCGATTGGAGCGGGCAACCCAGCTGACGTCACTTCGGGGCCCGATATAAGATCCCTCTGCTGCATTCTCCTCGGGAGCGTCTATCTTGCAGCCTGGTTTCCCTTCGGGGCCAAGAGCACTGTTCCCTCTAAGCTGTGCGCGTGTGCGCGTGCACGCACCTCGCCGAGCGAGCGCACATACTTTACAACAGAGTGCACAAAAAATACAGCTCTGATTCTGATAGAAAACACAGACGTCTTAAAATTTAAAAGTTATGATTGTAATTACTAGAAATTTCCCGCTTCATTTAGTAATCGTCTATTTTCATTTAATTTGATTAAAATCAATGTGGTGTACATACTGTATTCGGACGTGTAGTCAAATTTTAAAGTATATAACTCCGAGTGTCGTTATGTGGCGCACAAAAATTTAACCTTCCTTCAAAAGCTGCACACAGCTGATATTTTATGCGCACACAGCCTACAGAAAATTAGAGGGAACATTGGCCGAGAGGTGCCGGATTGGAGCGGGCAGCCCAGCTGACGTCATCTCCCTGGGCCCTAATACTGTTTTATTTTGAATTTATTAACTGGAATATGTCAGCTCTGGGAAACGTGAATTGCTAACGTCTTTGCGTTTTTGTTTAGTACAAGAGGAAATTAATATATAGTTTTTTCTCCAGTGTTGTTGAACATTCCAACTTTGGCTTTTGGGGTTCCCAGTTTGTTGTCTTTCTATTTCTCAATTGTAATCCCTTGTTCTTTGTTTGGTGACGGTCTATATTCTGCATATGTAACCGAGCTGAGGTATTCTGTTCATGTAGTTTATATTTGACAGTCCCACTTGTTCTCTTTCCCCAGTAGGAGATGTATTGGTATTTTCTGAGATGTATTGGTATAAATATCTGCAGTGTTGCCTTTTGATAGGTAGGGTTTGGTGCTTTGTGAGTCCTGGTAGTGCTGTTATGATATAATGGGTTTGCTATGGGTTCTAAATGGGCAGTGTTAATAGTACTTCCTAATGTGCCTGGCGGTTGGCATTGAAGTATGTAGAAATCTGGTAGTCTTTCTTTATCCAGAAACTCATTAACAAGCATGTTTACTAAAAGTTAGCGCATGTTAACATTATGCAAATATTTATGCAAATGATGCCCACAATGAGTCTCTGCACATGGCATAAGATGCCAATTGGCAATTTTCAACTTGTTCAAATCAAGAAGTTGATACGAAATATGTGTAAATAAAATGGGGATAAAACTTCCAGCGCCAGGCCTAAGACATCCTACTTTAAACTGCGCTTCTGGTGGAGGAACAGGAGACTGGCGTGGAGGTTAGCAGGTGCATATTTTCCAGCACGCCCCTGCTGCTGAAATAGACGTTTTCAGTGCCAGGACCAGCTTTGTAGTTAGTTTCTGATCATTTATGAGCAAACACTTCAAGATGCAGCATCTGATAATATATTTTAAAATGTTTTTAAATTAACATTTTTTTCTAGCCTCTCAGCTGTTCCCAGCTTAAAGTTCTATTTTCTGAATCTTCTGTGTTGAAGGATTTAGATGGAAGAATGTTTGTCACATCAGCGTCAGAAGGAGAGCATGAAGGGGAAGACAGCTGCAGCCAGGATCATGACCAAGACGAAAAAAGGACACAAGTGGAGCTATTCACAGTAAGAGTCCAGTGAAAACTGAGAGGCAGAACATTATGAGCTCCTGCAATGACCCTTTAGTCTAAGAACTTGGTAGCTTGAGGTCTCATAGCCCAGAGATCTTGAACTTGTATCTAGTAGTTTGCGATGCACGGTTTGCCATTTGATTCATAGACAGATGATTAACGAGACCACTTAAACTATTACAAGCCTCCATCAAAATCACCGAATTTGTACATTTGTAAACATTTCAGTTTCTTTTATAAACAGGAGCATGATGCTGAGGCAGTGCATATTTCTAGTTGGGGATAAATAAGTTAGACTACTGCAACTCTTTACTATCTGGTGTTCCCCAATTTCAACTGAAACGCCTACAAACAATTCAGAATACTGCAGTTAAACTCCTCTACCATGCAATCCATGTTACTCCACTTGTCATTGAAAAACACTGGCTTTCCATCTCTTATATCAAATTCCAGTTACCTCTATTGGTACACTGTGCTTTCTATACAGGCTTACCTGTTTATTTGCATTCACGTCTCATCCCTTACTGTCCTGTTTGTGCACTTCAGTCCGCAAATGAGAATTGCTTAGTTATTCTGACTAAACGTGTTGGGCCCGATTTTCATTTGGGTGGTGCTATGTGCCGCGTCAGCGTATAGTCTGCCCGCTGTCCGTCTAACCCGGATTTTCAATGCCAGAGTCATATGCGGCCCCAGCACTAAAAATCCAGTTCTTGCTGCACACCTTGGAAGCCACAGGAGCTAGCCAGGTAGCTGCGATTTAAGATGCTATCCACTTAACCCCTGTTTCTGAAAGATTGGCAAGGAACCCTGTTTAGCCCTTTCCTCCACCCTGGAACGCCCCCAACACATCCCGATGTTAACCGCATAGCATCTGAGCGTGTTAGGGATTTATCCAGGATTTTCCAAAGGCACTATCCGTGTACGTGCCTTTCGAAAATCCCAGATAAGGCATTCACACAGGTAATTAGGGCCGTTACCCATGTAAATGCCTTTGAAAAAGCTGCCTATTACGTTTAGAGAATTATAGATCCAAAGGCCTTCAGCTTTCAAGCACCTCGTTTATGGAATTCTTTGCCCACTGAAATTCGCTCCGAATCATAGACAATTCAAGGCAACTTTAAAAACCTGGTTTTACACACAGGCCTTTCAATAACAACCTTTCCTTTCTCTCATCGATCAGCTCTGTCTTGCCCCCCACTTTATCATTCAATAAATTTAAGTCCTTATTTTTGAAATTGTTCTTCTATTCCATTCCACCCCTTTTGTGTTTAAGTTTTTGTTTTGTCTTAAATTTGACTGTAATTGTCTCTGTATTTAAACAATTGGACATTGTAAACCTTCGTAATGCAAATGCCATTGGCAGTATATTCAATTCTGCAAATAAATAATTCAACTGCCCAGCAAAAACTGAAGATAGGGTTTCATATTATTTTCTGCTCTGCCATGTTTCCTTCCGCTAAGTGATAAGGTAACAATCTTTCTCCGTTTATGGTTTGCACCATTTTGATTTGCATGTCTCTACAATGATGAGATAACCGAGAGGCCTGTCCTGTTGAAGGAAAAAGTGATATGTACTATAAGTAACATGTTATAATTCATTTGCAAGACAATCTGCAAATACGGTCAATGCTCAGTGGTACAGTGCATAGGCAAGATATTAAATAAACCAGAAGCCTTTTGCAACAAAGCCGTTCAAACACTTGGCGCTGCCCATTACTGCCTATGCAAAACCAATACAAGGAGGTGGATAACTCAGAAGGATAGATTGATTTTTATTGAAAAAAACATATGCCACTGGGCCGACACAGGCCGTGTTTCGCTGCCTTCTTCAGGGGCAAAAAGTGGACTTAAAAGCTAAAAATACATAAATAAAACACATTAACAACATTAAAAACAACAGTAATGCCTAGAACTTAGGATGTTCAAATGTACATATTAATAACATACATATCACTAATTAAGTCACATATAAAAATCAAATCAATCATACTGGCTTCAAACATAAGTTGTATATACAGAAAACTTATAAAAACATAAATATCATTTTAAATAACTAACAAGGAAATAATTAAAATGGATTAAAAAATATATGAATAATTAAAAATTATATAAAATTGATCAAACCATTGAGAGTAAAAGACAAAAATAACACATACCTGCTTTTATTCCATGAAAGTATGTGTAATACTACACCTTTTTGGAAGAGGAAGAAAACATGCAATAAGATATATGCAATCAAGCTTTAAAAAGTTTTTAATGACAGAGGACAAGCGCACACATAAAGGACCAAAAAAAGAAAGGAGAAGTGTATCAGTGGAGCTCACATAAAACAACTTTTAAGAGGAGAGACAAGACTTCATATCTCAAATCTTTACCTTTGCAATGCGTGTGAAAGGGAGAAATTCCCATACACTATGCAGCAATTGGAATATCGCTTTAATGACCGGCATAGATACTAAAACAAACATAAGATTAACCTTGTTAATCACATAATGAACCCAGGGCATCCATCTTTTTGCTAACCCGCTGATCAAATAACGTCAATATTTCTTCCTTACTACTGAAGAGATGTTCTTAATATAAGGGAACGGGACTCAAATAAACCTATACCACACGTTTAAAAACAGGAATTTCCCGAGAAAACCTCATTACAACAATGAAGGTGATAAAATACATCGTTATTTCATCTTAATATTTATTTACCAACATATGTGAAACTTGCACTAAAAGGACAGCTTGCGAACCACCACAGCTATAAACTTCAAAGTGATGAGCCTTTCATACAGCAATCGGGCACTCATCTATCACTTATCCGCTAATTTGTAACATGTCTAAAAAGGCATTCAAGTTTGCCAATAAGTTAGACTCTAAAAACCAATAAATACCCAAAATTAAAATAAGAAGTTATGTTAAAATAAATATCTAAAAGCAAAAATGTCCAAAGTAGTAAAAGATAAAGTGGCTAAGATTGCGTGTATTCCAAAGCTCAAAACGATACACTGAAGCCCAGAGCTAAAACTTGTTTAAAAAAGTGTATAAAAGCCGCTTTCAGCTTCCCAACCATAGCGGGCACTATGTCCGCTAAAAAATAAACTCTGAAAAAACGCCAGCGCATGCGTTCTAACTACCAAGTGTATTTAAACCTTAAAAAACATCTAAATTCACTTCATACCAATGAGCCTTACTTAAACAGCACATTCATGATTTCTCTACTAAAAGGGGGGAATCAAGAAAAGGAAACCATATATTGAAACCCTATTTAAAACCAGGCCCGAAAAGTAAAAGGATCGTGATAATTAAATTCTAAATACATGTATTCAATAACTCAAAAATAAATAGTTATATCAGCCCAAAGTATACATAATGAATATAATGACACACCGTAATAAAGTCGCTTTCAGCCTTCCACCATTCAAGCACCTCTTCCGCTATGAAGTCAAGTCTGAAAAAACGCCAACGCATGCGCCCTAACTTGAGGTATATAAATAGCTGCAAAATGCTGACGTAAGCAAACTGTTGTTTTTAATGTTATTAATGTGTTTTATTTATGTATTTTTAGCTTTTAAGTCCACTTTTTGCCCCTGAAGAAGGCAGCGAAACACGGCCTGTGTCGGGCCAGTGGCATATGTTTTTTCAATAAAAATCAATCTATCCTTCTGAGTTATCCACGTCCTTGTATTGGTTTTGTTTCCCTTCGACGTGGGCTCGTGCCTGAGTGTTGGACTGCATTACTGCCTATGCTACATGAGCAGTATGAGTTTGCAGTTTGAGAACAGGGAGTTGGGGCTTCACCTGACTCTTGAGGTTTTTTCAGCTTATTGAAATTCTGCCCTTAAAATCCTTTCCTTATTTCTATCTCTTCCTAGAAAACTATTTTACAGTCAAGCATCATAATATTTGGTAGGGGTAAAGGGTCTGCTAAGTGAGCCGTGCTAGTGCTACGCTAGTATTGCTTAGTCATTTGAATTGTAGCATTAACCACAGCCTGGACACTGCTTTCTGTGTTAATATGCAAATGAGCTCATTGTCATGCAGAATCATGACTGAGCTCATTGTTAATACAGCTTGTGATAGTGAGCTCTTTGATATGAGCATCACAAGCTCACATGGACACTGATATTCAGCCTCTGACCAGCCTGAAGGGCTGACCTAGGACCTCCCCTAGGTATGGAGTCATCTCACAAAAAATCCATCCAACCCCTGCTTGTACCAAAATATCAGAGCTGGCCCCAACTTCTGGGAGGGGGGGGGAGGTGGCAAAGAGCAGGGCATTCAAAGTTAAACAATAGATTTTTGGACAGGCAGAGGAATGTAAAGCTTAAGATTAGCCTAAGGCGCCAACACCTTGAACAAACCCTGGGGCTGGTCCTGCAAAGTATCCATTCTAAGGTCCCTGATCCAACACTTCAAAAAAGGAACCCTTGTTGGCAGGCTCCCCATCCCCCCTACCCATATCCTTTCTTACCATTATGAACCCCCTGAGTGCTACCCAGTCACTCCTGCTGTGCCAGGACTAGAATCCAAAAAGGTATCAGCCTTGCCAGGGATCTCCTACATAAGAACATAAGATACGCCATACTGTGTCAGACCCAGGTCCATCAAGCCCAGTATTCTGTTTCCAACAGTGGCCAATCTAGGTCATATGTACCTAGCAGTTTCCCCAAGGGCACAGGTTCCACAATGCTTGTATTGGTTCAAGCATTGATATCCTGGGTCCCTTCTTAATAATGGTTTATGGACCTTTCCTCCAGGAACTTGTCCAAACCTTTTTTAAACCCAGCTACACTAACAGCCTCTACTACATCCTCCGGTAACAAATTCCAGAGTTTGATTACACATTGAGTGTAAAAATATTTTCTTTTATTAGTCTTAAATAGCTTACCCTGTAGCTTCATTGCATGTCCCCTAGTCTTTCTATATTCTGATAAGGTAAACAATCGATCTACGTTTACCCGTTCTACCCCGTTCATTAATTTATAGACGTCTATCATATCTCCCCTCAGCCGTCTCTTTTCCAGGTTAAAGAGCCCTAACCTTTTTAGCCTTTCTTCATAGGAGTATCCTTCCATCCCCTTTACCATTTTGGTGGCTCTTCTCTGAACCTTTTCTAAAATCGCTATATCCTTTTTAAGATACGGCGACCAGAATCACACACAATATTCAAGGTGCGGTCTCACCATGGAACGATATAGAGGCATTATAATATATTTTGTTTTATTTTCCATTCCTTTCCTTATCATACCTAGCATTCTATTTGCTCTCTTGGCCGCTGCTGCACACTGGGCCGAGGGTTTTAACATGGTATCCACAATGATGCCTAAATCTTTTTCCTGGGTGGTAGTTCCTAATGTGGAACCTTGCATCATGTAACCATAGTTTGGGTTGTTCTTCCCTAGGTGCATAACTTTGCACTTGTCCACATTAAGTTTCATCTGCCATTTTGATGCCCAGTCTTCCAATTTATCAAGATCCTCTTGCAATTTTCCACAATCCTCTTGGGTTTTAACAACTTTAAATAGTTTTGTGTCATCTGCAAATTTGATAACCTCACTCGTTATTCCACTTTCCAGGTCATTTATGAATATGTCAAAAAGCAGCTGACCCAGCACAGATCCCTGGGGTACACCACTATTCACCTTTCTCCATTGGGAAAATTGGCCATTTAGCCCTACCCTCTGCTTTCTATCTTTTAACCAGTTCTTGATCCACAATAGTACACTGCCTCCTATCCCATGACTCTTTAGCTTTGCCAAAAGTCTCTCATGAGGGACCTTGTCAAAGGCTTTCTGAAAGTCCAGATACACAATATCAACCGACTCACCTTTGTCCACCTGATTATTCACTCCTTCAAAAAAAACATAACAGATTAGTAAGACAAGATCTTCCTTGTCTAAAGCCATGTTGGCTGTCTCCCATTAGGTCATGACTATCCTACGTGTACCCTACGTGTGTTCAAGCAAGTGAATTTTCATGACTGACAGGCAAAACTGAAAGGGGCCTGGATAAAACAGGATCTTTGATTGAGGCCCAGGGAAGGAGGAGGCCATGGTGTTCCACAGCAATAGGCTTGCCTAGAAGGATAGGAGAGAAAGGAAATTTCAGAGGGTTGTAGGAGATTGAGGAGGAGATAAGACAATAGCACACGTGTCAACTCTGTAGATGCACTGGTACCCTCAACAGTAAGCAAACCCCTTCATTGTATGCAAGAAGAAGCAGTGTGTGTTGCGTTTAGGGCCCCTAATAGCTTTGAAAAGTTGGCACGCATAGACAAGAGTGAAAGGACTGTATGTAAGGGTGGTGGCCATAAAAAAGGAGGAAAGTGAGAGGGCTGCAAGGAAGAGACGAGGAGACAGGAGTATATTACATAGCGAATAAATTTCTGGTGAGTAATTTGTGGAAAAATGTTTTTGAATCCCCAAACATCGCCATCATTCATGAGCACAGCCATTAGCCACCTATTCTACTTCTAGCTATAGTGGTACATCTTGCTACCATATGCCCTTCACCACAAACAGGAGAATGGAAGGGTTCATAGGAACTTGTGATAAGCAGCTTTATGGATCTGTGAAAAATTAACCATCCTAAAATTTTAAAATCTGAGGGAATTCCACCTGTGCCTTTTTAATTAAATTCTCCCTAGTATATAAGAATAATGCATTTTACCAGTTATGTCTGAGTATCAGAAATCTGGAGTTCCAGCCTCTCTTTAAATTTGATAGATATGGACCAAGGTGGATGAGGAGGTCTATGACCCACTTCTGGAATCTGATTATCCAGATCTGTATCGTAAGCAAATATCAGAGTTGAGAGGGAGCATCCCATTTGGTTTCTTTCTTTAGCAAGTCTCATTTAATTACACCTTTGCTGTCAGAGACAATTAAGACCCATATCTGTTTGCATTTCTGTTAGGGGTGGAGGAAAAGCAAGAGAGAAAGAGAGGCAGCCCTTGCTTAGAAAATGGGTTTCATCATATATAAAGAGGCATAACAAAATATTTTTTGGCTTCGCTCCCATGGGCCCTCCTGCTGCTGTCTCCTCCCCTTTATTATAGCAAGAAGAGCTATTGGGGTGGGGATGGACTAATTTACACTTCTGGACATACCGGTTGCTTGTATGCCACTACTCTCCCTTACCCTTGGCACTAGTAACAGCCTTAAAGCTTGCTCGACATCCTTGCTTTTTTACTATTTCTGATGTGCATGTTTATTTTTTTTTTTATCTATTTTCTGCAATTCTTATTGAAATAAGAGATGCAATTTTCCAGCATTTAAAGGTGTAAAAACTATAACTACAACAGTTTTAACCAGTGTTCCACTAAGATAAGCCAGGTTCTACTAATGTTTTTTTCTCCCATTGTTACCATTTCAAATCCTCCAGTTTTGTTTATTTTGTATTTTATTGAAAAATTGCAATAAAATTAAAATAACTCTATTGCCGATGTGGGGTTTTTTTCTGCTTCAGGGTTTCTTTTATGCCGAATGAGTTCAGAACTCTCAGCGTCAGGTTTTGTCTTTATCTGGCTTCCAGTCTTGTAAGAATCCCAAAGAGGGTATTCCAGCTGCTCAGACAGCTGACGTCTCATGTCACCGTCAAGGCAGGGATCACCTGTGATGACCGTGATGCAACGTCAGCATGTTATACATAGATCCTGCTGTGCTTAGCCAGCAATATCCAGCTGTCCGTTGTCCTTTGTGACAGCACTGCGCATCTGGCTGTATTCCAAACTCTCTCAAAAGCACAATACCACACTGGAAAAAGAAAGCAGTTCTAGACAACTTTCTCCTTTCAGATATCAGTTAATAATTTAATATCATTGTGGCATTTCCAAGAATGAGAAACAGCTTCCAGGCAATGGCAAACCTCTATGCTTTCATAAAACAAAGAGTGACAATGATCAAGGGGAGTGGTGAAATAAGATGTTATTGTACCAACTGCTCTTGCATAAAAAAAAAAAAAAAAAAAAAATTACATATCCTCCCAGGAGCTCATTTTAGGGGCCCATGCACTAGAGGTTTTTCTACAGGAAACACATATAGTAGATAGGGAGCTTAGAGTCCAATATTCAAAAAGGCTGATATTCAAATGACGTGGCAGCCAGCCACCGCGCTGCGCTTAAATAAGCCAGGGGTTGTAAAGTGGCAGAATCCAGATACAGCAGCTGGTTCTGAGTATTCGGGCCGAGTGGCGCTATCCTGATAAGTGCCAGCGCTTATCCATTCAAATAGCAACTGAGACCTGCTTTTCATGCAGCCCAAGTTGTCTGGATAATTCCTGGCTGAATATCAAGCTGGCTGGATAAATGCCGGCACTTATCAGGATGACACCCTTGCTACACCTGTGGACTGTCCCTGCACAAACTCAATGCTGCCAACGTGATCTGCGCAGGGCCAGCCCAACCATTAGGCAAACCAGGCGGAGTCCTAGGGTGGCAGCTTCTGGGGAGAGGGAACAGGGCATTCAAAGCTAAACAGATTCTGACACCTGGGGAGGGGGCATAAGGCTTATGGTTTGCCTTGGACGCTGACACTTTGAAGCAACTCTAGAGTTGGCCCTGGATCCAGTGGCGTCCCAAGGGTGGGGCGGTGGATGTAGCTGTCCAGGAGAGTGATGCACCCCAGCTGGGCCCACAGAGGTGGCGCAGCAAACTTACCACTAAGCTGGCTTGCCGCGGTGCCTCGTGCTCCAGGGCCAGCCACTCCTCTCTCCCAGTCCTTGCGTTTCACGGGACTTTGGCTGGGAGAGAAGAGCGGCCGGCCCTGGAGCATGAGGCACTGCGGCAAGCCAGCTTAATGGTAGGCTTGCTATGCTGCCTCTGTAGACCAGGCTGGGATTGGAGGGCTGCATTGTGGCAGGCAGCGCCATGCTGTGTGGGGGAAGGCTGGCAGCACAGGGGGTGAGGGGACTGGGAATGCCACCACCTGGGTCAGTGGAGATATTCAGAGGCACTATCCAGAGAGTATTGCGAAAATATCATGGTCGGCACCCTTATCTGGATGGTCTTCCATTGGCTGTCCTGCTATGGGGTTGCAATATCGGCCGATTCATTTTTAAATCAGATGTTGCGACAGACAGAGCTGCCAAGTTATCCAGTTCCAAGAAGGGGATTTGAGACCAGTCTTGGTTTTCAGGCAACCCGGTGCACTGTGGGACCTGCAGCATCGATTTCAGTGGCTGGAATCAACAGCAAATACCACACTGCTTTGGGATAAAAGTCCAAAACCAGGACTGGCCAAAAGTCCTCCTCCTGGAGGTAGGCAACTTCAGAGCTCTGCTAGAGGTATCTCTTAGTCTGAGCATCTAAAAACCTTTTAAAATACTGTTTCTAATGTACTCTTATTTGTGGATGGACTTATAATATACCATTCTCACACTATTGCTACTAATAACCAAACTGAAATCTGACCTTGATGGAAACATTAACCTTTCTGCCCAACAATGGTCCATTAAGGTGGCATCCACTGTACTGTATACTTCTCAGAGGTATCTAAACTAGCAGTATTTCCACTCCAAACAGTCGCATGTATCAGTGAGTGAAATGGCCATATCACAAAGCATAATGCACTTTCAAAAATCAAGTCTGCCCCCTGGGGGAATCTTCAAGAACTGTTCTCAAAATTGGCATTACAGCTAAGAAATGAGACAACACAAAAGTTGTAGATATTTTCTTTTTCGACTAAGATAATATTTCTGACTAGTTTTTTAGAGCTTCACTCCCTTTATCAAGTCAGTATGAAATGACCTATGAATGTTATGTGGACTAACAGCAATGCATTACTTTATTTGAGAACTAAAATCTAAAAAAAGTCACTCTAAACAAAGTGCTAGTTATATTTCATATTCGACTTTCTTAAAAAGTTGCATGTTCCCTTACAAAAAAACTCAGCTAAATATATATATGCACCCATATAAACACACATAGGGGTATGTTTACTGAAGTTTACTAGGCTTTTACAGCTAATACAGGGTGTTAGGTGTTAGTGCAGAAAGTGCCACGATCGCTTCAAAAGCCACTTATTATCTATTGGGAGTGTACACAGCGTTTCCCCAGCAGATAATGTGGCAAAACTGCAGAGATCAGAGTGCAGATGCAACTACCACCACCCACTGAGGTATTCAAATACCTGGGATCGCTGGTGCAGGAGAAGAAGGTGGCATCCACTACCGAATTCCACAGCAGGACTGGTCGGGCAACAGTAGTGTTCACCTCACTCAAATGGTGCCTCTGGAAGAAGCACACAAAGCAAACAAAACACACACACACACACACACACACACACACTCTGAGGCACTCCAAAACTATCCACCAACAAAAACCTCAGTGTCCAATTAATTAATTCCATACAATTCTTGATTCTCAATTATAGCCTCTGGAAGAAAGCTTACAATAAAGGAGAAAAGACCTCAGTAAATTTGTTTCTCCCGCTATAAGGCAGTTACCACATGCCTGAAGGGGAATCGCTACTGTATACCATCACTGGTCTAAAAAACTCCTCCTTTTTATTATTAACCAATACCGTCCTAAATAAATTAATAGTAACATAATATCCCCCATTTTTACTTATACCTATAATGTACCTATTACTTCAGCTTAATAGCCTTTCACAACTTAATAACTTTTCACAACCACATATATCGCACGGTAACGCTCATTCTGATGCAATACAATAGTATTCCAAGGTAGCAAATGTCTTTTTATGGCAAATGCTCTACAGCCAGCTTTTTACCCATATGACACAGCATGTAGCTCGCTATGGCAAACACTCGATAGCCAAAGCTTTATATAGAAAAGAAACAAACAGATTAAAGCCAGAGTGAATCAATGATTACTCAAAAACTATGCTAACAGCTGTTACTTATCTTAGAAAGTTTCTCCCAGAAGACTCTATGTTGACAATTGCCCTACAAAGATCTCCGTTTCGCGGACACACCACTTCATCGGGGGCTTACTTCTTTCTGGTGTTTTCACTAGCTATGGCATCCGACATCATTCCTATCATTAAGAATGCTTTCTGAACCAATCAAAAGGACGCACATGGCAAGGAGGAGGAGTTTAAAAATTTAAAGATCTAGTCTAAAGAAACACCAATCAATAGAGGAATTCAGGCCTCCTGGTTCCACTATTTTCAATTCAAAAATCCAATGTTGTTCCCATTGCACAATTCCTCCATTGATTGGGGAGTGTTTCTTTAGAATAGATCTTTACATTTTTAAACTCCTCCTCCTTGCCACATGGCTCAAACACATCAAGGAAGACCTAAGGAACCATCGACTGACCATCAACGAGACCAGAAATATCGCCTCTGGTCGCCAAGGCTGGAAGAGAATTGTGAACACCACATAGAACCCAACAGCACCTACAGCAGCATATTGGTTGAGAGGACGATCTGCTCCCCAAACACCAGCTAAGGATTAAAGAAGAAAGAAGAGGCAACTTTGCCAGTTACCATGCATTAGTAACACCCGCCGTAACTGCACATTGCAGGCAAGCCCACTCTCTGCCCTAATCCTGTCCACACATGCAGATAATATGATCTGCAGATAGTGCAGAAAATCGCCACGTTATCTGCATTTGGCCTGTATGAGCTGTTCACACAGCACACTGCTCCCACGCTATCTGCCACGTTAACAGCTAGCGCACGTTAGTAAACACGCCCCATAGTTTCATATAAAATAAGGATATTTGTGACTGCAATATAAGGCCGCTTGGATGAACCTATCAGATTTCAACGTTAGTGCATAATGTTTAAATGATGTTTCTACACAAGTGAACACCTGTTTGCCTGCATAAAATCTTTTGAAAACTGCCCCTTACTGACTCTGACATTATCCCTTCAAAGGGCAGCCCACTGTCACACTTCATACAGACACACGTGCAAATGAAATACATCATTAAAAGAGGACTGTGAAATCATGAGGGGGCAATGATCAAAGTAGCCGGGGACTTTGCAGCACTGTGTCCTGCAGGCACAGTTTCAACTGCAATCTATTCGCAGTTTCCCTTTGGAAACACGGGGCCAGCAAGTGCCATGGGTACTCGAGTACGCAAGAACCTTTGCCCCTATTGTACTGGATGGCAGGTATGAAGTCCCAGCATGAGTCAAGTGTGAGAATTTCAAAATCCATCTGCAGTGTATATGGCCTCTGGCTTCTCCCTGCAGGAGGAGGAGAGGGCAATTCAAACTCCAGTTTCACCCAGGTAACTATTTCTAAAAATGACCTTTCCCTCCCTATTTGCACGTTCCCCTCGCTTCCCTGTCAGAGACGCGCTCATCAGACGATATGACACTCCTGGCTTTAGGCACAGGGTAACGGAGGCAGCTGCCTAAGGTGCCAGATTCATACCTGGCATAAGTTCCACTTGCTTTGGGACCCAGCTGTATGACCTGAACATCGCTGCTACCCAGACAGTGCCATCACTGACCACTAATTCTGCATATTCAGCACTGGCCAGTATTGACCTAAACGCACCGCTTGATGAACATCAATACAGGTTCCGCCCATATCAGGGTCCTATTCGACACTCAACTGTGGCCTAGATAATGCTAATCAAGCCTTTGTTCTGGTATTTTTAGACATCACCTCTGCCTTCGATAATGTAGACCATAATATTTTCCTAGCAAGACTAGCACGAATAGGTATAAATGAAACAGCCTTCAAATGGTTCAAATCATATATCTCCAACCACTTTCAATATGTAATAATCGATCAAGAGTCAACCACCTTCCCCCAAAAACAGGGAATCCCCCAAGCTCCGCATTGCCTTCCTGTTTAACCTATATCTTCAAAAAACACAAAATAAGGTATCACATCTATGCACACAATATCATGGTATATGCTCCAGTAGACATAAAAAAATCCAACTTACCACAACATCACAAATTGCATACTTGAAGCAGAATCACGGCTTAATGCAAACAAGCTTCACATAAACTACAAGAAAACGGAAATACTTTTCACAACCAGAAATTAAGACTTCATCCCCCCCCCACCACCTCCTACATTCGATCTTAACACCACCCTCCTAGTTAAACAAGAGGCGAAATACATAGATCTCTCAATATGTCATCCCAAATAAAACAAACTGCCAGAACCATATTCTACAAGCTAAAAAGAATCCAACACCTCAGACCCCTTCTAGAAACCCATGATTTCAGAACAGTAACTCAAGCATTAACCATCCCTTACTTGGACTACTGTAACAGCTTCTTAAAGGGTCTGCCTAAAAAGAGCCTACACACACTACAAATAGCCCAGAACGTAACGGCCAGGATAATAACCAAGGCAAGCCTAACTGATCACATCACTCCCATACTGTATAATCTTCACTGGCTCCCGATTGCAAGTAGGATAAAATACAAAACAATAGTTACTACATTTAAACTACTAAATAACATCTCCCCCTCCTTCCTTACATCAAGGATACACACCCAAACTGATACTAGGAGCAGGAGAAAAAATAATCACAACGTCCTCTCAATACCAACCTCAATCCACAAGACTAAACAAGCTACCAGCAACAGAGCTTCACGTATACAACACCCACTCTCTGGAACTCCCTACCAGACCCCATCAGATCAATTAAAGACCTACAAACATTCTGTAAGGAACTAAAAACATTTCTCTTTTCCGAGTACTATGGCAACCTCACCTTCAACACTAATATTCATTTCATACATCCGACCCCCACCCCCCCCCCCCTAGTATCTATGCTCCGGAGATGTTTATTACCCTGTAGTTGGGTAATGATTACAAAAGCTATGTAAATAAACAGTAGCTACCTTCCACTATATCCCAGAATATGTCAATAGTTGGTATGTAAATAGTTCAATGTATCATAGTTCTCATCAATGTTCTCTGTAATTTGATAATTGTTCAATGAACCGGCCCTGATCGCTGGAAGGGGCAGTATAGAAAAAATGTTCAGATAAATTAATAAATCTGGAGCGTCAGAGTATACGGATTTATTCATATTCAGCACTGACCAGTATCTGGAGATTCACAGAGTATACAGCTTTATTTTGCTATACCGCATGCCACATTTAAAAAACGCCGACTGGCACAAACTGAATATTACCTCCCAAATTAGCAAGGAAGACCGAGCTCTAGAATAGCAGACAGAAACTAAGGCAGCACTTTGAGAAGCGAGCACTGCAAGACCTTGCATGGAATAGGGTAAAGCAGGAGTGATTCCATGTAGCACTGTGGACAGGTTCCATGTGATTTCAGTTCAAGTTTCCATTCACAGGAGTAGTAAGACAGACAGAGATGGAGGCCTGTAGCTATGAGTTACCTCAGTGTGCAGAAGTAGACCTTTACCTCATCTTGAGATTCGTATATGCAAACTGGGATGAATGCTGAGATCCATAATGCCTGGCAATTAGAACAAGGCAATTTTTCACTATAATCCGAGCTAGACAAATCACAAACTGTGCTCCACCAATAAGCCTTTCTTTCTTCATGCCTATTCAGTCCCTAGGGGGTAAAAGGCCATGTAAGGTCATCCGGTACATTGTGATCTGTTGGAGTCAGCTGGGTGGCAGGGTACAATGCTCTTTACTGCCCCTATGCCAAATCAGCAACTTTGAATAGGGTAAGTGGGGGTTATCTTGCCATGGAAAGGGGGACTAGGAAGGAGCCTTGATCTTAACTTTGGGGAGAGAGGAGGAGGATGACGACTTCAGCCCAGAAAAGTGGAGGGTCATTGGCCTTGGGAGAGGATCTTATTCTTCAAACAGGAGAGAGGGAAGTACATTCCACTGTAGCTCATGTCTGCCACCTACAGCTAACACTAAAACTTCAATCAACCTCCAAAGGTTATGCAGATTGCTCATTTTTAATATCAAGCAGCTACTTTGCATGAATTTGCAAATGTGACAGCTCATTAAAAATGTCTGCACAAAGTGTTATAAATGCTAACACGCACTGGAGTCTGTTAAGAGCATTAACTGGCGTTAGTGAGTTTAAAGTCTGTTAATGTTTGTAATGTAATGCGGTTTTAGTAAATAGGCTGAACTGTTATTTTTTTAAGGAGTATGTTTTTCTCCTATTACAGGTACAGAACAATAGTTTTTTACCAAAGCCAAAAATTGGCTTTTGATCTCAGTAGAAAAATCAGACTTCTGCCAATTATGTATTTCAGCACAGAATTTCATAGTAATGAAAGCCAATGATATGTAATATCACTGTGTGAACATATTGCCATTGTTCTTTAAGGCACAGTTAGAAACAGAAATATGATGGCAGAAAAGGACTATGGCCTATCCAGTCTGCCCTTCCATACCAACTACTACAGTCCCTTTATTTCCTTTAGAGATCTTTTGTTTGTCTCAATTTTTCCCGAATTCAGGTACTATCCTCATCTCTACCACCTCCACTATTCAATGTGTCTACCACCTTTTGTAAAGAAATATTTCTGCATATTATTCCTGAGTCTATCCCCTTTCACCTTCATCCTGTGGCCCCTTGTTGCAGAGCTTGCTTTCAATTGAAAGAGGCTCTTCTCCTCTGCATTTATGCCATGAAAGTATTTAAACGTCTCTGTCGTATCTCCCCTTTCCGTCTTTACTCTAAAGTATACATATTGAGATCTTTTAAAGTCTGTCCCCGTATGGTTTATAATGAACATCAATGACTATTTTGGTAGCCACTCTCTGCACCAACTCCAACCTGTTTATATCCTTTTGAAGGTGTGGTCTCCAGAACTGCACACAATACTCCAAATGAGGTCTCATCAAAGACTTATACAGAGGCACTATCACCTCCTTTCTTCTGCTGGCCATTCCTCTCCCTGTGCGCCCAAGCATCCTTCTGGCTTTCATCATTGCCTTTGTCTAGTCAACTTAAGATCATCAGAAACAATCAGGCCCAAGTCCCACTCTTCTTTCATGGACAGAAATACTTCACCCCCTGTACTCTACCATTCCCTTGGATTTTTACAACCCAAATGCATGAATTCTGTGAAACTGGTCAATGGTGTCAAGTAGTGCAATTCAAGTGAGACATTCTCCAAGAAGAGGCTGACTTTATAAGGGAAGCATGGAAAGTTACATGCTAGTTATGCATTTACATCCCTACACGTGTGAATAAATACTTATATATGCATTTTAGGCAATTGCTATTCTGCAAGCACATGCCTAAGTTCCATCATGCACAGGGACATGTAACTTAAGGGTATTTCTGACCAATCCAGGTGTGCATTTACGCCTGGTCTAAATTGAGATGCGTCTGTAACATCCTTGTTTCACTTTATGTAATAGACCCCAACATATATTATGTGCACGGAGGTTTACGAAATGATTCTCATGAAGTAGCATTTTAGAAAAGCCATCCAATTCAAACTGGGAATGTCCAGGGCGGAATGTGCAGGAAAATGCCAGGGATATCTATTTTAGGAACATAGACATCTGGCATAGACGTCTACGCCGGCAGCCACATAGACATCCCCTTTAGAAAAGCACGAAGCGGGGACGTCCATCTCATCCCGCAGTGTAGCAAAATGAAAACATGAGCCACCATTCCTCATCACTATTCGTTACCATATTGTAAAATAAAGAGGATAATGGTGTCCCTCCTCCACAGCCCCCGGATATTTGCCAGACAAAACAAGCACTTTTCAGATGTTTGTTGGTGCCTGAAGCAGGTATAGCCTTAGGCGCGACTCTGGACGCCTGTGTAATCAGGTGGAGGGACATCCAAGTTTTTGGGAACGCCCATGCCGCCATGCCCCCATTCTGACCTGAACGTCCACAGAGCCCATTTCTAAAATGGCTCTGGAGAGATCTGTGTTTTGGGCGTCTCTATGCCCATTTTCAGATGCCCAAACACAAATAGGGCTTCCAAAATAACCTCCTTAATGTCTAAGTCAAATATTTTTGCCAATTTTGCAACATATTCGTAGAATTCTAGACAAATCAAAATTGTATTTTTCACATTTCCTTAGATCCTATCTTTTGTTCATGAAAAGCATCTTCTAGGCGATAGAAAGTATCAAAACTAGGTCAGCGGAACTCCTTGACGGACTGTCCAAATGTGCCAGATCTTGTCGCCTGCTCCCATTAACTTGCACCTTGAAGCAGCAGATTATTTCCTTTCCTCGTGGTTTCTTATGAGGCACAGAGCACAGCTGCACATCTCTTCCCTTTCTTCAAATAAAAGTCCACAGATAATGGCTAACAATAGTACGATAAACAATTTCTACAGGTTGTTCCTCTTTCAGAAATGTGTCCTTTCAGGAAACTGTAACAATGCCTTTCAAGTTCCAAGTTCCAATAAACAATAAAATAAAAGCTACAATTACACAATGGCTTCCCAGGGCTAATAAAACCCTTGCAAAATGTAGATAGCCAGCATACATATACAAATAAATAAAAGGAATCTTTATATAATTTTCACTTTAAAACACATTCAATAACAAGCGCACAATGTATTGTGAAAAAGGAAGACCAATGTCAGATGAATTCAGGAGTAAGACTAGTACTTTTTGTTTTAGGGTGGGGCGCAACTGGGAACACGTCTGAATAAAATATTCCTACTGCCTTCTCCCAAATCTCTCCTCCTAGATTCCTAAACACAGCAACTTGTTCTAGCTACGGCAATGCTAATAAGGGTGTGGAGGGAAGAGACTCACTGGCATGATAGAAAGGTAAGAGTCCGATTGAGTAAACAAACCAAATGAACCTGACAGACCAGATTATTACTCATCAGATAACATGAAGAAAAAAGTAGTGGTGTTATGCCATATGGTTAGAGATTTCATATGTAAGAATCTTACCAATGTGCCCTTCCTAGTTACCTTAGTGCCTCTACTGACACTGAGCTGTGAGGACAGACAGCAGGAGGGTGTTATACTGCAGGCACTCGCTGATGGGAAGAGTCTTTCAAAGACTCCCTCTATTTAAAGCTCAGGAGTCTGCATTGGTTCCGATTCTTCTTCTTCCTCCTGACTCTCATCTTAGGATTGTGCTAAGGGTCAAAGGAGGAGCTCTCACACACCCAGGAGATGGGGTTTTGTGGGGGGTTCAGGAGAATCCAACTGGAGGATGTGGAGATTATGAAGACCAGAGGTGAAAAAAGGTGAAGGAGAAATGCCTCAAATGTGTAAAGAAGCCAGAGGAAGAGAGGACGTCCAGATTTGTAAAGGTGAGGAGAGCAGGAGCTCATTCAGGAGAAATATTCCAGTTTTTACTGAAGAGAGAGTCTGCATCAAGCTAAACAGATACCAGTCTGGGGAAAACCTGGGGTGCCTCCCTCTCCAAACAGTACCTATGCTATCCAGTGATTAGTAGAGAACCCCACTAGTGCAAGCAGACTTCAGTGACTTTCTTCTGTAGTGATATTTTTTGTATGGATTGCATCATAATCAAATGTATTGTTTGCCAAATAGTTCATCAGTATCAAGTAACCTCATTGTTTGATCAATTATGTGGTTCTCTGTTTTGGGTTGCTGAGATGTACCAGAGATGATGCCAAAAGTCTAAGTGTCCTGAAAGACCATCATTCCACCCTGCCAGGAAAGGACTTTGGGGCAGAGATTGTCAGATGACCCTGAGCTCCCCAAAGAGACCCTGTAATTACAGTATTTTTCGCACCATAAGACGCACCCGACCATAAGACGCACCTGGTTTTTAGAGGAGAAAAATAGGGAAAAAAATATTCTGAACCAAATAGTGTAATAAAATATTTAATAAAGTATAACAGAATAATATTTGAACCATATAAACTGAACAGCAGTCAACAGTGGCATTAAGAACCATTATCACTGTCATTAACACATAAAGACAAAGGTTTGAGTACTCTAGTCTTCGGAAAACCCCAAGAACTCTTCTTCGCTAGAGTCAGAATTCATGAAGCTCATTTGGTCACAATCACTGACATCACTTTCTTCGCTGTCTTCGTATAAAATACAGTCTTCACTTCCATCTAAGGCAATTAAACTGGGAACCCCAAAAGCCAAACTTAGAATGTACAACACTGTAGAAATAAAACTATAAATTGATTTCTTCTTGTATTAAATAAAGTGCAGACGTTAAAGATGCACATTTCCAAGAGCTGACATATTTCAGTTAATAAATTCAAAATAAAGAGATATTTTTCTACCTTTTGTGCATTTTTTTTTTCAGTTGCAATTGTTCCAGCCACTTTCTTCTGGTTTCTTCGTGTCTTCTGCTAACGCTCCATTGTCTGCTGTCCATTTGTCCTTTCTTCTTTCCTAGTTTTTTTCCATTCTCTCTACATCTGCTTTAACATACTAATCATTCTCCTTTTGCTCTTTCCTCATTCCTATTTCATCCACTCAAATTTTACCCCTCCATCCTCAATCCCCACTTACTCTCCCAATACCCAGCCAATTGTAGATTTTTCTTCCCTCCCACACAAAATATATTTCCCCTCTCCATTTCACTCTCCCAGCCCCATCCCATTCTAATCGTCCCCCAACATCAACTCCCTTCTAGCTCCTGCCCCACCCAGCATCCGCTCCCTTCTAGTCCCCGCATCATCAGCCCATTTCCAGTCCTAGCTCCCTCCCCTCACAGCCCATTTCCTTTCCAAGCCCCCTCCCCATCAGCCCATTTCCATTCCAAGCCCCCTTCCACTCATCCCATTTCCATTCCAAGACCCTGTCTCCATCAGCTATTTGCAGTTCAAGCTCCCCCTTCTACTCGGCCCATTTCCACTCGTAGCCCCCCCCCCTCATCAGCCCATTTCCTTTCCAAGCCCCCCTCCCCATCAGCCCATTTCCATTCCAAGCCCCCTTCCACTCAGCCCATTTCCATTCCAAAACCCTGTCCCCATCAGCTATTTGCAGTTCAAGCTCCCCCTTCTACTTGGCCCATTTCCAGTCCTAGCACCCCCCCAGTCCATTACCAGTTCTAGCCCCCCCCCCCATAGCCCACTTCCAGTCCTAACCCTTCCATCGCCCCATCTTCATTCTTAGCCCCCCCATAACCCCATTTTCAGTCTTAGCCCCCCAATCAGACCACCTGCAGTCCTAACCCCCATCACCCCATTTTCAGTACTATCCCCCCATCACCCCATTTTCAGTCCTAACCCCCCCCCCATTACTAGTCCTAACCCCCTCCCCCCCATCAGCCCAAGTAAATTTAAAAATGAAAAACAAACCCTGGGCTTCTGCTGCTGCCGCTGCCGTGGCAGCGGCAGAATCAACTGTCCCGCGGCCCCTTCCCATCTGCCCGGCAAAGCATCTTCTGAGCTCCATCAGCGGCAGCTTTCAGGGCCGCGAAGAGAAGAGAGATCTCCCTCTCGCGGCTCTGTTAGGCTGCAGGGGCTGATGGGAATTCCCATCAGCCCCGGCAGGCTTAACAGAGCCGTGAGAGGGAAATACTACTCTCTTCGCGGCCCTGAAAGCCTGGACACGGGGCGGGGGAGGGATGATGCAGTCCCCAGGGACACGGAAGGTCCCAGGGGACCCGCTGCCGCTCTGCAACTTCTTCTATTCGCACCATAAGACGCAGGCACTTTTCCTCCCACTTTTTGGTGAAGAAAAAGTGCGTCTTATGGTCCGGAAAATACGGTAATCAGAGGAAAGAGCCAAGGGTTATACTTATTAAATGTCAACTGTTGAACTAGACATCCTAGAGAGCTGGCACATGTATGTGTTTTGGGGGCTTTTTCATGCAGAAGCCCCATTTGCAAAATAACCCTACACTTTAGTGCACAGCTCTTAGCCTGAAACTTTAACCCAAATCTATCTTTCCTTTCTATATAAATCCTAGAAACAGATTCTATTATCTGATTCTGTGATTACTGCTGTTCCTGCCCAGTATGAGGAACTACAGTGTGCACAGACCATAAATTTCTGCCTCCTGTTTTAATATTGGAAAAACAATTCTCATACCACCCATAGTGCTTGTACAAAGCACCCACTGGTCTGCAAGTTCAGTTTCAAAAAGAGGAAAGCTCCCCAGTTTTTCTTTTGAAAACAGAGACGGCACACATATGCACAGGCGAAGAGTGCGCCCTAGAAAGTACACATAGGGCCCGATATTGAGATAGGCAAGCTATGCGTCACAGCGGCGCATAGCCTGCCCGCTGACCCCCTTAACCTGGATATTCACTTCCGTGCTGGCGGAAGTGAAAATCCAGGTTAGCCTGGATGTCCCGGCAGCTGCAGAGGCTACACTGGTAGCAGTGATTTTCAATACTATTCGCATAGCCTCTGTGTCTTAAAGATAGGTGAGGAAAAGCCTATCTTTAAGGCGCAGAGCGCTATGCGGGTAGCATAAAATCACTGCTACCTGTGTAGCACCTTCCTCCGCCCCTACACTCTCCAATGCTATGTGGATAGTATCTGGGTGCGTTAGGGATTTTCAAAGGGCACTACTCATGTAGGTGCCCTTCGAAATTCCCAGATAAGGTCTTTACATGGGTAACTAAGGAAGTTAGGGGGGAGACGCTAAAGGGAGTGTTGATTGGGATGGTTTTTTTTAAATAATTCGAAGAAAAGCATTAGATTGGGACTGCACAGTGTCACTCTAGCCGAATATTGTCGTAGGGAGGTCATTCCCCAAGGCTTGCGTATTTGGAAAGCTCCTGGGATGTTTTTGGAAGATGAAAATTTTGTCAATCATTGGAACCAAATTCTTAACAAGTGTTCCCTGAATTTGATGCTGTTAGTAATTGATACAGCTCATACAAAGAATACTGCTCTTAAAAAAAAAAAGGAGTTAGATGATGAGTTGAAGGAATTAAAGGAAGCCTCTGATTTTGAAAGTTATTATAATGATATCGTTAAAACCCTTGAAAAATACCAAGTAGAATTGAAGAATGTGAAAATTAGGAAATTTTTGAGGGATGAACGACGTACAAAAGAAGTTCCTATTTGGTCCTTACGACGTGCAAGGCAGCAAAATGCCTCTTGGAGAAGAACTGGTGAAGATTCTTCAGTCTATTCCTCAGATTCTAGTTTGGAGAGTCGGGGTTCTGATGTCCATGTGAAATTTCGGGATCAAGAGGGCCTGACGCGGGATCCTTCCAAAAACCAGCATGATAAACAAAATTTTTCAGGGCTCCCGACACGCTCACGGCGCAAGAAAGATGGGACGGCACCTCTAGATTAGCGACAGTAGTGAATTTGTCTGATACGGTTTTAACCTCAGCCCAGATGACAGTACTTGCTAGGGGCTTATCTTTTGTGTGTGGCCCTAGTTACGATCATTTTTCTAGTCGTGTGGCAGTTGAACGTATGATACGTTCTTTACAGTTAAAATTATTTTTTTATGACTCTTCTCAAGTACAAGATTCTTCTGTTCGTTTGAAGTCGTCTTGGACTCCCCCAGGGCCTTTGGATCCGCTCCTATATACCTTTCGACAGCTCGTATTGGCTAATATAGCATCGTTGGAAATGAAATATCACAATCAGCCAAAGAATTTGTCCCCTGGGGATTTTACAGCATTGCAGGAACTATCACATATGACACAGATTGTGATTAAGCGTGCTGATAAAGGTGGAGCGGTGGTGCTTTTGAATACTGTAGATTATGAGAATGAAGTTTGGAGACAATTAAACAATGTTAGTCATTATAAAGTTCTGATGGAAGATCCCACTGAGGCTTTACAGATACAGATTCAAGCTGTTACTACTGAAGCTTTTAATTCAGGTTTTTTGACCAATAAAGAAAAAACTTTTTTGAACCCGCTATATCCAAAGATACCGGCTTTCTATATTCTGCCAAAGATTCATAAAAGTATGTCATCTCCCCCTGGTCGTCCCATCTTATCCAGCAACGACTCTTTGTTGGAACGAGTAGGGATATTTTTGGATTCCTTTTTGAAGAGTGAAGTTCCTAAAATCCGTTCCTACGTGAAAGACACTACTCATTTTCTACAGTTATTGGAGAATGAGCGTTCAGTTGAGCAGGTGACATGGCTAGTTTGGATGTGGCGGCCTTATATACTTCCATTCCACAGGATGAAGCCCTAGAAGTATTAAAGAAGGTTTGGGAAGCTCGAGAGCAGCCATTTCGAGTACCGACTTCTTTGTTATTGACTTTAGCAGATATTGCGTTGAAAAATAATTACTTTTATAATGCCACCTTTTTTCAACAGATATCAGGAACTGCTATGGGCGCTACATTTGCCCCTTCCTTAGCAAATCTGTTTATGAGTGACTATGAGGATCGATACATTTATCCATCTCTGTATAGTCAATATATTGTACGGTGGTTCCGGGACATTGATGATATCTTTCTTTTGTGGCGAAGTACGAAGGCCCATTTGGAAGAATTTTTTGCATATTTGAATACATCATTTTTCTATTAAATTTGATATTAATATTCAGCTTTGTGAAATACATTTTTTTTGGATGTATTTTTAGACAACGGAATTGCTTTGTTACTACACTTTATTCAAAGCCTACGGATAGAAATACTTTATTGCATTTCTCCAGTTTCCATCCTCCGCATTTAAAGCGTAGTTTGCCGTATTCGCAGTTTTTAAGGTGCCGCCGTATTTGCTCTACAAATGAAGAATTTAAAGTTCAAGCCAAATGTATGAGGCGTAAATTTTTGGATCAGGGATATCCTATTGATGTTCTAAATAAGGCCTATAAAAGGGCTAAATATAACCATCGGGAATGGCTGCTTTATCCCAATATTACAGCATCTGTTGAGAAACCTCCGCCTACTGTCACTTACGTTTTACCTTTTTCCAGTCTCTCTCACCAATTGCTTCAATGATGCGTAAACGATGGAGTCTCATTAAACTGCATCCTAAGCTTTCTAACTGTGAGTTACGGATGGCTTATAGCTGTGGACGTAATCTTAAAGATCATTTATGTCCAGCTGTGTTACAACGTGATAATATTACCTCTTTAGCCATAAAGGGCATTTCAGCATGCCAGCGCTGTTTTTTGTAGCATTATGAGTGTGCACATTTGCGATAAATATCGAAAGCGGGTGAAGGGTTTGATCACGGCCACGACCTGTGGCACTTCTTATGTAGTATATGGTATATGGTGTGAGTGCCAAAAATTATATATTGGGAAAACTACACAGCCTCTGAGAACACGGCTGGCTGAACATAAATATAGTTTGAGGAAAGCACGGATGGATACCCCTCTAATTCAGCATTGTGTGGATCTTTGTCATCCGTTTGAGGATCTTCGCTGTACTGTTCTAGAGTATGTACCCCCTGATATTTGTCGGGGTGACCGTAAAAGACTACTTCTGCAGAAGGAACAATGTTGGATCTTTGAATTGGACACTCTGCAACCTGGGGGTTTGAATGATAAATTAGAATGGGCATTTTTTTGATTGATTTTTTTATTTTTTTTTATTTTTTTGCTTTTTTTGATATTGTGTGTGCAGTGCTTCGTGATATATGTTTGGTTAGGAGGTTTGGGACACTGTGCAGTTTCAATAGATTGGATGTGTATTGAGTTTAGGTATGTGTAGCTTTTAGATGGCGTCATGGTTTTGGAGCGTTTTTGATTGGTTGTTGATTTAAGATATTTGGCACGTCACACGCTGTTTTGAGGATAGCGGGGTAATTCGCGTAGCCATTGCAGAAAGATTTTATCTGTACGACATAGCCCCTGATGAAGCCGTTTGATGGCGAAACAAAAGCTTTTGTAGGGCTTGGTCTGTTTTGGTAACGAAATGTAGCAGTGCTTACCGATAACATTAATATCCCCCAGGTTGGAGGTCGGGCTGATCTGCTGTATTGTAAATCAACTTTGAGGGCTGAGAACCCAGCTGGTTGCAAGACTTCTTTGAAGTTAAGTTTTGAAAGCACTATGTTGGTGTTGCTGTGTTAGATACTTCACCTTTTGTTATTTATTTACAGGTGCTATCCTGGTTGCTCCGGCTGCGTTCAGCCCCGCTTGATGCGCTGTTTTAATTATAATCTCAGACGCTTTATTTGTGATTGGAATGATTGAGTGTGAATGTTAGTGTGGATGGTGTAAGTTGGTGGTTTAAAGATGATTAATCTTATTTCCCAAAAGTAAGGTAGTGGCTATATAAGGAACTATTCGGTTAATTGTAATTATAATTGGTGAATGTGTGGGAGGCTTTTGACCGGTGATGTGAGCGTCTGCCAAAACCCTATGGTGATTTTTCACTAAATGTGGGGTTGCGCCATCTGAGGTCATATTGCCTGGTAAAAATTCTTTGAAGTGGACATTGGTGTTGAAATATTTTTGTGTGTTTGAATTTGTAATTGAGAGCAGTTTTTATATTGTTGGGTATCCTTTTCTGCTCTTCACAGCTGTTTTTTTGTGTGTTGTAACTAAGAAGTTACCCATGTAAAGGCCTTCAAATATCGAGCCCACAGTGATTTGAAAATACTATCACCACCCACATTTCCCTTCCCCCAACTTTTTAACCCCATCATTTTCTTCCTGGCCTTCAAATTTAATTTGGCAACCATTTCTACATGCAGAATTACTTGTCTGTAAACTTTTGTATGGCTGTCATAAGGAAACGATGTCCCAGTACAATCTACTGGATTCTGTGTCAAAGCAGGAGCGAAACGAATCAATAGAATACCGCGTTGCCTCAGCCTGTACCTCAATTCTTCCCTTATCTAACCATCACCTGCTAAGCTTCGCTCTTCATCACCCTTAGCCTCAACCTCATCCTGTCTCCTCCAACCTATTTAGAAATCTTCATGCTATTGACCCTTTGGTTCTCTCCAACACTGTTTCATCACCTCTTTCCTCCACTAAGTCATCTGAGTCTGTTGATGAGGCAGTAGCTTCCTATAACGCTGCACTCTTCTGCTCTGGATGCTCTCGCTCCGCCTGTGTCACGTCCTGCGAGGCGTACTATACCCCAGCCCTGGCTTTCTTCCACTACCCACTATCTACATTACCGTGCCCATTCAGTTGAGCGTGCTTGGCTCAAATCCCACATCCTTGCGGACTTTCTACACTTTAAATTCATGCTTGTCTCTTTTCAGTCAGCCATAACACTTGCCAAACAAGACTATTATGTCCATCTGACTAACTCTTGCCTCTGACCCTTGCCGTCTCTTTACTACTCTCAACTCTCTCTCAAGGTGCCTCTATCTCCAACCCCTCCCTCCCTTTCTGCCCAAACCCTGGCTGATTATTTCAGTGATAAAATCCACAAGATCACCCTCCAATTCCCCACACAGTCAGCTACGCCCCCTCTTCACTCCCATCTTTCCCTCTCTACCTCAACTACCCTTTCTTCCTTTTCTATGATCTCTGAGGAGGAAACTGCACACCTTCTTTCCTCCTCCAAACTCACTACCTGTTCCTCTGATCCTTTTCCCACCTGTCTCCTAAGCCCCATATCCTCCACTGTTGTCCCTTCCATCTCTCATATTCACAACCTATTGCTCTCCACTGCAACTTTCCCTGCAGCCTTCAAGCATACTGTAGTTACACCTCTCCTCAAGAAACCTTCACTTGATCCTACCTGTCCTAACTATTGACCCATCTCCCTCCTCCCCTTTGTTTCTAAATTTCTTGAACATGCGGTTCACCACCATTGCCTTGACTTTCTCTCCTCTCAAGCCCTCCTGGATACTTTACAATCTAACTTTCGTCCTTTACATTCTACTGAAACGGCTCTTGCCAAAGTCTCCAGTGATTTGTTCCTGGCAAAATCCAAGGGCCTTTACTCAGTCCTCATCCTTCTTGACCTCTCTGCTGCTTTTGACACTGTTGACCACAATCTTCTCCTTGGTTTTAAGGGCTCTGTACCCTATCCTGGTTCTCCTCTTATCTCTCCCATCGCTCTTTCAGAGTTTGTTCTAGTGGATCCTCCTCTGCTGCTATCCTGCTCTCAGTTGGTGTACCCCAAGGATCTGTGCTGGGTCCACTCCTTTTCTCTCTATATACCTAATCCCTTGGTGCACTCATCTCTTCCCATGGCTTTTCAGTACCATCTTTATGCTGATGGCTCCCTGATCTACCTCTCTATGCCTGAAATCTCTCCGGCAATCCAGACCCGGATCTCTGCCTGTCTTTCTGACATTGCTGCTTGGATGTCTCACCACCGCTTGAAATTTAACATGGCCAAAACTGAGCTTATTTTTACTCCTAAAACCTCCTCCTCTTCCTCATTCTCTGTGGATAACTCTACTCCTCCCTGTTCCCTCGGCTAGCAACCTTGGGGTCGTCTGACTCCTCTCAGTCCTTCTCCACACACATCCATCTGATAGCTAAGACCTGCCGTTTCTTTCTCTATAACATCAACAAAATCCGCCCATTCCTCTCTGAATACACTACTAAGACACTTATCCACTCCTTAATCACCTCCCGCCTTGACTATTGTAACCTACTCCTTGCTGGTCTCCCACTAAATCATCTCTTCCCTTCAGCCTGTTCAACATACACCTGTGCGGCTAATCTTCCACCAGCCTCGTCATACTCCTCTTCTCAAGTCTCTTCATTGGCTACCTATCTATTTACGCATCCAGTTCAAACTTCTCCTGCTGACCTATAAGTGCATTCACTCTGCAGTTCCTCACTACCTTTCCTCTTATCTCTCCCTACACCCCTCCTCGGGAACTCTGCTCTTCTAGCAAATCACTTCTATCTGTGCCTTTCTCTTCTACTGCTAACTCCAGATTTTGCTCCTTTCAACTTGCTGCTCTTTTTGCCTGGAACAAACTACCTGAATCTGTATATCAGGCACTTTCTCTGGCCTTTTCGAATCTGGGCTAAAAACTCACCACTTTGTTACCGCTTTCGGATCTTGACTCACCTGATCTCCTTTGTGTTTCATTATCATTCCCCCTAGATGTATCCCATGTCTACTCCTACTGTATTGTCTGTCTTGACTAGACTGTAAACTCTGATGAGCAGGGTCTGTCTTACCTGTCTGTGCAGTGCTGCATACATCTTGTAGCGCTATATAAATTCTCAGTAGTAGCCAATAGGAAGTTATATTTGATAGCCAATCAGTGCATGATATTTTGGTAGCATGCAGGGTTTGAATTTCATGTGGATTAACTGGTGTGCACTGCATTTGATGCTCAATGCCTTAGCATAGTGAAGAAGTCGCATTTTCTATCAATGGAGGACTAGGGCTGAGTGGTGGTTTTGCACGAGGAGGGGTTTTCCAGCCCGCAAATTGCAACAAAGATCAGCTGTAATCAAAGCACAGTTTTCTGTATTCTGCAGAAGCATAAGGAAATGAAAAATACACAGGACCGACATTGTAGCAACTGGCCTAGAAAGGACATCTCTTAGCAACTGCAAGCTAACCTCCCCTGAGCTTCTGTGGGAATGGAAGGAGAAGTGTTCCATTGCAGTTTGCACTTCCACTGTGAGGAGATGCTTGGAGTACGGGTTGAGGGGCTGTAAGGTATGGAGAAAGACACTACTAACAGCAGAACACAAGAAGAGACGCAATGAGTGAGCATCCAAGTACTCAAAATAGAGCAAGGCTGGGAGAAAGTTCTGTTCAGCAATAAAAGCACGTTCTGCATTCTGGGTGACCAGGGCAGAACCTATATGAGGAGGGTTTTCTCATAGTACCAAACATAGTGCTTGAATATCTCCATGAAGCATCCGACCAAGATCATGATCTGGGGATGCATGGCAGCCAGTGATGTTGAAAGATTCCATATCATTGACGGGATGGTGAATGCAGCAAAATCTATATATTCTGCAAATGTGCATGCTGCCATCAGCTGAGCAACTGTTTCCTGGCAGATATTTCTTAAAGGATGGAAATACACCTTGCCACTGAGCAAAAACTGTCACCGACTGGAAGAAAATAAAACGGAGTTCAGACCATTGACTGGCCGGCTCAATCACCCGATCTCAGCCCGACTGAGAATCTTTGGTACAAGCTATCAGTTGAGATCATCAAGAAGCAGCCGTGGACCAAGTGAGAGCTGATTGAGCCACTGGTTGCAGCCTGTAATCGCATCATAACACCTCGTCAAACTGGTACACTCCATGCCAGACAGCTGTCATCTGGTGAGAAAGAGCAAGGGCTGGCCCATCAAGTACTAATGGCCACCAACAACAAAAAATAGCCCTTTTCAGGACTACCTAATGAAATTAAGAAGAAAACATGCACACTGTCAACATACACGGAACAGAAAACACAAACCTTTGGGCACACATTGCATCTTTGTACATAGGTTCACAATCAAACAAACATGGATATTAAAACAATTAAAAGAATACTTAACTCAAGGCAAATTTGTCAGATCAGAGCAAAAGACAAAAGGGAAGAAAATGGCATGCAGAAGGGGTTTAAATTGTAATGCATTTTGTCCTTGCAAGCCAAACAACTAAAAACTGCCAATTCAGCACTACCTATGCAAGACTTTTCCACACCGCTGTATGTGGAGCCCTAACACATAATATACATATTTTCTATCATAACTTTTATACAAATGATGTACTGAAATACTTTATAGTCCATGATAGGTATTGTTGTATAAGAACAAAAGAAGGAAAAATTAAGAAAAGACGACTAAAGACCTGACAGATAAACAGAGGCCGTTTTACAAGAACAGCAGAGTGGGCAAGTTAACCAATTAATTGTAATTTAACAGGTTTTTTTTAATACCACTATCATTTTTGTCAAAGCAGTTTACTTTGTAACTTAAACTTGGTAAGGTACATTAAACAAGGACATTGATAACTTGGATTTTTCTGAGGCAATGGAGGGTTAAGTGACTTGCCCAAGGCCACAAGGAGTGCTAGTGGGAATTGAATGCTGGTCTCTTGGTTTCCAAGCCAGTGCTCTAACCACTAGGCTACTCCTCCACTCCATATTGTTAAACAGAATGTCAGCTTAACCTAACCAACTTGATTTGCAGCTGACAATTCACCTGTATATAGTCTAATAAACTTTAATGGGCTAGATTTAGAACAGCTATTTGTGCGGGTTGAGTTATCTACCTAAATTTTGCACCAATCAGATAAGTCATTAGCCAACCCCAGGAACATCTTTGGTATTTAGGTGGGAAAATTTAGCTAATCAGTGGGAAAAAATGTTTAAACAGAAGTTTAACTGGCTAACTCTTGAAATTAGCTGCTTAACTCTTTTGAAAATCTCCTCTTTTGTTTTCTTGTTAGCTACCAAAATGTAAATATTACTAACATTAAAAAAATGAATGTAACAAATTAGCAACAATATAACAGGTCTCTATTTGCTCACTAAATTTAGAAAAGGCTTCTGTGTATAACTCACACTAAAATATTTATTTAAAGATGTCAATGGCAGGCACTTGGCTGTTAAGGCTGCCTACCAAACATACACGCATATTTAAATATCAACACAACACAAGCATGAAAGGCAACTTGACCAGAAAAGATCGGACGGGTGGTTTCAAATGATGGTATTGCTCTGCTTAAAAAGACAGCATAAGCAGAGGTAGGAACAGCTTTTACATCTGCAAATTACAGAGTCAAACAGTCAGCAATGATTATCTTAAGCACATGTAAATGCTCTACAAAAGAAAGAACACTGATCAATTCAAACACAAGCTATTCCGACTACAAAACAGACAAAAGCGTCAACTTACCCCTTTGTCTTTCTGGTTTCTTTTACTTTCAGAAGCCAGAACGAGTGCTTGAAATTTCAGAAGTTGTTTCTCTATACAGCCACTCCCACTGTTTGGGATGCGCATGAATCAGGACAATGATTCATGTTGAAGCTGTCTGTGCCAGCACAACCCTGCTCAATCCGGAGTGGGGATATTCTGAAGTGAGAGCCAAAAACAAATGCTGTAAACCCAGGGGCAGCAAAATTTCTCCAGGACTTACTCAATAGGAATGAAATGTGTTGGCTAGGTACTTCTGCACCCCCCCCCCCCCCATATTATTTGGGCAAAGTAAGGAGGGTATCCATGGTAAGTCTTTAGTTTAGTTTGGTTTACGATTTTGATATGCTGCCTTTATGAGAAAACAGTAAAGCGGTTTACAACATTATAAAATATAAATAAATACTACAGGGGGAATATTCAAAGGCATTTATCTGGATAACGGCAGCTGTTATCCAGATAAATAACTTAGGCGCTTTAAATCCAAAGGAAGCGAGTTCCAAAGAGCAGAGGATTCATGCTTAAAGCCCAGGACAGCGTAAAGAAAGGATATGAACGTTGAAAAAAAGACTGCACCTTGCCTATGATCAATTGGGAGAACTGGGGAAGAGGACTACCGTCCTAAAAGGGGTTTGTGCTGAAGCCCTGGGAATGGCTGGAAGAAAGCTAGGGGAGAGGATTTGCAGCCAGAAGCAATTTGCTGATGGCCTGTGACCAGTGAAGGTGCTGGAAGAGAGGGTGTCTTGCAAGATTTCATGTCACAGGACTCTTGCCGGTTTTTTTTATAAGACTGCCATAGAGGAGTCCTCTTTAGTTAAGGGAACATACCAGTTATGAGTGTCGTTTCAGATCCCAGAGAGAGAGATAAAAAAAAAGGAGATAAGAGGTCCTAATAAGGGATTTTCACAACGACTATGAGGAAGATATTTGGAGGAGTCGAGCCTTGACCCACAGAAAAGAACCAAAAGGAAGATGATATTCAATTATAGATTTCCTTGGAAGAAGCACAAGATACACTATTAGAAAAATGTTCCCTTTGTTGATAAGACATTGCCAAATGGATGAGAAACAACAAGTTATTTTTAAATCCTCATAAGATCTTTGAGTTTGTCAAGAAACTTATATAAGACCATGCCCAATTTTAGCATGGAGTGACTTTCAGTTGACAACTGAAGACCAAGTGCTATAAGCTAACAGGAGTGGAGGAGTAGCCTAATGGCTAGAGCATTGGGTTGGTAACCAAGCGACTAGGGTCCGATTCTCACTAGCACTCCTTGTGGCCTGGGGCAAGTCACAATCTTCCATTGCCTCAAAAGAAAGGCCTGGCAATCTACTTCTGATCACACTGCCAAGAAAACCCAGGAGCTACTGGGATGCCAGGAGTCAGCATTGACTCAAAGGCACACATTGCATTTTTGCATAATAGTCTTACTTTCTCTGTTCAAGTTTCCAATATTGTTAAGAATTGTTTCTACTTTATTCAGCAGCTGAAAAAAATTCAAAACTTTTTTACACTTGAGGGTTTTTGAGCATTATCTATGCTTATTTGTTATCACGATTTGATCACTGTAACATGCTTTACTTGGGTTTGCCCAATACGGCGATGTAAAGTGGTAATTAACGCTAGCCTCCAGAGCTAAGCGGGGCTCCTGTCACAGCATTACTTCTTTGTTTACCAATCGCTGAATGTTCACCATTTGAAATTTTGGTTCTTGAACTCAAGGCATTACCCCATACTGGACCAAAGAATTTAACTGATAGATTGCAGACATGTGAGCCAACATGTGCTTCACATTTGCAAGATGCCCAGTTTTTCCGTCAGTTAAATGCTTACGATTGTCAAGAACTCAAATGTGTTTTTTCTAGTACAGACCCCCAGTTGTGGAACAAATTAACCCTTCTTTACATCTCAAAAATGATTCAACTAGTTTTCAACAAAACCTAAAAGTTCACATTCTTTGCATTTTGGGTATTATTGTTTAGATTAAAATGTGGCAGTTAGCCTAGCACTGGGGAAAGCTGAAGTTGTCACTGATAATGCCATTTTCATTTCTTTGTCTTTTATTTTAATGTATTGTTTATGTTTACTGTATAATTTTATTTTGTTTTTTTACTGTTACTTTTATTCATGTATTTTGTTGTATTCTGCCTTGAACTACTTATAAAGACAAGTTAAATCTCCAATAAAATGAAATGAAAGAGGCAAGAGTCCGGTGTCTATTTTTTGTGTTTGGGATTTTTTATTTTTGCTCATTATGGAGGTTATTCCATAAACTGAATAGGCTGTTTTTGCACATGCACGAGAGACTGATATCTCCCAAAAACATCTACCTCCAAAATTCCAACACACAGATCTAGTGCACATCCATGGCACAAAGACAGGGATCTCAGAATGTGCCTGGGAGGGGCGGAACAGGGGCGTGGTTTGCCGCAGAGAGGTATATAGCTTATTCAGGAAAGGCCTGTGTACGTTTTTTGTATTCCTGCTGGAGACGTGGAATTAGGCCAGTACTTAGAAATTATTCTGCTGTGTTGTATAGAGGTTGTGACACATATGCTTTAATAACTACCCTTAAAGACATTTTAAGAATAGCAATTGTGATTATTCTGACTATGCTGACATTTACTGTTTGTGCTAAAGGAGGTAGTCTGGAGGACCCTAACAATTCCAGTGTTATGTAAAATGGGAATATTGATGGAAGAGTTGTATGTGAGAAAGGGGAATCGTATTTGTAGGTCTGGGACTCCATGATATCATGGTATACCAGCTCTTAGTTATAGGTGCTAAGCATCTTTTCCCCTGAACTATATCTTTTCTAACTGCAAGTGAGAGTGTGGGTGTGGGTGTGGGTGTGGTTTGAGGGCTGCACGGGAGGAACTGGTGTGCTGATCTACAAGTTAGGGAATACCTGGACCGTATGGATGATTGCAGTGTCACCAGGTGCCAGGGTAACCATACATCAGCTGTGCCAGGCACTGGGAGACATGACTGATGTTCTGCCAACAGTCCCCAGATTGTGCCATGTAGCTAACATACTTACCCAGCCCATGATCGACTGCCTCTTATTTCCCTTTCTTCTTACCTTTCTTTATAATTGGAGTTCCTTTCACTCTCTTAATTTTTATAATTTTGTAAATCTCTTTGCTGGTCTGCAAAAGGCGATATAAAAGTTACAATAAACCATATTTCCCCTGGATGCTCCCTTTCAGCTGACATCATCATCAGGAAGTGCTCCTAGGAATCTTCTAGATGGGTTCCTGAATAAGGAAAAAGCCTGGGGAGGAGCTAGGGGTGCCTTAGGTGATAAAAGACCCAGTTTGGAGGGAAAGGGTCTTTCCTGCCATGCAGATTCAATAAGAGGCACAGTAAGTGGAACCTATCTAGAGCTAATCCAGCTGTGGTCCTGAAAGAGAGATGGAGGAGGAGACGGGAGGCAAGTGGAGAAACAGAGTAAAGGTGTGTGAGAGGGATCCGTGTATGCTTGAAAGAGCGTACGAACACCACCCAGAGCAAGGAAGAGAAACTTCCTAAAACATCACCATGTGTGCTGTCAAGTTATTCCACAATATCCCTGCTCACAAAAGGATGTTAGTTTAGGAGCCCAATTGCATGTCGAGTCAATCCACCGAGTGAGTAGTCATATAAAGGCCTTGGAGATAAAATCTTCCCCCAAGCCCTCAAGATCCATAAAAAACACAAACATTTCTTCTGCAGGCCCACAAATCTGTCTCGCCAGTAGGAGGCTCCCTGGTACCTGCTAGCTATTGTTGGATGCAGGCTAGTCTTTCCTGCGCCTGACTTTCGCCACGTGCCGCTAACCTGGCAGTGGCTTTAATATCACCACAGCCTAATTAGCGACAGGTGCTGGCCCAGAATGCCCCTGGAACTCCCTGATGTTAACCGGTTAATGTTGCTGAATATCCCGCTTCGTGGCATTTACACGGTTTACTGGGAAATACCTACTGTACCTGAATTAAGTTGCCTTGAAGTACCTTTGAAAACGTGTGAGCTAAATCCAGAATTCCTCTCCCGAGACTCAGCATGTGCAGAGACACAGGAAAATGCCAAACTGCATAACTAAGCCTAAACAATGAGCCGCCATGTTAGTAGTACGCATACATTAAAACAACGGCCAATCTGTTCTTTAGTAAATTTAATATAACTTTTTATGTTTTTAGTATGTGCATTTTCTTCTTAGTGAGACAGAGGAGCAAGTCTCAGCTCTGTGACAGGGTATTCATTATTATTATACTTTGTTTCATGAAATGTGTTTATATTTTTGAAAGGAATTATTTTCAAATGCATTGTGATGAAATATTGTTTTCAAGTGTAAACCTTTTAGGGCAATCCTTCCGGCTTACTGTAATTAGGCAAGATATCAGTATAATAGAACATAGAAGATGTTTTTCAGAATTGGAGATTTTCTCTTCAAGGGCCCTTGATCTCATTATGCCATCTGTTGACACATTTTCTTTCCTTTTTTTTCGATTAAGTAAATCTCCCAAAGATAGCAAGCTTTTAGTTTTCCATAGAGTCAATATCTATTAAGAATGAATATTTAAACCATTAGGAATCTTCCCTCACTTTGCCAATTATTTGCAGCTGACAGGGCAGTATAACAGGGCACAAATATCCCAATAACTGGTCTCTTAACACTCCATCAACTACTAATGGCTGAGAATGGCTCGTGACGGAACACTTGGACTGGTTAGGGTAATTAAGAATACTTTTGAATGCAATCACTTTCTCCTTTGATGGAGCCTTCATGAGCTTGCTGAAAGAACCCCACTCATTTATGTAAGTTCACCAAGAAACTGACTAAGCTTAGTGAACTGGATGTTATGTTTGTCTCATTGGATAAGCGGTTTCATCCTTAGAGCCACACATTCTCTCGTTGGAGGCAGTGCAAGTAAGGAGAGCTTCCAGGGCTGACCCATCCAGTAGGTGAACTAGGTGATTGCCCGGGGCGGCAGACTCTGATGGGTGGCTCAGCCCTAGACAGTCCCAATATGCCACCCCCACCACACCATGTACCGTCACCCCTGACATCCAGCCTCTCATGGAGGGTTGAATGGTGCCACAGTGATCATCTCTTTGAAGCACAGCAGTCTTTAAAGCATGCATTTGCACGCAATTGCATCCTGCTGCAGGAGTAGCAGGCCATGAGTGCACGCATGCGCTTTAAGGCCTGCCGCAGCTTCAAAGAGGTGATCGCCACGCTGCCCGTCAACCGCAGGTGAAAGCCTGGATGTTGGAAGCGGTGCAGCAATGGCACGTGATGGCGGAGGGTTACGGTGTTGGTGGTACATCAGGCCTGCCTATGGCATCAAGAACCCTTGGGCCACCCCTGAGAGCCTGACTAGGTATCATAAATTGTAGACTATAGAGAATATGTTTTTTTTAATGTTCCATTTATACATTTACTTTCTGGAGAGATTTCATTCAAGAAATATTTCAAGGAAGTATTTAATATCTCCAACTAGATATCTTGGAATCTAACTGCTACTATATTCCAAACAAGGTCCAGTGGAGAATGAGGCTGGGGGTACTTTAGATATTTTGGTTTTGGATGGAAACTTTGATTTAACTGGCTTCCTCAAGACTTCACAAGACATAGGGCCTAATTTTCAAAAGGCATTTACATGGTTTACAGACCAGTAAACCATGTAAATATCTTAAATGGGAATATTCAATGGTTCTTATATGGTTAGTGCTGTTGAATATCCCTTTCTAACTCCCCAACGTGCCCTGATGCTATCCAGTTAGCACTGTGGTGTGTTGGGGGAGTTCCGGGGCAGAGCAGAGGTGGAGACTGCTGCAAACCAGGTAGCCAGTCAGTGATCCGTGGCTAAAACTAGGCCACGGACTGCTGGAAGAACAAACGAGTCGGTACTAGAGGAGATCAAACCTAAGCTTTCCTTAGAAGCTCAGATGACAAGACTTCGACTTTCATGCTTTGGACACATCGTGCAAAGAGAGAGATCATTGGAAAAAGACATCATGCTTGGCAAGGTAGAAGGTCACCATAAAAGGAGGAAGGCCGGCAATGAGATGGATCAATACAATAACAGCAGCTACGGATACCACTCTATCAACAGTGAAGACTGAACAAAGTTTATGTCAATCATCCAGACGGTCGCCAGGACTCAACACTGACTCGACATCACTTAAAAACAACATGATGGTTGCTGGCTGCCATTTTTTTTTTGTGGTGAGAACAAGGGAGAGTATATGAGAGGTATTTCCTCCCCTCTCCTGTCTCGTGACTGTTATCATGGGGGGGCTTTCAGCAAATTTTCCTTGGGGGCCCTTCATTTGAACTTATGTCATTGCCTGTAGTTCAGTATCCTCTCGTCTCTTCCCTATCCCCTGGTAGTCCAGCATCCTCTTCCCTAACCCCCCCAAATACAGAGTATCTACCGTTCCCATCCCTACCCCCAAGGTATCCAGCATCTCCCTTCCTCCCCCTCACATCCAGCATCTTCCTCACCATCCCCCCAAACCTGTGATATAAGATTTTTACTTCCCTTCACTATGCCCCCCCCTCCCCCAGCCAGTGTCCAGCCTCTCTCCTTCCTTTCCCTATCACACCTGGTATCCAGCATATCTCCTTCCCTATTTCCCTCTCCATCTCCAATATCACCCCCTCTTCCCTTCCCCCCAGCCATCAGAGACAGAGGCTGCAACAAAAGGAAACAGCATAGCGCAAGTCCTTTGAGCACCTACATGTCCTCAAGCCTGCCATGTCTCACCTCTTCTGATGCAAACTTTCTGTCAGAGGGGTCAGGATGCAGCAAGCCTACAGCGTGCACATATACTCAAAGGTTCACCACCATGCTGACTGCAGCTATCGCCTGTGAAACTGTGCTGTCCTGCTGTGCCAGCACCCCTGAATTCTGCCTCCCCAGGTGCACGCCTAGTGTGTCTAGTGGCAAAGACAACTCTGCTAATTACTTATAAACATGTTAAATTTGTTTTCTTGGTTCCTGTGCATCTGGAAAATTTTCTTTCTGAATGGAAAAAGGATTGAGGTTTATAATTTTGCTATGGGGAACTGATGTGGTGAGAGGGAGTTGGTTCCTCTCTCTCTCCACTTCCTTATCGTTTCCTCTTTTTTGTATCCACTTTCTCCTATTGATGTGGCTTGATACAGCTTTTTATTTGTTGTTATTTCTTTGTTTTCCTCTAATTTTTGGATATAATATTTGTTTTCAAACTTCAATAAAAAAAAGTTAAAAAGTCCAAAGGTGTGACAATATATATATAATTACAAAACAAAAACATTGGTTCAGTTATAAAACATACTATTGTTGAAAATCAATAGTCCAAAACCCCAAATTCACAGTAAAATTGTATTAGCAATTACTCATGTAATCAGAGAGCTGTCACCTACTGAAGGAGCTCTATCACTTCTCAGATTAGACTATAAAAAGTTCAATAGAGAAGCATCTTGTACAAGAGTCACCCTACTCAATAATGCGCCAGTATAAAGACCTCAGTGAGAACCAATAAGAAGCAACTTCATTAAAAGAACTCCCAAGTCCAAGTTAAATGCTGACAATAATCAAGACAAATGTAGGGTCATGTTTACTAAACCACGTTAGACTTTTGCAACGGTGTATTAGTGCACGGCACCAGATTTGCAGACAATGCAGGTGCAACGAACGTCAACTCAATGAGTGGTATTAGCTGCATCCCGTCTGCTGTTTGACCACTCTTTTTGATGCAGTATCTTCTAGGGGAATGCTGTGCATATCCTCAGATACCACACAGTTTTTGCAGCTAATGCAGCCCTAATTGCACTGAGTGCGCCCATGGTGCAGACATGCCCACTCTACCCTCGCCCCAGCCATGCACGCAGCTAACATGCATTCTACAGACAGCATAGAAAATCACTGTACTATGTGCATTTGCCCCGTGGTAGCTGGAAAGCATTATCTGCCATGTTAACAGCTAATGTCATTTAGTAAACATGTCCTGTAGTGTAATTTAATCTGAAATTAAAATTTTAATTGCAGTAGGCTACTTATAATGACCACACTAACTTGCGATGGAAGATGTTGCTTCTTAATATATAGGACTTGCCTGCCTTTTTTTGTTGCTTTAGAAATTAGACCCCAAGGGGTCTTCTCACTAAATTGCAATAGCATGTTAATCTGTGCTAAACACCAAACTAATGACCGGCAGATGAAGGATAAAGAGGAGTCTTGAGTCCGCTGGCTGCAGTTTGAAGGACAATGCCAGCAGGGCCAGAGCAACTGAAGGTCACTCGGACTTTACACCTGGAGGCTCCTAAGGCTAAGGGTGGAAGTTGGGCCTTTGGGATTTTCCGCTGGGGAGATGGGGTACTAAAGTGGGCCATCCAGCCTTATCTAAGTAGGAGATAGAATTTTATATTTGTAGGGGATGGAGGGGTCCCTGCAGGAGGAGCATTTGTGCAAAGAGTATTTATAGGTCTGATAGGGGGAACGAGGTTCATTGCTGCCATAAGGTTGATGGGGGTATTTCGCCATTTAAGACCTCTTGATTTTGAAGCCAAGGGCCAGAAACACAGCATGTATTTCCTGCAGCTGGGAACATGCAGTGGTTTGTATGTTACCACTGAGGTACCCATTACCACAATTTTGTGAATGCCGAGAAAACTAAATTGTATTAAGGTCCATGATTTTTAATTTAGCTTAGCAAGTAGACCACCAAAGGCTTTATGGTATGTTTGGTTAATAATGCCTATAATTAAAAAACTACCCTGTTTTTTGAACCAATATAAAATTAGCATTTTGGTATTTTTCATCTGAATTACAGTTATTGCGAAGGATATTAGTTTGATACTGTCTACTTTCCAAAGAAAAAGGTGGCTTATGGGCTCTCTGTTTGAATTTGTGTGTGTGTTCGTCTGTAATTACACTGCGGCCAATATTCATGGAGTATGACGAATGGGTTAAATTAAACACTGGATGAAACCAGCATTTAACTTTATCCATATATTCAGTGCCGCTACGCGTATAGTGCTATCATTGCCCTGCTGGTTTACTTTCAGCTTACTAGTCAGCAGGCCTAAACTAAATGTGTAACTTATGCCGCTCTCTGGATAATTGTTTTGCCTGCCCTCATTCTGCCCTTTTTTAAATGGATAACCGTCGGCTGCTGTGGCAGGAAAGATAACTCGGGCCGGGGTTGAGGTTTTTGAAATTCACATATATGCACACACTGTATGTGTGCACCTGCAAGTCCTAGAAATGCAGGATTCCTTCGTTCTGGGCGGAGCTTCTCCTTTTACACAGAGTAACTAAAAACTGTTGATTTTATCTTGGGATTGATGTGGCAATCACAAAATGGGAGACCAAAATTTAATTAGAACACTTATCATCTTAATAGTTCACAGCAACCTAATTGATTCTGCATACGATTTTGCTAGACTGTCTCACTAAAATCTTTAGGATCTCTAGCTATGGTTACTATTTCTTCTTTTTCTTCACCTGTACATTTTATTCATATCAGCATTTCTCTCAATTCATGAGATCTTTCCAGAGAGTTCAGTCCCTACAGAAGTGAAGAATGTGGTTTTTAAGTAAAGTGTACAATAGTATGATTCATTAACTATCTTCCTCCCAGTGACCATGTGACCCATTTCCTACTACAAACCGAGGGAGTGTGACAAGCAACAGAGAAGGGTGTCATCAGTGCAAGAGGGTGTGCGTAACTTGCCTTTTGCTGGTTGTTTAACCATTCATACTTTATTAACCAACAACAACGTGTGCTGTGCTTATGTAAGTAACATCTGGTAGCTGAAGTGCATACCTCAAAACAAAGGGATTGCAAAGTGGACTTTTAATAGCAGCCCATTCAGCAATAGTAGACAAAAGGAGAAAAGTATTTCCAGGAATACCTTTCAAATTTATTTGCTTGTTTTTCGCTTATGTCAATGGAAAAGGAATCTATGGCATAGGATGTCAGCAAAGGCCAAAAATAAATGAATACCGGAGCTGCTAAACTAGGAAAAACTGCTCACAGAAATTGCCTGACAAAGGGCTCTAGAATGTCCTAAATGAAAGGGAATTACTAGAGAAGGGGTGTCAATCTGCAGTCCTTGAGGGCCAGATGCCAGTCTGGTTTTCAGGAAATCCCTAATAAATATGCATGAGTTATATCTGCACACAATGGAAGCAGTGTATGTAAATCTTTCTTATGAATATTCATTTGGGATATCCTGAAAACCTGACTGGTTTGAGACCCTCTAGAATTGCAGTTTGACACCCCAGTACTAGAGCGAGGAGCCAATTCATGTTATTTATTAAATTTATATTCCTTCATTTACAAACAAGTTCAAGATGAAGAAACATACACAGAAATAATTCACAGAAACTTTACAACCAAATGATTATAAATACAAACAATAAGAGCATCCATTAAAAAGAAAAAATAAATAAGAACATATAAAAAAATATCAACAATGCATTCCAAACTCAATGAGAAGCTCCAAGAAAGAAGAATCGGAAGCAACATCTAGAAAGGTTTCCTCTTGGAAAAGATTGTAGATGCATGGAATATACTCCCAGAGCAGGAGATGGAAGCTGCAACTATAGCAGAATTCAGGATGACATAGAAACATGATGGCAGAAAAAGACCACATGGCCCATCTAGTCTTCCCTTCCATATCAACTACAATAGTCCCCTTTTTACCCTTACAGATCCTCTGTGTTTGTCCCATGCTTTTTTAATTCCAATAGTATCCTCGTGTCCACCACCTCCACTAGGAGACTATTCCATGTATCTACCACTCTTTCCTTAAAGAAATATTTCCGCATATTACTCCTGAGTCTATCCCCTTTCACCCTCATCCTATGTCCCCTCATAGCAGAGCTTGCTTTCATTCGAAAGAGACTCTCGTATGCATTTATGCCACGGAGGAATTTAAACAGCTCTATCATATCTTCTGTATACCATCCTTCCTCTAAAGCAGGAGAGGTCAAATTTATAGCCTGCGGGCTGCATGTGGCCTGCCACAGAGTTTTCTGCGGCCCGCGGAAGCATGAATGTGTCATCATCTGCTGAATTTAAAATGAAGAGGTAAGAGGAAGTTCCCAGTTCTGCTCTGCATCCACGACTGAAGCTGTTTCAGTGGAGAGAAATGTGTTGGCTCTATCCCGTCCCATTCGGTGCTGTACCTCCTCCAATGACAGCGACCCCGAGGAGCCCGAGCAGCAAATAAAACGCTGCCTACCACCCCCTCTCCCTCCCTCCCCCCATTGGGGCTGGATGTTTGTTGCTGTAACTGTTTTGGCACTTCCTGCCTCTTTGGCTACGTGGTGCCTTTGGAGAGCCAGCGGCGATCTGATCGAGCCATGCAGGGGTCAGTGCTGCTGCTATTGGTGGTGGTGGTGGTGGTGCTGGTGCTAGTGGCAGGCGCCGGGGCACAGTACGAGCGCTATAGGTTCTGCAGCTTCCCGCACGACGAGCTCATGCCCCTGGAGTCAGCCTACAAGTACGGGCTGGACCAGTACATGGAGGAGAAGTGGGGCAAGAGCATGCGCTACCTGGAGGTGAGCCTGTGGCTGCACCGGCTCCTGTGGGACAGCGAGGCTTTCTGCCACCTCAACTGCAGCGGCACGGCCCCGGGAACCCGACAGCTGGCCCGAGCTGCTGGTCTTCGGTGAGCTGCTGAGGAGGGCGCAGTGCCTGAAGTGCTGTAAGCAGGGGCTGCCCGCCTTCCGCCAGGTAGTCGTATTCAGCGCTCCACAGACATTCATCTCATCTCTCTTCATCCTTCACCTCCTATGAATTCATGTTCCCTTTCACTGCCTCCCATCCCATTGCTCTGTCTCACACATTCCAGCTTCCAAATTATTTGTTACACTTGCTCTCATAGCACTCCTTCAGGCCTCCCTCTTTGCCGTTCTCATCCCTCTTTGTTCCCCTCACCCCGTGTCTCTCTTCTGCTGGCACATAAATAAATTCAATGAAACCTCTTCTGTGTACCACTATTGTTTATTTATTTATTATTATGCAATTTACACTTTGCATTAAATTTAAATGTAATGTTATCTAATAAATACGATCAGTTTTAGAAGGTGTGGCCCTCCGCTAACCACGGCCCTCTCAAAGTGGCCCTTGAGCCAAAACAATTGCCCACCCCTTGCTCTAAAGTATACATATTAAGATCTTTAAGTAGGTCCTCATGTGCTTTATAATGAAGACCACTAACCATTTTAGTAGCCACCTTCTGCACCAACTCCAACCTGTTTATTTCCTTTTGAAGGTGCAGTCTCCAGAATTCCATATAATTCTCCAAATGAGGTTGTATCAGAGACTTATACAGAGGCATATTGCCTCCTTTTTTCTGCTGGCCATTCCTCTCCCATGCATTCAAGCATCCTTCTGGCTTTTGTTGTCGCCTTTTCTACCTGTTTATGTACTTTAAGTTCATCAGACACAATCACACCGGGTCACGCTTTTCTTTTGTGGACAGAAGTACTTCACCCCGTACACTGTACTGCTCTATTGGATTTTTGCAGCCCAAATGCACAACCCTGCATTTTTTTAGCATTAAATCTCAGCTGTCAAATTCTAGACCATTCTCAAGCTTAGCTAGATCCCTCCTCATGTTATCTACTCCTTCCTGGGTGTCTACTCTACTGCAGATTTTAGTATCATCCGTAAAAATGCAAACCTTACCCAACAGCCCTTCCACAATGTCACTAACAAAGATGTTAAAAAGAATTGAACCAAGGACAGATCCCTGGGGCACACCACTGGTAACATCCTTCTCCTCAGAGTGAGCTCCATTTACCTGTACCATTTGCTGCCTCCCACTCAACCAATTTCTAACCCAGTCCAAAAATTTAGGGTACATCCCTAGACTGTTCAGTTTGTTTATAAGTTGCCTGTGCAGAACAGTGTCAAATGCTTTACTGAAATCTAAATACACCACATCTAAGGCTCTCCCTCAGGCCAACTCCCTGGTCACCCAGCCAAAGAAATCTGATTTGTCTGACAAGACCTGCCTCTAGTAAATTCATGCTGTCTTGGATCCTGTAATCCACTGGACTCCAGAAACCTCACTATGCTCTCTTTTAGCAGCGTTTCCAATAATTTACTCACCACAGAGTTCAGAATAACCGACCTGTAGTTTTCATAGGATAGGCACGGAGGATTCTTAGAAAAGTGAAGAGAGCATGGAAGCATGAGTTAAAGCCCCTTAGTCCATTAACATGTATTTTAACACACAGCAATTGGCAGTCAGAAACATTAATACACAAGCGTGTCCACCACCGCACGCTGAAACGCATGTTAAATCGGTGATGACGGGACGGAGCAGGAAATGGGCACAGTGTAGGCATGAACAGCGCAACTCTTAATGCAAGGTCATCTAACAACTCCTCTATGGGAGTCATTAAGTGACCCGCCTTCATGGAGCACACGTTCGAGTGATCCATCACATGCTAGCTCCTGGGACCATACTGGTCATGCCCCCGACAGCTACAGCTAAGGCTTTGCAATTAACAAGTGTTTGGCACATTAACTGTAAATCCTTAGAGGGCTTTAGTAAAAGGGGCCCTTGGTGACACTGCAGGCTATGGGACTAGCTGCATCAGAATCAACAGCCTACAACCACCCAGAGGCTGCTTGGGTCTGTTCACTGGTTTCATAGTGGGAGGGCAGTGGGGACCTAGAATCTAAGGCAGGAGGGTGGAACTGGCTTGTCACAGGGAAAGGAGGCCTATGGTGCTGGAGCTGGAGTTTGGAGATGAGGGGGCACTCGGTACATCCCATTCGTTTCTTCTTCGTTCTGATCACCTACACAGTCTGCACCTTTACCAGGCGTAAGTGTGCAGACTCACAGGCATGGCTTACATTGATTTTCAAAGCAAACGTAAATGCATAAGTTTGCACTGAAAACTACTTACCCATACTTACACCTGCTATTCGGTATGGCTAGTTTTGCTAGAAAAAAAAATGTGCATAATTTTTAAAATCTAAACATTTCTGTATATGTGAATGCATGTTCAGAATCTGCCTCCTGAAAGGCCTCTCTGGAATACGCGTTAAAGCCTGCGCAGAGGGCTTATGCACACACTTTTGCCCTCATATTTTTTTTTAAAAGGCATTTCACATGGAAATGTCTTTTTAAATTTCCATTCCTATGGTACATTTTTACTTTTAATGATACATTTGACATCAAGCTTCTTCTTTTCGATATTTTCATGGATTGCAAGATTTATTCATTCATTTTTTTTATTTATTTATGTGATTTTTATACCACCATATCAAGAACCATAGCGGTTTACACAAAACAACTGAATTACATTGAACAAGGTAGTGATGACATAACTAGCAAACAATCAGAGATATATACATGATTTGAATACCAGAAAACCTGCTGCATTTGACTGCGATCACGAGAATCCTACGGGGAAGTGAAAAGCCAAAACAGCTAAGCAGCGCCCGGCCAGTTGTGTGCCTTCTGTGACTTACCTAAGGGGACTTTGGATGTCTTTTTTCAGCCCCGTGATTCACTGCAGCCGACAACTTCGGGAGTGGTATTCACCTCGGCTGGTGGGACACTGGAGAGGGAAGGCTCGGTGTCCTCTTTGGGGATAGATCTCCCCCCACCCCTGAAACGCAGCGACATCTGAGGGTGTCTGAATCTGCCAGGATTCCAAAGAGCTAGATTCCTGCTGGTACTTCCACAATTTTTGGGCTGATTTTTTTTGAGTTTTTCAATAAAATAGATGGCATCACAACATATTCTTAAAGTCTCGATGGAAAAGCAAGAACAAAGATGCAAAAAATCTGTTTAACTTCTCCAATCTGTCAAGTTCTGATGGCACTTAAAACTCACCACTATATTAGCCACCATGGCGTTTAGTTTCAGGGCTCGCTCCTCTTCACATAGGAGCATGTTTACTAAAGGTTAACGTGTGCTAAATGCTCCTGCACTAATAGAAATAAAATGGGCCGTGGCAGCACTTAGAATGCTCTAACGATTGTTAGCATGTGCTAACCTTTAGTAAGCATGCCCCTTGGTGCTTCTAAAATTCTCCCAGTTCCTGCTTCTTCTTTGACAGCATTCCAAAATATGTTTGCATTTCAATTTTAATAATTGTATGCTGGGAGTGGAAAAACTACCAACTGCGGGTTAGTGAACTACCCTGCTGAAGTTTTGCATCTGTTCCTGTTAATGCCATCAAAGGCCCTATATTACGGGCCTTTCATGATGATGTCGTTAAGAATAGCCACAGAACTACAGAGTACCAGGCAAAAGGAGGTGGAGCCAACCACATGGCCCAGCAGCAAAATATGGAAGCAAGCCATGGGTTTGAGGAAACAGCCATGAGGCTGCACTACAGACGTCAGCAGAGGAGGAGCCACGGGTGGACATTGGAAGAAATGGCTGCAACCAAAACCTTTGGTCAACCTGGAAGGGAGGAAGCCTCAAAGAAATTGGGGGAGATGCTGAGCAGAGTGTAAGGGTTGAGGCGGAAGCACAAGAAGCAGAATGGGGTGAGCTACTGGGGCCTTGGCCCTACCAATATTTTGGCAAACAAAACATCAGCAATTAGAGAACTATGGATGGGGCTGATTGGTTTTGTTTGGTCTTTCCACCCAAAAAAGGTGATCTACTGCCCCAGGGGAGAAGGGATGTGGTGCATGAATGAGGAGGAAAGGGGTTGGCAAGGGGAGGCTGAAGTTTAGTTTAGTTTATTTGGTTGCTATCTATACCACCTTTTGACCTTTCCAGGGTAATCAAAAAGGTTTACAATAAAATATACAATAGCCAAATAGAAAGAAATTATAACTTTCTTCATAGAGTGAGGATAGCAGTAGGAAAAAAGATAAAAATAATTAAATAATCTCTTCTTCTCTTTGACAATTGGTATCCTGCCACTCAAACAAATACTTTGAACAGCATGGCAGTTTACAAAAGAATTGGTTAAGACCAATAAAGTCAATGGACAATAAATAATTAAAACCAATAAAAACTATAAAACAAAACAAAGTTGACAATGGAAGAGTATATAAAGAAAAAGGATTAGGGATAGTATAGCAAAAAACAATCTCAACCAGTTACATTGTAATCAACAGGACACAGGAGGGATAATAAGGGAGGGGGAAAATCAGGTCCCTGCCCCGAGTTTAAACAGAGGAGTAAACTAGAATAAGGATGCTGGGTAGATTCTATTGCCTCCAAGGTAGTTCCCTTAATGCCTTTTCATCGTCTCCATCAACTTGGGTGTTCAAATGTGTTTTGGGGGCCATTTTGAAGCAGTTTGTTTAGTTCTCCTCTTAGGGTATGTGGTAATGTATTTCAGAGGAGGGGGCCGCAGTATGAGAAGGCAGAGTGCCTTGTGGTATCTTGGCGATACTGATGCCTGTGATAAACAAAGTTGACTTCTTGGCTGAGAACGTGTTGGCTGGGAGGATCTGTGTAGTATGATTGGTTAGATTGGTATTCTGGTATTCATGCATACATTTGTGAATTAATAGTAAAACTTTGCATAGGCGTCAGAATGGGGTGGGCCACACGGGCCCTGTCCCTACCCAAAATTTCCCTGCTGACCATGGCTGGGAAGCAAGGTGTCTGTCCTTGGGCTGGGGATCCCATCTCCTGCAGACAGAAGAGAAGAGAATAGCAAACAGTAGAGGCAACAAGTGACGTGACTTTTTGTATCCTGCGGTGGTGCAGAAGCGGCAACAAGCCTCCCTTGCAGGCCATTATAAGGGCAGAAGCTGTCAAATCTGTGATATTACTGAAGAAGGTGAAGAATTTGTGTTGTCAGGGAAGGCAATTAAACTTAGGCATACTACAATGTGTCCTCTTGTGTTGCATGCGATTAAATGCCCAGGTCAGAAAGTCTACGTGGGAAAGATTACTCGTCCACTGCATACGCGGCTAACTGAGCATAAAAATTGTATTCATAAACAAAAAAGTGAAGCTCCACTAGTTCACTGTTCTCAGTTTCATCACACTTCCTTGGACTTGCGCTATATGGTGATCGACAGCATGCGGAAAGACATCTGAGGAGGAAATTACTAGTGCAACAAGAACAGGGTTCTACTTTGGCATAATGTGGGATTCTGTTCTTTTTTTGTTTTGTTTTTTTAAGTTCGATGACTAAAAATTAAAAATACCCAAAAAGGATTGTTGAGAAAGATACAGTGGAGCAAGACAGATAAAAGATTGATTTTTATACATTTTGGATGCTTATTTATGAGGAATTTTTTCTGACCAATGATGTTGGTGTGCATGTCCAGTCCCCCCCCCCCCCCTCCACAAATGTTTCCTCTGGTGCTGTATTGAGGGACTAGATACAAAGTAAAGTAACACTGAGGTCCTTTCCTCCTTGTAACAGCAATTGTTTTGTTGTACATGCCCTCAGGAGAGTTTTTCTATGGTCATTTGTGTGCAAGGGATTTTTTTTGTATATGTATTGATTTTTGGTCCCTTTTTGCTGTCATTTGGTTGCTGATAGCACGGCTTTTTACAAGGCCATTTACTGTATGTGCGTATGTGGCCACTTATGCATGTTGTCGCCAACCTCCCCCTGGTGGCTGGTGGCTGAACGGGGAGGCTGGGCATATAGTTAATTTTAGGAGAGGAGGATTTTTTAAGGCCAGGTGCAGCCTGGTCTATGTAGTCCTGCTCCTGGCGCAAATAAGTCATGTAAGCCAAAGTGGAGGGAGAATAAGGCTTTTATTTCCCTTTTCACAAAAAGATTCGTTGGGCTACAAAAATTAAAGAAAGTCCTTCTTTTCAGGCATAAACCAAACTCAAGATACAAAGTAAACTGTTATAATCTTCACAGTTGTGGAAAGGAATTTAACCAAGGATTCTTTCAACATTGAAGTAAATTACATTCTTCTTTCAATCAGCACAAATATGAAAACTTAAGGTAATATCTGTAAGGCTCACAGTTCCGGCAGTGATTCCAAACTACCCCCAACACACATGGGACAATCCATCAATTCCTCCTGAGATGAGGGAATAGGGTCTATAAGCTCCATTTGCATCGGTTCTAAATCACTATTATCTTCTGAGCTGGGGCTTTCTCAGGCTGTTATCACTGGCCAGTCCCTATTTCTGTTCCCTTGTTTTCCATACAAGTGTTCTAAGGTTCTTAAATGAGCATGGCCTGTTTTAATGCCTCTATAACTTGGCTGGTGAAACTTTGGCCTGCTTTCTCTTCCTTTAAACTGGGCATCTGTTTTATAAGGGCTTCTAGCAGCTGAGCCTTTCTTCATGAATAAGAATCATACCTTGGTTTCCTGTAATAGGCATAGCTGGAAGTGTCCTCCTCAGGTATTTCCCTTAGGACCCAGTCTCTCTGGCAATCTTTCTCTTGAAAGCTTCTGGTACCTTTCAATCTGGTCTCTGGGCTTTCTGGCAAGCGTAGGCCTCTCTCCAAGCCTGACTTCCTGCTTCTTAGCTTTTTACCTCTGGAGTTTGACTACCACGACTTCCACAGGACTGACTCTCCCCCATCTGTCTTTCTCTCTGGGACCTTCCGGTTCTCTTCCAGTTCCTGCAGCCGTGCCACTAGTCCTGGTTCCACTGCTCTGTTTCTCAGCAGTGCTCTGCTCTCCGGTGCTGCTCTGCCTTCTGGTGCTGCTCTGCTTTCTGTCTCCAGCCTCTTGCTTATAAAGGTCTTCTGCCTTTGAGCTTCCCGGGCTAGTTCTCAGGTGCTGCTGATTAGCTAGGTGTGTCCACTCAGCCTCTAAGTGCACGCCTGCTCCCTCTAGCTGTTTTGCTAGACAATTGCATTCTCTGCACTTCATTCGTTTTGGGACAGACAGCTTCTTTTCCTATATCCTCACTTTTATTAGCTCCTGCTCTATGACAATGTAAATGACTAAAATACTGATATTTGCAAATATTGAGAGCACCTAAAAAAACGGGCCTCCTGTACAATTATCCCCAATTTATTTATTTATTTACAGTCTCTTATATACCGCACTATTCGGCATCAGCACGGTTTACATGGAACAAAAATGCTCAGTACAGTTAACACGTATGAGTTTACAGATAACAGGGCAAAAAACTTGGATAACAGGGGTAAACTATTTACAAAACTTGCTACACAGAGTCATATGAACAGGAATTTCATAGAAACATATGTACCACTAAGGGTTAGAGTATCTTTCTTGGCATGTTGTTGGGATACCATATATTTGCTTAGCAAATTGTATCGTTGGACTCTATGGGGCGTCGTTGGGCTCTATGAGGTACTTGTTGAAAAGGTGGAATTTGAGGGCTTTCCTAAACTGTGTTAGGCTCTTAATAGCCCGGATACCTGGAGGTAATGCATTCCAGCATCTTGGCACACTGAGACTAAAAGCCCTTTTGGCTGTAGATGTAGTGCAATCTGTTAATGCTTTAGGGACTTTTAGAGAGTTTATAGCCGTGGATCTTCTTGCTCTATTTGGAGATGTGGTATGGATGAGGGCAGTTAAGGATTCAGAGGAGAGCTTGTTAACAGCTTTGAAAGTGAGTAACAAGGTCTTGAAAACAATTCTAGCCTGGATGGGTAGCCAATGTAACTGTATCAGCAGAGGCGTCACGTGGTCACTTCTGGAGGCTCCATGGATGACCCTTGCTGCCGCGTTCATGGCGAGCTGCAGCAGGTTCAAGGTGGATTGGGGCAAACCTTGTAGGATGGCATTGGCATAGTCAAAATGAGGTATGATCAACGCCTGGTAGATTGTCCTGAAATCATTTGGTTCCAGCATGGATCGTAAATGCCTAAGCGAGTGGATCTTGTAGTATATTGCTCTGTGTTTCCTATGTGGGCCTTCATGTCCAGGCGTTGATCCAAAGTGACTCCCAGGTAGCGTATTGAAGGTTTAGATTGTAACTCAGCTTCTTTTACTTTAAGATATTGTGGTGGGGTAAAGTTGGGGTTCCTCGTAATGAAGAGTACTTCCGTTTTCTTATGTTGCATTCGGAGGTTTTGAGAGGGAAGCCAGTCAGATATTGCATTGAAACAGCTTGTCAGTGGAGAGAGGTCCAAATGTTCAGTAGAGAAGTGTATGTAAAGCAGGACATCGTCAGCGTATAACATGCAGTCAACATTGAAGGACCGGATGATCTTGCAAATTGGCTGCATGTAAATGTTGAACAGTAGGGCAGAAAGGGAGGATCCTTGTGGGACTCCCTGGCTTTGGTGGAAGGGTTCTGAAGTTATCCCTCCAGAACGAACATGCTGCCATCTTCCGGACAGGTAAGATCTGCACCATTCAAGCGCTCTTCCCTTAACGCCTCTCTCAATTAGTCGTCTTAAGAGAAGCTCATGACTTACTGAATCATGTTTTCTAACTTCAAAATGTTTTCTAACTCCTTAGTCATAATAAAGAGCAAACTGAGTATTACAGGGTACAGTAGTAAATTTGCCCTGTTGTAGCAATAATTTTATGTTAGAGTACTATTCTGTAGGCTAAGATCCTGCTTTTCTTTTTGTGTTTGTGTTTTAATGTTTTTTTATTATTAAATTGTTCTAACGCTTTTATTGTAAACTGCTCCGATATGGTTTTGAGAAGAGGTGGCAATCAAATTAGAATTACAGTTCTGTAAATGTTCAGCTACAGGGAGACTGCATAAAGTTAAATGGATATCTTATCCAGTTATGCGTATTTTCAGTGATCCAATCCGATCAAGTGGAAGAGCTGAAAATACAAAGAAAATTAAAAGACATAAGACCCAATATTCTGCAGAAAAGGCATCCTTTTACAAGAAGAGAGTGTGTAAAGCAAAGCAAACTCATTATTCCTCACTTGTTCAAACAAGGATGAATAGCCTTAAAGTTTTATTTCCAACAATTTCTAGATTGACATCTGTTCCACACCATACTAAATGCATACTAAATGTGAAACCTCTTTAAACAGCAGAGCAATTTTACTCAATTTTTTCTTTTTTTGTATTTTACCTTTAATAAAAGGTACAGAAAAGTCCTACATAGAATGAAACCAAACAGTCCATACAATGCATATAAAGAAATAGTATAATGCCAAGGACACAAGCCCACAAAAATGGGGACGATCTAAACAAAAAGGCAAAGAAAAGAAAATGTTTTTCCTTTTATAATTGAATAGAGAATAGAGAATGAAGACTGTAGACAGCAGATATAAAAAAGTTACCCACATGGGTCATAAGATAGCAGCTTTAAACTAAGCTGGACATAGTCTCTTGTGTATCAGCTCAGCGTGCTAAATGAGTTGTTGTTGTTGTGTGCCATCGAGTCGGAGTCGACTCATGGCGACCCTCTGGATAGCTATTCTAAATTGTGTTCGGTCTTGAGTCAGGCGGCTCATTGTTGATAGACTGGTACCTGTAGCTGCTGTTATTGTATCGATCCATCTCATTGCTGGCCTTCCTCTTTTGCGCTGACCTTCTATCTTGCCAAGCATGATGTCTTTCTCTAATGATCTCTCTCTTCGCATGATGTGTCCAAAGTATGAAAGTCAAAGTCTTGTCATCTGAGCTTCTAAAGAAAGCTTAGGTTTGATCTCCTCTAGTACCAACTGGTTTGTTCTTCGGGCAGTCCATGGTATACACAGTATTCGCCACCAGCACCATAATTCAAAGGCATCAATTTTCTTCCTGTCTATCTTTTTCACTGTCCAGCTTTCACATCCATATGATGTTATTGAAAATACCATGGCTTGAGCAAGTCGAATCTTTGTATGGAGAGAGACATCTCTGCTCTTGAGAATCTTATCTAGGTTTTTCATAGCCATTTTGCCAAGAGCAATGCTTCGTCTGATTTCTTGACTGCTTGTTGCTTCTTTATTGATAGTTGATCCAAGTAGGTTAAAGTTGTTCACGATATCAATTTCTTCTCCTTCAACGATGAACCTGTTGATTATGCCAGTTGTCCTGATCTTTGTCTTCTTTACATTAAGGTGCAGGCCCATTTTGAGATTATGTTCTTTGATTGTGAGAAGCAAATGTTTCAGATCATCTTCACTTTCAGCCAGTAATGTGGTATCATCAGCATAGCGAAGGTTGTTGATGAGTCTTCACACCTCTGTGGTCTTCATACAATCCTGCTTCTCTGATGATTTGTTCTGCATATAAAATTAAACAGGTAGGGGGAAAGTATGCAGCCTTGTCTTACACCTTTGCTTATTTTAAAACATTCTGTTTCTCCTTGTTCCATTTGAACTGCTGCTTCTTGATCAATGTACAGACTGTGCAAGAGTACGATCAGGTGTTCTGGTATACCCATGCTTCTTAATGTGGCCCAGAGTTTCTCATGGTTTACACAGTCAAAAGCCTTGCTATAGTCGATAAAGCACAAATAGATATCCTTTTGGTATTCTTTAGTCTTTTCAAGGATCCAGCTCACATCCGCAATGATGTCTCTCGTTCCTCGCCCTTTCCTGAATCCTCCTTGCACTTCAGGTAGTTCTTGTTCCAGGTATGGTTGTAGTCTCTTTTGAATAATCTTCAGTAGAATCTTGCTGGCATGTGGGATCAGAGCAATTGTGCGATAATTTCCACAGTCAGTTGTATCACCTTTCTTTAGTATTGGTATAAACAGATCTTTTCCAGTCAGTTGGCCATGATGTTGTCTTCCATTTTTCTTGGCAGAGCCTTGTAAGTACGGTAACAGCTGCATCAGATTGCTGTAATACTTCTATGGGAATGCTATCAATGCCTGGTGCTTTGTTCTTTGATAAGGCTTTCAATGCTCCTTTAAACTTCTTCTTTCATCACCAATGGTTCCCGATCATAAGGTACAGATTGAAACGGCTGTTGGTCCACTTGATCTTTATCATATAAAAAAAACTGTATATTCCTTTCACCTTTTCTTGATCTTCTCAGCATCATTCAACATAGAACCTTGAGCATCTTGTAACATTCCAATTCGAGGCTGGAACTTTTTCTTTAACTCTTGTAGCTTTAGGAAAGCCGATCTTGTTCTTCCTCTAATAGTTTCTGCTTCTATTTCCTTGCATGCATCGTTGTAGTACTTTTCCTTGTCCTGTCTTGCTGCACGTTGGAAATCTGTTATTGTCTTTCTCCTCTGGCTTTAGCTTCTCTGCATTTCTGGACAATTTTCAGAGTTTCTTCCGACATCCATTTTGGCCGTTTTTGCTTTTTCACCTTTTGTAGAGACTTCTCGCTTTCTTCCAACACAACCTTCTTGATGTCATTCCATAACTCTTCTGGAGCTCTGTCATTAGTATCTAAAGCAGCAAATCAATTTTGCAGGCAGTCTTTAAATTCCACTGGTATATTCTCAAGGTCATATTTTGCTGCATTCATGAGTGGTTTGCTCTTTTTCAACTTAGCTTGAGTTTGCAAACTAGTAGTTGATGATCTGTACCACAGTCAGCTCCAGGTTTTATCTTTGTTGATGTTATAGAACTTTTCCATCGTTGACTTCCACAGATGTAGTCAATTTGATTTTTATACAATCCATTGGGTGAAGTCCATGTGTACAGTTGCCGCTTGTGTTGCTGGAAGAAGGTGTTTGAGATGAATAGATCGTTGGTCTTGCAGAATTCTATCAGTCTTTCTCCAGCTTTATTTCTGTTGCCAAGTCCATATTTTCCAACTACTTTGCCTTCTTTGTTGCCAACTTTTGCGTTCCAGTCACCCATGACTATCAGGATATCCTGTTTGCATGTTCTGTCAATTTCAGCTTGTACTTGTTCATAGAACTCTTCAATTTCATTCTCTTCTGCAGCTGTTGTTGGGGCATATACTTGAATTATAGTTGTGTTGATAGGCATTCCTCATAGACTAACAGAGATTAAGCGTTCGCTGACTATGTTGTATTTCATTACAGTTCTTGCAAGTTTCTTCCTTATTATAAATGCAACAACATTTCTTCTTTGTCTTTCATTTCCAGCATAGTAGACCATGTGATCATCTGATGCAAAGTGCCCGATGCCAGTCCATTTCAGTTCGCTGACACCCAACAGATCAAGTTGTACACGTTCCATTTCATTCTTGACCACCTCCAACTTCCCTTGGTTCATGCTTCGTACGTTCCATGTTCCAATGCGTAAGACATATTTACAGCTTCTGACTCTCATTTCATGCGCAGCTACATCAGCAGTCAGACATCCCGAGGGCTTTGATCCAACCACATCATAAATGCTGGCTTTACTCTGAGAAGTCTTCAGCTCTTCCCTAGTAGCTAGTTGAGTGCCTTCCGACCTGGGGGTTTCATCTTCCAGCACTATAGCACAATTTGTTTTGTTGTAACTATCCATTGGGTTTTCATGGCAAGATACAGAAGTAGATTGCCAGGCCTTTCTTCCACGCAGTTTAAGTTTGGTGGTGTTGCCGTTGTCACAGAAATGTGATCCTCTGCCGTCAACACTATCCCATTCTGCTGCTGCCCAGATGGGTGGTTTGTCTTGGTCTGGCACCTCAGCTGAGACCTGTCCATCTTGGGAGACCCTGCCAGTAGTTAAACTACCGATAGTTTAGCTCTCAGCATCACTGATGCACACAAGCCCTCACAGCATGACAAGCTGAAAACCAAGTGAGGGACTAAATGAGTAGGATCATAAAATAGAAGTCTGCAAAATATATATTTACTAACACTTTTGCAAGAAAATTTTCAAGAAAAACAGAGCTGCGAGCTGAAGAATCCCAGGTCTCAGAAGAAGAAACTCCCTCCTCCATCTCTAGGTTTCCCTTGAAACATCAGGATACATCCTAATTTTATTAGCCATAGATAAATCATCCTTATGTAAAAAAAAAAAAAGCCGCATTAGCCAGTCCCAATCCGAAGGTAACACAAAAGTCACTATTAAGATTGCAGACCTCCATATCTCAGAGTCAGAGGTCTCCAAGACTGGAATATCCAGAACATCCATGGTTACAGCCTGGTCCTGAGACTGTTCTTGACGGACTTTGCACCCAGCTTCAGAAGCTACTTTCAGAACTTCCACTAAATATCTCTTGAACATATCTCGAGGAGGAGCCTTAGGAAAGTTAATTATCCTGATATTAGCCTGCCTAACAGCAGTCTCTAAAACTTCAACTTTATTCCTTAAAAGGATATTATCCTTCACTAAGAGCTCCTCCAAACTCAAAAGCTTGCCCAATCATTCTTCAATCTTAGAAACTTGCAATTTCAAACCCTAAATTTCTTCCTCCACGTTCAAAACATGATGGTCCAAAGAAGAAACTTTAGAGGAAAACGTTTCCAAAGTCAGAGCAAGGACCTTGCCCAAGTTGGCTATCGCCTACCAGAAAGGCTCAAAGCAAAAAACTTTAGGGTGTTTTAAAGAAAATCCAGGGAATGATAAAAGAGCCATTGACTGACTGGGAGGGTGTACAGGACTCCACTGCTCTGAAACAGGCACATTTCAGCTCCAAGGGACTGAATGATCTCTCTGCAGTTCTGTTTTCCTCTGTACCACATCTAACAGGAACTACAGGGAAATCATTCCATCCTCCAGATCTGCTGTGTGCATATAGTTTTCTGTTTCTTTACAGGGCCCTTTCTCTTCCCCCTTATATCTCATTTGCCTCCGCATTGGCTTCCATAATTTGTCATGTCAAACCTGGGGCTACTCGATCAACAGATGGCAACAGCATTGGCAGGATATGCAGGTGCATATTGTAAAACTGACATATTCCACATCCTCTTACATTATCTGCCTCCTTCACCACTTGTGGAGGTCATCTCCAGACATTGCAGGGGGGGGGGGGGTGATGGCAGGTAACGTTGTCCATGTTTATTTAAGGGTTTTATAGACTGCCTTTCAGCAAAATCAAAGCAGTTTACAAATAGCTAGTAAAAAAACATTACATTTCAACAAATTTAAATCAGGTTACAGCATAGAATGAAGAGAATACATGAGAAAATTTGCAACTGAACTGTGCAATGTAGGAATATAACTTATTTACAAGGATGAACATATGTACATATAAAGGTAGACCTATTAGGATGCAAGAGCTGACCTCAGTTTACCACAGCTGTAGTCAGTAAGACAGGAGGGAGAGGAAGGGAGAGACCAGTATTGTGAGTGTGATGGATCGGTAAGTAGGAGTTACGTAGGGAAGAGGTCTTGCATTAGTCCATCTGTGCCAAAATGTTCTATGAACAGATGTGTCTTAAGTTCTTTCCTGAATGTTATTAAGTCAGTAGTGGATCTAAGTTTATCTGGGAGGGAGTTCCATATCATTGGTGCGGCAAAGCTAAAGGCTCTGTTGGTGCCCAGATGAATTTTCGGTAAGCTGATGGTACAAGTAGTATGTTTTGGGTGCATTCCCTTCTAATTCTATCATTTGAAGTGTTCTTTATGAGGTCAGTTAGGTATGATGACAGGTCCTTTATTAGTTTGAATAGAAAACCCAGGAGCTTCTGGGTCGCCAGGAGTCAGGACTGACTCGAAGGCACACATTGCATTATTGTGGTCATTAGTATTTTATATTTGATTCTACTTTGAATTGGCAGCCAATGCTGTTTGCATAGAATGGGTGTAATGTGTTCTGTTGGGTTTGCTTTGATGATTATCCTAGCAGCAACATGTTGAGCTATACTAAGATTGTTTATAGCATATCTCATGAGCCCTTGGAGGATGCTATTACAGAAGTCAATATGGGGGAATACCATAGCTTGGAGCACAGACCTAAAATCATAGTGTGGTAGTAAGGGCCTCAAGTGTTTGATAAGCCCTCAGGCCACCCTGGCCATTGTACATTGTTGGACCTGCTTGACTTCCAGTGGCTTGGTGGCCCTGGGCTCTTGGACAGGTTGTGGTCGCCACCCTGTGACATGGTTGTGTAGGATCACATAGATCCTGCTACCCTTAGCAACCATTTGAGGGTCATTTCACCTATGCTGGTCCTGACAGCAGATGGTGCTCTACAGTATACCACATGTGTTTCCTGACTCCAGATGTTGCACTGTGCACACAGTTGTGCTGATATGCAGGGCGTGACAAGGAGGAGATCTTTTCACACTGCCACAGGGGGGAGGGAGGGTGTTGTGTTACACCTACATACAGAGTGGAGCATCAGGTGTTTTTGATTGACCTACTCTTTCTTCCGCTTACAGGTGTCCATGTCAGCAGAGTACATTGCAAACTACACATGTTCATCATGCAGGCACACAGCCATTACTCTGGGCCCTGTGTGGGTTTTGTGGATTGCACACAGCCACATTGGGTACTGGTGGGATTTGAACCCGTATCCCTTGGATTCAAAGGCAGTGCTGTAACATGGATGGGTGCGGGCAGCAATAGCTCACAGTGTAATGGTCACACATAGATCAGGGAAGAGCATCATCACAGCAGGGAGACACATGTGCATTTGCAGAAGTGCCATCCACGGCATCCCTCACCACTGCTATGGATTCTGCCCTTTCATGGGGTCCATGGTATTGTTTCTTATTGTGCATCTGGTGCATTCCACAACCCCCTTTGGTAAGTGCCCTGTGCTCTCACTCTCCCTGCTTGGCACGGGGTTCTTGTTTGGAGGGCCAAAGTGTTACATTGGTGGGGAGTTGTACTGTCGGGCCTGCATTTCTGTCATTTGGAAATCCTTTGCTGGGACCTTTGGACCCTTTGCTGACCTCGCTGTTTCTTACTTCAGTCCATCAGGGGCTCTGTGGAGCTCACTGCAAACCCACTTTGACACACGTTTGTGGCATCGGGCTCATAGACGGCGATCGGCTTTTGGGACGTACCCACGACTGTGGTATCAAGATCAATCGATGGGCGTTTGCCTCTTTGGGACATGCCCTTGCTCTTTATATTCCGTTGAGATGCACGCCTCTGATTGTGCCCATCTTCGGCGTGACCATGCCTCCACTGTCATTACATGCATCTCCTATATTCCACAACATGCAGTTCCTATGCTGCTGTGCTGAGAGTCAGTATGTTGCTGATGTGATGTTGACTTTCCTAATGATGAGGGCAGCATGGTGATGCACTGTGGAGGAGTGGCCTAGTGGTTGGGGCAAGGTACTTCAGGCCGGAAGGTCGGGGGTTCAAATCCCACTAGAGGACAGCAACCTTGGGCCGGAAGGACTGGGGTTTCTAGTCCCACAGGTGCTCCTTGTGGTCTTGGGCAAGCCACTTAACCCTCCATTGCCCATGTTCCCTGTAAGTATTAGTGTATGTGTCTAATATCCCCGTGTGTTAAATGTATCCCCCAATTGTGTTGTGACCGCTTTGATTGAAGGATAAGGCGGTATACAAAACTGTCTAAATAAATCTTCCAATCCCATACATGGCCTGGACAGTGATGGACAATCGTACTGCATTCCACAATACTGTACATTGCTGGGCATGTGCACATTTCTGGATGCACATACTTTCATGTCTATGGCTTCTTGGGCTTGACTGGGATGCAGTGCAACCAGCAATTCTGTGATCTACAGGCACAACCATTGGCTCCACGGGGGCTCTTCTGATGCATGCAAAACACATCACAGACTTATTTCACTCACTGCATGTTTCCTCTTGCCAGAGCACAGTGATGGATGTAGGCATGTGCTCATGCAAACTACACGTGGATGCAGATGGTGACCTGCAGGACCTTGTAAACATATATTTTAAATGATTTGTGTGTCCAGACACACCTTTCATCTCAACATACATGGCAGTGAAGGAATACCAGAGTTATTCTTGTATTGGTCAGCTCTATATACAGTCTCTGCATTACAACATATGGAATGGTAGTATTCAGAGAGGGTCACCTGTAGCTAATTGCCTCAACATATCTCTATCAATAAATTGGGAACCTCAATTGAGGGCATGCAACAGTGCAAAAAACACTACTGCATGGCCCAATGCACCAACTCCAACAGTATATATCTGATCCATTTTTCTCAGCCACAGGGGCAGCATTGCCATACACAGACACATACTTTACCTATATATGCAGTCCCATTTTTTAGGACATGGGAAATGTTGGGGAACCCTGGATTAGCTGCATTTGCACATACAACAATTGTCACCATAGCCAGCATAAACACTATTGTTCTCCTTCATGTTTCTGTTGGAGTGTTTATTAATGTTACTTTACCCTTCACACTTCCCTCCCCTCTGCATTCTGTTCTGTAAATCTGCATCTTGTGTTCTCCATGACTGCAGACCTACCATTTCACGACATACTTGTCAAAGCCATTCTTCAGTATGGGAAGCATTGGAGAGCAGGACAGAAAATATTCTATATCCTATCCTTATTCCACATTTCCGCAGGTATAACGTGGATGTATGGGTGAAACGCCAATGACATACACGTGCCTTTCCTGAATCTCTCTCTGTGGCTGGCCATACCCCTGTTCCATCCCTTCCGTCCATATTCTGTGATCCTTGTTTTATTGCTGTGTATGTGCAGACCTCAGGTGTTTCAGGCTATGGTCCTAGTTGTTTTCCTGAGGTGACGTCTGGGCAGCACATCTACATGGCTTATTCATGTTCTGGAATGACCTCCATATTGTATTAGTTATCCTATTCTGTTTTGTCTATGGTTTCTCTTTATTCCAGTCTATTTATTGGGGCTTTAGGATTTTTACTGCTTTGTAAACTGCTTTGTTGAGCATACGTGTCAAAGGGGCCCTTTTACCAAATCCCAGTAAGGCTGTGCACTTAATGTTTGTAACATTTCTAACGCACGTAAAGTACAAAACCTCCACATTAACTGTCAGGGGTATGACAAGTAAGTTACCAGCAATTAACATGTAACTGAGTATGTTAACGTGAAGCACAATTAACAGTGGGGCATCTTATGATACCCACAGAGGTATCATTACGTGCACCCACGCTAACTGGCACGTTAACGGTGATCATGCACTAATGTGCTCTCCATGCCCACACTCCGCCCCTCACCCACTCAGTCTCCACATTATTGCGTAATTGCCAGTTAATGTGTATTTTAGCTTAGCGTTCACCGCGGCCAGTTACTGCACACGACAATGCACATTAACTGGTTAGCAGCGCTTAGTAAAAGGGGCCTCAAAAAGCGGTAAATCAAGTGGTATTAAACATTATCCATTTCATGTTTTATGTGGCCAGTGCTGTTCTTCTCGGAAAAAAAAATGCATTGGTACTTACATGCAGGGCGCAGGATCACATTAGCTCTGCCCTCTGGAAATAACTAGCTACAGAATCTATGAAAAAGCAGCACAGTAAATATTATACTGGTCCCTGGAACACCAGCACATCTCTTACTAGGAAAGCAGAATGAATCAGACCGCTACAAATCCCTGTACAGAAACTACATGCAAGTAGAATCCCGCACTTTGGACAAATACACACACACACACACACACCCCATCACCAGATATAGAATGAGGGACCCAAATTAAAAACAGGAACATCTATCAGATAAGGATCAGGTAACTAGAAAAAAAGTTAATAAAAATAAAGTTACAAAAAAAAAAATAATCTTGAAACATGCAGATTAAAACTGAACTGGAGAACCTAAGAAGCCAGACTCAAACAGCAGTACACCATCAGAGAAACAGAAATGTATTTCTTCCTGTGCTGTGCAAAATACTATGACGCTACACATTCACATTCCCAAAGCTAACATATTGCAGTAGTCCGAAAAAGGGCATCACCAATGCAGACACTATGCTACGAAAACCATTATATGAAAGATTCTTAAGGCCTTTTACTAACTGCATATCAACATGGGAAGGCAGCACGTAATCAGCACCCTTGCATGCAAGTGTCTCAGTCTTAGCAAGATTAAGATGAAGACCATTATCTGTAAACCATTCAACAACCTTAGAAAACTGGGTCACAAGTACTGTTAAGGCAAAACTTTGGGAAACGGAAAAGACTGTGCATAACACCACATCAGCAGACGATAAGCAAATGTGTATATCCAGAGAGCACAACAAAGAACAGAGTGAATCTATATAAAGATTAAAAAGCTAAAAGGGCTGAGCTCTGGGGAGCACCTCAATACACACTCAGATGAGAACCAGAGCAAGGATGACTCGCGTGCACCTGCCAGCGATGTGTGCTTAAATAGAAAGTAAAGCATTTAGTCACGGTTTCTACTAGCATCCAAGCCATCAAATGAGATGGTAAACTGAATTAAATGCTGTTTTCACATCCAGAAACACTGATAAAAGGCCCAGGACCTGGGGCTTTTAACTTTAGCAGAATAAATTTTAATAACAAAATCAACATAGTTTTGCAGCTATGAGTTTTAGGGAATCTGTGCTGCTGGCAATCCAACGCCCTAATTCTGTCAACAAAATCATCTAAATGGCATCAAACCACTTGTTCCAAGATTTTCGCTAATGAAGGCAAACTAGAAATAGCACTCAGATGATCAAAATCATCACCAGAGCGATCATGTATCTTAAGAACTGGCCACAGAAGGGATAAGTGAGGATCCACCAATACACATTTGCAAAACAAGAAAAAACCCTCTTTTTTATTTAACCATTTTTCTATACCGCTTTATCCTTTAATCAAAGCGGTTTACATTGCAACTCAACATTATACATAGAACATTTAACCAGTATACAAGAATGTTTAAACAGGGGAGGGGAGAAGTGGGAGGCAACAGGATTAACTATGTACAGTGTCGTGTGTGTACGACATAACTATATGCAGTTTAGTGTGTAGTGTTAAATGCGTTGTCGGTCCATGGATGGAGGTCCACAAATGGTGGACTGGATCTTGTCATTGTTCAGGTGGTTAAGTGATGTGTCCCAAGTGGTTTGTATACAGAAGAGTTTTCAATTTCTTCCTGAAGTCTTTAATGTCCGTTGTTGCACGCATGTTGTCTGGGAGCAAGTTCCATAGCAACAGAGCATAAAGTGAGAATGCCCTTCCAGATATGGATTGGGTGGTCTTATGGTATCCATAGGGTGTAATAATCATATGTTATTTCTCCTGGGTCGGGTACTTGTGTCTTTTGTTATGCTGTCTTGTAGGCCATCAGCTGAGAATTGGTGGATGATTTTGAATATGTTTAAGGTTGATTTGTCCATGATGCAGGAGTGTATTGGGAGCCAGTGTAACTGATCAAGTATGGGGGTGATGTGACCATGTTTGGGTGTTCCTGTGATGAGTCGTGCTGCTGTATTTTGTGCTATTTGAAGTGGTAAGATACTTTGCTTTGGGAGCCCCTGATAGAGCGAGTTGCAGTAGTCAAGTGTAAGGGCGATGATCATGGTCTAGAATCGGTTTAAGCCTTTTTATTATCTTCATTTATGGTAGGCGTTCACGGTAGTTCTTGCTAATCTTTAAAGAATTAGATAAGCAAGAAAGCAGCAAATGCATAAATAACATGGGGAAATACAGAGAGGTACTTTTACTTAAGGGCATTAGCTGTCAGCGTGGGTCTGGTGCACACTGGGCACATGTTGACAGCGTGGGGTCATGACAGTGCTGCTGGATTTTGGCGCTGTCTTTGGTACATTAGGGTTGCAAATGGGAAGGTTAGAGACAGACAATGAGCAATATGACTGCCGCGCAGTCAGCACACTCACACTACCCGCATGGTTGTCAAAGAGCACAGGTGTACTCACCATCACCTCCATAGTCGGCAGTGAGTGCATCCATCCCACAGCAGAGCGGCGTGCACAACAGCAACTGCTTTTCATGTTCCCAACAGTTAATGCTGTGGTGTTGCAATAATATGTCATGGATTATAGTTTGATATGTTCTCTGTAACTCTGTTCATGTTTCACTCTAAACCGCCCCCGATTGTTGGAAGGGGCGATATATAAAAACTGTTTAAAGAAAGAAAGAAAACATTACTCCTGGAACCATACATCAATCAAAACCAGAGAGACAAATGGTTAAAGAGAAGTGAATTGAAAGCTGAGAGAGATTGATAGTTTCAGCCCAGGAAAGTGGATTGCTGACAAGAGAGTTCACAGCAAGCAAGTGCTTTTATGTGGGCCATGGACCATCAACAGGAGCTGCAAGAGGTAGAAGGTTCGTCCTTTGGTGGGGTTAATATTAAAGGCCTTTACCGGACTGGAAAAACAGGTAGTTACAAAACTGAAGTTGCAGAAGGTTGTGAAATGTATCTAAAATATGGCTAAGGTAGAAGGAGGCAAAAAAACAGCATGGCAACGAAGAGTTTCAAAAACATCTCTGGCGCTCTTCTCAGACGTAATGTGACTGATTCGAAAAGACAATAAAACATCTGTAATGTTATTGATTTTCCTAAATTTGATAATGTATCTCGACTGAATTTGTTTAAGAGTTATTTACAGTATATGAGATCTTAGAGGTTCCAGAACCTTCTCTTCCTCCAGTATTATCCACTTATTTGCCAGTCAAAAATAAATTTGAGTTTAAAAAAAAAGGACACATTGGAGTCTGAGACAGCTGCTTCTAGATCCAATGTATCATCAGCTGAACTATCTGCAGAACTGCTTCCTGAGTCACCTGTGAAAGTCACTTTACTTGTGTTGGAATCAGATTCTTTTTTAATCTTTGTTTCTTGATATACCGCCCTAGGCAGCCAAGGCATCAGAGCGGTGTACAAATAATTAAAAAGAACAGCAAAGTGCAGGAAAAGAAAAGGAATGCCATTAATGGACAGGAAAGGTAACATACAAAGAGAGCAGAAAGAGAGAGATCAGGAGGGAGAGGAGGGTGGGTCATAGGCGAGCTGAAAGAGAGAGGAGGGCAGGTCATAGGCAAGCTGAAAGAGGAGAGTTTTGAGGAGGGATTTGAACCGGGGTAGGGAGGGCTCTGCACGTAGGGAGGTAGGTAGGGAATTCAAAAGTGTGGGAGCAAGAAAGAAGAACGCAGAATGTTGTGTCTGTTCCAGGCGTGCTCGGGAAACAGAGGGAAGAGCCAGACGGTGTGTATGAAGGGATCGGAGGAGACGATGAGGGGTATGAAAAAGAAGATCAGCTAAATATTGCAGGAGACCTGGGTGGAGTGCCCGGTGGCTGGATTTATAAAAAGGCTCTTCTCAGGAAAATAAATTTTATGATGTGTCTTTGGAAACTCAATCTCACTGTGTCTTTTCCTTGCACTAGGATCTCAGGTACAGGTTTTAGAAGCCTCTTGTGTTGAATCATCCCTGTAAGTGTAAAATTAGGTATGCTTCCAAGTCATACAGTTTCTTTGAACCTGGTTAGTTGAAGGCTTGTTTATATTCCAGAAACAAAGATCATGAAGATGTTTTGATTTATCGAAACAAGTAGACTTCGAACTCGGTGCAACAGTTGGCATCAATTTTGAGTGACTTTTTGGCTTAAAATTCTGTTATGATTTTCAAATGCTGAAATTAATAAAATAGATTGAACTAAAAAAAAAAATGTACTGAAACCTAAAGGTGAAGGATTGATGGTTGCAGCCCAGGACAGTGGATTACAGACAAGACAATTTACAACAAGTATAGAAAAAATGGCACAACAGATATATGTAGATTCTGTAAATGCTGGTTGGCTTAGCTGGCGACTTAGTTCTGATAAGAGAATAATTTTGTGCAGAAAGGCACGATAAAATGACACCTCTTATCCACTGGAAACCTTGTAAATGCTACAGCATTGCTGTACTGGAAGAGTCACAACTGTAAGAAAATTATAGAGAATGAAGGGAGACAAAGGGGAAGGAATAAAAACAGTACTGACTAGCAGCACAAAAGCGCTATCCTGGGCCCCTAAAGACCTATTCAAAAAAAGATACGTTTTCAAGGCTGCTTTAAATTGTTTAAAAACTGGTTTAAGGCGAAGGAATGATGGTAAACTATTCCAAGTCATCAGGGCAACCTGGAACATCCCCATTCTGACTGATAAAAAGCTAGATGCAAGAAAACTGGACATTGTGGTGAGAAGAAAAAGAGCTCATACTGATAACAGAGGTGCCAAGGGATTATTCTGTGCACTGACCGGAGGGGGAGAAGATCCTCAAGTACCAAGAAATGCAGGACCAATATGACAACATGATTGGCACAACTGCAGGATACCACAAGACTAAACAAAATACTTCAAGAAGAGCTCCATCACTACTGGCATCCACACTATGGAACTCCCTCCCAACGAGCCTGAGGGCATTAAAAGACATCCGCAAGGCCCTTAAAACCCTGCTCTTTACAGAAACCTATGAGCAGACAGACAACAGTCCCCACCCGAACGGTATTGCAACTAACCCCGCCAACTCAATACCCAATCATCCCAACTAGACTTATGAGTTCATTGTATAGTGTTAAGTATCCTCATGCTAAATGTAACCCTCCATATGTTGTTAAGTACCCTCATGTTAATTGTAACGCACCAACTGTGCTGTCTAAATGTTGTTAAATACCCTCATGTTAAACAATGCAAAGTACCCACATGTTAAATGTAACCCTGCAATGTAATGTAACCACTTTGATTGTAGGATAAAGTGGTATACAAATCTGTCTAAATAAATAAATAAAATGCAGTCAGAGACCAAGAAAATGTGGCAGAAAGATATGGAAATATTTTCCATTTTATTGGGTGCCACAGGCTTGATTAAAAAGCAGTTCCCAAGCACACTTCATACATATTACATCCTATATATCCAGAAGGAAGCTCTCTTTGGCAGAATGCATGCACTATGGTGAGCATTAGCAGTAAATTTGAAAAACTGATATCAATCTCCACGTACCCTGGCTTAAGAGTGAGGTACATGACTGTCATGGTATGTGCAAAACTAACCCATTTGGAGGCAATGGACCCAGAGAGCTAAAAGAATCCGGGATGGCGGGGTTACAACTGTTTCAGTAAAACGTCTATGGTGCAGTTTTCAAATCTCATTGTCTGTAAGTAGTGCTAGATTCTGGCCATCTGTGTGATCTCCTAACAAAGGGCTTTCACCTGTTGTATGGCATTCAGTGTGACACAATCTAGTTTCATAACACAATTTCGTAAGGGGCTTCCAATTAGGTGAATGCAACAATTGGGTGAATGACAATTTGAAGAATTTTTACATTGGTTAAAAATTTTTTTGATTCATAATTAGACATGCACGTTACAAAGGTTTGGCATTTGTCAATAAGTATGTAAAAAGTCATTCAAAAATGACAAATTATGAGAAATTCCACATAAATATGGTAACAAATTAGTTTTATTGTAACCTGACAATAGTTTTAATTCACCCATCAAGGTCTACATATTTTTTCTTTCATGGTTCTTCATAACCAGCTGTTAGCTGCTCAATGTGTTGGGAAAAATAAGCTTGTTCAGTTTTTAAGCTAGAAATTAGACGCCAAATAGAAGGGTGATCGCAAGATACAGATGTATGAAAGCATCTGTGCCATGCCTCGACAGCACTGTTGGATCGTGGTAAGTCAGTCAAGGATAACCTAATCATAATTATTCCAAAGCATTACTGGAAATAAACCTTCAAGGGCCCGATTTCTACAAATCCTGCCAATGTATGTATCTTCAAAATCACTTAGAATTGAATTTACTTCAGGAATATTGTCAATCAGTTCATCAAAATTGTTTTGGACTTGTTCCGTTGGGATAAATGATAAAGCAGGTAGCATGCGAATTTTCAATGCAGATTCAGCATCATTTGCAAAACGTTCCTGCAATCTGGCTTCCTGCAAATGCCTATAAATGTTCTGTGACATGTGAAACAAGCATCCATGAGCACTCACATTGAGATACACGTGCTCAAAGGTATTGACTGTCGATACTTCAAAATTGCATAAAACAGATCTCGGATGCAGATTAAACTGTATTTTAGACAACAGGCATAAAAATTGGATATAGGTTTCTTGTTGTTTATTTGGTAGTAATGCATAAACGAGGGGAATGCACTGGCCCTTGTTGTAAAAATGCACTGTATATAGCTGATAAAACAATTTTGGCAAAACTTTGAACGTTCCATCCTCAAAACAGTCAGACAGCTGTTGCAAAATATGTAAATTTTGAACCGTTGAAAATATTAAAATTCGGTCAGCACTTGAACCAGAATCATGAGCTAGAAAAACGATCTGTTTTTTTTGTAATTTTGTATTCTTCTGGTATAGCCAAAAAAGTCAAATCCTGAGGCTGACTGGGAGCATTCTTGACACTCTCTGTATCATTCTTTTCAGCAATGCTACTGTAGGGAGCTGTGCAGCGGCAATTGAGAATGCCATTGTAGCATTGTTGACAATTACCTGTGTTGACTCTTATCAAGCAAAGAGATTCAGATGTGAATTAAGTTATAGCCTGTCACACCGCCCCCCTGGTGGCACTGGGATGTCACAGCAGGGAGGGTGGACACAAAAATATTTTATGGTGGAGTTTAGCTCAAAGACAGGGCCCAGGTTTTTATAGTCCTGGTAGCCTTCTGGGTAACGAAAGCTCCAAAGAATATAACAGTCCGAGTGTAGGGAGAATAAAGACTTTTATTTCCCGTATTGCAAATAGGTTCAATAGCTCAGAATTTACATCAACACAAAAATGTCCTTGCTTCAGGTTGAAAGAAAAACAAACATGAACTGAGTTAGACCTGTTAACTTCACAGCAGTACTATAAGAAACACAGATTCAAACCTTCCCACAGACCACAGCTCTACTCCTCAGCTAAGGGCTCAAAGCTTTCTGCCAGGCAATAGCTGCAATCCATCTCGGGGTCCGAAAGGTCATCCGGGAATTCCACCTGCATTGGTTCACAGTCAGGAATATCTAGTGGCTCGTATTCAGGCTTTTTATATAATGTTTGTACGATGCCCCAATGCGCTGCATCCAAAGGTAAGCCTTGGTTTTGTACACCTCTAGAGTGAGGACAGTTTCTCTCGCCTACTGCTCTTTTACTAGAGAGTTTCTTGTTTGGCACAGGTTTGTATTTTGTAGCACAAATAGTTCTAGAAGGACAACATTCCTCTAGGCCCTGCTCCTCCTGCGTCACAGCATTCATAAAATCACAATCAGTAAAATAGTGATTACCTTTCCTTTTGGGTTTATCCCGGCCAAGTGAGGGTTGATGCTTGTTCCTGCTGTGGTTTGGCTTCTCTGACACCAAGGTAGGCCTCCAGTTCTCCGGCCGGCCTTCTGCTGGGGTTAAACCACACTCGCACCACAGCTTCTTTCTCTCTGCCAAGAACGTTACCTTTCAAAGTAACTCTTTCACCTCCTTCTTGGTTACTCCTCGTTGTGTCTTTCAAAGGTTGCCGGCCTCTGCCAGACTCAGGTCCAGGACTCTGGCACAGTCCTTCTCCTTCCAGGGTTAGCTTCCTCTTTGTATCTTTCCCACTTGGAAAGCGTATCCTCTCCCCTCTTGGGATATTTGAAGCGGATTCCTTCACCTGGTTCTGCTGAGTCTGCTGGGCCGGTTCCTTCTGTCAGGACTCCTATTCCCTGGTCCTTCTCTCCTTCCAGGAAAGCTCTCCTTTCTCCTTCCAGGGTTAGCTTCCTTCCTGTGTCTCTTGTGTCTGGGCTTTTAAAAGGAATTCTTCCCTTTCTGGATTGGGTGCAGGCCGGTATTGCATCATTGGCTCTGGGGTGTGGCTCCTCAGTCCTCCAGAGGTCCCTCTTGCTCCCCCTATATGGCTCCTCGCGATGCTGCAGCCGGTGTTTGCCTCTTTTTTCTAAGTTAAAAGCATTTTCTTCTGTCTGCAGAGGGTCTGCAGTACCACAAGCCAAACCCGGATCTTCTAGCTTTTTGAGCTATAATGGCGAGAAGTATTCTACAATAAAAAAATAGTGCTAGTTTTGCTTTACTTTACTTTTCCGGCAAAATCTTTCAACTTTTCTATCAGAGTGGTTAACACCACAGTGGGCGCGGGGAGTCTAGGAATCCAATAGGACACAGGCCCCACGCAAAATCAGCAAGAGCCCAGCAGAAATTCTTTATAAAAGAAATGCTTGGAGATTTTTTTGTGATTTTTTTTAATGTCAAGTGATAGAACTGGATGATAAAGCTTAAAAATATAGTTATTGTGCATTCCCCGTCAATTTTTTGACAATTCTTTTTATACTGAAAATTCACGCCTGTTTGTATGATGTTACGCTTTTGAAATGCAAAGGTAAAACTGAAGCTTAAAAATGAGCTTGAAGTCATAAATGAAACTTAAATTTTACATGAGTGTTGTTGGCTGCTTGAAATTTAGCTTTGTCAATGGCTTGAGGTATTTCTTTTCTTGTCACTTTGGGACCGAGAGAGTGCTTAGATCATAATTTTATAGTATCACCAGGCTAAATATCAATGGATGAATGCACTTGGGCTTTACAGATTTTCTTCTTTTCACATTGGGCCCAATGCTCACATTCAGCCCTTCTGGACATCCAAAATCTGGATGGGCCGAACCAGCACCCGATTCTGATCCCGCAGGACTAGACATCCCTGCAGGAGCAGAATCGGGTACAACTGGCCTGGACGGATAGGATATGCCCTGAATCGGGGCCTTTGTGTGTCCAGGCCAACCCCCCCCCTCTCCCGTAGAACCTGCACGGGGCTCCTGCATGGAGACCGGTGCTGTGGTGTCCCATCGCCATGGCACCAGGATGCCATGCAGGAGACCCGATTGCCAGCAAGCAGCTCCCCTGCTCATTTCCCTGCTGCCCAACCCCCGATCGGGCCTGCCATAGCAGGGATCAGGGAGCGGGGAACCCCTGCTGCACCTTATCTGCCATCAGTGGCCCACGGGTGGCGATCCCCTACCCCCGAGGGGACTTAATCCACCTCCTGGGTGGAATAAGTCCCCCGCCTAAGTCAGGGGACCAGGACGTACACTGCCGCGACCGGAATCGGCTCTGTATGTCCGGGTTAGGGTCCTGCCTCTGGCCTGCCTCGCTCCTCCTCCAGCCCGCCCCATCCCGCCCCCATCCAGAGCTACTCGTACACCTCCTCTATATGTGTGGGGAGCTCTGTGTTCGGAATTGGCCCCCTGGCATTTAGCATGGATAGAAATCTAAACCGAATGTCCAGCCCCGCTAAACATGACTTGGAACAACCCCCATTGCTGATATGTGATAGCACCACTATCTTTTTCGTGGACACATGCATAGCCCTGGTATAATAGCTTATGCTTGCCTTTTTCTGTAAAACAAAATTGGGTAAACAGCACAGAACCGAATACTCGAAATGCCCCAAAACCAAATCACTATATTCACCAAACCAGCCCAGTAATTTATACATCATTATTCACCCAATTGTCGCATTTAGCAAATTGTCACATTCAACCAATTGTCACATTCAGAAAATTAAGCGAATTGTCGCATTCAGAAAATTAAGCGAATTCTCGCATTCAGTTACATTCAACCAACTGTCATTCATGCAATTGTTTTTTACCCAATTGTCATGATCCCTTCCAAGACATCCCCTTCCTCAGCACCACTGGGCCTCCGAAGGTCGTATGCAGAGTAGCACGAGATGGCTGGTTGGAAAGCAACTTGACTCAGTAAAAATATTTAAGATTTGGTACCAAAAATAATGCTTACAAAGCAAACTGCATTTTTCTAGTTTGTGTACTATTGGTACTAGTGTGGTTTCCATAATTATATTATAGATGCTGTATAATAAAAATATTCTTACCCTGTTGCCTAGGTCTGCTGCCACCTAGTGGTGATAATATGTATTGCCTAGTCTGTATTCCTGTTTGTTTTCTGGCTTTCCAGTTATTGTTCTTGGTATGTAATATACTATTGGTTCATGAATAATCTGTGTGTTTATTATGCTATCAAATCATCTTGTATCTTTGTCCATGTGTGCGTCACCCAGAAGAGAAAGGAAGATGATCTAACTGAACAGAATAAATACTCATAACATTTCTCAAGCCATTAAAAATCCAGATGATGATATCCTTAAATTAATATGTTTTAAGGAAATGATGAGAAAGAGGTATGATGGAGCAAAAGTCAGCAAAGGTGTGCATAATTTATCTTTCAAACAATAGGTTCCTATTAGAGCAGTGGTTCTCAAACTTGGGGTCAGGACCACTGTTCCCTCTAAGCTGTGCGCGTGTGCGCGCGTGCGCGCGCACACACCTCACCGAGCGAGCGCACATACTTTACAACAGAGCGCACAAAAATTACAGTTCTGATTCTGATAGAAAACACAGATGTCTTAAAATTTAAAAGTTTTTGTACATTTATGGTTTTCACAAGTTCTACAATATTTTCTAGTGCAATTAATGTGGTGTACATACTGTATTCTGCCGCGTAGTCAAATTTTAAAGTATATAACTCTGAGTGTCGTTATGTGGCGCACAAAAATTTAACCTTCCTTCAAAATCTGCACAGCTGATATTTTATGCACACACAGCATACAGAAAATTAGAGGGAACATTGGTCAGGACCCCAAATGGAGTCACATCATCAGTGGATGGGGTCACAGAAATATGGCCATTTCTCCTTCTCCCTGGGCTTTGCTGTGACCTATGCCAAATAACCAGTCAGCATGTGGCCTGTGAGCCAGTGAACATTCATAGGCCCTTGCCCCTCCTGGGTAAGCTTCCTGTTAGACTCCATGCTGAGTACTGGGGTCTGTAAGCACACACTGCACACTCACACATGAGACCCTGTGCTGCTGCTGCTGTCACCACTACTGTTGCTGCTGTCTTCCTGCTTTAGATGACTGGAGGGAGGGGAAGGAGGCTGGAGATCTGCCAGTTTGATTTCATCATCAGCTGGGGTCACGTGAATTTTCAGTTGTAAACATGGGGTCATACGGGATAAGAGTTTGAAAAGTACTGTATTAGAGTTTTTCAGTAGGACGCCTGTGCTCACATAATTATTCAATTCAAATATATCTGTTATGAGGCCAGGTGACACAGTGAGCAAGAGAGGATGTGAAACTTCAAGCTCCAAAACTACTACCCCATCCACGAGTATCTTTCTCCTGGAATTCTCCTAGATTGACCCCAGGACGGTGGTGGTGTTTTGTTTTTGCCAAAATTCTTTAATCACTTTATGGCATCTAAAATACAAAGGGAGAGGGAGAGGGCAAGACCAGTCGCTTCCAAAATGGTGGAGATCCAGGCTGATCTGTGCTCCCTGGCAGCAGATGCTGAATCATTAGTATCAGGGGTGACTGGAGTAGTGGTGATTGCCTTGGAGGGTAAATTTCAGACTATTTCATCCAAGATTGATCATGTAGCTGCTACATTGGTCAGGCACATATTTCAAGCATTCAAAGCGGAACAGTGCATCACTGGGCAGAGGATGTGACTCAGACCTTGCGAACTGAGGTGGAGGCACTAAAAAGAAATGGTTATGACTTCTGGGGAGAAAATTGACAAGCAAGAAAACCACTCTATAGGAACAATATAAGGCTGCTTGGGCTACCGGAATTTAATCACAGACACTAAACTTAGAGGCTTTTTGGAAACCTGGCAGCCAATGGAACTGAAATTGGGAGATCGAGTAGCAGGCCTCACCATCGAAAGAACACATCGCACTGAACCCGTGATGAGGATCAGATGCCCAGCCGCAAACGCTATTGCTGTGTGTACTGAATTTTGTGCACAAGGAGGAAATTCCGAGAGTGGCCCAGAAGATAGAGCTTAGTCACCGTGGGACCTGAATGCCGGCAGCGCTTCGCAGAGAGTTTTCCCCGATTTGCACCCATCTTCACAAAAGTCAGATGAGATTTGCACTTCTTTATCCTACACTTCTATGAGTCTTTGTTAATGGCCAGGCGGAGTTTGTAAATCTCTGGGAGAAGCACGCAAACTACTGGAGCATATTGAAAGCTCTGCTCTTTGAGATCTGCTAAAATTCCAGTTACGATTTTTTTTTTTGTCTGGATGGTTGCAGGCATTTGTACCTGTCATGCCTCCAGCTGTGGCATATCATGGCTGTGCTTATGATGGATAGAGGGACTGCTGATTAGTTGGGCTACTAGCATGGTGGTATGCTGAAGACAGCACATATGTTCAGTCTCAAATCCTATGGTGGGTGGCTGCGGATGTTGGGTTCTCCAGACTACTCTCTTTAGACTGAACAAGGGATGAGTCCTTCTTGGCTTCTTGCTATCTGGAGGCTAGTTGTGGTTGCCTCTGCGAAGCGGCCAAAATCTGTGGAGAGATGAACTCAACTGGATTAAGGAGTACCAGCCGGTATAGCATAGCTGAAACTTGGGCTAAGGTATTAAATTCTTTTTATTTTTTTATGTTTATCTCTTGCTATTTTTGGTTGAATGGTTTATGGAAGGTTGGGTTTTATATGAGCTGATGTTTGTGGGTTAAGGTGGATGAATTTGTATTGAGGAGAGACTGGCTGTAATGGAAAAAGGGAATATCAGGGAGGAGGGGAAGTAATTGGTTGAGGCATGGCCTTGGGTCGAGTGAGTTTTCAACATGTGCAGTGACTGAGTGTGGGGGATAGGGGTTAAATGGGAGACTTGGGAGAGAGGTTGGGCTGTTGTGTCTTTTGGGAGATTATGGGAGAGTCGGGTGGAGTTCTTAGGCTAGGGAAAACTCTACCCGGATGGGCTATTAATGTATGTTGGTTATTAGGGTTCTTCATAACTGATGATGGTGATACTCAAATTAGATGTATAACTTGGAATGTGTGTGGGCTGGGGTCTCCAATCAAATGACAGAAAATTCCCAAGGCCTTACAAGATATGAAGGCAGACATTGTTATGCTGTAAGGGAGTCGCACAGACTCTAAGGAACATGACAAACTACAACATTAATGGGTAGGAAAGGTTTTTGTGGCATCTTAGGGCTCCAGGATGGCAGGGGTGGCATTGCTGGTACAAAATGGGAATAATTTTTTGAGTGTAATGTAGTATCAGACCCTGAGGGGTGCTACTTGATAGTAGGGAGGATGTTGTCTGGACAGAATGTCACTATTTATAATGTATAAAAGTGGAGGAGTAGCCTAATGGTTAGAGCAGCAGCCTTGTGACCAGAGAAACCAGAGTTCAATTCCCACTGGCATTCCTTTTGGCCTTGGGCAAGTCACTTAACCCTCCATTGCCTCAGGTACAAACTTAGATTGTAAGTCCTCTGGGGATAGTGAAATACTCACATACCCGAATGTAACTTGCCTTGAACTACAACTCGAAAGGCATAAGCTAAAATACTAATAAATAAATATATGGGCCTAATACTCCTAACGAGGACGTCTTCACCTGCCTAGGGCAGCATTTGCAAGCTTCGACTGCTGGCGCTGGGAGGCAATTTTAATTATCTTTTGGATCCCACTATGGATAAGTCGCCCCCTGGACATGAGAGTTCAGGCAGGTTCACGCAAAGGATGTTACATTTATGTGAACTTTTGGACTTAGTGGATGTGTGGCATATCCTTCACCCTCAGGAGAGGGATTTCACATACATTTCAGGGGCACATGGGTCCACGAAGAGGTTGGAGTTTTTCCTGATGCTGGTAGGTCTGTCAAGGATTGGAGATTCCCACATTGGTAACATAGTCATCTACTATTACTACTACAGATCATTTGTATAGCGCTACAAGGCATACATAAACTAGACCTAAACTGGCAGGGAGGACGCCAGAGAGAGGGAGGCTGGCATTATCCAGTCCACCTGTATGGCAATCAGGCCTTCTTAAAGTTTTTGCAGGGCAAGTGAGATGAATATGCTTTAAACAATGCAGCCCTTTGGGAAAATCCTGCTCTATATTGGGAGATGAAGGCAGCATTGTAGGGAGAGATCCTTAGTTATGAGATTACTTGCAGGAGGCATATAGACGAAAGAGTACTGCAGTTGCAGCAGCAAATTTGGTTGTCTCAATTGGCCTTGGGAACAAGGCAATCAACAGGCAAGAGGGAGGACCTTATAGCTTTACAAACAGAGCTCAACACATTATTGCACCAGAGAGCCAAAAAATCTTTAAGCTTTTCCAACATGGCATTAGGGCAGGTAAGTTGATGTCCTTGTTGGTTAAACGCTAACAGGGGGGAAACAGTTCACTGTAGCTTTGAAGGATAAGGGTATTATTGTAACTGGAGAGGGTAAGATTGTGACCTTGTTTCATCAATACTATAAAGAACAATATGCTAAGGGACCTTATTTAACAGGTTTTATATACCACTTTATCATTTCAATCAAAGCAGTTTACATTGAAACTTAAACTTGGTAATGTACATTAAACAAGGACATTGATAACTTAGATTTTTCTGAAGCAATGGAGAGTTAAGTGACTTGCCCAAGGCCACAAGGAGTGATAGAGGGAATCGTATCCTGGTCTCTGGGTTCCCAAGCCAGTGCTCTAACCATTAGGCTACTCCTCCACTTTGGGGAAGGCAGACTACTTAGATAATATTTGTTTGCCGTCTCCCACAGATGAACAGAAAGTGGCTCTGGATAGGCCGATTAGTGAAGAAGTAGACAGAGCCATAAACCTTTCAAAGATGGGTAAGTCACCAGGCCCCGATGATTTTAGTAATGAGTGGTATAAACTGCTGTGTCATCAGTTGACAGGTCCCCTATGCCAGCTTTTTTGAACTTTGATTGCCACGCAAAACATCCCTTACAATTCTAATAGAGCACATATTACCATAATACCTAAACCAGGCTGGGATCCTCTGCTGACAGCTTCTTACCGGCCTATATCTTTGTTGAATTGTGACAATAAGTGGTTAGCTAAAGTGTTAGTGGATTGCTTAGCTATGATTCTGCCTAGCATGGTACAAGATTGCCAGGTTGGTTTTATGAGGGATCATCACCCTGTTCTACATCTGCGTAGGACTTTGACCTCCCTGGAGTTCTGTAAAAATACACAGCAGGCCTCCATGCTTGTCAGTTTTGATGCTGAGAAGCCCTTTGACCTGGTTGAGATTTTCTGTTTGTGGTTTTGGGGAGGATGGGTTTTGATGGTTTTTTTGTTCAAGCAGTTTGGTTGTTATATGCAGACCTTAGGGCCTCTGTGGTAGTGAATGGGGTTATTTCAGAGGACTTTCCTGCCTAGTTCCTCTAAACAATGAAATGTCCACTCTTGCCCCTGTTACTTTTATTTTGGAACCCTTTTTGCATTTGGTCAAGGCCAATGCTATCATTAGGGGAGTGATAATGGTGGGGAGGGGTTGAATTTAAAATTGCAGCCTTCACAGATGATAGTCTTGTCCATTCGACTGATCCCCAGAAGTCTTTGGAGGCTCTGATGGAGGAGTTTCAGCGTTTGGGGCCAAAGTCTGATCTTACATTGAATAGAGACAAGTCTGAGGCCTTGGTGTTAGATCCCATGGTCCAGAGAGATTGGGTGGGGCCTTTCCCACTTAGATGACTACAGGATCTTTTACATACTTGGGGGTCCAGTTGCCTGCAAACCTGCTACAGCTGTACTGCTTGAATGTACTATCATTGTTGTGGTGGTAGTGGAAGCAATTATAGCATTAGGAAAGGTTACCCTTGTCTCTCTTGAGAAGGATCGCTCTTTATAAAATGACGCTCTTGCCAAGGTGGCCGTATTTGTTTCAAGTCCTACCACTATGGTAGCTGAAGCAGGATTTGCTGTTTTGGAGACAAGTAGGGCATTTCCTGTGACATGGTTCGGAGACCCAGAATCCCTTTTTCTAGTTTACAGGGGGACAAGAAAGTGAGGGCCTCTGTGTTCCAGACTTGGAATGATATTATCTGGGCTGCATCTTGCAGAATTTGATGGACTAACTTTATGCAATTAATACTTGCACGTCCCTAGAAGTGGAACAGGGGTTGGTGAACCCCTTGAACAAGCTGTATGTGCTCCAGGTGGAGGGAGACAAGGTACCTACAGCTTTGTCAAAAAGCCATATAGTAGGGCCACTACGCTGGGCATGGCGGGCACTATGTGGCAAATTTTATCAATCTCCAGAAGCCACCAGTTTTCTGCCTCTTAGGAGGTAACCCCGATTTCTCAGTGGGAGACACTTTGGTGGTATTTTGCAATTGGAAACAGAAAGGTCTTAATAATCCTCCTGAAGTTCTGGTGGATAAAATTAACTGAAGCAGAGGGATTTCTTTGTGTATGTGCAATTGTGACACTATTCTCTCAAAGAACAGATAGAAGAACTGTTCTCAGTTTGCTGGTAAGGTGTCCAACTTCTTTGAAATTGATATTTGTGAACGAATGTCCTTGTAATGCAGAGTGTGCTAGCTAAGTAGGGATGTGGCTTCTAGATGGAATGCTGAGTCAGGCACATCCTGGTCGGGAGAAGATACGAGTACAAGGAGTGTTGCGTGTGTCCCTCAGGTGATCACTGGGGTCACATTGAAGGAACGTTTGTGTATTTCCCCTGAACCAGACCTTTAAACTGAGCCTGGTGTCTATGGGGGTATGCAGTTTATTGTGCACTTATGATACTCTCAAGTTACTTATACAAGTTTATACTATAAGTGTCAGGCGTCGAGAGGTTCATTATCTCATATGATTTGGAAATGGCTGCTGATGCAAACATTTTTGCAGAAAAAGTTAAAGGTTATTTGGGGGAAGTGTTAGATCAGAAAGTGGAGTTTTGCCCCATAGGAATTGTGTTGGGGGATCCCAGGGGCATTTTGGTCCAGGGAAGCGGTGGTATGATGTTTGTGAGTAAGGCATGTTTATTGGATTTAAAGGGGATTCTTCTGAAGTGGCTTACTACAGACCCGCCTGATGTTTGCCACATCAATTGATGCAGATGGAAAAACAGCTGTAATGAGGCATCTGAAGTTCTTGGAAATTTGGAAACCGTATACACAATCATCGTCACCCAGAAGTCGAAGTATGGCTCTCAATTATGTTTTTGTTTAACAGCCCATTTAAAGATGGTGAAGTGTCTGAGGATGGGGAGGGGTGGGGGTGAGGTGGGGAAGGGAAATATAAATGCTATAAAGTTATGGTTTTCTATCTTCGTATCTTCAAGACATGGGTCAACAATATCTTTGTACTTTGAGTTGTTTGTACTGGGTATGTTCATGACCTTGTGTTTGAATAAATAGACTTGACTATAAAATATATCTGCTATAGAAAATGTTGTTGTTAGCTTCATCATTCCTTAACACCAGTCTAGCGATAGCAAACCTAAGTAAATCATGACAGGTAGCCCAGTTGCCAGCTTATCTAAGTTTAAAGCATATATGTTTATTACAATATGAGGCTAACCTTAGTTCATGCCAGGAACTTGCAGGCCCACAAAAACTTTAAAAACTCCCCATAAAATTTCCCTTTAAAAATCAGCTAGTTAGCCAGTGCTGCAGGGAACTTTCAGCACCCCTCCCCCCACCCAAACTTTGTAGGAGCAAAGAGCAAGCAGGTACAATGCTAGTGGGAAAATTGTGACGCTGGGATCTACTGAGAAGACTGGAAATCATGCTGCTGGGTTTGAGAGCCCTCCTTGACCCTGCCACAGGTCACTTCACTGAGATACATTAGAAACATAATTGGAAAGATATTATCCCTTGAACAGCAACTCGTTCAAAGCATGATCCATGACAGGGTCCTACAACAGTAAAACACTAAGTTAAGTATATTCACATAAGGTTTAACTGCAAATTTTTGAAAAAATATAAAAAATGTGTGTGGTGGTTATTTTATTTTGTGGTCCTGCACCAGTGAAGGATTAAGTGTATTCATATAGAAGCCTATTTACTAAACGGTCTTATGTGTTTGGATGGCTGACAGTCTGCAGATTTCTCTAAGCTATATTTGAAATTCCAAAACCTTGACAGAATTTCTCTTTTCTTGAGATCGCAAGGAGCTTGTGTAAATAGGTCCTTGTAGGATTTTAGAAACAGTTCAGCCATTTCTTTAGATTTTGTACTTACTCTAATGTAAAAACTGGCACTGGGTGGATGTTGCTAGGTCTTTACCAGCAGCTTCCCTGTTTTGGATCCCTAAGTCATTTGTATCTGTGACAATATCTACTATTCATGGTGCTCTGGTTCAGTAAATCATCTAGGCTTTCCTTTGTGTCTGCCATGATTTGCTGTTTGAGAAGTGTCAGTTTTACAGGATTGTTGTAGTTCTTGTGTTTGACTTTATTAACTCTCTGTGGCGGATTTGGATCACATAGGGTTACAGCTGATACTGTACCACTGCATTAGACATATCTGGTCCTTTATGTCCCACAGTGGCCCAGGAGCATATAGTTCAGAATGTTGTATCTTTGAAGGATACTACGAAATCCGGGAGGTTAGGGCATATGGATAAAGAGATTGAAATAAAGGTAAAAGTAGTCCAGGTTACTTTAAGTAAAGAGCAGACAGAGTTGAAAAATTCCAAGTTACCCCATCAACTGATAAGCAGGTTGTCAATATGAACAAAATCATACTTTGAAATGCCTGTATGCAAATACTAGAAGTCTAAAAAATAAGAAGGGAGAGATAGAATATAAAGCACTGAATGAAGAGGTAGATATAATAATAGGTATCTCGGAGACCTGATGAAAGCAAGTTAACCAATGGGACACTATGATGTCAAGGCACAAAACACAGGTACACTACCAAAAAACTGCCTCCAGTTTTGCAACTGATTCCTATAGATTTTGGGGTGCTGAATCCAGGAAAAATAGCCAAAATGTTCCATCACGTCACGTTTTCTTGCAAAATTAGATTTCTTACCCATATAAGGAATGTTCACATAATTTCTTTTTAGCCGACTGCAGTTTATTTTCTTGGCCCAAAATAGAGGTTGTAATGGTTAACTAACTAGAAACACTCCCTCATGATATTTTAGAGTGTTTTGTATTCATTTTATACATTAACAGGACAATTGGGAGGCGGGGGGCTAAATCCAGTACTCGCGCTGGCGCATGTTCTTTCCTGTTCGCCTCGCCTTGTTCGCTCGCTCAAGCACGGTGGTTGCGACATGAACGTTCCTGTCAAATTTCAGTTTCTTGCAAGTTCATTATTACCTTTTGTTTGCTCAGTCGTAATCCAGCTTTATTCCGAAGTGGTTCACTACAGTTGTAGTTTGCAGTGCTGTGTATTTGTGATGGCTCACAGAGCCAGAGGTTGCGTCAACTCTCCGGACAGTTTTTGTTTTATTTGTGGGGAATATACCGTGAAAAAGCAGCAGAGGAACATTTCTGCATTTATTTAAAAAGTATATTTCGCCTATTTCGGTTTGAAGTTAGGCGATCAAGACAAACCGTGGGCTCCTCACAAAGTGTGCAAGACATGTGAGGAAGATCTACGCTTATGGATGAAAGGTAAAAAACAAGCATTTCGTTTCGGAATACCTATGATGTGGCGTGAACAAAGAGACCACAGCAGTGACTGCTATTTTTGCTCTTGCATTGTGAAGGGATACAACTTAAAATATAAGAACGTAATAAGTTACCCCAACCTTCCCTCAGCAATTAGGCCTATGCCTCATAGCAACGAAGTACCTGTGCCTGAACCACCAAAATCTTTGGATCATATTTGTGTGGACGGTTCTGATCATGATGAGACTCATCAGATGGCTTTTCCCGATGAGTCCAGTACTTCCGAGTTTGAAACTGAACCAGATCCGAAACCTGAACTTTTCTCTCAAGCTGAATTGAATGATTTAGTCCGGGATTTAGGACTCCCAAAAGATGCTGCCCAACTGCTAGGTTCTTGGCTTAAACAGAAAAATCTATTGTCACCAGGAACAACTTTTTATTGGTACCGCAACCGCGAGACACAATTTTTGAAGTATTGAACCAGTACAAGCATTGTGGAACCTGTGTCCCTTGGGGAAACTGCTAGGTACGTATGACCTAGATTGGCCACTGTTGGAAACAGAATGCTGGGCTTGATGGACCTTGGTCTGACCCAGTATGGCATATCTTATGTTCTTATGTTCTAAAGAGGAAGATTTGGTATTTTGCAACGATATATACGGAGTGATGGAAAAGTTTAAACTCAAGTATGATCCTGCTGAATGGCGGCTGTTCATTGATTCGTCAAAAGACAGCATAAAAGGTGTTCTTCTTCATAATGGCAACACATTCGCTTCAGTTCCTATTGCTCACTCTGTTATTCTCCAAGAAAAATACGAGAATTTGGCCCTGATTCTTCAGAAGATTCGTTATGATGAGCATAAGTGGATGATTTGTGGAGACTTTAAAATTCTATCCATGCTATTAGGGCAGCAATCCGGTTTCACTAAATATCCCTGCTTCCTTTGCTTGTGGGATAGCCGGGCCCGCGACCTACACTGGGGGAAAAAAGACTGGCCAATTCGGGAGTATTTGAGACCCGGTGAGAAAAATGTTCTTCATGAGAGCTTGGTACCTCGTGATAAAATTCTATTACCACCTCTCCACATTAAGTTGGGTCTCATTAAGCAATTCATCAAGTCCCTTCCAAAAGATGGTGAGTGCTTTGGGTACCTTTGCTCAAAGTTCCCCCGACTTTCTGAAGCAAAGCTAAAGGAAGGAGTGTTTGTTGGCCCTGATATAAGGAAACTCATTTCAGATGGAGCATTCGCTGAAACGATATCTGAGAAGGAAAAAGAAGCCTGGGATTCCTTCAAGGATGTTGTTCTCAAATTCTTGGGGAACAGGCGGGATGAGAACTATAAGGATATTGTTGCCAGGATGCTCAATGCCTTCAAAGAACAAGGCTGTAACATGAGCCTGAAAGTCCATTTCTTGCACTCCCATGTGAACTACTTTCCCGAAAACTTGGGGGCGTACAGTGAAGAACAAGGTGAAAGGTTTCACCAGGACATCAAGGACGCAGAGAGAAGGTACCAAGGAAGATGGAACACCACTATGATGGCTGATTTCTGCTGGTTGCTGCTGCGGGAAACCCCAGATGAAAAATACACCAAGCAGCGCACCAAGAGAAGCATTCGGGGGAAGAAGAAACGGGCCCAGCAGGAGATTGATTGACCCAAGAATGACTTTAAAATCTAAACTGTGTTGACAAATATCGTGTTTTTACTAAACTTTGAAATAAAAATTTGCTAGTTATTACCACAGTGTCGGATCTCATTTATTAGAATTTTATTTTCACACCATCGGGTGTTTGTCTTCATGTATTGCAATGGTGCGGTTTGCGTTTTCTATTCTTACATACATACCTGTACAACATTTTTTGCACATTTCTTTGCTTTGCTTTGTGTCTAACCTCGCTCTTATATGCTCAGTGTTTGTGCACATGTATGTGGCTGTTTTAAGTGCAGACAATTTTGCTACCATCACAGTGTGTTTTGTTGACATTACTCTATTCTTATGTACTGCCTTGTTACAATTTTCTTTATTCTTATTTGAATAACTACTAAACAATTCGTATAAAGAATTCATCCAAGAAACTTTTATCTCGATAGCACTCAATCTGAAACATTCACCTCAAACTGCTAACCCAATGTAGCAAAACATCTGTATGTGATGGAGCAAATTGGTTACCAGATTTGGATTCAGCGCACCAAAAAATGTAAAAATCAATCGAAACATTAGAGGCAGTTTAAAAAAAACTTTAGTGTACCTGTGTTATATCACAATGATAGAGTAGATCAACTTGGTGGACAGGTGGCGCTATATGTTAAAGCAGGCATCCAAACAGGATAAAAGTTTTACAGGAAACAAAATACACTGTAGAATCTGTGTAGATTGAAATTCCATCTGAGAAGGGGAAGAAAATGGCAGTGAGGGTGTACAACCATCCAGGCCGGAATGAACAGACAGATGATGAAATGCTAACAGAAATCAGGGAGGCTAAAAAGAATGGCAACACAGGGCCTGATATTTGGTAGCAGCTAAAGTCGCAAGCTGCCGTCACTGCTGAACCTTACACCTGGATATTCAATAACAGGACAATATCCATGCCCCTGCACTGAAAATCCAGGTTGCTCGAATTGCCAGGAAGCTAACTGGATATTCAGCTACTTCCCGGTTAGCTTCTGCAGTGAAAGTTAGGCCAGCCTTTACTGCACCTGACTTTCACCATGTGTTAATAACCGGGCAACGACATCAGTCTTAGAAGTACCACCTTTAACTAGTTCTGTTCTTACTTAGACTGCAGAACACAGCAAGTAAGAATTGGTGGCAAGACTTCCCAGCCATTCATTCAATCCTAAGTCATCCCACAGGGCTCCAGTTTATCTGCCCTACTCTTCAATATCTTCCTCCAACCCATATGTAAAAATTTTCCAAAATTTAAAAAGTCACTATCAACTCTAAACGGACGACATTATGCTTTTATAAGAACATAAGATATGCCATACTGGATCAGACCAAGGTCCATCAAGCCCAGCATTCTGTTTCCAACAGTGGCCAATATAGGTCATATGTACCTAGCAGTTTCCCAAAGGGACAGGTTCCACAATGCATGTATTGGTTCAGGCATTGATATCCTGGGTCCCTTCTTAATGGTTTATGGACCTTTCCTCCAGGAACTTGTCCAAACCTTTTTTAAAACCCAGCTACACTAACAGCCTTTACTGTGGAGTGGAGGAGTGGCCTAGTGGTTGGGGCAAGGTACTTCAGGCCGGAAGGTCGGGGGTTCAAATCCCACTAGAGGACAGCAACCTTGGGCTGGAAGGACTGGGGTTTCTAGTCCCACAGGTGCTCCTTGTGGTCTTGGGCAAGCCACTTAACCCTCCATAGCCCATGTTCCCTGTAAAATAGTTATCTCCAAGTTATAATGCCCTGTTCAATGTAATTTCAGTTTGTTCAATGTAAAACCGCACTGATGCAGAATAGCACGGTATATAAGAGAATGTAAATAAATAAATAACTACATCCTCCGGTAACAAAATTCCAGAGTTTGATTACACGTTGAGTGAAAAAAAAATTTATTTTATTAGTCTTAAATAGTTTACCCTGTAGCTTCATTGCATGTCCCCTAGTCTTTCTATATTCTGATAAGGTAAACAATCAATCTACGTTTACCGGTTCCACTCCGTTCATTAATTTATAGACTTCTATCATATCTCCCCTCAGCCGCCTCTTTTCCAGGTTAAAGAGCCCTAACCTTTTTAGCCTCTCTTCATAGGAGTATCCTTCCATCCCCTTTACCATTTTGGTGGCTCTTCTCTGAACCTTTTCTAAAATCGCTATATCCTTTTTAAGATACGGCAGCCAGAATTGCACACAATATTCAAGGTGCGGTCTCACCATGGAACGATATAGAGGCATTATAATATCTCTTGTTTTATTTTCCATTCCTTTCCTTATCATACCCAGCATTCTATTTGCTCTCTTGGCCGCCGCTGCACACTGGGCCGACGGGTTAACATGTTATCCACAATGACGCCTAAATCTTTTTCCTGGGTGGTGGTTCCTAATGTGGAACCTTGCATCGTCTAACCATAGTTTGGGTTGTTCTTCCCTAGGTGCATAACCTTGCACTTGTCCACATTAAATTTCATCTACCATTTTGATGCCCAGTCTTCCAATTTATCAAGATCCTCTTGCAATTTTCCACAATCCTCTTGGGTTTTAACAACTTTAAATAGTTTTGTGTCATCTGCAAATTTGATAACCTCACTCGTTATTCCACTTTCCAGGTCATTTATGAATATGTCAAAAAGCAGCGGACCCAGCACAGATCCCTGGGGTACACCACTATTCACCTTTCTCCATTGGGAAAATTGGCCATTTAGCCCTACCCTCTGCTTTTTATCTTTTAACCAGTTCCTGATCCACAATAGTACACTGCCTCCTATCCCATGACTCTTCAGTTTTGTCAAAAGTCTCTCATGAGGGACCTTGTCAAAGGCTTTCTGAAAGTCCAGATACACAATATCAACCGACTCACCTTTGTCCACCTGTTTATTCACACCTTCAAAAAAACATAACAGATTAGTAAGACAAGATCTTCCTTGTCTAAAGCTATGTTGGCTGTCTCCCATTAGGCCATGACTATCTACATGCTGAGTAATTTTATTCTTTATGATGGTTTCTACCATTTTTCCTGGTACAGACGTCAGGCTCACCGGCAGGGCCGGATTTACCTATACGCCATGTACGCCATGGCGTAGGGCCCACAGCTGGCAAGGGCCCACAAAAATGGAACAAGTTAGCTTTTTTTTTTAAATAAAATTTAAAAAAAAACCTGCTGGCTGCCGCCGCGGGGCCCCCTCTGCTGCCGCGGCAGCATGGACTGACCCGCGGGGGCCTCCTCTGCAAGCTCGGTCCGTCGGTCCCTCCCTCCCTCCGTGCAGGCTGTGAGAGACGCGAAGGGAGACTGTCTCCCTCGCGTCTCTGTTAAGCCCGCAGGGGCTTCCCATCAGCCCCTGCGGGCTTAACAGAGACGCGAGGGAGACAGTCTCCCTTCGCGCCTCTCACAGCCTGCATGGAGGGAGGGAGGGATGGACGGACCAACGGACCGACCGAGCTTGCAGAGGGGGCCCCCGCGGGTCAGTCCATGCTGCCGCGGCAGCAGAGGGGGCCCCGCGGCGGCAGCCAGCAGGTTTTTTTTTTTAAATTAAATTTTAATTTAGGCCGACGTGGGGGGGGGGGTAGGACTGGTAATGGGCTATTGGGGGGGCTGGGGCTGGGACTGGAAATGGGCTGGGGGGGTTAAGGCTGGAGGTGGGCTGATGAGGTTAGGACTGGTAATGGGCTGTTGGGGGGGTTTAGAACTGGTAATGGGCTTTGGGGGGGTTAAGACTGGTAATGGGCTGTGGGCTGATGGGGGCTGTCTGGTAATGGGCTATGGGGGGGCTAGGACTGGAAATGGGCTGGGGGGGTTAAGACTGGAGGTGGGCTGATGGGGTTAGGACTGGTAATGGGCTGTGGGCTGATGGGGGGGTTAGGACTGGCAATGGGCTATGGGGGGCTGACTGGAAATGGGTTGATGGGGTTAGGACTGGAAGTGGGCTGATGGGGGGTTAGGACTGGTAATGGGTTATAGGGGGGGCTTAAACTGAAAATGGGGTGATGGGGGGTTAGGACTGTAAGTGGGTTGATGGGGGGCTAGGACTGGTATTGGGTTGGGGGGTTGCTAGGACTGGAAATGGGCTGATGGGTGGCTAGGACTGGAAATGGGCTGATGCAGGGACTAGAAGGGAATGGATGCTGGGTGAGGCTGGAACTAGAAGGGAGCTGATGTTGGGGGAGGATTAGAATGGGATGGGGCTGGAAGAGTAAAATGGAGAAGGGAAAAATATTTTGTGTGGGAGGGATACAAAATCTACAATTGGCCGGGTATTGGGAGAGTAAGTGGGGATTGAGGATGGAGGGGTAAAATTTGAGTGGATGAAATAGGAATGAGGAAAGAGCAAAAGGAGAAAGATTAGTATGTTAAAGCAGATGTAGAGAGAGAATGGAAAAAAACTAGAAGAGAGAAGAAAGGACAAATGGACAGCAGACGATGGAGAGTTAGCAGAAGACACGAAGAAACCAGAAGAAAGTGGCTGGAGCAATTGCAGCTGAAACAAATGCACAAAAGGTAGAAAAATATCTCTTTATTTTGAATTTATTAATTGGAATATGTCAGCTCTGGTAAATGTGCATCATTAACGTCTGCACTTTGTTTAGTACAAGAGCAAATTAATGTATAGTTTTATTTCTACAGTCTTGTACATTCCAAGTTTGGCTTTTGGGATTCCCAGTTTAATTATTGTCTTCCTGTTTCTAAATTGTGATTACTTGTTTGGTGATGGTCTATGTTCTGCATGTGTAACTGAGCTGAGGTGTTCTGTTTATATAATTCCTATTTGACATTGCCACTTGTTCTCTTTCCCCAGTAGGTCATGTATTGTTGTTCTCTGAAATGTATTGGTTTAATATTTGCAGTGTTGCCTTTTGATTGGTAGAGTATGGTGCTTTGTGAGTCCTGGTAGTGCTGTTAGGATACGGCGGGTTTGCTATGGGTTCTAAATGGGCAGTGTTTGTAGTAGTTCCTAATGTGTCTGGCAGTTGGCACTGGATTATAGTAATGTAGAAATCTTTTAGTCTTTCTTTATCCATACACTCATTAAGAGGCACGTTTACTAAAAGTTAGTATATGGTAACATTATGCAAATATTTATGCAAATGAGGCCCCTTATGCAAATGAGGCCCTGCACCCCCCTTGGGCCGCCCCTGCTGGGGGCCCACAATTTTTGTTGGCGTAGGGCCTCACTCAAGGTAAATCCGGCCCTGCTCACCGGTCTCTAGTTTCCTGGATCACCCCTGGAACCCTTTTTAAAAATTGGTGTTACATTGGCGATCCTCCAATCTTCAGGTATTAGAGATGATTTTAATGATAGTTCACAGATTACTAATAGCAGGTCTGCAATCTCAGTTCAGTTCTTTCAACACCCTTGGATGTATACCATCCGGCCCAGGTGATTTGCTACTCTTCAGTTTATCTAATAGTTGTAATACATCTTCCTGATGTATCGATATTTCCTTCAATTCTTCCGCACCTTTAAATACCACTTCAGTCATGGGTAACATCCCTACATCTTCCTCAGTAAAGACCGAAGCAAAGAATTCATTCAGTCTGTCCGCTATCGCCTTGTCACCTCTTAGTGCTCCTTTAACCCCTCTATCATCTAATGGACCAACTGACTCTCACAGGTTTTTTGCTACGAATGTACTTGAAAAAGTCTTTATTTCGCGTTTTTGCTTCCACAGCAAGCTTCTTCTCAAATTCTCCCTTTGCCTGCCTTATCAATGCCTTGCATTTGACTTGCCAGTGCTTGTGCTGTTTCCAGGTTTCGTCGTTTGGCTCTTTTTTCCATTTCCTGAAAGATGCTTTTTTTGGCAACAGCCTCTCTGACCTCACCTTTAAACCATGCTGGCAGTTTTTTGGACTTCCTTCCACTTTTCTTAAAGCATGGAATACAGCTGGTCTGGGCTTCCAAGATAGTATTTTTCAATAACACCCAAGCTTGATGTAAGTCTTTAACCTTTGCAACTGCTCCTTTTAGTTTTTTCTTAACTATTTTCCTCATTTTATCATAGTCTCCCTTTCGAAAGTTAAAAGTTAGTACTGTGGATTTCCTTACTATCCCTCCTCCACTAATTAAATCAAAGGCGATCATGCTATGATCACTATTGCCAAGTGGCCCCAACAACCTTCTCTTGCACTAGATCTGGTGTTCCACTAAGGACTAGGTCTAATATGGCTTCTCCTCTGGTCGGTTCATGAACCAGCTGCTCCAAGAAGCAGTCATTTATTTCATCAAGGAACTTTATCTCCCTAGCATGTCCTGACGTGACACTGACCCAGTCGATACCGGGGTAATTGAAATCACCCATTATTACTGCGCTGTAACTTTTGTTAGCTTCCTTGATTTCTTGGAGCATTTCATCATCCATTTGGTCATTCTGGCCAGACGCTCGATAGTACACCCCACTGCCATTGCCTTCCCCCTTTTACATGGAATTTCAATCCATAGTGATTCTACAGCAAATTTTGTTTCCTGCAAAACTTTAATCCTTTCTGACTCAATGCCCTCTCTAACATAGAGAGCAACCCCTCCACCAATTTGATCAGCTCTATCATTACAATATGGTTTGTACCCAGGTATCAGTGTCCCACTGGTTGTCCTCCTTCCAATCTCTGATATTCCAATCATATCTAACCTTTCATTTAGTGCTATATATTCTAACTCTCCCATCTTATTTTTTAGACTTCTAGCATTTGCATACAAGCATTTTAGAGAATGTATTTTATTCATATTAATTTGGCTATTGTTAGACATGGGTAATTTGTGATCTTTAAGCTCTGTCTGCTCCATATTCGAGGGCATTTGGGCTACTTTACTCTTTTGTGGAACCTCTCTGCTTATGGTAGTATCCTTCAAGGATACATTCTTCCGAACCATCCGCTCTTGGGCGACTGTCGGCTTTCCCCTAATATCTAGTTTAAAAGCTGCTCTATCTCCTTTTTAAAGGTTAATGCCAGCAGCCTGGTTCCATCCCAGTTAAGGTGAAGACCATCCCTTCGGAAGAGCCCCTCCTTTCCCCAGAATGTTCCCCAGTTCCTAACAAATCCAAAACCCTCATCTCTGCACCATTGTCTCATCCACGCATTGAGACTCCGGAGCTCTGCCTGCCTTTTGGGTCCTGCGCGTGGAACGGGAAGCATTTCGGAGAATGCTACCCTGGAAGTTCTGGATTTCAATTTCCTACCTAAAAGCCTAAATTTTGCCTCCAGAACCTCCCTACCACATTTTCCTATGTCATTGGTACCAACATGTACCAAGACAGCAGACTCCTCCCCAGCACTATCTAAGACCTTATCTAGGTGGCGCGTGAGGTCCGCTACCTTCGCACCAGGCAGGCATGTTACCAGGCCATCCTCAAGTCCACCAGCCACCCAGCTATCTACATGCCTAATGATCGAATCACCAACTATAACGGCTGTCCTAACCTTTCCCTCATGGGCACATGGCCCTGGAGAAATGTCCTCAGTGCGAGAGGGTTTTACATCACCTGGAGGACAGGTCCTAGTTAAAGGATCACTTCCTGCAACACCAGGGTGATGTTCTCCTGTCACGTGACTACTCTCCTCCATGGCAACAGGGATGCTGCCAGACTGGAGGTGGGACTTCAAGACTATATCCCTGTAGGTCTCGTCTATGTACCTCTCTGTCTTTATGTTTTCCAAGTCTGCTACTCTAGCCTCTAGAGAACGGACTCGTTCCCTGAGAGCAAAGAGCTCCTTGCACCTAGTGCACACGTAAGACCTCTCACCAACTGGGAGAAAATCACACATGTGACAATCAATGCAAAAGACTGGAAAGCCCCCATCCCGCTGCTGGACTGCTGTCTGCATCTTAGTTTTAAGTTTGTGTTTAAATCTAAGTTCTTTACTTTGTCGGCGCGCAGCCATGTGGCCAGGCAATTGCCTAGGGCTACAGGGGAGGTGCCAATTGTCCTTTGTTGAAATTAGCCCAAGAGCATGTAGTTGTGTCCCCGAAAGGATGAGAGCCAAGTGCAAAGGTCGCAGGAAATATTTCTTTATTTTTAGAAACAAGGATTACCTAGCCGGTTCAATTCTTTGACATGAATTGATTGAAGTTGACCAAAACAAAATTCAGGATACTTCTCCAAATAACAGCACACAAGCCTATTATACAGTCCTTGGCTTGATACAGCTTTGAAACTTGCTTTCTGATAAAGACTCTATTTTCAGCAGTAATCTGTTTCCTGGTCTCCAGGAGGCGCTATACAACCCTCTGTTACTTCACAGTAGGTGTAGCAAGACTTCCTGGCCCACCTAGATACTTTCACAAGCAATAGAATTCTTTTCCAATGATAACAAACATTCAGCACAGCTTCTTCCCAAGCAGCTTTAAACAGGACAGCTACTTTTAAAAGCACAGCTAAAAAGTAATGGGCTTTAAAATGTCCTTGTAAAAACTCCTGGTTCATTCCAGATGACCAACTTCCTTCAGTTCTTTTACTTAGCACGAGGAAACACAGATGCATTCAGTAATCAAGACCAGCTGGGTTTCTTTCTGCTTTCAAACCCTATTTGGTTCCTTTATACTTCTTTAGCACAGATTGCACAGCTTATTTCCATGTCTGAGACATTGTCTAAATCCACAGTGTCTCCCAAGTCTATATCCTCCACGCTAGACTCTTCCTGGTCACTGTTTCCCCTGGTATCTTCCTGAGAAGCCTCACTAGCTTGCACAGCCTTTAGGAGCTTCTCCCAGGTCCCCTTAACAGTATGTGAGCTTGTGGGGGAAGGGCAGGAAAAACCCTCTTTGTCTAATAAGCCTTTCAAACGTTGTAAAGGGCTCACCTTATTAGTGCTGCTTTTCCTCCTTAGATTCCTTACTAGGAGAAGAGTTGAGCCATGAACTCTTGGAGAATATTTCCTCCTCTGAGGACTCCTCCCCTGAGCTTTCCACTGGCCTTGACAGCTCTTTGCTCCTGGTTCTCAATTGCTTCTGTGCAAGGGATTTCCATGGGTTTCTTGTCCTTCCTTCCTGGAACCCTCGTGTCCTCTGTGTCTGTGTCCTCTCTCTCTCATACGGGTCCTCCTTCTCTCTCCCCTTCTCTTTCAGTTCTCCCTTCTCTGCTGTATAAGTGCAGCTTCCGTTCCTAAATGTTTGGGGCTGTCCTATCCCCTTTGACTCCTCCCCCAAACCACTCCCTTCTCCTCCCTCTATCTCCATGGGAACAGGGCGTGTGCTTAGGTCTGCACTTCTCTGTGAGAAATCTTTACCTTTAGTGTTGGTGTTAACCCTTTCAGTGCCTGCAGTTTTATGGGTAAAAGAAAAAAAAAGGCAGTTTTCCCTTCTTTTTTCTGCCCTCAGCGGCTGCTTCTCCACCACAACTTACTAAGGGTTGCTATGGATATGTATACTAATAAAACTGTACCTAATATGTTTAATATACCTTGTTCACCTGAAGCTTAATTAATCTCAGGTCCTTAGTGTATGACTGATTTAGATAATGAGCTTCACCTGAAAGCACCTCCTGTCTTTTAAGATAAGTACCTATAAAGCTACGATTATCCCAGGGGTGGGTGGGTGGGAGGGAAATAACACTTATTAAAAGAGGGCTGCTACACAGTACCCTGTCTTGTGCTGCTGAGGTAAGCTATATTCTGATTTGATTTAAATTATAGCTCTTTGCTGCTGCTAGGCTCTAACTTCTTATGAAATGTAAACTACAAGCTCTCTTCTGTGTTTTAAATGTAAACTAAAAGTACTTTGCTGTTACTAGGCCCTGAGTGACTATTAAATTTAAACTACAAGCTCTCTGCTGGGTATGAAATGTAACCAAAAAGTTCTCCTCTGTGTTTTAAAATTTAAACTTAAACTGCTGCTACTAGGCCCTGACTGATTTAAAAAATAGTGGGTTCACAAATTAGCTTTAATACAAAAAATTCCTTTTAGAAAATTACCAGAAGTATATACTCACAGTTGCAGATCTCTCTCCAGAAGTAACAGTCCCTTTTTCTAGTCCTTCAAGACTTTTCACCCCATTTAACATTGCGAGGCCTGACTACCAACATAAGCAACTGTTTCAAACAAATCAGACGCTGGTTCCAACACCACAACTTCCTTATCAACCTAACCAAAACAGAAGCCCTCCATCTATTCACCGAATCTTCATACACTCCACCCCTTCACTTGTCTTAGGTGACTATATGATAACTATAAAATCCGAAATTAATATCTAGGCATAACACTCGACCAGCATCTCTCCTTCCATGAGCACATACATAAAACTCCTCAAGTCGATCTACTCCAAAACTCAGAACACTAAGAAATCTCCGCCTTCTACTAAACCCAAACTCATTCCGCTCTGTCTACCAAGCCCTCACCACTCCAACCCTCGACTACTGCAACCTAATATATCATGGCCTCTCAAAGAACAACATTCAACCCCTCCAATTAACTCAGAACACCATAGCGCAACTGATCTCTATGACTTCCAGAAGCTCCCACATCACCCCCATACTACAACAACTCCACTGGCTACCCATCCTATTCAGGATAAAATTTAAAACCCTCACACTAATTTTCACAAAGTTATCCATAATGAATCTGCACCTTGTCTTGGCTCACTCTTAAGCCTTCTAATTCCAGATCCTGCAGACCAAACTCTGCAAATTTATTACACATCCCGTCACAAAGACTCAAAAGTTTACAATCTACCTGCAATCGTACTTTCTCCCTCTATGCCCCCACAGAATGGAATGCCCTCCCCCCTGCCCTCCGAAATTGCTCAGATCATGCTGAATTAATCGCAAAAAAATTAAAACGCTCCTCTTCCATGAATGCTATAACACCAACCTACAACACTCATAAAAATCCTACCTAAATGTCCCAACCCCCCTCCCCTCCCCCCTATTCTACTCCCCCTCTCCCCTAAACCTCTCCCGTCTATTGTAAATAGTTGCCATTTCCGGCACAATAAACAAATGTTACTTATGTTTATTAAGTTCTTATTCTTCGTAAAACAGATGTTCCCATACTGTTCGTTCTGAGTTCCCTGTAAACCGTCTTGAATTATAGAAAGACGGTATATAAAACATTAAATAAATAAATATCACAGCTGCCCATTTATCAATAGGTGCTGCCTTCCGAATACCCTCAGCACACCCCGATGTTACCTGGTTATATTGGGGTGTGCAGCGGCGGCACCTGTGGACATTAAGCAGCACTAACCTTTTTCGTGCTGCTGACAAGGGCATTAACATGGTTAGCAGGTCTCTTTGAATATCTCCCCCCCATCACAGTTTGTAGTTTATTTAAAGACTTGATATACTGCCTTTCAGATATAGCAAAGCAGTTTACAACAACTAATTAAATAAAATCCGACTCCCTCCCCCGGTGCTAGTAACGCAGCCCACATGCGCATTACCAGCATGAGGCTCAGTAAACATGCCCCTTAGGAAAGAACAACCCAAACTACAGTACACCATGCAAGAATCCACATTAGGAGCCACTACCCAGGAAAAGGATCTAGGTGTCATTGTGGCTAAAATGTTGAAATCCTCTGCTCATTGTACAACGGTAATCAAGAACGCTAATAGAATGCTAAGAATTATAAAGGAATGGAGAATAAAACAAAGGATGTCATAATGCCTCTGTATTGTTCCATGGTGTGACCACACCTTGACTATTGTGTGCAGTTCTGGTTGTCGCTCTAAAAAGAAAATATATATAAATGGGCATACTTAGTGGGCTGATGGTCTTTATGGTTAAGTACTTTATTTGTCCTGTGTTTTATTTTTGTTTATTTTTTTTATGTAATGGTAATGTATAATATTTGTATTTTTTTTTTATTATGTATGTGTTTTGTAAATCACCCAGGTAATTGGTGTGGTATATGAAAGTTTTAAATAAATAGCAGAATTAGAAAAGGTACAGAAAAGGATGACCAAAATGAGAAAAGGGATGGAAGGATATTTCTATGAAAACAGGTTTAAAAAGTTAGGACTATTCAGCCTGGAGAACAGATGGCTGAGGGGAGATGTTACAGGAGGTCTATAAAATAAGGAATAGAGTGGAAAGAGTAGACATGAAAATATTTTTTCCTCAACACGACATTAAGCTCTGGAATGTGTTGCTGGAGGATGTAGTAAAAACTGTTAGTGTAGCTGGGCAAGTTCTAGGAGAGATCTGTCTACCTTTTGGGACACTGCTAGACACTTGTGACTTGGATTGGACACTGCTGGAAACAAGATATTGGATTTGGATCTTTGATTTGACCCAGTATGGCAAATCTTATGTTCTTATGTCTGTTATACACAGGTCTGAATTCATGCATATATATTTTATCTTAAATGTGGATTTGATTGTCACAAAATAATGGAAAATGTATCTTTAGGATATTTTTTTTAAACCTTTATCTTTCAAATATAGTTACAACTGAACTCTTTTTATTCATCTCTATTTTATTTATTGCCATTTAAACAAAATTACAAATTATAAACTTGTATAAGTAACTTGAGAGTATCATAAGTGCACAATAAACAAGGAAACAAAACAAAATGAAAGTACATATGTTCTCATTTAGACCATAAAGAGAAGGGGGACAGAGAAATACATACAGGGTGGCCCAAAAAAAGTGAGAACATCTCGTATCATATAAGTTATTTAAAACTTCAAAAAGACAGATGTAAATGATTGACAAATTAAAAAAAAAAAAAAAATGATGGCGACAGGAAATTGTCGGAATAAAGACGTTATATAGCTAAAAAAGGTAAATAAGTAAACTATTTATGCTTTTAATTTATGAGATGTTCTCACTTTTTTGGGGCCACCCTGTATATGGGGATTAAGTAACAAAGGAAAAATTTAAAAAAAAAAACAAAAAACCCCAAAACTTTGGTACTAGGCACACACCCCAGACACTAATCCTACGGTCTCCAAAACTACTAACCATTACTCTCACTCACATCAGCTAGGGCTAAAGACTTCTCAAGGTCTAAGAAGGCATGGAGCTGCTTGGGCAAGAAGAAAATATTCTTAATGCTAACATATGTAACATTACATTTACAGGGATATCGCAGTTGGAAGCTCGCATCTAAAGATAAGTCTCCAACAGAGAAACACTTAAAATTTGAAGGAAAATGAAAACGCTCCAATTTAGACTCCAAAATGTGTTCCAATTTTTGGTGGATAATTACTTTGTCCTTTACCAGCTGATCCATCAAGGCTCTAGAGCAGGGATGGGCAAACTACGGCCCGCGGGCCGTATACGGCCCGGCGGACCTTTTAATCCGGCCCCCTCTGCCTGGCTGAACTCTCCCACCGCGGCTGAAGCCCTCTGCTCCGGCTTGCAGATACGCGAAGGGAGAGTGTCTCCCTCGCGTATCTGCAAGCCGGAGCAGAGGGCTTCAGCCGCGCCGGGAGAGTTCAGCCGGGCAGAGGGGGCCCCGCGGGACACTCCATGCTGCCGCGGCGGCAGCGGCCAGCTTTTTTTTTTAATTTTAATTTCCATGAGCCGATGGGGGGGGGGTTTAGGACTGGCAGTGGGCTGTGAGCCGATGGGGGGGGGGGGGTTTAGGACTGGCAATGGGCTGTGGGCTGATGGGGGGGGTTAGGACTGGTAATGGGCTATGGGGGGGTTAAGACTGGCAATGGGCTGTGGGCTGATGGGGGCTGTCTGGAAATGGGGTGATGGTGGTTAGGACTGGTAATGGGCTATGGGGGGGGGGGTTAAGATTGGCAATGGGCTGTGGGCTGATGGGGGCTGTCTGGAAATGGGGTGATGGAGGGGTTAGGACTGATAATGGGCTTTGGGGGGGGGCTAGGACTGATAATGGGCTATGGGGGGGGCTAGGACAGGAAATGGGCTGGTCACTTGGGAGGATCTGGATATCCCACTTCCTGACGCTTCGGCACGCAATAACTGCAGATTCATGTGAGGTGATTCAGAATCTTAAATCTCGCTCATATCTTGCCCACCCCATCTTTTCGGATGAAGCGGGTGGGAGAGCCCCCACTTTGGCTACCACGCTTCAGAAACCAAAAGACCCACCCACAGAAGGAAGTAGGGAGGCATGGTCTAGTGCAGGGATGGGCAAACTACGGCCACTAAAATTGAAGGTACTATTTTATGAAAGAAATACATTGCATAAAAGTTTTGTAAAATAAACTATTTTTATGCTTTTCTACCTTAAATTAATCTAAACATTTAATGTTACAAATTTAAATTTAATTTATATTAATTCACACATACACACCGTCCATCTACTCTTGGTCCGGCCCCCGGGTCTAATATATGAACCCATTGCGGCCCTCGAGTCAAAAAGTTTGCCCACCCCTGCTCTAGAGTCACTGACTTCCTTAGAGATTCCTTCAAATTTAACAAAAGTCTGATGCTGGATAGGATTTTGCACAACAACTTGCACCAATGCAGAAACATCCACAGCACACTTAGAAACAGTAGCTTCCAATTTTACCAGCAAGGTGCAAATCGATTGCAAGGTAATCTCTGCTGGAAAATGGCTCTGTGAAATAGAAGGAGTCATCAGCTGGTTTTCCTTCTCGCCTGACAAAACAGTGTTTGCTGCTGCACTCTCTCTTCCAGGACCAACGTCTACTGCCCTCTCTGATGTGGGAAGGGGAACTCATTGCATAGAACAAGAGGCAGGGACTCGACCTCTTCGTTTTCCCACTCAACATGAGAGGAGGTCAGCAGGTTGATGGCAACAGGGCTCAGTTCCAAACTCGCCGAGCCGGACAGGGTACCACCAAGACATGGCTATTCCATACTCAAGTGCAGATGCCTCCCCATCAACATTCTGCACTAACAAGCCATCTTTTGCAGCCTTCTTGAGTGCCAGGATCTTTAGGAGTGCTTCAATTTGCTGTTGTCTTGCCGCCATGGAAGTAGCCTTAGCTAGCTTGGCTTTGGCGTTTCCTTTGCACTTAGGAGCCATCAGGAAAAAAAAGGTAAGCAAGCATGAAGAACACTCACACGCCAGCCTCCTAAAGGTGCTACCATCATGACTCCGCCCCTACACACAATTTAACTCTTAATCATTAAAAGAACATGTCATCTTAATATCAATGGCATTATCAGTTAGCCTAGAGATCATTAGTATGACTCTATATTGATTGTCTTTCTATCGTATATCTACTAATTTCTTATTATGAGAATCCTCAGTCCATAGATTGCCCCAGACCTTCCCTACAGAGAATTCTTACACCTTACGATAATGTACTTGCCTTCAGAGAAATCAAACCTCGGGTAATACATATATATAAAATTTGTAATGATCCCAGTTCCCTAGAGCACCAATGCATAGGTGTGATCAAGTCTAGGAAGTGGAGCATCTATCCTTAACATTATCTTGAAGTTTTGAAAGCCAATGTTCCAAGAAGGTGAGGCGAGTCAACCTGAAAGTTATAATTCAAGAATACTTGGAGTTTGGTCTGGGATAAAGGAAGATCACCTGGAATTGGATATTGAACAGTAGTCACCTTAATCTCTGCTAATATCAGGGTAGCTCTCTAGAGCTCCATACAGAGCAAACATGTAGGATCTTTCCTGAATGCCTTATCAGCGATGCTGCATAGATATACTGTAATCCAAATGATCCAACACAAGTCACCCTTTCTCTGTACAAGCAAGAATGAGGATGTGAAGGATGGCAGGTGCGAGACGATACAGCACCTTGGTAAATTAGACCTGAGACATAAAACGGGAAAGCAAGGTGGAAAATAAGTGTTTCTTGCTGCCTCCATTTTTTTACCCAGCTTTTGTCTTCTGCTCAATCGGACACGGCTGGGATCTGACACCATGAGATTTCATTTGCAAACAATCTGCTGATTTTCCTCCTATTTTATTTTTAGTAAGTTTCAAATACAATACAAGATAAATAACTCTTGTACAGGAAAGTAACTTTTGTCATAGATTATAAAAGAAAAAAAACTAAAAAAAAATAAATTTATATATATATATCTATATCTATCTATCTATCTATCTATCTATCTATATCTCTATATATATCTCTATATATCTATATATATATCTCTATATATATCTATATATATATCTCTATATATATCTATATATATATCTATCTATATCTCTATATATATAGATCTATATATCTATCTATATATCTATCTATATATCTATCTATATATCTATCTATAGATATAGATCTATATATCTATATCTATATCTATATCTATATCTATATATATATATATAGATAGATATATATAGATAGATATATAGATAGATATATAGATAGATATATAGATATAGATCATACCACCCACATTATGATAATAAATCCAAGACAAAAGAAACATCAAAGTCCACTTCAAGGGGAAAGCAAAAAAAACAAAAAAAAAAAACGAACCACAAAACCATCTAACGCCCGAGAGAATTAACTAAATTAAAAACCCCTTATACATAAGCAAGCAAGTGGAAATTACTATTTTACACAACCTGTATTCTCCTTCCCAGACAAAAAAGCCTCTAATTGAGCAGGTTCTGGAAAAACAAACTTATTGACCTGGTATTGCACAATACATTTACAAGGGTATTTCAGGAAAAAAGTAGTACCCAGGGCCAGAGTTCTCAGCTTCAAACTCAGGAAATCTTTCCTACGCTTTTGGGTGGACCTACCAACATCAGGAAATATTTGATTAGGAGAGCCACAGAAATCACTGTTCTTAGGAAAATAAAGTTTCATTATCACATTTTTAACAGAAGGTAAAAGAAAAGAGGCAATTAGTGTGGCCCATTGTGAAACATCTACGGAGGATTCCAAAAACGCAGAAACATCCAAGGATTCAAGAGGAACCGCTTGAGCCAAATCATCTGGAGAAGAAACCTGAGACCTGGCCCCAGGTGGAACATAATAAACATTAGACAACTTAATATAATCCACATCCTGAATCAATAATATTTCTTTGAAATATTTTTGCAACAATATCAAAGGAGAAAGGTAAGAGGAAAGTTAAAACGTAGATTCTTTGCCCTGGCGATATTCTCCAAAGTTTCCAATTGATAATGTACCAAAGAACTGCCTCAACCTGTCCCTCTAACTTGTTAACTATCGACTTACACCTATATATACTAGCCTCCTCTTCAGTGAAAACTGTGAGATCTGGGAAAGTGCCAAACGCACTGAAACTTCAGTGTGAGTAACCACCTCACAAATATCACGTAGGGATATATTATCTGGGGCCATCAAAGTCACTACAGGAGGCTGAAACAGAGCAGGCATATTTAAATCTAAAGTGTCCAACCGGGAAGAATCCTGTTGAAAGGAATGGGAAGCAAGTTCATCCAAGCCATCTAGACCTGAAGCAACTGCAGACTCAAAAACACCTTGCAAGCTGGGCGGGGTTAAACCCATTAATGAAGACTTGTCTGAGGTTGTACTCATGGCCCTGGAAGACATATTTGGATCCCCCACTAAAGGTTCAGAAGATATCACTTGCAAATGACGGTCTATAGGTCCAAGTATTTTCACGGTCTTAGCCACAGCCACTGGCAAAGACCACTTCTTCCGTTTCCCCATGCAGCACAAATACAGACTCCAAAGGGGCTCCAAAGGGGCAGAACCTGCCCCTTTGGAGCACCTTCGAACATGCGCCCATGGGCACGTGCCCACGGCTGCGTTCCACAGAGTAACTGAATCTTAGAGGGCTGTCACAAGAAGCTCCGCCTCCAACAACTGGCACTCCTGGCATCTCCTGGGCACAGAACTGGCAAGCGGCAGAAGAAAAGTAGCAGTCCCCTTCCCCCTATTTTATGGCTCCTCATTGGCGTGTGAATCCTCAGCTGAAGGCCACGTACCAGGGCTTCTTCTAGAATCCTACAATGGGCCTTAGGTCCATCACTAGGTGTCACCATTGCACAATAATTATAACATCTTCTCCCCAGCATGGTGCTTGACTTCTTTTCTCATTAGCTTCTCCAACCCTGGTTGACCCAGAGAATGAAAGACCCAAGCTGGGAATCAAACCCAGCCCTCAGTTCTTTTCTTACAAACCCTAGTGGTTAGGGCAGTAGCCTAGAGCCAAAAAAGACCAGTGTTCAAAATACCACTGGCCCTCCTTGTGGCCTTGGGCAAGCCATTTAACTCTCAATTGCCTCAGGTACAAACTTGGATTGTGAACCCTTTGAGGGTAAGGAAATGCATACTGTACCTAAGTCACCTTGATCTTCTCGTGGACAGGTGTGAGCTAAATACTAAATAATACTATTACACATATAATACAGATTTCTGTATTAACACTTTTAGTGTGAAAAGGGAACAAAATGAGAGAAAAATTGCTTTTTGTCCACTCTCCCTGAGCCAGGAAAAAAGAGTAAATAGATTTAAATACAGATAAGAGGATTACTGTTACTGTCCTTCATAATGTAGCTTTATAATAGACTGTAATCCTATGTAGGGCACAAGAAATGAAACTAATAGAAAATATTGATTTACTGTGCCTCTAAAGATCTGGCTTCTGCATATTTTTAAATTTCTTTTTTTTTGTTTTAATAAAAATGATACATTCAGTAAAAAAAGTACCGATGTGGAAGGTAGTACAGAATATTAAATATTCCTCTTTAGCTGGATGACCTGGGCATTGTTCGTATATAATACAGCTTTCCAGCACTGGATTTCAGAACATCCTATCAGTCTTAAAAAAAACAGTCATGTGAAACTAAAAAAGCATTAAAAATATTTTAATTGCAGACATTCAGAGAGTAATTTTATAACTGGCTGCATTAGCCAAAAGTACACATGTATATACTGCTTTGCACATGCCCGCTAAATTATCAGGTGTAAATAGTTTTTTCCATGAAAAATCATATGCCTTCATTTTAATTTTCACAGTATGTGCCTAAGTTCAAACCCCTCTCTTTGCTGCAGGTTAAAGTGTTTCATTATTCTCTACTCTTTATCCCCAGTGAATGGAAAGGATACCTAGCACATGTCAGTTTGACCCCTGTAATATCTGTCGGCAAACAGCTGGAGGTGCGTGCCCAAAGGGATATGTTCCTTTAGAACGTCATAGGAGGAATAGCCAAGGAGTATTTCAGGATTTTTAGGAGTTCTGGAAGAGGCGAGTTTTTTCTTTTTTTTCAATTGAAAATCAAGCCAAAGCAAAAATCAAGCCCAAAACCTTAATTGCAACATTTCCAGTTTTAACTAGGTCAGTGGACTGACAGATAAAGGTTGCTCAGAGGACTGGGTCTGTGGAAGGGGCAGGTAACGTTCTTTGGAGTTGGGGATTTCCCCGAATTCTCCACCACTGCTCACAGCCTATTAAAATGACTTACTGAATATGGTACTTTTGGGCATGTGCCTCAGACTAGCTGAGCAAGTTTTACCTCTATGTCCTATTCCTAAGATGCTGCCTTTACTTAAAGTGATGTCCCCCTCCTATAGGCCTGGATAGTTACCAGGTCAAGGGTGAATGGCTAGAGCTATTTTTTAATAGATATTTTGAAGATTGTTACCAGGTTGTGGTGCTTTGCAGCCTTTCCAAATGTGCCCTGCAGACCCCACAGCCAGTCTGGATTTTACGATATCTCCAATGACATTACATGCGATTCATTTCCATATGCTGCATCTCCAATGCATGAACATGTGTGTCACGCATATCCATTATGGATATCCTGAAAACCTAACTGGCTGTGGGAGCACTAGAGCAGGTTTGTGAGAACCTGCTCTACTGACCAGATATAGTTTCCTTTTTCCTTCCACTGGTTTGATGCTTTGACTATAGCGACTATTAACCACTGTAAATAAAGAACGGCTTTAATACTGATTTATTTTCACTTCTGAACTAATCCATTCAGACTATCCACAGGGTTGGCTCAAGGGATCATGGTGACCCCGTCTCAGAATCACTTGTAGTATAAGTCAAACAGATATCGCCTCACCAGAAAAGACAGCATTTTTATTTCAAGTCCAAAAACTGGCTATACAATGGGTTTTAAGGACGCCACACACTTAGCTGCTAGAGCTCCTCTTCCTCCCTACAAGCGTTTGAGCATCCGCTGCTATAGCCATGTTCTGCCTCCCTGTGACTGTGCCGTTGCAGATGCTGCCCCCAAGCTCCTCTTACTACTCCGGCAAATCCAGCGGCAGCTCTTGGCTAGTTCTAGCTGCAGCTAACAGGAAGGCAGCAAGCAGAGTAGGACATCAGCCAGCTCCTGAAGTGGACATGCAAACCCAGCGCCAACTGGCCACCAAGCTCTTTTGACTGACCACTTTGGATTCCTATCCAGCCCCAGCCAGTTTCAGCCAACCAGCAAAACTTCCATTATAATTCAGAATGTCTTTCCACAAGCTCTTCAAGATGGGAGTGAAGTCAGGATTTTATAGAGGACTGGGCAGAATGTCTAACACTCGACATCTCCCTCCATCCCCAAAACGGAGCTAGGATTTTCATCCTTACTACACACCGAACATAAACACAAATATATTTTTAATCGCACTACTGTTTATAAAAACTGAAAACAATTCAAAATCGTTCACAATAACCTAATGCACAATGGGCGGCTTTCTAATCATTGCTCCCCTCAGGAAACCAAACACCTCGGGGGCATCTTCAAATCCATTTAGGTGCAGCCCTGCAAACTTCAATGGCACTTTGCAGGATACTGTGCGGCACTTAGGTGGTTAATGCCACTGAATATCCCCAGGTGCCACCACTGAACACCCTGAAGCTAGCTGATTAGCGTCAGGGCATTCTAGGGTTGGATCGGAGGCAAAAGGCTAGCGGCAATACTCAGCCACTCGCCAGCTATCCCAAAGCATTGAAAGTCAAGCGCCTGAAAGGCTCGCCTAACTTTCATTGCTGAAGCTAACTGGGTAGCAGCTGAATATTGCCCCTGCCTCGTTAGCTTCGGCTCGCTCGTGCTCCAGATATTTCATGCTGGTGGCCGACTCTGGCCCTGGCATTGAATATCTGGGTGCAAAGTTCAGCAGCTATGGCTAGCTGCTGAATATCACGCTCCTTATATTTTCTTAGTGCTCAAAAGACAGCGCTCAGATTTATTTCAAATTCGAATTCAGTCACTGCTCTATATAAATTATAAATTATCACCCAGGGGAAATATAACTATATCATACTAAAAAACTCTATCCCCAATCTAAACCCCCAATATACAAATATTTTTGTCAGACTATTTGCCTTAAGAGGTCACCCTCTCTTGTAGCAAATTTTCCTTTTCATTCGTTTTAATGAGCTAAACAATTAGCTCAATTTTCACCCAATTAGTGAAAAACCAATGAGACTCACATCCTGTGATCACCACTAACACATTTTAAAAAGTTGCCCCCTTAGCTTTTTTGCAAAAATTCAAAAGAACTTCAAACAGGTTCTAGGGAGCGACTTCCACTGCACCAAGGTTCCAATTTCGTATCAGCAGCGGCTCGCTTCTATTTATTCAATTTGATACGAAGCCGTCCATGTTCCACTCTCATATACGGCTATCGAAATCTCCAGCACAAGCAGGCCTGCGTAAAGCCTGATGCTGCTTGTGCTGGAGATTTCAATTTGTTTGATGTGTAAACTGCTTTGATTGCAGGATAAAGCGGTATATAAATCCTTTTAAATAAATAAAAATTACACCAGGCTCTACAACACTAATACACATACTAGCAAAAACTAAAGAGCAGGACTGCTACAGAATTCTTTACATCAGCCGCTCATGCAGAACACAGACACATCTTTGCCTTATTTGGCAGACTGACACCCTCCCCCCCCCCCCCCCATGGTTCATCATGGGACACAGTGTGGGGTCAAGCACTGCCATTTTTCAAGATGGCAGCAAGTACACATGAGCATGTAGGAAGTGCTCCCACCTCCCATCATTCAAATTACTGGTGTATGCAGAGCGGTTCCATGGGGAGATGGGGAGGTGCGCTGAGCATCCTAATGTTTGAGGGCGAGGGTTAGGGAGGTGTTCTAACATCAACTAGGGCCACCAATGTTTGAGGGCATGGGACATTGTAGCCACCAAAAATTGTTGGTGCCAATCAGGGAGATTCAAGGGTGAACTGGGTCCCTAAGCTTTGTTGGAGGGGAATCGGAAGATGGGTATAGGGCCACCACGGTTACCACTGATTTCACTGGTCAACATTGAAATCGTTACTTACTTTAAAAGGCCCTAATCTCTAGTATCTTGGTGAGCTGAACACGAATATAACATTAAAAAAATTGTATTTGCTCTCGTTTTGAAGATATTGCATGTAGTTCATTTTTGATGTTTCATGGTGTAAATTTATCCAGTAGGACATCAACATCCCAAATAAGCCTTGAATGATGTAATATTGCATCACATTGCATAATACCAGCATGCACACATCATCCAGAGTTGATTGCATCATCATTTTCTGATGCAATGCAATACTACTGCCAGATGGCTGCTGAAGCCATCTGATGTCGGCAGTGTACTATGCGCAGTCGGAAAGGTTGAGCATTTAAAATATTTTAGATTGTGTGCGAGACAGTTTAAGCTACTGTTACATGTAACTTTTATTAATCATATAATTTTAACCATTTAGGTACAATACAGAACAGTAATGCCGCGAAAGTGCGTTAATACCGTTGACAATTTCTGCTACATTTGTGGGGAAGTGACATTTGCCAACCAGAAGAAAAAGTATCACTTTTCAACTGAAGAAGGCACATCATCTTTACTTCAGATGCAAGATTGGTGACCAAGACAAGCCTTGGGCCCCCGCATGTATGCTGTGCTACATGTACAACACAGCTTTCACAGTGGTTGAATTGCAAAAGACCATCAATGCAGTTTGCAGTCCCTATGGTGTGGAGAGCGCCAAGCAACCACATAAATGACTGTTACTTCTGCTTGGTTCCTCCTCTTTCCAGCGGAATAACGAAGCAAAAGAAGTCGAGCATAGTCTACCCAAACATTCCATCTGCATTGAGACCACTTCCACATGGTGAGGGACTTCCTATTCCAGAACCTCCATCAGAATATTCTCTTGATTCATCTGATGAGGACAAGGATGAGCCGACCTGTTCTTCTCCTGGTCCGTCAGCATGTAGTGACACAGATTTTCACTGGGATGCATTATTAACTCCACACAGAATAACACAGGAAGAACTAAATGACCTGGTTCGTGATTTGGACTTATCCAAGAACAAGGCAGAATTGCTAGGATCAAGACTCCAACAATGGAATCTTCTAGAAGATGTCAACATTACTTCATATCGAAAGCGCCACCAGCAGTTGGAGCCTTTCTTCAGAAAGGAAAGTAATCTGGTATTCTGTTCCGATACTGAAAGCCTCATGAATGCCTTAAAAATCACTCATGACCCACAAGACTGGAGACTATTTATAGACTCTTCGAAACGGAGTCTGAAGGCTGCGCTTTTGAACAATGGAAACAGTCTTCCATCTATTCCAGTAGCGCATGCCATCCACATGAAAGATATACGATAACTTAAAGCATCTACTGACTTCCATTAGCTATAACAAGTACAGCTGGCACCTCTGTGGTGACTTGAAGGTAGTTGCCCTTTTAATGGGACTGCAGCAGGGATATATAAAATACATGTGTTTATGTGAGTGGGATAGCCAAGCAAGGGATTGGCACTACTTGCGGAAGGAATGGAATCGCAGAGAAAATGTAACAGTTGGAGAGAAGAATATCCAGCACCCAGCTCTGGTTGAGGCTCACAAAATCCTGCTACCACCCCTTCACATCAAACTAGGTTTGATGAAAAACTTTGTGAAAGCCATGGACCACACTTCGCCAGCTTTCCGATACCTGCATGAAAAATTCCCTCATCTCAGCGAAGCAAAGATTAAAGAGGGAGTTTTTGGGGTCCTCAGATTCAAGAGCTCTTCAAAGAGGACCGGTTCAACAACTTGCTGCAGGGTGATGCGAAACAAGCATGGAATGCTTTTCACCTAGTGTCAAACTTTCTCGGGAATGTTAGGGCAGAAAACTACAAGACATGCTGATGCAGTATCAGAAACTTGGTTGCAATATGTCTCTAAAAATCCATTTCCTTGATTCCCATCTCGATTTCTTTCCTGACAACTGTGGTATGGTTAGTGATGAACAGGGCGAACGTTTTCACCAAGATATCGCAATGATGGAGCAAAGATACCAGGGAAAATGGTCCACTACAATGCTGGCTGACTACTGCTGGACACTCCCCAGAGAAGCTCCCGAACAGCTGTACAAGAGACAGGCAAAAAAAATCAAAGTAGTCTATGACTTGTTTTTTTACAGGTGTTAACCGAAGGCCTATTATATTTACTATTGACATGCATCTCGTGATGTAAACATTAATTCTTTTAGATTACAAAAAACCTAGAGCCAACTTTGCAATTTCACTGTCATTCATGTTCAGCATATAAAAATTGATAAGAAATGACTATTTTTTTTTCAGTAACATGACTTTTGTAAAATTTGTTGACCAGTGTTTTCAATGCCAATCAGGGAGATCCTGTGGGAGGACCAGTTCCCTATGCTTTGTTGGGAGGACAGCAGTCACGTGTCACAATTCGCCACAGATGATCCTTTTGCTCCCAGCTGTATTTCCACATCTGTAGTGAGCCGATGTAAGGATCCAGTACAAAATGACTGTGCCCTGTTTTAGTGTAGCTGTTTGCATTGGGAGCAATTAGATATTCAAGGGGACATGTTCAGCAGTAACAGCTGGGCTACTTAAAGCAAATAGCCACTGCCGCGTTAATAAAATCCGGATATTATGTGGCAGAACATATCCAGTTTCCGCCACTGAATATCTGCACTCGCCAGACAGCAGCACTGCTATCCAGTTAGCAGTGATATTAACCCACTAGCTGGATAGCGCTAACCAGTTAAAGTTAGGACAGCTAGTCAGCTAGCTGCCGTCACTACCCCTGCTCTGCCCACAGACTGCGCCGGGTTGTGAAAAATTGCAACAGGACATTGAGAAACTGGGGGACTGGGCATCCAAATGGCAGATTAAATTTAATGTGGACAAGCACAAAGTTATGCACTTAAGGAAGAACAACCCAAATTACATTTATATGATGCAAGGTTCCATGTTAGGAATCACCATCCAGGAAAATGATTTAGGCGTCATCGTGGATAATACATTGAAATCTTCTGCCCAGTGTGCAGCGGCGGCTAACAAAGCAAACAGAATGCTGGGAATCATAAGGAAAGGAATGGAGAATAAAACCAAGGATATTATATTATAATGCCTCTGTATGGAACCTCACCTCCAATACTGTGTGCTGGTCTGCTGCTGAAGACGACCTGACCTTTTGTTTTTTTATTTGAAGCTGCTTTAGTAAAGCTCCCTTTCTCAAGCTGGAAGAGGGTCAGTGGGCAGAAAACAGATATTCCTTCCTTCTTGCCTCTGCTCAAGACTAACGTACCCCCGACCTCCGCGGAATGCTATCTTTCTTCTGCCAGCTTCCCTTCCGAACTGGGGGAGAGTCCACTGGCAGAAGATAGATAAAATTCTAGCTCCCAGAAATATTCCTTCTTACCCCTCTCCATGGCTGGGAAGCAACCAGAATCCCCTCAAGGACACAGGGAGAACAAGCTGCTCCTCGCACCAAACCCTGAAAGCCAGTTTTCAAATAGACTCCAGTCCTTGACACAATGGTTTTATATACCATAATTTTTTCAAAACATTAAAAATGCATAGGATAAAGGTGACATCCAAAATTCAGGCTATCCTCCTTTAGAAAAAAGGAGTTCAAACTATAATATGGTAAACTGATTAGTTCTTTGTGGAGTGGCTTAGAAAATGTCCAGCTTTAGATTTAATTCTTTCACTGAAGATGAACACTTTAGAACCAAACAGGATTCAGACTCCGATTGCTTTATTGGCATGGCAATTTTAAATGGGTTCACCAGTGGAGTGGAGAAAAATCACAGCAACACCAGGGGTATCTTCACATACACAAAATTACATTAGAGGTCCTGACTTGGCCAAGTTTCAGCATGAAAGCCTGTGTCAGGGGTCTAAAAACATAATACATTAAAATAAGGTCAAACCAAAATAACTACAACATCCCAAACAGGTAATAATTAAAACATAATGCATCTGAAAAACAGCAATACATGTACAGTAAGGAAACAGTAAAAAACAACAAACAAAAACTACATAAAAAGTCAAAATAAAGGAAACTAAAATAAGAACAATAATAAAAGAAAGTTACCAGTTAATATCTTTAAAGTAATGTGACTATTGATCTTTTTAACCCCATGAATGGGGCGATGTGCGAAATTAAACTAAGTATATAATCATAATTCTGACCTGTATAGGATTTGTTAAATGATTAATATTAGCAATTATTTGCTTACAACAGACATACCATAGTGAGTGATGACTGAATGGGTACGACAGGATGAATTTTTTTCACCGGTAAAACTGCCCATTGAGCTCTCTGGTGTGTTTGAATGTGATTCACTATTTGTTGAATGGAGTACTTTTTTCATCATTTCTTGAACATATACGATCCATTAGTGTAGTATCTATTGAACAATTTTTTTGATCTTTTTGTAAGTGTGGTTAGTGATTTTGTGTCAAATAAGGAAACATGTCAAATAAATAAATCTTTAATGATTCTGAAGGAATATGTACAGTATGTGCATGTATGAATGTAAGGGGGAATCACACTGCAGTTTCAACCCAGTGTTGAAGGTGTTATTGAACACAGTAGAGCTAATGCAGGAAACAGCTCAGCCTGTTGTAAGTAAGCATGGGGAGAATTCACAGGAGATAACAAAGCATGACTACATAGTTAAATAAATAATACCGATCCTAAGAAAATGTTAAAGAAAATGGCTTATAAAATTTTATTTTAAGGTGTGCAAAGATCTGCTAGGGGCTTTTGAGCTATGAAAGTGTGCTGTGTGAGTTGGAATGAAGTTAGTAAGGAACTATTTCCAGACAGAGCTGGGTGTAAGAACACTTTCACAGAGGATAGAATCCACGTGGAAGAACTTCAGTTACTGTTTGGGAAGATTTCTAATAGAGTAAAATGTGCCAGAGTATGTAGAAAAGATGTAATTGGCATCAGAACTGTAATTATAATTATAATTGAGAATTACTTACAGGAGGAGTGTGTAAGAAGCTTGCATGAAAACTGAAGAGAAATTTTAAAGTTAAATGTGTAAACTTTTTTGTTGGCGACAGGAATAAAACCGAAGAAACTCGAACTCATTCAAGCAGTTTTAAATCCAAGCTGAATGAGGATTTGAAGTGATTTATTTGAGAGCGGGTTTAATTGCTTAAAAGCTTTGCTTTAAAAGTTCTACAGTATGTGACTTGCTTTCAATAGCACTGGAATCCTTCCAGCACTGAAGGAAAAATAGGGCTGAAGGTATAAAACTCCCAGTGCAGTGAGAAGAAAAACCATGAAAGTGACTTATTTTAAAAACGAGTACTACTCACAGGAGTTGTTTAATCCTGATACAGCCTGTTTCAGTGAGAAAGAAAGTGCAGGTGTGAAAGAGAAAAGGACTGAATATGTGGATAAAAGAAAAAAGAAACTTTGCCAAATTTAAGTAAACTAAAAGTTAAGCATCAATTAATATATAGTTTTCCAGAACTGATTGGCAGTTTTGAAAGGTTGTCTCAGGCACATAAAGAAAAAACTGGTTTTAGCACAGAGTTCTCTAGGAGGGAAAGGACTGGCTTATCTGATATTTTTTTTGGGAGGGGGTATAATAGCAAGCCACACCAGTAAGAGAAACAATAAAAACAAAGAAAGGGACAGGAACACTTTTCTAGACTGCACACATGGCTAGAGAGATAGTGAGTAGGTGCTGGAGCAAAGAGGCTCCCAATGTCAAGAAAGCAGTAAGACCAGGAAAGAAGATTTGAGATAAGTGACAGACACACCATAGTGACTATTTTTTGGCAACACATTAGTTCACTAGTTGAATTTTTTTAAACAAACGGTGTCTGATTGATAATACTCATTCACCTGCAAAGTTACAGATAAAAGACAGTGTTATTACTGAACTTTTCTTCTGCTAAAGGAGTAAAGAAATTTCAAGCTTGCCTGTTTTTGAAAGAGACAATGTTGTATTACTGTTGAATAAAAGCATTATAAAATTTTGCTCACAAAAAAATTAATTGACTACATTTATAAAAATTGTTTTTGTTTATTCTCAAAAATTAAATTTCACTATTTTCTCATTTTAAAAGTAAAATGTTTTCAAAAGTTAGAATTGTTTAAGGGGTTCCTTGTGAGAGAGTTCTCATCCTTTTGGTAAGTTCTGGTTTACAATTAAGGTTCAAGAAGCTGTAGAGTGCTTTGTAGAAAAAAATAAAAAATATATTTTCTCTGTAAGCTGGAAGTTTCCATTGGTGGCTTACCCGATGTAATTCAGCCACCCATGACACTCATAACATCAAGTAAAATATGGTAATTCCTCCTTGGTGCCCCCCCCCCCCCCCCCCCGCCAACACAAAATTATTTAAAGTTGTTAAAATGCAAGAGGACCTTGAAAAACTGGAAGACTGGACGTTCAAATGGCAGACAAATTTTAATGTGGACAAGTGCAAAGTTATGCACCTAGGAAAAAACAACCCAAACTATAGTTTCAAGATGCAAGGTACCACCTTAGAAACCACCACCCAGGAAAATGATTTAGGCGTCATCACTGATAATACGTTGAAACCCTCCGCCTAATGTGCAGTGGCAGACAAGAAAGCACATAGAATGCTAGGAAGCATAAGGAAAGGAATGGAAAATAAAACAAATATTATAATGTCTCTATATTGTTCCAAGTGCGACTGCACCTTGAATATTGTGTGCAATTCTGGTCACCATATCTTAAAAAAAGATATAATTGAATTAGAAAAGATACAAAGACGAGCAACAAAAATGGTAAAAGGAATGGAAAGATACCCTTATGAGGGGAGGCTTAAAAGACTAGGGCTCTTCAACTTGGAAAAGAGAGGGCTGAGGGGAGATATAATAGAGGTCTATAAATTAATGAATGGAGTGGAACGGGTAAACAGAGATTGGTTGTTTATGCCATCAAAAAGTAGAAAGACTAGAGGACACACAATGAAGCTACAATGTAACCCATTTAAAACTAAGAGAAAATATTTTTTTTTCTCAATGCATAATCAAACTCTGGAATTCATTACCGGAGAATGTAGTAAAACCTGTTCGTGTAGCTGGGTATACAAACAGTTTAGACAAGTTCCTGGAGGAAAGGTTCATAAACCATTATTAAAGAGGACCTGGGAAATCCACTGCTTTCCCCAATACAAGCTTTGTAGAACCTGTGTGCTTTTTAGGGAACCTGCCAGGTACTGTTGGAAACGGGATACTGGCTTGATGGACCTTGGTCTGACCCAGTAAGGCATTTCTTATGTTCAATTTGCAGTCATATTATAAAAAAAGGAAAAAAAAATGATAAACTTACATAATATTAAGAACAGCAAAATAACTTATTTAAAAAAGCCTTTTCACTGCCTTATAACATGTGCTTCACCATTTTTTAACTGCGGGTACTTCAAGCACACGGTTCCAAAACTCCAGTAAACTCAAAGATTCCATTCCCAATGCTTTGACCATGCCCAGCACCAGGACCATGACTCCCCCCACCCCAGAGATGCAGGTCCCCTCTTACCTGGGGACTTGATACTATGGCACCCTAAAGTTCAGTCCTCACCGGGGCTCCCTGCTGTAGCAACCAATATGAGCTAAAGCATTGCAGAAAAGAAATGCGCTGGTCGCTGAAGTGCTATTTATGCTGCATCTGGGTTAGTACAGCTATTCAATGCATTCTGGGAATGAGGATTCAGTCTGCTGTGGGGGGCGTGGCATGTATGCACATTTATGTCCTCATGGAGGGTGGGGGGAGGGAGGCACACATGCATGCACTCAGAGCAATGTTTAATGGTCCATTTCTCTATCTGTAGTCTGGCTGCCTGTAGCAGGGCTCCAACTGTATAAAAATGCAGCATGGTATTTTGGCACCCTTTTTCTTAATCAGCAAGCTGGCCCTGACTATCCAGAAAGCTTGTTAGCTATATCATAACTGGCCACATTGCCAATCCTACCTGTACTAACTTCTGTAGTTCTGAATTTGTCTATAAACAGAGTGAGAGAACCAAGTTTCCACCCCGAATACTACAGTACTTTTGACCATGCATATTCCTTCTTGCCATTTTACCGTGTCATGGAAATGGTTTAAGTCAAAATTGAAGGTATGGCCTTAGTTCTGTGGTCATTCTTGTTTTAAGTAACATGTTTCGCTGCTGCTCAGTGGCCTGCTGCTGGAAGAGCAGAGTCTTTTTGGGCCACCTGTGTGCCAGTAAATCATTTTCAAGGATCCAAGTTCAGAAACGTATCCAATACAGGAAAACAGATCACGTTCATTTCCTCCAGCCCTCCTAATGAATATTTTATACATGCAAACGTGAAATTTTGGTACAAAAGCAGCATTACTTCCCATAGTACACTGTCACATCTCTCTAACTAAGACTCACCATGCCATCAAAGTGCCCCTGCATCCCAATTCTCTTTTTCAACTGCATGAACACAAACCTGACTGAGATGCAAAAAAAAGAAAAAAAAAATCTATGCACAGAGGAGCTAGTTCAGTGAAAAAAACCACAATTCTACTTAAATACTTAAGATTTAGAAAAGAAATTCATTACTTATGAATGTCTAAGTTTAGCCAAGTGGGAGAATAAACATTAGAATACCGCATGAAGGCAATCCACCCCCCCCCCTCAAAGATTCAAACAACCCAGGCATAAATGGATGACAGTGGGCTCTGTACACCCTCTAACCCCGCCCCCTTTCCCCATATGAAGCCTTCTCTGCCTTGGTAAATGGTGATGCTACAATAATAAAATCTGAAGTGGCCTTAGAGAAGAAGGGTGACAATTGCACTAGAAATCCCTCAAGCAAATGTCAAAAGATCTCATTAAGAGGCATTAACACAGGAACATAGTTCAAGGAACAGACCGAGGTTAAATGCCTCCCCGCATCCTCAACCAGCAGGAACACAAATCACATTGGCAGTGAAATCAGAAAAGAAAGTAAGGATTTTAAAAGAGATGCGATTATTCATATGGGAACAAATGACCTGGCTAGAAATAGCACCCCTACAGTGCAGAGACTTCAAAATGTTGGGAGAATCTTAAATCCATAGTCAACCCTATAGCATTTTCAGAAGTTCAACCTGTTTGTGATAAGGGAGAAGAGAGGCTGCACCACACAACCAGCTTTAATACATGGATGGACCCAAACCTCATGTAAACAAGAAGGTTTTAGATATAAAAGGCAGCTGGGACAATAGATGGAAGCTATAGACGAGCTCTACTGTAATGATGGAATACATCTTTCTGTGACAGGAAAAAGGATTCTTAGGAAAAAAGAGAAAGGGGGTGGCAGATGGAAGAAAACACATTCAGAATGATACCTCCAGCAAAAGATTTAGAGTCATGTAGGGAACAGAAAGACATGATCTTAACTCACTCGTCAATAACAAAGGAGAAGAGGAATCGGAAATAAAAACATTACAAAATACAATCAAGCCATCCAAAACTTGCTGAAAGGCTATGAGCAGAAATGCTCACGCTCTGTGCAACAAAGGTTCCCAATCGTGAAGCCCAATGGTGGAAATGGGACTTGACACTGACCATTACAGAAATAGTCAATGAGTTTTATGAATGCCATATCACCATACCTGCCTATAATTTAGGAGGTACAGAGAAAGCAGGAAAGAGAGGAGTGCCCTAAATGTCAAACACAAGGCAGTGTCAGAGGGCATCATTTAAAGGATGTTGGAGCTACTTAATAGAGGGTGGAACATATCCACTCTCTATCCATAAGTCTCCGTTTTAATCATTTTTATTAGTATGCTTATTTTTGTATTTTTACCACGTTTTATATAAAACTTGAGATACTTATCTCCAGAAAAGCGCAACAAAAGAATTCGCACAGGAAGCCCCTGCACGATGTGGCACGTTTCGAGCTCAAACTAGAGTTCTGTTCTTGTTTCATATTGAGGAGTTTCCTGAAACCCAAAGCAGAGCTCTAGTTTGTTGAGCTTGAAACATGCCACGTCGTGCAGGGGCTTCCTGTGCAAATTTTTTTGTTGCGCTTTTCTGGAGATAAGTATCTCAAGTTTTATATATAAGCGTGGTAAAAATACAAAAATAAGCATACTGCTTTTTGGCCAGGGAGGTCAAACTACTCAATCTCTGCCCCTTCCCCAAAGCTTTCTAGCTGATAATGCTATAGGGTGAAACGTTGGTGGGGCCATAGCCCTGGTGGACCATTCTGCTCCGCTGCTTATGATGGGGTCTGCGCCAGAGAACATATGGGAAGAGACTTGAAAATCTGAATATGTATACCCTGGAGGAGAGGGGAGATGTGATACAGATGTTTCAATACTTAGGGAAGGGGGATATTCAAAAGTATTTACAAGGTTTGCTGACATGCAAACTGTGTAACTGCTACTCAGTGGGATTTGCAGCGGCACTAACGTGGTTATTGCCGCTGAATATCTATGGATGCCACCACTGCATGCCCCAGTGCTAACCAGTTAGCATTGAGGCGTGCCTGGGTCATACTGGGGTGGCACCTGTCAGTAACTGGGCAGCGGCTGAATATCGCCGCTGCCTGGTTAGTTTCCCAGCAATCCAGCCGACCTGGATATGGCTCCAGCATTAAATATCTGGGTTCAGAATTCAGCGGTGGCAGCTAGTCACATTAGATCAGCTAGCCGCCACCACTGAATATCAGGCCCTTAAGGTACTGAAATGTATTAATGAACAAACTTTTTCCAAATACAGGGAAGCTATAGAAGTAAAGGACATGAAATGAAGATGCAAGGAACTAACATTAAAAGCAAACAGTAAACACTTTCACAAAAAGGGGGGTGAATGCCTGGAATACCCTCCCATTCACACATTCAAGACCTTTAAAATATGAACTTATGAACGTAAGTAGTGTGTAACTTTCCATGCATCCCGTATAAAATCAGCTCCATAATGTCCTTAGGAAAAATGATGTCTGGATTACTTTGTTCATGAAATTGAGAAGTATAAGTTGAAAACCAGACTCAGAAAATATCAACTACATATGCATATGTTTTGGTCATTTATAGACTACCCTCTTCTTGAAATGTAAATTTATAATTCCATACTATATGCCTTTGTCAATATCCGATGAGCTTACTTAGAACCACATGAAGCCCAATTATTCCACAGGGTGCCTAAGTCAGAAAAAGGACCACACAAAGATAAACCTACGTCCTTGAAAACCAAAATAACCACATAAAAGACAATAGCCTCAAGTAACTCAATGAATCTAAGCTGTAAACAATCAAATTTTTGTCGGGCGTGCTGTCACAGGAGTCAGAGATGGATTTCTCCCCCCTATTGCATTAAGCCCTTTTTAATCAGAATATAGCTTAAAAAATGGCTACTTAGCTCAACAGCATGATGATCACTCTCAATGGAGACAAGACAGCAAAGTCCTGTATAGACCTTGCTGTCTTCTTGTCTCCGTTGAGAGTGATCATCATCGTGCTACTGCGCTAAGTGGCCATTTAAGCTACATTCTGATTAAAAAGGGCTCAATGCAATAGGGGGAGAATTCCATCTCTGACTCCTGTGACAGCACGCCCGACAAAAATTTGATTATATTTACAGCTTAGATTTGTTGAGTCTATACTTGAGGCCATTTATATAAGTCAGAAAAGAGATATCCAAATGGGGATGTTCACACTTTGCAGACAATTTTACAAAAGGCTTGCAGAATGTGGAGCCTCTTTCAAAAAATGTAATAGGACACAGTAAAAATGTGTTTTATGGAGGAATGTATGGCTGGAACAGACATTTTACAAAACACCACATTCAAATAAAAGAGCAGCATCACTCAGAACTTGTTACGTGGGAAGCCATTGAGGTGGTTTTAAATACCAGAGAAGTAAACACAATTACCCAGATGGATAGTCACAACAAAACAAAATATGATAGTGCTAGAAGATGAGTCTCCCCAGGTTGGAAGGCACTCAACAGGCTACTGGGGATGAGCTGAAGACTTCATAGTAAAGCCATCATTTATGAGATGGTTGGAACAAAGTCCTTGGGATGCCAAACTGTTGATGTAGCCACACATGAAATAAGAATCAGAAGCTAAGATATCGGGACATGGAACTTACGAAGCATGAACCAAGGGAAGCTAGAGGTGGTAAGAACAAAATGGAGAGAAAGACATCATGCTTGGCAAGGCTGAACGTCAACACAAAAAAAGAGGAAGACCTGCAATGTGATGGCAGTTATAACAACCAGCTAACAATTAGCTGCCTGACTGAAGACCAAACATTATTTTAGGTCAACTGTCCACAGGATCACCATGGGTAGACATTGAATCAATGGCACTAAACACACACAATTGCTCCTCCAATTAGTCCTCCAAACCCTGGGTCTTGATAGCTAACATTCATGTGCAAGTTGAACAGATGTAAATGATGTAAACATGTATTGCCACTGCAAAATGGGAAATATAAATCTACTTTTAAAGTCTGCCCAAACCGCCTCCAGAATACAACTCCTTGAAATCTATACATGTCACAGGTACATATATTTAAGTAGTGACTTTTCTAAAAATTGCTACTTACACATGTATGCCATTTACATGTATAAACCAGGCTTTTTTAATGTATAAAACCTTCCGGCCCTTCTAAAATGATCAGCAACATTACTAAATCAACACTTCATCAGTTTCAGAATACATTGGACAATCACATTCTTAACATTCCATTTGACAATGAAGAGTCTCATAACTTTCATTAACTCTAAATGAACTCGGCGCAAACCATAGAGTACTTACATTGAATTCACATAAGTCAGCACTATCTAAGCTTTTACTTCTGTGTATTCGGCCTTTTATTCTTCTTAAAGAAGGCTTTCCTTGACTTCCACTGGAAGTAGCATCATGAGGGGTTTCAGAGGATGGAGTTACCCTGAAAAAAAACATATTAGGGCAAATTTGAGACAGTACATGGAGAACAGAATTGAGATATTGGGGTCAGGGCATACATAAATTCCAGCAGTATTTAAAAAAAAAAAGTCTCTGCCAAACTTGCAGTTTTTAATTAATTTTAATCTGAAGGGGAAAATAAACAATGGAGGCTGAAGGAGATAACCCCTTACTTCCTCTTGTAAAGGAGCACTTTTTAAAAACACTGTCACTACACATTGAGCTGACGGCTTTAAAGTATGGATCACAATAACACCAAGGTGCTTCTCCTGACAGCAAGTTCCTAAAGTGAAACTGAGCATGTCCTGGTAGACTGGATTATTTTCTGCCAATGAGCATCATTTTGCACTTGTCTATATTAAGCTTCCATTTGCCCACTGGATACCTGGGTTCCCAGTCTGTCTAGATTGTGTGAATGTGCAGGACAATCACCTTGCTTTCTAACCTCTTTGCGTAGTTTCCTATCAACCGTGAGCTCTGCAGCCCTGCCTGCCACTCCATCTTCCAGTTCTCCTGGTTTTCAAGAGAACCACAGTATGCTAATTAATTTGATGCTTACAGCAGCTGTACAGGTAAACTAGGCCTAGTTGAGGATTCTGAGTTTAGGAATGCCAGATCTGCAACCTTATGCAGCCAGGGCCTGTGCAAAGTTTTGAGCTGCTCTGGGTTACTTCAACTAACTGGCTTCCATCTTACAACATAACTACTGCTGATGTTCCCCCTACTTCTGTCACCTGGCCTTCACTGCTGCTGACAATGTGTCTCTCTCCCGACCCCACTTCTAACAAATCTGCTCCATTTCACAAATGTATACTGAACAGCTGCCAGGTGCTTGGCATATGGGGATAGCAGTCCTGCCTCTTCCCCTCACTTTTGAAATAGGCCCAGGAGGAGGGAAGTGTGAGAAGGCCGAGCTGTAGCATCACAGAGGTTTTAAGTATACTACAGCCCAGACTGTGGCAACCAGCATTGCAGTGAGGAAGACAGCAGCAATGAGAGCCAGAGAGATGGCACAGCATGGAAGCAGACGTGAAGAACTGAAGAATGCTGGTGAGGATGTGGCTAGCGGAGGGAAATTTTTCACCTCTTGCAGCTTGCCATGTACATAAGGAGGGCAATCAGCATTTGCACTGTTCTACAAAACCCATCAGTAATTTTAGCCCACAGGTTTTGCCACAGTAATGAAAGCAAAATCACACAAGGAATGGAACTGGCAGTGGAGCAGCAGTAGAGTTTGGTCCTCTTCCCAAGGGAGCAGCAACCCCTTAGGGCAGCAAACATGGCCAACAGTTGCCCTGACCCTTATGATTTGCAGCACCCACTGGCCTCATTACATTCCTACACATGGAAGCTTGGGGTGCAGTGGGAAGAAAGAAAGGGAGGGTGTTTGGGCTGCAATAAAGAGAATACTGACTTCCATTCACACCGTGGGGACTTTGTGAGATTCATATATCACCACTTGATGTGCTGTTTTCATATCTTCTAAGAACTTATACTTAAATTGTTTAATAAAAAAAAAACAAACTTATAAATCCTGCAAACTCTCTTTTCCAGGAATGAGAGAGGGAAATTCCACTCATAGCATCCTTTTTGCAGAAAGGGTAGCATCAGATGATAAGCATGCAAAGAACCCATGGTGTCTGCCCAAGATGGCTCTTGCAAAGCTTGTCCTTGCCCTAGGAATGCCCCCACAAGGTAACTGGGCATGGAGCACTACATTTGCATTAGATCTTTGGATTTTTCTATGCTTAAAAACAGGACTTTATTTAAAAAGATACCTGACTGCTGACAGTGGTTATTAGATTAATCCGAGTGTTTCCTATCAGTATAGTACATGTAAAACCTGTGTAATAAAAGCAACTGTCAAAAATATTACAAAACCATATGGCCCAATGCTCTTCTTAATGGCAGTTTTCATTGTATTTACAATGTTTGTCTGTTTTGTTAAATTATATACTATGTAGATAATAATTCAAAATACTATAATGGTTAGAGCAATGGCTTGGTAACCAAGAGACCAGGGTTCAATTCCCACTAGCACTTCTTGTGGCCTTGGACAAGTCACGTAACCCTCCATTGTCTTGGAAGAAAGGCCTGGCAGTCTACCTCCAGTCACACTGAGAAGAAAACCCAAGAGCTGCTGGGTCACCAAAAGTCAGCACTAACTCAACGGCATACATTGCATTTTCCATCAAGCTTAGCACTTTCGATTGCATAACACCGAATCGGCACAATAAGCAGGTTTGAAGAGCAGTTATACATGTATTGCATGACCTGCCTTCACACCTACAAATAATTTTGGAATCTCATGGGTGGGGGGGGGGGGGTATAGAGAATAAAGGTGCAAAATTGCTAACAGAAAATGTGCAATGATTCCCAGACTTCACCCAAAACAATCACATCCCACTGCATCTCTCTCTCTCTCTCTCTGGGGTTTTTCCTCTTGACAAATCACTCTTTTGCCAAGAAGACTTCTTTTAATGAAAACCACTCGAGGACCCTTTGGGCTCTTATTACTGGCTATTCTAACATAGTAAATGAGGGCAGATAAGCATCAAAATAGTCCATCCAGTCTGCGCAGCTGAGATTCGTGCACTCTGGTTACATGCGCGTACAAAAACTCCTATATGCAAATTTATACCAACTCCCCTTCTTCTGTGTCTTCTAACTCACTGGTCAACTCACCAACTCCTGTCATCACATCCCTACCCGCCATTGACATTCGTATGTTAATACATTATAAACCAAGGCTTAAAGACACTTGCGTCATGTTTACCTGAAATACTTTAGTAAACCAACAAAGTCCTTTAACCAAGAGCACCAATGCATCAAATTACTATCACCTTCAAAAAAAAATGACAGATGGCCCAGGTTCACAGTTAAGAACTTTCCACTGGCTTGATTTTTCTTCACTTTGAAAAAGACATTCAAAGACCTCCTAGCCATTCTATAGTCTAAAATTTGAAATTGCAAGACTACCTTCCATTCATTCCACAGAGCTCAGCTACAGAAATATCCTCTAACTGCAAAGCTACTGCATTTATCACAAATCGCAGCTGCAAAGCCAAATAATGGAACAATGGCAAAGCACGAATCTGTCAAGATGACACCCTCCCCGTGCGTCTTCGTCTAGCGGGCGCAAAATCACCCGAGCCCTGCTCAGTGACAACGCTGCATCTCTACAAGGGTGAGCCAATGAAAAAGGTGAAGTCACCTCATGGCCTCTCCCTCCTGTGCGCACATAGATCGAGATACAAAATCATCGCAGCCTTCCCACACTGCCCAGATAGCGCGAACGTCAGCTCAGGCATACTCACCACAGCCTTCTCTTATACGGCAGCAAATTGCCCCGGTTGGAAGGGGTCACCCCGATTGCCATCTGCAACACGGTCAGGTATTTCTGGTATTTCATGTTGCCACCCTCCGTGCTCGGCCCCACAAAGATCCTCCGGCAAACCAGCGCGTGCAATCATGGAATTTCTATTTCCAGGCATCTGCCGCGCTCTCTGTCCCCTCCCTCCCCGTGTCTGATGGCAGCCCGTCAGTAAAGCGCCATTTGCGACCGAGGGGGCCCGTTTAGTCCCAAAGGAGGCCCGACTCGGATGCCGCCATGCTCCGCTCCCTGGAGCCCCCTCTAATCTTAATAGCCCCGAGAAGGGCGCAGTATCGGTGCCGCTACCTCTAACGAGGTCCAAAGCGAATTAGCTGCTCGGTGATGTCGTAACCCCACCCCCAGGAGGAGGGGCAATGCCTTCCTGACAGCTCTGCAGCTTTGTACGGAGCGTAACCCCGCCCCCAGGAGGAGGGGCAATGCTTCCCTGACAGCCCTGCAGCTTTGTAAGGAGCGTAACCCCGCCCCCAGGAGGAGGGACAATGCCTCCCTGACAGCTCTGCAGCTTTGTACGGAGCGTGGGGATAGCAGGGGAAGATGTCGCCCGCTGCACGTTTTTCGAAAAAAACGTTTTGCGTGATTGCTAAAGCAGCGAATTCGAACACGAAGGGTGCTTCAGGTGGCTGAGATGAAGTCGTGGGATTTCCGCGTTAGTCCACTTTAATGATACATAGATACAAGGAGAAACAAAAAAAAGGAAAATAAGGTGAAATCTTTCTATTGGACTAACTAGGACCTCTCTCCTCAAACTTAGAAAACTCGAAAGGCGATGGAGGCGCTCACGATCCACAGAAAACCAGGCAGCCTATGACCTCCGAAATGCGATAACTGAGAAAATGAGACAAACACACACTGACACCCTAATGCGTTCACTACGAAAACCACATGACCTATTTAACCTCGTCAAGAACCTAACAAAAGAACCAGGTCCTGAGCAAACACCTGAGATTCACGCCCAAGACTACGCTGACTTCCTTCAGTCAAAATTATGCCAGACAGACAAGACTGACCCGCCCTCTTGCACCGTGGAACCATCAAAATCAACAACATTAGCAATGTTCACCACCCCATCCAATGAGCAAATCTTCGACACCATCTCTGCAATCAACACCACTACCGCTCAGACCGACCCCTGTCCCGCCTTCTGGATAAAGGAACTACGGACAGAATTTAGTCCTTTCATAGCTAGACTCTTTGACACATCCTTCACGTCAGGCTACTTCCCCCTGAATCTCAAGCACACATCCATCAGACCCCTGCTAAAGAACAGCAAATTGGACCCCAAGAAAGTAGAATCATATAGACCAATTGCCAGCATTCCACTGCTAGCAAAGATAATCGAAAAAGAAGTCCTATACCAGATTCAACAACACATCAACAATACCTCACCGTTAGACCACTGTCAACATGGATTCAGAGAATCCCATGGTGTCGAGACGCTACTTACCACCCTCTTCAACAATATACTCCACGCAATAGATAACATCCATCATGGAGTTGCCCTCATATTTCTAGACATAGCTGCAGCGTTCGACTCAGTATGCCACAAAACCCTCCTGAGCCAGCTCAAAGAGAAGGGCATCTGTGACCTAGCACTAACCTGGTGTAAGTCATACTTATCCGATAGATGGCAGCATGTGCAGACGGAATCCTCCACCTCCAAACCATTCCACCAGAAACAGGGTGTTCCGCAAGGATCCTCCCTCTCAGCCTTAATGTTCAACATCTATATGCAGCCAATCTGTGACCTCATACGATCATTCAATGTCGAATGCATGATTTATGCCGACGACGTCCTCATGTACATGCCATTCCAGATCGACCAGACTGACCTCACACCACTAACTAACTGTTTTAGTGCAGTACAAAAATGGCTTCTGAACCAGAATCTTCGAATACAACACAAAAAGACTGAGGTGCTGTTCATCTCCAGAAACCCCGACTTTTTCCCTCCAGCCTGCCTAAAAATCAGAGAAATAGAACTGCAAACTAAACCCTCAATCCGCTATCTGGGTGTCACATTGGATCAAAGACTGGATATGAAGACACACATTGGCAAAATGGTAAAATCAATATACCATATGATCAGGACTCTCAAACATCTACGCCCCCTCCTGCAACCGGACGATTTCAGAACAATCTTTCAGGCACTAACCATCCCGCATCTCGACTACGCCAACGCAATCCTTCAAGGACTCCCACAATCCACCCTGAGCCCGCTCCAACTTGCCATGAACGCTGCAGCCAGAGTCCTACGCAGTGCCTCGAGGAGGGATCATATAACACCCATCCTCAAAAGTCTCCACTGGCTCCCAATCCACAGTAGAATCTCCTTCAAGACCATACTACTAACATTCAAGACCATCAATGGACTCGCCCCCTCCTCTCTCGCGGACCTCACGCACATTACCCCCCCCAAATAGAACCAGACGATTTACTGCAATAAACACTTTAATAATCCCCAAAGCAATGACCCATTGTACTCAGACAACCATAAACAGAGCTTTCAGTCTCTGTGCACCCAGATGCTGGAACGCTCTTCCACGCAACATACGAGCAATCCCGGAACTAACTAAATTCAGGAGAGCATTGAATTCCTCAAATGCTACCCGGAGGAAGGTACACCAACTCCCCTGCTCACAACATAACCACACGACCACATGTAACCACCCTCCATGTATTGTATATATGTGTAAATATCATTCTGTTATCCTTACAAATGTAAATAGTTAATACTGTTATCCAAGTTGAGCTACCTGTTATATGTAATTACGGTGTTAACCCCCACCGTAAAATACCCCATGTTCCATGTAAACCGCACTGATGCTGAAGAGCGCGGTATATAAGCGAATTAAATAAATAAACTTAATACATTCTTGGACTAGCTTTCCAAGGTTAAAACCCTTCTTCTTCAGATCAGGGCTTTTAACTTTTTGAAAGCTAGTCGAAGAGTGTATTAAGTTAGTCCATTAAAAAGATATCACCTCACTTCCCTTTTTGCTTCTCCTTTTATCTATTACTTAGCGCTTGAGAAGCCAAGTAACAGAACAACTGTGCAACATATGTGATTTTCTTTTTTATTTCTTTTTTTAGAGCTTTCCAAAGGGTTATATCGCAGTGCTGCTGGCATTTTGTCAACCTCCCATCACCAATCGCACCCCCAACCCCCATTTCCTTGAGTTAGTACAGTAACTGTGGTGTTGCATTGTTAACGTTACCAGTCAGGTTTTTACAAACGGGACAAAGGGAACTGCATTCATTCTCTTTCCATCCACCCACCACCATCTGGACAGTAAAAAACAATTTTGGCACAAATGGGAGTCGCTGCTACACTAGGGCTGGACAGCAACTGCACTGAACATGGTGTTCTGTTCTTGCAAATAATTTCAGATACAGAGAAGAAATCGAGGTTCCCATTTCATCTCTTTTTAGCATTCATAAGATAATGGGGAAAAATGAAGGATGTAGTGTCACTGAAAGGGGTGTAGCTGAGAGAGAACCCAAAATCTGAGCCAGAACCCACCTCTCAAGCTGAGGGTTGCCAACTAGTTCCACATTTGCTAACAGGAAGATTGATGTAGTCCTGCCCTTACCTCATTGCAACAGGAACCTGTAGCCTTGTTTTTTCTTAGGGGATATAACTGAGAAATCAGAACTACAAGACCCAGCATGCATTGCAATAAAACTGGGTGCACATTGGCGCCCAGTCTCAAACCTCCCCTTACTAGCAAAAATACTGGAAAAGCTGGCATTTCTTCAATTAGCATCCCACGTTGAGTCCACTAATATTCTCTACCCATGCCAGTTTGGGTTCCATGCGGGTCACAGCACAGAGACCGTACAGAAAGAGTAGTGGATCCATGGAATAGTCTCCCAGTGGAGGTGGTAGAGATGAGAGAAGACAAAACCAAAGGAGCGGCAGGTTCAACACCCAACACCTTTATTAAACAAATAGGTGGCCTAAACCCAACACAGGACCGTGTTTCGTGTTTTACTTCATCAGGGGTTATCGGGGCACACTGATTGGTGTGTGGTGATCACTGACTATACAATACACATAAAGGTGTAATTGAAGCCACTAATATCATAAATAAAAACTCTTCTGTTTGAGAAATGCCAAAGACACGACTGCAAATGCGTATTACTCCTTCAATCACGCGTTTGCAGTCGTGTCTTTGGCATTTCTCAAACAGAAGAGTTTTTTATTTATGATATTAGTGGCTTCAATTACACCTTTATGTGTATTGTGTAGTCAGTGATCACCACACACCAATCAGTGTGCCCCGATAACCCCTGATGAAGTAAAACACGAAACACGGTCCTGTGTTGGGTTTAGGCCACCTATTTGTTTAATAAAGGTGTTGGGTGTTGAACCTGCCGCTCCTTTGGTTTTGTCTTTGGTCAGTTACGAGTGGTTAGTGCTGTTCTCTTGCTGGTCCGGTGGTAGAGATGAGGATAGTAACTGAATTCAAAAAAGCATGGGACCAACACAGAGGATCTCTAAAGGTAAAAAGTGGACTGTTGTAGTTGTTGTTATGGAAGGACAGACTAGATAGGCCATGTGGTCTTTTTCTGTCATCATGTTTCTATGTTTCCTCTCCCTGCTGAATGAGTTACATGTTGCGCATGATCGTGGGGATATCACATTGGTTGTTTCGCTTGATCTTTCCTCCACTTTCAACTTAGTGGATCACTCTACACTGCTTTCTCGCCTGCATGATTCTGGGATTCGGGGTACTGTGCTGCACTGGTTTCGTTCCTTCCTCACTACCCGTTCCTTTTCTGTGTACCTAAATGATATGTCCTCCCCTTCGGTCCCTCTGACATGTGGAGTCACTCAGGGCTCCGTGCTTTCCCCACTGCTCTTTAACATTTTTCTTGCTCCTCTTCCACTCCTCATCCAGCAGTACCCACTGTCAACATATCTCTACACTGACGACATAATCCTTCTCTACCACACCTCCCCGGTTGCCATTGATATCTCACCCCTTAATGACTGTCTCTCCCACATTGCCACGTGGGTCTCTACCAACTACCTCCACCTTAACCCATTCAAGTCCACAGCCATGTGGGTTTCCTTAAGCACCCCCTGTCCTAACATTGCCCCGCAGCTTAGTTCTACTCCTATGCCCCTGGTCTCTTCATTTCGTTACCTGGGTGTAACACTGGACTGCGCACTTTCCTTTCAGGAGAATCTGTCTGTCCTCATTCGCCGTTCCTTTTGTGCACTCCCTCAGATTAGAGCAGTCCGTCCCTTGTTGCTGCCTTCTTCAATCACTACCCTGTTGCTTGCGCTGGAAATGAGTAGGTTGAACTACTGCAAAGTGGCCCTTGCAAACTTGCCTCACTATCAACTTCAGCGTTTACAGTTATTAGAAAATACTGTGGCTCATCTTATTACTCATGCTAGGCATTCTGATCATATTACCCCACTTCTAATACGTCTTCATTGGCTGCCCCTCCGCTACAGAATTCAATACAAGTTTTTGATTCTGACCCATACAGTCATTTATACCTCGACACCTCAGTATCTGGCCAATCTCATAACACTGCACACCCGGCAACTCCGGTCCCTCCATGCTAATCGGCTTTCTCTCCCATCCCCATCTCAGGCTCACTTAGAACTCACCCATCAGGCTGCACTCTGGAATGCACTGCCGTCCTCACTTCACCTTGAAGCTTCCTATCAGAAGTTCAAGATGCATCTCAAAACACGTCTCTTCCAACAGGCTTATGACATCCCATATACCAGTCCTCTTTAGTCTTTTCTCTCTCATTTTCCACTATCTCTGTTGGCTGCTACTGTATTTGCTACTTCTTTCCTGTCATTTAAATGGAGTTCCTTTCTTTTTCCTTTTGCAGGATTGTTGTTTTATTGTAAACCGCCCTAATGCCTTAGCCTGGGTGGTATATCAAATATAAAATAAAGATAAAGAACTAAGACTGGATTAATCCTGCGCCTGAATCTGGAACCAACTGACAACTCTGTATCCTGCCTCTTCAGAGTGAAATGTAGCAAAACTATGTTTAGTCACCTTAATGCTACAGCACTGTGGTTTTCTGTTGTCGCTATTATGTTCCTGTTAATGCTACAGAAGACCAGGGCTGTCAAACTGCAGTCCTGGAGGGCCACAGACCATTCAGGGTTTCAGGATATCCCTAAGGAATATCTGTGAGATATATTTGTATGAACTACTTCCACTGTATGCAGCTATATCTCATGCATATTCATTAAGCATATCCTAACTGGTTTGCAGCCCTCCAAGACTGCAGTTTGACACCCATGCGATGCCTGGTGAATTAGATCCAGATCCATCAAGCCCAGCCTAGCATCCTGTCTCCAACAATGACCAATCCAGGTCACAAGTAACCTGCAGATCCTAAGATATTTCTCATAATTTATTTCCAGAGATAAGCAATGGCTCTACCAAGTCTACCGGCTAATCATTTGTAGGGGCTTTTCTCTAGTAACTTGCACAAGCCTCTTTGGAACCCTGCAATGTTAGCGACCTTGCCCACATCCTCTGGCAACAGAGTCCACAGTTTAGTTATGTGCTGCATGGAAAACAAAACATTCTACAATGTTTTTAATCTGCTGGTCTTCGTTTTTGTATAGTTTGAACATTACAACCATTCCCTATTTAGCCATTCCACCCCATTCATAATTTTATAATCTTCTATCACATCACCTCTCAGATATCTCTTTTCCAAATTGAAGCACCCTAAGCTGTTTTGCCTTTCTTTATAACAAAAGTGTTCTGGGCAAAATGGTAGAAACCATTATAAAGAATAAAATTACTGCACAAGTAGATAGTCACGGTTTAATGGGTGAAAGCCAACATGGATTTAGCCAAGAAAGTCTTGTTTTACTAATCTGTTATAGTTTTTTGAAGGTGTGAATAAACAGGTAGACCAAAGGTGAGCCGGTTGATATAGTGCAGCGATGGCGAACCTATGGCACGCGTGCCAGCTGTGGCACGCGAAGGCCTTGCAGCTGGCATGCGGGAAGGTTCGCAATCAAGATATGCGGCATTAAAAAAAAAAAAAAAAAGCTGTCGCTGAAGGGGGCCGGGGCCGCCGCGGCAGAATCGAGTGTGCCGCGGGGCCCCCCCGCCCAACAGAGCCTGCCCTCCGTCCCCGGTATCACCTCTCTCAGCTGCCTCCAGTCACACGCGCCGGCTTTCAGAGCGCGAGGGAGAAACTCTTCCCTCGCGCTCTGAAAGCCGGCGCGTGTGACTGGAGGCAGCTAAGAGAGGTGATACCGGGGACGGAGGGCAGGCTCTGCTGGGCGGGGGGGGGGCCCCGCGGCACACTCGATTCTGCCGCGGCGGCCCCGGCCCCAGCAGCAACAACTTTCTTTGTACAAAAATTTCGGAGGGGGGGGGGTTAGGACTGGTGATGGGCGGGGGGGGGTTAGGAGTGGTAATGGCTGTGGGCTGTTGGGGGGTTAGGACTGGTGATGGGCTGGGGGGGGCTAGGACAGGAAATGGGCTGATGGGGGGGTTAGGAGTGGTGATGGGCTGGGGGGGTTAGGAGTGGTAATGGGCTGGGGGGGTTAGGAGTGGTAATGGCTGTGGGCTGTTGGGTTAGGACTGGTGATGGGCTGGGGGGGTTAGGAGTGGTAATGGCTGTGGGCTGTTGGGGCTAGGACTGGTACTGGGCTATGGGGGGCTAGGACAGGAAATGGGCTGATGGGGGGGTTAGGGGTGGTGATGGGCGGGGGGAGGTTAGGAGTGGTGATGGGCTGGGGGAGGTGAGGAGTGGTGATGGGCTATGGGGGGGCTATGGGCTATGGGGGAGCTAAGTCTATATGGGCTGATGGGATTAGGACTGGAAGTGGGTTGATGGGGGCTTAGGACTGGTAATGGGCTATGGGGGCTAGGACAGGAAATGGGCTGATGGGGAGGGGTTAGGACTTGAGGTGGGCTGTTGGGTGGGGTTAGGACTGGTAATGGGCTATGGGGGGCTAGGACAGGAAATGGACTGATGGGGAGGGGTTAGGACTTGAGGTGGGCTGTTGGGTGGGGTTAGGACTGGAAATGGGCTGATGGGGGGTTAACACTGGAGGTGGTCTGATGGGGTTAGGACTGGTAATGGGCTATGGGGGGGTTTAGGACTGATAATGGGCTATGGGGGGGCTGGGACAAGAAATGGGCTGATGGGGAGGGGTTAGGACTTGAGGTGGGCTGATGGGGTTAGGACTGGTAATGTACTGAGGGCTGATGGGGGGGGGTTAGGACTGGCAATGGGCTATGGGGGGGTTAAGACTGGTAATGGGTTGTTGGCTGATGGGGGCTGTCTGGTAATGGGCTATGGGGGGTTAGGACTGATAATGGACTATGGGGGGGGCTAGGACAGGAAATGGGCTGATGGGGAGGGGTTAGGACTTGAGGTGGGCTGATGGGGTTAGGACTGGTCATGGACTGTGGGCTGATGGGGGGGTTAGGACTGGCAATGGGCTATGGGGGGCTGACTGGAAATGGGTTGATGGGGGTTAGGACTGGAAGTGGGCTGATGGGGGGTTAGGACTGGAAGTGGGCTGATGGGGGTTAGGACTGGTAATGGGTTATAGGGGGGGCTTAAACTGAAAATGGGGTGATGGGGGGTTAGGACTGGAAGTGGGTTGATGAGGGGGGCTAGGACTGGTATTGGGTTGGGGGGTTGCTAGGACTGGAAATGGGTTGGGGGGCTGCTAGGACTGGAAATGGGCTGATGCAGGGACTAGAAGGGAATGGATGCTGGGTGAGGCTGGAACTAGAAGGGAGCTGGTGTTGGGGGAGGATTAGAATGGGATGGGGCTGGGAGAGTAAAATGGAGAGGGGAAAAATATTTTGTGTGGGAGGGATAAAAAATCTACAATTGGCCGGGTATTGGGAGAATAAGTGGGGATTGAGGATGGAGGGGTAAATTTTGAGTAGATGAAATAGGAATGAGGAAAGAGCAAAAGGAGAAAGATTAGTATGTTAAAGCAGATGTAGAGAGAGAATGGAAAAAAAAAAAACAAGACAGAAGAAAGGACAAATGGACAGCAGATGGAGAGTTAGCAGAAGACACGAAGAAACCAGAAGAAAGTGGCTGGAACAATTGCAACTGAAAAAAAATGCACAAAAGGTAGAAAAATATCTCTTTATTTTGAATTTATTAACTGGAATATGTCAGCTCTGGGAAATGTGCATCATTAATTTTTGCGCTTTGTTTAGTACAAGAGGAAATTAATTTATAGTTTTATTTCTACAGTGTTGTTGTATATTCCAAGTTTGGCTTTTGGGGTTCCCAGTTTAATTATTGTCTTCCTGTTTCTAAATTGTGATTCCTTGTTTGGTGATGGTCTGTTCTGCATGTGTAACTGAGCTGAGGTATTCTGTTTATATAATTCCTATTTGACATTGCCACTTGTTCTTTCCCCAGTAGGTCATGTATTGTTGTTCTCTGAAATGTATTGGTTTAATATTTGCAGTGTTGCCTTTTGATAGTTAGGGTATGGTGCTTTGTGAGTCCTGGTAGTGCTGTTAGGATACGGCGGGTTTGCTATGGGTTCTAAATGGGCAGCGTTTGTAGTAGTTCCTAATGTGCCTGGCGGTTGGTACTGGATTATAGTAATGTAGAAACCTTTTAGTCTTTCTTTATCCATATACTCATTAAGAGGCATGTTTACTAAAAGTTAGTGTATGGTAACATTATGCAAATATTTATGCAAATGAGGCACCTTATGCAAATGAGGCTTTAATTGACGTGCTGGCACTTTGAGGAAATTCTTTGGTTTTGTGCGGCAGTTTGGGCACTCGGGCTCAAAAAGGTTAGCCATCACTGATATAGTGTATCTGGATTTTCAGAAAGCCTTTGACAAGGTCCCTCATGAGAGACTTTTGGCCAAAATAAAAAGTCATGGGCTTGGAGGCAGTGTACTATTGTGGATCAGGAACTGGTTAAAGATAGAAAGCAGAGAGTAGGACTAAATGGCCAATTTTCTCAGTGGATAAACGTGGATAGTGGAGTACCACAGGGATCTATGCTGGGCCTGCTGCTTTTTAACATATTCATAAATAACCTGGAAATGAGAATAAATGAGAATTCTGGTCATCATTTCTTAAAAATGATATAGGATTATTAGAAAAGGTACAAAGAAGAGCCACCAAAATGGTAAAGGGGATGGAAGGATACCCCTAAAAGGAGAGGCTTAAAAGGTTAGGACTTTTCACTTTCAAAAAGAAATAGCTGAGGGAAGATATGATAGAGGTATATAGATTAATGAATGGACTAGAACACGTAAATGTAGATCGATTGTTTACACCATCAAAAAGTACAAAGACTAGGGGACACGCAATGAAGCTACAATGTAACCCATTTAAGACTAATAAGAGAAAATATGTTTTCACTCAACGCGTAATCAAACTCTGGAATTTGTTACCGGAGGATGTAGTGAAGGCTGTTAGTGTAGCTGGGTTTTAAAAACGTTTTGGACAAGTTCCTGGAGGAAAGGTCCATAAACCATTATTAAAAGAGGACCTGGGAAATCCACTGCTTGCTCCAGGACAAAGCATTGTAGAACCTGTATGCCTTTTTTGGGAACCTACCAGATACTCGTGACCTGGATTGGCCACTGTTGGAAACAGGATACTGGGCTTGATAGACCTTGGTCTGACCCAGTATGGCATTTCTTATGTTCTTATCATCATTTCTGCTGATAGCTTCCCTGAACCTTCCCTATCTCTGTTATATCATTTTTATGATGGGGCGACTAGAACTGCACATACAGTAATACTCAAGGTATATCACACCATGGAGTTATACAAAGGCATAATGATATTCTCCACCCCATTCTGAATAATTCCTAACGTTCTACTTGCTTTTTGGGATAGGCATCACACACTGGGCTGTTGCATTATATGGACTCTAGTTCTTCAACATGTGGTAACAAGCTTTCGGCTCTTCAGCTGGAAAAGCAAGGTATAAGTTAATGATATTTGACCCTAGAAACACATCTAGAAAGGAGATATCTGTGTAACCTCTGAAGTTCCATGGATAAGCCCTTTGCTTTACAATTCCTCCTTCTCTGAACACATAACTTTGGCTATATAAAGTGATAAGTCATCCATATGAAGTTTGGACTAGATATTTAGTGGTCAGGCTTATAATGGACATTCCCACTAAATATAAACTGTCACGCCCTTAGCCCCTTACAGACAGTATGGAGGGGCATGCTTGTCATAGGAGAGATTCACCATTTAGCCTATACCTGACTGGCTGCCTTGTAATGCCTCATGGGAAAGGTAGTTCAGTCAGGAGGTACTTGGCTTCAGGTAAAAAAAACACATTTGTAGTTGGCTTGAGTGGTAAGGCTTTGACAGAAATTTATTTATGGGGAAAACACTAGGTTCACAAAATAACATCTTTGGATTGTTTCCCCAGGATTCTTTCAAAAATACATCAGGATATAACTGAACTCAAAACAAAACAGCTTATAATGTTCTTCAGCATAAAGAAAAGTCCTTTCAACAGCTAATGCTACCAGACATTAGCTATCCTGGGCTATCCTGTTATGATATCCAGATGACATCCTGTTATACTTCCCGTTCATGATCTGCCAACCTGACTTCTCCCCTATCACCAGATGCTTTGATGCAGTTGCAGATTGGCTTCTCACACAAAACCTGCGGATCAATCACAGCAAAACTGATGTACTCTTCGTCACAAGAAACCAGAAGTTCATCGCACCCTCCTCTCTACAAGTCAATAACGCCAAACTCAAAACAAAAGCTACAATCCGCTACCTAGGCATCACCCTAGATCAACGGCTTGATATGATCACACACGTGAAAACCGTTGCAAGAGCAGTGTATCATAAGATAGGTACATTATGCCACCTTCGGCCACTACTGGACTTTACTGACTATTGGACGATTTTTCAGGCCCTAGTGATCCCACACCTGGACTTCGCCAACACCATCCTCCATGATCTCCCACAGGCAACTCTAAGTCCACTTCGACTGGCTATGAACTCAGCAGCCAGAGTACTCGCAGGCGTATCAAGATCAGAACACATAAGACCTGTGATGAAGGAACTCCACTGGCTACCACTACAGGCCCGAATCCAGTACAAGGCACTTGTCCTGACTGAACCAGTCTCCCACACCTATCAGCAAACTGATCAATAACCTGCCCGACAACAGAAACAGAAGATCCGCAATGCTGAATGTCTTAGAAGTACCTAAGATGAAGACAAAATGCACGAAAGCAACCACCAGTAGGGCCTTCTCGATTTATGCACCTACAGCCTGGAATGCCCTTCCCACCGGAATTCGAGCCATCACGAGTCTCACTATAGTCAGAAAAGCTCTAAAATACCATCTATTCCAGAAATACTATCTTGACGCTAGCACTGGAAAACACATGATGTGCCCTCCGATCCCCCTCCCTAACTGCCCCAACACTCTAACCCAACAGGAGAATGGTTAATCAATTCACCCCCGGTACTTATCTCTTGGTGCCATCATTCTGGCTCATCTATACACACTCTGTAGCTCTACTTAACTTCCTGTAAATAGTTATTATTATGTGAGAATGTTGTGTAAGTAGTTTTCCCCGGTTCTCCCCAAGCTATTTCCCTGTTCTTTGTAAGTGCATTGTGCTATTTGACGCATTGTTGCATTGTTCTGTTCATTGTGAACCGCACTGATTTTAATAGCGCGGTATATAAGAAATGTAAATAAATAAATAAAATAGACATGGCTAGCAGTGATGTTTAAAACAAACAGAAACAGCTTTTCCTAAAACAGGTTTCTTTTCTCTCAGTCCAGAACACTTCCCGGCTGTTTGTCTCCTTAAGCACAGGAAAACTTTCAACAAGAAGTTTAACTCTTCATAGGCAAACAATTCTCTATGCAAGGTTTTTTAGGAATAGTGAAAAACACAATCAAAGCTTTTCTTACTTTTACCGTCAGCACGGCTTCAGGCTGTGCACTGCACTGGCTAGCAGCTGTTTAACAAGTTTTAATTAGACAGCTTCAGCTTGCTCAGCAAAGGTATTTCTCCTTTAACACAGGACCTTCACAAGTTATCAACAGGCTCTCAGGGTTACCGGACTCTGGAGGTTTTCCTTACGGTTGACTCCCTTCAAAACCCTTTGTATTTGAAGACTGGCATAAAGAGCAATCCATGTATGAGTCTTCTTCTTCTACAGCCAGGTCTTGTCACCCAGTTGCATTGGCTCTACCTTAGTTTCTGGTTCAGAGGGCTTAGCTGACTGCCTTCCCTTAGGGCAAAAGCTGTCTCTTGCAACTCTGTAGTGCTCCAAATTAGACAAGCTTCTAATGCTCATACCTGGGTCAAGGCTTGTACCAGCTTCTCCTCGCTCATGCTCTGGCCACCATTCACCTGAGCTTCCTCGTACTGTCCTCCAACTTGTGTTCCTTGTTCCTGCTGTTCTTACTGTTCCAGCTCCATTCCTCTTCCAGTAAGCATTCCTACTCCTCTCTCTCTGGATAATCTGACCTAGTCTTAAACCTCTCAGGCTCCAGCCCCACCCCTTCTCCTCTCAGGTGTTGGAGATCAAACTGCCTCGTGGCAGCTGAGCACTTGGGGAATTCAGTGACATAAGGGTTCCTTACCCTGGGCCTGCATTCCCTCTCCTTTTCTCCACTAGGGGCATTCTGCAACCTATTGCAGCTAGGAATTACCTGCTTTCTAGGTGTAAATGGAGTTTTGTGTCTCTGACCTTGTAAAATAGGTCCTTTGATAAGGGTGAATTCCTTCTCTTTATCCCTGTCTCCTAGGTCATGATAAGCTTCCTTATCACAACACATAAAGATATATGGATAACTTATTTGTATACTGTGTCTTTATGTGCTTGTCTTGCTGAATATTGCCTTGGATATATTTTATTACTCTGTGATTTCCATATATATATATTACATTCCCAGCAAAATGGCAGCAGTGGCAGCCATTCTCTCAGTGGCAGCAGGCAACGGCAGACAGCCAAAATGCGCCCCTTAAGCCTTCTCTTGGCACTCTAAGCAGATCTGGACTCTCCCTCCTCTGATGCGACATCAGAGCAAGGAGGGACAGATCTGCTTAGAGTGCCGGCGACTTATACATCGGGTGCGCCTCTTCTCTCTCGCCACGGGGGAGGGAGGCGCACGCCCGTTGTGCAAGTCACACAGGGCACGATTCAACTTCGGTACGGCCCTGCAAGGCGGCACACCGGAGAGCTGCTGGGTTATCATGAAAACCCAGGAGAGGGAGCTCCTTGCCATTTTCTGTGTACATATTGGCAGGGGAGGGGGGAAGGTGGGGGGGGGGGGTGTTGCTTCAGAGTCCTTAGGGCTATGGACACACTTTTATATTCTTGAAATAATGACATCTCCACACCAGATTATGTTAGAAAATGAATAATTTACTGATATACAACATGCTATACAGTGATCAATTGATAAAGAGCACATTTTCTTCTTGTGATATTGATAAAACAATTTAAAGTCACTTAAGCACTCCAGTATCAGTGACAGAAACTCCTTCCACTACCAGACACATTGTGAAGTAACACAAACTCCTGCAAAAAAGACACTTAGAAGGTTGGTGGGGGATGTTAGAAAGGATGTCCAAGTGCAATCTGGGACATCTAAGTCTGAAAAAAAGCAGGCAAGACCAGGTGCAGACATGATTTCACAAATGTGGAGGTACCTAGTATGTAAGTCTGTGGGAATGTCTACATAGACATCCTCTGAATAGTATTCCAGAAGCTGGATATCTAAGAATAGTCTAATGGTTAGAGTAATGGGCTAGGGATGGGGGAAGCCAAGGTTCAAATCCTACTGCTGCTGTCGTTGAAATTGTGCTTAGTACCAGGGATGATGAAGTGATTTCTCCTCTACACCTTCTGGATGTTTTTCAGACAAAACACTTTTCAAATGCTTGTTTGTATCTGGAACAAGTCTAAACTTAGACTCAATGCCGGACATTTCTGAAATCAGGCAGAGACATCCAAATTCTTAGGAATGCCTCCAATACGCGCCCCTCCCCCAGGTTCAGACTTGGACTTCCACATACCCAGCTTCTAAAATGTCTCTGGAGATGTCTCTGTGCTTTGGATGTCCCTATGCCTGTTTTTGGACTCCAAAGAACAATAGGGTTTCCAAAATGACCCCCTATGTAACAACCAGCTGTATCAAAAGAGCACAATCTCTCACAGCTTACACAGCAACAACCCTACCTATGAATATACATTGAGCCCTAGAACACAGGTACAACTAGTACTATTATTAACCATTTATATAGTGCTACAAGGTATGTGCAGCACTGTACAGATATGCATTAAACACGTGGAGGTAGATTCGATAACATGCATGTCCGGCCTATGGACACATCTAAATTGAAGATGAGCCCCGTTTGAACCTAATTCCACATCCGCGGGTCTAGACATGCCCGTGAGTCCGGAATCATGGAGGTAGACATGTCTGGAGCAACATGGGCAAAGCGCTATTCAGCCGGCCCATGCATGCATCCTAATCAAGGGTGCAGGCTCATGTCATTCTATATAATGGAGAAACATGTCCCCCATCAGTATTATGGGACATGGATAAATGATTTGGATGTCGCCATACCCGCTGTATTCTGAAAAGTTGAATGTTTCAGATCCTGCATGTCTCCACGATGTATACACGTAGAGTACTTGTACCCGACCAGACCAGGTATAAATATGTGCATCAGCAATTGCAGGCTGCAGGGGAAGGTGCTGTTAAGCAGATATATGCTGCCACCATGAAATTTGGGAGGATAAAAGACCAAAAAGAAATGAACAGATTTTGAAAATTTTCCCTTGACACATCTTATTGAAAAGTGTGGGCAAGCCAGGGGAACTAGGGACCTGCCACAGGGATCAGTCATCTCTCCCCCTACTGTTTAACATTTTCCTCAGCCCCCTGGCCAATCTTACTCAATCCCTTGACCCCTGATCTTTCCCCGATTATGCTACCCTTGATACCATCTCTTCCCGACTGAACAACTCCTTGAAACTCAACCCATCCAAAACCACAGCCACTTGGATTATTTATTTATTTATCTATTTCTTCTATACTGCCCCTTCCAGAGATCAGGGGCCGTTTACATGGAACAAGTTAACAATTTTGTATACATTACATAGAACAGAAATTACTAACTTTTTACAGATAATAGTGCGGTGAACTGTCAGGAACTATTTACATTTTGTATACTTTTGTAATTGTTATATTAAACAGAGTTTTCTAACTTTTTACAGATAATGAGGCGAGGAACTGCCAAAAACTATTTACAATGGATATTTACAATGGATTATCAATTCCAACACAACCTCATCCATGGCCTCTTTCCTTAGCTCCTCTCCTATTTCTTTACACTCATCGTTCAGATACCTGGGAATCTACTACTACTACTAAGCATTTGTATAGCACTACAAGTCATATGCAGCGCTGCACAGACATGTAAGAGACAGTCCCTGCTCATCAGAGCTTACAATCTAGCCAAGACAGACAACACAGAAGGTGCAGACAGGGATAAAACAAGGGGAGTGGTAAAGAAACAAAGAGATCAGGTGAGTCAAGAACCAAAAGCAGCAGAGAAGAGGTGAGTTTTCAGCCTGGATTTGAAAAGGGTCAGAGAAGGTGCCTGGCATACAGACACAGGTAGTTTGTTCCAGGTGTAAGGTGCAGCAAGGTGAAAAGGAGAGAAGTCTGGAGTTAGCAATAGAAGAGAAGGGCACAGATAGAAGGAGAGATAAGAGAAGAAAGGTAGCGAGGAGCTACAGAGTGAATGCATTTATAGGTCAGCAAGAGAAGTTTGAACTGGATGCAGAAATGGATAGGGAGCCAAAGAAGAGGGGTAATATGGGCATGACGAGGCTGGCGGAAGATTAGCTGCGCAGCAGAGTGCTGAACAGATTGAAGGGGAGAGAGATGATTTAAAGTGAGACCAGCAAGGAGTAGGTTGCAGTAGTCAAGACGAGAGGTGATTAAGGAGTCGATAAGCGTCTTAGTAGTGGGTTCAGAAAGGAAAGGGTGGATTTTGTTGATGAGAGAAAGACACAGCAGGTCTTAGCTATCAGATGGATGTGTGTGAAGGAGAGAGAGGAGTCAAAGACAATCCCAAGGTTGCGTGCCAAGGAAACAGGAAGGAGTAGAGAGTTATCCACAGAGACTGAGAAGGAAGGAAGAGGAGAGGAGGTTTTAGGGGGAAAGATAAGAAGCTCAGTCTTGGCCAAGTTCAATTTCAAGTGGCGGTGAGACATATGCCCTGCCCTTGTGTTTGCCTTTCTTCTCATATTTTCCCTCTCCGACCTACCCCTATTGCCATGTCCTCGTTTATCTGTTTGCTGATTTCTCCTTTCCTATCCTGTCTGACTTGATGGCGTTCTTTTCCTACTTTCTCGCAGCCTGTAAATTTTAATTGTGAACCGCCCAGATGCCTATTTTGGTGTGGGCGGTATATCAAATTTTAATAAAACATAAAACATAAAACATCCAAGTAGCAATGTCAGAAAGGCAGGCAGAGATCCGGGTCTGGATTGCCGGGGAGATTTCAGGCGTAGAGAGGTAGATCTGGGAGTTATCAGCATAAAGATGGTACTGAAAGCCATGGGAAGAGATAAGCGCACCAGGGGACTGGGTATAGAGAGAGAAAAGGAGCGGACCCAAGACAGCTCCTTGGGGTACACCAACTGAGAGCAGGATAGCAGCAGAGGAGGAGCCACCAGAACACACACTGAAAGAGCGATGGGAGAGATAGGAGGAGAACCAGGGTAGCACCGAGTCCTTAAAACCAAGCGAGGACAGGGTATCAAGGAGAAGGTTGTGGTCAACCGTATCAAAAGCAGCAGAGAAGTCTAGAAAGATGAGGACTGAATAAACTGAACTATCCTTCTCCCCTCATATCAGGCACCTCACCAGATCCACTTTTGCTGCTCTATGCCGGTTCAGAGCCCTGCGTCCACTCCTTGATTATGCAGCCCACACTACTATCCTTCTTAGCACTGTCATTGCACGCCAATGAAAAAACTTCAGTCCATCCAAAACACAGCTATTCGCACCTTTGCATATGCCCAGAAATATGATCACGTAACCCCCTTTTCATCCTCCACCACTGACTTCCTCTTCACCAGCATGTTCAATTCAAAAATCCTTACTCTGTCCCACAAGGCCCAGAACGATAAGGTGCCCCCCCCCCCCATACCTCTCTTCCCTTACAATTTCTTATGTGCCACCCCACTGCTTATGCTTGGAGGGGTCCTTCCCTCTCCAGCCCTGGCTAGATACGAATCTACAAGACGATCAGCTTTCTTCTTTCTGGCCCCAACCCTTTGGAACCGTTTACCAGCCTATATCCATCTTGAATCATCCTTTCCTAAATTCAAATCTCTTTTGAAGACTTACTTATTTGAGCAGTCTAGGTGCACTGCAACTGTTTAAATAAGTGTATGTATATGACAGTCCTAGAATGTATGCTCTCTCTTGTTTGTTGTTCGTTGTCTCCTTTCCTATCACACATTGGAGTTCCCTTTTTTTTTTCTTTCTACCTTATATATTGCCTTATTTTTAGCTATGCAAACTGTTCTATATGCCCCACAAAGAGCAGTATATCAAAACTGTAATAAATTATAAACGATTCATTGAATTGTAAAGTATTTGGGAAAAAATATATACTTTGTTTGACTTTAATATTTTGGACGGTTTTAATATATTTTGAAAGTATAAATAAAGCAAAAGGACTTCTTGAATGAGAAGGCCCAAAGATGGTCATGCTATTGTGCCAAAACTGTTTGGATGTCTGGTAAAAAATAATGAAAATATCAAGAATTAAGATTTTTAAAGGATGAGGTGTGGTTTTGTTTGAAGCGTTTATAAAATAGGCTTACAACAGGCACCTTTTTATACTTCTCAGGCATTTGTTATAAAATCAGGTCCTATAGAATCAGTTTCCAGAGATCTTCTGAGCTGATGAGATAGCCAGTTAATTTTAGTTGGATATCTCTTGGGAAATTTTCAGCCAATCCTAACCAGTTAGATTTTTGGTTGAAAAACATCTAATAGTCAAAATTTGCCAAGCTAAATTTAGAGCAATTATTTGTGTGTCTGGGATGCATACAGGGCTGATCCATCCACTAGGCAAGCTAGGTGGCCAGCCCGTGTGGGGAAGGCAGCGGCACACATGACTGCCTGCGCTGCCCCCCCCCCCCCCCCCAGCTATCACAGAACCCATCTTGGGAGAGGGAGGCAGGCAACAGCAGTATTTCCAAAAGAGGCTGCTTTTTACCGCTGCTTTTAGAAATACTGCCGCTCCCTGCCTCTCCCTCCCGAGACAGAATTAGCAGCAGCGGTGGCAGCAGCTAAGGGGGGCAGCATGGCCAGGGTTCCTGCCTAAGGCAACAGAAACCCTTGGGTTGGCCCTGGATGCATATCTAAACCTGTGCAATTAGCACAGAAGATCAGTGCTAACTGGCTAAGTCATAAGCCCACCTCTGGAATGCCCCTAGAGCTAGTCCTTGTTGCTTGGCTAAATTTGCCCGCCTTGTGAATCTAGATGGTTAAATTTAGCCAGGCAGTGAAAAAACATAAGAACTACCATACTGGGTCAGACCAAAGGTCCATCAAGCCCAGTGTCCTGTTTCCAACAGTGGCCAATCCAGGCTAAAAGAAATCTGGATATTCATTACTGTTATCTGGATTGCGGGTGGTGTTGAATATGCAGATAGTGTGGCCAGCGCTGCTGCTATATGAATTCCCTATACAGATAACTAACCAGATAACTCTTAGGACATAGAAACATGATGGCAGAAAAAGACCACATGGCCCATCCAGTCTGCCCTTCCATATCAACTACAATAGTCTCCTTTTTACCCTTAGAGATCCTCTGTTTGTCCCATGCTTTTTTGAATTCAGATACTGTCCTCATGTCTACCATCTTCACTAGGAGACTATTCCATGCATCTACCACTCTTTCCGTAAAGAAATATTTCTGCATATTACTCCTGAGTCTATCCCCTTTCACTCTCATCCTATATCCCCTCGTCACAAAGCTTGCCTTCAATTGAAAGAGATCCTCCTGTGCATTTATGCCATGGAAGTATTTAAATGTCTCTATCATATCGCCCCTATCCCACCTTTCCTCTAAAGTCTATATATTAAGATCTTTAAGTCTGTCCTCATATGCTACATAATGAAGATCATTAACCATTTTAGTAGCCACACTCTGCACCGACTCCAACCTGCCTATATCCTTTTGATGGTGCGGTCTCCAGAATTGCACACAATACTCCAAATGAGGTCACACCAGAGACCTATACAGAGACATTATTACCTCCTTTCTTCTGCTGGCCATTCCTCTCCCTATACACCCAAGCATCCTTCTGGCTTTTGCATCGTCTTGTCTATCTGTTTAGCTCTTTTAAGATCGTCAGACATAATTATGCCCCAGGTCTCACTCTTCTTTTGTGGACAGAAGTAACTCATCCTCTACACTGTACCGCTCCTTTGGATTTTTGCAGCCCAAATGCAACAGAAAAGATGTGCTAAAGCTATCTGATAGTGGCATAGACTATTGTTGCTATATGGATAATTGCTGGCTTCACCCATGGACCGGCATTATTGGGATAGTGCTGATGCAGTCTATAAGAATATTCAGCAGCACTATCCATATAGTGACACTGGATATCCCAGTCAGCAGCACTTATCCAGAAAGCAGGTGCTGCTACCAGATAAGTCCTGCTGATTATTGACTCAAATATGTTTTAACCTTGCCCATACTTAGAAACGGCATCCTTACAAAATACACAAAAACTGCTTTAAAATGTCTAGGTAGGAAAGTGCAACGCCATGCTTAAGCACAGTTACTTACCTGTAACAGGTGATCTCTGGGAACAGCAGGAATTAGTCTTCACATATGGGTACGTCGGTACCGACGGAGCCTGCATGGAAATGCTCCCCAGCATCCAATCAGAAAGCTTTTGGGAGCATCCCTCGCGCCTGCGCGCTGACTTCCCGCCTTTCCCACTGCCTCTCCTCAGTTGAGTTTCATAGCTGAGACAGAAGGAGAGAAAGAGGAAAGGAGATAGATAGATACAACTCCTAGGGGAGGTGGGTGGGTTGTGAAGACTAATTCCTGCTGTTCCCAGAGATCACCTGTTACAGGTAAGTAACTGTGCTATCTCCAGGAACAAGCAGGAATGAGTCTTCACATATGGGGACTCCCTAGCTGTGGGTGCCAGGGGAGATCCCATAAAATGCGTATCCCTGGAACAGAACGGCATTTCCCAAACTTGGATCCCCGGCATCCCCTGAGGGATGGGGGGTAGGAGTTGAAAAGAGAAGAGCTGTAGAGGAACAGCGTATCTAAAGACTACAGAAGAAAAGAGTCTTTAGAATATATGTCAAGTATCATTAAAATATTTAATGAACTAGTACAATATAGAGCTTACCTACTGGATTGTAGGAAGTAGAACTGTGATGGAGTGTACTGTAGATGCAGTAGCGGAATCCTCAAGGTAACTTCACAGCAGTGAGGATGAAGTTCCAAACCTGGAATGGGCAGGTGACCCAGGTGTCAACTGGTGTAGGAGAAGAACGGCAGGTCTTCAATGGAAAGCTTTATGGGAAAAAGCTGAAAACTCTTTTAGGTACAGAGTTATTAACATTGAGGACTAAAAGAAGAAGACTGACCGATCTGGAGAATTAGCCCAGTCCTGAAGGGAAGAGGGGGTATGGAAAAAAGCCCCTATTCCCATGGAGAACAGAAATGTACTCAGAAGTACTGAAGATGTACACTGTCTTTCCTAGCTGGTAAGAGATAGGAAGACATTGAAGTTTGATACTTCATAGACAGGGAGATCTATAACAAAAATAGAAGCTGTTGACATCACAGCAGTAATTGTGTGTATAACCGCTCCCACTTACTGAGCCGTATGAGAATAGGCAAGTTGACTGTCTGGATCTCTTAAGAAGGTAAAAGCTTTATAGTACAGACAGGGAGATAGTAGGTAATACCTAGCGTCCTATGGACATCTCCCAATGGGCACATATATATATTGTCACAAGGCCTACCTTGGCAGCGTACTGGATTGAGGTAGGTGGGACATAAAAACATTTAAGGTTGGGTTTGGCCAATATCAAACAGGGCCCAGGGACTTTCAGCCCTGGTAGCGTCCTTTGGTACCAAAATCCCACAGAAAACAAAAGGTCCGAGTGGAGGGAAAACAAAAGGCATTTATTTCCCCTTTCATGCAAAAAGGTTCATATGCTTGGACACAAAAACGTCAAACACAAATTCCTTACTTCAGGTAAAAGAAAAAGAAAGCATTAAAGGAAAACTGTTATCTTCACAGCAAAAGGAATAGCAGGCAAACAAACAGTCTCAACTCCCAAGACCTAGCTTAGTTGCTTTTAGTAAGGACTCCAAGCTTCCTGTCTTACAGAAGCTACAGTCCATCTCGGTGTCTGATGCAAATTCCACCTGCATCGGTTCCCCTTCTGAAGCCTCTGAGCCTAAGTCAGTACTTGTTGGTAAGTTGTAATAAGGCTTTTTATATATCTTCTGCACAACCTCCCAATGCTCAGGGTTGAATACAGGGCGTCGGTCCTGCGCCCACAGATACTGGGAACTGACTTCCTTTGGCAAGTGTTTTGTCTTAGCTTTCTGTAAAGCTTGGTCATTAACAAGTCTCTTAGTTGGTGCGTGTTTCTTGCACCTTATCTCATAAGCATTCTCACAAGGATAATATTCCTGTGCTCCCTGTACTCCCCATACATCAGCATTTTGTACCCTGCTTTTAGTTAAATATGGGTTACCTTTTCTTCTCAGCTTGTCTGCTCCAGGTGTGGTTTGAGGCCTGCTCCAGTTGGGATCCTGCCTGGCCTGAGCAAAAGGCCTTGAGCTCTCCAACCGTCTTGCTGTTGGCTTTAGACCACAGTCACAGCCACGCCTTTGCCTCTCTGTACAACAAACACTCACTCTGGCTGGAGTTGTCCCACCTTCTCCTCGGGGACTCCTTTCTTCAAACCTCTGAGGCTGCTGCTGCCTCCTGCGAAACCGTTGGTCAGGGATTACTGCTCCTTCTGGATATCCAGCCCATTCACTCGGATGTCCTGCCCAACCTGCTGATTCTGCTGGTTCTCTTGGCAGTCCTCCTTTCCCAGGCCGTCCTGCCTGTGCCTTTCTCCAGGGCTGTCCTGTCTCCTCAGGATATCCTCCTTTCCAGGGCTGTACCACTTTCCCAGCCTGTTCTCCTTTCCCAGGCTGTTCTGCTCCTGATTCTCTCTCCGTTCTGAATCCGGTTCTCGCTGCTCTGAATCTAATTCTGCCTTCCAACCTTCCAAATTCCCTTTAAGAGGTACTCCTCTCTTTCTTGATTGGAAGCTGGCTGGCATTACCTCATGACCTAGGAGGTGTGGTTCCTCTGTTCCTCGGAGGTCCCTCCTGCTCCCCCTATGTGGTTCCTCGCGATTTTGCAGGTTGTGCTTGACTTTTCCTGCGTTTAAAACATTTTCTTCCCCTCTCAGAGGGTCTGCAGCATCACAATATATATATATGGAGATACATACATATCTATATATATGTGCATATATGTCTAGATATGTGTGATATATATAGATATATAGATATAGATAGATAGATAGATATAGATGGGCATGACTTATGCCCTGCGACGCTCCTGCCCCCGCCCTAGGGCTAACGGACAGGAGTGGCCTATTGTCCCATGAGGAATGGAATTAAACTGTTCCCTTGGAATGATGGGTAATGTAGTTTGTTCTCCCTTCTCTCAGGAATAAATGTAGTTGTGCCAGAGACGGTAAGGCTTTTGCAAGAATATTTATTCGTGTTGGGGAAATTCCTCCAGCGCATCAAAATTCAGATACATGAACATAAATGGTGCTTTTAAGTAGGAACAGAAGAAACTCAGGAATATAAGACAATCAAAAATAGGATCAGCTTTCCTTCTTATGGAGCTTAACTCAGCTCTGCCTCAAGAGGTGACTCACATACATTGCAGCCTCATAACAGCCACTGTTCCTTTCACAGTGTGAGCTCAAACTCAGGTGCAAACAATCAAGTTTCCAAGCACGGCAGCAGAAACTACCACGTTGTATTCTTCCCATACAAGGTATAGCAAGCTTCTTTATACTGTTATTTCCTTACAGCATATTGAACAGTCCATGCTACAATTGTCAGAGTTTGTAGAAGGTAAGGCATAATCTATCTGCATTAAATCTTCTGACTGCACAGAACTAGTGTCCTCATTCAGCTTTGGCTGTCTGCCTGCTTTCAACTCTAAGAACTGTTTAAACTCCTGGAGGAGCAATTCAGCCTGTTCATTTCCCGACAAGCAGTTGTCAGCAAATACTGGGTTTCTCTCCCGGTCAGTAATGCTTCCCCCTTCAGCTCTTGGCTTAAATAAATCAGGGTAACAATTGGGATCCTTTAACAAAGTCCCAAACATAGGAGATTGAATTTTACCTTCTCTATCATGACTCCTATTGGAACTGCTTTCTCTCTACCAGGCTCCTCTCCTCTTAGGTAGCTCAAAAGCTTTCCAGCTGTGAGTGCTTCTGGGTCTCTCCAGTCCAAACTGTATCCCATAGAATGAGTTACCATTTGCAGGTGTCTGCCTTGGAGGCTTTCTATTTGAGGGCTCTGCCTTTTCCCAGGACTCTAAACCAGGGCTCCGTCCACTTCTCACAGGACTTCCTTTCACAGCACCTGTAAAAATCCTTGCAGGTCCTCTGCTGCTACCAAGCTCAGACGTGCATCCAAACTGCTTCCTGGTCTTGCACTCACTGCTTGACTTGGTCTCATCTGACGTCCCAAACGTCCTCTCACAGCTCGTCTGTTCACAGGCCCTCTGCTCACAGGTCATCTGCTCATGGCTTTTCTTTTTCTGTCTCCCCTTTAGCAGCGTCATTCACCACTTCAAAAAGGGATTCTTTTCCAGCCACACCCCGTCCAACCCCTGGGTGTGCCCAATCAGCACTGCTCAACTCCTCCCCTGGGCTGGTCTCCATTCTCAGCTCAACAGAAGAGGGGTTTTATTCTTCTAGGATTGTAAATCCTATGTAAATCCTGCTGCTTTTCAGGATTTCCTTCAGTCTCCATTTCCTCAGGAGGGCGCTCTTCACCACAGCCCATACAGATTACAGAAATATGTATGTATAGGACATATACATACATGAATATATGTCTGAAGATACATGCCTGCAACTGAGCCCCACAAAACATTCACATGGGGAATGTGATGGGAAAAGATACATCTAATAAGAAGGTGGTGAAAACCACCTGAAGACATATAGAGAATCTATTTCTGCGGTGCAGGAATGTAGTTCAGTGGAATAACCAGTATGGTTGCGTGAAAAACCAGAGGATAATAGCAGTCTGGCAAGAGCACGTCAGGAGTACTTTAGGACTCTGACATGTCCAAAGGACAAAAAAAAACCGCATAGACTAAGACACCAGGATGACCCAGCCAAGGGACACAGGGGTATCATGTACACTAAAAGAGTATGCGTTGTCCAAGTGGAGCAGAAGAAAAGCATAATGCCAAGCTGTAAGGAAAAAAGGGGTAGATTCCTGCAAGATTGGGAACTCCTTGGACATTCACGCAGAAAAAGCTTGTCTTCTGTATCACAACAGGAGACAAGAGGGTATAAAGAACCCATATAGTCATGGAATGATTATATAAGCTTTTTCTACTATATGGGGAAAAAAACCCTCAGAGACAAAGTTCAATGCTCTGTAGCAAGGGCCCATAGTAGAAAGCTTCTCTGAAGATTGCAGAGAGCATTGTGCAGGAGAATTATGAGATAAAACTGACTGAAGTCAGGTGTGTTGCCACATCCTAGGAAAGGATATGGCTATAAGAAGATAACCTGCAGTGAGTAGTATTATGCAAGATAGTTAAAAGTAGCTTGCAATGAGTATTAAAGTAATCACTGGAACTCCTGCATGCACAGCAACTGAACAAAACAGCAGAGGGGATTCTCCTGTATAAAAACAGAGAGAAAACCGACAAAGGGAGCGGAGATATTCCCGTCCCTGTCTGATGAGTTGTTCAGAGCATGCATTGAAGGATAACAAAAAGTCTACACTGTAAGAAAGAGAAGTGTTTCAGTATGGTACCAACTCAAGCAGGGGAAAACCCTGGAAGAGAGGGGGTTGGAAGGTGACTTACCATATGGTAAGTCAGCTGAAGGAAAAGATGTCCATGTGGGGACAGAAACTATCATGGGATAGTTGTAACCTCCCTTTGTAGTAGTAAGAAGGGGAGAATTCTGTAACCCATGGGCAAAAGAATCCTAACAGCTTAGCATACTGAAAAAGAAAAAAACAGTGTAGAGTTTGAAGAATAAACTTCTGCTAAGAAGAAGTTAACTGTAGATTGCAACATACAGGAACCTATGGTAGCTGGTTATGATTAGACTGGTTAGAGTCTGGAGACTTCAGACTAAGATGAGATGTCCCTTGCTTGGGTACATCTGGAGGATGGGCAGGAGAAGGGTGAAACCTTCTTTTCTTAGGGAAAGAAGGTTTGGTAGGACATTTCCTACGTCCTGGGGAAAAAGAAGGCTTAGGATGGTTTCTAGAACCAGGGAAGTCAGTGGAGCAATGAGCAACCTGACGTAAAGCCTCTTTATTGAAGAGATTTTCTCCAGTGCAAGGAGAATTACCCAGTGTATGTTGTGCCCATCTGCTCAAGTCTGAAGCTTGCAGCCAGGCTTTACGACGTGCTCCAATGGCAATAGCAGAGGATCTGTTAACAGACTCAAAAGAGTCTAGAGAAGCACGAGAAAGAAACCAAGAGACATTCCTACTATGATTAAGAAGCAAGGAATAGTCAGTGGCCTTAAGCTCTGACAAAAAAGGGGACAAAAGAGATAATTTCTCTGTGACCTCCTGAAGTGTCAGACTCATATAAAAAATATATGAAATAATTCTTGAAGCAAGCATAGAAGTTTGGAAGGTTTGACGTCCAAAGGCATCAAGTGCTTTAGATGCACGACCTGGCGGATAAGAAGAATGCTTCTTCTTGCTTCTTACCTTCCTCATTGCTGATTCCACTACAATGGAATGATGTGGAAGTTGTTTTTTTTGAAACCCCGGAGAGGGAGGCACCTGATACAGAACATTAATGGCTGTAGAAGGTGAAGGAACCTTTAAAGGTGATTCCCACATCCTCAGAAGAAGATCCTGCAAAGAATGATGTAAAGGAAGCATTATATTTTCCTGTTCTGCAGGATCTTGGTTAAGAGTAGAGCCAGGAATAGGAATGGCAAGAAAGGTTGCCATGTCAAGGAGAAATTTCTGAAAAGAGGGATCTCCAATGGGAACTATTCCTGGGTAAGCTGAGGTTGAAGGAGCAGCTTGAGCACCAGAAGACATACTGGACTGGTGCAGAAAAAGAATCCTGCTAGATGGACAGTGATACTGACAGTTCTGATTCGAGGCAGCTAGTACTGCATCGTCAGTGCCCGGTATCGATTCCAAGCTAGGCATAGAAAGGATCGATGGCACCGATGGAACTGCAGGAATCGACATCGATACCGATACCGGTATCGGAGACGGTAATGTCATCGAAGCAGTAATCGGGGGCTGCTGAAGCGGTACCGAGGTAGCCAGAGAGCCTTGGTGAATATCCCCAGTACTGCGTAGTCGGAAACGATATGGATCGGTTCCAAAATGCGTCGGTACGAAGTCATCTAGACTGGATATCGATTCTAGACTCGGCATCGAATGGAGCGAGTCTATCGATGCATGTCTAGAAGGTACCGACGTTGGTGGTGGTATCGGCGATGCCGATACAGGAAAGTCAATCGGAGTCGTATCGATCGGTTCCGAAGGTACCGAGGACGTCCGAAGACGATGCCCGGTGAAGAGAGGAACACTCAACACCGGCGCCAATGTCGGGGTATCGGTACCGCTCAAAGCCGATACCAACCCCGAGCATGGCGAAGATACAGGAAAGTCAATCTGGGTCATATCGATCGGCCCCGAAGGTACCGAGGATACCAGATGACGATCCCAGGTGAAGAGTGGAACACTCGACACCGATGCCGATGCCGGGGTATCGGTACCGCTCGAAGCCGGTACCAACCCGAGCATGGCGGAGATACAGGAAAGCCAATCTGGGTTGTATCGATCGGCCCCGAAGGTACCGAGGACACTAGATGACGATCCCTGGTGAAGAGTGGAACACTCGACACCGGTGCCGGTGCCGGGTTATCGGTACCGCTCGAAGTGGATACCACCCCCGAGCACGGCTCAGGTATGTTCTGTGAGGGGTGAGCCCCAGGGACAACCTGAAACCCCGTAAATGCTTTGGAGCCCGAAGACTCCCACCGGGGTTTTAATGCCAATGAGGTTTTGAGGGCAAGGCCGGAGCCGTCATCATGCTGGGCATGAGACTTACCCTTCAAGAATTGGCTAGTCTTAACAGACTGTTTGTGGGTTACCTGATCCTGGAGAGAAGAATAAACCGGTGTCCTCACCTCAGGAGGAAAAACGGCATCGAGGGAAACTCGAAAAAGGGAAGGTCTTCTCCCAATAATACAGCCTGATGGATCAGGGAAAAAGGGGTCAGTACCCAAACAGGATAGACGCCAAGCATTGGAGTCTAAAAAGAAAACTAGGTTTCCACAGTGAAGGCACTTCTTAGGGGAAGAAGGCTCCATGTTGGAGAGGCCTGGTAGGCCCAAAAAGTTAAGACAAAAACTTAGGAGAAAAAATTTCTCTAAGTTTAGAAAAGAAAAGAATAAAGCACCGGCGGTACCGGTATCGGCGGGAAAGACAGCCGCGACCACAAGAAAACAAGAAATAAGAATTTTAAAGAAAAAAGTTTCTGCTGTAACAGGAGGACGTCCTGTCGGCTCCGCGGAAAAACGAAAACTGAGGAGAGGCAGTGGGAAAGGCGGGAAGTCAGCGCGCAGGCGTGAGGGATGCTCCCAAAAGCTTTCTGATTGGATGCTGGGGAGCATTCCCGTGCAGGCTCCGTCGGTACCGACGTACCCATATGTGAAGACTCATTCCTGCTTGTTCCTGGAGATCAACAGTTGCACTGGTTGCCAGGCATGCGTAGTTCTTAAATTGCTCTTATTTCCATTCAAGATGGTATATGGTTTAGTACCAGCTTATATGGAACATTTTTTAAGGTTTATTGGCCCAAGGCACATGTTGATATCTATGAACTCTTTTAAAATTTTGTTTACCTCCTGCTACACAATCCCATCTGAAGGAGTCCTTGAAGAAGATCATAGCAGGATGGACCCCTGGGCTTTGGAACTCACTGCTGCTATCATTGCGAATGATGACTTCCCGAGGAACTCTCAAGACGTGGTTACTTCTAAAAGAATTTTAAATAATATTAAGTTAATGGAGATGGTGTGTTGAAGATTCTGTTTTGTAATTGTAATCTGCTCTGAGCTCCTCAGAGTAAAGGGTGAAATATAAATGTTGGAAATTTAAATTAAATTAAAGTTCTGGCTAGCAAGATCTCCATTCTTGCAATTACAAAGCCCAGATTTATTGATGGTGAGGAGGGTGAAATCAGTGGAGGTTCTATAGATGATGGAATCAAGAGTTTTACTATATATCCTTTCTTACTCTCTCAAATCAGTGACCATATCAGGGGATCACTCGCACTCATCCTAGCACCACTTTCAAGGGATTGTTCAAACTAATCCCCACCAGCCTATTGTAGAAAATTCTGCAAATTGCTCAGCTGCTTTCCAGCAATGAACTGCTACAATTCTGCTTCCAGAATGACTGCTTGGGCATCTAGATATCTGTCATCATCAAGTGGTAATGAAGCTATGAGCACACCTGGGTGTATTGATGGCTGAGGAGGGTGGAAGATCTTTCACCAGGGCCGGCCCGTCCATTGAGCAAGAATGTTTTTTGCACAGGGCCCCGCGTTTCAGGGGGCCCCGCGCAAAAAACATTCTTAAGCATCCCAAGTTAAAAAAAAAAAAAAAAAAAAACCGGCTGCTTCTGCCGCGGCAGCTTCAAGAGCTCTGCCGCGGCAGCTTCAAGAGCTCTGCCGCGGGGCCCCCCCCCTGCCCGGCAGAGCCTCCGTGCATCTTCAGCTCTTCACGTCCAAAACGCGGGCTTTTTTCAGAGCCGCGAGAGTTTCTTTTCTCGCGGCTCTCTTAATCCCGCGGGGCTGATGGGATTTCCCATCACCCTCGGCGGGATTAACAGAGCCGCGAGAAAAGAAACTCTCGCGGCTCTGAAAAAAGCCCGCGTTTTGGACGTGAAGAGCTGAAGATGCACGGAGGCTCTGCCGGGCAGGGGGGGCCCCGCGGCAGAGCTCTTGATGCTGCCGCGGCAGAGCTCTTGAAGCTGCCGCGGCAGAAGCAGCCGGTTTGGGTTTTTTTTTTAATTTTAATTTGGAATGATAGGGGGGGGGGGTGGTTAGGACTGGTAATAGGCAATGGGAGGGGGGGAGGCTAAACTGGAAGTAGGCTGATGGGTGGGGGAGGCTAAACTGGAAGTGGGCTGATGGGGGGGGGTGGTGAGGACTGGTAATGGGCCAGGGGGTGGGGTGGTTAGGACTGGTAATGGGCCGGGGGGGGGGGTGTTGACCACTGGGAATGGGCCATGGGGGGGGGGGGGCTAAGGCGGGAAGTGGGCTGATGGGGGGGGGGTTAGGACTGGTATTGGGCTATGGGGGGGCGAAGTGGGCTGATGGGGGGGGGGGGTTAGGACTGGTAATGGGCTATGGGGGGGCTAAGTGGGCTGATGGGGGGGTTAGGACTGGTAATGGGCTATGGGGGGGCTAAGTGGGCTGATGGGGGGGTTTGGACTGGTAATGGGCTATGGGGAGGGGGCAAAGGCTGGAAGTGGGGGGGTAGGACTGGAAATGGGCTGATGGGGGGGGTTAGGACTGGTAATTGACTATGGGGAGGGGGCTAAGGCTGGAAGTGGGGGGTAGGACTGGAAATGGGCTGATGGGGGGGTTAGGACTGGTAATGGGCTATGGGGGGGCTAAGACTGGAAGTGGGCTGATGGGGGGGGTGTTAGGACTGGTAATGGGCCGGGGGGGGGGGGTTAGGACAGGTAATGGGCCATGGGGGGGGGTGTTAGGACTGGTAATGGGCCGAGGGGGGGGTGTTAGGAAGGGTAATGGGCCATGGGGGGGAGGCTAGGACTGGTAATGGGCTGATGGGGGGAAAGGCTTAGGACTGGTAATGGGCCATGGGGGGGGGAGGCTAAGACTGGAAGTGGGCTGATGGGGGGGGGTAGGACTGGTAATTGGCTATGGGGGGGGCTAAGACTGGAAATAGGCTGATGGGGCGGCTAGGACTGGAAATAGGGTGATGGGGGGGTTAGGACTGGTAATGGGCTATGGGGGGCTAAGACTGGAAATGGGCTGATGGGGGGGGTAGGACTGGTAATTGGCTATGGGAGGGGGGCTAAGACTGGAAATAGGCTGATGGGGGGCTAGGACTGGAAATAGGGTGATGGGGGGTTAGGACGTAATGGGCTGATGGGGGGTTAGGACTAGTAATGGGCTATGAGGAGGCTAGGACTGGAAATGGGCTGAGTGGAAGGAGGGCTTGAACTGCAAATAGCTGATGGGGACGGGGGCTTGGAATGGAAATGGGTTGTGAGGGGGAGGGAGCTAGGACTGGAAATGGGTGAGGGGGGGGCTAGGACAGGAAATGGGCTGATGGGCTAGAATAGGACTGGAAATTGGCTGTTGGGGGGTGCTAAGATTGGAAATGGGCTGTGGTGGGGGTTTGGATTGAAATGGACTCATGAAGGGGCTAGAACTGGAAGTAGGCTCATGGGGGGCTTGGATTGGAAATGGGCTGAGTGGAGGGGAGCTAGGATTTGACATGGGCTGATGGTGGGGCTAGGAAAGGACTAGAAATGGGCTCATGGGGGGCTGGGATTGGAAATGAGCTGATGGAGGGACTTGGATGGGACTGCAAATAGATGGGGGAGCTAGGACTGGAAATGGGCTTATGGGGGGCTAGGACTGGAAATGGGCTGATGCGGGGACTAGAAGGGAGCGGATGCTGGGTGGGACTGGAACTAGAATGGAGCTGATGTTGGGGGAGGATTAGAATGGGATGGAGCTGGGAGAGTGAAATGGAGAGGGGAAAAATATTTTGTGTGGGAGGGAAGACAAATCTACAATTGTCCGGATATTGGGAGAGTAGGTGGGGATTGAGGATGGAGGGGTAAAATTTGAGTGGATGAAATAGGAATGAGGAAAGAGCAAAAAGGAGAAAGATTAGTATGTTAAAGCAGATGTAGAGAGAGAATGGAAAAAAACTAGAAGAGAGAAGAAAAGACAAATGGACAGCAGACGATGAAGAATTAGCGGAAGACACGAAGAAACCAGAAGAAAGTGGCTGGAGCAATTGCAGCTGAAAAAAAATGCACAAAAGGTAGAAAAATATCTCTTTATTTTGAATTTATTAATTGGAATATGTCAGCTCTGGGAAATGTGCATCATTAACGTCTGCGCTTTGTTTAGTACAAGAGCAAATTAATGTATAGTTTTATTTCTACAGTGTTGTACATTCCAAGTTTGGCTTTTGGGATTCCCAGTTTAATTATTGTCTTCCTGTTTCTAAATTGTGATTCCTTGTTTGGTGATGGTCTATGTTCTGCATGTGTAACTGAGCTGAGGTATTCTGTTTATGTAATTCCTATTTGACATTGCCACTTGTTCTCTTTCCCCAGTAGGTCATGTATTGTTGTTCTCTGAAATGTATTGGTTTAATATTTGCAGCGTTTCCTTTTGATAGTTAGGGTATGGTGCTTTATGAGTCCTGGTAGTGCTGTTAGGATACGGCGGGTTTGCTATGGGTTCTAAATGGGCAGTGTTTGTAGTAGTTCCTAATGTGCCTGGCGGTTGGTATTGGATTATAGTAATGTAGAAGTCTTTTAGTCTTTCTTTATTCATACACTCATTAAGAGGCATGTTTACTAAAAGTTTGTGTATGGTAACATTATGCAAATATTTATGCAAATGAGGCCCCTTATGCAAATGAGGCCCCGCACCGAGTCTCCGCACATGGCCCCGCACCCCCCTTGGGCCGCCCCTGTCTTTCACCACAGCTAACCAAGGCTTCCACTATGGAACTTATACACACCCCGGCCAGATTCACCTCTGCCACTCCTGCCATTGACCGTATAACAAATATATATATAGAACCTGCAGTAGAACTTATAGGTACTGTTGCTGATCTTTCTTTTTTCCCTTTAATGTTTTCCCGAGATGGTAGAAAAAAAGTGGGAAATCCAGGCCTTCAGATGGAATAGTCCAGCTTGTACACAGTGGTAGAGGATAGTGTCCACCATCTTGTTCCCTCCCTTGTTAAAAAAAATAATAGAGCTGCCAAGTTGCCCAATTCCCGGAAGGAGGCTTTTTGGCCAGTCCTGGTTTTGAACATAAACACCCAGAGTAGTGTGATATTTGTATTCCCTGATTCTATCTATTGAAATCAGTGCTGTGGGTCCCATAATGCATCAGGATAGGGTTGTTCAAAATCCTTGACTGCCCTAAAATATCCCCTTGGAACTGGGTAACTTGGCAGCTCTGAAATAAATCATTTAGTGGTTCACTTACAGGCTCATTCAGAGGCGCGAATAGTGTGGATGGATGTCCCTTTGGAACATCCATCCCCGCTATTCGTCCCCTCTGCTGACCCCAACTAACCTCCCCATACTTTGTACAGCGAGGTTAGACGGGGCATGAAAAGGGTGTTGCTGGGGCGGAGTTAGGGCTGGCAGTGTGCAGTCTGCAGCCCTGGACGTGCATGGCCAATTCCAATGTCGGCCCTGTACATCCGGGGCCAACAGGCTGAATGGGGAACTTATTCCACCTCTGAGGTAGAATACGTTCCCCTAGTTAGTGGGGGATGGCAGGCCGGGGCGCAGCAAAGGTGGGAGGGGGTAGAGGAGATTCCCTGCAGCCCAACCCTGGCCTTGGAAGGCCAGATCGGGAGTCGGGCTGCGAGGAATGAAGATTCTTGTCCAGCAGCCGGGGATCGCGGCTGCTGAATGGAGCTGCGGTGCCATGGCAACTGGACACCATGGCGCTGTGGCTCTATTCAGGATTCTTGACTGAGTTGGCTGGGCTAGGCCTGTACATTCATGCCGATCAGAATCGGGATCCTGGCCTGCACGTACAGGCCTGGAAATGATTCTGATCCCACGAGGCTAGACGTGCCCCGCAGGATCAGAATCCTGTCTACCTCTGTGCGTCCGGTTCTTACTGGGCACACAGAGGGCCAGGATGTCCAGGACAGAATCAGGCCCTTAGTGCAAAAGAATAACTTGATAGAGCATACTTTAGATTCACATACCATCCATGCTTAAAAGAAAAGGAGTACTAAATCAAACAGGTTAATATTCAGCCACTGTGGTTAGTAGTTTTTTTAAATGCCAGCTACCGCAGCTAAAAATAATCTGAATACCGAGTGCCAGTATTTATTTCTTTATTTAATAATATTTATAGCCCACATAAGATCACTTAAAAGCATATGAAATAATATAAAACACATACAAAATAAGCAACATTGAAGAACTAAATATACAAGTAAGATCTAGAAATGATAACTACAGAAGACCTCTGAAAGCATCTGCAAACAGACCCACCTTTACCTATTTTCTAAATTTATGATTCAAGATTCACATCAGCTGGTAATAAATTCCACAACAATACAGCAGGACAAGAAGGTGCCCACTGTTGCTCTGTCTCAAGTCCAGTCCAGTCTTATCTGTCTCCAGATCCAGCAGGCAGGCATTTGGTGGTCTTTTCATGTCCCTCCCGTGGTGTTCCTAGCTTAGTCTGTTTTCAAAGAAAAGTCCAGGAACCACCTCTTTATGGAGTTCCCTAGCAGGGAGGTCTATCTCTGAGGTTCCCCTGTATGTTAGGGTGAGTGATCCAATAGTCCCAAATTCCACATTTTGTGGGATCCCTTCCTACACTGAGGTCTGTACCCCCCCCCCCCCCCTTCTGGGCAACTGTCCTCTCCCCAGGCCCAAACTAGACCTCACCAGGGTCCTTTGTATCAACACAAATGTGAATGATATTCAAATTAGGTCAGGAATATGCAAATGACATCTTCCCAACATCCTTCAGTTTAGACAAACATATACATCAAACATTACAATAAATTCCCCCCCCCCTTAAGTCTCAGATTCAACCTGGGTGCGTCCCAGGTGTGGAATTACCTGGATGCCCTGCCACCTCCCGCGTAGCTGCTTGTTGCTATTACCACCCCAATTCTGACTGAATATCCATGGTTGTCTATTGTCACCACTCACCCTCCCAGAGGCATTTAGCATGGGCAAGGCAAGTGGGTAGTTGTGTTTCTTAGACTGTGAACTTTAAATGGAGGTTTGGAAAGGCCTCCTGGGTAATGTAGTCCTACAGTAGTAAGAATGAGTCCAAGTTGTGCACGAGTGGTTCAGGTTAAATTAGGATTTATTGCCCCTCCCGGGGTTGGATGTTGATGACCATGAACAAAGAATATATTTACAAAGAAACCATACTCCTGATGTGAACAAAAATAGGCAACTTAAATAATGCTTATCTTCAGCTGTTACGGAATCAAAAAGAATAAAACAGTCTCCCTCCAAAATATTTCTTTTGGCTGTTTTTCTTCCTTCAGCAAAATCCAGTATTATTAACAAAGGGACTGCACATTGTCTGCCACCATATAAGAGCAGTCCATAAACACTTCGGACTCAGGGGGTTGATAAGGGTCCCACTGCATAAGATCACCTTCTTCCTTAAGGTCTCTTAGAGAGGGTTCTTCTGCCTGCCACGCAAACCTCTCCGTTCCAATTACAGGGTTCCCTTCCCCCAACCTGCTCTGTGAGTCTGGGTGTTTGGCTTCCTGTGCACACAACCCTCTGTAATTAAAAGGATATACGTTTCCCTCTTCTGTTTGGCTACAGGGAATTCTGTGTCTGCCTTTAGAATTGCTTTCTCCCAGGAATCTCCCTTGGCTACAAAAAGGTTGGTAAAACTTCTCTCCCCTTTGATAAAAGCTTGGTATCAGGGAAATAAGCTTTACCTGCAGGCTGTCTGTTGTGAGCACAGCGTGGTTGTCTTTTCTGGTTCCCAGAATAAACGTCTCTGCTTTTTGGATAGTAAAAATCCCCAGTGCTTTTTGTAGTTAAGCACTGCTCCCTAGGAACTGGACTTGAATATCTTCCCCGGCTCTCTTCCTCTGAGAAGTTCCTCCGAGTGGAATTGGGATTTCTTTCCCTTTTTCCTTCTCTCAGCCAGAGACCTTGGCTGCCCTCGGAGTATCTATCTTTCTCTGGTTTTCTCCTTCTTTCAGCTTTCTCCACGCTTGCTGTGCTGCCTTTTCCTTCTGTCTCCGTATCTGAGACTATGTCCGTCTCTTTCTCTTTCTCCTTCCCCTTCTCCTTCTCTGTCCTATATTTAACTAAAGGCTTTTTATCTAAGTTTCTTTCTCCGTTGTGCTGAGCCACACCTCCCACCAGGTGTTCCCACTTCCCTGATGAGGCAGGAGCTAGCTCAGGGGATGGGCGTTCCCTAACACTCTGTGACGTTCTTTGTTTAGGGTTTCCATGCCAACCCTCCATGCTTGTTTCAGCACTGACAGTTCTGGTTTCACTTTGCAGTGAATCCTCTGCCTCCCTTGGTTCTGAACCCTGTACTTCACGACACTATTCAGGGACTAGCTGTTGCTCATTTCCCAGCTCCATCTTCTCTTCCTGCTGAGGGTCCCCTCGATCCTCCCTAAGGGGTTCTACCTCCATAGGGGTCTGGGCCAAGTCCCTCACCTCCCTTTCCACCTCCCTCTCATCCCAGGTGTTGTAAAGGAGCCAGGCCTTATGTCTCCTGGCTGGGGAGGAAGCAGGGGTTGGGCCCTTCCTCGGCCCTGGGTGTTCTAGAGAGGTCCATATCTATGTCCTTGTCTGCCACTGTAGGGGGCCCCTCTTAAAGGGGTCTATATGTATCTCCAGAATCGGGGCTGGCTGGGGTCTCCCGGGAGTCCTGCAGTGAAGGACGTACACCCCATCACACCGCGTCTGAGCCTTGGCCTTACAATACACCGCACAGAGGGAACTAAAAGAAAATTAGATCCCTCAGAACGGAAAGAATGCAAAGGTAGATATTTCTGGATAGTGACCAATGCTGAATATCTCTAGACAGAGCGACCAGTGGCAGCAATATCCATATAGGGGCCTTTTTACTAAAGGTTAATGCATGTTAATGAAGTTAAAGTACTTTAAGTGCCATTGCACCCATAGAAATAAAAAGGCTGTGGGCACTTAACATGCATTAAAACTTTCAGTAAAAGAGTCCCATAGTAGCAATATTCAGGGCCATTATGTAGAATTATCCAGAAGGTAGGCAGTTAGCTCCTCATTTAGCAATCCTCCTCTCTGGGTCCTTTCCTGTCTCAGGGTGTCCTTTGGATCTTAAGTGTCTCCCACTCCTGAGTGTGCAAGTGCTCATCCCTGAGCCTCAACACACTGCTAGGATAAGAGGAAAGAATACAAGCTCAAGTGGGCTGGTGAGTTGGTTAAATTCACTCTTTAGATCAGTGCTTCTCAGCTCTCTTCTGGAGGCACACGTAGTCAGTCAGGTTTCAGGATTACCACAATGAATATGCATCAGAGAGATTTGCATACATTTAAGACCAATTGTAGGCAAATCAATGTCATGTATTGTGGTGATGAAAGCCCTGTGGAAAACATGGAACTGGATGAAAATCCTGAAATCCCCATGGAAGTGAATGGCAGTGCACATGTGCAGGGGAATTACAGCCCAGGTCAGAAGCAAAGTCAGCTCCCTGCAAGAGTCAGGCCACGCCCTAGCTCAGAGGTGGAGACAGGCTTCCCTGCTAATTGGTCACATGGGGGCAGAGAGCAGGGAAGGCCCAGCAGGCAGCAGTGGTTAAAAACACGTGCAAAGCAAAGGAAGACAGAACCACCCAGGGAAGCACAAGGAGAAGCATCCAGAGTCAGCTGGAGAGAAGCACCCAGAGAAGCACACGGAGAGGCAGTGGCAGTCTCCGGCTGGAGCCCGGACACAGATACAAACCTGGAGGAGGAAGAGACTGAGCCAGCAACTGAAGGCAGAGGCACGAGTGAATGGAGGAGAGCTGGACGTAAGGCAAGGAACAGCTGTGAGAGCTGGAAAGGTGGGGGAGAAAGAAAAGAGGCTGCAGCAGTGCTAGACTGGAAGAGAAAGACAGAGAAAATCTCTCCAGAAAGCAGCTACCTCAGAGGGACTGGAGTAGGACAGAAGGAGCCTGCATTTCAAAGCCTGGAGAAACCCAGGAGGAAAGAAAGCAGTGCTTATGTGAAGAAACAGCCTCAAGGTAAAACCAGCAGTTTCATTTCTGATAATATAGCAGAAAGACAATTTGCTAGTTTTAAAGGGCAGGAAGTTGAGCCCTCACCTCCCACGATTAAGAAGTGGATAGAAAGCTTATCAGATGTTAAAGGCCGTAGCTCTGATAACAGTGAAGCCTGTGAGACCTCTAAGCTAGAGGCATTAAGGAAGCTATTCTCTGAAGAGAAGTTTCACTCCCCTAAGTTAAAAGTGCCAACAAGGGCTGAGTTGCTGTGGAGCCAATTTCTGGAGTTCCTAAAAGAAAGGAAGTTTGAGGAAGTTCCTAATTGTGAGAGAGACTCTGTTTACCCTAATGATAGTGAGGGAATGCAAATAGATGCATGTGTGCCTAGCTCTGAATATTTGCCTATGCCCATGGATTGTTCTTTGGCACAAAGAAAGAATTCTACAGTTGTGAACAAGAACAGAGAGTCTGGAAACTCTATAGGAAAATAGGGGCAGTTCTTACCTTTATTGAAGAAAGCTAATTCTATGTTTATTGTATCACTGGCTGAAGTAAAGAAGCAGTGAGGAACTGTGTGTTTGAAAAGGAAACCCAGCTGTGACAAAGTTTGTTGGAATTCTGCTAATTGACCACACGGGCAGTCCCCGGTGTGAATGTGTAAGAAAGCAGAACAGCTGAAGTGAAAAGGTTTTTGTTTGTTATTCTCCCTCTGGTTTAAATCCTGATTTCATCTGTTTCGTTGGAGATGTATCCTACTGCCTTAGTTGTGTATGAGCCCTAGCGTATTTTGGAAATCCCCATAAATAAATTTTCTTGCATGCCTTACCACCGACTCAACTACATTATTTCCCTCGAGGAGTAAAGAATACCACAAGTCCCAGAATCCTCTGGTATCTTGGAAAGAACTTTATTCCAAAAGGACATACAAGGCCGTCCTCCAGGCTGTAAGCCCCTGGGCCCAGCTGGAGGCGTTGCAGTATATGCAATGTGGTAATCCTGAAAAATCCAGCAGGCTAGGTGTGCCTCCATAAAAAGCACTGATAAGAACTCTTACATTATGATGAGATATTTGATTTGCTGACTTGGTCATTAGAATCTGCTGATTTCCTCAGTTCTGATCTATGTTCAACATTTTTCTTTCCATTATCATTTTTCTTTGATTCTTGCATATCTTTCTTTCTATTTTATTTGAATATTTTTCTCTGTTTATGATCTGGGATTTAACTGGTGCATGAATATTTAAAACATTATGATTATTTTTCTATTTCTTGCTCATTGTTTGGGTTCAATGCATACCTTTTTCATTATTGTAAAAAATATATAATATTTTTTAAAACAAAGTATCAGCTTCTAATGAAACCAGGAACGGAAATCTGTGCCACATCAGGGGGGTCTGGAGAGAAAGCCAGATAAAAATTGTATATGAGTAATCTGTATTTATTTATTTAGTTAGCAATTTACATTTATAGGCCACCAATCCAACATTTGTTCATGATGGTTTATAATACATACATAATCTATTATACACATAATACAGTATAAGAGAGATCACTCCCCTCCCTTTGCATTCCATTTGTAGGACTTGAGAGATAGTGGTTTCTATGGCTACTATACCAAGCACTTTGTTCATATAAAAAGGCTACTTTGAAATGTGTTTCTATAAATTGCTGCTGCGTAGGATAAGACAGTCTTAAAAACCAGCTGCATCACTGGGTCTCTAGATTATATATGGTGTTGAATATGGAACACTTGACAGCAATTAGGAGAAATCAGGGGGAGAAGTTTGATAATCAATGGAAGCCTTTATTGACATATTTGAAATCATTAGGTACTGGATAGGAAGGGGGGGGTGGGGATAGTAGGGGAGAAGATAAGTGGCTTATGATATTATAATAAGTACAGATAGGGGGAGTGGGGTGATAAGGGGGAAGAGCTCAAATTGGTTAATGTTGTAGGAACTGTTGCTATATTGACTGTAATCTGTATGAAAAGGTTTGCAAAGAACAATTATGAAAAATCAATAAAGATTAAGTTGAAAAAAAAACAGCTGCAATGCTACTGTATCTCAGCTTTGGCACTGTGTTCTCCTATTATAAAACTGTAATGATCAGAGGGTGCGGGAGGGTCAGGTGATGCTCTTCAGAGGGTGGGACAGGGTTAAGTGATGCTCTGGGGAGAAGTAGGAGGGTGATGCACATTGAGGAAGTGAGGAGAAGGGGGTTATGCTCATCAGGGTAGAGGGTGAGGTTTTGATGGTTGGGGACTGATGCTATACTGATCTGGGAGGAGGTAATGCTGATGCAGATTAGGAGGGTTGGCGGGATGGGTTGCTCAGTGACCAATCATTTTTTTTGAGTGGCTATATTGACTGTCAGCCAGTAGCATGGGTGCACTTAACGCCTCTTCTTCAGGCAGAGAATGCCACCCAGCTCATTCCTATTTCACCACCCCATCCTGCACTGGAGTCAGGACAAGGTAGACTTATCTCCTCCCTAAACTAGTATTTCAAATTTAGCACTGGAGCAGGTAAACATCACTCATTTTTGGCCAAGTTGCTGACCTGGAACCTTTCTTGAAATACAGAAAATGTATGTTTTCCTCACTGCAACTGGCCCTGACCCAGTACTTTCTCTTAAATCACCACAAAAGGCATAGTCTCTCCTGACTCCAGGAAGGGGAGTGGTGGCTGATGTTCATTTAAATGTAATTTAAGAGGTTCCTTTGTTCATCTTACCTAGATTAAAGGGCATGTATATACAATGACATATATCACATAAGATGAATTATATGTGGTCATTAGAAGGAGGTGATAGTGCCTTTGTATAAGTCTTTGATGAGACCTAATTTAGAGTATTGTGTGTAATTCTGGAGACCGCACCTCCAAAAAGATATAAACAGGTCAATGGGCTTCGTCATAAGGCATATGGGGAGAGACTTAAAGATCTCAATAGGTATACTTTGGAGGAAAGGGGGGAAAGAGGAGATATAATAAAGATGTTTAAATACTTCCATGGCATAAATGCACAGGAGGAGACCTTATTTCAATTGAAAGAAAGCTCTGCAATGATGGGGCATAGGATGAAGGTGAAAGGGAATAGACTCAGGAGAAATATGCGGAAATATATTTTTACGGAGAGAGTGGTAGATGCATTGAATAGTCTTCCAGTGAGGTAGTAGAGATCAGGACAGTATCTGAATTCAAGAAAGCATGGGACATACATAGAAGATCTCTAAAGGAAATAAAGGGATTATAGTAGTTGGTATGGAAGGGAAGACTGAATAGGCCATATGGTCTTTTTCTGCCATCATGTTTCTATGTTTTAGCCCATTTGGAAGAGCCAGTCCAGGTTTCTCCCTGTAAGTTGATTCTCAAGGATGAGCAGGATCTGTTTATCGATAAAAGAATTTTAATTGAAAACTAAAGAATTAATGATTAGATTTCTTCAGAGAGGTTATCCCTGGCAAGCAAGTAATAAAGCAGACAAGAGGACTAGATATGCCCACATGAATATTTGTTGGCATACAAAAGACCATCAGACTGATAAGTTGGTCTGCATTCATTCCTATTCAACAGGATCCAGTAAATTAGTTAAATTAATCCATAAATATTGGCATTTCCTGATACTTCATGTACTTTTTGGTGAATTTTCCTTACTTGCATTTTTTTAAAATTTAATATGAATTTATATTTCATACAATCTGCACATAGCACAATGTCAGTAAAGTGTATTACATTAAATTACATAAACATTATATGAGAATAATAATAAAATTAAACCAATTAATCTACAAAACAATAAACAGAATAAAATTAAATAAAACTAAACTAAACCTAAGATAAGAATAAAGAGCCCGATATTGAGTCGCGATGGCTATTCATCTCTAAGGCACATAGCTGTCACTGCTGAACTTTAACCGACCACCAGAATTGAATATCTGGGTCTGCCGCAACATGCTGCATGGTGCAGAAGCTAATCAGGCAGCGGCAATATTAAGCCACTGACCAGTTAGCTCCCACTGATAAAGATAGTCGAGGTTTTCCCACACGCGATTTGCTAAGCGGGTAGCGGTTCAATATCGCCACTACCCAATTAGCAAAGAGTGCCACCTCCACTCTGCCCCAGAACGCCCATGACATGCCAATGTTAGATCCATGACATGGATGTAAGTGCCGATGAATATCCCTCTGTAGCAGCATTTACACAATTTACACGTTTTTAAACTGTTAAATGCCTTTGAATATGGGGACCAAAGTTCATTTTAACTGAAGCCCTGTTGAAAAAACAATGCTATTAAATTTCATCCTCATACACATGACTGAAATGGAACAACTTTGACTTTTTATAAAAGATCAGATAACTCTACTCAGTAGGTAACAGTCCAGGTAGCTTGTTCCACATTTCAGGACCAATCACCAAGAAAGATGAGTAATGAGTTACTGACAGTCTTGCTTCTGCAACCAATGGTACCCTCAACGTGTTTGTCTCTGAGACCCTCAGATTTCTAATATTCTGACCATGTGTCAGTGGTCTCTCAAATATCTAGGAGCATGGCTTATCAGAGCCCAAAATACAAAAAAAAAATCACTCAACACATCATCCAGTGGAGGAAAAAGACCTCCGTTTAATATATCAATAAGCCGATGCAACAGCTTTATGGAAAGGCAACCAAAAAAGGCCAAACATTAGCTCACAAAGGCTGCTCAAACATACCATCACCAGTCAAAAAACTCCACATGGATTATTATCACTGTCTCAATTTTTGCATGAATTTCAACATCAAGAGCATCTAAGGCAACAAGGGCATTACAAATAAAGGCAATATTAAGCTCAAAATAGAACCAGTACTTAGCTTCAACATGTGCTGCAACAACGTCCTGGCTCCAACGCCAAGCACTTCTCCAAGGCTGCATCATGGAGTCAGACTCTGCCCAATGCCACTAATCCGCTAAAAAAATAAGAGTCATACAATTAGCACACTTTCAGTTGCCAAAACATCAAAATACTTCCCATCATAACAACAAGGGATAGTTCAATCAAACAAACCCATCCCCCCAAAAAATCCTAATGAATATGTTGTGAAAATAAACAAAAAAACAAACAAAAAAAACACAAACTTACGGAATTGATGAAAACCCAAGAAGCTGAATTGCCCACAAAAGCCCCATCTGAAGCACAACCTGGCAAAAGACGCCATGCATGCACTATTTCAACTATCACACACAAAGGGCCTCCCACTCACAAAGGGAAAACCCCTCGAAGTCAGCTACAAACCAACCAATCAAACAACTACAGATGTAAAAGACCACACACTTAAACAACCTGCCAAAAAAACTACCAACAAGCCTTCCAATCCAAAAACTCATTCAAACCATTTGGCTAAACTGTATTGAGCTGAAAAATCCCAAATTGTTTCCTACAAATCTGATTCTGCATTGATTCGTAACTCTAAACTGGTAGGAAAAACATGGACTCGCCCGAAAAATGGGATAAAATATAAAGCCTATTATGTGATACCACATAGAATTCAACTTATGTAATATATGTTATCATATGCAAATGCCCTTTAATCTACATAGAATGAACAAACAGCATGAACATCGCAGTAGATTGTTGACTGAGAAATTATTGGCCCCTTTCATTAGTCACGTTGAAAAATAGCATAATGTTGATGGATCGAAATGGTGAGTAACAGATTATGTTGAGGTAGAATGGCAGGGCAGTGATTGAAAGAACAATGACTTCTCACATTGCCATATGTACAGCCTGCAGGCTTAAATGCTGAAATCAAATGGATGATTTTAGCATGAATAACATGAATGAGTGTGCTTTGAGGTTTTGGCTGGTGAGCTGGGTCATGTACTTGATTTAAAAGGATGCAAGCATGAAGACTCTAGTGCTGTGTTGCTTTACTTTATAGAATAACAGCAGCAAAAGGTACATTAGTCTGCTGGAGAGATTTTTTTCCTGATTCAGAGCTTTCTGGCTTGAAACATTAATTCATGGAGGAGAAATTGAAAAGCTGCAAAGAATATGATTTGGAACAAAGGGATAGTAAAAACAGCATCTCATCAGTTAAATGATTTTGTTATATGAATTCCGACAGCAAGTTCTATGGAATAACAGTGAATATGAATTTTGAGTTCATCATATGAAATCACTAATCAAGTTTTGAAAATATTATGGGATCTTATTGAATATGAATGTTTTATGGCACTAAAGACTTCTTTTTGTGCACATTTGAAAAATGGACCAATATTGAAAGGTGATGACACATGGACAGCATATCTGATGCAGCATCTTCATGCTAGCATCCTTTGAAATCAATCACTTGATAATATAATGCTGTTGAGTGGTTCTCTCTCCAAACTGATGGTCCAAAACAGTGTATCATAAATCTATATAACGGATATATTTTATGAAGGTAACATATGCATTTGTGTGCCTTTATAAAATAACGTATCTGAAAGCATCCACACAGTGGGAGCAGAATCCGATCATGTATGTGCTGGTAGAAATTGTCACATATGGATGCATTTTACAAAATACATGCATAACTTCCTATCCCACCCCTTACTCTGCCCATTTACTGCTCCCATGAACACCTCTGCGTATATTCAAGGTTTTGGCTTTATTTGATATACTGCCTATCAGTGTAGCAGCTAAGTGTTTTACAATGGCATTTAAATCAAAGAGGGATCCATAAGTATATGGACATTTCGACACCGAGACAAAACAGCAAAAGGTCAATTCTTGAAACACATGAGGTAAAGGAGGGTAAGATAAGGCAAAGAACAAAAAGGGGCATTAGGAGGGAAAGGCAGGCTATTTAACTGATGTCGGCAGACTGGCTCCTGGCTGACCCGGCCCCCAGAAGAGCCCAGTTGCCATTGCAGTACTCCAGTTAGGATCATGAGGGAAATGCTAGAGTGAAGAAGTGTGTTTTTAGTGCTTCCTTAAATTTCTTATTGGAAGATTCTAGTTATAAGAACAAGGGCAAACAAGAGCATTGACCCCAAAAGCACAGTTCCTTCTCCATTCTAATCTAACCTGAGTGTGAGAAGGCCAATAAGGAGATAATATTGGGTGGATCTTGAAGAGTATGAAGAGGTGTAAGAGATAAATAGACTAGCCAAGTACAGTATGAGTGTAACACACTAGAAGATCCAATGTACTAGCATCAAAATATTAATAGGAATCCTGTAGGAAATTGGCAGCCTATGTTCTGTTTTCAACAGGAGGGCCCACATGATCACACTTATGTAAACGAGTAATCAATTCGGCCACTATATTTTGTATTGTTTGCAGTCACCTAAGAGAAAGTGGTAATCCTGGAAGAAGAGAATTGCAATAGTCTAAACAACTAATCAATGAGGTTAAGATAAGGGTCCGAAGAGTGTGGGTGCCAAGAATGGACTGTAGAGAGTGAGTTATTTTTAAAGCCAAGAAGCATTTCTTCACAATAGTAAATTTGAGTAAAGGAACAAAGGGAACACAATGTTCCTGTAATACTAAAGAGGAAGGGTGGGGGTAGTTACGATACCTGGAAAATATTAAAGCGTCTGTTTTTCCAAGATTCAAGTCTGAGTCTATTCTCCTATGACCAGCCAGAAATGAGTAAAAGCTTGTGAGTGATGTCTTGTATAGGGTACAGTATGAATCTTGACAGAGGGATCAGAAGCTGGACCTCATATGTGTAAATGAAAGGTGTGAAATGGAGAGATTGGGCCCTGGTTGCCAAAAGTATTCTAAACTATAATGAAGATTCAGTTTTCTAGATAGAACTGAAACCATCTCAAGGCAGAGCCTAGAATCCCAACATCATGAATCCAGTGAAGAAGCAGGGTACAATCCACAAGATCCAGTGATACTCACAGTACTGCAGTGCCTTCATCCAAGACCATCCTAACATAGCTAGTTAAACCAGCGCATCAGAGCAGTTTACAATAAAAGGCAGCTACAAAGCTAAGAAAATAGAAAGGAACACCATTATTAGACAGGAAAGAGAGAGAGGACAGAGGTAGATAAAAGGATCATAGGAAGGAGGGATATAGAAAAGGAGGTCAGAATTAGGAGGCACGGAATCAGGGAGAGGGCTGTATGGGAGAGGAAGGGCTACATGGGAAGGATAAAGAAAGGGAGGTCAGAGTCAGGAGGTACAGAGTGAGGGAGAGAGCTATATGGGAAAGGGAGGGAGCTGTATGAAAGAGGTGGGTCTTGAGCAAGGTTTTGAATTGTATGAAGGAAGGTTCAGAACAAAGGGGGGCGGGCAGAGAGTTCCAGAGGGCAGGTCCAAAAAAGGAAAAGGCTGAATTCTGAGTAAGTCTGAGGTGAGCGCAGGAAGAGGAAGGAAGAACGAGGCGGTTAGAATGGAGAGATCTAAGGTGACATGTCGGTGTAAAATTGCAGAAGATCCAAAAGATATTGGGCGATGCTAGTATGGAGTGCCTTATGGAACAAAGTGAGTATTTTATAGGTGATCCGATATTTGATGGGAAGCCAGTGCAAATGAATGAGCATAGGTGTGATATGGTCTGAGCGGGAAGCATGAGAAAGCAGACAGGTTGACATGTTTTCGAGAAGTTGGAGATGCTGAAGTTGGTAGTGAGGGAGTCCAACGAGGACGACAATACAATAATCGAATCTAGAGGTAACTAGAGCTAGGGTAAGTGTTGTCAGTGATTGGGGAGAGAGGAATGGCGTACGGCGCGAAGCTGTCAGAAGAATGCAAAAGAATAGCGAACAAGAGTGGATATCTGCTCATGGAAGAAGAAGGATGAGTTCAGGGTCACCCCAAGATAATGAATGGAATTAACAAGTGGAAGAGTGGACTGTGCAAGTGAAGGGGCCAAGGAGGGGCAGGGAGTATGAAAGGTAAACCAAATAGCCACGGATTTGGAGATGTTGAGGTGGAGGAAATGCTGTTTGTATGATTGCAGTCTCTGCTTTACCTTTTTCAGGCATGCATTGTCTCCATCAATTTGCCCCTCAGTTTGCCCCGAAGATGGTACTGTGTACACATGACTAGGTCAGCTGTCCCAGAAGAGGTCTATAATAGAACAGCTATAGTGGCGGTTCGCGCCTCTGTGGCGCACACCCAAGCACACCCAGTCTTGCTCCTTGGGCGAGCTCCTTGGGGTAACTCCAGTGACTCTGCCTCTTCATCCCATCGTGCTGTGTGGTGCATTGCATCTGTGCACACCAACATTCGGATTTTATGCACTTTATTTCTGGTACTCCTGTTCATGTCCACAATTCCTGTTTTGTGAGGTCACCACCACTTGCTGGTGTCCCGCTCCACTCATCATCATACTGTAAGTAATCTCATATCTTGTACTCCCCTGTCTCAGGTGTTTTGATCGTGCAAAGGCGCCACTGCTCGCTGATCTTCTCTCCTTCTCATCCCTTGACTTGCTTTTCTTAACTGTGATGGCAAGGAATCTCTGTTGTACCAGTGTTCTCGTTGGATTTCCTGGTCTCCTCTTTTGTTCTGGGGGTAGAGTGGGATCACTCACTGGTATTCTTTGGGTTTGTCTGAAATGTGTTCCCCACTCTTTATCCTGAGTCCCTACTGGTCTCCTTTAAATCCTCCCCTCTCCCTCCCCCCTCCAACCGCTCTTATTTCCTCTTCTTTACTGCCCTCCTACTCTGTTGACCCATCTTTGGGATCAGCGTGCTCTTACAATCTCTGAGACAGCTCTTCATTATCCCAACCTTATCATTCTAGGGGATTTCAATGTACACTTTGGAGGTCATTCCAGAAAATGAATAGGGCCAGTGGACGTGTGACGTGGACGTCATCCTAGCGAACATGTCCTGGACCGTATTCTGCATCCCTTTGGCGTGGCCCTTAGGCGTGAGTCCGTGGCGTCTGATAAGAAGTTTATTAAAGTCGTGGACTGGATTATCATGCTTGTCTATCGTGGTAACCTGCTATTCCCTTTCTCCTTCCCTTATCTTTTTAACTATTTCTGTTCTCTATTCTGTCCTATCTCATAAATGGCATTCTTTTCATATTTTCTTAAATGATATAGTATTGTAAACTGCTCTAATGCTTCGGCCTGAGCGGTATATCAAATGTAATAAACCATAAACCATAAACCATCCATTGTGCCCCACATGTACATGGCGGCTGTGCGGGGCTTGCAGAATGTAGGTGGGAGGGGGTGAAGCGGAGGTGTGGTCAGCTGCTGGGATGTACAGAGTGTACTCATGAGCGGCCTGTGTACTTTCACTGTGTGACTCCCTGACATACAGGTTATTCCTGCAGGAACATGGAATAACGGCAGGACTTATATTATTTCCTGCTCTTCCATTCAATGAGTCCCATAGTGCTGACTGGCTATTTATTTTATTTTATTTTTACATTTTTTCTATACCGCCACTTCCAGAGATCAGTGGCGGTTTACAGGTAACAAAAACATTAATAATAGCGTGGTAAACTATCATTTTTACAGAGAACAATTGAAGAACATTTTTAACATTTAACTCTTTTTTTTTTTCAAAATTTTATTTTTGAACCATCAAACAAAACAGCAAAGATACAACAGAAAACGGTCGCTCCCTGGGGTGGACTCTGATCCCCAGGGTGCAAGATACATAGATGGTCACACAGTTTTAAGCAAGTACCCCCCCATCCCCCCTCCCCCACCCCACCCCCCCCAAGTACCCACCTTCCCCCCCCCCCTTCCTCCCAAAGGCATTACCCAGCCGAACCAGCATATATAACATTACCAAAACTCAGTAAGTCTCCACATGTAAATAAGGCTATTAACAACCTAACTGTAAAAGTACGTTACGAGCCCGAGGACTCAAAGTTTGAATGTAGGGCTCCCACAATAACCAGAAAGCAGACCATCGCTTCGCATGGCCCCGCGCAGTCCTACATTCCAGGAGCATGAGTTGGTGGAAGGAGTTCCGCCACTCCCAAAAGGAGGGAGGGTGGCTGTCCCTCCACCCACGTAGGACTGGGCCCTTGCCCACCAGACATGCCTTCCGCACCAGCCAGCGACTCCATTTCCCCTTTGGAGAGGTGAGACCCAGAAGATCCAGGACAATGAGGGCCGCGTCCCAGTGAACAGGTTGCCCAATAAGGTCAGCCATAAATAGGGCAATTCTATGCCAGTAGGGGCGTATGCGTCGGCAGCCCCACCACATATGATACAGTGTAGCTAAGGGCTCCGCGCAACGTGGACAGCTACCATCCTCAGTCAGATGGCAGCGCAGTGCCCGCCTCGGAGAGAAGTGGACCCGAGTCAGGCACTTAATCTGGATTTCTCGCCAGCGTGCACCATCTACGAGGCTCGCCACTCTCCGAAGGGCTGCTAGAATGGTGCCATGGGGGATCTCCCGGCCGAGTTCCGCCCCCCAGGCCCGTTCCACGCCACTGTAATCTGGCCGTGATTGAAATTGTTCTAACCGAAGATGAAAAGATCGAATAGATGGCCGTTCGACTCCGCCAAATCCAAAGAACGCTATTATCTGGGCCGAGCGGTCGCCACAGAGGTCCGACCGGGAAAGAGAAGCCACGTAGTGGGCGACTTGCATGTATGCAAAAAAGTGTAGGGGCCCTAGTTCATATTCGCGAGATAGCAGGGGAAAAGGCTTAGGCTTGCCCACCAGATCCACCACATGGCCCAGAGTATGCACTCCTCTCTCCCCCCACAGACGAAACGCCGCAGTTTCAGTGCCCGGGATAAAATTGGCATTGCCTCGGATAGGTAGCCAGCTCGACACCTGCCACCGATGGCCCCAATAGGCATTCAGTTTCCGCCAGGTCCGACACACCGGGGCTAACAACACACTGTCGGCTAAGTGCGTAGGCCATCTACTGACCTCTAAGTGCAGAAGGGCTCTCAGGGAGTGGGGTACCACGTATGCCTCCTCAAAAGCCCTAGGGGTATAAAGATCGGTATCCCCAAGCCAATCCCCTAAGTGGCGGGCCTGACAAGCCAGCGCATAAGTGCCTAGGTCTGGGAGCCCCCAGCCTCCCCCACGGAGCCTCCCCACTAGTCTACGATAAGAGATACGAGCTCTCGATCCCCCCCACAGAAAGCCCCGAAACTCCGCCTCAAAGCGCCTAAGATCCCGACGGAGGATCCAAACAGGGAGGGTCTGCAGCCAATATAAAATCCGCGGCAAAATGACCAATTTAATCGCCGCAATTCTTCCCATGAGGGAGAGAGGGAGGGGCAGCCACGCCTGTAGCTGGGCTTGCACCTTGCTCAGCATCCGTCGCAAGTTGGTCTTATATAGGTGAACTGGATGGCGGGGCAGTATAATCCCCAGGTAGATGAACTGGTGCTCAGCCCAGCGAAGGGGAAACTCGCCCACCCAGCTGCCCCGAAGTTGTCCAGAGACATCAAGGGCCTCAGATTTATCCCGGTTGATACTAAACCCAGCAAACTGCCCAAAGGCACGAAACTCCCGCAACAGAAGGGGCAGGGAGTCGCCGGGGGAGAGCAGGTGTACCAACAGATCGTCGGCAAAGGCCGAGATCTTAAATACCTGAGGTCCTATACTTACACCCTGGATGGTCGGCAGGCCCGCCACACGACGCAAGAGGGGGTCCAAAGAAAGAACAAAGAGCAAAGGAGAGAGGGGGCATCCCTGACGGGTCCCCCTCTGCAGCGGAAAAGGCTCTGATAAAACCCCGTTACAGAATATCGCTGCGGTGGGGTTGGCATACAGACTGTCGACCATGTTACAAAACGACGGCCCCAAGCCATAATGAGGGAGGATGAATCGCAGGTATTGCCAATCCACCCTGTCAAAGGCCTTCTCTGCGTCAAAGCTAATCAAGAGGGAAGACAGGTGTCTATGTTGGACCCATTCTAAGGATGCGATGATCTTGCGTAGGTTACGGACCGCATATCGCCCCTTAACAAAACCAACCTGGGACTCGTGAACCAGCAACCCCAAGAACTCCGCTAAGCGATCTGCCATGATCTTAGCCATTAATTTAAGGTCAAAGTTCAGTAAAGAAATAGGACGATACGAGGCCGCAGAGAGAGGGTCTTTTGCCGGTTTGGGGATAAGGACAATATGCGCATGGTTAGCCCCCCACCGAAAGGAGCCCTGCTGTGCTCTCCTATTCTGTACAGCGGCCAATGTAGGGGAGATCTGCTCGTTGAGGATTTTATAAAATTCGGCGCCTAGCCCATCGGATCCAGGGGATTTGTAGCAACTGGATTTTGAGATTGCCCCCTGCAACTCAGCCACCGTAATCGGTTGATCCAACTGAGCTCTCTGCTCCGTGGAAAGGCGAGGCAAGTCCAGTCCCCTCACATAATCCGCCATCTGCGCCGGAGAGGTCGCCTCCGCAGCATAAAGGTTCTGAAAGAAGGACCGAAACACCCGCACTATTGCCGGGCTTTCCCTGTGCAGGATCCCTAACTCGTCTCGCAGGGCGGGCACCAATTTAGAGCCCCGGGGTCCACGAAGGCACCGAGCCAATAACCTCCCGGGCTTGTCCCCATAGCGATATAGTTGATAACGGTAGTACAGTACGGACTTCTTAGCCCTCTGGTGCAGGAGTTCGTTTAATTCCATTTGAGTGTCCCACAGCTGCTTTTTAAGGCCCGCAGTGGGGGCATGGGCCCAGCGGCGTCGCAGTTTCGTCACCGCTCCCTCCAAAACCATAATACGTTCGGCCCTTAATCTTCGTTTTCTGGCGAGGAACCCAATTATATCCCCCCTCAGTACGACCTTTGCCGTTTCCCAGAGTAATTCGGGGTCATCCTGATGGCCCCTATGATCGGCTTCGAATTCCTGCCACCGCCGCTGGATGAAGGCGCGAAATTGGGCGTCTCTATAGAGTTCCAAAGGAAAACGCCATTGGAAGGCCCGTGAGGTACTCCCACTCCAGAAGACCTCCAACCAAACAAATGCATGATCAGAGATCTCCACTGGCCCTATCTGGGCATCCCCCACCTTGGCGAACAGCCCAGCTGACACCAACAGGTAGTCGATACGTGCGCTTGTACCATGGGCCCGGGACTGGTGTGTATAGTCCCGCTCGACCGGGTGTAGTAATCGCCAGGGATCCACCAGCCCCAGTCTAGAGCAAAGACGTCGCATTGCCCGAACCGTCGCCAATCTTTCCCGTTGCTCCCCCGCTTTAGAGGTATCGAGGTCAGCATCCATGACCCCGTTAAAGTCCCCTCCCAAAATAACAGGGAGCTCCGGTAATGTTTCAAGTTGGGAGGCAAGGCGTGCATATAGGGATAGATCAAGTACATTGGGACAGTACACACTACCAAGAACTACTGGCTTCCCCTCAAGGGCTCCCTGTACCAGGACAAAGCGACCCGTTGGATCCACAAGGTCTTTCTCCACCTCCATCCTTACGCGTTTGTGGATCAAAAGCACCACCCCTCCCTTCTTACCAAGGGCTGGGGCCCCCCAGACCTGTCCCACCCAATCCCGGCAAAGCTTACGGTGTTCGTCGGCAGTCTGGTGGGTTTCCTGAAGCATAGCAATGTCTGCTCCCTGCCTGGCCAGGGCCTGAAGAATTTTTGCCCGCTTGATCGGACTGCCCAAACCGCAAACATTCCAAGAGATTATCTTAAGTGGCATGTAATACTAAACTGGGCTCAGAAGTGTCTAAGATGTACCACATAGGATATAGGGAAAACACCCCCCCAGCCTGAGGTGCTCCCCCCCCGTCCCTCGAACGTACTCCTCCACCCGTCCCTATCTCAACTGGTTCTTGAAAGTACAACATTCCGTCCCTGCCCTCCCCCCCTACGCCCCCTCCCCCACTCTCCCCCCCCTTACCTACGCCCTTCCCCCCACTATCCCTCCCCCACCCTCCCCCCTCCCCCCTCCGATCCCTTAACTCTACTTCCATCCTCCTCGCCTCCTCTATGAATTCCTGGATGCGTGTGGTACCCCCCCACCCCTCCAGCGCCCCAACTTCACTACAAGAACCCCTCCCCCCCAGGTCATACCGACACACCACCCCCCCCGGGCCTCCTCCCGCCCATCCCCAGCCCCCAAAAAGGGCAACCAACAGCTCTATATAAGGGCAATAAAGACAACCATGCAACCCTCCACCCCCACCCCAACCACCAACACCATCACTTTAATGTCAAGGACAGGATAGGATACGCTAACTTGCGCATCAAAACGATAGTCCTCTCCGCCAGTCCTCAGGATTCGGCCGCCACTGCGGCCCTCCGCCGTATCTCCTCCACGTAGGGCGTTGCTGCTGACGCGGAGTCAAAAGTCCGGCGGATCCCGTCATGGGTGAAGACCAATCGGGCGGGATATTGCACTATAAATTTAATGTTATTGTCTATTAGGGTCTGGCATAATGGTCCATAGTCTCGTCGCCGCTGTCCCAGGGCTGCTGAATAATCCTGGACAATACGTATCCGGGCATTGTCTTTCTGAATGATTCCTTTCTTGCGCGCTGCGCGCAGGACCGCTTCTTTCTGTGGGAATCTCAAGAACCGTGCTATCGTCATCCTGGGTCGGGTATCACTGGTCCTCCGCGGCCCAACCCGGTGTGCCCTCTCTATTTGTACTGAGGTACCTTCAGGCTCACTCGCCAGGAGTTGTTTCACCAGATCTTCTATGTAAGATTGCAGGTTCCGATCTTCGACGGCGTCAGGAATCCCGAGAAATCTCAGGTTGTTTCGGCGGGACCGATTCTCAAGGTCGTCGAGTTTGGCTTCCTGCCCCTGAAGCAATTTTTTCACCTGGGCCATCTCCCGCTGGAGCTCCAGCACATGCTCCTCCGACCTCTCTATCCGGTGCTCCGCCTCGTGTAGTCGACCGCCTAGGGCCTCCACTGAGGCTTGGACAAGGTCCATGCGGCCCCGCAGATCCGCGAACTGAGCGGACAGCACCCCCGCCACGGCTATGGAGATTTCATCCACCGTCGCTGCCGTGGTCTTAGCCTCCCCTTTCAGCGGTGAGGATTGTTCCCCCCCCTGGGCGGCAGGGGGGTTTTCTCCTTCTCCACCCAGCGGCCTCCCTTTGCCGCCATCGCCCAGGCCTCTGCTGTAGACTGCTCCAAGGGAGGAGGATGGCGTATCTCGAGTCCCCACTTCACACCGCCAGGCGACGGGGCTCCAGTCGTCGACCACCTCGGGGCGCAGCACAGTCCCAAATCCGAGTGGCAAGTGTCACCAGAGCCGCCTAGGCCGCAGTACACAGGAAATAGAATATGGATCAGGGACCCCGAGGTGCTAGAGGAAAGGCAGGTTTCTCGGCTGGCTAAGCACTGGTAGGAAGGCTGGGGTCCCGGGTGTCGGTGCGGCTGGGATTAAGTGCAGATCCTGGGCCCCTAAGTGCCAAAAAGGGGGGGGGATGGTACTCCAGAAGGTAGATGTCAGACCCGGGCCCTTACCCGCAGGTGGGGGGGCAATGCCCCAATGTCGGGCTCCTGTGCACCCGAGGCTGGGCGCAGGGCCTATAGCACCGGCTCTTCAGGGTGGGGGGGGCAGGGCGCCGGCCAGAGACCTCAAAGTGCTGGAGGCAGGGGGCCAGGCGCACTCGTGGATGGCCCCCCGAAAAAACACCAGTCACGCGCTTCCAGCTGGGAGGATGGAGTACAAGTCTCTATCGCCTGGGCTGGGGAGAGGAGGACATCAGCCCGGTCCGTGAAGCGGCATGCAAGTCCCCCAGTGGAAGAACGAAAGCAGGCTGGACAAGGGGGGGCAGTTCACAGCTGGGCCCAGGGAAGGATCTCAGCCCCTCTTGAGTCTTCTGTCTTCTTCCCCTCCCCCCCCGGCAGACATCCACGCGAGGCACAGAATGGAGGCGCGCTGAAGGCAAACAGGGGCGCTGAACACCAGCCGGTGAGCTGCAGCTTCCGCGGGGGCCCCACTGCGATCCCGGGAAAAGGTAAGGCTGTGCCTCCCGGCCTACTCACCCCACCACGCGGCTTGCACCCCAGTGCGGTGTCCGCAGCGCCCGCAGCACAGAACTAGGCCGCCTCCGTGAATCTTCAGGTGGGGGAAGAAAAGGCACGAAATCGTCCCTCCGGGCAGCGATCCGCTTCAGTCAAAGGTGCCCGGGGGGGGGGGGGGGGCGGGGGGGCCCCGAAGTCGAGCTCGTTAGGGCATGTAGCAGCGCCGGAGGAGCAAGGGGGCCCAGAGCTCGAGCAGCGTGCGACTGCTCGGGCTCACCGCATCACCGGAAGTCTAACATTTAACTCTTAACATCAAAGCAGGAGGAACTGGGTGCACAATAATATGCCGTTTCATATAACTGATTGCATTCAATATTAAAAAGGTAACTATTTACATTAGTGATAACAAATGTATTCAAGAGTTAGTTGACCTAAGTAGATATTATGACTGAGTGAGAAGCAGGTGAGTGCCTTGATTAGGTAGGATCTAAGTATAATTGTTGTTCAGTGCTGTTCTGTGTGTTCTGAACATTATCAAGTTGAAGGTTGTGATAGTGCAGAGTAAAAAGATGGGCTTTTAGTTCTTTTCTAAATGATTGAAGGTTTTTGAGTTCTCTAAGTTCTATGCATTGTATGTCTCAAGGTGGCATGTTGGCAGGCTGCTGGCCCCCAGGATACAGTCACACAGAACAGAGTGCAGTGAGGAGGGGTGGGAATGGAACATGATGAAAACCCACCAGTGACAGTTGTAGATGAGCATGAGTGTTTCATCAGGCACTGCAGACAGGTCCCATGGCTGCAGGTTGGGCTCGTTGATGTCTGGAGGGAACATTGGTGATGACAAGATGACACATTCTTTGGGGGTGAAATGCAGAGTGGACGGGTAGTGCTGGGGCACCATGCCCAACTGTTGTACCAACAAGTGTTGATAGGTGCAGGGCAGCATCTTGTCAGATCATGCTTCCTGTGTGTATGTTAGCAATTTCAGCGTTGCACAGGGCATGCAACAGCGGAGCATCTCTGGTCTGTATCGCTGCTGCACTGCTGTTCCACCAGCTGTACTGTATGGTTGCCATGTGTACAATGCTGTCAGTGAGCACAGCAGATTGGGGGTGCATGTTTTACAGTGGAGGCATGGCCGCACAGAGATGGGAAAGACTGGCTACATCTACACCTGCGGTTATGGAATTGGGTCTGTTTCAGCCCTGTCCTCCATTTGTACGTGCCCACGAGCCGAATGTACATGTTGCAGAATCGCGCTCCATGACTCACCAACCAGACTTAGGGATAGATTGTTTCCATGTCTGACCTCGGATCTCTCAGTCTCAACATGTCTGCCAGCCCACTCACTCGGCTGGGCACATTCTTGATCTGATTTTCACTGTTAAGAATTTTCCATTCCCTCTCTCAATTTCCTCTACTCTCACTCTTCCCTGGACTGACCACTTTTGTGTACTTTTTCATTTCTCTTTCCTTGCTACTTCTCTGCACTCTACCTTCTCTTCATTTTCTTGGAAAATTACTGCTGAAACGTTTTCTTCTTTTCCTTCCTCAGATGCTCTATTTCCCTCTGATTCTGATTTCTTCATAGTAAAGGAGCAAGTTTGTACTTGGAACTCTTTGCTTGCCTCCTCTCTTCACTCTCTGGCTCCTATCCAGTCTAGGACTTTCTCTTCGAAATACCAACCTTGATTTCATCCTGGCCTGCATATTTTTCATTTTCAGATATGCCAATTAGAGCGCTGCTGGTGGAAAATTCATACCTCCTCTTCTCTGTCTCTCTGCAATGCACATTAATCTCTCTATCGTACTTCTCTTTCCTCTGCTAAGCAAGCATTTTTTCCCAGACTGTCACTTCTTCTAATCAATCAAAACAGCTTTTCTCCCTGGTTTCATATCTACTCCATCCCTCTTCTGCCCATATAAGCTCTGGAGCCTCTCAGCTGACCAGCTTACTCATTACTTCACTAGTAACAAGTAACATACTATATGACAGCAGATAAAGATCAGTATGGTCCTTCTGGTCTGCTCAGCAAGGCGGCAAGAGTAGGTGCCCCTGCCGCTCCGTGCAGGTTTCCCCTCCCCATAGTAAAATTTGATAGTGTCCATTTGCGCTTTCCTGCTAGCTCTTCCCTCTCCAATTCTCCTCTCTCTCCCCCTCCCTCTTCCCTGTCTCTTGTCTTGTCCCTTCCCACAGGTAGTGCTCTTTCAATATTTCCTCTTTCACTACACTGTCTTAGTTGAATGGCTCTATGACGATTACTACCTGCTCTTTGGATCCTATTCCAATAGCCCCTTCCACTATCTAGCCTGTGCAGTACATTTGAATCTTACCACTCAAAGCACCCATGACTACGACTGGTGAGGTACGACTTGTCATGTCACCTAGATGTAAATAGTTGCCCCTGGTTATCCAAGTTTTAGTACCTGTTCCTTGTAAACACAGATCAGCCAATGAAATGTGTAAGTTTCTATGTTCCATGTAAACCGCGCTGATGTTGAATAGCGCGGTATAAAAGAGACTGTAAATAAATAAATAAATAAAAATATTCCTTCTTCCTTGCTCCTTTCTGATTCTCTCACCCTTCTTCCACGTGCTTATTCCATGCTCTGCAACAGCCTCCTCTCAGGGATCATCCCTGTTCCTTGGAAATCTCCTCAGGTTTGTCCCTTCTTTAAAAAGCCTTCTCTTGACCCTTCTGTTCCCTTGAATTACAGACCTGTCTCTCACCTCCTCTTCCTTTCTAAAGTCCTTGAGCAATTAGTTTTTACTCAATTTACTAATCACTTGGAAAAGACTTGCAACCTTCATCCATGCCAATCTGGCTTTGCCTTGGACACAGCACTGAAACTCCTCGCTTAGTGAGGCGCACCAATCTTTTAATTGCAGTAATGTCTCTCTTCTTGTTTCTCTTGACCTCTCCTCAGCCTTTGATGTAATTTGACCATACTATTCTTCTCTCTCATCTTCATGATATTGAGATTAGGAGGTCTATCTTTAATTGGTTTCGTTCATTTCTTTCTGACTGTTCCTTTCAGGTCACCTTTAACTCTTCTACCTCTGCTTCCCATTCTTTGGTGTCCGGGATCCCGCAGGGTTCTGTTCTTGTCCCACTCCTCTTCAATATTTTTCTTGCTCCTCTGATACATCTAGTGCAATGCTTCAGGGTTTCTGCTTATTACTATGCTGATGATATGCTTATTATTCTACATACTCAACCTATGGCCTCGATCTTGCTCTTATGAATGATTGCCTCTCTTCAGTGGCCTTTTGGCTGGATGACAACCATTTGCTGCTTAATCTCCAAAAAAACTGCTGTGGTTTGGCTTTCTTCTTCTCACACTCCTCCTGCTGTAGCCTCCTTACTTATGAATGCCCCTATTACCCTAGTCTCCACTTTCACTTATCTTGGGTCACTTTGGATTCTTCTCTGTCAATTCACAATCACATTAGTGCTGTCATTAAGCATTCATATTTTCCTTTCTGCCAGATTTGGTCCATTTTATTTATTTATTTATTTCCAGTCTCTTCTATTCAACATCAGTGCAGTTTACAATAAACATAGAACTACACATTTCCTTGGGTACTGCGGCGCTCCTGCCCGGCCTTAGGGCTAAAGACAGGAGCGGCGGTCTGATGCTTCGTGAGGAAGGAGAGTAACCTGTATCCAGGGAATGCTGGGTATTGTAGTTCCTGCTCCTCTCGCTCCGAAATAAAGAGTTGTAGTTATGGGGTTTCCAGTATATTTATTATAGTAAAGGATATTGTTCCATCACATGGCAAATAAATGCAAACAAAATAGGTGCTTCAAATGCTAACAGGAAAACTTAGGATAAAGGCAACTTAAAGTATAACTGCTTCTTTTCACTTCCAAGCAAATTACTCACTTTGCCCCAAGAGGTCAGTTAGATTCACTGCAGCCTCTTTCAGCCACTGTTACCTTCACAGTGCTGGGGAATCAGGTGCACATAATTAGAGCTTTCTCAGCAAGGCAATACAACAGCTCCGTAGCATTCAATTCACATACGGTAAAAAGCAGTTTCCTTCAGCTTGGCATCTCTACACAGCAGACCGTGCAATCCATGCTCTCACAATCTGGTAAGTCTGTATTATCTTGTGTTAATTCTTCAAGCTGTATGGAATTACTGGCTTCTGGTAACACTGGCTGTCTTCTAGCTTGCAACTCTAAAAACTCTGTAGGAGCAATTCAGCCTGCTGTTTGGGAGATAGGGAATTGCTATCAGCTATACAACTTCCCTCTGGCTTAAGGCTGTTTATTTTCTCCTCTCTTAGATTAATTGTGACAGAGTAACTGCTAGTCTCTTTTGCTAATGTTTCACACACAGGAGAGTTAGCTTTACATTCAGCCTGGAAACTTTGTGGCCATTCACTTACTTGTTGCCATGCCGTTCTGACTTCAGATGGCTCCAACGTTCTCCAGCTGTTAGAATGTTTGTTGCTCTCTGGCTCAAACGGTAGTTCACAGAATGATGGTTTTCTTTCTTGTGCCTGCCTTGAAGGCTTCCTTTCCCAGGGCTGTGCCTTCCAACGGTTGTCTATTTCAGGGCTAGGTCCTCTCTCCTTGGGACTTCTACTCACTGCCTCTGAATAGAACTTTGCAGTTTTCTTTCCAATGCCAGGTTCCCAAGTATCAGCATACTGTCTTCTGGCCTTCCAGTCATTCTCCTGCTTCTTCTTTATCCGTCTCTCCTTCTTAATCCTCCTCTTCTCCTTCTGACTAGCAAAGCCATGCTCTGGTTTAAAACCACGTTCTCTCCTGGACACGCCCCTTCCAAGGGCAGGGTGTGCCCAATCAGGACTGCAGGACTCCTCCCCTGGGCTGGTCTCCATGCTCAGCTCTGTGGAATAGAGTCTCTCTTTCTTCCTTGGTTTCTCAAATAGGCATAAATCCTGCTGAACCTCAGGATTTTCATCCGTCTTCATAGGCTCAGGAGGGCGCTGCTCACCACAGTACTTTGTGTTTACAATGAACAGGTATTTAGAACTTGGATAACAGGGGGTAACTATTTACAATCTTGCAACATGGTGGGGTTCACATCATTTTGTCTAGTTGTGGGAGTTTTGTGATGTGCCTGTGGATGAGGCTGATATGTCATTGTCTATCTGATAGTGCTGGAGGAAGAGATGGTGCTTCAAAGCTTTCCTAAACTGAAATAGGTCAGGAATTGCACGGATGTTGGGGGACAGAGAATTCCAGCATTTGGGCGCACAGAATTTGAAGGCTCTGCTTGCTGTTGACTAGGTACATTGGGTTATTGACTTTGGAACTGTCAGTGTGTTGAGTGCTACTGTTCTTCTGGATCTGTTAGTGGGCGTGGTCTGGATCAAGTCAGATAATGATGAGGATGAAAGCCTGTGAATGGCTTTGAATGTCAGCAATAGGGTTTTGTATTTGAGTCTGCTATGAATCGGGAGCCAGTGGAGATGCTTCAGTATGGGCGTAAAGCACAGTTACTTACCTGTAACAGGTGATCTCTGGGAACAGCAGGAATAAGTCTTCACATATGGGTACGTCGGTACCGACGGAGCCTGCACGGGAACGCTCCCCAGCGTCCAATCAGAAAGCTTTTGGGAGCATCCATCAGTGCCTGCGTGCTGCCTTCCCGCCTTTCCAACTGTCTCTCCTCAGTTGAGTTTTATAGCTGAGACAAAGAGAGAGAAAGAGGAAAGGAAAGAAAGATAGAGAGATACAACTCCTAGGGGAGGTGGGTGGGTTGTGAAGACTTATTCCTGCTGTTCCCAGAGATCACCTGTTACAGGTAAGTAACTGTGCTATCTCCAGGAACAAGCAGGAATGAGTCTTCACATATGGGGACTCCCAAGCTAAGATGCCTGGAGCCCTAGCATGGTGGGGATTGAAACATGCTACACCTCATATGGCCAGGCATCCTGAGGATGGAGGGTAGGAGTTGAAAAGAGAGGAGCTGTAGAAAAACAGCTAACCTAAAATAGGACTACAGGTAAGGAGTTCTTGTATGTATGATAATTATCATGAAAAATATTGAAATGAACAATCACAATATGGACCTCACCTACTGGATTGCAGGAAGTAGAGAGGCTGATGGAGTCTACTGGGGATCCAGTAGAGGAATCTTAAAGGTGACCTCACTGAAGTGAAGGTGAAGGTCAAAATCTGGAAGTGACAGGTGACCCAGGTGTCAACTGGGGTAGTACAAAAACGGTAGGTCTTTAGTGGAAAGCTTTATGGAAAAAGCTGGGAACTCTTTTGGCTACAGAGTACTCACAGTTAGGAGCAAAAGAGGAAGACTGACCGATTTGGACAAACTAGCCCAGTCCTGGAGGGAAGAAGGGGTATGGGAAAAAAGCCTGTATTCCCAAGAAGGACAGATGTCTGAAGGGTTGAAACCTCAGATCTACTGAAGATCCACCATGTCTTTCCTAACTGGTGAGAGATAGGAAAGATATTGGAGCATGGAGCTTCAGGGATACCTAAACCTAGGGTTAAGGTAGGAGCTGTCAGTACCACAGCAGTGGTTGTGTGCATAATACGCCACACATACTGTGGGACAGTATGAACATATGCAATCCCACTGTCTGGAACCTATAGGAAGGTAAAACCTTTATAAGCATAGACAGTTAGAGAGATAAGTATGTAAATACATATCTACCTATAAGGAAGCATCTCGACAGATACATATATATATATGGGTATATATATATATATATATATATATATATATATATATATATATATATTGTGATGCAGCAAGGGGCACACAGCCCAGGGAAAATAAGATAAAAGAAAGACTTACCTCAGAGTCAGCTTTAGAAAGCAGCACTAGGCACCATGATTCACTGCAGCAAGGGAAATTCTTGCTACGTAGCAAACAAAAGTCCCATCAGGAACACCTGAGTGAGAGTCCCCAGGTCACGTGTAGAGCTAGGGATTATTTAGGGCAGGGTTCCAGTCAGTTAGAGAGGAGAGTCAGAAGCAGGATCACCACGGGAAGCAGTAGGAGAGAGAGGAGCAGGAGGTGTGTCCCAGGTCAGCTGAGCAGAAGCCCCAGGGGATTGCTGGGAGGAAATTCTTCTCACGAGGAGTCAGGAAGTGAGTCTGTCTCCAGCTCTCGAGAAGGAAGGTTCAAGGCAAGCTGCACTAAGGGAAGACCTGCTACCAGGAATAGCTTTGGAGAGAAGCCAGGATTACCCCACTACCCCAGAGGCCAGTATTTGCCAGCTCAAGGCAGAGGTCACGGTGAGAGGGAAGTGTTGGGGGATGGGCACTCCATGCATGACTACAGCTTAAGAAATAGAGGTGAAGTTAGGAACAAATATATTCCTGTTCAACCAGCCCGGGAGGCTAGAAGCAAAGGCTATAGAGAGCCAAGCATAAAGACAAGCCCTGCAGAGAGAAGGAAACTTCCCTATAGTAACAAAGAGAAGTTTAAAGCTTATAACTGCAAAGGGCGAGGTTCTGATTACAGACATAAGAAGCAAGATGTTTCAGAGCTAATGTTCTGGGAGTCAAGCCCAGGCAGAACCAGCTACAGAGAGAGATATAGACACAAAGGGGGAAAAGCCTCCAGTGACTGTTATAGTGAAGTGTCACAAGACGCTATAGCTGAATACCGTTCTCAAGAAGGGTCTGATACCAGCAGTGTGAGTAGTGCTGGGGAAATGATATGGGAAGACGCTGCTAGTCTGCAAGAGGATATTCCTATGGATTGCAGTGTCTGTGTTAAATGCAACCGTATGATGTAAATACTGGATGAAGAGAACTCTGTGAATATAACAAGAGAAAATACGTGTGTCACCACTTTTGTTGCTAAGCTTATCTGATTTAAAGTTTCTGTTTCCTTTGACAATGTCCGAGCGGGACGGGGAATAAAACCCACTTTTCATTTCAAGTTGCTCTGAAAGACTTTTTATTTACAAGGCCAGAGCAATTACTTGTGCATACGCCCTAGGCAACCGCCTATATAGGGCTAAACAGGCCTCTAACCACAGGCCCCATCACAGGTTGGCGTAGTTTTACAGGATCCAGTCCAGGAAACAAGGAGCTACAGTGCAGAGCGACAACGCGGGACGAGCGGAGTTGGCACGCACGGAGGAGGATCCAGGTTCCAGGAGTGCGACAGCAAGCAACTTCTCAAAATAAGACCCTCCACCTTGCTCAGGTAACGGGTATTTGGGCACAGGTTGGGGAGGATCGCTGGTGAGAAGAGGAGGCTTAGGAGGAGAAATTTTTATCCTTGTTATTGTGCCGCACTTGGTTTGGTGTGTTTCTGATTTGTTTCAGGAAAGGAGATGACGACGACGATGGATGCACGGGAGGTTCTCAGGTGGATGAGCAGCCAGTTCGAGAAGCAGGGAGAGCTAGCTCGACAGAACCAGGAGCAGGCTATCGCTGCCCTGGTGGAGCAACAGAAGCCCCTGACGGACTTAATGCGGACTATCCTGGAGGAGCCTAAGAAGGACGAATCACCAGCAGCCGTTCCTATCTGTGGGGTAGGCCCACAGAGCTGTGGGATTTGGACTTTAGGACAAATGCATGCTAGTGACAATTTTGATGACTTTGTGCAAACATTTGAACGAATAGCTAGTAATGCTAAGTGGCCACAAGAGCAGTTAGCCGTTAGGCTGGCCTCAGCGTTAACTGGTGAGGCTCAGGCAGCCTATAGGGCCATGCCAGCAGCTCTTGCAAGTGACTATCAAGAGGTTAAGAGAGCTGTACGGGATAGGTTGGGCTTAACCCCTACCATGTACAGACGCATGCTAAGGTCTACCCGGATTCAACCAGAGGAAACACCAAAGGCACTGTATCACAGAGTGCATGGGTTGGTTTTAAAGTGGCTTGAACCCGAGGGTAAACGAATGGAGGAAGTACTAGATCTAATTGTATTAGAGCAGTTCTTTGACGCAGTACCTGAAGAGGTTAGAACATTTCTTACTCTACAGAATTGTAGAACCTCTGCTGAAGCAGCGCACCTAACGGAAAGATTCTTTGAGGCTGAACTAATCAAAGGAGCCAGCGCTAGCAGCAGGTCAGGGTTAGACAACTCTGTAAGAAATGCTAATATGTCTTTAAGGAACAAGGTGGGTTCACAGGAATCCAGGTATATAAAAGCAGAAGGTAACAAGGTATTAAAGTGTTTTAAGTGTGGGAAAAGCGGACACTTTAAAAGGGAATGCAGGTCTCGCACAGCACTTGTTACTGGCCAGGTTCACCACACAGCTGCAGGTTTCCGAGTGGATGTAGAGATACAGGGAGTCCCAGCTAAGGCCTTGCTTGACTCGGGGGCCGACCAAAGTATGGTCTCTCGCCGTTTTTGGGAAACCATACAGGCCCAGAGGGGTTTTCCCCCGAGTCAGCAAGAGGGAACAGCGAAGATTCAGTGTGTGCACGGGGCAACAACTTCATATCCTTTGTTCAGGATAAAAGTTAAGGGCTTAGGCACACGAAGGGAAGTATTAGTAGCCATCATTCCCAGGCTACCCTACGACATCGTGCTAGGAAGAGATTGGCCACCCTTCTATAAAGGCATGGAGAGCAATACATGCATAAAGGGAGGGTTAGTTTCCACCAGATCTCAGGCGAAGGAACTGAGGACCCCTAGTGACACTTTAGTGGAGGAAAATCCTAATCCTATAATGGAAGAAGGTGAGGTAGAACCAGAAGAGGGGGAAGAGGTGAGTGCAGATGAGGGCCTACACGAGCTTCCCAGGCACGATGATTTAATTGCTAACCCCAGCGAAGGGAAAAAGAAGAGTAAGGGTGAAAAGCGCCGAGAGAGGCAGCATCGAGCCCAGTGGAGAGCCGGAGTAGCCGATGGGCAAGGCTTGCCATGGGTACCGGCGGACCTAGTAAAAAAGTTTCCGTCCTTTGCTAAAGAACAGAGGGCAGACCCTGTATTAAAATATGCCTTCGAGTTTGCAAAGACGGAGAGGGACGTACTCCCTAGGTTCCTATTAGAGGAGGAGATATTATACAGGGAGAGTAGTAACCCCCAAAATAATGCCATTAGGAAACAGTTGGTAGTTCCTACCACATTTAAGGCTGTTGTCATGAGGCTCGCTCACGACCACCCTATTGGAGGGCATAAAGGGGTACAGGCCACACTCGACCAAATTCTCGAGCGGTTTTATTGGCCTGGAGTATTTCGCGAGACAAAGAAATTTTGTGAGGCTTGTCCGGCTTGTCAGCGAGTAAGCGCTGCAAAGCCTGCAGGAGTTCCCCTGATCCAGATGCCTACCATAACGGAACCAGTTAGGAGAATGGCAATGGACATTGTAGGGCCCCTAATAAGAACCCCTAGGGGATTTCAGTATATCCTAGTTATCATGGATGTAGCCACTAGGTTCCCATGGGCGATTCCTTTACGGAACATTTCTGCTAGATTTATAGCCACAGAATTAATAAAGTTATTCTGTGAGGTAGGTTTCCCGAGGGAAATGCTCACAGACAGGGGAAGCAATTTTGTCTCAAAATATTTAGCGCAGGTATGGGATGCTTTTGGCATCACCCATATAAAAACAGCGGCGTATCATCCACAGACAAACGGTCTAGTGGAACGCTTCAATCAAACCCTTAAGCAGTTGCTAAGGAGAGGGTTAGAAGGGCAAATGGCGGACTGGGATGTTATGCTCCCATTTGTCCTATATGCTAGTAGGGAACGGACACAAACTTCCCTAGGAACATCTCCCTACGAACTTATATTCGGACGGGCACCACGAGGGGTCTTGGACATATTAAGAGACCAGTGGGTGGAACCAGGTGAGGAAGAAATAGGAGTTCCTCAATTTCTTTGCGGGCTACGGAGTCGCCTCCAGAGGGCGTCTCAAGCCGCGGATAAGAATCTACAGGATAGTAGAAAAACACAGAAAAAGTACTATGACAGGGGTAAAAAACCTAGACAGTTGGCCACAGGTGATAAGGTCGTGGTAATGGTCACTGATCCAGGGCCAAAATTTGAGGCCCGGTGGAAGGGTCCCTATAGGGTAGTGGATCGCAAGGGTCCGGTGTCATATCTAGTCAAGAGTGACAGAGGGCGCCTTCAGACGTACCACATAAATGTTTTAAAACCATGGCATGAAAGGATGGCCACTGTTAGCAGTTTTAATATAGTACCCAAGTACAGGGCAGCACACACAGGTCCCCGGAAGCCCTACGAGGAGGGTAACCCATTGTACAGCAGGTATGAGGGAACACTCATGCGGCTAGGACAGATTCCGCGCTGTGTGCACAATAGTTTACCAGCACGGAATATCTTAAGAGGGGGGATATGTGATGCAGCAAGGGGCACACAGCCCAGGGAAAATAAGATAAAAGAAAGACTTACCTCAGAGTCAGCTTTAGAAAGCAGCACTAGGCACCATGATTCACTGCAGCAAGGGAAATTCTTGCTACGTAGCAAACAAAAGTCCCATCAGGAACACCTGAGTGAGAGTCCCCAGGTCACGTGTAGAGCTAGGGATTATTTAGGGCAGGGTTCCAGTCAGTTAGAGAGGAGAGTCAGAAGCAGGATCACCACGGGAAGCAGTAGGAGAGAGAGGAGCAGGAGGTGTGTCCCAGGTCAGCTGAGCAGAAGCCCCAGGGGATTGCTGGGAGGAAATTCTTCTCACGAGGAGTCAGGAAGTGAGTCTGTCTCCAGCTCTCGAGAAGGAAGGTTCAAGGCAAGCTGCACTAAGGGAAGACCTGCTACCAGGAATAGCTTTGGAGAGAAGCCAGGATTACCCCACTACCCCAGAGGCCAGTATTTGCCAGCTCAAGGCAGAGGTCACGGTGAGAGGGAAGTGTTGGGGGATGGGCACTCCATGCATGACTACAGCTTAAGAAATAGAGGTGAAGTTAGGAACAAATATATTCCTGTTCAACCAGCCCGGGAGGCTAGAAGCAAAGGCTATAGAGAGCCAAGCATAAAGACAAGCCCTGCAGAGAGAAGGAAACTTCCCTATAGTAACAAAGAGAAGTTTAAAGCTTATAACTGCAAAGGGCGAGGTTCTGATTACAGACATAAGAAGCAAGATGTTTCAGAGCTAATGTTCTGGGAGTCAAGCCCAGGCAGAACCAGCTACAGAGAGAGATATAGACACAAAGAGGGAAAAGCCTCCAGTGACTGTTATAGTGAAGTGTCACAAGACGCTATAGCTGAATACCGTTCTCAAGAAGGGTCTGATACCAGCAGTGTGAGTAGTGCTGGGGAAATGATATGGGAAGACGCTGCTAGTCTGCAAGAGGATATTCCTATGGATTGCAGTGTCTGTGTTAAATGCAACCGTATGATGTAAATACTGGATGAAGAGAACTCTGTGAATATAACAAGAGAAAATACGTGTGTCACCACTTTTGTTGCTAAGCTTATCTGATTTAAAGTTTCTGTTTCCTTTGACAATGTCCGAGCGGGACGGGGAATAAAACCCACTTTTCATTTCAAGTTGCTCTGAAAGACTTTTTATTTACAAGGCCAGAGCAATTACTTGTGCATACGCCCTAGGCAACCGCCTATATAGGGCTAAACAGGCCTCTAACCACAGGCCCCATCACAATATATATATATATGTCTATAGTGAGATCTGGAGGGGCATAACCTATGCACACGCAGCTTACAGACATATGTATCTATAGAGATGTATATAGATATATATACATACATGAATATATAGGTCTAAAGATAAATGTCTGCAATTAAGCAGATAGAGATATGCCCATAAGAACATTCACATGGGAGATGTGAAGAGGAAAGATTCATCTAATAACAAGAAGGTGGAACCTACTTGAGAAGATATATAGAGAATCTATTCCCCCTGGTTAAGATGGTGCAGGAATGCTATCCAGTGAAATAACCAGGATGGTTGCGTGAAAAAACAGAGGATAATATCAGTCTGTAAACAGCAAGTCCTGAGTCCTGTAGAACTCTCGCATGGTAAATGGACAGAAAACGCATAGGATGAGATACCAGGTTGACCCACTGGAGGGACACAAAGGGGTATCATGCGTTATTAGTTAAATATGTGCTGTCCATGAAGGAGTAGGATACCATGAGGACAAGCTGCAAGGAAAAAAGAGCATATTCCCTGTAGGAATTAGAGAACTCTTTAGACTTTCACGTAGAAAAGGCTTATGCCCTGTATTATAAAAGGAGATAGTAGGGTGTGGAGAACCCTCACAGTCATGGAAAATGACTGAGGAAGCTTTTTCCAACCATATAGGATAGTCATTAGAGACAAAACCCCATGCTCTCTAGCAAGGGCCCATAGTAGAAAGCTTCTCTGTAAGATTGCAGAGAGCATTATGCAGGAGAATTGGGAAATAAAACTGGTTGTTGGAAAAAACCAGCTGCCACGTCAACTATGCTGCCAAATCCAAAGGAATTGGAGATGGCAAGAAAAGAAGATAGTGTGATAAGCCTGAAGTGATAAGGATTATCCAAGACAGCTGAAAGCACTATCTTGGAATCACTACTAAGGCCAGACAGAAAGTAGTGGAAGACAAGACTGGAAACTTGTGGAAAAGTACCAGTAGTCCAATCACTGGAACTCCTGCATGGGCAGCTGCTGAATAAGACAGCAGAGAGAATCTTTCTGTGTAAAACAGAGAGAACAGACAGAATAAGAGGAGAAATTCCTGTCCCTGTCTGATGAGCTGCCCAGACAAAAGAAGGGAGTTTATTCAAGAGAAAAAACTCCACACTGGAATGAAAGAAATGACTAGAAAGGCTAAAGAAGCCCTGCAGTGGTATGGTACCACTCTTTCAGGGGAAACCCTGGATAAGAGGGTAGAGAAACAGGAGCTGAAGGGTGACTTACCATATGGTAAGTCTGTGGAAGGAAAAAATTCATGTTGGAACAGAAAACTATCATGGGATAGTTGTTAAACCTCTCGTCTTGGTAGGAAGAAGAGGAGAAACCTGTGACCCATAGACATGAATATCCTGACAGCTCAGCATACCTAGGAGCAACTGGATATCCTGAGAAAAGGAATCCATGTGTAGAGTTTTGAATGAAAAAAACAGTGAAAAAAAACTCTACTGAGAAGAAGTCAACTGTAGGTTGTAAACTTCAGGACCCTATGGTTGCTGGGTTTGTTCAGCCTGGCTAGAGTTTGGATTCTTCAGACCAGGGCGAGGTTTCCCCTGCTTGGGAACATCTGTATGATGGGCAGGAGAAGAGTGAAACCTTCTTCTCCTAGGGAAAGAAGGTTTGGTAGGGCATTTCCTACCTACTGGGGAAGGAGAAGGCTTAGAATAGCCTCCAGAAACAGGGAAGTCAGTGGACCACTGAGCAACCTGATGTAAAGACTCCTTATTGAAGAGATTTTCCCCAGTGCAAGGAGTATTACCCAGTCTTTGTTGTGCCCATCTGCTTAAGTCTGAAGCTTGGAGCCAGGCTCTACGTCGTGCCCCTATGGCTATAGCAGAAGTTCTGCTAACAGACTCAAAGGAGTCTAGGGAAGCACGAGTAAGAAACCAAGAGATACTTTGAATATGACTAAGTAGTAAGGAATAGTCTGCAGTCTTGGGCTCTGAAAGAAAAGGAAAGGAGTCAAAAGATATAATTTCTTTGTGACCTCCTGAAGGGATAGACTCATATAAAAAATATATGAGAGAATCCTTGTTGACAGCATGGATGTCTGGAAGGTTTGACGTCCAAAGGCATCTAGTGTCCTATACTCACGACCTGGTGGGTAAGAAGAGTGCTTCTTCTTACTTTTCACCTTCCTCATTGCTGATTCCACCACAATGGAATGATGGGGAAGTTGAGTCTTTTGAAACCCTGGAGAGGGGGGCACCTGATACAGAAGATCAGTTGCTCTAGAAGGTGAGGGAACCCTTAAAGGTGCTTCCCACATTCTTAGAAGAAGATCCTGCAAGGAATGATGTAAAGGAAGCATTATATTTTCCTTTTCTCCAGTAGAAAGAGAGCCTTGTGTAGGATCATAGCCAGGGATAGGAATAGCAAGAGATGTTGCCATATTCAGGAGAAAATTCTGAAAAGAAGGATCTCCAAAGGGAACCGTCCCTGGACAGGCTAGACCTGAAGAACTAGCCTGGGCACCGGAGGATCTACTTGAGAATATAGGAATATAAGATCCTGCACGGTGCAAGAAAGGATCTTTAAGGGATGGATGCTGGTACTGGAGGTCATGACCTGAGACAGTCAGTACTGCATCATCCATGCCAGGTATCGACTCCAAACTTGGTATAGAAAGGAGCGACCCTGGTGAAAGAAGCATGGAAGGAGCTGGCCCCGATGTTACTGCGGGTACCGGCACCGATACCGATACCGGTAGCTGTGTCGGAATCGAAGGCGACACCGACATCGAAGCAGTCATCGGTGGCTGCTCAATCGGTACCGAGGTAACCGAAGGCCTTTGGTAATCACCCTCGGTACCGAGCATCCGGAACCGGTAAGCGTCGGTACCGAGACATGTCGGTACCCAGTCTTCCAGACTAGAGATCGATTCCAGACTCGACATCGAAGGAAGCGAGTCTATCGATGCATGTCTAGAGAGTACCGACGTCGGTGGTAGTATCGCGTTGATGCCGATACTGGAAAGTCAATCTGGGGCGTATCGACTGGTCCCGAAGGTACCGAGAAAGCCAGATGACAATCCCTGGTGAGGAGTGAATCGCTCAACACCAGTGCCGATGCCGGGGTATCGGTACCGCTCAAAGTGGATGCCACCACCGAGCATGGCTCAGGTATGTTCTGTGAGGGGTGAGCCCCAGGAACAACCTGAAACCCTTGATAGGCTTTGGAGGCCGAAGACTCTCGCCGGGGTTTTGAAGCCAATGGACCCTTGAGGGCAAGGCCAGAGCCGTCATCATGCTGTGCATGAGACCTACCACTCAAGGATTGGCTAGTCTTAACAGACTGTTTGTGGGACCTGATCCTGTGGAGAAGAAGAAATGGTCGGTGCCTTGACACTGGAAGGGAACTCGGTATCGAGGGAAACTCGAAATGGAAAATCTCTTCTCACGATATTGTAGCCTAATGGCTCCGGAGGAAAATGGTCAGGACCCAAACAGGTTAGACACCAGTTCTTGGAGTCTAAAAACAAAACTGTACCGCCACAGCTTAGACACTTCTTAGGAAAAGAAGGTGGCGGCTCCATGATGGAGAGGCCTAGAAGGCCCAAAAGGTTTAAGACAGAAACTGAGGGAAAAAAATTCCCTGAATTTAAGAAAAAGAAAAAGAAAAAACACCGGCGGTACCGGTGGAGTCGGGGAGACAGCCGCGACCACAAGAAAACAAAGAATTAAAGAAAAAATGTTCTGCGGTGACAGGAGGACGTCCTGCCGGCTCCACGGAAAAACGAAAACTGAGGAGAGATAGTTGGAAAGGCGGGAAGGCAGCACGCAGGCGCTGAGGGATGCTCCCAAAAGCTTTCTGATTGGACGCTGGGGAGCGTTCCCACGCAGGCTCCGTCGGTACCTACGTACCCATATGTGAAGACTCATTCCTGCTTGTTCCTGGAGATCATGGTCATTCCTGGATGCTCCGTATAGGACCCTAGCTGCAGTGTTCATAGCAAGTTGCAGTGGGTTCAGAGTGGTCTGGGGGAGCCCATGTAAGATCACATTGGCATAATCAAAATGCGGTATGATCACTCCCTCCTCTCTCCCTCAATAGTTGCCACCCTTCTTCTGAGCCTTGTTATTAACTGCTTTAACTATTGTGACGTCTTCCTAAGTATGAACTCTAAAGATTACAAATTATCCCAAATTCTGCCATATGGATGCTCACCCATGCTTCTAAGTTTGATCACTCCACTCCTCTTCTTATGAATCACTATTGGCCTCCCATCCAGTTTAGAATTCTGTATAAAATTTTGATTTTGACCCACAGGGTTCTCCACTCTGGTCTTCCTTCCTATCTTGCTCCCCTAATTTTTCTTCATCCCCCTCACCGAGTTCTTTGGTCCCTCCTGTGACGCCGCGTCCCCGGCCGCACAGCACCCCCTGGTGGCGGCGTAGTAGTTCCACTGGAGGGCTGGAGCCGGGGGGGTCACTAAGATGATGGTAATCAGGGTTGGCCAGGTGCGAGGGTCGTAGGTCAGAGCCTTGTGTCAGCCTCGTTACCAACTCCTGAAGAGATTCAGACTTGCACAAAAGTGGTGGGAAAAAAACAGGCTTTATTTTCCCCTTTAAGCACTAAGGGTTCAAAAACAAAGGATATACACTCCGGTACGTGGCAAAATAAGTCTTTACAGCAGATTTTTAAAGGTGAGAAATAAAGTAACCAAACACTGTTAACTTCACAGTATTCAAATATGCAACAGCAAAAAGGCTTCCTTCGCTCAATGACTCTGGAAGGCCTCTATTTCGCTTCCAGCACAGTATGTGCATTCCATGGGACTATCACTGTCTTCATACACAGATTCCACTTGCATGGCCTCCTCTGACTGCTCTGAGGTATCAGGGCAAGTGTCCTTCATGGGATTTAGTCTTACTGTTTCCCACGGCTTAGCAGTCTGTCTAGGCCCACGATTCAGCTTAGTGGAATACCAGAAAGGCATTGCTTGCTCAAGAGGTTTAAAAACATTATCTCTATGTTTTCCTCTAACAGTCCTTTTGTTGCACAAACTATCCTTTAACTTTTTCTTCTGCTCTTGTCTTCTATATAGAGAATCTCCTTCCCAGGATTCTTCTCTTAGCTTAAGTTCAGGTATACAATGACAAAGGTTAAAAGTTTTACCTTTTGCTTTGTGTTTGATTCTCTGGGGTGAGGCTGGAGGTGTACCGTGACTGCTGCCTTCAGTATCGGTGCTCTCTGGAATATACCTCCTGCTTTCCCAGTCTTTCCTTCTCTGGCCCTTAAGGCCTGTTCTCTTGTGAGCTTCTGGGCCCGGTCTGGCTTGGCTTCGGCCTTCTCGGCCTGTCCTCTCCCTCTCAGGACTGGTCCTCCTCTCCCAGCCTGTCCTTTTTCACTCAGCTGATGAGGCTTTGGCAGCTGAGCTCCTTACAGGCAAGTCCCTTGACTCTTGCTTGCCTCTTGACTCTTGCTTGCCTCCAGACTCTTGCTTGTCTCCAAACTCTGGCTTCCTTCCAGACTCTGGCTTCCTCCCAAGCTCTGGCTTGCCTCCAAACTCTGGCTTGCCTGCTCTTAAATGTGAGCTTTTGGAATAAGAGTCCTGCCCACTAGGGCGTGGTTCTGTGGTCTCTGTCTTAGCTCTCCTGCTCCCTCTAGGTAAGTTCTCTGGAAATTGCAGGCAATTTCTTTTTCTTTCAGAGTTTAAAACTTTTTTTCTCTCCAGCAGAGGGCCCGCTGCATCACACTCCACAGCAATCACCTTTACCTGCCCTCTGCTTTTCAGGCTAAGCTAGAATCTAATAGATACCCTACCTTCTACTTTATGGCTCCCAAACTCTGGAATGATCTGCCTCCTGATCTTTGCCTTGAGCTTTCTTACCCTGGTTCAAGTTCTCTAAAGACTCATCTGTTTCAGATTGCTTTTTCCATACCTTCTGTTTCTGCTTCCTCTCTCTCCTCTCCCCTGGCTTTTACCCCACTGTTGTGAGATTGGCTGTCCTATTTAACTTGTAGTTCCTTTTCTTTTTCTCCTTTATTTTAATTTCATTGTAAACCGCCTTGTTGCTTCAATTTGGTGGTATAATCACATTTTTAATAAACTAAATTAAAAAAAATTGGATTGCTGGGGATGAGGGCATTTGTTTTCTCCAGATAGTCAGAAATTTGCTTGGCAACCAATTTCTCTGCCACTTTGGCAACAAAAAGGAGCTGAGCAATTGGTTGATAGTTTACATAACAATAAGGGTCCCCCTTCATGTCCTTCCAGCATGGGTAAATACTGCTCAAATCCTGCACCTTTGCAAACTTTCTACACTTCAAATCCATGCTTACCTCTTTCCAGTCAGCAATAACACTCGCCAAATATGACTATTATGTCCATCTGACTAACTCTGTTGCCTCTGACCCTCGCTGTCTCTTTACATCTCTCAACTCTCTCCTCAAGATGCCTCCACCTCCGACCCCTCCTTCCCTTTCTGCCCAAACCCTGGCTGACTATTTCCACGACAAAATCCACAAGATCACACTCCAATTTCATACGATGTCAGCTACTTCCCCTCCTCCCACTCTTCACTCCCAACTTTCCTCCCCCCCACCTCCTACCTCTGCTACCCTCTCTTCCTTTTCTTTGATCTCTGAGGAGGAAACCACACAAGATTGTATTCCCACTGTCTCCTAAGCTCCATCTCCTCCATGCCCTTCAGCCTGGGTGGTATATCAACATATTGCATAAACACAGGGCCGGATTTACCTTGAGTGAGGCCCTACGCCAACAAAAATTGTGGGCCCCCAGCAGGGGCGGCCCAAGGGGGGTGCGGGGCCTCATTTGCATAAGGGGCCTCATTTGCATAAATATTTGCATAATGTTACCATATACTAACTTTTAGTAAACGTGCCTCTTAATGAGTGTATGGATAAAGAAAGACTAAAAGATTTCTACATTACTATAATCCAGTGCCAACTGCCAGACACATTAGGAACTACTACAAACACTGCCCATTTAGAACCCATAGCAAACCCGCCGTATCCTAACAGCACTACCAGGACTCACAAAAGCACCATACTCTACCAATCAAAAGGCAACACTGCAAATATTAAACCAATACATTTCAGAGAACAACAATACATGACCTACTGGGGAAAGAGAACAAGTGGCAATGTCAAATAGGAATTATATAAACAGAACACCTCAGCTCAGTTACACATGCAGAACATAGACCATCACCAAACAAGTAATCACAATTTAGAAACAGGAAGACAATAATTAAACTGGGAATCCCAAAAGCCAAACTTGGAATGTACAACACTGTAGAAATAAAACTATACATTAATTTGCTCTTGTACTAAACAAAGCGCAGACGTTAATGATGCACATTTACCAGAGCTGACATATTCCAATTAATAAATTCAAAATAAAGAGATATTTTTCTACCTTTTGTGCATTTTTTTCAGCTGCAATTGCTCCAGCCACTTTCTTCTGGTTTCTTCGTGTCTTCTGCTAACTCTCCATCGTCTGCTGTCCATTTGTCCTTTCTTCTCTCTTCTAGTTATTTTCCATTCTCTCTCTACATCTGCTTTAACATACTAATCTTTCTCCTTTTGCTCTTTCCTCATTCCTATTTCATCCACTCAAATTTTACCCCTCCATCCTCAATCCTCACTTACTCTCCCAATACCCGGCCAATTGTAGATTTTTTATCCCTCCCACACAAAATATTTTCCCTTCTCCATTTTACTCTTCCAGCCCCATCCCATTCTAATCCTCCCCCAACATCAGCTCCCTTCTAGTTCCAGCCTCACCCAGCATCCATTCCCTTCTAGTCCCTGCATCAGCCCATTTCCAGTCCTAGCAACCCCCCAACCCAATACAAGTCCTAGCCCCCCATCAACCCACTTACAGTCCTAACCCCCCATCACCCCATTTTCAGTTTAAGCCCCCCCTATAACCCATTACCAGTCCTAACCCCCCATCAGCCCACTTCCAGTCCTAACCCCATCAACCCATTTCCAGCCAGCCCCCCATAGCCCATTGCCAGTCCTAACCCCCCCATCAGCCCACAGCCCATTACCAGTCCTAACCCCATCAGCCCACCTCGTCTTAACCCCCCAGCCCATTTCCAGTCCTAGCCCCCCCATAGCCCATTACCAGACAGCCCCCATCAGCCCACAGCCCATTACCAGTCTTAACCCCCCCCAAAGCCCATTACCAGTTCTAAACCCCCCAACAGCCCATTACCAGACCTAACCCCATCAGCCCACCTCCAGTCTTAACCCCCCCACCCCCTTTTCATTCCTAGCCCCCCCAATTGCCCATTAGCAGACAGCCCCCTTCAGCCCACAGCCCATTACCAGTCTTAACCCCCCCAAGCCCATTACCAGTTCAACCCCCCCCCAACAGCCCACAGCCCATTACCAGTCCTAACCCCATCAGCCCACCTCCAGCCTTAACCCCCCCAGCCCATTTCCAGTCCCAGCCCCAGCCCCCCCAATAGCCCATTACCAGTCCTACCCTTCCCCCATCGGCCCATTACCAGTCCTACCCCCCCCCCCCCATCGGCCTAAAGTAAAATTTAATTAAAAAAAAAAAACTGCTGGCTGCCGCCGCGGGGCCCCCTCTGCTGCCGCGGCAGCATGGACTGACCCGCGGGGGCCCCCTCTGCAAGCTGAATCCGTCGATCCGTCAGTCCCTCCCTCCCTCCGTGCAGGCTGTGAGAGGCGCGAAGGGAGAGTGTCTCCCTCGCGTCTCTGTTAAGCCCGCAGGGGCTGATGGGAAATTTCCTTCAAGCATGCTGTGGTCCACCTCTCCTCAAGAAACCTCACTAGACCCTACCTGTCCTTCTATCAACCCATCTCCCTTCTCCCCTTCATTTCTAAACTACTTGAATGTGTGGTTTACCACCATTGCCTCGACTTTCTCCCCTCTCAAGCTCTCCTGGATGCTTTACAATCTGGATTTCATCCTTTACATTCTACTGAAACGGCTCTTGCCAAAGTCTCCAGCGACCTGTTCCTGGCTAAATCCAAGGGCCTTTACTCGATCCTCATCCTTCTTGACCTTTCTGCTACTTTTGACAGTGTTGACCACAACCTTTTCCTCAATACCTTGTCCTCGCTTGGTTTTAAGGGCTCTGGCCTATCCAGCTTCTCTTCTTATCTCTCCCATCACTCTTTCAGTGTTTGTTCTGGTGGATACTGCTATCCCACTCTCAGTTGGTGTAGCCCAAGGATGTGTCTTGGGTCCACTCCTTTTCTCTATATATACCAGTCCCTCGATTCATTCATCTCTTCCCATGGCTTTCTTTACTCTGGTGACTCCCAGATCTACCTCTGTACACCTTAAAACTCTAGAGCAATCCAGGTCAGGATCTCTGCCTGCCTTTCTGACATTGCTGCTTGGATGTCTCACCGCAGCTTCACACTGAACATGGCCAAAACTGAGCTTCTTATTTTTCCCCCTAAACCCTCCTCTCCAAATCCTCCTTTCTCAGTCTCTGTGGATAACTCTTGTAACCGCCTTTTAGTGCCCCCAGCCGAAGCGTGTAGGGCTTAAGCGACCTGTTATCCTTCTTTGAACAGTTCTCTGACCTTTTCCTGAGGCAAAGCCTTTTGGGAAATGTAGTTTATTTCACTGTCCAATGAAGAGTAGTGTGAACTCAAAGTGGTTTTAAGCAAACAAGATTTATTTCCCCTCCGGGCGGATTTCAGCATGGAACAAAGGTAACACAAACCATATATTTCTGGCAAAGGACAAAATGAAAAGTCTCCAACAGAAATAGCTTAACTTCAGCAGTAATAAACATTTGCTTCCCAGCAATTAAAACAAACAATTCTGTTTCCCACAGCTTTGTACTTTTTCTCTTAACACTCCTGCAGTTCTCTGCACTGCTTAAACTCAACGCAGGGAAAATATCTCATTCGATATTGTAATCGTACAGTCCATCAATTCTTCAGATATGTTGCCTAGCCCTGGCTCTGTTTCCATTAACTCCTCATGGAAGACAGGTAGAAATGTTTGCAGCGTTGTTTCAGGGGCCACGCCCTTCCTCTCTGGCTTAGGCTTTATATCATACTCTTGGCACATGTATTGCTGTAAACAATCATCCTCATTACAGGTATTAAAACCACAGTCCCAACCCTTTGGGTAAGTAAAATCACACTGATCAACAGCCTTATTTGAAACCCATTCTCTGGGCTTACCTCTTCATCTGCCTGCAAACGGCTTTCTCTGGGCTTTGGAAACAGCTGGTGATTCAAACCCTGATTTGTGAGCTGTGGGTTGCAACTGCCTTCCTGGCTTTTTCCTATCCTTATAATTCCCAGAATACTGCAAACAGCTTGGCCTGCTTTTGCTGTATTCTTCTCTTGAAAAACACTTTATAAAAGGTTCTCCTTCTACCTTTAAACTTGGCTCTGGCTCTGGGCTTTCTCTCCGTTTTAATGAGTGTTCTTCTAGGCTTGCCACGGTCTCTCTCCCACAGTTCTGGGCTGGAACTCTACCGGTAGCTCTGCCTAGGTCTGGAACTCAGACTCCTCCCTGGTCCTCCTCCTGGTCTGTTAGCTGCCCTCTTTGCTGGCCTCTCACCGGAACCCTCGGTTGGCCTTGTAGGTAACCTCCCAGCTGAGCTTGTGTTGGAGCTTCCTGTGTGGCTCCTAGTCAAGACCCTTTTCTTTCTACTGAGGCCTCTTTATGTGTCTGCCCTCTAGGGCAGTGCCTGGCTCCTCCTCCTAGCAGGTGCTCTGATTCAACTCGTGACTCCTGAGCTAACTGGCAGCAAGGGCGTGTTTCTTTCCCTTGTGTCTGGTTTCCCTGGTAACTACTAGCCATGTGCTTTTGTTTACCATCCAGCACTGCTTCTGATTCCTCCTTTTTGGCTCTTTCTAAAGGGCTGGAGGAATCCACCATGTCACACTCTGTACTCCTTCCTATCTCCTCTGTTCACAACCTAGGGGTTGTCTTTGATTCCTCTCTCTCCTTCTTCACACACATCCAACTGATAGCTAAAACCTGGTGTTTCTTTCTCTATAACATGAACAACATTCACCCATTCCTTTTTAACACACTACTAAGACACATCCATTCCTTAGTCACCTCCCGTCTAGACTATTGTAACCTACTCCTTGCTGGTTTCCCTCTGAATCATTTCTCTCCCCTTCAATCTGTTCAACACTCTGCTGCACAGCTAATCTTACACCAGCTTCATCATGCTCATATTACCCTTCTTCTCAGGTCACTTCATTGGGTCCCTATCCATTTCCATATCCAGTTCAAACTTCTCCTGCTGACCTATAAGTGCATTTACTCTGCAGCTCCTCACTACCTTTCCTCTCTTATCTCTCCCTACACCCCTTCTTAGGAACTCTGCTCTTCTGGCAAATTGCTTCTATATGTGCCCTTCTCTTCTATTGCTAATTCCAGATTTTGCTCCTTTCATCTTGATGCTTCTTATGCTTGGAACAAACTAGCTGAGTCTGTACATCAGGCGCCTTCTCAGACCATTTTCAAATCCAGGCTGAAAACACACCTCTTCCTGCTGCTTTTGGATCTTGACTCACCTGATCTCCTTTGTGTTTCCTTATCATTTCCCCTAGATGTATCCCATGTCTTCTGTGTTGTCTGTCTTGATTAGATTGTAAGCTCTAATGCACAGGAACCATCTTTTACATGTGTCTGTGCAACACTGCATACGTTTTGTAGCACTATACAAATGTTCAGTAGTAGTAGTAGATGTCTGAGACCAGTCTCTGTTTGAAACTAGCAGAGATCATCTGGCAAAGAGGGGGCAATAATAGGTCCCCAAAGTGCCAAATGAGGTTGGAGGGAACAAGGTCCATTACAGAGGTGGAACTATGCATACTGCAGAGGGTGTGAGCAACCATTAGTGAGGATAGAGGAGTAAGAGATGAAAAAGAAACTAGTACTATGTTGATGATATTCTCCTTATTATTCATACCCATCCCACTAACCCTGATTTGACTCCTATGAATGATTGCCCAAAGTAGCTTCCTGGTTAAAAACTAATTCACATAAACTCAACATTCAAAAAACACCAGCTACTTTGTTCACTAGGAACACCAACATTCCCAGAACTTCTACCTTGTCAAGCATTATGTCTTTCTCTAATGATCTCTCTCTTCGCATAATATGTCCAAAGTATGAAAGTCAAAGTCTTGTCATCTGTGCTTCTAAGGAAAGCTTAGGTTTGATCTCCTCTAGTACTGACTGGTTTGTTCTTCGGGCAGTCCGTGATAAACACAATATTTGCCACCAGCACCATAATTCAAAGGCATCAATTTTCTTCCTGTCTATGTTTTTCACTGTCCAACTTTTGCATCCATATGACGTTATTGAAGATACCATGACCTGGAGAAGTCAAATGTTTGTGTGGAGAGAGACATCTCTGCTCTTGAGGATCTTGTCTAGGTCCTTCATAGCCATTCTACCAAGAGCAACATGTCCTCGGATTTCTTAACTGCTAGTCCTTTCTTAATTGATTGTTGATCTAAGTAAGTTAAAGCTGTCAACTATTTCAATTTCTTTTCCATCAGTGGTACTAGGGGGGCGATTTCAATTTAGCACTGCACCCTGTTGGGAAATTTGACTTAGGTCTGATTATATATTGGCTTTATATGACTACACCCTTGCCTGGTGAAACTACACAGTATATGGATGGCACAGAAGACAATACATATGAGCTATATGAGAGTATATGCTTGCCATAAGATAATAGATGCGGCCTGCTATTGGGTAACCATATTCTGTATAGAAGTATGCAGAATATTGGGGCCTAGCAAGAAAATACAGGCCAAGCAAAGAATTCAAACTAATGAGCACAAAACACTCTCTCTTGCCCTGACGGTTTCAATTAGTGCCAGGAGAAGGAAAAACACAGGAAGGGGCAGAGGTCACAGGCCATGCATAGATAAGCAGACCTAAAAGCAGATCCAGATGTATAAATGTAAAGGGATCCTCCCCTGGGAAAAGTGTTACAGGACGCCTGGGGCCTTTCAAACACTTAAGAACTTATGATGAATTCACTGAAACTAATTTGAAGCAGACATTTGAGACAAGAAGAAATGTATATAAACCAGCCACTTTAAAGAATAGTGGGCAGTGCTTTCTCCCCATACAGAGAGAAAGTGCTGTCCGCCATCTCTAGACAGGCTTTGCTGTTCTGCATGACACTATTATTTTGCTATGCTAAAATAAAAGTCTTTGTAGCTAAAGCAACTGCCATCTAAGTAATTCTTTGATTGGTGATATTTGGGCAACTGTTTGTGGGAACCAGGCCACAATTGGTGCCGAACCCCTTCTAAATTTTTTAAATTGCCCAAGGACTCCTCTGACTGCAGTTTTACTTGTCAGAGGGACTACCTCCTGTTTTTCACAGAAAAAAACAAACAGGGGATGAGAATACCTTCTCATTAGGAGAAGAGGATTCCTTCTGCTGGTACAGAAGATGGGAATACCGTTCTGAGTGACGTCGAGAGAGATTTTGATACCCTAGGAAGACTCCATTGGTGAGTGTTGAGTTTCCCTGTCTATAGGCAAGGACAGAAGACTTGCCCGGGTTCGAGTGGTGGGTGAGTATGTAATTAATATTCTGTTATGTAAGAAAACTGTTAGAGTGTCTTTGCATTTAGTTGTAATGTAAGGGAAAGAAAGTTTGAAAGTTTTGCCCAGACATTAGGTCTCTGTCTTTCCAGGATTGATTGGTGTACGCTTGAGACTGTATGTATCATTGATACGAAGCAAGTGTGTGTCCCTATCCACGTTTTCATACCCCCATCACTGCAAGGGGATTGGCTGGGTTTGGACGAAGCGCAAGAGTTGTATGTTTGTATGAGTCCTGGATTCGTAGTTTCGCACCTCTGTTAATTAAGAGGTTTGGATTGCCACCTAAAAGCGAAATTACACGCGCCTCTGTAAATAAGGAGGTTCAAGTTGCTATTGGTAAAAGGCAAAGTTAATTGCCCCTGTCCCCGAACAGTGAAAACACCAGGTTTACAGATTTTAGAAAGAGGGACAGCTACGGAGAATATTTATAGAAAAACGGGGATGATCCCCTTATCTGGGATGCTCACAGACCAGAGAGGGTGACAATTAGATCTATTGAAGAATAGCTTTCTAAGTATCTTTCTGACTAATTATAGCTAGATAAATGAATTACTTTACAAGTTCCAGATCAAAGCGAATGAAGGAGCTGACTGCAGCTGAATTAAATAACCAGGGGGGAATGGGTCTAGTTCAGTTTCAGTATTCTGATCAGATAGGCTGTTAGGTATAATGCATTTAACTCTGTCCTGTGTTTTTAGTTTTAGTCTTTAGTAAACACTGTCCTTTCATTACTGGCTACTTCAGTAGATTTTATGGTCCCTGGAACTGAACTGATTAGAATTCTTTGCTAAAGTTGAACTAAGTGGGAAATTCCTGGGGAGCATATCTGTTTGCTTTTATTTTCTTCCACAATATCTATGTGCTTGTAAGACGCCCCAGTCTCTGGAGAGGGTAAAACCGTTGGCCCGGAGTCCCTGGAACGCAAGTGACAGGCGGTGTTTGTTTATTCTTCCAAGTCTTTCCTGTCTTCTTTAGAACATTGAAAACAATGAAAAATCTTCCAGGGTCTGCTGTAGCAATTGATGTGCTGAGACAGCTAGTTCTTTTCCTCCTGTCTGTCTGAGTTTGTATTGTAACATGGAAATGGATTTTCTGAGTTAATGGATTGGGATCAGAATGTATTGCACACTGAAATGGGAATCTTAGAAACAGACCGCACAGATAATTGACAGTGTTTTATTCTGAACTGCCAGCTATTGTGTGCAGTGATCTGACTGGTAGAAAAACAAGAAAAATAGTTTATAGTTACAAGTACCCCCTGAAAATTTCAAATTGTTTCTTTTTCCCTTGTGAATATTTGTGTGCAGTAAATAAGTCTAATCCATATGTGTAATCATATAGAGATTGTTCTAAAAAATGTGGAAGATCCTAATCAACAAGAGATTAATAAAAGATCATAGTGATGCTAAGAAATTCTGTTTGATTAGTTCTGACTCAGTGATACAAGATCAGTTTTGTGATGTTCTTATGACTTTACAAATTCAAGATCAAACTAATAGAGGGAAAAGACTGCAGCTGGATTCTACAGCCAAGGAAAAATAGCTCTAAAAGTTAAGAAAACCTGTTTAAGAAAAAATGTAACCTTGTGATGCAAAGATGTTTAGTTAGTATTAGATTGTTGGAGAAAATCCTTATATAAGATTATGAAGAAAAGACTTTTTACTTGTTTTTTAAGGTCCCTGAGTTTCTCAAGCTGAAAGGCATACTGCTTTTCGGGATTGCCCAAGGGGGAAGGGTTTAGTGAAGTTTCTCAGGAAAGCCTCTCTATTTTGATCAGATGGGCTGCTGTGCTTAAAGACTGATAGCCTTGTATTTATTGTCAGCTGTTCAAGTGCCCCTAGATGTTAGATCAAACAAACAAGGCATGAAATTGGGGAAGCTGCTTCTGTTTTCCTTTGACCTTCAGAGTGGAGGTTGAAAGCCCTGACAGGACAATGGGGCAGCCAGATTGCAACTTGGAAATGATTTAAATCCCAAATGAATGAGAAGTTATATGTTTGGTTTTGATCGAGCAAAATTAAAAGTAAAACAGAATGTTATATATTGTTGCAAGCATTTCATAGAGGACATGCTTATTGTTCATAAATTACAGAAACCCAAAAGAGCTGTAACTAAGTTTTATTTTAACTTTTGGTGCTGCTTTAAAGGACAGAAGAGAGATCTACTGTTTAGTTTGCTGCCTGTGTTAAAGATAACATCACGTTTGGCTGTCAGTTCAGTTTGACACCAGTCTCATTCAATTTAAATGTGAAAGGGAGTGTTTGTATTCTTAAGCTCAGTGCTAATGACTAATGACTGCTGAACAGGACAGTAACACGGGAGTTGCTGAATTTTAGGATAAATTCTTCTGTTTTTCTGTATTTGAATTTTATATGTTGGGGTCCAGAAAAAAAAACAGTGTACTTTGTTTTGAAAGATTTTTTTTAAATTTCAATTTTAGGAATACAGTATATTGTAGCACTATGACATACAAATTTACTTTAGTTTACACACTTGCACGTATGTTACCAAATTACTTGTTGTAGCAGAATATTATGTAACGGTCCAGTATACACAGAAATTATACAATTTCGGACAGAGGCTGATCTGAAATTGCTTTGTTCCCAAGCATATAGAACAAATTTGGTGGAAAGATGGAGCTTAGTTCCCAGAAAAATATGAGAATATTTGTAAAGTTATTTACACATAAAAATAATAACATTAAGGGGCTTGTTTACAAAGCTGCGGTAGCGGTTCGCGATCGTTATCGGAGCCGCGACCCCATTGATTTCAATGGGGCCGCGGCTCCGATAACGACCGCGAACCGCTACCGCGGCTTTGTAAACAAGCCCCTAAGTTGAATTGGACAAAACCAAATCTTGCTTGTCAGACGCCATGATTGGTGAGTGGCTTGCACAGATCCTTGTGGACACTACAATTTCAAAATCAGTCCAAATATTTTTTTAAGTCTCCTACAGCACTCTCTCTGATATAGAGGTTTGGTTTTTTTAACATGTCTGTCTAGTTCCGTTGTCCATTTGCACTTCTTAATATAGCATGCCGGTAAGACGGTTGCTGAAGCTAGCCCAGACATTGACTTGAAGTCTCCCCCTGACATGCAAAAGTATCAGTTTCATGAAACGCTCAGGATAATTACTTTGCCTTGTTAAGCTCTGTACAGCACTCTCACTGAGAACAGTGTATATGATAGATTCTAGTCATACGTGAGAGAGACATGTGGCTGTCTTGTTAAAAACCATACTTTGTCCTAATGGGACTACCGTTATAAAAATGTTACAAAAATAATAGTTTTATATTGTAGGGCCTTTCCCTAGATTGTTTAAGACAGTTGCTATTTTTAATGAGCACATATGTCCATTTTTGAACCATACCAATTAGGTTGGGAAAAAAAAGGGACACTGTTTACTCATGCTGATATACTTATGAAGAAGAATTCAAATTTATATTTTCTATATACCATTTGTTTACCACAATACTAAGTTTCTAACAATTGTTTGATGTTCTTAGCAGCCTTGCCCAAATAAGGATACATTAGTATGGTATACAAACATGAAAGGACTCAGATGGACATTAAACTGATGAAGGTTATTTAAAGTGACATATCTGTCTAATGAACATGTAAACAAATTTTATTCAACTATGCTGTCTCCAGAATCTTTAATTCAGGAAGTCATTTAAGCCCCAACACATACTCAACAATTGGAAATAGACACCTGGAGACAGGCTGGGCGCATTTTGCACCCTGATATGCTTTGGAACACCCACAGTGGCCATGTGGTACTTCCAAATGCTTTTGCCTCATTTTGCCTTTGTATTGTCACCCACCTACTCACTCTCTTAGGCGGAAGCCTAGGGAGCTTCGGTGGGGCCTCTTCTTAATATAGCTGGGGCTGTATAATGCCCCCTGGGATCTGTAGTCCCACTAGCCAATCAAAAAGGTAGTTGTGATCGAGAAGCCAGGCTTTTCAAAAGAGGTATTTTATTATCCCTTCCGGGTGAACTTTTGCATATAAGAATCAAAAGAAACAGACCATATTTTCTGGTACAAAAGAAAATGAAATACTGTGAACAAAAAGTGCTTATCTTCAGCCAATCCAAAAAGGTAAGACAGTCCTTGTTATTTACACCAGCAAAATCACAGAAACCGTTTCCCTAAACGGCTTTCTTTCTTTACACAGCTTAGCATAAAGAGGAAATGTTATCAGAAACCATTAGTGCACATTCCATTTGGCATTCCTCAGGGCTTTCCCCACAAAAGTCACACTCCATTTCTTCACAGCTTTCCCCGTAGCTATCTTCAGAGTGGTTGTACTTTATATCATTGTTGTCAAAACTCTCCTCTCCAAAAAGGCTTCTCTCCCCCTCTCTATCAAAGTGAACTGGGAGGTTACCGTAGTTAGTGGAGTTTTCCTCTAGAGGGCCATACCCTCTTGGCTGTGTATATGGGAAACTCACTCTTTCAAAGTTCCCTCTATTACAGGAAATAAGCCTGTCCTTTGGCTCAGTTCCCCCGGAGCTTTCTGAGCAAGGAAAGTTAGCGTGGCCTTTTCTACAAACAAGCCTTCTAGTCCCTCTTGCTGCATGCTGCTCTTTGGGTAAGTAAGTATCCCTTTTATCACATTTATTGCTTTCCCGGTACCTGTTTTCAGGGAGCCTTCTTCTTACAGGTTCCTTCCAGCTGTCAGCCTGAATATCCTTGTGGCCACGACCACCTGGTTCCTCCTCCGGGCTTTCTAGCACCCTATAACCAGCTTCTGGTATTCTTAGCTCTCTCCTCTGGAACTCTGTTTAAACCTCCGTGTGAAGTTTTTCCCTTGGTTTCCAAAGCAGCTCTGCCGTACTCATGCTCAGCCCTCCTGGAATCCTGGTTAGCTCCCTTAGGATCCTGGTTAGCTCCCTTAAGCTCCTGGTTAGCTCTCCTACTGAGAAACTCTGAGTGATTTTTATCTGCATCACTCCTAACGTTCTGGTGAGCCTGCCCTGCCCTCAGCTGCATCTCATCACCTAATAGGCTATGATGTAACCCCTTGCTAGGGCGTGCTCTTACACATGGTGCTTTTGTTTTTACTGGTTGCTCATAGCAACCCTGATCCATGTGCTTTGAGCTGTCCTTTTGAACCTGCTCAGCACTGTTTTTCCTATTTTCCTAGGTAGATTCTGATCTACCCCATGACAGTATGTACTGGCCAGACATGCATGGGTAAAAAGAGGGATGATTTGATGACAAATTTTCACAAAAAAAATTGGTGTAATTCTAAAACTTGCCAAACTTTCAGAACACGTGTGTGCAACTTGTCTGATCTGTACATATGTAAAGATCAGTCAAGGGCATAGTGGAGTATTTCCTACCAGCAAATGAATCTCCAGTGATGGAGAGACAAGAAGTTTATCAAACTGAGAAACACAGTTGACACCATATGAGATAGTTATGATCTTAAGTAAATGTGGATGAAATTATGTTTGTCACATTGCATTGTCTCATTGTAAAATCTAACCTAGAATATTTAGTCTTTTCATTTAATATTGGTGCTGCTTTCCTGAATGAGGCCTGGAACCATGTCACCAATTGCAATCCAGAGATTCCAACAGAAGGAATTGGCCATAATCCAGATGGAACAAACCATCCCAAGACCTCTGAACTAAACCATACTTAAACTTCAGAGACAGGTGAAGCGCACTACGCAGTCCTGAAAAACTGCTGAGAAGCAGGCCCAAATTATCTGAAAATAAGGACTATTAGACTGATTGGGACTTTTGGGAAAATCTACAAGCCATTTGGGCTACAGCAATTGCAATACCCACACCAGCTCAAGTTTTGCTGTAACATTTTCAAAACTTTCTTCATCACTTTGTTGAATATTTGATGTGTTCAGTATTACTGCATGCTGTATGTCTTCCATTCTCTTAGAATGTTGCCTGCTAGTATTCTGGACTCGGAGGAGGCCTAACAGCTTTCTTTATAACTCTTTTAAGTATTGCTGTTTTTGGTATTCTTGCCTGCTGTATTTTTCCTGTTTTATTAGGATGCTGTAAAAGAATGATATTGTAAAGTACAGTACCAAAAGCTGCCCCTTGATAATCCCTCTCTGTCTCAAATGGTTATTGTTATCAATGCCCCTTAGTGGGATTACTTTTGCCCCGCCACATAAAAGAGAAAAAGGAAAAAGAAAAAGTGGCGAATGTTGGGAAATTTGACTTAGGTCTGCTTATATATTGGCTTTATATGACTGCACCCTTGCCTGGTGAAACTACACAGTATATGGATGGCACAGAAGACAATAGATATGAGCTATATGAGAGTATATGCTTGCCATAAGATAATAGATGCGGCCTGCTATTGGGTAACCATATTCTGGATAGAAGTATGCAGAATATTGGGGCCTAGCAAGAAAATACAGGCCAAGCAAAGAATTCAAACTAATGAGCACAAAACACTCTCTCTTGCCCTGACGGTTTCAATTAGTGCCAGGAGAAGGAAAAACACAGGAAGGGGCAGAGGTCACAGGCCATGCATAGATAAGCAGACCTAAAAGCAGATCCAGATGTATAAATGTAAAGGGATCCTCCCCTGGGAAAAGTGTTACAGGACGCCTGGGGCCTTGCAGACACTTAAGAACTTATGATGAATTCACTGAAACTAATTTGAAGCAGACATTTGAGACAAGGAGAAATGTATATAAACCAGCCACTTTAAAGAATAGTGGGCAGTGCTTTCTCCCCATACAGAGAGAAAGTGCTGTCCGCCATCTCTAGACAGGCTTTGCTGTTCTGCATGACACTATTATTTTGCTATGCTAAAATAAAAGTCTTTGTAGCTAAAGCAACTGCCGTCTAAGTAATTCTTTGATTGGTGATATTTGGGCAACTGTTTGTGGGAACCAGGCCACAACCCTAGCCAGGATCAGCAGGCCAGGGGAGGGGATGGAAATGCAAAAAGCTGACAAATAGTGCAAGATATTAAGAAGTTTCATATATCAGATTCATGGATAGTGCAGAATAAAGGATGTAGAGACTACACTTTTTATTCACATCCCCACAAAAGCTTTAGTCGGCGAGACTACATTTTGATTGATAAGATTTGAGATTCAAGGATTGGAGAAGTGGAAATAGGTAATTTATTTATTTATTCAGTTTTCTATACTGCCTTATCCTTCAATCAAAGTGGTTTACATTATGTAATCACTACAAACAGGTACTGGATACATTCCCTTGTTCCCAAAGGGCTCACAATCTGTATGTACCCGAGGCAATGGAGGGTTAAAGGGCTTGCCCAAGGCCACAAGGAGTGCCTATAGGACTAGGTAATATAATGTGGTCTGACTATGCCCCAACCTGGGTAGAGATACGAGAGGCTGGGGGGAGGGGGAGTATGCTTTTGGAGGTTGAACAAAAGCCTTCTTAAGTGGGAGGAAATTGTGAAAGATATAAGGAAGTGCATCCAGGAATATTGGAAGATGAATGATAAAGGAGAAGTACAAGAGGTGGGAATATGGAAGGGAATGAAAGCAGTGATTCAGGGGTGCCTGATAATGTGGGCTGCTAGGGTTAAAAAGCAGAGGAGGGAAAATTAAAATTGCAATGGAGCAATAGAGAGGGGGGGAAACAGCACAGAGATTAAAGAACCCAAATCAGTTACGAATGGAGTTAAATAAATTGCAGCTAGAGACAATTGCATTTCAAATGGACAAGTTTAAGCAGAGATTTTACGAATAGGAGATAGAGCAGGGAGATTGCTAGCACGTAAGCTATGGAAATGAGAAATATTAGCCTTCATACTGGTCATTAAAGGGAGGGAGAGTAACATTTTGAAGATGGAGAAGCAAATTGGTGCCAGATTCTGCAAATTTTATAAAGAATTACACACCAAACAGTGGGGAGGGGGAGGGGAGTGGGGGGAGATATCAGCGCCAGCTCAGAAATATTTGGAGATTGCCCTGCCAATAGTAGGAGAGGATATGAGGGCAATACTAGAGGAGGAGAAATTGAGAGGGCATTTAAAGAACTTCCCAATGGAAAAGCACCAGGGCTGGACAGGCCATCTAATGTCTTCTATAAGATTTTCAGAGAAGAGATGGTATAAGAAGCATCCCCATAAAAGATGAAATAAGATACCTTGGCATTATCATACACAGAACGTTAAGTCTAACAACACACAACAAACACAATATATAATAAATTAAGATAACTTAAAAATCTAAAACCATTATTATCAAATCTGGACTTCAGATCAGTCCTTCAAACCCTGATCCTGCCTCACTTAGATTTTAGTAACATAATTCTTCAAGGTATTCCAAAACATGCTTTACACCAACTAAAAGTAGCACAACATGTTGCTGCAAGAATGCTTATAAATGCAGGTCCAACTGAACACATAACCCCTATACTGTACAAACTTCACTGGTTACCTATACAAAGTAGGATAAAATATAAAGTTATCATAACAACGATCAAACTGATAAGAGATATAGCCCCATCATATCTAACTGATCTACTGACAATTCATTCAAGGACCAGAACAGTGAGACAAAGGAACCTGAACACACTACTTGTTCTAAACAACTTTTCAAAACTCAATAAAACTACAACAAATAGGGCATTCAGCTTCAATGCTCCTTTAATATGGAATGCTCTGCCGGATAAACTCAGAGATATCACAGATCTTTCAGCATTTCGAAAAGATCTTAAAACTCACCTATTTATAGAATACTTTGGAGACTCATTCCCAATAGATGAAATATTTCCCACTTAAACTCATGTATACTCATATTCATTAATTCACAACTTACTTTTTCCTTTCTCTTACTCTTACAATACCCAATTCTCCACATTATCACATTTACTCTTTACACTAATAATTCTAGTGAACTACAATACATTTTTCCTTGCTCAGATAAGATGATAAGATTTTTGAAATTTGTAAATATTTAAATCTGTATATATGTTTAAACTGTCTATACCTAATCAGCATTTACTCAGCATTGTAACCCTCAAATCATCATTTTTATTATATACAATTTAATGTTCACTGTAATTTCAATTGTTTGAATAAGTTTCAATGTAATGTTCAAGTTTTGTTCTTTGTAAACCGCTTTGATTTTTCTGAAAGGCGGTATATAAAACCGTTCAATAAATAAACAATAAATAAATATAAGTTTTAGGGAGGGTGTTTAATGGAATACTAGCTGAAGGAGGACACTTGTCAGCAGAAATGTTAACAGCCGGGATCATGATTTTACCAAAAGCGGATAAAAAATCATTACAAGGTGGCTCATATCGACCAATCTCCCTACTTAATGCAGATATAAAGATCCTCGCTAAAGTGCTGGCAAATCGACTTGCTAGGTGGATACCCATACTTGTAGATATCAATCAAATGGGTTTCATAGGAGAGTGACAAGCCTCCGATAATATTAAGCGAGTGTTGGAGGTGATTTGGGCAGCACACCAACAGCAAGAAGGAATGATAGTACTTTCTATCGACGTTGAAAAAGCATTTGATAGAGTAGATTAGATATTCTTGTTTTCAGTAATGCAAAAGATGGGATTTGGGCCCAAATATTTATGCTGGGTACAAGCCTTAAATCAGGACCCCCATGCCCGGGTGAAAATAAATAGCAGATATACATTTTGATTGGACAGCCCTGGCTGGTGCTTCTTTCTAATGTCCCCACTCTTATTCACCTTGGTAGTTGAACCCCTAGTGCAGATAATAAGGACAGACGCGAACAAAGGGGGTTAGAGGTGGAAGGGCAGCAACACAAGATATCATTACTATTGGTGGTAACACACCCTGAAAAAAACATTACCGAAGGTGTTGGAAGAAATAGGGTAGTATGGGGCTGTATCGGGATTCAAAATGAATTTGGACAAAATGGAGGCGCTTAATATTACTTTAACTAAGGATGTCCTGGCTAAGCTAAAACAACAATTTCCCTTTAAGTGGGTTCACAGGGCTATAAAATATGTGGGAGTTAATATAACGGCTTATTCTAAGAGCTTACATGAAGCAAATTATCCTCCATTATGGAAAGTTGTGGAGCAGGAGTTGCAGGATTGGACAGATATGGAAATAGTGTGGATGGGGCAAATAGCGGCAGTTAAACTGAATATCTTGCCCAGGGTGCTATATTATTTTCAGGCCCTTCCCATATGGATTCCAATGGGGCATAAGCGAGAGCTCCAAAAGAAGGTATACAGATTCATATGGAAAAAACGACCACCGTGAATTGCCAGAGCTATAATGTATAGACCAAGAGAGGAAGGAGGCCTGTTATTGGGCTTCCCAAATTAGAAATTTGATGGCTTGGTGAGAGAGAAGGGAAAGAAAAACTTTTGTTGCCCTGGAGGGGATGGTGAGTGGGGGACCATTGGGAGACCTCCGTTGGATGAGTAGGGTGGAACGGAGGCACAAAACTCAAGACAATCCCTATGTGCACCATGTACTTCAGATTTGGGATAGGGCAAGGAAAAAAGTGGAGGGTGCAGGGGACACTCAATTTTTGGTAATGAAAGCTGACTTTACCTTGGGGCAAGAGGGTGGGATATATAAAAAGTGGGAGAAAGCAGGACCAAGGTGGTTCTACTAATTTCTAAATGGGGGGTGGGGAACTGGGTCCCATTTGAGGATCTACAAGAAACGTATAGCCTAGGGGCAAGTGATCTCTTCTACTATGGGTAAGTGCTACATTATTTAAGGCAGAAAATGGGCAAGGAAGGTCTAGAGCAAGAATACTCCAATATGGAAGCAATATGGAATGGGAAAAAGTGGCCCTTTGTTTGATATCGGTCTTGTACAAAGAGGTACGTGGGAATATGGAAAGTAAACCTGGATATATACTAGCATGGAAAAAGGAGTTGGGGATAACTATGGGGACACGACAATGGAAAACCATATTTGATCAAGTTAGGCAATTACCCATATCCGTGGCCATAAGAGAAAGTTGGTACAAAGTTACGATGAGATGGTATTATACGCCAGTATGATTGCATGTTTCCATCAGTGTCGAAAGGATGTTGGCGGGAGTGCAGGGAAGAGGGGTCTATGTATCTCATCTGTCCCCAAATAAAGCTCTTTTGGGAAAGAGTCCAAAAGTGGATACAGCAAGTAGTAGGAGTGGAGGTGAGGAAGGACCCCGGAATATACCTATTGGGGTGGTGGAGAAAGGGAGGCCGACGAAAAGAATGAAAACAAATCATGGCATGTTTAAGTGCGGTGAAATGCAAAGTAGCCTATAGATGGAAGCAATTGGGGCCTCACTTATTGGAGCATTGTGTAGAGAGGCTCCACAGGATATATTTAATGGAAAGATTTACAGCTAAAGGCAGACAGTGATTGACCAGGTTTGAGAGTGAATGGAAGAATATGCTGGCTTATTTGTGCAGAGAGGGTGGAGAGAGGGAGGGGGAGGGAGGAAATATGGGGGATAAAGTTACCTATATCCGTGGACACATCACTTAAACCATACAAATACCTTCGGACGCATGCCACCCCAATAGACAAACTCACTGGATATAGTTCCCCCCTACACAAGTTGAAATATGTAAATAGGTTATCATTATCTAACTATGATTAATGTAGCTATCAACATTTGTTTATCTTTTGTTGCCTGCATAAGTTTAATGTTCAATGTAAACCGCTCTGATTGAAGGATAGAGCGGTATAGAAAAACTGTTAAATAAATAAATAAGGGATGTAACGAGAATGCTGTGGGACTGACGTGTATTGTATGCTGTTGTTGAAACAGTTGTGAAGTATATGATATCCCTTCAATAAAACATTAAATTGGGAAAACATTTTGTGATTATCTCTCTTTCTCCTCTGGCTTTAGCTTCTGTGTTTCTTCTTTTTTTTTTTTTTAATTTTTATTTAAGCGTTTTTTCCTGAGTACAAGAACTACAAAAAGCAGATATATAACAGGAATACAAAATTACCATCAAGAGAAAAAAGATCACAAAAAAATAGAAACACAAGGAGAGACAGTCAAAAATTCCATTACAAAAACATAATATCAATTGCAATAAGGAGTGAATTAACAGTCCACATAAGGGAGCGAAAAACAAAACAAAACACCCCAACCTACTTCTCAGCCATTTCTTTAGCTACCAAAAATTTCTGTAATTGTGTCACATCAGTGTAAACAAACCTTTGCCCCTGGAAGGTAACCAGTGTCGCGTCCATCCCTTGGTATAGGCGGTTGCCTAGTGGGAATGGACGGACCACTTATTTATTTTATCCTTTTTAAGTGCTGCGGTCTCTGTTCCCTTGTAGTTGTGGCAAAGACGGAGTCAGCAAGGAATTGGGTTAACAATAATTTTTATTGTTATTGTTGCACAAGTGTCTATCTACTATCCCAATAAACAGAAATAAAGGATTCTTCTCCAAACCAAAGTGTCTTTAACTGATACAGCATTATTCACCTGTTAGACATACAGCATGTTTCTTTCAAAGCACTTTCTTCAAGCTTCTTTCTGTTATAAAACATTCACTGCTTTCTCCTCCAGCAACAAATGCTTTCTTAAAACAAACCATAAAACAGTAATGTTCTTTTCTTCCCCGGTTGCCTAATTGGCCTGGCTTTTACACTTCGGCAGCTCTCTGTCTCTTCCCGTGTAAAATCCCACCAGCACAATCTCAGGCTTCTTCCAGCACTTACTATTAGCATAACATTTTACAGCTTTCACCCTCTCTGGCAAAATGCACAATCTGTTTCCATATCAGAACCCTCGCTTCCAACAACAGCTTCTTCAATCTGCATGGGCTCTCCCTCTGAGTCTGATATGCCTTGTTCAATTACAGGCTTCTCCTGAGCAGGCTTCCACTGCTCTAATAAAGCTTTAATCTGTTTCCAACGGGACTCTTCATTACTCTGAGATATGGGGGAGGAACTTAGGACACCAGTCTCCTTTAGCACTGACTTAATGGATTCAAAAGGGCTCACCTTTTTCCTGGCCTTCCTTACCCTTTCTGGTAGGCTTACAGGCAACCTCTTGTCCCCAGACTGCTTCCTCTGCTCTCTGCCGTTAAGCTTCTCAACAGGGTCTGACTGTCTCCTGTCTCCAGAGCTTCCAATCAGCAACTTGCTCCCTGTCAGCTGTGCTTCTCTCTGAACTGGAGCTATACACACGCTGCCTGCAATCAGAGTGTCTGTGCAGCCTTTCAAAGGGAACTTTGTTCCTGCTTAATTTCCCACCTTTTACAACAGCTTCAATGGAAGACTCCTGAGAAGAATTCCTCTAGCCTTTGTACCAAGTTCCCAGCCTTTTCTCCTGAGGACTATTCCTTCTTCTCTCTTCTTCTCTCTTCCTCACACTTCCCTTCTCGGTTCCTCTCACAGGTCCCCTCAGACTTCCTTTCACAGCTCCTCTCAGAACGTTTTTCAGCGTGTCTTTCAGCGTGTTCTTTTCTGTTTCCTCCTGCCTAAATGTTTGGGGCTGTCCTATGGGCTTTGGCTCCGCCCCCTACCTCTCACGTCAGCTCCCCTAGTTGCCATGGAGCTGAGGTGTGGCTCTCTCTCCTGCTTTCTGTGGGAGTTTTTTCATAAGTTGAAGGTTTAACCCTTTCCCTTCCTGCACTGCTCTTGGCTACAGGGGAAAAAGAGTGGTTTCTCTTCCTTTCACTAGCGTTTAACCCAGCTGCGCCATCACACCAGGCAGTGACAAGGAAATTTTAAGAAAAAAGATGCTCCCAGAGCAACAACTCTAGTCCTTAACTCCAAAAACTGTTTGCGTCTAAACTGAGTAGCGCGTCCAACATCTGGAAAGATTTGGAGCTTATACCCACAAAATAAAGCATCCCTGTGCTTAAAATAAGCCCTAAGCACAGCTAATTTAGCAGACTCAGAACCAAACGTTGCAACAACCGTGCAGCGCTTGGGTATGAGATCTAACGTATCCTCCAAAAAAGCAGTAAGATTCTGGGCCACAGACTCAACAGGGGGAGCAACTACCCCCACCTCAAGAGGTACTGTACCAGACGGAGAAAAAGAATAAACCTGAACAACTTCCAAAGTACCTTTCATCTGTAAAACCTCAGAAAAGTATTTTTGTAACAATATTTCCGAAGACAATAGGTGAGTTGAGGGAAAATTAAGAAAACGAAGGTTTCTCACCCGGTGCTGATTCTCTAAACTCTCCAAACGACAAGAAACAGCAGAAATATCTCTAATTAAAGCAACATTACCATTTGTCCTTGTTTGGAGCTGAGAATCAGCACGAGCAGAAGCCTGAGCCAGAACACCTATCTGTTTATCAACATCTTTAAATTTATCCACAACATCATGAGCAATGTTCCCTCTAATTTTCTGTAGACTGTGTGCGCATAAAATATCAGCTGTGCAGCTTTTGAAGGAAGGTTAAATTTTTGTGCGTCACATAACGACACTCGGAGTTATATACTTTAAAATTTGACTACAGGTCAGAATACAGTATGTACACCACATTGATTGCACTAGAAAATATTGTAGAACTTGTGAAAACCATAAATACACAACAACTTTGCAATTTTAAGAACATCTGTGTTGTTTTCTATCAGAATCAGAACCGTAATTTTTGTGCGCTCTGTTGTAAAGTATGTGCGCTTACTCGGCGAGCTTAGAGGGAACAGTGATCATGAGTGAAAGAACATAAAGAAGAGACAGTTGAGGTTAAACGCTTATCAAGTTTTTGAATCGCAGTCCATATGTCCACGAGCGTTACCTCTCCAGAAGGGAGAGGAAAAGCCTGATCGTCAACAACAGGACTAACAGCTTTCAGGGACGGAGATGTGGCTTCCAGAAGAGCATCAAGGAAAGTAGAGGACGACACTGGCTGAGGAAAAGGAGGCGGCAGCCGAAATTCAGGACTCAAAGAGACCTCTTCCGGCGATTTTGCAGGCAGTAGTGCCGTCACATGCTTGTCCATGGGACCGACTGGCTTACCTCCTTGCACTCCATCACCAGACCCGGTCTTCACAGCTGTTTTCACCTTCTGCTTTCCCATAGACACTGTCTTGTGACGACCAGCACCCTGAGAAACTTCTCAGGAGCACCGAAGGAGTGCAAAAGGAGCATGTCCTGCCCCTTGAGACGCGCCCCTTATGACGTGACCATGCAGGCCGCGAGTGCACCTACAGCGTTTTATGTGGGTCGAAGGGGGGTCCTCGAAGGCAGGAACGTCCGCTCGGTGCCTGCAGCTCTGCACCACGCCTCGGACTCCCTTCTACTGCTCCACTCCGCGCAGCTAGACAAAGCGCGGCAGCTCCCAGGTAAGATGACTGCTCCCAGCTTCTGTGTTTCTGAACAATTTTCAGAATTTCTTCGGTCATCCATTTTGGCTTTTTCACTTTTTGTAGAGGCTTCTCACTTTCTTTCAGCACAACTTTCTTGATATCTTCCCATAACTCTTCTGGTGTTTTGCTATTTGTATCCAAAGTGGCAAAACGATTTTGCAGGCAGTCTTTAATCTGGTAGTATATTTTTTCAAGATCATATTTTGCTACATTCATGATTTACTTACTTTCTCAGCTTTGGCTTGAGTTTGCATACTAGTAGCTAGTGATCTTTATACCATAGTCAGCTCCAGGTTTTGTCTTTCTTGATGTTATTGAGCTTTTCCATAACTGACTTCCATAGATGTAGCCAGATTGATTTTTGTACAATTCATTGGCAAAGTCCATGTGTACAGTTGACGCTTGTGTTGCTGGAAGAAGATGTTTGAGATGGTTGGTTCTGCAAATTCTATCAGTCTTTCTCCAGCTTAATTTCTGTTGCCAAGTCCATATTTTCCAACCATTTCACTGCCTTCTTTGTTGCTAACCTTTGCGTTCCAGTCACCCATGACTATTGGGATATGTTGTTTGCATGTTCTGTCAATTTCAGCTTGTACTTGTTCATAGAACTTATCAACTTCTTCCTCTTCTGCAGCTGTTGTTGACACATATACCTAAATAACAGTTATGTTGATGTACATTCCTCATAGACAAATAGAAATTAAGTGTTCACTGATTGCACTGTATTTCATCACATCACATTACATTTCATTAAAGTTGCCGGCACTGTGTCACAATTCCTGGTTTCTAACACAAGCCATTGCTGCCACTGCAGGTCCCAGAGAGGGGTGGCAGCAGTAGTAATAGAGGTGTGTGTGTGGGGGGGGGGGGAGACAGCAGAATAGAGGGCTCACCTAGAGTGCCTCCAATCTTTGCACCGACCCTGCCAATACCAAACTAGTGTCTCAGTTTTCCACCTCATGTTTCCGGAGTCTCTCTCATGCCTAGGGTTGCCAACTGGCCGGTTTTTCCACGGCCAGGCCGGCTGCCGGCGCAGAGGCAAAACCGGCCCTTTAAAAGCCGTTTTTTTTGCTCTGGCCGCAAGATCGGGAGCGGCCAGAGCAAAAAAACCGGCTTTTCTCCGCTTCAGAGGGAGCCGGGGAAGCCCGCGCGAGGCCCCGGCTCCCTCTGAACAGCCACCAGCGTGAAGAGCCTTTACCTTCACGCTGGCGGCTGTTCCTGTGAAGCCGCGATTGGTGGGAAAGGTTAAAGGCAATACCCTTTAACCTTTCCCAGCATTCGCGGCTTCACAGGAACAGCCGCCAGCGTGAAGGTAAAGGCTCTTCACGCTGGTGGCTGTTCAGAGGGAGCCGGGGCCTCGCGCGGGCTTCCCCGGCTCCCTCTGAAGCCTCAGACAGCCGCGATGCTGGTCGGGGGGGGGGGCAAGGACTGCATTGGTTGTGATGGGGGGGGGCAAGGACTGCATTGGCTGTGATGGGGGGGACCTGGACTGGAAAAGGGCTAAGGGGGGGGGGACGTGGACTGGATAAGGGCTAAGGGGGGGACCTGGACTGGAAATGGGCTAAGGGGGGGGGACCACTTGGACTGGAAAAGGGCTAAGGGGGGGGGGGGACGACTTGGACTGGAAAAGGGCTAAGGGGGGGGGGGTGACTTGGACTGGAAAAGGGCTAAGGTGGACTGGAAAAGGGCTAAGGGGGGGGACTTGGACTGGAAAAGGGCTAAAGGGGGGGAACTTGCACTGGAAAAGGGCTAAGGGGGGGGGACTTGGACTGGAAAAGGGCTAAGGGGGGGACTTGGACTGGCAAAGGGCTAAGGGGGGACTTGGACTGGAAAAGGGCTAAGGGGGGGGAGACTTGGACTGGAAATAGGCTGTGATGGGGGGGGGACCTGGACTGTAAAAGGGTTATGGGGGGGGGACATGGACTGGAAATGGGTTGTGATGGGGGTGGAGGGGACCTGCACAAGAAAAGGGCTATGGGGGGGGGGGAAACTTGGACTGGAAATAGGCTGTGATGGGGGGGGGGGACCTGGACTGTAAAAGGGTTATGGGGGGGGGACATGGACTGGAAATGGGTTGTGATGGGGGTGGAGGGGACCTGGACTGGAAATGGGCTATGGTGGAGGAAGGGGGATCTTGGACTGGAAATAGGCTGTGATTAGGGGGGCTAGGACTGCAAATGGGCTGTGATGGTGTGGGGGGACTCGGACTGCAAATGGGCTGTGATGTGGGGGGGGGGCCTAGGACTGGAAATAGGCTGTGATGGGGGACTTGGACTGGAAATGGGCTGTGATTGGGGGGGGAGCTAGGACTGGAAATGGCCTGTGATGTGAGGGCTAGCACTGGAAATGGGCTGATGAAGAGCTGGAATAGGACTGGAAATGGGCTGATGTGGGGCATGGGAGAATGGGACTAGAAGGGAGTGGATGCTGGGTGGGCCTAGAACTATAAGGGAATTGATTTGGGGGGAGGACTAGAATGGATGGGGAATGAGAATGGAGAGGGGAAAAAATATTTTGTGTGGAAGAAAAGTCTATGATGGGCCGGTATTGGGAGAGTAAGAGGGGCTTGAGAATGGAAGCGTGAAATTTAAACGGATGATAAAGGAATAAGGAAAGAATTGGGGGAAAGAGCAAAAGGGAAACAATCAGTATGTTAAAGCAGAAATAGAGAGAGAATGGAAAACATCTAAAAGAGAAGAAAGGACAAATGGATAGCTCGCAGAAGACACGAAGAAACCAGAAGAAAGTGACTGGAGCAATTGCAACTGAAAAATAAAACGCCCAAACAGAAGGTAGAAAAATACTTTTTATTTTGAATTTATTAACTGGAATATGTCTGGTCTGGGAAGTGTGTATTGCTAACATCTTTGCATTTTTCTTTAGTGCAAGAGGAAATTACTTTATAGTTTTATTTCTCCAGTGTTGTACATTTCATGTTTGGATTTTGGGGTTCCCAGTTTAATTATTATCTGACCAAGGAAGTTAGCCTACACGTATCCTTGGAAATTTTTGTGGGTGGGGCTGGGGGTGGGGCAGGGGTGGGACTAGGGGCGGAGAATGGGTGGAGCATGGCAAGCCACAGGTGTCGGGTTTTTCTTGGTGAAAAAGTTGGCAACCCTACTCATGCCTATATACTTTTTTCTTTTGCCGCTAGCCACTCATACCATGGTTCTCTGCCGCCACACTCCCGCTGTGCATGCCTGGACCTTCTGCACAATGTGCAAACTTCTGGGTTTGAGGCTAAATAAATTTTACTTTATTTTTATTTGTATTTAATCTCCATAGTTTGTTCACATATCTCACTACCAAGGCTTTCTCCTGCAGCCCTGGTAAAAAGCAAGCCTTGAAATTGTCACTCAGTGCCTCAAAGGCTGCTACTGGCAGCTTAAGCTCTCCATGTCCTCTACAACAAAAGCAGTGTTCCCAGGCCTCAACCCCTCCCTGTTACGCCAAACAGTGCAGCAGTTGGGAAGCACCAGTTGTCCTCAGCAGGAGCCAACACTGCGAAGTAACTCCAATTAAAAATTTAAAAAAATGGCTTTCAACCTCTGATTACTTAATAAAATAAATACATATCAGACTAAAAACATTTTTGTATGGAAGACTGAGGCAAAATTCTGACACTGATCAACAGTAACATTTAGGGCCCCTTTTACTAACGCTTAGAGCACATTTTGTTCCCATAGGCCCTGTGATAGAGAGTGTGGTGGGTTTACTCAAGCATGCTATTAATGTGGGTTTAGGAAGACATAAGCATGCGGTGCTAAAAGTTACTTGGGCCCTGCGCTAAAAATCCTATGCTAAACGGGTAATCCCTGATCGATGGCGCATCACGGTCTATGCCAGAGCTATTTATTCAATGGGATTATCTTTATCTTTTATCGGGTTTTAGATTAACATCTAATCATATTTAATTTTTACACTTTAATGTTGTAAACCGCTATGGACAGCTTTGCCGTGCCGTCCGTAACATTTTTTAAAATAAATAAATATAAATTCTGACAAAAGACAGAGACCCTCCTAGGGGCATTCTGTCAGCACTTCTTAACACCTCCAGGAGCAGGAGGGTCAGTTGATTGGTGGCAGAGGCCTAGGCAGGATTTAGAAGGCGGGAGGAGTGTAGGAGGCCAGCTGCTGATTGGCTACGGGCAACCAGGAAGTAGAACTGGAAGGCAGGCGTGGCGATCCAGCTGTAAATTAACAGTTAAACTCCCCTTGCAGTGTGGCGTCACACAACGTTACCATCCGTCATTGGCTGGGGAGAAATATCGCCCGCATTTGGCTTCCTTGCTCGTGCCAGGAGACTGGCCGCGTGTGCGGTGAGATTGCAGCTGTATTAATTCCAATGAGGGATCCGCCTTTCTAGATACCGGCCAGGATCATGGCGGCGGAGATCGCCTCCCGCCTGACTGCCCAGGAGGAAGAAATCGGCTTCTTGAGCCGTGAGATCGGCCGCTTGAAGGACCTGGAGGTGACGGTGAGTAGCCCGGAGCTAGATAAGCTGAGGGACGAGAACGAGAAGCTACGCTATCGGATCGTACACCTGCGCCGGAGCCTGAGAGCCGAGGAAGAGCAGGGAACCGCTGCTAGCCATGTTCCGCAGGATCGCCGAGCCGCCGCCTCTAAGGTGAGCAAATGCTGGACCAGCCCGCGGAATCCGGGCGAACCAGGGGGCGGTAGCTTTGCAGATCGGAGGTTTTAGGCCCGCAAACGACCTGTGGTGGCCAAGTGTTCTGTCTTCTAGAAAGATAAGGTCTCTTTTATTTTTTAACTAAGTATTTTACTTAATCCTATCTAAAATATATAAACTCCAACAAACTAAACGCTTCATTTTGTAAAGCATCTTGGCATGCCCCTTTTTCTAGTCCTCCCACACGTGCTGCTGTTGTATAATGTTTCAGGGTACTGAACAGAGTACACAATATTTGATACATTTAGGTCATAATTTATCTCTGTTTTCTGATATTAGTGTTACATGTGGAAAGGTAGGTTGCTTGACTGTAATGGATAGCAGGATAAGCCAGGCACACACAGATAATGTCAGCACCTGTCCAGACAGTACCCACCACCTAGTGGCAACTGCCACCCATTCCATGCCAGTCCATACCATAACTGGGAAGTCTAGAAGTCCATAGACTGAGAGCAATTGAAGGGGAGGTGGAAGGGACTGTGTGGCTAGCTTATCCTGCTGTCCACAGAGAACTGCTGTTACAAGTAAACAACAGAGCTTTCTTCATGGACAAACCAGATAAGGCAGCTGCACATAGGTGACGTGATCCGAGGCAACATGGTTTTACCAAAGGATATCTTGCTAGACAAATCTGATTGCATTCTTTTACTGGGTGACTAGAAAACTAGATCAGAGGCATGCGATGCAAGTCATCTGCCTTGATTTCAGCAAAGCCTTTCCTACTATTCCTCATAGGAGGCTTATCAATAAACTCAATAGGGGATGGGTCCCAAGGTGGTGAATTGGATCAGAAATTGGTTGACTGACAGAGGTCAAAAGGTGATGGTAAATGGAGCTCACTCGGATGAAAGCGGGGTGCCCCAGGGTTCAATCACGAGACCGTGTCTTGCTACAACAAAGGTTAACACACCTTGTAATAAAGATGTGCAGTTTATTTATGAAACAAAGCAAGGATACTTATTCAGAAAAGCAAGTAATTCCCTTACACATGATTAGTTAGAAAATATAACTAGAAAGCAATTATTTGCAGGAGAATAATACATTACCAAACTGACATCATCACAGCCCTTTAAACATCAGCTGGGAGAGCTCAGCAAAGGCTGGAGAAAAGTCTGTGATTCTTCATGCATTGGCCTGCGCCTGACCAAGTGGATCTACTCTCTCTCCGTTCTGGATTTTCTCTCTCTCTATATATAGGCTGTAAGTGTGTTGCTGGACCACATGACCTCACATGAGCCTTTCCCTACAGATATTCTCCACCCCATACACCTTTGCTAATAGTAATTTGACCAGTTCTTCTCCAGCCTTTGTTTGCTCCCAGCCTTTGGTTTCCTGGCAGGCGTCTGACAATGCTCACCCCCCATGGTTTTAGAAGCTCAAAACATCTACACTTATAATTGATGAATTCTTCTTATCCTGTCTACATTGGCTAGGTAAATGTTTCTATATTGGCTAAGAGAATTGTTTTGAAGGCTAGGTGAATTGTTCTCTTTAATGGATCTCCATTTGCTGGGAGAAGAACTCCTCTCTGGTCTTTCAGTATCTATAGTTTCTTTCTCTCCAAACAGTTTCTTTCTCACCAATACTGCAAAGCTAAGGTTGAATTAACCCCTAACTCACTGCTGAGGCACAATCAATAGTCAATTTTAATTCATTTGTACTACAGGCCGGCACTGTTCAATGTATTTGTGAGTGATATTGCTGAAGGACTGAATGGAAAAGTCTGTCTTTTTGCAGATGACACGAAAATTTGCAACAGAGTGGACTCCCCTGAGGGAGTGGATAACATGAGGAAAGATCTACAAAAGCTGGAAGAATGGTCTAATGCTTGGCAGTTAAGATTTAATGCGAAGAAGTGCAGTGTCATGTACTTGGGAAGCAGAAATCAAGGGAAATGTTCGTGATAGGAGGCGAGAGGTTGGTGTGCACGGACCAGGAGAAGGACCTTGGTGTGATTATTTCTGAGGATCTCAAGGTGGCAAAACAGTGCGATAAGGCAGTGGCAAAAGCCAGGAGGATGTTGGGTTGCATACAAAGAGGAATTACCAGCAGAAAGGAAGAGGTACTAATGCCACTGTATAAGTCACTGGTGAGGCCTCACTTGGAATACTGTGTTTTGTTTTGGAGACCATATCTCGCAAAGGATGTAAAAAGACTGGAAACTATTCAGAGGAAGGCGACCAAAATGATTTTGATCCTGTGTCAGAAGCCTTATGAGAAGAGACTTGAAGATCTAAATATGTACACTCTGGAGGAGAAGAGGGCTAGGGGAGATATGATTCAGACCTTTAATACTTAAAGAGAATTAATGAACAAACAAACCTCTTCCAAAGATGGGGAAGCTGTAAAACTAGAGGGCATAACATGAAGCTGCAAGGGGGTAAATTGAAAGGCAATGTCAGGTAATACTTTTTCACTGAAAGGGTGGTGGATGCTTGGAATACCCTCTCGATGGAAGTGGTGGGGGCAAATACAGTGACCGAATTCAAAATGGCATGGGACAGACACAGTGGATCCCTTTTTATAGCAACAGGATAAAATCAAAATAAAATAAAGTTAACGATCTAATTTTTCAACAAGCAGGGGTGTCCTACACGGAGCGGTGGGTTCACCCCTAAACAAAGACACGGGGAGGGGTGGCCTGCATGGAGCAGCAGGTGCACCTACTCTTACCACCTTGCTGGGCAGACTAGATGGACTATACCGGTCTTTATCTACCGTCATTTACTATGTGACTTCCAAGGTCAGGGTACTAGGGCTGTATCAAGCCATAATTGCACCTTATGCGATGTGCACATCTGGTGCACCCATCCCCCTCCCCGTCCCCATCTCAGCAATACCTCCATCCAGTCAGCTGCATGCCCTTCTCTACTGATGCCACTAACTTCAAATTAAAAAAAAAAAGTGTCTTTCCTCTGCGCTTGTATGCAGATCTGATCCCTCCCTGCTTTGATGTAGGTATGCGTCAGAGGAAGGAGGGACCAGACCAGCCATTCAAACTTGTGTCTTTGCAAATTTGCACTTGAATGGCTGGCCTGGTTCCTCCCTTCTCTGATGCGACCTACATCAGAAAAGAGAGGGAGGGACCAAACCTGAGTACAAGTACGGAGTCAGAAAGACCCATGTGCTTTTTTTTAAATTTGAAGTTAGGTCTGTTCTGGTGCCACCGCCAGTGAGAAAACAAAAAGTGGTAACAGCAGGCAGCATGGGGGGAAGTTGAGGTCAGCAGCCCATAATGTACACCTAATCCTTTGTGCCCTGTGTGGCTGCACCACTCGCATAGGGCTAAGTATGGTGCTGAGGGCCGGTACTAGGTCAAGCAACAGAAACCCTTGCAATCTGTAGTGGACCAGTAAGTCTCAAGCATTATGCAATCTGTATTAAACAAAGCACTTGTGAAACATGTTCCATGCTTCACTGGAAACAACAAAGCACTGGCAAGTTAGATGCAAGGCATTGATAAGGCAGGCAGAGAGAGAATTTGAGAAGAAGCTTGCTGTGGAAGCAAAAATATGCAATAAAGACCTTTTCAAGTACATTCGTAGCAAAAACCTGTGAGAGTCAGTTGGATCATTAGATGATGGAGGGGTAAAAGGGGCACTAAGAGGGGACTGAATTTTTTGCTGTGATCTTTACTGAGGAAGAAATAGGGATGCTGCTTATGAATGACATTGTATTTAAAGGTGATGCCGTGGAAGAATTGAAAGAAATATTGTTACATTGGGAAGATGTATTACAACTATTTGATAAACTGAAGAGTAGCAAATCACCTGGACTGGATGGTATACATCCAAGGGTGTTGAAAGAACTGAAATATGAGATCGCAGACCGGCTATTAGTAATCTCAGAACTATCATTAAAATAATTTGTAATGACTGGAGGATGGCCAATATAACAACAATTTTTAAAAAGGGTCAGGGGGTGATCTGGGAAACTACAGACCAGTGAGCCTGACACCACTAGTGGGAAAATGGTAGAAATCATTATAAAGAACAAAATTACTGAACATGTGGATAGCCATGGCTTAATGGGAGACAGACAGCATGACTTTAGCCAAGGAAGGTCTGTCTTACTAATCTGTTATGTTTTTTGAAGGTGGGAATAAACAGATTGACAAAGGAAAGTCAGTTGATAGTGTATCTGGATTTTCAGAAAGCTTTTGACAAAGTCCCTCATGAGAGACTCTTGGCAAAATTAAAAAGTCATGGAATAGAAGGCAGTGTACTGTTGTGGATCAGGAACTGGTTAAAAGATAGCCCTACCCTTTGCTTTCTAAGTGGCCAATTTTCCCAATGAAGAAAGGCGAATAGTGGAGTATCCCAGGGATCTGTGCTGGGTCCGCTGCTTTTTAACATTCATAACTAACCTGGAAATGGGAATAACGAATGAGGTAATCAGATATGCAGATGACGCAAAATTATTCAAAGTTGTTAAAACACATGAAAATTGTATAAAATTGCAAGAGGACCTTGATAAATTGGAAGATTTGGGCATCCAAATGGCAGATGAAATTTAATGTGGACAAGTGCAAAGTTATGCACCTAGAAAAGAACAACCCAAACTAGGGTTACACGATGCAAGGTTCCACATTAGGAACCACCACCCAGGAAAAATGATTTAGACATCATCGTGGATAACATGTGTAATGGTGAAAGTCCCCAGGAGGAGATGGAGGTGGAGGAAAATCCTGTTGAAATAAATGACACTGCACTTGTGCACAGGATTTCCAAGCCAGATAAGAAAAAAAACACAGCTTTCTGCTGAGCTCAGGCCACGCCCCAGCTCAGAGGGAGAGACAGGCTTCCTCACTGATTGGTCACACCTGGGGGAAGGACAGGGAGTGCCGGGAAGAAAAATGCTTTTTAAATCCACAAACAGAGCAGAGAGAGAGGACGGGAAGGAGCACGGGAAGAGGCACGAGAAAAGGCAAGGAAACAAGCACGGGAAGGTGCAAAGGAAGTGGAGAGGAAGGAAAAGAGCAAGCAAGAAAGGAACCTTACGAAGAAGGTGAAGGAGAGAGAGAGCCTTGGAGAGGACGTTATAGCAAGGCAGAATCTTGGAGCAAGAGGGCTAGCAAGGGAAGCCATTGGAGAGACGGCAATTGGACATACAGCAACAAGGGCTATAGCAGCCGTAGAGGAAAGGAGGAAGAAAAGCCTCTTCAGAACTGGTACCTAACTGGCCCTGGAAATAGACATAAGGAAGCTGAATTCCAGAACCTGGAGGATAGCAGGGAAAAAGGGTTCAGCAGTTGTCTAAGAAACCCTGCCAAAGGTAAAGCTACCATTTCTAATGCTGAATCATTGTTAGAGAAGCCATTTGCCTTTGCTACTGTCCAGAAGGCAGACCCAACACCTTTAACTGATAATAGGTGGGGGGAGAGTCTTACATACGGGGAAAACTATAACACTGACAAAAGCAAGACAGCCGAGCCTTCAGAGTTAGAAGCTATAAGCAAGTTGTTGTCAGGAAACGTTTTCTCTCCTAATGCTAATGTGCCTGTACACGCTGAATTGCTCCTGAACCAGTTCAAGGAATTTCTGGAGGAAAGAAAGTCAGGGAGAACTGTTAAACCTGATAGAGACGCCAGTAATTCTAATACTGTTGCGAGAATGCAAATAGACTCTCTTGTTTGCCAGCTTTAGAAAGTGAATCTTCTCCCATGGATTGCTCTTTATGTTTAAAGGAAGAAGGCATTGTTGAACAGCACTGAAACTGTATGAAATAATATAGAAAGTACTTGCCATACCTGCTGAAGAATTGGAAAGGCTTGTTTTATGTTTAATAAGCTTAATTGTCTTCCGAGGATAAGAAGCCGTGCTGTGAGAGAGAAAATCAGCTGTTGTAGTTTAATTGTTTTCCGTTGAATAACCACACGGGGCAGTGTCCTGTGGAAAGTTTTTATGGGACTGAGAAACAGCTGAGCAGTGCTGAGATATTTCTGTTACGTTTTCTTCTGTTCCTGAAATACCTATATGTTGGAGATGCATTCTTTATGCTTGTTTGTGTTTGAGCTTTGATGCGCTGGAAATTCCCCACAATAAATATTCTTGCAGCCTTGAAACACTCGTATCATAACTACAATTTTGTCCTTAAGGAAATAAGCAAAACTACAAGTCCCAGAATCCCTGGCGACAATAGGAATAGCTTTATCCAAAAGAGGACATTCAAAGGCCACTTCCAGCTGGTAAGCTCTCGGGCCCCAGCGGAAGTGTCGCACATGTTGAAACCCTCCGCCCAGTAGTGGCCAAGAAAGCAAATAGAATACTAGGAATCATAAGGAAAGGAATGGAATGGAGAATAAAAGCATGGATATTATAATGCCTCTGTATCGTTCCATGGTGCGACCGCATTTTGAATATTGTGTGCATTTCTGGTCACCGTATCTTAAAAAGGATATAGCATTATTAGAAAAGGTACAGAGAAGAACCACCAATCTTGCCACTACAGGCAGCATGGCGACAGCAACGGGTTCATGGTAGAGATGGCACTAAGGTGCACCCTGTAGGAAGTAATCCATAGCCTCGAGCGATACGGGTGAAGCAAACAGCAGAGAATATCAGTAATAAGACAGGCATACAGCTCCCAACCAAATGGTCGCCCTTACATCAGATGGAGAATTCCTTTTTTTTTTTCTCTAGTTGAGCCCAAAGTACTTTCTAGTAGACAGAGAGCGTGAGGCTAACAGAATGTCTTGAATGTTTGAGGGATAGTCCTTTCAGTTTTTGCCTTTCACTATCCAAGCAGACAGTGCTAGCTGAGAGGGTTTGATATATAGGATGTGCTAAAAAATGGGGGCAATATAACCAATGTCTGAGCACCTCATGAAATACAGAGTGAAGCAAGATCTTGGTGGAAAGAGGCTGAGTGGACTGTGTCCATCAGGATTTCAGGTGCCATTGGGTGTGACACATCCACAACTTTGTGGAAGGAGCCACATGCAGAGACTCTACCATGTATCCCAGCAAACACAGGAGCGCTCTTGCTGTAACGAAGCCAGATGAACAATCTTGTTGATGCGAGGCTGTGGTAGATAATACCTTACAGACAGGGAAACAGCAAGAATGCTGATGAACTCAAGACTGCAATGGAGTTTGAGAGGACTTGGCTGTGTTCAGAAATCCCAGGCGCTGTAATGGGGGAAATTGAAGCATGAAGGGACTGAGAAATTTGAGGGAACCTCCTGGTGATCAGGCAGCTGCCCAGCTAGGGGAATATGCACATTCCTTGTTTTGCCGAAGTGCACATAGCCATAACCATGCTTTTGGTGAAGACCTGAGGAAAGCTTGAACAGGAGAACCCTGAATTGGTAGTGCTCCCCCAGGAAGCAGAAGCAAAGGAACTTGCAATGACAGTGGTGAAAGGGTGCCATGTCAGCATCCTTCAGGTCCAGTGATGCCATCTAATCACCCAGGTGTAGCAAAGGGAAGATGGGCCCAAGGAGTTTATCTTAAACGTCTCCTGTTTGATGGACTGGTTCAGTTCTTGAAAGTCAGGGATAGGCCAAAGTGTCCCTACTTCTTTGGAATGAGAAAATAGTTGGAGTAGAAGCCCTGGCTGTCTTTGAAGGGGGTACTTTCTGTGTGGCATTGTCCTGAAGTAGAGCTAAAACATCCTGTTGCAGAAGAGGTTGGATCTCCATGGAACATGTGGATGGATAAGGTGTGAGGCAGGGTGCAAAAAGTGGGTGGATGCTGAAAGCAAATGTGATATCCTGAGGACCCAGGAGTCTGTTGTGATATCTGCCCAGCGTTGGTAGAAGAAGCAAAGACCAAACCCCAACTGGAGCATTCTGGTTGTTTAAAGGACTGGTGATGTGGGTTTTTTTTATGTTAATGGAGGAATTTTTCTGTTTTGTGCTCTCTGGACTAATTGGCATATTGGTTGCTGCGACTTGTGGAGGAGCAGTTGTATGCTTGGTACCTGTGCTTATAAGACCTCCAATAGGAGGAATAATGTGTTTTCTTGGCCACATGGGAGTCTATACTCTGTAGAAAGGGTCTGCAGTTTGTTGCAGTTATCTTTGATGGTGGTCATTGTCTCTGACTTTCTCCTCAAAGATCATTCCCTGTGCTTGAGGCATCTGCTAGGCGGTCGTGGATGACCTCTCTAAGATCTGAAGCCTGTAACCATGCCAACCGTCAAGTGCTGATGGCTATGACACTGCAACCAGACCAGTGGTCACTACCATCGAAAGCCATTCTAATGAGGCATTTTGTGCACTCTTAGATGTCCTTGGTATGATCCAATAAAAGGTGGGGGGGGGGGGCTGCCTGTCCTTAGGCAGGGAGGAGACTGTGGCCTGTTTTTTACAGTGGTATAAAAATAAAGAAGCATTTGAAAATGGCACGTCAAAATGCAGGAGTTGAGCGTAGCTGCTTGGAAGATTCTCCTGCCAATAGAATCTAAGAGTCTGTGGTCCCTCTCCAGTGATTAGTTGAAATAAATGTGAGAGCTCTTTGCCCTCTTTAGCATTGAGTGTACAATGAGAGAGTGGTATGCAAGTTATTGCTTTGTGATAATGAAGTGCTGCCTGGCCATTGTATGAGAGGTTGAGGCACTTAACTGTGAATGGCCCCTGAGAGGAGTCTGCCAAATTTTTAAGAGGAGCTCCAGGAGGACCCTGAGGATTGGGAAAGGGATAACATCCTTAAGAGTCCATGCACCTCACTTCTAGGGTCCTTGACTAGAACAAGCACCGCTACAGAACATTTTCAACACTTTAAGCAACATTCTTGGATAAGAGAGATTCTCCAGAGGAGATTCCAGTTTGGGCAGGTATGAGAACTACTCTGATGGAATGCCTAGTGAGCACGCCAGGGTAGGAGAGCAAGATCTGGAAGACCTGTCCCATGAGATACTATGAGAGGAAGGGCTCAATAATTTGATACGTGAGGTAACTTTGCCTTTGGGGCAAAGAGAGGTCAAGCAGATACTAGCGATCTGGCTGAGCAGGTGTGTCTGGGAGCACAGCTGGATGAAACAGACTGGCATAGCATGGATGGCAATTGCCCCTAGATGGAGGCACGTCCGGACAGGGCTAACAGGTGGTGATGTCACCTATGTGTGACTGCCTTATTCAGCTTGTCCATGGAGAAATATGGTATAAGTAGCATCAAACACCTTTTTGTCTTGCAGTACACCTAAATGAGAACGTATATCCTTTTTTATAGGTCTCTACTGAACTAAGCTAAGGGTTTGTTATGTAATTCCTTCAACTTTTAAAAAAATAACAAGTTTATTCTCCTTTAGTTTTAAAATAAGACAGAGTATTTTGTCTTTAAGTCAGTGGTTATGCCATAAACTGTCAAGTAAGCATTAAAAGATTTTGCTGCACTCTTATATCTGCTTTAATCGGTGTTTTCGGGTAGGTGAAGTGTGAGGCCACCTTCTTTAGTTAACAGCTTGTAGCTTATTAGTTTGTGAATAGTTATGCATGTGCAGTTTTTTCCCATTTGCTCGTGGATAAAAAAGGGAGGCAGTTATACATGATATTTATGTACCCAAGATGTCTTGAGAATCTACAAAATGTGAAAGGCTTTTATTTTCCAGATAAATATCCCGAAAATTAATGTAAGTGTGTGTGTGTGTGCACTGTTATGGTTCATTATGTCTTCTGGTTCTCAAAGTAATAAACGGCTTCATACTAGATGTAAAGAGTTGTGTATACAGGTACCCAGTGTTAGTAGTGTTTTTACATATTGTCATATCCTTCAGAGATCTCCTAATGATGCTGGTGAGATTAAGAGAAAAGATAAGAAAAAAGAAAGTGAAATTCCTGTTGGACAGACTGGAAAGGTAACTACTAGTCTTAAGTGTGCATGCAAAACAGTGGTTTCCATAATAATGGTTTCGAAAAGCAGTGCATCTGACCCGAGTGAGAGGAGGAGACTGCAGTGGGCACAGATAAAGCATCTTTGCTGCTCCTCCTCCCACCAGTGAGGATTAGCTCGCTTGTGAGCGTATAGGATAAGAGTCTAATTAAGTCAGTGGTTCTCAACCATATCCTGGTGTACCCCCTAGCCAGATGGGTTTTTAGGATATCTGCAATACTTATGCATGAGAGAGATTTGCATTCAACTGAGGCAACCTATGCAAACCCAACTGGCTAGGGGATACACCAGGACAGGGATGGAAACCACTGGTCTAGATTGGAAGAATCAAAGCATGGTGCAAAAATTGGACACAGTCGAATCAGTGAGTCTGACCTGGTCAGCAAGAGGACACTGCCCTGATGCTTTTGCCTGGGCGGTTAATCAAGTGAACGAATAAAGATTAAAGATAATGAAACTTCCTCCCTTGAGCCTGACCTGGGGAGCAGGAGGAGGCAGACTGGGGATGCGAGAGGATTAAAAAAGTCTTGTATTCACAGAAGTGTGGTTGCAGTAAACGTGCTGATTTGACCACAGAAATGGTGCATGATTCTAGAGCAGGGGTGGTGAACCTTTTTGAGAGCATGTGCTCAAATCGACAGGAATGTTCTTTAAAAAATAAATTTGCATGCCAGTGATGATTTTTGCACAGCATATTGAAAATTTATTACTATTCTAATTCCATTTTATGCTTTTTCTAATCTAATAGAAAGAAAACTGCGTAAGGGCAATCTAACAGTTTGTTTAGGCAACCAATACCTTGGATTGTTTTAAATAGGACAGATAGTCATTACATGTTGTTAATCAATATTTATTTACAGAAATTATGATTAATGTGCAATAATGGGTTTTAATGAAATATAAACTCATATCAATATTTTACTAAGAATAGTTATGACAAAATGTATTAAAAGTAGATATAAAACATGCTCAAACCACGTTAAACTATATACAGTATTTGCTATTCTTAAAAATTTATATCCAGTATAAACTTACATGCAATAGAAGGAAAAGCACAAATCGGAGCTAAGGACAACCGTTATCCCTTCTTTATACCCAGATACTAGGATTTCAAAACGGTGGTTTTTCGTACCTATCCAGTTGGTGCCAAACCAGCATGAGATCCCCCACCCCCATTATGCCATTTTAGTTCACTAGTTGTTTTAGGATGAAAACATTTTTTATTGGAATACAAACCAAACACATGAACAGAAAACAAGCAATCAGTGCAATTAGATACATAGTAGTGCAAACACCATTTTCTCTTTTTCTTCCCCCCTCCTCTCTTATGGAGATATTTATATACAAACTGCTTTTTTGTCCAACTGTGGCAGTACCAGCAACTTACATGGTAACAGCAAACCATCGACAGTGCAGTAGAAACTGAGAATAAATATCCCACATCACAAGCAATTTAGTATTAAATTCCCTCCCATCTCCCCCAACAACAACAAACACACAACCTTAAAAGGAGCTCTGGCAGGCATGGACTCTTTGCCTGGCCAGAGTCTGGCACACCAAGGTATTACCCCCCCCCCCCCAAACACCCACTGACCCGTGAAGAGTACTGCTCACTCAGTCATTCACACTACCACCCAACAGTCACACGTAATGGTTGAGCACCCAACTCTGAGCGCAAGGGGTGAGAGACTGGAGGTGAGGGCCCCAGGCCTCAAGAAAAGCAACCCACTGCTGCCCGTGACCACAAGCTCTGTCTTTATAACAGGAGTAAATCATGAAGCCCAACACCATTGTAGGAAGGGCTCCTTGGCAACAACCAGGATTGCAGAATAACCTTCCAAGCTACCAATAATGCCGAGTACAACCAGGAACAAGCCACTGATCCAAAGTTCTTCAAACTATCCCCCCACCAAATGTCCAAAATAATTGTTTCAGATGTGAGTTGAAGCACCCCGCTGACACAGTTCTCAAAGTAACACAAAACACTGTCCCAGTAATGCCCAAGCCTCCAGTGCCAGAACATGTGGCCCAGGGTTGCTGCAGCCTCCCCAGTGAGCACACTCATCTGTGGGTGCTAGGCCTACTCTCCAGGCACACCTTGTATCAAAATACAAGCTGCAAAGAAGCTTATAGTGCATATGTCAAAGTTCATCCAAGACACTTAGCTCTGGGACATGGCTCAGATCCCTCATCATATCTTCCACCTTCACCGGTACTCCTAAGTCCTGAGCTCAAGCCTGAGCCAGACCCTCCTCAGTAGCCTGCAACCCCACCTCAATCAGAGCCTTGTGTAGGTAAGTTATACGAATCTGGCAGTCCCCTCCAAGAAGGAGCTCCTCTCAACCAAAACTGCTAGCCAAGATGCCTGGGGGTAAACTATGAAGGTAGCTCTTGACCTGTAAATATGGGAAAAATATCTAGGTTCCCTAAACTATATTGTTCTTGTAGAGATGTGAACAACAAAGGAGCATCAGAATCAGAGACCACCTGTTTCAAGTTGACAATTCCAATCCGTTCCCAGCGCCCAAAGCCTACGCCATCTGATCACCGAAGAAACTCTCTATCGCTCCTTATGGGCACATATAGTGCTGGAGGCGGCCCAACTAAGGAGAGTGCACAGGTGATGCCACACATGTTCAATCGGGGAAAACAGAATATTCCAGTATATAGTCGGAACACTTAGAGTCCCAGCATATTAAACATACAGTAAATGCAGCAGTGCTGCTAAAGCCTGCTCCCAAGATAAAAGGATGTATAGTCAGACAAATCCCTGACATGCCACAACAGGCAGAACAGAGGAGAACACTCCTGCAGACCCAAGGCAGCAGAGAAGAGCAGGAGAGCCATGCCACTGGGAGACAGGAGCTTTATTATGTATCAGCAGGTCTGCCCTACATGTGTTTTGGCGAAAGCATTCAGGGGATTATGACCTTACATGTAATACATATATAAAAATGATAACAAATACATATAAAGCACGAACATTAATAATATATAAAGTTGTTTATGCGAAGGAGCCCAATCGCAGAGGCATCCAACATTAGTGTGTGTGTGTGTATATATGACACTTGCAAGGAAATAGAAGCAGAAATTATTAGAGGAAGAACAAGATCGGCTTTCCTAAAGCTACGATAGTTAAAGAAAAAGTTCCAGCCTCGACTTGGAATGTTACAAGATGCTCAAGGTTCTATGTTGAATGATGCTGAGAAGATCAAGAAAAGGTGGAAGGAATATACAGAGGTTTTATATGATAAAGATCAAGTGGACCAACAGCCGTTTCAACCTGTACCTTATGATCGGGAACCATTGGTGATGAAAGAAGAAGTTGAAGCAGCATTGAAAGCCTTATCAAAGAACAAAGCACCAGGCATTGATAGCATTCCCATAGAAGTATTGCAGCAATCTGATGCAGCTGTTACCGTACTCACAAGGCTCTGCCAAGAAATATGGAAGACAACATCATGGCCAACTGACTGGAAAAGATCTGTGTTTATACCAATACTAAAGAAAGGTGATCCAACTGACTGTGGAAATTATCGCACAATCGCTCTGATCCCACATGCCAGCAAGATTCTACTGAAGATTATTCAAAAGAGACTACAACCATACCTGGAACAAGAACTACCTGAAGTGCAAGCAGGGTTCAGGAAAGGGCGAGGAACGAGAGACATCATTGCGGATGTGAGATGGATCCTTGAAAAGACTAAAGAATACCAAAAGGATATCTATTTGTGCTTTATCGACTATAGCAAGGCTTTTGACTGTGTAAACCATGAGAAACTCTGTGCCACAATAAGAAGCATGGGTATACCAGAACACCTGATCGTTCTCTTGCGCAATCTGTACATTGATCAAGAAGCAACAGTTCGAACGGAACAAGGAGAAACAGAATGGTTTAAAATAAGCAAAGGTGTAAGACAAGGCTGCATACTTTCCCCCTACCTATTTAATTTATATGCAGAACAAATCATCAGAGAAGCAGGATTGTATGAAGACAACAGAGGTGTGAAGATTGGTGGAAGACTCATCAACAACCTTCGCTATGCTGATGATACCACATTACTGGCTGAAAGTGAAGATGATCTGAAACATTTGCTTCCACACTCTTCTCACAATCAAAGAACATAGTCTCAAAATGGGCCTGCACCTTAATGTAAAGAAGACAAAGATCATGACAACTGGCATAATCAACAGGTTCATCGTTGAAGGAGAAGAAATTGAAATTGTGAAGAACTTTAACCTACTTGGATCAACTATCAATAAAGAAGCAACAAGCAGTCAAGAAATCAGACGATGCATTGCTCTTGGCAGAATGGCTATGAAAGACCTGTAAACGGGGGCGCTGGGTGAGAATGTCCACAGTCTTGGCAAAGGCAAATATTAATATGACTTGCAAAGGATTGTGGGAAATGTAGTCCATTCATACCAGAATCAGCCGTTCACAAATAAATTAGTTGTGCTTGCTCGAGTGTAAGGCAAAGAAGATATATTTTATTTATGGGGTTATTTCTCCCAACACAGATTTGCTTGGTAGCACAGAAAAGGATACTTGCTTTCAGTATTATGCTTAGAAAAACAAAATCAGGAAAAACAACAACTGAACTTCTTAAGCAATCAAATCAAATCATAAAGACCTTGATGGGAACAGAAAGGTCTTTTCTGTGGGCTCCTGCTAATATCTTTTTAGCAGTGCTTCAAAAACAAACAAAAACCCACAAAGTAATGAAAAACTGTTCTTTTTCAAGGCTAACTTCTGGAATTTCCACACACACCCAGAAGTGTCTCTTCAGAGCTCACAGGCAATTAAGCAAGGCTCAATTGCTAACAATTAACCAGCTGCAAAACCTCTTGAGGCTGGTTTACTTTCTAAACGTGGCTCAAATCCTGCTCAAAAGCTTTTCTGAGTAGATCAAAGAACGAGTTTATATTTCTTTGTGATGGTTGTTGTATTTTGTAAAAGAATATTACCACAGACGTTTAGACAGAGAGCAATCCATGTATTCACACTGTTCATTTACAATATTTCCTTCTTCTTCAACTATCATAGAATCAATATCATGGATTGGCACAGAGTAATTTCTTAATGGAGCACTCTCAGGACAATACTTGTTTCCCTGCTGTCTTCCAAGTGAAAAGCTAGGGCATAGATCAGTGTTCATACCTGAGCTTCCATTGCTGTTAGGGTTCCTCTCCAAATATCCTGGCCAGTATGTAGTCCAGTTTTTATGTCCAGCCTTCCAATCAAGATCCCTGGACACTGGGTCTCTCTTCACATACCTTCTTGCACTGGTCTTGGGCCCCTTCCAAATGCAGCCGTCTCCCTCACAGGTCCCATCCGGGGATTCCTGGCTCTGCAACCCCACTCCTCTGGTTTACTCCAGTCCAATGGATTATGCTTGCCTCTGGAATGTCTCCCAGCACACGTACTGCTATGGACTCCTTTAGACCTCCAAGATGCTTTTCTCTTCCTTCTTCCAAAGTGTTTCTTGCTCTCTCTGTCCGTGAGCTCTGGCTTCTGCTGCCTCTGCTCCTTCTACTGATGATGATGATCATGAAGATTCTGCTGATGATTCTGCTGTGTAGAATAAGCTTTACTTTTAACCTGTTTAGAGGGCTGCTCCACCCTAGCACAGCGCAGCTGTGCTGAATCAAGCCCTGCCCTTGGAGATGAGTGCTTGGGGATTACCTCATAGCTCTCCTGATTGAACACACATTTCCCCACTTCAGCTCTTCTAGTGGCTGTTTGAAACCTGGTGCATTCTGGGACTGGTAGTCTTTTATGGAAACAATCTGTTTTATTATTTCTACCAGCAAAGACAGGTTGCTTGTTCAGAGCCAATTCACCTCTATTATAGCTCCTTCCTGAACTATGATAAGCTTCCTTATCACAGACCTAGATAAGATTCTGAAGAGCAGAGATGTCTCTCTCCATACAAAGATTTGACTTGTTCAAGCCATGGTATTTTCAATAACATCATATGGATGTGAAAGCTGGCCAGTGAAAAAGATAGACGGGAAGAAAATTGATGCCTTTGAATTATGGTGCTGGCGGCGAATACTGTGTATACCATGGACTGCCCGAAGAACAAACCAGTCGGTACTAGAGGAGATCAAACCTAAGCTTTCTTTAGAAGCTCAGATGACAAGACTTCGACTTTCATACTTTGGACACATCATGCGAAGAGAGAGATCATTAGAGAAAGACATTATGCTTGGCAAGATAGAAGGTCAACGCAAAAGAGGAAGGCCAGCAATGAGATGGATCGATACAGTAACAGCAGCTACGGGTACCAGTCTGTCAACAATGAGCTGCCTGACTGAAGACCGAACACAATTTAGGATAGCTATCCAGAGGGTCGCCATGAATCGACTCCGACTCGACGGCACTTAACAACAACATATATCATAGAGAGAGAAAAGGAAAAACTTTGCAAAAGGGAATTAAAGACAATTGGATATAATCAAGCAATCCCATACATTTTTGTTCATTAGGTTATGTGTAATCAACTCACTGCTAAGAAATTTTTTTTTCGGTGAACGATTGACAGGATTTACTATCAATTTATTGGAAGTTGAGCAGAAAGGGAAAGTAGAGAGGGGGCAAAAAGAGGAAATCCATCCACCAATTGAAAAACAAAAAACGACTGTATTCAGTTGTAGATATCGAAGGAGGGAAATGGAAGACCTATGTGTTGATACCGTGACCGATACCTTTGGCAAATCGAGCCTATAGATATACATAAGATATTACTGACAAACATTGGGACGGTCCACTTGTCCGATTTTTTTTTTTAGATATTTCCAATATCATGTGTATGTAGTATCTTTTTAACAAATATATACCAATCTAAAGAGGATATATGTAACTAGTTGTGTTCCCTTTCTGATTATTCAGAGTAGGGTAATAAATACCGGCAAAAAACATGGGAACAGGAAAAGTAAGAGACTATGTGAAATCTAACAAAACCAAACCTTTACATCAGCCGCCAAACATGAAATAATACAGATCATTTGTACAAAGTACATAGATTTATAAAAAGAGTCTTACCTTGCAACCAAAAATCAAAGCATTGGAACCATGCATGGTGATCAGAGTACTTTTTAAAGCCACATCATGGAAGCAACGTCACAATAACGATAACGCATTATTCAGACCAAGCACCATTGCAAAATTTATTATAACAAAATCCAAAATCATCACCGCTATAAACGTGGATTTAAGTTATGTACTCTTGATGCTATATGTGGAGGACCATAATATATACAAGTCAAAGACTGCAAAGAGAAAACTGCTTAGCGTTCATGCAACTACCAAGTCGCCACAATTGTAAAACATTGTCTCCTGTGCTGTTATAAAAGCTAAGGGTCTTCCATTAAAATAAACAAGGATGCCACATTGTTTTGTGTGTACTTAAAGAACAAAAATAGTTTCGTGTATGGTGCCACTACAAAAATAGTACCAACATATACACGTATGTAAAAACATTGAAGAAATATAAAGATTAGACCAAAAGTCACTGTAAAACCTTGCTACAGATATCTCAAATATTCCCCATTTATTATTAGTAAAATGTGGCAAAACGGAGGCTTATCAATTACAAATGATTATAACCAAGGGTAAAAACTTAAAATGAATGTATCATATTTATTTTATTTATATGTTGTACATAAGAAAAGTAGTAATCGCAACAAAAACCTTTTTAAAAAGCTATGAATATAAGCACATTTTGAAGTATCCACAAGAAAAATGGTGCAATATAAAACCATGTATCAAAAAGACTAGCTAGATCAAAGGGGGGGGGGTGACTGTGGGGTTTGCTGGCTGTTTTTAACATGACCCCTTATGTTTTTTTTTTAATGGTGGCACATAACAAATTCCAATGGGGTACACCATCATAAATAAATTAATTAATAATATACTGTTCCATGTAAATGATAAAATTTAAATAAAATCATTATACACTAGATAAATACATAGTACAATAAATATCCTTAAGACCCCATAAAAGCATAAAAAAACAAAGTCTCAAGAGCAATCCATTTAAAACAACAAATGTATCTATATATCTATATCTATATCCATATCCATAATAAAAAGACAAGACAAGGTATGAACATTAGATAATTGGGATACTAAACATTTTTATAAAAAAAAAACAGAGGTCAAAGTCTTGATTGAGACCTTTGGGATGTAAAGTGTCCATCTGGAAAATAATCCTTTGTTCTAACCTAAGCAGAGTATTTATTTTTTTTTTCCAGAATCTCCTCCCCTCCAATATGGATATACTTGTCTATAGACTAATTTAAATCTGAAATGTTATGTTGAGCCTTAATCCGATGTTCAGCCAGTGGTTTTTGTATAATGTTGTCTTTTAAACAACTTCTATATTAATGATTTGATGCTCCAATTGGTTTTACCTATGTAGAGTGTGGCAAGGAGGCCTATCCAGAGTCCAGGGGAGGACAAAGAGACAGGGAATTCACCCTAGTAAAGGGCCCCCTTTTACCAAGACAGGGTAGGAAAGCCATAAACACCTCCAGGGATCAGAAAACCTCCACGTGGAAAACATTTCAGGCTCCCCTAGTGGAATGAAAGGGAGAGAATACAAGGCTCAGAACCCCTTAGGCAGTGAATGCTTCAAGCACTCAGGTGCCTGGAGTCAGGCTGATTGCCGTCACCTGAGTAGGGTGGGGTTGGAGCTAGAGCCCTGGAAGTATAAACCCAGAGCGGAGTATGATTTAGTGGAGAGGAGAGGAGAAGCAGGAACCCAGGCTGAGCAGAGCAGAGGAGCGGACCTTCCAGCTGGAGAGAGTGCTATTTGGCATGTAGCACGGCTGCAGGAGTGTTTGGAGCCAGGAACAAGAGAGACTCCAAGATCCCCCGGGAGGCTGTTAGCTGAGCATGCTGAGCAGGAAGGGGAGACAGAGCCTATGCAGCTGGGAGAGCCCGAGGTGAAGTTGATTGAGGAGGACACTCCCATGGACTGTTCTTTGTGCCAAGCTATAAACCTGGGGAACGGAGAGAAGGCAAGCCAGTCCTGAAAGAAGGTTATCCAGAAAAAAGGTACCCTTGTACCACAAGCAGGGTGGCTGAAAATCCATGTGTTCATAAAGGGGAAGTTTACCACAGACTTCAAATGTGCTTTCTGTTTGGTGCTTTAGCCAGCAAGGCTAAGAAGGGAATACAAAAGGCTTGCTGGTAAAGACTGTGTATCCTGCAATAGAGAGAACTTTTAAAACTGCATTTTGTGCTTGGATATGTTTTGGACAATTTTTGCTTCCAAGAGTCCTGAACCAATAGTCCTATGTGTGGTATGAGCGAACCATTGTGTATATAAAAATAATACATTTCTGTCATTTGCCTTACCTACTTGAGCCTGACTACAGCTTTCTGCATGGTGCACTCATACAGCTGAATAAGGACTACATTTCCCAGAGGGCATTGCAGGGAAATAGTTTTAAAAAAAGCTGAGAAAGCATACAGCAGAAAGTTCCTTTTAAAAATCCACGTCCCTCTAACCTAGAGGCGAGTGGTGGTGGCATGACAAGAGAAGGTTGCATGGACATACAATAATATAAATAACATTCTCTGAGTTGCAGTTTGTAAATTTACTCAAGGGATTTTTTTTTATTTTTTTTTTTGCTGTAACGAGATGATAGACTCCTTGGCAGGTAATGACATGATCGCATGAAGAACAGTCACCACAGTGAAAATATCCCTTGGTGGGGGCACTACATTGGGGGACAGGCAAAGCATAGGGGACTAATATATTTGATAAATGAGAATTTTTCCTATATGTGATCAGTAACTCTTGTTTGGCAAACGAAGGAATGGTTTGTATGATATGCCACTCTCGCCAAATAATATCTGGTTTTCTCTAAGCGGTCTAAAAAGATTACATAGAACAAACCATTTTAGCCATGTCCTTTTTTTTTTTACTTTCTTTTCCAAGAGGTCAATGTGTTTGGTATTTTTAGTTCTAAAATATGCATGCTTGGAAGTATATGATTTCTCTGCAAATCTTCCACAAAGTACCTCAGCATTGGCTTCAAAATCCACAACTGTGCAGATTCGCCTAGCTCTCAAGAATTGACTAACCAGGAGATTCTTCTTCAAGGACTGATTATGAAAGCTATGATAGTCTAGAAAATGGTTTCTATCTGTAGGCTTTCGATACAGAGTAGTCTTGAAACCAGTAGTGTCCTTAATGATCAGAATGTCCATATAAGTTAATTCAATATCACTCATGGAAGCCTCAAATTGTAAATTAACATCCAGTGTATTTATGTTGAAAAAACATCCGAGGATTGACGTTCTCCATCCCAGATAAGAAATATATCATCAATATACCTTTGCCACATCTTGATATTATCTATATATGGATGTCTTTCTAGAAATTTTAATTTAAAATCAGCTACATATAAATTTGCCACATCTGGCGCCATAGAGGACCCCCATGGCCACCCCCTTTATTTGGTGATAACTTGGTTTGATGCTTTATCTATTAGTCAAAGCTAGTCTGGCCAATTGCATCAAAAAGAGCAAAGGTAATTGTTTAAACTGATCCTCTAGTTGTAACAAGGTAATTTTTAACCACTTCAATTGCTTCTTTCTGTGGTATATTTGTGTGTAATGAGACTATATCTAGAGTGACTAAGAGAAGATTGGAATGATAGTCTTTAAAATCATCTAAATGTTGTATGATATGACTCGAATCTCTGGTGTAGGAGGGCACTCTACATACAAAGGGTCATAAGAGAACATCCAAAAATTGTGAGACAGCTGAAATAATCTGCTTGCTTGGCGCATTCATAAGAGATTTATGAATTTTAGGGAGGATATATATGGTGGGTACTACATGGTGAGAAACGGTCAGGAAATCTTTTTCTTTCTGTGTTAAACATGCTGCCAGACCTCTATATAATATGATTCCCGCTTTAGAAGAGGAGTAGGGTCCTTATCCAACCGTTTATAAAATGTGCTGTGACCCAATTGTCTCTTGATTTCAGAGACATAATCACTCCTATTCATAATGGCAATTGCCCCACCTTTGTCAGCAGGCTTTATAACTATCGAGTAGATTGCTTTTAAGAGCCTCAAGCACTCGTCTTTGTTCCCTAGATCTGTTATGGAAAATCTGTGATTCTTCTAACTCGCATATCCCTTTTTAATACAGCTTTCTCAAAAATGTCAATAGCTGAATTGGTGGTGTGAGGAGGAATCCAGGTAGACCTCTTCTGAATAATAGATACATCTGCACTCTCCAAGATACTGTTTGGAGAAAAAATCTTTAATTTTAAGTTTCCTAACAAATTTATATAGAACTACTCTTGTGTCAAATGGATTGTATCGTGCAGTAGGAACAAAGGACAACCCCTTATTGAGAATATCCATTTGATGAGTAGTAATGGATACATCTGAAAGATTAATGACTGAATTATTTAATCTCTGTAGGATTCTCAACATCCCCCTTGTGGCCACCTCCTCCCTCTTCCTCTGCCCTGATTGGGATGTTGTGATTCTCTCATCCTATTCCATTCCTGGTCCTGTGACTGATCTATGTGTTTCGATTGGTCTCTCCCTCCTCCTCCCTTCCACAATCTCTCCATAGAAAAATCCTGTGATTTATGCTTCTCAGAATCAAACAGAGGAGCAGAGGTATTTAAAATTTCACCAGATTGACTCCTAATGCGTTTTCTAGTGGGGACCATCTCTGCCTCTAAACCATGTTCTTTATGGGTGAATGATTTCCTCTGTAAGTCAGTTCTATTTCTACGATATTTATCATATGCATAACCTTTCTTATTCCATGGATAGACATAGCCAAACTTATAATCATCTTCATCTCTTCTAAATTTAGATATTCCTTATCGTTCCTCCAGTTCAGTCCTCCACCACTGGGTAGTGCACCTCCTCCTCCATCTTGGAGACTGGGCATGTCAAATCTGTGACATCACTGGATGTAGCCTTCGGGAATCTCCCATCAGCCCCAGTGTGTCCAGTCGCAGTAGGAGGACTTAGTGAGCCTAGGTGCTGGGCTCACTTGAGGATGGATAAGGAGCATTAGTTAGGGTTTTAAATTCTTTCTTGTTCTATTTCGGTTTGGTTTGTCTTTAGGGTACTAATACCTTAAAAAAAAAAAAAAAAAGACAAGGCTCTGCCTCGATCCAGTGCCCCTTCCTCTGCTCCATCTGCCTTTTTATCTTCATTCATTGGGTCGGCTCTCCTCCCCCTTGACTGTATGGAGGGGAGCCCGACAGGGGAGTGACAGAGAGAGAGTAAGCAGTGCTTCGCCGTTCAGGTCCAGTGAGGCGTCGGAGTCATTGCAGCGATAAGGCCAGTTCGCACCGCGAACGCTGCTTGCAGTGGGGACGAGCAGCGTAGCAGTTTGAAGAACGCTGAGCAGAGCTGAAATGGCAGACCCAGAGGAGGGTGTTCAGCGCCTCCGGAGGTGAGTGCCTTTTCTTCGGGCAGTTTGTTTCGGCGGGGCAGTAAGCTGCGGAAAGGAAATTTTGGCGCAAAAGAGCCGGCTGCAGACCCGGGCTCTTTCCCGCGCTTGGTAACCACGTGGCAGTGGCAGCATTGTTCGGCACGCTGGAGCACACGCAGATCAGAGGGAAGGTAAGTTCTCTTGGGGTTGAACAAATTTTCCTGCGGTTAGATTCGGATCACTTTTTTCTTTTGACCATTAAAGTGACTAGTTTTAGTTTAAAAAAAAAAAGTTACTTTTCTTTTGGTTCGGGGGCATCAGAGTATTGGGGTTCTTACCTCATACCTTCCCGACCCCAGTGTCTCGTTTGTGGCTTTTGTAGAGGCACGGTGTCGGATGTAGGATTCTGTAGAGCTTGCGTTGTGGCTTCGACGATGGAACAACATTTAGAGGAGAAGACCTCCACGGGAGACCCACAGCCCTTCGGCTAGGCCTGAGGGGGAGTTGTCGGTGCAGAGTCCATCATTGGCTTTGCAGGAGACACCAGCGGGCCCCTCTAGCGCTGGTCCCTCGGTGCCTTCAGAGCTTTCGCTGGGGGATTTTGTCTTGATAATGCAACAAGCCTTTTGTTTGCGGTGACAGGGGAAGGGGCCAGAGCCAGTGGTGGTCCCACAGCAACCGGCAGGTCTGGAGCAGATTGGTAGCGAGCTCGTGAGACCCCTGAAGAGGTCGAGACCACTGGACCCTCCGCTCTCAAATGGGGAATGGCCCAAGACAGAGGACACTGGGTTGGATCTTGAATCGGGGATGGACGACTTGGAAGAAGGCGAGATCCCAGAGCTGGAGGATCAGGTGAGGATAATCAGGGCCTTCCAGAAGGACGAGCTTACGGCACTCATCACAGATGCGCTGCAGATGCTCAACCTGAGTGTGATCCAACCATCAGAGGAGGGGGGTTTAGAGGACCCTCTCATTCAAGCAGTGGGGCAATCTCAGGTGGTGTTTCCGGTTCACCGGGTAGTTGATCATATGATCCAGGATGAATGGGATCTTCCAGAAGCAGGGCTGAGGGGGGTGAGAACGATAAACAGACTCTACCCCTTGGCGGACAAGGAAAAGGAGAGGTTTCGGTCCCCGTGCATAGATGCGGCGGTATCAGCGGTCACAAAGAAGGCTACTATCCCTGTGGAAGGCAGTGCGGCCTTGAAGGATGCACAAAACAGGAAGGTGGATGGGTTGTTGAATCAAGTCTTTGAGGCGAACGCTCTGTCGCTCCAGGCTCCCATTTGTGGGGCTTGGATAGCGAGAGCTTGTCTTCGGTGGTCTCAGCGCTTGCGACTGTCTGTTCAACAGGAACAGGAGCAATTGTTGGAGGTGACAAGGATGGAACTGGGCTTGGCGTATCTGGCAGATGTTCACTACGATTTGATTAGAGCTTTAGCTAACAGTATGTCATCTTTGGTAGCTGCCCGATGTTACCTGTGGTTAAGGAACAGGTCGGCCAATGGTTCTTCTAGAGCGCGTCTCAGCAAGCTCCCCTTTAAAGGAAAGTTATTGTTTGGGGAGGACCTGATAAGCTGATTAAGGATTTGGGAGAATCCAAAGGTGGGAGACTCCCGGAGGACAAGCTGAAGCAGGGGAAGACTCTATTGGTGGCGTGGGGCCAGTTTCGAGACTTCTGGAGGTTCTGGATATCTTGGTTAGGAGGATTCCAAAGAGGAAGATTTTTTGCTTCTAGGACTCAGGGATTTCGTGGGTTTTGAGGAGCAGGCAGAGGTTTTGCAGCATCCACGGGGCCTTCGACTAGAAAGACACAATGAAACGAGGGGGGCCCAGATAGGGAATCAGAAGATTGGAGGTTGACTTCGGGAGTTCCTCCCTGCCTGGGTCCAAATAACTTCCGACCAATGGGTGTTGGAAATAATATGCGAAGGTTATGCTCTCGAATTGGCTCATCCCGTACTAGATTCGTTCATACTTTCCCTTTGCAGAGGACGGCAGAGAATGTTGGCAGTGCGACAAACGTATCGTCTCTTACAGCTGGGTGCGGTGGTCCCAGTGCCTCCAGAGGATTTCGGCATCTGTTGTAACTCCATTTATTTTGTAGTTCCAAAGAAAGAAGGCTCACTCCGGCCTATCCTGGATTTAAAGGGAGTGAATCAGTGTCTTCGAGTGCCTCACTTCCAAATGGAAACCTTACAATCAGTGATAGTGGCGGTTCGGCAGGGGAAATTTTTGACCGCCCTAGACCTGACCGAGGCGTACTTACACATCCCGATCAGGGAAGCGCATCAAAGGTTCTTGAGGTTCGCGCTTCTGTGAGGACATTACCAGTTTCAGGCTTTGTCCTTTAGTCTGGCGACAGCTCTGAGCACCTTCACCAAAGTCATGGTGGTGGTAGCGGCAGCGCTGCAGAAAGAAGGTGTTTTGGTGCATCCTTATCTAGACGATTGGTTGATTCGGGCAAAGTCCAAGCTCGAGAGAGTGCGCAGGTGATGGACAGGATGGTGAAGTTTCTGCAGAACCTCGGCTGGGTAGTCAATTTTGCCAAGAGCAGCTTAGTCCCATCACAGGTCCTAGAGTACTTGGGAGTACGCTTCGACACACAGCGGGGAGCAGTGTTCCTGCTGGTCCGCCGGGCGCAAGCTCTTCGACAGTTAGTGCGCAGGTTCTTGTCCACTCCAGCGCCTTCGGCGTGGACCTATCTTAAGGTGCTAGGCACAATGGCGGCAACACTAGAAGTGGTCCCTTAGGCCAGAGCGCACATGCGCCCGTTGCAGAGGTCGTCTGTTGCGGTGCTGGTCTCATCAGAACGATGCCCTGAGCAAATGTCACCCCTGTCCTCTTCAAGTCAGGTGGGCTCTCCAGCGGTGGCTTTGCCCAGGAAACCTGGAGGTGGGCTTGCCCCTGGAGCAACCACAGTGGCTTCTGGTGCTGACGTATGTGAGCCTCTCCGGTTGGGGAGCCCATTGCGGGGATCTCTTTACACAAGGGACTTGGACCAACCCAGGAGATCCAGTGGTCGATCAACCGTCTAGAGCTACGGGCGGTGGCTCTAGCACTTCAAGCCTTCAAAGCCAACATGAAAGGTCGGGCAGTGGGAGTCCTGTTGGACAATTCCACGATGGTGGCTTACATCAATCGGCAGGGCGGAACGGGAAGCGCTGCCATGGAAGAGGAAGCAGAGGCGCTGTTCGCCTGGGTGGAGCCTCGAATCCAGGCAATCTTGGCAGCGCACATCGCAGGAATGGACAATGTGATGGCAGATTTTCTCAGCAGGGTCCGGGTGGATACCGGGGAATGGGAGCTCCATCTGGACGTGTTTGCTCAGATAGTTCACAGATGGGGACCGCCAATCATGGATCTCATGGCAACCTTTTATTCGACCAAGGCGAATCGCTTCTACAGTCGGAGGCGAGAAAGGATGTCAGAAGGGATCGACGCGCTCGTGCAACGTTGGCCGACGGCTGGTCTCCTCGGTCTTTCCCCCGTGGACGCTCATAGGGCAAGTGGTTCAGCGTATCAAAGCTCATCCGGGCAGGGTGCTGCTAGTGGCACCAGATTGGCCGAGACAGCCGTGGTATGCTGATTTAGTCCGGCTTCTCGATGGAGTTCCTTGGAGGTTGCTGGATCTGTTGATGGAGGGTCCACTTTGAATGCCTCAGGTGGATTGGTTCTCGCTTACGGCCTGGCATTTGAAAGGGCAAGGTTAAAGAAGAAAGGTTATTCGGGAGCCATTATTGCGACCTTGCTTCGGGCCAGAAAACGGTCCACATCCCTAGCATATGTACGAATATGGTGTATTTTTGAGGACTGGTGTTCGACGGCAGGTCCAGGCTGCCACGGTTTCCTTTCCTTCGGTATTAAGTTTACTACAGGACGGTTTTGATAAGAGCCTGGCAGCCAGTTTAAGAGTTCAGTTGGCGGCTCTGGCTTGCTATAGAGGCAAGGTCCAGGGAGTTTCCCTTGTGCTCTCACGTTGATGTGGTTCGTTTTCCTTAAAGTGGTGTCTAGGATTCGGCCCTGTCACAGAATAGGACCTAAATTTGGTTTTAGGAGCGTTGACTAGGGAACCTTTTGAGCCCTTATCGCAGGCTTCAGTCAAAGATTTGACCTTAAAGACACTGTTCTTGGTAGCCATTTGTTCGACTCGGCGAGTTTCGGAGCTGCAGGATTTGTCCTGTCGGGAGCCGTTCTTGTCTCTTTCTAGGGAAAAGGTCGTGTTGCATCCAGTTCCATCATTTTTGCCCAAAGTGGTTTCGCATTTTCACGTGAATCAGTCAGTGTCATTACCTGTATTGGTGGCTTCAGAAGAGGGCGTTTTGGACCGTAGTCTATGCCGTTTGGATGTCAAGAGAATTCTGCGTCAATATTTGAAGGTCTCGGAGCCCTTTTTGTAAGTCGGATTGGCTCTGTTCTCTTTGGAGGCCCCCGTAAAGGGGAGGTAGCAGCTAAAGCTTCAATTCCCAGGTGGGTTCGGGAAATGATAGCGTCGGCGTATATCTTGCAAGGCCATCCGGTGCCGGTTGGCTTTCGAGCTCATTTTACTAGAGCACAGGCAATTGTCTTGGGCGGAGCATAGTTTGGTTCCGCTTGTGGAAATTTGCAGGGCGACGACTTGGTCGTCGCTTCATACTTTCAGCAAGCATTATCGCCTGGACGTGCAGGCGTCGAGTGATGCCTGTTTCGGGTAGGCGATACTGCGATCCAGATGGAAAAGGTCCTTCCCAATGATTACTGCTCAGCTACATCCCAGTGGTGGAGGACTGAATTGGAGGCATGATAAGGAAATAGAAATTACACTTACCTGGTAATTGTTGTTCCTTAAGGAACTCCAGTTCAGTCCTCAATCCCGCCCGGGGGGGGGGTTATCATTTCAGCAGTTTGCTGTCAGTTAAGGGGGGGTAGTTCTCTGGTTTACTAAGAGGGTAATAGTGTTGGGAATTACGGAACTCGCAGTGTTGCTCTCACTCTGACCTCTTGTCCTTCTTTTTTTTTTTTTTTCTTTCTTTCTTTCTTCCTGGGGATCTTACTCTGAGCTGGGGAAAAGAACGGACAACGAGGGGGTTGTTGATTTTCCCCTTGTCTTGAGGGGACTTAGTTTGAAAGTTAAAGTTTAGAGTAATATTTACTGTTTTAGCTTCTTATTTGTTGCTCCTTTGAGTCTGCTTTGTCAATAGTTCACTGGGCTGATGGGAGATTCCAGCAGGCTACATCCAGTGATGTCACAGATTTGACATGCCCGGTCTCCAAGCTGCAGGAGGAGGTGCACTACCCAGTGGTGGAGGACTGAACTGGAGTTCCTCAAGGAACAACAATTACCAGGTAAGTGTAACTTCTATTTTTCTTTTCTTTAGTTTCTCTCTTGTATCTCTCTAAATTCTTGTTGAAATCATATCAATGTATCATAACTATTATCATGGTTCCTTAATGATTGTCTATCTCTTGTTCTTTTCAGATCTAACTTTATACATACGTATAAAGAGAATCAGAAGGTCCAGTGAACATTTTATTCAGAATTGGAATGCCATTCTTAATAAATTGTTCAACAAGATACATCCCTGGGGCCTTATGCATATATAGGCCCCTGGGAATCACCTTCATACAATAGTAGCTCAAAAGAGATGCTGCATGCATCTCCTCACTTTTTATGTTACGTTGAGTAAGGGAAACTGCTTCTTCCCGTGCACGATCTTTCATTACAGCCAAACAATATTCCTTGAGTAAATTTACAAATTGCAATTTAGAGAATGTTATTTATATTATTGTATGTCTATGCCAGTGTTTCCCAACCCAGTCCTACGGGGCACACCGGCCAGTCAGGTTTTCGGGATATCCCTAATGACTATGCATGAGATATATATGCATTAGAGATATCCTGCCAACCTGACTGGTTTGTGGCCCTCCAGGGCTGGATTTGGAGACCCCTGCCTTACACCTCTGTCATTTAAGATTGTGAGTGGGCAAGGTGCAGATGTCCTAGACATCGAAAGGGTATATAGAATGTGACACATTCCTCCTCGATTCTCACCACCACCAAAAAGTTGTCTAATAGACAATATTTTGGTGGTGGTGAGAATCGAGGAGGAATGTGTCACATTCTATATACCCTTTCGATGTCTAGGACATCTGCACCTTGCCCACTCACAATCTTAAATGACAGAGGTGTAAGGCAGGGGTCTCCAAATCCAGCCCTGGAGGGCCACAAACCAGTCAGGTTGGCAGGATATCTCTAATGCATATATATCTCATGCATAGTCATTAGGGATATCCCGAAAACCTGACTGGCCGGTGTGCCCCGTAGGACTGGGTTGGGAAACACTGGTCTATGCAACCTTCTCTACATAGGTAAAACCAATAGGAGTGTCCAAACACGTTTAATTGAACATATAATGTTGCATTTTAAACAACTAATACAAAAACCACTGGTTGAACATTGGATTAAGACTTATCATAAAATTTCAGGTTTAAAGTACTTAGTCTATAGACAAGTACATCCACATTGGAAGGGAGAGGACTCGGGGGGGGGGGGGGGGGGGGTCAGCAGGTTAGAACAAAGGATTATTTTCTAGATGAACACTTTACATTCCAAAGGTCTCAATCAAGATCTTGACCTCTGTTTTTATAAAACAATTTAGTATTCCAATTCTGATGTTCATACCTTGCCTTGTCTTTTTTATTATGGATATATATATATATATATATATATATAGGATCACTCTTTTATAAGGCTTTTTGTTTTTGTCTTTTATGTTTTTATGGAGTCTTAAGGATATTTATTGGACTATGTATTTATCTATTGTATGTTTTTATTTTATCATTTACGTGGAACATTTATTTATTTATTTATTTATGATGGCAAACCCCATTGGAATTCGTGCCACCATTACAACAGACATAAGGGATTATGTTTGAAACATCCGGCAAACCCCACAGCCACCCCTTTGATCTAGCTGGTCTTTTTGATACATGTTTTATATTGCACAGTGTTTTTCTTGTGGATACTTCATATGTGCTTATAGTCATAGCTTTTTAAAGGTTTGTTTTGTTTTTTTTAAATGGCAATTACGACATTTCTTATGTATGACACATCATTTTTATTTATATATTCATTTTAGTTTTTACCCTTGGTTGTAATCATTTGGAGGAGTGGCCTAGTGGTTGGGGCCAAGGTACTTCAGGCCAGAAGGTCAGGGGTTGAAATCCCACTAGAGGACAGCAACCTTGGGCCGGAAGGACTGGGGTTTCTAGTCCCACAGGTGCTCCTTGTGGTCTTGGGCAAGCCACTTAACCCTCCATAGCCCATGTTCCCTGTAAAATAGTTATCTCCAAGTTATAATGCCCTGTTCAATGTAATTTCAGTTTGTTCAATGTAAACCGCACTGATGCAGAATAGCGTGGTATATAAGAGAATGTAAATAAATAATTGATATGCCTCCATTATCTGCCACCTTTTACTAATAACAAATGGGTAATATTTGAGATATCTACGACAAGGTTTTACAGTGTCTTTTGGTCTAGTCCTACACACAACAATGTGGCATCCTTGCTTTTTAATGGAAGACTCCTGGCTTTTATAACAGCACAGAAGGTGACTTTTTACAGTTGTGGTGACTTGGTAGTTGCATAAGCGCTAAGCAGTTTTCTCTTTGCGGTCTTTGATTTTATATATTATGGTCCTCCATATATAACATCAAGAGTGCATAATTTAAATCCACGTTTATAGCTGTGATGATTTTTTGGATTTTGTTATAATAAATTTTGCAATGGTGCTTGGTCTGAATAATGTGTTATTGTCATTGTGACATTGCTTCCATGATGTGGCTTTAAAAGTACTCTGATCACCATGCATGGTTCCAATGCTTTGATATTTGCTTGCAAGGTAAGATTCTTTTTATAAATCTATGTACTTTGTACAAATGATCTGTATTTCGTGTTTGGCGGCTGATGTAAAGGGTTTTTTTTTTCTTTACATTTCACATAGTCTTACTTTTCCCGTTCCCGCATTTTTTGCCGGCTTTTATTACCCTACTCTGAATAATCAGAAAGAGAACACAACTAGTTGCATATATCCTCTTTAGATATTTGTTTAGATGATATATATAGAAATACTACATACATATGATATTGGGAATATCTAAAAAATAGGATGAGTATGTATGTTGTGTCTTATGTATATTTTTAAGCTCGATTTTGCCAAATTTATCAGTCACGTTATCCACACATAGGTCTTCCGTCTCCCTCCTTAGAAATCTACAATTGATTACAGTGGTTTTTATTTCTCAACTGGTGGATGATTTCCTCCCCCCCCCCGCCCACCGTTTTCCCTTTCTGCTCAACTTCCAATAGATTGATAGGAAATCCTGTCAATTGTTCACCGGGAGGGGAAAAAAAATTTCTTAGTAGTGACTTGATTACACATAGCCTAATGAACAAAAATATATGGGATTGCTTGATTATATCCAATTGTCTTTAGTTCCCTTTTGCACAGTTTTTCTTTAATATCTCTCTCTATAGTATATGTTTGTATCCTTTATTACTTCTATTTTTATGTGTTTAACAATTGGTGGAGTCGCTCTTTTAGTATGTTTGGTTTTTTGTTTTTTAAATTTTTTACTTTTAATGCTGTTTACTGACTTTATTAATTTTAGTATTTTTTTTCTATATACTTTTATACATGGGTTTAATTTTTTTTTTTTTATTATAAATATACTAATGATGGATGCCTCCTCTGTGATTGGGCTCCTTCACTTATACAACTTTAATATTTGTGTTTTAATATGGTTTTGGTTTGATGGTTTTATATGTATTTTTTATCATTTTTTTATATGTAGTATATGTATGGTTATGGTCCCCCCTGAAGAAGGCATTTGCCGAAACATGTGTAGGGCAGACTTGCTGATACATAATAAAGCTCCGGTCTTCCAGTGGCATTGCTTTCCTGATCTTCTTTGATGCCATAAGAGGCAGGTTATATTGTACCGGGTCAGATCTAGGAAGCCCATCCCTCCTTGTTCCCAGGGGTGCTCTAAGACCGAGATCTGCACTCAGGGTTGGTGGCCCTCCAGAGGAGGACATTTAGCCTGTTTCTCAAAGAGACAAACATCGCAACATGTAGAGCCATTTTTGAAAAAAGAGCATCTTAAAGAGCACAATCCTGCCTCGGTGATAAGGGGAGATTTGTGCCATTGCTGTACCTGCTGCTCTAAGTCGGCCAAGAGTCCAGAAACATTCACCCGGTAAAGATCTGAGACTGGCTGGGAGCTGCTCCCCAAGTGTGTGAACTTTCCCGCTGCCCACTTAAGTAGAAATCTTCTTTTCTATTAGCAGGAAATGGCAAGGTTTAAAGCTCTTCTAAAAACTCACCTGTTTCTCTCTGCCTTTGACTTGCCTCCTACCACCTCTTAACTTTCCCTGCTGTTTTTTCTCTTTCTTTGGTTGGTGCGAATGACTATTCTATCCTGTTCATAAAATGTAGTTCCTTTCCTTTCTGTCCGTTGGCCTTTTCTGTTTATTTATAGCATTGTAAACCGCCCTGATGTCATAAAGGGCAGTATAAAAAGTGTATGAATAATGATAAAGAGCCTCAGATTTATCCAGGTTCAGCTTCAGACCAGACAATCTACCATAATCCTGAAAAAGACGTAATAAAGCCGGAAGCCCCCACGATGGATCCTTTAGACCAGGTGTCTCAAACTCCAGTCCTGGAGGGCCGCAAACCAGTCAGGTTTTCAGGGTATCCCTAATGAATATGCTTGAGAGAGATTTGCATGCACTGCCCCATTGTATGCAAATATCTCATGCATATTCATTAGGGATACCCTGAAAACCTGACTGGTTTGCGGCCCTCCGGGACTGGAGTTTGAGACCCCTCCTTTAGACAGACTAAAATGTCATCCACAAATGCTGCAACTTGGAACTCCTCCACTCCCTACTGGATGCCCAGTAAATCTGTTGCAAAGTGAATACAACACAAAAAGGGCTCCAAAGTCAAAACAAAAAAGCAGACAGCTGAAGGGACAGGGGACAATCCTGCCTAGTGCCCCAGTGCAGGGGAAAATCTGTCATCAAACTGCCATTAACCATGGGTCTGAATTTAACAATTGAATTCCATCCACAAATAAACCCTGAAAGCCCATGACTTCAAGAACCTGGTACATAAAGTGCCATCTAACCCGGTCAAATGCTTTCCCAGCATCGAAGCTGATCAGCATAGAGAAGCATTGTTCCCCCAGGCTGACACACAGATACTAGAACCCAGTGCATACTGCTTGCCACACTATGCCCTTTAACAAATCCCACTTGGTTTGCATGAACCAGATCTCTGAGATATACCACAAGTCGATCCACCATGATCTTTGCCAGCAATTTTAATGTTAACATTTAACAGCGAGATCGGGCGATAAGAGCACAGCAGCAAAAGATCCTTGCCAGGCTTAGGGATGGTGGTAATCAATGCTTTATCGGGCTCAAAAGGAAAATACCCCTGACCAATCAGATCTGCATAATAGTCTGACAAAGGAAGGGCCACCTTGTCGCTCGTTTTGTAAAATTCACTTTGAAAGCCATCAGGCCCAGGAGCCTGACCACCTGCAACCCTTTAATGGTTCACTGAATCTCTTGAGGGGAGATGGTAATAGGGCTATTCAAAGTCACTGAGTCTCTGTGAACTGAGGTAGTGCACACTGTCAAAGAAAAGCTGCCCCCATGTCTCCTTGATCACCATTAGCCTGATACAGCCTCTGGAAAACTCACAAAGCACCTTCTCCACACCAGCATCCATTGACTGCAGAAGACTGGCAGTGTCCCAGGGTGTCCCCACATAATACAGACCTCCACCTACACGTATTAAGGATGATAAAAGCTTCCCAGCCCAATTCCTAAACCTATAAAGTAGATATCAATAGAACATAAGCGACTTAGCTCATTAGTGAAGGAGCGAACTCACGGACACCTGGGCCCTAGCCTCTGTACTGGAATGTGAGACAAAAAGATGCCATGCTACACCCAGTTCTCGTTCCAACTGTAGCGCTGTCTGGTTCAAACGTTGATGCTTAGCGCATATATAACCAATGATCTCACCATGCAGCACTGCTTTGCTTGCCTCCCAAAACAATGCTGGGTTGTCCATATGTTGGTTATATGACACATAATATTGCCCATTTAGCTCGAAGAAGGGGCAGAAAATGGGTGTCTCCCACTACCTCCAGAAGAAACCTCCAAGGCGAAGCCCCAGTCTGCACACCCCATTGCATGATCTGAAACCACCACGGGACCAATATCGGCACGAACTGTCCGATCAGAGTCCTGCCAAAATGAGGAAGTTATACCCTAAAGATCATTCACTGTCCCATAAACATCATCAACACTGTGTGTGACAGAAGAATTTACCAAAACTCAAATTTTTGTCGGATCGCCTGTTGCGAGGGTGTACAAACACTCTCATTAAACAGGCCCTCCTTTTATTCAACTTATTTTTTATAAAGGTCAGTATAACCTTAGGTCCACACAACCTGAATATGCTAAGGGCTACAACAAGCCCAAAAGGACCAGCCCATGCATAGTAAAGACGCTAACTTGCATCAAAAATATTTCTGTAACAGAACCTTTCTGTCCGCCAACAAACTGAATATATGTGGAAGTAATGGTACTTAGCTGAATAGTGAGATGAGATGGAGTACTACTAAACTCTTTATCATTTGAGTCCGGAGAGTAATGGATCAAGTTTCACGGATCATCTTAGATGCCCCAAAAAAAGGGATTTTCAAACTCATCCAAACTTCAGGGAGAAATTCAAAACTTCCCTAACTATCAGCCAAAAAACTTCCATAGCAGTCAAACAATGGTTGGGTTATGTTGCGACACAAACGGTTTGTGTCCTGAGGGAGGAGTGGTCTAGTGGTTAGGACAAGGTACTTCAGGCCGGAGGGCCGGGGGTTCAAGTCCCACCTGGGGACAGCAATCTCAGGCCGGAGGGACTGGGATTTCTAGTCCTATAGGCACTCCTTGTGGTCTTGGGCAAGCCACTTAACCCTCCATTGCCCATGTTCCCTGTAAGTATTAGTGTATGTGTCTCATATCCCCTCGTGTTAAATGTATCCCCCAATTGACCGCTTTGACCCGGTGAAAAGCGGGATATAAATACAGCTAAAATAAATAAAATAAATAAAAAATAAATAAAACCTGCTAGATATCATCTATAATATCGTAACGGTCACACAGTCATCAAGCTCAACGGTTACAAGGTGTATCTTGGGGCCCCAGCACCTGGGGATCTGTCCACTGTAGCATCCAATGCACAATTAAAAGTCCCCCTCCTAGAATCAGGTGGCGGTGCCCAAACCCCACTACACACCATGCCAGATGCTGATAAAAGCCCACTTCATAAACACTGGGAGCATAGATGGAACTCAGGACCATGGGCTTACCATAGAGCCACCCTTGAACAAACACATATCTGTCTTCAGAGTCCACCTCTTAAGAGTTTATCTCCCACCCCAAGCCTTTAGTCACCAAGATGGCAATGCTCTCCTTCTTGCCTACTGCAGCTGTCCCATAGACATCCCCCGACCCACCAGAAGCACAACTTAGCATGTTCAGCGGCCGTCTGATGTGTTCCTTGTAAAAAGGCAATATCTACCCACTGGGTACGCAGCTTGCTGCAACAGCTTATGCTTCTTAATAGGAGAGCTGATGCCACACACATTCCAAGAGGCTAACTTGAGGTCCCTCCCCATTATCCTATAGCAGGGAGTCATCATACCAAGGATAACACAGCACATAAAGTGTGTTTAGGACCTCCCCCCCCCCCTCCCCAAACATAGGGCCCATCCCCATTAACTAAACCCCTCCTGAAGTTTCTGCAGACTGCAGTGGCAACAGTTAAACACACATACCCTTCACCCCACATTACAGATAACTTCCCACGGGTCCTCCTCAATACCACTGCCCTCCTGTCTGACTCTGCATAGATCCCCCCCACCACAGTCCCCCACCTTCAACTCACTCATCAACCACCAAACTCACCCATATGTCTCCGCAGGGACCACACCAAAGAAGTCCATAAATGTGTAGGTCTCTTCACCTCTCCCCCCCCCCACCCCAGTTTTCACCCTCCGAACTGATTCAGCCATGAATATACAGTGGCACTCCTTCATGTCCAGCCACACTACCTTGTACACGCCCACGTTCAACATTCATTCTAAACACACATACCATCCCCAACCACCAGTACAGACTCCATTAATCACCTCGCACCCTCCCCAATCGTTGGCGAGCCCCCATTCTAACATCTTCACCCCTCCTTATTCCCCCCCCCCCCCCAACATACCAGCAAGAATCTGGAGAGATAGTAAGCTACGATTTCAAGCCGTCCCAGCCAGGCAAGACACCTCTTAGGGAAAACATTTAGAAGGGGGAGGGGAGGGGAAGGAAGGGAAGAGGAATGGGTAAAACAGCACAACAGCTACCACTAAACCATAGACTGACCAAGGAGAATGAAAGTAAGTTAAGATAAATATGGATTTAAGAACGCAAAACAAAGAGGAGAGCAAAAAACCAAAACTCTAAGAAAATTACCTTTACCATAGGAAGAGAGTAGAAATAACAGAAAAAAGTGAAGCAAAGGAGGAAGGACAATGGATAAACATGATGAAAAGTAAATAAGATAGATAAAGAAAAGAGTCTGGCTCAAAGCTGTGCAAACAGTTCGCAGTCTAGAAGAGAATCGGCAGAGAGCAAATAAATATAGAGACATAGACTACCGTCCAAAATATATTAGGCCTTCACCACAAGTTGAGCTGAGTTCAATGCCAAAAGTCCCACCATGGCAGAAACGCAGCAGCCAGGCAGTACTGGACATGTCCAGGGCTGGTAGACACCTCAGGCAGGCCACTGATCTAGGCAAAACGCCATTGCTTCCTCCGGGATAGAAAAAGTTGATTGTTGACCGTGATGCCCCAGTTGAAGGTGTGCCAGTTAAGCCAGCTCAAAGCACACCTTCTGTTTAACCAAAGTGCCACAGGGCTTTGAGAATGCCCAAGTCCGTGCCAAAACTGCAGCCAAGTAATCCTGAAAACTGAGTAGGCCTCGAGCATTCTTGTCCCCATGGCCATACAAACGAGCAGCCCGTGGCACACAGTCATAAGAACATAAGATATGCCATACTGGGTCAGACCAAGGTCCATCAAGCCCAGTATTCTGTTTCCAACAGTGGCCAATCTAGGTCATATGTACCTAGCAGTTTCCCCAAGAGACATAAGTTCCACAATGCTTGTAGTGGGTCAAGCATTGATATCTTCGGTCACTTCTTAATAATGGTTTATGGACCTTTCCTCCAGGAACTTGTCCAAACCTTTTTTAAACCCAGCTACACTAACAGCCTTTACTACATCCTCCGGTAACAAATTCCAGAGTTTGATTACACGTTGAGTGAAAAAATATTTTCTTTTATTAGTCTTAAATAGTTTACCCTGTAGCTTCATTGCATGTCCCCTAGTCTTTCTATATTCTGATAATGTAAACAATCGATCTACGTTTACCCGTTCCACTCCGTTCATTAATTTATAGACTTCTATCAAATCTCCCCTCAGCCGTCTCTTTTCCAGGTTAAAGAGCCCTAACCTTTTTAGCCTTTCCTCATAGAAGTATCCTTCCATTCCCTTTACCATTTTGGTGGCTCTTCTCTGAACCTTTTCTAAAATCGCTATATCCTTTTTAAGATACGGTGACCGGAATTGCACACAATATTCAAGGTGCGGTCTCACCATGGAACGATATAGAGGCATTATAATATCTTTTGTTTTATTTTCCATTCCTTTCCTTATCATACCTAGCATTCTATTTGCTCTCTTGGCTGCCGCTGCACACTGGGCCGAGGGTTTTAACATGGTATCCACAATGACGCCTAAATCTTTTTCCTGGGTGGTGGTTCCTAATGTGGAACCTTGCATTGTGTAACCATAGTTTGGGTTCTTCCCTAGGTGCATAACCTTGCACTTGTCCACATTAAATTTCATCTGCCATTTTGATGCCCAGTCTTCCAATTTATCAAGATCCTCTTGCAATTTTTCACAATCCTCTTGGGTTTTAACAACTTTAAATACTTTTGTGTCATCTGCAAATTTGATAACCTCACTCGTTATTCCACTTTCAAGGTCATTTATGAATATGTCAAAAAGCAGCGGACCCAGCACAGATCCCTGGGGTACACCACTATTCACCTTTCTCCATTGGGAAAATTGGCCATTTAGCCCTACCCTCTGCTTTCTATCTTTTAACCAGTTCCTGATCCACAATAGTACACTGCCTCCTATCCCATGACTCTTTAGTTTTGCCAAAAGTCTCCGATGAGGGACCTTGTCAAAGGCTTTCTGAAAGTCCAGATACACAATATCAACCGACTCACCTTTGTCCACCTGTTTATTCACTCCTTCAAAAAAACACAACAGATTAGTAAGACAAGATCATCCTTGTCTAAAGCCATGTTGGCTGTCTCCCATTAGGTTGTGACTATCTACATGCTGAGTAATTTTATTCTTTATGATGGTTTCTACCATTTTTCCCAGTACTGACGTCAGGCTCACCGGTCTGTAGTTTCCCGGATCACCCCTGGAACCCTTTTTAAAAATTGGTGTTACATTGGCGATCCTCCAATCTTCAGGTATTAGAGATGATTTTAATGATAGTTCACAGATTACTAATAGCAGGTCTGCAATCTCATATTTCAGTTCTTTCAACACCCTTGGATGTATACCATCCGGCCCAGGTGATTTGCTACTCTTCAGTTTATCTAATAGTTGTAAGACATCTTCCCGATGTATCAATATTTCCTTCAATTCTTCCGCACCTTTACATACCACTTCAGTCATGGGTAACATCCCTCCATCTTCCTCAGTAAAGACTGAAGCAAAGAATTCATTCAGTCTCTCCGCTATCGCCTTGTCGCCTCTTAGTGCTCCTTTAACCCCTTTATCATCTAATGGACCAACTGACTCTCTCACAGGTTTTTTGCTACGAATGTACTTGAAAAGGTCTTTATTTCGTGTTTTTGCTTCCGCAGCAAGCTTCTTGGTGATAGATGCCCATTTGCTGTCACACTCTCTCAGCTATCTGCGGAGCACCATTGCCCCAAGTGATGAGCCCTCTTGATGGTGATCTTGCCAATGCCCTCCTTCAGCAGTAGATTGAGGGGTATCCAAGTCTCCAGATAACCCTGCAGCTCTTTCAGTCACTGGTTCCTCAATGCCAATGAACTAGAGGTTCTTCTGGTGCCCACAGTTTTCCAGATCATCTAACTTGTCAGAATGATGCTGCAGCTGATCCTCAAGACACTTATGCCGATCCTGAGCCAGGCACCCCTCATCCTCCAAGGTACCAACATGTTGTTCTACTTGTAGAAGTCGGCCTGTGAAATCTGAGACTGACTGCACCACTGTAGCCATCTGTGATGCTAACCCACTCGGTTGCCTTCCAAGGCCTGGACAACTGTCCGAGACACCTCCTCTACCATGGTCCCGGCACTGTCTGACTAGAGAGCTGGTCATCCGCCATTTTTTAAGTTGGTCACCCTTGGTTTCTCGTGCCACAGTGCCTTCGCGGCCATTCTCAAGAGGAAACAATTCAAACACTGCCAATTGATGCTGGCACCTTACAGCAGCCGGGTGAGTCTGTGGTAGGGCAGTTATGGCTCTCTAGCCCATCACATCAGGTGAGCTTCCCACTGTCTCTCTTTTAAAAATAAGATTTCAGATGTTTGTTAGTATTAAAATAACAATCAAGCTCTTCCAGTGAAAGTTACTTTTGGTTCAATCAGAGAATTATTACCATGTATTTATTATCATGGAAAAAATAAAGAGGATATGTTGCTAGTTGCCAGGTGCCCAAAAATTTTCCTGCATGCCACCTTAGGCATGTGTGCCATAGGTTTGCCATCCCTGATCTAGAGCAAAGGACATCTTTAAAAAGAAAAACAAAAAAATCTTCATAGACCACACCTAAGGGCTGCCAGGGATGCTCGTTGTTGATGTGCATTTTTTGATGTCGCCTCTTTGACAATGAACATGGAACCAAGAAAGTGAAGTCTCGCATGGTGAATGGAGAGAGTGTGCTTTATTGTGACTCTAGTGAAGTCATGGGGCAGCTGTAAGATTTTGTTCCTTGCTTTCACCTAGTGTTTGTGTGGTGCTTTGTTCCTACATAGTAACGTAGCAATCATAGCATGTAAAGACCAGCATGGTCACTCGAGTCTGCACAGTGAGAGAACTGGAGTGGTACTTGCTGCTCTGTGCAGGTTACCCCCACTCTCACATTTCTTAAAGTGGAAAACTTGTTTGCTTTGATTCCATCCTCTGACTATAAAGGAATCCTCTGTCCCATGTCTTTTTTACTTCTGTCACTGTTTTTGCCCCACAACCTCCGTTGTGAAGGAATTTCCAGACATCCACCACCCTTTCCGTGAAAAAACTATTTCCTGACTTTGCTTTTGAGTTTACCCCCTTGCACCTTCATTTCATGTCTCGTAGTTCGACAGCTTCCCTGTCTTCCTAGGAATTAGATGCAGTCTCTTTATTACAGGCACAGAATGACCCTTCCTTTATAGAGGACAGGCTGAGTCTGTATGACAGACTGAAGGAGGAACACGATGGCTTGCTTTCCCACAGAGCAGCCAATGAGAGCAAACCTATCAAAATAATGCTAACTTCAGGAAAGATGGTTGAAGGGGAATCATGGAAGACAACGCCTTATCAAGTGGCGGCTGGAATCAGGTGAGCACTGTGTTTGACCAGCTTTACCCCTGTAGGGTCACTAAGCCTAACAAAAAGGGACCTGATGCCCATCACTTTCAGTGCTGGAGCAGCAGCAGTCTTCACATGGAATATTTATTTTGTATGTTAAATACATTTTCAAAATCTCCATTAGCCATTTTTTTTTTGGCCAGATATTTCTTGTTCTGAATGGCAGTGCTTCTCCACTCTCTGCTGGAGGGCCCGTTGGCCAGTCGGGCTGTCTGTATTACCACAGTGAATGAATGTGCAAGAGATTGTTCATTTGTTTGTTATTTAGGGAGGGGGCAGGCAAAGAGAAGCATATTTTTAAATATAATATAATGTGATTTTATTATTTATCACTTGTCCTAAACAAGTGTAAGCATAAGGCAAGGTAAACAACCCATAGTAAAACCAAATTGAAACGCAACTTACAAATAAAATTTTGAAAAATTTATAATCAATGAATATAAATGTAAGAAATAAAAGCCAAATAAAAAATGCTAAAATCAACAGAAGTAAAATTAAAAGCATTTAAGCGAAAAACAAAATTGAGCCATAATATGTGTTTTCCACTAGGAATCCTACGCTAGCTATGACAAGATTGGCTCAAATAGGTGGGACATCGACTTGGCATTGAGTGTTAAAGTCACAAAAGTATATCAAAAATCACCAGCCTGTCCTCATCCTCTTCCTATGTATAATTTTCAAAGCTTATCTAATTCTGTTACAACGTTTAGGGGCATGTTTGCTAAGCTGGGCTAACGGTTAGCATGTTGTTCAGTGGGACCTTGTTACAAATAGCTCGTGCTAACTGTTAGCCCAGCTTAGTAAACACGCTCCTTAGACTCTTCAGTTTAAATTAAAAATAGATTTCCTGGCACACAGCCAAATGACAATCTCTTCTGCTTAGGGATGCATATCCTTGAATCTATAAAGCATGCTTTTACACTTCAGTTAATTTGTAAAAATATTTTGAGATCATTTGCATTATGAACGTATGTGAAAGAAGTGCACACAGTCAGTAGTTGGGGTGGAAAACTTGACAGCTGGTGCTGCTGCTATAGGTCTTGCACGTGTGCTAATTTATCACCTTCCTGTGGGGGAGTATGCTAGTGATTTAAAGCAATAGGATAAGAACCAGGGAAGCCAGGGTTCAAATCTTTCTGCTGCTACCACAGATTCTCCTTGTGACCTTGGGCAAGTCCTTTAACTTTTACCAGAGACAGCCAAGAGTTTGAACATTTAAACCCTCTGGCAGGGAAATAAATAATGTATGTACCTGCTTGTAACTAAATTCTAGCGTGAATTTGGAAAAGGCAAGTAGTTAAATCTCAAATTCAAACCTAAATCTTAGTATCAGCTTTACAGTTATTTGTGGGAAAAACGTGTGTGCATATATTATCACCAAACCCAGCACCCACAGAAGGCTGCAGAGCTGATAACCTCATAGTTTTGAAATCAAAAGTGCACAAGACTAATAGTCCTGTTAGGTCAGTGCCATAGTTCAACATGCAATTAATTACTGGTGCAATTTAAATTAAATAATGAGTGGTGGTATATAACATGTGTTTACGCATGATTACTGTGAACTTCAGTAATGTTTCTATAACATAAATACTGTAAAGCTGCTTATAAACACAAGCTGTCAATCAGCTATTCATTTGTCTATTTCTGTGCACTGTATTTTCTATTCCCGCTGAATTTTACCATGATTTACCCAATCCCACTACTATAAGATTTTTTTTGTTATGGTAACAGAGGACATTACTTCCCATTGATTTATCCCTGTCTTCAGAGTTCAGAGTGTTCCATAAGTAAACGGAGCTGCTGCTGTTTGGGAGCAGGAAGTTGCCTAATATGCAAAATGTTTTTGCTGATAAGTCTTTTGCCATTTCTGCCAATAGAGTGTGTGGGTTTTTTTTTTTTTTGTTATGGTGTTTTCCATCTTCTCCCCTTTGGTTTTTTTTGTTTGGTTTTGTCAGATTCAAGGCTGAGATCTGGTGCCCCAGCGTCCCTTCCAGTGTGCTTTAGACCAGTCATTGTTGCAATAGCTCTCAGATGAGGGCCACACACCAAGGCTGTCTCTCAAATTCAGTCATGTGCCCTGAATTCAGCCACTGCATCACCATTGCATGGGACAGACTCCTCCCTTCCACAGGAGTGCTGTCTACAGCATCCCCAGCCTTAGCCAGCCTGGGATTGGGGGGGGGATGGAAAACTTGAATGGGAAATCCAAACCTAGGTCTTGCCACTTGGCGATGTGCTATACTGTCACTGAGCCTCTGAACTGCCCTTTCAGTATAGTCTATTTCCTGTTGCTCCTTTTGGGCTTCTAGCTGAGTTGAAACTAGAAATTACACCACCATAGCCATAGGCCTTTCTTAGCAACTACTGAGGGTATTTCATCCATTTTTAACTCTTCCCTCCTAGCTGTCATTGCTGTTGCAGGCTTTGGCCAGGGGCAGCGGTAGGGACTCGTCATTGCAGGGGTTGTGAAGGCTACCATCTGGTCCATGAAGCAGAAGCCAGGCCAAGTATTGATCCCAGGTCTCGTGTGTGTTGCTTCTGAGCCGTTGGACTGGAACTGTGATGTAAAAGAAATTTTGTGACTCTGATTGATTGTTCTGCTCTTGCAGCAAACAAATCATGAGTATCGAAGACTAAATTCCAGTTTTTGAATTTGTTTAGCCAAGGGTTAGCTGACAATACGGTAATAGCTAAAGTGAACGGTGAATTATGGGATTTGGATCGAGTGCTGGAAGGTGATTCTCTCCTGGAGCTGCTTACGTTTGAGAACGAAGAAGCACAGGCTGTAAGTACTTTGAGTAGTTTGCTTTCACTTGACTAAAAGAAATGAGTATACTCCCAGAAAACATCTTATGAAACCATTTATTTATTTTGGCGCGCATCTTTTCATTGAGAAGTCGCTTTGAGTAAACTCACAAATGTTGGCATTTCCCTGTCTCACAAAATAATTTGACAGATGGCTTACTTCTTGGTTATATTTATTGCAATTTATAAAATACTGTAGAAAGCAATGATACACATTTTATTTATTTATTTATTTACATTTCTTATATACCGCACTATTTGACATCAGCGCGGTTTACATCAAACAAAACATTTCAGTACACAAAAATGTCTGAGTTACATTAAACAGGGTTAACAACTTGGACAACAGGGTAATTTTACAACTCAGGTAAATAAACTTTGATTGTAGTGTAAACTATTTACATCAATAAGTTAGGGCACCGTTGAGACGTAATGGTCAGTTGAGCGTTGAACTTACTAAGTGGGGAATTCAGGGTCAATGGGTGATTCAGAGTTTCTATAACTAACAGTGATGGGTCGTGATTCTGCACTCACTGGGAAGTATATAAGGAATAGGTAATGTTTGAGGGCCTTTCTGAATTGGAGTATGCTGGTAATTGCTCTAATATCAGGTGGCAGCAAATTCCAAAGCTTCGGGGCACGGAGACTGAAAGCTCTGTTTGCTGTTGATGAGGTGCTTTTTGTAAGTTCACGGGGAACCAATAGCGTATTTAATGCCATTGATCTTCTTGATCTATTAGAAGAAATGGGTTTGATGAGATCAGTTAATGATGTGGATGAGAGACTATTTACCGCTTTGAAGGTAAGTAGTAATGTCTTGAAAATGATCCTGGCCTGTACAGGAAGCCAGTGTAACTGCTTCAGAAGGTGCGACACATGCTCACTCCTAGATGCCCCATAGAGAATCCTTGCAGCGCTATTCATTGCAAGCTGTAAAGGGTTCAAGGTGGATTGAGGGAGGCCTAGCAAAATGACATTAGCATAGTCAAAGTGGGGCATGATCAGAGCCTGGTAGATGGTACGGAAATCCTCAGGTTCAAGCAGTGGGCGAAGGTGTCTTAGTGATCGGATTTTGTAGTATATGGATCTTACCGTGTTAGCTATATGCGCCTTCATGTCCAGGTTCTGATCGAGTGTAACACCCAGGTAACGTATTTGCTGTTTTGATTGTAGCTCAGCATCTTTCACCTTAAGGAATTGTGGAGGGCTGAAGTTCGGGTTCTTTGACATGAAAAGCACCTCTGTCTTCTTATGTTGAATCCGGAGGTTTTGTGATAGGAGCCATTCCGATATGGCGTCAAAGCAGTTGCTCAGAGGGGACAGGTCCAAATTGTCAATGTTGAAAGGCATATAAAGCAGGACGTCGTCCGCATATATCATGCAACCAACATTGAAAGACCGGATGATCTTGCAAATAGGTTGCATATAAATATTGAACAACAAAGCAGAGAGAGAGGAGCCTTGTGGGACCCCTTGCCATTGGTGGAATGGATCAGACATCACTCCCCCAGCACGAACATGTTGCCATCTTTCGGATAAGTACGTTCTGCACCACTCAAGGGCAGTTCCGCCTACTCCTTTCTCCTTCAGCCGTAATAGGAGGAGGTCATGGCTCACAGAGTCAAAAGCAGCGGCTATGTCCAGGAACACAAGTGCGAAACCCTGTCGGATGTTGTTGATACCAGAAATTATGGTATTGAGGAGAGCTGTGAGGAGAGTCTCTACACCATGTGACTCTCTGAAGCCATGTTGGCAAGGATCCAATGGAGCATTGGTATCGATGTGGTCTTGCAATTGACATTGTACCTCCTTTTCTATTAACTTCGCGAGAAAAGGTATACTTGAGATGGGTCTGTAGGAGTCTACCTTTTGAGGATCTAACTTACAGTTTTTCAGGAGAGGTCTGATGGAAGTTTGCTTGAGGGCAGATGGGAATGTACCGGAGTTGAAAGACAGGTTTACTATTTTAGTTATTATTGGGCTGAATTCACAACGCAGGTCCCTTATCCAGAAGGCTGGGCAGGGGTCCGTCTGAGCAGTTGTGGAATTGAGAGACATGATCAGATCCTCAATTCGCTTCTTGGTAGGGGTAGAAAACATGGTTAGAGCTGTTTGGCAATCTTGATCTGTGGGGGTTAATTTTAATGGAGGTTTATTTGTTTGTGTAAGCTTGGATTGTAGGTAGGCTGCGAAGTCTTGAGGATGGATCTCGCCTTGCTTTTCAGGGGCTGGCTCTTTAGATAAGGTCTTGACTAGGTTAAACAAATCATGAGGTTTGTTTAGTGCCCGCCTCAAGGTGTCCGTGTGGTACCGCTTCATTTTCTCTGAGATGGCCTTGCGGTGGATGGATAGCTGATTGAGGTAGGCTGCCTGGTCTGCTGTTGAGCGAGACCGACGCCAGCGCTTCTCGAGGTTCCGTAGTTGGGATAGTGATCTTCTCAGGTCATCTGTGTACCATGGTGCCGAAGCTCTCTTTCTAGGCAGCCTGTTGAGTGATGGTCGTATTGCAATCGAATTAAGACTGGTGTTCCAGCAGGTGATTAGATCTTCTATTTCTAGGGAGGCCTTGTTACGGAGTGAGCATGTTCCAGCAAGGATGCGATCTCTGTTGAAAGGAAGAAAGCTCCTAGCCAGAGATTTGGGGCTGTTATCCGGAGCATTGTTAGTCATTGAATGTCTGTTGTGCGTAGGGATGTGGAAAAAGATGAGTTTATGATCTGACCACGGTACATCAGTAATAGATATCGCGGCAGTATAAGATTGGGTGTTTAAGGACTGTGGGGCAAAGATAAGATCAAGGGTGTTTCCCTTTACATGGGTAGGTTCATGGATTAGTTGTTGGTATCCCAGGGATTCAAGTGCTTCGAGGAAGGCGGAAGAGTGACTATCTTGGAGAGCTGGCAGGTTAAAATCACCCACAATCCAAGTTGGGATATTAGGATTCTGAATGTTGGATGCCAGATCTATAATGGCTGGAAGGACTTCTGGGGAGGATGAAGGTGCTCTGTATAGAAGGCTTATTGTGCATAATTTGTTGGAGATAGAAACTAACTCGAGGTGGTCGGATCTAGGGGTATCTTTCAGCTGGAACTGAAGGTCTGATCTGGAGAGAATGAGCACGCCCCCTCCTCGCTTGTTTTGTCTGTGGCTGGCAAACACTGAGAAATTTGGTGGAAGAAGTTGGTTAAGTAGCACATTGTCTTCTGCAGAAAGCCACGTTTCAGTAACCATGAGAATATCAAGGTTATGTAGGGAAATAGTATCCACAATCACCGGCCATTTCGTACGAATTGAACGGGCATTGATGAGAGCACATTTGAGGCTTTGTGAGTAGAGGCTTTCGTCTTGTTTGGCTTTCGTCGAAAGTTGGAGTGGAATGTATATTAGATGCTGGTGATGTGCCCGAGAGTTCCCATTATAACTGAACTTAGGTGAACCTGACGCTCTTTTTCCATGGCCGTATAGGATTGGGATCTGGTTGCCCTCAGGGGTTAGAGCTTGGGAGAATGAGAGGCAGAAGGAGAAGATTAGGTAACAGCCCGTTAGGGTAATAGGGGAACCCATCTTACTCACTCTGAATGTAGTCGCAGAGACAATGAGATATTACTAGTGAGTGGGAGAGATTTGTGAGAATTCAGTAGGGCTATTTCTCATTGGCAACGAAAACAAGAAAATTCTCTTATTCTGAGTATAGCATGGTTATGGAATACAGATCAATTATTCAAGTAACACAGTTTATACAGGCAAGATTTAACATTAGCAGACTAGACTAACCTAGATAGCATACAGGCTGCCTGCAAGAAGGTAAAGGAAGTATCTATTCAGAGTGAAAACAAAAGCACAATCTATTGCTTTAGGTATAGATTAGTTATTATATGCATCTATAATAGGCCCACAAGTTATTATATGCATATAATAGCACAAGTAATACAGATTAGGCAGGCAGGATGATATATAGAAGATTAGATTGCGCGGGATGTTTAAAAGGCTGTCTGCAGGAATGCAAAGAGAAGTATCTGTTTAGAGTGGATACAAAGTTAACAGATCACTAAGTATAGTAAAACAGAGTTACCAGCTTGTTGGCAGACAGCATTCATTGATGTTTCAGGTTGAACAGGCTGCTCTTCACTATTTAGTCAGCTCTTCCGGAGGACCTGAGCAGCTCTTCAGTGAACGTTAAACAATTGTAGATGGTGCTGACAGTACCTAGAGAGCTTCCTCAAAGAATTCGGTCACAGACTACGAAACGGCGCCACGGACCTCGCCTAAGGGCCGCGCCAAAGGGCCCTCTGGCGAGGCCCTCAGGCGCGGGCCCGACCAGGCGGGCCCGCCTGGCAGCGGCTTGGTCTTGTGCTGGCCTGCTGCTCCTCCCCCTCGGACAGCGCCGACTGGGCTGGTGGTGCTTCTGGGGAGGGGGGGATGGCCTGGCGGCTTTTCAGTCACCGATCAGGGGTAGATGATGGTGGCTCTGTTTTCCCGCCGGCAGCGGCTTGGTCTTGTGCTGGCCTGCTGCTCCTCCCCCTCCCACAGCCCCGACTGGGCTGGAGGTGCTTCTCGGGAGGGCCGGATGGCCTGGCGGCTTTTCACTCCCCGATCATGACACGCTATAGAAGGACAGTATATCAAGTTTTTTTTTAATAAACCATCCAATGGTGTAACGGTTACTTTGTAAATAACGGCAGATAAAGACCATCATAGTCCATCTAGTTCTACTAAAATAAATGTCTGTGTATTCTTTTATAAGTCTCCTTTCCAGAGCACTGAAGGAGGAGAACAACATTATGATCCAAGAGCAAAGATCAAAAGCACATAGGTGGTGCCAAGCTCTTTCAGGCTAAAGGTCCATAAAGCCCAGCATCCTTTCTCCAACAGTGGTCATCAATAGCTAATGGGAAAGCCCATTTTAGAAGCCAAGGACGGTGATGTCCAGGCTTACAGTGTCCATGAAGCTGTAAAGTAGGAAGCTAGTAGTTAGGGCTCACCGTCGATGCCACTTAAAGCAGCTTTTAGCTCGTAAAGCATGATCTGCTTTGCCTAACTGTTGTGGGGGCCCTGCCACTGCTGCAGGGAGAGGGGCACCTTGCTGTGCTAAACTGAAAGTGCACTTAATGTGGGTGCACTGTGCTAATGGCAACATTTTGCAATAAACGCAAATCAACGATGCCTGCGAAACCAACATGTACTTCAGCGCCCACACTCCACCCCTAACCCTCTCAGCTGCTGCCCCCTAGTGCAGGGGTAATACAGCAGTGCTTTGCGGTAACAGCACAGCACTAGTAGTACATGGCAAACCCCATGCTACCTTTGGCGCAGTTTAGTAAACATGCTCCAATAAGATTAGGTCCAGCATGATTTATTTTCAGCAGCTTTGACACACATGCAGAGCTGCCAAGCTATCCAATTCTGAGAAGACTATTTTAGGCCAGACTTGGATTTCTGATATCCCCATCCTGATGCATTATGAGATCTGTAGGACTGATTTAGAATGTATAGAATCTGGGACTTCAAATATTACACTGCTTTGGGATGCAAGATCAAAACCACGAAAGTCCAGAAGGTCTCCCCCCTCCCACCCTCCCAAAACAGGACAATATGGCAGCACTGCTCATGGGGAGAAATGTAGCAAAAGGATTCCAGCTCATTATCTAGCTGATGGGCTTATATATAGGGAGAAACCTGCCTGTTCTTCTTGCATATGGTCTCTAACTGGAAGGAGCTGGTCTTCCTGTGGCAAGCACAGGTTTGCTGCTTGCAGAAGCTTACCATACTGTAACAGTCCTAGATCCCAGGATCAAACAGTTAAACTTTTTACCTACGAAGAAGCTGCACTGTAAATATTACATCTGGCGCTAGAACCACAATACACTTCATACTATGAAAATGGAACAAACCAGATTGCTAAAGGATTCCTACACTGAAACTGCTTGCAAGCAGAAATACTGTGTCTTGATCACCTACACGGAACAGAAGCCAGCTCTTATCTATGGGACTACAAACTGGAAACAGAAACGTGGTTAAAAACTTCAGCAGAGATGTCAAGTTGCCAGTATCGTGTTCGTGAGGTAGACATTTTGGCCAGGCCTGGTTTTGAACTTGTATCCCAAAAGCAGTGTAATACATGTAGTCCTTGATTCAACCCACTAAAATCAATGCTGCGGCTCCCATCATGCCTTAGGATAGGTTTGCCTGAAGTCCAGGACTGGGCTCTAATCTCACTTGTGGAACTTGTTAACTTGGCAGAAGCCAGATTGTGAGCAGTGCCCCCCCAGCCCCCTATACTGAACAAAAGGTGAAACTATAAGAAATACATATTCCCAAAGTTGGTGTATTACAATAAATAATAAATAAAACACTTTTTTTTTATACCTTTTTGCTGCATCTAGATTTGTTGCTCTTGTCAGTCTTGCGTCCTTTCCCTGGGTCTCCTCCATTTTTCTCTTTCTTCTCTCCCTCTCTCCTTTCCTTTCTCCTTTTAGGTGGCTGACATGCACAATAACTCTTCCTTTTATATGCTGCACCAGATTTGTCTACTTTTCATAAACTTCTCAAAATGCATTTTATTTTATGTTGCCTATACTAATGATTTTGTTAATACAATAAACATAAAATTGCATTGAACTAAAGTGAGTAATATAATTATAAATAATAAAATCATATACTGACAATAATATGATGGTTCATTATAGCAACACAAATTCACAAGAGACCCCCCTGTGCCCAAGACTAATTGCCTAAATTATCTAAAACATTTAGTAAAAAAAAATGACTTCAGTTGTTTCTGAAATGTAAGATAGTCCAGCTTCTGACGCAAGGGAAAAGACTTCCAACCTTGCAGACCCACAAAAGAAACCTCAGTTTTATCATCCCTTGTTTTTAGCAATCAAATTGAGAGTATTGCACAGTAAGTGCAGCTCATTAGAACACAGGCAGCTGCAGGGTGACACAATTCTCTAGGAACTGCAAGTGTTCGCCACTTCCATATATGCAGTATCCAAAAGCTAAAACAGACTAGCTTGAACTGGATATGAAAGACAAGTGGGAGCCAGTGCAGATCAGCCAAGACCGGAGCGATGTGATCATATTGCCCTATGCTGGTTATCAACAGAGTGGCAGAATTTTGAAACATCTGCATCGTCCCTAATAATGTTTAATTGACTGCTCCAATGTGGTATACATTAGACTAAGGGGTATGTTTACTAAACAGCGGTAGCGGCTTCCATGCAATATCTGAGTCATGGCCCCATTGAACTGAATGGGGCCGCGGCTCCGATATCGCACGGAAGCTGCTACCTCTGTTTATTAAACATACCCCTGTTTAAAACAATGCATAACGGACATAGTAGTAAAAAAGAACAGAATAGCATTGATTAAAGGTGTCTGTCCTAAACACCTATTCTGTGAGTCGCATTGAGGGAGAAGATCTTCAAGTACCAAGAAATGTAGTTGGAGACCAAGAAAATGTGACATAAAGATAGTTATTTCCCATTGTGCTGGGTGCCACAGGCTTCATTAAGAAGAATTTCCAAGCACACCTTGATAAATTACCCATGCCTGTTACAGTACATCTTATGAACTCCAGAAGGCGGCTCTCTTTGGCAAAATGCAAGTATTATGCTGAGCATTAGGAGTAGATTTGAGAGACTGAGAACATAGTCCACATACCCTGCTTTAGAAGTGAGTTTCATGACTGTCATGGTATGTGCAAAACTAACCTATTTGGAGAAGTTGAACCCAGAAACAGTCTTGATCAAAAACGCATTACAACTTTTTTACGATGTGAAGCTTAAAATAAATGATACACACTACCACCTTCACTTGGGATTTAAAGGTCAGGCCACAATAAGTATTTTATGCCAAGGAGATTGGCTCAAGGGGGCCTATAGTTCTCATCACAATGTAGGACTATGGCCTCTGTTTGTTCAAAACGAATAGATAAGCTGTTGCTGGTTCACCAGTCCAGGATTACACCAAAATCAGCAAGAAGGCTCAAAGATTGGGTCACAAATATTAATCTCAAATAGACAATACAACAGACTATGTCAATTATCTAAGAGTCGAAATAAAACATTCGGCACATTCAACTGGCAAAGTGAAAGCATATACACTTTGAACAATGAGGCCGACGGGCAGGATCCCTGAGTCCAACTGGACCATCCAGAAACCTCATTGCCAATGTGTACCTGCTATTAACTCCTGGATAAATAAGAACCAAACTATTGAAGAATGGGGCCGCCTCTATCCAGTTCAATAAGTCTTTGTAACAGAATACCAAGATGGATGGTGTGAAAGGCTGCCTTAAACTATTTAAAAAAGACAATAGATAAACTGATCTGATCTTGAAGGACTAGAAAGGGGGACTGTTACTTCTGGAGAGAAATCTGCAACTGTGAGTATATACTTCTGGTAATTTTCTAAAAATAATTCTTTGTATTAAAGCTACTTAATCTGTGAACCCACTGTTTTTTGTTGGATCAGTTAGGGCCTAGTAGCAGCAATTAAAGTTTGAATTTAAAACACAGAAGAGAGCTTTCTGGTTAAATTTAGTACCCAGCAGAGAGCTTGTAGTTTAAATTTCATAAGAAGTTAGAGCCTAGCAGCAGCTAAGAGCTATAATTTAAATCAAATCAGAATTTAGCTTACCTCAGCAGCACAAGACAGGGTACTGTGTAGCAGCCCTCTTTTAATAAGTGTTATTTCCCTCCCTCCCCACACCCACCCCTCCCCTGGGATAATCATAGCTTTATAGGTACTTACACATCTTAAAAGACAGGAGGTACTTTCAGGTGAAGCTCATTACCCAAATCAGTCATACACTAAGGACCTGAGATTAATTAAGCTTCAGGTGAACAAGGTATATTAAACGTATTAGGTACAGTTTTATTGGTATAAATACCCATAGCAACCCCTAGTAAGTAAGAACTTAAAGATTTAGACACAAACTTAAAACTAAGATGCAGACAGCAGTCCAGCAGCGGGATGGGGGCTTTCCAGTCTTTTGCATTGAGTGTCACATGTATGATTTTCTCCCAGTTGGTGAGAGGTCTTACGTGTGCACTAGGTGCAAGGAGCTCTTTTCTCTCAGGGAACAAGTCCGTTCTCTAGAGGCTAAAGTAGCAGACTTGGAAAACATAAGACAGACAGAGAGGTACATAGACGAGACCTACAGGGATATAGTCCTGAAGTCCCACCTCCAGTCTGGAAGCACCCCTGTTGCCATGGAGGAGAGAGGTCACGTGACAGGAGAGCATCACCCTGGTGTGGCAGGAAGTGATCCTGTAACTAGGAACTGTCCTCCAGGTGATGTAAAACCCTCTCGCACCGAGGAAGTTTCTCCAGGGCCATGTGCCCATGAGGGAAGGGTTAGGACAGCCGTTATAGTTGGTGATTCGATCAATAGGCATGTAGATAGCTGGGTGGCTGGTGGACGTGAGGATTGCCTGGTAACATGCCTGCCTGGTGCGAAGGTAGCGGACCTCACGCGCCACCTAGATAAGGTCTTAGATAGTGCTGGGGAGGAGTCTGCTGTCTTGGTACATGTCGGTACCAATGGCATAGGAAAATGTGGTAGGGAGGTTCTGGAGGCAAAATTTAGGCTTTTAGGTAGGAAGTTGAAATCCAGAACTTCCAGGGTAGCATTCTCCGAAATGCTTCCTGTTCCACGCGCAGGACCCAAAAGGCAGGCAGAGCTCCGGAGTCTCAATGCGTGGATGAGACAATGGTGCAGAGATGAGGGTTTTGGATTTGTTAGGAACTGGGGAACATTCTGGGGAAAGGAGGGGCTCTTCCGAAGGGATGGGCTTCACCTTAACCGGGATGGAACCAGGCTGCTGGCATTAACCTTTAAAAAGGAGATAGAGCAGCTTTTAAACTAGATATTAGGAGAAAGCCGACAGTCGCCCAAGAGCGGATGGTTCGGAAGAATGTATCCTTGAAGGATACTACCATAAGCAGAGAGGTTCCACAAAAGAGTAAAGTAGCCCAAATGCCCTCAAGTAAGGAGCAGACAGAGCTTAAAGATCCCAATTTACCCATGTCTAACAATAGCCAAATTAACATGAATAAAATACATTCTCTAAAATACTTGTCTGCAAATGCTAGAAGTCTAAAGAATAAGATGGGAGAGTTAGAATATATAGCACTAAATGAAAGGTTAGATATGATTGGAATATCAGAGACATGGTGGAAGGAGGACAACCAGTGGGACACTGTGATACCTGGGTACAAATTATATCGTAATGATAGAGCTGATCAAATTGGTGGAGGGGTTGCGCTCTGTTAGAGAGGGCATTGACTCAGAAAGGATTAAAGTTTTGCAGGAAACAAAATCTGCTGTAGAATCTATATGGATTGAAATCCCATATAAAAGGGGGAAGGCGATGGCAGTGGGGGTGTACTATCGAGCACCTGGCCAGAATGACCAAATGGATGATGAAATGCTCAAAGAAATCAAGGAAGCTAACAAAAGTTACAGCGCAGTAATAATAATGGGTGATTTCAATTACCCCGGTATCGACTGGATCAGTGTCACATCAGGACATGCTAGGGAGATAAAGTTCCTAGATGAAATAAATGACCTGCTTCTTGGAGCAGTTGGTTCATGAACCGACCAGAGGGGAAGCCATATTAGACCTAGTCCTTAGTGGAACACCAGATTTAGTGCAAGAGATAAGGTGTTGGGGCCACTTGGCAATAGTGATCATAGCATGATCGCCTTTGATTTAATTAGTGGAGGAGGGGATAGTAAGGAAATCCACAGTACTACCTTTTAACTTTCGAAAGGGAGACTATGATAAAATGAGGAAAACAGTTAAGAAAAAACTAAAAGGAACAGTTGCGAAGGTTAAAGATGTACATCAAGCTTGGGTGTTGAAAAATACTATCTTGGAAGCCCAGACCAGCTGTATTCCACGCTTTAAGAAAAGTGGAAGGAAGTCCAAAAAACTGCCAGCATGGTTTAAAGGTGAGGTCAGAGAGGCTGTTGCCAAAAAAGCATCTTTCAGGAAATGGAAAAAAGAGCCAAACGACGAAACCTGGAAACGGCACAAGTACTGGCAAGTCAAATGCAAGGCATTGATAAGGCAGGCAAAGGGAGAATTTGAGAAGAAGCTTGCTGCGGAAGCAAAAACGCGAAATAAAGACCTTTTCAAGTACATTCGTAGCAAAAACCCTGTGAGAGAGTCAGTTGGTCCATTAGATGATAAAGGGGTTAAAGGAGCACTAAGAGGCGACAAGGCAGTAGCGGAGAGACTGAATGAATTCTTTGCTTCGGTCTTTACTGAGGAAGATGTAGGGATGTTACCCATGACTGAAGTGGTATTTAAAGGTGCGGAAGAATTGAAGGAAATATCGATACATCAGGAAGATGTCTTACAACTATTAGATAAACTGAAGAGTAGCAAATCACCTGGGCCGGATGGTATACATCCAAGGGTGTTGAAAGAACTGAAATATGAGATTGCAGACCTGCTATTAGTAATCTGTGAACTATCATTAAAATCATCTCTAATACCTGAAGATTGGAGGATCGCCAATGTAACACCAATTTTTAAAAAGGGTTCCAGGGGTGATCCGGGAAACTACAGACCAGTGAGCCTGACGTCAGTACCGGGGAAAAATAGTAGAAACCATCATAAAGAATAAAATTACTCAGCATGTAGATAGTCACAACCTAATGGGAGACAGCCAACATGGCTTTAGACAAGGAAGATCTTGTCTTACTAATCTGTTATGTTTTTTTGAAGGAGTGAATAAACAGGTGGACAAAGGTGAGTCGGTTGATATTGTGTATCTGGACTTTCAGAAAGCCTTTGACAAGGTCCCTCATCGGAGACTTTTGGCAAAACTAAAGAGTCATGGGATAGGAGGCAGTGTACTATTGTGGATCAGGAACTGGTTAAAAGATAGAAAGCAGAGGGTAGGGCTAAATGGCCAATTTTCCCAATGGAGAAAGGTGAATAGTGGTGTACCCCAGGGATCTGTGCTGGGTCTGCTGCTTTTTGACATATTCATAAATGACCTGGAAAATGGAATAACGAGTGAGGTTATCAAATTTGCAGATGACACAAAACTATTTAAAGTTGTTAAAACCCAAGAGGATTGTGAAAAATTGCAAGAGGATCTTGATAAATTGGAAAACTGGGCATCAAAATGGCAGATGAAATTTAATGTGGACAAGTGCAAGGTTATGCACCTAGGGAAGAACAACCCAAACTATGGTTACACGATGCAAGGTTCCACATTAGGAACCACCACCCAGGAAAAAGATTTAGGCGTCATTGTGGATACCATGTTAAAACCCTTGGCCCAGTGTGCAGCGGCGGCCAAGAGAGCAAATAGAATGCCTAGGTATGATAAGGAAAGGAATGGAAAATAAAACAAAAGATATTATAATGCCTCTATATCGTTCCATGGTGAGACCACACCTTGAATATTGTGTGCAATTCTGGTCACCGTATCTTAAAAAGGATATAGCGATTTTAGAAAAGGTACAGAGAAGAGCCACCAAAATGGTAAAGGGGATGGAAGGATACTCCTATGAAGAAAGGCTAAAAAGGTTAGGGCTCTTTAACCTGGAAAAGAGACGGCTGAGGGGAGATATGATAGAAGTCTATAAATTAATGAACGGAGTGGAACGGGTAAACGTAGATTGTTTACCTTATCAGAATATAGAAAGACTAGGGGACAGGCAATGAAGCTACAGGTTAAACTATTTAAGACTAATAAAAGAAAATATTTTTTCACTCAACGTGTAATCAAACTCTGGAATTTGTTACCGGAGGATGTAGTAAAGGCTGTTAGTGTAGCTGGGTTTAAAAAAGGTTTGGACAAGTTCCTGGAGGAAAGGTCCATAAACCATTATTAAGAAGTGATCGAAGATATCAATGCTTGACCCAGTACAAGCATTGTGGAACCCAAGATTGGCCACTGTTGGAAACAGAATACTGGGCTTGATGGACCTTGGTCTGACCCAGTATGGCGTATCTTATGTTCTTATGTTCTGATAGAATCAGAAAAATTTAAGTGGTGTGTCTGCACTCAATTTTTTCTGAATCTCTGTTGGCAATTGTTTAATTTGTAAAGCATAAATAAATAAATAATTTAAATCAAGCAACATGCTTGTACAGAAAAGATGTTCCTAAAACGACAAAGAAATAAAAAGTAACACATGATATGGCAACAGGTTTATTTATTTATTTATTTAAAGTTTCTTATATACCGTGCTATTCATCATCAGCGCGGTTTACATAGAACAAAACAATCTCAGTACATTTGAAACAAGTATGAGTTACAGATAACAGGGCAAAAAACTTGGTTAACAAGGGCAACTATCTACAATACCATAACGATTGACTATTTGCAAAAAATCAACTAACAGAGTGTACAGATGTAATTACATCAAAATTTCTTAGTTCAAGGGTGTATGTCTTGTGGAGTGTTTATGCTTATGGCTATGAGTCTGTCTCTTTTGATATATTAAACAGGAAATATCTGTAGTCCCCTAAAGAAAGGAGGTGTGAGAAAATAATTCAGCTGGGTGAGGAACCCCAACTGAAAAGAAAAAGAAACGAAGCAAATATGTTGGTCAAAGTAAGAACCTAAGACACATTCCTTACGCACAGTTACCTACATCCTCACCAGGAGTAGAGGCAACAGAAATCCTAGCATTAATAAATGCCAATAGATCTTCAGGCTGAAAAAAAAAAATACTTCTGAGCATGAAAACGACTATACATTTACAAGCAAAACATAAAAGAAAGGAATCGCCTAGCTGTAATACTCCTGGCTTCAACAATAAAAACTGCCTATGCCTCTTCTGTATGTCTCTCTCTACACTGAAATCTTTAACCCATAGAACAAATTAGCTCTTTGTTTTTAAAGCTTTATTATTATAAAAAGTCATGATCTGAGGATAAAAGTAACAAGTAAGGTGGATACCCGCAACTTATCCACAGATGGTGATTGGAAAAGGTCAAAGACATTAGAAAAATCCATCTCTACATTTAAATTAACAGCCCTCGACTCCCCTCTGCCAGTTTATAGATACAACGCTTTAGACACAGGTGGAATCGAATCCAAAGGAACAAGAAGTGATTCTTGTAAATACTTTTTGAACAGTTCAATCTGAGTCGAACCCGGAATCATGGGAAAGTTTAACACCCTAACATTTGCAGACCAGGTAATATTCTTTAGCGTTTCAGTCTTCGCCTGCAGGGCCACATTATCTTTAACTAGAGTTGCAGATAAATGGGAAACATAATGCAAACTCTGGTCCATAGTCTCCATTTTCGCTTGAGTCTCTACCATTGCTGCATCCAGTTTAACCATAGACTCTTCCAACCAGGAAACTTTTATTGAGGACAAAGTCAACTGCAGACTCACAAGCTGCGACAGTTTAGTAATAGCATCCCAGATATTATCAAGAGTTAGAGTCTGGGCTTGGAAAGTTAAAAGAAAAGGGAGCAGAAACAGCTGGCACACCCTCCCTCAAGAGACCAACAGAGTCCACACTGAAGAGGGACACCCATCACCTCACCTCAGCATTCCCCCCCCCCCTCCCCGGTAAGTTGTTTGGGCCCACAGGAGCCAATTCTCCACCAACCTCTTCTGGGACACCCTGTTGCAGGTCTGTGAACTCACTGCCTTCTGACGAACCAATGGATCCAATTCCCAAGAGGGCCACAGGAGAACCCGTAGGGAGGGACAGGGACTGTGCATATGAGGAGAGAGACACTTCCAGGCTAGAAGTCGACGGGCCTTCATAAACTCGTGCCACAATGCCTGCTCGAATTTCCTGCTTTGCTGTCTGTCAGCTGCACAAAACGATCCATAGGTCCCAAGGAAGTTAAGAGGTCAACATGGAAAACTTTGGATTTACCCTTACACTTAGGCATTACAGGGTTCAGAACTCAGCCACCATCAAATGATTGCCAGGTGTGGCTTATTCAATAAGTCATTCCTTATCGTCCCTCTAGTCCTGTCCCGCACCTCCTCCAGCAGCTTGGAGACCGAGCATGTCAACTTCTGATGTAACCAGTACTAGTACGGCTGGCACCACCCACCAGCTCCCAGTATGCTCAGTCTCCAAGCAGCTGGAGGAGGTAGTGAGCCAGGGTGCTGGGATCACTGAAGGAGCAAATTAAGGAGTCGGGGGGGGGGGGGGGGTTCGGGTTGGTTTTACCCTTTTGGTTTGCTTTCCTTACTTTGCTTAGTGTTGGGCTTAAAAAGGAAAAAAAGTCAAAGGATGAATTGGTGGAGGTTCTGGCCCCGAGGAGCAGAGTTCTGTGGCTCGACTGAGGGGGATCTCTCCTCCCCTCTCCCCCCTTGAGAGTCTGGGGTATGCTGGGGTGGCTGACAGTGGTCCAAGGCTTGAGGGCCGCTCCTGATCCCGCGAACAGGTGAGGAGCCGAAATTGCTGGTGCTGCAGCCTGAGAGTGAGTGTTTCCTGCTTCTTCCCCTTGGCGCCGAAGAGAATTTGTGCAGGCTGAGCGTGAGGAGGGTGGACTGCCTGGCGACGATACGGGAAACAGACTGGTGCAGTCGGAGGAAGCTCTTCTCCCTTCCAGCACTGTTTCCAGGTACTGGGAAGGGTTCCTTCGGCGCAGCGGGACTCAGTGCTAAGTGGCCTAGTGGATGGTGAGGCCTAGTGCCTCGTGGTGTTTGGTGGCTGCAGCAGCACCAGAAAACAGAGCTGCATTGTTTCTCCCATGCTTTCTCTCTTTGGTTAGGGAAAGCCCGGTCTGCCGCTAGGGAAGCGTGTCTCGCACTGCAGGCCCTGATGGGGAGCTTTCTCTCACTTGCTCTACCATATTTTCTGACTTATTTTAAAAAAAAAAAGAGAAACAGAAAAAGGGAGTATAATAGGGAAGAACTTTAAAGGGAGATATAGGAGAGGATAGTGACCCCACTTGTTTTGCATTGACCTTTGTCTTCCCTAGCGGCAATCAGAGGGGCAGCAGCCTTGCTCCCATGCTGGCATTCCTGCAGTGCCTAGTCTGCGGAACCCGGCAAGGGTATGTGTCAGACGAAGGCCTGTGCCACGGCTGTGCAGCAGAAGCTACCAGCATGGAGCAACAGGGCTCGGGAGCCCGCATCTGTGCCTGCGCAGGAGGCTCAGGCCTCTGTAGAGCCCCCCTTCTTCACTCCCTGCTGGGGGTGGTTCCTGGTCCCTCTACACCCTAGGGACTGGGGGTCATAGGGGCTCTGGGGGGGTTCTCCCCAGAGTTTGTGCTTATTGTTATATCAGGCTTTCTGCTTGTGTCAGCAGGGCTTAGCAGGGGATCCCTCCTTGGCGGGGGCAAGTGAGGCTCCGCCGAGGAGGGGGGGTGCCCCAAGTGCAGTGCCAGTCAAGAAGGCCAGGCCTTTTAGAGATGTGGCTGGAGTGGTCTCCTGGGTCTGAGTAGGACAACATGGAGATTGAGCCGGACTTAAAGGGTGAAGAGCTCAAGGAGGGGGAGAACCCAGAACCAGAAGATAGGCTACAGGGGTTTTATTCTGCTTGGGCCCAGATAGCATCCGACCAGTGGGTCCTAGAGATCATCCGCAAAGGCTGTGCCCTTGAGTTTGCCCTGCCAGTGGGCGAGTTCTCATCAGGTCCCCCTGCAATGCCCCAAGCAAGGCAGTGGTGGTAAGACACCCTGTCATGGCTGCTTCAGCCCGGATAGTGGTCCCCATTCCCCAGGAGCAGTGCAGCTGCGGTCGATACTCCCATCTATTTGTGGTCCCCAAAAAGGATGGGTCTTCCTTATCGTCACTCCAGTCCAGTCCCTTTACTTCTGGGTTACGCAACCCTTCCAGCAGCTTGGAGGCTGAGCCCAACCTTTTTGGGGATGGAGCAGTATAAATACCACTGGGACCACCCACCAACTCCAGTATTCTCAGCCTCCAAGCAGCTGGAGGGTTCCGTAAGCCTAGGGCTTACTGGAGTCCCCCTTCTTTAAATTTTAATTCTTTTAAATTCTTTTATATTCGTTTAAACTCTTTAAGTTCTTTTAAATCCCTTTAAGTTGTGGATTGAGTTATTGATATTTGTTTTTGAGACTGTATCTTTAATTCTCTCCTGCCCTCTCCCCCCCCCCCCCCCCTCCCGGGGCCGGACATCGGAGGAGAGTCTTACCGGCAGCAGCGAGGAGGACTAGTCAGCGCTCCTCTCGCGGCTGTTCCGGTCTTACCCTGCATTCCCTCTGCAGAGACCTGTTCTGCCTCGCGCCGAAGCCCTCTCGGTGGCTGAGCGCTGGAGGCACGCCGCGACTAACCTCCTCCGGCCTGTCCCTCTCCGGACCTAAGGGACGCGGAGTTGAGCCCCAGAGCCGTGATTTCAGTCGGCCGACGGAGATCTTAAAGCGGCAGCGGGAGGAAGCCGGTAACGGTGCTGGAGGGTGTTCCCGGCCCTGGCCCTTCTCATCCAGCGACGCGAAGACACAGTCGCGTTTTCTCCGGGTCGGGCTCCACGTGGTTGAGGCCTACCACGTGTGGAGCCTACGGCCCGAGATTGCTGAGTCGGGCCTGTGCACAACAACAGAGGAGCTTCTAACCGCAAGTACCGAGTTCATGTTGGGCAGGGGTGTTGGTTGCACATAGTTTCTGCTCTGTTCAATTTAGTTTAATTTCATTTAAATTTTAACTTTAATTTTATCTTATTTTAAGCTGTTTATTTTAAACTTCTCTTGCCTTGGTTTGGTTAGGAAAGCATTACAAGGTCTCTACTCTTTCTCAGGGGTTATATATATATTACCTTAGTTCGGCTGCTCACAAGGGAAGCCCCAGCTCTTTTTCCATGGCATCCAAGCCACGCTGCCCTTCCTGTGGGACGCGCAGGGGCACCTCCGCAGAGACAGGAATCTGCAGGAGCTGTGCCGCGGAGGCAGTATCAGTGGAACAGGAGATTAGCCTGGCCATGTCGCAGCCCTCCCAGGGATCAGGAAATCCTCAGGAAACTGGGACTCCCCTTCCCCTTCCAATCTCCACTCCTACGGACCTGCCTATGCCCCCTCTGCCTCTACCCTCCCCCCACTCTAGTGCTGGGGGCTCCGGGGATTTTTTTTTTCTCTCCTGACTTCATCCTCTTACTCCATAAGGCCTACTGCCTACGTAAGCAGGGCCGGGGGGCAGAAGAGGCTACCCCGCCAGCAGAGGACAAATCAGCTAGTGCCCTCGGGGCTACCAATCCGGAAGCCGGTATCCCTGCTAAGCGCCCACGTCTGGGCGGCGAAGAGCTCCTAGCATCCCTATCCCAGGGTACTCCGGAGGAGGATAGCTCGGTTAAAGACTTGGAGGAGGATGAAGAGGAGCTAGAGGAAGGAGAGATCCCGGAAGAAGATCAGTCACGGATAGTTAGAGTCTTTCGCCGTGAGGAGCTCCCGGCGTTAATTAATGAGTCCCTAAAAGTTCTCAATGTGGCCTCAGACACGCCATTGCAGGAAGAAGCGTTGGAGGACCCCTTAATCCAGGCCTTCAGGAGATCCCAAAGGGTTTTCCCTGTCCACAGGGTCGTGCGCCAGATGATCCAGGAAGAATGGGACCAGCCAGAATCAAGCCTAAGGGGTGTCAGGACCATGTCTCGTCTATACCCGCTCCCAGGGGCAAATAAAGAGCTGCTAAGATCTCCCAGAGTGGATGCAGCGGTATCAGCAGTTACTAAGAAGACGACGATACCAGTGGAGGGCAGTTCGGCCCTAAAGGACGCGCAAGACAGGAAGTTGGATACGCTCCTGAAACAAGCCTTTGATGTAAGCGCTATCGCCTTACAGGCCTCCGTGTCGGGAGCTTGGGTGGCTCGGGCCTGTTTACGGTGGGCCCAACAGCTCCAGTCAGAGGGTTCAACGGGCGAGATACAGGCCCACTCGGCTAAGGTGGAATCCGGAGCGGCCTACTTGGCGGACAGTCACTATGACCTCATCAGAAGCCTAGCCAAGAACATGGCCTCAGTTGTGGCGGCTAGACGGTATCTGTGGCTTCGGAATTGGGCAGCTGACGCTTCCTCGAAGTCACGCTTGAACCGACTCCCCTTTAAGGGGAAACTCTTAGTTGGAGAGGATTTAGAGAAGCTAGTTAAGGACCTGGGTGAGTCTAAGGGAGGCAGACTCCCAGAAGATAGACCAAAGCAAGGGCGCCCTCTAGCCCCAGTGCGCTCCCAGCCTAGGGACTCGCGGAGATTTCGCCCAGCCAGGTCAGGCTCCTTTCCCAGGGGCCGTTTTCCCTCAAAGGGACAAGGCTTCAGAGGTTTTCGGGGGGCAGGACGGGGTTTTGGGGCCGCCTCCTCCTCCTCCTTCCTTCCCGGGACCCAGAAAACAACAATGAGATGACGGGGGTCCAGGAGGAAGGACAGCCAGTAGGCGGTCGCCTGAGGCTGTTTCTTCCCGCCTGGTCCCGAGTCACATCCGACCAATGGGTCCTAGAGGTGATCAGAGAAGGTTATGCTCTCGAATTTTCAAAACAAATACTTCCAGCGTTTGTTCAGTCTCCCTGCGGTTCTTCAGCAAAGAGGGCGGCAATAGAGGCAACTCTTGCCCGCCTAATAGCTCTAGGGGCGGTGGTCCCAGTACCACCAGACCAGTGCGGCTCGGGTCGATACTCGATTTACTTTGTAGTACCAAAAAAGGAAGACTCCTTCCGTCCGATCCTGGATCTAAAACAGGTCAACCGTTGCCTCAGGGTACCACACTTCCGGATGGAAACCCTACGCTCAGTCATAGCGGCCGTAAGGGGAGGGGAGTTCCTAACGTCCCTCGACTTGACAGAGGCCTACCTTCATATCCCGGTCAGGAAGTCCCATCAACAATTCCTGAGATTCGCAGTGCCAAGAGGCCACTTTCAGTTCCAGGCCCTACCCTTCGGCCTAGCTACGGCCCCCAGGACGTTCACCAAGGTAATGGTAGTAGTGGCGGCCTTCCTTCGGAAGGAGGGAATATTAGTGCACCCCTACTTGGACGACTGGCTGATCCGAGCGAAGTCACAAGAGGAAAGTCATGCGGCAACGACCAGAGTGGTTCAGTTTCTATAAGAATTGGGGTGGGTCATCAATCGACTGAAGAGCAGGATGACTCCCTCACAGGAACTAGAGTACCTCGGGGCAAGGTTCGACACCCACAGGGGCAGGGTATTCCTGTCTCAGTCAAGATCAAGAGAGCTGAGACTTATAGTCACGCAGTTTCTCGGCAGACGAAGTCCCTCGGCTTGGCATTATCTTCAGCTTCTGGGAACTATGGCGGCGGCGATAGAGGTAGTCCCATGGGCCAGGGCGCACATGCGTCCGCTACAGCGGGCGCTGTTACGTCGATGGTCTCCTCAGCATCATCCTCTGGCAATGCAGTTACCTTGCGCTCCGAGGACCAAACAGTCCCTACACTGGTGGCGGTGTCCAAGGAATTTGGACCGCGGGATGCCCCTCGAACCTCATCAGTGGTTACTATTGACAACGGATGCCAGCCTGTCAGGCTGGGGAGCACACTGCGAGGACCAGTTCGTCCAGGGCCGCTGGACACCGTTGGAATCACAGTGGCCCATCAACAGGCTGGAATTGAGGGCCGTCACCCTGGCGCTCAAGGCGTTCACGGCCTTAGTTCAAGGAAAAGCTATTCGTGTCCTTTCCGACAATGTCACTGCGGTGGCCTACATCAACCACCAGGGAGGCACCAGCAGTCCTGCCCTGGAGAAAGAGGCAGACACCCTCTTCCAGTGGGCGGAGCCCAGACTGCAGGCACTTTCAGCTCAGCATGTGGTGGGCGAGGACAACGTCACAGCCGACTTCCTCAGCAGATGCAAGATAGACCACGGGGAGTGGGAACTAGATCAGGAGACCTTCGACCAGATAGTGGCCCGTTGGGGTCTCCCAGTCATGGACCTCATGGCACGGTTCTCTACAGCCAAGGTAGACAGGTTCTTCAGCCGAAGGAAGGAAAGAATGTCCGAGGGCTTAGATGCCCTGTCACAAAAGTGGCCTCCCAAAGGGCTGCTATATGTATTCCCTCCGTGGGCTCTGATCGGAAAGGTTCTGCAGCGGGTGGAGTCTCACTAGGGTTTGGTAGTCCTCATAGCTCCGGATTGGCCTCGCCGCCCCTGGTATGCGGATCTGGTGAGGATGGTTGCCGACCCTCCGTGGCGGCTCCCTTGCAAAAGGGACCTGCTGAGGCAAGGTCCGGTTCGGATGCCTCACGTGGATCGATTCTCGCTTACGGCCTGGCTATTGAGAGGGCACGGTTCCTAAAGCGAGGCTACTCAGGAGCAGTGATCTCGACGCTGTTGAAGGCCAAGAAGCGCTCGACCTGTCTATCCTATGTAAGGGTTTGGCGCATATTCGAAGCCTGGTGTGCAGAGCATCGATGGAAACCTCTCTCGGCCTCTGTCCCAGAGGTTCTGGAATTCTTGCAAGCAGGTTTTGATAAGGGCTTGGCGCACAGCTCCCTATGGGTCCAGCTAGCGGTAATCGCTTGCTATAGAGGCAAGGTCCGTGGCAAACCCTTAGGGGAACACCCGGACGTCTCCAGGTTCCTGAGAGCAGTTAGTCGGCTACGCCCTCAGCGGAGGGCGGTCATCCCCCCTTGGGACCTTAACCTAGTGCTGAATGCCATGGTCGGGGAGCCCTTTGAGCCAGTGAAGAGAGCCTCCTTAAAGGATTTGACCTTAAAGACAGTTTTCCTGGTAGCTATCTGCTCGGCCAGGAGGGTTTCGGAACTGCAGGCGCTGTCCGCCCAGCCCCCCTTCCTGACCTTCCTAAAGGACAAGGTGGTTATGCGCACAGTGCCTTCCTTCTTGCCCAAAGTTATCTCTCCCTTTCATGTAAACCAGACAGTCACCCTGCCGGCCTTCGCGGCCAAGGGGCAGGAGGGAAGGAATAGCAAGCTGCGTCTGCTAGACGTCCAAAGAGTCTTGAAACGGTACCTATCCCGCACAGCGCCATTCCGAAAGTCCAACCGACTGTTCATTCAGTTCGGAGGTTCGCACAAAGGTGAGGCGGCGGCAAAGGCCTCGATCTCCAGGTGGATCAGAGAGGCAATTGCCTCCGCCTACATCCTCAAGGGGAAACAGGTCCCAGTGGGTCTGAGGGCTCACTCCACTCGGGCACAGGCGACCTCTTGGGCGGAATTCAGTCTTGTCCCTCCGCTGGATATTTGTAGAGCAGCGACTTGGACCTCGCTGCATACCTTCACCAAACACTATAGACTGGACGTGCAGAGTACTGCGGATGCTCGGTTCGGTATAGCGGTTCTTCGGGCCGGTATGCCGGATCCCACCCAGGGTTGAACTGCTCTGGTACATCCCAGAAGTAAAGGGACTGGACTGGAGTGACGATAAGGAAATAGTAATTAGATCTTACCTGCTAATTAGTGTTCCTGAAGGAACGACAGTCCAGTCCCTGATCCCACCCGGTTCCGGCAACTGGTAAGACCTCACGTTCATGGAGGAGCATTGGACCGAGCGCAGAGCCGGGTCGGCGGGAGGGAGTGCAGGGGAAGGCCGGGCTGGATAGAAGCAGCCACCTCCTCCGTCCGTTGCCATTCCTCCTCTCCTTCCCCTATACTTTCTAAAAAAAAAAAAAAAAAAAAAGACAATGCCTATTGTTTTGAGTATTGAGATATTAGTTAGATTAGTTTATATTTCATTATGAGGTTTTGGATGGAAGTTCGTTAAGTCTGCTTTTTCATTCGAATACTGGAGTTGGTGGGTGGTCCCAGTGGTATTTATACTGCTCCATCCCCAAAAAGGTTGGGCTCAGCCTCCAAGCTGCTGGAAGGGTTGCGTAACCCAGAAGTAAAGGGACTGGACTGTCGTTCCTTCAGGAACACTAATTAGCAGGTAAGATCTAATTACTATTTTTCACCCAATTCTGGATCTCAAGTGAGTGAACCGTTGTCTACGGGTTTCGCATTTTTGTATGAAAATGTTGCGGTCCATAATTGTGGCGATGAGGAAGGGAGAGTTTCTAACATCCCTCTATCTCACAGAAGCGTATATCCTCCACATCCCCATCAGGTCAGAGCACCAGCAGTTCCTGCAGTTTGCGGTGCCAGTGGGACACTTTCAGTGTCAGGCTTTGCCGTTCGGCCTGGCAACAGCTCCTCGCACCTTCACCAAGGTCATGGTGGTGGTTACAGCAGCGCTCCGCAAGGAGGGGTGCTGGTGCACCTTTACCTCAATGACTGGCTGATTCAGGCAATGTCGCGGGCCATGAAGCTGCTCGACAGTCTCAGCTGGGTGGTCAACATGGTTGAGAATCATTTGGTCCCATTTCAGGAACTAGAGTACTTGGGAGCACGGTTTGACACTCGTCTGGGAAGAGTCTTTCTACCGGAGCAGCAGGCTCGGGGGCTACGCCTGTTGCTGCAACAGTTTCTGTGCCAGCCAGAGCCAACGGCCTGGCAGTATCTGCAGGTATTAGGTACCATGGCAGCTACTCTGGAGGTGGTACCATGGGTGAGAGTGCATATGCATCCTCTGCAGAGGGTCCTGCTCTGTCAGTGGTCGCACCAGCTGGGCCCCCTGTCCCAGAGACTCCCTAGTCCTGGTATCAGTGAAGTATCAGTATCAGTCCAGAGGATTCTCTAGTGGTGACTGTCTAGAGAATTTGGCAGCGGGCATGCCCCTTGAGGCACCGCAGTGGATCCCGGTGATGACTGCCATATGTCAATTTGGTGGGCTGGGGGGCCCACTGTGAGTGCTCCTAAGTGCAGGGGACCTAGAGCGAGCAGGAGGCTGGTTGGTTGATCAACCGGCTGGAGATGCGGTTGGAAGCCTGGGTGCGCAGCGCCTCTGAGTCATGTCTGCGAGGAAAGGCAGTCTGTCCTTTCAGACAACACGACCACAGTGGCCTACGTCAACCATCAGGGAGGCACGGGCAGTGTGGCTCAGGAAGAGGAGGCAGAGCAACTGTTTGGTTGGGCAGAGCTTTATCTCCAGGCGCTTTTGACAGCACACATTGTGGGAGTCGACAACATGATGGTGGACTATCTCAGCCGGGTACACATGGATACGGGGGAGTGGTCGCTCCATGCAGAGGTCTTTGCGCAGTTGGAGTGTCATGGACCTGATGGCCATGTTCGAAACCAAGGCGAGCTGGTTCTTCAGCAGAAGACGAGAAAGGATGTCCGAGGGCCTGGATGCTCCGCTGCAGCAAGGGCCTGAAGAGGGCCTGCTGAATATCTTTCCTCCGGGGGTGCTTATAGGCCGAGTGGTGCAACAGATCAAGGCTCACCAGGGGCAGGTCATCCTGATTGCCCCAAACTGGCCGCAGCACCTTTGGTATGCTGACATGGTTCGGCTTCTGGAGGATTAGATGTTTTGGTGCAGGGAACAGTGAGAATGGTGCTTTGGCGTTCGTTGGCGGACCGGTAGTGCTCTATTTCTTTACAATCTCATCAGTGTCTGGAGTTCCTCAGATAAGCCTCTTCGTCTCTGGGGGGGGAGGGTGTGTGTGAAAAATTCCTCCTTGGGGCCGGGGAGGGGGAGGCGTTAGTTTAAGTTAGTTTAGTTTAGCCTTTTATGGCCGTTGTCTAACTACTTATTTGTTGCTCCTATGAGTCTTTTGCTTTTTGCTCCAGATAATCATCCGGTTGACATACAACTGATTCCATTAACTTCATCAACATCAGATTGGAAATGGGGTGATGATTCCCACAGTAAGACATAGGGTCCATCACCTTTAAGACAGGACTTGCCTACCTACTTTCCATCTCACAGCTCCCACTCCTCATCTCTCAGTTCTTCCATTCTTCCCTCTTTCATTCCTTTCCCAGTCTCCTATTCTCTTCTCTTTCAACATTCTCTAGGCCCTCATTTCCACCCTCTGTATTCACTTCACTTCATCTCCACTCCTACCTCCAGACTTTCTTCTTTTTTTACCCCTTGCCCAGCCTCATATTCCCCCTTTCACTGCCTCCATTTCCTTCTTTACCCTCTCCCCCTTCCTCCCTCTCTCTGACCCCCTCCAACATTCCCTTCACTTTTTACTGACGCATAACTGTTCCCTATGTTTCTTCACCTGGGCCACACCCATCTAACTCACCTCTGTTACTCTCCACACTCAATCACCTAACCCTGTTGTCCTTGTAATCCCCGAGTCCCTGCTCCAAATTCAAATTCAGTCTCTACTCTTCCTCCAACAGTGCACCGTCCCCATTTCTCTCAGCCTATCCAATACCCAGCCAAGTCTTCATCTGTGCTCGTCTCCCTTCCAGTCCCCAAGTCCCTGCTTTCCCTTTTCCTAAATCCTTAGCACCCATCCTCCTGCCATTCATATCTCTCACCCCCCCTAAAATTGCTCTTGTCTCGTTATCCTTCCCAAGCATCCACCCACCTGCCTGCTTCCATACTTCTGCCTTTTCCTCATGCCCAATACCTGTTCTCCTGTCTTGACACCTCTCGCCTTGCTACCCTCAGCCTCTTTTTACATTCTTCCATCTGGCCTCTCACCCCTTGCTCTACTAGCAGCATCTGCTCCCAGTCTCACTCCTTCCCTTCACTGATACCTAGCTTGGTCCCTGCCTTTCTTCTTTCCTACCCGGAGACCCAGTTAGCACGCTATTACCAAAATGACCCCATTGAAACTATTTATAATGTTACTTAACTTGCTTGGCGTAATAAATTAGTCTAAATAAATAAAACAAAATCCTCTGACTCCATCTGAGCATAAAAGAATTAATTAAATTGAGTCAAAACGTGAAGAAAAATTGGAGAGACTATTTAAACGTGTGTAGTAATAACAGCTGAAAATGAACAGGAATTGGCACATTGGCTTCAATAGGACTAGGATACAAGCTGTAACAGGCTGACTCTGGACAGCAAAGAGAGACTGCAGATAACACAAACCTTTTAAAGGGCAGCTGCTGTATTAAGTGTAAGAAATACTGTATATGTGATCGTGAAACACAACTGAAGTTCGAAGTAGCTCTCCACCTCTGCTGTGGGCAAAATCAATGACTTTTGGTTTGTATTCTTCACTAACAATATCTGAGTGCTAGATGATACTGGATTTGGAAATTGATCAATGTCATGACCATGCAGAAAAATTTCAAACCTTACTTAATCACTGCTCTATTCTCCGAATTGGTGCTGCAGTCATGCATATGCTGAAACTTTGCGGGCAGCACTGCGTGTTTCATCAAAGGGGACACTGCACCTGTAAGGTTTCAGTAGGTGTAGCTGCAGTACCGGCTTCCGAGGGTATAGAGCAGCCTTGGTGACAGGGAGGAAAGTGGAGGAGACTGGCCTTAGGTGTGCTTGGTTGGTGGTGCCTTGAAGATTCTGGCCAGCCATGGTTTTCTGGGGTACACGAGGGGAAGAGCTTGTGCCCCTCTGTGGCTACACCACTGTTCCACTATATTAGATCTTGCCCTGTGACACTGCAAGACACTAGGAAAGATATTCTAGGAAAAGTTTAATTCCTGATCGTGGCCCAGTCTAGTCCCGAGACCTCTGGGTTCCCTATCTTATCCAGCAGCTTGGAGACTGAGAAACTCATTCTTCTGTGACATCATCAGTATATCTCTCCGGTGTCCGCCCCCATCCAACCAGTTACCTCAGTCTCCAAGCAGCTGGATAGATGGGAGCCCAGGGATCTCGGGCTCACTTGAGAAACAATTGAGGTTTTAGCTTAGTTTGAATTTTATATATCTTTTCCATTTGGTTTCTATAGTTTTAAAAAAAAAGTTTTCCTTTCTTTTCTAGGTGCTGTCTCTTTCAAGCTGCAACACGAGTTAGCTTCCTTCCCCCCTCCCCCTCCTCCCCCCCCCCCCCCCGTGCTCTGCCTAATTTTAGCTGAGCCTGCTTCAGAGGTGTTACCTGACCTGGCAGCGCTGCAGCTCTCCCTCTCAAATTTGGGCAAGTTGGTCCCGTTGCTCCCCGTTGAAGGAGAGTACTTACTCAGCGCCACACGGAGGAGATTGCCCGCGAGTGCGCTTGTGAATTTCCACCGCCGGTAGAACTGTCTCAGAAGGCTGGGCACGCACCGATAGCGAGTGCCGTGCACCTGGTCCGCGGGCCTCTGCTTCTGTGGCCGGCGCAGGGGCGCGGCTTCTCTTGCAGACAAGTTACTGCAGGTAAGCGCGGTCGGGCCCTCCTGCTTCTTTAGAGCTGCGTGCAGTTCGCATGTGCTTTTTCTGTCGGGCCTAGCCGCGTGGTGATGGCGCAGCCCTGGGGGCGGCTCTGCAGCACTGTCTCTTGTGAGACCGGAGGTTTATTCTTCTGCTGCGTTTTGCTTTGGGGGAAGGAGCAGAGTTGTTTGTATAGTTTTTTCTTTCATTTAGGATTTCGATTTCAATTTCCCGGTGTTATTTTGGGCGGGCGTTTTTTTTTCTCCACAGTCTGTCAGTGCTACGGGGGAATCGCTTGCTATTTCTGAAGGGGATTTTTCTGATTTTCTGGTTTTCTGATTCAAAATTTGAGCTTTATTCTTTTTTTCTCGGAATGCCTTCTAAGCCCATTTGTGTGGTGTGTGGGGCTAAGAAGGCTTCTCATAGCGGGGTCTGCAAGGCCTGTGTGGGGGAGACTGGAGAGTTGGACCAGCCCCCCTCCCAGGCGGACCGAGCCTCGGGGGGTGCCCTGGAGCCCTCGTCTGTCCCAGTGCTTGGCGGAGACCCGGAAGAGCCTGTGGCCGGTCCGTCCTCTGCCCTTCCCACGCCCCCCTCACAGGTGCTGTTGCCCAGGGAGCTGTCAGCTATTTTTTCTCAGCAGTTTGTGGCCGTCTTGCAACAGTCCACTGTTAGCTCGCTGCTGACTCAGGGATCTGAGGGGGAGAGGAAACGCTCTGCTTCCCCCAGACTCCACTCTCCCCCGCCTCCGAGTAAGAGACTGCGGGGCGACAGGGCGTTGTCTGACATTACCGGGGTCTCGGAGGACCCGTTGTCCGATGAGGAGAGCCCCAGTGTAGCTCGGGATGAGGAATTAGAAGAGGGGGAGATCTCTGAGCGGGAAGATCAGGCTAGGGTGGTGAGAGTGTTTCGGAGAGAGGAGTTGCCAGCTCTCATTGCCGAATCTCTTAAGGCGCTCAATATGCCAGTCCCAGGGGCAGCGGAGGATGACACCCTTGAAGATCCTTTGCTGCAGGTGTTTCGGCGGTCTCAGAGGGCGTTCCCAGTACATAGGGTATTTACCGAGATGATTCAGGAGGAGTGGAGCGTTCCAGAGGCTCTGTTGAAGGGATCCCAGGTTATGGGCCGTTTGTATCCCTTGTTGGACCAGGATAAGGAGGTTTTAAGGTCGCCCAAGGTGGACGCGGCCATCTCGGCTGTCACTAAGAAGACCACCATACCGGTTGAAGGTAGTGCTGCCCTCAAGGATGTTCAAGACCGGAAGTTAGATGTGCTCTTGCGGCAGGTCTTCGACATCAATGCTATCTCCCTGCAGGCGGCTATTTGTGGGGCTTGGGTGGCGCGAGCCTGTCTCCGTTGGGCCCAACAGGTGCAGGGGGAACAGCACAGTTCTTTAGCAGAGGACGCTGCGCGTCTGGAGTCGGGTGCAGCCTATCTTGCGGATACGCAATATGACCTCATGAGGGGTCTTTCTAAAAGTATGGCTTCGGCGGTGGCAGCCCGGAGTTGCTTGTGGTTGAGGAACTGGGCTGCGGATTCCTCCTCGAAGGCGAGGTTAAGTAAGCTACCCTTTAAGGGCCGGCTTCTGTTCGGGGAGGATTTGGAAAAGCTCGTTAAAGATCTCGGTGAATCTAAGGGCGGCTGATTGCCAGAGGACAAGCCCAAGTCTGCTCGGGGGAACCCTGGAGGTCGGGGTCCGTTTCGGGATGTCCGCCGTTTTCGTTCCCAAAGGTTCTCTTCGAGCCCCCGGGGGCGGTTTCCCTACAGCAAACAAGGATTCCGGGGTTTCCGGGGAGCGGGAAGAGGTTTCGGGGCCGCTTCCGCCTCCTTTTCCCTTAATTTCAAGAAGTCGCAATGAGATGAGGGGGGCCCAGCCGTTCCTCGTTCCCGTGGGGGGTCGTCTACGGGAGTTTCTTCCTGCCTGGGCCCAAATTACCTCAGATCAATGGGTGCTCGAAGTTATTCGGGAAGGTTACGCCCTCGAGTTCTTGCATCCAGTGCGGGAGGCGTTTGTGAAGTCTCCCGGACGGTCCGTCGCAAAATGTGCGGCTCTGCGGGTGACGGTGCAAAGGCTGTTGGATCTCAGAGCCATTGTTCCCGTGCCTCCAGAGCAGTGCGGCTCCGGTCGGTACTCCATCTATTTCATTGTCCCGAAGAAAGACGGGGGCGTCCGGCCCATTCTGGATCTCAAGAGGGTCAATCGCTGCCTGCGAGTGTCGCATTTTCACATGGAAACTCTCCGTTCCGTCATAGTAGCAGCGCGACAAGGGGAGTACCTCACCTCTTTGGACTTGTCGGAGGTGTACCGGATCACCACCAGTTTCTCCAGTTCGCGGTGCCCTTCGGTCATTATCAGTTCCAAGCGCTGCCTTTCAGGCTCGCGACTGCTCCGCAGGTCTTCACCAAGGTGATGGTGGTGGTGGCCGCGGCGTTATGCAAAGAGGTCATTCTGGTGCACCCTTATTTAGACGACTGGCTGATCCGGGCCAAGTCCAGGGTCGAGAGCGCGCGGGTAACGGCGCGCGTGGTGGAGTTCTTGCAAGGCCTCGGGTGGATTGTCAATATGTCCAAAAGCCGTTTGCAGCCTTCCCAGAATCTGGAATACCTGGGGGCCCGCTTCGATACGAGTGTGGGCAAGGTGTTTCTCACGCAGCAGCACGTGAGCGGCTTGCGGTGCATGGTGGAACGGTTCCTGCAGCTGCGGGCTCCCTCGGCGTGGCGATACCTGCAGTTGCTGGGCACCATGGCGGCGACGATAGAGACGGTGCCGTGGGCGAGAGCTCACATGAGGCCCTTGCAAAGGGCGTTGCTTCGCCGCTGGTCGCATCAATTGCATCCCTTGTCCCGGAGGTTGGAGTGTCCGGAGGACACTCGTCAGGCCCTGCTCTGGTGGTTACTTCCCGGATCCCTCGAGCAGGGGAGAGCCCTCGAGACTCCCGAGTGAGTGGCGGTGATGACGGACGCCAGCTTGTCGGGCTGGGGGGCTCTTTGTCAAGGCAGCTTTGTGCAGGGCACCTGGAGTTCCCAGGAGCAACAGTGGACGATCAATCACTTGGAACTACGAGCGGTTCACCTGGCTCTGCAGGGGTTTCGGCAGCGGCTCTCGGGAAAGGCGGTGAGAGTGCTCTCGGACAACGCCACGGCGGTCGCCTTTGTCAGCCGGCAGGGGGGAACCAGCAGTGTGGCTCTCGAAGCAGAGGCCGAGGTTCTGTGCGCCTGGGCGGAAGCAAACCTCGTCGATCTGTCAGCGGCTCATGTGGCCGGCGTGAACAATGTCGAGGCCGACTTTCTCAGTCGGGTCCGCGTCGACCCGGGGGAATGGACTCTACATCCCGAGGTGTTCGAGATGCTGACCCGTCGGTGGGGGACACCGGTCATGGATCTCATGGCGACTCTTGCCTCGGCAAAGTGCAGTCGATTCTTCAGCAGGCGCCGCGAGCGGATGTTGGAGGGCCTGGACGCTCTCCTCCAACCTTGGCCGGAGGGACAGCTGCTTTATGTCTTCCCTCCGTGGGTCCTGGTAGGCAGGGTCCTGCAAAGAGTGGAGCGGTTTTGCGGTCATGTCGTCCTGATAGCGCCGGATTGGCCACGCCGACCTTGGTACGGTGACCTGGTGCGGTTGCTGGTAGCGAAGCCATGGCGGCTCCCCAGTCGGACGGACTTGCTGTCGCAGGGTCCTCTGTTCATGCCTCACGTGGATTGGTTCTCGCTTACGGCCTGGCTCTTGAGCGGGCGCGGCTGAGTTCGCGAGGATACTCGGCGGCGGTGGTTTCTACATTGCTGAAGTCCAGACGTCGTTCTACTTCAATGGCGTATGTCCGCGTCTGGCAGGTCTTTGAGGCGTGGTGTGCGGATAGGAGCATTGTAGCTCTTAAGGCTTCTCTCCCGCGGATCCTGGAGTTTATGCAAGATGGTTTCGACAAGGGCCTGGCGGCGGCCTCGTTGCGTGTTCAGGTGGCGGGGCAGGGTTGCTGGTCGGCCGCTGGGCGAACAGTGGGATGTGAAGCGCTTCCTCAGAGCGGTGTCGCTTGCTAGGCCTCCATCTCGAGCAGTTTTTCCCAAGTGGCATCTTCCCTTTGTGTTGGAGGCGTTAGAGCGGGAGCCGTTTGAGCCTTTGGTGCGTTCGTCGCTCAAGGACCTCACGTTGAAAGTGGTATTCTTGGTGGCGGTTTCCTCGGCCAGGCGTGTCTCGGAGCTGCAAGCGCTTTCCTGCCGGGAGCCCTTCCTGACGTTCTTGGCCTCTAAGGTCGTCTTACGGCCGGTCCCGGTCTTTCTGCCTAAGGTGCTCTCGGCTTTCCATGTCAATCAGGAAATTTCCTTGCCGGTCTTTGCCGGTAGTGCGGATTCCCCTCTTTCGAGGAAGCTACACCTTTTGGATGTCCCGGCGAGCGTTGAAGTATCTCAAGCGCACGGCGAGTTTTCGAAAATCCAGCAGGCTTTTTGTTCTCTTTGGGGGCCATCGGAAGGGGGAGGCGGCGTCCAAGGCTTCCATTGCACGCTGGATTAAGGAAGCCATCGCGTCGGCCTATGTTTTACGTGGCAGGGCTGTGCCGGAAGGGTTGCGGGCACATTCCACAAGGGCACAGGCGGCTTCCTGGACGGAAGTGCGTTTGGTGTCGCCGGTGGAGATTTGTCGGGCGGTGGCGTGGTCTTCCTTGAACTCTTTCGTGAAGCACTATCGGCTGGATGTGCAACGAGCGGAGGAGACTTCCTTTGGTTCCGCAGTCCTGCAAGCGGGTTTGCCAGGACCCTCCCATGCTTAACAACTTTGTTCACTGCTCTGGTAAGGACCCAGAGGTCTCGGGACTAGACTGGGCCACGATCAGGAAGATGGAATTAGACTTACCTGCTAATTGTTCCTGGAGTGGGACCAGTCTAGTCCCGTGTCCCGCCCGGAGTCCCTAGGCAAACAGGTCGGGGGGCTATCTCCGCGTGGTACAGGTAAGAGATTTTCCGTTGGGGGGTTTTCCCTTGAGTTGACGCTGTGTTTCAGGGGAACAGTACAAACAAACAAAAAAAAAGGAGATATGTAAAGTTGGTGGATGCATCGGTTGCTGGGTTTCTAGACCACGGCCTTCCGGGTATTTGTCAGGGAGGTCTGCATTGCGCTGCCAGCGAAGGGGCATGTTGCGGCTGTTTGGTTGGAGTTTTTTCTCCTCGCCGCATGTTTTCTTTGCAACTGTTTCAATTGGGGGGTCGTAATCTTTCTTTAGTACTCATGCTGAGTCTGTTATATTGATTTGATTACTCAGATACTTACTTGTTTCTCCGGTGAGTCTGCTTTGTCAATAGGTTACTGGTTGGATGGGGGCGGACACCGGAGAGATATACTGATGATGTCACAGAAGAATGAGTTTCTCAGTCTCCAAGCTGCTGGATAAGATAGGGAACCCAGAGGTCTCGGGACTAGACTGGTCCCACTCCAGGAACAACAATTAGCAGGTAAGTCTAATTCCATCTTGCAGTACAGTATATTGTCTACATGTTGGTTTGAGAGGATTTTATTGATGAAACTGACAAGTTTATATGATGCTTAAATAATTGTCTTAATTTTATGCAGGTGTACTGGCACTCAAGTGCACACATCCTAGGAGAGACTATGGAAAATTATTATGGAGGTTGTTTGTGCTATGGTCCGCCTATTGAAAATGGATTTTATTACGACATGTTTCTGGGTGAAAGGTAAGAGTGGGCGTAAAAGATCTTAGGCTATGTTTCCTAAATGTCAGCATGAACTCTGCTGTAGCATCCATGTTGTTCCTATGGGCATGGCGGCAGCGTGCGCTAATGTTTAGTAAACATGGCCCCTGGTATTTTTGAAGAAATATACAGTTCTATTTCTATGGTATGTTTTTAATACAATGTTAGTCTATTGTGAAGAGCCTAGATACCTAAATTGCTATGTGGTTTATAGAATTAATAAATCATAAAAAGGAGTTGATAGGGCCTCTGTATAAGTCTCTCGGGTGAGATCTCAGTTGAAATACTATGTGTAATTCTGAAGACTGCTTCTTCAAAAGGCTATAAATTGATTGGAGATGGTCCAAATAGTGGCTGCTAAAATGGTCAATGATCAACTAATCTTTTGTCATAAAGAATATGGGGAACGATCTAAGCGTGTATATCCTGAAGGAGAGAAAAGGGAAGCTATAGATACATTTAAATACCTCCAAGTTATAAATACACAGATGTTGAGCCTCCTTCCTTGGAGGACTGCTGACACAAGGGGTCATAAGATGAGGGTGAATGTAATCTAAAGAGATAGTGGACCCATGGAACAATCTTGCAGTGGAAGTGTTCAAGACTGGGATAGTATCAGAAATTGAGAGTATGGAATAAGTCCCAAAGATCTCTGAAGGAGGAGTTGTGGAACTTGGCTGTTAGTTTGCATGGGCCATATGGTATTTTCTGCCTTCCTTTTCAATGGCCTGAGGAAATATATTAGGTACCTTGAAATCCAAGTTAAAAACAATTGTGTTTTCAGTTTTGAAATGCAAGACCTTTGGTGTCCTCTGAACTATTTATCTTCCAGTTGACAGTGCACATGGTAAGAGAATACATTTGTAATGCAGATGCTGGATTAAGTAGGCTGGAAAATGCTTCTCTTTTTGTGACTGTTTTTATAAAGATATTGCAGGCATAGACATTGCACCTCCTCGAACAGGTGTAAATGTTGTTAAGTCGATTATTGTAGTATGTGCATAAATTAAGGTATATTTATACTGATGTGCATACTTTCTGATTCTGTCAACAGCTACAGTACAAGTATATGCATATGTTTATACATGGTGCATTTTGTAAGTGCCATTTTATGCACATATATTTCCATATTAGCAGGAATTTGATTTTATAAAATTACCTCCTAAATATGAAACAGCAGTGCCAAATGTTCCATTTTTTTGTTCAGTTCGAGGCATATGGTGCTCTCCACTCCTTGTATTTTATTAGCCAAACTTTGCATGCCTATGCTTATCAAATTTAGTAGAGAAGTACACTGAAATGTTTGCAGTAAGTGTAAAACAGTGGACTGAAAAGCTGTTTTACTAAAATTTTACTTCATCGATCAGGAGACCTAAGTCTAATTGGAATGCAAAGATAAGCGTGTTGAGGATGTAAAGAGATTTCTGCAGGGTTCAGCCTGTTATGTGATTTTAGTGACACGTAACTGCCTAGCGCACGTGTTTTTCTCTTTTGTGTAGAGGCGTGTCCAGTAATGAGTTCCCAGAGCTGGAGAGCATGTGTAAAATTATAATAAAAGAGAAGCAGCCCTTTGAAAGGCTTGAAATCAGCAAAGAGGTTCTGCTAGACATGTTTAAGGTAATATGGAAATGAAATAAGTATCCAGAACACTCATTTGAATTTAATATACACTTTGTTCTGTAAGCCTAACATTTAATTTCACTTGTTGCAAGATTTTCTTTTCCAAGAACCATTACAATCTTCAGGCTTTTTTGCATTCCAGGATCTGTCCTGTTAAGTGCCTCTTCTTTTTTTTTTTTTTTTGTCTTTCAACATTTCCTCAGGACTTGTACTTGTGTGGTTTGTTTGGTTTTTTTTGTTTTTTTTTCTATTGCCTAAATCTTCTTGTGTCACAAGTCTGTGTTTTTATAATAGTTTACTATTCTGGGGCAGATTGGTATTGGGAGAGGCTAATGCTAGTTGGGTTGGACACACAAGAGGTTTTTCTCCAGTAACAAGCAGGAAGTTGGCCCTCACATATGGATAGCATCAGCAGTGACGGAGCCCTCGCGGAAGCATCCCCCCCCCCTGCTTTCAAAGAGCCTTTGGGAGATGCCACCACGCATGCATGGTCCCCCTTCACACCCAAGGGTGCCATCTTGCTCAGTCTCCTTCTTTCTGTGGAGCCCTAAAGGCATTTGTCTGGCTTGTCCCTAGAAAAAGTTGATTTTTCCGTTTCATACTTGCCTCCAGTATTGCACTGGCACTCTTCCTGCCTACCGACATCATTGCCTCGGCGTCTAGTTCTATCTCTTTTAGTAGTTTTTCATTCATTTTTTTTCCTGGCATTTTTGAGCCTTTTTTCTCCCACTGGCAGCCCGGAGAGCCTTTGACCTCGCAGGGGTACTCCCCCCCCCCCCCCATGGCTACCAATGGCTTTAAGAAGTGTGATCAGTGCTCTAAAATTTATGTCTTTGACAGACACACACAACTGCTGTCTCTACTACCTTGGGCCAGACCACGACCCGGCAGCCTGCGGTCTCTGCAAGAGGATGTCCAGTAAGGCCCTCAAGAGCCACCAGCAGCAACACGATAAGCGTCCCCTCCCCCCTCCCCCGAGTCCCCAGTGCCTCTGAAGCCCAGGGCCTCATCTGAGGCCCCTGACATCTCAGGCGAAACCTTACGAGCCCGAGCCTCGTCATGGGTCCTCAGAAAGGGGGTCTCGCTAGAGTGAACCCAGGAGGAAGAAGAAACCCTTGAAGGCGGCATCCTTTGATGGTTCCGACTGGCTGGGTGCTCCCTGGGCCCACTCCCGCAGTCTGAGATGTTTGTCCGAGGCGTCGGAGAAGAAGCGGCCTGCGAAGGTCCCCCGGAAGGATCCAACCGCGGTCCGGACTTGGTCCCCAGACACTATACTCATCGAGGATTCCCCTTTGGGGGAGTCAGCGTCATGCCAGAGTCCCTTGGTGCCCATGTTGAAGGCTGCGAAGCCTTCTGGTTTGGAGTCCAGAATGGTAGCCCTGGAGCACAGTTTGTCTGCCTTCATGGAGCAGCAGCGGGCTCTGTTGTCCGGCATGACCAGTTCATCTGCCTCAACCACCAGGCCCTCGACATCCAAGACGTCCCCGGAGGCCGAGCCGATCCTCAGGCGAGGTTGTGATTTGAGTCCACTTGACGGGACTGCAGTCATCCCCATTTGACTCGCCTGTCTCGGAGCCTCAACGGTGGTCCCCACCCAAGGATATGGGCTTCCTTGATTTTGTCAAGGACATGTATAAAGCCCTGGCATTCCCGACTGAGTCAGAGGAGGACCCTCGGGCGGATGAGATGGAAATCCTCCAGTACAAGGCCCCTCTGGGGGAATTGTTCACAGTGCCTATCCCTCCCATCCTGGAACAGCTGATTCTCCAAATATGTGAGACACCGGCTTTGATGCCGGTGGTGAGCAAACAGCTTGAATTGATGTATCGAGTCCGCCAGAGCCCAGGTTTCTAAAAGTTACAGCTGCTGCATAACTTCATGGTGGAGGAGTCTGCCATGCTTCAGCTGGAAAGCCAGAAGATGCACTCTTCAGTATCCCCTGGCAGGGAGGCCCGCACCCTGGACGCCCTCAGCAGAAAGTGCTACCAGGGCTCAATGCTCATCGGCCGTATCCAGGCCTACCAGCTGTACATGGGCATCTACTTGAGAGACCTGGCAAAGAAACTCACTGGGTTCTCAGTTTGTCTCTCCGAGAAACCCTTGCAGTGGTTCAAGAACCTGACCAAAGCTGTCCGTGAATGCTCCACACTCATGTCTCGGGCAGCCTATGATGGGTTCGAGTTGGTGGCTCGAGTAGCAGCGGTGGGCATCGGTGCACGCCGCCAAGCTTGGCTACAGTCATCCGACCTCGAGCAGTGGTTTCAGGACAAATTGGTCGATGTCCCCTGCCAAGGAGAGAACCTCTTTGGCAAACCCATGACCGACAAAGCTGCCAAACTGGAGAACAAGTTCATAACGAGGACCAGGCTCTCCGAGAAGACCGCTGGCCTTCCCCGACGGAAGGACTTGGGTAAAAGGTTTTTACCCAAGGCAAGGTGCTGCTTACAGAAACTACCCACCTTATAAGGCCTTCCCAGCTCCCCAACAGGGTCAGCAGGCCCATGTAAGCAGAATGTTCCAAATCTCTAGGCTCCGGCCCAGCCAGGGGGGACTGTTTGACTCCTTGAGCATAGCCTATCTATCCCAAGGAGATCAGCAGCCCACAGGGGGAAGTCTGGCCCTCTATGCCCAGATGTGGGTGACCACCGCCACCAATTCCTGGGCACTTTGGGTAGTCAGGGAGGGTTACCTCCTCCACCTGACTCGGACACCTCCCCCTTATTTCCCAGGAGAGACCCTCAGGTCTCCCCTCTACCGGGACCACCTTCTGAAGGAGTTGGCAGGTTTTTCTCGGACAAGGCAGTGGAACCAGTGCCCCACCATCTCAAGGGCAAGGGGTTCTACTCCAGATACTTCCTCGTGCCAAAAAGGACGGGGGTCCTCAGGCCCATCATCAACCTGCACAACCTCAACAAATTCCTGGTGAGGGAAGTTCAAGATGCTCTCCCTTGGAACATTGCTGCCCTACCTCCAGCAGGGAGATTGGCTATGCTCCTTAGAACTCAAGAATGCTTATACCCACATCTTCATCCACCCCAACCACAGGCAGTACCTGCGGTTCGTAGTGGGGGGGGGGGGCAGGCATTTTCAGTACAGGGTGCTTCCCTTTGGCCTAGCCTCTGCCACAAGAGTTTTCACAAAATGCCTGGCAGTCGTGGCCGCCTTCCTCTGGCTCCAGGGGATCTTCATCTTTCCCTACCTGGACGACTGACTTGTAAAGGGAGGCATGGCCTCAGAGGTGCAGCAGGCCACCGCATGCACCATCCAGGTTCTGCAGCACTTGGGGTTTGTCAAACTATCCCAAATCTCACTTCCTTCCGACAGTGTCTGGAGTTCATTGGCGCAAAGATCGACACTCTCCAGTCGAAGGCTTTCTTGCCCAGGGACCAAGCCAATCGTGTCAGGATTCTGGCTCGGGATATACAGTACCGTGCTCGCCTCCACATGACGGCGGTGTAGTGGTGTCTTCTGGGACCAGTGGTCTCGGGCCATGGGCTGCCTCCGAGACAGGGTTTCTATGACTCACCAACTGGTGGAATCTCTGATTTGGTGGCAGTCTCCCCAGCATCTCGAGGCGGGCATGCCTTTTCAGGGCCCAAGCCCCTCAAGGATCCTCGCCACAGACGCCTCCCTGCTCTGCTGGGGAGCCCACTGCGGAGATCTCTGCACTTAGGGCAACTAGTCACCAGACAAAAGCACCCAGAAGATCAACCTCCTGGAGCTCTGAGCCATACACCTAGCCCTGAGGGTCTTCTGTCACCACCTGCATCACCAGCCAGTGCTGGTCCAGATGGACAACCAGATGGCGATGTTCTACATGAACTAACGGGTCACAGGGTCTTGTACCCTTTGTTAGAAAGCACTGGTCCTCTGCCCATACACTGTCCACAGGAGGATACCCTGTTGGATTGCGTATCTGCCAGGAGAGGACAACCTGCTGGCCAACAGGCTCAGCAGAGTTCTCCAACTGCACGAGTGGTAGCTGGACCTCGGGGTAGCCAGTTGGCTTTCCGGCTCTGGGGGGGAACCCGTGATGGACCCGTTTGCCAGCCCAGACAACTTTCAGTTGCCCCACTTCTGCTCCCCTGGCAGGTCCACTCTAGGGTGGCAGTGGACGCATTCCTGGTCTCATAATTGGAGGGCCTCATGTACGCCTTCCCTCCTACGCCGCTGATTGCCAAGACCTTGTTCAGGACCCTCTGATAGCTCCCCGGGGGCCCAGGCAACCATGGTTCCCGCTTCTACAGTTGACAGTGGAGACCCCCATCCCCTTGGGGACTGCCCTGGGACTTCTATCTCAGGAGGGGGACTCTCTCCTGCACCCCAACCTGGGGTCCCTGTTGCTGACAGCCTGGCTGCTGAGAGGGTGACTCTGGCCCCTTTCAACCTCCCAGTTGAGGTGGAAGACATTCTGTTGGCCTCTTGCAAGGCCTCTACTAGGAAGGCTTACACCCTCAAATGGTGCAGGTTCTCTGGTGCGCTGAACACGGGGATGACCCTTTCTCCTGCCTGGTGGCTCTGGTGTTACAGTACCTTCTCCACCTCTCTGTCCGGGCTCAAGCCTAACTCCGTCCGAGTACACCTTAGTGTACTGGCAGCACACCACCATCCGGTGGATGGTAAGCCCCTCGGCCCAACCATTGGTGACCCATTTCCTTCGGGGTCTACTCTTATCAAAACCTCCCGGTTCGCCCTCTGGCAACTGAATGGGGCCTTAACATGATGTTGGGGCAGCTCACTTGCTCGCCCATCGAATCTCTGGCTACCTGCCACCTTCACTACCTCTCTTGGAAGGTGGCTTTCCTGGTCACACTTACCTCTGCTCGCAGAGTTAGCGAGCTTCAGGCCCTTGTGGCGGAGGCGCCCTATACCTGGTTATACAAGAACAGACTGGTGCATGCACCCCAAATTCCTGCCGAAGGTAATGTCGCCCTTCCATTTTAACCAGGAAGTGGTTGGTGCTTCCTACCTTCTTTCTAATACCTTACTCCAGTCGGGCGGAGACTGTCCTTCATACCTTGGACTGTAAGAGGGATTTGTCCTTTTATATCCAATGCACTTGGGGCCACTGCAGAGCTTCTCAGCTTTTCATCTCCTACGACCCCAGTAGGCTGGGGGAGGTGGTGACCAAGCATACGCTGTCCACATGGGTGGCGGACTGTATTGCCCTTGCTTATGAGTAGGTGAGGCTCCCGCTGGAAGGCCGAGTCACGGTGCATTGTGTCAGGGCCATGGCAGCTTCAGTGGCAAACTTGCACTGTGTCCCAATGGTGGACATCTGCCAGCCCGCCACCTGGTCTTCAGTCCATACCTTCACAGCCCATTACTGCCTGGAAAGAGTCCCAATGGGACAGTGCCTTCGGCCAGGCTGTGCTCTGTAAATGTTTTGGGGGTTAGCTAACTCCTACCCTCTGACCCTTCTGTGTTCAGGCTACCGGTGTGCTGGTTTCATCGGACACAGGGGTCCTACTATGGTCTGTGGGCACAGACTCAATTGCTGCTGCTTGTGGCTCCCCATGAGGAAGCCCTGTTTTTGCTGTGGGATTTTGGTAGCCTGTAGCTGGGGAGTCCCATATGTTAGGACTGACTTCCTGCTTGTTCCCAGAGAAAGCGTAGTTACTCACCTGTAACAGGTATTCTCCAGGGAATCAGTCCTCACACCCCTCCCTCCCTCCACTTGGAGTTGCTCCTTTTACCATCTTTTATTTTTGCTGTCTTTCAGCTATGTCATTTGACTGAGCAAGATGGCACCCTTGAGCAGGAAGGGGAACACACATGTGTGGTGGCATCTCCCAAAAGCTTTTTTGCTTTTTTTTTTTTTTTTAAAGCTGAGGGAATGCTTCCGCGAGGGCTCAGTCGGTGCCGATGTCACCCATATGTGAGGACTGATTCCTGCTGTCCCCGGAGAACACCTTTAAAGGTGAGTAACTACGCTGACTGTACAATGGGACCACTTTCAGGCTAAATGGGCTGTGGGCAGTCAAGGGATAGGGAGGGGAGTCTACTTCTGATGTGGCTGGCTTAAGGGGAAGAGGGATGTGCAGACTTATCATCCGAAGGGAGAGCCCATGAGCACACCTGCAGCAATGGAATGATTTTTGGAGTACCCCCTTTCTAATAGTTTTCTTATGGGAAGACTTGGAGGAGGAGCTGAAAGGAGTACAAAATGCTGCCAATGACTTGATTCACCAAGAAAAGCTATGATGCACATTTTAAAGCCTTTTTTGGGGGGGGTCTGGGTTTTCAAGTCTTTAAATAACTTCACATTGTTCTCATTGGAGATGTTAAATTTCACAGTAGGCCAGAGGGATTACAGGATTAATACTCCAGTGGTATTTTGGTAGATAATGGGCTCAGTTTATTAAATATGTTGTTGTCTTGGGTATAGTGATGGCTCTTTCTGTCTCCCTGGTTTTAATTTTAGATTTGGTATCTATTGGTCATGAAGATGTCCTAGCTCCTGTCCTCTCTCCCCCCCCCCCAAATGATGCTATTTCACTTTTTCCACTAGCTGCTAGTTGAAGTCTTTCTTCTTTTTCACACACACGTGAGATAATGACCCCTGACAGTGCCTTCAGCTGAGATGTTTGTGATATTTTTTTTTCTTTTTGACATTTCTGTTCATATTATCTGAACTGTAACTCACACTGAAGAAATCTGTTCTGCCAGATGTCCACATAACACTTTCTCCTAATTAAGACTTTTATTCATGGAGGTAGTCAGAGCATCAAACAAGAAGCTAATATATAACATTTTTTATTTGCAGTTTTCTTTGGAATTTACTCTTCATACAAGAAATTCCCATGATACAGGAGAGCAGTGGTTGCCCCTATCCTGAAGACTAGATTTAGAAACGGGGTTTGCACTGTACAGATATGAACAGATCCATAGCGATGCTGTGGGATTTTTTGCCAATGTCAAGATTTGATTCCATGCTCGCTAGAAGCTGTAAGGGTTTTCTAGGAAACGGTGGATTCAGAAGGCTGCAAGCTGGATAAAACGCTGCATGAGAGGCCAAGTTGATTATGTGAGCAGCTGGATCAGGCACCAGTATGTAGCCTTTTGAATCCTCTGCTTCCTAATTGGGAAGGCAGGTGGCTGATGGTGATGGCCTTGGAAAGTTACGATCCTTTTAGATCTGTGTGTAAGTTCAAATCTAAATGTATCCATTCTTCCTCTTCTTTTATTGTTCATGATGCTTCATCAACTTTGTAGGGCATTTTTACATTTCTTCAGGGTTCACTTGTGTTCAAGTTTGATGTCGCAAAATGATGCCAGGGTAATGCATCATAATTACTTCTGCACTGTATTTTACAACAGGCTATTTTTTGCATTCCAGGATCTGTCCTGTTAAGTGCCTCTTCTTTTTTTTTTTTTGTCTAGCTTCATGCCCTGCAGTCTGACCCCCAATCTGACCTCCTAAGGGCAGGAACGGGCTGTGGGGAATGTCTTCCGGCTTCCCCCGCCCCATCTGCACCCTGGGCCTGCAGTAAAAAAAAAAAAAAAAAAAAAAACCCCAAAAAAAACCACCCAACTTCCCCACACAAGTCGCCAGCCCTGGATATACAGGGCTGACGTTTAGAATAGGCCCTGTACATCCAGGGACGGGACTGCCTGCCCTACCTCCACTCCCAATCCTCCCCTTCCCCACCCCCGTCTAACTTCCCCATATAACTGGCGGGGAAGCTAGACGCCGGCGGAGAAGGCACGCATAGCTATTCGTGGCACAGAATTGGGCCCTAATTGCATAATTTGTGATTAAAGTTCAGGTTCTCCATATCATATGTGTGGTGTTTCTTTTTTTTTATAGTACAATAAATTCAAATGTCGTATTCTGAATGAGAAAGTTGACACACCAACTACAACAGTATACAGGTAAACACTGCCCCTTTTTGTTTTCTTTGCAAGTAGGGATGATTGCTTGTTTTGTTTTTTGTTAAGGCTGGTGTTACCTGCAGCCCTATTCTCCATGGACCAGCAGGATTGCGTCAGCCACACCTGGTGACGCCCTCCGGCGGAGCCATGCATACGGAAGTGCTCTCTAGAGCTCAGAAAGGTGAGCCTTTCTGAGCCCACCTAGGTAGCTCATCCTACCGGCCCGCCCCCTGTTCCGGCCAGTTTTTGTTCTTCCGCCTTGCCAGCAAGACGGACCCTGCTCTGCTCTCATTTTTCTTTTATTTCTTTGTTTTTAAAATTCTGCAAGCAATTCCCAAATATCATTCCAAGAAGTGCCCCTTCTGTGGCAATAAGAAAAGTACCTCTCGGGGATGCTCACACTGCGGCAACATGACGAAAGGGTACCATGAGATCTGCAAGAACTCCGCTCCTCATGCTGACCCTCCGCCGGCCCAGGATGTGCCTGAACGGGCCTCCATCCTCAGCCGAGCCTCCGTGCTTCCGGACACTGCCTCCCAGCTGAACGCGCCATATGGGGCCTCCGTTCACAGCTCCGGCCACAGGAAACATCCCCCTGCTAATCCTGGAACAAGCGCACCTTCCTGCGGTGCCGCGGAGGTAAGCCCTGCAGCCTCTCAGCATGTTCCAGCTGGCCTGGGCCTTGCGGCTCAACTCGCTCCCATGCGGTCCCCTGCACCACGAACACATGCTGAACAAGATGGCGACTGCCGGCAGTCCTCCCAGCCCCGGCTGGGGTCCGCCAACTCCGCCCACCCGGTGGGCGGGGCTTCCACTCCCGGAACCTCCGATCAACGCAGGAAAGCCGGCTACAATGGAAGTCCTGATCTGCGCAGCAACACCTCTGACCAGCGTGCTAATCACGATCAGCGCAGCAACACCGCTTCTCCGGATGCCTCCTCTACCGCTGGTGCACAGTTCCTCGTCCCGGCGAGCCTGATCGCGGCGAGGATCCTCGTGGATGGACAAGGTATGCCTGCACGCTGCAGCGCTTCTCAGCGCGGGGGAGACCAGCCCCATACTGATGCCCTGGGGGAAGCCGCGGAGCAATGTTCCCTCTAATTTTCTGTAGGCTGTGTGCGCATAAAATATCAGCTGTGCAGCTTTTGAAGGAAGGTTAAACTTTTGTGCGCCACATAACGACACTCGGAGTTATATACTTTAAAATTTGACTACATGTCAGAATACAGTATGTACACCACATTGATTGCATTAGAAAATATTGTAGAACTTGTGAAAACCATAAATACACAACAACTTTTCAATTTTAAGAACATCTGTGTTTTCTATCAGAATCAGTACCATAATTTTTGTGCGCTCTGTTGTAAAGTATGTGCGCTCACTCGGCGAGGTGTGTGCGTGCGCACACGCGCACAGCTTAGAGGGAACAGTGCCGCGGAGGCTCTTAACCCCTTAACTACTGGCGCGCTCCTGCTCCATGACAACCACAGCAGGAGTGCCTCTGGCCATAGGTCTCGTCACCGCAGGAAGCGGAACAGAGACAGGGGGCATAGCAGCAGCAGTGACTCTGGTCACAGAACCCACCGCTCTAAGCGGCACACACATTCCAGGCACCACCGCCACCGATCCCAGCAACGCAAGCACCGCCTCGACGACTCTCGCAGCGGCAGCCATGGGAATCGGGGTTCTCCTCGACGAAGCAGATCCAGCCTCAGCAATTCCTCGGCTATCCTCAATCTGTTGACCCAGCTTCTGCGGCAATCTGCCCCAGCAATCCCCACGGCGCACGCCTCACTCCACCCTGACGCTGAGACCGCGCTGACAGCTCCCTGAAGAGCAGCGCCTACCTCCACACCTGAGGAGAGGCCCAAAGACCACTCCCGTAGACTCTCACCTAGCCTGGTCCGGGAGGATCTTTCCCCTGACACCACCGCTGAAGACCAGGACATAGAAGCAGCTGTGGTGGGGTCTGCTTCCATGGAACATACAAGCTCGGACAAAGCGCAGACAGCTGAGACTGAGGAGCCCCCTCCTACAGAGGACCTCACGTATCCCAAGTTTCTAGCCAAACTTGCCTCCACCCTCGCTTTAAATATCGCCGATCCTTCGGGGGAGGCAGTCCCAGAGGTTCTGAAATATCTCACTGCACCGAAACCTGCTTTCGCACTGCCCGTGCACCAAAGGCTGTTGGACAATCAATCCAAACTGTGGCAGACGCCAGCGTCAGGTCGACCCTTCCCCAGACGGCTCGACTTCAAGTATCAAGTAAAGCCTGTCCCTGGATTTTCTCAAACACAGCTTCCACACAACTCCATTGTCGTGTCTTCGGCGCTCAAGCGCACCAAGTCCTCACGCACTCACGCCAATAGCCCCCCGGGCCGCGACAACAAACTCCTTGATGACATCGGGAAGAAGGTATTCCAAGGGGCTATGCTTAGCGCAAAAATTGCTGCCCTCCAATTCCAGCAAGTTCTCTTCCTTGACACCTGCATGGCAACCTTGCGGACAGCATCTACAGCCCTTCCGAAGGAATCTCTGGCTCTACTCTCCGGCGCTCTCACAGATATGTCGGAGTGCAGCAAACACCTGGCTAGCGCAACCTTTGACGCATTCGACACGGCCTCGTGTACCGCCGGTACGGCTATATCTGCGAGGCGCTGGGCATGGCTTAGAGCCTCTGGCCTGCGGGAGGACACCCATGAGGGCATCGCCAATGCGCCCTGCACCGGAGAATCACTCTTTGGGGACAAAGTTAAAGACACCGTCAACGATATGAAGGAGCACTGCGCCACCCTGCAAACCCTCGCAGAGGACGGCTTTGAGCGCCACAGTGGAACGCACAGAAGCAACTTCCAGAGACGATCTTACTACTCTTCCAACAAGAAGTACCCCTCAAACAGGAAATGGCAGCCTAGCAAGTATAGAAACAACTCCTACAACTGACCCGCTCACCAGCGCAACTCACAGTGGGACCGTAAGCAAAAAAAGAGCAACCCACCCCCTGCGAAGAGTGGGCCATCCTTTTGACGCCTATCCTCCGGCGGTTACCCGGATCGGGGGTCGCCTGACTTACTTCTTGAACGAGTGGCAACGCATCTCCTCCGACTCCTGGGTTCTCGAAATCATCCAAGAAGGCTACAGAATGCGCTTCAGCTCAACACCTCGCCAAAACAACCATCCCATCAGCCAAACACCCCCACACCTGCGCCTGGCTATGGCCGCCGAGCTGATGCACCTGCTGTCCTCAAATGCCATAGAGCAGGTACCGGCGCGGCGGAAGAGATAAACTCTGGCTTTTACTCCAGGTACTTCCTCATCCCCAAACGGTCAGGCGGAGTCCGCCCTATCCTCGACCTCCGCAAGCTCAACAAGTTCATCATCAAAGAAAAGTTCAGGATGTACTCTCTAAACTCCATCCTGCCCCTGATTCAACCCGGCGACTGGATGGCATCCCTGGACTTACTGGACGCCTATACCCACATACGCATCCACAAGTCGCACAGGCAGTACCTTCGCTTCACTGTGCTGGGCCAGCATTACCAGTACAAAGTCCTTCCTTTCGGCCTGTCACCAGCCCCACGGGTTTTCACCAAGTGTGTGGCGGTACCCGCAGCGCATCTCCGCAAACAGAACGTATCCATCTTTCCCTACCTGGACGACTGGCTCCTAACAGCCCCCTCAGCTCCGGAGCTTCAGGAGGCTCTGAGGATAACCGAGTCCCTGATATCCTCACTGGGGTTCGTGATCAACGACAGCAAGTCGCACCGCACCCCCTCGCAGAGGCTGGAATTCATCGGAGCCGAGATCGACACCCGACTCTTGAAGGCATTCCTTCCCCAACGCAGGCTAGTGGCTCTGACCTCGCTCGCAACCAGCTTGGCTTCTGCGGAGACCTCCACGGCGAAATCCATCCTACGCCTTCTAGGCCACATGTCCACGACCACCTCTGTCATCCACATCGCCAGGTTACGGATGCGGCCACTCCAGGGCCATCTACGTGCACGCTGGAACCAGCACTCGCAACCCCTTTCCACCCGCATCCCCATGACCTCCAGAATCAAGACTCAGCTACTCTGGTGGACTGTCCCGGAGAACCTCTCGGGGGGGAAAGGACATGCACCCACCGGAGCACCAAGTGACCTTGACCACGGACGCTTCCAACTTAGGCTGGGATGCCCACATTCTGCAATTCAGCACACAAGGGGCCTGGTCGCCACAGGAGAGACTCCTACACATCAACCTCCTGGAGTTAAGGGCCATCAAGTACGCTCTCAAAGCATTCCTAACTCACGTACAGAACAAATCCATCCTCATCCAGACGGACAACCAAGTGGCCATGTTCTACATCAACAAGCAAGGGGGCACCGCTTCTCGCTCACTCTGCAAGGAAGCCCTGCAGATCTGGTCCCTGGCCCTGACACACGGGTGCAATCTCCGTGCTTCCTACCTGCCTGGCGATCAGAATGTCTTAGCGGACAAGCTCAGCAGGCAGCTGCAACCTCACGAGTGGACACTCCTTCCGGAGGTCGCAGACAGTCTCTTCCGCCAGTGGGGTCGCCCGAGCATCGACCTATTCGCCACGGAGCAGAATGCACAATGCCCTCTCTTTTGCTCCAGACACCCGTCCAGCAAGAGACTAGCGGCGGATGCATTCGACGTGTGTTGGGGGGAGTGGTCTCTGGTGTATGCCTTCCCCCCGACACCCCTCATCCCTGCGACACTCCAGCAACTGATTCGCGACAAGGCTCGCGCCATCCTAGTGGCTCCCTACTGGCCCCGTCAGATGTGGTTTGCACTCCTCCATCGCCTAGCGCTGACGGAACCCAAGCGCCTGCCACTCAGGCCAGACCTACTCACGCAGGACGAGGGCAAAACGACGCACCCCGATCTCAAAGCCCTGGCTCTCACTGCCTGGAGGTTGAACGGATGAGCCTTTCTTCACTCCGGCTCCCTTCAGAGGTCCAGGATGTGGTCCTTGCTGCCAGGAGGCCCTCCACCAGGAAGTCCTACGGCCTCAAGTGGAAGAGATTCAGCATCTGGTGCGCAGCGCAGGGCCTCGAGCCCACCACTTGCCCTCTTCCCGAGGTCCTTCGGTACTTGGCTTCTCTGTCTAACCTTGGCCTAAAGACTCAATCCGTCAGAGTGTACCTCTCGGCAATCGCAGCTTTTCATGCTCAGCCCAAAGGGGCCACCTCCATTGCAGCTCTACCCTTGACCAACCGTTTCATGAAAGGCCTGGCAAACCTAAAACCCCCGCTCAGGCGCCCCGTTCCATCCTGGGACCTCAACGCTGTACTACTTCGCTTAACCCAGGAACCCTTTGAGCCGCTGCTGTCAGCCGAAATGAAATACGTCTCATGGAAAACCCTGTTTCTCGTAGCCATAACATCTGCCAGAAGAATCAGCGAGCTACAGGCATTGATGTCCCACCCCCCTACACGCAATTGCACCAGGATAGAGCTTCCTTGAGGACCAACCCGAAGTTCGTACCCAAAGTTGCATCTGCTTTCCACGTAAATCAATCCATTGAGCTTCCGGCTTTCTTCCCAGAACCCCACGCCTCGGAAGAAGAGAGCCGCCTTCACACGCTGGACTGTCTCCGGGCTCTCCGCATATACTTGCTTCGCACCGAACCTATTCGCAAAGGCGAACAACTGTTCATATCCTTCGACCCAAACCGGCCAGGCAGGCCTGTCAATAAGAGGACCCTTGCGCACTGGGTCGCCTCCTGCGTTTCCCATTGCCTCAACCCCACAGGCACACAGAACCTGCCAAGAGTGGGCCCTCACAACCTAAGGGCTCTGGCCACCACAATTGCCAACCTTCGTTCTGTGCTTCTGGTGGACGTCTGCAGAGCGGCCACTTGGACCTCCCCGCTCACGTTCCAAAGGCACTACTGCCTCGACCTCAGAGCCCAGGAAGACTGTGCCCTCGGACCTGCCGTCCTCTCCACTGCAATGGGCGGGAGGGAGACCGCCTAAAATCCTCTGCTCTATTGCACAACCACTGTATTGCACTAGTTATTGCATGTTGCACAAGTATTGTATACTGTTCTTTCACTGTACTGCACTAGTTATTGCATTTTGCACAAATATCGTATTGTTGCACAGCCACTGTTCTTGCACTGTTGCTGTATTAAAAATCATTGCACTAATCTGCATATCTCTCATCTTTAATGATCTTGGCTTCCTCCTCCTCCTCAGCATGCTCCAGTTAAGGAGGCACCAGGTGTGGCTGACGCAATCCTGCTGGTCCATGGAGAAAACGAGGTTACTTACCTGTAACTGGAGTTCTCCGTGGACAGCAGGATAAGTCAGCCACACAATCCCAACCCACCTCCCCTGGAGGAGGTCAGCCTCTGCATCCGCTCCCTGTCCGGGAATTGGCTAGCTAGGAACACACTGGCCGGAACAGGGGGCGGGCTGGTAGGATGGGCTACCTAGGTGGGCTCAGAAAGGCTCACCTTTCTGAGCTCTAGAGAGCACTTCCGTATGCATGGCTCCGCCGGAGGGCGTCACCAGGTGTGGCTGACTTATCCTGCTGTCCACGGAGAACTCCCGTTACAGGTAAGTAACCTCGTTTTCTCTCCTGCTAATGCCATTGGGGATTGGCAATGTATATGTCCATTGCAAGGTGTGTAATGCCACTGAAGGAGGTGAGCAAAGGAGGTGTTGCCTCTTTGGGGGTGGTTGGGAGTGTTGGGGAGTGCAGTTTGTATAGTTTTAGGTGAGGTGAGAATTAATAGTGGATCTTGTCTCTGTCCTTAGTAAGGAAGAGATTTCAATTGGAAGGTGTCTTTTTGCTTTCTATACGTGTTTGTATATTGCAATAATTTCATCTGCTTGCATTTTGATTACTAAGTTGTGAATTGCTCTGAGTTCTCTTTTGAAGGAGAGCAGTGTATACGTATAATTTGTATAAGTGGATAAAACAGTTCTTGATGGCCTCTCAAAGGCGAAAGAGAGTTTCTTTTCGTTTGCTCAGTATTCTGCTTAACTGCTGGACTGTGGAATAACTGTTGCCTGACTCGGGGAAGGATTGGGGTACTGGCAGCCAAAAAGCATCTTGGAAAAGGATATGTCCAGTGCTAGAGGGAGAGAGCGAGAGTGACTTCAGGAGGTTATTGCTTTGGGGATTAAGAGGACACATTCTGTTGTTTTGGACGTGCTATCTCTGCTGAGCTCGCAGGTCTTTTCTCATTACCGGATTTTCCAAATTACCCATTTCCAGGAGTGAGATTTTAAGCCAGTCTTGGATTTCTGACGATCTCATTCTGATGCATTATGGGTCCTGCAACCCTGATTCCAAAGGATAACATCAGGAACTACAAATACCATACTGCATTGCAATACAAACTTAAAACCAGAACCGGCAAACAATCTCACTCGTGGAACTGGGTAACTTGGCAACTCTGCATTTGCCTTCCACCGTAAATGAGCTTCCTAAGTTTCAAAAGGCAGCATCTGGATTAATAACATAATTATGAAGGGGGAAAACTATAACCTAATTATGATCAGCCATAAGTTGGATGCTGTTCTTAAAAACATCAGGTTATTAGGAGTTGCTAATGAACTATTTCTCCAGGAGAGAGACTTTTGGCAGTACTCTGGTTTTAAATTTGCATTCCATGCATTGTAGTCCTTCCAAAAGACAGGGTTGTCGAGTCTAGAACTGGTCTAAAATCTCCCTCCCGGAACTAGTCACTTGGCACGTCCTGGCTATTTTTGTACTCTGGCATTTTAAAGCTGCCTTGGAGTGATGTACCAAGTACTTCTATGAATTTCCCTATTACAAAGTCTTTATTGTTCTTGTAGCAGATTACAAGATTGTCAGTTCCTTAATTTTTCAGGATTTCCTTGTTTTATGAAACTGGAATAAACGTAATGCTGCCTAAATCTCTTCCTGGGAGCCAGAGCTAGATTTGAATATCGTATATCGGTGATTAAAAAGTAGCATGACAGGCTGACATAACAAGAACTTTCTGCTACGCCCCTCCCTGTGTATCCTCCCCATCCAACTCATGCTTTTATTGACTCGAAACTGAGATGGCAATTGTTTCTGGTATCTTTTATAGATGTGGCACCCTGATTGATCTTTGTAAAGGCCCACATGTGAGGCATACTGGTAAAATTAAGTCCTTAAAGATATATAAGGTAAGGGTACAATCTTAAATAATGAAATTATGTGTAAGGTCGTGGGTGTTTTGCTATTTTTATAGGGTGATTTTTAGAAGCAATATAGGGTGAATTGGCAAGGTGTACATGTGGGTATTGACGTGTATATTCAGCCAGGTAAAATATAGCTGGGCCTTGGAGACAGCGGGTAGAATATCATGCATAGATTTACCTATTCAAATCTGTAGGTATAATTTTCAAGGGAAAAGTACTTGTAGATAAAGCAGGTGCAAATCTCTGTAGACACCTCCCTAAAGTGATTTTGACAAAGGAAAGTTCATGTGTATGTACTGCTGCCACTGAGCTATGTGCAACAGGTCAAGAAAGCAAATAGAATGCTAGGAATCACAAGATAAGGAATGGAGAATAAAACAAGATGATGTAATGCTTCTGTATCATTTCATGGTGCAACGCACCTTGAATATTGTGTGCAATCCTGGTCGCCATATCTTAAAAAGGATGTAACTGAATTAGAAAAAGTACAGAGAAGAGACAATAACATGGTAAAGGGGATGGAAGGATATCCTATGAGGAAAGGCTTAAAAGGTTAGGGCTCTTCAACTTGGAAAAGAGATGGCTGAGGGAAGATATGATAGACATCTATAAATTAATGAATGAAGTGGAATAGGTAAACGTAGATCAGTTGTTTACGCCATCAAAAAGTAGAAAGACTAGGGGACACTCAATGAAGCTACAATGTAACCCATTTAAGACTAATAAGAGAAAATATTTTTTCACCGAATGTGTAATCAAACTCTGGAATTAGTTACCGGAGGATGTAATAAAATCAGTCGGTGTAGCTGGGTTTAAGAAAGGTTTGGACAAGTTCCTGGAGGAAAGATCCATAAACCATTATTAAAGAGGATCTGGGAAATCCACTGCTTGCCCCAGGACAAGCATTGTGGAACCTGTGTGCCTTTTTGGGAACCTGCCAGGTACTTGTAACTTGGATTGGAAACAGGATATTGGGCTTGATGGACCTTGATCTGACCCAGTATGGCATTATTTATGTTCCTATCATTGTGACATGTTTATTTTCCTGTCTAGTTTTAGTGATTCAACTGCACTAGTTTTGTCCCAAAAGTATTCTGGAAATACAAATAAAATTTAAAAGAAAATTCTACCATGGTTTTGAGGTTTTTTATTATTTGGGTGTAATGTGTGTGTGTTTTGGGGTTTTTTTGTTTTGTTTTTTTAATATGTCAGAATTCATCCACATACTGGGAGGGAAGATCTGATATGGAGACACTGCAGCGAATCTATGGAATTTCCTTCCCTGACACAAAAATGATGAAGGAATGGGAAAAATTCCAGGAGGAGGCTAGAAATCGTGATCATAGGAAAATTGGAAGGGTGAGTGTGGTTGCCAGCATGATTTTATACTCCTTTCATTGATTAGAGGAGGGGGGCATGAGATGAACCAATTGGCTTCACATCTTCAGGATGAATTGATCCAGTCCTGGTTTTCCCACATTTGTATGCCCAGGGGCTTGCAGTTCTGATTTCCTCATTGCACACTGTGGACCCTTGCGTAGTGGGGACAGAACAGGACTGGATCAACCTGCCTGTAAATGTGGAGCCAGTTGGCAACTCTTATGGAAGCAGAGAGGGTTCTGGTCAGTTTTCAGATTAATTCACTGCCACAGGTGAATGCATATTACCTGCACATTGTATGATCAGGCACATGAGGGGGATTATTGGGGTTAGAAAGGAGATATACTTCTACCATCCATAGCAGCAGCAAATTGTATTTTCATATCCTGCTAGACCAGTCCAGACAAATGGGTTGTGTTCCCCTACCAGCAGATTGGTTGAGACAAAGAACCAACGAAAAGCCCAGGTTTCAATGACATCACTCCCATGCCTATATCTGCCTCAGCCACCAGAGGTCTCTTCAGTATTTCTTTGTCTCCAGCACTCTGAAGAAAATCTTAATAATTGAGAGGAAAAGATTGATTTAAATACTTGTGAATGACCACCTTGAGGGTGACTCGCTCTTGCTCTCTTGAGCATGACATGGAAGGCTCCACCTGGATGCGGTCTTCTCGGTAGCCATAGGAGGAGGGAAAATTGGTTTAGCTTGATGCTCTTATCATAAGAGCCTGTTGAGCAGCCAGAAAATTGGAAGGATTTAGAAGAATTTAGCAGCCTCACACAACCTCATTACCCCCTCCCTCCTCTTCTGTCCCCCCTGTTCACTCCCAAAGATTGCAGAAGGCTTTCAGAATCTGCCTGCTAGCCACCTTAAAAGCAGTGTCTGCAAAGCCAGAGAAACAGTTTTTCAAGGAAGTAGGGCTGAGCCTGGCATGAATTTCTGCCTGGGGCGCCCAGGGGATGAATACCAAGGCTTGACCTCATCATTTGTCCTTGTTGGATGCTCCTGATTCCATTTGGGGTGCAATTCAGGGTGGACCACTAGTGACTGCACGATGTGGGTGTTTCCGCCCTTTCCTGCACCTGTTAGTAGCGTTTTTACTATTGTGCGCCTGATGGTCGCATGTGCGTTCCTACCCAACTGCCTGTAATGTGTGTTTCTGTGTAAGCACTGTTAACATGTGCTTTCCAGGCCACCACAACCTTGATGTGTGCTGTTGATACTTGCCTTAACTCTGTCGTCTTCCAGGAAACGTTTGGCCTGTGGCAAGCAAGGTGCCTCATCTCCAGCTTCTGGACTCCGCTCTAATTGCATGGCAGCTCGTGAGTTGGCCCTGAAGGGATTGCTCCCCCCCCCCTCTGTACTCCAGGGGATGCAGTTAGTCCAGCCTTGCCTGCCTGCCTTAGGGCAGGAGGTGGCAGTTGATGCTCTGGGTAAGGATAACTAGCCGGACGGAGGTTCCAGCAACTATGTGCTGCTCCCCGACCTCTAGGTAATCAGTGGCAACTGTCCCTTAGAGTAGGCGGATCATTTCTGTGAGGAGAACTTCCTGAGTATGAATTGTCCTCCCCAGAATTCTTTTCCTTTTTACATCAGGCCTGGTCATTCTTGTGTAGAAATTCAGACTCTGCGGCCTCTGGTTCCCCCGAGCCAAGCCTCTCGTGAGGGGCAGGCTGAGAGTGGAAGCCCTGTTCGATTGCCTATGGCTAAGTGTCCCTGGAAAAGGGCACCGCCTAGAGATGGGGATCAGCTGGTATCTGTTGGAGATTTTGACTGTGGCTTACAGAGGTATTCTTGCCATCAAAGGAGGCCGAAGTTATCTGCCTGTTCCGGGAAGAGGAACTGGAGGCATTGATTCCCATGGTCTTACCCACCTTGAGCTTGGCAGATGCTCTAGGCATGGAGTAGGAATCGAAGATGCATCCACTCTTGCAAGGGGTGTGGAAATCCACTACTATCTTCCCATTCCCGGAGGTGCTCAAGGGCCTGTTCCAGTGGGATTCCCCCGACTGCCCACCTAAGGGTATATAAGAAGATGCACACTCTCCTGGAGAACAAGTGTGTTGTGTGATTTGATATTTCCAAGGTGGATGTGCAGGTCACTGCAATTACCAGACAGACCACCATTCCTGTGGAAGGCAGATTGACCTTAAAGGATACTCTGGACCAAAAGGTGGATTTGTGTTGAAGAACCAGTTCTCTGTGGTGGCTGCTATTCTTCAGTTGACGGTATGTGCAGGCCTGACATTGAACCCTGCTCCTGTGAATGCAATCTCTTCCAGATGATGCTACCCCTCTTTTGGAGTCTATGGCCTTTCTTTCTGATGCCATGTATGGCCTGGTACATCTAGCAGCCAGGGATTGTGCCCTGTCGATGGTGACATGGTGTTGACTTGGCTCTGACACAGGGCAGCAGACTTATCTTCCAAAGCCTAGTTGCCCATCTGGCCTTCAGAGAAATGTTTTTGTTGGGTCTGATTTTGGAAAAGATGGTGAAGGACCTGGGTGAGACAAAATCTTTCTGCCTCCTGGAGGACAAGTCCAAGGGGCCTGTGATGCAGGCAGAAGCCCCCTTTCTATCAGCCTCTGCCCACTCTTCATGGACATGCTAGTCAAACTCCCAGGGGTCTCGGGACTCCTGTTTTCTACCAGACTGGAAAACCTTGCTTCCCCTCTGCTTATGGATTTTGGGCTCATTCTCAGTCCATTTGTGGAGTGTTTGGGCCCAGGGACCCTGGTCCCATCCAGAAGAGGACCCTTCTGGGCTGCACAATAAAGGTTTGGGGGCCCATTCCCTGTTTTCTCCGGTTGGGGGCAGGCTTTGCCTCTTCTTTCAGGAATGAGCATTCAGTACGGCTATGTCCTGAAATGCAAAGAGCCAGTCCCGGCCGCTTTAGTCTTCTCCCCTTGTGGGTCTGCAAACAGTAGGGCAGCTGTGCAGGTCACCTTGGACAAGTTGCCTCTCCTAAAGGCAGTGGTGCTTGTTTTCCCTCTTCCCCCCCCCCCCCCACCTCGACTATCAGGACAAGGGCAGGTTTTCCTTCCATGTCAGCACCATGAAACAGATGGAACATTCCGGCCCATTCTGAACCTAAAGTGTTTCAATGCGCACTTGTGTGTTGCACTTCTGGATTCGCTTTTTCAAACCATGATTTAGGGGGTGCACCAGGGGGAGTTCCTGGCATCTCTGGATTTGGTTGAGGCATATTTTCATATCCCAGTCCAGGGAATTAGCAAAGTATCTGTGTTTTGCCATACTTGACACTCTCCTTCAGTTTGCCGCCCTCCCTTTCGGACTCTCCACTGCCTCAAGGATGTTCTCCAAGGTCATGTTGGTAGTGGCTGCGTTGCTGTGGCACCGAAGGATTTGTGTGCACCCATATCTGGACTGCTGACTCATCTGAGCCTGTTCTCTTTGAGAGGCATCTCAGGTAGTGCCTCGAGTGGTGTCCTCTCTGATAAGCCTCAGCTTGGTGATCATTTGGTGAAAGAGCCAGTTGTTGCATTCCAAGTTCCTGGGAATGCATCTCGATACTAGAGTTTGCAGAGTTTTCCTGCTAGAGGAGAAAGTCGAAGGCTATTGGATTGCCTAACCTATTGTGTTCGCAGTAGACTCAGAGTCTGGGTCAATTTTTGGCTCCTTGGATTGATGGCAGCAACATTCGAGATGGTTCCTTGGGTGTGTGCGTTTATATGAGGCTGCTCCATTGGTCCTTACTGATTCAGTGATCCCAGAGTTCTCAGTGGTTCAAGCTCAGTCTCCCGCTCCCAATGATGGTGATTACCAGCCTGCAGTGGTGCAGTAGCCAAGTCTTCTGAGGAAGGGTGTGCCACTGGATGATTACTCATGGATCCTTCTGATGGATGCCAGCCTCTCAGGCTGAGGAGCCCCTTGCCAAGGCCAAATGGCTGCAGGGAGGCAGTGTAGTCCATCGTCTGCCTTGAGGCAAGGGACATCAGGTTGGTTCTTTTGTGTTTACAGACTCCCTGGTTGATGGCCAGGCAGTTTGAGTGTTCTCTGACAACTGGCAAGGTGGCACAAGGAGTGCCAGGGTAGCCCTGGAAATGGCTCTCCTGTTTGCTTAGGCGGCTAGTTTGTAGGCTCTGCACATTGCTAAGATAGATACTGTGGAAACATATTTTCTCAGCCGGCACTCTTTGGTTCCAGGAGAGTGGGAATTGAGTTGGGAGGTTTCCTTCTGTAACCACCTCCTAATCCTCTGCTTTTTCCTTGACTGCCTAGGAGAGGCATCAGTCATGGTCTGTCCGTATCTTGTCCTTGTCCCCCCCCCTATTCCTTCCTCCTTTAGATGTCCCTGTTATCTATTACACTCGTTCACAGTGTAACTTAGGCCTCCCCCCACCTCCACTTGTCCAATTCGCTGTCTCTTGTCTTTGCAACCTACCCCTCAGTGTCAACTTTCCTTTAAATTCTGTATTGATTGTATTTTCTTTTTGTTAACTGCCTAGCTGCCTCCACCATAGGCAGTATATCAAATAAATCAAAACTGGGAGAGGTGTTTTCAGTTGTTTCTATGCTGCTGGGATCACCCTGAGATGGTGACCCGCTCCAATGCCAAAGTGTGCAGCTTCTTCAGTCGACGCACAGAAAACAGGGTCCGATGGTGTCAGTGCCTTGCCTCAACCTTGACCGGATTAACACCTGCTCTATTTCCTCTATGGCCCCTGGTGGGGCATGTGATTCAACGTATGGAGCACCACCCGAAAAGGATGATTATGGCGGCGCCAGGTTGGCTGAGGAGAGCATGATTCGGAGATCTGATGCAGCTCCTGCAAGTACCACCTCTGTTTGCCTCCAGCTCAGGGTCTTTTGTGTCAGGGGGCTGCTTATCCTGGAGGACCTCTCCCTTCTCGCTTATGGCTTGGCTCCTGTAAGGAGACAGTATGAATGGGTTGCTCTCCGGTGGTGGTTTTCCATTCTGCTCAGAGCCCGGAGGAGGTCTACCAACCTTGCATAAGTGCAGGTCTGGTGCCTTGAATGCAAGTGTGGTGCCCGGCAGCTGGCTCTTGAGGTGACCAAAGTGCCGTCTCTGGCCTCTTTTGTAGGAAGGTTTGGAGCGGGGCCTTTTCTCTTAGCTCCTTGAAGATAAATGTGGCAGCTTTGGCCTGTTTCAGAGGTCTGTTGGCTGGTGGTAAGTCTCTAGCCATACACCCAGATGTTTTGCGCCTTCTTCAGGTGGTTTGGCATCTGCATCCTCCCCTCAGGTCTGTGGTCCCTTCCTAGGATCTGTCTGATGCTTGGGGCCCTGATGTTGGAGTCCCCTGAGTTTTTGAAGCGTGGTACTCTGGAAGATTTGACACTCATGATGGTCGTCTTGATTGCAATTTCTTCCGCAAGGAGGATTCTGAGCTGCTTGCTCAGTCTTGCCAAGATCCCTACCTATCTTTTTCTGAGGAGGCCATTTCCCTTCGGCCTCTGCCTTCTTCCCTGCAGTGATTTTTTTTTCCCCTTTTCATGTGAACCAGGCGATTTTTGCCTACCCTCATTTTTTTTAAGGAGCAGGGGCGGGGGGGGGCGGGGGAGGGAGGGAATGGTAAGACACTTCACACTGTGAATGCCCGAATGGTGTTTCTCCAATTCTTGGAAGTTACAAATTCTTTTTGGAAGTCAGACCATCTTTTGCTGCTGTTTGCTGGCCCATGCAAAGTGACATGTCGACTAAGTCTGCATTGGGGCGCTGGGTTAAGGAGGTTGTTGCCTTGGCAGATCTCTTGCGGAATCAGCTGGTTCCAGAAGATTTGCGCACCCATTCTACCTGAGTGCAAGCGTCCTCATGAGCAGAGCTTGGTAACCCCTGCAGATGTTTGACAGCAACGTGGGCATTGCTTTTGTCAAGCATTTCTGCTTGGATGTCCACGCTCGATCAGACATGGCCTCTGGCTCTAAGGGTTTGTTTTTAAATATTATTTATTGAACTAGTAACATAACACCCAGGTGTGGTGGGTACACTTACACCACACCTGGACTTCAGTTATATAAAACAACCAATTTTTCCATTTTTTCATTTATTATATACCTTGTCAAATGCTCTCCCTCCCCCTTCCCCCTCCAACTCTACTCCCAGGTTGACCTATAGTCCTTCGCAATCAATTTAATCAATCAACTTAAGCATGGAGTGCTCTCCCAATAATCCTCAAGGCAAGCAGTCTGAGCACCCCCATCCACGAGGCTCCCCACATGGTCAGTACATTATGCATGTATGATGTCATTGTGTCAATATATTGTCCCCACTGTGCAATAGACTGCCTCTTGTTTGATTTCCCCGGAGTCCAACCATTCCAGAAGCATCAGTTGATGAAAACAATTCCTCCGTTCCCAAAATGAGGGCACCATAGGGTCCTTCCATTGATGGAGGATGGGTTGCTTGCCCACCATGCATGTCTTACACACCAGAAATCTTATCCAATGCCCCCTGGGACGGATTGGGGCAAGCTGATCAAAAATGACTAAGGAGCATGTTCACTCCACCCTTTACCCAACTAGCCCATTAATATAGATCTGGATCTGACCCCAATAGCATTAAATCTTCTTGCAGGACCACCACATATGGCTAAGTACTGCCATCGGAGTGGAGCACCAAGGACAGCAACCATCCTGTGTCATACCACTCCGCAGTGCGTGTCTTGGGGAGAAGTGGGCCCAGTTTACTGCTTGATATTGCACTTCCCGTAGTTTCACAGACTGAGTCAGTTTCAGGATACAGCGGATTGCTCCTGCTACCATATTGGGGTTCACAGGGGTCCCCAACTCCTCCGCCTATTTTCGTTCCACCAGAGTGTAGTTTGTGGGGGACTGCCAGGTTGCCAATTTACCCACATATCAAGAAACATTCATATCCTCTGGCTTTCCCAGTTCAAAGAATTCCAGAATTGTAACAGCCGCCGTCGCCGCTGCCAAAGCTTCTCTTGGCAGAGACCCTACATAGTGCCGCAGTTGATAGTAAACAAAAAGATGTTGAAGTCTTTCCCTGTATGTCATCTGCAGTTCTCGAAATGGCTTACACTTGACTGTTTCATCCACTATGTGGCCGAGGTTCCATATCTCCAGTGCCGCCCACTCTCAAAACACTGAGCTTCTGTGTTGTCTTCCTGTCTAGTGGAGGTGTAGCTTTGATATGTCCCACTTGTCTGGACTGTTCTAGCAGGGCAATATGGAAAGTGACATTTTACTTACCAGATAATGTCCTTTCCCTGAGTCCTGCTATACCAGTCTGGGGCCTACCCCCTCAAAATATTTGCTCTGTTCTGATGTAGCGATACCCTTGGGTCTGCTATGATTTATATACTTGGTTCCGCAGTTCCATCATCTATGGACAGCCTTCTGTTTGTTTTCCTGTACTGTACATAGTTCTCTACTGTTTGATTGCTCATTGTTGCCCATGTTGAGGTTGTGTGTGGCTTGTCATGTTCTCCCATATGCTTTGGTACAGATTCTGAAGAGACCTCTGGTGGCTGAGGTGGATAGAGGCACAGGAGTGATGTCATTGAAGCCTGGACTTTTCATTGGTTCTTTGTCTCCACTAGTCTGCTGGTAGGGGAACACAACCCACTTGTCTGGACTGGTCTAACAGGAATCGAAGAAAGGACATTAACTGGTATAATAAAATGTCACCTTTTTAAAATGTTTTGTATATACACATTCCTTAGCGTCCCTCTAGTCCAGTCCCGGAAATGTAGAGTTGTCAACCTCCACCAGCAGCTTTGGAGACTGAATGATGTCATCATTTTGATGTCACTGGTACAAATAGGCTAGATCCGCCCCCTTTCACCAGTACTTTCAGTCTCCAAGCAGCTTGGAGGTTCTGAGCCCGGGACTGGGCTCAGAGGAACAAATAAGCAGAGCTTTAATTCTTTGTTTAAATTTAGGATTTTTCCTTTGCTTTCTTGTTTTTTAGCTGCCTGCTGCTGCTGACAGAGATTCTGTGCTGCTGGGGCTGTTTCTCTCCGTTCCTGCTCTCTTCTCCTCCCCCCCCCCCCTTCCTTCTCTTTTCTTTCTTTGCCTTATTGCCCCAGCATTTAAACGAGCATTGTGAGTGCACTGGTGTGTGCCTGGCATTATCTTATTGGACTTCCATATAATTGGGTTCAGATGGGAGAAGCCAGTTCATTCTTCAGGGCCTTTAAGCTCCCTGGAAACACTAGGTGGGGCATGTGAGGATTTTAAAGACCTTCAACAGCTTCATGTCAAACAATCTTGTGCTTATATGTCATTGAGACTGAGATTGTCGCATTTCTAAAGCTTGAAATAAATATCTCTGTAAATTGAACTTAATTTTAGGAGCAAGAACTTTTTTTCTTCCATGACCTGAGCCCAGGGAGCTGTTTTTTTCTTCCCAGAGGTGCCTTCATTTACAATACTCTCATCAACTTCATAAGAGTAAGTAATGTTTACTTAACACTTTGTCACTATGTGTTGGTTTTGCTGATATCTTCAGCTTTTTTGCTTTTCTGGAGTGTCAATTTTATATATATTTTTTGTTACCATACTAATGGTCTCCAACACTTATCAACTAAACATGTTTTAAAATACACTCAAAAAACCCCTCAAACAATCAAGGCTCTTCTTTCTCATTGCTTTGTCTTTGAGTAAGTTGCTGAATGCGGTTTCTGTTGCTATCCTGATAATCCCCGTCCCAGGTTCAGATGAATACATGTGAAATGTGAATAGAGCACAAATAACTGATGTGAGCAGGAGAAGCATATTTTCAAAAATACTGGCCATTCCATAATTATGAGACTGATGCGTAAAACGTGCACTAGTCTATGTTGTTAGTGCACATGTTAAGTATTAACTTCAGATGTTAATGCACATGAAGATAAAGGAATGATAGTATATGCATGCATGTCTACTTACAAAAGGTATCGCATCAACTTAACTCATGTTCTCTGGGTATAGTTAAGCGGTTTTGTGTTAATGTGTTTGAGAAGTAACTTGTATACACACTTTCTTGCTTTGCTAATAGATAATGAGCTGTTTTGCGTCTCGTTGGCATAGCTGTTGTGTTAAAACTCTTCCAAGTTAGTTCATGTACATTAAAAGCGCCGTTACTGCACATGACCCAGCTTTGTACTTGCTTAACAGTGTTTTTAATGCACTTTTGTGAAAGGTTAATATAGTTTACAACATTGGCCCCCTATGGAGGTAATTTTATCAAGTCATTCCTGTGCTTATATGGCTGCATATGCACCTAAATGGCCACTTATAAAATCTGAACTGGCATACAAGTACGTGCGTTGGCATCAAGGTGTGCACTGTGCCAGTTGTTGTAGCCTGAGGTGTGGTCTAGGCGGAGCATGGGCAGATTTTCATGTACATTAAAAAGCATGGGTTTACCAGAACACCTGATCGTTCTCTTGCACAATCTTTATACTGATCAAGAAGCAACAGTTCGAATCAAAGTAGGAGAAACAGAATGGTTTAAAATCCGCAAAGGTGTACGGCAAGGCTGCATACTTTCCCCCTACCTCTTTAACTTATATGCAGAACAAATTATCAGAGAAGTAGGACTGTATGAAGACAACAGAGGTGTGAAGATTGTTGATGAGTCTTCCACCAGTCTTAGCTATGCTGATGATACCACATTACTGGCTGAAAGTGAAGATGATTTGAAACATTTGCTTCTCAAGATCAAGGCATATAGTCTTAAAATGGTTCTGCACCTTAATGTTAAGAAGACAAAGATCCTGACAACTGGCAAAATGAATAAGTTCCTTTGCGTCCCTCTAGTCCAGTCCCGGAACCTTAGAGTTTAGAATGCCTTCCGCAACCTTGGAGACTGAATGATGTCATCTTTTTCTGATGCCACCGATACAAGTAGGCTAACTCCGCCCCCTTTCAATAGTATTTCAGTCTCCAAGCAGCTTTTGAGACGTCTGAGCCTGTATCTGGGCTCAGTTGTAACAAACAAGTAGAGCTGAATTATTTATTTAGTTTGATTTGGCTTGTTTCAAATTTTGATTAGATTTTCTCTTTTTGTTTTAAGAGCGCTGCTGCTGCTGAAGCTTCCTGCTGGGCTATTTTAATTTCTTTTGTTTTGCCGCCTCCCCATCTTAATAGTTTTATTGGCTAGATCCTCCCTGCTCCTGAACCCGGTAAGAGGGGTGAGGAGCAGGTGGAGAGAAAGAGAAAAGGAGAGAAACAAAAAGATTTAGGCTGTGCACTGCCCTTAGATGTAAGGGATTGCAGGGCATTTTGTTTTCTCTGACGTTGGTGCCGAAGCCGCTGAACGGCTGTGCTCCAACTCGAACTTCCCCAGGACTTTAAGGTATGTGGGGGAAGGTACTGGTAATTAGTTTTTTGAATCCGCCTTGTTGCCGTTGATCTTTCGGCGCGCGGTTGTGCGGCGCGCGAGTGTTTGGCGCGCAATTTCTTTATTAGCTTATGCGGGAGTTAAGCAGCAGTCTTTTTAATTGTGTTTTTAATTATTCTCTTTAGTTTTGGAAAATAATCCTTTTAAGGTACTTTTTATTATAGAATGCCGGCTAAGCCACGGTGTTTAGTTTGTGGCTCGCGGCGTGGAGAATTAATGGATTTGGGGGTGTGTAAGTCATGCACTTTGGAGCCCGATGGTGCAATCAAAGCCCAAGGAAGTTCCTTGGGTGCTCAGGTTGGTTTAACAGGGGAACTTGGTAATTCTCTGCCACCTGCTTTAAGTCCTGTGCGGACAGGGCCTGGGTCTTCTGCTGAGGTTGATGCTCTGGTGTTTCCATCTATGAGCACAGCAGATGTTCATTCTATTCCTCCTAATTTCTATTTGCTGATGTCTCAGGCCTTGGAGCTTTTGCAGCCTATGTTAGGGGTTTCTTCTCAAACTTCAAAGGGTATGAAGCGTACTGGGTCTGTTTGTCTACCCGAGGAGGACGCAGGGTTAGCAAAGATCAGTAAGCAGGCAGTAAATGATAGTCTTCTCGAGGAAGTGTTGGAAGGTGCGGACGATGTAGATCAGTCCTCCTGAGATGGAATTAGAGGAAGGAGAGTTGCCAGAAGAAGAACAACAAAGTAGAGTTGTTAGAGTATTTCGTAAAGAGGAGTTGCCTGCTTTGATTTCCGAGACTCTCAGGTCACTTAATATGCCTGCGGGGGATTCGGTAGCTGAAGAATCTTTGGAAGATCCACTTTTGCAGGCGGTGCGGAAGTCCCAGCGAGTTTTCCCAGTTCATAGAGTTTTTAAGTCTATGATTCAAGAGGAGTGGGACTGTACTGAGGCAGCTTTTCGAGGTTTTAGATTTTTAACTCATCTTTACCCTCTTTCAGATCAAGATAAGGAGCTTTTTCGCTCTCCTAAAGTGGATGCTGTGGTTTCAGCTGTAACCAAGAAGACTACGATTCCCGTTGAAGGAGCCGCTGCATTAAAGGATGTTCAGGACAGGAAACTAGACACTTTGCTTAAGCAGGTGTTTGATGTTAGCGCCCTTTCCTTGCAGGCCTCGATTGCGGGGGCATGGGTCGCAAGAGGATGTTTGCGATGGTCGCAAAAGTTGCAGGTAGATCAGGTAAATGAGCAGTTAGAGGAGGTAACTCGGTTGGAATCGGGAGTTGCTTATTTATCGGACATCCATTATGATCTTATCAGAGCCCTGGCTAAGAGTATGGCCTCGGTTGTAGCGGCCCGAAGATACCTTTTGGTTGCGTAACTGGTCAGCGGATGGTTCTTCTAAGGCTCGTCTTAAGTTACCTTTTAGGGGTAAACTTTTGTTTGGTGAAGATTTGGAAAAGTTGGTTAAAGAACTAGGGGAGTCCAAGGGTGGTCGTCTGCCGGAGGATAAGCCGAGGCAGAGTCGAGGTGCTGGAGGCTCACGAGGAAATTCTAGAGTTTCGTAGATTTCGGATGCCTCGTTTTAGCCAGCCCCAACGGGGAAGGTTCTCAGTACGGGATCAAGGATTTCGGAGTTTCCGGGGAGCCGGAAGGGGATTTTCTCAGTTTTAGGCCACAAATCCTTAAGAAATCCCAATGAGATGAGACAGGCTCAGGGAGGATTTATTCCCGTGGGAGGAAGGTTGAGGGATTTTTACCCTGCCTGGGTCAAGATTACCACAGATCAGTGGGTTTTAGAGATCATTCGAGAAGGTTATGCTCTAGAGCTCTTTCGGCCCGTGTCAGACTCCTTTGTTCAATTTCCTTGTTGCACTCCACAAAGAGTGATCGCAGTCGCAGACATGCTGCAGCGTTTACTGCAGCTTCAGGCGGTAATTCCCATTCCTGTGGAGCAGTGCGGTCTCGGTCGGTACTCCATCTATTTCGTAGTGCCAAAGAAAGAGGGCACTTTTCGGCCGATTCTAGATTTTAAAAAAGGGTAAATCGTTGTCTTCGGATTACCCATTTCAGAATGGAGTCGCTACGCTCCTGTCATCGCGGCTGTGAAGGCAAACGAATTCTTAACCTCATTAGATCTGACAGAGGCATATTTATTTATTTTATTTATTTATTTATTTATTTAACTATTTCTTTTATACCGCCCCTTCCAGAGATCAAGGGCGGTTTACATATAACAGATTAACAGTCTTGTACACAATTTGTATACATTTTACATAGAACAGTAGAAATCAACTATTTACATTGAACAGTAAATATAAACTTTGTAGGTATTGTAACAAAAACAACTAGAAGGTATTAAAGCAAAATCTTTGTAGGTATTAAAGCAAACATATCAAACTTTGTACAAAAGTATATTTACAGCGTGTAGTGTGTGTGTGGTGTATGGGGTAGAAATTGGCGTAGGTGCTGGAATTTAGTTCCTTTTATTTTTGTCATCTTTGGGGCGTGTGTGGGGGGGACAGGCTTGTGGTTACATTGTTCGGGTTAAGGGAGTTTGTGCATGGGTGCCCACATTTGTAGTAGAGCTGGCTTTGGGGGAGTAGGGGATTTCGAAGTGTTCAGTGAACAGGTAGGTCTTTAATTCTTTTCTGAATTGGATGAGGTCTCTTAAGGTGCGAAGTTCAATAGGGAGGTCGTTCCAGAGTGTAGGAGCAGTGAATGAGAATGCTCTAGAGCTAGTGGTATTCTTGGTTTTACAGATGGCTTTAGGTATGATGAGGGAGTGGGCTGCGTTTTGTCTGAGGGTCCTTGTCGATGTTGGAGATTGCAGTAATGTGGTTAAGTGTGAGGGGGCTATGTCGTTTATGAGTTTATAGGTTGTTAGGATAATTTTGTATTTGATTCGGCTGTTTATAGGAAGCCAGTGGAGTTCCAGCAGTATTGGGGTTACGTGGTCTGTTAGGCGGGCTTTAGCAATTACTTTTGCATAGATGTTTTTTGCTCTTTGTAGAAGGTATGTGCTTTTTTGAGGGAGGCCTATTAGGAGACTATTGCAATAGTCGAAGTGAGGGGTGATCAGTGTACTTACTACGGATCTAAAGTCTTGTGTTTCAAGGAGTGGCCTTAGGTGCTGAATAGTTTTGAGTTTGTAGAAAATGGTTTTTACTGTTTGTTTTATGTGTGGCAGCATGGATAGGGTGTGGTTTATTATTACCCCTAAGTATTTTACCTGTTTTCTGACAGGTATTGAAGTTTTGTTGATTGTGATTGTTTCCGGGTAAGTGTTCTCAGTCATAGAAGATCTTGTTACAAACATTGCCTCGGTTTTTTTGAGATTTATGCTGAGGTAGTTCGTTTCCATCCAGGAGGAGGTCTCGGCCATGCATTTGGATAGAGTGTCATATGTATGGTTTTTAGTGGTTATGGGGATAGCTAGCATGATGTCATCAGCATATATAAAATGGTTAATCCTGTGTTTTTTAAATATGCTTGTTATCGGTTGCAGATACAAGTTAAATAGGAGGGCTGAAAGGGCTGATCCTTGGGGTATTCCTTGTCCTTGGGGGAATGTTTCTGATGTTTGTTGATCAATTTGGACGCGTATTAATCTATGTGAGATGTAGGATTTGAACCAGTTAAGGACAATCCCGCCTATTCCTAGGTTTTCTAATCTGTTGATCAGTGTCTGGTGATTAATGTTATCAAAGGCAGCAGAGATATCTATAAATAGGAGTAAGAAGCCTTGGTGTTTGTCATCTGTGCCCTTGATGAGGAAGTCCATAAGGGTGATTAGGAGGGTTTCTACTCCGTGGAAAGGGCGGAAACCAAATTGGTGTGAGTCAAGTGGTTTGTGTTCATCAATGTGTTCCTGTAACTGAATTTGAATTGTTTTCTCTATTATTTTAGCTATGAATGGAATGCTGGCTATGGGTCTGTATGAGTTTGGGTCTTTTGAGTCGAGCTTATTATTCTTTATTATTGGTCGGAGTGTTGTGAGTTTTAGGGCATCAGGCATGATGCCCTGTGAAAGGGATTGGTTAACTATGTGTTGTAGATTTACCGCTAGTTCATCTTTCACACACTTAATCCATGAAACGGGGCATGGGTCGAGTGGGGAGGTGGTGGTGTTTATCATTGTTATGATTTTGAGAAGTTGCTTTTGTTCTACCAACTGGAAGCTTTTACATATCCCCGTGCGGAAAGATCATCAACGATTTCTGAGATTCGCTCTGCCCATGGGGCATTTTCAATTTCAGGCGATGCCCTTCGGATTGGCTACAGCTCTGCGAACGTTTACCAAGGTTATGGTAGTGGTAGCGGCTGCACTACGCAAGGAAGGGGTACGAGTGCATCCTTATCTAGACGACTGGCTGATTTGAGCAAAGTCAAGGCAGGAGAGTCTGATAGCCACCGCGCGGGTAGTACAGTTGATGGAGAGTCTTGGTTGGGTGGTCAATTTTGCAAAAAGCAAGTTGGAACCAACACAGTCTCTAGAGTATTTAGGAGCACGTTTTGTGGTGATGCGAGTGCAGCACAGCCCTCTGAAAGAGAGAAAAAAAATGTTTTTCCATAAATGGGGGATGGGCTCACCTAAGCATAGGTCCCAGAGAGAAAGTGAAACTAAAACACACACTTGCAGAGCTAGCCTGAAGCCACACCCAGTCTCCAGAGCAGCTGCAGGGAGAGAGAGGGTGGGGCCAGAGAAGGAAGCAGGCTACAGAGCATTTAAACTGCGTCACTCAGCAAGTGAGGGAGAGACGGACAGAGGCAAAGGAAAGCAGAGAATTGAAGGAATTCCAGGAGTCCAGAGAAGCCAGGAGAGGAGACAGCACTGCAGGGCTGTGAGACCTGGTGATTCTAAAGGGACCAGCCATAACTGCCAAGGCATGTGTCAGGGCCAGAGGCAAGAAAGGAGCTGGGGAAAGATTCAGAACTACATTTCTGACTCTGAAGACAGCAGCTCAAGCTCTGAGCCCATAACCAAACAATTCAGAAAGCCTTGGAGAGGAAGGGTTTCTGCAAGCCAGGTAAACCAAACATTTCCTGAAATTGATTCAGTAAGGGGAAGAAGGGCAAGAGGTTCTGACCCAGTTCCAAAGGGGAGAAGGAATCTCAAGTGGGAAAAGCTTTTTAAACTTTTAAAGAAAGTACAGCTAGACGTTCCAGAACGTGTCCCAAGCCCTGAACCTTACAGCACAGAGGAGGAGATGGAAATTGGGTCTTATCAAGATAATCCAGTGTCCTCTGATGAATCTATGGAATGTGGTTTTGGTACAAGCAATGCTTAGAAGTTTTATTGAAGGTTGTGTGAAAATATAAGAAGTGCTGGTGCTAAGTAAAGCCATTGAGAAGGGCAGATAAAAAGGTGGAAAACCTCATGCTTTAAAAGCAGCCATTTTTACTAATGCTGGAGCTGTGTTAAAATGCTGTTAGTTTCTAAGCTAAGAGGCAGCACATAATCACACGCTGGTTTGTAGCAGCTGGGAGAAGCTGAGAAGATTGCTGGACTGTGCATGTAACCGAGTTTAAAGTGTTTTGCTTAAGTGAAGAAGAATTTAAGTTAAAAAGCAAAGAGTGAAGAAACTGCTTTGCTAGAGCAGTTGAATGTCTCTCTTGAAAAGTTTTTGTTGGAGAAATTATCCTTCTTTCTGTTTGCTGTTTTGGGAATCTTTATCAAGGCCTGTTTGCCAATTTGACGCTGCAAAGAAAAATAAAAAAAATTTATAACAAATTTTCCTGTGTCAGCCTCATCCACTCGGACTGCTTTAATAATAAGCCCACAACTACACTATAAGGGCCTCAGCTACTACATTGAAGCATAGAATCAAGTGTGATGACCGGTCGCCCCCACTAGGCAGCCGCCTAGGAGGGACCACGGCGCCACAGTTTCGAAACAGCGAAAGCTGCAGTTTTTCTCCCAAGTCAGAGTTCAAGGATTGAGGGAGATGGTCAGTCGGTTTCTAGCAAGACAGGCGCCGACAGCGTGGCATTATCTACAATTACTGGGTACAATGGCGGCCACGATCGAAGTGGTACCATGGGCCAGAGCTCATTTGCGAGCATTGCAGGGGGCTCTTCTGCAAAGATGGTCTCACCAGAAAGATGCGTTGACTCGGCGCCTAATCTGTCCTCCAGAGGTTCGTCAGGATCTTCTCTGGTGGTTAGCAGAGGAGCATCTAGAGGCGGGTATGCCTCTAGAGCCTCCATCCTGGATTTTGCTAATGACGGATGCAAGCCTCACAGGTTGGGGGGCTTATCTCCAAGGCAGGTATGTCCAAGGTCTCTGGTCACCAGAGGAACAAGCTTGGTCCATCAACCGTCTAGAGATGAGAGCTGTGAGTTTGGCGTTGCGGGAATTTCAGAGTTATCTGAATCATGCAGCAGTAAGGGTGTTCTCCGACAATGCAACAACAGTCGCCTACATCAATTGCCAAGGAGGAACCGGCAGTCTGGCTCTGCAAACGGAGGCGAGTCAGCTTTTGAAGTGGGCAGAGCGCAATCTGTTAGCTCTTTCCGCTCAGCATGTCGCAGGAGTGGAAAATGTGGAAGCAGATTTTCTAAGTCGTCGCAGAGTAGACCCAGGAGAGTGGCAGCTTCACCCGGAAGTGTTTGTGTTGTTGGTACAACAATGGGGGATTCCTCTAATGGACCTGATGGCAACTTTCGAGTCGGCGCAGGTGTCACGTTTTTTCAGCCGAAGACGGGAGCGAATGTCCGAAGGCCTCGATGCCTTAGCACAGATTTTGCCGGAAGACGGTCTCCTTTACGTGTTTCCTCCGTGGACTCTGATAGGGCGTATACTTCAACGGGTGGAGCGACATAGAGGTCGGATGTTACTGATAGCACCCGATTGGCCTCGAAGACCTTGGTATGCGGACCTAGTACGTCTACTAGTGGACATGCCATGGAGGATTCCATTTCGGGAGGATCTTTTACAACAAGGTCCATTACGCATGCCCCAGGTGGCTCGATTCTCGCTTACGGCATGGCTCTTGAAAGCACTAGGATGACTGCCAAGGGCTACTCGTCGGCGGTCATCTCTACTTTGCTTAAAGCACGTAGACGTTCAACCTCGCTGGCGTACATACGAGTGTGGAGAATTTTTGAGGCATGGTGTGCCGAACGGAATCTTAGGCCGTTAGGGGCCTTGGTGCCGCAGGTTCTTTCTTTTTTACAAGATGGTGTGGAAAGGGGTCTAGCGGCTAGTTCTTTGAGAGTGCAACTGGCAGCTATCTCATGTTATCGTGGTAGGATTCAGGGTCAGCTATTAGGTTCTCACGTAGACATTCGTATATTTTTAAGAGCCGTATTGCTTATGCGGCCTCCTAAACGTAATTTAATGCCTTTATGGGATTTAAATTTGGTTTTAGAGTCTCTAATGGGTCCACCTTTTGAGCCATTGGGAGTTTCGTCATTGAAGGATTTAACGTTGAAAACGGTTTTTCTCGTGGCAATCTGTTCTGCTAGAAGAATTTCGGAGTTGCAGGCTTTATCTTGTAAAGAGCCATATTTATCATCTTTTAATCACAAGGTTGTATTACGTACAGTGCCAGCATTCTTACCGAAAGTGGTTTCAGTGTTTCATGTCAATCAGGTGGTCTCACTGCCTGTATTTTCAAAGAGCCGGAAAGATAAGTCAGGTCGTAGATTGCATCTTCTGGATGTTCGTAGAGTGTTGAAGTGGTATCTCCGCAGAACTGCTACTGTCAGGAAATCCAATAGATTGTGTCCTTTGGAGGTCCTCGTAAAGGAGAAGCGGCGACAAAGTCTTCTATTTCTAGATGGCTAAAAGAGGCGATAGCATCGGCATACCTTCTTAAAGGAAAGGCGGTTCCGGTGGGTCTTCGAGCCCACTCAACCAGAGCGCACGCAGCGTCTTGGGCCGAGGTTAGTTTAGTTCCAGTAGGAGATATTTGTAGAGCGGCTACATGGTCGTCTTTACATTCTTTTGCTAAGCACTATCGGTTAGATGTGCAGGAAGCCGAAGATGGGCGTTTTGGTTCAGCGGTTCTTCAGGCTGGCCTTACGGGTCCCTCCCATTAAAATTAACTGCTCTGTTACATCCTCTAAGGTTCCGGGACTGGACTAGAGGGACGCAAAGGAAGACGAAATTAGACTTACCTGCTAATTGTTGTTCCTTAAGGAACTCTAGTCCAGTCCCGGATCCCTCCCAGTGTATTTCAAGGGGGTTTTTCATCAGCCTGAGTTTTGTTTTTTATTAAGTTGTTAGGAATTTAATTTTAAAGCTTTTAAAATTTTGCAAACTTCTACATATAGTTCAATGTTTCAGGATATTTTGTGGCAGCAGTGCTTTGTAAGCATGCAAAAAAAAAATAAATGTATATATTTACGGTTTGTTGTTTAAAGGTATTTTTTGCCTATTAATATATTTTATTATCTACTTATTTGTTGCTCTGCTGAGTCTGCTTTGTCAATAGGTACTGTTGAAAGGGGGCGGAGTTAGCCTACTTGTATCGGTGGCATCAGAAAAAGATGACATCATTTAGTCTCCAAGGTTGCGGAAGGCATTCTAAACTCTAAGGTTCCGGGACTGGACTAGAGTTCCTTAAGGAACAACAATTAGCAGGTAAGTCTAATTTCGTCTTCATCGTTGATGGAAAAGAAATTGAAATAGTGGTCAACTTTAATCTACTTGGATCAACTATCATGAAGCCTTTAAATTATCATGCTGGCAACGAATACTGTGTATACCATTTACTGCCCGAAGAACAAACCAGTCAGTACTAGAGGAGATCAAACCTAAGCTTTCTTTAGAAGCTCAGATGACAGGACTTTGACTTTCGTACTTTGGACACATCATGCGAAGAGAGATCATTGGAGAAAGACATCATGCTTGGCAAGGTAGAAGCTCAACGCAAAAGAGGAAGGCCATCAATGAGATGAATCGATATAATAACAGCAGCTACGGGTTCCAGTCTGTCAACAATGAGCCACCTGACTGAAGAACAAACACAATTTAGGACAACTATCCAGAGGGTCACCATGAGTAGACACCGACTTGACGGCACATAAGAACAAGAACAACTAGAACTTATAAAATACCTTAATTTATGCACGTATATGTGCAAGGTTCGTGTGAACATTTACACCCATTGACTAGCAGGTGTAAGTAATTGTCAACAGTGAAGGCATGCTCTCTGCCACATAACACTAGTATTTTTATAAAGACAAGTAGGCGTCTACTTGTTTTTATAACATAGAACCTATGTAAGGGTGTATGTACATAGTTGCCTATTGATGGCACCCTATTATAACATGTTTTTGAGTGCCTTACTATACAGTATTGTTTCGCATGGTGTCTCTTCTGGTGGAACATTTCAAATTCACTGACTGCTGCCATTGTAATGAATACCTTTGTGTTTACAGGGTGAATATCACAAACGCAATTTTACCGAAGTGGCTACACCTAACATGTATAATAGCAAATTATGGGAAGCATCAGGCCACTGGCAGCATTACAGCGAGAACATGTTCTCATTCGGCGTTGAGAAAGAGACTTTCGCACTTAAACCCATGAACTGCCCAGGACATTGGTTTGTAGTTTGTCTTGCTCCCAAATTGAGTGCGCTGCTTAAGTTTTTGATGATTAATTATTGTGTTAGCAAACAACAAATTTTGTTTGAATAATTTTTCTGTCTTTAATGTTTGCATAATTTCATGTGGTTTATGAAGACATTTCTCATTGACGTTGCACTTTCAACTTGGATACATAGAAATAAAAGTCAGCAAATAGATCGGTGCTTCCCAGCCCCATGGTCTGTGGCCCTATAAGGAGGATGGGGGAGAGACTACCACTGCCCTTATGCTGCTGCTGCTTATGACTGACTGGCAGGTCCCACAGTAAGCACCCAAGAGAAACCCATTCTTGCACCAAGAAGAGGAGTGGAGGAGTAGCATAGCACCTTGCCGTTGTGAAGAGCTTGCTGCAGCAGGGCTTAGAAGAGAGGAGGCACACAGCAAGTTGCAGTCCAGAACCTGGTTCCAAGCGACTGAGGAGGAGTGCAGTCTTTTTTACCTCTAGCTGCTGCACAGCATTGCTGCTGCTTCAGCTTTTCAACCCCTGCTAGCCTAATACAGTGAGGGAGAAAGTGAGCTGTACATGAACAGAGTGCGAGGGGTGGGGATCAGCATTCAGGAGGGTGCCTTTGGGAGGGACCTCAGAACTTACGCAGAAGACATGGCTGAAGCTACTATTACATGAACTAGGTGGTTGTCTAGAGTGACAAGTCAGAGAGTGGCCCATTGCCACTGTTTCCACCCCAGTGCAAAAAGACCACTTCGTAGGGAGTGGAAGCAGGAACAGCACATAGCACCGGAGGCTTTGGGTAAGTGCTGTATTGCTGTTTAATCATTGTCATTGGAGAGGGGTGGTAATGGGGGAGGTGGGGGAAAGGCGGCAGGAATGAAGTTCACATAGATCACCTTAAGTTCTTGCACTGGCTTTGACAGGAGTGAAAGCACTCGGGAAGGATCCATCGAAGAGAGCAGGAGCGAGGAGGAGAACGCAGAGGATAGGAGGGGAAACACTTGAACAGTAGGGCAGGCTTAAGAGGGGTGCCAGTGAGGCACTGGCTTGGGGCACACAAGCTTAAGGATGCCAGAAGCCCACTTTGCCAGCTTACCTATTCATAACCACGGGAACATTTTCCCTTCGCCCCTGTACGCATGAGCATTTATGTATCAAAACTTCTTTAATAGTGATGTGATACTCTCTTGTACTAGCCCTTGTTGATATGATAATTTTTGACAATGCTTTATGACTCTTAAAACAATTTCAAATCTCACTTTTTTTTAAATCTAGTATTCTGTGGCTTTGCTCAATGTCTGACATAGATGTTTTGGTGAAGCCTGCATCTGGGGCATGTCATCCTTTTCTGGCACCTGCTAAACATAGATTAATTTTTCCTTAAGTCGGATGTTGCCGATGCCTCTTTACAAATATTTATAAAAAGGTGTAAAGAACACTGGTAAAAAATTTAGAACTGAAGTCAAGAGGATCCCGTTACAAATAAAATATGTGGATTTGTTTGTCACTGGGGTTATCCCAGTCAAAATACAGGTTTCCTAATCGTCCCTTCAGTAAAGTCCAGACCAGCAGATGGAGACACAGAACCATTTTGTTTTGATGTCACTCTATAAGGGCTGTGTGCCAGGCATGTTACACCAGTATTTATCCATCTCTGGCAGATGGTTTTGAGCTTCTGTGTAGTCTGGATTCCACTGTAGATGAACAAGGAAAAAAAAAGATATTCAAAGGAGGAGTAAAGCCACTGGAAATTTGGTGCTCTGCTGCGCAGGAAGCCCAGCATTGGGGGTCCAACACTTGTGTGCTTTGGGGTGAGTAACCCAGTGGTCTGGTTCCCTCTCCTTCTGTTCCTCCACCTCTCCTCTTATGGTCCCCACTTTAGACCTATGGTGGTGTCCTTTTCCTCCTCCCCAACTTTTAGGAGTAGGCCCTGGCTACGGTTCCATGGCAATGTCTAGCTCTTTAAGCAGGGCTTCATGGTAAAAAATAAAAAGAGAGGGGGAATAGAGGCACTGCTGGTAACCACTACAATGGAATTTTGATGAGGCAGTTGGTAAGGCTGGGATATCGGCTTAGCAGGCTCCACTGAGGTGAGCGGGGGAGGCAACAGAGCTGGTGAGCATACTACAGAGTGTGCGTTGCAGTAGCTTTTTATTTATAATGACGGTGAGCCAAGTGGTCTGGCAGCTGCCACAGGCAGATATCTCCATTGGAGTTCATCTACTTCGGCAAAAGAACACTGAAAATGTCTGGCATGTCCTTGAAGATTGGTGTGAGGAAAGGGATTTCCATTTCCTATTTTCTTCCCTTCTGGACATCTTGGCCGCCTTGTAGGCAGGCTTAGATAAGAGTCTGTCCTTAAATTCTCTGCAAGTGCAGGTGGCAGCCTTAGCCTGTTTTTCACAGCCAGGTTCAGAGAAGTTCTTACAGAAGCCCCATTCAGATCTCTTCTACTGCTTTGAAAGATCTTACGTTGAAGTATTTCTGGTAGCTATTTGCTCAGTACATAGGATTTTGGAAGTACAAGTGTTGTCATGCAGAGAATCCTTTTTTAAGGTCCAAGGAGAAGGTAGTGCTGTGGCTGATCCCGTCCTTTCTACTTAAGGTTGTTTCAGTGTTTCATTTTAATCAAGCAATCACATTACCAGTGTTTTCTGGGCTAGATGAAGACTTTCTAGTCTCATCAGTTACATGTGTTGGATATTTGGCATGTCCTTCATCAATATCTCAAGAAAACGAAGAATTTTTGAAGATCGGAACACCTCTTTGTGCTCTTTGGAGGACAATGTAGAGGGGAAGCGGCATCGAAGGCATCCAGTGCATGCTGGTTCAAAGAGGCTGTAGCCTTTGCGTATTTACTCAAGTGTTGGTTGGTTTCAGAGGGTCCTCGGGCACACTTGACTCTGGCCCAGGCAACTTCGTGGGCAGGGTATGGTCTCATTCCTCCAAGCAATCTTTGCAAAGCTGCAACATGGTCTTCTCTCCACTTTTTTGTGCGTAGTCATCATTTGGATGTTCAGGCACAGGGATATGCATGGTTCAGAACATGGGTGTTCAGGTTGGGTTTGTGCACCTCTCCCATGTTTGAGTATTGCTCTGGTACATCCCACGCATCTGGACTAGAGGGACAATTAGTAAGGTGAAATTAGACCTTACCTGCTAATTTTCTTTCCTTGAGTCCCTTCAGTCCAGAACCTCCCCAGATGTGTGAAGAATTAGGTTTGCAATTGTGTTCATCCGGTGCCTTCACTGCTCCCTCCTGCTTCTCCACTGAGGGCAGAAGACTCTAATTCATGCGGCGAATGGAGGGGGATGCTGTTCTGGGTCCTCTGGGGCAGAGCTGCTTCATTTTGGTGTTCTCCTTATGTAAATAGTTAATGTTTTGTTATAGAAATACTGGTGTAACATGGCTGGCACAAAGCTCTTATAGGGTGACATCATCAAAACCAAGTGGTTCTCTGTCTCCATCAGCTGGTGATAGGGCATAACCCATGTGTCTGGACTGAACTGAGGGACTCAAGGACATAAAATTAGCAACTAAGGACTAATTTCACCATTGAGTATTTTCTAGATGCATACAGTCTCACATCAGAACTTAAGAACACCACCTGTGAGCTGTAGAGGGCAGGGAAACCAAGCTCTCCCCCCAGAATCACAACAGAGCTGTTTGGGGAAAATTAGAGGTGATGAGTGTTGGAGGCCAAACTGTGCCCTCCTGATGTAGGAGTCGGGTGTTTAGATCTGTGATTTGCCGAAGGGGACTTGATCCCTGCCAGCACAAAAAAGAGAGCCCATCTTCATCAAGCAGAAAAAAAAGAGCCAAGGTGAAAAGAAGCTGGGGGAATTGAGAGAGTGCAAGGAAGGGTAATAGGGAAGGAAGTAAAAGGGGCTGCCTGGGAAGGAGGGAGAGAGTATGAGATGGGAGGATGGCACAGGTAGGGAGTGGAAGGGACAAGGAGTGAATGCAGTATGACAGGATTCTTCAAGTAGAAAAGAATCCAATATGCCCTGTGGAAAAAAATAAAATGTAAATATATATAGATATAGCGGTATGTCTACTAAGCTAGGCTATCTAAGTCCCATGTTGTTCAATGGGACCTAGTTGCAGGTAGTATGGGTTAACCATTAGCCCGGCTTAATAGACCATACCCCATAGGTGTGTGTGTTCAGTACCATCAAGTCGATGTGAGCTTATGGCCATCCTGTGGATAACTCTCCTAAACTGTGTTAGGCCTTTTGTCAGGCAGTTAACTGTTGATATAGTGGTATTTTGCTGTATTAATTCATTGCATTGCTGGATTTCGTCTTGTCAAGCATGATGTATTTCTCTTTGCATGATATGTCCAAAATACAAAAGCCGAAGTCTTGTCATTTTGAGCTTTGAAGGAAAGCTTAGCTTTGATCTTCTCTAGTACCAATTTGACTTATTCTTTAGACCAGAGGTTCCCAACCCCAGTCCTGGAGGGCCAAACACCATTCAGGTTTTCAGGCTGTCCCTAATAAATATGCATGAGATGCAATTGCATGCACTGTCCCATTGTATTCAAATGTATCTCATGCATATTCATTAGGGACAGCCTGAAAACCTGAATGGTGTTTGGCCCTCCAGGACTGAAGTTGGGAACCTCTGCTTTAGACAGTTCATGGTATACACAATTTTTTTTTTGCCAGCACCATAATTTGAATATATTGATTTTTCTTCCTGTCTGCCATCTTCACTGCCCAACGTTTGTATCCATATGTTGGAAAAAAATTATATATTCTGTGTGTATTTTATAGTGTATAAACTGGATGAAGGTATAGCCTGTAAAGAGCTGTATTAGGATCTGCTATAATATGCAATATGGATGCTCTTATTCTTTCAAAACATGGTGCCATGTTGGATATTTGATTATATTGTTTTGATGATTTCTGGATATAAGTGATACGATCTAAAATTAAATGTTTTTGTGAGCTGAAATTACACTACATATACGGAGAGTTTAAGAAGATTGTAAGAGAAATAAAATTTTATAATGGCCAATGATATATGAACTGAATTTGATGGTCCTACAAAGGAAGTTTTCATTGGTTTTGCTTAAGTTTTGTGTGTGGTTTATTTTGTTGTATTTTTGTTTTTTAATTTAAAAGTGAGGGGGGGGTGTGGTGTATTTTTATTAAAAAAAAAAAAATCACATCCTCCATACACATCCTCAAATATAAACAGCTAAACTGAAGATCCAAGATGGTGGCGGAGTAGAATGCTGAGGAGGGAGCTACGAGAAGGATTTCTGTTCTGAGCCGTCTCCTGATGGGGGGGGGGGGGAAGAGGAAGCAGCGGAGCCAGAAGCCCTCTGGGATACTGTCCCCTTTGGCAGGTTTGATACAGCCATCCATCACAAGGTTCTGCCTTTCCTTGGCGTCAACCATGGCTTTGGCTGATCTGCTGGATTTCTTAGCGGACCAGAGCAGTGGGGTGGATCTTAGCCCCGTTCAGCCGCTGCCACCACAACCCGGAAGTGTTTCCTTCGAGATGGGGGAGCGTTCTGTGGTGCTCCAGCAAAGTGAAGCCTCCAGCGCTCCTGAGGGTGCCTCCTCGAAGCAGATGTTGGTGGTATGAGCTGCTGGGAGTGGAGCCATGGAGTTATCTCCCGAGGGAACTTCGCCTGGAGTGCAAGTGAAGACCAGCACCCCAATGGTCCAGAGTTTCAGTGGTTTGGAAAGACCAGCATTGTTTACATTAGATAGCTTCCCATAAGCTATCTCCTCAATTCAACAAGCCCTTCTACATATGATGGGAACTTTAACGCAAGAGTTGGCGTCTGTTAAGGGTCAGTGTTTGGTGGTGGAGGCGGATATGGCTCAGCATGCTACATGAATGACCTAACTGGAGTCCCAGATTGAAGATCTACATGCTCTTGGAGGGGCACATTTTAAGGAGCATTTGGTCCAGGCACGGAAGATTTGAATTTATGGACAATCGACTACGGTGGAATAATTTGAGATTTTTGAATTTCTCTCGCTCGTCTTTGTTGCCTGTAGACCTGGTACGTAAGTACTTTTACTGATGTCCTGCGAATGTCTGTCGAGGCGTTGCCCCCTATTGTGAAGACACAATATGTTGTGGCTGTCATCTGGCCCGGGCATGGACTTCGACTCTGGGATTGCTATCGGACCAGGGTAATTGCATCTTTCGGGCTTTTTGGAAAGCTCCTTGGACGTGGTGACTAGTCGGGCCACTTTGCTAGTAGGCTTTGCCTTGGAATCCAACCACAACTCTGTCCTACATTTATATTTTTGTAATGCCTGTTTCTCAGTTTATGGGATCAAGAATTTCTATATTTCCTGATTTGGTTAGAGATATCCAGAAGAGATGGAGGGACTTTCTGGCTTTGCGTCAACAAGTCTCCGCTCTGGGTGTGCAATTTAGATTAAAATATCCATGTAAGTGTATGTTGTATATCAGTCTAAGCATTTTCTGTTTTTTGAACCCCAGCAATTTGATCAATTTCTGCAGAGTAGGGAAAATGTTGGAGAGAATAAACGTCTGTACCGGCTGCCATGTTTTTTCAATCATTGCTCCTGATGATATTCATTATGCCTTAATATTTTTGTGTGGTACTTTTTTTTTTTTTTTTTTTTTATCTCCAGGAACAAGCAGGAATGTAGTCTTCACATATGGGTATTGTCGGAACCGACAGAGCCCGTGCGGGAATGCTCCCCAGAGTACAATAGGAAAGCTTTTGGGAGCATCCCACAACGCATATGTGCTGCCTTCCCACCTCTGTACCTCTCACTTCAGTTCTTCGTTTTCCACGGAGCCGACAGGACACGGTACCCTGTCACCGCAGAAAATCTACCTTTATTTCTTATTTTTTGTGGTCGCGTCTGCCTTCATTCGATGCCTACCGGTACCACCGGTTCTCTTCTTCCTCTTTCTTAAAAACAAAAAACATATATTTTTCTTCAGGGTTTTTCCTTATTTCGGGTGCTAGATGCCATTTTGGGCACCAGGCCCATTTTTTTCTTCAAGCATGGAGAAACCAGCCAGTGGTTTCAAAAAAATGCTTAAAATGTGGCGGTACCATCTCTGTCACCGACACCCATGATTGGCGTCTAAAATGTTTGGGTCCTGAACATTGTCCAGTGGAGTGTCTCTCCTGCACAAGGATGACCAAGAGGGGCTGTCAGAGCTGCAAATCTCAGTACCCTTTTTGCCTCCGACACAATGTCAGTTGCATCGACGTCTTCCAGGGCTTCATCTTCCTCCCATGGATCTCAGGTAACCAAAAGTAAAACTAGCCAGTCCTCGAAGGGAAAATCTCCTTCGAAGTAACGAGATGTCTCAAGCGTTTCCCTCGAGCACATGTCACCAGCAAAACAGCCCCGGCGGGAGTCTTCGAGCTCCAAAGCATTAACGGGGCTCCAGGATGTTCCAGAGGCCTCGACCTCTGCGAAACTACTGGTGCCATGCTCTGGGGTCGTGGCTGCATCCACCAGTACCGGCACCCATGCATCAGCAGGAGCGATGGATCACAGAATCCTCGCTATCGAACGCAGTCTAGCAGCCCTCTTAGCAGCCTCGGTACCGCTAAGACCGCAAAAGACGGTTCAACAGGTATCGGTACCAACATCGGTACCGGTACCAACAACACCTGCTTCGACAGGACTGCTTCCCCCCATGCTGTCAGACGGGCACCTGGGTGAGAATGTTCACAGTCTTGGCAAAGGCATATATCAATATGATTTGCAAGGGATTGTGGGAAATGCAGTCCATTCACACCAGACACAGCCGCTCACAATAATTAGTTGTGCTTGAGTGTAAAGCCAATAAGATATTTATTTATGGGGTTATTTCTCCCAACACAGATATGCTTGGTAGCACATAAAACAGGATACTTGCTTTCAGTGTTAAACTTAGAAAAACTAATCAGGAAAACAACAGATGAACTTGTCAGGCAATCAAATCAAAAGAATAAAGACCAGGATGGTAACAGAATGGTCTTTTCTGTAGGCTCTAGCTAATATTTCCTTAGCAGTGCTTTAATCAACAAACAAAACCCACAAAGAAGGGAAAAACTGTTCTTTTCAGGTTAACTTCTTATATCTTCACATATAGATTCAGAAGTGATTTCCTCAGAGCTCACAAGCAATTAGGTAAGGCTCAATTGCTAGCAGTTACCCAGCTGAAACCCCTTAGCTGGCTTGCTTTCAACTGCGTGGCTCAAATCCTACTCAGGAGCTTTTCTGAGTAGATTTAAAGAACAAGTTTGTATTTCTTTGTGATGGTTGTTGTACTTTGTAACAGAAAATTACCAAAGGAGTTTAGACAGAGAGCAATCCATGTATTCACAGCCTGTATCTACCACCTCTCCCCCTTCTTCAACAATCATGGGTTCAAAATCATGGATTGGCACAGAGGAATTTCTCAATGGAGCACTCTCAGGAGAATACTTGTTTCCCTGCTGTCCTTCAAGGATATAGCTAGGGCATAAATCAGTGTTCATACCTGAGCTTCCATTGCTGTTAGAGTTCCTCTCTAAATAGCCGGGCCAGTATGTAGTCCAGTTCTTATGTCCAGCCTTCCAATCCAGATCCCTGGACACTGGATCTCTCTTCACATACCTTCTGGCACGGGTCTTAGGGTCCCTTCCAAGTGCAGCCGTCTCCCTCACAGGTACTGTCTGGAGATTCCTAGCCCTGCAGCACCATTCCTCTGGCTTTCCCCAGTCCAATGGTGTAAGCTTGCCTTTGGAATGCCTTCCAGTATACGTACTGCTCTGGACTCCTTTAGACCTCCCAAAAGCTTTTCTCTTCTTTCTTCCAAAGGGTTTCTTGCCCTCTCTGTCCGTCCGCTCTGGCTTCTGCTTCTGATGATCCTCCAGATGAAGAAGCTGTCCAAGATGAGGATATCCAAGCTGATCAAGACACTGAGGATCTCCCAGATGAAACTGAGGATAATTCTCTGTAGAATAAACTCTACCTTTATTCTGCTTAGATGAGTGCTCCACCCTAGCACAGCGCAGCTGTGCTGAATCAGGCCCTGCCCTTTGAGATGAGTGCTTAGGGATTACCTCATAGCCCTCCTGATTGAACACATGTTTCCCCACTTCATCTCCTCTAATGGCTGTTGGAAACCTGGTGCATTCTGGGACTGGTAGTCTTTTATGGAAAAATTCTGTTTTCTTATCTCTACCAGAACTGACAAGTTGCTTGTTCAGAGTCACTTCACCTTTACTATAGCTCCTTCCTGAGCTATGATAAGCTTCCTTATCACAATGCCGATGTCCGGAATCGAGGATCAGGAACCGAGACACTTCGGTACAGACTTGGAGCGGTACCGATACCATGTGTCACAGGAGCACCTGGTGCTTGAGTCTTCCGATTCCGATGACTCTGATTCTGCCGGTACCAGAGTGAATCTATTAGAAGATTCAACTCCCTCTCATCAACGCAGGATGTCTCCTCCAGAAGATATGTCCTTCCGGGACGTCATACATGATTTAGCAAAAGCAATCACTGTGATTACAGAAAAAGAACCCAGGGCAGAGGAATTAAGAATTCTACAATACCCTACGGCTCCCAAGGAAGCAGCTATGCTTCCCATTCACAAGATCTTACATGATCTGATGTTGAGAATGTGGGAGACTCCTTTAACAATATCTTCACATTCCCGACGCCTGGACACTATGTACAGAGTGCCAAGTTGTCCTGTTTTTCAAAAAACTCAGTTACCACACTATTCAATGGTAGTGGAATAGGCCATGCAAAGAATCAAGAGTGCAAAAATACTCTTCTAATCCTCCAGGCCATGAATCCAGGACACTCGATGCCTTTGGCCGTTGATGTTTTCAATCCTCCATGCCGGGAGCCAGGATGAGTTCCTACATTCTGTATATGGGAATGTTCCTGGAAGAAGTCACAAAAGACTTGGAGCTCATTAGTCCTTCTGTCTCAGAGGAAAAAAGAGCAGACTACCTTATTCTGGTCAAACATGCCCAGAATGTCTCTAAATTTATGAACTGTGCTACCTTTGACTGTTTTGAATGTCTTAGCAGAACCTCTGCTATATCCATAGGAGCATGTCTTATTGCTTGGCTTCAAGCATCAGACTTGGAACAATGGCTGCAAGAAAAACTGGGAAACATTCCTTACACAGGAGAAAATCTCTTTGGTAAGGACTGGCAAGATCAGGCAAATCAGCTTGAATCTGACAATACTACTTTGAACAGATTGTCAAAGGCTACAGCCAACCCAGCAAAAAAGAAAACATTCAAGAAAGAAAAAGAGGTCTTACCAATCTTAACACCCATCAAACTCATTGTCCACTTCATGTTTCCCAAAAGGGACAACAGAACAGACGGCAGAGAAAGCCACAAGCTCAAAAAGCTCAACCGGCTCAACAGACCCAGCCCCCTCAGGGTCTTTAACTTCCACCTAGAGAACTTAGTCATTCTGCCACTAAAAGGTCCAGAACCCTTGACCATTCCAGGCAGACTATGCCATTTTTTCAAAAGATGGCAACAAATAACATCAGAAAATTGGACTCTGTCCATTATAAGACTGGGATACAAGCTTCATTTTTTCTCCAAAGAACTAAGCCACATAGAAAATCTTCTCAGCTTTTTGTGGCTTTTGACTGTAGTCATTTGGGACTTCCAGTTTCGAAAAGAACTCTGTCAAACTGGATTGCAGATTGCATATCCTATACATATCAGAGTAAGGGACTTTCTCTCGAAGGCCATGTCACGGCTCACAATGTGAGAGCAATGGCAGCCTCAACGGCTAACCTTCGTTCTGTCTCTATTGATGACATCTGCAAAGCAGCCACTTGGACTTCGCTACATACCTTCACAGCCCACTATTGCTTAGACAAGGACTCCCGTCGGGATGCCTTGTTTGGCCAGGCTGTTCTACAACATCTCTTTCATACTTAATACAACTCCTACCCACTATCCACAGTTTGGATGCCTAAGGTCCATGGGAGGAAGCATGACCCATCTCACCTGGGTTCGCAGCTAGCTGAACATAAGATATGCCATACTGGGTCAGACCAAGGTCCATCAAGCCCAGTATCCTGTTTCCAACAGTGGCCAATCTAGGTCATACGTATCTAGCAGTTTCCCCAAAAGACACAGGTTCCGCAATGCTTGTACTGGGTCAAGCATTGATATCCTGGGTCCCTTCTTAATAATGGTTTATGGACCTTTCTTCCAGGAACTTGTCCAAACCTTTTTTAAACCCAGCTACATTAACAGCCTTTACTACATCCTCCGGTAACAAATTCCAGAGTTTGATTACACGTTGAGTGAAAAAATATTTTCTTTTATTAGTCTTAAATAGTTTACCCTGTAGCTTCATTGTATGTCCCCTAGTCTTTCTATATTCTGATAACGTAAACAATCGATCTACGTTTACCTGTTTCACTCCATTCATTAATTTATAGGCTTCTATCATATCTCCCCTCAGACGTCTCTTTTCCAGGTTAAAGAGCCCTAACCTTTTTAGCCTTTCTTCATAGGAGTATCCTTCCATCCCTTTACCATTTTGGTGGCTCTTCTCTGAACCTTTTCTAATAACGCTATATCCTTTTTAAGATACGGCGACCAGAATTGCACACAATATTCAAGGTGCAGTCTCACCATGGAACGGTATAGAGGCATTATAATATCTCGTTTTATTTTCCATTCCTTTCCTTATGATACCTAGCATTCTATTTGCTCTCTTGGCTGCCGCTGCACACTGGGCCGATGGTTTTAACATGTTATCCACAATGACACCTAACTCTTTTTCCTGGGTGGTGGTTCCTAATGTGGAACCTTGCATTGTGTAACCATAGTTTGGGTTGTTCCCTAGGTGCATAACTTTGCACTTGTCCACATTAAATTTCATCTGCCATTTTGATGCCCAGTCTTCCAATTTATCAAGATCCTCTTGCAATGTTCCACAATCCCCTTAGGTTTTAACAACTTTAAATAGTTTTGTGTCATCTGCAAATTTGATAACCTCACTCGTTATTCCACTTTCCAGGTCATTTATGAATATGTCAAAAAACAGCGGACCCAGCACAGATCCCTGGGATACACCACTATTCACGTTTCTCCATTGGGAAAATTGCCCAGTTAGCCCAACCCTCTGCTTTCTATCTTTTAACCAGTTCCTGATCCACAATAGTACACTGCCTCCTATCCCATGACTCTTTTATTTTATTTTATTTATTTACATTCTCTTATATACCGCGCTATTTTGCATCAGTGCGGTTTACATTGAACAAACTGAAATTACATTGAACAGGGCATTATAACTTGGAGATGACTTTTGTTTTTTGTTTTTTTTTTACAGGGAACATGTGCTATGGAGGGTTAAGTGGCTTGACCAAGACCACAAGGAGCACCTGTGGGACTAGAAACCCCAGTCCTTCTGGCCCGAGGTTGCTGCCCTCTAGTGGGATTTGAACCCCAGACCTTCCGGCCTGAAGTACCTTGCCCCAACCACTAGGCCACTCCTCCACTCCTTAGTTTTGCCAAAAGTCTCTGATGAAGGGACCTTATCAAAGGCTTTCTGAAAGTCTAGATACACTATATCAACCGACTCACCTTTGTCCACCTATTTATTCACACTTTCAAAAAAACATAACAATTAGTAAGACAAGATCTTCCTTGTCTAAAGCCATGTTGGCTGTCTCCCTTTAGGCCATGACTATCTACATGCTGAGTAACTTTATGATGGTTTCTACCATTTTTCCCGGTACTGACGTAAGGCTCACCGGTCTGTAGTTTCCCAGATCACCCCTGGAACCCTTTTTAAAAATTGGTGTTACATTGGCGATCCTCCAATCTTCAGGTATTAGAGATGATTTTAATGATAGTTCACAGATTACTAATAGCAGGTCTGCAATCTCATATTTCAGTTCTTTCAACACCCTTGGATGTATACCATCTGGCCCAGGTGATTTGCTACTCTTCAGTTTATCTAATAGTTGTAATACATCTTCCCGATGTATCACTATTTCCTTCAATTCTTCCGCACCTTTAAATACCACTTCAGGCATGGGTAACATCCCTACATCTTCCTCAGTAAAGACCGAAGCAAAGAATTCATTCAGTCTCTCTGCTATCGCCTTGTCACCTCTTAGTGCCCCTTTAACTCCTCTATCATCTAATGGACCAACTGAGTCTCTCACAGTTTTTTTGCTACGAATGTACTTGAAAAAATCTTTATTTCGCGTTTTTGCTTCCGCAGCAAGCTTCTTCTCAAATTCTCTTTGCCTGCTTTATCAGTGCCTTGCATTTGACCTGCCAGTGCTTGTGCTGTTTCCAGGTTTCGTCGTTTGGCTCTTTTTTCCATTTCATGAAAGATGCTTTTTTGGCAACAGCCTCTCTGACCTCACCTTTAAACCATGCTGGCAGTTTTTTGGACTTACTTCCACTTTTCTTAAAGCGTGGAATACAGCTGGTCTGGGCTTCCAAGATAGTATTTTTCAACAACACCCAAGCTTGATGTAAGTCTTTAACCTTTGCAACTGCTCCTTTTAGTTTTTTCTTAACACGTTTCCTCATTTTATCATAGTCTCCCTTTCAAAAGTTAAAAGGTAGTACTGTGGATTTCCTTACTATCCCTCCTCCACTAATTAAATCAAAGGCGATCATGCTATGATCACTATTGCCAAGTGGTCCCAACACCCTTTTCTCTTGCACTAGATCTGGTGTTCCACTAAGGACTAGGTCTAATATGGCTTCCCCTCTGGTCGGTTCATGAACCAGCTGCTCCAAGAAGCAGTCATTTATTTCATCTAGGAACTTTATCTCCCTAGCATGTCCTGCCATGACACTGACCCAGTCGATACCGGGCTAATTGAAATCACCCATTATTATTACCACGCTGTAACTTTTGTTAGCTTCCTTGATTTCTTTGAGCATTTCATCATCCGTTTGTTCATTCTGGCCAGGCGGTTGATAGTACACCCCCACTGCCATCGCCTTCCCCTTTTTACATGGAATTTCAATCCATAGAGATTCTACAGCAAATTTTGTTTCCTGCAAAACTTTAATTCTTTGTGACTCAATGCCCTCTCTAACATAGAGCGCAACCCCTCCACCAATTTGATCAGCTCTATCATTACGATATAGTTTGTACCCAGGTATCACAGTGTCCCATTGGTTGTCCTCCTTACACCATGTCTCTGATATTCCAATCATATCTAACCTCTCATTTAGTGCTATATATTCTAACTCTCCCATCTTATTTTTAGACTTCTAGCATTTGCATACAAGCATTTTAGAGACTGTATTTTATTCATATTAAGTTGGCTATTGGTAGACATGGGTAATTTGGGATCTTTAAGCTCTGTCTGCTCCATACTCAAGGGCATTTGGGCTACTTTACTCTTTTTTGGAACCTCTCTGCTTTTGGTAGTATCCTTCAAGGATACATTCTTCCGAACCATCTGCTCTTGGGCGACTGTCTGCTTTCCCCTATTATCTAGTTTAATAGCTGCTTTATCTCCTTTTTAAAGGTTAATGCCAGCAGCCTGGTTCCATCCCGGTGGAAGGTGAAGCCCATCCCTTCGGAAGAGCCCCTCCTTTCCCCAGAATGTTTCCCAGTTCGTAACAAATCCAAACCCCTCATCTCTGCACCATTGTCTCATCCACACATTGAAACTCCGGAGCTCTGCCTGCCTTTTGGGCCCTTCACGTGTAACGGGAAGCATTTCGGAGAACGCTACCCTGGAAGTTCTGGATTTCAACTTTCTACCTAAAAGCCTAAATTTAGCCTCCAGAACCTCCATACCACATTTTCCTATGTCATTCATACCGACATGTACCAAGACAGCAGACTCCTCCCCAGCACTATCTAAGACCTTATCTAGCTGGGGTCACCCCTTGGCATCTTTCAGCTGGGGAGTCCCTATATGTGAAGACTACATTCCTGCTTGTTCCTGGAGATAGCTTAGTTACTCACCTGTAACAGGTGATCTCCGGGAACAGCAGGAATTTAGTCTTCACAACTCACCCACCTCCCCTAGGAGTTGTCTCTATCTCTGTCTCTCTCTACTTCCCTCCTTTGGTCTCAGCTATAAACTCAACTGAAGTGAGAGAGGTACAGAGGCGGGAAGGCAGCAGACATGCGCTGTGGGATGCTTCCAAAAGCTTTCCTATTGGACACTGGGGAGCGTTCCCGCGCGGGCTCCGTCGGTACTGACGATACTCATATGTGAAGACTAAATGCCTGTTGTTCCCGGAGATCACCTGTTACAGGTGAGTAACTACGCTTTCCTGATACTTGGGATCCTATTGTGTGTTTTTTCATGTGGACTAGTCTTACGTTAGTTTTTTCTACTTATAATTAATTGCGCTAATTTGTTTTTTCTGTTATGCTGTATTCAGAGGCTTTTCTGGATATGTTTATTAAACCTTTATAACTAAAAAAGACAACAATACAAACCCCCCCAGCTAAACTGCCCCATGGACATAAATGTACACATCCATACCACTAAAATACATACATTACTCATACCCCATGCCCACTTATCCCTTACAGCCACCTATCCCTGCTGCCCTACTGAGACTGCTTCAACCATGTCTCTATACCAGTGGTTCTCAACTTGTGGGCCGCGACAGGGAGTATTGTGGGCCGTGCTGAAGTCTCAAAGCAACAAGAAAATAGCGAAAAAAGTAGATAAAATTAAAAAATTAATCCACATTTCACGCAATGCATAGCGGCAGACTTCATAAGCAAGCCGCAGAATTGTAGATCGCTTTATTAGGATGTCCACATTGCAGCTGTTAGAACAATTTCAGTGTATCAGCTGGAAAATCAGGCAGCTGATGCTGCACGCAGGTAACCTTTCCAATCAAAGTTGGGGAGGGTGGAGTAAACACAGGCTACTGGTGCGGCAAGCAATCACGTGACAGATTCAAGCAGCGTGCACTTTGAAAATTCAAATATTGCTTTTGTCATGCCGGCTTATGGTACAAGATGATAGTTTAACTTTAAACTTTACTCGCGGCAGTTAATGCACTTTCGGAGAGCCTTTTTTTATTGTTTAAACTTTAAAACTTTAGGTGCTAAAATGGATCGATTTGTGAAACGTAAGCCTTCGACTTCGCACAAACAAATTGATAGTAGTGGCGACGACGTTGATACTTGTAAGAAAACTAAATACGCTTGAAAATATGATGTGGAGTATATTAAGTACGGTTTCGTTCCAAATGACCAAAATCTGCCACAGTGTGTTATTTGTTTGCAAATCCTCTCTAATGAGGCAATGAAGCCGACAAAATTATGTCGTCTAACTACAAGACATCCAGATCTACAGAATAAAACCAAAGAATTTTTTGAATGTAAAGCCGAGGAATATAGTAAACAGAAGACAATATTAAAAGCAGGAGTCACTCAACGAAAAAGCTCTTAAAGCATCGTACTTGATTGCCCAGCGAATTGCAAAATCAAAGAAACCGCACACGATTGGAGAAGATCTTATCATGCTAGCCGCTGTTGAGATTTGTGACGTATTGTTCGGCTCAGAGTACGCTACAAAACTGAAAAGCATTCCTATCTCGAACGATACTGTTCGCAGAAGAATTATCTGAAATGTCCGAAGACACTGTCACGCAACTAAATGAACGATTACAATCTACTAAGTTTGCTATTCAATTAGATGAGTCAACTGACATCGCCAGCGAATCACAACTGCTTGTTTATGTTCGCTATTGTTGGCAAAATGGTATACAAGAGGAATTTTCTTTTTTTGCAAGTCATTGCCAGCGAGAACGACGGCCGATGAAATATTTCGTGTGTTTAATGATTTTTTCACAACTTTTGGACTGCAGTGGAAGAATTGCATTGGTGTTTGCACCGACGGTGCTGCCACAATGACTGGCCGCAACAGTGCTGTTGTAACTCGCATAAAGCAAGTGTCACCTGAGATTGTACACACCCACTGCATGATCCATCATGAGGCATTGGCTTCAAAGAAGTTGAATGAAACTCTGGGATCTGTACTCGAAGACTGTGTACATATTGTAAACTTCATTAAAACTAGAACAGTGAACAGTCGATTATTTGCTCAACTTTGTATTGAGTTAGATGCAGAACACAAGCATCTCCTATTGCACTCGGCTGTGCATTTGGTTGTCCAGAGGAAACGTTTTTGCAAGGGTGTTTGAGCTTCGTTTAGAATTGTTGCAGTTTTTGACCGAATACAATCTCAACCTGGCAGCTAAGGTCGCCGATACTGAGTGGCTTGCTATGCTGGCCTACCTTGCTGATATTTTTAGCCTTTTGAACAGTTTGAACATATCACTGCAGGGTAAAGATGCCAGTATACTCAAGACATACGACAAAGTTGCAGCCTTTAAGAAGAAGTTACGACTTTGGCGCACGCGACTCGAGAACAATTCACAAGACATGTTTCACTTGTTTTGTCAATTTATAGAGAGCAATGAAGTTAATGAGATGCTGACAGGGGTCTCTGGTGTAAATAAAAGAGCATCTGACATCTCTTGCTGAATATTTCAACAAATACTTCACGCCCCAAGATACTGAAGCTTACGGCTGGATTCGCAGTCCTTTTCAGTGTGCATTCTCTGAATTAATTGGTCATGTACAAGAAGAATTAGCGGAGCTGTCTTGCGATCGCACATTACAAATCAAATTTAACAACCCTGCTGTGGATCTCTCTTCCTTTTGGTGCACTGTTTCGCTGGAATATTCATTGTCAGGCCTGGAGTTGAAAGTTCTTCTACCTTTTTCAACAACTTATTTATGTGAGGTTTCATTTTCTGCATTGACTGCCGTGAAAACCAAATATCGGTCAAGAATGAACGTGGAGGATGATCTTCGAGTGTGTTTGTCACAAATTCCAGCCAGAATAGACATGCTATCCAACCGGAAACGGTGCCATCTTTAACAATAAATGTAAATGAAAAGAACTTGTGTACCAATCAATATGCAGTTAAACATGTAGAGAAAAATATAACATAATACTTTATAAAGTTATATTTATAGTATAAATATAAAGCACTTTATTAGTTTATTAACTTTATTTAACAGGTGGGCCGCAAAAATGTTTGATTTTTAAATGTGGGCCTTGCAGCAAAAGGGTCTGAGAACCACTGCTCTAATACAGATGTGCCTGAGTCTGTGAATGCAGAAAAGGGGAAACTCACTCTTTACGTCACATTGCATTTTTCAACTTGTTGGCCTTTATCCTGGTTCTTTTTCTCCTGATACTGCATATGTTGTGCTGTACTGTGAGTCAGTGCTGACTCCCGGTGACCCCAGCCTATGGGTTTTCTTGGCATGGTGACACCTCCAAATAGTCTGTCTCTTTATTGTGGCAGAATTTCCTTTTAAAAATCTCCTTAGACTGCCCTGGAGCTTGTTTTTAGCTTTCTTTAGTTGGGTTTCTTTTAGTGTGCCAGATACAGTACGTGGGTGGCACAGCAGCACCGTTTTCACTGATGTTCATGAAAATGTGTAGTTACGGTTTGTTTTAAAGCTTTCGAACACTAATATCCTTCCAGAACATAAAACATTACATGCTCTCTCCCCCTGCCTTTTGTGATATATACTTTTTAAATTGGCAACTGAACTAGCAAAATAAATGTTCTTGTAGTGCTACTTTTAAAGTTAGGGTATTCAGGATGTCTGTCTGATTTTTCTATCTGTTGTGTTTTGTGTAAGAATAGGGTGGTTAAGAGAGGAATCTGCTGTATGTAAAATGTATATAGAATAAAATACCTAACATTTACTAGCTGTGGGTTTTTGTATCACACAGTTTAATGTTCGCTCATCGTCCGAGGTCCTGGAGGGAAATGCCTATGCGATTTGCAGATTTTGGTGTCCTCCATCGTAATGAACTCTCTGGGACTTTGAGTGGATTGACCCGAGTTAGGCGCTTCCAGCAGGATGATGCTCATATCTTTTGCACCATGGAGCAGGTAGAGAAAAAGTGTACAGAATTAAGCTATATGGACACACTGTACTTAAACTGTGGGCATGTTAGGCTGGGAGCATTTTGCAGTGGTTTCAGCAGTCAAGAGAGAAGAGGAACCAGGGATGATGGTTTGTTACCAGATTATGCTGTGAATTAGCTAAATTTAATTGTGCCAAAATAGACAATAAGGAGGTCATATGAAAGCCTTAGTCACAATTTGGACTTCCAAAAATGTGCATGCAGATGTCCAAATCACGGAGATGTCTATGGAGCCTTTTAAAGATGTCTCTCTGCCGGTATTTAGTTTTTACTCTTGGCATTTTTAGTTTATTCCATTCTTTGCTATGGTTTTATTTATTAATTTTTATTGTATGTCTTAATTATGAAGAAATTAGACCTTACCTGCTAATTGTCTTTCCTTGAGATCTCTCCGGGCCAGTCCAGGGATAGTAGGGTTGTCAATCCCTTCCAGCAGCTGAGGACTGAATTCCAAAGACTTGATGACAACCTAACTGGCTCCCCCTAGTGACCAAACCTGTCTACTCCTGTCAAAGCTGGTTATGAACAAATCGCGCCTCTCCTGAAAATTCACCTTAGCTACTTCCCCGCCAGAACCTACCTAAAACACATGAAGCACCTTTTCATTTTGTTTTTGTGTTAGGTGTTTTGTTTTTTTTTTGTTTTTTTTAAACACCGAACACAAAAACAAAATGAAAAGGTGCTTCATGTGTTTTAGGTAGGTTCTGGCGGGGAAGTAGCTAAGGTGAATTTTCAGGAGAGGCGCGATTTGTTCATAACCAGCTTTGACAGGAGTAGACAGGTTTGGTCACTAGGGGGAGCCAGTTAGGTTGTCATCAAGTCTTTGGAATTCAGTCCTCAGCTGCTGGAAGAGATTGACAACCCTACTATCCCTGGACTGGCCCAAAGAGATCTCAAGGAAAGACAATTAGCAGGTAAGGTCTAATTTCTTCTTCCTCTTCGTCTCTCCGGGCCAGTCCAGGGATAGTAGGGAAGTACCAAAGCAGTACCTAACCGAGGGAGGGACCCGCTAGGCCCGCCACAATGGCTGAGGCCCCCACATTTGCATCCCCTCTGGCCTGAATATCCAGTCTATAATGCTTCGCAAACGTGTGAAGCGATGACCAAGTAGCCGCCCTGCAGATGTCCACCAGAGGCACCAATGCCAACTCAGCCCACAAAGCCGCCTGGCTCCGCGTGGAATGAGCACGCAGCCCCGTTGGAGGAGCTCGTCCGCTGGCTTGATATGCCGCTGAGATAGCGTGTTATCTCCAGGAACAAGCAGGAATAAGTCCTCACTTATGGGTACGTCGGAACCGACGGAGCCTGCGTGGGAAAGCTTCCCAGAAAGGAAGCCTTTGGGGCCTCCCACTGCACATGCGCGCTGCCTTCCCGCCTTCCTGACCAGCTCTCCTCAGTTTCTCTTTTTCCGCGGAGCCAGCAGGTCGTGTTCCTGTCACCGCTGAAGAAATTGTTATTTTAGTTTCTTTCTTTAGACCACGTACCTGCCTTCCCCATACCGAAACCGGTACCGCCGGTCTCTCTTTTCTTTTCTTTCTTAAAAAAAAAAAAAAAAAACTTTTATTTTTTTAGCACAACTTGGTGACTTCTGTTAGGCCTCAGACCTACACAAAATCTCCTCATGGAGAAACCAGCTCCTGGTTTCAAGAAGTGTACCAAGTGTAGTGCTGTTATTTCTGTTACAGACACCCATGACTGGTGTCTTAAATGTTTGGGGCCTGACCACTCCATTCCGGACTGCCCATCCTGCTCCCAGATGTCTAAACGTGGTTTGCAGAACCGGGCCAACAAATTCCATGTGCTGTTTGCTTCAGATAATCCAGCATCACAGTCATCCAGGTCTTCCTCTCCGGATGGATCTCAGGTAACCAAACCTTCTTTGGGCAGGTCCTCAAAGAGCAAATCTCCTTCAAAGCATCGAGAGGCTCTCAATTTTGAATCTGAGGACCATGCCCCAGCCAAACAACCCCGGCGGGAAGCTCTGGCTTCCAAAGCACCATCTATGGGGTTACAGGTTGACATCGATGGCACGGCCTCGACCGATCACCTGTTAGACTGCTCTGGGGTACCGGCCCATGCCGGTACCGACATCCAGGCAGCAGTGGCGTCTATGGACAATACTGTTCAGACCATGCAGCAGGCCATCCTGGCTTTCATTAAGGCTGCGACTCCCTCGGTACCGCATCCAGCGGTTCCGGGTCCGGTTCCGGTACTGGCTTCCATACCGGAACCGAGGCCATCGTCTTCCAAACGCAGATCGGTGCATGCCGGATCCGGGTTTTCACCCGATACCGATCCCATGCCCGGTACGCCCGATGTCGATACCGACCGGTATGCGTATCGTGCGTTGGAAGCGAATAGAGGATACTCTGATTCCTCTGAGGATTTTTACTCCTCTGATGACTCTGATGAGCTCTCTCTTGTTCTTCCTGAAGAGCCTTCTTCCCCAAAGAGGAGAATGTCTCCACCAGAGGATTTGTCCTTTTCAAGACTTCATTATAGAAGTAGCTAAAGGACTTTCTATTACTACATCCTCTGAGAAAGAACCTAGATCAAAGAAATTGGATATTTTAGGATACCCTAAGGTTCCTAAAGAGGCAGTTACCCTGCCTATCCATGAAATCCTTAAAGAACACTTGATGGACTTATGGGAGGCTCCTCTAACATTGTCTCCTCATTCTCGTAGGTTGGACACCATGTACCGGGTCCCTCCTTCTCCTGGTTTTCAAAAAACTCAGCTGCCTCACCATTCCATTGTGTTGAAGTCTGCGCTGAAAAAGATTAAGAGTACCAAAAGGCACTCTTCTACCCCTCCAGGGCGAGAATGTAAGACCCTAGACTCTTTTGGTAGGAAAATCTTCCAGGCTAGTATGCTTATAGCCAGGATTAATTCATACAGTCTGTATATGGGCATGTTTCTAAGGGAACTTGCCCTAAAGGTAAAGCATTTTGCCCCCTTTATCCCTGAAGATAGAAAGGAGGAGTTCATTTCTTTAGTGAAACAGCTTCTAGATGTTTCTAAGTTCTCCAACAGAGCAGCCTTTTGATTCCTTTTGAGGGTGCCGGTAGAGCTTCGGGCATTGCCATTGCAGCCCGACGACTTGCTTGGCTCCAGGCCTCTGACCTAGAACCCTGGGTCCTAGATGGCTTACGGAATCTGCCCTGTACAGGTGAGAACTTATTTGGTAAAGACTGGCAAATTAAAGCCACTCAAATGGACGCAGAAAATGCTACCTTAGATAGACTTTCTAAGTCTACCTCTACTCCTGCCAAGAAAGTCTTTCAAGAGGCCTTACTACAAGAAGGCCAGATTTTCCACAAATACTGGCCAACAATCTTCTCAGCCTCGCTTTGCTGCTAAACGTCAGCAGCCTAAACAGGCAAGGTCAAAGCCTGCAGTGTCTACCACTCCTCAGCAGGCTCAACCCCCTCAGGGGTTTTGACTTGCCCCTAGAGAACTTAACCTTTCTGGCTCTAGAACAACCAGAGCCCCTCACCATTCCCGGAAGGTTAGCTCACTTTGCTCCCAGATGGGGGCAAATTACATCAGAGCAATGGACCCTCTCTATCATCAGAGAGGGCTACAAACTTCATTTTTCCAACCTTCCTCCATATACCATGGTGAGGCACTTCAATTCTCCCCCATCTCTCCTGGGCCTGTTGGGTCAGGAAGTCTCTTCTCTCCTTGCCCAAGGGGCAATAGAAGAGGTTCCTCTTCTTCAACAAGGGACAGGATTCTACTCCCCTTATTTTCTCATACCAAAGAAGACAGGGGGATTCAGACCTATCCTAGATCTGAGAGAATTGAACAAATTTCTGTACAAGGAGAAATTCAAAATGCTTTCTCTAGGCATTCTCCTTCCATACCTTCAGAGTCAGGATTGGCTTTGTTCTCTAGATCTCAAGGATGCGTACACACATATACTCATCCACCCATCCCACAGAATATATCTAAGATTTCTGTTTCAGGGAAAACATTTCCAGTACAGAGTACTTCCCTTCGGTCTAGCCTCTGCTCCAAGAGTGTTCACCAAATGCATGGCAGTTGTTGCCGCATTTCTAAGAGGTCTGGGAATTTTTGTATTCCCATATCTGGACGACTGGCTCATCCGAGCTCCATCTCAGTCAGAGGCCCAGATTTCCCTGGACCGCACAAGGCACATTCTGCAGTATCTGGGACTGGTGATAAACCTTCCCAAGTCTCAACTTATCCCTACTCAGTCTCTGGAATTCATAGGGGCCCAGTTGGACACCACCACTGCAAGGGCCTACCTACCTCAAGTCCGGGGCCAATGTCTGGTGTGCTTGGCCTCCCAAGCTCAGTCCAGCGGTCACTTGACAGCCAGAGAAATGCTGCGACTTCTGGGCCACATGGCCTCCACGGTACACGTGGTGCCCTACGCTCGTCTTCATATGAGAGCAGCTCAATGGACCTTGGCCACCCAGTGGACTCAGGCATCAGGAGCGCTCTCCGACCAAATACTCACCTCAAAGCGTCTGTTTTGGTCCCTCCAATGGTGGATGTCCACCAAGAATCTGTTGTTGGGGGCCCCCTTCCAACCTTTGTTGCCCCAAGCAACCCTCACAACAGATGCCTCCTAAACAGGGTGGGGAGCCCATCTTCAACACCTCTCCACTCAGGGTGCTTGGTCTCCACAAGAGACCACCCTTCACATCAACCTCCTGGAACTGCGAGCAATCTTCTTTGCCCTCAAAGTCTTCCATACCCTCCTTGTCAACCTGACCGTCCAAGTCCATACAGACAATCAGGTGGCCATGTTCTACATAAACAAACAAGGAGGGACAGGCTCTCTGTCGCTTTGCAACGAAGCTCTCAGATTATGGGCCTTCGCCAGAGAGCATCAAATTCATCTGGCAGTGTATCTTCCAGGGGTTCAAAACTCTCGGGCAGACAGACTCAGTCGAGTTCTGCTTCCACACGAATGGTCCCTACATATGGACCAGATACGCAGAATCTTTCAGGAATGGGGAACCCCGGACATAGACCTCTTTGCAAGTCCGTGGAATGCCAAACTTCCCCGGTTCTGTTCCAGGACTCCGTGTCAGGGAGCTCAGGCCAACGACGCCTTTCTCCTGCATTGGGGTCAGGAATTCCTATATGCCTTTCCACCCATTCCTTTGATTCCCAAGACTCTGTTCAAACTCCAGAGGGATCACGGATCGATGATCCTCATAGCTCCACGCTGGCCACGCCAAGTGTGGTTCCCTCTACTTCTGCATCTCTCCCAGGGACCCTCCCTGGACCTGGGAGCTGCGCCAGACCTTCTGTCTCAAGAGGAGGGGACTTTGTGGCACCCAAACCACAAGTCCCTACACCTCAGAGCTTGGTTACTGAAGGCCTAAGCCTTCATGACTTCAATCTTTCTCAACCAGTGAAAGATATCCTTCATGCCTCTAGGAAACCCTCCACGAGGCGTTCCTGTGCTTTCAAATGGAAACGCTTTTCCATTTGGTGTGCTCAACAGGGTCTTGACCCTCTAGCACTTCCTTTGAATTCTCTATTAGACTATCTCCTGCATCTTTCTAATGCAGGCCTTAAGACGAATTCAGTACGAGTCCATTTGAGTGCTATTGCAGCATCTTTAAACTATAAATGGACAACCTGTCTCCTCTCATCCTCTTATTGCAAGGTTCATGAGAGGCCTGACTCTAACTAAACCTCCCATCTGGCCTCCTCCGGTAGCATGGGATTTGAACCTAGTTCTAGGTCAGCTTATGAAGCCACCTTTTGAACCTTTGGTTTCTACCTCCTTGAAATTTCTTTCCTGGAAGGTCCTTTTCCTTATTGCAGTCACTTCGGCTCGCTGCATCAGTGAACTACAGGCCTTAGTGGCTCATCCACCTTATACCAGGTCTCATCATGATAAGGTGGTCCTTAGGACGAATCCCCACTTTATGCCCAAAGTGGTCTCGCCTTTTCATCTTAATCAAGAGGTATATCTACCTGTCTTTTTTCCGGCTCCTCATGCATCCAGTGCAGAGAGGAACCTTCATACTCTAGATTGTAAAAGAGCTCTTGCCTTTTACCTCAACAGGACTCAGCCACATCGAAAGTCTTCCCAGCTTTTCGTGGCTTTTGATCCTTCTCATTTGGGACTTCCAGTCTCTAAACGTACACTTTCCAATTGGATTGCTCAGTGTATTTCCTTTGCTTACCAGAGTAAAAACATTTCTCTGGAAGGCCATGTTACAGCTCACAATGTGAGAGCCATGGCCACTTCTATGGCTCATCTTCACTCTGTATCCATAGATCAGATCTGTCGAGCAGCCACCTGGGCCTCGGTTCATACCTTCACAGCCCATTACTGTTTGGACAAGGACTCCCGCCGGGATGCCTTGTTTGGTCAGGCTGTCCTCAAACACCTGTTCCATACTTGAACAATTCCTGCCCACCTTCCCTGGATGGATGCCTGAGATCCATACAAAGATGGTGAACCCTTGGGAGGGGATCTCCCAGGCATCTTAGCTAGGGAGTCCCCATAAGTGAGGACTTATTCCTGCTTGTTCCTGGAGATAGCACAGTTACTTACCTGTAACAGGTGATCTCTGGGAACAGCAGGAATTAGTCCTCACAACCCACCCACCTCCCCTAGGAGTTGTATCTTCTATCTATCTTCCTTTCCTCTCTCTATTGTCTCAGCTATAAACTCGAACTGAGGAGAGCTGGTCAGGAAGGCGGGAAGGCAGCGCGCATGTGCAGTGGGAGGCCCCAAAGGCTTCCTTTCTGGGAAGCTGGGGAGCTTTCCCGCGCAGGCTCCGTCGGTTCCGACGTACCCATAAGTGAGGACTAATTCCTGCTGTTCCCAGTGATCACCTGTTACAGGTAAGTAACTGTGCTTTACCCACCGGGCAATCGAGGCTTTGGAGGCCGCTTCCCCTTCCTCGGCTCTCCAAACAGCACGAACAATCTGTCTGTCCGCCGAAAGGGCTTCGTTCTCCGCAGGTATCTCCGAAGTACTCTCCCGAGATCCAACCTTCTCAGAGTGGAATCTATGGGCTGAGCCCCCTGGCCCCGAAAGGTTGGTAAAGAAATAGGCTGATTTATATGAAACCAGGATACCACCTTCGGAAGAAAGGAGGGAACCGGCCGTAGCGTTACTTTCTCATCTGTAAATTGGATAAACGGCTCTCTACAGGAAAGTGCTTGGAGGTCAGAGATCCTCCGTGCTGAACATAACGCCACTAGGAACGCGGTCTTCCATGAACAATCTCTCAGCGTCACTCCACTTGCCGGCTCAAAGGGAGGCCTCACTAAAGATTCTAGAACCAGGTTCAAATCCCAAGGAGGAACCACTGGCCTGACCGGGGGCCACAGATTCTTAACTACCCTGAAAAATCTCAGAATATCTGGATGCCCGGACAAGAAAACCCCCCGAACTTTGCCCCTAAAACACGTTAGTGCCGCTAACTGAACCTTTAGGGTACTTAGGGCTAACCCTTTCTCTAAGCCGTCCTGTAGAAACGACAACACCTCAGACACCAAGGTGCTGCCGGGAATAAGGCCCCGCTGTGCACACCAGCGCTCAAAAATACGCCACACTTGAATATCGGCCAGCGACGTGGAGCGCCGCCTGGCCCTTAACATCGTGGCTACGACCGCAGATGAATAACCTCTACGACTTAACCTTTCCCTTTCAAGAGCCAAGCCGTAAGCAAGAAGCGATCCACGTTCAGCATCAGAAGAGGACCCTGGCACAAGAGGTTCATCCGGCCGGGTAGCCTCCAGGGGCTGTCCACTAGAAGATGTACTAGGTCTGAATACCACGCCCTCCTGGGCCAGTCTGGAGCGATGAGAATCACCTGACCTTTGTGGCCCTCTATCCTCTGAATGACCCTCCCGATCATCGGCCATGGAAGAAAAACATAGAGGAGCACCCCCAACGGCCATGGCTGTGCCAAGCCGTCGAGACCCTCAGACATGCGCTCCCTGCGCCTGCTGAAAAACCGACCGGCCTTGGCATTGTCGAAGGTGGCCATCAGGTCCATAACCGGCTGCCCCCAGCGCAGCGTGAGCTCGTGAAAGACTGCTGCATTGAGCTCCCACTCTCCTGGGTCCTAACCTGTGCCGACTGAGATAATCGGCCTGAACATTGTCTCGACCCGCGACATGAGCTACTGACAAGTGATATTCCGCCTAGCTCATTAACCTCTGACTCTGCTCCAGCAGGGCAGCACTGCCTGTTCCACCTTGCCGATTGATATAAGACACCGTCACCGTGTTGTCTGAGAAAACACGGACCGCCTTGCCCCGCACGAGATGGAGAAACTGCTGAAGAGCGAGAAACACCGCCCTGAGTTCTAAGAGATTTGATGGACAATTTCCGCAGCTGCGGCGGCCAGCACCCCTGCGCCATGTGGGAGAGACAATGCGTCCCCCAGCCCGCTAGGCTGGCATCTGTGGTGACGAGTACCCAATCCGGCTGTGCCAGAGGGACTCCCGCTCGCAGGTGGCTGGGCTCCAACCAGCACTGCAAGCTGTCGCTGACCGACTGCAAGTAAGGCAACTTCTGATCCAGCGGATGGTCCTGAGGCGACCACCTAGCTAACAATGCCTGCTGAAGCGGACGCATATGTGCCCGCGCCCAGGGCACCAAATCCAAGGCAGCCGCCATGGACCCTAGAAGCTGTAAGTAACGCCACGCCGTTGGCGCTCGTAAGCGGAGAAAGGCTGACACCTGAGCTAGAATCTTTTGCACTCTGTCCTCTGGAAGAAACACAGCTCCCAGCTTTGTGTCGAACTGCGCTCCGAGGTAAAGGAGCCTCTGCACCGGTTGCAAGTGACTTTTGACTTGGTTCACCACCCAACTGAGCTGCTCCAGAAAACTCACCACTCGCGCCGTAGCCGCAATGGACTCCGACACGGATGGCGCCCGAATCAACCAATCATCTAGGTACGGATGTACCAGAATGCCCTCTTTCCGCAGGGCTGCAGCCACCACTACCATGACTTTCGTGAATGTACGAGGTGCCGTCGCCAGACCAAACGGTAACGCTTGGAATTGAAAATGCCCCTGAGGCACTGCAAAACGCAAAAACATTTGATGCTCTGGCCGAATAGAGATGTGAAGGTAGGCCGCCGTCAAATCTATGGACAAGAGCACCTCCCCCGGCAGCACTGACCGAATGACAGACCGCATGGTCTCCATCCGAAAATGCAGAACTCTTAAACAGTGGTTTACATGCTTGAGATCTAAAATAGGCCGAAAAGACCCTTCTTTTTTGGGTACCAGGAAATAAATTGAGTATCGACCTAATCCTAATTGGTCTCGAGGAACTGGCACCACCGCCTGAAGTTGCAGCAACCGCTGAAGAGTTGCGGAAACTGCTTTCCTCTTTTCCGCAGACCCACATGGAGACACCATGAAAGCGTCCGCTAACGGACGAGCAAACTCGAGAGCATAACCATCGTGAATAATTTCCAGAACCCACTGGTCTGTCGTTATGGTGGCCCAGACGGAAAGGAAGCCGTGCAAACGACCTCCCACCGGAGGTTCCGTCTGGGCCAGCCTCCTTTCATTGCTGCTTTTTACTGGGGTTCTGCTGGGCTCCGAAATAGCCCCTACCGAACCCCCGAGCTCCTCGAAAGGACTGCCCCCTTGAAATGAAGCGCCCTCTCTGGTAGGGGGTAAAACGAGAACCCCGGAACCTACGAAACTCTCGGGACTGCCGGCTGGGCAGCAAGTTAAGTTTCTGGCTTTTCGGGCGGTCCTCCAGAAGCCTACCGCCCTTGGAGTCTCCGAGATCCTTCACAATCTTTTTCAGCGCTGCGCCAAAAAGCAGTGACCCCTTGAATGGCAGTTTACTAAGGCGAGCCTTAGAAGACGCGTCCGCTGCCCAATTCCTCAGCCAGAGGAATCTTCTAGCAGCAATCACCGAAGCCATGGACTTTGCTGAGATCCTTACTAGATCATAAAAGGTATCCGCGAGGTAAGCCGCCGCCGATTCCAGCTTTGCACCATCCGAGGAAGCGCTATCTTCACCTTCCACTCGAGCCTCACCTTGGATCCAACGAATGGAGGCTCTGGAGACATAAGCTCTACAAATTGCCGCTCGTAACGCTAGAGCGCTAGAGTCAAAGGCCTGTTTTAGCAGTGTCTCTAATTTTCTATCCTGCAAATCTTTAAGGGCTGCCCCGCCCTCAACTGGGATCGTTGTTTTCTTTGTTACCGCAACCACTAAGGCATCAACCTTGGGCATCTTTAGCAAGTCCTGCTCCTCTTGCGGCAACGGATAAAGCCGACCGATGGCCTGCGCTCCCGCAAAGTGGCCTCTGGACATTCCCATTCGGACTCCACCATCTGTTTGATCACTCGGTGCACCGGGAAACACTTCTGTTCCACTTTAAAACCCTGGAGCAGAGGATCTTCCAAAGGCGCCTCCTGAGACTTTGGGAGAACAATATTTAAAGCCGTGAGCGAATGAGCAATAAGGGCCCCTAATTCTTCTTGCCGAAAAACCCTAAACAAATTAGGATCTTCGCCGAGACCCAGCTCACTATCCTCCAACTCCTCTGTCCAGTGATCTAAGCCTGAGTCAGAGAGGATTTCCCCTTCCTCAGCACTCTGAACAGCTGGAGCCTGTTGACTGAAGCTATCAGTCTCTGCTCCAGCCCCCAATACCGCGGCGGATGACCCCTCCGCTGGATCTAGGGGAGAAATTTCCTTTTTCTGGTCAACTGCCTGAATGGGGAGAGAAGCAGCGCTGCTATCTTGTTGCACTTTAGGACAATAAGCCTTATGTAGGGACAGAATAAACTCGGCTGAGAAAAAAGATTCTAAGCTCCCCTGCCCTAAAAGTAGGGGCTGTGAAGGAGCATCCTCCACCTGTGCTGGCCTTTTCGATTTAGCCTTTTTCTTTCCTGGCTTTTCCTGACTCGTTGCGGGAACGGGAGCCCTGACTAGAATGGTGGCCATTCCTGCCTTTTCTGTCCCGCCTTGTGAAGCTCCTGATGAAGGAGAGGCCTCTGCCTTGCTCTCCATGATGCCCCCACAGTCCCGGTAAAGACTAGCGCCTAACCTAACACACCGCCAACAATTACATAGCACGCATACCGCCAACCCCGGCAGCATGCGCGACTGCTCACTAAACTCTCCAGACACTAAACGAATTAATAAAGAACCCAGCGACACTGACCGCTACACTGTCAAGCCCTGCCGATGTAACTGTGGAGCACCGCAAAGCCGATCCCCTGAGCTACTCAGCTCCCGCTGCTAGTGGTAGAGTGCTCTGTACACCGGAGGCGGTAGTTTGGACTCTGGGGCTCCCAGATCCGTTACCCACTACAATCCGTAGCTTCAGGCTGGTAATTGAGGCAGGCTCTGCCTCTACTGCCCACTTCTGCTGGCCGCATTTTTTTTTTTATTTATATAAAAGTCCTGAGCTATCGGTGGAGTTCCCTGCTAGGGTTCCCCACCGATGGACACTGCGTTCTCCCCCCAGAAGGAACCAACAAAAATAATAAAACAAGCACTTTATCAATATACTTTCTCTTCGTCTCTGCGGGAGCCAGAGATATCCACGTCCCTTCCAGCTGCTGAGGACTGAAAGACTGAGGTTTGGTCACTAGGGGGAGCCAGTTAGGTTGTCATCAAGTCTTTGGAATTCAGTCCTCAGCTGCTGGAAGGGATTGACAACCCTACTATCTCTGGACTGGCCCGTAGAGACGAAGAGGAAATCATGTATATGTGTTTCGGCTGAGCCTTTGTCGGGGTAAAAAATTCAGAATAAAACACATATACATAATATAATTAAGACATACAATAAAAATTAATAAATAAATAAAACCATAGCAAAGAATGGAATAAACTAAAAAAAAATGCCAAGAGTGAAAAACTAAATACCGGCAGAGAACATTCAGGTAATATATAAGGGAAAAAATGCATGCCCTAATAATAATATAGGAGAACAATTTATGCAATAATGATAATATAGATAAATCTATATCATCATTATTCATCTATATTATCATTAGGGCATGCATTTTTCCCTTATATATTACCTGAATGTTCTCTGAGGGTATTTAGTTGTGTTTACTCTTGATATTTTTAGTTAATTTCATTCTTACACACACACACACACACACACACACACACACACACACACGACAGCGCTGCTGTTTTGCAGTAGTCAGCATTTTACAGTTTTCCATCTTTGTTCATAGAAGTTAGCACAAGTGGTTTATTTGGCATTGTAGAATTGTATTAAATGCAGCATATAATTTGCAGAACCAAAACCAGTTGCCACAGGTATTCAGATGGGATTTAAAGATGGAGAAATCAGGGGTGGTAAAACAGTGTGTGAAGTTGTTAGAGTGCAGCAAGGGAGCAGATTTGGAGGCAGTAAGGTTCTGAAAAGACAATATGGTGCCTTGTGGAGCTTACAATGTTGGAGTGGAGAGGTAATGACTGAGAAAGAAACGGAGTGGTGAAACATAGGGTTCTGAAGAATAGTGTGAGGTGGGTGAATTGAAATGTACCACAAAACCACAAGCAGTGAAAAGCCATCAATTCAGAGCAGGGGTTCTCAACCCAGTCCTTGGGACTCACCTAGCCAGTCTGGTTTTCAAGATAATCACAATGAATATGCATGAGAGAGATTTGCATGCACTGCCTCCATTGTATGTAAATTTCTCATGCCTATTCATTGGGGTTATCTGGAAAACCTGACTGGCTAGGTGTGTCCTGGAGGGTGGGGTTTAGAATCCTTGAGTTGGAGTAGAAGAATTGGAAGTTCATTATGGCTGCAGCATTTTGCAGTGACTCCTTCCTGTCATCTTGCAATCTGTCAGCATCTGGAGAATCATATATTCCAATAATAAATGAATAATAGCAGAAGCATAGTATCTGTGGCATTACAAAGAAAAAGAAATAAGGGATATCAAGATACAACTTTTAGAGAGAACCCAAACTAGTTCTACAGGAAATAAGGGATGCACGTTACTGCAATTAAAATGGCATCAGTGAAATCTGAAACACAAGAGTTATGGACAAATTATAGAAGGAATCTATAGAGCACAGCAGAGAAGAATGCCTTTTCAGTGTTACCGTGTATGCTGTATAGCCAAACATCAAAACTATGGAATGCTGGATGTAAGAACAAAAGAGCTAGAAACAGGGTTAAGAAGAACCCCAGACTGGAAGACCCATGGCCTTAATGGGGTAACCAATCTTTTGCTCAATCATTTTATCTCTCCAGCAAAACCTGGCCATCTGAATATCAGTTGATCAAGCAGCCATAACTAATTACCACAATGACTAATAACAAGAAGATCATGTCTTCCAAAGGAGACCCAAATGTTCTTCAAAACTACTGATCAATAAAGTTTACATACAGTGTATAAACTGTCAACTGTCCAATGCAATACATGCAGACAGTATATATGATCACATGGACTCTAATCACATCACAGCAATCTATCTATCTAGGCGTATATACTGCTTTTCTACCAGTCAAAGCAGTGTACATTCACATACTATATATATTTTTTTCCCTTGTTCCCGAAGGGCTCACAATCTATTTTTGTACCTGAGGCAACTGAGGGTTAAGTGGCTTGCCCAAGGCCACAAGGAGCACCTGTGGGACTAGAAACCCCCAGTCCTTCCAGCCCAAGGTTGTTGTCCTTTAGCGGGATTCAAACCCCTGGCCATCTGGCCCAAGGTAACTTGTCCCAACCACTAGGCCACTTCTCCCTATGTATAGAAAAGCATATGGAACCAAACAATAGCTGATGCAGGAAAACGCCATCAAGGCCTGCTGAAGAAAATTGGAACCTCAGCATAGCATGAATTAACTATGAGATAATAAATTGCCTTGAACTGCACAGTGAAGAAGCCTTTTACGACGTAGCATGCCAGGTTTACCATGAAATGTGGCAGACTATTCCATCTGAATTATGAAACTGGCCTAAAATCAAGATCCAGTAAGGAGTATTTCAGCAAGATGCCCTGCCTTGTCTGGCACTAAATCCTTGAGTACTCTTAACCTCTTGGGTTTTAGATTTAGCTTAAATCCTAGAAATACTATTGACCCAAGATAACATCTTGCCTACTTACAGTAGTTGTAGATGACTTGAAGTTTCAGTGGTCCTGTGAATCTTTAGAATAGTGAAGAGCTACTCTGCTAACATTTGGCCTAAATGAATGTGCTAAAGCAACCTTCCTTAGAGGAGAGCTAAGCAAAACGGAAAACGTCATTGAAGATTGCAGTTTTGAAGGAATTTGAACAGAAAGGCATATATAGATATCTAAGAGTAAGGCGAGGAAATCTGGCACAAGTCACTGAAATAAAAGATCAAAGAATAGTAAAGTATACTGAAACTGATATTGAAAAGTAGAGAATGATATACCAGTGATCAATTAACTTACAGGCCTCCCACTTCTTACAGCTTTGGCATCATAAAGATCTTGAAAAACAAAATGTAAAAGCAAGAAAAGAAAACGTCATGTCTACCAGATAATGTTTAAGAATTGGTGTATGCTGAGATTGTACTGCCTGCACATATAGAGCTACCTTCATAGGCTTCCAGGCATAATTAACAGCATCGGCAAACTAAATAGTCAAAAAGTGAACAGCCATATTCTGTCCTTAAACAATATTATAAACTTTACCATGAATGGAGAAGATGAATAAGAAATGAGGCGTACACTTGGAGAAAGGAAAAAACAATGTGCAGAACAAGAAAAAAAAAAGCTCTTCACAACTGTGCTAAAACACAAAGAGAAAGCTACTTTGATCAGAAAGCAATCAAATTAGACACAGGAATGGTTAAAGAGAGATGAACATGAACATAAACCTAAAGATGGTGGATTGTAACCTTCTGTGCTACAATTATATATGCTGTCACTTGATGCAACATGCTGATATCAGACGGCCTGTATATAGAAAGGGTAGTACAGCTTGTTCACTGGTAACTGTGAACATCATAACTTCGTTGTTATCTAATCCCTGACAGACCTGCAGAGAATGAAGATAAAGAATTTCCTATTCTAGTCAATACAGTATAAAGTCTGATGCAAAAAAAACTGGATATAGCAGTAAAAGAAAGAAACACTTTGCTAACAGAAGTCTTGTATTGACTATTCTGCCCAACACAGGGAGAAAGACTATCCTTAACTATGAAATGCAATTGGAGATTTAAAAAAAGTGTTAGAGAAATACAGAAATAGTCCCAATCTTATTGGAGCCCCAACGTCCTGATTATAAAAAAAATCCATCTTGATATGTTACTCAAAACATATTCCATTCTGTACCTATATCCTATGAACTCCAAAAGAGAAGTTAAGCACTAGCAGTAAGTTTATGAGCCTGAAATCATCCCCAGCAGACCCTGGTTGTGAATGAGGTTCATTCCCGTTGTGGTATGTGCAAAACAAACCCATTTGGAGACCCCCTACCTTGAGGTTGATTGTGGGTCCAAAGATGGCCAAGGCCAAACAACCGACTTTGTTGCAATTTGAGCATATTTAAATGACTTATTGGGAGTGTCTGAGGAAGGAAAAGGGGAGGGAGACTGAGAGAGGAGGTGCAACAGAAAGTCAAGTGTTGAGAGTGTTGGCACTAGAAATGGAGAAAAGAGTTTGGGTTTTGTTGAAGCACAAGTGGCAAGATTTAATAAGGAGCTGTATATGGGAAGAGGAAATGTAAACTAGTGTGGTGTTTTTGTAGCCTAACAAAACATTCCCTTGTGTTGCATTGCAGATCAAAGAGGAAATTAAAGGTTGTCTTCAGTTCCTGCAGGCAGTTTATGCTGTATTCGGTTTTACTTTCCAACTCCATCTTTCTACAAGACCTGAGAATTTTCTTGGTGAAATAGAGATCTGGAATCAAGCTGAAAAGGTACTGCAGGAAGGTGCTCCAGCATTTGCAGTGGCTTTCAGACTTGCTAGACTAAATTTTGAGAGCCAGACGTGAAAAAAAATGACTTCTTATTTTGGAGACTTAAACCATGTGTTGGTGTGCAGTCTTGCTCTTCATATGATAGAATGGGCACAGCTAAAAGAAATTAATAACATTTTGCTTTATTTGTAAGCCTCAAATTGTGGGTGGTGGTATTCTGTGTTTGTGGCACCACTATTACAGCAAGATTGACTTTCCTCTAATCTCTCAAACCACTTGTTTAGGACTTTGGCCAATAAAGTGTACTCTTGATTCCAGACACACTTTTGGTATCCCACAAAATGGGCTCCTGGGTCCGCTGTGTATTTGTATTTTTTGTATAATCTATTTCTGGATGCTTTTGATCTTCTCCTTTGGATAGTCCTTGTACTCTTATCCTGATCGCCTTTAAATCTGTCTTTCATTCCCTTTTTGACTTCATCAATTTCCTTCTGGCTTTCTTTTTGTCTTTCCACCATTTCATCTTTCCAAAACGGAGGTCCTTTCTTTGCTTCTGTCATTCTCCAATTCTGTCTGAGGTCTCTCTTAAAACCTATTTCCTAACCTCTGCTCTTGCCCTAACTACCAGCTCCATAGCATCCAGAAATGTGATGCTTATTCTAGACACCTGTTACCATTGCCATGTTTAGCTCTGGTTATATTTTTGTAATAGTCTTTTCATGGCTCGTCTGGATTTATTGATTTATTTATTAAAACAAACCATAACTACACATTTTCATGAACGTTAGTGGAAATGGTGCTGCTGTGCCACCCATGTACTGTATCTGGCACACTAAAAGAAACCCAACTAAAGAAAGCTAAAAATTTAATGAAATATCAGTTAAAATGACCCCACCCAACCACACATCCCACCTCCCATACAATTAACCTAATTACCCCAACACAATACATCCACAATCTATAACCAAATTTTAATCACCCTTGACCCCATAAAACAATCTTTACATCCTAATAAATCAATATTCTGTAAAAAGCTACATTTTAACCAAATATTGAAATGTCGTCTTTTTATATTTTTTATTTTTAAGTGCAGCTAAGTCAATGGTGACTCCTGGCGACCCAGCAGCCTCTGGGTTTTCTTGGCAAGATATGACCAGAAGTAGATTGCCAGGTCTTTTCTTCTGAGGCAATGAGAGTAAAGTGACTTGTCCAATGTCACAAGGAGTGCCTGTGGGAATCAAACCCTGATCGCTTTTGTCGTTGCAATGCCTTGGGCCTGATCACCAGCCAGCATCCTATGAACTCTATTTGCAGATAATGTGTTGAAGGCTGAAGGGGTTGGGAAAAGCAGGAGTCCTCTCTCTTTGGCTCATCTGATTCAGTATCCTCAACCCGACACCCCCCCCCCCCCCAATTCGTCCCTAAAGTGGTCAAGGGAAAAGAGCAGATGGCTCAGAGCAAAAGGGTTTGAGCGAAGAGGGGCATCCCTCTACAGAGACCCCATCCATGTTGAAAGGGGGAGCACTTGGAGAAAATCTGCATGCAGCACCATCACAGCCCCTCTAGACATGAAACGGAGAGCAAGGGCTGAAAATGGCTGACCAAGCTTCCCTGATGGGAGGACCCAGACCAAACAATGGAGTCCTTTCCCAGTGCCTAGGAGGGCTGCTAGATGTCTCCCAATGCTCCTATCATCATGGATTCGCCACCCAAGGGTTCACCAGCGATGGCCGCGGCATCAAAGTCATTATCTGTGGTGGTTCTGGAGGAATGCCTACAAGCCTTAGAAGCTCACCTGGTAGCAATGAAAGCCATGTAGAACTCCAGGCTTCATGGCATGGAGCATGTTGTCACCGCACTCCTTCCAGCCGATCCTGGAAACTTTTCCCCTGCCCACAGAGGCTGGGACAGACCGGTATCGATGCCAGTGGCAGGAGCCATGCAGCAGATGGCCTGGTTGCAGTCCTCAGACCTGGAGCAGTGGGTCCAGGACAAGATCACCAATGTCCCCTGTCGGGGTGAAAACCCCATTTATTAAGGCCGACTAGCTGGAAAAGGAGGTGACCCTCACCAGGCTCTCCAGAAATACTGCAGACCCCATGCAGAAGAAAGCACCAACCAAGAAGGCTTTTCTCCCGTGGAGGTATTTTCCATCCCAGCTGTAAGTGCAGCATAAGGCCCAGGCTTCCCACTCTCAGTGGAGAGAGAATACCCTTGAAGGCACAGCCTGCCCCCCAGCCCAAGCTAAGTGGGTTTTTTTTTATGGGGGGAGGGGCAGCTTGTCCACTTTGCCCACCGGTGGCCTCTGGTCACCTCAGACAACTGAGTGCTACAGATCGTCCAGAGCAGCTGTCTGTTGCATTTCACCTAGCTGCTGCCTCCTTACAATCCTGGGGAGTATCCAATGGACCCTGCACACCGGAGCCTCCTGCAGACCGAGGTCATGACCCTGCTGGCTGACCTTGCCATCAAGCTGGTCTGTCCAGCGCATATTGGGCAGGGCTTTTACTCCAAGTACTTCAGCATTCTGCCCCATTTTGGATCTGCAAAATCTTAACCAGTTCTTGGTGCATGAAAAGTTCAAAATGGTCTTGCTGGGGATGCTGCTCCTGTTCCTATGAGACTGGCTTTGCTCCATGGATCTGAAGGATGCATATGCACATATTCCGATCCACCCACATCCCAGGCAGTACTTTTGGTTCGTGCTGGCTGGCCAGTGCTACCCTTCGGGCTGGCCATAGCTGCTTTCCTCCAGACCCAGGGGGTCTTTGTCTTCCTATACCTAGATAACTGGCTTGTAAAAGGTCCCACGCTGGCCAGTGTATGGCAGTCCACAGAGCTCATCATTTAGGTGCTCAAAGGGCTCAGCTTTGTGGTCAATTACCCAAAGTATCAACTCCGGCCCGTACAATAACTGGAGTTCATCGGGGCCCTCCTCGATAACACTCAGGCAAGAGCTGTCCTGCTGGTGGACTGCCTGCAGCATCTTATAGAGGTTGTGGGCACATTATAGCACCAGTGCCACACCATGGCCCGTGGGCTGTTGAGAGCCCTCAGTCACATGGCAGCCATGGTACATATCATTCCTCAGGCCCGCCTCTGTATGCGGCAGGCTCAATAGACCTTGTGAATAAAATGGCAGCAAGCCTCACTTAATCTGATGTGGTTGCTTGTGCCCCCAAACTTGCGTTGGAGCTTTCTGTCCCAACCAGCAGTGCCCTGCAGGCTGCTCACGATGGATGCTTCCATGCTCGACTGGAGCACGCATCTGGACGGTCTCTGCACCTAAGGCCTGTGATCCGAAAGCGAGAGTCTCTATCAAATTCACTTCCTCGAGCTTCGAGCCATCGCAAATGCTGTGCCTTTTGGGCACATCTGGCAAAAAAGGTTGGCCTGATCCAGACAGACAACCAAGTTGCCATGTTCTATGTGAACTGCTTTGACCCAGAGAAAGGTGGTATATAAATACAACTAAATAAATGGGCTCATACCTCCTGTGTTGGGAGGCGGTTCACCTCTAGAAGTTTGCCCTGATCCATAGCATGGATGTCAGGGCAACCTATTTGCCCGGTGAGAGCAGCAGCCTAGTGGATCGACTCAGCCAGGTTCTTCAGCCACACGAGTGGTCCCTCAAGAGGGAGTTGGTGGACTGGATCTTTTCAGAATGGGGTACCCCCAACATGGACTTCTTTGTTATGGCACAGAATGCCCAGGTAGATTGGCTCTGCTCCCAGAGACCAGCTAGTGAAAATCTAGCTCCAGGCACCTTTCTGCTGTATTGGGATGGAGGCCTGCTTTATGCCTACCCCCTGATTCCATTCATTGCAAAGATGGTCTTGAAACACCAGGCTGAGAGAAGATCCATGATTCTCATTGCTCCTTACTGGCCTCGGCAGCCATGGTTCCTGTTATTGCTACAGCTCTTGCAGAAGGAACCCTTTCATCTGGACTCCAACCTATACCTCATCTCGCAAAAGGGAGGGGCTCTCTGTTGCATCCCAACATGTGCTCCCTAGCACTCGCGGTATGGATGCTGAGCAGGTAGCCCTTGTGGAGCTTCTCCTACTCAAGAGTGTCACCGAGATCCTGCTAGCATCTCACAAGGAGTCTTCGCGTAAAGCCTATACACTCAAATGGCAGCAGTTTGCCATCTGTTGTGCTGGTCAGACGTTGGACCCCCTTGTCTGCCCCGTGGACCAGCTGTTAGAGCACCTATTGAATATCTCCAATTCTGGGCTAAAGTCCAGTTCTGTGCGAATGTTGTGTTCCATCGTCTCTGCGATGGGAAGCCTGTCTTGGCTCAGCCTCTGGTATGCCAAATCATGCAGGGCTTGCTTTTCTCAAAGCCTCAGGTTAAGTCCCCCACGATTGCTTGGGACCTGAATGTGGTCCTCAGCCAGTTCATGTGGACTCTTTTTGAGCCGCTGGACACATGTCCATTAAAGTTCTTGACCTGGAATGTCCTCTTCCTGGTGGCCATCACGTCAGCCCGGTGAGTGAAAGAGCTCCAGGCTGTGGTCACACACTTTCTGTACACCAGGTTCCATCAGAATTGGGTGGTGCTCTGCACGCACCCATGTTTTCTGCCTAAGGCGGTATTGGCTTTCCACCTCAACCAGTCTATTGTCCTTCCAATGTTATTTCCCTGGCCTCTCACCAAATGTGGTAAGGCAGCATTGCACACACTGGATTGCAAGCATGTGATGGACTTCTACTTAGAGAGCATGAAGGTACACCATCAATCCTGTTATTTGTCTCCCTCAACCCCAATAGGCTGTGGTCTTGGTGTCAAAGCACATTTTATCCCTCTGGCTTGATGACTGAATCACCTGTGCGTACTCCTCAGCTGGTCTGAGCCTTGAGGGTCACTCCACAGCTCGCAGTGTCTGTGTGATGGCTAGATTGGTAGCCAGCCTCCGTTCTGTTTCCGCAGAGGAGATCTGCAGGACTGCAACATGGTCTTCGCTCCATACTTTCACCGCCCACTACTGTCTGGATGGGGATTCCCGACGTAACAGCAATTTTGGCCAGGCTGTAGTCCAGCATCTCTTTGGGTCTTGAGGGTCATCTTCTACCCACCAGTCCTTCTGTCCGTCCAGGCTATCTGCTCAAAATTCCCTTGATCGATACCGACTGTGGATACTGAATCAGATGAGTCCCTCAGCAGGACAACCTCTCTGGTCTTCCTGGCTTATCAAGTTCTCGATGCCTGGTTTATGTATGTATATGTGTATGCGTATATGTATGTATGTATGTATATACAGGGTGGCCCAAAAAAAGTGAGAACATCTTGTAAATTAAAAGCTTAAATAGTTTACTTATTTACCTTTTTTAGCTATATAACGTCTTTATTTCGACAATTTCTGGTTGCCGCCATTTTTTTTTAAATTTGTCAATTGTTTACATCTGTCTCTTTGAATTTTTAAATAACTTATGCTACGAGATGTTCTCACTTTTTTGGGCCACCTTATATATATGTGCGTGTGGTGTATGTGTGTGTATATATATATATTTTTTTTTTTTTTAAACGCTGGCTGTAGTGTTTAAAAATAATACATATATTCAGCGACACCAAATACATTTTCACTATAGACTGCTAGCAACTAGCTGTCTAATGGTGATATTCAGATATCCATATATCAGCTGAATTTCTCTGCCATATGGATAACATACGATTCCTGTGTAAACTCTGCCCCAGCCCTTTGCAGATAGCGCCAGAGCAGTTAGATGAATTTTCACCCTGGCACCACCGTATTGGGGCTGAACATCTGCTGATAATGGCCAATGCATTTGCTGGTTGTCCTTTTGAAAATTATCCCCATTGTGTTTATGCGGCTTGTTGAGGTTCCAGAGATTTAGCAGTTGAGTTTCCCTTTTGTCTTTACATTTTTGTGTTGCTTTTCTTTAGCAACTGGAAAACAGTTTGAATGAATTTGGAGAACCATGGAAGCTAAATCCAGGGGATGGGGCATTTTATGGTCCTAAGGTTAGTAATGAAATATTCTTCTAGATTTGGTAATAAGATGATCTCTTCTCCAGCTCACTTGTTTTCCCCTTGCAGATCGATATAAATATCAAAGATGCTATTGGCAGATACCATCAATGCGCCACCATCCAACTTGATTTCCAGCTGCCAATCCGATTCAACCTTACATACATTGCGTAAGTGCCCTGTGTTTTTATTTTTGGTGGTTTGGGTTTTTTTTTAAATATATCTTTGTTAGCCAGGTCAACTTGTATGTAGTGTTACAATCAATATTTATGTGGAATGTGTGAACATGCCAAAATATTAAGTGACCCTATAAATCACTCATATTTAATAATTGTGATTGCTGTGTTCATTTGCTTAGATATGTGAAAATAAAGATATTGCCTACAACTTTTATGACCTTTTATAGTTCCATATTTAATAATTCAGTTCCGTCAGTGACACAATTATATGATGGCTATTCCTTTGTTTTAGAAAAACCCTCCTCCCCCCCCCCCCCCCAGCATCATTCTGTCTCAAGCCTTAGGGGTGACAGGTCACTCTTCTCCCCCTAGCATTAGCCCCTCCATTGCAGCAAGTCCGGTCCTACTAATTCAGTCTTTAATCCACCTGGGGGTATTCAGAGATGCACATCTTTAGCAACTGAAACATTTGACCTCCAGGTTGCAGCAACAGTCCGCTTGACATTTCATGATCTTCATCGTATCTGTTCTGTCAAACCATTCCTCTCACATTGGGCTTACATTCCCTTATCCATGCATTAGTCATATCGTGGCTGGACTACTGTAATGCCATCTACTGTAGCCTTCAATTGTCCCAATTGAAAAAATGACAACTGATTCAACACACAGCTATCCATTTACTATCGAGTGCAGCCAAATTTGACCATGTTCTCATGCAAGCACACAATCACATCGCACACCTTGTTTTCTCTCCTCGGCCCCAATGCTCTGTGTGCGCCCTATCCACCGTAAGGCACAGCCCCTCCAAGTTCATCTCTGCGGCCTTAAGAGCAGCCCCACAGAACTCCTCTGCCAAAGATACATAGTTCATCGCTCCTTCACTTTCAGGCATACCTCTGATCCTAATATTCGATCTCCTTGATCTATTTTCAAGGTCCTCGATTTTTTGCCTCACTCACCGATGTCACACTCTTCTCATAGGGGCCCATTTGCCCTCCTGGTCCTCCAGCCTATTTTCCATCTCATCCAGTCTGGTCCCCATAGCTGCCATATCTGCTTTCATCTCCTGGAGCCATCCATGCACTTATTTCTTTAAAGCCCCCAGTTCCTGCTTCGTGGAATCAAACCATTCCTTTAAATCAGGGGTCTCAAACACGCGGCCCGCGGGCCGCATGCGGCCCGCGAGACAACTTTGTGCGGCCCGCGACAGAGGAAAACAAAAAAAACCCAAAACCCTGGCTTCTGCCGTTGCCGCCGTGGCAGCGGCAGAATCAATTGTCAAATTTAAAAAAAAAAGACTTCTGCTGCTCAAGCAGCAAAATCAGCTGTCCTGCGGCCCCTTCCCCTGTGCCCGGAGATCCGAGTCTGCTCTATCAGCGGCGTGCTTTTCAAGCCGCGAGGAGAGTATCCTCTCCTCGAGGCTTGAAAAGCACGCCGCTGATAGAGCAGACTCGGATCTCCGGGCACAGGGGAAGGGGCCGCAGGACAGCTGATTCTGCTGCTTGAGCAGCAGAAGTCTTTTTTTTTTAAATTTGACAATTGATTCTGCCGCTGCCACGGCGGCAAGGGCAGACGCCTGGGTTTTGGGTTTTTTTTGTTTCCCTCCTTGGCGGGCGGGTAAGGTGCTTTGGTGGGGCGGACTGAAATGGGGTATTGGGGTTCGGACTGTATGTGGGCTTTTGGCTGGGGGGGGGGGTTATGACTGGTAATGGGCTATGGTGGGGGCTAGGACTGGAAATGGGCAGATGGGGGTTAGGACTGGAAGTGGGCTATTGGCAGGGGGGGGGTTATGACTGGTAATGGGCTATGGTGGGGGCTAGGACTGAAAATGGGGTGATGGGGGTTAGGACGGGAGGTGGGCTGATTGGGGGGTTAGGACTGGTAATGGCCTATGAGGGGAGGTAAGACTGAAAATGGGGTGATGGGGGATATGACTGCAAGTGGGCTATGGGGGGGATTAGGACTGGTAATGGGCTATGGGGGGGTAAGACTGAAAATGGGGTGATGGGGGGGTAAGACTGGAAGTGCGCTATGGGGAGGTTAGGACTGGTAATGGGCTATGGGGGGTCTAGGACTGGTAATGGGCTGGGGGGGTTGCTAGGACTGGAAATGGGCTGAGCGGAAGGGGGGCTTGAACTGCAAATGGCTGATGGGGAGGGGGGCTTGGAATGGAAATGGGCTGTGAGGGGAGGGAGCTAGGATTGGAAATGGGCTGATGGGGGGCTAGGATTGGAAATGGGCTGATGGTGAGGCTAGGATAGGACTGGAAATGGACTGATGCAGGGACTAGAAAGGAGCAGATGCTGGGTGGGGCTGGAACTAGAAGGGAGCTGATGTTGGGGGAGGATTAGAATGGGATGGAGCTGGGAAAGTGAAATGGAGAGGGGAAAAATATTTTGTCTGGAAGAGAAGACAAATCTACAATTGGCCAGGTATTGGGAGAGTAAGTGGGGATTGAGGATGGAGGGGTAAAATTTGAGTGGATGAAATAGGAATGAGGAAAGAGCAAAAGGAGAAAGATTAGTATGTTAAAGCAGATGTAGAGAGAGAGAATGGAAAAAAACTAGAAGAGAGAAGAAAGGACAAATGGACAGCAGACGATGGAGATAGCAGAAGACACGAAGAAACCAGAAGTGGCTGGAGCAATTGCAACTGAAAAAAAATGCACAAAAGGTAGAAAAATATCTCTTTATTTTGAATTTATTAACTGGAATATGTCAGCTCTGGGAAATGTGCATCATTAATGTTTGCACTTTGTTTAGTACAAGAGGAAATTAATTTATAGTTTTATTTCTACAGTGTTGTTGTACATTCCAAGTTTGGCTTTTGGGGTTCCCAGTTTAATTATTGTCTTCCTATTTCAAAATCTTTGTCTTTCTTTATCCATACTCATTAAGAGGCATGTTTACTAAAAGTTAGTGTATGGTAACATTATGCAAATATTTATGCAAATGAGGCCCCTTAGGCAAATGAGGCCCCACGTCTTATGCGGCCCCCGGGTTACTTTACAAGTCCTCATTTGGCCCTCAAAGCAATTTGAGTTTGAGACCCCTGCTTTAAATCCTCTCGCAGAGCTTGAATATCCGTTGACATGCCTCCCACTTCACTTGCCTCCACAGTGGCTCTCTGCTCCTCACTAGCCGACGCCATCTTGGCCCCGTGACTTTTGGTCCCCGCCGGATTCTTGAACGAGAAGGCTTTTAAGTCCACCACGGACTTTCGTGTCGCCATCTGCACTCCCCTGCCTGCTGACTCTCACTGCCAAGCTCTGGGGATACGGCTTCTCCTCTTGCTTCTGCTCTCTCCTCTGCAGGCCCTGGTATGCCTCTTCAGGGTCGCCAACGAACCCCACTCCAACCTCGCCTCTCCCGCGGCACCGGAGGTGGGCACAGGACTGCTACCACTGCCCCTGGATGCTGCTGCAAACTTCCAGACTGCCAGCCCCCATACCGTTTTTATAGTTGATCCTGGGACTCCTCTCCACCAAGCCATGTGCTTGTTCCCACAGGCGCGCTCTGCACCTGATCCATCGCCCCAGCCTCTCGGCCACTGTACTCTGACCGCGAGGCTATTCAGCCCGATGCGTTCCTCCTCTGAGCGCCGGGCCGTCCGCTCACGGGTACAGTGTTTCACTAAGCTCTAGTCTTGGCGCCGCGGAAAACCCTTCGCGGCCTGCTCTGACCACGTGCGCTCTGCCGCTTGAGTGCTCTGGGGGATCGCTATCCCAACTTCACTTCCCCCTACACCGGGATGCTGCCAGCACCTTTTACTGCTCGGGGAGCGGTTTCCTCATTCGTTTAAGGGGGTTTTCCTGCTATTTTGGAGGGGTTTATGGCCGTGCTCTAACTGTGTGCTGCCATTCCTTCTGCTGACGTCACCGGAACCCAAATTTGACCATGTTACCCTACTGCTCTATCAGCCTCATTTCAAAATCCTCACTTTTAAAGAGCCTATTACTTCGGTCTCCCATTATATTTATCTTCCCTTTTTTGTTTCCTACTATCCCACAAGGAACTTGAAGTCTCAGGCCGCTAACCTACTGGTGCTTTCTCCTGTCTCTTGCGCACACCTGAAGTCCAAAGTTGTTCAGCCTTTTATTTATTTATTTTATTTATTTAGCAAACACTTATATACCGCTACTTCCAGCGATCAGAAGCGGTTTGATTATAATTTTGGGATATGTCACAAAATCAAGACAGAAAATTTGGGGCATAGATAGGGAGAACAGGGGTAATACACAGCACACATAGTAGGGTCTACACATAGACCTTAAGGAACTATCATACATTTAAAAGCGATTATCCTTCATCTATTTACATTTTTACATACAGCAATTCACTTCATTTTATCTTATTGGATTTACATCTGGTCATAGTGACAATTGAATAGATGAGTTTTTAATTTTTTCCTGAAATCGAGTAAGTCTTTAATTGCTCTCAGCTCGTGTGGTAGGTGGTTCCATAAAGTGGGGGCAGAGAAGGAGAACGCTCTGCGGCTAGTACTGATTTTTACATGTCTGATGCTGTTTGGAACTATTAGTGTGTCTGAGCTGATGGTTCTCCTGCTTCTGGTGGTAGGTTGCATGGAGATCAGGGTGGAGAGGAATGAAGGGGCCAGGTTGTGAATTAGCTTGAATGTCGTTACCAATGTTTTGTATTGAATCCTGGCAGCGACTGGGAGCCAGTGCAGTTCCATCAATACAGGTGTGATATGTTCAGTGACGCTTGTTCTCATGATGATCCTTGCTGCTACGTGTTGTGCCAGTTGTAATATGTTGGTCGTTTTCTTTGGTAGACCCTGTAAGATGGAGTTGCAGTAGTCGAGGTGAGGCATGATGAGCGCTTGAGCAACTGAACGGAAGTCACATGGATCTAGTACATTCCGTAGGGGTCGTAGTACTCTAAGCTTGTGAAAGATGGCTTTGTTGGTGTTGCTGAGGTGTTTTTCCATTTTCAGTTTTCTGTCAATTGTGACTCCTAGATATCTAATTTCATTCTTAGTGTTTTACTTTCTCGTCCCTCATCTCTGGAATTCCCTACCAGTTTATTTAAGCCATGAGTCCAACTTTGAGAAGTTTAAGAAATTCCTCAAAACCTGGGCCTTCCCAGAGATCAGGAGCTGAGGTAGCATTAAGGCAGCAGCAACTCGCAGTTTATCCCCTCACACCCATGCATCTGATCTCTTGTCATTTAAATTGTCTTTGCTTCCACTTTTAACTATCTTTTATTGATTGTTTATGGAGTTCTTTTCACCACTTTTATATTTTGGTTTTATGTAAACCACTTTGATGCGAATTTCGCCACAGGCAGTATATTGAGTCTTTTAATATAAAGCATAACCATTCCAGCTGTTGATGCTGTATTCTGTTGTTGTAATGTGCCTTGAACTTGTATTAGAGTAAGAAACTATAACTTTACATATATGATAGAATAAATAAGACAACTGCATTCATAGAATGACTATTACAGGCTGGTTAAAGTAATTTAAATGGAGATAAGATATGAGAGTAGTTGAGGACCTTGGTCTGTGTAGATAACCCAGCTCTATTCCTGCTGTGTGCCATGGGCCAGTGGTTCCTAATCTTTCGCTTGATGCAGAGTTCAATTTGTTGTGGCATACCACCATCTTCCGTCTTCTCATGCTCCCACTGTCCCAAACACTGTCACCTTCTCTTCCCTTGGCATATTGAATTTAATGTGACACTTGGGAATACTGCACTATACTCGATAAGCTAAGTTCAGCAGTTTTACTCCCCTCCAACCAATTACAACTCTGTGTATTAAATTTAACCATCAAAAGTAAATGTGCAGTGATTTCATAAGGAGACGGCAGTATTTAAATCTTCAGGATTAACCAAGTTCCATCTTGGATTTTGATAACTTTTAGTACAGGTCTTAAGATTTTGTTTCATCTCTAAAGCTCTAGAGACTGTTATCCAAAGCAAACTGCCTTAAACTCTGGGACTCCAGAATGGTACCAACCACACAGAAAATGAATGAACAAACCAATATTCAATCACAATCAAAAACCTAATGTGTGTAGTACTACACACATTGGTCTTTAACACTAGAAGCCCCAAAGTGCGTCAATTGATGCAAATGCATCTTCGAAGTTGTATGCCAGCGCCACTGCTAGAACCATGTCAGTCATGTTTCATGACTTTGTTAGCAAGGTCAAGATGTTCAAACATGTGCATCGAAAATTAATGACAGATGCACCACCGAGCGGGAAAATGAATTTATACCTAGAAGCCCCAAAGTACGTCAGTTGACGCACTCAATTGTCTTGGATGCGTCAATTGACGTACTTTGTGGCTTCTAGGTATAAATTCATGTTCCCGCTAGATGGCACATCTCAATCACTGTTTACAGTTTTACTCCGACATTACAAACAATAAACACACGATGACGTTATGTAATGACGTCACATACTGCACATGTTTAACAAATAAGTAATGTCACATTAATTCACATCTGCATATCATGCTAAACGCAGTCGTTGTGATAATGCGTCAGTTGACGCACTTTGGGGTTTCTAGGTAAAATTCCTTTTGGGGCTTCTAGTGTTAAGGCTCCACTGTAGTACAGGAGTTAAAATATGTGCTAACAATCAGTGAACATTTGGCTTCCCATATTTAAAAAATGCATCAACATTCTCTTCCCTTCTCTCCTATCCCCCCCACCATCCTCTGGCATCAGCACCATCTTCCCTTCCATTCATCCGAATGGCCTGCCAACAATGAGAGGAATTTGGTGAGCAGCCCTTACCTACTGTTGCAACCTTTCTTCTGGAAACAGAACTGCGTTGGGTCCTGGAGTCTCTTTTAAGACTATTGGCCCCAAAAGAAGTCGGCAGATAGGGGATGACAACAAGTAGCACTCCTTAAAAGAGGAAGCCCATAGTAAAGAGGAGGAGGGTTGGTGGGAGAAGCAAGACTGCTATCGAGAGCCACTGTAGTTCTTTCTGCAGGCAGTTGAGAAACTGTCATAGATCTCTGTATAAACTAATTAATCTTTCACCGTTTTCAGCAAGGATGGCGATGACAAGAAGAGACCTGTGATCATTCACCGAGCTATTCTGGGATCAGTAGAGAGGATGATAGCTATTCTTTCGGAAAACTATGGAGGAAAGTGGTAGGTGTCTTGTGCATACACAGAGCATTTCAGAGTCAAATGTGGATCTGAGTGTCTGTGTAATGTTTTTTTGCTCAGACTCACCTACACTGCCTAAATGATGAGCTCATCCTGAAAAAGATTTAATAAAGCTTTCTCATGCAAAATGGTCCCAGATTAATCTAAGATGCAAATGATAAACAAAATCACTATTCTGGATTATCATGGAAATCCTACCCAAACACTAGATATCTACCTTGGGCAAAGGTGGTTGTGTTCTTCCCCCCCCCCTTCTATAATCTAGTACTGTGCAACACCCTCACCCCCCCCCCCCATGAACATTCAGTCTCTGATAGAACTGAGGACTTGTTTTATGGCAATATCGGTGGATCATGTGGAGAGTAATTTGTTATAATCAAGCACTTATATAAGCAGGTTAAAAAATGCCTCTTCCAAGCCTATTTTATAAGACACAGGCACCTATGTGTTTTTGCAAAATACTAGCATAAATCTTACAGAAATTGATGTTAAATGAAGCTGCGGACTATAAGGCAAACAGATAAGCATATAGCTCACTTGTTATGCCTAGAGGTTGCCCAAAGCCCCTTCCTATCCTTGTTGTTTGGCAACAGATTAGCAAAAGATGAGCTCTTGCATATATAAATATCATTATGATAGCAATAGTTTGTATGATGTCAGTTTTTCTATGGAATACAAAAGAAATGATGAATGTTTTGTAGCAGTACTAATAAAAACATCATATTATAAAAAGTATTACATCCCTAAGATGAATTACCAAAAACCAGGTGTTCTGCCCACCACTTAAGACAACAGAAAAATAAATCTACCTCAATCCTTACCACCAGCTAAGAGGAAAATAGACACTCCAGGCTAGGTTCCAAGGTTGATGGGCAGGTCTAATGAATTATGCAGATTCTAGCCCTTATTTGTAGACAAGCCTCTTGCAGACCAGAAGTTCAGCTCCTCTCATGTACCGGGATAGAGGATACAGGCACTTGAGGTGCTTGTACAAGTCTTAGTAAAGCAAGTGTCAAAGTACACAATCACTGGTGGCAGAAGCCAAAGATAGCTGAAATCATAGGGTGGCAGAAAAAAACAAGTCTCTCTTGGTCTCTGCATACATCTTATTACCCTCTCAGCTGATGGCAGAACTCATGCACATCTCCATGATTGGTTAGGCCAGGTCTCACCAGGCTGGCTGGGCAAAGGAGACAGCCATCATGAGGTAATCGCGTGGATAGTAGGGTCCATGAGAGATGATATGCAGGTCCCAGTACTGTTTCAGAGTAGTTACATATACTGTTACAGTGCTTAGGTTGAAGGTATGTGTTTCCATGCAATGCTGCAGCTTCCCAAAGCCAGCATGAGCAGTTCTGAGACTGAGAAAGGTCTGGAAAGCTGGTTCTGTGCTCAGAGACAAGACAAAAATAGCTCTTCTGTGTCCACACACAGGCACTTGGCAGACAGTAACTTCTGAGATGTCAGCAGGTCTGATGCCTTGTAACAGGAGTCCGTGTTTGATTCGGTAGGCCATGTATGTATTATATAAAATATGACATGCATCATGACTCTGCCGATGCACTACCCAAACTCCTCTCCTGCACATGCCTACGCCCAGGTCATCTAAAAGTACAGGTGTTCTTATTATTGTGTACTTTTATATCTAGGGTAATTTATATAAGGGGCCTTTTAAATGCATATACTGGCCTAAAAGGGTGTGATTTTTGGATTATGGTCAGCAAGCCCCTATCTGTGATTGGTTGATTTTTGCCCATCTACTCTACAGACAAAAAAGGTAAATAAGAAGGTTTTATCCACCAAGATTGCTGGGAAGAATCTACCTATCCTACCGCCATCTTGATGCCTATCAGTTTTAGGCAATTAAAACTATCTTGTGTTCCTAGAATTCTCCAGTGTATTCCCTATAGTTGTTGAACAGAAATTTTTGTTTTTGATAAGGAAGTCATTTCTTGTATATGGAACATGTAGTTAAACATTCAGAGGGGTGTGTTTTTAAATTTGCTTTTCCAGGCCTTTGTGGCTCTCGCCTCGTCAAGTCATGGTGGTGCCGGTGGGTCCTGGCTGTGATGCATATGCTCAGCAGGTAAGGTCAAGGGTTTGTCTTAAAGGCTCTCTCGCTCAGTGTGGTGAACATTCAAATCATATGGAAAGGTCAGGGAATCAAGAAATCCTTTGGGATATTTTTTGTAAAGTTTTTAAGCCTGATTTTGCACAAGGCATCAAGATGGGAAATGGGACAGCCACACTTTCCCATGAGTTTTACAAAACACTGAGCCTTATGTAAAATGCTGGAATATTTGGCATGTCGGGCAGGAACAGCCACATCCAGAAAAAGAGCAACCTTGCTCAAGGTTTGTCCACTTAAGTGCCAATTCTGCAACCTATACATGTATCGGCAAGTCCATGCAGAACTGCTGGATTTTACAAAACCTGCGTGTCTATAAAAGTCAGTGAAGGAGCTGAGCAATGTAACTTTTTTTTTTTAAACATAGAAACATGACGACAGAAAAAGACCATATGGCCTATCTAGTCTGCCCTTCCATATCACCCACTACAAGTCCCCTTTTTTCCTTTAGAGATCCTCTGTGTTTGTCTCGTGCTTTTTTGAATTCAGATACTGTCCTCATCTCTACCACCTCCACTGGGAGACTATTCCACAGATCCACCACTCTTTCCGTAAAGAAATATTTCCACATATCACTCCTGAATCTATCCCCTTTCACCCTCATCCCATGTTCCCTTGTAGCAGAGCCTGCTTTGTCATTACACATTGAGGTGGTTTGAAGCACCAGAGAACTACACACAATTGCCCGCTCAATCACTGGTACCAATGAGCACCTGCCTTGGAGTAAGTCTAAATGCCAGAGTTCTGGGTGTTTTTAGTACTTGTGTTTTTCTGGCCTGCCCACATGTCCCCTTAAACTATGTTGCAGCTTTCTAAAATTGCTATTTGCATGGTTTAGCGACATTTACACATGTAAAGTGGAAATCTACACCTGTAAAAGCAACACAAGCTTTCTAAAAGGACTTCCTAAACCTAACTGTTCTCCGTTATATATACTACCAAATATAGCACAGATGCCACATACACTCCTTTCAGAACAATCACAGTGAGTGTTGCCTTGGGTATAAGCTTTTAGTTTGCATATTGCTGGTGATTTTTAAATTTCATTGTCAAGAATGAGTTGTGTGTTTCTGAAAAGCTTAGATCTGCCCTCGACTATAAAGTTGGGGCTAGAGTATCAAGCCATCAAACACAGGCGTGCAAGAAATGCTGTGCAATACTGATTATTACAATAAACTGATTTATAAGTACACTGACTTGCTTAAGGAGCAGCTGTTGTACCTGAATGTAACTTGCCTTGCGCTATCAATGAAAAGATATGAGTTAAATGACATGAAACGTTCAGCTTACTGAACAAGCCGTTAATGCTCAATAAAAATCTGTGGCAAGCATAATCCAGCCATTACTAAGACAGTGGGGTATGGGCAGGGGTCACAGACCACAGCTTTCTTAGGAGTTTAGTATGTGTTAACGTTAAGCGGGTCATTTTAGAAGCTCTGTTAGTGCTTTAGACATTTGAAAACAGGCATACAGACATCCAAAGCATAGAGACATCTCTGGAGCCATTTTAGAAAGCAGCTTTAAAGATACCCCAGTGTGAGAATGTCCAAATCAGAATGGGGCATGGTATAGACATGCCCGGAGCATTCCCAAGAACCTGGATGTCCTTGCCTTATTTCAGAAACACCCTGCATGTCCTGAGTTCTATGTCCAGGCATGAATATGTGTCAGAAAAGTGCTAGTTTTGCCAGCTAAACATACTAAGAGTACAGAGAAGGAGGTACACTCATAACCTCTATATTTTCCATGTCGGCAGTGAACACTGACGGGGAATGTGGGCTCTTGTTTTCATTTTTCCACACCAATGAATGCACCTGTAAGCAAACTAGCATGCCACAGATATCCTTGCCCCACTGTTTTGTAGCGGGATGCTGTTGGACACTAATATTGGGCCAAAACATAGACCTCCCCAGCGTTTTTCTGCATGTTTTGCCCTTGACGTCCCAGATTGTATTTGGATGCCTTTCCTAAAATGTCACTTCACGTCTGGCTAGTGCCTCATGGCTGGAACTCCTTGTTAGTGACTGTATATAATGAATCCCCAGTATTTGTGCATCTGTAGACATTTTTTTAAAGCCTGATATATGGGATATGATGGGATATCTCCATTTGCATTTACAGAGAGCATGAAACAGTTTGTCTTGTGTTCTAAGTGCAGCAATTTGCACAGAAAATTTCCAGTATGAGAGATTTGGGGACATAAGCAAAAGAAAAGAGAAGTATCTGACTCTACCACGGAAGGAAATGCGTGTCTGGGAGGAAAAATGGTGGCTGTTCTGGCTAAACAAGAGTGATTGATTGTCCCATCCTAAAGTGGCCACATGGCAGACAACTGCAAACATCTAGTCATTATCATGCTTGGTGGTTCTCAGTGCTGCCCATCTATCTGCAATGGGGGGGGGGGGTAATTAAGAGGCCTTTTAATGTCTTTTTTAATTTTTTTTATTGTTTATTTTTTAGGTGTGTGATCACTTCTTTGAAGCAGGCTTTATGGCTGATGTTGATCTGGACCATAGCTGTACACTGAACAAGAAAATAAGAAATGCACAACTGGCTCAGTATAATTTGATCTTAGGTAATTATAGTGTTTGCTGTATTGCTAGCATTTGTTATGTAAAAGTTACAATTTTAAATGTTGCTAACTTTTGGAAATTGCTGATCTACGAAAGGATGAAAGATGGATGGATAACTGTCACTCTTCCTTTGCAAAGGGTTAATGACCATTGTGGCACAGAGGATGGCATGGTTAACCTGCTCCTTCCAGACATCATCTTGTGACAGCAGCATCTTCCAGACAGTACTGCAGCTTAGGGGGGCAAGGACTAGCACATCAGAGTGCTAGAAGACAAATTCTTGGTCTCAGACTTTGTATACCATTTTGTGTTGGTTCAAATCTCCTATATATGTGATATGGGAAAATTGGGAATTCCTTAGCGTCTCTCCAGGCTAGTCCTGAAACATTGGGTCTTGCTCCTCCTCCAGCAGCCTTGGAGACTGAGAAAACGTCACCTCTCTTGATGTCACCAGTACAAGTACCGTGGATCCGCCTCCAGAGATCAGTATTTCTCAGTCTCCAAGCAGCTTGGAGGTCTGGTGAGCCCCAGCTTAGGGCTTACTTTGAGGAGCAATTAAGTGTTGAGCTTTTTTTCAAATGTTTTGGGTATCCTGGTTGGGGGGTGGCTGATTTTTGGCAGTAGCTGTGCTGAGTTGCTTATTTCTAGCTTTCAGTTCTTCCTTTTCTGCTTTCTGTTTTTCTTCCCCCCCCCCCCCCCGTTTGGTTGGGAGCTCTGCCTGCCTCGTTTTTGGAGAAGCCCGGTGGAAAAAGGAGCTGCTGTCCTTCTGTTCCCAAACCCGCTCCTTTGGGTGAGGAACCGGGGAAGGCGAGTTGCTGGACAGCGGTACGCGAGCCTGTCAGTCTGCCGAAGTTCATGCCGGCGTAACTGTGAAGGCACGACAGGAGCCGGAGCAGAGCCTGGGTGCCGAAGCCGCATTAACGGCTGAGCGCTAGGGTGCTGGTTGCCCCAAATTCGCGGATCCTTTCATGAGGTAAGGGGCCGGGGTCGTTGATTTAGTGCGGTAACGGTCCTTGAGCCGCGTGGGGAGCCGGCGGTAGGCCGCGCGCTGCAGAAATCCCACGCGCGGGAAACCTTAGGGCAACGGCGGTTTTTAATTTCGGCTGCGTTTCGGTCGGGAGAGCCTTGTTTAGCTGGGGGCTTGTTGGTTTGTAGGTCGGGGCAGTTCGGGGGTCCCGTTCCAAAGTAAAAAAAAAACCAAAAAAAACCCCAAGGGCTCTGTTGTCATTGTGGGGGCTTGTGGGTTTGGCAGTAAGTCCGGTGGGGCTGTAGGAGGCAGTGGGCCTTTCTTCTGCTTCCGGAGGCATGCCATCAAAATCTCTCTATCTCATTTGTGGTTCTAAGAGAGGGGCTGTTTCTGAGACTGGTGTCTGCCGCAGCTGTTGCAGGGAAGCAGTCTCCATGGAGCACAGCCTGACGGACAGTGGCGACGGTCCCATGGAGGGGTCCTCGGGCCTTGCGGAGCCAAAGGTGCTGGAGGTTTCTTCCCAGGGGCCAGTGGCAGGGCCGTCTTCCGTCCCGGGGGACCAGGTCTCGCAGTGGCCGGTCCCGGGGGGGTTGGAGGCAATCTTTTCCCCGCAAGTTGTTTCCCTCCTTCAACAAGTGTTTGCTGGGGCGCAGGGTTCCCCCTCCTCTGGTTCGGCAGAGAAGGGTTTGGGGGAAAAGCGCCCGGGTCTTCGCTGAGCCTCGGTGGAGCCGGCGGTCCAGCAAAGCGGCTGCGGCCTGGTGGGGAACCGTCTGGTCGGTCCGTGTCGTCCGAGTCCATGGAGTTGGGGGACCTCGGGCAGGACCTCGGACAAGATTTGGAGTTGGATGAGGACTTGGAAGAGGGTGAACTTCCCGAGCAGGAGGACCAGGCCCGGGTTGTTCGGCTTTTTCGGAGGTAAGAGTTACCGGCGCTCATTTCGGAGACGCTTAAGTCGCTTAATAGGCCCACAGTGGGGCAACCGGAGGAATCCGAGGTGGAGGATCCCATGTTGCTGGCCTTTCGGAAGCCGCAGAAGGTTTTTCCTATGCACAGAGTGTTTAAGGAGATGATACAGGGTGAATGGGATATGCCGAAGTCTGGCCTGAAGGGCTCCCGGGTGATATCCCGCCTTTTATCCTTTAGCTGACCAGGATCGGGAGTTGTTGAAGTCTCCTAAGGTGGATGCCGCGGTGTCTGCGGTAACGAAGAAGACTACTATTCCGGTTGAAGGCAGTGCAGCGTTGAAGGATGCGCAGGACCGGAAATTGGACACCTTGTTGAAGCAAGTTTTTGATGTTAATGCGCTGTCCCTCCAGGCGTCCATTTGTGGCGCTTGGGTAGCCAGGGCGTGTTTGCGGTGGGCCCAGGGGCTACGAGAGGGGCAGGCGGTGGAAGTGGCGACGGAGGCGGCCCGGTTGGAGACGGGGGCCGCTTATCTGGTGGATATCCATTATGATCTCGTTAGAGCTTTGTCCAATAGCATGGCGTCTGCGGTAGCGGCCAGAAGATATTTGTGGCTATGGAATTGGTTGGCGGATTCCTCTTCGAAGTCGAGGCTTAGTAAGCTTCCGTTTTGAGGGAAGCTTCTGTTTGGAGATGACTTGGAAAAGCTGGTGAAGGATTTGGGGGAGTCGAAGGGCGGTCGGCTCCCCGAAGATAAGCAGCGGCAAGGTCGAGCGGGTCCGCCGGCCAAAGGACAGCAACGGGAGTTTCGCCGTTTTCGTTCACCGAGATTTGGTCAGACGCAAAAGGGTCGGTTTCCTTTTTGTAGCCAAGGATTTTTGAGGTTTTCAAGGGGCAAGCAGGGGCTTTGCGTCCTCCTCGGCCTCCAATTCCCGAAAGTCGCAATGATGGCAGGGGGGTCCAGGCGGGGCAGGAACTGATCGGAGGTCGTCTGCGGCGTTTTTACCCTGCCTGGGCCCAAATCACGTCCGATCAGTGGGTACTGGAGGTCATCCGCGAAGGCTATGCATTGGAGCTGCAACGGCCCGTGACAGATTCTTTTGTGATGTCCCCGTGCAAGGCGCAGTTCAAGTACGCGGCGGTGGAGGAAACGCTGAACCGCCTGCTTTCTCTCGAGGCGGTGGTTCCAGTACCTACAGACCAGTGCGGCTACGGTCGTTACTCTATTTATTTTGTGGTGCCGAAGAAGGAAGGAACCTTTCGGCCGATTTTGGATCTCAAACGCGTAAATCGCTGTCTCAGGGTGTCTCATTTTCGGATGGAGACCTTAAGGCCGGTCATAGTAGCAGTGTGCAGGGGCGAGTTTCTGACATCGCTCGATTTGTCGGAAGCGTATTTGCACATGCCCATTCGTCAGGACCATCAAACGTTCTTGCGGTTCGCGCTCCCGATGGGGCACTTCCAGTTCAAGGCGTTGCCGTTTGGCTTAGCGACGGCGACACGGGTTTTCACCAAAGTGATGGTGGTGGTAGCCGCGGCGTTGAGAAAGCAAGGAATTCTGGTGCATCCTTATCTGGACGATTGGCTGATTCGGGCAAAGTCCAGGGAGGAGAGCGAGTCTGCCACGAGCAGAGTGGTGACGTTCCTGGAAAGTCTCGGTTGGGTGGTCAATCGGGCCAAAAGCAGATTAACGCCTTCTCAGTCCCTGGAGTATCTCGGGGCACGGTTCGACACGGAGGCGGGGCAGGTGTTTCTTCTGCAGGGCCGAGCGCAAGGGCTAAGGCGGCTGCTTCACCAGTTTCTCCGCAGACCATGTCCGACAGCCTGGCAATACCTGCAGGTGTTGGGCACCATGGCGGCGACTATAGAGGTGGTGCCCTGGGCGAGGGCGCACATGAGGCCGCTGCAGAGAGCGTTTCTTCGGCGTTGGTCCCATCAGAACGACAGTCTCGACCAGCGGTTGCCCTGTCAGCCGGGGACACGTCTCTCTCTCTGATATGGTGGTTACAACTGGAGTCATTGGAGAACGGGATGCCGTTGGAGGTGCCGGATTGGGTCCCCCTAATGACGGATGCCAGCTTGTCCGGTTGGGGAGCGCATGTCCAGGGCGCGTTCGCACAAGGGGTGTGGTCTGTGCAGGAAAGGGCATGGTCCATCAACCGGTTGGAATTGCGAGCGGTGGTGCTGGCGCTGCGGACGTTCCGGGGGTGCCTGCGTGGGAAGGCCGTGAGGGTATTCTCCGACAACGCGACGGCCGTGGCCTATGTCAATCGGCAAGGGGGGACCGGCAGTTTGGCGCTGGAAAGCGAGGCGGACCAGTTGTTCGTGTGGGCCGAGAGGTATCTGTTGGCATTGTCAGCGGCGCATGTCGCAGGAGTGGAGAATGTGGAGGCCGACTTCCTCAGTCGAGTGCGAGTAGATCCGGGGGAATGGGTCCTTCACCCGCAGGTGTTCGAGATGTTAGTTCGGCGGTGGGGCGTTCCCGTCATGGATCTCATGGCAACCTTTCAAACCGCAAAAGCCAGTCAGTTCTTCAGCAGAAGGCGAGAGAGTATGTCGGAGGGCCTGGATGCCTTGATTCAACCATGGCCGGAAGGTCGACTGCTCTACGTGTTCCCACCGTGGGTCTTAATAGGCTGGGTCCTACAGCGTATTGAGCTTCACAGGGGGCCAGTGCTTTTAATCGCACCGGATTGGCCGAGGAGGCCGTGGTATGCGGATATGGTCCGGCTTCTAGAGGGCAAACCGTGGAGGCTGCCGGTCCGGAAAGACCTGCTGCAGCAGGGTCCTCTGTGTGTGCCTCAAGTGGATCGGTTCTCGCTTACGGCTTGGCTATTGAAAGGGCACGGTTGTTAGCGAGAGGGTATTCGTCGGAGGTAGTCTCGACATTGCTGAAAGCTCGCAGAAGGTCAAGGTCACTGGCGTATGTTCGTGTTTGGCGAGTTTTCGAGGCGTGGTGTGAGGTCCGCGAGGTTTTGCCTTTGCGGGCATCAATTCCGCAGATACTGGCGTTTTTGCAGGATGGTTATGACAAAGGCTTAGCGGCGGCGTCTCTGAAGGTGCAGTTGGCAGCGTTGTCTTGCTACCGCGGGAAGATCGGTAGCCAAGCACTTAGCGCTCACCCGGATGTCCAACGCTTTCTGAGGGCGGTGGTGCTTTTGCGGCCGCCCCGTCGACAGGTGGTCCCGCAGTGGGACCAACATTTGGTTTTGGACGTTTTGGTGCGAGCGCCGTTTAAGCCTTTGTTGAGGGCGTCTTTGAAGGATTTGACCTTAAAAGTGGTTTTTCTGGTGGCAATTGCCTCTGCTCGGCATATTTCGGAGTTACAGGCTTTATCCTGTAAGGAACCCTTTCTGGTTTTTGATGAGTCCAAGGTGGTGTTACGGACCGTGCCGTCCTTTCTGTCTAAGGTGGTATCGCCATTTCATGTCAGTCAGGTGGTCTCTCTGCTGGTGTTTGCAGGCGGCGGGGAGGTCTCCGCTGTTCCGTGGTTACATAAATTGGATATTAAGAGAGCTTTGAAGATGTATTTGAAGGTTACAGCCTCGTTCCGTCGTTCGGATAGGTTGTTTGTGCTGTTTGGGGGTCCTAACAAGGGGCAAGCAGCGTCAAAGGCCTCTATTGCTAGGTGGTTGAAAGAGGCGATTGCGTCCACTTATCTTTTGAAGCGGCGGCCAGTTCCGATAGGTTTGCGAGCACATTCAACTAGGGCGCAGGCTACCTCTTGGGCGGAGCGTTGTTTGGTTCCGGTGGTTGACATTTGTCGGGCGGCTACTTGGTCTTCTTTGCATTCTTTTATAAGGCATTATCGGCTGGATTTGCAGGCGCAGGGAGATGCCTATTTTGGAGCGTCGGTGCTTCAGGCGGGATTGCTAGGTCCCTCCCGTTAATTCTTGGCACTGCTCTGTTACATCCCCAATGTTTCAGGACTAGCCTGGAGAGACGCTAAGGAAGGTGAAATTAGACTTACCTGCTAATTGTTGTTCCTTTAGGATCTCCAGGCTAGTCCTGTATCCCTCCCGGAATTTTTCATGGATTTGCGCCTGAAGCAGTGAAGGTATGACAGGTAAGCATCTCGAGGGGCATTTACCCGAGAGGAGTCCATGACGGGGAGGTGGTGTGGGATATCTATGCATCCTGATACTCTGTATTTCTTTTCTGTTAGACAATGGGGATCTCAGCACTTGCGGATCTATATTTCGCAGCGAATCAGTTTTTCATAGCTTGTGAATAGTTTGTTTATGTAATATCTACTTAATTGTTGCTCTGGTGAGTTGCTTTGTCACTAGGTTACTGATCTCTGGAGGCGGATGCACGGTACGTGTACTGGTGACATCAAGAGAGGTGACGTTTTCTCAGTCTCCAAGGCTGCTGAAGGAGGAGCAAGACCCAATGTTTCAGGACTAGCCTGGAGATCCTAAAGGAACAACAATTAGCAGGTAAGTCTAATTTCACCTTTTGAAACCCGAACCACTGCAGCGGGTTTTGCAGGCAGTTGTTTTTCATTACGATCACCAATCATGCAAATCACAGAAGCGTTCCTTAGCCACCTCTTAGCCATAGCTTTTCTACCTGTTTAGCTACTTTAAGATCATCAGACACAAACACGCCTAGGTCCCGCTCTTCTTTAGTGGACAAAAGTACTTCACCCCCTATACTATATTGCTCCCTTGGATTGCTGCAGCCCAAATGCATGACCTTATATTTTTTAACAATAAATCCCAGCTGCCAAATTCTAGACCATTCTTCAAGCTTAGCTATATCCCTCCTCATGTTATCTACTCCTTCCTGGGTGTCTACTCTATTGCAGATTTTGGTATCATCCGCAAAGAGGCAAACCTTACCTGAAAGCCCTTCCGCTATATCACTAACAAATATGTTAAAAGAAAAATCGGACCAAGGACAGATCCCTGGGGCACACCACTGATAACATCCTTCTCCTCAGAGTGAGCTCCATTTACTTGTACTCTGTCGCCTCCCACCCAACCAATTTCTAACCCAAGCAGTAACTTTAGGGTCCATCCCTAGAGTGCTCAGTTTGTTTATAAGTCGCCTGTGAAGAACAGTGTCAAAGGCTTTACTGAAATCTAAATACACCACATCTAGGGCTCTCCCTCGGTCCAACTCTCTGGTCACCCAGTCAAAGAAATCAATCAGATTTGTCTGACAAGACCTGCCTCTGGTGAATCCATGCTGCCTCGGATCCTGTAATCCGCTGAACTCCAGAAACCTCACTATTTTCTCTTTCAGCAGCATTTCCAATAATTTACTCACCACCGAAGTTAAACTAACCGGCCTGTAGTTTTCAACCACATCCTTACTTCCGCTTTTGTGTAAAGGCACCACATGAGCCTCTCTCCAGTCCTTTGGCACCACTCCCGACTCCAAGGCATTGAAAAGGTCAGTCAATGGAGCTGCTAGAACGTCCCCAAGTTCCGTCAGTATTCTTGGGTGTATCCATCCGGTCCCATCGCTTTGTCTACTTTAAGTTGAGAGAGTTTCTCACTAACACAGTCTTTTGAAAATTGTTCAAGATGTCCTTTGCTTCTGTTCCTATTTGTGGGTGTTTTCTGAGGTCCTGCTCCTGGTTCTTCATCTGTGAACGCAGAACAAAAATATTTGTTAAGCAATTCCGCTTTATACTTATCAGCTTCTACATATTCCTCTCCTGCACCCTTGAGTCTGACAATACCACTCTTGCCCTTCCTCTTCTCACTAATATATCTGAAAAATGTCTTCTCTCCCCATTTTATTGTATTGGCTATTTCCTCCTCCTTTTGAATCTTTGCCTTCTTGACTACTTTGCTAGCTTCTCTAAGTTTTTCCAAATACAGATGCCTGTCTTCCTCTCTCTGTGATCTCTTGTATTTCATGAAGGCCTCCCTCTTTTTCTTCACTTTTTCAGCTACTTCTTTTCCTTAAAAAAAAATCACCCTTAGGTAACGCTTTCCTCTCATGGACAGAAGTACTTCACCCCTTGTACTGTACTGCTCCCTTGGATTTTCGCAGCCTAAATGTATGATCCTGCATTTTTTTAGCATTAAATCTCAGCTGCTAAATTCTTAACTTTTCTATAAGCTTTACTAGATCCCTCATGTTATTGACATCTTCCTGGGTGTCTACCCTATTGCAGATTTTGGTATCATCTGCAGAGACACAAACCTTACTTGACAGCCCTTCCACAGTATCACTTAAGAAAATATTAAAAAAAAATTAAAAATTTAGACCCAGGATGGATCCCTTTGGGACACCACTGGTAATATCCTTCTCCTCGCTCAGTTATCTTTATTTACCTGTACCCTTTGTCGCCTCCCACTCATGAACCATGTCAAAGACTTTGCTGGAATCTAAGTGCATCACCTCTAGTGCTCTCCCTTGGTCCAATTCTCTGATCACCCAGTCAAAGAAAGTAGTCTGATTTGTCTGACAAGACCTGCCTCTAGTAAAACCATGCTGCCCTGGATCTTGTAATCCATTGGATTCCAGAAACCTCACTATCCTCTGTTTTAGCCCAGTTTCCATTAATTTACACACCACAGAGGACAGGCTATTTCCAGGAACAAGCAAGAGGTCAGCCTCGCATACAGGTGACGTCGGCACTGACGGAAGCATCCCCCCCCAGCTTTCAAAGAAAGCCTTTGGGAGATGCTACCACACATGCGTGATCCCCTTCCCATCCAAGGGTGCCATCTTGCTCAGTCTCCTTTTTTCCACGGAGCCCTTCAGACATCCGTCTGGCTTGTCCCCAGAAAAAGTTGATTTTTCTCCTGAGTTTCATACTCACCTCCTGTACTGCACTGGTACTCTTTTTGCCACCCAATCACACTGTCTCAGCATCGAGTTCCGGTTCCTTTTTTGTAATTTTTCATTTTTGGAGTCTTCGCGCCTTTTTTCCAACTGGCAGCCTGGCAGGTCTTCGACCTTGCTGGTATACATTTTTCCCCCCATGGCTGCCAGTGGCTTCAAGAAGTGTGATCAGTGTACCAAAATTATGCCTTTGACTGACACAAACGACTGCTGCCTTCGCTGCCTTGGGCTGGACCACAACCCTACAGCATGCGGTCTCTGCAAAAAGATGTCCAGCAAGGCCCTTGAGAGCTGCCAGCAGCAGCATAAGTTTTTCCCCGAGTCCCTGGTGCCTCCGAAGGACAGGGCCTCATCTGAAGCCATGACATCTCGGGTGGGCCCCTCCGAACCCGAGTGATGCCGTGGTTCTTCAGAGAGAGGGTCTCCCTTGAGGGAACCCAAGAAGAAGAAAATCTCAGACGGGGTCCCTGAATGGATCCAACGGGTTGGGTGTGCCCTGAGCCAGATCCTGCAGTCCAAGACGTTCGTCCGAGGGATCGGAGAGGGAGTGGCCTGCAAAGGTCCCCGAAAGGAATTGACCTTGGACTGGCATCGGTTGCCAGACACCATCCTCATCGAGGACTCCCGTTCGGGGGAACCGACATTGGGCCCAAGTCCCTCTGTGGCCATGCCAATGGCTGTGGAGCCTTCTGGCCTGGAGTCCAGATTGGCAGCCCTGGAGCACAGTTTGTCTGCCTTTTTGGACCAGCAGCAGGCGCTGTTTTCCAGTACTACCAGCTCATCCACCCCGACCACTGGGCCCTCGAGTCGATCCTTGGCTGAGGTCTTGATATGGTTCCTACTCAACGGGGCCACGATCATCCCCAGCCAGTGCACTCGCCACCAGCTGTGGGCCAGGGTCAGCCCCAGGGCCCACAGATCCTTCCTTTGAGTCCTCAATAGACTACTCTGAATGGAAGACGGAGGATGAGGAATCGCCCGACATCCATTGCCACCATGACGTCCCCTTGGAATCTCCTGCTTCAGAGCCCCAGCGGCGGGCTCCACTGAAGGACATGGGGTTCCTTGACTTCAAGGACATGTCCAAGGCCCTAGCATTCCCGACGGAATCGGAGGAGGACCCTCGGGCAGATGAGTTAGAAATTCTGCAGTACAAGGCCCCTCCGAGGGACTGGCTCATGGTGCACATCCCTCCCATCCTGGAATGGTGGCTGCTCCAGATATGGGAAACACAGGTGTCTGTGCCAGTGGTGATCAAGTGGCTCGACTCGATATATCAAGTCCGCCGGAGCCTGGGCTTCCAGAAGTCACAGCTGCCACACAACTCCATGGTGGTGGAGTCGGCCATGCATCGTCTTTAGAGTTAGAAGATGCACTCCTCGGTGCACCCTGGCAGGGAGGCATGCACCTTGGACACCCTCAGCAGAAAGTGTTACCAGGGCTCAATTCTCATCAGCCGCATCCAGGCCTACCAGCTGTACATGGGCATGTACCTGAGAGACCTGGCGAAGGAACTCACCAGGTTCTCAGCTGGTCTGTCCGAGGAACCCCTGAAGTGGTTCAGGAACCTGGCCAAGGCCATCCATGAGTACTCCAAGTTTGTGTCTCTGGCAGCCTATGACAGATTCGACTCGGCAGCTCGAGTAGCCGCAGCAGTCGTCTGACCTCAAGCAATGGGTTCAGGACACATTGGTCGATGTCCCATGCCAAAGAGAGAACCTCTTTGGCAAGCCCATGACCGACAAAGCTGCTAAGCTGGAGACAGAGTTCATGACAAGGACCAGGCTCTCCAAAAGACCGCTGCCCCTCCCCGACGGAAGGGCTTGGGTAAAAAGCCCTTCTGCCTGAGGAAAGGGGCTGCTTACAGAAACTACTCACCTTTTCAGGCCTCCCCAGATCCCCAGCAGGGTCAGCTGGCCAAGGGACATGGGCATGGCCCTCATAAGCAGAAGGCTCCCAACCCCAGGCGCCGGCGGTGGCCCAACCAGGAGAGAACTTTTAACTCTTTGGGCATAGCCTCTCCACCCCAAGGAGATCAGCAGCCCACAGGGGGATGTCTGATCCACTATGCCCAAAGGTGGCTAACCATCACCACCAATTCCTGGGCAATTCAAGTAGTCAAGGAGGGTTACCTCCTCCATCTGACTCAGACACCTCCCCCTTATTTTCCGGGACAGACCCTCAGGTCTCCCCCTCCACTGGGACCTTTACTGAAGGAGCTTGCGGGTTTTCTTGAGGACAAAGTGTTGGAACCAGTGCCCCATCATCTCAAGGGCAAGGGGTTCTACTCCAGATATTTCCTCGTGCCAAAAAGAACAGGAGGCCTAAGGCCCATCCTCGATCTCCACAACCTCAGCACATTCCCGGTGAGGGAAAAGTTCAAGATGCTCTCCCTTGGAACATTGCTGCCTTACCTCTAGCAGGGAGATTGGCTATGCTCCTTGAATCTGAAGGATGCCTATACCCACATATTCATTCATACCAACCACAGGCAATACCTGCGGTTAATGGTGGGGGGCAGGCACTACCAGTACAGGGTGCTGCCTTTTGACTTGGCCCCCACGCCAAGGGTCTTCACAAAATGCCTGGCAGTCATCCGCCTCCAGGGGGTCTTTGTCTTCCCCTACCTGGATGACTGGCTCATAAAGGAAGGCATGGCCTTAGAGGTGCAGCAGGCGACGGTGCGCACCATTCAGGTCCTGCAGCACTTTGGGTTTGTGAAACTACCCCAAGTCCCACCTCCTTTCGATACAATGTCTGGAGTTCATCGGAGCAAGACTGGACACCCTCCAGGCAAAGGCCTTTCCTGTCTGGAGACCGAGCCAACCACCTCAGGGCCCTGGAACTGGACGTACAGCACCATCCCTCGGTGCCCACTCGGCTCCTCTTGCGCTTCCTTGGGCACATGGCCTCCGTGGCCCACGTCACCCCAGACGCCTGCCTCCACATGAAGACCGCACAATGGTATCTCTGGGACCAGTGGACACAGGCCACAGGGCACCTCCAGGACAAAATCTCAGTGACCAGCCAGTTGGCAGACTCTGACTTGGTGGCAGACTCCCCAGTATCTCGAGGCTGGGATGCTTTTTAAGCCCTGAACTCCTTAAGGGTCCTCACCACGGATGCCTCCCTGTTTGAATGGGGAGCCCACAGCGAGGAACTTTGCACCCAAGGCAGCTGGTTGCAGGACGAAAGCATCCAGCAGATCAACCTCCTGGAACTGCAGGCAATATACTTAGTCCTCTGAGCTTTTTGCCACCACCTACGTTACCAGCCAGTGTTGGTTCAGACAGACAGTCAGGTGGTGGTGATATTTGTGAATAAACAGGGGGGCACAGGGTCTTGTGCCCTCTGGCGAGAGGCGGTGGTCTTCTGCTCATATGCAGTTCGACAGGGTATACTTCCCTGGGGAGTATACCTGCCAGGCCAGGACAACCTACTGGCCGACAGATTGAGCAGGATCCTCCAGCTGCACGAGTGGCAGCTGGACCCTAGTGTGGCTGATCGGTTCTTCCAGCTCTGAGGGGAACCTGTGATGGACCTGTTCGCCAGCCTGGACAACTAGTTGCCCCGCTTCTGCTCCCAGAAGGCCCATCTCTCCAGGGTAGTGGCAGACATGTTCCTTATCTCGTGGTCAGAGGGCCTCATGTATGCCTTCCTTCCCATGCCCCTGATTGCCAAAACTCTGTTCAGGACCCTCCGCGACAAGGCTTCGCTCATCCTGATAGCCCCTTTATGGCCTTGGCAACTGTGGTTCCTGCTGCTCCTCCAACTATCTGTGAAGATCCCCATCCCATTGGGGAATTCTCCAGGCCTCCTGTCTCAGAAGGGGGGCAACTTGGGGTCCTTGTCACTGACAGCATGGCTGCTGAAAGGGTGACCCAAGCCCCTTCCACCTTTCGGGTGAGGTAGAGGAGATCCTGTTGGCCTCTAGTAAGGCTTCCACTAGGAAAGTTTACACTCTCAAATGGTGCAGGTTTTCAACTTGGTGTGCAGAGCACGGTACTGACCCATTCTCCTGCCTGGTGGGACTGGTGTTACAGTACCTTCTCCACCTCTCTCAATCCGGGCTTTAAATCTAACTCCGTTAGGATGCACCTCAGTGCCCTGGCGGCGCATCACCACCCAGTGGATGGCAAATCCCTCTCAGTCTAGCCGCTAGTGACCTGCTTCCTAAGGGATCTGCTCTTATTGAAGCCCCTTGTTCGCCCTCTGGTGACCAAGTGGGACCTCAATGTGGTACTGGGGCAGCTCACTCGCCTGCCCTTTGAGCCTCTGACTGCCTGCCACCTACGATACCGCTCATGGAAGGTGTGGTGTTCCTGGTCACACTCGCCTCCACTCGCAGAGTTAGCGAGCTACAGGCCTTATGGGGAAGGCGCCCTATACCAGGTTATACAAGAACAGATTGGTGCTCTGCACACACCCTAAATTCCTTCCAAAGGTGGTATCGTCCTTCCATCTCAACCAGGAAATGGTACTTTCCACCTTCTTTTCAAGACATCACACCAGTAGGGGTGAGACAGTTCTTCACACTCTGGATTGTAAGAGGGCCTTGTCCTTCTACATCCAACGTACTCTGGGCCACCGCAAAGCTGCTCAGCTTTAGGTCTCATACAACCCCCGTCATCTGGGGGAGGCAATGACCAAACGCACCCTGTCTACCTGGGTGGTGGACTGTATCGCCCTCACCTATGAGCAGGTGGGGCTCTCGCTGGAAGGCCGTGTCATGGCGCACTGTGTCAGGGCCATGGCAGCCTCTGTGGCAAACCTGCACTCCTTCCTGATGGTGGACATCTGCTGTGCTGCCACCTGGTCTTCGGTCCATACCTTCACAGCCCATTACTGCCTGGAAAGGGAGTCCCGACATGACAGTGCCTTTGGCCAGGCTGTGCTCCTTAATCTTTTCGGAGTTTAGGCAACTCGTATCTTCTGACCCTTCTATGTTCAGGCTACCGGAGTGCTGGTTTTCACCGGACAAAGGGGTCGTACTGTATGTAGTTATGGACTCAATTGCTGCTGCTGCTGCTCGCGGCTTCCCTTGAGGGAGACTGTTTGTTTTTTTGCTATGGGCTTTCGGTAGCCTCTAGCTGGCGAGTCCCAATGTGGGAACTGATTTTCCTGCTTGTTCCCAGAGAAAGCGTAATTACTCACCTGTAACAGGTGTTCTCCGGGGACAGCAGGAATCGGTCCTGACAACCCTCCCCCCTCCTCTTATTTTTGCTGTCTTTTAGCTATGTCATCTGACTGAGCAAGATGGCACCCTTGGGCGGGAAGGGGACTACACATGCATGGTAGCATCTCCAAAAGCCTTTCTTTGAAAGCTGGGGGGATGCTTCCACGAGGGCTCCATCGGTGCTGACATCACGCATATGTGAGGATTGATTCCTGCTTTCCCCGGAGAACACCTGTTACAGGTGAGTAACTACACTAACTGGCCTGTCATTCCCAATCTCTTCCTTGCTTTGACCGTTGTGTAGAGGGACTACATCATGTGCCCTTCTCCATGCCCAACTCTAAAGAACATTGAAAAGTCTAATGCATAGTTAAAAAAATATATATATAAATATATTGAAACAAACCAAAAAAGTCCAAAACTAGAATTGAACTTGTTTGCTTCATGCACATCTTTTCTAGTTATATGGTGCTGCCATCTAGTGACTAAAAACTATGCCTTAATAGAAGGGATTATGAAGGCATCTGTAAAGCAGCATTAACCATGAACTGACATAGGTGAAATATGCTGATGTCTGTGCCTGATGTTCCTTTCCCAGTGGTTGGAGAAAAAGAAAAGGCCAGTAATGCTGTCAATGTGAGAACACGAGACAACAAGGTTCACGGTGAGGTTTCGGTGACCACTGCTATTGCTAAACTAAAGAAGCTGAGGGCACTGCACAGTAAGAATGCTGAGGAAGAATTTTGAAGCTGCTGTATAGATCTGCTGCCAGGAAAAACAGACGTCTGCCGCCTTCTTGAAGATTTCAAATAGTGTCTCAGCAGATACTAAGAAGTCATATTAGGAGAACAATATTTTTTAAAAACACATAGCTATATTGATTATTTTGTAGTGGGAGCACCCTGAGCAATGAAGGAATAGAAACTATCCTACATTTTCAATATCCCCACAATTCTATTAATAAAATTTGTGGCTGTGATATGAAGCACTCATTTCATTTATTTGTAGTGATCTGGTTTTTTTTAAGTACTTTTGTGATGTGTAGGTAGAACACTGCCTTTTCATACTGTTACCAGTGGAAACTACTGTAATGACAGTATAGAAAAAGTTATTAATTGCTGCTAAACTCTTTTGCCTTGTGTAGTTAATTTATTTTCTCTAATTTCCTAAATTTCTGACCTTATCTCCTTTGAAAGAGATGATGAAAATTTAGTGTTAACTACTTCGTCAGAGAGAACTCCAGGTTGCTTGGTATGCATTTCATTAGACAGCACCAGAACAACTATAAAAATACGACATGTGAGAACAGTTTATATCTACATTTGCCTTTAATATGCTGAAATAAAAACACTTCTCACTTGCAAACATTTTTTTTTAAATGTTATCAACACTAAGGGGTATGTTTACTAAACCGGGCTAACGGTTAACCCGGGCTATCTGCCACTAGGTCCCATATTATTCAATGGGACCTAGTTGCAGATAGCCCGGGTTAACCGTTAGCCCGGTTTATTAAACATACTCCTAAATTGCTGGTCATCCTTCAGTTCACCCAAGTTCTTTCTGGAGCTGAAAAAGCCTTAGCTTCGCACTTTTAACAAATGTTTTCTATAGTTTTTCAATATTGCTTATGAAGTTTTAACTTTTCAGGTTTCTTAATCCACATATCTGCACTCATTATGAAACCCCAAACAAAACCCATTATGGAACCCAAACCAATGTAACCTATCCACCTTCAAGGTACAAAATTACTTTTACAATAATTTATGACTTCACTAATGGAACTACCAGTAAGGAGTGTGCAAAAAAACTCTCTTGGTAATAACTAAGAAACGTATTTACCAAATATCAAAAAATATTTATTCCATTTAAAATCACCTCTGTTAAATCACTCATAACAACCATGTGAAATCATGGAACCATTCATACAAAAATACAATTGACTCCCCTCCAGAAAAAATTGTCATAGTATACAATCTTTCAAACAAAGCTAAAAATACAAAGTGTATTTTCTCATTATACAAAGAACCTCAATAAAACTCAGTTCCACAATTTTTTTCTACATAACACTGTAAAAATGCAATGCAATGTGTGCCTTCGAGTCAGTCCTGGTGACCCAGAAGCTCCTGGGTTTTCTTGGCAATGTCACCGGAAGTAGATTGCCAGGTCTTTCTTCTGAGGCAATGGAGGGTTAAGTGACTTGCCCGAGGCCACAAGGAGTGCTAGTGGGAATCAAACCCTGGTTGCTTGGTTACCAAGCCAGTGTTCTAACCACTAGGCTACTCCTCCACTCCAACAAACACTGTATCAGATGATAAATACAAAACGAAACAAAATCACATGTATGATCACTTTTAAATGCTGGGACTCTATAATATCAAACATTAAACAGCCATTTCTTTTGTATATCATATAATATCATTCCATGTGTAAGTTGTCCTGATATCCTTCCAGGTACATCCAAACGATTCACATTCACATTATCCTCCTCATGCATCAAGACTCCCTATCAACAGACGCCAATCTTTGCCATCTATCATGTAGTCTTCTATATATAATGTCCTGACTTCTTTAGAAGCCTTCAATTAGCATCCAATCAATGAAGTCTCAATCCAGAGAACCAGATCTTTTACTCAGCAAACCGAACAGGTACCCGATCCATAAATCATCTGATCAGTGATTTCTCAATCTGGAGAGCCAGGTCTTTTTACTCCACAAACCAATCGTATACCGCATTCACATAAGGTCACATGAATCACACAAATTGCACTTTCCAGCCATGGGCTATGGTTTCGCTGTTACCAGCTTCATTAGGGAAAACTAAATAAAATTTTTAAAAAACCCTTAAAAATATGCACCCCACAAGTACTCACATCACCCCACGCAAACAAACATTTACTGACCTTCGGCTTATCTTAATTCACAAACCACCATTTCATTGCAAATTTCTAAAAGGCGCAAGCGCACATACCACAAGAGTTTAAATATCCCTGCAGTCAATAAAACCAGTGCCATTCCACCTGCAAATGTAACCCACACGGCACCATGGTATTCCATTGGGAAATAAACTGTTCACGACTGCACAGGTACTGTGGAAAGTGCAATTTGTGTGATTCATGTGACCTTATGTGAATGCGGTATACGATTGTTTGGTTTATGGAGTAAGAAGACCTGGCTCTCTGGATTGAGAATTCACTGATTGGATGATTTATGGATCGGGTACCTGTTCGGTTTGCTGAGTAAAAGATCTGGTTCTCTGGATTGAGACTTCATTGATCAGATGCAAATTGAAGGCTTCTGAAGCATTCAGGATTACAGGATCCGAGACAGCATGGATTCACCAGAGGCAGATCTTGTCAGACAAATCTGATTGATTTCTTTGACTGGATGACCAGAGAGTTGGACCGAGGGAGAGCCCTAGATGTAGTGTATTTAGATTCCAGTAAAGCCTTTGTCACCGTTCCTCACAGGCGACTTATAAACAAACTGAGCACCCTAGGGATGGACCCTAAAGTTAGTGCTTGGGTTAGAAATTGATTGAGTGGGAGGGGACAAAGAGTACAGGTAAATGGAGCTCACTCTGAGGAGAAGGATGTTACCAGTGGTGTGCCGCAGGGATCTGTCCTTGGTCTGATTCTTTTTAATATCTTTGTTAGTGATATAGCGGAAGGGCTGTCGGGTAAGGTTTGCCTCTTTGCGGATGATACCAAAATCTGCAATAGAGTAGACACCCGGGAAGGTGTAGATAACATGAGGAGGGATCTAGCTAAGCTTGAAGAATGGTCCAGAATTTGGCAGCTGGGATTTAATGTTAAAAAATGTAAGGTCATGCATTTGGGTTGCAGCAATCCAAGGGAGCAATATAGTATAGGGGGTGAAGTACTTTTGTCTACTAAAGAAGAGCGTGACCTAGGCGTGGTTGTGTCTGATCTTAAAGTAGCTAAACAGGTAGAAAAGGCGATGGCAAAAGCTAGAAGGATGCTTGGGTGCATACAGAGAGGAATAGCTAGCCGAAAAAAGGAGGTGATAGTGCCTCTGTAAAAGTCTTTGGTGTGACCTCATTTGGAGTATAGTGTGCAATTCTGTAGACCGCACCTTCAAAAGGATATAAAGAGGATGGAGTCAGTACAGAGGGTGGCTACTAAAATGGTTAGTGGTATTCATTATAAAGCATATGAGGACAGACTTAATAATCTTAAAATCTACACCTTAGAGGAAAGACGGGATAGAGGTGATATGATTGAGATGTTTAAATACCTCCGTGGCATAAATGCACAGGGAGAGGGCCTCTTTTGACTGAAAGCAAGTTCTGCTACGAGGGGACATGGGATGAGGGTGAAAGGGGATAGATTCAGAGTGATATGCGGAAATATTTCTTTATGGAAAGAGTGGTGGATCCGTGGAATAGTCTCCCAGTGGAATTTGTAGAGATGAGGACAGTATCTGAATTCAAAAAAGCATGGGGCAAACACAGAGGATCTCTAAAGGAAAAAAGGGGACTATTGTAGTTGTTGATATGGAAGGACAGACTAGATGGGCCATGTGGTCTTTTTCTGTCGTCATTTTTCTGTTTCCACATGGTGGTTATGAGTGATTTAATAGGGGTGCTTTTATATGGAATAAAGATTTTTTGATATTTGGTAGATATTTGATATTTGGTATGTTTCTTAGTTATTACTAAGATTTTTTTACACACTCCATACTGGTAGTTCCATTAGCGAAGTCATAAATTATTGTAAAAGTAATTCCTTACTGTCCCTCCAGTCAGTCCCGCACCTCTGGGTAGTGTACCTCTTCCAGCAGCTTGGAGACTGAGTATGTCATCTTTTTGATGACACCGGTGTACTTATGCAGCTGGCACCGCCCACGAGCCCCAGTATGCTCAGTCTCCAAGCAGCTGGAGGAGGTAGTGAGCCAGGGTGCTGGACTCTCTGAAGGGACAACTAAGGAGCATAGGCCAGGCTTTGAAAGAAGTTTTGTTTTCTTTTTCCCTGTCAGCTACATGTTATTTGGTTTGGTAGTTAGTTATCTTAGTTTAAAAAAAAAGAAAAAGGATATAGTATGCTGTTTTTTTCCTACCGGGCAAAGCAGAAGAAGGAGGCAGCGGGGAGGACCACCCCCTTACCATACCTGGGGGGGGGGGGGGGAGGAGGTTGTGTGTGTGTGAGGAGGCCTTCCTGCAACCACGTCTTCTGGCAGCTCCCGAACCCATCAGCGGGAGAGGAGCCGCCACACAGGCAGTATCTACAAGCTGGCAGCCCTGGAGTGCTCCCCTTCAGTGCTGAAGCAGTTTTGGTAGGCTGAGCACAAGAGGACGGAGAAACGTGCAGGCACTTTTTCCCCATGCCCCTCCCCCACCCCCACCCCCGAGGTAAGGCAGCGTGGGGACAGGACCTGAGGAGTCCCAGACTGTCGGAGGGGGGAGGCGAGTGCAGGGGCAAGGCATTCTACAGCGTGGAGAGGCTCAATAGCAGTGCAGGAAACTAAGGCACGCTTTCTGTCGCAAGCCCGGGTGCTCTCATATTTGCTCCTGTTGGAGTTGTTTGGCAGGAGGAGCTCAACGGGAACTTTCTTTCTCGCAGTATCGTTTTCATCTTGCCTGCATTTTGTTGTAGTTTCGTTTCATCTTTTTATTTCCTTTTATTTCCATTCCCAGTTTTGAACGTTTCCTTTCGGTCTGGCGGCTGTCCCCTGTACCTTCACCAAGATCATGGTGGTGGTGGTGGCAGCATCCCTCAGTGAGGAAGGGTGTTCACCTACCATATCTAGACAATTGGCTGATTCGGGCGAAGTCTAGGGACAGCACTGAAATAGCAACAGTGCGGGTGCTGGAGTTCCTTCACAGTCTCAGTTGGGGGGGAGTCATCCGGGCCAAGAGTCTGTTACGGCTGGCCCAGAAACTGGAGTATGGGGGAGCGTGCTTCACTGTCCATGGGGACAGGTTTTCCTGTTGGATCGCTGAGCCCAGGAGCTACGACAGTTGATACAGCAGTCCCTGGAGCTGGGGAGACCGTCAACGTGGAATTGGCTGCTGGTTTGGTGGACCATGGCGGCCACTCTTGTGCTAGTCGCATGGGCGCACATGCAACAACTGCAGAGGGCTCTGCACTGGCGATGATCCCATCAGGGTCATCCCCTGTCCCAAGTACTCCCCTGCCCGCAGAGCATCAGGAGAGCTCTCAGGTGGCTGCATCCGGGGAGCCTGGAGAAGGTGTGTGCCATTCAGATTCCCGGTGTAGGCTCCGTGGATGACTGGGGCCAGTCTGTCAGGTCAGAGAGCCCTTGGTGACCGTCTATTGGCTCAGGGACAGTAAAGTCTATAGGAGGCCCTGTGGTCGATCAACAGGCTCAAGATGCGAGCGGTGTGCTGGGCACTAAAGAGTTCCAAGTCTTGGTTGTAGGGGAAGGCAGTCTGAGTCCTCTCAGGCAATGTGACCATGGTGGCTTATATCAAACGGCAAGGAGCGCAGCCCTTGAGGAGAGGGGCAAAGTCTCGTCTCCAGGTGTTATCATCTGCACTCGTAATGGGAGTCTTATGTTCTTATGAGTTGGCAGTGTGACAGAAAACTACCTCAGCCGAGTGCACATGGCTCCTGGAGAGTGCCAGCTCAACCGGGGGATGTTTCGAGCAGGAGATCGCCAATTGGGCACTCCAGGCGTGGACCTAATAGCAACTTTTGAGTTGGCTAAGGCCTGCGGGGGTTTTCCGCAGACGTTGAGAGAGGATGTCCGAGAGCCTGGATGCTCTGTCCGGCAGTGGGCCCAAGAGGGTCTTCTCTGTTTGTTTTTCCCCCAGGGGTGCTAATAGGCCAGGTAGTGCAACGGATAGAGGCACACTGGGGGATTAGTACTTCTGGTGGCAAAAGACTGGCCTAGGCACCTGTAGTCTGCTGACCTGGTTCGGAAGGGTTTCTGGTGCAGGGGCTGCTCCGAATCCCCCAGGTGGTTCCATTTTCATTTATGGCATGGCTCTGGAAAGAGCGCAGTTGAAGAAAGGAGATTCGAGCTTGGTGGTAGTGTCCTTGTTGTAGGCCCGGAGGAGGTCTACGAACTTGGTGCACATCTGTATGTGGCGCATCTTTTAAGCATGATGATAACGAGTGAGGTTATCAAATCTGCAGGTGACACAAAACTATTTAAAGTTTTTAAAACCCAAGAGGATTGTGGAAAATTGCAAGAGGATCTTAAAAATTGGAAGACTGGGCATCCAAATGGCAGGTGAAATTTAATCTGGACAAGTGCGAAGTTATGCACCTAGGAAAGAACAACCCAAACTATGGTTAACGATGCAAGGTTCCACAATGGGAACCACCACCCAGGAAAAATATTTAGGCATCATCGTGGATAACATGTTGAAACCCTCCGCCCAGTGTACAGCGGTGGCAAAGAGTGTAAATAAAATGCTAGGTATCATAAGGAAAGGAATGGAAAATAAAACGAAGGATATTATAATGTCTCTGTATCGTTCCATGGTATGACCGCACCTTGAATATTGTGTGCAATTCTGGTTGCCGTATCTTAAAAAGGATATAGCGTTATTAGAGAAGGTGCACAGAAGAGCCACCAAAATGGCAAAGGGGGGATGGAAGGATACTCCTATGAAGAGAGGCTAAGAAGGTTGGGGCTCTTCAACCTGGAAAAGAGACGGTTGAGGGGAGGTATGATAGAGGTCTATAAATTAATGAATGGAGTGGAACGGGTAAATGTAGATCGATTGTTTACGTTGTCAGAATATAAATGACTAGGGGACATGCAATGAAGCTACAGGGTAAACTATTTAAGACTAATAAAAGAAAATATTTTTTCACTCGGCGTGTAATCAAACTCTGGAATTTGTTACCAGAGGATGTAGTAAAAGCTGCTAGTGTAGCTGGGTTTAAAAAAGGTTTGGACAAGATCCTGGAGGAAAGGTCCATAAACCATTATTAAAAGGTACCCAGGATATCACTGCTTAACCCAATTCAAGCATTAAGGAACCTGTTTCTTGGGGAGACTGCTAGGTACTTATGATCTAGATTGACCACTGTTGGAAACAGGATACTGGGCTTGATGACCTTGGTCTGACCCAGTATGGCATATCTTAAGTTCTTATGTTCTTAAGGCAGGTAGCCCTTCCACTGCCTCGCTCTGGGGCTTCTTGGCAGTCTTGCAGTCTGGTTTTGATAAGGGCCTTATTTGCCAGTTCCTTGAGGGTGCAGCTTGCGGTGATTTCCTATTTATCGGGGGAAAGACCATGGGGTGCCATTGGGTACTCACCCAGACGTGCTGAGATTTCTAGGGGCGGTGTACCCACCTCTGTCTGCCGAGGAGGGTGGTGGTACCACCTGGGGATCTTAATCTGCTGCTAACTGCTCTGTCTGCGGTATCCTTTGAGCCGTTGAGTCCAGCTCCCTGAAGGATTTGACTCTGAGAATGGTGTTCTTGGTGGCGTTTTGGCACGGCAAACAGGATTTTGGAGCTTCAGGTCAGGAGCCATTCCTTTCTCTCTCCAAGAAGAAGATGGTCCTCCGCACAGGCTCCTACTGTCTTTGCCAGGAGGCAGTAGCCATCTGTTCATATGCAACTAGACAGGGGATGCTCCTCTGGGTGGTGCAACTGGCGGACAGACTAAGCAGGTCCTCCAACCACATGAGTGGTGCCTGGACCCCCGGGGTGGCACAGGGGCTCTTCAGGTTATAGGGAACCCTGAGCCTCAACCTCTCTGCGAGCCTGACCAATGCTCAGCTGCCGCATTTCTGTGGCCCACAGCCGATTCCAGCCCAGGTGGCACCGGATGCTTTCCTCATCTTGTGATCAGAGGGCCCGTTGCATGTTTTCCTCCCACACCTCTAATAGCATGGACCCTCTTCAAAGCCCAGCGAGAAAAGGCTTCCCTGAGATGGCCCAGGCAGCCTTGGTTTCTCTTCTGCTCCATCTCAAGACGGAATCCCCGGTCCCTCTCGGGAGCTCACCAGGGTTTCTCACTTAGGAGGAAGGCTCAATCCTCCACTCCAACTTGGGTCCTTGTCCTTCACAGCATGGCTGCTGAATGGGTCACCCTAGCGCCCCTCAACGTTCCCAAGGAGGTGGAGGAGATCCTCCTCACCTTTCGCAAGGACTCCACGAGGCGGGCTTACGCTTTCAAGTGGCGCTGGTTCTCCTTATGGTGCACAGAGCAACAGGTGCACTCGTTCTCCTGCCTAGTAGAGACGGTACTGCAGTACCTGCTCCACCTTTCTCATTCTGGGTTCAAATCCAATTCTGTGGGAGTGCACCTGAGCGCACTCTGCGCGAATCACCACTCCATAGAAGGCAAGCCTCTTTCTGTGTAGCCCCTTATCACATGATTCATGAGGGGCTTACTGCTCTCGAAACCCCCCATCCGGCCTCCCCTGGCAGAATGGGATCTCAGTGGGGTCCTGGTGCAGCTTACTAAGCTGTCCTTCAAGCCACTGGCTACCTGCCACCTTTGATACCTATCCTGGAAGGTGGCCTTCCTGGTGGCACTCACCTCAGCATGCCGAGTCAGTGAGCTCCAGGTCCAGGTGGCCAAGCCACCCTACACCAGGTTCTACAAGAACAGGGTCGTGCTCTGCACTCACCCAAAGTTTCTTCTGAAGATGGTATTGGATTTTCACCTCAATCAGGAGGTGGTACTCCCTACCTTTTTTTCCATGGCTCCACACCAACAAGGCGTCAGCCATTCTCCATACTTTGGACTGTAAAAGGGCCCTGTCCTTTTAGCTACAGTGCACTCAGAACCATCGCAAAGCCTTACAGCATTTTGTCTCATACGATCCCAGTTGTCTGGGGGAGGCTGTCACCAAGCAGACCCTATCCACCTGGGTGGCAGACTGCATTACTTTCGCCCACAACCAGGTTGGGCTGCTGCTGGAACGCCGGGTCTTGGCACATAATGTTAGAGCTATGGCAACATTGGTTGCCAGCCTCCACGCAGGTCCCATGGCAGACATCTACCGGGCCGCCACCTGGTCTTCGGTCCACACTTTTGCAGCTCACTACTGCCTGGAGAGGGAATCCTGATGGGACAGTTCCTTTGGCCAGACTGTACTGTGTAATCTGTTCAGGGTTTAGGCAACTCCTGCCCTCCGACCCTTCTTGTTCAGGCTACCAGAGCCATAGTTCTCCCTGGACACTGGGGTCCTTTGAGTCTGTCCTCAGATGCACTTGTGGCTGCTCATGGCTAGGCTGTGTTTTTTCTACTAGTCCTCAGTAGCCTGGAGCTAGGGAGTCCCCATATGTGAGGACTGACTTCCTGCTTGTTCTTGGAGAAAGCATAGTTACTCACCTGTAACAGGTGTTCTCCAGGGACAGCAGGAATCAGTCCTCACAACCCTCCCTCCTCCCCTTGGAGTTATTCTTCATTTTGGCCATCTTTTCTTTATTGGCTCTAGCTATGTCATTTGACTGGCCAAGATGGCACCCTTGGGAAGGAAGGGGGGAATGCATGCGTGGTGGCATCTCCCAAAGGCTTTCTTTGGAAGCTGGGGAGATGCTTCCACAAGGACTCTGTTGGCATCGATGTTGCCCATATGTGAGAACTGATGCCTGCTGGCCCTGGAAAACACCTGTTACAGGTGAGTAACTATGCTATCTTGCTTCTCCTTTTGTGTTGCCCAAACCTCCTGGAGTGCTCTCCTGATATTATCCCCTGCACTATGACTTTGAAAAAATCTAGTCTGGTTTAGCTGTACCAGACTAGGCAGTACCTCTGGCAGGCAGTTGACTAATATTTATGCCAAAATTTTCCCATCGGTGTTCAGAAGTGAGATAGGGTGGTATGACACACACACACACACACACACACAAGGGTCTCGTCTAGACATAGCTATAAGCGGAATAGCCACCTTTTGCATCGAGGGTGCCAACTGACTCCCCTCTAGCACCATATTAAACAGTCGCTCCAACAATGGGATAAGCAAAGATGCCATGATCTTATAGAAGCTCATCGTCAGGCTGTCCAACCGAGGTGCCTTTTAATAACCCTGCCAATCTCCTCTGTGCTAATTGGTTTATCTAATATCACCCAGTCTTCTCTTATAGGGCCTGGTCCCCTGTCATCCCCTAAATATTCATCCACCTCCCCCTCTGAGATCTCCCCAACTGTATCTTGATAATATTGCAAAAATGTTTTCCCTTATCTCCATTCCTCGGAATAGAAGTTGGTCCCCCTGTCCCTTATTCTTCACAATAGTGGAGACCTTTCCTGCTCCTTCAGTTTACAGGCCACTAATGTGCTTGCCCTATTATTAAATTCATAATAATACTGATTCACCCGCTGCAGCCGATACTGAATCATTTCAACTGGGTCTCGACTAGTTACATACAGGTCTACTCCAATTGGGCCTGGATCTTCCTCTCTCCTGTCCATTTATGTAAATGCTCCAGCTCTGCTACTCTCCCTTGTAAACTTTCCACCTTCGCCTGCCTGTTTTTTCCGAGCCGCCCATTGAAGTAATTTCCCCCTAAGGACTGTCTTTAACTTATCCCACAGTATGCCCGTGGTGACCTTGCCTGTGACATTGAATCTTAAATATTCTGCAATGGCCTCCTCCAGACTACTCACCACCTCCTTATCTCAAAGTAGACTTTCATTAAGGTGCCAAAATGTGTGCCCTTTCCTATCCGTGGTTCCCTCAAATTCCACCCACAATGGGGCATTATCAGTCCAAGTGATGGATTCAATCACCACCCGCCTCATTGACTGAGTCTATCCCAAATCCCCAGCAGGAGATCTGAACAGCTATAGCTCCCATGCACGGTGGAGTAGTATGTATAATCCCTCTCGTGCAGGTGCTTCTGACGCCACAGGTCATAAAGTCCATACTGTGTCATCATCCCCTGTATCCCTCGTCGGTCCCTGTCGGGTCCCCTCTTTCCCCCCATCTACCCCACTAGTCCGATTCAAAAAAGGATTAAGCACCTCGTTGAAATCCCTCCCTTCCCCCAATAGCAGAGACCCATGAACCCGGCCTCCCAAGCCGTCAAATGATCCCAAAACATCTCCGATGTCTCACTGGGCCCATATATGTTCAGGAAAGTAACCAGTTGGCCCTGTATTTCTCCTCACACCAATAACACCCTTCCAGTCATCCCTTTATCTACCCCCCCTAACTGGAATGGGACATCCCCTCTAATCAGGGTCGCCACCTCTGCCTTCTTGTGGGGCCCTTAAGCATTAAAATAATAGTGGGTGTAAGCACCATAGCATAGCAGTCACCCGTCCTTTGGGAGCATGTGAGTCTCCTGCAGGAGAACCACCTGCCAGTGCTGCACATCTTGGAATAAAGATTTGTGCTTCTGTGGTGTATTGGGACCCCAGACATTTAATGTTCCTACTCTAATAACTGCCATCCCTCCTATCCCCCTCCCCCCCCTTCATCCAAACTCCAAGACTTTCCTTTTGAGCCTTTTGCATTATCTTAGTCCTTCCCTTCCCCCTTATGTCCAAGTACTCACAGAACTCCTCCTCCTCCTTTAAGACCCTTTGACAGGTGTTTTAATTGCTGCACCTTTTTCTGGGATACGCTGCCATTTTGGTTGTTTGAGATGTTGGTCCTTCCCTCCTGCCTTCTCTTGTGAGCAGCTAGGGAGGTTTAAAGCCCCCTCCTTTCGGAGCTGCGCCCAAGCCTCTGCAGCAGTTTGTACATGCTTGACCTGTCCTTTTATCTCAAATTGGATCCCAAAGGGGAAGAGCCATTATACCGAATCTGCTCTTGGCGCAAATAGGAGGTAAGCGGACGCATGGTGCGGCAGCGTTGTAAAGTGGTGGGGGCATGATCCTGATAGATCTCCAGCTCATAGTTCTACCATTTGAACTTTCCCTTCTTGGCAGCTATCTGCATAATTGTCTTTCTGCTAGAAGCTAGCAAAGCATGCCACATGTCCCTTAGTTTTGAATCCAGAGGGGTCCCCAAGGCCCTATGGACCTGCTCCAAGACAATCGTGTGCTTTCCCTGCTTGGCTCCCTCTCCTTCACTTTGCAGTAGTTGGATGCAGACTTCTCTCACCACTTGGTCGGCCTGCTGAAAGCTCTCCTCCTCTGGCACCCCCAGGATCGATTTTCCAAGTCTTCTATTTTGTATTGCATTAAATCCTGTTCCTGCTGCCACTACTTTACCTTCTCTTGCATCTCTTTACTAGTTTCATCCTTTCCCTCCACCTGCTCCTTCAGCTGTGCCATGTGCTGCCCCACATTGTGCATGTCCTCCTTCAACTCTGCCATCGCTTCCTCCCCTTTTTTTTTTATTGCAATCGCCTCTCGTTTGATCTCTCTGCACCAATGCCACAAATCCCCTTGGGCACACTGCTCCTCCGCTTGCTTGGGCTCATCCTCCATTTTTGTTTCGACCTGCTCAGCCTGCCCTGGCAGCATGTCTATTTTGGTCGTGTATGAGGATCGGTACCGCTTATTTCTTCTGTGCCGACATAATCGGGAATTGCCCTTCCTTGTCCTGTACTTGCACCTGCTGCTTGTTGTCTAGGTATGCTGGCTTTTACCAATTTTTCACTGTCCCAATGGGAGCCCAATGCTTAGGCAGTCAGTGACATCACTTCCTTTCCTGTCATGGTTTTCTGTGAACCATATCTCTGTAACCACCACTAAATCCAAGTCAACCTCTTCCATTAAAGCCTGAACATCTGAGATATTACTTCCCATGCTTTTGGCATTTATACACACCGTTGATCTATGCACTTTAGTGCCCTTCCTAGTCCATGTTCCCCCCTCTACTTCCACTTCCCCTTCCCTTCTCCCTCAGTTATGAGTATCCGCTTTCTGCATTCTCACTGAAATTACAAAGTTCCTGCTCTTCCTGCCACTTGCTTGCTGAGTCCCTTAGCCCGACACCAAAGTTCCCCTTTCCACCTCCCCCCCACCCCCTGCAATTCCCCCAGCCAGTTTTCAGCTTGTCTTCTCCATTCATTCTCCCAGTCATCCACTCAAATATTTAAATTCCTGCTCTCTGTCAAAATCCAAAATCCCACTTTCTCCGTGAACAAGCAAGAAGTAAGTCCTCAGGTGTGCATGATGTCACCGACAGAGTCCTGCACAGGAACGCTCTCAAGGGGAGGACACCACGCATGCATGCCTGCCTTCCTGCCTGCTGTGGCACCATTTTCTCAAGTCTTCCTTTTTCAGCAGAGCCCCCTAGGACGTTCCTGCATCTGGAAAAAAGGTTTTTATTCCTTGGCCCTCTAGAGATGGTTTTTTCCTGCTTTCCTTACCTCCTGTCATTAGCTCAGTTGGTCTACCGACTTAGGGTTTTTATTTCCCTTTTTCTACAAATTTTGGGGGCCTTTGTCCCCTTTCAGAATTTTTTCTGTCCAAAGTTGCAGGCCCCCTGCCGTTAGCAGAGGGAGAAAACTCCGAAGGCTCAGCCCACCCTGCAGCCCAAGCAAGGAGCAGGCTTTTGATTGGTTCCTCAGGAGCATAGCCAGCCGTCTACTGTCTGTTGGGGTACCCCCTCAAATAGGGAGAGGGGGCATCTTGTCCACTTTGCCTACAGGTGGGCCCTCAACACCTGACTGTTGCAGATCGTCCAGAGAGAATATCAGCTGCACTTTGCCCAACTGCCGCCTCCATACGCCCCGGGAAAGTACCCCATGGATTCTGTGTACCGGAACCTACTTCAGGAAGAAGTCTCTGCTGTTAGCCGACCTAGCCATCAAGCCGGTTCCTCCAGCGCCAATCAGAAGGGGCTTCTATTCCAGATATTTCCTGGTTTCCAAGAAGACCGGCGGGTTCCGACCCATCCTGGACCTGCAGAACCCCAGACGGTTCCTGATGTGTGAGAAGTTCAAGATGGTCTCGCTGGGGATGCTGCTCCCATATCTTCTACAGGACGATTTGCTATGCTTCTTGGATCAAAAGGATGCATACACACATATCCTGATCTACCCAAGTCACAGACAATATCTATGGTTCGTGCTGGGAGGCCAGCACTATCAGTGCTGAGAGTTTACCTTTGGGCTGGCCTTAGCTCCATGGGTCTTCATGAAGTGCCTGGTGGTTGTGGCTGTCTACCTCTGGACCATGGGGGGGTGGTCTTCGTCTTCCCATACTTGGATGACTGGCCCATCAAAGGTTCCACTCCGGACAGCATCTGGTAGTCTGCTGAACTCACCATTCAGGTGCTTGAATGGCTAAGCTTTGTGATCAACTACCCAAAGTCCCATCTCCAATCCACACAGCAGCTGGAATTCATTGGGGCCTTCCTCAATACCATTTGGGTATCAGCCTTTCTGCCAGAAGACTGCATGCAGCAGCTGGTGGTGGGCGTGGTGCAGCACCAGTGCCGCACTTCAGCCTGAGAGCTGTTGTGGGTCCATGGCCATATGGCCACCATGGTGCATGTCACCCTTCAGGCCCATCTCTTCATGCGGCAGGCCCAATGGACATCAAGAATGCAATGGAAGCAGGTGAAGGGCCACCTCTGGGACAGAGTGGTGGTTACTACGCCTCTGGTGCAGTCCCTTGACTGGTGGCTTGAGCCAGAGAACCTGCTCCATAGCCTCCCGTTCCAGATGGCGGTCCCTGTAAGAAGCTCATGACGGACGCTTCCAAGTTCAGTTGGGAGCTCACATGGTGGGGGGTGGGGGGGGGGGACTCACAGGGCCTATGGTCTGAGCAGGACAGTCAACTCCAAATCAACTTACTCGAGCTTTGGGTGATTGCCAATGCCTTCCACACCTTCTGAGCGCACTTGGCCAATCAGGTGATCCTGATCCAAACGGACAGGTGGCAATGTTCTACGTGAACAAGCAGGGGAGCATAGGCTTGTATCTTCTCTGCTGGCAGGCAATTCAGATGTGTAGGTTAGCTCTGCTCCATGGCATGGAGCTCAGAGTGACTTACCTGCCCAGCGAGCTCATTTGAGTCCTTCAGCCACATGAATGGACCCTCAACAGGACAGTGGTGAACCGGATCTTTCAGGAATAGAGTACTTCTGCGATTGATCTCTTTGCCATGTCACACAATGCCCAGGAGGCCTGTTTTGGCTCCTGGAGGCTGGCCAGAAACCACCTGGCCTTGGATGCCTTCCTCCTCCACTGGGGGAGGGCCTGCTGTATGCATACCTCCCCCCTCCCCACCAATACCACTTGTGATGAAAACCCTCCTGAATCTCCAGGCTGACGGGGGCTGTATGATCTTCATCACTCCTTATTTGCTTCAACAGCTGTGGTTCCCACTACTGCTAGAGCTCTCGCTGAGAGAGCCTCTCCGTCTGGGCTCCACCCCTCACCTCCTCTCACAGGAGGGCAAAACCTTGCTGCACTCCAACGTCCATTCGTTATCCCTCACAGTGGATGCTGAACGGACAGTCCTCTCGGCGCTCAATCTTCCCGAGGGTATTACGAGCATCCTTCTGGCATCCCGCAAGGACTCGACATGCAAAGTCTACACGCTAAAGTGGCATAGGTTTGCCACCTGATGCACGGGCAGGGTACTAGACACCCTTCTCTTACGCTGTGGACCATCTGCTGGAGTACCTCTTCGACTTGGCCCTGAAGTCAAACTCTGTGCACGTTCCCCTCAGCATGAAAGGGGGATACCATCGTGATTCCTGGTGGAAGACCATTTTAGCCCAACCTCTCGTGGCTTGCTTAATGTGGGGCCTGCTCCTCTTGAGGCCTCCACTCAAGCTCCCTATGGCAGCTTGGGATCTCAATGGGGTTCTTGCCCAGCTGATGCGGGCCGCGTTCGAGCTGCTAGACTCCTGTCCCCTGAAATTCCTAACCTGGAATGTCCTCTTTCTGGTGGAAGTCACGTCGGCCCAACACATCAGCGAGTGCCAGGCCTTGGTGGCTCATCCACCTTTACACCGGGTTTCACTAGAACAGAGTGTTTCTTCACACGCACCCTCGCTTTCTGCCAAAGGTGGACTCTGTTGCACCTTAACCAGTTGATAGTCTTACTGACCTTCTTCCCCTGGCCTCATGCCAACCGGGGTGAGGTAGTGTTGCATACCAAACAGGCTCTAGTTTTCTACCTGGATGGCATGAAGGTGCACCACCAGTCCAGCTAACTGTTTGTTTCCTTCAACCCTAGTAAGCTGGGCACTGCCACTGCGAAGCACATGCTATCCCTTTGACTAGCAGACTGCATCGCTCACACTTTGCCCTCAAGGCTCAACACAGCTTGGGAATATGTCATGGTTCACAATGTATGTGCTATGGCTGCGCTGTGGCCAACTTCCATTCTCTCTCCACAGAGGAGATCTGCAAGGTCTTCTGTCCATACCTTTGTAGTCCATTACTGTCTGGATAGGGATTCCGAACGGGGCAGCAACTTTGGCCAGGCTGTGCTCTGGCATCTCTTTGGGTCTTAGAGTCAACTTCTACCCATTGGCCCTTCTGTCCTTCCACGCTACCTACTGAACCCCTCAGCTCAATGTTGGCTGAGGATGCTGAATCAGTTGAGTCCCTCATGGGACTACCCTACTGTTCTTCTTGGCTTCTCCAGTTTGGTTGCCCTTGTTGGGCTGTTGATCTCCTTGGGTTCTGGTGGCCTGTAGCTTGGAAGTCCCATATGTGAGGATGTACTTCTTGCTTGTTCACAGAGAAAGCACAGTTATGCACCTGTGGCAGGTGTTCTCTGTGAAAAGCAGGAATAAGTCCTCACAACCCTCCCACCTCCCTGGCTCCTGCTATGGTATTAGACTGGAGAAGATAGCACTGCTGTAGGTGTGCATGCGTGATGTGCATCCCAAAAGCTTCCTTTGGAAGCTGGGGAGCGTTCGCTTGTGGGGCTCTGTTGGTGATGTCTCTCATATGTGAGGACTTATTCCTGCTGTTCACAGAGAACACCTATTACAGGTGATTAACTATGCTTTCCTCTAACATGGTGCTCTCCCTTCCCATCCTATATCTTCCCTATCTCTTTTCATTGCCCCTTTTCTTTCCCCATGTTCAACATTTCCCCCAATTAAGATCTAGCATCTCCCTCCTATTTTCCTTTTCCTGAACCCTGCCCCAGGAGCCTCTAACTGTAGTTTTATGAGTGACTGCTATCACCCGTCTGACCCCCAAGCACTTTTTTATGTAGAAGGGTGACAGCTCAGGAGAAAGCAACAAAGGCAGTCATTGGAGGCAGGAGCATGTGTCCATCCCTTTAGCTTTGGGGTGTCAGCCCAGGAATACATATCACTCCCAGTCCTACCTTGTCTCCCAACAAAGTTGCATTTAAGAAAGGGAGGCTATAAATGTGGACCAGCACTATTACTCGGTCATGTACAATGATTGTGGGATTTGCCCAATCCTAAATGGTTTTTAAAGTAGCACTTCTGCTTCCTATCACATTAAAGGTACTGGTAAAGGGTGGCTGGAGGAGCCATGCAGGACAAACTATCATTTCTTGGGGCTAGCAGCAACTTAGTCAATTATTTTTTGGAAGGGACTGAGGGGGGTTAGGAGGTAGGAGTCACCTGGCCTTCACTGTTTCTGGGGAGACTGGAGTGTGGGAAGGGGGGTGGCATTAAGCTCACTAAGGATTTTTTTCAAGGAATCAGAAGGTAGGAGGTTTCGAAGTGGGTTGGATGGGATTGGGGATCTGGGCATGATTACATCATCTGAGGTGAAGTGTCAAAACTTCACTTCAGATGATCCTTTTATTCCCCACTGCATCTTTGTACCTGTCTGAAGCTGGCATAAAGATATAGCATTAAGAGGAAAGTAAAATCTGCACTTTTGTAGTGCAGGGTTTTAACAGCGCGAGTTTGCATGTGATGAGTATGTCTACTGTGCTATGTTTTAGCAGCGATACAAAGAATGGACATCCTAAAGACAGATTTATCACCCCCCAAGAGTGAAATTGGCGTATAAATGCTGAAAAAAACCTATGCAAACAAAACAGCATAAAATGATATTTGCATTTCTTTAGTACCTCCGAAAATACATAGAGAGGTAGCAAAATGAAACAATTTTCAAATGAATCTGCTCAGGAACCGAAGCAGTTACCTGCGTAAATTTTATGGACTGAAAAGTACCTGCCACTTACTGGCTAAAAGAATATGCATAGATTTTAGAGCTCATGTACTTGTTGGTACAAGGAGAAGGGATATAGCAAAGGAAGGCAAAGTACATTCAGATTTTTTTCCTACTGGTTGGTTTGCTGGGCTTTTTTTCTGTTAGGCTTGCTTCTTATGCAAATAGGATCAGGCTTAGTGCACTGATACTGAATCTCTATTGCATGAGCAGAGGAGCTCAAAGCATGTGAGTATAAGGAGAAATTTCACTTACCGTTAATTTCCTTTCCTAGAATACTGCTAGACCAGTGCAGACAAATGGGTTATGTTCCCCTGCCAGCAGATTCAGGAGACAGAGAAAAAAAAATACCAGAGCTCTGATTGGTTAGGCTCTGATTGATATAGGTATACCCCTAGGGGTCCTATTCAGTATTATCTAACAAGCCCCAAATCAAAACACTCAGTGGTAAGAGATCAACAGGATCACCTATGCACCTGTGAGAATCAGATCTCAACTATATACATTAAAGAGAAGCAACCATGAAACAGTCCCAGGACAAGAAGGTTCTATAAATTTCTTAGAGGCTGTCAAAGGGGCAACTACTGGTTGGTAGTGCTGGAAAAAAAGAAAAGGGAACCGTCGGCTCTACTGCAACTGCTACTGACAATCGGATGGGTCCTAGACTGGTCTAGCAGTATTCTAGGAAAGGAAATTAATGGTAAGTGAAATTTCTCCTTCCAGATCATACTGCTAGACCAGTCCAGACAAACAGGAAGTACCCAAGCTAATGACCCTTAGGGTGGGCAGAAAGAGCCGCCGACAGCACACTAACCCCAAAGCGACACTCTTCTCGAGCCTGTATGTCCAGACGATAATGTCTAACAAATGTGGATAACGAAGACCAAGTTGCCGCTCGACAAATATTGAGAGGGGCCACCAGAGAGCGCTCGGCCCAAGAAGCAGCTTGTGCTCAAGTTGAACGAGCCCGAAGCCCCACAAGTACTGGTGTAACCTGACCAATATAAGCTGCTTCAATGGTCTGATGAAGCCACCTCGCAATAGTGGACTTAGAAGCTGCCCGACCTCATCGCGGACCCACAAAAAGATGGTCCGTCTCGCGAAACAAATTTGTCATCTTCACGTAGCGGATAAGAACCCTCTTGAGGTCCATTGCTCGAAGATTCTTATTGTATCCTGATCATTGCTCTTTGGAAAAAGCAGGCAAAAGTAGAGGTTGATTGAGATGGAAGGGTGTAAGGACTTTAGGCAAGAATGAAGGAACAGTTCGGAGAGAGATACCCTCCGCAGAGAAAGACAGATAAGGATCCCGACAAGACAGGGCTTGAAGCTCCAAAATTCTACGAGCTGAAGTTATGGCTACTAAAAATACTGTCGTGTTAGATCCTTAAGCGAAGCTTCCTTAAGAGGCTCAAAGGGCCATGCCATAAGAGCTTTCAGAACCAGAGCAAGGACACAGGAAGGGATCACCGGTCGTACAGGCGGACGCAAGACCCTAACCCCTTTGAGAAAGTGTGACACATCCACATGAGACGCGAGGGAGTGGCCGCCAACCGTCCCTTGGTAGCAGGTTAAGGCTGAGACTTGCACCCGCAGGGTTCCGAGAACTAACCCCTTATCGAGACCGTCTTGTAAGAAGGCGAGCATCTCGGGAACCCCGGAACGCCACGGAGAGAGCTGACGGCGCGAACACCAGGACTCGAAAGCCTTCTACACCCGAGCATATGCCAAAGAAGTGGAGGATCTTCAGGCATTGAGGAGCGTAGCTACCACCTATGGGTTAGCCTGCGCCGTTCAAGAGCCAAGCTGTAAGCGAGTAAGGAGCTGGGTTGTCCATGTGGACTGGCCTCTGTCTTAGCAGACCCAACGAATCTGCTAACCTTAGAGGAGGCCCTCGAGATAACCTGACGAGATCGGCATACCAGGGCCTTCTGGGCGCCACCAGAATCACTGGTCCCTGATGCTCCCATATGCGATGGAGAACTTTGCCGATTTAAAGACCAAGGGGGAAACACGTAAAGGAGAATGTGTCTTGGCCACGGCTGCACCAGAGCATCTATGCCGCGAGACCCGGTCTCCCTCCAATGGCTGAAGAAGAGCGGCACCTTAGCATTTGTTGGCAAGGACATGCGATCCATTGTTGGCTGACTCCAAGTGTGAACGATTTTCTGAAAGGCTTCCGGAGCCAGTTCCCACTCCCCGGGATCGAGAGTATGTCGGCTGAGAACGTCGGCTTGCATGTTGCTGGACTCCACAATGTGTTGTGCCGAGATGCACTGCAAATGCTTTTCTGCCCACGGGAAGAGCAGGCCCATCTCCTTTGACACTCCCGGACACTTTGTTCCACCTTGTCGGTTAAGATAAGCCACTGTCGTCATGTTGTCGGACAACAATCGAACCGCCTGATCCTGCAGGAGATGTCGAAAATGTATTAAAGCCAGACGAACTGCTCGTGCTTCCAGGTGGTTGATAGCCCCGCGAGCTTCACGCGGAGACCATGTCCCCTGCGCCGACAGTCTGACAGTGAGCCCCCCAGCTGGACCGACTGGCATCTGTTGTCAGTATTAGCCAGCGTGGATGTTCCAACGGAATCCCTTTGAAGAGATTGTGCGGAGAGAGCCACCAAAGAAGGCTGCGCCTGACCGATTGCTCCAATGGAAGACGCAGTTGGTAATCTTCCGACACCGGAGACCAATGAGAGAAGCATATTCTGAAGACAATGCATATGTGCTCTGGCCCACGAGGAACGAGTTCGATGGTTGCCACCATAGTGCCAAGGACCTAGAGATAGTCCCAAGTCAGAGGAGAATCCTGGCGCAGAAACAACCGAATCTGTGAGGAAAGCTTGCGGAAATGCTGCTGCGTGAGGAATATCGTTGAAATGAGTGCCCAGAAATTCGATCTGTTGTGACGGCCAAAGACAGCTTTTGGCCTGATTGATCACCCAGCCGAGCTTCTCCAGGAAGGCAACTACTTCTACAACTGTGCTGCAGGCCTCCGGAAAGGAGTCCGCCCGAATGAGCCAATCATCCAAATAGGGGTGGACTCGGATACCTCGTTGACGCAAAGCCGCCACCGCTACGACTATCATTACCTTGGAAAGGTTTGAGGGGCCGAGGCGAGGCCAAATGGCATTGCTCGAAACTGAAAATGGCTTCCGAGAACCGCGAAACATAAATAAAGCTGATGCTCGGGCCGAATGGGAATGTGAAAATAGGCCTCCGCGAAATCGAGAGAAGCCAGCAACTCTCCTTTGCATACTGCTTGAATGACCGATCGCAGCATCTCCATTTGGAAGTGAGGCACTCGTAGGCTGCGATTGACCCCCTTGATATCCAAAATGGGACGAAAAGAGCCATCCTCCTCTAGCACCATGAAATAAATAGAATAACGGCCCTGACCTCTTTCCGCGGCCGGGACCGGCTGAATGGCTTTGAGTAAAAGCAGTCTTTGCACAGCCAATCTCTTTCATGGGGATTGACCTGGGGAGACAAGGAAGGGGCATCGCGAATGGGCCGCCAACATTTGAGAGAATAACCATGTGACACAATGTCTAGGACCCAATGATCGGTGGTGGTGAACGTCCACTGTTGAGAAAAAAGCGCCAACTGGCTGCCTACTGGCAGGAGCATCTCGAGTGGGCTGCCCCTCTTGTCAGCGGGCAGGGCGAGAGGGTCCAGCGAACCTTCCCGAACCAGAATAGCCCTCTGAGCCCTTGCAAGCTCCCCAAAAGGACTGTGCCTTCTGAGGGAATCGACTAGTGAGAGCCACCGAGACGGATCACTGGAAGGAACGGTATCTCCGAGTGTCTCGAGATCTGGAGAAACGCTGAAAGCTCTGTCTTCGAGAAGACTGGCGTGACGCATTCCGTGGCTTATCTTCTGGCAAGCATTGGGGCTTGACTTCCCCCAGATCCTTTACCAGCTTATCCAGATCCTCCCCAAAAAGAAGCCAACCCTTAAAGTGAAGTTTTGAGAGGCGTGTCTTAGAGGCAACATCCGCTGTCCACTGACACAGCCAAAGTCACCTTTGAGCTACCGTCACCGCTGCCAATGTCTGAGCTGAGAGGCGTAAGAGATCATAAAAGGCATCAGCCAAAAATGCTGCGACGGATTCCAGATGCTGTACCGCGGGATCGTCTGGCAGCCTTTGAATCCAATGCAGAGAGGCACGGCCCGCTCGTCCCCCGCAGACAGTCATCTGGAGTGACAGGGCTGACGATGAGAAAACCATCTTCAGAAGACTCTCCACCTTGTGGTCCTGCTGGTCTCGGAGAGCTGCTCCACCCTGTACTGGAATAGTGGTATGCTTGGTAACTCCAGTGACCAAAGCATCCACCTTCGGATATGCTAGCCAACGGTCGAGATCCGATGGGGCCCAAAGCTATAACTGACCAAGGTGGCGTGCCGTATGTAGAGAAGTATCTGGAGAGTCCCACTCTCGCGATACCATCTGTTGAAGCTCTGCTGGAAAAGGAAAGGCTTTAGAAGGTTTCTGGATACCCTGCAAGATAGGATCCGGCTGAGGCAGAGCTTGCGCTGAAAGAGGTTCTGGGGTATCAGTCAGGTGTAGCGCCTCAACTACCTGTGCAATTAAGGCAGCCAACTCTTCCTTTCGAAAGAGCCGGATATCCTGAGAATCCTCTTGAGCTGTCAGTGACGAGTCCGAAGGGGAATATTCCCCATCTTCTCGATCTGTTGATGCTAAACTTGCCTCTGCCGAAGATCCCTCCTCTACAGGAGGCTCCAGGTCATCCTGCAGCAGGCTAGACAGCTCCTTAGGTGGACGAGCACCCTTGCAGTCCTGCTGTTTGTGAGTTTGCTTGCGAAGCAGAGATCCAGGAACGCCGTGCCCTGGATCAGGTAAGGGCACGGCAGGGAACTTGGGTGGTTCTGAACGCCAGAGTTCTCAGGCCTGCTGGAACAGCTCCAAGAACCATCTGTCAGCATATCCTGGCCACTTAATCTGTGGAGAGATGGAGGAGGCTGTGTAAGCAACAGTGAAGCAGTCTGCGCAGCTTCTGCGGGCTGAGAACTAGTAAGGACATCCAGAACTGGAAGTGCAGATGCTCTGCCATCCATGGCGGGTAGCTCCACTACCAAGGTGGAGGAAGACGCCCCTGGATGCACCGCACATGATGAACACAGGTGTTTAGAGAGATCCTTTAGTTTCTTACTGCATCTCAAGCACTTGTGCAGAGAGGATGGTATCCTTCTTGTGTCTTATTCTTTACTTTTGGTTTAAAAAAAAAAAAAAAAGTGATTCTGGAGGCCGTTGAAATTAAACATGCTTTGAGGGCAAGGAAAATGTCTGCCACAGCTCTACTGCCAAAAATCTGCGCTAAGATAATGGCTGCTGGCAAGAACACCGTGTAAGGAGTGCTGCTGAAAAAACACACTCGACAGCTGCGAACAATTGGAGGGAAGGAGAAAATTACTGCCGGTCGAAAGAGGGCACTGCGATGAAAACCAGAGGGCAGGAGAGGAGAGACGTGCTGCTGTTCGAAGAGAGGCACAAAACGCGATCGACGTCTAATTAGTGAGCCGGAGCCGGGAAACTGTGGGCCTGGTTTCCCCACAAAATTCCACAAATAATACCAATTACCAATAAATAGCTCAGACAACAGTTACTTAGCTACAAATCTCTTTATTTGGCATAGCAAAATAATTTATAAATGCAGCTAGCAAGTGTCTGAGAGGTGATGGGCAGCGTTCTCTCTGCGAGGGGAGAAAAACACTGCCCACGCCCTTCTGCTGCTGTCTTGTTATATACCGCTCTGTCTCAGAGTTCTAGCAAATTCTGCATAAATTCTTTCTCGGGACCCTAGGACCCTCCCCTTTTAATCATTCTTTTGAAGTTGTTTCAAGGTCTGCCTTATCTGTAGCCGTCTGCAGCCCTCTGCTCCTTCCTTTGTTCTGTACATGTTATCTCAGTTTCCTGGCTCCATCTGTAATCTTCAGGGCTAAGAGAATTTGTTTGCTCATTAGTTTTGTGAATTCCTAGCTTGGTCTGTATTTCTTGTCTGGGCCTAGGCCTATATCCTTGGACACTTCTGTCCAAAGTATGGCTCCTTAGGCTTTATTATAATAGGCCGCATATTTTCTCTTCTGTAGCCCACATGCGTTGTTCTTGTGCCATTCATATGTAGCTACGTACAGTTCAAGCAGACAGGGGTGCAGTTGCAGAAAGCAAGAGGCTGACCTGAAATCTAGACCTAAACCAAATTATCCCCACAAAACAAAAGTAAATATATCCCTTACAGTTTGCAGAGGCTCCATGGAGGAGGGAAAACAACAGCCATTTATGCTAAATGAGCTTAAAGGTGGCTCCCCCTCTGCAGCAGAACCCTCGTGGCCTGAGACCGGGGTCCCCTCTGCGAAGGGAGCTTCACTGATCCACCTGATCAGGAGCTCTCCTCAAGAAGTGCTTTTCTTTAAGGTACTGCCTCGGACGAGGGCACTGGGAAACCCAGAGAAGCACCTCTTGTGTGCTCTGGGTACATCCAGGGTAAACAGAAGGAAATAAAAGGGAAATAAAAATCTACTCTGTAATAATTTGACTAGAACAGATAAAACAGTAAACCCTGATATGCTGAGACAGAGAAAAATACTGAATAGGACCCCTAGGGGTATACCTATATTAACCAGAGCCTAACCAATCTGAGCTCTGGTAGTTTTTTTTTTCTCTGTCTCCTGAATCTGCTGGCAGGGGAACATAAGTAACCCGTTTGTCTGGACTGGTCTAGTAGTATTGTGGCAGGCTATGGCCTATAATAGTCTGCAAATGTGAAAGGCCTGTAAGTTAGGCCCTGATTCCAACCCCCATTTCAGTAAAGAACCAAAGTCTATAAAAGTTTGAGAAAAACTGTTTTAAACTGCTTAATAAGAAGTTTTCATGAATGCATAAATCTTTCATTATTCTCTTGTGCTGTGAAAATAAAAATGTTTCAATACTTGCATTCCTAGAGCTAGAAACGACCTTGCAGTAGAGAAGTATCCAAACCTAGAAACTGTACCATTGTTAGAACAGTCCTAGAGGAGGGAGCTGGGTGCTAGGCCTAGGAGGGATCTCTGATTGGACAGGTGCAGGGGGCGTTGGGACCAATAGAAAGTTTGCATGTATCAAACTGAAAATAAATGTATAAATGAATATGTCTCTGTAAGAACTTTGCTCAGTCCATTTTGAAGCTCTGACTAACTGGGCCTTGTGCACAATAAATTGGCTTGGACCCTGTAAATTGACTCCTTGATTTATTCATTGTCTGCACTTCGCTGCTTCATATTCTTGGTGCGTTGGCCGGGAATGTGCGGATAGTGAATGGTAGTCAAGCGAATATTCCACGCAATTCACCTCCAGGATTGGCCCGGTCGGGACCGTGTCCGTCCGACTGCAGGTGAAACCTCACGCGCCGCCGATCCCTTTGTATCGGAGAGGGTTCCGCCTTGCCTTGGCGGGCCACTGGGTCCGGCCGGCCAACACCACCGAACCCGAGGGGAGTCCAGGATCCAACCCAAGAACTGGTTTGGTATCGGGAACCGGATCCGGTGAGTAGACATTTTTCTTGTTTAAAAGTCAGTGAAGCCTGGGGAAAAGTCTTGCATGAGTGTGCGAGACTGATTTGGTATAGACTAACTGGGAAAATCTCGCATGAGTGCGCAAGACATCTCGCATGAGTACGAGAGACAAGAGAGCCTGATCACCTCTCATAAGGGCGGTCCTAGTACACTCCGCATAAGGGTTAGCGGAAGCCGAAGCCACCGACCCTTTGGTTGGGAATAGTCAGTTGGTCAGAAAACCTTAGGCATTTTGAAAAATGATTTCTTGTGATGGTATGATTGTTTGTGTGATTGAGAGTCTTGAGACACATACCGAGTGAGAGCGGACTCCTGAGTAGCGCAGTTCCTGGCCGGGCAACTGCGCCCAGGTCGCAAAAAGGAGGAAGCGTGTGGTGTTTGTTCCCCTCAGTGTTTTGTGGGCTGTACGGACCCCTTACCTACAGCCATACTACCTACCCTTACTGTTCGTTGTCTTGTACGTCATTACGTGTACTTCGTTACGATTAGATTATGGGAGGGACGGAGTCCACGCAAACTCCGCTGGAATGTATGATCACGAATTTCCGTAAAGGATTTTCAGGAGACTACGGCATAAAAATGTCTCCGTCTAGATTAAAAATGTTATGTGATAGGGAGTGGCCTGTGTTAGCTACTTCATGGCCCCGTGGGGGCACCTTTGATGTAGAAATAGTTTCCCGTGTCCATCAGCTTGTACAAAAAGTGCACCCTGACTAGTTCCCCTACATAGATTCCTGGTTGGATGTTTGCAAAAGGCAGCCCTCTTGGGTAAAGCGCTGCTATGAGGAACAATGTAAAATATTAGTAGCAACCACTAGGGGGACCCGGAAGGTTGAGGAGAGGAAGCCGCCTGTGTATTCCGCCTCAGAGTCCCCAGAAATCCTGGCCCGTTCATCCTAGTACCCACATAGGTTAGTTCCCCCAGCTCTGCTACCTGAAGCGGAACCTGATGAAGTACCTCAGAAATTACCGTTGCAGCAGCAAAAGAAGCCCACTTCCCCGAGTGATAGCCCCGAGTCCTGCCCAAGTACGTCAGGGGAACCAGGGTCCTCCGACGATATAGAAAGCGGAGGCTCTCCTGCCAGTTCAGGGTCACCAACCAAAGAAGCTTATACCCAGGAGCCGTATGATTTAAGAAGTATAACCCCGAAGAAGAAGGAGAAAGCAGGGCACCTAATGCCATTGTGTCAAGTGTCTGGTGTACCTATCCTAAATGAACAGGGCCAGATGGCACCAGGACCAACCAGTCTAGTCTACGTACCTTTCTCCATTACTGATTTATTAAACTGGAAAACGCATTATGCATCCTATACAGCAAAACCCCAGGAATTGACAGAGTTAATGTCTAGTATAATGCAAACTCATCAGCCTACCTGGGCCGATTGTCGCCAGCTCCTGTCCACTATCTTTACTACTGAGGAGCGAGTGCGGATTGTACAAACAGCCATCCGCTGGTTAGAAGAGAATCCCGTAGAAGGGGGGGATCTGAATCTCCCACAAGCAGCCGCCGCAGCTTTCCCGAATGAAGATCATAGATGGGATCCAAATAATGACAGGGAGGCAGCGGCCCTAACGCAATTTTGCCAGGCCTTGCTGCAGGGCCTGAAGAAGGGAGGCCAGAGGGCCATGAATATCAGGAAGGTATCTGAAGTTATCCAGAGTCCAGATGAGAGCCCAGCGGCCTTTTATGAGCGGTTGTCTGAAGCCTATAGATTGTATACCCCATACGATCCTGCCGCTCAGGAGAATTTGCGCATGGTAAATGCAGCCTTTGTCAGTCAGTCCCAGAGAGACATAAAACGAAAATTGCAGAAGCTGGATGGATTTGCGGGTATGAATACAGCACAGTTAATGGAAGTCGCTCAAAGTATTTGTGAATCGTGAAAATGAACGTGACAGAGAAAGTGAACGAAAGATGAAGAAGAAAGCAGATCTTGCTGCCGCATTAGTTGAACGACGTGGAGGAGGTTTTCCTAACCAAAGGACCAGAGAACGTGGAAGAGGCCGCGGAAATAGCAGGCCTCCATTGGGTGCGAATCAGTGCGCCCATTGCAGAGAAGAAGGACATTGGAGAAATGAATGCCCGCATCTTCACTCCACCCCCAGGAGGGAGCCCCTGGAGAACAGGAGGCCGATTTCAAAATCGTGGAGGAATGAACCGAGCACAGTTCCAGCAAGAGAGAGAAGAAGCCATTCAGGGAGTGGCAGTAGCAACGGGCTATGACATGGATGAAATGGATGAAGACTAGGCCAGACCGGGCTCCAAGTTCACCCTGGGTCCCCAGGAGCCTATGGTCAGTTTGAAAGTAGGGGACCAATATATGGACTTTCTGGTAGATACAGGAGCAGAACATTCCGTGGTGGCAAAGCCAGTGGCGCCCCTTTCCTCTCGATCTGTCACCATTGTTGGGGCCACTGGGAACAGGGCCACCAAGCCGTTCCTGCAGAACCGTATGTGTGAACTAGGGGGACAGAAGATAACGCAACAGTTCTTGTATATGCCTGAGTGCCCTATTCCACTTCTGGGCCGAGATATGCTTGCGAAGCTTCAGGCACAAATATCCTTTGCTGAAGGGGGAGAAATGAAAATGACTGAACCCAAAGCCTGCTGGATTGATGGTGCTAACTGTTCCCCGAGAAGAAGAGTGGCGGTTCTATAGTACACCTCCATTTAAGTCAACTAGTTCCTGTATACCCACCAACCTCATAGCCCCGCCTGAAGTATGGGCAGAAGATAATCCCCCTGGCCTAGCGAAGAACATAGCCCCTGTCATTGTCACCCTCAAGCCAGGAGCGGAACCAGTGCATGTGAAGCAGTATCCTCTTCCCCGACAAGCCATTGAAGGAATCCACTGCCATCTGATGAAACTGTTGAAGTATGGACTTCTCAAGGAGTGCCAATCACCTTGGAACACCCCTCTTCTCCCAGTTAAGAAACCTGGGACAGGGGATTACCGCCCAGTACAAGATCTGAGGTGGGTAAATGATGCAGTTGAAACTATACACCCAGTAGTACCAAATCCTTATACTCTCTTGGGACTGATCCCCGCTGAGGCTACTCACTTCATCATCCTGGACCTGAAAGATGCCTTTTTCTGCGTACGCCTAGCCCCCACCAGTCAACTTTTGTTCGCTTTTGAATGGCAAGACCCCACAACAGGAAGGCGGGGCCAACTCACCTAGACTCAATTACCTCAAGAATTCAAGAATTCACCCACTCTCTTCAGTGCTGCCCTGAATCAAGATCTTTCAAGTTACTCAGTGAACCCAGGACAAAGGGTTCTCCTTCAGTATGTGGATGACCTGCTCATAGCCACCAATTCAGAAAGTGAATGTCTACAAGCCACCAGTGAACTTCTGTACCTTTTGAATTAGGCTGGATACAAAGTCTCACGAGCCAAGGCGCAACTATGTCAAACTGAAGTTAAATATCTAGGGTTCCAGTTGTCTAGTGGAATTTGACACTTGGGACCTGAATGCAAAGAAGCTGTATGCAGTATTCCCACTCCAACCACCAGGAGGCAAGTAAGAGCCTTCCAGGGGGCCGCAGGATACTGTCGCATATGGATCCCCAATTTTGCGCTGTTAGCAAAGCCATTGTATCAAGTTACCAAAGGAATGGAAAAGTCTCCACTGGAGTGGGGACCTGAACAGGATGCAGCATTCCGATCTCTGAAAAACGCCCTGATGTCATCACCAGCTCTGGGTCTCCCAGATGTCCAGAAGCCTTTCCATCTCTATGTCCATGAGTCACAAGGAAATGCGTTGGGGTTGCTGACTCAATCTCTTGGATCTTGGCAACGGCCAGTAGCCTACTTGTCAAAACAGCTGGATGTGGTAGCAAGAGGTTGGCCTCCTTGTTTGAGAGCTGTTGCAGCAACAGCCCTTTTGGTGAGCGAAGCAGACAAGCTCACTCTAGGACAGAATCTTCAAGTGACTGTGCCCCATTCTGTCCTCACCCTCATGGAACACAAAGGAAGTTTCTGGCTAACGAATTCACGAATGTTAAAATATCAGAGCATGTTGTGCGAAAACCCCCAGATAGTTAAAAGTTAGTCAAGCTCTGAATCCTGCTACGTTGTTCCCAATTGGTCCTGGGCCCCCCTGATCATGATTGTTTAGAAACTATGGACACTGTATTTTCAAGTCACCCAGATTTAACTGATGTTCCTCTGGAGGATCCTGAACAGACTTTCTTTGTAGATGGAAGCAGTCTTGTCGTCAATGGACATCGTTGTGCTAGATATGCAGTGGTGACCCTTGATCTGGTAGTTGAGTCCTCAGCTTTGGCCCCAGGAACTTCAGCACAGAAGGCTGAACTGATAGCTCTCACTAGAGCACTGACATTAGGAGAAGGACTCCGTTTAAATGTATGCCTTTACCATTTTACACGCACATGGAGCTTTGTATAAAGAGCGAGGGTTGATCACCTCAGGAGGGCAAGTCCATTAGGTATGGGCCCGAGATATTGATATTATTAGATGCTGTATGGGCCCCTAAGCAAGTCGCAGTCATGCACTGTCGAGGTCATCAGACAGGAGCAGGAGAAGTTACCCGAGGGAACAGGTTTGCTGATGCCACTGCCCGAAAAGCAGCCACAACTGGATGAGTTGTGACCCAAGACACTTCAGTGCAAGCAGCTTTATTCCCTGTGCCCCTTAGCTCATGGGCTCCCTGATACACTACAAAAGAGTTGGATTATTTCTGTGAAAAGGAGGGGGAGGGGTCCTAACAGAAAAAGGTTGGATAGTGCTGCCACCTCCAGAGGGTAGCTCACCTCCAGGTCCTACAGTCATTCCTGAAGCATTAGGGCCAGGGCCAGCTTTTGTTCATGCTTTTCATCAGGCCACACATTATGGAAAAACAGCCATGGAAAGAGCCCTAAGACCCCATTTTTGCATCTCACTACTAGGACCCCTGTCTACTTCAGTGGCACAGCAGTGTGTGACATGTGCCAAGAACAATGCTAGGCAAGGTCCTGTTCCACCCCCAAGAGTTCAGTCAGTAGGGGTTGCCCCTATGAGTGATATTCAAGTAGATTTTACTGAAATGCCACGAGTAAACGGATATCACTACCTGTTAGTTCTAGTTTGCACATTTTCTGGGTGGGTAGAAGCCCGTCCCACCCGAACTGAGAAGGCTCGAGAAGTCACAAAAATACTGCTCCATGAGATTATTCCTCGATTTGGAATACCATTGACTATAGGGTCAGACAATGGACCCTCATTTGTGTCCCAAGTGACTCAACAGTTAGCTCGAGCTCTACAGATACAATGGAAGCTGCACACTGCCTATAGACCCCAGAGTTCAGGGAAGGTAGAACGCATGAATAGAACCCTGAAATCTCAGTTGACCAAGCTTTGCCAAGAAACACACCTAAAGTGGCTCCAGGTTCTCCCTATAGCCCTTCTTAGGATACGTTCTGCCCCAACCAAGTCTTTGGGAGTTTCCCCTTTTGAAATTTTGTATGGGCGACCTCCGCCCATTGTACAGGGAATTAAAGGAGATATGAAGCAAATAGGATCTGAAATAACCAGACAAGAACTATTGGCTTTAGGTTCTGTTTTGCAGAGTCTTCATGCCTGGGTGCAAGATCGATTGCCCATCAACCTAACAGAACCTCTGCATCCCTTCAAGCCAGGAGTGTCGGTGTGGATCAAAGAGTGGAGAAAGACCCCACTGGCGCCGCATTGGAAGGGACCTTATGTTGTCATCTTGTCAACCCCAACTGCAGTAAAAAGTCACAGAATTCGAACCCTGGATCCATCACAGTAGAGTGAAGCCGGCAGCTGCTCCTGAACCTGGTCAATGGACCTCAGTAAATGACCCTGAGACTCCATTGCGACTCACACTGCGGAGACAACCAGCATCGTAAGAATCTTCGGAATCTACAATCCCACCCTGGTCAAGCAAGAGTGGCAGTCGAAGCAGAGAAGGAAAAAGACTCTACAAGCTCAACGTACCCATTATTCCAGTTGACCTCCAAAGACTGTAATCACAATGTTCTTCCACTATTGCCTTGTGGGAGTGGTGGTCCTGGGATTCCTGGAAAAGACTTTTGCCTTACCCCCTTGTGCAGCTTGCATAACTACCACCCAAACTGGACAGAAGGTCACTCAGACTTTACTTTATCATTCCTACTATACTTGCACTGGTATAGTCAGCCGGTGTATCTATAATGGCACAGAGTTAAATATCTGTACAAAGGGGAAGAGTAAGACTTGTTATCACCCCCGGCAGAACCCCTCTTATTATGTACTTGAGATACGCTGGAATGATGAGGATGGAGCCCTCATAAATGCCACGCGCCAACTCACAGACCCCACAAAATATGTTCTCTTGGACTTTGACGCCTGCGATGTGATAAATAGAAATGTCTACCACAAGTATGGGTCATGGGAACAAGCCTACTACCATGATGATAAATATATGTGTCCAGAGGGAGCCTACGGATGGGGACAGCGTACTGGAAAGAATTCACCAACCACTGTCTACAGCACGTCATCTAAAGATGCCTACTTCTGTCCAAAGTAGGAATGCGTATATTTTGCTACTTGGACTAATGCGCCTATGGGGCGGGATGGAGATAATCGCAGAGGCAGCCTGACAAGGGTCAGATTACCTGAGCCCAAGAAATGCAAGAAGGGTGCCTGCAATCCCCTACAACTCCTTATACTCGACCCTAGCCAATGGAAGCAAGGATACAGATTTGGATTGCATATAGCAGGAGGAGGCATAGACCCCGGAACCATCATACATATACGAGTGAATACTAAGACTCATGCATCTGCACCTTATCGAATACATCACTCTTTCTATGAAGCCATGAAGGCAGAGTTTGAGATTCCTCATGCCTCCCAAAACTTGTTCATTGAGCTCGCCGGGGCAGTAGCATCTAGTCTCCACATTTTGGACTGCCTCTTCTGTGGAGGGACTAAGATGGGAGACCAATGGCCCTGGGAGGCACAAGAAGTGAACTATTCTATGCCTTATAATCAGACTGATTTACATCAGACTACTAGTGAGTGGGTACTGGCCCACCCCATTGTTGGTAATTTGTGTTTTGCTCGCTTTGGACCACAGTTTAACATGGAGGTTGGACAGCTGGTCTGTCTCAACCAGACGTTCTACAACAGCACCACTAAGAAGACGTCTTGGTGGTCAGGAGTCAACGCATCAGAGCCCTCCAACCCTTTAGTCCGTTTCCCTCATCTTGCCAGCATCTGGACTAATCTAGCATCTTATAATTCCTGGCAAGCACCACCTGGACTGTACTGGATTTGTGGAACCCGAGCATATGCTAGGCTTCCTCACCATTGGGGAGGAGCATGTGCCTTGGGAACCATATGACCTTCTTTCTTCCTGTTGCCTATGTCCCATGGAGAACAACTGGGTTTTCCCGTGTACAGGAACCGACAGAAACGAGAAGTTTTGAAAATAGGCCAATGGGACAAATGGAAGGAGGAGTGGCCACCTGAGAGAATCATTTCATACTATGGACCTGCTACTTGGGAGCAAGATGGTACATGGGGATATCGTACTCCTGTGTATATGATAAATCGTATTATACGCTTGCAAGCTGTTGTTGAAATAATAACCAATGAAACCAGTAAAGCACTAACTCTTTTAGCTAAGCAGAGTACACAAATGCGTACAGCTATTTATCAGAATCGTTTAGCTCTAGATTATTTGTTAGCAGCCGAGGGTGGAGTGTGTGGAAAATTGAATTTAACCAACTGTTGTTTGCAGATTGATAATAATGGACATGTTGTTGAAGATATAGCTACTCAAATGCGCACACAAGCTTATGTGCCTGTTCAGACCTGGCATGGCCTGAAGCTTGATGGGTGGTTTGGTTCAGCATTTTCATGGTTAGGGGGTATGAATACCCTTGTGTTTATTGTATTACTCATATTGGCTGCATGCTTGTTTCTCCCATGACTCCTACCCCTTTGCTTACGCATGATAACCTCAGTTATTGATAGCACTGTAGAACGGAAGGCAGCTACGAAAATATTAGCTATGTGGCAATATTCCCCCATATCCCAAGATGATGCTGTTAGGCAAGTTTAATATGTGATTTAATTCTCACCCTTTCTCACTATGGCCTATAATAGTCTGCAAATGTGAAAGGCCTGTAAGTTAGGCCCTGATTCCAACCCCCATCTCAGTAAAGAACCAAAGTCTGTAAACGTTTGAGAAAAACTGTTTTAAACTGCTTAATAAGAAGTTTTCATGAATGCATAAATCTTTCATTATTCTCTTGTGCTGTGAAAATAAAAATGTTTCCATACTTGCATTCCTAGAGCTAGAAACGACCTTGCAGTAGAGAAGTATCCAAACCTAGAAACTGTACCATTGTTAGAACAGTCCTAGAGGAGGGAGCTGGGTGCTAGGCCTAGGAGGGATCTCTGATTGGACAGGTGCAGGGGGCGTTGGGACCAATAGAAAGTTTGCATGTATTAAACTGAAAAGAAATGTATAAATGAATATGTCTCTGTAAGAACTTTGCTTAGTCCTTTTTGACGCTCTGACTAACTGGGCCTTGTGCACAATAAATTGGCTTGGACCCTGTAAATTGACTCCTGGATTTATTCATTGTCTGCACTTTGCTGCTTCAGTATGATCTGGAAAAGCTTTTACATGAGTGTGATACTTTTAATTAGTGAGACTTGGCATATCCTACTGTTTCCAGGGCTGTGTTATGGTTTCTCTCTTGTGCTATCTGCTGCTTTCACCTGCTTCAGATGCTGATTTCCGGTTTTGCAGATATGCTGTACATATATATTGAATTTACTACTGAACGGTCCCAGAAATCTGGGACTTCTGCTTATAATTAAGTAAGCTTACCATTGTCCCTGATTTTCTTCTCTCTGTCCCTAGTCCCAGCAATGGGGACAGAGAGAAGAAAAAACATTTTATTTTAGAATTTACATCCATTTATATCTTTGCATAGTACAGGGCACTGGGAGAAATTCAAAATGAGCCCCCCCCCTCCCCCCCCAACAAACTGGCTGAAAGGGCTCCTAGAAGAGCGAGGAATCCAGCTCAGAAGATATGGGAACAGTTATAAATGAGCCCCCTTTTCCTCTGCCCCCCCCTCCCCCTCCTCCTCCCCCTCCCCCTCCTCCTTCTCCTTATACGGCACGGGCAGAATTTATGCCAGTGGTACAGGGGAAGCGCATCACTATTTATATTTCTCTGTCAATTTGCTTGGAAGTGCTTATTGTTGCTGTCATGGGGGAGGGCGGGGTAATGACTTTCATCCATTTGGAACTAAAGTGTCCCTTCCCCCCCTCCTTGGATGGATGGATGGATAACAAGTGTCCAAATGTGCCTGCAAAACAAATCAGCCAATCTTAAATTAGGTTACCAAAGCATGAAAGGGCCATCTCCGTTCTAAAGGCAAATGGCTGACAATTACATAGGCGGAATCCTGCTGTTTCTAACACTGCTAAATCAGGCCTCATTTTAAGATTTCTATAATTCTATACTTTTCTTTGGTTAACTCCAAAACTGGCTCCGACCTCAGACAGACTCGCTGAAGGATCTACGCATCCCTATTCCCCGCGCAACCAACCACCCTCATCTCTCTTAGCTCCGCCCCTTTAAGCTGAAACTGCACCCAGGCGCCGATTCCAAAGGCACGTTCCTGACCGGAAGCGGAAGCAGCCTGCCAGAGTGAAGATGGCGGCTGTGCTTCTGCTGAAGAGATTGTGCGGGGCGGTGCTGCTCTTATCGCAGCTTTGCATCTTTTCTGGGCGCGGTAAGTACAGGGATGAGAGCGAACGATGGGGAAAGTGCGCTCGCTTCTTTCAAGTACCCGCCTAAGAGGCGCTCTGGAAGTCGTTCTACCCTGACTTGTTTCGAGGGCCGCCTGTCCTCTTCCCACAACCTTGAGAAGTGGTGAGAAATGCACTGCTCTGGTTATAAAAGAGTGTGTTCCTTTCATATGTTATTGTACATTATATATATATGCGGAAAGAAAATAGATTTAAAAGCTGATCCTGTATTATAAATGGCAGAAAACAATGGGTGGAGGAATTCACACAGTCTAATAATAATGGCTTGTGGTTTTAATTGGTGCGTCCTCTCCTTGCTGTACGGTTTCTTAGTTCCTTTTCTGCACCTGTGCTCCCTTGTGACGAATATGAAACTTGTTTTTAATATTTCATATACGCGCCTGTCACACTAATGTCTTATTGGTTTTAACGTGACTCCAATGGCTTTCCGTGCTTTTTAATCCGTAGTTTCTACAATTGTCCTCTTCTACAGTCAAAATACGCTCCCGTTTATGGGAAGATCTGAAATACGCTTTCCAATGTTTTTTTCCTCCTCTTCGTGACTTAATCTGCATATATTAGGGCCGTTTAGAACTAAACCCCTCATGATGATTATTCTGTACAGACCAGAATAAGAATATAAACGCATTCCTGTATTATTCATTTGTGTACGTTCTCTCAGTATGGGGCAAAGGGCCACACTGGAGTGTTGGTACTGACAAAACTCTATAGTTAAAGCTATATGAATCCTAGTAGGGAGTACTTTGCTCTGTGGGGTCCAAGGTGCTAAACTTTTTCACATGTTCAGCAAAATTGTAACCTTGTTTAAGATTAAAGTAGAAGTTGCAGTATTATAAAAAGCAATCAAGCCAGTGATAGCATTCAGTTGATATCCTCCTTTGTTTAGCAGATGCACAATCTCTAAGATAATTTTCTCTATCATTGAGATTTGGGCATGAGAACTTTTTGAGTCTGTTTTCTGCCTGGATCCTTCTGAGAATTGTTCTAAACTCTTGATTATCTCACACAAATAATCTCACTTGCGATCTCTCTAGAAAAGAGGCTGGCTATCTTTTCTCCTCTAGGAATATGTATGTGTGTGCGTAGTATATATGTTATAGCCACCTTGAGCCTTCAGAACAAGAGCACCGCCCAGATGCCTCATTGAGATACCAACATAGATTTAAACAGGAGGAAATACCATCTTAGGGTGAGCTGTACACTTTGAAGGGGCTTCCCACTGCTGGATTTTCCTCAGTCTGCTCAATTGTGAAGCATAGGGAGCTTTGCATGTGTGCTGATGTGATATAGTCTAGCAATAGCTTTAGACAACAGTTGTGTTTCTAATGTTCTGGTCTAGTCCCTTTTGCGTGAACTCCTCCTTTTTCTGACTAACTGAATGGTAGCTATCCTAATTTGTAATGTTAGAATAATAGCAAAAAAGCAGTACCATGCAATGTGTTCCTTTGAGTTGATGCTGACTCTTGGCAACCCAGCAGCTCCTGGAGGAGTTTTTTGGCAGTGTGAGGGAAATAGATTGCCAAGCCCCTCTTCTGAGGCAACTGAGGGTTAAGTGACTCGCCCAAGGCCACAAGGAGTGCTAGTGGGACTCAAACCCTGGTCTTGTGATTACCAAGCCAGTGTTCTAATCATTAGGCTGTTACTCCTGCTACAATAATAGCAAAAATAGAAAGTAATAATTATGGAGTCCCCTCTTGAGTCCTTGCTATGAAAGTGGAGTCTGGGGTTTGTTCTAGAGAGGAAGATTCATGTTGGGGTCCTTGAAGTACATTGCACTAGAATCTGAAAGAGACTTGTCTCTGCGCTCACTGTGGTGTGATGGTGAACATTTTACTATAACAAAGCATTAGTTGTAATCTGGCAGTTCAAAATTGCTCAGTGAGGTATCAATTTCTATATTTGCAAACCATCATATTCCTACTGAGTATTTTAGGTAATTCTCTATACTTACTTACAAAGGCCTTTTGTCATGATGCCTAGCTACACTAGATATCAGGTATAGTCTCCTTTCCTTTAAGTACAAGGGTGACACAGAATTCTTTATTCTGCACCCCCCCCCCCCCCCAAGTCCTGCTGGCACCCTGTCATGCAGATAAGTGACTTTCCTTCTCCCCACATCCATTCTCGGCAATCTAAAAGTGGAGCTCCTGAACCTAGACTAGATACTCCATTTTCCTTACAGTTCATAGAGCAAGAGCTATGTCTGCTGTTGGTGAAATTTGCAACTTATAGTCTGGTTTCTAAGACCTATATGGAGGGACATTGCTTTAAACCCAAATTTCAGTGAGCATGAAGAGGCTGAATTTTTATAACCATGTCACTGGTCCTTGCATCTGTAGAGATTATTGCCTACTTTGGTGGTAGAGAACATAAGAGGGATGCATGGGTGTTTTGGCTTAAGTAGTGGGGTTGTGAGAAGCAAAATTGAAGAGAGCCTTCATCACATCTGATAGCAAACTATTTTTGTAATGGGTTTTGGGCATGCTTTGAATAGACATGTAGAGTAGTGGTGAGAAAAATCTGAGAGGTCAGGTAAGACATGAGTGTTGGCAAAGTTACTTATGGGAATTTATATGCCCTTCTTCCTCATACTGTATGTCCAAAAATGATGGATCTTTAACTAGTTGGGCTAGGAATGGGCCATTTTGGTGTTGTATCTGTTATTTACTAGGTTATTAGTCCTAGAACTCAAGATAGTACTCTCAGTTCTGGAATGCAAAGCATTTACTTGGCTTTCTCCCCTCCCTTACTAGTTATGAAGAAACTATAGATAAGTCTTTCTTGCAGAACTGAACTATGAGCATCTAGCAGAATGGTTCTCAAACCTGTTAATCGGGTTTTCAGGATATTCATAGTGAATATTCATGAGAGATCTGCATGTACTGCCTCCATTGAAGACAAATCTAGCTCAAACATATTCTAAAAGCCTAACTAGCTGAGGGTCACCAGCAATGTTCCCTCTAATTTTCTGTAGGCTGTGTGTGCATAAAATACCATCTGTGTGCAGCTTTTGAAGGAAAGTTAAATTTTTGTGTGCCACATAACACTCAGAGTTATATACTTTAAAATTTGACTACACATCAGAATACAGTATGTACACCACATTGATTTTAATCAAATTAAATGAAAATAGACGATTACTAAATGAAGCGGGAAATTTCTAGTAATTACAATCATAACTTTTAAATTTTAAGACGTCTGTGTTGTTTTCTATCAGAATCAGAGCCGTAATTTTTGTGCGCTCTGTTTTAAAGTATGTGCGCTCGCTCGGCGAGATGTGTGCGCGCGCACACGCGCACAGCTTAGAGGGAACAGTGGTCACCAGGAGAAGTTTGGGAATCGCTTCCCTAAAAAAATTTCTCAAGCAGGTCCCAAAGTACTCCCTAACTAGTTTGGTCGTCAGGGTATCCACAGTGAACATACATGAGATTTTGCATGCTTTGCCTCATATTAGAATGAGATTTTCATCTATATTCATCGTGGATATCCTGATAATAAACTAGGCTAGGAGTACTCTAGGACGCTAAGGGTCTTGCAAATACAGTCCATTAGGGCAGCTTCCAAAAGGTGTACACTTACAAATGTGCCATACCACTTGCATTTAATGCATTAGTGCTTGTAGGAACCCTGTAGATTCCCTGCTATCAGTGCTCTTCAATCTTTATTTACAACCAGTTCAGGATATATGTGGATGCTACCCAGTTTGTCATCCCATTTGGTTGAAGCCATAACAGTGCACATTGTAGAGGGGCAAGACTGGCTTGGTGTTAATAAACTAGTCTTTAATTGGGGGGGGGGGGAAATCAGGTTTTTATGAGTCTGTTTTAAGCCATGTGCAGAGAGTGTGCTAAAAAGACATCCCACTTAATTATGTGACAGCCACCTGTGTGGGATCTAAGGGCTCTCTAGACTCGGCTGCAAATGGAAAAACTAAGGTAATACTGTGAGCAGGGCAACTCTCTCTCTTTAAGCTGCAGTTGGTTGGTAAACAACCATTTTCTGTTGCTTCAAGACTAATATGGTGGTGCATAATTGATATTAAATGGGCTGGACTATTAGAATGTGCTTTATCTAGGCCAGGGGTGTTCGACTCCAGTCCTGGAGGGCTGAAATCCAGTGCATACAATTGGGGCAGTGCATGAACCTTTTCATGAATATGCATTGGGGATATCCTGAAAACTAGTCTGGATTTTGGCACTCTGAGTTTGGAGTTGGACACTCCTGATCTAGGCCTTCATTTGACCATTTACAACCTTCGTAGCTTGTCCAGAATTCTGCTACACATTTTGATAACTGGGTCTAGCCCTTATAAGCACATTCAGTCCTACTTTTTTTGCTTTGTAATGGCTCCTGCTGGCCCAGAGATCTATATTTAAAAGTTTCTTGTCCTGCTAGAATAGACCAGACATGTAGCTTATGCTGCCATGCCAGCAGGTGGAGGCAGATTAGGAACAACTTTCAGTGATGATATCACTTGGTTATATCCACTGCAGCACTGAGAGAAGCCAGTATTTGTTTGCCTCCTGCAGCAGGGCAAGGTGTTTGAACTGGCGCACCATTATGATGTAGGTTATGATGAAGTCATAGGCCAACGCTATTTGGAGCTCTGACAGTCTCCTGAATTTGCTGTGCACAGTACTGCTACCCACAGATTCCTAATGTTTGGTGAGCCAGGCCCATGCTCTTTCTTTCCTGCTGTCCTTGATGTGCATGCCTTTTCTTTTTTTCCTCCTATTGATTGCAATGGGCTGTTCTGTTTGGCCCTCTTGATGCAGTCAAATAAAGTGGTTCCAAATTAAATTTTTGATAGGCAATTGAGCCTCCCAGGCTTGCCATGGATGTCTGGGGGCTTCCCTTCCCATGTTTTTCCCAGTCAGCCAGGTGATTGATTATTTAGCTATGCTTATATAGCGCTTCTCACCGGGTCAAAGTGGTTTACAATAAACAAGAGATACATCAAACAGGTTACAATATATTTACAGGGGGTTATACATTTTAACATGGGCTAGACTTACATACCCCAACCAGAAATGTAAATATCAGGCTTTCCTAACTTATTTACAATTCTCCTTCATCTCTCGGTCTCAAACCTATCTGATATTCAACATGGTCATGTATTCATTGGGTGACTGGCCTTACAGGCTGTGGTATACAGATCTTTTGGCCGGTTGTCATGGTTCCCTGCCCCCTCACCTCCTTTCAAGGCCTACTGTGGTGTGGATCCTTGATCCCGTCTTGCTTATGACGTGGCCCTTGAGATGCATAGGCTTTCCAGAAAGCGTTGTTCTGATGTGATGGGTAAACAACCTGCTTAAGGTCCAGAGAGCTTCTACAGCCTTAGATTCTAGCCAGGTCCAAGCTTGGCCTCAAACTCTTAAGGTTTAGGTGTCAGTCCTGTGTGCTACCTGGGTTGCATCCAAGGGATTTCATTGACAATGCATCCTGATTGTCTCCTGCTTTTCTTCAGGGGAGTGAAGCAGTTCTGTTCATCTGTGTTCTTCAGTGAAATCTTTCTGGTGTGGAAGGTACTGAAAAGGGTCTCCTTTGAGCCCATTTGTAAGACTTCCCATAAGGTGTTTTTCCTTGGGGGCTATAAAGTCTACCAGGTGGGTGTCCGAGCTGCAGTCCTTGTCTTACAGGGAACCTTGGTCAAATTAGCAGCTTCTGTCTCCTTCCAGAAGTTGCTGTAGTCTTCTCATCTTAACCAGGCAGGCTTTCAGCCTGCCTTCTTGGAGGATGGGGATCTTCAGAAGGATCCGTCACTGCATCGGATGGACATACGCAGTATATTGATCAGATACTTGGTAATTGCTGGATCCCTTCCACTGATCTTATCATCTTTTCTCTCAGTTGTCCAAGGTAAGGACTAGCAGCGATAAGTCCTCTATTGCCCACGACTAAAGAGGCTGGTGGGACAGTGTACATTCCGACTAGTTAGTGTTTGTTGGAGTGAGTCATATCTCACTCCACTCGGGCACATGTCACCTCCAGGATGGAGTCGCCTTGGTGTCTCCAGAGGACATCTGTATGATGGCTACCTAGTCTTTTGATAAGCACCTTGTGAAGTACTACAGGTTACTCATGGGGATTGCTACAGATGGTACCTTTTAGCAGTACAGCTCTTTCTCCCTTCTTGGGTTCTGACTACTTGGATACATCACACATGTCTGGACTGGTCTAGCAGGATAAGGAAATAGAAATGTTTACATACCTGAAAATGTATGTTCCATGAAGCCTGCTAAACCAGTCCAGGAGATTTCCTGGACGAGTTTTATTCCACGGGTTTGGAAGCCTAGCTGTTGTAAAATGCCTAGTCAGTACTGTGGTAAGAGCAGACTATTTGCTTGAGATATTTGTTCTGAAGTTGTGGTATTTAGCTAATGTGATGTGTTTTGAGTTCTTCAGTTTTGCTTACCGCTTTTGGGAAATGTTGTTATAGTGGCCTCTCAGTGTTGCACCAGTGGATATGCTAAATAATGACATAACTGAGTTGCTAGAGTCTGTCCACCTACTGGCAAGCGAGCATAACCCACATGTCTGGACTGAACTGGTAGAATTCAAGGAAAGAAAGCTTATCAGGTATATAATTTCTCCATGTACTTTGATTTTAAGGCCTTGTAGAGCATTTGTCCAACTTGCCTAATGGATTGCTTAATACTCTACTCTTCTAATTGCTCATTGTAATTGTTAGGTGCAAAAAATGTTGTGGGGTATCATCTTTGAAGGCTACTCGATTGGCTAGGACAAGGTCTATTTTCGTTAGGGTTTTTTTTTTTTCCTGTTGCTAGTCCAGGTCTGTGGAATTTGCTGCCAGTCCATTGATGCAGGAGCAAATGTATATTTTGTATTTTTGGAATCTAGGAGCCTACTGCCGAGATCTAGGTCACAGTGCATGTTCACCACCCTCAAAAGGTGTACCTATGTGCTTTTTTTGTGCCTCATTTACTAAGACTGTCTTTTCTACTAGAAAATGGGAGCTTGCTACATCAGGCCCTTAATATGCAACTGCACGAGGAGAAAGTGATGTTACCGGGTGTGATGGCGACTTGATTGTGAAGCTACAACACTGGCCTAAAAAAATCCAGCTAAACCCCTTGAAGGAGCAGCTTTGTCGACCCCAAAGCTGCAGCTGCAATAAAGAGAAAGGGAACCACTCCAGCAATGATTAGAAGAAAGGCAGCAGACTTAAAGGAGTTCTCCTACATGGGTGGACAGGAGGAGGGCTGTGCAGAGGCAAAAATGACAGCAGAGGAGGCTGTGGGTCCAGACAGCAAGCACAACTGCAGATGGAGAACTGCAAAAGGTGGCACATCTCTCAAAAGCTGAACCATGTGAGTGGTTTAAAGAATAAAAAAACCCAAACTTGCTGTGGTAAAGGTGAAGCTGGGTAACTTTGTGGAAGAACTTGGAGGAAATGGCTGATCTTGGTCGTCAAGAGGGTGACCACGAGGACAGATTGGATCAGATGACAGGACATTGCGGAGATGGAAAAGAAGCTAGACTTCACAGTGGAATGGAGGGAGCAGCTGAACGTGAACATGGAGGACATAGAAAATAGGACTTGGAGGAACAATTTAAGAATTCGGGGGGGGGAGGGGGTTCCAGGAGACAGTGAACTTGCTGACAATAGAAAAGTGTGATAGTAACCTTCAAGGAAGCCCTGAGGAGTGGAGGTGATGAGGACATACCAGATCCTAAAGTGCTTGATAGAGTAGACAGGGTGCTGGGCTCACCGAAGAGGGAAAAACATCCCCAAGGAATTGTGGTATGCTTTCAGGATTACCAGCTCAGAGTATGTGATGGCCAAAATCAAGGTTCTGAAACCCTTTTACTGGCAAGGGTATCAAGTGGCTATCTTTGCAGCGACAAAAGGATATGGCGCATATCATTAACACCTTGCAATCTGCACAGTTAAAATACAGATGGCTGTATCCTTTTAAATTGGCCTTCTCCAAAAATGGGTGCACTTGGTGAGTTAAGTATGGTAGGAGAGGTGGAGAGGGTGCTGCGGGATGCTGATATCCTCGTAGAAAAGGTACAACCAGCAGAGTGCAAGCAATGTGAAGGTCGCAAAAAGGAATGTTGAACTGTTGTGGCAAGAGAGTGCAGTAAGAAGCAGAAAGATCTCTCCCAACACTAGAGAGAGTGGAGTGGACATTGATACTTGACTTTGCATTGTGTATGCATTGACTGTATGGGGGAAGGGAAGGGAAAGGTCTAGGACTGAAAGGGGTGTTAAGACTAGGACACGTGGTAGTTGGGAGGGGAAGATGTTATCGTACCAAGTGCTCAGGAAAGATATGGTTTAGAGCAGAGGCTCCCAACTCCAGTCCTGGAGGGCCAAACACTATTCAGGTTTTCAGGCTGTCCCTATTGAATATGCATGAGATACATTTGAATACAATGGGGGCAGTGCATGCAAATACATCTCATGCATATTTATTAGGGACAGCCTGAAAACCTGAATGGTGTTTGGCCCTCCAGGACTGGAGTTGGGAACCTCTGGTTTAGAGGCTAGAGACTATTACTTATGTCTCCAGTTGAAGCACTATGTTAGGGGTGTGTGTCAGATTTGGGGAGAGCAGCCAACCCATTTGAGCTGCTAATGGACGAGGGGGTGTGGAAGAGAGGGTGGTTGTGCCTCATCCCATTCCTCTTGCAACTCTGCTCCCTTCCCCAGGGTGGACATTTTTCAAGCAGTAGAAAAGATGTGTTTTGGGATGATGCTCCTAAAGAATTGCCTAAAAACTAGGCTGCAGATGTACTGGATGCTGGTGTTGGCTGCATGCTATTAAGAGCAGTAGTGTGGCGAGTTGGAAGTGGTGCAGGGATAGAGGAGATTTGAAATATTTGCTTTAGAATTGTCCGGTAGTGCGGAAACTGGGGAGAGAGAGAGGACATGGTGAGAGAAATTACCGGAGTAGTGATGGAATTTAGATCACCCATTCAGTAGGAGGGAGGATTCGGGATATTCAAAGGGTTGCGCATCATAGCGACTAGAATGGAACTGATGGTAATGTGGAAAAGGCCGGAGGTCCCCCTCAAGAAGTATGAAGCTTAAGTGCTTGGAGCACTTTTACTGCATGGGGGAAATAGTGGCATAGCTGCACCATATGAAGGGGGGGGGGGGGGGGTGGCAGTGGTAACAAGAGTGGAGGCCTACTCCAAGGGGATGAGTAGGGTAAAAGAGGCTTGCGGATATGTAAGTAAATTGGGGGCAAATGAAGCCAAGGCATGGTTGAATGGTATATGGAGTCTGAATGTTGCAGAGTGCATCTGTGGAAGAGATGTGAGGAGGGGGGAGAGTGTAAGGATGTGCGGGGAAGAGGTGGCTAGAGGGCAAAAAGGGGAATGGATTATGTGATTATTGGTTGGCTTGACTGTATAAGTAGCTGTTAATAGGAAATGGGGGAAAAAGTTTATAGAACCTTGTTAACATCACAGGCCAATCTTTATCAAAGTATTTTGCTATAGCTGTTTTGGGAACTGAAAATATTTTAAAAAATTACAAAATATGTGCAACTGCACAGTGCCACAGAAGGCAATGGCCCCCTCCTCCCCCTCCCTGATCCTTTATAGCTGCACATGAGGCAATTTCCTTTTGATTCATACAGGGCTGTGGAGTCGGTAGATAAATGTTCCGACTCCTCAGTTTTTTTCTACTTCCGACTCCTCTGTATTAATATGAAGGAAAGAAAGGCAACATACATGTCATTACCACAGGACTATTGGCTGGGAAGCCAACAGTCTACTGTATTGAACAGTTTAAGCAAAAGACAAACACAATGAAAACAACAAAGTTTTTTTTTTTATTAAGTTTTTTATTAATTATTCAAGTGGCTGGATAGTAGCAGCAGGCATAAACATCAGGAACAGGAACTTTACCAGTCCAAAAATACAAACCACATTATTTGGTTGTTTTTAGAACAAAAACAAAGCTTATCTATATGAACCAAAAACAAAATCTGTAAAACCTAGAAATGGTTTATTAATCTTGAATTGTAGTTATAGGCTTAGCAAATGCAAATCAATTCAATGTAGAGTTCTAAGGAAGAGAATTGCCTCTGCCAGATCCTCTTTCATAGAGGCTCTTAAGTCAGACTTTATTATTTTTAGGGCTGAAAATAATCTTTCGACACTGACTTGGGTGGGTGGCATTGCAGTAACTATTCTGGCCACATCACTAACGATCTCTGGATAAACAAGGATGGCTTCTTCAACAGTAAGTTTTGATGAGCGATCATACTTTTCAACTTCTTCTAGTGCTTTATAAAACTCCTGTTGGAATTTTTTATTTGGACATTTACTGGTTCTGTAACGCTTATGCAACGTCGCTTTCGTTTAGCAACTTCTATTTTGTTTAAGAAGGAATCAAAGTCTAATTCTTCGTTTGAAGAAGATGATCCTGAGTTACCACTATTGCTTAAAAGAAGAACTTCATCCTGTGGAGGTATTTCAGGTCGTAATCCCTTCATGCGAACTGCTACATCATAGAGGGCCTTTTTCCCAGTAGCAGTCCACTGTTCAACAAAATTCGGCTCATTGGGTCGACATAAATAGCCGCTAACAAGATTTCATTTTTCAGCAAAAGACTCTCTTTTCATCATTGAAGATGCAATGCCCTCAGCTATTAACCCTCCATTTTTGTTCAGGCGATATAACAGGCTCTTCCATTCCAAGAAGAATTTACCCGGGGTTAGATCGTCACATTGCAACCTCTTGGTGACAGTGAAGGGGTGAAAAAGAAGGTTCTCCAGCTCTTTTGTTTGTGTCCACTGGCTTTCAGTTAATGCAAGATTTTCATTGTCCATTTCTTCTATGAAGTCTTTAAGTTCAAGCAAACACTTCACCATTAAATAAGTGCTTCCCCAGCGAGTTGTTTGATCTAAAATGGCTCCTTTTCCTGCACGTCTTTTCAAAATTGCATCTGTTTTCGGGGCCCTGGCTGCAACAGTTACTTGCCGTAATTTGCCAATTAGTGTAGCTGCATGGCGATCTTTTAATCCATCTCTTATGGCAAGTTGCAGTGTATGAACAGCACATCGCATATGATGAATAGTAGCAAGCTTCAATGCTTCTTCAACAAAGTTGTCTAAAAAAATATCAGCATTCTCTTCAGTTTCTAAACTTTCTCCAATACTTGCAGAGCTGTCTTCCTCTAACTCTAATATCTGTTTGTTACCTTCTTCATCTGCGTTCATCTTCTCAATTGTGCTCAACATGTTAGAAGCGTTATCTGTCACAACACACAAAATCTGTTCCTTTTTAATTTCAAAATCTTCTAGAACACCCTCCACTAACTTCTGGTTAGTGGTGTGATGTGCCTGAGTGTCCTTTAATCCGAGGGTCACTGTTATTGTTTTGTTATTTTCATCCGCAAATCTAACATTAATAGTGAAATAGACTCTGTGACGTGTGCATGCATCCATTTTAAGGAAGACAAAACGTCCTTTCAGAACTTTCTGTAGTTCTTCCTTTTTACATTTGGCCTCCTCAATTATAAGTTTCCTTATACTTTCTCTTTCCAGAGAAACACCAAGTTTTTTTTGCCATTTCTCCATTTAGGCCTAAAAAGGCTATCTGTGAAAAGAAGGATAGTGGTAAACTATTCTTTACTACCATTTCAATAATGTGGTGTTTGAATTTTTCTGGTGTCATCCTTATGGTAACTTTGTCAGATATAAAGAATTTTCTTATTTGTGTTTGTTCTCCAGTAGATTTCTGAACGTTTTTTGTCACAGAAGTAGATGCAATGTTTTCATTGCTATCTTTCTCATTCACGGCTTCTAACACTTTGGGATGAAAACGCTGTAAGTGTCTTTTCAAATTTGATGCTCTTGTAGGTGCATTTTTATCAGGCCCACTGAAACTGAAAATTTTTGCATCACATTGTTTTTCACTATCGTCATCTTTTCTAAAACATTGGCACACGTAATGTTTTCCATCACTTGATAATGCAAAGTGCTCATAAACAGTAGACTTTGTCGTGTTTGTTGTTAGCAGTCTTTTTGCCATTGTTTAGGATGCCTCTTTCCCTAAAATATAAAATGTTATACTAACTGGCATATAATTAGATTTTTAATATCAACATACACAGTCTTGTAAGTTGTACGTACATGGATTTATACAAACAAATAAGCTATATATCCCAGCACTAAACCTAGACATGATTTTGTCCTATACAGAAAAACATGCACAGACATGTACTGTACACACACACACATAACACAGAGCCTACATTTTAGTACTCAGAGCATATAAACAATCTGCACTATACATAAACATTCATACATTCCTGCAGCACCACACTTACAAACCTAGGATAGACAGTTTCTTCCAGAAACATGTACACATGTCTTCCCTCATACTGACAAGCAGGCATGCAGGTTTTAAAATAAATATAAACACTTACAGTTGAATCCAAGAAGCTGTTCCACTAAGTTCTTCTAAGCTCTTCTAGCAGAGAGAGGTAGTTGGGCAGAAGCTGCTGCTTTCTCCTTTTTGTGTGTTTTTTTTTAAAATTCCAATCTAAATTTAATCGGAGTCTGAGTCGGAGCATTGTTTGCCGACTCCGACTCCAGGTACCCAAAATTTCCTCAGACTCCGACTCCACAACTCCGACTCCACAGCCCTGGATTCATATACCACCATGGCCTGGCCTGGCCTGGTGATATTTGAAGCAAAAAAATGTATGCCTCTGAATCTTTTACCCCCTTTGCCATGATCCTTCCCCAGTTTCTCACAGATTATTCTGCCTTGCCGCAGCTGCTGAAAAAAGTGGTGCTTGTAATTTTCCAACTGCAGTGAGCTCTCCTGTATGCTTGAGTTGCATGGTGGAGGAAGTTCAGGTTGATCTCATTGTTTGAAGTCTGAGACTTCAAAGCACAGGATTGTCCCCCCAACCCTACACTACATGGTTCAAACATGCAGAGAGCTGATCATTTGTGGGCAAGTTGGAAATGGTTGTGTGGTGTGTATTTTCAGTAGCTGCACCCAAAAAATGGGGAGGGGGGGGGCATGAAAATCCCAGGGGTCAGGTTGTCATGGTGACTAGATGTTGCTTTGGGCACATGGGATTTCTTTTCCTTTATGCTGCAGAATGGGAGCTTCCTGTTCTCTGCCTTGGTCAGCTCTAAAGTTTTAGCTATATAGTGCAGAACATCTGTGCTGGTCTCATGTTTCAGACTGGTTCTGGATGATATAGCTCACTTATGAGAGCCACCTGATTCAGAGAACAGGGACCTTCTGTTCTGCTGCAGCAGATAAGAGGGAGTGATGGCTGCCTAGGGGGACAGGGCAGCTAATTACTTTCTGTCCAGAAAAACTACATGCAATCTTGACATTGTTATCCAGAAACAGAATGAATAAAACATTTTCCTAAGAGTTAAGATTTTGATTCTTCTAGATGTGAAAAGGGTGAAGTCTTCATTCCTGGTGCCTGCCTACAAGAAATTTAGCTGGTTACATGGGGTGTGGGGGGGGGTTTGTAGAGACCATCTGACTGGCTTACTAAGTTAGCTGGGAGATAGTGGATTTGGTGGTTATACAGGAAAGGAGGGTGGGGAAATGCTGGCTTTTTCTGCCAGTGGCCTGTAGCAGTGTATTAAGAGCCAGGTTACTACATTTTCCCCTTTAAATATGGAATGGATAAACAGCCTTAGCCTTAATAAATGGGACTAACCCCCCAACCCCCATTACTTCAACTTTGGAAACAGGAGGAAGGTCAGCTTCTGGCTCCTAATTAAAATTTGGCAAGACCTGGGTTGCATGGGTTTTTTTGTTTTTGTTTTTCTCTTCAAGGATTATGCGTATAATTTTGTTTTGTTTTGTTATGGGTGGTTTTTCTGTCTTGGACAGTTTTTTTTTTTTGACTGAATTTGATGGAATAAATGTTTACATACATAATAAATTTCCAGAGCTATGCCTAAATCTGAACATTGACACTGTAATAAGTTAATGTGACGTGTAACAAGCTAATTGTCAGATTTACTAAAATTTTCAATGCTTTGCTTCATAGCACAGGCCCTCCAACAGTGGGACCCTTGCAGTTCATCTGCCAAAAAGATGTGTTGTCTTAAAAATCAAAAGCAGTCCTTGAAGATTCATAATATCTTTAGGATATTGTCTATGCAACTGTATAATTAAGATCAGCTCTGCTTCAGGTCACCCTCTTATAAACCTGAGTGGTTCACTTAGGAGTATTTCTACTAAACTGGGCTAACGGTTAGGAGGGCTATTTGTAACTAGGTCCTATGTTATTCAGTGGGACTGAATTGCAAATAAGACATCCAGCTTAGTAAACATATCTCTTAATGTATCCTATAATTTGAATCTTTTATACAACATATTGTTACATCTGAAGACCCATCTTTCACAATTTTTGAACACTGACAAACTTAGTATTGATTCTCCACACAGCAAATGTTTTAACTTTAGAAAAATTGTTAAACCTTTTTGAGTATTTTCCTCTTGTTTCTTATGTTGAATATATTGCTAGTGAGATTGCAACAGTGTTTGTGTTTTTTTCTTGTAGGGTCTTTGAGTTTAGAACACTCACAGCTGAGGTTACAATTATCAAAAGAGCAGATGGATTCCGTTTCTTTGGATACAAGCCCCAGAGCAACAGGTACAGGATGATAATCCACATTAGAGATTCCAGGGGCTGCTGATGCTAAGGTACAGGAGTGCAATTGCACCGCTAATATAATTCTCCTTTAAAGGAAGAGCCAGCTCTATACAGAGCAATAGTTTCCCAACATTCTCCTGAAAGCAAGCCTAGCTAATCATGTGGTTTTGGGATGGTGACCACCATGAGAGGGTTGGGTACACAGGGTTTCAAATCTCATGCATATTCTGAAAACCTGAATAGCTAGGCATGCCTGCAGGAGAGGGTTGGTAAACACTGCTGAGGGCAGAGGCCAGTTGTCCTTGTAATCAACTCGGATGCAATTCAGTTGCCTTGTGCTTGAGACTGGATTAAAACTTTTTTTTGGGGGGGAGGATTTGTGGGTCCCTATTATCGACCCTCATTCACTCCCTCTTTGTTTCTGCCCTGCAGAACCGCATTCACTTTTTCCATGCACCCTCTCCTCCTCCTCAAAACTTGAGGCCTCCATTTTATATCCTTTCCTGTTATGCTACATGTTCTCTCCCTTCTCATGTCTCAAGTGCTAATTTGGAAGTCAAAAGGTGATTTTCAAAAGCATTTCTGTATAAGTAGTGTTTTACTCGCAGCAGTTTTTTAAAATAAAATTACCTAGATATGCCTACACATGCTCTCTGCACTTAAGTTTAGGTGCATAAGTTTACCCTGAACTTCCTGGGGCAGCACTAGAGAAGAGTTACATTTTTGCATACAGACTTGAGAAAAGTATATGCACATAATCCTAATACATTCATGCATGGCAGTGGTGTAAGTTCCACCATGCAGCCCCCACAGTGTGTGTATAGGGGTGGGGCTGGGCAAGAAAGGGGCCCATGTATCCCCGGGACCCATGCTGCCTCCCTTCATTGCTTGTAAGTAATACTTCCTGCTGCCAAGCAAGACAACTAACAGCTCCGTGACAAGAGAACTTACTTAAAGCAAGGAATGGGGGTAGCTTGGCAAACTTCCCTTAAAGTGAGCTGTTTGCTATGCTGCAGGGGAGGTGGATAGGCTGGGTACCCTATCCCCCCCCCCCCCTCTCAGCATGAGGGCTCTTTAGCAAAAGGTTGCTTGAGAGCCCCTGTTAGAACTCATGCCACTGTATGGTCAAAGGCAGGTATAAATTTATGCACACATTTTCTGCAGTAACTTTTCAAAGCAGAAGTAGGCTCATTTTTACTTTTGACATTCAGAACATGCACAAGAAAATATGTCCCTACATAAATACCTCCTTAGATTTTGTAAGCCATACTCAAATTTGTAAATTATTTTGAACTTGGATTTGAAAAAGGTGATATTCCAGTGTTCAGAACTGTCTCCTGCAAGAAGCAGGCCTAAGTGTGTGCTGACTTTAGTCCTTGCACTCACAACTTGCTACCATACTTGGACCAGGTCCTGAATCTTCCCTGTTCTGCTTTGGAAAAATAATCTGGGAGAGAGGATGTGCTGTAAGACAGTGTAAAAGAAGGTAGGCAGTGAGAAGGTGTGGATTTAGGAAGTCTGGCGAGGAAATGCTGTCATGAATGTGGTAGAGGGCAGTAAAACAGATCTACTGTTAGACATGCAGATAGGCAATTTGATATTGACTCTTTAAAAGAAGCCAATGGCTGGCAGAACCTTTAATTAAAACTGGTGGTTGGAAAACCTGCTCTAGCCCTTAATTTCCCATATCTGCCAGAAATGTATTGGTTTCATGTTTGAGTCTTGGCAGATGTTTGAGCACAGGCAGAGGCAGCCCCTACACATTTGTTCCGAGTGTAAAAAAGAAATACTGCATGAGAAGGAGCCCAGCTAATGGAGTACAAGATCAAAAAATGTAGTAGGTTGGAGCTGAATCATGTTGCCTCTGGCATGGAGCCCAGACGAGAGAAGGCAGAATGAATTTTGTAGTACTGCCATTGACCCATGATTTAGTAGGTCTGCCACTGCAGGAGAATCAGGCAGTGAGAAGCAAAACAGAAGATGATGGGAGTAAAGTGCTGAGGGGGTCCAATTCTATTGCACCACTTAATTTATCAATGTTATAAATGGCCTAATCACATAGTTTGAGGCAGTACAAAAAATTACAATAATCACATAAGTTAATAATCAAACACAATAAAAACATAAATCTCCAGGAACAAACAGGAATGAGTCTTCACATATGGGTATCGTCGGTACCGACGGAGCCTGCGCGGGAACACTCCCCAGCATCCAATAAGAAAGCTTTTGGGAGCATCCCGCAGCGCCTGCGTGCTGCCTTCCCGCCTTTCCCAACCGCCTCTCTCCAGTTCTTCTTTTCCGCGGAGCCAGCAGGTCGTGTTCCTGTCACCGCAGAAGAAGTTATTTATTTTTCCTTTATTCTTTTGTCGCGTCTGCCTTCTTCGACGTCGGACCGGTACCGCCGGTCTTTTTTCTTTCAAAAAAAAAACAAAAAACGCTTTCTCTTCTCTGCATTTTCAGTTTTTGGGCCTTAGGCCTAAAAAATTTTTTCCTCATGGAGAAGCCCGCTTCTGGGTTTAAAAAATGCACAAAATGTGGCGGTACTATTTCTGTCACCGACACCCATGACTGGTGTCTAAAGTGTTTGGGACCTGACCATTCCATCACGGATTGTATGTCCTGGACCATGATGTCTAAGAGAGGTCGGCAGAACCGAGCAGCCAAGCTCAGTACCCTGTTTCCCTCTGATGCAGCTTCGGTAGCATCGACGTCTTCCAGGGCTTCCTCTTCCTCCCATGGATTTCAGGTAACCAAGCATAAATCTGGCCGGTCCTCGAAGGGCAGATCTCCCTCCAAGCATCAAGATGCCTCTGGGCTTGCCCTCGAGGATTCCGCACCGGCAAAATTACCCCGGTGGGAAGCTCCGGCTTCCAAAGCATTATCTATGGGGTCACAGGTTGACATCGATGGCTCGGCCTCAACAGATCACCTGTTGCCGTGTTCTGGGGTACCGGTGGCTCCCACTGGTACTGACATCCAGACTCTGGTGGCGTTGATGGATCAGAAGATTCTGACCATGCAGCGCACCTTAACGGCTTTCATACAGGCTGCGACGCCTCCGGTACCGCAACAATTCCCGTTGCTGGTACCGGCTCCGATTGCATCGACATTGGCTTTGGTGTCGACAGCAACGGTACCCTGTCCTATGATGCCCATCGGTACCGAACCGGTACCGATTACTCCCGATGTCGATCCCACTCAATACAGTTATCGGGCTTTACAGGAGCATCCAGACAGGCGATACTTCGATTCCTCTGAGGACTCTGAGTCTGAGGGTTCTGTAGAAGCATCGATACTACTTCCTCAGGAGTCTTCTTCACCTAAACGAAAAATGTCTCCTCCAGAAGACTTGTCTTTTCAAGACTTTGTTAGGGAAGTGGCTAGGGGCCTCTCTATCACAGTGGCCCCCTGAGTCAGAACCCAGAGCCAAGGAGTTGGATATTTTACAGTATCCTAAAGCTCCTAAGGAGGCAGCTACTTTACCTGTTCATGAGATTCTATATGATCTCATGTTGAGGATGTGGGAGACACCTCTCACCACCTCTCCTCATTCTCGCAGGTTAGACACCATGTATCGTATCCCTCCTTGTCCTGGCTTCCACAAGACTCAGCTTCCTCACCACTCTATTGTGGTAGAGTCTGCCATGAAGAAGATAGAGTGCAAAAAGACACTCGTCTAATCCTCCAGGGCGTGAATGCAGGACCCTGGGTGCTTTTGGCCGAAGGGTTTTCCAAACTGCTATGCTAGCTGCTAGGATCAATTTCTATAGTCTCTATATAGGAATGTTTCTAAAAGAAGTCACAGATCATCTGCAGACTTTAACCCCTTTCATTTCAGAGGATAAAAGACAGGAGTTTCTCACTTGGCTCAAACATGCCCAAGATGTCTCCAAATTTTCCAACCGTGCAGCCTTTGACTCTTTTGAGTGTGTAAGCAGAGCTTCGGCTATTGCCATAGGTGCACGCAGAATTGCTTGGCTACAAGCTTCTGATTTGGAGCTCTGGGTCCAAGATCAATTGGGAAATCTCCCTTGTACAGGTGAAAACCTTTTTGGTAAGGATTGGCAAGCAAAGGCCACTCAGATGGATGCTGAAAACTCTGCTTTGGATCGACTTTCAAAGTCTACCTCTGCTCCTGTTAAGAAAAGATTGTTTAAAAAGACATCTTTTTCCAAAAAGGGAAGATACTATCCTGCTTATGGTCAGCAGGCATCTTCTGCAGGTTGTTTTGCTGCAAAGCGTCAGCAACCACCTAAACAGGCCAAGTCAAAGGCAGCTAGACCTTCCACGGCCCAGCAGCCTCAGCCTCCTCAGGGCCTTTGACTTGCAACTAGAGAACTTAGCCTTTCTAGCTCTGGAAGGACCAGAGCCCCTTACCATCCCAGGAAGGTTGACTTACTTTGCTCCCAGATGGGAGCAAATCACAGCAGAGCAATGGACACTCTCCATCATAAGGGAAGGGTACAAGCTTCATTTCTTAAGCCTTCCCCCTCACACCATGGTGAAACAGTTCAATTCTCCAACAACTCTCCTCAACCTTCTAGGTCAGGAGATTGCCATCCTTCTTGCCCAAGGGGCAATAGAAGAAGTACCTCTTCTTCAACAAGGCACAGGGTTCTACTCCCCTTATTTTCTTATTCCAAAGAAAACAGGGGGCTACAGACCCATCTTAGATCTCAGAGAATTGAACAAATTTCTATTCAAGGAGAAATTGAAGATGATTTCTCTCGGTGCTCTGCTTCCATACCTTCAGAGTCAGGGCTGGCTTTGTTCTCTAGATCTCAAGGATGTGTACACCCATGTCCTCATCCATCCAACTCACAGAAGGTTCCTTCGGCTCCTTTTTCAAGGAAAGCACTACCAGTACAGGGTGCTTCCTTTTGGTCTGGCCTCTGCACCAAGGGTGTTCACAAAATGCATGGCAGTAATAGCTGCATTTCTACGCACTCTAGGAATATTTGTCTTCCCGTATCTGGACGACTAGCTCATTCGAGCTCCATCTCAAGCAGAGGCCAAGACTTGTCTAACCTGCACAATGCGTGTCCTTCAGTATTTGGGACTAGTAATAAACATCCCAAAATCCAGTCTCACCCCTACTCAGTCCCTCGAGTTTATAGGGGCTTTGTTGGATACCACAACTGCAAGGGCCTATCTCTTCCTCAGGCCCGTTGCCTACGCTTGGTGCAGTTAGCCTCCCAAATACAGTTAAAACCCCTTTTAACTGCTCGAGAAATGTTACAACTCTTAGGCCACATGGCATCCACTGTGCATGTGGTTCCATATGCTCGCCTTAACATGAGGGCAGCTCAATGGACTTTGTCCACCCAATGGACTCAGGCATCAGGTTGCCCGTCAGACAAAATAGCAAACTCCAGTCGCCTTTTTTGGTCTGCCCAGTGGTGGAAGTCCTCTCAAAACCTGTTGCTGAGGTCCCCTTTTCAACAGTCACTTCCCCAAGCAACCCTTACAACAGATGCCTCTCCAATGGGTTGGGGAGCTCATCTGCAAGATCTCTCCACCCAGGGCATCTGGTCTCCACAGGAGACTTCACTACACATAAATCTCTTGGATCTCAGAGCAATTTTCTTAGCTCTGTGTTCCACTCCCTGCTCAGCTACAAGGACAGTCCTCATCCACACAGACAATCAAGTAGCCATGTTCTATGTAAACAAGCAGGGAGGGACTGGCTCTCTGTCGCTTTACAACGAAGCTTTGCGACTGTGGGCCTTCGCCAAAGAGCATCAGATTCATCTTATGGCAGTATATCTTCCAGGCGTTCAAAACTCTTGGGCAGACAGACTCAGTCGAGTTCTGCTTCCACACGAATGGTCCCTCCACAGGGACCAGGTAGCCATGATTTTTTGAATTTGGGGAACCCCGGACATAAATCTATTTGCAAGTCCGTGGAATGCCAAACTTCCCCGGTTCTGTTCCAGGATTCCGTGTCGGGGAGTTCAGGCCAAGGATGCCTTCCTCCTTCACTGGGGTCAAGACTTCCTTTATGCCTTTCCACCCATTCCCCTAATTCCCAAAACACTGTTAAAGCTTCAGAGAGACCGAGGTTCTATGATCCTCATAGCACCACATTGGTACCCTCTACTTCTGCATCTCTCTCAAGCTCCATCCCTGGAGTTGGGCTCTGCTCCAGATCTTCTTTCCCAGGAAGACAGAACGTTGTGGCACCCAAACCCCCAGTCTCTCCATCTGAGGGCCTGGTTGCTGAAGGCCTAGACCTTCAAGTTTTCCATCTCTCTCAGCTAGTCAGAGATATTATTCATGCTTCTAGAAAGCCTTCCACTAGACGTTCCTATGCTTTCAAATGGAAAAGATTTACCATTTGGTGTTCAGAGAAGGGTCTCAACCCTCTTGCAATACCTTTTGAATACTTTACTAGAGTATCTTCTGCATCTTTCCCATGCAGGCCTCAAAACAAATTCGGTAAGAATCCATTTGAGTGCTATTGCAGCGTCCCTCAAGCCTCTCAATGGACAGCCTGTTTCCTCTCATCCTCTTATAGCAAGATTCATGAGAGGCCTTCTTTTAACTAAACCTCCCATTAGACCACCTCCAGTGTCATGGGACTTAAATCTGGTTCTTGGCCAGCTTATGAAGCCACCCTTTGAACCTTTAGCCACCACCTCCTTGAAATTTCTTTCTTGGAAGGTTATCTTTCTCATTACAGTCACTTCAGCACGTCGCATCAGTGAGTTGCAAGCCTTGGTGGCTAATCCTCCTTATACAAGGTTCCATCATGATAAGGTAGTCCTCAGGACCAATCCACACTTTATGCCCAAAGTGGTCTCGCCTTTTCATCTGAACCAGGAAGTATACTTACCTGTCTTTTTTCTAGGACCTCATGCATCAAGTGCAGAGAGGAATCTTCATACTTTGGATTGTAAAAGAGCTCTTGCCTTTTACTTACAAAGAACACAGCAACATAGAAAGTCTTCTCAACTCTTTGTTGCTTTTGATCCTTCCCATTTAGGACTTCCAGTTTCTAAGAGAACACTGTCCAACTGGATTGCTCAGTGTATTTCTTTCGCCTACCAGAGTAGGAACCTTTCTCTGGAAGGCCATGTCACAGCTCACAATGTGAGGGCCATGGCAGCCTCAATGGCTCACCTAAACTCTGTGTCCATCGACCAAATCTGTCGAGCGGCCACCTGGGCCTCGGTTCATACCTTCACAGCCCATTACTGTTTGGACAAGGACTCCTGCCGGGATGCCTCGTTTGGTCAGGCTGTTCTCAAACACCTGTTCCATTCCTAATCAACTCCTACCCACCTACCCTGGTTGGATGCCAGAGATCCATGGGGGGAGGTGGAGCCCTTTTCAGGGACACACAACTCTGGGGTCTCTCCCTGGCATCTGAAGCTAGGGAGTCCCCATATGTGAAGAATCATTCCTGCTTGTTCCTGGAGATAGCACAGTTACTTACCTGTAACAGGTGATCTCTGGGAACAGCAGGAATAAGTCTTCACAACCCACCCACCTCCCCTAGGAGTTGTATCTCTCTATCTTTCCTTCCCTCTCTCTGTCTCAGCTTTAAAACTCGAACTGGAGAGAGGCGGTTGGGAAAGGCGGGAAGGCAGCACGCAGGCGCTGTGGGATGCTCCCAAAAGCTTTCTTATTGGATGCTGGGGAGCTCCCGCGCAGGTTCCGTCGGTACCGACGATACCCATATGTGAAGACTTATTCCTGCTGTTCCCAGAGATCACCTGTTACAGGTAAGTAACTGTGCTTTCAGTGTCGGAAGCCTGCCTAAATAAGCTTAACATTCTATGAAAATGCAATGGAGCACAATATGCTCATCAGATTTAGCAAGCTATTCCAAATATGTGGTGCATAATACAAAAAGGCTCACCTGTGGCCATTGAATTGCATTATCGGTATTGATGTGTATCATTTTCACATACTTTTTTTAAGCCAAGCTTCCTTTACAAGTTATTTATCCAGGCTCCCCATCATTGATGCGGCAGTGACAGCACAAGATTTTAGGTGGTGCATCATGAGCTAAAATTCCCTTAAAAAAAAAGATCAAGGGGCTGCTTTTTAGAATTTGACTTAAAACTGCACTTGGCATTCTATAAATGCAGGTTTTAAGCAAACCATAACTATAAAAGTTTTTTTCAGATGTAAATACAGGCACACTGCATAATAGAACTTAAATGTGGTTGCAGCATATTCTTCCAGTTTAGGAAGCACCTCCTTTTTAAAGTCTCAGAGCATACTTAGTCTCTTCTGTATAAGTCATAGTGGCTGCTCCTTCTCCTCCCTTCAGTCCTGTTTCTCTGCTATACCAGCTGCAGCTCTCCTTTCCAGAGGTAACAGTAGCAGTTATTGGACGGACTGAAGGGAAGGAGGAGGGGGCAGATTCAGCCTGAGCTTTTTCATAGACTTTAAAGGAGGGGCTTCCAAAGCTGTAAGAATATGCCACATGAGTTCCACCTAGAAGACTACACATCCAGTGAACATAAGAACATACAGTGTGCCTGAATTCGTCTTCTGTCTAATGGAGAACTCCTTTTACAGGTATGCAACTCTCTGCTTTTTCACTTTAGGATTTTTTTTTTTAACTTGGAATATTTTCCTTAGCATGATAACCATTTTTCAGACAGTCCTAGCAATAGGAGGCGAGAAACACAAAAATCTCTAGGGAAGTAAGATATTCCAAAAAATAGAACCTGCCCTTTATATATATTGATTACATAAGTTAGGAACGTGTTTATTTTATTGAGGTGTGTCAATTTTCACAGAAAGCACAGAGATGCCATCTTACATCCCAAATTGTCCTAGTGGTGGACTCTGTAATAAACTGCCTCCAGAATGTGTGACCTGCAGTAAAAACTATTCGTGTGTTTATGGAAAGCCTGCACTATTTGAATGCAAGATCAGACAGCACGTTCATTGTGTTGTAAGTATGCAATTTTTTTTTTGTCTGGCTGTTTTTAATTAAAAATGTTTGTTTAAACACATCCTGCTAGACCAGTCCAGACTAACAGGTTGTGTTCCCCTGCCAGCAGATGGCGAGACAGAGAAAATCACAGAAGCTTTGTGATGTCACTCACGGGGATATAGTGTCCTACCCCTTAGAGGTCAGCTTCAATATTTTCTGTCTCAGCAGGTGGTGGACTACTTGGCTCCTGGGGTATTCTATGAATTCTGTTGGCACCCAAGCATGCCAAGGAAGTCCCTTTTTCCAAAGAAACCTTTTCCTTTCTTATTCCAGAGATGCTCCTTGTCAGGAGGGTCAGTGGAGCACCTCTGAAGGGAAGGGCTCCTGTTCATGAGGAATAGTACCACATTCCTATTCTTTCAGCTCTGCATCAGCTCAAGGCTGAGTTCCAGTCTATAAGGTTAGAAAGAAAAAAAAAAGACAGGAGCTTTGTTTAGCAGCTTCAGAGATTGAACCGGCATCTGTTTCTCTCCTTCAATTTCACCACTGCTCCGTCTTCAGCGTTCAAGGCAGTGAGTTAGCTTACCTTCCTTTGCCTGTTGGGCCATGCTGGTTTCACCCCCCCCCCCCAATCAAATTACTTATCGGGGCTGCCCCTGTTCCCTCTGGGTGCGAGTAGTTTAACGGACTGCCTGCTTACTGGGGTGGCAGTGATCATTTTTCTCCTGTTCTCTGCCTCCTGCGGTTCCTGCCAAAATGCTCAATTTTGCGGTGGCCATTGTCTGGGGGCAAAGGCTTTTCTACACTATTATTCCTGCGGTGGCCATTTTCTGCATGGTAAAAGGTTTTTTTTTTTTTTCTTGCTGTCTCTGTGCCTTTTCAGGGGGTTTTCTTTTATCTTTTAGTGTCTGCCATGCCTTCCTCCCTACTCTGTTTTTTGGCATGTGGAAAAAAAAACGCAAACCCCTCCACAATAATTTGTGTAGTTCCTGTGAGGTTGATCCTGGGGCTCCATCTTCAAACATGCCCCTGACATCTGCTGTGGTTGCACCTTTCGTGGCACTTATGGCGGGCAAAGCTCTTCCTCCTCCTCTTCTTCCTTGAACATGCCTCTTTTCTGCTCCCCCTATCCTATCCACCTAACGAGTGAAACCTAAGTAACTGAAAACTTTTTTAGACTTTTTTTCTGTTTTACTTTTTTTGTCGGATGTTTTTGCCGTGAGAGATTACTCCCTCTTGGAGCTTAACTTCCCTTTTAATCACTTATGTGGTAACCTAACCACTGTATAAAATACTGTGAAGTAATCGCATTCAACACTTGATGCTACATCACAATCATATCTCCAATTAAAATTCACATTGCAGATCTCAGCGAACACAGTACTGTGTTTAAAGCCGCACATTCACTTTCGGCTCTGTTTCAACGCTTATAATCTGCTAACTTTTTTACTCATCTGATTCTGATGTCCAGCCAAAGAGGTTTATATTTTCACGTCTTCGTTATAAGCTTCTCATTTCCTCTCAGCTCTTTAACGAGGCGGCAGCATAATTCGTCCTTCTCTGAAACCGGACTTCCCTTTTCTCATGCAGTCACACTTACTGATCAAACGCTAAAGGATAATGGAAAGTTTTTAACCATGGATAGCCCTCCTCTCTTGTGACATCATATCAAACTCATCCAATCAAGTTCCAGATTCAGCCCCTTTGGTTCTAAAGAGCCAATTCGAAAAATCCAGCTTTGTTCTAGCCACTGAAGGCGCTGCTCCCTATCTCCTCCTCTTGAATTCACTGGAACATGATCTATTATTCGCCATTGGAAATCAGAAAATGAATGATTAAAGTCTATACAGTGTTGAACCAAAGGGGCTAAATTCACTCTGTTCCTTATTTGCGAAGCATGCTCATGTAGACGAGTTTTTATTTTTCGTATTGTCCGTCCAACATACAACTTCATGCATGGGCATACTAATATATAAACTGCATAAGTCGTAGAGCATGTAGTAAACCATTTAGATGTCTGTTTCAACCTCGAATTGGGAACCTGCCATTCTAATCCTTCAATTGTTTGTTGGCACAAGTCACAAGATAAACCCTTCAAGCAAGCAAAATGTCCAATCGGAGAATCTTCTAATATTTGTATTGATCTCTTCTGTGTAGTAGTAATCAAATTTCCAATGTTTGGACCTCTTGTATAAGCTACTCGTAATGGCTTCTGAAAACAGGGGTGAAGGGCTAAAATGTGCCAGTGTTTTCTTAAAATAGATCTAATTTTCCAGATATTAGACATATAAGGGAAAATACCTGTTATAAAATCTGATTCAGCTTGTTCAACAGCTGGAGCACTTAGCCATTCTCTGTGTGTACCGTGCTCTAGTAAGGGCTTGTTTCACTATATAAAGAGGGTAACCTCTACATAGTAGCCTGGATTTCATATCCTGAGCATGATGTTCAAATTCTCGGGTAGAACTACAAATATGGCGCAGACGTAAAAACTGTCCATAGGGTAGACCACGCTTCAGAGCTGGGGGATGAAAGCTCGAATAATCTAACAAAGTGTTTCTTTGGACAGATTTTCTGTAGAGTGTAGAACCCAGACAAGAACCCTGTTTGAAAATTTTAACGTCTAGAAACTCCAATTCTTGTGGATGAAAATGTAAAGTAAAAGACAGATTGGTCTTCTGAGCATTCAGCCAAACTATAAAAGCATTCAACTCATCTTCTGTATCATTCCAAAGAAAAAAGATATCATCTAGATATCTACCCCACAGACCTATCTTAGAGTACCATTCAGAAGGGAATATTGTGGTCATCTCAAAATCTGCTAGATAGAGTGTGGCAATTGATGGAGCTACAGTAGCTCCCATTGCAATACCTTGAGTCTGATAGTAAAAATCTCCCTCAAAACAAAAGAAATTTTTTGTCAAAACTAATGAATGACAGCATCTGAAGAAAAAATTCTTTGGGTAGACGAGAAGGTAATGGAACCTCTAATTCTTTAACAACTTGTAAAGCTTCTTCTTGAGCTATGTTAGTATATAAAGCTACCACATCCAATGATACCAAAAAGGTATTTTCAATAGGTTGTACAACAGAATCCAATTTTTCCAGAAAATGGGACGTGTCACGTATATATGAGGTTACTTGTTGCGCACATGGTCTCAAAAAAATGTCACAAAATTGTGAAAGTGGCTCTAACAAAGATCCTCTACAAGATACAATAGGACGTCCAGGCGGGAGTGAAAGAGATTTATGTATTTTGGGGACAGTGTAAAAACTAGGAGTCAGTGGATGTTTAGGTGTCAAAAACTTAAATTCTTTTGTTGTTAACCAGCCACGATCTAATCCTTCCTGTACTAAATCCTTAATCATTGTCTGAACTTCCAATGATGGATCATAATCTAAATGTTGGTAAAATTTAGTATCATTCAATTGGGTTCGGGCTGTACTCAAATATTGTTCCACTGATTGTATCACTGTTGCCCCTCCTTTATCTGCTCTCCGCACTATTAGCAAAGTAGTCAAGGCAAAGAATCAAAAGGAGGAGGAAATAGCCAATGCAATAAAATGGGGGGATAAGACATTTTTCAGATATATTAGTGAGAAGAGGAAGAGCAAAAGTGGTATTGTCAGACTCAAGGGTGCAGGGGGGGAATGTGTAGAAGCTGATAAGGATAAAGCGGAATTGCTTAACAAATATTTTTGTTCTGTGTTCACAGATGAAGAACCAGGAGCAGGACCTCAGAAAACACCCACAAATAAGAACAGAAGCGAGGGACATCTTGAACTATTTTCAGAAGACTGTGTTCGTGAGAAACTAGCTCAACTTAAAGTAGACAAAGCGATGGGACCGGATGGGATACACCCTAGAATACTGAGGGAACTTGGGGACGTTCTAGCAGCTCCACTGACTGACCTTTTCAATGCCTCGTTGGAGTCAGGAGTGGTGCCAAAGGACTGGAGAGAGGCTCATGTGGTGCCTTTACACAAAAGCGGAAGTAAGGATGTGGTTGAAAACTACAGGCCGGTTAGTTTAACTTCGGTGGTGAGTAAATTATTGGAAACGCTGCTGAAAGAGAAAATAGTGAGGTTTCTGGAGTCCAGCGGATTACAGGATCCGAGGCAGCATGGATTCACCAGAGGCAGGTCTTGTCAGACAAATCTGATTGATTTTTTTGACTGGGTGACCAGGGAGTTGGACCGAGGGAGAGCTCTAGATGTGGTGTATTTAGATTTCCGTAAAGCCTTTGACACTGTTCCTCACAGGCGACTTATAAACAAACTGAGCACCCTAGGGATGGACCCTAAAGTTACTGCTTGGGTTAGAAATTGGTTGGGTGGGAGGCGACAAAGAGTACAAGTAAATGGAGCTCACTCTGAGGAGAAGGATGTTACCAGTGGTGTGCCCCAGGGATCTGTCCTTGGTCCGATTCTTTTTAACATCTTTGTTAGTGATATAGCGGAAGGGCTGTCGGGTAAGGTTTGCCTCTTTGCGGATGATACCAAAATCTGCAATAGAGTAGACACCCAGGAAGGGGTAGATAACATGAGGAGGGATCTAGCTAAGCTTGAAGAATGGTCTAGAATTTGGCAGCTGGGATTTAATGTTAAAAAATGTAAGGTCATGCATTTGGGCTGCAGCAATCCAAGGGAGCAATACAGTATAGGAGGTGAAGTACTTTTGTCCACTAAAGAAGAGCGGGACCTAGGCGTGGTTGTGTCTGATGATCTTAAAGTAGCTAAACAGGTGGAAAAGGCGACAGCAAAAGCTAGAAGGATGCTTGGGTGCATACGGAGAGGAATGGCTAGCAGAAAAAAGGAGGTGATAATGCCTCTGTATAAGTCTTTGGTGCGACCTCATTTGGAGTATGGTGTGCAATTCTGGAGACCGCACCTTCAAAAGGATGTGAACAGGATGGAGTCGGTGCAGAGGGTTGCTACCAAAATGATTAATGGGCTTCATTATAAAGCATATGAGGACAGACTTAAGGATCTTAATATGTACACCTTAGAGGAAAGGCGGGATAGAGGTGATATGATTGAGATGTTTAAATACCTCCGTGGCATAAATGTTCAGGGAGAGAGCCTCTTTCAATTGAAAGCCAGTTCTGCTACGAGGGGACATGGGATGAGGGTGAAGGGAGATAGATTCAGGAGTGATATGCGGAAATATTTCTTTACGGAAAGAGTAGTGGATCCGTGGAATAGTCTCCCAGTGGAGGTGGTAGAGATGAGGACAGTAACTGAATTCAAGAAAGCATGGGACCAACACAGAGGATCTCTAAAGGCAAAAAGTGGACTGTTGTAGTTAAGGAAGGACAGACTAGATAGGCCATGTGGTCTTTTTCTGTCGTCATATTTCTATGTTTCTATGTTTCTATTATGTTCGTATTTTGCCGTAGTTCCTGTAACGCTGGCCATTGAGATTTTGTCAAGTGTTGAATGCGATTACTTCACAGTATTTTATACAGTGGTTAGGTTACCACGTAAGTGATTAAAAGGGAAGTTAAGCTCCAAGAGGGAGTAATCTCTCACGGCAAAAACTTCTGACAAAAAAAGTAAAACAGAAAAAAAGTCTAAAAATGTTTTCAGTTACTTAGGTTTCACTCGTTAGGTGGATAGGATAGAGTTTTGTGATTTGAGTGAAGGGTTGAAGGTGTATATCTTTTCTGCTCCCCAGCATCTTGCTGTCCCAGCTCACACCACCTCAGCTGGATGCCTTCACTGCAGATCAACAGTTTGTCCCTGTTCCGGCAGGCCTAGGTCACGTGGCGCTCTGGTCCCTTGCCAAGGTCCATGTCTGCATCACCTGCATGCCAGGCTTGGTTCCACTGCAGCTTCTGCCACTCTCTATATCTCGACTCAGGGGACATGCACCTTGCTGGAGAGGACAGGATGTGCTCATCTGAGGATGTCTTCCTTATCTCTGGTTTTGACTGCAAAGGTGGCGAGCTATTGCCTCTGGAGGATCTGTAGGAGGAGCAGGACACTCAGTGACAGACAACATGTTCGGCTCTTCTATAAAGGACAACTGCCAGCTCTCATTGCTCACATTTCAGAAGTGCTTCACCTCTCAGATGTCTGCTTCTTCAGATCCAGCTAGACCGCAAATGGATCCCATCATAGTAGGCATCAAAAAGCCATCCAGGGCCTTCGTCTTTCCCTTCCCCCATGGAGTTTCAGCACAAGGTCACACTGGAATGGGATTCTCTAGATCAGTGGTTCTCAACCTTTTGTTGTACCGTGACCCCTTTTACCATTGGTCAACTTGTGATGACCCCCAATGATAAAATCAAATGCTTCTCTCTCCCTTTACTGTTAACGCATTGTCGCTGTAATCACTTGTTGAATTATTCATATATTATAGGCCTTTGCATTATGTTTTTATTTATAAAATTTACTTATTTAAACCACAATTAATCCCAATAACAAGTAACATTATTTGATTTCAAAATTATTATGGTTTTGTAGTCAAATCACTAATATGAAATAAAATTATTTTTTCTACCTTTGTTTAAACAATTTATTCTCTGATCATGCTGGTCCCAATCTGAGGCTTCTGCTTTCCTCTCTTCTCTTAGCTCTCTTTCTGTGGTCTATGGTCCATCTGCCATTTCTTATCTCTTCTTTCGTTTTCTTCACTTCTTTCCATCAGCCTATTTCCAGTCCCAGTAACCCTCCCCAGTATCAGCTCCTTTCCAGTCCTCACTCCCAGTACCTTCCAATGTCAGCTTGCATTCCCATGACTGCCACTGGTGTCCATTCCCTTCCAGTCTCCCTCCTTCCCCACTGATCAGTCCCTTCTAGTACAAATACCATGGCAGCCCCTTCCAGTTCCATGTTCCCATCCCCTCGTATCAGCCCATTTGTAGCCTTAGCCCCCAGTTTTCTTCCAGGGCCAGCTGCTCTATCCTCCTCTCTCCACAATCAGCCTATTCCCAGTAAAAACCCCCCAATCAGCTCACTTCCAGTGCTAGTCCTCCCCTCAACCCCAGTGCTAGTCCTCCCATCAGCCCATTTCCAGTCCTAATCCCACCGATCAGCTTATTACCAGTCCTAGCCCCCCCATCTGCACATTACCAACTCCCCATCAGCCCGTTATAATCCTAACCCCACTGTCTCTCTCCTCTGTCCAGCATTGTCCTCCTGTCTCTCCCCTCCCTCCATGTCAGCCCCCCCCCCATCCATCCATGTCAGCCCCCCCCTCCATGTCAGTCCTGTTGCAGGTTCCCTGCCTCCTTCTTCTACAGCTGCAGCTCCCTGTCTCTTAGGGAACTCTGAGGCTCTGCAACAGCTTCACAGGCCCAGCCGATCTGTCTATAAACGGGCTGCGTGCAGCATTGTCCTGTCTCCAAAGGAAGTGGTAAACAACTTCCTTTGGAGGTGGGACAATGCTGCCCAGAGCCCGTCGAGAGACAGGAAGGGCTCCGCAACTGTTTCACAGGTTCAGCCACAGTTCCCTAAGAGGCAGGGAGCCGCGGCTGCATTAGAAGGGAAGCGGACTCGGCAGCGGCAGCAACTTGTGCGCTTTTTAAAAAAAAGAATTTTAACTTGGCGGAGTGAGGCGACCCCCCCCCCCCTAAATCCTGTGGAAACCCCCGTGGGAGTCACGTCCCACAGGTTGAGAACCGCTGCTCTAGATGTTTCCTTGCCCGAGGCACACCGCTTAGGCCATTTTATTTATTTATTTTTTTAGGCCATTCTACATCTGGTCCCCAGAGGAGCTCAAAAAATGGGTGTTTTCTTAGAAACATAGAAATATGATGACAGAAAAAGACCACATGGCCTATCTAGTCTGTCCTTCCATAACAACTACAACAGTCCCCTTTTACCTTTAGAGATCCTCTGTGTTTGTCCCATGCTTTTTTGAATTCAGTTACTGTCCTCATCTCTACCACCTCCACTGGGAGACTATTCCATGGATCCACTACTCTTTCCATAAAGAAACAATCTCCAGGAACAAGCAGGAATGAGTCTTCACATTATGGGTACGTCGGTACCGACGGAGTCTGCGTGGGAACGCTTCGCAGCGTCCAATCAAAGAGCTTTTGAAAGCATCCCACCACGCCTGCGTGCTGCCTTCCCGCCTTTCCCAACTGCCTCTCCTCAGTTTTCGTTTTCCGCAGAGCCGGCAGGACGTCGTCCTGTCACCGCAGAAAATTCTTGTTTTATTTCTTTAGTTTTCTTGTGGTCGCGGCTGTCTTCCCGACGCCACCGGTACCGCCGGTGTTTTGTTTTCTTGTAAAATCTTCCTTTTTCACGGGATATTTTTTCTTCTTAGTGTCCCACGGTTCATTAGGCCTTTCAGGCCTCTTCTTTTTCCTTCATGGAACAGTCAGCCACTTTCTCCAAGAAATGTTCAGTGTGGCGGTACAACTTTATTTTTAGACCCTCTAAGTCGGTGTCTAACCTGCTTGGGTCCTGACAACACTTTGGTGAGAAGAGGTTTTCAACATAGAGGTTCCCTCGATACACGGTTTCCCTCCAACTTCGGGGCACCGTCCCCTCCTTCTACACGGGATCAGGTAACCCACAGTCTGTTAAGACTAGCCAGCCCTCGAGTGGTAGGTCTCATGCACAGCATGTAGACGGCTCCGGCCTTGCCCTCGAGGGCCCACTGGTTTCAAAACCCTGGCGGGAGTCTTCGGTCTCCAAAGCCTTTCAGGGGTTTCGGGTTGTTCCTGGGGTTCACCCCTCACAGAACATACCTGAGCCGTGTCCGGTGGTGGCAGCCGCTTCGAGCGGTACCGATACCCCGGCATTGGCACTGGTGTTGGATGAAACACTCCTCACCAGGGATGGTCATCTGGCGTCCTCGGTACCTTTTGGGAACGGTGGATTCTCTCCAGACTGACTTTCCTGCACCGATACTACCACCGACGTCGGTACCCTCCAGACGTGCATCGATAGCCTCGCTTTTTTCGATGCAGAGTCTCGAATCGATCTCCAGTCTGGAGGACTGGGTACCGGCTCTCGGTGGTACCGAAGGCTCGGTTCCAATGATTCGGATCCACAACTCTCGGTTCCCTCGGGGCCGTTTGAGCTGCCCTTGATGCCGAGTTTTGAATCGATCTCTAGTCTGGAAGACTGGGTACCAATACGCTTTGGTACCGACACCGATCGATACCGCTGGCTCGGTACCGAGGATAGCGGTTGAAGGTTTTCGGTTACCCTGGTACCGATTGAAGGGTCACTGATTACTGCTCCGATGTCTCTGTCTCTGTCGGGCTCGACTCCGACATCGGTACTGGTACTGGCATCGGTACCGGTATCCACAGTAACATCGTGCCCAACTCCTGCCATAATTTTTTTCAACAGGATCGCTCCTTTTATACCAAGCTTGGAGTCGATACCTGGCATGGACAATGTGGTAATGACAGTCGCTCCTCCTGACAACCAGTACCGGCGACCATCCCTTAAGCATTCCACACTGCACTCTGCAGGATCTTCTATTCCAATATATTTGGACAGTTCTATCGGTGCTCAGGCTAGTTCTTCAGATCTAACCTGTCCAAGAGAGATTCCTGTTGGGGATCCCTCTTTTCAGAGTTTCCTCCTGGATATAGCAAGATCTCTTGCCATTCCTATCCCAGGACATGATCCTGCACAAGGCTCTGTTTCTACCACAGCAAAGGAGAACATAATGCTTCCTTTGCATTATTCCTTGCAGGAACTCCTAGGAATGTGGGAAACACCTTTTAAGGGTACCCCCACCTTCCAGAGCAACTGATCTCTTATATCAGGTGCCCCCCTCTCCAGGGTTTCAAAAGATTCAACTTTCTCATCATTCCATAGTAGTGGAATCAGCAATGAGGCGGATAAAGAGTAAGAAAAAGCACTCTTCTTATCCGCCAGGTCATGAGTCTAAGACACTAGATGCCTTTGGACGTCAAACCTTCCAGACATCTATGCTTTCTGCAAGAATTCTCTCGTATATTTTTTTATATGAGTCTGTCTCTTGAGGAGGTCACAAAGCAATTACATCTTTTGATTCCTTCTCTTCCAGAGTCCAAGAGTGCAGGCTATTCTTTGCTGCTTAAGCATCTCCAGAGTATCTCTTGCTTTCTTACTCGTGCTTCCCTAGACTCTTTTGAGTCTGCTAGCAGGATTTCTGCTATATTTATAGGGGCACGACATAGAGCCTGGCTTCAGACTTAGACAAATGGGCACAGCAAAGACTGGGACATACTCCTTGTACTGTAGACAATCTTTTCAACAAGGAGTCTTTATGTCAGGTTACTCAGTTGTCCACTGGCTTACCTGTTCCTAAGGGCTGTTCTGCACCACCTTCTGTCCCAGTAGGTAGGAAATGTCCTGCCAAACCTTCTTCCCATAGGAGAAGGTTTTATGCATCATTTGCCCATCATGCAGATGTTCCCAAACAGGGGAAGCATCGTCCTGGTCTGCAGAATTCAACCTCTCACCAGGCTCAGCAAACCCAGCAACTGCAGGGTTTCTGATCAATCTTCATCAGATGCTTGTGACTCTGGGGGTTAGAATCCGCAGTTGCTTCTTCTCAATAGAGGCAATCCACTGCTCTTTCTAAACCCTAGACATGGATCTCTTTCCAAAAGACATCCATTTTTCTATATTCTATGAGCTGTCAGGATGTTCATGCCTATAGGGCACAGGGTTCTCCTCTTCTTCCTGCTAGGGAAAGAGGTCTAACCACTATCAAATGATAGTTCCTGTGCCAGCATGTCTTTTTTTCCTTTCTATAGACTCACCACTTTGTAAGTCTTCTTCAGCTCCATTCTTTTTACCTTCTTACCAAGCTGTAAGAGCGGTATTGCTTCACTGGAGGGCTTTTCTCAGCCTCTCTAGTTTTTGTTACTTTTCCAGTGCGGAGTTCTCTTCTCTGAGTTGACTCCTCTTTTTCAATCTTGCTTTGAAACAGTTCATCAGACATGTCCAGAGTTTCTACTCCTGTTCTGTCTGTTCTTCCTGTTTTTAAACAGTAACATTCTTTTTGCTGTCTGGCAAGCAGCTGCCAATGCAGGAGCCTTAATGTTTGGACCACTGGTTCTTGTCCACCAGCAACCAGATTTGTCCTCCACTAACATTCTGTCTGGTCTTAGTAGTGGCTCCAAGTCAGTGCTGTCATCTGTCTTGGAAACTTTTTCACTACAAGCTTGTTATATTGTCTTATCTTTCTGCCATCTCCATTCCCCTGGGTTTGGCAGCATAGTTGACATAGGTACTGGCTCTCCAGTAGTCAGTTCTATCTCCTCATTCTCCTGCATCATGCTCTCTGCAATCCTACAGAGAAGCTCTCCACTATGGGCCCTTGCTAGAGAGCATGGGTTTTTTTTCTCCAACAGCTGTTCTAGATGGCTGGAAAAGGCTTTTTCAGTCATGTCTCCCATGACTAGAAAGGATCTCCCTTTTTAATATAAAGTACATAGGCCTTCTCTTACGTGTAAGCTTAAGGAGTTGCCAATTCCCTGCTTTGGTCCATAGTATTTCCAATCGGGAATATGCTTTTCTCCTTGCAGCTTGTCCTCCATGGTAAGAACGCATGATACCTTTCTACCCTTAAGCAGGTCAGCATGGTATCTCATTTTTATGCGTCTCCTGTTCACTTACCATGCTAGAGTTCTAGAATACTCAGGACTTGCTGGCTGCAGACTGATATCATCCTCTGCTTTTCACATAACCGTCCTGGTTATTTCACTACCTAGCATCCCTGTAGCTCATAACCAGTGGGAACAGATTCTCTATATATCTTCTCAAGTGGGTTCCACCTTCTTATTAGATGAATCTTTCCACATTTTCCTATGTGAATACCGTTCTGTAGGCATATCTCTGTCTGCTTTTATTGCAGACACCCATATAGAGGCCTATATATTCATATCTGTAGCATACATCTTACAGATGTCTGTCTATCTTTGTGTGTATTTTATGCCTTTCATATCTCACTATAGATATATTCTCATATATCTATCTGTCGAGATATTTACTATGGGTAGATAGGTATCCTGCATTTATCTACCTGACTGTCCAGGCTCATATAGTTATATGATTCTGACAGATGGGCTTTAACCATACCTATGCTATCCAGCATGTTTGGGGTTCCACACTCGCAACCATTTTTGTGGTAGTTAGCAACTTCCACCATAACCTTGATATAGTATTGTAAACGGCTCTAATGCCTTTTGGCCTGAGCGGTATATCAAATTTAAAATAAACATAAACACAAACATAAGCTTTAGGTACCTCCTGAAGCTCTCCATGTTCCAGTATCTCTCCTAGCTGACCCCAGTTAAAGACATTGCAGATCTTCAGCTAATCACAGGCTCTAATGCCTCAGGCGTTTGTCCTTTCTTTTGGGATACAAGGGTTTTTCATACCTTTTCCTCCCACAAGGACTGTGCCTGTTTGTACAATCCAGTTGGCCTTCTCTTTTTGCTTCCAAGGGTGAGCCACCCTGTCGCCAAAGGAGTTCGGCTTTTATCATAAAACCTTCCACTGAAGGCCCGCCGTTTTTGGTACTACCCCAGTTCTCACCGGGGTTCCCGCTTACCTTTCAGGAATCTGACCTACTTTTTTTTTTTTTTTTTCCCCTACAGGTTTATTACCTCCACTTCACAGTGAGGTCATCCTTGAGGTTCCTCTACTGGGTTCCCCAGTAGATCCCATGAACCTCCTTACTGCTGTGTAATCCTGTTAGGGGAGGTCCATATTGCAATATTCCTTCAATATCATTGATAATTATCATCCACACATGGACTCCTTCCCTGCAGTCCTATGCTAGGTTAGCTGTTCCACAGCAACTTTCTTTCTTCAACTCCTACCCCCCATCCTCAGGATGCCTGGTGTTGTGTGGGATAGCATGTTCCAACCTATAACATGCTGGGACTCCAGGCATCTTAGCTTGGGAGTCCCCATATGTGAAGACTCATTCCTGCTTGTTGCAGCACGCAGGCGTGGTGGGATGCTTCCAAAAGCTCTTTGATTGGATGCTGGGAAGCATTCCCGCGCAGACTCCGTTGGTACCGACGTACCCATATGTGAAGACTTATTCCTGCTGTTCCCAGAGATCACCTGTTACAGGTAAGTAACTGTGCTTTTCTGCATATCACTCCTGAATCTCCCTTCACCCTCATCCCATGTCCCCTTGCAGCAGAACTTGCTTTCAATTGAAAGAGGCTCTCTCCCTGAACATTTATGCCACAGAGGTATTTAAACATCTCAATCATATCACCTCTATCCCGCCTTTCCTCTAAGGTGTACATATTAAGGTCCTTCAGTCTGTCCTCATACGCTTTTATAATGAAGACCACTAATCATTTAAGTAGCCACCCTCTGCACCGACTCCATCCTGTTCACATCCTTTTGAAGGTGCGGTCTCCAGAATTGCACACTATACTCCAAATGAGGTCGCACCAAAGACTTATACAGAGGCATTCTTAAAGTTGATGCTCTGACAGCAGTCACCAAGCACACTACTATATTCCAGTCAAAAGTAGTACCGCTATTAGGGATCAGATTGACCACAAACTTGAAGGGCTGCTGAAGACTTCCTTCTCAGCTTCTTCCCTTGCCTTGCAGGCAGTGGTTTACAGAGGACTCGTGGTGCGAGCCTTACTGAACATAAGAACATAAGATACGAGGGGGTAGCCAAAAAAAACAGGAATTATTTTTTATTATTATTTATTATTAATTATTTATTATTTCAAATTCTTTACAAAACAACCTTATCCCCTTCAAAATACTCTCCATTACAACTGATACATTTGTCCCACCGGCAATGTTCCCTCTAATTTTCTGTAGGCTGTGTGCGCATAAAATATCAGCTGTGCAGCTTTTGAAGGAAGGTTAAATTTTTGTGCGCCACATAACGACACTCAGAGTTATATACTTTAAAATTTGACTACATGTCAAAATACAGTATGTACACCACATTGATTGCACTAGAAAATATGGCAGAACTTGTGAAAACCGTAAATACACAACAACTTTTAAATTTTAAGACGTCTGTGTTGTTTTCTATCAGAATCAGAACTGAAGTTTTTGTGCGCTCTGTTGTAAAGTATGTGCGCTCGCTCAGTGAGGTGTGTGCGCGCGCACACGCGCACAGCTTAGAGGAACAGTGCCCACCGGTGCTTCCACTGTTCGAAACATTTTTTGTAGTCCTCTTTAGAAACGGCTGACAGCTCCTCCCTCTTTTTTATTGACTTCCTCAATGTTGTCAAATCGGTGTCCTTTCATGCCCCTTTTCATGCGTGGAAATAAGAAAAAGTCGCACGGAGCCAGGTCAGGCGAGTAAGGTGCGTGGGGCAGCGGAACCATGCCATTTTTAGCCAAAAACTGTCTAACAGAGATGGCTGTGTGTGCAGGTGCGTTGTCGTGGTGGAAGAACCAGTCTCCTGTCTGCCACAAATCGGGTCTTTTTTGACAAACACTGTTGCGCAATCTTCTTAAAACTTCCAAATAAAAGGTTTGATTGACGGTCTGACCTGGGGGGAACAAACTCTGAATGAACTACCCCCTTGGCATCAAAAAAGCAAATCAGCATTGTTTTGATGTTTGATTTGACTTGACAGCATTGTTTTGATGTTTGATTTGACTTGACAACATTTTTTTGGACAGGGTGACGATGACGTCTTCCATTGGCTTGACTGTTGCTTTGTTTCTGGGTCGTAATCATAGCACCATGACTCATCACCTGTAATGACCTTTGACAGAAAATCTGGATCAGTTTCAAGCTGTTTCAAAACACATGTTTAAACTCGATGTTCCTTTTGATTGTCAGTCAGAACCCGAGGAACAAACTTGGCAGCAACCCTTTTCATTCCCAAATCTTCCGTTAAAATTTGCTGAACCGAGCTCCAAGATAACCCACTAATCTCTGACAGTTGATCAATTATCTGTCGACGGTCTGTGAGCACAAGCTCTCTAATTTTTTCAATATTTTCGTCGATTCGGGCAGTTGATGGACGCCCAGAACGAGGTTTGTCATCAATCGACATGTCGCCATTTTTAAACCGAGCAAACCACTGGTACACTTGACTTTTTCCCATAGCGTCATCTTGATAAGCTGTTTTCAACATTAAAACAGTTTCAGCAGCATTTTTACTGAGTAGAAAACAAAATTTCACAGCTGCACGTTGTTCACTTAAACTTATCATCATAAAAAAAGAAACAAGAACAAAACAGCGCTAGCAAAAACAATCACTGCAGATGAACAGAACAAGCCAGGTCGACAACACAGGCGGCACTGAACTGACAATGAGTTGCACTATACACGCCTAGCGGCAGATGTGCGTACTACACAAGCTCTGCCCACGGCAATGTTATTCCTGTTTTTTTTTGGGTACCCCCTTGTATGCCATACTGGGTCAGACCAAGGTCCATCAAGCCCAGTATTCTGTTTTCAACAGTGGCCAATCTAGGTGATATGTACCTAGCAGTTTCCCCAAGAGACACAGGTTCCACAATGCTTGTTCTGGGTCAAGCATTGATATCCTGGGTCCCTTCTTAATAATGGTTTATGGACCTTTCTTCCAGGAACTTGTCCAAACCTTTTTTAAACCCAGCTACACTAACAGCCTTTACTACATCCTCCGGTAACAAATTCCAGAGTTTGATTACACGTTGAGTGAAAAAATATTTTCTTTTATTAGTCTTAAATAGTTTACCCTGTAGCTTCATTGCATGTCCCCTAGTCTTTCTATATTCTGATAAGGTAAACAATCGATCTACGTTTACCCGTTCCACTCAGTTCATTAATTTATAGACTTCTATCATATCTCCCCTCAGCCGTCTCTTTTCCAGGTTAAAGAGCCCTAACCTTTTTAGCCTTTCTTCATAGGAGTATCCTTCTGTCCCCTTTACCATTTTGGTGGCTCTTCTCTGAACCTTTTCTAAAATCGCTATATCCTTTTTAAGATACGGTGACCAGAATTGCACGCAATATTCAAGGTGCGGTCTCACCATGGAACGATATAGAGGCATTATAATATCTCTTGTTTTATTTTCCATTCCTTTCCTTATCATACCTAGCATTCTATTTGCTCTCTTGACTGCCGCTGCACACTGGGCCGAGGGTTTTAACATGGTATCCACAATGACGCCTAAATCTTTTTCCTGGGTGGTGGTTCCTAATGTGGAACCTTGCATCGTGTAACCATAGTTTGGGTTGTTCTTCCCTAGGTGCATAACCTTGCACTTGTCCACATTAAATTTCATCTGCCATTTTGATGCCCAGTCTTCCAATTTATCAAGATCTTCTTGCAATTTTCCACAATCCTCTTGGGTTTTAACAACTTTAAATAGTTTTGTGTCATCTGCAAATTTGATAACCTCACTCGTTATTTCACTTTCCAGGTCATTTATAAATATGTCAAAAAGCAGCGGACCCAGCACAGATCCCTGGGGTACACCACTATTCACCTTTCTCCATTGGGAAAATTGGCCTTTAGCCCTACCATCTGCTTTCTATCTTTTAACCAGTTCCTGATCCACAATAGTACACTGCCTCCTATCCCATGACTCTTTAGTTTTGCCAAAAGTCTCTGATGAGGGACCTTGTCAAAGGCTTTCTGAAATTCCAGATACACAATATCAACCGAATCAACTGTAATGGCTTTGGCTCCTTCAGGATGATCCAGCATTGCCTGATCTAGAATCAGTCTCTGCCTTTATAGCAGATGCCTTCTATGACTATCTGTGCCTTTCTGCACGCTCAGTAGCAGCCGGAACAGTTGCAAGGAATTGGCTTTGGCTTCGACATTAGAATGTGGATGTGGCATCCAAAGCCAGACTTGCTAAACTAAGGGAAAGCTGCTTTTTGACAAGGACCTTGACAACAAGCTTGGCAACGATCTGGGTGAGGTCAAGCCTTGGTGCTTTTTTGGAGAACTGGCCAAAGTCTAATTCCCATCATGCTATGGCTGCCGCCTCTTCATCCTTTGCTTATAGGGGGTGTTTTAGGGATGCCCAACCGGAAGGCTTGTGACTTCTATGAATAGGCTTGGCTCCAGGGCCCAGTCCTTTGGGGCATCCACCGCAACAGGGATACTTTCTTCTCTGTCTCCAAGTTCTTGGGTCCATCCCATTGACAGGCTTGGGGTCCATTCTGGGGTACCATGTGTCAAAAGTCGCCTACCTCTCTCCTTTCCCGTGAATGGACCCACATCACATCAGACAAGTTGGTACTTGAAGTAGTGTCCCGTGGCTTTGCTCTGGACCTTGTGGCTCCCATCTCGCACACCTTCCTGATTTTCTCCCTCCCCCCCCCGCAGATCTTCCTTCAAGAGGATGGCGATGTTCCTTACCCTTTGCCGTTTACTTCAGCTCAGAGCAATTTGTCCAGTCCCTCCAGCAAACAGGGGTACAGGGCACTATTCCATCTACTTTGTAGTACCCAAGAAGGACAGTGCTTCCACATGGAAACAAGTCAGTCATTCAGACGCCTGTCCAGGGGAGTTTCTCACCTCTCTGTATCTTGCAGAAGCATACTTTCACATTCCAATCCACAGAAAACACCAGCAGTATTTTATGTTTCATGGTGCTCTTGGAAACATCGGTTTTGGCTCCCCAGACTTTTCCAAGGTTATGGTCGTCATCGCCACAGAGCACTGTGGCACCAAGGCATCCACATCCATCCTTATTGATGATTGATTGCTTCCTGAAAGGCTTTGGCTCTAATGAGCCAGAGTCGGCAGTGATCCAGGTAGTCATATTCCTATGCAAGCTCAGTTGGGTGGTCAACCAGGCCAAGAGTAATCTGCAGCCTATGCAGAGTCTCAGACTTCTGGGGGGGCTTGTTTCGATATGGCCTCTGGCTGCGTGTCTCACCCATGACCGATGCCAGAAGCTCCGTGCTCACCTCCACACTTTTCAGTCCCAGGCTGCCGGAGCCAGACTGCACCTATCTACAGGGCTCCATGGCTGCCACTGGGCCTGAGCGCACATGTCTCTTGCAGCGTGCCCTGCTGTCCCGCTGGTCCCCAGTCACCCAAGAATATCTAACCCTGTTGCCCCTGCTCCCCATGGTTCACAAAAGCCTCAAGTGGTGGATGTCTCTGCACAACTTGTTCAAGGGCATGTCCCTAGCTGCCCTGCAGTGGATTGTTCTCACTTCTGATGCTAGTCTATTGGGCTGGGGAGCGCATTGATTCACAGGCTGACCAGGAACCCTGCGCTGTGCAACCTAGGCAATCTAGATGATCAATCGGCTAGAGGCACAAGCCATCCAGTTAGCTTTCTTATCCTTTCAGGCTCTACTCCGATATTGTGCAGGGCAGGTGCTCTCTGACAATTCAACAACAGTGGCTTATCTCAACTGACAGGGCGGAACAGAGTGGCCAGAGAAATGAGTCTCCTGTTCCCATGGGCAGAGCATTACCTACAAGCACTCTTGGCACAACATATCGCAGGTGTCAAACATTCAGGCAGATTACCTCAGCCAGCACATGCTGGATCCCAGCGAATGGGAACTCGCCCCGTGGCCATTTGCAACCATAGTGTGCAGGTGGGGGTGACCAGCTCTGGACCTCTTGGCCATCTTGGCAAACACAAGTGATGTCATCAGTTGGCGAAAAGAACCACGGTCACAGGGTTTGGATGCCTTGACTCAGGCTTGGCCTAAAGCCTGTCTGCTGTACATTCCGCACCCCACCCCCCCGTGGCTATTGATTGGCCGGGTCCTGTGCTGCATAGAAACATCCTGGCTGTGTAATCCTAGTTGTGCTGGATTGGCCACGGTGCCCCTGGTATGCCAACCTAGTATACCGCTCCATGAACACCATTGTCCCTCTGCTCCAGACACGGCTTTCTCCGGCAGGGGCCCATCATCTTGGATGACTCTACTACATATTCTTACAGCCTGGCTATTGAGCAGCACAGATTAGAGTGCAAGTGGGTATTCACCACAAGTGGTTACGTTACTTAAGGCACGGCGGCCCTCGACCTATGGGACATATGCATCTTTAATTCTCCTGGTGTGGTCGCCAATCCATTTCCCCATGGAAGGTGCAGGTACCATCCATTCTTTCCTTCCTCCAAGATGGATTCGATAGGGGGCTTGCTCTTAACTCCTTGAAAGTCCAGGTCACTGCGTTGACATGCTTTCAGGGACTGATCTGGGGTTGTTCCCTTGCCTCTCATGAGGACATCGCCTGTTTTTACTCAAGGGCATCTGCTTGCTACCACCGCCTAACCGCTTGGTGGTTCCGAGCTGGGATCTCATCCTGGTGTTCCATGTCCTTATGCGCACACCCCTCAAGCCGCTCTGATTCATTGCTTAAGGATCTTACTCTAAAACAGTTTTTCTGGTCTGCCAGGCATGTCTTGGAACTCAAGGCCCTCACCTTAGGGACCCCTTCCTTTTCTTTGAGGCAGAGGGAGTCACCATTCATACGGTATCAGCTTTCCTTCCTAAGGTCCTCTTGGAGTTCCCATCTCAATCAGTTGTTTTCTCTCCCCACCTGGCAAAATAACCATCCTGGTCAACAGCAAATGCTACACCTTCTGGACATCAGTAGGGTTTTGCATCACTATCGCAAGGTTACTAATAATTTTTCTCCTGACCACCTTTTTGTCTTATACACTGGTCCCCGTAATGGGGCAGCCACCTCCCAAGGCAACGATAATGCGTATGGATAAGCAGACCATTGAACCAGCTTATATCCTCCAGAGCAAGCCTGTACTAACGTGGCTCCGCATATTCCACTTGTGCACAAGCCATGTCTTGGGTCGAAAGATCACACGTTCACCTGCTGGACGTTTGCAGGGTAGCAACCTGATACTCTGTCGGTTTGTTTGCTTGTCAATATAGCTTGGGTCTCCAAGCCAGGGAAGAAGCTCATTTCAGAGCCACTATTCTTGGGATTTTGTTTGCAAATTTCAGCATTAATGAGCTGCTTTGCATGCTTTTGCTTCACATTGGTTCATTAAGTGGGACTATGAACTATTGCATGTAGTAAGCTACATGTAGAATCTTATTACTTCAAAGGGCATGTTAAGTCACTTCGCAGAAACTTCACACAAAAAATGCAAAAACCTGTAGCATTCAGCATTTTTGTGGTTATATTTTCCATGCAAAAGAGAGGAGTAACTTTGTGGTTGGGGCAAGTTACCTCGGGCTGTAGGGCCAGGGTTTCAGATCCTGCTGGAGGACAGCAACCTCAGGCTGGAGGGGACTGGGGTTTCTAATCCCACAGGCTCTCCTAGTGACCTTGGGCAAGCAACTTAACCTTCCGTGGCCTCGGGTACATCACGTAGATTGTGAGCCCTTTGGGGACAAGGGAAATATATACCATACTTGAATGTCACCGCTTTGACCCAGTGAAAAGCAGTATATAAGCACTGATAAATAAATAAACAAAATACACTAAAAATGCAGTCACTTAAAGTTGACGTAACCTACTACTTTTTTAAATGTTCAGTTTTACTCTTTGTTCCTGACGTACCCTTTTGCCATTTTCTAGTTTTATTTGGGAGTCTGCCTTTTTCTTGTTGCTTCCTGAAGGGGTCCTAGTTTTAACTTTACTGTGCAATGATCTTTATTCTTTACCTTGCTTAGAAGTATAATTAGTGCAAGTACTGCTTTCAGAGCAGAGATTAAGAATTTTCCTAGCAATGCACCTAAATAGCAATTTTTCTTTTACATGGTAGTGTTTAGCTTCCTTCATCTTTTGCTCTTATTCAGGCCGAGGCAGAAAACTAGCACGGCCTTACAGCACAGATAAAGACACTTTTAAGCCCACTTACTGCTACCATCCAATGCAGAAAAGAGACGGATGTGTGTAAATGGAAAGACTAGTGCACAATTAACACCATGGTTATTTAAATATAGGCAAATGATTGCACATAATAAACTGGTATGCAAATAATGGCTGCGCCCAATGCAGAGACAGGCATAGAGGATTTTGCAACCAGCCTTAGCACCACTATCTCTACACCTGGGTTTGAGGTGGCTTAAACACTAGCGTGTGCCCTGACAGTTGGTTTGTGTGGGTTTTTTTTTTGGCTTTGTTTTTGTTTTGTTTATAGCATCGGATGCTTCCCTGATGCCTGGATCATCTTCCCCCCCTCGATGATCCAGGTATTAGGGAAAGCCCCCAGTACCATAAAAAAAAACTGTTGGGTACTGCTGCCCCTGACAGAAAACAAATCCCTGGTGGCCCAGCAGCCCTGAAACCCCCCTGCCTTGCCCCGCCCCATACCTTCAGAAAAGAGCAAGATCACCCCCCACGTGCTCTCGCTCGCCATCTCGAAAAGTAGCAGCACCTGGCCTTCTGCTATGCATCCAGGGATGCATAAGGCAAGGTCAGACTGCCATATAAGGTAGAATATGCTTTATATAGAAGTTTAACCTTGCCTGATGCGTCAAAGAAATACAGCTGTTGCTGCTTTTATTTTATTCTAATGTAAGACTTTTGTGTTTTTCCTCTATAAAACAGGATAAGGAGAATCGTAGGCAAGAAAGCTTTACAATAAATATGACGTGTCAGTTTTGCTGGCAGCTTCCTCCATCTGAATATGAATGCAGCAGCTCTACAAATTGCACCACAGTCTCTTGCCCCCGGCAGCGCTACAAGGCTAATTGCAAAGTACGTGATCATATTCACTGTCTAGGTAAGTTACTGTTTCATGCAGCTAGCTTTGTTGTAAAATGTTGTCATGCTTGCTTCATGTCCTTTTTAGTCTAAAGCTCTTTAGTATTGACCTTCATATCTCATTCTTCATATATTATGACCTCCCATTTAGAGAGCAGGAGATGAATTTCTACCAGGTAACTTGTTTTTGTAGCTGGTGCACATGTTCGTTCACACGCTTTCCTTTTTGAGAATGGGATCTTCCAAGGAGAATTGTAACTGGGCAGATTTGGTGGGTCAATTTTGATCTTTCTGCCATAATTTACTTTGTCACTACAACTAGCCATTTTTATGAAATGTGTAATATAGAGTGAGGAGCAAAGGTTTGTGAACTCCACTCAAAATTCTATGAATTTTGATCCTTGCTAATGCATAAGGTAACTTCCTACTGTGCTGTATAAATAGGCCTCTAGTTGTAAAAGGTTTTGGTAACATAGTAAATGATGACAGATAAAGACCTGCATGGTCCATCTAGTCTGCCCAATGAGGTGGCAAGAGCTGTACTTGTTGCTCCCTGCAGGTTACCTCTCTGGAATTTTTGAAGTGTAAAACTTTATTGAAATATCTTCGATTCCATACTCTTCCTTTAAAGGATTCCTGTCCCATGCCTTTTTTGAATTCCATTATTTTTGCTCCCACCACCTCCATCAAGACATTCCAGCCATTCACCACCCCTTTTGTGAGAAGGTATTTCCTGAAGTTGAAATGAAGCTACCAGAAGGTAAACTCAAAGCATGTCTTCTAGTTTTACAGCATCCCTGTCTTTTGAAAAAAGTATTTAAACGTCTAAATCTGTCTCCTTGTTCATCTGCTCCTCCAGGCTATATGTATTTAGGTCTTCAAGTCCCTTCTGATATGCCTTCTGGCACAGGCCCCATATTTTGCCTTCCTCTGAACTATTTCCAGTCTCTATCCTTTTGTGAGGTTTGGTCTCCAAAACTGAATGTCATACTATGAGGAACAGTATCAAAAGCTTTTCTGAAATCCTAAATCACATCCCTTGAATGCCTCATCCTGCAATCTGTTGGATTCCAGAAATTTCACTATCCTTATTTCTGCAGTCTCTATTTTGCCCACCACAGAGGTAAGGCTTACCAGCCTGTAGTTTTCAACCTCTTCTCTGCTGCCATTTTTGAAGAGACCCCACATCGGCCCTTCTTCCAATCCTGTGGAACCTCCTCTGCCTCAAAAGATCTATTAAACGCATTTATTTTAAAACATTTTAGACCACCATATGCACCAGCATTCAAGGCGGTATACAACAATATAAAAATACAAATACAATCTACCCCCCTCAGACCCACCCACCCCTACAAAACAATCATTTTAAAAGAAAAAAGAGAGGAACCTGCAAATCTACTGCTATAAGGACCGACCACTACTGATCACTAACACCTATGGGAGACATACAAAAGTCTTCAAAGCCTTCTGGAACACAAACAAGTTTGTTGCCTTCCGCAAGGCGTCTGGCAAAGTGTTCTACCAGGCAGGAGCTGCCACCAAAAAAATACATGCCTGCCACCAGAGCAGGCAAACCTGATCAAACCCTGGAATGGCCAACAGACAAACAGCTCGGATCTAAGCCTCTCACCACCTTAAGTCAACACTAGAAAATTAAATAAGCACCAATCTCCAGGAACAAGCAGGAATGAGTCTTCACATATGGGTATCGTCGGTACCGACGGAGCCTGCGCGGGAACGCTCCCCAGCGTCCTTAAAGAAAGCTTTTGGGAGCATCCCACAGCGCCTGCGCGCTGCCTTCCCGCCTTTCCTAACTGCCCCTCTCCAGTTCTTCTTTTCCGCGGAGCCAGCAGGTCGTGTTTCCTGTCACTGCTGAAGAATTTCTTATTTTCTTTTATTTTTCTTTAGTCGCGTGTCTGCCTTCTCGATTCCGCACCGGTACTACCGGTTCTTTTTCTTTCTTTAAAAAAAAAAATTCTACTTTTTCAGTGCATTTTTCTTCTGGGGCCTTAGGCCTACAGAGATTTTTCCCTCATGGAAAACCCCGCCTCCGGGTTTAAAAAAATGCACAAAGTGCAGTAGCACTATTTCTGTCACCGACACCCATGACTGGTGTCTAAAATGTTTAAGTCCTGACCACTCCATTGCGGATTGTGAGTCCTGTTCTATGATGTCCAAAAGAGGGTTACAGAATCGGGCAGCTAAGCTCAGTACACTGTTTCCCTCCGATGCAGCTTCTGTGGCATCGACGTCTTCCAGGGCTGCTTCTTCATCCCATGGATCTCAGGTAACCAAACTTAAATCTGGCCGGTCCTCAAAGAGTTCATCTCCCTCTAAGTATCGAGATGCCCCCGGGCTTACTCTTGAGGATACCACACCGGCAAAGTTACCCCGGCGGGAGGCTCCGGCTTCCAAAGCACTACCTATGGGGTCACAGGTTGACATCGATGGCACGGCCTCGACCGATCACCTGTTACAATGTTCTGGGGTACCGGCAGTTTCTACCGGTACCGACATCCAGACATTGGTGGCATCGATGGATCAGAATATTCTGACCATTGTAAACGGGGGCGCTGGGCGTGAATGTCCACAGTCTTGGCAAAGGCAAAATACTATTATGACTTGCAAAGGATTGTGGGGAATGTAGTCCATTCATACCAGAATCAGCCGTTCACAAAATAATGAGTTGTGTTGCTCGAGTGTAAGTAAAGAAAAATATATTTTATTCATGGGGTTAATTCTCCCACACAGATTTACTTGGTAACACAAAAGGATACTTGCTTTCAGTATTGTACTTACGAAAAACAAATCATGATATCAGCAACTGAACTTCTTAAGCAATCAATCAAACAATAAAGACCTTGATGGGAAACAGAAAAGGTCTTTCTGAGGGCTCCTGCTAATACCTTTTAGCAGTGCTCCAAAAGCAAAAATAAAACCCAAAAGTAACCAAAAACTGTTTTTTTCAAGGATAACTTTCTTCTGTTTTCACACACAAACAGTTTCCTTTCAGAGCTCACGTGCAACTGTGCATGGCTTAATTACCAATAATTAGCCAGCTGCAAACCCCTTTGCTGGTTCACTTTCTCTACGTGGCTCAAATCTTACCCTAAAGCTTTCTTGCAGGCTTTTCTGGGTAGATAAAAGAACAAGTTATAGTTCCTTTTGATGGTGGTTATATTTGTGAAAGTATTTTACCACAGCAGCCTAGTCAGAGAGCAATCCATGTATTCATTCTGATCATTTAAAATATCTCCTTCTTCAAATATCATAGAATCAATATCATGGTCTGGCTCAGAGGAATTCCTTAATGGAGCACTCTCAGGATAATAGTTGTTTCCCTGCTGTCTTCCAAGTGAAGAGCTAGGGAATAGATCAGTGTTCATACCTGAGCTTCCTTTGCTGTTAGGTTTCCTCTCCAGATATCCTGGCCAGTAAGTAGTCCAGCTTTTATGTCCAGCCTTCCAATCAAGATCCCTGGACACTGGGTCTCTCTTCACATACCTTCTTGCATTGGTCTTAGGGCCCCTTCCAAATGCAGCCGTCTCCTTCACAGGTGCCGTTCGGGAATTCCTGGCTCTGTAACCCCACTCCTCTGGCTTCCTCCAGTCCAATGGAGTATGCTTGCCTCTGGAATGACTCCCAACCCAAGTACTGCTGTGGGCTCCTTCTTTAGACCTCCAAGATGTTTTTCTCTTCTTTCTTCCACGTTGTTCCTGCTGCTGCTTCCTGATCTTGAACTCTGAGTTCCTCATCTGATTTTGTGTAGAATATGTTTTACTTTTAACTTGCTTAGAGGGATACTCCACCCTAGCACAGCCCAGCTGTGCTGAATCAAGCCCTGCCCTTGGAGATGAGTGATTGGGGATTACCTCATAGCTCTCCTGATTGAACACACGTTTCCCCACTTCAGCTCTTCTAGAGGCTGTTTGAAACCTGGTGCATTCTGGGACTGGTAGTCTCTTATGAAAACATTCTGTTTTAGTATTTCTACCAGCAAAGACAGGTTGCTTGTTCAGAGCCAATTCACCTCTTTTATAGCTCCTTCCTGAACTATGATAAGCTTCCTTATCACACCATGCAGCGTGCCATCACAGCATTCATTTCAAGCTGCATCGCCTACGGTACGGCAACAAACCCCGTTGTCGGTACCCGTACCAATTCCGGTACAGGATCCGATTCCGGTTCCGATACCAGTACCGCTTGCATCGACATCAGCATCGATGGCAGCGGTACGCTATCCAGTGATGCCTATCAGTACCGGCCCGGTACCGATTACTCCCGATGTCGATACCTCCCGGTACGCGTATCGGGCTCTACGAGAGCATCCAGACAGTCGATACTTCGATTCTTCTGAAGACTCTGACTCTTCGGAGGCCTCAATTGAAGCATCGGGGATCCTTCCCCAGGAACCCTCTTCTCCAAAAAGGAGAATGTCTCCTCCTGAAGACTTGTCTTTTCAGGATTTTATTAGGGAGGTGGCCAAAGGCCTGTCCATCTCAGTGACCTCTGAGACTGAACCTAGAGCCAAAAAATTAGATATCCTACAATATCCTAAGGCTCCTAAAGAGGCAGCCACCTTACCAATACATGAGATTTTTTATGAACACATGTTGGGTATCTGGGAGACTCCTCTTTCCACCTCCCCTCATTCCAGAAGGTTGGACACCATGTATCATGTTCCTCCTTGTCCTGGGTTTCATAAGACTCAGCTTCCTCACCACTCCATTGTGGTAGAGTCTGCCATGAAAAAGATCAAGAGTACAAAAAAGCACTCCTCTGCTCCTCCAGGAAGAGAATGCAGAACCCTAGATGCCGTTGGCAGGAAAATCTTCCAGGCCAGTATGCTTGTAGCCAGAATCAACTCCTATAGTCTCTATATGGGGATGTTTCTAAAAGAAGTTACAGATCATCTGCAAACCTTATCTCCTTTTATGTCAGAAGATAAGAGAGAAGAATATATCACCTGGCTTAAACATGCACAGGATGTATCCAAGTTTTCCAACCGTGCAGCCTTTGACTCTTTTGAGGGGGTCAGTAGAGCCTCGACTATTGCCATAGGTGCACGCAGAGTTGCTTGGTTGCAAGCCTCTGATTTGGAATCCTGGGTACAGGATGGTCTGGGTAACCTTCCCTGTACAGGCGAAAACCTGTTTGGCAAAGATTGGCAAGCAAAGGCCAACCAGATGGATGCTGAAAATTCTGCTTTAGATAGACTTTCAAAGGTCTACTACTGCTCCTTTCAAAAAGAGGTTGTTCAAAAAGGGATCTTTCCCAAAGAAAGGGAAATTTTCTTCTTATGGTCAGGCCTCTTCTCAAGGTCGTTTTGCTACAAAGAGGCAACAACAACCAAAACAGGCCAAAACCCAGGCTGCGAGGACTGCTACGGCCCAACAGCCTCAGCCTCCTCAGGGCCTTTGACTTTCCACTAGAGAACTTAGCCTTTCTGGCTCTAGAACATCCAGAGCCCCTCACCATCCCAGGAAGGCTAGCTCACTTTGCTCCCAGATGGGAACAAATCACAGCAGAGCAGTGGACCCTCTCCATCATAAGGGAAGGGTACAAACTTCATTTCTTAAACCTTCCTCCTCACACCATGGTGAAACAGTTCAATTCTCCAACATCTCTCCTCAACCTTCTAGGTCAGGAGATTGCTACCCTTCTTGCCCAAGGGGCAATAGAAGTACCCCTTCTTCAACAGGGTTCATGGTTCTACTCCCCCTATTTTCTCATCCCAAAGAAAACAGGGGGCTACAGACCCATATTAGATCTCAGAGAATTGAACAAGTTTCTATGCAAGGAGAAATTCAAGATGACTTCTCTCGGAACTCTCCTTCCATACCTCCAGAGTCAGGACTGGCTTTGTTCTCTAGATCTCAAGGATGCATACACCCATGTTCTCATCCATCCAACACACAGAAGATTCCTTCGCTTCCTGTACCAAGGAAAGCACTACCAATACAAAGTGCTTCCTTTTGGTCTGGCCTCTGCTCCAAGAGTGTTCACAAAATGCTTGGCAGTAGTAGCTGCATTCCTACACATTCTAGGGATATTCGTATTCCCATATCTGGACGACTGGCTCATCCGAGGCCCAGACTTCTCTAGCCTGCACAATGCGTGTTCTTCAGTATCTGGCACTGGTAATCAACATTCCAAAATCCCATCTTACCTCTACTCAGTCTCTAGAGTTCATAGGGGCCTTACTGGATACCACAACTGCAAGGGCCTATCTTCCCCAGGCCTGTTGCCTACGCTTGGTGCAGTTAGCCTCCAAGATTCAGTTAAAATCCCATTTAACTGCTCGAGAGATGTTGCAACTTTTAGGCCACATGGCATCCACGGTGCATGTGGTTCCCTATGCTCGCCTTCAGATAAGAGCAGCTCAGTGGATCCTATCCACCCAATGGACCCAGGCATCAGGTTGCCTGTCAGACAAAATAGCAACCTCCAGTCGCCTATTTTCGTCCCTCCACTGGTGGAGGTCCACTCAGAATCTGTTGCTCGGGTCCCCCTTTCAACAGGTGTTACCCCAAGCAACCCTTACAACAGATGCCTCTCGAAAGGGTTGGGGGGCTCATCTACAAGATCTCTCGACCCAGGGCATCTGGTCTCCACAGGAGACATATCTTCATATCAACCTCTTAGAGCTCAGAGCAATCTTTCTGGCTCTCAGTCTTCCACACCCTGCTCAGCTACAAGACAGTCCTCATCCACACGGACAACCAGGTAGCTTTGTTCTATGTGAACAAGCAGGGGGGAACTGGCTCTGTCGCTTTGCAACGAAGCTCTGAGATTGTGGGCCTTCGCCAGAGAGCATCAAATCCATCTCATGGCAGTATATCTTCCAGGAGTTCAAAACTCTTGGGCAGACAGACTCAGTCGAGTTCTGCTTCCGCACGAATGGTTGCTCCATGGGGACCAGATAGCTAGAATTTTTCGGATTTGGGGTACCCCAGACATAGACCTGTTTGCAAGTCCGTGGAATGCCAAACTTCCCCGGTTCTGTTCCAGGATTCCATGTCAGGGAGTTCAGGCCAGGGATGCCTTCCTCCTTCATTGGGGGCAAGACTTCCTTTATGCCTTTCCACCTATTCCCCTAATCCCCAAGACTCTGTTCAAGCTTCAGAGAGACAAAGGGACTATGATCCTCATAGCATCACTTTGGCCACGCCAAGTGTGGTACCCTCTACTTCTGCATCTCTCTCAAGCTCCCTCCCTAGACCTGGGGTCTGCTCCAGATCTCCTCTCCCAGGAGGAGGGAAACTTGTGGCACCCAAATCCTCAGTCTCTTCATCTCAGGGCCTGGTTGCTGAAGGCCTAGATCTTCAAGATTTACAACTTTCTCAGCAAGTGAAGGATATACTTCATGCTTCCAGAAAGCCTTCCACCAGACGTTCATATGCTTCTAAATGGAAAAGGTTTTCCATTTGGTGTGCAGAGAAGGGTCTCAACCCTTTTGCAATACCTTTTGCATTCTTTACTGGACTATTTGCTGCATTTATCCCATGCAGGCCTTAAGACAAATTCAATCAGAGTCCATTTGAGTGCTATTGCAGCATCCCTTAAGCCTCTCAATGGACAACCTATTTCCTCTCATCCTCTTATAGCAAGATTCATGAGAGGCCGCCTTTTGACTAAACCTCCCATTAGACCACCTCCAGTGGCCTGGGACTTGAATCTGGTTCTTGGCCAGCTTATGAAGCCACCCTTTGAACCCTTAGCCACTACCTCCTTAAAATTCCTTTCTTGGAAGGTAATTTTTCTCATTGCAGTCACTTCAGCTCGCCGTATTAGTGAGCTGCAAGCTTTAGTGGCTAATCCTCCTTATACAAGGTTCCATCATGACAAGGTAGTCCTCAGAACTAATCCACACTTTATGCCTAAAGTGGTCTCACCTTTTCATCTGAACCAGGAGGTCTTTTTACCTGTCTTTTTTCCAGGACCTCATGCATCAAGTGCAGAGAGGAATCTTCATACCCTGGATTGTAAAAGAGCACTTGCTTTCTACTTGCACAGGACACAGCAACATAGAAAGTCCTCTCAACTTTTTGTTGCTTTTGATCCTTCTCATTTAGGACTTCCAGTCTCTAAGAGAACTCTGTCCAATTGGATTGCTCAGTGTATTTCCTTCGCCTACCAAAGTAAGAACCTTTCTCTGGAGGGCCATGTCACAGCTCACAATGTGAGTGCCATGGCAACCTCTATGGCTCATCTAAACTCTGTGTCCATCGACCAAATCTGTCGAGCGGCCACTTGGGCATCGGTTCATACCTTCACAGCCCATTACTGCTTGGACAAGGACTCCCGCCGGGTTGCCTTGTTTGGTCAGGCTGTTCTCAAACACCTGTTCCATACCTAATCAACTCCTACTCTCCATCCCTGAACTGGATGCCTATGATTCATGGGTAGAGGTAGAGCCCTTCCTAGGGACATCTCCCAGGCATCTCTAGCTGGGGAGTCCCCAAATGTGAAGACTCATTCCTGCTTGTTCCTGGAGATAGCACAGTTACTTACCTGTAACAGGTGATCTCTGGGAACAGCAGGAATAAGTCTTCACAACCCACCCACCTCCCCTAGGAGTTGTATCTCTCTATCTTTCCTTTCCTCTCTCTCTCTCTTTGTCTCAGCTTTAAAACTCGAACTGGAGAGAGGCAGTTAGGAAAGGCGGGAAGGCAGCGCGCAAGCGCTGTGGGATGCTCCCAAAAGCTTTCTTTAAGGACGCTGGGGAGCGTTCCCGCACAGGCTCCGTCGGTACCGACGATACCCATATGTGAAGACTTATTCCTGCTGCTCCCAGAGATCACCTGTTACAGGTAAGTAACTGTGCTTTGATGAATAAGCAAATAGTGCAATTGCTGAAGCACACCAGTTACTGAATCCCGTTTGTGCAACCTCCACAACAGCCACACTGCTGAATTCTGGACCACCTGTAGCTTTCTAATCAAATACACAGGAAGTCCTATATACAAAGTATTGCAGTAGTCCAGGGTGGATAGAACGAGCACCTGAACTAAAAGGTGCATGGCTTCCCTGTCCAAGAACGAGCAGAGCTGCCGCATCATTTTTTAACTTGCCATAAGCCAAGCACACCACCTGTGACCCCGACACTTGCAGAGATAACTTGGTATCTAGGGTAACCTCCAGATCCTGGATCTCCTGTTTCCAGTCTAAACGAACTCTTGCAATCAGTAGCCCTATCTGAAGAGCAGCTTCTGGCAGCACCCTACATAACAGCATTTCTGACTGACTTGCATTCAAAACCAAACTATTAACTCGCAGCCAAGCTGCAACCTCATCCAAACAGGCCACCTACTGTAATACCATAGGCTCATCATCGAACTCTATGACCAATTAAATGTCATCGGCATAAAGGTAACAATGAAATTAATATTTATGAAAAATTAAATAATGCGGGCGATAGGACCGATCCCTTCAGAACCCCACAGATCAGATTCCAAACAGTCGACAGCAGACTCCTCCACCTCACCCTAAATCTCCACTCGGACAAAAAGAAGGCCAGCCGCTGCAATACTATCCACCTTTCCAATTCATCCTGCTAGACCAGTCCAGACAATCGGGTTATGCACCCCTGCCAGCAGATGTTGGAGACAGAGAAAAAAAACTGCACCAGAAGCTGATTGGATAGAATCCGGTGCCCATATAGGACTACCCCTAGGGGATACCGTCAGTATTTTCTCTGTCTCAGCTAGCTCAAGCTCCCCCACTACGGCTCGGCTCTCGTCGGGGCTTCTCAAGCAAGGGCCGGTCTTCATGGACGGCCCCGCTCCTTACTCGCTTATGGCCTGGCTCTTGAGTGCTGCCATTTGAGAGACAAGGGGTATTCTCCCAAGGTGGTTGCAACCTTGCTCAAGGCATGTCATCCCTCTACATCCTGAGTGTATGCTCGTGTGTGGCATTGGTTTGAAGTGTGGTGCTCTGTCCGTAAGCTCTCTCCCTGGTCTGTGCAAATTCCTCAGATCCTCGCGTTCCTTCAAGAGGGTCTAGAGAAAGGCTTATCACTTGGGTCTCCAAGTCCAAATTTCGGCCCTTACTTGTTTCAGAGGCCCGATGCATGGTTCTTCTCTCGCGTCGCATGCCAATGTAGCCCGTTTTCTCAAGGGGGCGAAGGTGGTCCGCCCACCCATCCGCCCAGTGGTGCCTCCTTGGAATCTCTCCTTCGTCCTCAAGAGTCTCGCTGCAGCTCCTTTTGAGCCACTGCGTGGTGCTTCGCTTTGCGATCTGTCCTTGAAAACGGTTTTTCTGGTGGCAATCACCTCGGCGTGGAGGGTGTTGGAGTTGCAGGCCCTTTCTTGCCGTGATCCGTAGCTGTCATTTTCGGAGTCTGGAGTTACCTTGCAGACTGTTTCTTCCTTTTTTGCCAAAGGTCCTCACTCCTTTTCATGCTAATCAACCTATTTTCTTGCCTTCTTTTCCCTCAAGTCTATCTGCCGGGAAGCAGAGGCACCTTCGGGCTCTGGATTTTAAGAGAGTCCTATACCGGTATTTGAAGGCTACGAATCCCTTCCGTAAGTCAGATCGTCTTTTCGTCCTCTTTGTGGGCCCCTCCGTAAGGGCCTCCCGGCATCAAAATCGACCATTTCCAGATGGCTACGGCTCGCTATTGAATCCGCTTATATCCTCAGTGGGAAAGCAGTACCTTCGGGACTGCGAGCGCATTTGACGCAGGCTCAGGCGGCGGCGTGGGCGGAGCGCTCTGGCTACTCCTCTTGACATTTGCAGAGCGGCCACATGGTCCTCCCTGTCCACCTTTAGTCGACATGATCGGTTGGACATCCAGGCACGTGAGGATGCCAGATTCGGGAGCAATGTTGTTACTGCAGCTCTGTCTTCCCACCCGGAGGGCAGTTAGCTTGGGTACTACCCGATTGTCTGGATTGGTCTAGCAGGATGAATTGGAAGGAGAAATTTCACTCGCCGTTAATTTCCTTTCCTGGAATCCTGCTAGACCAGTCCAGGACCCGCCCAGATTTGTATGCAGTCAGTCTTTGCGAAAGTCTTACACAGATTTCTATCTCAAGCAGGGGTCCTCCACTGCTTCTCTGACTTTCATTGCTCTGTACATAGTTGCTTATTTCTTCCTGTTTTTGTTGCTTGTCAGAGTTTACTGACGGTATCCCCTAGGGGTAGTCCTATATGGGCACCGGATTCTAGCCAATCAGCTTCTGGTGCAGTTTTTTTTTTTTTTCTGTCTCCAACATCTGCTGGCAGGGGTTCATAACCCGATTGTCTGGACTGGTCTAGCAGGATTCCAGGAAAGGAAATTAATGGTGAGTGAAATTTCTCCATCCCCAGGGCTCTACATCTTACCAGCAGAATATCCCATGCAGTAAGGTCAAATGTTGCAGATAAATCTAAAGCCACTACCAGTACTACCTTCCCCTTATCCCTTGCCCTGCCCAGAAGATCTAGCACTGACACTATCAAAGACTTCGTACCAGATCCCCTCTGAAATCCCACTTGTCCCCAATCAAGTCCTCCTACCTCATCCTGAAACTCAGACAACTGCTGCAAAACGACCTTTTCCACAATCTTGGCAAAACCCAAAGATAAGATGGAGTGCAAATTTCTACAGCTTAACTGTCTCTTTTTTTGGGGACTGGAGTCGTCATAGATTTCTTTAGAACCTGTGGGTAGCACTCTTGACTCAAGGGGGCATTCACCAACTCTGTCATCTAATTCATGACTTCATCAGAGACCTTCCGCAGCAGCTGCCCAGGGATAGGGTCTAAATGCATCCATGTTAAATGTAATCCTTGGATCAAAGTAGACAAGGCATTAGGTGTCAATAGAGAAAAAGATGCCCATCTCAACACCAGATTCACCACGACCTCCTCATCTGCACCACCCAAATCCACCATCCTCAGTCCCCCCCCCACCTTCCCTACAAAATAATCTGCCAACCTTAGCTACTCTCCCTTGGGCCCAATATCTGGCGAGCTACCCAAAACACTTCTGCGGTTTATTCCCAACTGCCAAAAGCTGAGCGTAACATATCCCACTTTGCTTCCTGCAGGCAGTGGTGATACTCATTCGCTCTGATGACAAATTCACCTATCCCCACCCCTTCCCTTTCCATTTTTCCACCAACGGCACCATCCCTGTTCTTACTTCACACAGTTCTGTGGAAAACCAGGCCCTATTACTCCTTAATGGTCCTGCTAGAACCTCTCTGAGCTCTTAGTATCCTGAGATGTATCTTATCCAGTCCCATGGCTTTGCCCACTTTCCGTTTTGCAGCTTGTTCATTAATACCTTCTTTTATGAATGGTTTAGTATCTACTCCATTGCTGTTCATAGCTTTTTGTCAGTCGTGTGTGGACCTTCTCTGGGATTTTCTTTTGTGAATGCAGAAGCATTTTTTTAGCACTTCTGTTTTTTTTCCTTGTCATTTTCTACAAATTGGTCTTCAGCACCTTTTGAGTCTTGCATTTCTGCATCTAGCTTTTCTCTTCTTCCCGTATAACTAAAAAGAAAGTCTGGTCACCTCGCTTACATCTTTAGTCATTTTGTCTTCTGCGTGTGCTTTTTGCCATCCTGCTTTCTCTTTGCCTCAGCATTAGCTAGTATTTTCTGTGTGAACACTACCTTTTTTGGCCTTTTTATTTGCAGCCACTTCTTTGGCAAACAAGGTTTTCCTTTTTCCTCTTGTGTTTATTTACTTTTCTTACATATAGATGTTGCCTTTTTATAGCCTTTTTCAGTTTAGCTCACTGCACTTCCATGTTATTTCCTCCCACCCTTCCAGCCCCTTCAGGTACTTTCCCATTTTACTAAAGTCGGCATTCTTGAAATCTAGGACTTTGTCTTGGCCTTTACCTCAAACCACACCATGTGGTGGTCACTGCTGCTCAAATGGGAACACACGCGGACATTAGATACTGTCCCCATTGGTATGAATATTGGATCCAGTGTAAACCTTTCCATGGTGGGTTCCATTGCCAGTTATCTGAGCAAAGCCTCTTATAAGGCAGCCATGATCTATCTTTTACTTTTCAGATTTGCAGACAAGATACTCCAATCCACATTGTGTAGATTAAAAGCATCCAGTGTCATGTCTCCCTCCATTACCACCTTTTGCAATATCATTGATAGTCTGTTCATTTCTTCTGTTTGAGTGGGAGGTCTGTAGATTGATATCAGTGTAGATGGTAGTGCTATCTCCTTTTTCCAGAACTATCCAGTGTGTTGCTGCTTTCCCCATGTCCCCTGTATTTCAACTGCTTTCATATTTTTGACAGAGGGTGGCAGCTACTCCTTTTTCCTGCCCTGGCTGTGATCAATTTGAGGGATAGACAAGTATGGTGATAGCCTATATGCCTAAAGAAGACCCTATAGCAGTGATGGCTAACCTTTTTGAGCCCGAGTGCCCAAACTGCCGCACAAAACCAAAGAATTTCCTCAAAGTGCCAGCACGTCAATTTGCATAAATATTTGCATAATGCTAACATACACTAACTTTTAGTAAACATGTCTCTTAATGAGTGTATGGATAAAGACAGACTAAAAGATTTCTACATTACTATAATCCAGTGCCAACCGCCAGGCACATTAGGAACTACTACAAACACTGCCCATTTAGAACCAATAGCAAACCCGCCGTATCCTAACAGCACAACCAGGACTCACAAAGCACCACACCATACCTATCAAAAGGCAACACTGCAAATATTAAACCAATACATTTCAGACAATAACAATACATGACCTACTGGGGAAAGAGAACAAGTGGCAATGTCAAAAAGGAATTACATAAACAGAATACCTCAGCTCAGTTACACAGTTGCAATTGCTCCAGCCACTTTCTTCTGGTTTCTTCATGTTTTCTGCTAACTCTCCATCATCTGCTGTCCATTTGTCCTTTCTTCTCTCTTCTAGTTTTTTTTTCCATTCTCTCTCTCTACATCCGCTTTAACATACTAATCTTTCTCCTTTTGCTCTTTCCTCATTCCTATTTCATCCACTCAAATTTTACCCCTCCATCCTCAATCCCCACTTACTCTCCCAATACCCGGCCAATTGTAGATTTTTTATCCCTCCCACACAAAATATTTTTCCCCTCTCCATTTTACTCTCCCAGCCCCATCCCATTCTAATCCTCCCCCAACATCAGCTCCCTTCTAGTTCCAGCCTCACCCAGCATCCATTCCCTTCTAGTCCCTGCATCAGCCCATTTCCAGTCCTAGCCCCCCATCAGCCCATTTCCAGTCCTAGCAACCCCCCAACCCAATACCAGTCCTAGCCCCCCCCCATCAACCCACTTCCAGTCCTAAACCCCATCACCCCATTTTCAGTTTAAGCCCCCCCTATAACCCATTACCAGTCCTAACCCCCATCACCCCATTTCCAGACAGCCCCCAACAGCCCACAGCCCATTAGCAGTCCTACCCCCCCCCGCCCGCCCATTAGCAGTCCTACCCCACCCACCCACCCACCCATTAGCAGTCCTAACCCCCCCAGCCCATTAGCAGTCCTAACCCCCCCCGCCCGCCCGTTAGCAGTCCTAACCCCCCCAGCCCATTAGCAGTCCTACCCCCCCCGCCCGCCCGCCCGCCCATTAGCAGTCCTAACCCCCCAGCCCACCCACCCACCCATTAGCAGTCCTACCCCCCCCGCCTGCCCATTAGCAGTCCTAACCCCCCCACCCCCCCCCCCCCCCTGGCAAATTTTTTTAAAAAAAAGCAGGCTCTGGCTGCTGCCGCGGCAGATTGCAATGTCCCGCGGGGCCCCCTCCGCCCGCTAAGCCCCTCTGCAAGGGCTTTCAGATTCGCGAGGGAGAGCATCTCCCTCGCGTCTCTGTTAAGCCCGCAGGGGCTAATGGGAAATTTCCCATCAGTCCCTCGCGTCTAAAGGGGCTGATGGGAAATTTCCCATTAGCCCCTGCGGGCTTAACAGAGACGCGAGGGAGACGCTCTCCCTCGCGAATCTGAAAGCTCTTGCAGAGGGGCTTAGCGGGCGGAGGGGGCCCCTGCATTCTGCCCTTGCCGCGTCCGCGGCAGCAGTCAGAGCCAGCTTTTTCTTTTTTTGCGGACCTTCCCGCGTGCCAGCTGCAAGGCCTTCGCGTGCCATAGGTTCGCCATCGCTGCCCTATAGGAAGGCACAGCCTTGGTGTGGGTGGATGCGAGGTAGAAAGGGAGGTTGGTTTTTTGTGGGGGTTTTGGGGGTTTTTTTGTGTTTTTGTTCTTAAGTGTCCCAAGCTTGTAGACCTGGTCTGAACCGAGGGCAATTTTACAATCATATTTATATAGGCCAAACAAGAAATATAGAAAAGCTAGATATTTATTTTATTTATTTTACATTTATTTATTTTACATCTCTTATATACTGCACTCTTTGTCACCAGCGCGGTTTACATCGAACAAAAATTCAGCACCATAAGCAAGCGTCTGAGTTACAGTAAACAGGGGAATAAAACTTGGATAACAGGGTAAAATCAGTAAATGGAGTCATACAACCTGGTTAGCAATGTGATTAAGAATAACGGAAATATAACAGTGAACTATTAACATCTTAAAAAATAGCGCAGATGAGATAGACAGGCACATAGAACCTGATATTCCAAACCTTATAGCCAAAATTTTCAGTCATTTGCTATTAGTTTGTAGAACAGGTACGAATTAGACTGTCTTCCATTTGGAAGAAAGAAAAAAAAAAGCAGGAATGATTTTTAATTTTGTTTGCAAGTATCTAGCCACCTGGAAACATGAAATTGACAAAGCAATATTTTGAAAGATTCATGGCATCCTGTGACCTTCTGGTATGGGTTCCTGTTTGGTTGTTTCTGGGAGAAGATAGTTTTCCCCTCCTTTAAGTAGTTTTTCTATCAAGAATACAGTGTAATAAAGCACGCAAACCATGGGGGATTTTTCACTTTGCTTTTCATACATTTCTCAGCACTAGTTTTACTTGCATATCTGGTAGCTCTGGAAGAAATGCTTGTTTAAATGCTCAGCACACTTTCTCTCCAAACACATTTAAAAAAACCTGCATGTGCAACTCTAAATGCAGAAAGGTGTACTTAATTTAAAGTGCTTTACTTCACCTATTAGTGCCTTTTTTTTTGTATAACTGTTTTTATTAAGGTTGCACACGCTACAAATGGCACCAACAGGTTAACACATACAACCAGTCAAATGCTTAAATACAATAATGCTTGTTTATATCTAGAACTTTGAAAAACATTTCTCCCCTTCCTCCCAGCAGACTGAGTGCTTATTTTTAATGTGGGTTGTAATGGTGACAGGAAGTTTCTAACTTAAGTAGAAGTAAACCAAAGTGTGTATGTGTAAAAAAAAAAAACCAAAAAAAAAAAAACCCTGGAACACATTTTCCCTCCAAACCCAGGTCAGAGGGACTTAAAACATGTGGAGGCTCATTCCTACTTGGGTAGTTTAAAGTTAAGTCTACTAAAGTTTAACATTATTACTTACTGTTTTCCAACAGTTTTTTTTGACGTGTGCCTAGCCTAGCACAGTTTTACACTTTTATTTGGGCTTCGTGTGGATTTCTTTTAAACACCTGCTGATTGGTATATCGTTACCTTCTTAGGCTGTGTGGGTTAAGGCAGGTCAAATGTTAGCATATATTGGGGTCCAAGCAATAAGGGGAAAAATCTTTGGCGTTTAAATTGTTAGATATCTAGTGAGAGAGATGATGTCGTAGGAGCTCAGGCGGCCTCTCCCCCTAGTTTAGAACTTTCTGATTTTTTGGAATCCTCTTCAGATAATATAACCGCTCGTGCTACTCAGGTGGTTACTTTTTATTCAGAGATGGATAAGAATTCTGTTATGAAAACGTATTTCTCTAAGAAACATGCTATTTTTTGTGGTTCTAGGGTCATTCTTTTCCCGGATGTCTCAAAATCAACCCAGATGCGCCGGAAGGCCTTTCTGGCGTTAAAGGACCGTACACTTGCATTGGGAGCTACTTTTTTCCTTAAGTTCCCATGCAAGTGTATAGTTGGACATGCTGGGAAAAGCTATGGTTTATGGAATCTGACCAGTTATTGGCCTATCTTAAAGCCCAGGAATCCCAGTCTGAGGTGACAAGTTAGTATTTAGGGTTATAGAATTGATTTATCTCCTTTCCCTGGAAAATTGCTTTCTTATATTGTTTTTCATTTGACATGGCTTGAGTCTCTCTTCTCCCATGATGTGGACTTGTAGTTGTAGATATGTGATGTTGGGCCTTCAGGTCTTATGTTTTTCTTCTTGTTTTTCTGATATTACCTGTATTGTTCATTATGTACAATTTAAAATGTTCAATAAAAAAAATGGTTATGCATTAAGATGCATTTCTTGATATTCTTTATTTTGATAATCTCTTAATTCATGCCTTTTTAAAAAGTCATCTGGTCGTTTATTTTCTAAAGGTAATCGTACTTTTTCGAAAATGCTGTATTGCAACTGGACAGGAGGCTACAAGTGGTCTACAGCACTGGCACTGAGGTAAAGTCTTACCCTAGGTCTGCTCAGAAATAGTGGCAAAACAGATTCTTAAATCTTTATGGTGCTCTTTGCTCAAACACTTTTGTGTGGTTTTATGCAGAATTGCCAAGTTACCCAGTTCCATGAGTGCCAGAAATCCAGGACAGGCTTAAAATCTCAATCTCTCATTCTGATGCATTATGGAACTTGCAACATTGATATCAATGGATAAAATCAGGGACTACAAATACTATACTGCATTGTAAAGCAAATTTAAAGCCAGAACTGGCAAAAATCTCACTGCTGGAACTGGGTAACTTGACAACTCTGCTTTATGTAGCAATTCTTATAAAGCTTTATGCTGCAATTGTCAATTTCAAGAATGGTTCCAGATTTAAACCTGAAGAGAGATTCTTGTAACAGTATGGCAGGAATTTAGGTAACTTCCAGAAATGGGCAGTGATAACTTAAGAAGTCAGTGGTTCCATTTTGGAAGGATGGGTGGGAAGGCATAAAGGGGATTAGGTGTCGGATTCCATAATAGGAATTCTATATCATCCTGCTAGACCAGTCCAGACAAGTGGGTTGTGTTCCCCTACTAGCAGATTGGTGGAGAGAGAGAACCAAGGAAAAGCTCGGGTTTCAGTGACATCACTCCCATGTCTCCATCTGCCTCAGCCACCAGAGATCTCTTCAGTATTTTTGTCTCCAGCAGATGGGTTTTCTCCACTTAAAGAAAATCTGAATACTTGAGAGAAAAAGATTGATTTAAATGCTTAGGAACGACCACCTTGAGGGTGACTCTGCCATTTGAGCATGATGTGGGATTAGACTGTGGTCTTTTCGGTAGTCCTAGGAGGAGGGAAAATTTGGTTCAGCTCTGTGCTTTTTTTTTTTTTTTTTTTTTTTTTAATAAGAAGCTGTTGAGCAGTCAGAAAATTGGAAGGTTCAGTAGCCTCACACAACCTGTCTTCTCCCCCCCCCCCCCACACGATTGCAGAAGGCTCTGAGAAATCTGCTTGCCAGCCACCTTAAACACAGTGCCTGTAAGGCCAGAGAAACAGTTTCAGGGGAGTAGAGTTGAGCCTGGCATAAATTTCTCCCTGGGGCTCTTGCGGGGAGGGGGCATTTAAATACCAAAGCTTGACCTCGTTGGAGATTCCCAATTCTGTCCGTCTGGGGCACAATTCAAGGTAGACCGCTGGTGACTATTGGTGTAGTATGGGGGGTTTTCTGCATGTGTTAATAGCATTTTTACTATTATGCATCTTGCGTTCACGTGATCCTTGCACATGTTCCATCTGAGCAGTTCCAATGCGCATTGCTGTGTAAATGCTGTTAATGCGCTCCAGTTGGGCTGCTGCGGCATAAGTATGTGCTGTTGTGATACTTGCCTTAACCTGTATTCTTCCGGGAAACATCATTTGACCTGTGGCAAGCGAGGTACCACCTCTCTGGCTTCTGAACTCTGCTCTTCTTGCATAGCAGCTTCTGATTTGTCCCTGGGGGGCTTGCTCCCCCTCTGTCAGCTAGGGGATAGTTAGTCTGGGCAGGAGGCACTGTGTGTAAGGATGGTCAGTTGGCTGGAGCTTTCAGTAACTGCTGTGGGCCACTCCTGATTTCTCTAGGGGATCGGTAGCAGTTATGTCCCCTGGTGTGGGGGGGGGGGGGGGTGTCATTTGCACAAGGAGAGCTGCTGGGCTCAGGATTGTCATCCCCAGAATTCTTTTCCTTTTTTACATCAGGCTTGGTCATTCTGTTGTGGAAATTCAGACCCTACAGCCTCTGGGTTCCCCAGCATGCAGTCTCATGAGGGGCAGGCTGAGAGTGGAAGCCCTGCTTGATTGCCTATGGCAACGCATCCCTGGTGAAGGGCATCCCCTGGAGATGGGGGATCAGCTGGGATCTGTCAGATTTGGACTGTAACTTTGATCTGCCTCTATTCTGGGTTCTGATGTGGATGAAGTACACTCATCTTTGGGAGAATTTTGAAGAGGTCAATGTTATCAGCCTGTTCCAGAAGCAGCAATTGGCAGCATTGATAGCTAGGGTCTCATCCACCTTAAGCTTTGCGAATGCTCCAGGCACGGAGCAGGAGCTGAAGATGCATCCACTCCTGCAAGGGGGGTGTGTGGAAATCCACTACTGTATTCCCGTTCACCTCTGGGAATGGGAATACAAGGACATGATCTGGTCTGAGTGGGATTTCCCCTGACTAAGGGGTGTATAAGGAGATGTACACCTTCCCAGAGAATGGGTGCATTGTGTGGTATTTCCAAGTTTGATGCACAGGACACAGTGGTTACCAGACAGACAACCATCTCTGTGGAAGGTGGATTGGCCTTAAAGGATTCTCTGGACCATAAGGAACTAGTTGCTGAAGAACCAGTTTACTACGGTCACTATTGTTCTTCGGTTGGCAGTATGTGTAGGTCTGATGTCTCGAGCCTTGTTCCAGTGGATTCAGTCTCTTTTGCCAGATAATATTACTCCTCTTTTTGGAGTTTGCTACGGCCTTCCTTCCTGATGCCATGTACAATCTGGTATGTCTAGCAGCCAGAGAGAGTGCTGTCTGACACACTCTGGGATTTGGCTCAGACAGTGAGTACCAGACATGTCTTCTAAAGCCCAGTTGACCCAACTGGCCTTTAAAGGAAAGCTGCTTTTTGAGACTGCTTTGGAGAAGCTGGTGAAGGACCTGGGTGAGACAAAATCTTTCCACTTTCCGGAGGACAGGTCCAAGGGTCCTGTAAAGCAGGCAAGAGCCCCTTTTTCCAACAGCCTCTGCATGTTCCTCAGGGGCACACTGGTCAGATTTCTAGGGGTCTCCGGACTCCTGTCGCTACCGGCCTCTGCTTCTGAATTTCAGGCTGGTTCTCTATCCTTTCGTGGAGTGTGTGGGCCTAGGGACACGGTCCCCTCCAGTGGAGGACCCTCCTGAGCTGCGTAACGAAGGTTTGGGGGCCCATTTCCTGATCCCTCCAGTTGGGGGCCCATTTCCTGATCCCTCCAGTTGGGGGCAGACTTTGCTGCCTCTTTCAGGAATAGGCCCAGATCACCAAGGATTGCTGGGTACTTGACACGATGCAATACGGCTATGTTCTGGAATGCAGAGAGACTATTTCAGATGCTTTTGTAGTCTCCCCCTGTGGGTCTGCGAACAAAAGGACCACTGTACGGATCACCTTGGACAAGTTGCTCCTCCTGAAGGCAATGGTGCCCATCCCCCCTGGACAATTGGGGCAAGGAGAGATATTCCATCTGTTTCATGGTGCAAAAAAAGGATGGCTCCTTCTGACCTATTATGGACTTCAAGGGTGTCCATGAGCACTTGTGCGTCCTGCACTTTCAGATGGAAACTTTGCAATCCATGATTCAAGCAGTGCTCTCTGGATTTGGCAGATATGTATTTTCATATCCCAATCTGGGAGGATCCGCAAAAGTATCTGTGCCTTTTTCCAAGCTTGGCTTTCACTTTCAGTTCACCACCCTCCCATTCGGAGACTCCACTACCCCAAAGATATTCTTCAAGGTCATGGTGGTGGTGCCTGCAATGCTATGGAACCCAGAGATTTATATGCACCCATATCCAAGTCTGTTCTCTTTCAGAAGTAGCTCGGGTAGTTACCCAAGTAGTGTCAGTTTTGGAGAGCCTCAGCTGGGTGATCAATCGGGGAAAGAGCCAGTTGCGAGGCTACCTCAGTCCCTGGCGTTCCAGGGAGCACATTTCAATACGTAAGTGGATAGAGTCCTTTCAGGCAGAGGAGAAAGTCAAAGGATGTTGGATTGCCTGACACTGTTCTGTTCGCAGCAGGCTCCCAGAGTCTGGGATTATCTTCAGCTCCTCGGATTGATGGCAGCAGCAATAGAGATGGTGTTGGTACATATGTGGTCGCTCCAACAGTCCTTGTTGACTCGGTGGTCTCAGATCTCAGGAGCTCAGGCTTCCACTGCTGGTAATGGTGAAGGCCAACCTACAGTGGTGGCAGCAGCCCCATCTGAGGAAGGGCATGCTACTGGACGATTACTTGTGGATCCGTCTGATGGATGCCAGTTTCTTGGGCTGGGAGCACATTGCAAAGACTGAATGGCCAGGGCTGTTGGACCACACCACCACCCTGTAGGGGCCATCAGGTTGACTCCTCCACATTTCCAGCCCCAGGTCGAAGGCCAGGTGTTCGTGTATTTTCAGACAACACCACATGAGGCTTATGTCAATCAGCAAGGCAACATGAGGAGTGCCAGGGTAGCCCTGAAGATGGCTCTCCTGTTTTTTTTTCCTGGGTGGAAAAAGAACCACCTAGCACTTTTAGCTCAGCATGTTGCTGGGGTGGACAATGTGGGAGCGGACTCTCTCAGCCAGCACTCTTTCGATACAGGAGAGTGGGAGTTATCGGAAGGCATTTTAATTGATTCTGTGCCATTGGGGTAAGCCTGAGATGGATCTGATTGCGACGTGCTCCAGTACCAGTGTGCAGCTTCTTCAATCACTGCATGGAGAAGGGATCTGAGAATGCTGACGCCCTAGCTCAGCCTTGGCCAAGTCAATGCCTGCTGTATGTGTTTTCCTCACTCCATAACCTCTATCGGGGGGTGTGTTTTTTGCATATAGAGCACCAACCGAGAAGGATTTATTCAGGTGGTGCCAGATTAGTTCGGAGATCTGATGTGGCTCCTGCAAGCGTCACCTCTTCATTGGCCTTCATCTCGGGGATTACTGCATCAGGGACTGGAAGACCCACCTCCCTTCTCATTTACGGCTTGGCTCTTGAAAGGAGAAGGCTAGCGTGTAAGGGCTGCTCTTCAGTGTCGCTCTCCACTCCGCTCTGAGCCTGGAGAAGGTGGTCCATCCTGGTGTATGTGTGGGTCTGGTGCCGATGAGCGATGGTGCGGCGCACAGCAGCTGGTTGTTGAGGCAGCCCAGGTGCTGTCTATGCTGGCCTTTCTGCAGGAAGGTCTGGTGAAGGGACCTTCTCTTAGCTCCCTGACAGTTCAGGTGGCAGCTTTGGCCTGTTTCAGTGGCTGGTAAGTCGCTAGCCTTTACACCCTGATGTTTCATGCTTTCTTCAGGCGGTTTGGTGTCTACCTTTCTCCCCTCTGGTCTGTGTTCCCTTCCTGGGATCTCTGATGCTTAGGGCCCTAATGTTGTAGCCTTTTGAGCTATTGAAGCATGTTACTTTGACACATTTGACCCTCAAGATGATGGTAGTCTTGGTCATGATTTGTTCTGCAAGATGGATTTCCAAGCTGCAGGCTGTCTTGTTGACATCCTTTTATCTGCCTTTTTCAGAGGAAGCCATTTCCAGTCAGCCTGTGCCTGCCTGCCTTAAGGTGATTTCTCCCTTTCCTGTGAATCAGATGGTTTACCTGTCGTCATCCTCTAAGGAGCAGTGTCGGAAAGGATGAGGCTTTTCCCCTTGTGGATGTCCGGAGGGTGCTTCTCCAGTACTTAGAGGTTACAAATGCCTTTCATAAGTCTGACCATCTTTTTGTGCTGTTTGTTGGCCTGTGTGGGAGTGATGTGACAGCTAAGTCTATATTGGGGTGCTGGATTAAGTAGGTCATTACCTTGGCGCATCTTTTGCAGAACCAGTTGGTTCCAGAGGGTTTGCGCATCCATTCTACCTGAGCACAAGCGTCCTTGTGGGCAGAGCAGAGCTCTATAGCCCCTACAAACATTTTGTTGAGTGGCAACGTGGGCATCCCTTTCCACTTTTGTCAAGCACTGCCGCTTGGATTTCCACGCTTGGGTGGACATGGCCTTTGGCTTAAGGACTTTGCAAGCAGATGTAGCAAAGCTACACCTCCACTGGGCAGAAAGACACATCCCACTTGTCTGGACTTGTCTAGCAGGACTCAAAGGATGTTATCTGTTAAGTAAAATGTCACCTTTTTTGTATGTGCATGTATCCAGAGCAGGGAAAAATCATTGCTGTTCAAACTAAGCCATTTTGGTCTTTAACTGTTATTTGCTGTGTTTAAAATGAAATTCAAAAGTCCATAATGCCCACACTAATAATGGTGCTTCAACCAGACATACTATACAAGGTATTATATTCAGAGAGCAGGACCTTCAATTGAATACCTGCAGTTCAGGATCTTATTACTGATGTATGCTCATTTCTAGTACTATTTTGTTTTAAACATAAATATTCTTCCCACAGCATTACCCTTGGTGGCTTTGGAGCAGATCGCTTTTATCTAGGTCAGTGGCGTGAAGGCCTTGGCAAGCTGTTCAGCTTTGGTGGACTGGGAATATGGACTCTAATAGATGTTCTATTAATTGGCGTTGGATATGTAGGACCAGCTGATGGGTCGCTATACATATAACCCTGGATGTATATGCTATTTAGAAAGGGCATCATGTGAGGAAAAACTTAGAGTTGAAGAACTTTGAGTGTGTATTCTGTATTTATTTAGAATGTACAGTATCTGTACTTTACCTGCCTTAAATAGTTAAGGCAAAATAAATCATAGTGGATCATTTGACTGTATCTTCATTTTTCAGTGTGTGGGGTTTTTTTGTTTGTTTTCCTTCCTACAAAATTTGAACTTTGCAGAGTTAACAAGCAAATATGGCTGGAGCACAACACCAGTTGTTAAACCTGTCTAACCATCCAGCCCTTCAAATTAGTTCTTTGCATTAGTACTATAGTTTTAGGGCCCATGATGATTGCGACCAAAGTAAACAATAAGGGGTTATTGGAAAAGGTTAATGATTTGGCATCTTTCAAGGTCGGCAAGGCCACTAGGCAGGCTGGGTGGCATGTGCTTCAATACACATTGCCTGCTGCCTCTGACACACCCCCCACCACCGCCTTTGACAGGAATTTATGTTGGAGGGGAGTCAGAAGCAGCAGGCTGTGTGTTCTGAAGCACATGGCCTGCTGCTATGCCACGCCAAGCTGAGCCTTCCCCTCTCTGTTGACAGAATCTGTGGCGGGGGTGGGGAACAGCCGGGGCTTCTGCCTAGAGCAGCAGAAATCCTTGGGCCGGCCCTGACCACCTATTGCTCTATAGCAGCAGTTCTCAACCTGTGGGTCGTGACCCCCCACAGGGGGGTCGCCTCACTCCGCTGTTTAAAAAAAAAAAAAAAAGAAAAGCGCACAAGTTGCTGATGCTGCCGAGTCTGCTTCTCGGCAGTGGCAAACTCACCGCTTCCCTCCTATTGCAGCCGCGGCTCCCTGTCTCTTAGGGACCCATGGTTCTGCCTGTAAAACTGTTGCAGAGCCTTCCTGCCTCTTGATGGGCTCTGTGCAGCATTGTCCCGCCTCCAAAGGAAGTTGTTTACCACTTCCTTTGGAGGCGGGACAATGCTGCACAGATCCCGTTTAGAGACAGGCTCCCAGTGGTTTTACAGGCATAGCCGCGGTTCCCTAAGAGGCAGGGAACATACAACGGGGCTGACATGGAGAGAGGGAAGAGACAGGGGGACATACTGGACAGATGGGGGATAAATGCTGGACAGAGGGGAGAGACAGTGCGGGTTAGGATTATAATGGGCAGATGAGGGGGGCTAGGACTGGTAATGGGTTGATTAGGGAAGGCTAGGACTGGGAATGGACTGCTCAAGGGGGGGGGGGGGGTTGGGACTGGTAATGGACTGATGGGGGCTAGCATTGGAAATGAGCTGATCGGGGAGGTTAGGACTGGAAATGGGCTGATTGGGGGGGGGAGGCTAGGACTGGTATTGAGCTGATTAGTGGAGGCTAGCACTGGTAATGGGGTTGAGGGGGGACTAGCACTGGAAGCGAGCTGATTGGGGGGCTTTGACTGGGAATGGCCTGATTGTGGGGAGGAGAGCATAGAGCTGCTGGCCCGGGAAGAAAACTGGGGGCTAAGGCTACAAATGGGCTGATACGAGGGGATGGGAGAATGGAACTGGAAGGGAGTGGATCTGAGAGGGGCTGCCATGGTATTTGTACTAGAAGGGACTGGTCAGTGGGGAAGGAGGGGGACTGGAAGGGAATGGACACCAGTGGCAGTCATGGGAATGCAAGTTGACATTGGAAGGTACTGAGAGCGAGGACTGGAAAGGGGCTGATACTGGAGAGGGTTACTGGGACTGGAAATAGGCTGATGGAAAGAAGTGAAGAAAACAAAAGAGATAAGAAATGGCAGATGGACCATAGACCACAGAAAGAGCTAAGAAGACAGGAAAGCAGAAGCCTCAGATCGGGACCAGCATGATCAGAGAATAAATTGGTCAGACAACAAAGGTAGAAAAAAATAATTGTATTTCATATTAGTGATTTGACTACAAAATCATCATCATTTTGAAATCAAATATTATTTGTTGTGGTTTAAATATGTTTTTATTTATAAAATTTACTTATTGCAAAGGCCTATAATAATTCAACAAATGATTACAGCGACAATGCGTTAACGGTAAAGGAAGAGAGACGCATTTGATTTTATCATTGGGGGTCACCACAAGTTGACCAACTGTAAAAGGGGTCACGGTACAAAAAAGGTTGAGAACCCCACTCCTCTATGGTGAGGAAAAATAAGAGTGGGTTGTGTTAACTCTTAGTCTAAACATTGTAGGATCGGGAAATTGAAGCCATCTATCCCACATTGTGGTAGTCTTCTCTATTTAATTAAGAACTTGTAGGATCAGCATTTCAGATTTCCAAGCTGTCAAACATGGTCAGACCCACCTCCTTGTGCTAATGTCAGCTGATGCCTAGCAGAAGTGCTCTAACTAGCATGGAGCGCCTATGATTAGGTTAATAGACAAATGAAGGTGCTGGGTTTGCTGTCACACTGCCTGCTTTGTCAGCTAGGCATTATGTGAGAGTTTACAAACATTTTTTTCCTTATTGAACCCCTCAATTGCATAAGTTTTTTTTTTTTTTTTTTTGTTTTCCTTTTTTAATACATGAATGTAATAGAAAAGTTTTTACCTCATGAACATGTATACACAGATTATAATATAAAGTTTCCTAGTATGCCTGCTCTCCATTTTTTAAATTATCCCTAATTGTGTGTTTCTAGCAGGAAAAACTACTTATGTTCTATAAAATGCAATATATTGGGAGGGGGGGGGGGGGGGTTGACAGATGCTTTTTGTATATGCTATACTACCACAGTCAAATATCCATAAAATAAAGTAACAACTTTTGCCCTGGATTCTGGTTAATGTCACTTTTCTTCTGCAATTTTTTTGGGTTTTTTTTTATTTCCATAATATCAAAGTAAAACCTGAGTTAGTCACACTACACAGACCTTTATTGGATTGTTCATATTTTTGCAGAAGCAAAGTAGTGAAAGTAGTTAGAAAATGATTGTATGCAATATTAAACACTTATTTTGGAGATGGGGTAGCCTTAATCTGAACTAAAATTAAATATGTAACCACATCTTCCTTATCGTCACTTCAGTCTAGTCCCTTAACTTCTGGGTTGCACAACCCTTCCAGCAGCTTGGAGGCTGAGCCCATCATCCTTTTGATGATGGTGGGGTATAAATACCCCTGGCACCACCCACTGGCACCAGTAATCTCAGCCTCCAAGCAGCTGGAGGGTTCCTGTAAGCCAGAGTGCTTATGGGGTCTTGACTAAGGATTTATTTATTTATTTATTTCCTGAGCGGTCCTCCAGTTTAGTCCTCCACAATTGGGTAGTGCACCTCCTCCTGGAGACTGGAACAATCAACTCTTTCTGTATGATGTATGCAGGCGGAGCTCCCATAAGCCCCCTGTGTGTCCAGTCTCCTTGCAGCTTGAGGACGTGTGTGCCTATCCTGGGCACACTTAGTGGCACTTGGGGAAGCAACACTAGTTAGTTTTGGGTGTTTTCTTTTGCCTTACTCCTTTGGTTTAATTAGGTAGCTGTTCCTTTTAGTGTTAAAAGAAAAAGAGAGAGGTGATTCAGGGGGGCCTCCCGGGAAGTCAGTCCTGCATTGGGCTCCTGCCTTCCGGACCGGAGGCTGTTGGCAGTCAGGTTTGATCTCTCCCCTGGACAGCACGGGGAGTAGATCTACCCTTTGCAGACAGCTCCTTGGTGTTGAGCTGCTTCCTGTCAGTTTTCTGCTGGTGCCGGGTAGGAATCTTTCTTTACTTTCTGCCTCGGGTGCTGCAGCACGTTTCCCTTCAGCTCTAGCAAGGTGAGTTGACTGCCATCAGAGCCTCGTTTCGGCGGTGGGGGTCCGAGCCCGGGATTTTTATTCCCCCCCCCCCCCCTGTCTCTTGCCATTCTTTTTTTTTTTTTTTTTTTTAATTCTTTATTTTCGTTTTATAACAACAAAGGAAAAGGAAGACATACAGCTAAAAGACAGATACATAAAGTATAATACATACACCAAAGTAAACCCCTGCCACCCCCCTCCCCCCTGCTTCTTCTCTAGAAAACTAATCATTCCCGAAGCGGGCGTGTACTTACATTATTGTGTTACGAAACCTAACGGTGATCTGAAACATGATGAGTGCACATTATACAGGCATGTTGGAGCAATGAGCAGATTGTACATAATCATTAAGCATCTGCCATTTAGACAAGCGAGAGTGAGGTTGGGCATGGGGAATAGCTCTCCGAGGTATCTGCTCATATTTACTATATAAGCAGACGAGGTTCCACCATTCATTGACAGTAAGTCGAGAGCTATCCTTCCAATTCCTCGTGATTAAGCATATGGCTATACCCAGCATGAAATCAAGGAGAAAGCGACCCTTCTTAGGAAGAGAGGGGACCTCCGCCACAGAGCGGAGTCCCACGATCTTCCAAGAGAGAGGTTCGTGAAGGTGTAAGATAAATTGAATACAACCCCAGACCCGCCCCCAATAAACCTGTAGTTGAGGACATTCATAAATAAGATGAGCGAAGGTTCCCACAGCAGTATGGCAAGACCAACACTGGTCCCTAGCATTTGCGTTCCATTTGGCTATTTTGTCTGGGGTATAAAAGCATCTGTGTGCAAAAAAGAAGAGAGTTTGGGTAACAGAGGCAGACCGGGAAACCCGCACTACTTTGCTCCAGAAAACGCTCCATTGCACAGGGGTTAAAGTGGTTTGCAGTTCGCGCTCCCAGGCTTGTTGGGCTCTAAAAGTGGCCGTGTCTGTACCCTGACATAATATTTTATAAAAGTTAGAGACTACCCCATGTGTACTACTAATAGAGTGAACTATCTCTAATAGCCAGTCCTCAGTAGGGGCAGAGGGCGGCATGATTCGAGCACTTTTGAGGCAGTGTTGAAGCTGCATCAATTGAAAGTAGTGTTTCGCTGGGAACGCAAATTCCTTTTGTAAATCAGAAAAGGTTAACTTCAAGGCTACCTATCTTGAGGTGAACTCTGGACCGTCTACCTTCTGTATCTAAGCTAGTCGCAATAATAGCATGCAAAGATTTCCTAACCAGTATGGCAACCCCACATTTCTTAGAAACGGCTGGGGAATAGGCGGCCACCATGTAAGGTTTAATATTGAGTTTAAGAGTTTCCTTCGAATTTAAATGCGTTTCTTGGAGAAAAATCAGATCCGCAGCTTCCTGACTTAGGTAGCTTAGGATTTTCTTCCGTTTTATCGGATTATTGATTCCTTTTACGTTCAATGAGAAAATCTTACATGGTGCCATCAATCAGTAATAGACATTTTAGGTAAGGGCGCTTGAAAACATACAACATAATCAGGATCTGTGCAACAATGACATAATCACCGAGTATTCTGGCTAATACACCCCATATTGAAAAGTATGTACCAAAGTATCTTAGAGAAGAAGCAAAACCCCCAAAGAATATGGCGACCATATGTCTGCGGGAGGAGGCCCTAGAGAGGAAATAGAAAGACATGAAAAAAAAGAAAAGAAACACCAGAGTCCATAATTAACACTGTCTCTGATACTCATCGAGGCTACTGTGGGTAGATGGAGTCGGGTCACAGATATCATCAAAAGTAAGGCAACAAACTGCCCTCGCCAGACTCTTTGCTGGGCTGCGGCAGATCCAATATGGCAGGTACAGCGGATATGAGAATACTTGCAGGAGTATTCTGGAAGTCAGCGCATCATGTCGGCTTCTTTGGAATCCAAAAACTCCGCTAGTAGATCAGGGTCCTCAAATGTTCTTGTCTGATTGTGAAGCGTGACTCGGAGCTTGGCCGGGTACATCAGGCCATAGCGTGCTTGTAGTTGTTGAAGCCTCGGCCGGAATTCCAGAAAGCGCTTTCGGCGGTCGACCGTGGGTTTAGCCAAGTCGGGATAGAAGGAGAGCTTGTGGCTCTCAAACTCCATATGGCCCTTTGCCCGAGAGGCATTTAGAATTTGCTCAACGTGTTGATATCTCAAAAGTCGAAAAATGATAGGCCGCGGGGTCTTCCTGTTGAGCGTTATGCTTGTGGGTACACGATGAGCGCGATCGATCTCCAAATCTTTGGTAAAGGTGATTTGGAGCAGGGAAGGGAGGATTTTGCATAAAAACTCTTTCATGTCTCCCGATTCCGCTCCCTCCGGTATGCCCACGAGCCGTATGTTGTTGCGGCGCGCTCTATTATTGCCATCTTCCACTTCTTTCTGCAAGGCCCGCACCTGACGTTCAACTTTGTCGAGTTTGGACAACCGGGCCGCATGGGAGTCCAATATGCTCTCCATTTTGTCCTGACGCGAAGAAAGCCCTTCTAGCTTGCTTTGCAGCACACCAAAATCTTCCCGCAGCGCTCGGAGTGCTTCACCGTTTGACTGCACGAGGTTTTTGACCCCTCTAATCTCTGCGAGGATTTCCTGCTGCATTTCGGGGCCCTCGCGCAAGGCCAGCCCCTTCTGCGGGGACGGAGGTTCAGTTTTGGAACGTTTGCCGTGAGAAGCCGCTGGAGATCCAAATTCCAGGCGCGTGGGTTTGGTCCCCGCCATCTCACCAATGTGCCCTGGCAAGATCAGAGTAGAAGTTCCAAGTATGTACGGTGTTAATTCAGGATTCTGAGTAGGCCTCTCGGGAGCCTCAGCGTTATGCGACCATCCTGCTGGACATCAGGCTCCGCCCCCGTCTCTTGCCATTCTTTTTTTTTTTTAAACTTAATGTTTATTAGTGTTTTCCAAAGCAAACATTGCAATACACCGAACATATCCAAATACTGAAGAGGAATAAGAAGATAAACCCTCATCCACCCCTCCTGCAATCATACATACAACGGTACAAGGATATAAGATATGCAATTATGTTTTTACCCCATCCTCCCGCATAGCCCCCCCCCCCCTCCCCCCACCCAGAGAAACCCCCCCTCCTTCCCCCCCCCATCCCCTGTTCAAATAACATCCGCTAAGCCGGGAGCGCCCTTACCCCTCCCACCCCCCCAATTCGCCCCCACAGTTATCTCATCACTCCCCCGAGGCTGCCAAGTGCTCTAGCAACGGTTGCCATTGACGGTCAAAGCGTTCCCCTTGATTTTTCCTTAGAGCGGTCAGACGTTCCATATGCAGAACTTTATATAATCGTGCTACCCAATGAGAAAGCTCCAGATGGCCCCTTTGTTTCCACTTCCAGGCTATTTCACACCTCGCTGCCACTATACAGGACCGCATAGGGCGGGACCATTTCTGCGACTGGTTGTCCGGCCAGACTCCCAAAAGAAACAAAGTAGGGCTTAAGTCTAACCGGACCCCAAAAATAGTAGTCATCTGGTCCCGGACCTTCGTCCAATAGGAACGGACCCAGATGCATTCCCACCACATATGAAAATATGTGCCCCTAGCCCCACAACCCCTCCAGCAAAGAGCCGAAACCTCTGGGAACATCTTATGATATCGTTCAGGAGTGTAGTACCACTGCATTAATATTTTATAAGTATTCTCTTGAATCAAGGTACATATCGAAGATCTGGACGCTGTTTTAAGGATAGCCTTCCACTCCTCTTCAGTCCAATTCAGCCCCAAATCTTTTTCTTGCCATTCTTTTGCTGTTATTTTCATTTCTTTATTTTGCCTTATTTTTCGTGCCGTTTTTTGAGCGCGAGTGCATGAGCCGGTGGCCATTTTGAAGCCCTGAAAGGGGTTTTTCATCCGGCTTCAACACTTGTGCACGGGCTTCCCTTGCGTTTTTCGGACTAATTTTTTTGGCGATTTTGCTGAGGACACTCTGAGGATTCAGGGGAGTATTTTATTTTTTTCAAAAAAAAAAAAAAAAAAAAGCACTTTTAATCGGGTTAGCAACTTCAGCTTTCCTTCTCTGTGGGGTCAGTTTGCCTGTCTTTGCTGTGCTACTATTGCATTGACATGGCTTCCAAACCGCAGTGCGTGGTTTGTGGGTCGCGTAGAGCGGCGGTGGCGGACTCTGGCATCTGTCGCAGCTGCGCCTCTATTTCGGCTGACTTAGAACATCATCCGGTGTTGAAGGAGCTGCCAGAACCTGATGGCCCTCCTAATTTGACGGAAGGGGATCTTTCGCCTGGCTCTCTTCCACCTTGTTCTGTTCCCCCTGCTACGGGCCAGCCTACGGAGGTGCTAAACAATGCCCTTGCATCCCCATCCGTGGATTTTTCCCCGGATTTTGTGCTCCTTATGCACCAGGTGTTTCGCTTGAGCCGGTCCGGTCACTTGCCCCCTGTCCTCGGGGGGGGGGGGGGGGGCCGGCGTCCTTCTCCGCCGGCCGCCAAGAGGTTTAGATCCCTGGAACTCTATCAGGACGCCGTGGGTTATCCTGATTTGGAGGCGGAGGGTGATCCTGATGCTGAGGGAGACTATTTGGAGGACGGTGAAATCCAAGAACCTGAAGACCAAGCGCGGATTATTCGCGTTTTCCGTAGAGAAGAGTTAGTGCCCTTGATCACGGAGTCTCTTCAGACCCTTCACTTGGCGGTCCCTCGGCCTCTAGAGGATGACGGTTTGGAGGATCCGCTCATTCAAGCGGTGCGGGAGTCCCAGGTGGTGTTTCCCGTGCACCGTGTGGTGGAACAAATGATCCAATCCGAGTGGGATCAACCAGAATCCGGTTTGAAAGGCATTCGGACTATGAATCGTCTATACCCCTTAGCCGACAAGGACTTGTTTAAGTCCCCGCGGGTGGATGCTGCGGTGTCAGCGGTAACTAAGAAGACCACCATCCCGGTGGAGGGTGGTGCTGCCTTAAAGGATGCGCAAGATAAGAAGGTGGATAATTTATTGAAACAAGCCTTTGATACTAATGCTTTGTCCCTACAGGCCTCGATTTGTGGCGCTTGGGTGGCTCGCGCCTGTTTACGTTGGTCGCAGCACTTGCGCTCCGCCTCTGGCTTTGATCAGCAGGGGTTGTTGGAGGTCACCCGCTTAGAGTCTGGCTCGGCGTACTTGGCGGATGTGCATTATGACTTAATTAGGACATTGGCTAATAGCATGGCTTCTTTGGTAGCGGCGCGCCGGTCCATCTGGTTGCGTAACTGGGCGGCCGACAGTTCTTCAAAGTCCCGTCTCAGTAAATTGCCCTTCAAGGGCAAATTGTTTGGTGATGCTCTGGATAAGTTAGTTAAGGACCTTGGTGAGTCTAAGTGCGGTAGACTACCGGAGGATAAGCCCAAGCTAACTAGAACCGTGCCCTCTGCGCGCGGCCAGTTTCGCGACTTTCGTAGATTTCGCTCTTCCCGTCTTTGGGGTTCTCAGCACGGTCGTTTTGGATCGCGCTCCCAGGGGTTTCGTGGTTTCCGAGGAGCTGGACGAGCTTCCACCTCCTCGTCCTCTTCCTTTAATCGCAAGCCACAATGAAGTGAGGCGGGCTCTGGAGGGAAGTCCGGTCATCGGGGGTCGCTTACGCGATTTTCTTCCTTCTTGAGCCCAAATTACCTCAGATCAGTGGGTGCTGCAGATAATCGAAAAGGGTTATGCGCTGGAGTTTGCGTTCCCGCTCCAGGATTCCTTTGTTCTGTCCCCCAGCAAGGGCGATCAAAAGTCTCGGGCCCTGCGCGTGACCCTTCATCATCTCTTATCCCTCGGGGCGGTGGTTCCCGTTCCTTCTTCCGAGCGAGGCGCCGGTCGCTACTCCATCTATTTTGTAGTTCCAAAGGACGGTTCTCTCCGACCCATCTTGGATCTCAAGGGCGTGAATCGTGTTCTCAAAGTTCCGCACTTTCGGATGGAAACATTGCGATCTGTCATCGTAGCGGTGCGGCAAGGGGAGTTTCTCTCGTCCCTCGATCTCTCAGAGGCTTATTTACACATTCCCATCCGAGAGTCTCATCAGAGGTTCCTCCGTTTCGCATTTCCGTGGGGTCACTATCAATTTCGGGCCATGCCGTTTGGTCTAGCTACTGCTCCCCATACTTTCACGAAAGTGATGGTGGTGGTAGCAGCGGCCTTGCGGAAAGAGGGCATCCTGGTTCACCCGTATCTCGACGATTGGTTAATTCAGGCGAAGTCCAGCGACGAGTGTGTGCAAGTCACGAGCAGAGTGATCTCTCTGCTACAGGATCTCGGATGGGTGGTCAACGAACAGAAGAGCCGTCTGCTGCCGACTCAAGACCTCGAATACCTAGGAGTGCGTTTCGACACGGTCAGGGGTCTGGTGTGTTTGCCGGAGCGCTGTGTTCTAACCTTACAGAACCTCGTCCGCCTCTTCCTGCGTTTGCCTGCCCCGTCCGCGTGGTGGTACCTTCGCCTCCTCGGCACGATGGCCGCAACCCTGGAGGTGGTTCCTTGGGCGAGGTTCCATATGCGTCCACTTCAGAGTGCCTTGTTACGCCGTTGGTCCAACCAGTTCGACTCTTTGAGCATGAGGTTGCCTTGCCCGAAGCCAGTTCGTCGGTCGCTCCGGTGGTGGCTCTGCTCGAAAAACCTGCGGATGGGGCTTCCCTTGGAACCTCCTCTTTGGGTTCCGTTCACGACGGATGCCAGCCTCTCCGGCTGGGGTGCTCACTGCGAGGATCGCTTTGCGCAAGGGACGTGGTCTCCCCTGGAGGCTTCTTGGTCGATCAACCGGCTCAAACTTCGGGCGGTGAGGCTCGCCCTGGTAGCCCTCGAAACCATGGTACTAGGGAGGCCGGTGCGTGTGCTCTCGGACAATGCGACAACCGTGGCCTACATCAATCGCCAGGGGGGCACCGGCAGTGTGCCCTTGGAAGCGGAGGCGACGGCTTTGTTCTTGTGGGTACAGACTCGTCTGCCGGCGATCTCGGCAGCGCATATAGCAGGCACGGAGAATGTGCAAGCGGACTTTCTCAGCAGAGTGCGGGTAGACCCCGGGGAATGGGAACTGAACCCGCAGGTTTATGCGCAGATAGTTCGTTGGTGGGGTCCTCCCGTCATGGATCTCATGGCGATGTTTCAGTCGGCGAAGGCGGGGCGCTTCTTCAGCAGGCGCCGAGAACGCATGTCCGAGGGGCTCGATGCCCTCATTCAGCCGTGGCCGACGTCCGGACTTCTTTATGTCTTTTCTCCGTGGGCGTTGATCGGTCGGGTCGTTCAGCGCATAGAAAGCCACCGGGGGCGGGTGTTGCTGGTAGCTCCGGACTGGCCCAGGAGACCTTGGTATGCCGACCTGGTCAGATTACGCGATGGCGTTCCCTGGCCCCTGCCCTCGTTACCAGATCTTCTTCTTCAGGGGCCACTGAAGATGCCCCAGGTGGCTCGATTCTCACTTACGGTTTGGCCATTGAGAGGGCTCGTTTAAAGAAGAGGGATTACTCCCCTGCGGTAATTAACACTCTCCTTCGGGCGCGCAAGGCGTCCACCTCTCTCACTTATGTGCGCGTGTGGAGAATTTTTGAGGACTGGTGCTCCAGATGGGGTGTGCGGGCGGCGACGGTATCCGTGCCCGTTTTAAGTTTTCTTCAGGATGGCTTTGATAAAGGTCTTGCCGCCAGCTCTCTGAAGGTTCAGTTGGCGGCTCTCTCCTGTTACCGGGGCAAAGTGTTGGGGCTTTCTCTCGGGGCTCATCTGGACGTGCAACGTTTTCTCAGGGCGGTTGGTCGCTTGCGTCCTTCGCGTAGAATCTCCGTTCCTCCGTGGGACTTGAATCTCGTTCTGCGGGCTTTGGTTCGAGAGCCCTTTGAGCCTCTCCGACGGGTGTCTCTTAAAGATCTGACTGAAGACCGTTTTTCTCGTGGCCATCTGTTCTGCCAGACGGATCTCTGAACTCCAAGCGCTTTCATGCAGGGAGCCTTTTTTGTCCTTTTCCCCGGATCGTGTGGTCCTTCGGCCCGTTCCTTCCTTTTTGCCGAAGGTGGTCTCGCCTTTTCATTTAAATCAGGCGGTTTTCCTCCCGGTTCTGCAGGCCGTTTCCGACAGTCCTGCGGACAGGGGACTTCAATACCTGGATGTGAAACGCGTTCTTCAGCGTTACTTGAAAGTAACTGCGGCCTTCTGAAAAACCGACCGTTTGTTCGTGCTGTTTGGTGGCGCGCGGAAAGGTGAGGCGGCGGCTAAAGCCTCTATCGCGCGTTGGGTCAAAGAGGCGATCGCGTCGGCGTATCTGTTGCAGCATAGGTCGGTTCCGGAGGGGTTGCGAGCCCACTCTACCAGGGCTCAGGCGACGTCCTGGGTGGAGCTTAGCTTAGTTCCGCCAGCGGAAATCTGTAAAGCGGCCACTTGGTCGACGTTGCATGCCTTCAGTAAACACTACAGGTTGGATGTGTTGGTCGCTCGGGATTCTTGTTTTGGTTCGGCTGTTCTGCGCGCCAGCTGGCAAGGTCCCGCCCGGTGTTGACTGCTCTGTTACATCCCGATTGTGGAGGACTAAACTGGAGGACCGCTCAGGAAATGGAAATTACACATACCTGGTAATTGTAGTTCCTGGAGGGTCCAGTTTAGTCCTCCTTCCCTCCCGCATCTCAGGTTGTCTGTTGCGGCGCGCTTTGGCGAATAGCTCGGTCTGCGAGCGTTTTTCTTTGATCTTTTCTGGCTTCGCTGCTCCTTTCGGCCGCGCTTCCAGTCCATTGGTGGTTGCGGGTTTTCTTCCAGCCTTTTCCCTTGGGGGTCTGGGTGGGGGCTGTCCTTTTTATTGCCGGTGCGTCGATAGGGGCGCAGTCCAGCGGTCTGACTTCCTCGTTTGGGGAGGGGTTGGGACCTTCTTGGGGACACAGTTTCTCTTTTGGGTTTAAAAGTCTTTTTTTATAACAGTATCATGTGTTGCTTCTTTAAGTATGCTTTGTTACTAGTCACTGGGGGCTTATGGGAGCTCCGCCTGCATACATCATACAGAAAGAGTTGATTGGTCCAGTCTCCAGGCTGCAGGAGGAGGTGCACTACCCGATTGTGGAGGACTAAACTGGATCCTCCAGGAACTACAATTACCAGGTATGTGTAATTTCCATTTATTTGATTTATTTAATTCATTTAATTTCGTTAATTTAGACTATCCTGTTACTTTGTTTTTACTTTATTTTAGTCTAGCCTTGTGCCCTTAAGTCTCCGGTTCCTCCCTCCCCCCCCCCCCTTCCCCTCTGCCGTCTTCAGTTCGGCTCCGGAGGAAGGGGTTTTTCCCGTGCAGCGGAGAGGACAGGAGAGCTCTCCTCCCGTGCACGCCGCGGCCCGTTTCTCACACGGCTGCTACTGCCTCGCGCCGAAGCCCCCGAGGCAGCTGAGCGCTAGAGGCAGCACCGACACTTCCTGCAGCGGCGTTTCCTGCCTCGCGCTACAGCCCCGAGGCGGCTGGGCACTTGAGGCTCTTGCGGTGGATAAAAGCGGGTGCGGAGTGGCTTCCTCCTCCGTCTCCCGGTTGGAGAGCCCGTAGTTTTTGGCGGCATTCATCCTCCACCCGCAGGCCCGGCCTCCACGTGGCTGCGGCCTACCACGTGGGAGCCGGCAGAGGACGGCTGGTTCCTTCGTTGCTGCTGCTACGCGCCAGAGCTTCAAACCGCAAGTATCTGCATAAAATCCTCCTTTCCATCTGTTTTTTAATTTCAGGGGAAAATCAGAAGTTTTGGAGCCTTTTTGGTGCTGTGTTTTTTCACGGCTGGAGGGGACGGGAGTGCTGGGAGCCTTTGGCTTCAATTTAATTACTTTGTTTCAGTTTTATTTACTTGTTTTACCTTTTGTTACTTTTCAGCACACTTTAAGTTTTAAAGTTCTTTTGGCTCTGGGGGTAGCCCGGTTCAAAAAGGTATGACGGGCAAGCTGCAGTGTCCTCCTTGCGGCACTCGTAGAGGAACGGCCTCAGAAGCAGGAGTCTGCAGGGGGTGTGCAGCAGAGGCCGCTTCCGTGGAGCAGGAGATCCACCTGAGCATGTCTCAAGCTCCTCAGGAGTCAGGGGACCTTCCGGAAGGGGGAAGGGATTCCCATTCTCCTCCGCCTTCATCCTCAGATGCTCCAGGCACTTCCCAGCCCCTTCCCTCCCTCTCCTCGGGGGTGGAGGGAGACTGGGGTCAATTTTCACCAGAATTTGTTCTGCTTTTGCACAAAGCCTACTGCTTACGCAAGCAGGGACCGGCAGAACCAGTAGCTGCAAGGGACAGCATTGATGCGGGGCCAGGAAACAGTAGATCCCTTGAGTCGGGACCTCCCCCCAAGCGTGCTAGGCTATTGGCCAAGGAACATGTTGAGTCTCCGCCTCGGGACCTCCCTGAGGAGGAGCATTCAGACAAGGAAGGAGTAGATGAAGGGGAGGAGCTTGAAGAGGGAGAGATCCCTGAGGAGGAGCAACCCCGCATAGTCAGAGTTTTTAGGTGGGAGGAGCTCCCGGCATTAAGTGAGTCTCTAAAGGTATTCAATATGGCTTCGGAAGCTACAACAGACGAAGAAGCCCTGGAGGATCCGCTGATCCAAGCCGTAAGGAAATCTCAAAGTCTTTCCAGTCCACAGAGTGGTTTGTCAGATGATTCAGGAGGAATGGAACCAGCCGGAGTCTACCCTGAGAGGAGTACGTGCGATGTCTCGTCTATACCCATTGCCGGAAACAGACAAGGACCTCCTGAAATCACCTAGGGTTGACGCGGCGGTAACAAAGAAAATGACTATACCGGTCGAGGGCGGCGCGGCTCTGAGACACAGTCAAGATAGAAGACTGGACACCCTGCTAAAACAAGCCTTTGACGTTAGTGCCCTTGCCTTACAGGCCTCCGTTTCGGGGGCTTGGGTGGCTAGGGTCTGTTTGAGATGGTCCCAACAGCTGCAACTGACGGACAGTCCTTCAGGCGACTCCCAAGAGGTGGCGGCCAAGTTAGAGTCCGGTTCGGCCTTCTTAGCAGATAGCCAGTATGATCTTATTAGAAGTCTGGCGAAGAATATGGCCTCGGTGGTGGCAGCCGTAACTGGGCGGCGGATGCCTCTTCGAAGGCTCGCCTGAGTCGACTTCCTTTCAAGGGGAAGCTATTGTTTGGGGAAGACCTGGATAAGTTGGTAAAGGAACTGGGAGAGTCCAAGGGGGGTAGGCTCCCCGAAGATAGACCAAGACTGGGTCGTTCTTCGGCACCGGTGCGGAGCCAGCCAAAGGACTTCCAAAGATTCCGACAGCCCAGACCGAACCCCTTTTCCCAGGGGCCGTTTTCCCTCCAGGGGTCAGAGCTTCCGTGGGCTTCGCGGGGCAGGTAGAGGTTTTGGAGTCTCCTCGGCACCTAGAAAATCACAATGAGAAAAAGGTGGTCCAGGAGGGAGTGCTGCCGTTGGGAGGTCGCTTAAGGCAGTTCCTTCCCGCCTGGTCCCGAGTCACATCCGATCAGTGGGTGTTAGAGGTGATCCGAGAGGGTTACGCTCTTGAGTTCACAAAGAGAGTAGTCCCCGCATTTATTCTGTCCCCTTGCGGTCCACCAGAAAAGAAGGCGGCTGTGGAAGTCACTATTTCGAGGCTCATAGCGCTGGGAGCGGTGTTGCTGGTCCCACAAGACCAAAGAGGGTGCGGTCGATACTCCATTTATTTTGTAGTGCCAAAGAAGGAAGGTTCCTTCCGCCCTATTCTGGATCTAAAGTAAATCAACCGCTGCCTCAGAGTTCCTCACTTCCGCATGGAAACCCTGAGGTCAGTGATTGCTGCTGTCTGGCACGGAGAGTTCCTGACATCCCTGGACTTGACGGAAGCATATTTACACATCCCGGTCAGAAAGTCTCATCAACAGTTCCTAAGATTTGCCGTTCCAAGTGGCCATTTCCAGTTCCAGGCCCTTCACCAAGGTAATGGTGGTAGTGGCCGCGGCTCTTCGGAAAGAAGGAATCCTAGTCCATCCTTACCTGGACGATTGGCTGATACGAGCAAAGTCGGAAGAGGAGAGTCATGTAGCGACCGCCAGGGTCGTGGATTTCCTCGAAGTTGAGATGGGTCATAAATCGTGCGAAGAGCAGTTTAGTTCCCAACCAGGAGATCGAGTACCTCAGAGCTCGGTTCGACACCAGAAGGGGGAAGGGTGTTCCTCTCAAAGCAGAGGTTATCCGACCTGAGAAATCTCGTTTCCCGTTTTCTGTTAACAAGGTGCCCCTCGGCCTGGCATTACCTTCAACTGCTGGGCACCATGGCAGCGGCAATAGAAGTGGTCCCTTGGGCCCGGGCTCATATGAGTCCTCTCCAGCGCACCCTCTTGCAGCAGTGGTCCCATCAACATCACCCCTTATCCAGACGGATTCCCTGCCCTCCTCGGATCAGGAGGTCTCTGCAGTGATGGACAAGCTCAAGGAACCTGGGCTGCGAGATGCCACTCGAGACTCCTCAGTGGACTCAACTGACGACGGATGCGAGCCTCGTAGGCTGGGGCGCTCACTGCGAGGGGCAATTCGCCCAGGGCCGCTGGACCCCGAGAGAGTCGCAGTGGCCTATCAACAGGCTGGAGTTGAGAGCGGTAGCCTTAGCTCTCCGAGCTCTCGAGCTCTTGGTTCGCCAGAGGGCAGTCCGCGTCCTATCCGACAACGCTACCGCGGTGGCTTACATCAACCGTCAGGGGGGAACGAGCAGCCCGTCCCTGGAGAAGGAGGCAGATGTCCTCTTGCAGTGGGCCGAGAGTCATTTGTTGGCGCTGTCGGCGCAGCACGTGGCCGGAACAGACAACGTGACTGCTGATTACCTCAGCAGGTTCAGGATAGACCACGGAGAATGAGAGCTGGCGCAGGAAGTGTTCGATCAAGTAGTTGCCCAGTGGGGGACACCAATCATAGATCTCATGGCTCGGTACACGTCTGTAAAGGCGAGCCGGTTTTTCAGTCGCAGAAAGGAAAGGATGTCAGAGGGCTTGGATGCCCTGGCCCATAGCTGGCCTTCAGAGGGCCTTCTCTGTGTTCCCTCCCTGGGCGCTCATAGGGAGGGTTCTGCGGCGGATAGAAGCCCACCAAGGATTGGTAATTCTCATAGCCCCGGATTGGCCTCGACGTCCTTGGTACGCAGATCTCGTGAGGTTGATGGCCGACCGGCCATGGCGGCTTCCCTGCAAGAAGGACCTCTTGCGCCAGGGTCCGGTTCTCATGCCCCACGTACATCGGTTCTCGCTTACGGCATGGCTGTTGAAAGGGCGAGGTTCTTGAAGTGGGGGTACTCGGACTCAGTAATCTCAACCTTGTTGAGCGCTCACAAGCGTTCCACCTGCCTTTCTTATGTGAGAGTGTGGCGTATCTTTGAAGCCTTGTGTTTAGAATGTCAAATCAGGCCCCTCTCAGCCTCAGTCCCCGAGGTCCTGGAGTTCTTGCAGGCAGGTTTCGAGAAGGGTCTAGCGCCTAGCTCCTTACGAGTCCAGCTGGCAGCTATCTCTTGCTATAGGGGGAAAGTCAGAGGCAAATGCCTAGGGGTACATGCAGATGTGAGCAGGTTTTTGAGAGTGGTTAGACGGTTACGTCCCCAGCAAAGATTGGTTATCCCCCCTTGGGACCTCAACCTAGTCTTGAGTGTCTTGTCTGGAGAACCGCTGAGGAAGTCCTCCCTGAAGGACTTGACACTAAAGACGGTATTTTTAGTGGCGATTTGCTTGGCAAGACGCGTTTCAGAGCTACAAGCCTTGTCGTCCCGACCTCCCTTTCTCTCCTTTAGGGATAAGGTGGTCTTGCGTACAGTTCCGTCTTTCTTACCTAAGGTCATCTCCCTTTTCATGTAAACCAGTCGGTATCTCTGCCCTCTTTCGCGGAAAGGGATAAATCGGGAGACGGAGAGAAGCTTAGGCTCCTGGATGTACATAGGGTGCTGAAGAGGTACCTCGCCCGCACGGCGCCTTTCAGGAAGTCAGAGCGCTTGTTCGTTCAGTTTGGAGGGCCGCATAGGGGAGAAGCGGCGGCCAAGGTTTCCATCTCTAGGTGGATCAGGGAGGCGATTGCCTCGGCTTATCTCCTCAGAGGGAAACAGGCTCCAGGAGTGCTTAGTGCGCATTCAACTAGAGCGCAGGCAACGTCCTGGGTGGAAAGTAGTTTGGTGCCGCCACTGGACATTTGCAGAGCGGCCATCTGGTCGTCCCTCCACACCTTCACCAAGCATTGCAGGCTAGATGTCCAAGGGGCGTCGGATGCCAGGTTTGGCAGCGCAGTGCTTCGGTCCGGGATAACGAACCCCTCCCAGATTTAAACTGCTCTGTTACATCCCAGAAGTTAAGGGACTGGACTGAAGTGACGATAAGGAAGAAGTAATTAGTCCTTACCTGCTAATTAGTGTTCCTGAAGGAACTTCAGTCCAGTCCTTGATCCCGCCCGAGTTACGTAGCTTCAGGAGGCGGACCGAAGACAGGTGACAGAATATATTCGTGGGGTCTCTTGCTTAGGACCCGTACTAAGTGGCAGTCCGTGAAAAGAGGTTCAGCAGGAAAGGGGGGAAGGCCTTCGTGGCCTCAGGGAAACCTCCTCCTCCTTTCCCCTTTTTCCTTTACCTCCGGGGAAAAAAATAAATAAATAATAAGTTTACTAGTTTAGGATGCATGTTAGTTATTGCAGGTTGTCAAATGGTTATAAGTTCTTTATTATCTATCCTTTAAGTCTGCTTTTGCAATAGATTACTGGTGCCAGTGGGTGGTGCCAGGGGTATTTATACCCCACCATCATCAAAAGGATGATGGGCTCAGCCTCCAAGCTGCTGGAAGGGTTGCGCAACCCATAAGTTAAGGGACTGGACTGAAGTTCCTTCAGGAACACTAATTAGCAGGTAAGGACTAATTACTTCTTGCTCTGGCGTATAAAGATGCCTAGCTCTTGTGAATTAACTAGTTAATGACATTTCATGTGACTTGATGATCATACTACTGGTTTTATTACTGTATGTACTTTGTTGTGATCTACCTTGCACTCTTTGATGCTGGCTGTAATAGAAGACCCAAATTTAAAAGGGGGGGGGGGGTACTAAAATACCTACAGGATATAATATCATGAAAAGTTGTAAAATGCACACTTACAGCTAGATTTTTAAGTGTTGTCATGCTCAATCATGGTGGTCATAAATGAGTCCCATTGCATAAAATGGGACATAACACATTTTTAGTGTGTGGCAGTGCCTTTTAATAAATCCAGCCCTTCGTATCGCCATGCTACTCTCCTAGTGGTGCCAGATGCAGGCTCATTGGACAGACTGCATGGTGACATGGTTTTCTGGTAGCAGACTAGCAGCTTAAGAGCAACAGGCTGAGAGCCAGGGCTCATATCATTCTCTCATTGATGTTTCCTGGGTCCTCACACAAGTCACTTCATTCTCCATTGCATCAGGTACAAATTGAATGGTTAATTGGGGGAAAAAGCATGAGGTAAATCAAACGTAGTGAGGGGGGATGTATATGGATATTAGGGTCTGTTTGTGCTCTTATCAAAGAGGATGGTGTCTTGTGGAGGGCTTGGATTAGTATCTTTACAGTTTCTACTACCCCCTCACTACATTTGATGCTTGGGGGGGAGGGGTTGCCAGTACTGCCCCCCCCCCCACCTGTGTCCTAGGAGCCTGTACTTTGCTGATCCTATAGCTCCCTGCTCCTGCTGCAGAGGTCCTCTGGGCCCAGCATCTTCATGGGTGCTGGCCTTCTGTCTTAAAAGCACCTTCCCTGGGATTGGGCACACACAACCATTACTTCCCAGGACAGTGAAAAGGCAACTACTATGCAGGGCCAGCTCCAAAGTTCATTCAAGATGTCAGCACCTTCCACATACTTGTAAGCCTTATAGCAGCTGTCAGATTCTATTATTTAGCTTGGAATGCCCTGCTCTTTGCTGCACTAGGGCATTGCCTAGTCTGCCTGAGGGTGTGGTCATTCCTGCTAATAAGTAACAGGGGCATTGTCAAGGGAAAGAGTCTTGCTCAGCTCTTCAGTCTTTGCCATGGTCTAGATGGCCACCAGCATGCCTTCCTTTAGAAGCTGCTGTTTGATAAAAATTGATACATAGAGAGCCAGAAAGACATACATGCCCTGAATAGCTAATATTGCTTGCATGTAATGTGCCTGTAAACTTTCTCAAAGCATAACTTAATATCAATCAAGATGGCAATGTACAGAAACAGTTTTAGCAACCAACAAGGCACATGTAAAAACAAATCACATGTATGTCATTCAATGTATTACGTAAGTGTGATATAAATTAGAAAGTAAAGCACCAACATTCTAGTAAAACACGTTGCAAAGCCTACCATGTTTTGTCTGGAAGACCTGTGTCGAGGGTTACATTCTAACTGAAGTTACAGCAATATTGTTGGTGATTCCACACCTCCCCTTTCCCAAGGATGTAATGAGATACATGAATGATTGATAACACTTGGATGAAGTACTTAAATGGCATGGATTATACTAGAGATGGCGGGAAGTTAACCTCATGTTCTAGCCCTGAACAAGAAGTCAAAATGTGACATGAAAGTGATTGGTTGTGCATTTGCTAGTTGCAGAACTTTTCCAGTTGTAGCTTATTGACTGTCTCTCTTCTATTGAAACAAGCTAAATTTTTGCTAAATAAAGAATACAGAGCTGCATGACTTGCAGGTGTTCTGTTTTGTTTGTCAAAATGTCTCTGGAACAGTGGAAGCCAGCTATTACTGATCTGTGTGTCACAGCTGCCTCTAGACCTCCAGTGAAAAATATGCCCACTGCTGCCTTCAGCCAACTTTCTCCCTACCTCAACCAGCCACATCCTGCCCCCTCTGACAGAAGACTTTTTTGTTTGGGTGGGGGGTGCTAGGATACAGCTGGGGCTGAAAAAGGTCTCTACAGAAAAGGCTTGAGGTCCACATTTTTCATTTCTTTACTGTAAGTGATGGCTGCAATAGATTCAGGGGGCATGATGTCCCAGGTTTTAGACTAGTTCCATTTTTAATGGGTCTTGTTGTATATACACATACCAAAGTAATTTCACTAGCCACCTTTTTTAAGGAGATATTAGACATTAAGGGGTTAAACTTAAAGGGTGCCAATAATATTGACCACAACTCTAACCAAACTAAGAAAAAGGAAGAGTGGAGGGATAGTGATACTCTATCTGGGTTTAACCAGTCCTTGGCTTAGCCCCTTCCAGCCTGTTGGAATTCAAATGTATTAAAGGCATCTGAAATTTTCTGTAGTTACACAGCCTGAAGAGATAAAGGAAGCTTATTCTACAAAGTAGGGGCTCTAAACTAGAAAGCTGCATGTTCAGTAGATTCTAATCTAGCACGAGAGGCTGCTCGAATTGTGAGCCTATGCTCATGGAGGAAATGCCGTATGATTCCTTTCACAGGAACCACCACCATCAGATGTTCTCCATGTGTCCAAGAGCATTATGTGGTTTTTTTATGCTGAGTTTATATGTTATCTTTGTTGATTTTATTTTGAGACAATTCATTTCTCATAAAAATTATGAGCTGTTTTATGTATATGCATGAAGAGTTGTAAGGGGAAATCTTCACTGTTATGTTTTGATTCATGCTGTTGGACATTTGTGTATTGGGATGTATGGATATGTAATAGTTTTGTGAGTGTTGTATGATAAGGAGGATATAGATACTATACAATATTACATAATGAACTAACACTCTTAAAGTAATGAAGATATGGGGAGTTTTGTGAATAATATGTATGTATATCTTTATCATAAGTGTACTGTTATACGTTTACTTAATTTCCATGGTACTTTGTATAAATTTGGAGTTTGGACACTTCATTACAAAGTCAATAGTAATAAAGGGTTACATTGAATATTGATTTTACTCTGGTATCTGTACCATTCCCCTTCGGCCAAGAAGTACCACAAGACTCTGCACTCTCCTCCCTTTTGTTTAACATCTTACAACCTCCCTGTGAAATTATCAAAAACCATGGCGTGAATTACTTAATCTATGTAGATGATGATGATAATTCCCCCCCCACACACACACACTTCCCTACCAAATCACCAGCCTATGCTAAATTCTCCAATTGTTTTGCAATAATCAATCTGTGGTGCAAAGAACACAATCTCAAAATTAATCACAACAACTTGGAAGCAATCTGCATCACAAGAAACAAGCATGTCAATTATCCACTTATAATCATGATAAACAATACCCCACTCACAGTCAAAACCAAAATTAATTATTGGGGGGTATCATGCTTGACCAAGAATTCAGCCTGTAGCCATGTTAAGTGCTGTCAAGTCTGAGTCGACTCATGGCGACCCTCTGGATAGCTATCCTAAATTGTGTTCGGTCTTCAGTCAGGTGGCTCATTGTGGACAGACTGGTAACCATAGCTGCTGTTATTGTATCAATCCATCTCATTGCTGGCCTTCTTCCTCTTTTGCGTTGACCTTCTATCTTGCCAAGCATGATGTCTTTCTCTAATGATCTCTCTGCATGATTTGTCCAAAGTATGAAAGTCGAAGTCTTGTCATCTGAGCTTCTAAAGAAAGCTTAGGTTTGATCTCTTCTAGTACCGACTGGTTTGTTCTTCAGGCAGTGCAAAGTATACACAGTATTTGCCACCAGCACCATAATTCAAAGGCATCAATTTTCTTCCTATCTTTTTCACTGTCCAGCTTTCACATCCATATGTTATTGAAAATATCATGGCATGAACAAGTTGAATCTTTGTATGGAGAGAACATAAGAACATAAGATATGCCATACTGGGTCAGACCAAGGTCCATCAAGCCCAGTATTCTGTTTCCAACAGTGGCCAATCTAGGTCATATGTACCTAGCAGTTTCCCCAGGAGACACAAGTTCCACAATGCTTGTACTGGGTCAAGCATTGATATCTTCTGTCACTTCTTAATAATGGTTTATGGACCTTTCCTCCAGGAACTTGTCCAAACCTTTTTTAAACCCAGCTACACTAACAGCCTTTACTACATCCTCCGGTAACAAATTCCAGAGTTTGATTACACGTTGAGTGAAAAAAAATTTTCTTTTATTAGTCTTAAATAGTTTACCCTGTAGCTTCATTGCATGTCCCCTAGTCTTTCTATATTCTGATAAGGTAAACAGTCGATCTACGTTTACCCATTCCACTCCGTTCATTAATTTATAGACTTCTATCATATCTCCCCTCAGCCGTCTCTTTTCCAGGTTAAAGAGCCCTAACCTTTTTAGCCTTTCTTCATAGGAGTATCCTTCCATCCCCTTTACCATTTTGGTGGCTCTTCTCTGAACCTTTTCTAAAATCGCTATATCCTTTTTAAGATACGGCGACCAGAATTGCACACAATATTCAAGGTGCGGTCTCACCATGGAACGATATAGAGGCATTATAATCTTTTGTTTTATTTTCCATTCCTTTCCTTATCATACCTAGCATTCTATTTGCTCTCTTGGCCGCCGCTGCACACTGGGCCAAGGGTTTTAACATGGTATCCACAATGACGCCTAAATCTTTTTCCTGGGTGGTGGTTCCTAATGTGGAACCTTGCATCGTGTAACCATAGTTTGGGTTGTTCTTCCCTAGGTGCATAACCTTGCACTTGTCCACATTAAATTTCATCTGCCATTTTGATGCCCAGTCTTCCAATTTATCAAGATCCTCTTGCAATTTTTCACAATCCTCTTGGGTTTTAACAACTTTAAATAGTTTTGTGTCATCTGCAAATTTGATAACCTCACTCGTTATTCCACTTTCCAGGTCATTTATGAATATGTCAAAGCAGCGGACCCAGCACAGATCCCTGGGGTACACCACTATTCACCTTTTCTCCATTGGGAAAATTGGCCATTTAGCCCTACCCTCTGCTTTCTATCTTTTAACCAGTTCCTGATCCACAATAGTACACTGCCTCCTATCCCATGACATCTCTGCTCTTGAGAATCTTATCTAGGTCATTCATAGCCATTCTGCCAAGAGCAATGCATCATCTGATTTCTTGACTGCTTGTTGCTTCTTTGATAGTTGATCCAAGTAGGTTAAAGTTGTTCACGATTTCAATTTCTTCTCCTTCAATGATGAACCTGTTGATTATGCCAGTTGTCATGATCTTTGTCTTCTTTACATTAAGGTGCAGGCCTATTTTGGGACTATGTTCTTTGATTGTGAGAAGCAAATGTTTCAGATCATCTTCACTTTCAGCCAGTAATGTGGTGGTATCAGCATAGCGAAGGTTGTTGATGAGTCTTCCAATCTTCACACCTCTGTTGTTTTCATACAATCCTGCTTCTCTGATGATTTGTTCAGCATATAAATTAAACAGGTAGGGGGAAAGTATGCAGCCTTTTCTTACACATTTTGCTTATTTTAAACCATTCTGTTTCTCCTTCTTCAGTTCGAACTGTTGCTTCTTGATCAATGTACAGATTGTGCAAGAGAACAATCAGGTGTTCTGGTATACCTATGCTGCTTAATGTGACCCAGAGTTTCTCATGGTTTACATAGTCAAAAGCCTTCTTATAGTCGATAAAGCACAAATAGATATCCTTTTGGTATTCTTTAGTCTTTTGAAGGATCCATCTCATTCGCAGTGATGTCTCATTCCTCGCCCTTTCCTGAACCCTGCTTGCACTTCATGTAGTTCTTGTTCCAGGTATGGTTGTAGTCTCTCTTGAATAATCTTCAGTAGAATCTTGCTGGCATGTGGGATCACCTTTCTTTAGTATTGGTATAAAAACAGATCTTTTCCATTCAGTTGGCCATGATGTTGTCTTCCATATTTCTTGGCAGAGCCTTGTAAGTACGGTAACGGTTGAATCAGATTGCTGTAATACTTCTGTGGGAATGCTGTCAATGCCTAGTGCTTTGTTCCTTGATCAGGCTTTCAATGCTGCTTCAACTTCTTCTTTCATCACCAATGGTTCCTGATCATAAGGTACTGGTTGAAACGGCTGTTGGTCCGCTTGATCTTTATCATATAAAAACTCTGTATATTTCTTCCACCTTTTCTTGATCTTCTCAGCATCATTCAACATAGAACCTTGAGCATCTTGTAACATTCCATTTTGAGGCTGGAACTTTCTTTTAACTCTTGTAGCTTTAGGAAAGCTGATCTTGTTCCTCTAATAGTTTCTGCTTCTATTTCCTCGCATGCATCATTGTAGTACTTTTCCTTGTCTTGTCTTACTGCACATTGGAAATCTGAGTTCTGCAATTGTCTTTCTTTCTGCTCTGGCTTTAGCTTCTCTGTGTTTTCTGGGCAATTTTTCAGTTTCTTCTGTCATCCATTTTGGCTGTTTTTTGCTTTTTCGCCTTTTGTATAGACTTCTCCCTTTCTTCCAATACAACCTTCTTCATGTCATTCCATAACTCTTCTGGAGCTCTGTCATTTGTATCTAAAGCAGCAAATCTATTCTGCAGGCTGTCTTTAAATTCCAGTGGTATATTCTCAAGGTCATATTTTGCTGCATTCATGAGTGGTTTGCTCTTTTTCAACTTTAGCTTGGGTTTGCATACTAGTAGTTGATGATCGGTACCACAGTCAGCTCCAGGTTTTCTTTGTTGATGTTACAGAGCTTTTCCATTGTTGACTTCCACAGATGTATTCAATTTTGATTTTTATATAATCCATTGGGTGAAGTCCGTCTACAGTCGTTGCTTGTGTTGCTGGAAGGTGTTTGAGATGAATAGAATTGTGCAAGACCAACGATCTATCAGTCTTTCTCCAGCTTCATTTTTGTTGCCAAGTCCATATTTTCCAACTACTTTGCCGCCTTCTTTGTTGCCAACTTTTGCGTTTCAGTCACCTATGACTATCAGGATATCTTGTTTGTATGTTCTGTCAATTTCGGCTTGTACTTGTTCATAGAACTCTTCAATTTCATTCTCTTCTGCAGCTGTTGTTGGGGCATATACTTGAATTATAGTGGTGTTTGATAGGCATTCCTCGTAGATGAACAGAGATTACGTGTTTGACTGCATTGTATTTTCATTACAATTCTTGCAAGTTTCTTCTGTAAATACAACACCATTTTTTCTATCTTTTTTAATTATTTATGAGATTTTACTTGATAATTTGTATTGTCAGTAAAAAGAAAAATACAAAATCATCTGCAATATTTCATAGCATAAAACAATAAAGGTACATTAGCTCCAGTTTCAGGGAAGAAACTGCAAGAAATAAGGAAAACAAAAATGAGAAAACCCTAAATTACAGGCATCCCCAGTTACCTTAAATCTAGCAATTTCCTGCTCACATCCACCTAGGGCAGGGGTCTGCAACCTTTAAGACGTAAAGAGCCACTTGGACCCGTTTCCGAAGGGAAAAAAAAAACTGGGAGCCGCAAAACCATTGCAACATTTAAAACAAATCTAACACTGCATATATTGTTTCTTACCTTAATGCTATATACGACCCCCTACTTTTCCTGTTAAAATATAGGTGTTTGGCCTATACTCGCCGTATAAGACTACCCCTCTTCCTTCACACACCAAAAAAAAAAACGCCAGAAAATATCACAACAACAAGTAACAATATTTGATTTCAAAATTATGATGATTTTGTAGTCAAATCACTAATATGAAATAAAATTATTTTTTCTACCTTTGTTGTCTGACCAATTTATTCTTTGATCATGCTGGTCCCGATCTGAGGCTTCTGCTTTCCTGTCTTCTCTTAGCTCTCTTTCTGTGGTCTATGGTCCATCTGCCATTTCTTATCTCTTCTTTCGTTTTCTTCACTTCTTTCCATCAGCCTATTTCCAGTCCCAGTAACCCTCCCCAATATCAGCCCCTTTCCAGTCCTCACTCCCAGTACCTTCCAGTGCTAATCCCCCCCTCAACCCCATTACCAGTGCTAGCCTCCCCTAATCAGCCCAATACCAGTCCTACCCCTCATCAGCTCATTACCAGTCCTAGCCTCCCCTAATCAGCTCATTTCCAGTGCTCGTCCCCTCAACCCCATTACCAGTGCTCCATCCCTCCATGTCAGCCCCCTCCCTCCCTCCATGTCAGCCTCTCCCGCCCTCCCTCCATATCAGCCCCCTCCCTCCATATCTGCTCCCTCCCTCCATGTCAGCCCCCCTCCCTCCATCCCAGCCCCCCTCCCTCAATCCATATCAGCTCCTTCCCTCCGTCAGCCCCCATCCATCCATATCTGCTCCCTCCCTCCATGTCAGCCCCTCCCTCCCTCCATGTCAGCTCCCCCCCTCCCTCCATCCATATCTGCTCCATCCATCTCAGCTCCCTCCCTCCATCCATCTCAGCTCCCTCCCTCCATCCATCCATGTCAGCCCCCCTCCCGTCTTCTGCAGCCGCGGCTCCCTGCCTCTTAGGGAACCGCGGCTGTGCGTTTAAAATCATCTCGGAGCCCTTCCTGTCTTGACGGGCTCCGTGCAGCATTGTCCCGCCTCCAAACTTCCTTTAGAGTCGGGACAATGCTGCACGGAGCCCGTCAAGACAGGAAGGGCTCCGAGATGATTTTAAAAGCACAGCCGCGGTTCCCTAAGAGGCAGGGAGCCGCGGCTGCAGAAGAAGGGAGGGAGCCCATAACGCCATAAATACCGGGCGGGTAGTGTGCTCCGGAGCCGTGGCAAAGGTGAGAAAGAGCCGCGGGTCGCCGACCCCTGACCTAGGGGAATAGAAAGGTAAATAAAATACAAGGAGCCATCAGAGTGCTTTTTCCTTATCAAGAATCCATTGTTCTAAATCTGTAACATAAAGAGACATTTATCATAACACAATGACACCAAATATTTGCAGGGGTATCTGAGGAAGAAAGTAGCACCCAAAGCAAGAACTCTACCTTTATACGCCAGAAATGATTTCCTATGAATTTGCATAAGAGTTTGACACATCTGGGAAAATGGATACTTTATTTCCACAAAACAACAAATCTTTCTTTTGAAAATATGCTTTAAGAATATCAACTTTATCATCTGAGGACAAGGAAACTAATAAGGTAGCCCTAGTTGAAATCGTATCTTCTAGTAATGTTAAATTAAATTCATTTCTTCCTTCAAGGGCCTCAAATTCCTCATCTACTCTGTATACCATAACTTTAGAAAGAACATACACTTGATAAATATCACAGTATCTGCATTAGACAAGAGAAGGATATCCTTTAAGTACTTAATAAAAATTGAAGGAGAAAGAAGAGTTATACAGGGAAAATTAAGTATCCTTAAGTTCCTGCTATGAGATAAATTCTCAAGTTTCTGTTGTATAAACATACTAGCTTTCATTACACTAGCTTGCAATGATGAAAAAGATTTTACTTGTTTATCTACATTTAGGAAACTTGAATTCAAAGAAGTGATTTGAGAATCCAAGCTTTGAAATTTATCAATTGTGTCTTTTTTAAATTGACACAAAGCAGGAACAGTATCAGTCAAAATGCACTCAGTTCAATTAACCCCTTCCTAAATGTCTAATAGTGAGATTGAAGGTGCTTGAGTTTTATGAGGAGAAGCGATAAGCTCCTTCCAAGCTACTGCTTTAGGGAGCTTGTGTACCCCACAAGGACTCGGAGGAAGAAGGCACATCTGAGAGTTCTAAAAAGCGAGGTGGAAGTAGGAGTTTGCTCTGGAGAGCTAAGGCTGGCTCCCTCAGCAGAAGGAACAAAGAGAGTAGTACCTGACTTGGAAGCGGCTGGTGTCGAGATCACGTGCTTATCCATGGGGCCTCTGGTGCTCTCTGTTGGTGTGGGTTTCTTTTTTTCCTCTTACCACCAGGCATTGCAGAAATAAAGCAGCAGCCACACTGCTACTCATAAGGGGCCTGAAATTCCCCTTTGGTTATGCCCCTCAGAGATGCCCAAAACAGGTGCTGACGGCTGGTGCAGCTTTTATCAGGGCTGTTTGATGATGTCACTGTGGCTGCCCTACATGGGCTGGCAGCTTGCAAAGCCAGCTGCACTCTCTCCTCAGTGGGAACACAGGATTGCAGGCAAACACTCCCCATTTCTTCTTTGTCTTTCTTTTCCAGCATAGTAGACCATGTGATCATCTGATGCAACGTGCCCGATGTCAGTCCAAGTTGTACATATGCCATTTCATTCTTGCCCACCTCCAACTTGGTTCATGCTTCGTATGTTCCAATGAGAGTCAGAAGCTGTAAAGATGTCTTACTCCTCATGTGCAGCCATAAATAAGCTGAATTACCAAGTCTGTCTAGTTTAAATCCTTCACGTTAAAGAACCTATGCAAACTCCTCTCCTGAATGGATTTCTGTGCAGTTTGTCAAGCAGTAATCAGCCCACTATTTGATTACTGCAATTCTATCTACCAGGGTCTGCCCAAGAGCACGTTATACCCCTTGCAACTAGGGCAAAACACAATAGTAATAACCAATGTTCCCTCTAATTTTCTGTAGGCTGTGTGCACATAAAATATATCAGCTGTGCAGCTTTTGAAGGAAGGTTAAATGTTTGTGTGCCACATAACACCACTTGGAGTTATATACTTTAAAATTTGACTACATGTCAGAATACAGTATGTACACCAAAGATTTTAATCAAATTAAATAAAAATAGACGATTACTAAATGAAGTGAAAAAATTTCTAGCAATTACAATCACAACTTTTAAATTTTAAGATGTCTGTGTTGTTATCAGAACCGTAATTTTTGTGCGCTTTGTTGTAAAGTATGTGCGCTTGCTCAGCGAGGTGTGTGCGCGCGCGCACACACGTGCACAGCTTAGAGGGAACAGTGGTTATAACCATATTGACAAAATCTCAACAAATTCACATCATCCCACTCTTTAAACAGCTTCACTGGCTACAAGCAAGATCAAATGCAAAATCATCCTAACCACCCACAAAATTTTAACAATCAGCGGTTATCCTAGCTCCCCTACTAGTAAGCAACAACTCCGATAGACCCAGAAGCGCTAGGGTCAGCATGCTGGAAGTACCCACAGACAGCTCAAGCAGCTAAAGACCCAACAGCAGGGCTTTTTCACTATACACTCCCACTCTTTGCAATTCTCTGCCACCTCAAACAAGATTCATCCAGCTAACTAGCCAATTCCGTAAAAGCTTAAAGACTCTGCTGTTCCTAAAGTATTATTGGTCAAATAGGGAACAATGAATACCCTGCTAAGCAACAGCTACAACCCATTAGTACATGTAAATAGTTAAGCCTTAAACCGTTTGATGTTGAATAACTGTTACTCATGTTTTTTGTAACGTGCATCTTATTATTCAAAGTATTGAGTTATCTGGAAACCGTCTTGACTGGTAGAAAGACGGCATAAAAAAAGATGTTAAATGAAATAAATACTTAACCTACTTGTGCTATAGCTCTTTTCCTCCTCCTGGGCTTGGGATTTTTGCTGTCTCCTTCACCTCTTTCCACTGACTGCTTTTAATAAACTGGTCTAAGTTTGGCAGCATCTGTAACCTGAAATCATGTATTGCCACAGAGAAGACTGCCGTGGCCTCTAATCCCCCCACCGGTTGGTAGACCTATTGCTATCTGGTAGACTTGGCAGCCAGATCGAACGGTGAATTTGGGGACATGGATCAGCCAATTTAGAGCTATGGATCTGTTGGACATAAGGCTTCTCATCTGGGGCTTACTAGCAACCTTAACCACGCTCTACTGCTGATCCGTTTCCGAAAAAACTTTGCACTGTCTGTCGGCGGGCTCGTCCAGACATGGCTTTTGTGCTGTGAGAGATAAATGACGGAATGGAGGAGCTGGCTGAAAGAGGCGACAGAGGAAAATGCACGAAGAGTGCTTCAGAAAAAGTTTGAGATCTAAAAAGGCGTACAGTTTTGATGAAGAGATTGAGGAAAGGTAGGGTTAAGGAATGAAAGGAAATTTTCTTCCATTTTTTCATATGCCTAATACTGGTGATTTTCTCTTAGAAAATTACTAGGCTTGGGACAGCGATGGCCTCTACCTCCTTTCATTTCAGAAAAAAAAAGAGTTTAAAGGCAGCAGATAACATTTGTAAACGCAGCACAAATTATTCTTTTCTAGTCACAGAGGGAAGTAGCTCAACACGTATTGGAGTTGCAAGCACTCACTGCCCCATGGAACTGGTAGAAAATCACTACAGCATAAATGTGTATAGTACATCTATGCGCACTTGCTCTGAACAGCAACGATACCTTTCTACCCTACCTCCCCGCTCCCAGCACAATCTGCCGGAAGTCATAAATATAAGCCCGGGCTGTCGTCATCACGCAACTATCGTTTGGGTAAAGACCCGACACTCTTATTATAGAATCAGCACTACCTCCGCACCAAAGAGTCCTATGGTTGCTTCCAGTGGACGGACGGGGTAGGGAAATAAAGCATTCCCAATCCGCTCCGAGTCTTCAGCAACCAATCAGAAAATGTTTCGAGCAACCAGGCGGGATCTATGTCACCTCAGCAAATGAGGAGGCTTTGTTGCAGGGTTCGGTTGCCAGCTCGAGCTGCCTTGCACAGCAGCATGGAGGAGGAGGAAGGTGTGCGGAGCTTTTATAGAGACCTGCCTAAAGTGGTGAGACGTTCGATGTTTCCTTTCGTATAGGGCTCCAGTGGCTGTAAGGGAGAGAGAGATACTTCTGAATCCCCTGGACTGGCATCGTTCCACAAGTCTTTTGCAATATAGTTGGAAAGGCAAGCTGGCATTGTATAGGTGTTGCTTTCTACGGTGTTAACTTTTACAGAACTAGCTTACAATAATAACTGCGTCCCGGACCCTTCTGCCAAATTGCAGCGTCCTGGCGATGTTTAATCTGGGGGATGTTTTCTTATCCTTGGCCAGCTCTAGAGGTTATTTGACTTGATTTTTTTCTATGAAATTCTTTTTTGCTTGCTTCTGAATTTTGCAGGATAGAAGCTTAGTGCATTCATTCGCAAAGTAGGCCTTGTTAGCAATAATATTTATCGTGTGACACTGACAGTCCATAAATATAATTACTTTTTATGTAAAATTTTGCAAGCTGCATCCCCGAGTCAGAATAGTACTGTTTGCTTCAGACTAGGTGTTGCAAAATTATTGTACAAATTAAGGATCAGACTTAAACTTTGGATAAAAAAACATGACAAACATTTTGTAAAGTGCATCGTCTGAACTGCACTTAAAAACAACATACTATAAGAATTTCACAAAGTTGTGTTTTGATGAAATGCATGGTTAGTGAATATGGGTAAATAAAGCACTTATGACTTGCAAGGGGATTAATGAATATATTTTTTATTAGTATTTAGATCACACCTTCCCAATGGTAGTTCAAGGCGAGGTACATTTCCCTATCCCCAGAGGACTTACAATCTAAATTTGTACCTGAGGCAATGGAGGGTTAAGTGACTTGCCCATGGTTACAAGGAGTGCCAGTGGGAATCAAGCCCAGATCTCTTGGGTACTAGGTTACTCCTCCACTCCACTAGATAGAGTGGAGAGGTTATGAGGGATGGTGGGGATTCATTGATTGTGTGGGGAGGGGGGTATTAGTGAGGCTGAGTAAGAGAGTGATTGGATGGATGAGAGGACTGGGTGAATTAGTGTATCATAACTTATGAGTGATAGGAGGATCAGTGAATTCAAGGCTGGCGTTAGGGTACTGAGCGCTGTAGGTGAACTTTCAGCCTTATGTGTCCCCCTCCCCCAAAGATTTTGAAAATTAAACTTAATCGGAATCATCCTAACACCACCCTTCCTGCAACATTCCGATAAAAATGCATAATTGGACATTATACTTTCAAAATATTAAACTTTGCTTTGCATGTATGTTGTGAGTTTGTGTGGTTGTCAGGATCTGTTTTGCTTTGTCACTGCTGCTCTCTGGTGCCCTTCAGAAGCTGCCACCTTAGATAACCGCCAAATCTTTTGATGATTGCATGGGCCCTGAATGCCTGTAGGGTTATTAGTAGTTGAGTGAGTCAGTGAGGAGATGTTTGAGTGACAGACTCTGTGAATGTATAGGGAGTTGTTCATGATTTGGCTTACATCAATGAGAAACATTTTGGTCATTCTAAGGTCCTAGTTGAGTACCTAAGGGTATTGGTTTTCTTCTTCAAGAGGTCAATCTGCCTTTCAGTTCTCTTGGTTGATGGGCCATGTAGGGGCATAACAGTGAATTCTATGTTGTCATGGTGGTTTAGAGGTACTGTTGGAATGCCTACTCCTAAACTGTAGAGATACTATCGGCTTTTAGCCCCCTCTCTAGCAGGCATTACTTTGAATAAGTTCCAGAATGGTGCAGCATGGCTGTAAGTGCATAGTGCCATCTTAGTCTTTGCCCTTCTGAACCTGACAGGTCAGAGGTTTGGGGTCAGTAGAATGGCATCTTGGGAAGACATCTCTCCAAAGACCCTTGCAGCTTTGCCATCTGCTGACACACTGTTCCCGACTAATTTTGCTACCCTGCCAGTCGATGTTCAGGCTACCTTGTGGTCAATGTTCCCTCTAATTTTCTGTAGGCTGTGTGCGCATAAAATATCATGTGCAGCTTTTGAAGGAAGGTTAAATTTTTGTGCGCCACATAACGACACTCGGAGTTATATACTTTAAAATTTGACTACACGTCGGAATACAGTATGTACACCACATTGATTTTAATCAAATTAAATGAAAATAGACGATTACTAAATAAAGCGGGAAATTTCTAGTAATTACAATCATAACTTTTAAATTTTAAGACATCTGTGTTGTTTTCTATCAGAATCAGAGCTGTAATTTTTGTGCGCTCTGTTGTAAAGTATGTGCGCTCGCTCAGCAAGGTGTGTGCGTGCGCACACGCGCACAGCTTAGAGGGAACAGTGCTTGTGGTATGAGACACTAACCACAACTCTTGAGAGCATTGCTCCATTAAAATCTAAAACTCATCCATCGCAGTTCTTCCATAAATGATTCCATGCCGGACTTTGTCTTCTTAGGCAGCATACCCGGGCACACAACGGGCTTAGAGAAAAACTAAATCTGCTGACTCATTTAAATGGTTTAAGGCCTTTTATGCATTTTACCGTCATAAGATCACTGAAGCAAAAAAGAGTTCTCTTCTAGAACTATCAATAACTCTGCCTCTTCAATGAAATCCTTCTTCTCAGTGGTCTCTCAGCTTTCTACCCAGCATCAGCTTTGACGTTGCGTGCCTTGGGTGGTTGCACCCGTGGAAAAACTAGCAGAACATTTTCTGATGAAAATTCAGCTCTTGAAACATACTCTTCCTCCTCACCGCCCTTTCTCCCTTCCGACACCATGGACGCTATCTTATTGGCTCCCACACATACTTGGTTGGTTTTTGCCCCAGTCTCGCTTAATAACCTATCTTGGACATTGCACTCTATTCATAATACTACTTCCCTGTTACAGCCCATTCCCTCTGCATGGCTCAGCGAACCTTCTTTAGGTTTGCTTCCCATTCTGCATTCATTGATTAACCAAAGCCTATCGGCAGGTCTGATTCCAACTGACTGGAAGAATGCGATGCTTAGACCACGTCTTAAAAATCAGCAAGAGGACTTTCATGATGCCCAAAACTATCTGCCCATTTCAAACCTACCTTTTGTGTCTAAGGTGATAGAAAAACTGTCTTCCAACAGTTATTGGATCATATCGAGCATACCCATTTTCTGCATCCACAACAGTCAGGCCCGCAGCATAGCATGGAAATGGTTGTCACGGCAGTTCTAAATGAAATTCATAGGACCTTGGATCATGGTAAGTACACTCTCGCAGTCTCCCTTGATCTATTGGCAGCTTTTGACCTGTTGGGCCATGATCACCTTCTGGCTCGGTTGTATGATACTGACATTCGTAGTGTAGTACTTTAATGGTTCACATCCTTTCTTTGGAATAGATCATTTCAGGTTCATATTCAGAATGATATCTCATCAGCCCGAGACCACCTGTGTGGCGTCCCACAGGGTTCTATTCGCTCCCCTTTATTGTTTAACATCTATCTCAGCCCTTTGATTACTTTCATACAGAGCCTAGGCATTTCATGCTATGCCTATGCAGATGACATTTTTCTGTTGATGAATGTTCCATTGATCTCTCCCATTAACATATGTTTGACGCACATTTCATCCTGTTACAGGACAACGCTCTTAAACTGAACCCATCAAAATCAATGGCTATTTGGTTCACAGACTCTCATCCAAGTCCCACTCAGACTCCAATCTTAGAAGACATATCATTCCCCTTACATTCCTCTATGGAAGTAGCACTGTAGGAAGCAGAACTACCATGTAGATGAGAAGAAACAAGTCCAAACGTGGAGTAGGGAAAGACCAATCTTTATTATATATGTGACTGGGATCACCCAACACAGGCCATGTTTCGTTGCCTTCGTCAGGGGTAATACACCTGGCACACTAAAATCATAAATACATAAATAACAAGACAATCATATCTAAAAACATCATTTAGAAAAATGTTGTATGCAAAATATATATAATGGTAAAAATAAATAACTGCATAAATAAAAGAAAAAATCATGAATAATTAAAAAAACAACTAATGAATAAAAAGAAGAAATTATTGATCACCTACATGAATAAAACATAACAATCATAAAACATCGAGGATTATGTAACAACCTCCATATATATTGATAACATAGGGGCAAAATATACATTAATGTAAACGAAATACAAAAAAGCCTATGTGAGTTAAAAATGAGAAAGGATAGATAAATAAATAAATAAAGGGGAATGACTTAAATATGATTACATAATTATATAGATGCTAATAAGGAAACATATAAAATATATCAAAAACATGTAAACCAATACCTTATAGTGAATATTAACTGTAGCGTAACTTGGTAATACCAAACCGTAATGGACCATCCAAAAGGAGGTAATTTATAAAACTAGGTAGAACAAATAAAAAATGGAACAGTAAAAAGGTGGAATGCAGCCTAAGAGAGACTATAACCAATATACTGAAAAACGGAGTTACTTACCTGTAACATGAGTTCTCCGTGGACAGCAGGATAAGTCAGCCACACTTGGTGACGTCATCCGACGGCGCCGAGACAGAAGTACTCTCTAAAGCTCAGAAGGGCTTTTCACCCTTCTGAGCATGGGCCAACTGGCCCCACCCCCTGCCCGGCCCTAGCTATCCAGTACGTCACTAGCTGAGCCTTTGCCACTAGGAGGCGGGCACTAGGATGGAGGTCGACCCCTTCCCAGGGGAGGCGGGCGGGTATGTGTGGCTGACTTATCCTGCTGTCCACGGAGAACTCATGTTACAGGTAAGTAACTCCGTTTTCTCCTAGGACAAGCAGGATGAGTCAGCCACACTTGGTGACTCCCAAGCAACCATATGCTGTGGCGGAAGGGGGAGGCCGAGCACTATTGCAGGCCGACTAGAGAAGCCTACAGGCTGGCTTGCAGACATGTGGTGCCGCGAGTTGCCACAGGGGCATGTAGGCCCGCTACGGTCATGCGCACCGAACACAGGCGGGCTAGCTTGCAGTCGTGTGGGACCGCGAGTTGCCGCAGGGCATGCAGGCCCGTGCGGTCATGCACGCCGAACACATGTGCAGTGGCAGCGTTGAGGGGAGTGCAGTTATAGGGTACTGCAAGCCGGCATGCAGAGAGATGCAAGCCAGAGCAGAGGGTGTATCAGGTACACTTGTGAGGGAATGGAGATATGGGCCCGTCGGGCACTGCGAAAACAGTGCAACGGTGGGAATGGAGCGTGAATACCTCGCTGATAATGGAGGCGTCTCTTGTTACTATTACCTATTTATTTATTGGTCAGGGTTGTACCTGACCTGCGTTTGTCGCTGCTGGAACGGAATACCGAGCGCAGCGATGCTGCAAATTAGGCAATCACGTCCTACCCTGCATAAGGGGAGTGTGTACGTCCCCATTACCGGCATGCTCGCGCATAAGGGGTAATGCCTCAGGCAGGCTTACTCACCAAGCCCACTGGGGGTTGGGCTCAGGCAGGCTTACTCACTAAGCCCACTGGGGAATTGAACTCATGACCCCTGCATCATCAGTCAGCATATTAACCATTGTGTCACAGCTCTGCTGGTTCTCGGTTGGCACCATCAGTCAGCATATTAACCATTGTGCTGACCCCTGCATCATCGGTCAGCATATTAACCATTGTGCCACAGCTCTGCTGGTTCTTGGTTGGCACCAGTGGCTGCAGTCGCAAGCAGGGCGCAGAACGCATCCGTAGGCGATGCGTCATTCCCATGCCGGCCGGGGCTCCTATCGGTCTAGGCAGAGGGTGCCGCCGTAAGCAGCTTCCCTGGTGACGGGTGTCCTGTGCGGAAGGGTCGAGCAGTTTGTCGGAGCTCTGACTGGCGCAGGGTCTCTAGAGCCTGGTGCGATGCCTTGTTTTAGTAGATGCACAGGGGCCTGATACAGTCTATTGCGTATTCCCTGATGGGAAGACATGAGGAAGATTAGCAAGCTGGAAGACTGGTCTGATTTGGCAATTGAGGATAACGTGAAGAAGTGCCGTGACATGCACCTGGGGCTAGAATCCAAGGGGGAACGTTAGACAGGGGCAATAGGTTCGTTTGAACGGACCGGGAGAAGGCCATCAGAGTCATTGTACCTGAGGATATGAAGTGGTGAACAGTGGCAATGAGGATGCTAGGTTGCCTACAGGGGAATTGCCAGCAGAAGGAGGAGGCAATAACTAGAGGATAGGCCACCTGTTCGTGGAGAAGGGAGGCCCGCAATGAGGTGGATCACTACAGTAGCTGCAGCCACGGACCTGTGTGCCGCTGATGAGCCGTTCAGGGGATCTCAGGGGCGACATCGGCTCAATGCCACTCACCCCTAACAACCACTTCGTTTCAGCAGCATACATGAGCTGGCATGGCTCACACCTGGGTTGATTGAGGACGATGTTGAGCTGATAGAGGCCAAGTAGCTTGGTAAGCTTCTAAGTGGTTTACATGAGCTGGCATGGCTCACTCCTTGGCGCTCGAGTGCGCTCTATAGCAGGGATCAGTTGGTGTAAACTGACAGGAGAAGACCCCTGGCCGAGGGATGAGGAACCTAGGGTTTTATGGACGGAATCTAGTTGCTGCCGTGACAGTCCAGAGATCCTGATGTTGCCCTGGGTACTGGGGCTGAAGCATTACTATGTCAAGGGTTGAGGCCTTTGTCGATGGTCCTTGTAGTCAGTATTAGGAGCACTGGTCATAGGGATGGCTTCTTAGTGCGAGTGCTGGCGATAGGGTGAGACGTCTAGCCCTAAGTGGCGCTAGCAGATTGAAATTTTTTTTTTTTTAACGTCCCTGAACCTTGATATTTCACAGGCATTAGCGCATGTTGTGAGGGAGTGCTAGTGGCTGCACTTAAGCCGGATTGACCTTTGATCCTTATAGCCTTAGGCACTGGTTTAACCACTATACTACATGCCGTAGAGAACGGTAAGCTCCATTCAGAGTGATATTGGTATGGGCAGCAACACATTGCGAGAGTGCTCTTTAGAGCTCAGAAAGGTGAATGCCTCCGAGCCCGCCCAGATAGCCCAACAGAGGTATAGGTATGGGCAAAGCAGGACAACAGGGATGCTTAGAGATCACTTCCATGGCAGGTGCCATCCTAGGGCATCGCCACTAGGGAGATAGGAAGGATGCCGTAAGCGATACCATTTGTAGGAAGGAAGGGTGCGGGCGAGTCCATAATCGGCGAGTCCAGCTGAGTGAGTCACTGCCGGTCGGGGAGATAGGCCATTATAAGCCAGAAGGCCATGGTAAGCCAGAAGGCGATGTAGGACACTCGGGAGGGAACCCCCCATGTCCTCGCAGTGATTTAAATAAGGCCAGGCAATAGTTTGCAGTGTGACATCTGTATGTAGTTGCCAAGTCCGCTTGTTGCCCGTATACAGATTGGTCTTCCGACGGCCAAACGTTGGGTGACCAATATATATATATATATATATATATATATATATATATATATATGCCTCGAAGTCGGTGGATTTGAAACTTGAGATGTGAGGTTTGATCATGGCTGGATCGGTACCCATTGTTCCCTTAGAGACGGGATTGTAGTTATTTGGATGCGCCAGATAGCAGTGGAGCTCTACTGGTGCCCTACCCAAGAGAGTGATGAGGAGGAGGGAGCCTCTTCATCCCTGCACACTGTCTGGAGTCCTTGACCTAAGTGGCCCCAGAATAATTGCGTGTGAACTCCAGTGCGTGGACACCGCACTCAGGTCTTAGGATTTTCAGGTGTGTTCTTTCTATATGGGGACTGCATTGGCAGAAGCCACAGCTGGGACTTGAACATGTGACCTCCTGCTCCTGAGCACCTTGTCTGTGCGTACTGCACTGTAGCACCGGTTGGCTGTAGCCACAGCTGAGGCCTGAACCTGGCGACTGTGCATCTGAACACACTGTCTGTGTGCACTGCACCACTGCGTTGGCATGTTTTTTTTTTTGGACAGGTGCAGGTGTTGTAAGCCGGCCATTCTGGATCTGATCCTGGCCATCCTAGGTCTGGCCCTGTGCTTGATCTGGTCCTGGGCTACCCGAGCCTCCCTTTGAGGGCTGTTGTGGGTCTGATGGCTGGAGCTGCCCATTCTTGCCTTGACTTACTCAGCTGTGTCGATGTCATAGGTTGCTAGGAGGAATCAACCTTGGCCTCATGGTAGAGAGGTCGAGCAGTAAACATTAGGCAAGTCCGGTAGTGCCGTATGCGAGGCCGTTGTAGCGTTGCAAGTAGCTATTCAGCCCTGCAATGCTGCCATCTTTTCTAGATGCCGATGGGGGTTCCACAGCCAGGGAGTCAGTCAGTGGTATGCTGGTCTGGAGTGATTCAGTGTGAAAACCAGCGCCATATGGGACATTTTCCCTCCTCGTATGAAACTGGACAATTCCTTGTAATGTCATGCTATACCCGGGTCATGATACTATCGTTGACCTGGAGGAGGAGCACACAGCACTGTCGCCATCGCTGCAATGGCTGCATGTCCTGAAGGCCCTGGACACTGCCGAGGTGGCTTACCTGAGCGGGCAGCAGGGTTCAGGTCTCTTTGCCAAGATTGGAGGGAAAAACTATCAGCAGACAAATGCCGTGCTCTGCAAGTAGGCCTCGACATTTGAGAAGGTGGCTGGGCACTCTGACACTGTAGTGTAGCTGAGGAGGGGAGGCCCTGATGCAGAGGAGAACAGGGCTTACCGACCTGATCACATGCAAAGGTGAGGGGAGAGGTGGTTGCAGATCCCAGAGACCCAGGCCACAATACTGCGTAGGGGTCTTTGCGGCGTGACTCGGCCCCGAGGCGCATGCTAGAGCTTCTAACACTCAACCCTGATGCGCGTGGCAGATGGTTGGCAGTTGTCCCAGGTGGTTGCTCATTCCAGATGTTGGAGGCGGAAGCACCACCCTGAAGATCCTGCAGGTGATCATGGCAAGATACCCCCTCTGCACCCTCACTGGCCGTGGCGCCGTTGATGTGGCGAATGGCCGCGAGACTCCGGCGATGTGATTGCAGTACGGTGGGGACAGGCGGGCATGACGCCAGCCCATGGCACGTTTCTAACTGAGCTGGCTTGTGTGCAGAATGACGTGGCGGCAGACAAGGCGCTGTGCCGTTTCATAGAGCCCGATGCGAAGTTCCTGAAGCTGGGGAGTGCAGCTTTTGTTAGCTCTGCTGGTGCCCGAAGTTTCCGAAGCTGGGGAGTGCAGCTTTTTGTTAGCCTCTGCTGGTGCCCGAAGTTCCTGAAGCCCGGCTAAGCGCATCAATCTAACGGCGCGGGCATAGGGAGAGTGAGCTCTCCTGCTGAACTGTTGGCGCGGACCTGGGACAGTAGATTTGACACTTGAGGCAGGAGCCGTCCGAATGGGCAGTCGGCGCTGGGAGTGCCGACTGGTTTGTCCACGCCGAATGGGAGTGCCGGCTGATGTGTCCGCGCCGAATGGACAGTCGGCGCTGGGAGTGCCGGCTGATGTGTCTGCGCCAATTGGACCGTCGGTGCTGGGAGTGCCGTGCGAATGGCTCCTCCTTCTTGACGCTTGCATCGGCGCCGGCCAATGGCGCCGTAGGGGGAGGGGCCTGGCCATGATGTCACAAGCAAGATGGCCGCCGCCATGGGCCCTCGTGGCCGGCCGGATCGGGAGCTGGGGAAGCAGAGAAGCAAGGATGATGCCCCCATGTCCTCCCTGAAGAACGGAAGGTATCCGGAGTGGTCGGTTAGAGTAGGGCAGAGACGGAGACCTTGTTAGGCACGTCTAGCTGCCGTGGGGCTTCCGATTTGCATACTTGGAGAGAAGCCAGCTTTGTCCCGGGCGCCGTGGTGCAACCGCTTGGCCCTCTTAAGCCCATTCTCTGGATTCCAGCAGAGAGAAAAGAGGTAAGGCTGGCTAGCCGGGGATGGAGGCCTAGAAAGGCACATCCTGGACTGCCGCACAGGCAACTGCCCCCTGGGCGCTTCCTCTTCTAGCCCGTTTCCCTGGGCTTCCTTGTATTTCAGGAGCTCGGGATTTAGCGGCAAATGCAATGGCAGACAAGCTGAGCACATGTCCATCAGGAGATGTGCCTTCCCAGCCTAGTTCTGGACTTGTGTTCGAATCTGAAAGAGAGAGAAGAAAACATCCAAAAGGGGTTAGATTCATTTCTTAATTCAATGCATAGATATCATTCTTATTAGATTTGGTGGAGCGTAGCAAAAATCTGTCTTGCTGGCAAGGCGGAAGAACTGAAACTGGATAGCTAGGGGCGGGCAGGGGGGTGGGGCCAGTTGGCCCATGCTCAGAAGGGTGAAAAGCCCTTCTGAGCTTTGGAGAGTACTTCTGTCTCGGCGCCGTCGGATGACGTCACCAAGTGTGGCTGACTCATCCTGCTTGTCCTAGGAGAACCTCTTAATAGTTATAAGGAACATTAGTTATATAAAAACATTAATCATATAGAAACAACAAATATATAAAAAATATATAAAAACACAACAGAGCAGGAGCGAAAGAGGCTAAAGGGCAAAAGGGCCACAAACCAAATAGGAGCCACAATATCATAAAATAAAAAATAAATAATTGTAGGAAAAAGGATATGAGATAAAGGCCTTAAAACATAACAATGATGAGTATAGGAATCCCATTCCAGGGTTCAAAGGGATATGTGGATTCATAACAAAAAACAGCTAAACTAAAAATAATGGATGTTGCAAAAAATTGTACATCTAAAACTAAAAGGGTAATCCACATTATATTAAAAACATCACCTGAACAAAATGTGAGATATGGAAAGACTGTACGTATGGTCTTTTATATAACTAATGTTTCTTATATTGAAACCTCTTAATTAATAGTTATATTAGTTATAGTCTCTCTTAGGCTACATTCCACCTTTTTACTGTTCCATTTTTTATTTGTTCTACCTAGTTTTATAAATTACCTCCTTTTGGATGGTCCATTACGGTTTGGTATTACCAAGTTACGCTACAGTTATTATTCACTATAAGGTATTGGTTTACATGTTTTGAATATATTTTATATGTTTCCTTATTAGCATCTATATAATTATGTAATCATATTTAAGTCATTCCCCTTTATTTATTTATCCTTTCTCATTTTTAACTCACATAGGCTTTTATGTATTTCGTTTACATTAATGTATATTTTGCCCCTATGTTATCAATATATATATGGAGGTTGTTACATAATCCTCGATGTTTTATTCATGTAGGTGATCAATAATTTCTTCTTTTTATTCATTAGTTGTTTAATTATTCATGATTTTTTCTTTTATTTATGCAGTTATTTATTTGTACCATTATATATATTTTGCATACAACATTTTTTTCTAAATGATGTTTTTAGATATGATTGTCTTGTTATTTATATATTTATGATTTTAGTGTGCCAGGTGTATTACACCTGACGAAGGCAACGAAACAGGCCTGTGTTGGGTGATCCCAGTCACATATATAATAAAGATTGGTCTTTCCCTACTCCACGTTTGGACTTGTTTCTTACATTCCTCTATCCATTATTTAGGAATTTTTCTTTATTCTGCGCTGACTTTCTTACCACAATTAGCCTAAATTTCCAAATCAACATTTATGGCAGTTTTCTGCTTTTGTAGGATACAACCTTTTTCTTGACAAGCTTGCCTAAGTCACTGTCCTCCTTCATACTTTAGTCTCCAAACTAGACTACAGTAATATTATATATCTCGGCCTTCATCAGTTTCAATTTAAGCGCCTCCAGACACATCAAAACACAGCTATTCACTTATGCAAGAATGTTTGACCACGTTACTCCGTTATTCATACAGTATCATTGGTCGCCCATAAACTCCCGGATTCTATTTAAGGCTCTCACACTCACCCATAAAGCAGTTCATGATGCAGCCCTGGATTACCTTCCATCATTAAATACTCTTCACACTCCTGCAAGATTGCTCCATTCTCTACATGGCTATCGCCTCCATTTTCCGTCTCAGAGTGATAAAATATGAGTCCACATGGAAAACAGCTTTTTCGGCTGTGGTCCTGACTTTGTGGAATGCTTTACCAGCACCCTTACGTATTGAACTGAATTCCAGGACCTTCAAGAGGATGCTCAAAACTCATTTTTTTGAATCTGTTTTTAACATTCAGTCAAATACTTAGGGCCCCATTCACGAATGCGGGTGGGATGTGCAGCCCCGCAAGCTGCCTGGACCCTATTCCCCCCTCCTGCCCTCTCCGCATGTCTTGTGTTGTAAGATGGGGAGAGCCGGCGGGAGGGGGTGGGGTTTGGGTAGAGAGGGCTGGACCAACCCGGCAGCACAAACGGGGCCGATTCAGGTCATGGCTCTGTACGTACTGCCGGGCCTCGGAGGTGGTATAAGCAGCGAAAACCTGGCGATCGAGCCTGAGGAATCCCACTGGGTGTGGGGAGGTCCCCGCCATCTGACCCAGGCCATGGCAAGCCAGCTGTGGGTCAAGCATCAGGGATGAGGGGGGCTGGAGCCACAGATGTTGGGGTGCCTGCGGAGAGAACATCCCTGCAGGTGGCAGGGGCACGCCGGGCCATCTTCTGGCCTGATTCTGGCTGCCGCAGGAATATTTTGTTCCCGCGGACCAGAATTGGGTCCATCTTGCCTGGGTCTGTCTGGATGGCCCATACATGTCCCTATGAGAATCGGGCTCTTAATCTCCTGAGGTGGCCGGTGCTTTATGTCAGATCTAGCAGACATTGTCTCTGATGCACTTTGTATGTGTTTTTTCTTTTTCACTCTTTTCTTACAATTCTCTTGCTGCCCCATTTATATATAGAGTTCCTTTCTTTTTTCTACAGTTTTTTTAGTTATTGTAAACTGCATAGATTGCACGCACTGTTGCGGTATATCAAATAAAATTAACCATAACCATTGTCTTTCTCCCTCCTGGAGCCTTGAAGCTTCGGCACGTTCCACTTGTCTGGACTGGCTTAGTAGGCTGATGTGGAAGGTGAGATTTTGTTCTTACCTGCCAATTTCCCTTTCTTGAGTCCTGCTAAACAGTCCAGGACCTGCCTAAGAAGATTAAAGCCCTATAGATTATTCCTCTCCATCTCTTCTAGCAGTTTTGTTTGACCCTCAGAGTTACCTTTGTAGAGATTCTGGTAAAATTGTTTCCCAAGTCTATAGGGGTTGGGTTCCTGAGGATTTATTTATGATGTTGCTCAAATTTTTCAAGTCTGTTTTATCAATAGTTTAAGGCAAGTTCCAGGGCTGCACCAATCCATATACAGATGGTGATGTCATTGAAATTCAGTGCTCTTTACCTCCATCTGCTGGTTAGGGAGCATAACCCATTCTTCTGGACTGCTCTACTAGGATTTAAGAAAAAAAATAGTAGATAAGGCAGATGTCATGATATGATTATAGGAAATACACATGCATTTCCCTAAATGTGCAGTGAGAGCAAGAATATTATAAATATGCACTCTTTTTTTTAAGCTTGTTTATGTGTAATGCGCTAGTTTTTGTACTTACACATGTGAGAGCAAGTTACATTTATAAAAGCAGTCAGTTAGATCTTTTAAAATACCACAAAGGTGAGCACACTTGTCTCTTAATCATTCTTCTAAAGCCCTGGCTAAAATGAGGATTTTGCTATCAGTTATGCCTCAGAGAAGATGCAAATTCCGACAGGGAAATTTTTACAAATATACATGTACAAGATCAGGAATATGCTCATAATTTCTGTGCACCACCCAAAACATGCCATTTTGAATCTATGCATTCTGCAGCATTTATACATCTACTATTGTGGTCAACATTATTGGCACCCTTGCATTTTAGGTATGTTGTGTACAAGTTCTTGAAAAATAATTGGAAATATTACAACTGTATGTTATCATAATATTTTAATAGTATGTTCAAAGGTATACAATAAAAAAAAAAGAATATCCTTGCCACTTAGACAGTAATTTCTGAGGAAAAAAAAACAAAATATGACCTGAAGAGGATTGAAACTCTTCACTAATATTTGGTTGCGCAACCTTTGACAGTGATGACAGCCTCCAAATGTTTCTTGTAGCTGTCTATATCTGTCTGCTGGTAGTTTCTCTCACTCTTCAATTGTGATTTGTTCCAGCTCATGAATGTTTCCAGGATTCCTTTTACCAATGACAGATTTCAGCTCTTTCTAAAGGTTCTCAATTGGATTGAGATCAGGACTCATTACTGGCCAGTTTCAAACACTCCATTTTTTCCTTTTTAATTATTCTTTTGTACTTTTGGATGTATGTTTTGGGTCATGGTCCTGCTGGAGGACCTTTGACCCAGACCTAGCTTTCTGACACTAGGTAGCACATTTCGCTCCAAAATACCTTGGGCAGTCCTCTGACTTCATGATTCCTTTAATACATTCCAAGCCTCCTGTTCCTGAGGCAGCAAAACAGCCCCATAACATTATGGAACCTCCACTATATTTAACTATAGGAAGGGTGGTTTTTGTCTTATAAGCTTCATTTCTTCACCTGTAAGTGTATTGTTGGTCTGCATTGCCAAAGAGCTCAGGTTTGATTTCATCTGTCCACAGAACATTTTCCCGGAAGGACTGTGGTTTCTCATTGTGGGGTTGGACAAAGATCAGGCGTACCTTTTTGTGTCTGTCTTTGAACAATGAGGTCCTCCTTGGCCTTTGCCTATGAAATCCTTTTTTGTTTAGTGTGCGATTGCTCCAGGTCAGCTTTAAGCTCTTTGGATGTTGTACATGGTGTTTTTCCAACCTCAAAGACTTCTTCTTAGATTTAATTTTCCTCTTCCCACCACGTCCTAAGAGGTTCTTCACTGTTCCATGAGCAGAAAACGTTTTAATAACATTGCAAACTGTAGACATAGGAGTCCCAAGGTCTTTGGAGATGGCCTTGTACCCCTCTGAAGTTTGATGTTTGGTGATAATGTCTTGTCTTCACTATTGTGAAGAGGGAAAAGGGAGTGAATGTGGCCATTTTAAACATTAGAGTCATTATTCATTGGCTGATTCAAGTTGTGTTCACAGGTGTGTCTAATTTTACTGCAGTGGGAATGTGGTTCTTCTGTTCAAACTGATTTGAATAGTTTATAAGGGTGCCAATAATCATTTCCTACGTTTTGTGACTCACACTGTCCTTTTACATTTACAAATGCTCCCAAGTTGAATAACCAATATTTTTGTCTGACTATTTTGCCGCGGTTGCTATTAATAAGGCATCCTCCTTTCTAATCCTTTTATTTTTTTAAGTGATCATGCAATAAAAAAACTGCCATAAGAATACCAACATGTTTTGAACTATAATAATAGTAGTTCTACTTTAGGGCAGGCAGTACTTATCTCAACTCCATAGTGTGTTTCAGAGGAGTCCTGCTTCCATCAAATAGGAGCTCAAACTGGCTTCTACAAAAAATGGCCACGGCATCTTTTTAAATACGTTAAACTTCCCCTCCAAAATATCCTTAAAGAGCCAGAGGACCCACACCACCATATGCCAGTCAATCTGTAAGTTAAAACCCTTTGGTTGAACAGATTCAAGATGAAAAATGCAAAACTTTATTAATAGCAGCTTCGGCAAAATAGTCTGACAAAAATGTTGGTTATTCAATTTGGGAGCATTTGTAAAAGTATAGGATAGTGTGAGTCACAAAACATGGGAAATATTGTTCCTGTACTGGTCCATCTCTGTTTGATGATGGTCATGCCCTGGCAGTGTTCCAGTTTTTATATTATTTCCTAATATTTCCTTTTTTAATTGGTCTTGTTTTATTTGATTATTTTTTGTGTCAAATATGTTTGTTTATTTAGTCCAAAGCAATTTCACTGGCCACTTTTCTTTAGGAGATATATTGGACATTTAAGGGGTTGAACTGCAAGGGTGCCAATAATGTTGACCATAACTGTAAATAGCAGTAGTGTAACATCAGTATTTGCATGTGAAAGCCATCTACCCATATAAATGCTGCTATTTAAATTTGTCCCTCTAGGGTGATTGCCACACAAGGCTGCTAAATGACCGCCTTAAGATTCTTAAGTTAAGTGCCTAATGCTAAAAATCAGTGTTAATTTCATATGTTTTTCCCCAACCTGCTCTGTAGCTGCATACGCATTAGCTTTGGTGTACTTTGCCTTCTTACTTTGGGGGGGGGGGGCATGCAAAGGGTAAGGAAGTAATACTGAAAGTGCCCCGGGGCAGGGGTATCAGGTCACCATTAGTGCCAGCAACATTTGGAGGGGTTACTGCCCCCCCCCCCATGCCCTCCCCCCCTCAAACTACACCTATACACAATAGGCTTCTAAACTTTGGGCCCTAAATTTAGGATCCCTGCCTTAGTAATTTTTTTAATGGGTCTCCTTAAGGACCTAAATCTCTTCGAAAACTGGCTTTTAATGAATTGGGTTCATAATTTTGCTTTGATGCTCCTCCTTTGAGAAAGTGTGAAGCATTTTAATTTGCAAGATTGGAAGTCGTCAGCTATCATTTGTTTAGTTCTTAATTTGATATAAACTGAGGGAGTACCAGGAAGCCACATATTTGTAAAAAGACTGAATAAGCCTCGGAAGAAAAGGCCTGGCAAGCTACTTGCGGTGATACATTGCCAAGAAAACCCAGGGGCTGCTGAGTTGCCAGGAGTCAACATAACTTGACAGCACTAAAAAAAAACTTAATAAAAAAAATTGTATGGAATGAATTTGACAGAGGCAACAGAAATTTAATGCAAACCTAAGTTCAGTAAAGAGAGCAAATATTTGTTGTTTTCTATTTCATTATAAAACACACATTTATTTTGTAGTTTGTTGTCATTTAGGAGCTCCATGCCCATCTCAATGGATCCATCAGTTCTGTTACTATGAAAAAACTAATGACCCAAAAGCCAGACCTTGAGATCCAGAATGGAATGACCACGATTGACAAGGGACAGAAAAGGACATTGGAAGAGTGAGTGACGCTAGCATATGAAACTCTGATTCTTTTCTTATTTAAAAGCACTGAAGTCTGTTATACTAGTTGTTAAAGTATGCCAGTTCAGACCAGGGTGGAAGTCTATTGCTTGGGAGCAGTTCCCTAATTAAACTATTAACATTTAGCAAAGGTTGAGAAAGGTGAATGATAAAGTATATTTTGTCCAGTCCAAGTCCAGAGCTGGGCATATTTCAAAGAAAGTACAAGAGGACCATTTATGGCTTTTAAATGTACTTTTGTGTGTACATCCCAGAATACTGAAAAAGCTCAAGGAAATTCTGACTGCACCCCTCACGTATCTGTTTAGTTTTGTCTTTGGAGACCATATGGAGTTTCCTAAGAACTGGAGGAAAATGAATGTCTTTGTGTGACACAAAAAACTGGAAAGAATGAAATGGTGATTAACTACAGACCTGTCTGTCTAAATTACTGATCAGAACTACAATGCTGTATCTTCATGTAAGTTCCTAGACAACATGATTTGAACAGAGCTTGTCAAACTGGGGTTCATTCTTTTGGTCTCTTAAGATGTTATTAAATGTATTGTTTTATTATGTCCTCATTGTTTTAAGCTTCTACATTTGTAGGCCACATCAGAATTTTATCAAACAGAATAAAACTAGCAAATAGGGTGAACTAAAACACAACCCAATAAAAACATAAGGGTCGATTTTCAAAGGGAGGTATACATTTATTGGTGGATATTAAACAGCTGTATGGATAGTGCTGGGATGCTGGATCAAGAAGAATATATAGGTGATCTGTGGGAACAGAGTTGAGGTGGGATGCAAGCTCAAAATTGCCCAATGCTTCCTCATAGACTTAACAATATGTAAGGCCGTAGAAAAAGGCAGAACACAAACTAGTGGATCCTCCGGCTGTTGTTTTTTGAGACATCTGTTTTGGCTAATTTGATTAAATTTGGTCTCTGTATAAAAAGATACTCATTTGTTCATCAGTAAAGTTGCACGTAAGATTCTGCAACGGTCATCTGTATTAGAAGATTCATCTGGTGGATCTATCTGGTCAACCAAATTGGGCTGAACTTTATAATATACAGCACCACCTTATTCAAGCTGAATTACATGGTGATACTTTAGCACAATATGTGATGATCCCTCAAGGGTTGCAAGTGGTTAAGGAGCTGAAGTCATTTTCATCTGATGCAACCTTTTTGGATAAAGGGATAAATGTAGCACTGATTTAATGTTGCATATTACTGAATCAACTTCTAAGTTGGAAGAAGAGTTAGGGGTCTCTATTACTGAATTGGATTCCAAATTGAAGGACATTGACTGTTCGGTTTATGCCACTGATATTGGAATTTCATACAACTATGGATCAATCCAGGCATAAAACGAAGCAGTTGAAAATAAAAAAAATTGAAAGAGATGAACCGGACTATCAAGTAGAGAATGTTTACCCTTGTCTCTCTTAATGGGGTGTCCAACAAATCTGATGCTTTTTTGGGCAAAGGGAAGAAATGGAAGCCATGGCAAGGATGGGGCTGGAGTTGGAATTGCCATCAGGGCCTGATTACTCGCTCTCAAATGCGCGGCAATTTAGTAATAATTAATTTGTCCTGGTTTCTGCGCACCTTGTCTCAACTCAAGGTACTAAATCAAGGTTTGGATTACATTTCTACTGTTTTTCATGATCCTTTTCAGTTTTGTATTGCTTTTTTTCATTTTGTATAGATCTAAATTCTCTTAGGTTTCTCCAGGCATGATGGATACCTTTAAGGATATGATACTTTAAGGATGTTTTGTCATCTTGAGGATCCCTGTCTCTTTAAATTGAGACCTCATTTGTCCAAGGATGAATGTATGGCTTTGAATCAACTTCGTCAGGAGGCTTCTATTGTGATTTCTCGTGCTGACAAGGGTGGTGCAATGGTCATCCAGAATCGTACATTTTATCATGCTGAAGCAATACATCATTTGTTGGATGAGATATTTTATAAGATGTTATTGACTGATCCTACCTCCTGAATTACAACATATTGGACGTTTGCTCATTACTGTTGCTCTTCAAGGATTTTTAACAGCAAAAGAGGGGATTTTTGCAGGAGCATTCCCCTGTTACCCCAATGATATATTTTCTGCCCAAAGTTCATAAGAGTTTGTAAACCACCTCCCCCCTTGCCCCCCCCCCCTGTGGATTGTGTCTACCCGTGAATCTGTGTTAGAGCCCTTGTCAGTTTATTGATCTGTTTCTTCACCCAATTGTTAAGACTGTTCCCTCTTATATGCAAGACACTGTGCATTTTTGCGCACTTATTGCAGGGAAGTGTCTTTTTTGGTGTCTATGGCTGTTTCTGCTCTATTTACCACTATTCCCCAAGATAGGGCAGTGGACATTTACCTAAGTACATTGAGCACTCTGGACCATGCCCGTCAGGTTCCCCTGGAATTCTTTAAAGAATTGTCTATTTTAGTTTTGACCTGTAATTACTTTTGGTATGATGGGACTTCTTATCAACAATATCACGGAGTGGCTATGGGTGCCACGGTGGCCCCATCTGTGGCTTCTCTTTGTGTTGCTTAATTTTGCGGAGAAGCATATTTTTGGGTCTTTGTATTCTTCATCTATTTGGTTATGAAAGTGTTATTTGGATGATGTTTTTGGCTTCTGGACTGGTTCTGAAGATGAACTGCTACAGTTTGCTCAATGGTTAAATACTTTGGATATCAATTTGCAGTTTATGCATTATCATCTGACCTGTATTGAGTTTTTGGATGTGTTGGTGGAGAGAGAGGCAGATGGTCTTCAAACTCAGATCTACTGGAAAGTGGTGGACTGGAATACTTTATATGCAGTTCAACAGTTTCCACCCCTATGCTTTAAAGTCCAGTTTTATTTATTTATTTATTTATCTGCATTTATATCCCGCTTTTCACCGGGTCAAAGCGGTTGGGGGATACATTTAACACGAGGGGATATGAGACACATACACTAATACTTACAGGGAACATGGGCAATGGAGGGTTAAGTGGCTTGCCCAAGACCACAAGGAGCACCTGTGGGACTAGAAACCCCAGTCCTTCCGGCCCAAGGTTGCTGTCCTCTAGTGGGATTTGAACCACCGACCTTCCGGCCTGTAGTACCTTGCCCCAACCACTAGGCCACTCATCCTTCGATTAACAAGTCCTTGCGGGCACGACAAGTATGCTCTACAGAGGAGACATTGAAGGCTGAATCTGATCTTTTATTTCGCCGGTTTGTCATCAGGGGTTACTTCCACCTGACTGTTCAGGCTTTCTGGCGGGCTAAATATACCCAGAGTGCCCTTTTCCTACAATATAAATAACAGCAGCTAGAGCATCCATTGCCTTGTATTCTGCCTTTTTCGACAGCCTCTAGACATATTATTAAATCTGAGGACGCTTTGGGCAATTTTGAGCTTGCATCCCACTTTGACTCTGTCCCCACTGATCTCTTATAAGCAAGAGCGAAACCTAGGGAAAATGGTTACTAGATTTTCTGTATCTGTTGTGGGACCTACATCCCCTCAGAGCCATTTCACCGGTGATCACTGCTATTGGTGTCAGTATGCGCTGATGTGTTGGTATTGGATACACACTACTGGGACGTCCTGTGATCATTGGGACTTTACAGACTGTGATTCCACATGGGTGGTGTATATGATCGTGTGCCCCTGTTCACTGGTATATGTTGGACGTACGAAGAGGAAAATCAGTTTATGTCTGAACAAACATAAGAGCCGGATTGTGAACAAAATGGAATCCGCCCCTTTGGTGACACATTGGATTCAATGTAACCGTGCTATTACTTATATTCAATAATGGGTACTTGGTAAACAGGTGCAAACTTGGAGAGGTGGGAATAACGAGAGAAGACTGAATACAAGAGAGCACTCTTGGATCTTCCGGCTGCAGTCTATAGAACCTTATGGGTTAAACCAAGCTATTGATTGGATGACCTTAATTTAGCTGTTGAATCTATCTCTCTAGTGTGGTCCATGATCGGCTGTGGACTGCATGTGATTCGGTGTAGCCGTCTTTTATATTATCTTGTTCTCAAAATGACGGAAAGAGTTTGCAGTGATCCGGCTTTTTTCTAGAGCTGGTTGGAGTTTTGTATTTTGAATTTAATGAATCCCTGATGCAGATAAGTCTTTAAAAAACACAATATTGTGTCAGACATTTTGGAAATTTAATTTTTGTGTAAATGATAAAAAGTTTTTAAAAAGGTTAAAAAAAAAAAAAGTTCAGACTAACTTCCTATGTCTTTTTAATTAGGCATAGATTGAACCAATGATGACATAACATCAACTCTGGCCTTGTAGTCTTAATGCTTCCAGCAAGAGAGCCCAAAGAAACTTATCTGCTTAGTATATTTGAGGACCTTTTCTATTTAAACGTTTTGTGTGTTCAGGGCATGTGAGGTTTATAAGAACATAAGAAATGCCAATCCAAGATGGTGCTGAGTGAACTCATCTGAGGACGCTCTGAGTATCTCGGTGGTGAAGTTGGTGGTTCGTGGCCTCCTCTTCCAGCTGGAATGGATAAGAGGAAGGGAAAAGGAAAACCTGTCTTCCTGGAGGCTTCCAGCTCTGTGCCGCTGCGCCGTCACCCTTGATGGATTCAGAGTAGCTTCAGTTCTCCTGCAAGTTCCCCTTTAGGCCAGCCTGACAGGAGTGTTGCAGGCAGCAGCAAGGAAGGGGCTTTGCTAAACCTCAAGGTGTGCTTTCAGCCTCCGAATCCCAGAAGTGTGAGTGTTGCCGGCGCATGGGATTCTACGCATACCGGTGGTTAGTGCCGGGAGGTCCGCCTGCTGCGACGTCATCTCCCCAGCAAATGGTGCCACAGGGGTTTCTTCAGTGGTTCCAGGTAGATTTGTGAGAACTATTGTGCAGGAAATGGGGGACGCTGCTTCTGTGAGCTTGTTCAAGGAAGTAGTGAGACCAAATGCTGTGACTTTGGAGTCATTATGAAACCCAATCTAGGGTCTTAACTCTTCTCTAATGACTTTATCACCGAAACGTTTGGGTGATTTATCAGTTGTTTCACAAGAGGTTGTAGAAGACTCTTAGGCTTTGGACAATCTTACTGTGAGAATGGTTGCCCTAATGTTAGTCAGTGCTGTTCAGGTTATAGGGGACACCATGATTAAGGACAGTAGAATTGGCTGTCGCCGGATGAAACATCTGGAAAATCTGGTGCGCCAGAAGAACCTTAGACTATTGAACTTTCTTAGGTCTCCCCTGATAGCACCTATGGTTATGGTCAAGGTAATTTCCTTGGAAATGGACCCTGAGAAATTATCCCCTCTAGTTAGGGCTCAATATTTGGCTCTAGGTGGATTGTTGCCAATCTTAGAGTTCCTGGAGTCCTCATAGAGGTGGTGACCCAGCGTTCTACTCTAATTCTTACTTTTGCCCTAGAGATCGATCATCAATCTGTGTTTAAACTGTATTTTTGACCAATGAATAAATTTGTTTTTAGGAGCAAAAGTTAGGATATTTCCTGATCTGTCTAAATACACACAGAAGCGGCATCAAGAGTTTTTGGCACTGTGCCTTAGAGTTAGCGCGTTAGGGTTAAACTTTGTGCTATGTTTTCCTTGTGTTTGGTTCAGGTTGAGGTGGAAAGCATGGGTTTTTAGCCTAGACAATTGTTAGATTTTCTTAGGGCCAGGGAAGGGTTTAGTGCTCAGGCTGATGTCCCATAGGTCCACTGTAGGATCCATAAAGGGGGTTGGCTGGGGATGTGTTCACTTTGAAATTTGCTTTATTTCCTTTTTTTTTAATTGTACTTGGATCCTTTACCTAAGTTTGTGGTCTAAAGAGAGTTTTTTGTTTCTTTATAGGGTATTATGTGGTTGAATATGATATTTGATTTCTATACACTGTCTTTCTTTTGTATGAAGATTTGTAACAGCAAATTATTTAAAAAAAAAAAAGAAATGCCATATTGGGTCAGACCAAGGTCCATCAAGCCCAGTATCCTGTTTCCAGCAGTGGTCAATGAAGGTCATAAGTACCTGGCAGGTTCCCAAAAAGGTACACAGGTTCCACAGTGCTTGTCCCAGGGTAAGCAGTGGATTTCCTGGGCTGTCTTTAATAATGGTTATGGTCCTTTCCTCCAGCTACATTAACAACTTTTATTACACCCTCTGGTAACAAATTCCAGAGTTTGATTACGCCTTGTGAGAAAATATTTTGTCTTTAGTCCTAAATGGATTACATTGTAGCGTCATTACATGTCCCCTAGTCTTGCTACTTTTTGATGGCATAAACAACTGATCTAATTTATAGACCTCTTTCATATCTCCCTTCAGGTGTCTTTTTTTTCCAAGTTGAAGAGCCCTAACCTTTTTTAGCCTTTCGTCGTAGGGGTATCCTTACATCCCCTTTACCATTTTGGTGGCCCTTCTCTGTACCTTTTCTAATTTTGCTATATCCTTTCTTAAAATGGCAACCAGCATTGCACACAATATTCAAGGTGTGGTCGCACCATGTGGCGATACAGAGGCATTATAATATCCTTGGTTTTATTCTCCATTCCTTTCCTTATGAGTCCAAGCATTCTATTTGCTTTCTTGGCCGCCGCTGCACACTGGGTGGAGGATTTCAACGTATTATCCACGATGATGCCTAAATTCTTTTTCCTGGGTGGTGGTTCCTAATGTGGAACCCTGCATTGTGTAACCATAGTTCCTTATCGTTCCTCCAGTTCAGCCCTCTACCTCTGGGTTGTCAATCTCCTCCTGCAGCTTGGAGACTGGTATGTCAAAACTATGACATCACTGGATATAGCCTGCTGTACTCTCTCTTCCATCCCAGTGTGACCAGTCTCCATGCAGCAGGAGGACATGGCGAACCTTATGGAAGGGCTCTCTGGAGGAATTACTAAGGAGCTAGTAGGATAGTGAGCTAATTAGGGGTTGTAATTTTTTTTTAATATTTTTGGATTCTGTTTCTTTAAAAAAAAAAAAAAAAGAAGACAGGTTACCGGCATTCTTGCTCCCTGCCTGTGCATATTCTTGTTTCAGTGGAGGGGGTCTGACTCAGGACGTCGAGTTGGCTTCCCCGTGGATGGCCTAGAGGTTCTCTCCCCCCTGACTTTACGGGGGAGAGCCCTTCTTGCACGGAAGATACTTTGCGGGCCGCAATAACTGGCTTTAACGGCTTCGAGGGCTGCAGCTGATCTCTTCAGCAGCGCTCGGGAGCCGCCGTTTCGGCATGGAGCTGCCTTTTCGAGCAGCGGAGCAGCAGTCCTGCCCGGTAGGTGAGTCACCGGGAACAAGGCTGCATTTTTGTTTAGCGGGGGATTAGCCGGTAGGTGCCGGCCGTCCGTGGCTCAGTTTGGCGCCCTTTTCTTCTCGTCGGCATTCTCGTCGGCCATTTTCCCTGCCGCGGAGAAGCCGCGTGTTGCAAGAAGTCTCTCAATCCTGCGTCCAGGTAAGGCAAGGGGGAGATCCTTTGGTTTTGCACCTTGTTTTCTTATTTTGTTGTTTTACCTTTTTATTAGCCTTCAGGGCTTGGTTTCTTGCCGATTCGGCCTTCCAAGAGGGAAGGGAGGCTGAGGGTAGCTCTTTTGCCTGGGGGGGGGAAGAGTGTAAACTACATCAAGACATTATACATACTTTCGGTTTGTGTTTAAAAAAAACAACAAAAAATGAAGGGAATAAAGACCTTGGGTCAGCTGCTGGTTGGATTTATGGCGGTGAGACCACAGTGTCTTGTGTGTGGCACTAGGAGGGGCACAGTAGCCGAGACAGGGGTGTGCAGGGGCTGTGCAACCCTCTCGTCCACGGTGGAGCAGCAGATGGATATCAAGGAGACTCCAGAGCCGCAGGGAGTGCCGGCAGGGGCGAGGGCAGTTTTCCCGCGGTTGCCAGTGCAGGGGCCGGCATTGAAGGAGCTGGCGGGGTCCTCCGGCACTTTACTGGTGGCGCAAGCATCTGGCTTCGGCGATTTTAGCCCTGATTTTATTTTACTTATGCATCAGGCCTTTTGCCTGCGGCGCCAGGGTAAGTGGCCAGGTTCCAGGACGCTGCCTGGTTCAGCTCAGCAACCGGAGGCAGCTGTCGACATATGCGAGGGGCCACCAGCCTCTAAAAGAGCACGGACAAAGGATTCGCCATTGGGGGAAGGAAAGTGGCCTGAAGTCCAAGATACAGAATGGGATCAGGAGGAAGGTTCGCAGGATCTGGAGGAAGGAGAGATTCCGGAGCCCGAGAATCAAGCTAAGATTATTAGGGTCTTCCGCAGAGAGGAACTTGCAGCGTTGCTCACGGAAACCTTGCAGATGTTGAATCTTGCTACGCAAACAGGGGTGGAGGATGAAGTCGAGGATCCCGTCATTCAGGCGGTACAGCAGACGCAGATGGTGTTTCCGGTGCACAGAGTGATCGACAAGATGATTCAAGAAGAGTGGGATAGGCCGGAAGCAGGCCTACGAGGCATACGGACAATAAATAGACTATCTGTTGTCCGATAAGTATAAAGAAAGATTCCGAGCACCGCGGGTGGACGCGGTGGTGTCGGCGGTTACAAAGAAGATCACTATTCCGGTGGAAAGTAGTGCGGCCCTGAAGGATGCCCAGGACCGTAAGGTTGACAGCTTGCTGAAGCAGGCATTTGAGGCAGATTCTCATTTGCTGCAGGCCTCCATCTGTGGGGCTTGGGTGGCCAGAGCGTGTTTGAGATGGGTACAGCGACTGCATCAGTCTTCACACATGAATCTCGAGGAGTTAAAGGAGTTGGATCGTCTAGAGTCCGGGGCAGCATACTTGGCGGACGTACATTATGATCTCATCAGGGCGCTGGCCAATAGCACGGCGTCTGTGGTGGCCGCCCGCCGGTCGGTATGGTTGCGAAATTGGGCGGCGGACGGACCTTCTAAGTCCCGACTTAGCAAGCTCCCATTTAAGGGTGGTTTGCTATTCGGCAAAGATTTGGATAAGTTAGTGAAGGACCTTGGGGAATCCAAGGCGGGTAGACTCCCAGAGGATAGGCCGAAACAAGGGAAGTCAGCCCAAGGTTTTTGCGGTCAGCTTCGGGATTTTCGCAGATTTCGATCGAGGTTCGGAAGTTTCCAAAGGGGCTGGTTTTCGACACGCGCCCAGGGTTTTCGCGGGTTTCGGGGGGCAAATAGAGGCTTCTCCTCCTCACCCACTTCCGCAACCCGTAAGTCGCAATGAAGTGAGGCGGGTCCCGGCGGAAGGGCCTCCCATAGGCGGGTGGCTCCAGAGGTTTCTTTCCACTTGGACCCACATTACATTTGACCAGTGGGTGTTAGAGATAATTCAGCAGGGCTATGCGCTGGAGTTGGCTCGACCCATGCGAGATTCCTTTGTCATGTCGTCTTGCAGGGGTCCCAAGAAAACCGCGGCGGTTCGCAGTGCGTTGGAAAGGCTGCTCCAGTTGGGGGCAGTGGTGGAAGTACCGGAAGCCGAATTCGGCATGGGTCGGTACTCTATTTATTTTGTGGTGCCAAAGAAGGGCGGAACATTGCGACCCATCTTAGACCTGAAGGCTGTAAATCGTTGCCCACGGGTACCGCATTTCCGGATGGAGACCCTGCGGTCCGTCATCGTGGTGGTACGTCAGGGGGGGGTATTTTACGTTGCTGGATCTTACGGAGGCGTATTTGCATATACCTATCCGGGAAACTCATCAGAAGTTCTTAAGGTTCGCCCTTCCTTGGGGCCACTATCAGTTTCAAGCATTGCCCTTTGGTCTGGCAACGGCGCCGCGGACTTTCACTAAGGTCATGGTGGTGGTGGCGGCAGCGTTGTGCAAAGAAGGAATTCTCGTCCACCCTTATCTGGATGATTGGTTGATTCGGGCCAAGTCCGAGGAGGAGAGTATTCGGGTGACCGACAGGGTAGTGAAGGTCTTGCAAGATCTTGGTTGGGTAGTCAACCCGACAAAGAGTCGTTTGAGCCCTTCCCAGAACCTTGAGTACCTCGGGGTGCGCTTCGACACAAAGAAGGGGCAAGTGTTTTTGCCAGACCGCAGGGCCAAAGCATTGAGGTCTTTGATCCACCAGTTTTTGTCGGTGCCGGCACCGTTGGCATGGGAGTACCTCCAGGTGCTGGGTACAATGACAGCGACGTTGGAAGCGGTGCCATGGGCCAAGGTTCATATGCGGACCCTGCAAAGAGCACTTCTGCGCCGCTGGTCGCATCAGGACGATCTGGTGAGCAAGAGGCTTCCGTGTCCGGCCGAAGTCGGGCACTCGCTTCGTTGGTGGCTGCGCAGGTCGTCTCTTGCAGCGGGCATGTCGCTGGAACAGCCAGAGTGGCCCCCGTTGTTGACGGATGCCAGTTTAGTAGGCTGGGGGGCCCACTGTGGGAACCGGTTTGCGCAGGGGCTTGGTCTCCCCTGGAGGCCTCTTGGTCGATAAACCGTCTGGAGCTTTGAGCTGTGGCTCAGGCTCTTCGAGCACTCGAGGACTTAGTGCGGGGTCGCCCAGTACGGGTGCTCTCTGACAACTTGGCGATGGTCGCCTACATCAACAGACAGGGCGGCACAGGGAGTGCCGCGATGGAAGAAGAGGCGGACGAGTTGTTCGAGTGGGTAGAGAGGCGGTTATCTGCAATTTTGGTGGCGCACATTGCAGGGAAGGACAATGTCAAAGCGGACTTCCACAGCAGGGTTCAGGTGGATGCAGGGGAGTGGGAATTGCATCCCGACATCTTCATGCAAATAATAGTTCACTGGGGAACTCCAATGATGGATCTGATGGCGACTTTCCGGTCGGCGAAGGTAAGCTGGTTCTTCAGCAGAAGGCGAGAAAGGATGTCGGAAGGCATAGACGCGCTGTTACATCCATGGCCGTCCGAAGGTCTTCTATATGTCTTTCCTCCGTGGGCGTTGATAGGCCGCATGGTTCAAAAGATCGGGGCTCATCCGGGAAAGGTGCTTCTAGTAGCACCCGACTGGCTGAGGCACCCTTGGTACGCAGACTTGGTGCGTCTCTTGGACAGCGAGCCCTGGCAGCTCCTGGCAAGGGCGGATCTGTTACTTCAGGGGATCAGTTCTCGCTTACGGTATGGCCATTGAGAGGGCTAAGCTGAGGAAGAAAGGCTACTCGTCGGCGGTCGTCGCAACCTTGCTTAGAGCACGGAAACAGTCGACATCTTTGGCATATGTGCGGGTCTGGTGCATATTTGAGGATTGGTGTTCTCGACGTCAGGTCCGTGCGGCCACGGTTTCAATTCCTTTGGTATTGGAGTTTCTGCAGGACGGCTTTGATAAAGGTCTGGCAGCCAGTTCCTTGCGCGTGCAGTTGGCGGCACTTTCTTGTTATCGCGGCAGAGTCAACAGAATTCCATTGGGTGCTCACCCTGATGTGAGTCGCTTTCTAAAGGCGGTTTCTAGATTGCGGCCGGTGCGTAGGGTGTGCATCCCGCCGTGGGATCTCAATCTCATTTTGGCAGTGTTATCTCAGCTGCCTTTCAAACCGTTGCGTCGGGTGTCGGTGAAAGATTTGACGTTAAAGACGGTGTTCCTGGTGGCGATTTGTTCGGCGAGGCGCATTTCGGAGTTGCAAGCGTTGTCGTGTAGAGAACCCTTCTTATCTTTTTCTAGAGAGAAGGTGGTCTTATGTCCGGTTCCGTCTTTTTTGCCTAAAGTGGTGGCTCCCTTTCATTTGAATCAGGCGGTCTGCTTGCCCGTCCTGGGGGCGCTGGAGGGCGGAGGGTCGGATCGCAGGCTCCGTCGGCTGGACGTCAAGAGAGCGTTGAGTCAGTATTTGAAGGTGACGGAGCCTATTCGCAAGTCGGAGCGGTTGTTTGTGTTGTTTGGAGGTGTGCGCAAAGGAGAGGCAGCAGCTAAAGCGTCCATTGCCCGATGGATTCGGGAAGCTATTGCTTCCGCCTATTTGCTTCAAGGTCGACCTGTACCCGGTGGATTGTGGGCGCATTCCACCAGAGCGCAGGCGTCTTCCTGGGCGGAGCATAGTTTGGTACCGCCAGGGGAGATTTGTAGGGCGGTGACTTGGTCGTTGCTACATACGTTCAGTAAACATTACCGGCTGGACGTAGCGGCGGCTGCGGATGCCCGTTTTGGGTCGGCAGTATTGTCTGCTGGCTGGAAGGGTCCCTCCCAATGATTACTGCTCTGGTACATCCCAGAGGTAGAAGACTGAACTGGAGGAACGATAAGGAAATAATTACACTTACCTGGTAATTGTAGTTCCTTGAGTGACGACAGTTCAGTCCTCCTTCCCACCCAGGTTGCTTAAGAGGGATCCAGGAGGGCTAATGAGATGAGGAGTATTACAGGTAGGACTGGTTTGTTTAAGTTTGATGTTAACTTTCTCTGTGGCAGGGGAGGGTGTAAGAAAGCCTTACGGCAAGGGGTGAAAGGTTCTAGATTTAGGTTACACTGTGTTTCAATAATTACACAGGTACACTAAAAAATTTTTTTTTTAAACTGCCTCTAATGTTTCGATTGATTTTTACGTTTTTTGGTGCGCTGAATCCAAATCTGGTAACCAATTTGCTCCATCACGTACAGATTTTTTGCTACATTGGGTTAGCAGTTTGAGGTGAACGTTTCAGATTGAGTGCGATCGAGATAAAAGTTTCTTGGATGAATTCTTTATACTAATTGTTTAGTAGTTATTCAAATAAGAATAAAGAAAATTGTAACAAGGCAGCACATAAGAATAGAGTAATGTCAACAAAACACACTGTGATGGTAGCAAAATTGTCTGCACTTAAAACAGCCACATACATGTGCACAAAATTTGAGCATATAAGAGCGAGGTTAGACACAAAGCAAAGCAAAGAAATGTGCAAAAAATGTTGTACAGGTATGTATGTAAGAATAGAAAACGCAAACCGCACCATTGCAATACATGAAGACAAACACCCGATGGTGTGAAAATAAAATTCTAATAAATGAGATCCGACACTGTGGTAATAACTAGCAAATTTTTATTTCAAAGTTTAGTAAAAACACGATATTTGTCAACACAGTTTAGATTTTAAAGTCATTCTTGGGTCAATCAATCTCCTGGTGGGCCTGTTTCTTGTTCCCCCGAATGCTTCTCTTGGTGCGCTGCTTGGCGTATTTTTCATCTGGGGTTTCCCGCAGCAGCAACCAGCAGAAATCAGCCATCATAGTGGTGTTCCATCTTCCTTGGTACCTTCTCTCTGCGTCCTTGATGTCCTGGTGAAACCTTTCACCTTGTTCTTCACTGTACGCCCCCAAGTTTTCGGGAAAGTAGTTCACATGGGAGTGCAAGAAATGGACTTTCAGGCTCATGTTACAGCCTTGTTCTTTGAAGGCATTGAGCATCCTGGCAACAATATCCTTATAGTTCTCATCCCGCCTGTTCTCCAAGAATTTGAGAACAACATCCTTGAAGGAATCCCAGGCTTCTTTTTCCTTCTCAGACATCGTTTCAGCGAATGCTCCATCTGAAATGAGTTTCCTTATATCGGGGCCAACAAACACTCCTTCCTTTAGCTTTGCTTCAGAAAGTCGGGGGAACTTTGAGCAAAGGTACCGAAAGCACTCACCATCTTTTGGAAGGGACTTGATGAATTGCTTAATGAGACCCAACTTAATGTGGAGAGGTGGTAATAGAATCTTATCACGAGGTAACAAGCTCTCATGAAGAACATTTTTCTCACCGGGTCTCAAATACTCCCGAATTGGCCAGTCTTTTTTCCCCCAGTGTAGGTCGCGGGCCCGGCTATCCCACAAGCAAAGGAAGCAGGGATATTTGGTGAAACCGGATTGCTGCCCTAATAGCATGGATAGAATTTTAAAGTCTCCACAAATCATCCACTTATGCTCATCATAACGAATCTTCTGAAGAATCAGGGCCAAATTCTCATATTTTTCTTGGAGAATAACAGAGTGAGCAATAGGAACTGAAGCGAATGTGTTGCCATTATGAAGAAGAACACCTTTTATGCTGTCTTTTGACGAATCAATGAACAGCCGCCATTCAGCAGGATCATACTTGAGTTTAAACTTTTCCATCACTCCGTATATATCGTTGCAAAATACCAAATCTTCCTCTTTGCTGAAATACTTCAAAAATTGTGTCTCGCGGTTGCGGTACCAATAAAAAGTTGTTCCTGGTGACAATAGATTTTTCTGTTTAAGCCGAGAACCTAGCAGTTGGGCAGCATCTTTTGGGAGTCCTAAATCCCGGACTAAATCATTCAATTCAGCTTGAGAGAAAAGTTCAGGTTTCGGATCTGGTTCAGTTTCAAACTCGGAAGTACTGGACTCATCGGGAAAAGCCATCTGATGAGTCTCATCATGATCAGAACCGTCCACACAAATATGATCCAAAGATTTTGGTGGTTCAGGCACAGGTACTTCGTTGCTTTGAGGCATAGGCCTAATTGCTGAGGGAAGGTTGGGGTAACTTATTACGTTCTTATTTTTTAAGTTGTATCCCTTCACAATGCAAGAGCAAAAATAGCAGTCACTGCTGTGGTCTCTTTGTTCACGCCACATCATAGGTATTCCGAAACGAAATGCTTGTTTTTTACCTTTCATCCATAAGCGTAGATCTTCCTCACATGTCTTGCACACTTTGTGAGGAGCCCACGGTTTGTCTTGATCGCCTAACTTCAAACCGAAATAGGCGAAATATACTTTTTTAATAAATGCAGAAATGTTCCTCTGCCGCTTTTTCACGGTATATTCCCCACAAATAAAACAAAAACTGTCCGGAGAGTTGACGCAACCTCTGGCTCTGTGAGCCATCACAAATACACAGCACTGCAAACTACAACTGTAGTGAACCACTTCGGAATAAAGCTGGATTACGACTGAGCAAACAAAAGGTAATAATGAACTTGCAAGAAACTGAAATTTGACAGGAACGTTCATGTCGCAACCACCGTGTTTGAGCGAGCGAACGAGGTGAGGCGAACAGGAAAGAACATGCGCCAGCGCGAGTACTGGATTTAGCCCCCCGCCTCCCAATTGTCCTGTTAATGTATAAAATGAATACAAAACACTCTAAAATATCATGAGGGAGTGTTTCTAGTTAGTTAACCATTACAACCTCTATTTTGGGCCAAGAAAATAAACTGCAGTCGGCTAAAAAGAAATTATGTGAACATTCCTTATATGGGTAAGAAATCTAATTTTGCAAGAAAACGTGACGTGATGGAACATTTTGGCTATTTTTCCTGGATTCGGCACCCCAAAATCTATAGGAATCAGTTGCAAAACTGGAGGCAGTTTTTTGGTAGTGTACCTGTGTTATTCTTAGCTACTTATTTGTTGCTCCTTTGAGTCTGCTTTGTTAATAGTTCACACTGGGATGGAAGAGAGAGTACAGCAGGCTATATCCAGTGATGTCATAGTTTTGACATACCAGTCTCCAAGCTGCAGGAGGAGATTGACAACCCAGAGGTAGAGGACTGAACTGTCGTCACTCAAGGAACTACAATTACCAGGTAAGTGTAATTATCATTTTGTGTTCTTTTCTAGATGCATAAGTTTGCACTTGTCCACATTAAATTTCATCTGCCATTTGGACTTCCAGTCTTCCAATTTTTCAAGATCCTCTTGTAATTTGTCAAAATCCTCTTGTGTTTTTACAACTTTGAATAATTTTGTGTCATCTGCAAATTTGATTATCTCACTTGTTCCTATTTCCAGGTCATTTATGAGTATGTTAAAAAGCAGCAGGCACAGCACATATCCCTGGGATACTCCACTATTCACCTTTCTCCATTGAGAAAATTGGCCATTTAGCCCTACTTTCTGCTTTGTATCTTTTAATCAATTCCTGATCCACAATAGTACACTGCCTCCTATCCCATAACTTTTTGATTTCTCCAAGAGCCTCTCATGAGGGACCTTGTCAGAGGCTTTCTGAAAATCCAGATACACTATATTAACTGGCTCACTTTTGTCTACCTGTTTATTCACACCTTCAAAAAAATATAGCAGATTAGTAAGACAACTTTCCTTGGCTAAATCCATGTTGGCTTTCTCCCGTTAATTCCGCTTTGAATTAACGATAAGGCAGTATAAAAAAACCTGTTAAATAAATAAAACAAACCATGACTCTCTACATGTTCAGTAATTTTATTCTTTATAATCATTTCTACCATTTTGCCCAGTACTGATATCAGGCTCACAGGTTTGTGGTTTCTCGGATCGCCCTTGGAACCCTTTTTAAAATTTAGTGTTATATTAGCCATTCTCCAATCTTCAGGTACTATAGATGATTTTAATGATAGTTCAGTGATTACTAATAATAGGTCTGCAATCTCATATTTCAGTTCTTTCAACACCCTTGGATGTATACCGCCCGGTCCAGGTGATTTACTACTCTTCAGTTTATCAAATAGTTGTAATACATTTTCCCAGTTTATTGATATTTCTTTAAATTCTTCCAATGCCCATTCCTGAAATGGTATTTAAAGGTGATGTAACTTCCCTTCATCTTCTTCAGTAAAGACCGAAGCAAAGAATTCATCAGTCTCTCTGCTATGGCCTTATCCTCCCTTAGCGCCCCTTTTACCCTTCTATCATCCAATGGTCTGACTGACTCTCTCACAGGTTTTTTGCTACGAATGTACTTAAAGATGTTTTTATTATGCATGTTTGCTTCTGTGGCAAGATTTTTTTCAAATTCTCTCTTTGCCTGCCTTATTAATGCCTTGCATCTAACATGCCAGTGCTTATGATGTTTCCCGTTTTTGTCATTTGACTCCTTTTTCCATTTCTTGAAAGATGCTTTTTTGGCTCCAACAGCTTCTCTGACCTCAACTTTAAACCATCCGGGTAGTTTTTTGGCCTTCCTTCCACTTTTCTTAAAGTGTGGAATACATCTAGTCTGCCCATGCTTGATGTACATTTTTAACCTTTGCAGCTGTTTCTTTGTATGGCTGCTGCTGCTCTGCTTATCCTCAGGAATTGGAATAAAAAAATATCAATGTCAGTTAAGTTTGAGTTGAGTTGTGGTAAGGTGTCATTTAGGAAAGCTTCTTTGTTAAATCGACAGAAACAGCGTGCTGGTGTAGGAGTTGGTGTTTTCTGTTCTTGTCCTGGTGATAAGAAATGTGGAAGTTTATTGCATAATAGTCTGACCGTGGAACAGGCTGTATTTGTAGAGCAGGTAGTGTGGTGGTGTTTATTAATTCATTGGGTAAGGTCAAGAATGTTACCTTTTGTTAAGAATGGGTTTGTCCACTATCTACTGAAAGTCAAGATCCTACATCGCACTAAGAAATGAGTGCGCCTGCCTTGTGGGAGTTGATGTAACATTAAAGCCACCTAGTGGGATTAGGTATTTGTTGTGCTTTGTCAGCATACTAATTCAAGAATAGCTGTTGGGTCCAGTGGGTCTGATGTGGATGACCTGTATAATAGCAAAACATAATTTGTTTGTTTTCTATCATAAGAATGTCCAGACCTTCAATGTTGTCACTTGATGTAAATGAGAGTTTCATATTGTGTTACAGGGCCTACCCAAGAGTACGCTTAATCCTCTACAATTGGCCATGAATACGGCTGCCAGAGTTCTACACAGAGCCCCAAGTAGTCATCATATCACTCCTATCCTATTCGAACTTCACTGTCTCCCGATATCATATAGGATTTTATACAAAGCCCTTCTCATCACATTCAAGGCAATTCACCAAATCTCATCATTATCTGACCTCCTGCATTACTCACAAAGTTCCAGATCCCGACGCTCCACAACAGAAAACACACTAGTGATCCCAAAATACCAATCAAAACTCAACCAGACAACTAGCACAAGAGCATTCTCATCCTTTGCCCCTAGATGTTGGAACATGCTACCACCCAACATCAGATCACAAAAGGACCTCTCACAATTTAGAAAAGATCTAAAAACACATCTCTTCCTACAACACTTCCCTCAGAGTATGAACTCCCTAAGTCATTCCCTCCCAACACGAACCAATGATCATGGTTAGTCAAGTACACTCCCATATTCATTTCTCACCCCACTTCAAATCCCCTTAGAGCCCCAAGCCTTTGAACTATAAACATGTGATTTCTTGCTGTAAATAGTTTGAATTCTTGTTATCTATTTAACCCCAGTTATCCAAGTTCATTCCCTGTTATCTGTAAACTTAACATATGTTCATGCTTAAGTACAATTTGTTAGACTTCCGGTGATGCGGTGAGCCAGAGCAGTCGCACGCTGCTCGAGCTCTGGGCCCCCTCGCCCCTCCGGCGAAGTAAAAAGCTGTAACCGGGGCTAGTCTCGGGGCTCTTCACCCCCCCCCCCCCCTGGGCCCTCCCGACTGGACCGCTGCAGGGGATGGTGCCCCGGAGCTCCCCTCTCACCTCCACACGACGAAATCTGGAAGTGGCCTAGACTCGGACAGCAGACACCACGCTGTAGGAGAAGCCGCGCTGCGAGGTGAGCCGGCCGATCGAAGATTTCAGCGGCGGTCGGAGCGGGGTCCCGCAGCAGCAGCGGCTCCCCGGCTGGAGCACTTCGCCCCTCCCCGCCCCCCCCGCGTGTCTACAGCACGGGCCTTGAGAGGGGGGCTGACACAGCAGCGCCCGGGGGAGGCCGAGAGCTGTTGTTGGGCCTTGGTCTGGGCCGCCGCCTGCTTTGCCCACCCCCCCGGGAGAGCTTTGAGGGCCGAACAGCCTGGAATGTGCCCTATATCCAGCACACAGATGAGTGAGACCTGTGCCTTGCCTTTGGCACGCGGGGGCCTGTGACCTGCGCCCTACCTCAAACCCTGGGCTGTATCCCCTGCCTCTGGCGCACTGGAGCCTCCGACCGGCGCCCTGCCACCAGCACACAGAAGCCTGTGACCTGCACCCAGTGCCCTGCCTCCGGCGCACCGGAGTCTGAGACCTGTGCCTTGCGTCTAACGCATAGGTGCTTGAGACCTGCGCCCTTCCTCCAGCGTTCAGGAGCCTGGGACCAGTGCCCTACCCTTGGCTCTCGGAGGGCTGAGACCTACCCCTGCCCTACCTCCAGCGCATAGACGCCTGAGACACGTGCCCTACCTCTGGCGCACGGCAGCCTGAGACCTGCACCCTACCTCCAGTGCACGGGAGCCTGAGAAGAATTGGTGGCGCCTGGGACTTGAGAAGGGGACTGTACAGCACACCTTGGAGGAAGGCAACCAGGGCCTTTGTCGCCTGACAGTGGGGAGAGGGGAAGGGGGTTGGGACCCCCCCTCCCGTGCAGACCACAGTAGCGGCTTTGGCGATGGCGGCAAAGGGAGGCCGCCGGGTGGAGAAGGAGAAGACCCCCCTGCCGCCAAGGGGGGGGGAGCAATCCTCACCGCTGAAGGGGGAGGCTAAGGCCACGGCGGGGATGGTGGACGAAATCTCCATGGCCGTGGCAGGGGCGCTGTCTGCGCAGTTTGAAGACCTGCGGGGCTGCATGGACCTAATCCAAACCTCAGTGGAGGCCCTGGGCGGCCGACTGCAGGAGGCGGAGCACCGGATAGAGAGATCGGAGGAGCATGTGTTGGAGCTACAGCAGGAGATGGCCCGGGTGAAAAAGTTACTCCAGGGGCAGGAAGCCAAGCTAGACGACCTTGAAAATAGGTCCCGCCGTAATAACCTGAGATTTCTTGGGATCCCGGATGCCATAGAGGATCGGGACTTACAATCCTACGTAGAAGACCTGGTGAAACAAATCCTGGCGAATGATCCCGAAGGCACCCTAGTGCAAATAGAGAGGGCGCACCGGGTCGGGCCTAGGAGAACCAATGACGGCCGACCCAGGGTGGTCCTAGCACGGTTCCTGAGGTTCCCACAGAAAGAAGCGGTCTTGCGTGCTGCGCGAAAGAGGGACCATTCAAAAGGACAATGTCCGGCTACGTATCGTCCAGGATTACTCAGCGGCCCTGGGACAGCGACGACGAGAGTATGAACCTCTGTGCCAGACCCTGATAGACAATAATATCAAATTTATGGTGCAATATCCCGCCCGGTTGATCTTCACTCATGATGGGACCCGCCGGTCTTTTGACTCCGCGACAGCAGCAACGCCCTACGTGGAGGAGATACGGCGGAGAGCTGCGGTGGCGGTCGAGTCCTGAGGACCGGAGGAGAGGACCGTTGTTGGGAAGAACAAGCCAGGAGTTTTCCACTTTGGACTGTAAAGAGATGGTGATGGTAACCAGGTTGGGGGAGGGGGGGTAAGGGGTCTGTTTAAATTACCTTTAAGTAGGGATGTTGGCTGTTTTCTTTGGGTGCGGGAGGCGGGCGGGGGGCGGCCCGAGTAGTTGGGGGTGTTTGGCGGAGGGGGGGGGAGTGGGGAGGGGGAACGAATCTGGAGGGGGGGGGAAGCACCGGGGGGGACCCCGGACGGCCCGTAGCAGAGCCGGCACAATGGAGGGGTGGGGGGTACCTCACGCATCTAGGAATACATAGAGGAGGTGAGGAGGATGGTAGTAGAAATAAGGAATTGGAGTGGGGAGGAGAGGGGGAGGAGAGGGGGAGGGGGAGGGATAGGAGGGGGGAGGGAGGGGATAGGGGGGAAGAGAGGGGGGGTGGGAGAGAGGGGGAGGGGAAGGAGAGCTGTATCTTAGAGGACCAGTTGAGGAGGAGATGGTGCAAGGATCACATTGGAAGGGAAATGGGGGGAGGACCTCAGGCTGGGGGGGTGTCTTCCCTATATTCTGTATGGTACACAACAGATACTATTGGGCCAAGTCTAGTAATACATGCCACTTAAGATCATCTCTTGGAATGTGTGTGGCCTGGGCAGCCCGATTAAACGGGCAAAAATTTTGCAGGCCCTGGCAAGACAGGGGGCGGACATCGCTATGCTCCAGGAAACCCACCAGACTGCCGAAGAGCACCGTAAACTCTGCCGGGAGTGGGTGGGACAGGTTTGGGGGGCCCCGGCCCTTGGTAAGAAGGGGGGGGGTTGACTTTTGATACACAAACGCGTCAGGATGGAGGTGGTGAAGGACTTGGTCGACCCGTCGGGCAGATTTGTACTGGTGCAGGGAGTCCTTGAGGGGAGGCCGGTGATTCTCGGCAACGTGTATTGTCCCAATGTGCTAGATTTGTCCCTCTATGCGCGCCTTGCCTCTAAAATGGAGACGTTGCCGGAGATCCCGTTATCCTGGGGGGAGATTTCAATGGGGTCATGGATGTTGACCTCGATACCTCAAAAGGGGGGGAGCAAAGAGACAGAATAGCGACGGTTCGGGCACTGCGGCGCCTCTGCTCCAGGCTGGGGTTGGTGGACCCATGGCGATTATTACACCCGGCTGAGCGGGATTACACGCATCAGTCCCGGGCTCATGGCACTAGCGCACGTATAGATTATCTGCTGCTGTCCACTGGGCTGTTTGCCAACGTTGGGGATGCCCAGATAGGGCCCGTAGAGATATCCGATCATGCTTTTGTTTGGCTGGAGGTCTTTTGGCGTGGGCATACTCCTCAAGCCTCTCAATGGCGTTTTCCACTGGAATTATATAGAGACGCGCAATTTCGCTCCTTTATTCAGAGGCGGTGGCAGGAATTTGCAGCTGATCACAGGGGTCATCAGGATGACCCAGAGTTGCTCTGGGAAACAGCGAAGGTCGTACTGCGGGGAGATATAATTGGGTTCCTTGCCAGGAAAAGAAGATTGAGGGCCGAACGTATCATGGACCTAGAGAGACTGGTGACGAAGCTGAGACGTCGGTGGGCCCAAACTCCCACCGCGGGGCTTAAAAAGCAGCTGTGGGATTCCCAAACAGAATTAAATGAACTCCTACACCAGAGGGCTAAGAAGTCAGTATTATATTACCGCTACCAATTGTACCGATATGGGGACAAGCCCGGGAAGTTATTGGCTCGGTGCCTTCGGGGACCCAGGGGCTCTAAACTGGTACCAGCCTTGCGAGATGAATTGGGGACCTTACATAGGGAGAGCCCGGCAATAGCACGTATTTTCCGTTCCTTTTTTCAGAACCTTTACGTGGAGGAGGCGACCTCCATCACGCAGATGGCGGATTATGTGAGGGGACTGGACCTGCCTCGCCTATCAATAGAGCAAAGAGCACAGTTGGACCGGCCGATCACGGTGGCTGAGCTGCAAGGGGCTATCTCAAAAGCCAGTTGCTATAAATCCCCTGGATCTGATGGCCTGGGTGCCGAACTTTACAAAATTCTTAACGAACAGATTTCCCCAACGCTGGCCGCCGTACATAATCGGAGAGCACAGCAAGGCTACTTTCGGTGGGGGGCTAATCATGCTCACATTGTTCTTATCCCCAAACCGGCAAAGGACCCTCTCTCTGCGGCCTCGTATCGTCCTATCTCTTTACTTAACTTTGACCTTAAATTAATGGCTAAGATTTTGGCGGATCGCCTGGCGGAGTTTTTGGGGCAGCTGGTCCATGAGTCACAAGTCGGTTTCGTTAAGGGGCGATATGCGGTCCGCAACTTATGCAAGATCATCGCGTCCTTAGAGTGGGTCCAGCATAGACAGCTGTCCTCTCTATTGGTTAGCTTCGACGCAGAAAAAGCTTTTGACAGGGTGGACTGGCAATATTTGAAATTTATCCTCCCACAATATGGTATAGGGCCGTTGTTTTGTAATATGGTCGCGAGTTTGTATGCCAATCCGACCGCAGCGATACTTTGTAATGGGTTAATATCAGAGAACTTTCCGCTGCAAAGGGGGACTCGGCAGGGCTGCCCCCTCTCTCCTCTTCTCTTCGTTCTCTCGCTGGATCCTCTCCTGCGGCAAGTGGCGGGTATGCGAACCATTCAGGGAGTAGGTATTGGCAATCAAGAATTTAAGATTTCAGCTTTTGCCGATGATTTATTGGTGCACTTGCTTTCCCCTGGGGATTCCCTGCCTCTCCTTTTGCAGGAGTTTCGAGCCTTTGGGCAGTTTGCGGGGTTTAGTATTAACAGGGATAAATCCGAAGCCCTGGATGTCTCTGGCCGACTTCGGAGCAGCTGGTCGGGTGAGTTCCCCCTTCGATGGGCTGAGCGCCAATTCATATACCTGGGGATTGTACTGTCCTGTCAGGGAGTAACTTGCGACGGATGTTGAACAAGGTGAGAACTCAGTTGCAGGCCTGGCTGCCTCTCCCCCTGTCCCTTATGGGGAGAATCGCGGCGATTAAACTGGTTATTCTGCCGCGGATTTTATACTGGCTACAGACCCTCCCTGTTTGGATCCTCCGACGGGATATTCGGCGTTTTGAGGCGGAGTTTCGGGGCCTTCTCTGGGGGGGGGGTCGAGAGCTCGTATCTCCTATCGTCGACTAGTGGGGAGGGTGCGCGGTGGGGGGTGGGGGCTCCCGGATCTTGGTGCCTATGCACTGGCTTGCCAAGCACGACATCTAGGGGACTGGCTGGGTGACACCGATCTTTATACCCCGCGGGCCTTTGAGGAGGCATACGTGGCACCACACTCCCTAAGAGCCCTTTTGCATTTGGAGGTACGTAGGTGGCCTACGCACTTGGCGGACAGCGTGTTATTGGCACCGGTTTGTAAGACTTGGCGGCATTTGAATGCTTACTGGGGTCGTCGTTGGCAGGTGTCGAGCTGGTTACCCATTCAGGGCAATGCCAATTTCACCCCGGGTACTGACACCGCCGCGTTCCGTCTGTGGGAGGAGAGAGGTATACATACACTGGGCCATATGGTGGACTTGGCAGGCAAACCAAAGCCCTTTCTCGCATTATCCCGCGAGTATGAGTTGGGGCCCCGGCAGTTTTTTGCGTACATGCAAGTGGCCCACTACGTGGCTTCCCTTTCGAGGACGGAACTATGCAGCGATCGTTCGGCCCAGATAATAGCGTTCTTTGGTTTTAGCGAAGTCGAACGGCTGTCTATTCGGACCTTTCACCTTAGGTTGGAGCGGTTTCGACCGCAGCCGGACTACCGAGAAGTGGAACGGGCTGGGGGGGCGGAAATGGGGCGGGAGATCCCCCCTGATACGATTCTGGTGGCCCTTCGGAGAGTGGCGAGCCTGGCGGATGGCGCCCGCTGGCGGGAAATCCAGCTTAAGTGTTTGACTAGGGTCCACTTCTCCCCGCGGCGGGCCTTTCGATGTCACTTGGCTGCGGATGGTCGCTGCCCGCGGTGTGCAGAGCCTATGGCGACACTGTACCATATGTGGTGGGGCTGCCGACGGATACGCCCCTACTGGCAGAGCATCGCCTCATTTATGGCTGACCTCCTTGGACAACCTGTTTACTGGGATGCTGCCTTGATCGTTCTAGATCTCTTGGGCCTTACCTCTCCGAAGGGGAAATGGAGTCGCTGGCTGGTGCGGAAGGCATGTCTGGTGGGTAAAGGGCCAATTTTACGTGGGTGGAGGGACAGCCACACTCCCTCCTTTTGGGAGTGGCGGAACTCCTTCCATCAACTTATGCTCCTGGAGTGTAGGGCTGCTCGAGGCCATGTCAAGCGATGGTCCACTTTCTGGCTACTGTGGGAGCCCTATATTCAAAATCTAAGTCCTCGGACTCGCAATGTAATCCTGCAACTAGGCTGTTGATAGCCCTCCTTGCATGGGGAGACATATGGATGTTCTATAAGGGTGTATACACTGGTCCTGTTTGGCAATGCTTTTGGGGATGGGGGGGGTTCACTGGGGGGAGACTGGGTGGGGGAGGGGGGATGGGGAAATGTTTCAAAAACCATGTAACCATCTATGTGTTCCGCCCCTTTGGGGCTCAGAGTCCACCCCAGGGAGCGACTGTAATCAGTTGTGTATTTGCCGTTTATGTTTGATGGTTTATAAATAAAAATTTGAAAAAAAAGTACAATTTGTTAAAATGTAAACCGCGCTGATGACGAAGAGTGCGGTATATAAAAGATGTTAAATAAATAAAATAAATATCATCTTTTGCTAGGATAAGAACACCACCTCCATGTTTGTTTTCACATGTTAAAATTTAGTATATTGAGTTGATTGATTGAAAGCCAAGATTCTGTAATAAACATGTTTTCTAGATTGACATTGGAATCTTGTTCCTTACAGTGGAAGCATTAATCACAGCACATTTTTAAGGTTTTACTGTGTGTATTTGAATCTATATTCGGGCATTGCAGCAGTGTGTATGATATATGTATTTGTCATTATTATGACCATATCTATTATATAATTTATAGTACGCTATATTTGTTCTGCTATGGTTCTGGCTCTGGGATATGTTGAAGATTTATTTTGCGCAAGGAGGAATGCGTTGCTATTAGTATTATTAAAGTAATGCAAATTCATGACAAGTGTTTAATCTACATTGTACACTGCTAACTGCTATACTGACACAGAATGTGGTTTCATCGGAAATCGAGTGAGATTGCTCCTCTTAACCTTGTGTCATTTAGTCAGTAGCTTAGTCGTTATACCTGACGGATAACCGACTCCTCTTCTTTTATCTGCTAAGTGGAGGAGTAGCCTAATGGTTAGAGTACTGACTTGGGAAACAAGAGACTAGGGTTTGATTCCCAGTAGCACTCCTTGTGGCCTTGGGCAAGTCACTTAACCCTCCATTGCTTCAGAAAATCCAAGTTATCAATGTCCCTGTTTAATGTACATTACCAAGTTTAAGTTATAATGTAAACCACTTTCACTGAAATGTTAAAGTAGTATAAAAAACCCTCCTGTTAAATAAATAAAATTCCCCACAAAGGATATCCTTGCCATCCTCCTTCCAAACTAGATAGGCCATACGGTCTTTTTCTGCTGTGATGTTTCTATGCTATAATCACTATTGCCAAGTGGCTCCAATACCCTTATCTCTCATCAGATCCTGTGTTCTACTAAGGACTAGGTCAAGAATAGCTTCCCCTTTTGTCGGTTCATGAAACAGTTGCTCCAAAAAAGTCATTTATTTCATTTAGAAACTTTATCTCCCTAGCATGTCCTGCTGTGACGCTGACCCAGTCAATACCAGGGTAATTGAAATTGCCCATTATTATTGTGCTGTAACTTTCATTAGTTTTCCTGATTTCTTTTAGCATTCATCATCCATTTGTTCATTCTGGGCAGGTGGTCAGTAGTACATCCCCACAGTCATTGCCTTCCCCTTTTTACATGGATTCTCTATCCATAGAGATTCTACAGTGTACTTTGTTTCCTGCCCTATGTGACTCAATGCCCTCTCTAACATAAATTTGGCCTCCAGAAACTCCCTCCCAGACTTTCCTATGTCATTGGTAGCAACATGTACCAAGACAGCAAGCTCCTCCCCAGCATTATCTAATACCTTGTCTAGCTGTCGCATAAGGTCTGCTACCTTTGCATCAGGCAGGCATATTACCAAGCAATCCTCACATCCACCAGCCACCCAGCTATCTACATGCCTAATGATCGAATCGCCAACTGTAACGCCGTCCTGATCCTTCCCTCATGGGCACATGGCCCTGGAGAAACCTTGGTGAGAGAGGGCCTTACATCACCTGGAGGACAGGTTCTAGCTACAGGATCATTTCCTGCCACACCAGGGTGATGCTGTCATTTCACATGACCTCTCTCCTCCATGGCAACAGAGAAGCTGCTAGACTGGAAGTGGGACTTCAGTACTACGTCCCTGTAGGTCTTGTCTATATACCTCTTTAGACTTTGAGGACCTCATCCTTAGGTCCTCCAAGTCTGTTACTCTAGCCTCCAGAGATCAGACTCATTCCCTGAGAGCAAAGAGTTCCTTGCACCTAGTGCACACATAAGACCCCTCACCAACTGGGAGAAAATTGTACATGTGACACTGAAAGCAAAAGACTGGATAGCCTCCATCTTGCTGCTGGACTGCATCTTAATTTTAAGGTTTTCTTTAGCTATTTAAGTTGTTTAGTTACTTAAAGTTGATAAGGATACTTGTACTGATACAACTATACCTAATAAGTTTAAGGGACTTTGTTCACTTCAAGATTAATTAAGTCCCTGAAATTAATTAATCTATTCCTGGTGAGGATAACTGGCTGAACCTGAAAATGAATTTGACCACCTCTTTCCCTTTAATAGGTTTAAGAGCCTATAAGTCTAAGATAATGCCTGGGGTGGGAAGGAAAGAACACTTAGTAAAAGCTAGCTTGCTACATATTGCCATGACTTGTGCTTCTAAGGTAATCTCTTAACAATTTTCTGGGTGATTCTCACAGCCCTTGGTTCGATAGAGGGAGCCTTTCAAATTGCCCCCTTGATCTGTCACTTGGCTTTAATACCTATTTAAAATAATTTCACTGGTTTCTTGCCTCCCAACTGGAAGGCCTCTTTGTAAAGGTCTTTAGAAACAATTTCTTTCTTTCTGTTCAAAGACTATTTACCCTATTCTTCCTTCTATGCTAAGCTATGCTCTAATTGACTGACTTAACAAATACATTGGATTCTAAAATACAGATTTATCATCTTTAACCCAAAGAATTCCCTTTTCCCCAAGATTTAGAGAATTTCTCAGAAGGTAAATACTTAAAAGGCCAGATTTCAATTCGATCCAAGATGGCCGCATAGCCTGTTGCTGCTGCAGACGCTTTTTCCTGAGATGACTAAGGGGAAGGGAAAGCTGTGGAAAAACCCTCCCGACCCGCAAGGGACCCCCTTGACTTGCTTTACTTCGAAGGGCTCAATGGATTCTTTTGTTGAGCAGGCTGAGCATCAGCAAAACATGTCCAGCAATTTTCCCCAGCTGTGTCGATGTTAGGGCTGGTGAACACTGCGTCCTCTTTGAGGAGTGAGCTTTCTCCGGAGTTGCGATTGCCTCCTGTGTTGCCTACTGGATTTCTCAGCCTGAGTTCTTCTGGGACAACCAGCTCTGCATCCAGTTCAGTGATTGCCCCAACGGGAGAAGGTGTACTCAGATGGGTGGGTGAAATTGGTGTCTCAGCCACTCATGGCGGATTGAAGTTTTGTGCCAGGAGAGGAGACATGAGCAACTAACACTCCCTTCATTTGTGTTGGAGCGGCCGGAAAGGTTTTCCCACAAATCAATTTGGACTGCAATTTCTAAGTTGGGTGAGACTATGGTGTCACATTCAAATAAGATTCTTTCTTTAGCTCAAAATAATTCTGCCAATATTCAAAAGAATTCTTGTGATATTCTAGCTGTGACGGAGACTGTTGAGGACATGAAAGTTACTCAGCAAAGGCAGGAAAATTGTTCATCTGCTTTTAAGGATATGGCTTCAGCTAAGTTTGAGACTCTAGAAAACCAGATTTGTTCTTCTAATTTGCATTTGCTTAATTTCCCCCTGTCATCACTAGTTGCGTTTAGAGATATGTTCAGAGTCTCAGCCTCATCTGGCTTATACTATAATCTCCAGGAACAAGCAGGAATGTAGTCTTCACATATGGGTATCGTCGGTACCGATGGAGCCTGCGCGGGAACGCTTCCCAGCGTCCAATAGGAAAGCTTTTGGGAGCACCCCACAGCGCCTGCGTGCTGCCTTCCCGCCTTTCCCAACTGTCCCTCTCCAGTTCTTCGTTTTCCGTGGAGCCGACAGGTCGCACATCCTGTCACCGCAGAAAATTTCCCTCCTTATTCTTCTTTTTTGTGGTCACGTCTGCCTTCCCTCGACGCTATACCGGTACCGACGGTGGTTCTTCTTTCTTTTTTCTAAAAAAAACCAAAACCAACAACTTTGTTTCTGGAGTCTTTCTCCTGTAATTCTCTTCTCGGGTGCCATGCACCATTTTGAACACTAGGCCCAATTCTTTCCCTCAAAATGGAAAAACCCGCTTTGGGTTTTAAAAAGTGTTCTAAGTGTGGCGGTACCATCTCCGTCACCGACACCCATGAGTAGTGCCTCAAATGTTTAGGTCCTGACCACACTATTTCAGAGTGTGTTGCCTGTGGGATGATGTCGAAAAGGGGCCGGCAAAACCAAGCTGCTAAACTTAGCACCCTTTTTCCCTCCGATGCAGCCTCCGTGGTATCGACGTCTTCCAGGGCTTCATCATCTCCAGGAACATATGGGTACGTCGGTACCGACGGAGCCTGCGCGGGAACGCTCCCCAGCTTCCCAAAAAGGAAAGCTTTTGGGAGCATCCCACAGCGCCTGCGCGCTGCCTTTCCTAACCGCCTCTCCCCAGTTCTTCTTTTCTGCGTGTCCTGAAGAAGTTCTTTGTTTTATTTTATTTCTTTGGTCGCGCGTCTGCCTTCCCCGACGTCGGACCGGTACCACCGGTCTTTCTTTCTTTTCTTATAAAAAAAAAAGAAAAAAAACAACATTTTTTCCCTCACTTAGTGTGTTTTTCCTCTTTGGGCCTTAGGCCTCACGAGAAATTTTCCTCATGGAAAAACCAGCCTCCGGGTTTAAAAAATGCACTAAGTGCAGCGGTACTATTTCTGTCACCGACACCCATGAATGGTGTCTTAAATGTTTGGGTCCTGACCACTCCATTTTGGATTGTCCGTCCTGCTCCTTGATGTCTAAACGAGGTTTACAGAACCGAGCAGCTAAGCTCCATGTGCTGTTTCCCTCTGATGCAGCTTCAGTGGCATCGACGTCTTCCAGGGCCTCTACTTCCTCCCATGGATCTCAGGTAACCAAACATAAATCCAGCCGGTCCTCGAAGGGTAGATCTCCTTCCAAGCATCGAGATGCCTCTGGGCTTGCCCTCGAGGATTCCGCACCGGCAAAACAATCCCAGCGGGAAGCTCCGGCTTCCAAAGCTCCTCCTATGGGGTTACAGGTTGACATCGATGGCACGGCCTCGACCGATCACCTGTTAGAATGCTCTGGGGTACCGGCGCAACCTTCCGGTACCGAATTCCAGGCATTCATGGTGTCGATGGATCAGAATGTTCTATCCATGCAGCAGGCTATCACGGCCTTCATTCAAGCTGCGATGCCGCTGATACCACAACAAACTCCGTTGTCGGTATTGGCTCCGGTACCGGCACCCGTGTCGGTACCGGTACCGACTGCATCGACATCGACCAGGATGCCGACTGCAGCGGTTCCCTGTCCAGGGATGCCCATCGGTACCGAACCGGTCCCGATGACGCCCGATGTCGATACCGATCGATACGCGTACCGATCTTTGGGAGAGCACCCTGACAGTCGATACTTTGATTCCTCCGAAGACTCTGATGCATCGGAGGAGTCTGCTGAAGTATCTATAGCTCTTTCTGAAGAGCCTTCTCCAAAAAGAAGAATGTCTCCTCCAGAGGACTTGTCCTTTCAAGACTTCATAAGAGAAGTGGCTAAAGTACTTTCTATTTCAGTAACCTCTGAATCAGAGCCTAGAGCTAAAAAATTGGATATTTTAGGTTATTCTAAGGCTCCTAAGGAGGCAGTCACCTTGCCAGTTCATGAGATTCTTTATGATCACGATTGACTTATGGGAGACTCCTCTCACTATCTCTCCTCATTCTCGTAGATTGGACACTATGTACCGTGTCCCTCCTTGTCCTGGGTTTCATAAAACACAGCTTCCTCACCATTCTATTGTGGTGGAGTCAGCTATGAAAAAGATAGAGTGCAAAAAGACACTCCTCTGCTCCTCCAGGAAGAGAATGCAGGACCTTGGATGCTTTTGGTAGGAAAATCTTCCAAGCCAGTATGCTCATTGCCAGAATCAACTCCTATAGTCTTTATATGGGTATGTTTCTGAAAGAAGTTGCAGATAAGCTGCACACTTTCCTCCCTTTTCTTCCAGAGGATAAAAGGGAAGAATTTCTTATTTGGATTAAGCATACTCAAGATATTTCAAAGTTTTCCAACCGTGCAGCTTTTGACTCCTTTGAGGGTGCCAGCAGGGCTTCGGCCATTGCCATAGCTGCACGCAGAATTGCTTGGCTCCAAGCTTCTGATCTAGAATCTTGGGTCCAGGATGGCTTGGGAAATCTTCCTTGTACAGGAGAAAACTTGTTTGGCAAAGATTGGCAAATAAAAGCCACTCAAATGGACGCAGAAAATTCTGCTTTGGATAGACGTTCAAAGTCAACCTCCATTCCTGCCAAGAAAAAACCTTTCAAGAAGTCTTTTTTTCAAGAAAGGCAGATTCCATCCTGCTTCTGGCCAACAATCATCTACAGGTCGTTTTGCTGCTAAGCGTCAGCAACCTTAACAGGCCAGGCCTAAGCCTACAGGGGCTGCTGCAACCCAGCAGACCCAGCCTCCTCAGGGTTTTTGACTTGATGCTAGAGAACTTAGCCTTTCTGGCTCTGAAACAGCCAGAGCCTCTCACCATTCCAGGAAGGTTAGCTCATTTTGCTCCCAGATGGGAGCAAATTACAGCAGAGCAGTGGACCCTCTCCATCATAAGGGAGGGCTACAAACTTCATTTCTCAAACCTTCTTCCTCACACCATGGTGAGACATTTCAATTCTCCAACATCTCTCCTCGACCTTCTAGGTCAGGAGGTGGCTGCCCTTCTTGCCCAAGGGGCAATAGAAGAAGTACTTCTTCTTCAACAAGGGTCAGGGTTTTACTCTCCCTACTTTCTCATCCCAAAGAAAACAGGGGGCTACAGACCCATATTAGATCTCAGAGAATTGAACAAATTTCTATGCAAGGAGAAATTCAAGATGCTTTCTCTGGGCACTCTCCTTCCAAACCTTCAGAGTCAGGATTGGCTTTGTTCTCTAGATCTCAAGGATGCGTACACACATGTCCTCCTCCATCCATCTCACAGAAGGTTCCTCCGTTTTCTTTTCCAAGGAAAGCATTACCAATACAGGGTGCTTCCTTTCGGTCTGGCCTCTGCTCCAAGAGTGTTCACCAAATGCATGGCAGTAGTAGCTGCATTTCTACGCACTCTGGGAATATTTGTATTCCCATACCTGGACGACTGGCTCATCCGAGCTCCATCTCAGTCAGAGGCCCATACTTCCCTGGACTGCACAAGGCGCATTCTGCAGTATCTGGGACTTGTGGTAAACCTCCCAAAGTCCCAGCTCACCCCTACTCAGTCCCTAGAGTTCATAGGGGCCTGGCTGGATACTACCACTGCAAGGGCCTATCTTCCTCAGGCCCGTTGCCTACGCCTAGTGCAGTTAGCCTCCCAGATTCAGTCAAAGAGCCATTTAACTGCCCGGGAGATGCTACAACTGCTAGGTCACATGGCATCCACAGTGCATGTGGTACCCTATGCTCGCCTTCACATGAGAACAGCTCAATGGACTTTGTCCACCCAGTGGACTCAAGCATCAGGAGCTCTCTCAGACCAAATAGCAACCTCCAAACGCCTCTTTTGGTCTCTCCAGTGGTGGATGTCCACCCAAAATCTGTTGCTGGGGTCCCCCTTCCAACAGTTGTTGCCCCAGGCAACCCTCACAACAGTTGCCTCCCAAACAGGTTGGGGAGCTCATCTACAAGACTTCTCCACTCAGGGCACTTGGTCTCCACAGGAGACCTCTCTACATATCAACCACTTGGAGCTCCGAGCAGCTTTTCTAGCTCTCAAGGTCTTCCATACCCTGCTCAGCTACAAGACAGTCCTCATTCATACGGACAATCAGGTAGCCATGTTTTACATAAACAAGCAAGGAGGAACTGACTCTCTGTCGCTTTGCAATGAAGCTTTAAGATTGTGGGCCTTCGCCAGAGAGCATCAAATCCATCTCCTGGCCGTATACCTCCCAGGAATCCAAAACTCTTGGGCAGACAGACTCAGTCGAGTTCTGCTTCCACACGAATGGTCCCTGCACATGGACCAAGTACTCAGAATCTTTCAAGAGTGGGGAACCCCGAACATAGACCTCTTTGCAAGTCCGTGGAATGCCAAACTTCCCCGGTTCTGTTCCAGAATTCCGTGTCAGGGAGTTCAGGCCAAGGATGCCTTCCTCCTTCACTGGGGTCAAGACTTCCTGTATGCCTTTCCACCCATTCCTTTAATTCCCAAGACTCTCTTCAAGCTCCAGAGGGATCAAGGATCCATGATCCTCATAGCTCCACGCTGGCCACGCCAAGTGTGGTACCCTCTACTTCTGCATCTCTCTCAAGCTCCCTCCCTAGACTTGGGAGCTGCTCCAGACCTTCTGTCCCAGGAGGAGGGGACTTTGTGGCACCCAAACCCCAAGTCCCTCAGAGCTTGGTTGCTGAAGGCCTAGACCCTTCAAGATTGGAATCTTTCTCAGCAGGTGAAGGATATCCTCCATGCTTCCAGAAAACCTTCTACTAGACGTTCCTATGCTTTTAAATGGAAAAGGTTTTCCATTTGGTGTGCTGGGAAGGGTCTTGACCCTCTAGCACTACCTTTGAATTCTCTATTGGAATATCTCCTGCATCTCTCCGATGCAGGCCTTAAGACGAATTCAGTAAGGGTCCATTTGAGTGCTATTGCAGCATCCCTTAAGCCTATTAATGGACAGCCTATTTCCTCTCATCCTCTTATTGCAAGATTCATGAGAGGCCTAACTTTAACTAAACCTCCCATTAGGCCTCCTCCGGTGGCATGGGACTTAAATCTGGTTCTTGGTCAGCTTATGAAGCCACCTTTTGAACCCTTAGCCACCACCTCCTTGAAATTTCTTTCCTGGAAGGTTATTTTCCTTATTGCAGTCACCTCAGCTCGCCGCATCAGTGAACTGCAGGCCTTAGTGGCTAATCCACCTTATACCAGGTTCCATCATGATAAGGTAGTCCTTAGGACCAATCCACACTTTATGCCTAAAGTGGTTTCACCTTTTCATCTTAATCAAGAGGTGTATTTACCTGTCTTTTTTCCAGGTCCTCATGCATCAAGTGCAGAGAGGAATCTTCATACCCTGGATTGTAAGAGAGCTCTTGCCTTTTACTTACAAAGGACACAGCAACATGGAAAGTCTCCTCAACTCTTTGTTGCCTTTGATCCCTCTCATTTGGGACTTCCAGTCTCTAAGAGGACACTGTCCAATTGGATTGCTCAGTGTATTTCTTTCGCCTACCAGAGTAAGAACCTTTCTCTGGAAGGCCATATCACAGCTCATAATGTGAGGGCCATGGCCACCTCTATGGCTCATCTAAATTCTGTGTCCATCGACCAGATCTGTCGAGCGGCCACCTGGGCCTCAGTTCATACCTTCACAGCCCATTACTGTTTGGACAAGGACTCCCACCGGGATGCCTTGTTTGGTCAGGCTGTTCTCAAACACCTGTTCCATGCTTAATCAACTCCTGCCCTCCTTCCCTGAATGGATGCCTGAGATCCATAGGAGGAGATAGAGCCCTTCACAGGGTCTCATAACCTTGGGGATCTCCCAGGCATCTCTAGCTAGGGAGTCCCCATATGTGAAGACTCATTCCTGCTTGTTCCTGGAGATAGCACAGTTAATTACCTGTAACAGGTGATCTCTGGGAACAGCAGGAATAAGTCTTCACAACCCACCCACCTCCCCTAGCAGTTGTATCTCTCTATCTATTTTTTTCCTTTCGTCTCTCTCTTTGTCTCAGCTTTAAAACTCGAACTGGGGAGAGGCGGTTAGGAAAGGCGGGAAGGCAGCGCGCAGGCGCTGTGGGATGCTCCCAAAAGCTTTCCTTTTTGGGAAGCTGGGGAGCGTTCCCGCGCAGGCTCTGTCGGTACCGACGTACCCATATGTGAAGACTTATTCCTGCTGTTCCCAGAGATCACCTGTTACAGGTAAGTAACTGTGCTTTCTTCCCATGGATCTCAGGTAACTAAACATAAATCTAGCCGGTCCTCAAAGGGTAGATCTCCTTTAAAACATCGAGATGCCTCTGGCGTTGCATTTGAGAGACTTTCACCGGCAAAATTGCCCTGGCAGGAGGCTTCGGCTTCCAAAGCACTAACGGGGCTCCAGGATGTTCTCGAGGCTTCAACCTCGGCAGAATTACTGGTGCCATGCTCTGGGGTTCCGGCCGCTTCATCCAGCACCAATACCCAAGCATCGGCAGTGTCGATAGACAAGAGATTCTTGGCTATTGAATGCAGTCTGGTGGCTCTTCTCATGGCCTCGATGCCCCTGAAACCGCTTCAGACAATTCAACCGGTACTGGCACCGACTCCGGTACCGGCACCGACTGCATCGACATCGGCAGGTATTCTACCGGGACCGAGTCATGCGTCTCTATCCGGCATCGACAAGTCGGTACCGGACCTCTCCGATGCCGACTTCGATCGGTACCGTGCCTTGCCCGATCACCCGGATCAGAGATACTTCGAATCCTCGGATGAGTCTGAAGACTCTGAAAGCTCTACCGATACCAGAGTATTTCTTCCTGAGGATTCCTCTTCTCCTCAGCATAGGATGTCTCCACCAGAGGATATGACCACGAAAAGGCAGATAATCACGTGCAACAAGTGACACAGTACAAAACGTGATTATGACACCAGATTTTATTGAATACTTCTTACTGCCAACCCGACACAGGCCGTGTTTCGCACACTTCGTCAGGGGCTGATCAGGCAGATAACAACTAAAAAACATGAACATATAAACATGATTAGTAATAAATGTATAAATACATGAATAATTATTAAAAACACATAAAAGAACAGATAATACCATAAATACAAATACATACATATTAAAAATGAGTCTCATTAAATGTTGATGCATAAAATATTAGCTTCTGATTCATATTAAAAAATAAATAAATACAAACTCCAAGACATTGTGTTGTGGAGGGTAAAAGGTGTGGATGCAAAGTCATAAATAAATACCCTTTTATCAATACATATAAACATAAAAAATCATAAAACATAGGACATATGCATATAAATACCAGAACTGAGATGAGAAGAGCCTGGAATGTGACAATCAACATTAAGAAAAATAAATACCTCTGCAATAACATTGAAGAACTACTTTGTGGATATCCTTTATACTGTGGAGCCCAACTATAAAATAAAATAAAACAAATACAAACTGGTACTAACATCCAAGGAGAAACTCTTATACATACATAAATAAATAAATAAATAAAAGACCGGAAGAGAACAAAAGAAGAGGGGAAGGCAGGAGCGTCTAGTGAAAATGATACTTTCCTAAAAAAAGGGGGTATATGTACATAATAAAGAATAAAAAACTCAGGACTGTGCCCATCGGGTAAAGGAGCAACTAACTATCTGCTATAAAAATGTGAACACAAATAATGCACTGGTATTGCTGACCAGGGGAAACAGCTGCTATAATGAACAATGTGTGAGCCTGACAACAGTGTACATAACCTTAATAAAGTGTGAATACACTAAATATCAACTTAAAACTCAGGTAAAAGAAAAATTAAACATAATAATGAATCAACCAAAAACCAACCGAACGTAGTCTGATGTTAGGATTGATGACTAATGCACGCAGTCATTGCAGGCGCCTCATCTAAAAAACAAGAAAAAACCACAAATTCAGAAAGGAAATAGAGGCCTTCTAAAACCATTTAAACACCTCCTTTAACCATTTTTTAACGTAGTGGTGAAAATGATAAGCTTTAAAAGGAATAAATAATAAAATATAAACAAACCACACGCTATTGTCGCTGAGCCCACTGCTAGTGTCAAACCGCAGTTCACTACCAGAAATAGAGGGACTGCTAAAACTGTTCTGTATTCATAAACCCAAGTATCCTTTAAAACAAAACTGGATCGTAGTCGTATGAAACTCTTCTTTGCTTCACAAAGATAAACACTTCAAAAAACGCCAGCGCAGGCGCTCTCATTTTATATCCCTGAAGCTGAAGGGGGAGGGGCAGAGGAACCAACAGATCGCCGCGGGAGAGGAGCGCGGATACCACCAATAGAGACTACAATGGACCAAATTATACAAGAGGGTTTTTTTTAAACACAAATATAGGAAATCAAGGGGCGGATACAGTCTATTACTCAAGGGGTCTTAAAACACACCACAAATGTAAGAAAATAATATAACAATGAACCAGAATCATGAAACTCACATAAGCACCATAAAATCATATGAAATAAAACAATTGGATCATGTGATAACTAGAAAATATTACCAAGTAGGAAATAAATAAATAAATAAGTGGATAGATAAATAAATAGTAGCCCTGCCATATTATAGAAGAAGGAGAACCGATAAAACTAAATGGTATTGGCCAGGAAGGCAGCACTGAGAGATCAAAACTGATATGTACTACTCTATTGCCCTAAAGTTAAAAATATAAAAAGATCAATAGAAAAATAAATAAGTAAATAAATACTAAAACTGTAATATAACTTAAAAACGTGACAGTAAAAACTACACTATAGGAACACGGAAAGGTCACTATCTAGATTAAGACCATTAGGATCCAGGGACTTTAGTGCATATATAAACCTCTGTTCCAATCTTAACATGCTCTTATTGATGTCGCCACCTCTCCAGTTGATTTTGACTTGCTTAATTACGAAAAATTTTAAATCCATAATGCCGTGCTGCTTAGCTTGCCAATGGACTACTAGGGGCTTATCGGCCAAGCCCCTTCGAATGCAACTTTTGTGTTCTGTAATTCTGATTTTTTTTTTTTTTTTTTCCATATCTGTTTATTAATGTTCACAGGATTTAGACAGCACACTTCAAAACAAACTGTTACAATTTTTTCAAAAAAACCTAAACAGAGCCCGGGCGGGGCTGTGTCTTGTCCACCGCCCGGGGAACACAGCAAGAGCAAACAGAAAACAATCCTAACAACCTACTCAACCCAGAAAACCCCCTCCCATCCCCCCACCCCCCCTATCCCTCCCCCCGCAGGGAGCGCAGCACCAGCCGACCTGCCAGGGCAGCATCAACCAACCTTAAGTACCTCGCTACGCGCCTTAGGGCCCAAGCGCTGGATATAAGGCATCCATATCAACAAGAAGACGGCCCAGGCCCGAGGATGTCTCAGTGCCGCTCTCCTCTCCAGGAGCATAAGTTGATGTAGGCTATTGCGCCACTCACAAAAGGTGGGGGCCGTAGGTTCTCTCCAATGTCTAAGAAGGGGTCCTTTACCCACCAGACAGGCCTTACGAACCAATACCCTCTCCCATCTACCCTTCGGGTGGAGTGGTCCCAACTGATCCAGCACTACCAACGTCCCTGACCAGCAAAGCCTCTGACTCAGTAGACCGCTCAAGTAGGTCTCAATGCACTGCCAGTATCTACGTACCAACGGGCAACCCCACCACATATGACCCAGATCAGCCAAGGCACACGGACATTTAGGGCACCGTCCGTGTAGGGCGATATGACTGCGAAAAGCCCGCCGCGGGGAGAAGTGAGCACGAAGAATACTTTTGTACTGCAGTTCCCGCCAACGAGCTCCGCCCACGAGCTGCGGAATCCGAGCCAAGGCCGCTCGAACGGAACCCGGAGCAATGGCCTGAGCCAGCTCTCGCGCCCAAAGGCTTTCCAGCGCCGAATAATCCCGGGGCGTATCTAACCGATCCAGACGTTTCTTCAAATCCGCTATCGTCGGTGGGGACTCCGCCCCTATCGCAAGAAACTCCAAGATACGCTCGGAATGTGCCACTGTAAGCTCATGGCTCGGCAGAGAGCCGACATAGTGAGAAACCTGGATATGCGCGAAAAAAGAGGCGCCGATAGGCAACTCATACTCCCGACAAAGCACCCCCAATGCCTTGCAGCTACCATCTCGGTCCACCACATGGCCCAGGCGCCGTATACCTGCCCGCCACCACTGACGGAAGGGGGATGAATCGGACCCGGGCAAAAAACAGGCATTGCCACGCAGGGGCAACCAACACGACACCGTAGCATCACTGCCCCAGCGTTTATTGAGGTGCTGCCACGTACGCCGTGTTGCCTGTACCAAAACACTGCTCGTCAAGCGCGGCGGCAAAACGGTCCGCGGGAGGTGTAACACCGCCCCCAATGAGTGGGGCGCCACGAAGACTGCTTCCAGTCCTCGCGGAGTATAAGTCTCAGTATCGCCCAACCAATCACTCAAATGTCGCGCTTGACATGCCAGTGCATATTTCCAGAGATCGGGTACCCCGATGCCGCCGAGGCGCCATCCCCCACGCAGTTGCGCCAAAGGGATACGGGCCCTGCGACCCCTCCAGAGGAACTCCCGAATCTCCTTTTCCAAACGCTCCAAATCACGCTTCAAAAGCCACACAGGGAGCGTTTGCAGCCAATATAGCACGCGCGGAAGAATCACCATCCCCAGGGCAGCCACTCTACCTAGCAAGGACAGCGGGAGGGGGGCCCACGCCCGCAGCTGCCCGCGGACCTTAGAAAAAATCCGTTCAAAGTTGGTTTTATACAGCATTGTCGGCTTTCTGGTTAATAAAATGCCGAGGTAGACAATAGAGTCACCCGCCCAGCGGAGGGGGAAACTCCCAGGCCAGCTTCCCCTTAACGTGCCCCCTACATCTAGGGCCTCCGATTTAGCCCTATTGATGCGGAGTCCCGCAAACCGGCCATAGGAGGACAATTCCTCCAGCAACCGCGGAAGAGATTGCCGGGGGGAAGAAATATGTACAAGTAGATCGTCTGCAAAGGCTGCCACCTTAAAGCCAGAGGAACCAAGACGCACACCCTCCACTTCAGGGGAGTCCTCAAGCCGCCGTATCAGCGGATCCAAGGACAGCACAAAAAGTAGAGGAGAGAGCGGGCAGCCCTGACGCGTGCCACGCTCCAGAGGAAACGTATCCGATTGCACCCCGTTGCAGAGAACTCCCGCCGTAGGGTCCGAGTAAAGCAAAGCTACCATCCGACAGAAGGAGGCCCCCAGCCCATAATACGGCAATAGAGATTGCAAGTAGTCCCACTGAACCTGATCAAACGCCTTTTCCGCGTCGAAACTGATAACCAAGGATTGGAGGTCCCGGTCCCGTACCCACTCCAAAGATGCCAACAATCGCCGTAGATTCCGCACGGCATATCGCCCTTTAACAAATCCGACCTGCGATTCATGAATCAGGCTCCCCAATACCAAGGCCAGACGATCCGCTAACACCTTCGCCAATATTTTCAAATCGAAGTTCAGCAATGATATCGGCCTATAGGAAGCTGCCTGCGTAGGGTCCTTTCCCGGCTTAGGAATTAAGGTGATATGTGCATAGTTATCGCCCCAGCGAAAGTTCCCCTGCGCTACCCGACACTGATACACCGCCACTAAGGTTGGGGGTAGCAGCGCGTCCAGCAATTTATAAAACTCAGCCCCATATCCGTCTGGGCCGGGCGCCTTACAACAATCCGCTTTCTGTATCACCCGCTGAACTTCCTCCACCGTCACCGGAGCATCCAGGCAGACCCGCTGTTCTTCCGATACCTGTGGCAAAGACAACCCCTGCAAGTATTGCCGCATTTCAACCGGTGCTCCCTCCCGCCGGGCATATAATTTCTGGAAAAAAGAACGGAATACGCGGGCTATGCCGACGTTGTCTTTATGCAAGGCACCATGATCGTCCCGTAGCGCTGCCACCATCCGAGGGCCCCGACGTCCCCGTAGACACCGCGCCAACAGTTTCCCGGGCTTATCACCGAAACGAAAAAGTTGGTAACGATAATACATATACGACTTCTTCGCCCGCTGATGTAACAGTTCGTTAAGGGACGTTTGCAGCTCCCAAAGTCGTCGCTTATTACTCACACTAGGATCCCCTGCACACCGCCGCCTAGCACGCACCACCCGCCTTTCCATCTGAACAATTTGCCCGGCCAGAAGCCTCCGCTTCCTCGCCACATAGGCAATTATCTCCCCCCGCAACACGACCTTCGCCGTCTCCCAAAGTAGCTCCGGGTCATTCCGATGTTGCTCATGATGACTCATGAACTCCTTCCAATGATTCGCCAGGACTACCCTAAACTCTGCATCATGATACAATCCCAGAGGAAAGCGCCAGAACCTCATCGTTGTCACCGGACCCCCCCAGGCAAGGTCAATCCAAACTGGGGCATGATCGGAGATCGCGAAAGGACCAATCTGCGCGTCCTCCACCTGCCCGAACAACCTGTCCGAGACCAAAACGTAGTCTAATCTAGCACTAGTGCCATGGGCTCTCGACTGGTGGGTAAAATCGGTCTCAGCCGGATGTAACAGTCTCCAAGGATCAACCAGGCCCAAACGTGTACAAAGGCCCCTCAATACCCGGGTAGTCGGGACGCGCGAGTGAGCCCCCCCCCAGCGGACACATCTAATCCCACATCCAACACCCCATTCAAATCACCCGCCAGTATCAAAGGGACATCGGGCATTTGCTCAATGCTAGAAGCCAATCGGTCATAAAATGCGCGGTCCAATACATTGGGGCTATATAAGCAGCCCAACACAACCGGCCGACCATCAAGATTGCCGTAAAGTAAAAGATACCGGCCATCAGGATCAGAATATTCCTTTAATAGCTCAAAACGAATCTTCTTATTGATCAGAATGACCACTCCACCCTTCTTTCCCTTAGCAGGAGAACCCCAGCCTTGCCCCACCCACAGTTTCTGCAATTTAAGATGTTCCTCGGCCGTCTGATGGGTTTCCTGCAACATAGCTATGTCGCATTTCTGCCGGGCCAGGGCCCGCAACACTTTATAACGCTTGATAGGAGTGCCTATCCCACAGATATTCCAAGAGATGACCCTCAGGGCGGGTCGTACCAAAACAAAAATATTGCAACACTACCATCAAAACAAATGGGCAGGGCCCCCCCAGCCTGGGGCCTCGCCCGAGTCAATAACGCATCCTCGTCTGGGCCAACTGCGCCCGGACCGCCGTGGTGCCGCGCTCCCTGCGAATCCACCCCCCTACCCTTCCCCCTAGCACCATCCCACCTATTCTCCCTTCCCACCCAACCTCCACCCTCCACTAAGTCCCTATCATCCCCTCCCATTCCTACCCCACCCCTACCTCCCCGCCCACTCACTGACCCCCCCCTCCTTCTCCTACCCTTCCCTCCACAAACCCCCCTGCGTAGTCTCCACTCCTCCCCCACTGAGACACTCAGGATGTGAGTAGGCCCCCCCTCCCCTTATGCATTAAGGTACTTATCTGGTCCACGGACCGGCCGACGCCAAGCCGCTGCCAGGGGCCGCTACCTCAGCAGAGCTAAAATGAAATAAAAAAACCCCCAGCGGCAAAACTCCCACCCAGCCACCCTCATCCCCTCCGGCCCTCCTCCCCCCCCCCCCCCCCAATCATCTCAAAGGAGAAGGGGAAGGAAGGATAAACAATCTAAACCCCACAGTAAGTAAATTAAACAAAACAGCAAACCAACACTCAGCACTCCATGACCGGCAGTGAGCCACCCTCCCTCTCCCGGTAAGCTGAGCAAAGGGGGGTCATGGAGTGCGCCACACCAACCTCCCCCCCCACAGGGATCACACATAACCCATATACCACAACAGCCATGGAGGGTCATAGTCCTTGGAGAGCTTTGGGCTAACGTAGGGCGGCCTTGACACTCCTTGCCGTCGCCAGGCTTCCGTTGTCTCTCACCCCGAAAGGACAAAGGCACCGCAAACAGTTCTGGGGAGGCCCACGTTCAGCAGCTAACACTGTGCAATAGCGGTCCCCACGCCTTCAGCACCCATCCGTGCTCTGCGCCTCCTGCGCCGTGAGTTGCTCCACGTAGGAGGTCGCTTCCCCCGCCGACTCAAAGATCCGGCGCGTGCCGTGATGCCACACCACCAGCCGAGCTGGATACTGTACCCGAAACTGGATGCTCGCCCCAATCAGTTTTTGGCACAGCGGAGCATAACTTTTACGGCGGTGACTGAGGGCAGCCGAATAATCCTGGGTGATACGGACCTTCATATTGGCGTGTTCAACAGTTCCCCGCTGACGCGCCACTTTCAGCAATGCTTCCTTCTGCGTGTAGCATAAGAATCGTGCTAGCACCACACGTGGTCGGCGGTCGTTGGCAGACTGCTTAGGCCCTATACGATGAGCTCGCTCCACCACAGCTGGGCCACTCGCATCGTCTCCTGCACACAGGGACCCCGCCAGAGCTTCCACAAAGTGCCTGAGGTCCTTATCTGCGACCGTGTCCGCAATGCCCAGGAAACGCAAATTATTGCGTCTGGACCTGTTTTCCAGGTCATCCAATTTAAGTACATGGTCCTGGGCAATCTTCTGCACTGCTCGGAGCTCAGCCTTTAGGCTCGTCAAGTCATCCTCGGCTTGTGAGAGACGAGTCTCTGCCTCTTGCACGCGGGTCCCCAACGTATCCAGAGAACTCTGGATGGAGTCCATTTTTAGGTGCAGGGCGTCGAATTGCAGGGTCAGCGCACCAGTGACTGCTGCGGAAATCTCCTCGATCATAGTCGGGGAAGGCGCAGTTCCCAGCTTCGGGGGGGAGTCCGCCATTTTCGATGGTCCCCCTGCCCGGTCTTTTTCGCGTCTCCCAGACTTCGCTGCAGACGCCATCGCCGCTCAACAAGGTACCCGGTGTCTTGCCCACTTCACCGAACTGGCAAGATGGTTTTCCGCCCCTGGGTAGGCCACTTCACGGCACCAACTCAACGGTAAGGGGAGAGAGGGGCCCGGAGCTCAAGACAGACACGTCTGCTCAAGCTCACCACATCACGTCTGTAATTCTGATTTTAATGTGGCGGTTAGTCTTACCTACGTATAGTTTCCTACAAGGACATTGTATGACATAAATTACATTCTGAGTTTCACAATTAGAATAATCTTTAATATAAAACTTCTGATTAGAGGTGGGATGAATATAATAATCTCTAACTGGAAGAACATTTAAACAAACTGAACACCTCCCACACTGAAACTGTCCCCTATACTTCGGAATATATCCCTTCTCTGTAAAAGCTGAGTGTACTAAGAGGTTCCTTAGGTTAACGTTACGTTTATGTGCAACAGTAAGTTTAGCGTTTTGAAAACATGGTAAAGCTTGAATGAGATGCCACTCTTTTCTAAGGATCTTAATGATCTTTGAGGAATATTCAGTGTATAGCAAGGGACACACGATGCCTACGTTGTCGTCTTTTGTTTTAGAATGTAATAAAGAATCGCGCGAAGACTCTCTCGCTCTTCTGTTTGCATGTTCTACACATGACACGGGGTAATGTCTTGTCAGGAACCTCGCTTTCATGTTGTTGGCTTCCTTTTCAAAATCTTGTGGCTTGGTGCAAACTCTTTTAATCCTTAAAAATTGACTTACGGGAAGGTTGTTCTTCAACGAAGGATTGTGATAACTATTAAAATGCAAAAGTTGATTCCTATCAGTAGGTTTGCGGTACAGTGTTGAAAATCCATCGTTTTCTTTTCTAATCAGATCAAGAAATGCTATCTGACGAAAATCATAGGTCAATTGAAACCTTAAATTTACATCTAATTGATTTATCCATATGTTGAACTCCTCAGGTTTCTCTACAGAGTTGTGCCAAAGAATAAGGATATCATCAGTATACCGGATCCACAGGCCAACATAGTCACTAAAGGGATGTACCTTTAAAAAGTTGTTTTCAAAATTAAACATATAAAGGTTGGCTATGTCACGTTACTGTCACGTTTTTAAGTTATATTATAGTTTTAGTATTTATTTACTTATTTATTTTTCTATTGATCTTTTTATATTTTTAACTTTAGGGCAATAGAGTAGTGCATATTAGTTTTGATCTCTCAGTGCTGCCTCCCTGGCCCATACCATTTAGTTTTATCGGTTCTCCTTCTTTTATAATATGGCAGGGCTACTATTTATTTATTTATCCACTTATTTATTTATTACTTTGCCTACTTGGTAATATTTTCTAGTTATCACATGATCCAATTGTTTTATTTCATATGATTTTATGGTGCTTATGTGAGTTTCATGATTCTGGTTCATTGTTGTTATATTATTTTCTTACATTTGTGGTGTGTTTTAAGACCCCTCGAGTAATAGACCGTATACGCCCCTTGATTTCCTATATTCATGTTTAAAAAAACCCTCTTGTATAATTTGGTCCTTTGTAGTCTCTATTGGTGGTATCCGCGCTCCTCTCCCGTGGCAATCTGTTCCTCTGCCCCTCCCCCTTCAGCTTCAGGGATATAAAATGAGAGCGCCTGCGCTGGCGTTTTTTGAAGTGTTTATCTTTGTGAAGCAAAGAAGAGTTTCATACGACTACGATCCAGTTTTGTTTTAAAGGATACTTGGGTTTATGAATACAGAACAGTTTTAGCAGTCCCTCTATTTCTGGTGGTGAACTGCGGTTTGACACTAGCAGTGGGCTCAGCGACAATAGCGTGTGGTTTGTTTATATTTTATTATTTATTCCTTTTAAAGCTTATCATTTTCACCACTACGTTAACAAATGGTTAAAGGAGGTGTTTAAATGATTTTAGAAGGCCTCTATTTCCTTTCTGAATTTGTGGTTTTTTCTTGGTTTTTAGATGAGGCGCCGGCAATGACTGCGTGCATTAGTCATCAATCCTAACATCAGACTACGTTTGGTTGGTTTTTGGTTGATTCATTATTATGTTTAATGTTTCTTTTACCTGAGTTTTAAGTTGATATTTAGTGTATTCACACTTTATTAAGGTTATGTACACTGTTGTCAGGCTCACACATTGTTCATTATAGCAGCTGTTTCCCCTGGTCAGCAATACCAGTGTATTATTTGTGTTCACATTTTTATAGCAGATAGTTAGTTGCTCCTTTACCCGATGGGCACAGTCCTGAGTTTTTTATTCTTTATTATGTACATATACCCCCCTTTTTTAGGAAAGTATCATTTTCACTAGACGCTCCTGCCTTCCCCTCTTCTTTTGTTCTCTTCCTGTCTTTTATTTATTTATTTATGTATAAGAGTTTCTCCTTGGATGTTAGTACCAGTTTGTATTTGTTTTATTTTATTTTATAGTTGGGCTCCACAGTATAAAGGATATCCACAAAGTAGTTCTTCAACGTTACTGCAGAGGTATTTATTTTTCTTAATGTTGATTGTCACATTCCAGGCTCTTCTCATCTCAGTTCTGGTATTTATATGCATATGTCCTATGTTTTATGATTTTTTATGTTTATATGTATTGATAAAAGGGTATTTATTTATTTATTTATGACTTTGCATCCACACCTTTTACCCTCCACAACACAATGTCTTGGAGTTTGTATTTATTTATTTTTTAATATGAGTCAGAAGCTAATATTTTATGCATCAACATTTAATGAGACTCATTTTTAATATGTATGTATTTGTATTTATGGTATTATCTGTTCTTTTATGTGTTTTTAATAATTATTCATGTATTTATACATTTATTACTAATCTTGTTTATATGTTCATGTTTTTTAGTTGTTATCTGCCTGATCAGCCCCTGACGAAGTGTGCGAAACACGGCCTGTGTCGGGTTGGCAGTAAGAAGTATTCAATAAAATCTGGTGTCATAATCACGTTTTGTACTGTGTCCACCAGAGGATATGTCCTTTCAGGATTTTATCCGAGATGTGGCCCGAAGTCTTTCCATCATAGTGGCTCCTGAAAAAGAGCCTAGAGCAAAGGAATTAGAAATCCTACAATACCCTAAAGCTCCCAAGGAGGCAGCTACCTTACCTATTCATGAGATCTTGCATGATCTTATGTTTAAGGATATGGGAAACACCTCTGACCACATCTCCTCACTCTCGAAGACTCGACACCATGTATCGAGTTCCTCCTTGTCCTGGGTTTCAGAAGACTCAATTACCACACCATTCCATGGTGGTGGAATCAGCCATGAGACGGATAAAGAGTGCAAAAAGACATGCATCTAATCCTCCAGGACATGAGTGTAGGACTCTTGACGCCTTTGGACATCGATCCTTCCAGGCTCCCATGCTTTCTGCTAAGATCAGTTCCTATATCTTGTATATGGGAATGTTCCTTAAGGTGGTCACAGGAGACTTAGAGCTTATGAGCCCTCTCCTTCCTGATGATAAAAGGCAATATTATCTTGCTCTTGTTAAACATGCTCAGGATGTTTCCAAGTTTGTGAATCGTGCAGCCTTTGACTGCTTTGAATGCATAAGCAGAACCTCTTCTATTGCCATAGGTGCACGTAGAATTGCCTGGCTCCAGGCATCTGACTTATAAATCTGGGTACAGAACAAACTGGGGAATATACCTTGCACAGGAGAGAATCTCTTTGGCAAGAATTGGCAGGAAAAAGCTAATGAGATAGATGCTGACAATATCACTTTGGATATATTGTCTAAATGTACAGCTGATCCTGCGAGGAAAAGATCCTCTAAGAAACCATTCTTCAGCAAGAAGAAAACGTTTTATCCCTCCTATACCCAGCAGGGACATCGTTTAGGTCAGTTTGCCCCAAAGGGACAGCAGCAACAACTTAGGCAACAAAGGAAACCAAAAGCAGCTAAGCCTCAACCGGCTCAGCAAACTCAGCCTCCACATGGGCTTTGACTCCTGATTAGAGAACTTTGCCTTCCTGGCCCTGAACGGCCCAGAACCCTCCACCATCCCAGGAAGGTTATGTCATTTTGCCCCCAGATGGGGTCAGATAACAGCAGAAAATTGGACTCTATTGTAAGAGAGGGGTACAAGCTTCATTTCCTCAGCATGCCCCCTCCTACAATAGTAATTGAGTTCAATTCTCAGACCTCTCTCAACGACCGGTTAGGTCAAGAAGTCACTATGCTCCTTGCTCAAGGAGCAATAGAAGAGGTACCCATTCCCCAACGGGGTACAGGGTTCTACTCCCCCCTATATCCTTATTCCAAAGAAAACAGGTGGACACAGACCCACTCTAGACCTCAGAGAATTGAACAAATTCCTGTTCAGAGAGAAGTTCAAAATGATTTCTCTAGGAATTCTGCTGCCATACCTTCAGAGTCAGGATTGGCTTTGATCTCTAGATCTCAAGGATGCGTACACTCATGTTCTCATCCATCCAACTCACCGAAAGTTCCTTCGATTCCTGTTTCAAGGGAAGTACTACCAATACAGGGTTCTTCCCTTTGGCCTGGCTTCTGCGCCAAGAGTGTTCACAAAATGCATAGCTGTGGTAGCAGCATTTCTCTACACCCTGGGAATATTCGTCTTCCCTTACTTAGACGACTGGCTCATTCGAGCCCCTTCAGAGCCAGAGGCCAGGGTTGCTCTATCTCACACAATGCGCATCCTTCAGTATTTGGGACTTGTCATAAACTTCCCAAAGTCCAACCTTGCTCCCACTCAATCCCTAGAGTTTATAGGAGCTCTTCTGGATACCAGACAGACAAGGGCCTACCTTCCACAGCCCCGCTGCCTTCGCATTGTGCAGTTAGCTTCCCAAGCAGTGCTAGAACCTCACCTCACTGCTCGGGAAATGTTACAGTTGCTAGGCCACATGGCATCCACCGTGCATGTGGTTCCTTATGCTCGCCTCCATATGAGGGCAGCCCAGTGGACCTTATCCACTCAGTGGACTCAGGCGTCTGGTTGCCTGTCAGACAAAATAGCAAACTCGGATCGCCTTATTTTGTCCCTCCAATAGTGGCAGTCACCCAAAAACCTTTTGGTGGGGTCTCCTTTTCAGCAACCCCTACCCCAAGCCACTCTAACAGATGCTTCACAGGTGAGTTGGGGAGCCCACTTGCAAGGCCTCTCTAGCCAGGGTACCTGGACTCCACAGGAGGCCTATCTCCATATCAATCTCCTGGAGCTCAGAACAATCTTCCTTGCTCTTCGAGGTATTTCACACCCACCTCAGCTACAAGACAGTCCTAGTTCAAACGGACAATCAAGTAGCCATGTTCTCTGTGAACAAGTGGGACGGAACAGGCTCTCTGTCACTCTGCAACGAAGCTTTGCGACTATGGGCCCTCGCCAGAGAGCATCAGATTCATCTCCTTGCGGTGTATCTTCCAGGCATTCAACTCTTGGGCAGACAGACTCAGTCGAGTTCTGCTTCCATACGAATGGTCTCTCCATGCAGACCAGGTGGCCAAAACTTTTCAAATTTGGGGAACCCTAGACATAGACCTCTTTGCAAGTCCGCTGAATGCCAAACTTCCCCGGTTCTGTTTCAGAATTCCGGCTCGAGGTTGTTAGGCCAGGGATGCTTTCCTCCTACATTGGGGTCAGGACTTCCTGTATGCCTTTCCAACCATTCCCCTAATTCCCAAAACCCTGTTCAAGCTTCAGAGAGACAGAGGTCATATGATCCTCATAGCCCCACGTTGGCCACAGCAAATGTGGTACCCTCTGCTCCTACATCTCTCTCAAGCTCCGCCTCTGGAGTTAGGATCTTCTCCAGATCTCCTTTCTCAAGAAGACGGGATGCTGGCATCCGGGCTATCAACAGCTTAACACAATTTAGGAAAGCCCTCAAATTCCATCTCTTCAACAAGTACCTTATAGAGTCAACGACACCCATTGACCTCAGTGATTCCACCCAGTTATACAATTCCTTGGTGTCTCAATAACACGCCAAGGCTGATTCTCTATAATTAATGAATATATTCTTAGCAACTGCTCCTAGTAACAGGTACCTATGTAGTAGTATTATCCTTGTAAATAGATTGTAAATAATTTCCCTTGTTATCCAAGTTCCTTCCCTTGTTATCTGTAAACTCATGCATGTTGACTGTACTGAGATTTTTGTTCTATGTGAACCGCGCTGATGCTGAATAGTGCGGTATATAAGAGAATATAAATAAAATAAATAAATAAAATGCTGTGGCATCCCAATCCCCAGTCTCTGCATCTCAGGGCCTGGTTGCTGAAAGCCTAGAACTTCACGGTCTTAACCTTTCCCACCAGGTAAAGGATATCCTTCATCCTTCCAGGAAACCTTCCACAAGACGCTCTTATGCATTTAATTGGAAAAGGTTTACCATATGGTGCGCGCAGAAGGGTCTTAACCCTCTTGCGAGACCTCTGGAATCATTACTGGAGTAACTCCATCTATCAAATGCAGGGCTTAAGACCAATTCAGTGAGAGTCCATTTGAGTGCTATTGCAGCTTCTTTCAAGCCTCTCAATGGACAACCTATTTCCTCTCATCCTCTCATAGCAAGATTTATGAGAGGCTTTCTTTTAACAGAGCCTCCCATTAAGCCACCACCGGTGGCATGGGACTTGAATCTGGTTCTTGGGCAGCTCATGAAACTGCCCCTTGAACCATTAGCCGCTACCTCTTTGAAATTCCTTTCCTGGAAAGTTATCTTTCTCATTGCAATCACAATAGCACATTGCATCAGTGAGTTGCAAGCCTTGGTGGCTGATCCTCCTTATACAAGGTTCCATCATGATAAAGTAGTCCTTAGGACTCATCCACACTTTATGCCAAAGGTGGTTTCGCTCTTTCATTTGAACCAAGCGGTTTACCTTCCTGTATTCTTTCCAAGGCTTCATGCCTCAAATGCAGAAAGGAACCTTCATACTTTGGACTGTAAAAGAGCTTTGGCCTTTTACTTGCAAAGGACACAGCAACATAGAAAATCCTCTCAACTTTTTGTTGCTTTTGATCCTAGTCATTTGGGACTTCCAGTCTCCAAAAGGACACTGTCCAACTGGATTGCACAGTGTATATCTTTTGCCTATGAGAGTAAGAACCGTCCTCTTGAAGGCCATGTGACAGTTCACAATGTGAGAGCCATGGCAGCCTCAGTGGCTCATCTTCACTCTTTGTCTATTGACCGACATCTGTTGAGCAGCTACTTGGGCTTCGGTTCATACCTTCACAGCCCATTACTGCTTAGACAAGGACTCCCACCAGGATGCCTTGTTTGTCAGGCTGTTCTTCAACATCTGTTCCAGACTTAATCATCTCCTACCCACCATCCCTGGTAGGATGCCAGAGATCCATGGGGGGAAGTGGAGCCCCTTTCACAAGGGCACACAACTTTCTGGGGCCATCTCCCTGGCATCTACAGCTAGGGAGTCCCCATATGTGAAGACTACATTCCTGCTTGTTCCTGGAGATAGCATAGTTACTCACCTGTAACAGGTGATCTCCAGGAACAACAGGAATTTAGTCTTCACAACCCGCCCACCTCCCCTAGGAGTTGTATCTCTCTATCTCTCTCTTTTTCCCTCTCTCTTTTGTCTCAGCTATAAACTCAACTGGAGAGGGACAGTTGGGAAAGGCGAGAAGGCAGCACGCAGGCGCTGTGGGATGCTCCCAAAAGCTTTCCTATTGGACGCTGGGGAGCGTTCCCGTGCAGGCTCTGTCGGTACCGACGATACCCATATGTGAAGACTAAATTCCTGCTGTTCCCGAAGATCACCTGTTACAGGTGAGTAGCTATGCTTTCCCACTGGTAAAAAGTCTTCAGATGAAGCTTCACAACAATTCCTTCCTGGATTGCAACATATGGACATTTTGAAGATATCAGAGATTTTGGAAGCTTCATATATGGAATCTGTGGTTCCTGCGACGTTGTTAATAACTTTGGCACTATCAGTGGCTCATGAATGGCTGCTTAAGATGTATTTTAAGAAGCACTCTGTACCTTTTTCAAGGGGTTGTTGGTGCGCATCTTTCTGGATCTTGCCTGGGATACGCAGAAAGGGGGCAGGAATTTCTTCTCCTGAAGCCAGGGATGGTTTAACTGGGGGGGGGGGGGCGGGGTTTTTTTTCCTTTAAATTCCCATGCAAATGTCTAATGAAATTGTAGTCTAAAGCTTATGTTTTTTATGATCCCCCCCCCCCTCAGTTGGCCGTCTTCATCAACTGTCTCTTAGATTTTAGGTATATAATGCAGTGTATTGTTTATAAACTTGCTGATTAGGCAGGATTTTTTTCTTACCTTTTGAGTGTTTTATTTACATTTTTTTCACCTTGGATCTCGCTATTTTTGGGGTTTTGGGCTAGAGAGAATTGAGCTGCATTTGACTTTTTTCCTCCTTTGTGGTATAATTTGTGATTAATCTGTTACAGCTTTTTTAATTGCCTGCCCTTTCTATTTCTGTACAAGTTGTGATGCTTGGAATGTATGTTTAAAAGTAATAAATACAATTTAAAAAATAAAAGGACAGATTTCTTCCCAGCAGTAGCTGTCCCTTTTGGTAGTCCTTGTATTTTTGATATTTGTTCCCTGATTTTTTGAGACAGCTGTTTTGGCTAATCTCATTATTTGCAGCAGTCTCTCGCTGCCTTATCTTTAAGCCTAAAGATGACTTTTTTAAAATTTATTATATTTATGCAATTTTACAATATATTCAAGAAGGTTTACAACAAAACCCTTCTTAGAGAAATAGAGCGACACAAAGAATATACCATTAATCAATACAAATTAATATACAATACTAATTACATTAAGAAAATTAACACAGTGTCAACTCTCCCTAGTCCACTACTCGGGGGAGAAACTTCCACACAAAACGTAATCCAAATACCAAGAAGAAAAAAGGTTAAAGTCAAATCCAGACTTATCTAACAGAGCTCTAGGAAGAATCAATGGAGGATTCTAATCGCCTAGCATTTAGAAAAGCTAATAGCTGAGAGGGCTCAAAAAATACATAGGAAACAGATTGATATCTGACCAGACATTTACATGGGTGTTTAAGGAAAAAAAAGTCCGCCCAGCTGCAAGACCCCAGGAGCAGTAAAAACTCTCTGCGCCGTTTCTGGGTGTCTCTTGACAAATCTGGATACATACGAACAGCTAAGCCCCGAAACGGGAGCTTTCTTTTGTGAAAAAAAAGTTTTAACATCCACTCTTTATCTGATAACAAAGCAAAAGTTATTAAAAGTGTAGAAGGCTCCTTCTAAAGATGACTTTTGAGACCACTTAGGATTAACACTCTGCCGCAATTTGGATGCTTGTGGTGGCATGGAAAACTTAGGAAGATGATGGTATTATCAAACAGTAGAATGGTATTGTTCCATTATGTCATTTAAAGAATTATTCACATTTTCCTAATGTACAATAATAGATTCCAAACTCTCTTTTGCAAAACAAATCTCCTCAGTTGTATGCTCTATTTTTCCAACTCGGTGGCAAATGTTGCACCTTACATTCTCTCCTTAACACTCCTGCCCTCCAGACTTTAGCACATGCACTCATTACTTCCAGACTAGACTATTTTAATATCATGCATCTCCGTCGCTTGCAGACAGCTTAAAATATTGCTGTTAGTATCCTGGCATGCACACATAGGTTTGATCATATTTCCCTCCTATTAAACAAATTTCACTGGCTACTCATTGCTTTCCATATTTGCTTTAAGATTCTTATTCTAAGTCATAAAGTTCTTCACAGCTCTTTTCCTTCTTATGCCTTCTCTGACTAGTCCTCATTGCCCCAGACGCTCCCTGCATGCTGTTCGTGATGATAGGTTTCTGCGCCCTTCCGCTTCCTTTGCACATCTGGAGAGCAGCCGCTCCTCTGCTTTCTGCTTCACTGATCCTTCTCTTTTGAACATCCTATCCCAAAATTTGAAAGCTCCTATAAACACCTTTTTATGGTAGTGTTTGAGGTTATATAGTTTTGGTGGGGGTCAGGTCATGCAGAGTGCGTCTCTTGTCTCTTCTACACTTAATCTGTTTTCTGCCTTTATTTGTCCTATCCTCAGATTGGCATTCCTTTCAAACTTTCATTGACCGTAAATTTTGTAAACTGCTTTATATGTGGAAAGGTGGTTTATTAAGCCTTGTATAAACCATATCTGAATGTTTAACAAGGTGATTTCTAAATTCTGTGCTTGCATAAGCGTCGCCAAGAAACTACACATACGCATCCCAAATATCTCAATCTTGCAAATAATTTTTTATCACTGATGAGCACATTTAAATGTTTCCTGGTATGGCGTAACGTACGTTCCTACCTTTTTCTCTTCGATAGCATTTTCTCTCTCATTTCTGGTCTTCACATACATTTACTGATGAAAACGTTATAAGCATTCTGAATAAAAATGTACTTAACATTTATGGGGTAATATTCAGCGGCGGCAGTCAGCATTTTAATTTAACTGTATATTCAGCTCCACTATATGGGTAGTCGGCATCATTGAAGATATGTGTAAATGATGACCATCATTACTGCTGTGCATTTAGTTTACATCTAAGATTTAGCAAGGATTAAACTAAGGCGTACTGTATGTTTTCTAAACATATCCCTACATGTATAAATTATCCATATAGTGACTAAATATCGCTGCAGTGCAGATAGTTGTTGGTTATCGCCCCCACTCTAGCCCTACATTTGTACGGATACTCCTGAGAAGGATAGATGTATATTCATCCCGGCACTATCTCTATATCCTTTTAATATCTATGGATAGGGAAGATAAATGTATAATTGGCTGCCAGTAAACACAACTTCATTTGCAAATTCACCCTACTTATTTATTAGATTTGCCTTTTAGTTGACCTTGTTTGCTGATTTTGATCTGCCTGATAAAATTTTAGGGGCATGTTTACTAAACCGTCTTAATGTGCGCTCTGCGATGTTATCGCGCAATAAGGTACCTTATCGTGCAATAATGACGCTTTATCAGGCGCACAGTTACCTTAGCGCGCGATAATGCGCACAGCGGTGCGCTGAAGGCGGGGAAAGGCTCCCGGAGGGCGGAGGAAGGCTCCCCAGGAGCGGAGAGGGTCAATGGGCGGAGAGTGGGAGGGGAGAGGCTCCCCGCACACTAACGCTGTGAAATCCGAGGCTCAAAACTAACACCAGTGAAACCCTGGCGTTAGAGCTGATTTAAAGGGAAAAGAAACCATTTTCGTCAGCAATGTACAGCAAAACCAGGGAAGCCTACAAAAAGTGATGTGTGATACATGTGCACGGAACAAAAGGGCAAATAAACATTGAAAAGGACCCCAACAAAATGTAAAAAAAAACATAACCAAGCTGGGCAATAGTGATATCAATGGGAAACATCAAAAAACACTCCCAAGAAAGCTCCAAAAAAAATGTGAATTTTGGAAGGGTCTATGCTCCGTCCCCATACAAGGTGAATGAGCCCACAGTGAAATTGCGCTGAGCAGGGTTTCCGACTCCATTGGCCAGGTTTCCTATGGCGTGCACATGTTCCACAACAGTAGGGCGGGCATGTCGGAACGGGCAATTGGACAGATGCTGGAAAAGGGGATACAGAGGGCTGCAGGTGGCACATGCTGTGTTGCAGCTGGGCCACAGTGCGGACTAGGGTGATGCCTAGCTGGCCCATAGGAATGCTGAAACAGTAGAGCAGCCAGACAGCAACTGCTGAGGGCCCAATATGGGCACGAGTGTGCTCCCCACAGTGTCACAGGGGATAGTACCCAGCAGGTACCCCCAAGGACACGGAACATTGGCATGCGGTGCTGGGGGGAAGCGTGGACAGCTATGCAGGCACCCTTAACCCAGAACCCGCACTATAGGCAGCCACCTACCCGCACACTGGATGACCTGAGACTGCGCAGCACCACCAGCAGAAGGGCATGTCAGCATGGTGGCAGAGGGATACTGGTGGTGGAGGGGGCAGTGGCAGCTGCCCAGAGCAGACCGTGGCCTAGCCCTGTGTAAGTGGGTGCCATGCACTGCGACAGACAGGCCCTGTCTGACGAACAGTCATGGTATCTCCAGGGAATGCACTGTCTCTGTGGCAACACGGTGGTGCAGTGCACACAACCAGTGTGTTCAGAAGCAGAAGGTCATAGGTTCAAGTCCCAGCTGTGGTTCCTGCCAACCCAGTGCCCATATTTTACCCACTACTAAAACGTGCTAATACAGACAGAACCTTTATTGCAGATGACGTAAACATGCCCAAAACACCCACATTTTACCCTACAGAGCACAGACACCATAAACATGTGCATTACCTAGAGCAGTCTCCCAAGTTCAGTCCTGGAGGGCCAAACACCATTCAGGTTCCATGCTGTCTCTAATAAAGATGCTTGTGCTGCATTTCTATGCGCTGCCCCCATGGTATGCAGATGTATCTCATGCATATTCATGAGAGACAGCATGAAAACCCGAACAGTGTCTGGCCCACCAGGACTGGAGTCGGGAACTTCTGCCCTAAAGCAGCAGCCAACAGGGGCAGACACACCCGCACCCACAGGCTCCATTATCCAATGCCTCCTGGAGAGGCAGGATGTTGGGCCCTGCGTGCATCTCCCAATACTAGCACTTGCATACCTTAGCAATGCCACCCTAAACCTGGGAATACGGTACACAGCTGTCAAAAGGTTGCTATGATTACTGGCAGATAGCAATTCCGAAGTTAGGTACAATTTTCTGAGTGAGCTGCATCATAGCAACCTTTCTGATGTCTGTGGAGTGTGCTACAGGTCTTGTGTCTGACAGTATTTACCACCCTGGGGAGTGACCCCAACAGTATTGCGTACCATAGCCATCCCTGCACTGTGCCCAGGACTGATGCGGTGGCCAGGGCTGCCAAATACCTCTATAGTTGCACAATGCTGGCATAGGTGTGGGGAGTGTGTGTCTGTCTATCCAGTGTGTGGTGGCTGCAAACACCCTCCACAGCCCACACTGCTAGCACTGTTGCCAGTATTGGCCTGCCAATGTGCATAATGAGGAGCAAGGTACTGTGGGAATAGCCTGGATAGAGTGGCCTGTCCTGGATTCATCTGTACAGAGCATAGGGCAATGGCTCGGACATTGTAGTGCCCGGCCACCACCTGCACGGACAGGGTGGCCACAGCATGTCCTGCTGGGAGGTCACTCTCACCCTGACTGAGCAGTGACCACGGCAAGGCTAGATTCCCCCATAGTGCTATATAGTATTTCTCTCATGTGATATTTATGGGTTCTCTTTTGGGGCCCAATCACTAACTTATCTGCTTGGTGTGTATGCTGACATCCCAGTTCTGGGTGCACACATCTCCTCCAGGAACATGCACTATGGACTAGCTAGCAGACTGTCTGCAGCTAGTATGTGTCTTGCTGGAACACCTTTCAGGGTGCAGCGGCTGGAGGCTTGCTGCTGGAAAATGTCAGATAGTGGTGGGGGGCAGCTGAGCATTTCCAGGCCTACTGTCTGCTTTTGCTTTATGGTTGTGTACAGCTCTGCATTGCCTGCCCTGTAGGGTGTCTGTTCCTCAGCAGGACTGGGGTTGATGGTCCCCTCTACTGCCACCATTGCAGGGAGGTAGAATGTGGATCTGTTGGTGGGCGATCCTGTTTCCCATCCTGAGCCCCAGAGGGTGGGTTGTGTGGTGGTACATAATCCGCCTATGGGTCCAAACACCCCCCCTTCACCTACATCATGTAACCATGGCACCAACACAGGATATGCACTATTCTGGGTGCATCATAGCCCATAAGGGCTAGACATGACTGAGAAATACAGAAGTACACGGATGTATCCTAGGGGTGTGTGCAGGGATTACCTATCACACACAGCACTGATGGGGACCTGCAGCATGGCTTATTTCAGCCATGAAAGGTGCTGTGGACCTGGTGCTGGGCGCCCCACCTCACCCTCAGGGTGAGCACAGTACCTGCACAATGTGACGGTCTGTAGCTACTCTCTGCCAGAACCACACACGGTCAGTTCCCCCTACCAGGCCGAGGTGCTGTGGGGGTGCATACCCCATCTTGTGCCCATCTGAAGACTGCTGATTTGCATGTGCAGTACATCATGGGTACGGGTGGGTTAACCCTATCCTGGTAACCACAGCAGACAGTTTGTGTGGTGACATGCAGTCCTTCTGCAGCCAGCCAGGGGTTTGTTAGCAGCTGTAGAGCTGTAGCCCACTGGTTACTTCACTGCCGGTGGAGCCAGAGGTCATGGGTTCAAACCCATGGTGGGGTTATTTGATAAGGCTGTTTGAGGCATTGTCTATTTTTAATGTACATTAGTGCTGCCAGCAAAAACACCCTCAGTGTACTGTAACCATAAGGCGCCCCATAAGGCACCTTATAATGCGCCCTATAAAGCACCTTATAAGGCGCCTTATAGGGCGCCCTATAAAGCGCCTTATAAGGTGCCTTATCAGGTGTCCTCTAAAGCGCCTTATAGGGTGCCCTATAGGGGATATTATAGGGTGCCTTGGCGGACAGTGCACTTTATAATGTGCCCTATGGAGTGCCTTAGGTTACGGCACGTGAGGGTGTGTTTGCTGGCAGCACTAATTAAACTACAAATAAAATGCCTCAAAAATCAATACTTACTTGTAAAAGCTAATGCCTCAACCAGCCTTATGGATTAGGCACACTGGGGGATCGAACTCATGACCCCTGTACCATCAGTCAGTGTATTAACCATTGTGCTACACCTCTGTTTCTGTTCTGCATGTCTGCGCGCCTACTTAAGATTACTGCGCATTAACGTGCTTAGCGGCGTCTCGCCCGATAATGTGCGCAGTGCACGTTATCGTGCGATAATCCCGTTTTGCTACTTTAAGACTGAAACGCCCACTCCTTTTATGGCATCCTGCACACTAACGCCGGGCGCACGTTAAGACAGTTTAGTAAACATGCCCCTTAGTGTGATCTTAAATGTAGAAGCTTAAAACAATAAAGTTACATTTCATAACTTCGTAAGAGACCATGATAAGGGCAGTGTTGATAATTTGCAGGCTTAAGCTATGTTCATATTCTCAGCCTTTTGTTTTCTTTTTTTTTGCAGATGTTTTCAGATGTTTCACATTATTCATCAGGTTACCACTAGACCTGAAGATATATTCTTGGTAAATTGCATGTAAAAAATATATTTTTTTTTCTTTGTTTTCAAAATTACTGCATCATTAGGTTGGTAAAGAAAATGTACTGGTTTTCTTATCCCCTTTAAATAATGTTTTTCATCTCCAGTAATAACTTGAATAAAAACTCATCTTACAAAATAAGGAACTTGTGCATTTTAGTGAATGATGGCACAATGAACATTCATAGGACGTAAGATGGTGTAGTATCAGCCCATAGGCTCTGCAGATTTATCTGCCACCTGTAGGACAACTCATACTTTCCTACTGATCATCAACACAATCTGATATTCCAAAACTATAAGACAATCATAAGAGCACAAATTTTACTTTACATGTTTGCATTAACAAGGTGCTTTTTGTCAGGTAACCAAAGATGTTGTTAAGGAGTTTGCTGCTGACGGCGTCAAGTATCTGGAATTAAGGAGCACTCCTAGGGAGGAGAAAACAACAGGTAGAACTTGGAGCAGCTCTTTGTTCGTACACAATATTAAAGAGGCCTTTCAGTATTGTTTTGGTTTACTCCAGGTGGTTCTACTCTAGGGACAATAATGTGTTTGTAGTGGTCTTTGTAATATGGCCCTTGTAGGGATGGCCCAAGAGTGATACAGGGCCAGTGCCAGTGCGGAGGCTCATTGCAGGGCCTCATTTGCATAGCCACTGGACCTCATTTGCATAAATTGAATTTATTTTATTTTAAAATGTATGTTGCCCATCTAAAATTTTAGATGACTTTCAAAGGAGCCCTTCACAAGCCTCTTTTTTGTCCTGGAAATGACTTAGGGGCACGTTTATTAAATATTAATGTGCTATAAGTGCCACTGCGCCAATAAAAATAAATGGGTGTTGCTGCACATAGCACACATTAACATTTGTGAATGCACATTAACCTTTAGTAGACATGCCTCTTAATGAGTGTCTCAGTACAATTTGCATGGGCAGTGAGGATAAAGAGACTACCAGATTTCTACTTTACTATACTCCAGTGTCAACTGCCAGGCACATTAGGAAGTACTATACATCCTGCTCATTTAGAATCCATAGCAAACCCGCCGTATCGTAACAGCACTACCTGGACTCAGAAAGCACCGAACCCTACCTAACAAAAGACAACACTACAAATATTAAACCAATACATCTCCTACTGGAGAAAGAGAACAAGTGGGACTGTCACACAGTAACTACATGAACAGAATACTGCAGCTCGGTTACACATGCAAAATATAGTCTGTCACCAAACATAGAACAAGGGATCCCAATTTAGAAATATGAAGACAATAATTAAACTGGGAACCCCAAAAGCCAAACTTGGAATGTACAACAACACTGGAGAAATAAAACTATAAATTCATTTCCTCTTGTATTAAACAAAACACAAAAAGTTAGCGATGCACATTTCCCAGAGCTGACATATTCCAGTTAATCAATTCAGAATAAAATAGACATTTTCTGCATTTTGTTTGGGCATTTTATTTTTCAGTTGCAATTGCCCCAGTCACTTTCTTCTGCTTTCTTCGTGTCTTCTGCTCTCCATTTGTCCTTTTTTCTCCTCTAGTTTTTTCCATTCTCTCTACATCTGCCTCTAACATACTGATCTACCCCTTTTTCTCAATTTCTTTCTCTATTCCTTTTTCATTTATTTAGCTAGGCTTGTGTACTGTTTTTTTTCTACAAGTCAAAGTGGTACTCTATATTTCCCTTGTTCCAAAAGGGTTCACAATTTGTGTTTTTGTATCTGAGGCAATGGGGGGTTAAGTGACTTGCCCAAGGCCACAAGGAGCACCTGTAGGATTACAAAACCCCAGTCCTTCCGACAAAAGGTTGCTGTCCTCTAGCAGGATTCAAACCTCTAGCCCTCTGGCCTGAGTTAACTCGCCCCAACTACTAGGCCTCTCCTCCCCTCTAGCCACAATCCCCACTTACTCTCCCAATACTCTGCCAATCATAGATTTTTCTTCCCTCTCACACAAAATAGCTGTTCCCCTCTCCATCCTCACTCCTCCAGCTTCTTTTTTTTCCCACCAATTCCAGCCTCACCTCTTTCTGGTCCTCCCCCAGCATCTGCTCCCTTCTAGTTCCAGCCCCTACCAGCATCCACTCTCTTCCAGTCCCATTTCCAGTCCTAGCCCCCCAATATCAGTCCTCCTCCAGTGCCTCCCAGCATCCACTCCCTTCTAGTCCTAGTCCCCCATCTGCCAGCATCAGTCCATTTCCAGTTCTAACCCCACAGTATCAGTCCTCCTCCAGTCCCTCCCAGCATCAGCTCCCTTCCAGTCCCAGTCCCCCATCCCCCAGGCCATTTCCAGTCCTAACCCGCAGTATCAGTCCTCCTCAGTCCCCCCCCCCCCCCGGCATTAGCTCCCTTTCATTCCCCCATTTCCAGTCCTAACCCCCCCAGTATCAGTCCTCCAGTCCCTCCCATCATCGGCTCCCTTTCACTCCCCCCTCATCATCCCATTTCTAGTCCTGCCCCCCCCATTCTAACCCCCCCGCCATACACCAAAAGGGGCCCCACTCCTGATCAGCTGCGGATGCCCCAAAGCCCTGGCTCACCTTTGAACAGCTGCAGAAGTAAAGAACAGCATTTGCCTTCTCTCCCGCGGCTGTGATAAAAAGGAACCCGCCAGCACGTTGTGCCGGGAGGTCAAACAGAGGCACATCCAACGTCTGAGGTGTGGGGCCATGTGGGGGAAACATTCTTGCACAGTGGACAGGCCGGCCCTGGGCCCTTGTGGCAGGCTGGTGCCTTATCTTTTTTGTTGGGGAGAGAGTATGTGCTGCTTGCTGCTATCTGAAGTTATGCATTATTTGGTACTGCTGAATGTTGTACTTTGCTAATTTGTCATCGGGTTTGAGGGCCACTTCCTTTGCTGATGCTGATATTGATTTGCATTGTGTTACATTTGTGTAGTGATTATACACTCTATTGGTGATGCCTGGGGTTATTTGGGAGGCTTGAAGCAGGTTGGGGTAAGTGAGCTGTGGGGTATAGCTGTTCAATGTGATTTTGCCTTGTTATGTTCTTCTTGTTTTTGAATCACTTTAATATTGTAATAAACAGATTTGTAGCTAAAGAGGCTTTTCAGCCGATCATACCATTCAATGCATTTAAATGTCTATTTGCTGTTATGCTTTGCAGGTATGACTAAAAGGATGTATGTGGAAGCAGTGCTCGAGGGTATAAACAAATGCAAAGAAGAAGGCTTGGATATAGATGTAAGGTACAAAACGATAAACTCAGTATACACAGAACACGTGACAGTTTGATATTCTTTGGTATAGTCAGTGTACATCAGCAGTTCTCAACCAGTGGGTCGCAACCCCCACGGGGTTCGCCACAGGATTTAGCGGGGGTTGCCTCACCTCGCCTCACTCCGCCGTAAAAAAAAAAAAAAAAAAAAAAAAGCACCCAAGTTGCTGCCGCTGCCGAGTCCGCTTCTCGGCAGCGGCAAACTCACTGCCTCCCAGTCCCTTCTAATGCAGCCGCGGCTTCCTGCCTCTTAGGGAACCACGGCTATGCCAGTAAAACCATTGCGGAGCCTTCCTGTCTCTTGACGGGCTCCGTGCAGCATTGTCCCGCCTCCAAAGGAAGTTGTTTACCACTTCCTTTGGAGGCGGGACAATGCTGCATGGACCCGTCGAGAGACGGGAAGGCTCCAACGGTTTTACAGGTATAGCCGCGGTTCCCTAAGAGACAGGGAGCCGTGGCTGTAGAAGAACAGCAAGGCAGTAGCAGGCAGACAGGGAGAGGGGAGGAGGGGGGCAGGGAACCTGCACCGGGGCTGACAGGGTGGGTTGGATGGAGGGCGGGTGGGTGGGAGAGGTCTGACATGGCCAGGGTGGCTGACATGGAGAGAGGGGGGAGGGGGCTGACATGGAGAGAGGGGGGCTGACATGGAAGGAGGGAGGGGAGGCTGACATGGATGGAGGGAGGGAGGGGGCTGACATGGACAAAGGGAAGAGACAGGGGGACATACTGTACAGACGGGCAATAAATGCTGGACAGAGGGGAGAGACAGTGCGGGTTAGGATTATAATGGGCAGATGGGGGGCTAGGACTGGTAATGGGTTGATTAGGGAAGGCTAGGACTGGGAATGGACTGATCAAGGGGGTTTTGGACTGGTAATGTGCTGATAGGGGGGTAGGACTGGTAATGGACTGATGGGGGGCTAGCACTGGAAATGAGCTGATCGGGGAGGTTAGGACTGGAAATGAGCTGATGGGGTAGGATTGGTAATGGGCTGATTAGGGGAGGCTAGCACTGGTAATGGGGTTGAGGAGGCACTAGCACTGGAAATGAGCTGATTAGGGGAGGCTAGGACTGGTAGTGAGCTGATGGGGGGGTTAGGGCTGGTATTGGGCTGATTAGGGGAGGTTAGGACTGGAAATGAGCTGATGGGGTAGGATTGGTAATGGGCTGATTAGGGGAGGCTAGCACTGGTAATGGGGTTGAGGAGGGACTAGCACTGGAAATGAGCTGATTAGGGGAGGCTAGGACTGGTAGTGAGCTGATGGAGGGGTTAGGGCTGGTATTGGGCTGATTAGGGGAGGCTAGCACTGGTAATGGGGTTGAGGGGGGACTAGCACTGGAAGCGAGCTGATCGGGGGGCTTCGACTGGGAATGGGCTGGTTGTGGGGAGGGGAGGATAGAGCTGCTGGCCCTGGAAGAAAACTGGGGGCTAAGGCTACAAATGGGCTGATACAAGGGGATGGGAGAATGGAACTGGAAGAGAGTGGATCTGAGAGGGGCTGCCATGGTATTTGTACTAGAAGGGACTGGTCAGTGGGGAAGGAGGGGGACTGGAAGGGAATGGACACCAGTGGCAGTCATGGGAATGCAAGTTGACATTGGAAGGTACTGAGAGTGAGGGCTGGAAAGGGGCTGATACTGGGGATGGTTACTGGGACTGGAAATAGGCTGATGGAAAGAAGTGAAGAAAACGAAAGAAGAGATAAGAAATGGCAGATGGACCATAGACCACAGAAAGAGAGCTAAGAGAAGACAGGAAAGCAGAAGCCTCAGATTGGGACCAGCATGATCAGAGAATAAATTGGTCAGACAACAAAGGTAGAAAAAATAATTTTATTTCATATTAGTGATTTGACTACAAAATCATCATCATTTTGAAATCAAATATTGTTACTTGTTGTAATTAATTACTGTGGTTAAATAAGTAAATTTTATAAATAAAAACATATTGCAAAGGCCTATAATATATTAATAATTCAACAAATGATTACAGCGACAATGCGTTAACGGTAAAGGAAGAGAGACACATTTATCATTGGGGGTCACCACAAGTTGACCAATGGTAAAAGGGGTCACGGTACAAAAAAGGTTGAGAACCACTGGTGTACATGGTATCTGTAGAAACTTGAAGTCAGTACAAGGACAGACTCACTTGGTCTGTGGTCTACCCAGACTCTTCCTCCCCTCCCCAAAACATACCTGTACCCATATCCTGTTAAAGTATGTATGTCATCCCTGATGTAATTTTATAAAAGCCATTTTATGTGTGGGAAACTTTCTCCTCCCCCCCCATGTCTAAATGCCAACATCATCTCTGTTGCACGCCTTTTTGTTTTTCCATCTTCACCTACTATCTGACCCCGTACAGTCACTTCTTTCAAATGCCTGCAGAGTTATTTCCTTCTGGTGATAAGAACCATGACATTAGACAAGATCTTGTTTGTATTTTATTTAAGTTAGTGTTTAGATACATTACAGCAGTAAAACATATGAGGCCTATGTACTAAAGTGTGGTAAGATTTTGCAGTTACAGCACAATAACTGCAAAACCTCTGCGTTACCTGTTAGGGGTGCTCCCAATAGTTTCCTATTCAGTTAACTTAATGCGGCATTAAGTGCGTCCTGTTAACATTTAATGCACGGTAACTGTCTCTGCTCTAACTCTAAAGCGCACTCATTGCCCCTTCTTTGCCCTGTTCTGTGTTAGATGTTACCAGCTGACACATGGTTATTTCTGTATTAAGGCACTATGTTAACTGCTAGTGCATATCGGATATTCTGGTGTTTTGGAAAAAATTGAAGGTGCATTTATTTTGACGCGCCTTTTCAGCCTTTTGCATAAACTAATCTTTATGTAGTTGATGTCGGGCTATTTCCTGTGTGTTAACAAGCTAGCATGTTTACATGTTTTCGAGGCATGTTTGTTATGTTATGTCTGGTTATTGTTTTTAGGTGTAAATTTTACATATATTTTTTGTTACCTGCCTAGGTTTTAATGCGGAATATAAATGTTTCAAATAAATAGCGTGCATTAGTTGTGAGCTCACAGCTAATGCAGCTTAGTAAAAAGGCCCTTGGAGCTCTCCAGAAGTCACAGTGCTGCTCTGTGATGCACTTAACTGGTCTTTGTATGGCTGTTGCATCTCTTGCTTTTGGCAGAAGAGACATAACGTTGCATGTAAAACTCTGCGTCCTAGTCAGTACTATGAGTGACCCTTCACTCGTGCTATGTGTATCTTTGGTTTTTCTCTGCGATTGGCGTTCCTTTTAAGGGCTGCCCACAGAGTTTATTATACCTGAATATTTAGGGCTGGCTGCTATCCCAATAATGTCACTGAATTAATTTAATTACAGCATTTATAATCTGCTTTTACCATCCAAGGATATACAAAGCGGCATACAGAACCACAATACAAATACATAAAATATCCTGGTATGGCGCTGACCACCACCAGTAAATGACAATATTCAGAGGCATATCCGGATAGCGAAATGGATCATTTTCTGGATAGTGGTACCAAAAATTACTACTATCTGGTGAAGTTGACGGTCCACCTTGACTGTGCCCCAGACCACCCTGGAGCTATCTAGGTAGCAGGGCCAGCCCAAGTGTTTCTGCTGCCTTAGGCAGACCCTCATGCCGTCCCCCTTCCCATTTCACCATGCTGCTGCTGCTGCAGCTGCCTTGAGGCTCGCTGCGGCACGGCAGGGAGGAATCACTATGCCACCCACTCTCCCAGCATCCATTCCTCACCTAGGGGAGGAGGGGAATATGGTGATTCCTCCCTTCCTTGCCGTGGCGAGCCTTAAGGCAGCAGCACGCATGCTCACGGCATGTCGCTCCTGCCTGTCTCCACAGGGAGCAGTAGCTGCATGCCGTGACTACATACATGTGCGCTGCTCCTTTAAGGCCCCATACAGCACTGAAGTGACAGCTGTGCCGTGCTTTGAGGGAGGGATCGGCCAGCATGCCGCCCAGCAGGGTCTGCTGCCCTAGGCAACTACCTAGTTCGCCTAGTGGATGGGCCTGCCCTGCTAGGTAGTCCCGTGATGGTCTGTATGATTTTCAGCAGCCCTGGTCACTGTGATTTATCCGTTAAGCAATTGCTGCTGGCTGGATAAATGTTTTTAAATTTCAGCCCCCAAAAGCTTTCAATGAATATTAATATTCGGAATTACATTCTAGTCTTGCCCTGGTCCTGCTTCTCCTCCATACTGCACCGGCCCTGGTTTTTTTGTATTTTGTTTTTTTTCCCCCCGTTTCTTGCTAAGTCTTATTGAAGCTCTGCACATGCATTTTCAGGGCCCTGCGCTTCATCCATGATAAAACAAGCACTGGACAAAAATCAGCACTAAGCTTAATGTACATTTTACATAGGGGTTTTGCCCGGATTTTGTTTTAATGTGGATTTTTTAATGCCCGGTGAATTAGAGCATTCACTAGGCTAATGATGCGCTATCAAACATTTTTTAGCATGTGAGTACACGTTATCTGTGCATTCCTTTCTCTATATGCCTTGCTCATTGTTTTTCTCTTTTCTTCAGGTTAATGGCCTTCTATCTTCAGTTTCTGTCTGTTCACTGCACCATATCTCATTGGTTTTATTTCCCGTGTCCTTCTATGCCACCTACACATGTACAAATCACTCAGCAAAACATCATTCCATAAGAAATACAGACGTTCCAAAGTTGCATAGAGATAAGTAAAATACGAGGAGAAAAGGATCTTGGAACACCACCAGCTCGGACCATCGCACACTCCACCCGTCATGTTACCCCTCTTCTAATTCAACTCCATTGGCTCCCCATGGACTTTCACATTTGTTATAAAATTCTTACTCTGGTTCACCAAACTATCTACACTCACACTCCTCAATATTTGGCTGACCTCCTCCAATTTCACATCCCTCCACGTAGCCTTCTCTCGGCGTATATTAACCACCTCCATCTTTCCTCTCCATCCTGTGCTCACTAACAGTCCACCTGACACGGACTCGTCTCCTTCCTCGGACCCCCCCTCTGGAATTCTCTTCCTACGACTCTCCGCTTGGAACAGAACTACATCAAATTCAAATCACTCCTCAAAACACACCTATTCTCCACTGCCTTTGACCTCCCAACACCTACCGTCTGACCTGGGTTATCTATGTTGTTTGTCTCCTTGTCTTGTTTGAACGACTGGTCTCTCCTTCTTTCCTATCACACGTTGTAATTCTTTTTCCCTTTTCCGGCCCCTGGCCTTACTTTGTACTCTTTTTGGCTTGTATTCTGCCCTAATGTCACGAAGGAGCAGTATTTCAAATGTCAATAAACATAAACCAGACCTTGTGAATTAACCACCACTTTGGCTTTATGTTGGAGCTTAAATATCAATGATCCTAAAAAAACTCCTCTTTAATTTTTATTATTATTTAATCTTTTTGTTTAATATTTTTATTTTTAGTTTAATTTAATTACACAAGTGCCTTTACTCCCGCAGAGCAAGTGTTCATGTCTGTTCATCGATTATCTGACATCTTCATACTTAATCAAAATGAACGACACTTATTTGAATCGATCATATTCCCATGTACAGCAGTCTACATATTGATGGGTCTTTATGAATAAAAATGAAAGACCACTTTCATTATCCACGTGGATCTCCAGTACGATTGTGAATTAAATTAGCTGATAAATGTATCTTCCTTCGTGTGTAAAATGACTGAACACAGTTCATCTCTTTCAGATTCTTATTATCAGTAGACAGAAGAGGGGGTCCTGTGGCTGCCAAAGCCACAGTTAAACTTGCAGAGGAGTTCTTCCTTTCACATGATGAGACTGTGGTTGGACTGGACCTTAGTGGAGACCCCACTGTAAGTTATTTTGATTTCTATGGAGAAAGGGCTGTGGGGGGGGAGGGACACGAGGAAGGGGCTTCGCTATGTGTTGGCTTATTGGCTTTCAACTGTAGTAACTCTTTCCATTCTAGTTATGAACATGCAGAATTGTAGGAATCGGCTTTTCCATCAACAAGCGGGCATCGTACACTACCAGGATGAAACAGCGCTCCCAGAGCTTGGAACTCGGTGCAAAGTTCTGAGCATGTGCAGCCCCTCACCCACACAACAAAATCCTCGGTTTTGCTTTTTCTGCTCTGCTAAAAGGACACAAAAGAAATTTCTTTTGATTATCGTTTTATATCCATTTAAGTTAGCTTTTCCTACATTGTTTTTCATTGTTCCTTTTTTTCCTTTATTTCTCTAAAGGAAAAACATCAAGCGATGTTGAGTTCTGGGGTTCCTTCCTTTCTTCATTGCTAGCTCTTTCCAGAACACAGACCTTCATCAGATCTGGCACAGGGCATTTTTTCTGCTTCGCTGTGTCCCTTACCTCCCAAAGAGACTGTCTTGTTCAACTACAAAGATATAGAGACAAACTCGGAGACTTGTTTTCCAGTGAGGGTCGGCATGGGAGAAGGTCTGCGGAGCTGGCTCTTTATTTATAAAATTTATATACCTCTTGAGTACAAAATTACTCAAATCGCATCACTCTTTCTTGAATGACCTACCTCCTCCCTGCTCAGTGACCTGCGAGATCCAGACACGCAGGAGCAAAATTTAGAGCCAACTCCACACTACTCTAGCTCCTTGGACAGAGCCAGCCCGGCCATCAGGCAAGACTAGACAGCTTCTTCAGTGCACTAGTGTCCCGCTTCAGCTTCAGTCCTCCTCGACATAGGACATGCATAATCAGATTATTGCAGCTGATCTCTCCCTGCACAGATGGTTGCGCTGCTCCATCAACATGGCAGAACTCTTCCTGCACAGATAGCACCGTTTAAGAATGGCCAGCACAGACAATACAAATTGTGTCCTGCGCTACAGTGCCTGTATAGGCCCCCTTATACACAAATAGTGCTTCCCAACCAACAAAAAACAAAGAAGAAAAATGTAGAAGCATTGAATCACTTACGTCAGGCTCTCAAAATTTGGACAATGTATTCCTACCACACTAATACTGAAAAAGTGTGACAGTAATCAGCATCTAGGAGATTCTTTGGTGAGTGAGGAGGGGGTCTCAGTATGTGGGCTATAGGCTAACCAGCAGCTTAGCATTAGCATCCAACAGCTTAGCACGGAAAGCACTCTCACTAACTCACATTCAGCTCATTCATCAACCTCCCTAGCAAAATTGTTTTTTACAATTTTCAAATGCATTTAAAAAATAAGAAAAAACACTTAGCTGTGACTCTGCTTTCCAGGCAAGAAACACCAAATGCTGTATGACAATAAGTCGACATGAATTTTGCCTGATTGTTTCCCAGGCTGCACCTGGATTTGTCAAAAACAGCTGATGAATGTCTGAGCCAAAGAGATGAAACTAAACCTACACTTGCAGCTAAAGAAATACAAGAGGCAGCCGACACATCAGCAAACCAGAATCAAGCAAATCATGTTACTGAGAACCATTCGAGGGCGTCATTCAGTTCCCTGGGGTGAGTTGTGTTAAGGAAAAAGATCCATTTCTGTCCTAAGCGAGTTAATCGTTTCTCAGGATCCCCGGATTGTGTATTTTGAAGGCCGTCTGTTACTAACCAACGTAGGTGTTCCCCTTTCATGCCTGTGGTCCAAGCAATGCTTTATCATAGGCGCTGTAACCACGGCATTGGCTAAACATGAGCGATGTTCAATTAGCCTTACTTTCACTATACAACAAGTGTGTCCAACATACATTTTCCAGCAAGGACTTATAATTAATTACACAACCCATGTGGACTGTCAAGAAGTAATCAGTTTTAGTGGATATTCTTTCCCCGTCTTTGGGTCTGTCCATGTTTGAGCAGTGTACGTAATCGTGCACATAATGCAAGACCCACAAGATGTATGTTGACCCGCTGTGGAAATAGAAACAGGGGGAGATTCAAAGTCAGAATGGACTAAAACCTCTTTAAATTGCATGCTCTGGTATACGCTATACAGGGACCTGCTTGAAACACTGGATGCATAGATAACACGTGCCGGTGTTTAAAAATGTTTCGGGCTACAAGTTGTGCTTTGTCTGAATATCATAAAACGCAAACACGTTTTTCCATCTTCCCTTCATGTTGTTTTTGAAGTAATAAAAAACAGTTTGAAAATTTGGCATGTAAATACTCTTTATGTATGATATTTATTGGGTAGCCCCGTAGTTGTAGCCTAACAGCGAAAATCAAGATCCCCAGAGCAAATGTGGCATAGCCGCAAGAACTGTCCTATTGGTAAGGCCCTCTTAAATTTCACTGGATGATGAGATGTGAAGTGTAACAAAGTATTGCGGTCCACTGATTTGCGATGCAGGGTAGAGAATAGCCTGCCACTTTCACATCTAAAAATGAGAGCTGAGTGGTGAACTGAAGACGTGGGTCCTGTGCATTGAGCCACATGGCAAAGTCATTCAACATATGTTCAGTATCTAACCATATACAAAAAATATCATCAATGAATCTATCCCTGTAGCCAATCTTGGTGAACCACATTGAACCATATAAAAAGGCTTCCTCAAAATGGGAAACATATAAGTTGACTATACTGGATGCTACAGTGGCCCCCATAGAAACTCTGCGAATTTGGAGAAGAAAACTCATCGCTAAACCGAGAATAATTTCTAGTAAGAACTAACTCAGCTAGAGACAACAAAAACTCTGATGTCACTCTCTCTGATGAAGGTCGGCGAGTGAAAATTTCCCGTAATAACATCAAGGACTTGGTTTGAGGGATGTTCGTGTATAATGCCACAACATCAATGTCACTAAAATAATATGGGAGATCTTTTCATTTACTAAAAAAGTCAGATGTATCTTGTATATACGATTTTGCTTCTTTCACCCATGGCTGTAAAAAATGCTCTAAATAGATTGATTATGGTTCTAAGAGGGAGGCCTTACTGGATACAATAGGACGTCCTGTGGAATTCTGTGAAGTCTTATGAACCTTGGGAACCATGTAAAAAACAGGAACCCGTGGATGCTTGACATGTAAAAAACAATATTCCTGAGTTGTGATGATATCTTTGCTTTTAGCATCTTGTAATAACTGTAAAATATCACTTTGTAATTGTATGGTGGGATCTGTATCCAGGGGCAAATATTTGCTGTCCCTCGATTGTCGAAAGGCCTCTTGGTCCTATTCCCTGTGCTGTATGACAATGGAGCCACCTTTATCGGCGGGCTTAATTATCAATTCTCTTTGACGTGATAACTGAATCAAGGCTTGATGTTCAGTTGATGTAAGATTGTTGTATCGCCATGTGGCCACTTTTTGACTTTCCAGTGCTGTAAGATCTCAATACTAGATCCCTAAAGGTGACTATGTGGGCATCTTTGGGACGCAGAGGAACCCATTGTGATTTCGATCGAAACAAAGACATGGTCGTACACTGCGGTTGGTCGGCAAAATACAACTTAATCTGTAGATTACGTATAATATAGTGGAGATCTACCCTAGCTTACAAAGGGTCATGTCGACTAGTTGGAACAAACAATGGTTCTTTTATTAAGAAGTGATTCTCGTGCTTCAGTGAGAGCCACTTGTGAAAGATTAATCATTGTTGAGTTTGTTTGCTGTATAAGCGAGTTATTGGACGATTGTGTTCTCCCTCAGGGCTTTAATGAATTGTTTACCGCCGGGTGCCCCGTCTCCCACCGCGGCCAAAATAGTTTCCCCATTGATATTGTTGCTGATAAGATTTCTTACTTTTCTATATTTTATTAGTAGTACCCTCTGAAGAAGACACACTGGAAATATCCTCCGATGACCTCGTAGTGGGTAACTCAACTCATACAGCGTCATCTTGTTGCAATAGTCAGGAATAGACCTGATTAGAAGTATAGTTACTTTGATCGTGATGGAATTTTTAAATCTTTGTCTGACGTTAGGTGGATTGGTGGAAAGCAGGAGAGGAAGGCCTTCTGCAACAAACAGGTAAGGAGGAAAACCAGCGGAGGGCAAAAACTATGGCTAAACACTTAGATAAAAACAGAGGAATTTTATTGTAGACCCTAAAGTGCTTTTTATTTTTTATTTGAATGCGTATGAGTGCACAGTCCCATAGAGAAGTCCTTTTCTCATGTTTGGCACAGGCCACTGGGGCTTTTTTGTCCTACAGTCATTCCTGCTGATTTATTTCCCTTAGATATTGTTCATCAGGATCCACCGACCCTACATCCAGAGAACCAGCTTCAGGAGTGGTCAAATAATCCTTTTGGATCCTACTTGTTTGTTCTTGCAAAGCATGATGGAATGTTTTGGGAAAGGCTCATCTTTAACATAAACATTGTACCTTCATGTTGTCATTTAGATTAGCAGACTTTAATTCAGAAACAACCAGATCATGCCACTTTCCCGAAAGGGTTCCGCTGCTTTTACCACAAGTGCTTTTTCTACAGAGCAGATCACTATACTATAGAGGGAGGAGTAGCCTAGTGGTTGGGGCAAGGTACTTCAGGCCAGAAGGTCGGGGGTTCAAATCCCACTAGAGGACAGCAACCTTGGGCTGGAAGGACTGGGGTTTCTAGTCCCACAGATGCTCCTTTTGGTCTTGGGCAAGCCACTTAACCCTCCATTGCCCATGTTCCCTGTAAGTATTAGTGTATGTGTCTCATATCCCCGCATGTTAAATGTATCCCCCAATTGTGTTGTGACCGCTTTGATTGAAGGATAAGGCGGTATACAAAACTGTCTAAATAAATAAATACGTCCCTTCTAGTTTATCTTCTCAGGCATACACGCAAAGCCCTTCTTTGGCACAGCATATAAGAGAATTGTTAAAGAAATAAATATGATATCTACCGTGCATCTTCCTGGATCTCGTCTTCCACGCATGGTGTCCAGGTATTTAATGTATTTACGAGCCTTGGGCCTATGAGGTGCCTACACTGAGCAGGTGAAAGCTGTGTGCTTGCTACACCGTTGTTTGGTAGTTCAGTCAACTACTTATGCTTCATTTCAGCATACTAATATTTCCCAGAACTGCCGAAATTGTTGTCGCCATAAAAGAATTGTCTTCTCATTTCAGTGATCGCTTCAACAAATACAGCACTCAATTTTGTAGCTGCACCATATTAATAGCAGAGTCCTCAGTTAAAGCTGACCTGCTCAACTGAGACGGCAAACTTCAATTTGGACTCAAACCCTCTGTCACAGCCAGGGTTTCCTCAAATTCTGCACTTTCTCTTACCTGTCAGGGGTCAAGTATCCCTTCTACCCATATCAATGGCAGCAGATTGTCACAGACTCCTGAGTACTCAGCTTAATAAGGACAGCTTGCCGATTTTAGTTTCTCTCATGCCATTTGGTAACCTCTCTTTAAACTGGTTTCAGGTTTTCCTAGAGCTCCGACCAGTTTCTTTCTGAAAGAATTTAACCATCTCTTACAGGGCACTGGTTTACAACTGGGTCGCCTTCTGATAAGGAACCAAACCTTCTACTTTGAAATTCCGAAGCAAATAGAAAGCCTATACCAAATACTTGTACAATGCAATGCAATGTGTGCCATCAAGTCCATGCTGATGGACCTCTAATTCCTTTTCTTGAAAAGGGAAATCTGCCACTCCTTGTGATCTTGGGCAAGTCACTTAACTCTCCATTGCCTTAGGGATAAACTTAGATTGTAAGCCCTCTAAGTATAGGAAAAATACCTACTGTACCTGAAGGTAACTCACCTTGAAATTCTGAGAAAAGCATGAGCAACTTTCCCTCCATTCTATTGTTCTTAAAGAAGAGGATCTCAGGGGGAAGTGACGACATCTTGTTTAATGGTGGCTTAGGTGAATTTACTGCCTCTCAAGGTATCTAGCAGCCTAAAAACCACAGCAGAAAGGTGCTTTGGTGCAGTGGTTTAATCAGCATGGTGACAAGATGAAAACCCATTGACTTAAAAGAATTTGCCTACACCAGTGCAAAGCAGCAGAAGCAAGGCATGGATGGCAAAATGGTGGTCAGAAGATCAAAGGGATTTGAGGAGAAGGAGGAAATTGGCGAGAAGCAGACTTCTGAGACATGACACCTTCACAAGTTACCAGAGTAAAGCTCAAAGGCTGGTTTAAAGAACTAAAACCAGAGGTTACCATGGCTAGAACTAAAGGAAGCGGTAATGAAGTTTAAGGGTTTTCTATCCAAACTGTACACATTATTGTTGCAAAGAAAATTTTCAAAAAAAAAAAAGAGGATCTCAATATTTCAACTCCATCCTCTAAACAGAGAATAGCTCTCCTTCCTATGTCAGGCAGTCCATTGTCAGTTCAAGATCTATTCTTTTTTATCTGTCTTTGGCTTCTAGAGTAAAAATAAGTCACCTAGTCTTCCCTTACCTCGATTCTCTTCTAATTGCTCTTGGGAAAACCTTGCTTCATTGCTCAGAAATGGGACAGCATGTATGCCTAATTTGGAGTCTGGGTTTCATCACTGATATTCATAAATCCGTCATGCACTTTACAAGCAGCATTTTCTGTGTGGCTGCTATTTGGGTCATATTGAAAGGAATAAAGATTTTCTGCTAGGCGGTAGATTGCATTTCCTCATTTCACAGGTCTGCTGTGTTCAAACCTTACTGTGGCACATGGGGACAACATGGACAGTTGTAGACTGCGCTCAACTGAAAGTGGAATGTCCGCAATTAGACCTCAAGTTCTAATGGAATCTGCTTGCTTAGCCTCTGTTAATTATCCTTCATCCTTCTGTTAAACTTTCAAATATGACACAGTGGTGGACATCCAAGGCCAATCTTGTAGCTGGTATTTCCTTTGCAATACCAACTTGTCCTAAGCACAGATGCATGACACACAGGATGAGGAGATTATATGAATGCTCAGTGCACTCGGGGAACATGGTCAAAGTCTGAAAAGCTTCTACTCTACTACTATACTACTACTACTACTATTGAGCATTTATATAGCGCTACCAGTCGTACACAGCGCTGTACAGATATGTAAGAGACAGTCCCTGCTCGTCAGAGCTTACAATCTAGTCATGACAAAACACAGAAGTCAAGATCTGAAAGCAACAGTGAAGAGGTGAGTTTTCAACCTGGATTTGAAGAGGGCTAGAAAGGATGCCTGGCGTACAAACACCGGTAGCTTGTTCCAGGCATAAGGTGCAGCAGGGTGAAAGGAGCGAAGTCTGGAGTTAGCAGTAGGAGTGGAGGGCATAGATAGAAGCAGTTTGTTAGAAGAGCAGAGTTCCCGAGAGGGCTTGTAAAGAGAGATAAGAGATGAAAGGTACTGAGGAGCTGCAGAGTGAATGCACTTAAAGGTCAGGAGGAGAGGTTTGAACTGGATGCGGAAGCAGATAGGGAGCCAGTGAAGTGACTTGAGAAGAGGAGTAATGTGGGTATGGCGAGGCTGGCGGAAGATTAGTCGCGCAGCAGATTGTTGAATAGATTGAAGGGGAAAGAGATGATTCAGAGGGACACCAGCAAGGAGTAGGTTGCAGTGGTCAAGACGAGAGGTGGATAAGGGTTTTAGTAGTGTGCTCAGAAAGGAAGGGGCGGATTTTGCTGATGTTGTAGAGAAAGAAACGGCAGGTCTTAGCTACGAGCTGGATATGTGTGTAGAAAGAGAGAGAGAGGAGTCAAAGAAAACCCCCAAGCAGTTTACTAGGCCCTTTGAGTCTTATCACCTCTATAGTACATCAGTTTTAATTCATCCAGGCAACCAAGTAGCTATTTTATGGCAACAAACAAAATAGAAATGGGTACCTCCCTCTCTGCTGAGAAGCAGCAAAGATTTGTGACTTTGTCATAGCCAATTGTATCCAAATACAAACTGCTTATATCCCTGGAGTTCAGAACCACAGAGACAAGCATAGCAAATGTTCTCCAGTCTCACGAGTAGTTCCTACATGAATCAGGCTAGCAGACTATCAGGACTGAGGGACCCTCCAAATTTACCTCTTTTACAGCAGCAAGAATGCAGTTTGCTTCTCTACTACTTACTCTCCAATCCGCCAAACACCTATCCCCAGATGCTCTGGCTATCCACTGGACTTCGCTTCTGCTTATAGCAAAAACCTGCACAGACCTCAATAGTGGCCAGACACCATTTATTTATTTATTTATTTAACAGTATTTCTAAACCGCCTTATCTTAATAATCAAGGTGGTATCACAGCAAGCAATCAGGTAAAGTGTGTGTGTTGTACATGCAGTGAGGATGAAACTTGGTTGTGTGATGGCGGTGTTGGGTGCTTGATTTGTTTGAGCTATGTACAAGGTGGGCTATTTACAGTGGTGCTAAAAACACATTTTATATACATACAGTTGTTTAGGAGGATTGGAATGCTGTTATCCATTCTCTTAGGTTATGTGATGTGACCATAGTGCTCTATGAACAGCATGGTTTTCAGTTGTTTTCTGAAGTCTTTGAGGTCTGGAGTTGCCCTTAGATCGTCCGGTAGATTGTTCCATATTGTTGGAGCAGCCATGGAGAGAGCTCTGTTTGTTGTATCCTTGCGTGTGTGCTTGTATTCATTTGGGGTACTGACTCGGTTGCGTGTTTGACTTCTTCTAGGACGTGCGCTGATTTCCGGTTGTATGAGCGTGTGGAGGCTGTTGGCTGATGTGTGCTCTTTAATCTTAAATAGGTTTATGATAGTCTTGTATCTGATGCGAGCACTGATTGGGAGCCCAGTGTAAGTCCTTTAATGTAGGTGTGATGTGCTCCTGCCTTGCGGTTCCGGCTATGATGATTCGAGCTGCAGGGTTTTGTGCCAGCTGGAGTGGTTTGAGAGCTTGTTTTGGTAGTCCAAGGTATATCGGATTGCAGAAGTCCAGTATTGGGGTTATCAGTGCTTGACAGACGGTACGGAAGTGTTCTGGGGCGAGGAGTGGTTTCAGTCTCCTGATGATTCGCATCCTGTAGTAGGCTTTTTGGATTGTTTTGTCTATGTGTGGTTTGAGGTTGAGTTTACTGTCCAGAGTAACCCCAAGGTATCTCACCTCTGATCTTATCGGTATCGTAGTGCTTTGTATCTTTATGTTTGGTGGGTGTATGAAGCTCTGGTTCCGAGTGATGATTAAAGCTTCGGTCTTGTTGTAGTTTATTGCGAGGTTGTTGTTTTGGCACCACTTCGTCATTTGGGTAAGGCAGTCTGTTATCTTAGAGAAGTCCGGGTTGTCGATTGATATCGGGGAGTATACCATGATGTCGTCTGCGTATATTGTGTATTGGATGTTGTTCTCTTTCATAATGTTGCATATTGGTTGGATGTAGATGTTAAAAAGGAGTGCTGAGAGTGCGGATCCTTGCGGTACTCCTTGTTGGACGTTTATGGGTCGGGAGGTGTCATGTCCCACCTTGACCTGTAGCTGTCTTTCGGTTAGGTACGAGTGGAACCATTTCAGAGTGGTACCGTGTATACCAGTGTTCTTTAGTCTCTCCAGGAGCATATTGTGGTCAACTGTGTCGAAAGCTGAGGAGATGTCGATGAAGATCATTATAATTCCATTCCTGGTGTTGTCAATTATTCTTATGATGCTGTCGAAGAGGTAGATCAGTAGAGTTTCGACTCCATGGTTGGGACGAAATCCGTGTTGGTTGTCGTCGAGAGTTCCGTGTTCGTCAATGTGTTCCTGAAGTTGTAGTTGAACCGTCTTTTCGATTATTTTTGCGAGGAAGGGTATGCTGGAGATTGGTCGGTATGCTGCTGGGTCCTTTTTGTCGAGAGTAGTTTTCTTTGTGATTGGTCTTACTGAGGCAAGCTTTAGTTGCTGTGGCATGAGTCCTTGAGTGAGTGAGTTGTGTACCATTTTATGAATGGTTGGTATCAGGCTTGATTTGGTGGCTTTGACCCATGACACTGGGCAAGGGTCAGTAGGGGCAGTACTTGTGTTGATTGTGGAGATGATGTGGGATATCTGTTCTTTTGAGGGAGAGTAGAATGTGCCCCAGGTTTTGGGGTGTACGTTCGTTCTTGTGGTTCCACTGGGTGTTGTGCGCTCTGTGGAGTGGAATTTGTCTTTGATGTGGTCAGCGAATTTCTGTGGATCCACTTGTACTTCTCTTTCTGCTGTTTGCTCTTTTGTCAGGGTTTTTACTATTTCGAAAAGTTCTCTGGGTTTGTTGATGGAAGAATTTATCAGGTTTGTGTGGAATTCTCTCTTTGATTGGTTGATGTGTTCATTGTATTGTTTTTGCTTTGTTAGGTAAAGATGTTGGTCGGAAGTAGTTTTGTTTTTTCTCCATCTCCGTTCAATTTTCCTGAGCTCCCTCTTTTCCTGTCGTATTTTTGTTGAGTACCATGGCTTGTTCTGTCTCTTGTTGTGGTGTTGTTTCTCGGTCCTGTCATCGGATGGTTTGGCGGCGTTAGCTAGAACGCTGTTCCAGTTGGAAACTTGTTCCTCCAGGTCCTCTGAGTCAATGTTCAAGTGTTGTATTGTGTCCTGTATGAATACGTCCTTGTCAAAGGACTTGAATCGTCTTTGTGTGTGTGGGATGTTCACTCTTTCGCTTGTCTGGTCTTCTTGTGATTGCAGTTTCGTCTCGATTAAGTAATGGTCAGACCATGGTACTGGGGTGATGGTGGGTGTAGAGATTAGGTCTCTTGAAGTTAGGTAGTTTGATGCGAAGATGAGGTCTGGGGATGATCCAAGTCTGTGTGTTGGTGCATTGACTATCTGTGTGAATTGAAGTGAGGTCATTGCTTGAAGGAAGGCCTCTGCATCTTTTGTATTGGCGGACTTTAGGTTGAAGTCTCCGATTAGTAGTGCTGGTTTGTTGTTTGCTGTTATGGCACAGGCTTCTTCGAGTGTGAAGGCTAGTTCGTCAGGTGGAGCACGGGGTGCTCTGTAGGTTAGGCAGATTGCAATATTCTTGTTCTTGATGCTAATTGTGTTACACTGCTGTGTATCTGTGAGGTTCTGTGTCTTGAACTTGAGTTTTGTTTTTGCTATTATTAGGACTCCTCCTCCACGCTTGTGGGTGCGAGGGCAGTTGTATGCTGAGTAGTTGTTCGGTACTATTTGGTTGAGTAGTACACTGTCGGTAGGGTTGAGCCATGTCTCTGTGATGCATATTATGTCGGGCTGTCGCTCTTCTATGTGGTCTACCAGAGTGTGTATCTTGTTGCAGACGGATCTGGCGTTTATGAGCTCAATTGTTGTTGTCTTTGTGGAAGAGGTTGTTGCTACATGTGCTTCCTTTGAGCCGGTGTTGGTGTTTGATTTGTGTCTGTTTGGTCTCTTTGCTTGGGAGTATCATATTGGTCTAGCCCTCACAGCATGGAAATTGTGATATAATTTGTACAATGGTATCAGTGTCCCATTTGTTATCCTCTGTCCACCAGGTCTCTGAGATGCTAGCTATATCTACCTTTTTCATTTGGTGCTATATATTCTAACTCTCCCATTTTATTTTTAAAATACTTCTAGTATTTTTATACAGGCATTTCAAATCATGTTTATTTTTTCTTCATATTAACAACTTGCTTATCAGATGACATGGGTAATTTTGGAATTGAAATTCTGCTCTTCACTTAAAGGATCCTGGGCTACTTTAACCTTTATAACAACCTCTCTAGCAAGATGCCCTAACTTCCCTGTTTTGTTAGTATCTTTCAAGAATACATCATTCTGAATCATGCACTCTTGGGTCTGTTGTCTCTCCCCCATAATCTAGTTTAAAAGCTGATCCATCTGCTTTTAAAAGGTCAATGCCAACAGTCTGGTTCCATCCTGATTAAGGTGGAGCCCTTCCTTTTTAGAAAAGGCCTCTTCTTACCTGCAATATGGTCACATTCATGGAGTGGAGGAGTAGCCTGGTGGTTAGAACACTGGCTTGTTCAATTTCCACTAGCACTCCTTGTGGCCTTGGGTAAGTCACTTAACTCTCATTGCCTTGGAAAAAAGCCTTGCAATCTACTTCCGATTACGCTACCAAGAAAACCCAGGAGCTGCTGGGTTGCCAGGAGTCAGCACGGACTTGAAGGCACACATTGCATTTGTCTAAAGCCCACTTCCCTGCACCATTTTCTTATCCATGCATTGAGGTGCTGGAGCTCGACCTGCCTCTTGGGTCCTGGGTATGGAATAAGAAATATTTCTGAGATTAGTTCTGATTTTCAACTTTCTACCTAAAAGCGTAAATTTGACTTCCAGAACCTCCCTCCCATGCTTTCCTATGTGATTGGTACCCCATATGTACTAAGATAGCTGGCTGCTCTCCAGCGCCACCTAAAATATTATCTAGATGATGTGTGAAGTTTGCCGCCTTTACACTAAATAGACAAGTTTCCAGGCGATCCTCATTTCCACCAGCTGTCTACATGCCTAGTAATTGAATTGCCAACTACAACAGCTGTCCTAACCCTTTCCTAATATGAATTGTTGATATTTTGGTGTAAAGAAAAAAAGTAAAAACGAAAGAAAATGTTTTTGATTGATTAAGAATAAAAGTTGGCTTTTAAGTGAGCCGATGATTGAGAAAGGGGGCAATAAGCATATAACCAAGTGAAACGCTTGCGTGTAGCTAGATGCCCAATTCTAATGGTTCCTTGTTACCTCTGATATATTTTTCTATTTATAAACTGATTGGTCCTATCACACTTGGGTTATAGCGACGAAGGATTGTTTTATGTGTATTGACCTTTTTCCTTCAATTTGTTGGGTTTTTGATTTTACGTTTTCAGTGACGGAATAGAGAAGTCAAAAGGGTGGAGGGGGGATATGGCAGTTCAATAGCTTCTAGGTTTTGGAAATTTGCATATGTGACTAAAGACTGCAATACTGGAACTAGTTTAATGGCCCACCTGCGTTCAGTTCCTTCTGCTTACCTGCACCTCCCTGGCATCAGTCCTGTCCATCAGGTGCTTTGTTTTAAATTCTATACGAGAGTTTGGCCTAATTTATCCTTCGTATAAATAGCCAGTTTATACATAGCACTAAGAGTTTTCATTGAGAAACGAAATCTGAATGTTTATTTTTTCCAAATGCTTAGTCCAGATCGCAGAGCCTAAATCAGTGCAACACAAACCAACAAGATCTGTACATTTTTTTTAAACAAAATTGTGAAGGCTGGAATAATTTATTCAGGGGCTGGGAGTGCTGCAGGGGAAGCATTCACAGATCCCAGAATAAAGTTTCCAACTTTTGTTTAAGAGCAGTACTTACTTGCTGGTTCAAATGCGCATGTGCACCAGGTCTCTCTGTGACCTGTGGTCCAAGCCTCTCAGCCAAAAGACTTTCTACAGTGGATGTCCTAGATGGTGGACAGAGTATAACAAAGGAGAAAAGCTTGGAGAACTGTAAAAGCCCCAGTTGAGTTGGAAACGCAGAGGAGCGTAGTAGCAGTAGTTAGGGAAGTTGCCGGGAAAAAAATGCTGCAGTATTGTATTATTCATTTTTTCGAACCAGTAGTTAAAGCATTTAAACCAAAATCCATTAATGTGACTGAAAGATATTTGTGTTCTGGAATGTTGGCTACCTTCTGGCATTTCCCTCAAAGAAACGTGCATCATTTAAGTCCTGAAGTGCAGAGGTCAGTCTGATGGGAAAAGACAGAACCACTTATTTTCTGATCTTAATAGCTGGATAAATAGAGTGCCCAGCTAAGATCCTGTCAATAATCATACATTTTGTTTAAATGTTTTACCTTAAGGTGGGACACGGAAAAGACTTTCTGGAACCTCTCCATGAAGCCAAACGATCAGGACTTAAATTAGCACTGCACATCTCAGAGGTAACACCCTAACTCTCAAAATAGTGTAAAAAACAAATGGATAGAAAATGTAGTTGCTTACCTGTAATGAGGGTTCTCAGGAGAGGAATGCAGCCATACTTGCTAGTGACATCCTCTGGGCAGATCCTGATATATAGTGCTCTCCTCTAGCTCATGGAATCTTTTTGACTCCCTGTGCATGTGCGGGGCTTACCCCACTGCCTGACCTCCGACCTCCCCTCTGCTAATCCCTGACATTGATGAAATACATGAAATTGTACAGAATATGGAGGACTTGGTGGGAGGGAGAAGAGCTGCTGCATTCCCCTGCTGTCTACAGAGAACATGTTACAGGTAAGCAACTACAATTTCTATGTAGATAAGCAGGGATACTGCAGGCACACTTGCTGGTTGATTCCTGAGCTGACGGTCTCTGAGAAAACTCCAGTATATTTAGCACAGGCAATATGATGTAAATAGCAGGAGGTGGAAGCTGATCACAGTGCAAACAAGTTAACGAAGGACAGACTGACTGCAGTGATCTCCAGGAACAAGCAGGAATGAGTCTTCACATATGGGTACATCGATACCGACGGAGTCTGCGCGGGAACGCTTCCCAGCGTCCAATCAGAACGCTTTTGGAAGCATCCCAGCACGCCTGCGTGCTGCCTTCCCGCCTTTCCCAACTGCCTCTCCTCAGTTTTCGTTTTTCCACGGAGCCGGCAGGACGTCCTCCTGTCACCGGAGAAAATTCTTCTTTTATTTTTTGGTTTTCTTGTGGTCGCGGCTGCCTTCCCTGACGCCACCGGTACCGCCAGTGTTTCTCTTCTTTTTTTTCTTGTAAAATTTTCCTTTTTAAGGAATACTTTTTCCTTGTTAGTGCCTCACGGTTTTTTTAGGCCTGCTAAGCCTACTCACTTTCCTTCATGGAACCGCCAGCCACTATTCCCAAGAAATGCACAAACTGTGGCGGTACAAAATTAATTTTAGACACTCATAATGGATGTCTAACCTGTTTGGGTCCTGACCATTTTCCTCCGGAGTGTTCCTCCTGCAATAGTATTGTGGGAAGAAGTCTTCAGCATCGGGTTTCCCTCGATACACGGTCCCCATCCAACTTCAGGGCACCGACCACTTCTTCTACACGGGATCAGGTAACCCAAAAACAGTCTTTTAAGACTAGCCAGTCCTCGAGTGGTAGATCTCATGCACAGCATAGAGATGCCTCTGGCCTTGCCCTCGAGAACACACTGGCTTTAAAACCCCGGTGGGAGTCTTCGGCCTCCAAAGCCTGTGTGGGGTTTCAGGTTGTTCCTGAGGTTCACCCATCATAGAACATACCTGAGTCATGCTCGGTGGTGGCATCTGCTTTGAGCAGTACCGATACCCCGGCATCGGCAATGGTGTTGGATGAAACATTCCTCACCAAGGATCGTAGTCTGGCGTCCTCGGTACCTACGGGGCCATTGGATACGCTGCAGACTGACCTTCCAGTATCGGTATCGATCCCGGTACCGATACTAGTACCGACGTCGGTACCCTCCAGATGTGCATCGATAGACTCGCTTCCATCAATGCCGAGTCTGGAGTCGATCTCCAGTCTGGAAGACTGGGTACCGACTCGCCTTGGTACCGACACCAGACGGTACCGAAGGCACGGTTCCGATGATCCATGTCTGGCACTCTCGGTTTCTTCGATACCGTTAGAGTTGTCAGCGGCTGGCCTTCATCCACCAGTATCGGATACGGTGCCGGAATCGGTACCGGTATCCACATTACCATTGCTGTCAGTGCCTTCCATGCTTCTCTCATCAGGCTCGCTTCCCTCGATACCGAGTTTGGAATCGATCCCTAGCATGAACGATGTGCTACCGACTGTTGCTGGTCCCGACCTCCTACGGTACTGGCGACCATCCTCTAAGGATCCCATACTCCACCATTCAGGATCTTATATTCCTATAAAGTTGGATAGATCTCTCGGTGCCAATGCTAGTTCTTCAGCAGATCTAGCCTGTCCAAAAGAATTTCCCTCTGGGGATTTTTCTTTTCAAGCTTTTACCTGGATATGGCAAAATCACTTGCCATTTCTATACCTGGACAGGATCCTACACAAGGGAATACAGAATCCCTGTATATTCCTGGGAGAGCAAAGGAGAACATCATGCTTCCTTTGCATCATTCCTTGCAGGATCTCCTTCTACGAATGTGGGAAGCTCCTTTAACGGTACCCCCACCTTCTAGGACAACTGATCTTCTATATCAGGTGCCTCCCTCTCCAGGTTTTCAGAAGACTCAACTTCCTCATCATTTCATTGTTGTAGAATCAGCAATGGGGCGGGTGAAGAGTACTAAAAAGCACTCTTCTTATCCGCCAGGTCGTGAGTCTAAGACTTTAGATGCCTTTGGACGCCAAACCTTCCAGGCATCCATGCTTTCAGCAAGAATTCTCTCATATATTTTCTATATGGGTTTATCTCTTGAAGAGGTCACAAAGAAATTACTGTTTTTGACTCCTTTTCTTCAAGAGCCCAAAAGTGCAGACTATTCCTCACTGGTTAGTCATGCTCAAAATATCTCTAGGTTCCTTACTCGTGCTTCCCTAGACTCCTTTGAGTCTGTTAGCAGAACTTCTGCTATAGCTATAGGGGCACGACGTAAAGCCTGTCTCCAGGCTTCAGACTTGGACAAATGGGCACAAGAAAGACTGGGAAATACTCCTTGCACTGGAGAAAACCTCTTTAACAAGGAGTCTTTACTCCAGGTTGCTCAGTTAACCACTGACATTCCTGTTTCCAGAGGCTGTTCTACGCCTTCCTCTTTCCCAGTTGGTAGGAAATGTCCTACCAAACTTTCTTCCCCTAGGGGAAAAAGTTTTATCCATCTTCTGCCCATCATACAGATGTTTCCAAACAGGGGAGACATCGCCCTGGTCTGAAGAAACCACAACCTCAACAGGGTCAGCAAACCCAGCAGTCGCAGGGTTTCAAATAGATCATTATTTCCCCTTTTGGTTGGTGGTTAGAGTGGCAGTCTGCTTCTTTTCACTTGAAGTATCTGCAGTAATTTTATCCTAACCTTTTCTAGATATCTCTTCACGAGACATCTTTTCTTTTACTCTAAGAGTCTTCATGATGATCATGCCCATACTTAACAGGTTTTCTCTTCCTCTTGGGGAAAAGAGAAATGACAACTATTAATAAGACAGTGTTTCCCTGTACTGGCATGTATCATCTCACCTTTCAGAGACTTACTGCATAGTCAGTCTCCTTCACCTCTGTCTTACCTCCCTCTTGTTACAACATTCGGTTTGCAAGAGTGGCTCTTTTACACTGGTAAGCCCCTATGGTCCTCTACCTGTTCCACAGGGGGATCTCCCTTCCAGAGTTGTCTCCCCCTTTATTACCTTAGGGCAGCTCATCAGACAATAGGAAGTCCTACTATGTCTGTTTCTTTTTCACAATCTAAAAGAGGAGGGGAAAAGAAATTCTTTTCCGCTGCCCTGGTAGTTGCTGCAGATACACCAATTCCTAGTGGTTAAGCCACTGGTTCTGTTCACCACACAACCAGGGTTTCCCCTCCACTAGCAATCCTTCTAGCCTCAGTGCTAAACCCCAATCAGGTTATCAACCTCGTTTGGGAAACCCTATTATCACAGACTGGTGGGTTAACTTCTATTCTTCGCCCCCTTGTCCTTGGCAGAATAGTTTGTTACCCACGGGCTTTAAACAGCCAGTTTTTTTCTTCTAACCAACCTGCAGCATGCTCTCTGCAACTCTACAGAGTAGCTTTGCACTATGGGCCCTTGCTAGAGAGCATTAGTATCTTGCCTAGCAGATAACCCCAGATGGTTAGGAGGGGTTCCCCCAGTCATGTTTTCATGACTGGTAGGTATTCCCTACCCTTACCATCTCATCTAAAATCTCTTTTGAGACATAAGACTCAGGCCTTTCATCATGTGAAAACCTAAAGAATGGCTAATTCCCTGGCTTGGCCCATATCTCCTTTGGTCTTCTCGCCAGAGATAATTTCCTTTCAGTGGCAGCTAAAGGACGCCTGATACCCATCTTGCCCTTATAGGCGGGTCACTATGGTATCTTACTCCAGTGGCATCCTCTATCCATTCTCCATACTGCAGCTCTGGAGAAATCTGGACTTGCTGCCTGCAGACTGAAGTTATCCTCTGCTTTTTTCACGTAGGCCATCCTGGTTATTCAAGAGCTCAAATTCTGAAAAAGAATCTAGACTCCTTCTTGTCAGGGACACCATTCCTCTGACTCTGTCAGTCATAACCATGGAAAGAAGATTCTCTATGCATCTATTCAAGCAGGTATCACCCTTCTTGCTATTAGATGAATCTTTCTCTCTCCCCATATTCCTAGGGGGATCTAGTTCTATAGGCATCTCTCCATCCAGTTTAGGTAGATATGTATCCACATACTTATCTGTCTGTTTAGGTTCAGATATCCATACATTCCTATATGATCCTGACAGATGGGCACTACCCCTATCAATGCTGTGCCAGCATACTTAGGGTTCTACACATATAACCACTTCCTGTGGTGATTAACAAACATTTTCCTTACCATAACCTTTCAGGGTTAGGTACCTCTGAAGCTCTCCATGTATCTTTTTCTTTCCTAATTAACCCATTTAGGAAAGACATTGCGGAACTTCAGTTAATCTAAAGCTTAGCGCTTCCTAAGTCTGTCCTTACTTTCTTATCAGATACAGGGGTCTCCATACCCTTTCTCTCCTTCATGGACTAATTCTATTGTCAGTCCAGATGGGTCAGACTAATTTTTCTTTTGGTCCTAGGATTGGACTGTTCTTGGACCAAAACAGCTTAAGCTTTGTCTAATAGTACCTTCTGCGTCTTCCGCTGAAGCCCTACCTCTTTTTACCTCAGTTTTCCCCTGGAGCTATTTCTCACCCTGAAGGGTTCTGACCTCCACTTGTTTTTTCTACTTTTATTACCTCTACTTCTCAGTGAGGTACTCCTTGAGGTTTTTCACTGGCTCTTCTAACCGATCCATATCAACCTCAGTAGACTTTTGCAATACCAACAAGGGAGGCCCATATTGCAATATTTTACTGCTAAATACCCTCTCTACAGGGTCTTCCTCTGTAGAAGTCCTGTTCTAGTTCAGCTGTTCCACAGCACCTTTTCTGTATTCAACTCCTACCCTCCATCCCCAGGATGCCTGAGGTTCTGAGGAGTAGCATGGCTCTTCTAGATTCGCAACATGCTAGGACTCCCTCTGGGCATCTCAGCTTGGGAGTCCCCATATGTGAAGACTCATTCCTGCTTGTTCCTGGAGATAGCACAGTTACTTACCTGTAACAGGTGATCTCTGGGAACAGCAGGAATAAGTCTTCACAACCCACCCACCTCTCCTAGGAGTTGCATTTCTCTATCTCTATCTTTCCCTTCCTTGCTCTCTCTCTCTCTCTTTGTCTCAGCTTTAAAACTTAACTGAGGCGAGGCAGTTGGGAAAGGCGTGTTGGGATGCTTCCAAAAGGATTCTGATTGGACGCTGGGAAGCGTTCCCGTGCAGACTCCATCGGTACCGACGTACCCATATGTGAAGACTTATTCCTGCTGTTCCCAGAGATCACCTGTTACAGGTAAGTAACTGTGCTTTTCTGGAACAGGACGTATTCAGGTATTAATGCTTTGTGAATGTATAAAATGTCAACCAAGTGGCGACCTTGCAGGTCTGTTTTAGGGAAATGAGTGCAGATGGACCACTATAATAGCATTTGCTCTGAGGTGATGTGGAGTGATTCTTCCTGAGAAGGGGTGGGTGACCTGTGGCAGTGTAGCAGAAACTTATGCAGGCCCATACCCAGATGGACAAGGCCCCTACCGGGTTTTTAGGATTGAATATGACAGAGCTGTAAAGTTTGGTGTATGTCCTTTGTAATGTAAAGATAATAGGATAGAACTCTTCTACAGTCAAGGAAGAATACACTCTGCTGTGTTGTCAGAAAGACAATGGACTGATTCAAATGAAAAGAAATCACCTTGGAAAGGAACTTGGAATGAGTCCTGAGAATGACCTCATTAGTCAGGAACTGAGTACACAAGGACCGGAAGCTCACTGATGAGGTGAACTAAGGTAATGGCCGCTAGGAATACAATCTTACAGGAGAGGTGTTTAAGGGACATTTGTCTCAAAAATGTTCAGAAAGGGAATCCATCAATTTAGATAAAACAGTGTTAAGGTCCCAAGCTTGTGCAGGCTGTTGTATAGGTAGTTTCATTCATGAAACTCAGGAATGTATTGAAAGAGAGGATGGCCATCAATTTTGTTGTGATAAGCCGCACTTGTGGCTTGATGCAGCCACCTGGAGCACACTGTTGGAGAGCTATAGAAGATAAGATAGTACAGCCCCTAGGGGAAAAGAAAAGGGCTTGAACAGCAGATGGGTCACTTGCATGAGAAATGGTTCCATTGGAACTTGGAGGATATTTTTGGTTGAATTTTTCTGGGATGCTAAAATAGCATGATGGACCTCTTGTGGGATTGGAATGCCAGTGATCAATTTGCTTTCAACATCCATGCATTCAGAGCTAGAGCTGACAGTTTATGAAGAAGCAATTGTCCCATTTACTGGGCTAAGAGAGAATGGTGCGTTCTCCATAGAATAGGATGGCCTCTTACTAACAAGAGGAGAAGAGGTTACTGGATTTGTATGGACCATTTAGGAGCTATGAGGATTACATGGCTTTGTTTAGTGGAATTCTTTTTAGAGTATTCTGGATATGAGAGGAAAGGAAGGAAATGCATATAGGATATCTCTGTCCTATGAGAGGGCAAATATCATGATAGAAATGATTGGCCACTGGCTTGAATGAGCAGAACCAAGGGCTTTTTTGCATTTTCTGGTGAAGAGATCCAGGTCTGATTCGAGAGACCACTCATGCAGGTCCAACTGATGGCTTAGGGAGTCCATCAGCTGATTGCTTGCTCCCAGAAGATAAGTAGTTTGAAGAGTTTATTGAATCGACAAGGCTAGGGCCCATATAGAGAGAGCTTCTTCATAGATACACAGCGACCTTGATCCACTCCATCTGTTCACATGATTTTTAGTGTGAAGGAGGACCATTGCTCCTTGTAGTCAGGGTGAAAATGCATATAGGGCATAAATCATGATGCTCAGATCCAACTAATTGATGTGAAAATAATGTTCCTGGCGAGTCCATGCACCTTGAATAAAAGATGAGAGCTGAGCACCCCAGCACGCGGGGGGGGAAGTGTTGATGGTGAGGACATGCTGCTGGGGATGAAAAGGACAACTTGTGAAGAGGTTCTGGAGCTGGGTCCACCATATGAGGCTGCTTCTGAGTTGGTTCATTATCATAATCCTCCTGGAAATGGAGTGCCCTCTATGGTTTTAGTGCTGGAGAGATTGCATACACCATTTGACATGAGGTACCACATGGATAGAGGTGGCCATATGACCAAGGGGACAAAAAATGGTTCATGCCGTGGCTCAGTAAGCACTGGCCACAGTGTGCCAACTTTGAAAATGGACGGTTTCCTTTTTGCAGACAGAAACTCTGAGGTAGAGGTGATGTCTAATTCGGCCCCAATATAGCAGAAGTGCTGCGTTGGAACCAGATTGGGCTTGACTTAGTTTGAAGAACCCCAGAGACTTGAGCAGGGTGACAGTGTTGCTCAGAGTGGAGAGGACTGTAGGAGGAATTTTGCCTGACACCAGCCGATCATTTAGATGTGGATAAACAAAGTGAACTGTTTTGCAAAGAGGAGCTATTTATGACTGCTAGAAACTTGGTAAATACCCTGGGTGCCGAAGAAAGATCAAAGGGAAAGATTAAGTACTGATAAGTGATCTCTGAAAAGTGAAACTTGGGTATTTCCAGTGGCTGTGATGGATGGTAATGAGGGTGTAGGCATCCTTGAGGTCCAGGAAGGCTAGCCAGTTGTCCTGATCGAGGAGGGGCAGGATTGTGGCCAATGAGTTCATCTTGAATTTTTGCTTCTGTATGTAGAAATTAGAGTGGAGGAGTAGCCTAGTGGTTAGAGCAACTGCCTAGTACCCAGAAGATCAAGCATTCAATTCCCACTGGCACTCCTTATGACCTTGGGCAAGTCACCTTACCCTCCATTGCCTCGGAAGAAAAGGCTGGCAATCTACTTCCTGTGATACATTGCCAAGAAAACCCAGAGGCAGCAGAGTTGCTGGGAGTCAGCAATGACTTGATGGCACTAAAAAAAAAAAAAAAGGTAGAGATTCAGATTTTGGAGCTGGAGGATGGGCCTTATGCCACCTGTCTTCCTGAGCATGAGGAAGAAATCTAAATAAAACCACCTCTCTTGCTGTGAAGCGGGGACAACCACCACTGCTCTGGTGTCCAGCAAACACTGCATCTCCAGTAGGACATGTTGATGAGAGAGAGTATAGGCACGGTGAGGAGGTGGGAGACAAGTAAATGTATTTATTTAACAGGCTTTTTATACCGCTTTATCATTTAAGTCAAAGTGGTTTAAATTGTAACTTAAACTTGGTAATGTACATTAAATAGGAACAGTGATAACTTGGATTTGTCTGAGACAGTGGAGGGTTAAGTGACTTGCCCAAGGCCACAAGGAGTGCTAGTGGGAATCGAACCCTGATCGCTTGGTTCCCAAGCCAGTGCTCTAACCACTAGGCTACTCCTTCACTGCACTGTAGCCCTGATCTACATTCTTGCAATGATGATGGATTTTCAAGCTTCTACTACTACTGAACATTTGTATAGTGCTACAAGGTGTATGCAGCACTGCACAGACACATGTAAAAGATGGTCCCTGCTCATCAGGGCTTACAGTCTCATTGAGACAGACAATACAGTAGCTTTAGACATGGGATACAGCTAGGGGGAATGGTAAGGAAACACAAAAGACATAAGGTGAGTCAAGATCCGAAAGCGGCAGCGAAGATATGAATTTTCAGCCTGGATTTCATTCATTCTTACCAGCTTTTGCCTTTGCGGGACATTTCCCCTTACAAAGCCTGAGGCAGAGTCCTTTAAGGTTTTTGGGCTCGAAACGTGTCACGTTGCGTTCTGGGACTTCTTGCTGCATTTTGTTCAGATAAGTATGTAACCTTTTGAGTGTTGACAAGATGATAATATTGAAAAGGGATTATAGATTTTTATTTTGCCTATTTAACAAAAACAATTAAAATGGAGCGGGGAATTCTGTGAATAGAAGTACTTTTCTTCCTTTCACTTTTTGAGTGCTCCGCCAATTCAGGTTTATTGTGGCCTTTTGTACTGGTGTCCTTTTTGTGTATTTATTCATTTTCGGCCTTCCAGTTTTTCTTTGGGTTTTCTTTAGTGGATTTGAAAAGGGTCAGAGAAGGCGCCTGACATACAGACTCGGGTAGCAATCTGCCGCCGACCAGCAGGTAGTCAAAAAGCCAGGTTGGACTTAAGGCATGGTGCAACAGTTCCCAGGGCCTTTGGTGCTGTGGGTATAGTTGAGGAGGGTGGCACTGGGGCAAAGGTCTCCTATTCGGCTGATAGCGCCATCAGGGATAAAAGTGTTGGAAATAGTGTTGAGAGTACTGCTTTTTGTAATAAGGCCGTTGACCCTTGCAGTATTGTGAGGATTGCTTATGAGGTGGAGTCAAAAGTTCTTGTACATTAGAGTGGTTATTAATCTACATTACTGCATCTTGGACTTTGGGGGATACCTTCTTCCTAATCGTCTCTCCGGGCCAGTCCAGGACATTTGGGTGGTCAATCCGCTCCAGCAGCTGGGGACTCTATACTGAATGGTTTTTCCTGACAGCTTACCCAGCTCCCCCTGGTGTCAGAGAATCAGTCTTTCAGTCCTCAGCAGCTGGATAGGACATCGGATAACCAGCTCCCCAGAGAGGCGAATAGTGGATTTTTAGTTATTGGAAGAGTATTTGAAAAAAAAAAGAACAGAGGCAGAGAGAAAAGGCCATTCTATGAGTCGGGGGAAAAAATTTTGAAAGGTGTTATCGCTTGGTGATTTCTCTGTCCTAGCAGGGCAGTTCAAAAACATTGAAAAGGAGCTAATAGAAATCTGTATAGCTCCGGTTCTCTGGCCGACGTTGTCAATCGGCTTGTGGGGGCAGAGCCTGCGTCTCAGGAGAACTTAAGCCCTGTGATAAGGAAGCTTATCATAGCTCAGGAAGGAGCTATAGTAAAGGTGAAGTGACTCTGAACAAGCAACCTGTCAGTTCTGGTAGAAATAAGAAAACAGAATTTTTCCATAAAAGACTACCAGTCCCAGAATGCACCAGGTTTCCAACAGCAATTAGAGGAGCTGAAGTGGGGAAATGTGTGTTCAATAAGGAGGGCTATGAGGTAATCCCCAAGCACTCATCTCAAAGGGCAGGGCCTGATTCAGCACAGCTGCGATGTACTAGGGTGGAGCACTCATCAAAGCAGAATAAAGGTAGAGTTTATTCTACAGATCCTCATCCTCATCATCTTGGAGATCCTCAGAATCAGCTTGGATATCCTCAGCTTGGACGTCTTCATCATCTGGAGGATCATCAGGAACAGAAGCCGGACAGAGAGGGCAAGAAACCCTTTGGAAGAAAGAAGAGAAAAGCATTTGGGAGGTCTAAAGGAGTCCAGAGCAGTACGTATACTGGGAGACATTCAAAAGGCAAGCTTACACCATTGGACTGGGGAAAGCCAGAGGAATGGTGCCGCAGGGCTAGGAATCTCCAGACGGTACCTGTGAGGGAGACGGCTGCACGTGGAAGGGACCCTAGGACCTGTGCCAGAAGGTATGTGAAGAGAGATCCAGTGTCCAGGGATCTGGATTGGAAGGCTGGACATAAGAACTGGACTACATACTGGCCAGGCTATTTAGAGAGGAACTCTAGCAGCAATGGAAGCTCAGGTATGAACACTGATCTATGCCCTAGCTATAACCTTGAAAGACAGCAGGGAAACAAGTATTCTCCTGAAAGTGCTCCATTGAGAAATTCCTCTGTGCCAATCCATGATATTGAACCCATGATTGTTGAAGAAGGGGAAGGAGTCTTAGATACAGGCTGTGAATACATGGATTGCTCTCTGTCTAAACTCCTTTGGTAATTTACTGTTACAAAGTACAGCAACCATCACAAAGAAATACAAACTTGTTCTTTAATCTACTCAGAAAAGCTCCTGAGTAGGATTTTGGGCCACGCAGTAGAAAGCAAGCCAGCTAAGGGGTTTCAGCTGGATAACTGCTAGCAATTGAGCCTTACCTAATTGCTTGTGAGCTCTGAGGAAATCACTTCTGAGTCTATGTGTGAAGATATAAGAAGTTAACCTGAAAATAACAGTTTTTCCCTTCTTTGTGGGTTTTGCTTGTTGTTTGAAACACTGCTAAAGAAATATTAGCTAAAGCCTACAGAAAAGACCAGTTTGTTACCAACCAGGTCTTTATTCTTTTGCTTTGATTGCCTGACAAGTTCAGCTGTTTTCCTGATTTTGTTTTTCTAAGTTAAACACTGAAAGCAAGTATCCTGTTTTATGTGCTACCAAGCATATCTGTGTTGGGAGAAATAACCCCATAAATAAATATCTTATTGGCTTTACACTCAAGCACAACTAATTATTGTGAGCAGCTGTGTCTGGTGTGAATGGACTGCATATCCCACAATCCCTTGCAAATCATATTGATATATGCACTTGCCAAGACTGTGAACATTCTCACCCAGGCAGCCGTCTGACAGCCCGCAATATTGGAAAGAGCCTGGGAGCCCCAGGATCATCTTCCTTAGCTCCGAGTGGGGTTCCTCACTGGCTTACTGCTAGCAGCGGCAAAGCGTTGGTGGGGTTGTGAGCTCCTGGCAGGCTGTTCAGGTAAGCTTCGCGAAAGGAGCACGGACAGCTCTTAACTACTCCGGGGTGGGTTCACCGCTGCGGGGTTTTGCTGTTTTTTTTCAAGATTCCGGTTTCGGTCTTTGAGGGCAGTTTTGTTTTGGAGCAGGAGCAGCACGCGCGGCGTTGCCTCGAGGCCCCGTTTGCTTCGGGGTTAGAGAGGGGCAGGTCTCTAAATTTTTAAACTTCTTGCTTCCTTAATTTCTTTCTTTTTTTGGGGGGTTAGACTTAGTTCGCCACGGCTAATGGAGAGCAAAGTGGTAGAGGACTGTGTAGCATTGTCTCACAGCTGTTCAGAGAGAGAGCAGGAACGGCGGCCATTTTGGGTGAGCCGGCCGTTTCTCCCACGCTGCAGGGGAAAGCACAGAAGGCGGCTAAATCGCAGAAAGCTCCTTCGCCTGAGGAGCAAAAGCAGCAGTCTTCCCCTTCATTACAACACACTTTGGGCACCTTCTTCTCCCCGGATTTCATTTTAACGCTGCATAATACTTATATGTTAAAGAGGGCTCATTTGTCACACAGTACTGCCCCAGACAGCCTGTTTGGATCCCACAATGAGGTACCGACAGTGTCAGACCCTGGGGAGGGCAGTTCTTTGGGGGAGAAGAGTTTGGAAGCCGGATTGGATGCAGCGGGGGTGCATAGTGCGTTGTCCCAAGTTGCAGAGGAAGGCGAGATTCTCTCAGACCCAGGGTTTGATGCTTGGCCAGGAGAATTGGAAGAAGGAGAGTTGGGACCAGGTGAGGATCCCAATGTCTTTAGAGTTTTTTGTAAAGAAGAGCTAGGAGCATTGATTTCCCAGTCGCTAGGGGCTCTAAATATAGTGCTCCCGACGGTGCAGCAGGAGCCGCTTGAAGATCCCTTGTTACAGGCGTTTCGTTCAGAGCAAAGATGTTTTCCGATTCATAGGGTTATTAAGCAAATGATAGAATCGGAATGGGAGTGTCCAGAAGCGTCCTTGAGAGGTGGGCGCGCAATTGCGCGTCTATACCCCATGCCCCAGGATGAGAGGGACTTATTGCGCATGCCTAAGGTGGATGCCTTAGTGTCAGCGGTTACTAAAAAGACCACCATTCCCGTGGAAGGCAGTGCAGCGCTTAAGGACTTGCAGGATCGTAGGTTGGAGGCGCTTCTGAAGCAGGCGTTTGATTCCAGTGCCTTTGCTCTGCAGGCTTCTGTTTGTGGAGCCTATGTGTCCCGGGCCTCCATCCGCTGGCTCCAGGGAGAACCGAGTCCGGATAAGGTGGAGAATGCTTCAGGGGAAGGAGCTAAGTTGGAATCAGCGGCGGCTTATCTAGCGGATCTCTGCTATGATCTAGTGAGTATTTCAGCGAAGTCTATGGCGTCGGTAATTGCTGCCAGGCGTTTCCTATGGCTCAGGAATTGGGCGGCGGATGCGTCTTCTAAGGCACGTCTCAGTAAGCTTCCTTACAAGGGTAAGTTGCTGTTCGGAGAAGCGTTAGAGAAGATAGTTAAAGATTTGGGGGACTCCAAAGGGGGTCGTCTTCCCGAGGACCGTCCGAGAGCGGCAAAGTTGGGTCACGGTAGAGATTTTCGCAGATTCCGCGGATCTCGCTTCTCTCCTTATCAGCGGGGCCGTTTTGTGGCCAGAGGGCAGTCCTTTCGAGGGGCCAGAGTGTTCAATAGGGTTTTTTTTAACGCCCAACAAAACTCAGGTAAGGAGCCGCAATGAAGGGAGGCCGGTCCAGCTGGAGATTCCGGTAGGGGGTCGTTTACAGCAGTTTCTCTCCGCATGGGCCAGAATAACTACGGACCAGTGGGTTCTTGAAATTGTGAGGGACGGATATGCGCTTGAATTTGCGCAGCCCTTACCAGACGCTTTTGTTCGCTCACCGTGTGGTCCACAGGCAAAGCGAGATGCAGTCGGCGAGACTCTTACGCTTGTTGCGTCTTCAAGTGGTGGTATTGGTGCCTGCAGACCAGTACGGCTTAGGTCGATACTCGATTTATTTTGTGGTTCCCAAGAAGGAAGGTTCTTTTCGGCCTATTCTGGATCTCAAACACGTGAATCGGTCCTTGAGAGTGCCACATTTCCGAATGGAAACTTTGCATTCAGATATCCAGTCGGTAAGACAGGGCAAGGTCCTTATGTCCATAGATCTAACGGAGGCATATTTGCACATCCCAATCAGGAGCGAGCATCAAATGTTCCTGCGTTTTGCAGTCCCCATGGGTCACTTTCAGTTCTGAGCTTTACCTTTCGGTCTGGCTACAGCTCCGCAAACGTTTACCAAGGTGATGGTGGTAGCAGCTGCAGCGCTGCAAAAGGAGGGAATTCAGGTCCATCCCTACCTGGACGACTGGCTAATTCGGGCGGCGTCTCGAGCAGAGTCGGTTGTGGCCACCGCTCGAGTGGTGGAGTTCCTCGAGCAGTTAGGCTGGGTCATCAACCGCGCGAAGAGTAATTTGGAGCCGGCCATGCAGTTAACCTATCTCGGGGCTTTCTTCGACACGGAGATAGGCTCGGTGTTTCTTCCGCAAGAAAGAGTGCACAAAATTTTGGCTCAGGTGTCAGCGTTCCTGCGCGTGAAGGCTCCGACGGCCTGGAGGTACCTGTAGTTGTTGGGGTCGATGGCGGCGGCTTTAGATCTGGTTCTGTGGGCCAGAGCCCATATGGGGCCTCTTCAGCAGGCGTTGTTGTCCCATTGGTCGCCACAAGTTCATCCACTTTCTCGGAGGCTAGCGTGTCCAGAAGAGGTGCGCTGCAGCCTACAGTAGTGGTTGGTTCCGGCCCACCTGAGAGCGGGAGTTCCGCTGGATCTGCCGGATTGGACCTTACTCAGGACAGATGCGAGCCTCTCCGGCTGGGGGGCTCATTGTTTGTCGTGGATAGAGCAAGGGACGTGGTCAGCGGAAGAGAACCCTCCATTGCCCATGTTCCCTGTAAGTATTAGTGTATGTGTCTCATATCCCCATGTGTTAAATGTATCCCCCAATTGTGTTGTGACCGCTTTGATTGAAGGATAAGGCGGTATACAAAAACTGTCTAAATAAAATAAAATAAATAAATAAATAAATAAGAGAGAGTTTGGTCGATCAATCGTTTAGAGCTGAGAGCGGTGCGCTTAGCACTATTGGAGTTTGTCGGAGTGCTCGAGGGGAAAGCCGTTCGGGTGTTCTCCGACAATTACATGACCATGTCTTACATATTTATTTATTATTTATTTATTTATATTCTCTTATATACTGCGCTATTCTGCATCAGTGTGGTTTACATTGAACAAACTGAAATTACATTGAACAGGGCATTATAACTTGGAGATAACTATTTTACAGGGAACATGGGCTATGGAGGGTTAAGTGGCTTGCTCAAGACCACAAGGAGCACCTGTGGGACTAGAAACCCCAGTCCTTCCGGCCCAAGGTTGCTGTCCTCTAGTGGGATTTGAACCCCCGACCTTCCGGCCTGAAGTACCTTGCCCCAACCACTAGGCCACTCCTCCACTACATAAACAGGCAAGGGGGCACAGGCTGTGCACCGTTGTTGGAGGAAAGTCAACAATTGTTTCGCTGGGCAGAGATCCATCTCGTAGCCCTTTCAGCAGCCCATGTGGCAGGCAAGGACAACGTTCAAGCCGATTATCTCAGTCGTCACCTCCTAGACCCCGGGGAATGGGAGTTGAGTGCGGCGATATTTCAAGACATTTCACAGCGTTGGGGTCAGCCAGTCATGGACCTCATGGCTACCCAGTCGAATGCCAAGGCAGCGCGGTTTTACAGCAGGCACAGAGATCACATGTCGGAATGTCTCGACGGGCTGGTACAGCCTTGGCCGGAGGATCAGCTGCTTTACGTGTTTCCTCCATGGCCGCTCTTGGGGCAAGTTATTCAGAGGATTGCGAGGCACCGAGGATTAGTGATTCTAGTTGCTTCGGATTGGCCCAGATGACCGTGGTATGCCGATCTGATGAGGCTTCTCATGGCTCCTCCCTGGCGACTGCCCGTTCGGTTTGATCTGTTGAAGCAAGGTCCCGTGCTAAAGCCACAGGTGGATCGATTCTTGCTTATGGCTTGGCTCTTGAAAGGAAACAGTTGCGCCGTAAGGGCTACTCGAGGTCAGTGATAGCCACTATGTTACAATCCAGGAGGCGGTCCACTTCGTTAGCGTATATTAGGGTATGGCGAGTTTTTGAACCATGGTGTAGCAATCGCCAAGTTACGCCCTGGAGGGCGCAGCTATCAGAAATCTTAGGTTTCCTTCAAGGAGGGCTAGAGAAGGGCCTGGCGGTTAGCACGCTGAGGGTACAGCTGGCGGCGCTGTCTTGCTACAGGGGGAGAGTGCAGGGCGGTCCCCTTTCTGCGCATCCAGATGTTCTATGTTTTTTGAAAGCAGCCAAAAACATTAGACCTCCGGTGCGGCCTTGGGATTTGAATTGGTCTTACAGGCATTGACGGAACCTCCTTTTGGGGCAGCTTCGTCGGGACACCTTCGGGAGTTGTCCTGGAAGACGGCCTTCTTGGTGGCGTTGTGCTCTGCTAGAAGGATTTCAAATCTGCAGGCCCTCTCGTGCAGGGAACCGTACCTTCATTTTTCGGCAGAAAAGGTGGTGTTACGGCCGGTGCCGTCCTATCTTCCTAAGGTAGTTTCCAGTTTTCACGTGAACCAAGTCGTTTCACTTCCCACCTTTAGGGAGCCAGGAGGCGGTAACTTGGATCGTTCGCTTTGGCGGCTGGATTTAGGTCGAGTGTTGCGTACCTATCTGAAAGAAAGAGTCCTTTCGATGATCCGGCAGATTGTTTGTCCTCTTCAGGGGACCGGCTAAAGGAAAGGCGGCTACTAAGGCTTCTATCGCTCAGTGGGTGAAGCATGCGATATGGGCAGCGTATGAGTCCAAGGGCAAGCCTGTTCCTGTGGGACTCAGAGCTCATTCCACTAGGGGGCAAGCAGCTTCTTGGGCGGAGTATGCGTTGATTCTGCCGGTGGATATCTGTCGGGCGGCGACATGATCTTCGCTGCATACGTTTGCGAAGCATTATCGGTTGGATGTTCAGGCCAGGGCTGATGCTAGAGTAGGTGCCTCGGCTATCGTTGCGGGGCTCGCAGGGCCCTCCCGGATTTAGGTATTGCTTTGGTACTGCCCAAATGTTCTGGACTGGCCCGGAGAGACGATTAGGAAGAAGAAATTAGACCTTACCTGCTAATTGTCTTTCCTTGAGTTCTCTCCGGGCCAGTCCAGGGCCCTCCCGAGATGCCTGCAAGCCTTAGCGAGGAGTGCGGCCTCAGCGGGAGTGTTGGCAGAGTTAACAGATGTTGTCGGGCTCGTGCCAGAGCTGCAGCAGGTGTGTCGCTTATTGGAAGTGGATTCTGGGGGGTTCCCTATAACAGAACAAGGGTTCTTCCAAGAAGAGGGGAAAAAAAAAAAAGGGAAGCACAATTCATAGGATTGGTTCACATGGAATGGTCTTTTCAAGTCATGCTGTGTGTTCTAAGGACGACTTTGTCCAGCAGTTAGCGTTTGTTGTTTTGGTTCCAGTACTAGTTTGCGTTTCACTGCTTTGTTACCATAAGACTGATTCTCTGACACCAGGGGGAGCTAGGTAAGCTGTCAGGAAAAACCGTTCAGTATTCAGTCCCCAGCTGCTGGAGCGGATTGACCACCCAAATGTCCTGGACTGGCCCGGAGAGAACTCAAGGAAAGACAATTAGCAGGTAAGGTCTAATTTCTTCTTGGTGACGAACAAGTGCCATCAGCAAGGTTGTCATGCAGGTGTTCATGGAGTCTTGAGGCCCGCAACTATGCCGTTCTGTGGGCACCAGTGATAGACACATTCTTGGATGGCCAGGTGTGCCTGCTAGAGTGCCTCCAGCTCCATTCCCTGCTCCAAGGCAATGTAATATCTGCAATTAATGCTCCAGGATGCCGAAGGTGAACATAGACCTTCCAACTCACAGTATCCAAAATCTTTTGATCTCTTCATGGTGTAGTCTGACTGGTTGGTTTAGCCATTTTGGACTATGTTAGCACCTTTTCCAAGACCATGGATTGTTACAGCAGCAGAAGTTGATTGTGCTTTGGACCCCCAGTGAATTTCTACTTGGTTTCCAATCTGTGGAAAGTGGCCTTCACAGAAGTGTCTGCCAAGTATTAAACTGCAGATTCTGGGGGACCTCCTGCAGCAGATGGGCAAGAACTTCTTTCGGTGTATTATGGATTTGAGGATAGATTGGAAATCCTTCTTGGATGCTGAAACTTCAATGGATCATAAGGCTAGGGATTTAGTCAACTTCAGGAGGACCTTAGGATAGGAAGTGTCCTGTTACAGGGGTTCTGGATAAGAGGCCCCCGAGGAGGTGGGCCCTTGCTGAGCTCCCTCATCCCCGAAACACAGGGGAGGGTGAGTTCATTGACTAAGCTGTTGTCCTCTGGTAGGCCCCAGAAGGTGCTGGAAGGCCAAGGTGGCTGAGCCGTGGGTAGTGGATGTTGATCCAGAAGGGGGCATCCTTCATGGTGAGATGACAAAGTGGTTGGCAACCTCATAGCTACAGTTGGGGGTGGGGCAGGAACTGTGCTATAGATGTTCCTGCAGTGCTCAGAAGCATAGCAGTGGTTTCAATCAGAAAGCACTGTATAAGAAGGAGCGGAGAAGTGTGCTGGTAGACCCCACAAAGCCAAGAGGCTCATGGTTGGTTGGCCTTGGGGAAGAGGGGCAGATATCATTGATAGAAAAGCCCTTTTCACCATGTGAAGGGATGTGGAACTCACCAATTTTTTTGTGAGTGAACTGAGCCTTGCCATGCTTTTCTCTGTAGGGTAATCAGAACTGTGCTACACTTTCTCTGCCAGCACTACAGTGTGTGTGTTTTGGCATGCTTTTTACTATGGAATGCATGCTCAGCTGTTGTCTTCAATGATGTGAAGGCATTAGGGTATAGGTGTGGTCCATATTTTTGCAGTCACTAGCTGTGGTATTCCCTCCTGCCGCCGATTGTGGTTGCGACATACAGTTGGGCAGGATTTTGCTTTCATTGACTGTTCTTCCCTGCTGCTGCATGGTCACAGCCTCTGAGGTGCAGGATCATGAGAGGAGCCAGTGTGACTTGCAGGGTTTGAGCACAGCATTTCTGTATTTGAACAGAAAGAGATGCTGCTGAACCTAAGCTGGCTGAACTCTGTGGGTTTTCTAGATTTTTTTTTTTTTAATGTCAGGAGAGGAGAGCAGGAAACTGCTTGACACTGGTCCGACAGAGAAGAATAGACAGAGAGGAGGTGGCAGTTTGAGAATCTCGTATATGCTCAGAGTTGAAGATTCCCTGAGATAGAGGAGAGCACCACACCCCAGATGTCACCAGCTGGTGTGCCTGCATGCATTTATTTATTTAACAACTGGGCTTTTTTTATACTTCTGTATTTTTGAGTCACAGCGGTGTACATAGAACATGAGAGCAGAAATTTTACAAGTAACTTTGTAATCAGATAAATGAATAACAGTATATCTTATAACAAAGAAGATTTAACAATAGATAATGAAAGTATAACTTTAAAAGATTAATAGTAGTAGAATGTGGTATTACTTACAACAAAGGAAGAGGTACAGGTTTTACAAGATGAGCAGTGGATCGAGTCTTAGTTAACAACATGAAGCCTAAGGTAAGGTTGTTTAGTATTTGAGGATGTAGTACATATAGGGTTGTGCTGCGTTACCCTATTTGTCAAGGGCAAAATTTCAGATCAGTGCACACTCTACTTAGAAAAGTAGTTCTAAGCCGGTCCTCACCGACCACTTGAGTTTTCAGGATTTCCACAATAAATATACACAAGACAGAGCTGTGCATAATGGAGGCAGTACATACATATTCATTGTGGATATCCTAAAAACCCAACTGGCCAAGCGATCCCTGAGGACTGGGTTGAGAACAACTGACTTAGAAGACATTTTGTGAGAGCAAAGCAGAGGTGATTTTGGTTGAAAATTGGTAAAGCTCCAAAGGGGAGCTAAGAACATAAGATATGCCATACTGGGTCAGACTAAGGTCCATCAAGCCCCAGATCCTGTTCCAACAGTGGCCAATCTAGGACACAAGTACCTAGCAGTTTCTCCAAAAGACACAGGTTCCACAATGTTTGTATTGGGTCAAGCAGTGGATATTCTGGGTCCCCTTTAATAATGGTTTATGGACCTTTTCTCCAGGAACTTGTCCAAACCTTTTTTTTATTTTGTTATTTAAAGGCTTCAACACAGTTACAGAAAAAAGTCCACTTCCAAAATACTTGCACAATAATGAAGCACAGACTCATCAATTCAAACTATTGCCATAACACAGCCTTTTTTTTGTTTTGAAAGAAAAGCCCCTTACAACCCAAATTCCCTCCTCATCTACTTCCCTCTCCCCTTATTTCCCCCTCCTCCCCCTTCCCCTCCCTCCTCGCCCTGCCCATCCCTGTCCTTTCCCCTTCCCTCCCCCTGCTACAAAATCAGACAGGTAAAGGGCATTCCCTCCTCATGCTGTTACTAAGAAGGGGGCGGTAACAAGTTGTCCAAACCTTTTTTAAACCTGGCTACACTAACCAAAGCCCGGCTACACTAATGATAAATCTATCAAAACAGTTTTCTAAAGCTCTATAATCTGACATTTCAACTCCAGAAAGAAGCATTTCTCATGGATTTACTTTGTGTGCTTGGTTCTATTTGAAAAGTATTGTATCATACAGTATTTCTCCTCGTATTGGGCATGCAAGAAGTAGTTTGACACTTGCTTCAGACTTTGACTGTCACATATGTTCCATTGAGACGGGAGCTGCATGCTGGGTCTGTACCAGACTTTAACTTGCCCCTGTATTGTAGGAAGCGCTGTCTTTCTCATGATAGCAGTAGCATAGCAAAGTGTGTTTTAATCATTGATAAAAATTTTATTCCTGATGGTGTCCCCAGTCTAGTCCTGAAACCTCTGGGTTGCCCATCGTATTCAGCAGCTTGGAGACTGCGAAACTCCTCCTTTTGTGACATCACCAGTATATCTCCTCAGTGTCCGCCTCCTGTCACCAGTTACCTCAGTCTCCAAGCAACTGGATAGATGGGAGCCCGGGGGGTCTGGGCTCACTGGAGAAACGATTAAGGATCACCAGAAATAGAGTAGTTTACCTTTTGGGGTTTTTTTTATTGCCAAATTGAAAGGGTACTGCTTCTTTAAGCCTCTGGGACCTGACAGCTTGCAGCAGGCCGGCTTTTCTCACTCTATTCTCTCCCTCCTACCACCTCCTCCTCCTCCTCCTCCTCCTCCTCCCCCCCCCCCTTTTTCTGGCTCTACCTTCTTAGGTTTGGGGCCTGTCGGTAATTGCCTCATCGGAGTGCTTACTAACGGTGGCAGTCCCGGTGTGCTAAGGCATAGAAGCCAGTTCATAGTGCTTTGAACAGAGACTGCAGGCGCCGCGCAGAAGCATTGCCTGCTAGCGTGCCTGGCGACTGGCACGCTGCGAGGGCCCTGCTCCTTCATTTTTGGCCTTTCAATTGGGGATTGGGGTCAGAAGAAGACCAGGCTCAAAGGGGCCGGAGGCAGGCGCAATTACTCCCGAGCAACCGACAACGCGACTCTCAGCGCCACGAGGTAAGCGTTGTGGGCAGCAAAGCCGGTTTTGTTTCTCAGCGCGTTTGGGCGGGCTTCTGACTGGCGGCCCGGCCGCGTGCACTGCAGGCCCATTTCTTGCTAAGGTTTAGTTTCAGTCCTCGGTGTGGCTTAAAAAAAAAAAATAGAGAACAAAAACAGTGAAATACTAGCCTTTAGCAGGTATTGATTTTTTATTCTGGGTCAGTGGATTTATTTTGCTGCTCCCTAGCTGGCTGAACTTGTTACTCTCTCAGGGAGATAAAAGGCTGACAGCCAACTTTCAGCCAAGTGTATCATGCCCTCCAAACCGCAGTGTGTGGTGTGCTGTTCTAAGAAAGTGTCCAGCGTGGGGGTGTGTAAGTCCTGCGTGGGGGAGACTGGACGCAGTGCCATTGTCGGCTCCTGCGGAGGGTACTTCTGAACCCTCCCCTTCTACAGTCCCCGAGATGGTGCAGGAGGACCCGATGGCAGGGCCCTCATCAGCGGCGGGCACTCCCTCCTCGCAGGCAGCGTTCCCTGCGGACCTGTCGGCCATTTTTTCACCGCAGTTTGTGGCTCTGCTCCAGCAGACGGTTTTAGGCGACCATACACAGCAGAACCTAGCGGCCGAGGTCAGCGGGGCTAAGAAATGGACAGCACCTCCGCGAATGGAGGATTCCTTGAGTGGGGGAAAGAGACCCCATACGGACGGAGAACTGAGGGACAGGCAGAGGTTTCTGAAGGTCCCCTTTCCGATGAGGAAGATCACAGTGTCCTGTTAGAGGAAGAACTTGAAGAGGATGAGATCTCGGAGAGAGAAAAGCAAGCTAGAGTGGTGAGAGTCTTCAGAAGGGAGGAGCTGCCGGCTCTCATTGTGGAGATGCTAAAGGTGCTCAATATGCCCGTGCCTGGGGCAGCGGCGGATGATACGTTGGAGGATCCCTTGCTGCAGGTATTCCGAAAGACCCAAACAGCTTTTCCTGTGCACAGAGTATTTCAGAAGATGATTCAAAAGGAGTGGAATGTCCCGGAAGCTCCCTTGAAAGGTTCCAGAGTTATGGATCGGCTGTATCCGTTGTTGGATCAGGATAAGGAGGTCTTCAAATCGCCTAAGGTGGACGCAGCCATTTTGGCTGTGACCAAGAAGACGACAATTCCTGTTGAGGGCAGTGCGGCTCTCAAGGATGTTCAAGACAGGAAGCTGGATGTTTTGTTAAGGCAAGTCTTCGACGTCAATGCTATTTCGCTACAGGCGGCCGTTTGCGGAGCGTGGGTAGCTAGAGCCTGTCTTCGCTGGGCTCAACAAGTTCAGCAGGGACAACCGAGTCCTTTGGCAGGAGAGGCTGCGCGCTTAGAGTCAGGGGCAGCCTACCTGGCCGATATTCACTATGACCTTATGCGGGGTCTGTCGAAAAGTATGGCTTCGGCGGTTGCGGCGCGTCGGTACTTGTGGCTCCGCAATTGGGCAGCGGATAGTTCCTCTAAGGCTAGATTGAGTAAGCTGCCGTTCAAGGGCCAGTTGCTCTTTGGAGAGGACTTGGAGAAGTTAGTGAAGGATCTCGGGGAGTCCAAGGGCGGTAGACTGCCAGAAGATAAGTCGAAGCCGTCTCGGGGTGCTCCAGGGGGGAGAGGGCACCTCTGGGATTTCCAACGTTTTCGCTCTGAGGTTCGGCTCTGGACAGCGGGGGCGTTCTCAGAACAGAAACCAGGCATTTCGAGGCTTCCGCAGGGTGGGAAGGGGTTTTGATCCCGCTTCCTCCGCCTCTTCTAGCTTCAAAAAGTCACAATGAGATGAGGAGGGCCCAGGTGTCCCCATTGCCGGTAGGGGGGTGGTTGCGGGAGTTCTATCCTGCCTGGGTCCAAATTATGTCAGATCACTGGGTTCTGGAAATCATTCGGGAGGGCTATGCTCTGGAGCTCTTGGGCCCAGTGCGGGAGTCCTTTGTGTAGTCTCCTGGCAAGTCAGTGTCAAAATGTGCGGCGCTGCGGGAGACGGTGCAAAGGCTTCTGGACCTCAGGGCAATAGCTCCCGTTCCCGGGGACCAATACGGCTGCAGTCGGTACTCCATTTACTTTGTTGTCCCGAAGAAGGACGGCAGGATTCGGCCGATTCTGGATCTCAGGCGTCAACCGTCGTCTGCAGGTCTCGCATTTTCACATGGAAATGCTACGCTCCGTTATCGTGGCGGTGCAGAAAGGAGAGTTTCTCACGTCTCTAGACTTGTCAGAGGCATACCTGCATATTCCTGTCAGGGCGGAGCACCACAAATTTCTGAGGTTCGCGGTTCCGTTCGGTCATTTTCAGTTCCAGGCGTTGCCCTTCGGGCTCGCGACTGCACCGAGAGTCTTCACCAAGGTTATGGTGGTGGTCGCGGCAGCGCTGTGCAAGGAGGGTATCCTTGTGCATCCTTACTTGGACGATTGGTTAATTTGAGCAAAATCAGACCGAGAGCGAGAGGGTTACATCCCGAGTGGTAGCATTCTTGGAAAGCCTCGGGTGGATAGTCAATTTGGCGAAGAGCCACCTGCGGCCTTCTTAGAATCTCAAATACCTGGGAGCTCGCTCGCTTCGACACTCAGAAAGGAAAGGTGTTCTTGACGGAGCAGCGAGCTCAGGGCCTGCACAGGCTCGTCAAGAGTTTCTTGGGTCTCAAGGCCCCCTCAGCATGGCGTTACCTACAGTTGCTGGGCACCATGGCGGCGACGATAGAAACGGTGCCGTGGGCAAGAGCGCACATGAGGCCTTTGCAGAGAGCGTTGCTTCGCCGATGGTCGCATCAGTGCGACCCGCTGTCCCAGCCACTCGTTTGCCCGGAGGAGACTCGGCGGGCTCTGCACTGGTGGTTGCTTCCCAAGTGGTTGGAGCGAGGGAAGTCTTTGGAGGCTCCGGACTGGGTGGCGGTGATGACAGATGCCAGCTTGCTGGGCTGGGGGGCTCATTGCCAGGGCAAATTTGCGCAGGGGTGCTGGAGCCCTCAGGAAAGGACGTGGGTGATCAACCGGTTGGAATTAAGAGCAGTGTCTCTGGCGTTGCAGGAGTTTCGGGCGTCTCTCGGGGGGAAGGCGGTCCGGGTGTTGTCCGACAACGCGACGGCAGTGGCCTACATCAACAAACAAGGAGGCACCAGCAGTGTGGCGCTAGAGACCGAAGCCGAATCCCTGTGCGGCTGGGCGGAAGCAAATCTCTCGGACCTGTCGGCAGCGCATGTAGCAGGGGTGGACAACGTGGAGGCCGATTTCCTCAGCTGGGTGACAGTGGACCCGGGCGAATGGGTTCTGCATCCCAAGGTGTTCGACATGGTGGTTCGCAGGTGGGGAACACCGGTCATGGATCTTATGGCGACTTTCGCCTCCGCTTCTTCAGCAGGTGCAGAGAAAGGATGTCGGAGGGCTTGGATGCTCTTATGTGGGTCTGGCCAGCGGGCCAATTGCTGTACATTTTTCCACCTTGGGTTCTGATAGGAAGGGTCCTACAGAGAATAGGAAAGTTCAACAGACAAGTGATTCTCATAGCGCCGGATTGGCCGCGTCGTCCCTGGTACGGAGACCTGGTGAGGTTGTTGATAGCAAGGCCCTGGCGGCATCCCTGCAGGCCGGATCTGTTGACGCAGGGACCCTTGGTGATGCCTCACGTGCGCCGATTCTCGCTTACGGCTTGGCTCTTGAACGGGCTCGGCTAAGATCCCGAGGTTGCTCGGCGGCGGTTATTTCTACCCTGTTGAAGTCCAGAAAGCGTTCCACGTCTTTAGTGTACATGCGTGTATGGAGAATCTTTGAAGCGTGGTGCGGGGCGAGGCAGTGCAAGGCGTTGAAGGCTTCTGTTCCCCAGATCTTGGACTTTCTGCAAGATGGCTTCAACAAGGGGCTCGCAGTGGCGTCGTTGCATGTTCAGGTGGCGGCTTTGGCCTGTTACAGGGGCAGGGTAGCTGGTCAGTCGCTAGGATGTCAGCGTGATGTGAAACGCTTTCTATAAGCAGTGTCGCTTGTTAGACTGCCGTCTAGACAGGTCTTCCCTAAGTGGAATCTTCCCTTCATCTTGGACGCTTTGAAGCAAGCGCCATTCGAACCGCTGGTGCGTGCGTCGCTTAAGGATCTCACTCTGAAGGTGGTGTTCTTAGTGGCGATCTGTTCGGCTAGGCGAGTGTCGGAGCTGCAGGCTCTCTCCTGCGGGGAGCCTTATCTTTCTTTTTTTCCGACTAAGGTAGTATTGCGTACTGTTCCGGCTTTTCTGCCAAAGGTGGTTGCGGCCTTCCATGTGAACCAGGAAATTTCCTTGCCGGTGTTTTCAGAGGCCAGGGAAGAGTCGACAAAGAAACTGTATCTGTTGGATGTCCGGCGGGCTTTGAAGAAGTATCTGAGCCGGACGGCGCCCTTTTGGAAGTCAGATAGACTGTTTGTTCTTGTTTCAGGTCCACGCTGGGGAGAAGCAGCGTCGATTGCGTGCTGGATCAAAGAAGCCATAGCGTCGGCATAAGTGTTGCGAGGTAGACGGGTCCCAGAAGGGTTGCGGGCCCACTCCACTAGAGCCCAGGCTGCTTCCTGGGCAGAGGTTAGGTTGGTTTCTCCAGTGGAGATCTGTAAGGCGGCGACGTAGTCGACGTTACATTCCTTTGCCCGACACTATCGCCTGGATGTACAAAGGACAGAGGAGTCCTCGTTTGGATCAGCAGTTCTTCAGGCTGGTATGCCAGGTCCCTCCCATGCTTAAGTGTTTTCACTGCTCTGGTACTAACCCAGAGGTTTCGGGACTAGACTGGGGACACGATCAGGAAGGTGAAATTAGACTTACCTGCTAATTGTTGTTCCTGGAGTGGAACCAGTCTAGTCCCGTATCCCTCCCAGTGTTCTTGGACGAACGGTAGCCTGAAGTGCCGGCGCAGTCACAGGTGAGTCACGTCTCTTTTCGCTGCGATAAAAAAAAAAAAACAGAGTAAAAAGAAAAAAGAAAGTAGACAGATTAGCGAAGGGAGCGCAGAGCGGGAGGAATAGCATGGATTGTTTGTTTTGTGGGGGCTTACTGTCCTTTCTGGGGAAGAAAGGATGGCCTGTTCAAGTTTACAGTCACAGTGTTGGAGGGCTTCTTAAGTGTCCTTCCTCGTTACTGATTAGTTATGTAAGTTGTTCTTAAATGCTTACTTGTTTCTCCGGGGAGTCTGCTTTGTCAATAGGATACTGGTGACAGGAGGCGGACACCAAGGAGATATACTGGTGATGTCACAAAAGGAGGAGTTTCTCAGTCTCCAAGCTGCCGAATGAGATGGGCAACACAGAGGTTTCAGGACTAGACTGGTTCCACTCCAGGAACAACAATTAGCAGGTAAGTCTAATTTCACCTTTCATCCCTCCACCCAACCTTGCTGCAAGCCCTAATGTGCATTTGTCTAAACATCTCCCAACTTGCATGTTTGGAGGGAGTACAGAAATGTTATTGGTCTGTAGTTTCATTTGGTGCATCCGTCATTTCCTTCCTCTGTTATGTTTCATCTCTAGATCCCAAACCAAGAAGAAGAAACGAGACTTCTCCTTGGTCTCCCTCCAGACAGGATCGGACATGGTACATTTCTCACTTACACTGCAGGGGACTCTGGTGACCTTGTGAGACAAAATCACATACCTCTGGGTGAGGAAAACTTCAGCTCTTTAAGTACATTTGTAGCAGGATAAGCAAGAGAAAATAATTGACTGATCATTCCATTTTGTTAGAAATGACTTCACAATAAAAAAAAAGAGCTATAGGTCTTATTGGTTTGTCATATTGTTTTGGTTTCTTTTTAAGCTCCCCATATGGAAAAAAATAAACATTCAGATTATTTTTTCAATAACGACTTTTAATGCTTTCAAATGCTGTTTCTTTTATAGAAAGGAGAAATTGTACCATTCCTTCATCGATAATTTAAAATAACAAAGCATTTGATGGATAAGGGTAATGGTAAGGGGATGCAGACTCCCCTCAGAACAGAAGAGCTCTCAGTGCTTTAAATCCTATCTCTATATGGACATCATAGTATTCAGTATTTGCTGTTATGCTGGGAGAGGATGTTTCCAAGATGGTCAGCTATATGTAGCACTTAAAATATTCTTAGACAATAGTACTGGAAGGCCCACTTTACCCAAATTCATATTGGCCTCTGAAAGGTAAAGAGCAAAAAAAATTGGGTTTTGTCACATAGCAATCTTTGTAAAAGGACATGTTTTGGCCAAAAGAAAAATGATCAAAATGGTCTGAAAAAGAGATTGGTGGCTTAAAGAAGCCACCATAGATGCTTCACTAATTCCTACCATTTTGCTTAGAAGTATGCCGATAAACAGTCACCAAAAGTATATATGCTATGCAGCTCCCATTAATTTACACGAGGATCGTTGTTAGACAAGCTTGGGCCTAGGGTCCCAAAATGCACCAGTAGACTGTTTTCTTCAGCTTCAAGCAGGCTTGGGGTCTCCTGTGGCATGGGAGCCCCCAAGACAATTCCTGGTTGCACCCTGTTCCCCAAACACCAGCCTTAATTTACACATGGCAAAAGCTTTAGTAAATTTTTTTTTTTTAACTCTTATTACAATTATTGTGTTTTTTTTCTAATGATCTCCTATGTTTGAAACCTGCCTGAAGTTTGCCATGCAGAACTTGCTATTAAAAGGCAACTATCATTGTTCCAGGCCAGTTTCATGGCACTTGTCTTTTCAAAAGCACTTTGGCCTTTCCTACATTATCATAGAAAAGAGACACAGTATTTCTCTTAATTTGTGCTAATCCTGTTTTACCCTTGCATTCACCTATCGACTCCCTCTTGTTTAAACCTCACATACTAATATTTACACTTTTATTTTAGGGCTTTCCAAACCTGTACTATGGACCCCACAGGCAGTTGGGTTTCAGGATGTATGCATGCATGAGATAAATTTGCATATGCTAAGTCTCTTGTGTATGTAGATTGTGCATATCCTAAAAACCCAACTGACTGTAGGGTCCTCAGGGCAGCTTTGGGAAGCCCTGATCTCTCTGCTTGAATGTAAATCCATAATCTTGTAATATTTACTATTGCCTAAGGAACATATACATCCTTATTACTTTAATACAGACCTATTAACAATTCTGCCATAAAATACAACAGTCTTACTAAGGGCTTTATGAGATAAATTTCACACTCACAAACCTAGATAAAACTATACCAGAAATGTATGGATTTGGAAGAAGTAACTATATATTAATTCTCGCTGGGCACACTTTTTCCTTTTGTGTGCTATATTCAGAAGGTGAAAGCCTTAAAAAATTACCTAACAAGTATTAACGACAATATTTATGAGGGATGTGTATTCATTAGCATGCCTTCAAGAAAAAAATTGTGTGTGCTCTAAATCAATTTAATGTGCATTGAGAGCTATGTTTGCTAAAGTGCACTAGGGAATTGCTCTTAGCACATGGTAGTAGACAAAAATTAGCATGGGAGCTGGATCAGACCCATGCTGATTGATGGGGGTGTTCCAGTATGCCCCTATGCACTTAGGGTGGGTCAGAGGACTTTGCTGCGCTAAATGGGCAGCTGCCAATACCATGGGTGCACTTTATCACTCTCTGCCCCAAAGGCCTCCTGCCCCACCCCTAACCATGCTAATCCATTAGCGTGGGATTTTTAGTATGAGGTAAGTTACTGTAGTCCTACGCTAACCACTTTAGCATGGGATTTAGTGTGTATTAACTATTAGTGCACTTACATAAACATGTCTCTTAATCAGTTAACGTGTGTTAATTTTTGTATTAAAATGCATGAAATGAAATGAAAAATGTTGAGAAAACAAACAACGGGAAAAATGGCAAATCACACTAAATCTTTTTTTGTCCTGTTCCGCTCCTCCATGCAGCTATTTAAATAGTCTACCACTGGCAGGTTGCATGGACATTATCCTCGTGTGAATTGCAGTACATCATCTTCTACATCTTTAGTCTTAATGCATGCTTTTTTTATTATTATTATTTAGAGCTGTGCTTAACATCCAATGTCAAAGGTCAAACGATCTCTTCCTACAGTCAACATCATTTTGGCTACTGGTACTCCCTGAATCATCCCGTTGTGCTTTGTGTAAGATGATTTACAATGCTTATACTTGATAGTGGGGGCATCCACCTTCATTAAAAACATATGCATATTTATAATCATGTGCATGCAGCAGAAATAAGGAGCTAGATCCAGGTTTTAATTTAAGTGATTATGGAATAATTTTTATCCCAAGTTATAGGGGCATAGATATGAGGGGAGTTCAGCACATACAAAAGTGCTTTAACAGTTATTCAATTGGTCTGTCCATTTGGAAACACGATAACTTCCACTAAACTGCATTGATAAACCAGAAGGTGGGAGGGAGGGGGCGCAAGGTTCATCATGTTTATACAAGTTATGATTCTGACAAGATTTAGGTAGTATTCAATAAGTATTAGAAAAGTTATACAAATATGTGGCTTTCACTTCTATCTTATTACTTGTTCAGAATGAGTAAAATAAAAAAAACCATGCTTGCATGAAATGAGGGTTATTTTTGCTATTTAATATTTGTACTGCAATGCTATTAACCTGGGCTCAGTTTCGGGGCCCTGCTTCTGTTTGCTGATGCAGGGAGGTAGTGCTCATGCCCCTTGGAGGGGAAGAAATTTCAGCCTTTACTTAACATGACTCCTAATGGGCAGACTTGGTGAGTGCATTCTGGGTTTTGGAAGAAGTTGCAACCTGTGGCCAAAGACTGTCCCTGCAGTGGCTGAACAAGGTAGGGGTTATAAAATAGGGCAACAATCCCCCCCACGTAGTTGCAAACAACAGCTCATGCTGTTCTGGTTCTGACTGAGCTGGAAGCCCAAAGAAGCAGAAGGGAATCGTTGGGTCTGTACAAATAGATTTTTTTCTGTGCCATCATTCTTCCATATTTCACACACAAAAAGTCTATTTACATTCTTTGAAAAATATTTAGAGGTTTTATATGCTCGAGTCTATACCTATGCTGTTAATACATTTATTTAGGTAACTGACTAAACTTGCAGGAGGCATTGTAGACTTTGGTTGGGAGAACTTCAAAGCATTGCTAAGCTTAACGGCCATTAAAAGAAACTAAAGGGACCACTTGTGTATTGCGGACTGTAGGGTATATTCGTAGCACAAGAATAAGTTAGACTCTGTTGTTGTCTAGGGGAGATAGCTACTAATATACAGCCCAAAGTTCGGTGAGTTATTCTGGCAATGAGCCACGAAAGAAATCTTCTCTGCAGATATATATTAGACTTTATTATAGGCAACCAGGTAGAAAAATATACACACACATATATAGCTAATTAGAAACATGAGGTAGAAATTTGTTATAGTACAGATGTACACTTGGACAACGTAATAAATCACTGATTAGTAATCAGACGTCACTGATTCGCTCTGCACTGAGGAAAAGTAAGAAATATATTGCTAACCCCTTTCCCATACGGAGGAGGAGAAATAAGTCAGTACCTTAGTTCCGTCGGGCTCTCAGGAACAATGCAGTCCAAGAAGACAGCTCCTAGCTAATGCGGGCTCTAGCCTCGTCAGGCGAGCCGCAGTAAGTCCGAACCGGAGGTATCTGTGAAAGTCTTATCTCAGACCTGTGGAGGACGGCCTAGTCCACACTTAGTGGCCGTCCTGCGGAAGGGTCAGGTCGCAGGAATCAGGTACGCAGTGCACAGCAGAGAGGAACCAGTGCAGGAGTCTGTATGAACAGGTGGGAAAAGCCACCAACTCTCTCTCTCTCTCTCTTACTACTACAGTTTCCAGCGCAGAATGCATTATTCTGTGTGAGAATCCTCCGTCATAGGTCCGATGATTGGTTGGCATCAGGCAGTCTGAGGTGTTCTCAGCGAATCAGGAGGTAGATGAGCAGCTTCTTGCAAACAAACAAAGGAGCTATAGTGAAATCAGTCAGAAGCAACAGTATGTAACTTCTGGGCATGTACAAGTGTCCAAGGCCAGCCACGGACAATAGCTTCTGTATGCACACTTAGAAACGCTGCTCCAGCAGTTGCTTGAAGGCCGTTTGTAGCTGAACACAGCAAAAGTGAAGTGAAGAATCCATCTTGTCTGTGCAGTTTGGTTCAGGCCCGAGTTGCTGAGCAGGCCGGAGATTTGCATGTAGAATTGCAGGGGTACCAGCCCTACATCTCCCCCCCCCCTTGTAAGATGGAGGATGCTACAAGGGAGTACACTCCATCGTACAAAGCCTAACTAGCAGTACTACCGTGCAGGTCAGAACCAAATGACAAATGATTGACTAATACATGAGAAGCGGATAATACTTCAAGCACAACATGCATGAAAGCAATACTGCATGAGGAATAATACAGTGAATACACTCAAGCAATAAAAGAAGTCAAAATAAAATGACATAGATACAGTCAAGGCAAATCAATCAAAATAATGCATGGTAACTTCAAACTCAAGAGTATATATATATAGTATCCAAACCAAAAATGCATATCAGTAATGCAATATAATGTGTTAGTGTAACACCAAGGTGAATACTCAAAAGTAATGAGAAGCCATGTGTAACAGTGTTAGTAAAATGAACACATGCTATCTATGAAAAAACAACAACTCAATTAAGAGTAATGGATAACTTTCAAAGAAAATGGTGACACTTATTCAAAAGTGTGACGTTCCAGCAAATCCTGCAGACGCATGGCAGGCAGCAGAGGTGCAGGATGCATAGAGCGACGAAGAGCACGAATCTGTGTCTGTTGATACAAAGAGATAAGAAACTGGAGCACCAACAGAAAGAAAAGACCAGGCACAATGACATGTGACATAAAATCAGTTTGTAAAATGTCCACATCTCGTGAATCAAAGTTATAATCAGCAATGGCAAGGGCGGTCTGGTCAATGGACAGTTCAACTGTGTGAGAGTCCTTATAGTCCAAAAGATAGGTCAAGGCTGCAGTAAAGTCAATCTCATGACCTCGAAACACATCCAAAATCTGGAGCTCTGTCGAAACAGGGTCAGCATCAAGATAAAACAAGGAAACTCCACCAACATTAACAATGGAGTTCTTGGGAACATCAATCAAGCAAACATTGCAGGGTAGAGGAACTCTATTATGAATGTCATGTTTATTCATGGTGACCAAGAGTTCACTCAGAGGGGTACTAACCAGCCAAACATTGTTGACAACAGCAACTTTCGTCTCTGAAAAGTCATCGTACTTGGTCATGGTAACTTTACATTGTTCTTTCACATTTTCAGCAGACAACCCACAAAGAGCTGTAGAAGTGTCCTTCAGGAAAGGTTTACCAGGACATAACCAATGAATGTCTTTAGAGCGTTGGCACATGCCAAGATTAGGCACTAGGTATTGACGTGGATCATCATAGTGGTAAGCGAGGTATTCGGGAGTGTCAACCCGTAGATAAACATTCTCAGACCAAGTACCAACATTAATCACCTGCTTCAGCTGGTACACATTATCAGGTACTATGAAAGGCAAGTTCCATATTAGGTACAGACATACAAGGGAATAGCAGTCCCCATGTGGAAAGCAATCTGGATCTGGAGTGGTTCGATGTGATTTCTGGTTATTTTAGCAAAAGCTTCAGTAATAAGGTCCAGAGATACCAGATATGCAGGAATCTGTCCTTGAATCAAGTTACTGATGCTATTGTCTAGTTCTCTAAACAAATCATAAGTAAGGTCGCGGATGGGCTGCATGAAAGTACGCTCATCGTTCAAGAGACTTTTGAGCATAGACAATTCCGCAGTGGTCATAGCGATTTGCTTAGAATGAAGATTAACCACAGTGACTGTATCACGTATGGTTTTACCATGAGCTTGTAATTGACTTTGCTGTGAATGAATATGAGTGCGGATGTCTTTCATATCAGCTTTAAAACTCCTGGATAGTACTCTGAAGTTTACTAATAGAGACAGTATTAGCAATAGACATTGAGGAAGCAAATAAGGAGCCCAGAGCAGCGAACAGTACACCAACACCAAGTCCTATGAATCTTTTCTGTCTAGCAGTGTCCGGTCTTATAGGTTGAATCATAACCTTTTCCAACTGACCCAAAATATTCTGTACATTTGCGGAGGCATAATCCATGTGAGTTATGTACCACTGCTGTATATTGGTGGTGCGTGCAACAGACGAATCAAAATGTTTCTGTAAAACATGTCAGGGATCTAGGGACACAAAAACTTTCTGTGTGACAGTCTGGGACTGTGTAATCAGGAAACCAGGCGCATCCTGTAGCACGACACCAGAAAGAGGGCCAGGCTCAATCAATCTGGCCACCTCGGATCCCGCTAACATCAAAATCAGGAACAGGACCTTCAAAGTCCGGGACTCCATCTGTAAAAGAAAACAAACAGGCTATGCTGCCTCAAGGTTAGAATCACTCACAACATCAAGAGGTTCATCAGGAAGGAACTTACTGGGATGACACGGTCTAAGCTGATTAATGTGGACCCATTTAAGGGAGCCTTCCCTCTCAGTACTGGACTTCATTCGAATTTGATAAGCAACAGGGGAGGCTTTATCCACAATAGGAAATGGACCGTTCCAGCTAGGTAGAAATTTACAGTCTTTGACCTTATTCTTACCAAAATTGTAGTAGAATACCTTATCGCCAATCTGGTATTCTTTAGAGGTAGTCCTCAAATCATAGTAGGCCTTCCTACCCCTAGCAGCAGTGTCCAAATTCTTTTGGGCAAAGGCACTTTGCAAGTGTTTTCTTAAATGGGCAACATATTCATGAGCAGTTGTAGCAGCAGCGAGATTCACATCATTAGTCCTGTAAAGAAGATGAAGGGGTAAAACCATGTCCCTACCTGTCATCATCTCAAAAGGGGACACACCAGTAGCACGATGACGCGTGGCTCTGATAGCCATCAGGATCAAGGGCAGTTTGATGTCCCAGTCCTTCCCAGAGGAAGAAACATACTTTTTCAAGATACTGATGATAGTTTTGTTTGCTCTCTCCACTTGTCCAGAGGATTGCGGACGATAAGCAATGTGGACTTTGGCCTTCACACCTAGTACCTTCCACAGATGCTTAATGACTTGTCCCGTGAAGTGGGAACCCTGGTCTGATTCCACTCGCATGGGGAGGCCCCACCTGCTGAAAACATGGTTTAACAACAAGGTGGCCGTGGTCTCGGCGGTACAGTTGGGTGCTGGGATGCACTCGACCCACTTAGTAAATAAGCAGGTAACTGTCAACATATATTTGTTGCCTCGAGAGGATCGGGGCACGGGGCTGATCCAATCAATCTGGAGATCAGACCAAGGCATGGTCAGACCTCTGTTTCTCAAAGGGGCTCTATGAGAAGGAGCTGCAGGTTGAAATCTGCAACAGGTCAGACAACCTTTAGTATACAATTGGACATCTTGGTACATGTGGGGCCAGTAGGCCACTTGTTTCAACGTTTCATAGGTTATTCGGTCACCTCTATGACCGGCACAAGGTTCATCATGAGCGTGCTGTAACATAACTCCACGGAAGGCCTGAGGTACCACCAATTGCACAATAGCATGCTTACTCGTCCGTATCAACAGATCTTTCTGGAGATGGAACATGTCCTTGGAGATGTAGAGGATCCTCAGTTCCTCATCGTCCTGACAATCCTCCAGAGTTAATGGGTGTTCCTGGGGGTTCTGCAGAAAAAGGTAGAAACGTCCAAGAGTAGGATCTTGTTTCTGGGCTTGCACGAGGTCGAGATCTGTGCTCTCGCCACACCATTGAACCACAGGGGGCATGGTGGATAATTGAGCTTGTCGCCGGGTAACCGCCGTCACCATTTGAAGCCCATTGGTCTCGGGAGCCTCCAACTGCCAGAGGTCTCCAGAGACAGCACCCTCCTTGGCAAGCTGATCAGCTAGATCATTTCCAATCTTGTCAGGGTTATCAACACAGGAATGACCTTTCACTTTCTTCCAGTAGATGGTCATGTCATTTTCATGAGCTACCTTGTCCAAGGCCAGAATCAATCCGGCATGTTTGACAGGTTTCCCTTTGGAATTCAGTATATTGTTAGATTTCCAAATGGGTAAGTGGGAAACAAAATTCTGTCAGACGTAGTCTGAATCAGTACAGATGGTTAGGGTGTGAACCCCTCCCTGAGCAGCAGACTGGAGAGCTGCCAGGGCTGCAGCTAGCTCTGCATACTGATTAGTCTTGGTACCCAGACGGTACTTGAAGGGTTCACAAGGGTGGTTCTGGTTCCAAACTACACCTATACCTGCTACCAGTTCATGGTCAGGCTCTCGACCGTAAGCACAACCGTCCACATATACCTTGGGGTAGCCTTTACAGAGGTTCTCATCATAAGGACGATGACGAGAAGGCTCAGGCGTACATGACTCCATATCGGTGTCTAAATTACCCACTAAAGGTTCTCTGGCAGTGCAATCGTGCAATTCAGCCAGGCCCTGTGTGGCGGCATCCTTGCGGTTTTGAGCATACCTGACCTCCAGGGGCCAGCCCTGAAGTGCTAAGGTCCAGGAGACAATGCGACTGTTTGACACTTGTCCCGATTTAATCCGATCACTGCCTAGGAACTTGGGTTGGTGATGAGTCTCAACAACCAACCTCTCACCTTGGATATAACTGCGGAAATATTGGAGGGCCCAGACTGTGGACAACAAGGATTTCTCACAGTCAGAGTATTTCCTCTCCACTTCCGTTAAAGCTTTGCTGGCATAGGCAATAACCTTCCTATCTATGTCATGCATCTGGTACAGAACAGCACTCAGAGTGATCGGTGAAACCTAGTTCCACGAAGAATTCTCTGCCACTCTCTGGATAGGCAAGACAGGGAGCTTGACTCAAAGCTGCCTTCAGCTCTTCTAGAGCTGCCTCTTGGTCGGGATTCCATACCCAAGGTTCATCTCTTTTGAGCAGTTTGACCAGGGGTCGGGAAATCTCCGCATATTGATCCACAAATTGGCGTGAATAATTGCAAATGCCCAAGAATGAGCGCAGCTCACTCACGTTGGTCGGACGTTTGAGTTGTTGCAAGGCCGCAATTCTCTTCCTTTGAGGCCGCAGTCCCTCAGCAGAAACTTCGTAACCCAAATAATTGAGGGATTTCTGGCACCATTGGCCCTTTGACAAGGACAGCTTTGCTCCCGCAGCTTTCAGTTGCTGGAAAACATGCTCTATTTCTTGCAAATGGTCAGTGAAACTGGTGCTCTTCACCAGAATGTCGTCTACATAGATAAGGGTGCCTCTAGTCTCAGCATCAGGCAAAGCCTTATGCAGGAAAATATTGAAGTCTGCTGGGGCATTCAAATAACCAAACGGTGTCCGATTCCAAGTATATTGTCGCCTACCGAAGGTAAAAGCCAGCTTATGCTGATCTTCTGGATGGACAGGTATAGTCCAAAATCCTGAGGCCAGATCCAGGCTGGTAAAGTATCTTGCACCCTTGATGGTGGCTAAGTTCTGTTCCAGATGTGCCATAGGCCATCTGGATAGAGGTACATATTTATTAAGCTGGCGATAGTCCAAAGCTAAGCGCCAGCTAGAGTCCTTCTTGATGACAGGCCACAGTGGGGCATTGTAAGTACTGTTGCATTGACGTATAATTCCCTTTTGTTCCAGGGAATTAATGATTTCCTGAACAGATTCATAGGAGGCCAATGGGATTTTATACTGTCTCACAAAGATAGGTTTACTGTTTGGATCCGTAGGAATACGGGTGACATGTAGGTCGGTGAGACCACAGTCATAGGTGTCAGTGGCAAACAGGTCCTTGTGACGGTACAGCAGTTCTTTTAATTGGGCCTTTTCTGACTCATCAGTGCAGGCGTCTGCTTCAGCAAGTTTTCCCGCAACCATTTCATCAAATCCCAGAACAGGTTTATTTGAGGGTATTTCAACCTTCTCCTCAATCTCATCTTGGAGAGAGGAGACCTGGATGGCTTGGACAGCATGGGGCTCCCCCCCCTGGTGGGTGAGGGAACTAACAGCCTCATCAAGTTTACTTGACAAAATCAGATGGTCAGACTCGAGGTCCACCTGTGAGGTCACAGCACTATGTGGCCAGACAAACTGTAAGGTGAGGAGGCCTCGGGGTGAGGATCGTACACACACAGGGGTCCCCCCTCCCTTCACAGATGTTCCAGGAAACAGGGGCTTCCCCAATAATCTGTAGACTCAATTCCACACTTGGGAACGATTCTCCCACTAGGAATCCCAGGGGTTCGCCTTTCACAAGGTGAATGCGATCTGGGTTTGGATTGGTGAGCAATAGGTGTAAGGAGGGAGCTGTGGCCTCCATGCAGGGTATGGGACCCATGGCTAGGCCCAGCTCCTCAAAACGGGAATTTGGACTGAAGAAGAACAAGTTGTCCGAGACCACATGTCCTCGGGTCACCTGTATCGGCAGGGGACAATCCTGTACCCTCCCAGGTATGTGGGTGTCTTCTGCACAGACCACTTCACAGACTTGAGGGATAGTCTGACCAGCCCGTAGGGATGGGCGGGCACCAGAGAAATCCACCGGATCTCCTTCCATCCTACTCCAGAGGATGTTGTTCACAAAATCCACATAAGTTCCCAGTCGAACAAGGCAATCTGAGCCTAAGGAGAGGGGCACCTCAAGTCCTCTGATGATGGAGAAGGTGTGCCGAAAACCTTTGACCCCAACTTGAAAGGGGAGATTGCAGTAGCCCATTAATGTCTTGAGCCCTTCCCCAGGCACTTGGAACGAAGTCTTCGCTCCCATTACCCAATCAAGGGTAAGCTGTTGTTTGAGCCGATAGAAAAAAAAAAAAGTGTCTCACTGATGAGGGAGTGGTCACAGTGGGGTAATAGGTAGGCCCTTTCCTTTTGGGACATGCCCACCTGCACATATATAAAGGGACCTTTCTCAGCCGAGAATATGTCCGTCAGTCTCCTAGGGTGATCTAGGCAGGGATGGGATGGAGGAGGGGTTTGCACCTCACAACCTTCCACAGGTTCCCTCAGGAATATCTGCAGGCAGTCAGTATCAAGGACAATGTTAGCTACTGAACCCACTGCAATGGAAACCACGTCACTGATGCCCTGATCTTCATCTCCAGCTCTTTCATACTGGAGCTGAAGGATTCGGGGATCAGCTGACCTCTGGAAATTAATCCTGATGGACTTGTTTGTGCATTCCACCGAACAAGGACCACTGAATCTGCTGTCATGTTTTACCCTAGCATAAGGTATGGGATGTGTGACCTGTGTCCAGATCACTTCCTGGACGTAGTCCAGAATGGGGCGTAACCGTTTCAGGAGCTCATTGCCAATCAAGAATTCTTCCCCAGGGCACTTAGTAATGATTACAGGATGTTTCACCTGTAATCTTCCAATTTGGAGGTTAAGCCAGACCTGCCCCATAGACTCTATGGGCTGATTCCCATAAGCTGCGAGTGACAAATCACTGGGTGTGACGTGTAGGGTCCTCTGACTCCCCAAGGAAGCAGTGAGTCTATCAAAGAGACTCGAGGTAATCAGGGTAGCCTCAGAGGCTGAATCTATCAGGCCCTCACAGAGAAAAGCCTGATGAATTGTAACAGGAACAGTATACCTCTGTCCTTTTGGCTTGAGTTTACCCAGAAAGTACTTGTGCTTCCTGATGGTGTCAAAGGCTGGACCCTCGCTGTCCATGGCAGGACTGTCACTCTGTGTCCATGGGGTGGCATCTCCAGCTGGCTGCACCTGTGCAATAGTGACCTGTGGGACAGAAACACAGTCGGTTAGTCATTCAGTCGCATTAGAAGGGGAAGAGGAGTCAACCAGTTCCTCCTCTGGCTTCTGAGGCTTTGCTCGTGGTTTAGGAGGCGCACTACTAGCAGGAGCCTCCTGTGAGGAGCTGAATACAATGGTAGCCTTCATCATATCTGTCAGCTCGCTTATTCTCTTCTCCAGCTCCAGGTATTTGTCAAAACCGGGCTTTCTCTTCCAGTTCCGGTTCTGTGGAGTGAAACGCTGATTCCCAGAGCGCTGCTTAGACCCAGAAGACTGGTTATTCTGGGGTGGCCTGGGAGGATTCTGTGGAACAGAAGGAGAAGAGTTATTTTGTAACGAAAGGGTAGATTTTACAGCACTAACACACTGTTTTGGCTCTCTAGCTTTGCTTGGAGCCCGGACTGTGCTGCCAGTATTGGTTGCTCTCATGTTGGGAACAGCTTCCTAAATCCACTCAGCATGTTCTGTCACACGTGACAGGGGTTCATGACGCTTGTCAGACATATAAGGCTTAATAGATGGAAGGAGCAACTGACAGAAAAGATTATGAAACTCCTGATGGTGTTCTATCGTTTCCCAAGAAGGGTCACTCTGGAAGAAGGTCTGCCTAAGTCTGTAAGCAAACTCTCGGGGTGTTTCATTTTCCCTATGAGTCATACTAAATGCTGCCTGCTTTGCAGCAATATCATCAGGGTATGGCCCATAATGTTTCTTTAGTGCCTGTTCAAAAATGACAATGTCCTTCTTTTCATCGTCTGCCATGGCCCGAATAAATTGCTGACAAGGTACATCAAAGGACCATGGAAGATACAGAACCATGTCCTCCCCCCTGGTAATGTTCATTTATGGTGGCATGACCAGTTTTCTCAAAAGGAGTGACCATGCTCCGCAAGGTCTTGATAATTTGTAATTGTGCGACAGAAGCACCTTCATTTGTGTGTTTTCCTTGCAGGACACGGGAGCATAGAGGATTTTGCGACCCTTCAGCTCCCTCTGGTGGTCGCTGCCGGTACAGTTTGCCATCACTAGGGAGACTTCCCACCCCCCCCCCTCCACTGCTCCCTGTATGGGGAGGGGTCGAGAGTAGGGTGTTTCACTCCGCCCTGTTTCTCTCCGGTGCTCATGCGCTGATGGGAGAGAACTGACTGTTCTGGAAAAGCTGCCGTTCTACACTGGGCAGGGTTTCCAGTGGCAAACTGCCGTCATCTACCCTCTGGTACTTCGAGAAGCCTAGAGGGATCAAATTATCCCTGTACTCTGTCTCGTTACCCTGAGCGGTGGACACACACGCCAATTCAAAACAGTCACCTCTTAACTGCTAGATTTCTAGGTTAACTCTCTGCATTTCCTGTCCACATTCCTTACGTGCAGCAGCAAGCTGTCTTTCGAGACTAGCCATTCGCTGTTTTGCTGCAATCAGAGCAGACTCTACAGACAGACTCGAGCTCAGCTATCAAAGCACTCTCTCGCTGCTCATAAAGAGAAGCATCCACTTTTAACCTCTTGGTTTGGGCGGCTAATTCAGTTCTACAAACTGTCAGAAACTGCAATTCCTTTTGATCCTGTTCACCCCGCTTTTTAAGAGCGGAATCCTGAGCCACTAACTCTTGGCATCGCAGACACCACAGGCTAGTAGTACCTGGTGAAAAGAGGCTACTGCTAGCCCGTCTGGTCGCCTCAGCCTGAAGTTCGTCAACTTGATGACGTAATCCAGCACTCTCCTTTTCACACTGTTTAGCTGTCTCCTTAGCACACTGTAGCTGACTGTGAGCTGTCCGTAAATCAGACTCTAGCAATTCAGATTTAGTTTGTAGGTGACATAATGCCTTCTGCAGTTTGTCAGTAAAAATATGCAGCACACAGGCATGTTCGGCTACCATATCCACCGGTAATTTAGCCTTATGAGCAAGAAGCCGGTCTAGGAACTCACTGAAAAAGCTATCAGCCCTAACAAGCTCTTGCGTATCTGTTGTAAGGCACTTAGAAATTCTTTCAATGTGGTCGGCAGTGGTATCTTTCGACCAACATAGGGAAGCTAATTTCTGGAATGCCAAATCAACTTTATCTGTGTGAGCCATCGTAAATCAATAGCTGAGACTGTCTGTAAAAACAAACACAGGGCACTGCTAGAATTACTCTAATGCAGAGATCCTGTAATGTGGGTTCCAAAGCCGTCTCAACAGACAATGTTCTCTAGCCACAAACCTCAGCATAAACAGCTGCTTTGACCACAATAGGACAATTCAGAAATATTACACAAATTCTGAGAGGCGTAGCACATTCAGAAATACTCATCCCGGACGAGCCCCCATTATTATGTAGGGTATATTCGTAGCACAAGAATAAGTTAGACTCTGTTGTTGTCTAGGGGAGATAGCTACTAATATACAGCCCAAAGTTCGGTGAGTTATTCTGGCAATGAGCCACGAAAGAAGTCTGGTCTGCAGATATATATTAGACTTTATTATAGGCAACCAGGTAGAAAAATATACACACACATATATAGCTAATTAGAAACATGAGGTAGAAATTTGTTATAGTACAGATGTACACTTGGACAACGTAATAAATCACTGATTAGTAATCAGACGTCACTGATTCACTCTGCACTGAGGAAAAGTAAGAAATATATTGCTAACCCCTTTCCCATATGGAGGAGGAGAGATAAGTCAGTACCTTAGTTCCGTCGGGCTCTCAGGAACAATGCAGTCCAAGAAGACAGCTCCTAGCTAATGCGGGCTCTAGCCTCGTCAGGCGAGCCGCAGTAAGTCCGAACCCGAGGTATCTGTGAAAGTCTTATCTCAGACCTGTGGAGGACGGCCTAGCCCACACTTAGTGGTTGTCCTGCGGAAGGGTCAGGTCGCAGGAATCAGGTACACAGTGCACAGCAGAGAGGAACCAGTGCAGGAGTCTGTATGAACAGGTGGGAAAAGCCCCCAACTCTCTCTCTCTTACTACTACAGTTTCCAGCGCAGAATGCATTATTCTGTGTGAGAATCCTCCGTCATAGGTCCGATGATTGGTTGGCACCAGACAGTCTGAGGTGTTCTCAGCGAATCAGGAGGTAGATGATGAGCAGCTTCTTGCAAACAAAGGAGCTATAGTGAAATCAGTCAGAAACAAAAGTATGTAACTTCTGGGCATGTCCAAGGCCAGCCACGGACAATAGCTTCTGTATGCACACTTAGAAACACTGCTCCAGCAGTTGCTTGAAGGCCGTTTGTAGCTGAACACAGCAAAAGTGAAGTGAAGAATCCATCTTGTCTGTGCAGTTTGGTTCAGGCCTGAGTTGCTGAGCAGGCCGGAGATTTGCATGTAGAATTGCAGGGGTACCAGCCCTACAGGACCTGGGACTAGTCTTTTTTTATTTGTATTTTTTAGTATTTTAAATTAGGTCATGGAGCCCTGCTTCCAGTGATAGTTGTGTTCTAGGTAGAGCCCTGGGACCGTAGCTGCAGAATATCTTCCCATCCTGCCACTATTCTTCCAGCTAACCAGTGGCAGGAGTTCACAATTGCAGTCAGATTAAAAAAAAAATACCAACAAAAAAACCTGTGCTCCCAGGATCTGCTTTGCCTTTCAAAACAAAGGGAGGGGAAGAGTTGTTAGGAGTGGTGGACTAGAAACCAGGGTTTAAGTATCACTCATACACCCTTGTGACTTTGGGCAAAATACTCAGTATCCGTGAAATCACCAATCTAACCCAGTTTAGAAAAGCCGTGAAACATTACCTCTTCCTCTTACATTACCCGGATGACAGCACCTCTGATCACTCACCATCTAGCTAGGCAAATCTATGCAAATGTCCAATCAATTCGCATTGTACAGATGTAAATAGTTACCCCTGTTTCTTTCCAAGTTCCTATTCCTGTTAATTGTAAACACAAATCAAGTCGTTTGAAATGTGTATGTAAAATGTTCCATGTAAACCGCACTGATGGAAAATAGCACGGTACATAAGAGAATGTAAATAAATAAATAAAATACTTTACCTTCATTTCTCTCAGGCACTATCTTAGATTATAAGCCCTCTGGGGGAGGGGGTGTAGCTCACTTTGAGCATGGGTTTTGGGAAAGCAAGGCAATTAAAGCTAACATTCACATCTTAAATCAGAAGAAAAGGATGCTTAAGTATTTATTTATTTGGCTGTTCTTTTATACCGCTTTTCACCGGTTCAAAGCAGTGTACATTTAACTCTGTTGAACAATGTGTACATAGAACTGAACTTCGTACAATAACTGGATAATGCATAGAGGTGATCCGAACTTACATACTGCGGCTTATTAACATGGAAATGATCATAGCTTATTTACAGATGCATCTTAACAAGTGTTGGGGTGGGGGAATATCTGATGGGGAGGGGTTGGATGGCGAGAAGGCTTTGATTTTTCTTATTTTGTCAGGGAGGGCGTTTCAGGTGGTTGGAGCATAGAACTTGAATGATCTTGCACATGCTTGTGTGCTTTTGACTCGTTCACGGGGGATTGCTAGGGTGTTCATGGTGGTTTGTCTTCTGGGTCTGTTGGACTGAGGTGTATGAGAGGTTGGCAGCTTGGGGTAGGGATTATTATGGAGGGCATCGGTGGTAAAGGTGAGGAGGGCGAGCAGTGAATAAAGGAGTGCGTGGAAATGGAGCAGTGGTTGGTTTGCTTGTTGTTGTCTAGGTTAGGTTGGGGGTTTGCAGTGCTATGAATGGGCTGCAGCGTTGTGTTTTGGGGGTTGGTGCCAGTGGAATTGGGGGTCTGGGAGATTGCTTGGGGGTGTGATGCACAGCCCACCTAGCGTGTATGTAATTTAAAGTTGCTGGCCGGTGTGATGAATGGATGGGTGGAGCTTATCTGGCTGACTGTGCTGCTCCAATATCCCTGCAGAGCCCGGAGTCTGGTGGCCAGAGAGGTGCTTGGCTCCAAAGTCTACTGCGATCGTGGGGAAGAGAGGAACAATGGCAGGATCGCTTCTTGTTTTAAAGTTGCTGGCATGGAGCTATGGCAGAAGTTGTCAGGAATCTACTCCGGTTGTTGGAAGCAATGCAAATGTGGAATGAAGGGTAGTGATGTAACTGCAGGTAATAGTTTGCAACTCAAAGGGCCCTTTGGCACAGGCCTGCCAGCAGCAGGAAATGTTAAATGCAGCTGGGCCAGTCTTCAGTATGGAGGGAGGAGCTCACCTCCGCTCCATGCATGCTGTCAGGGGGGTCCTGGGCTGGATCGCTACTCCAACAGCTTGAGATGTTAAATGCAGCTGGACTGGTCTTCAGCATGGAGGGAGGAGCTCATTTCCAGTCTGTGCACAATGGCAGCAGGGTGAGGGGGGGTCCCGGGCTGGATCCCCTACCCATACTGCTCCAGTGCTGAAATGCAGTGATAGGATAGGCATTAGCCACTCATCTGTAAATGATATCAAGAGACGTCACATTATTGTTGTTTAGTTACAGCAGGCGATTCTGAAAACAGCCACATCAGGAGGGTTTTTTTTTTTTTTAACTAATGTGTATTAATGTAGACCACAAAAGCCACAATGGATGCCCATAAGATAGAGGTTTTACTGTCACACTAGATAACTAGATTATGGCAGTCACCATACGTGGGTTATAGAAACACTTTTCTGCTCATGTTCATTAAGATTTTTAAGTGCAGCCTTTATGTAGTCTCTATGGATGCTGATCAAACTATTGGAAAACTCTTAGGGGATCTTGGAGGCAAAGTAGGGAGGTGTCTTATTTAGCCAGTAAAATGCATTGAGCCGCAAACATATAACGGAAAATAAGAAGGGAAAGAGAGATTTTTGGACAGATATAAAGTAGTATACTCCCAATGAGGCTTGGCAATTTATGCTAGAAAAACAAAAATTTTATTATGCATAGATTTCAATACAATTAAAAACAAAGGCAAGGTGAATGGTGCTAACTTTTTTTTTTTCCCACCTCATCTGCAGACCGATGATAAAGGTGTCTTTGCAACAGATCTTTCTGAGGAGTACCGTCTGGCCGCTGCTACATTTAATCTGACTCCGCTGCAGATTTGGAACCTCTCTTATGAATCAATCAACTGCATCTTTGCTTCAAGTAGCGTCAAATCACACTTGCAAAAGAAGTGGAAGGAACTAAAGCCAACACTATTCAGTAACACAATTTCAGCAGTAAGCTGCTAGGAAAAGAAATGTCATTGTTTTCCAAATTTGAAGGCTAAATGAAAGAGAAGCATTATTTTATTTTATTATTGTACATCCCATTGAGGTTGACATTTACAAGTCAGTAAAGACTTTACCAAAGCACATATGGAAAAATATCAGCAAGTGATTGATTTGTTTCCTCTTTTATGCTGTGTCCTACTTTATGTAAAGTCATTTTTTTTATTTTCACATAAAGCATACAGTCAGTCAGGCCATCAAAGTGCCCATTAACAGCAACCGTCAGAATTCCTGTATCAACTGAGGAATACAAACACAACCAGCACAGATTCAAGAACAGAGTACTTAACAAGATACCAAAGGTGCGCTAAATACAATTGCAGAGTACAGTCACCTCTGGGGCCCCTTAGGTTGTATCCTGAATACAATAGAGGTGCCACCCTCGCCCAACCGTAAAGAAAACCGGATAGCTAAAGTCTATACCCCTCCACCCCCCTCATCAACCATAACAACCCCCCACCTCCCCCCCTAAACCACCCACCCTCTCCTTGTCTAGAAATGACCTCCAATACCCCCTCTACAGTTTTCTCCCAGACTCAGCACCTAAACCACCCCTCCGCACAATAGGGCTTGCTGCCAGGGACACTAATCCCAATCCTAATCCTGTACCCCCCCCTTAGTCTGGACTCGAGGTCTGCAATAGGGGCACCCAGATAGTTTGGAAGCGTGTCCAAGCTTTACCCCCAAGAAGTAGGGCCGTTCTACCTTCCATGTGCATGAGTTCACCCACCTGTCGTTCCCATTCCACAATAACCAATGCCGTAAAATACAGTGTTTAGCTACTAGAAAACTCTTCTCACACAGCCGCCTCTGGGCTGCTGTCCCCTGGACCCCTAAACATCCCACATGAAATAAACACCACGTAAGGTGTAGGTCTACCGCCCCACCCACCCAGAGTGCCAGTTTGTTCCTCACCGCCTCCCAAAAAATTTGAATTAGGGGACAGAACCAAAAATGGTGCGACAGGGTACCCACGTTCCTCTTACAGAGACCACACACATCCGACGCCAGAAGCCCCATCCTCCACGCTCCAGTCTCAGAAATATATGCTCGCCACAAAAGCTTGAATTGTAACTCTCGGTAACGGATAGCTTCTGAGAGCTCCCGAATTCTACGAAATGCTATCCCCACCAACTCTACTGTGAGGTCCGCCACTCCATTCCGTCTCCAATCGCTCTACCAGAGAAATTAAACCCTCCAAGTTTCCAGGAGGAACCAAAAGCTCCTTCAACTTACTGGCAGTGGGATGCTCTTGACAGTTCTCCAGTAATAACCAAAGACTATGATCGCGTGAGAGCAACTCATTCCCATCAGGGATACTACCCACGTAATGCCGCACTTGTAAGTAATAATAAAACGTCACTTTCTGCAGATTATACCGTCTCGACAATATGTGGAAAGAGTCAAGCTGATCCGAAGTCTCCATTCGCAGCTGCCCAAGATACTCAATACCCGCCCGCGACCAAATTTGACCTATCCCGCTAGCACTCCCCGGCAGGAAATTTCTATTGCCCATCAGGGGCAAGCAGTCCGTGGCTCTCCAAGGCCGGCCTTGAGACCGACATAAGAGCTTCCACACCACTCGCAGCGTACGCAGATAAGAGGACGCCCTCCAAGCCGGCGGAAGCATTGCTCCCCCACAATGGAGCAAGTAGGTCCTGTGCCACGTCTCCGAGAATTGATCAATCAGGGTAAATCGGCATCTTCTCATCGTTCCCTACCACCAGATCACTTAAACGCTGTGCTACATAGCAAAGATTATAGGACCGCAGAGGGGTCAGGCCTAGGCCCCCCTCATCAACCGGCCGCATGAGCGTCTCTAACGCGATACGCGCTCTCCGAGACCTCCACAAAAAGCGACCCGTTTGTGAAGCTCCCGCAGATCTCGTCTAGTTAGCCAGAGCGGTAGATTCCGCAGTAGATACAACCAGCGGGGCCACTCTATCATCCGCACAAGTGCAACCCGCCCCATCAGAGACAGAGGGAGGTCCTTCCACCTCTGCAGCTTCGCTATCATAGAGGTAAGGAGGGGTCGAACATTTACTTCATAGAGGGCTTGCAAACGTGCAGGGATTTGAATGCCCAAATATCGAATGAGCCCCTCCACCCAACTAAGCGGAAATGTTCCCCGCCAACTACGTCGAGACTGATTATCCACATTTAAGACCATCGATTTCGTCCGGTTGATGCGGAGCCCTGAGAACCCGCCAAAGTGCTTAATCGCGTGGAGGGCCTCCGGCAGTGACCTCATCGGCTGCGTCAGACACAAGAGATCGTCCGCAAACGCGCTGACCTTAATGCTCCCTCCCCTCCATTCAATGCCCGGTATCTGCGCAGACGCTATCAGGGAAAGTAGAAGTGGTTCCAATTGTAACACATATAATGGAGGAGAGAGCGGACAACCCTGTCTCGTACCCCGATGTAGCGAAAAGGGCTGGGAGCACACCCCCCCTGCGTCTACTACTGCCTAGGGGGCTGCATATAGCACCTGCAGCCACTGTAAAAAAGCACCCTGAAACCCAAACCACCAGAGGGCCGCAAACATATAGCGCCAGGACACCCTGTCGAAGGCCTTCTCAGAGTCTAAGCTGACGAGAATCAGCAGGTCCCGAGCAAGCAAGGTCTGCTCCATACCCAGCAACACCCTGCTGATATTAACCGAGGCCTCTCTACCTTTAACAAATCCAGCCTGATGAGGACCCACCAGGTCGGGCAAGAACAGCTGGAGTCGGGCTGCTAACACCGATGCAAAGAGCTTCTGGTCTACGTTGATCAGTGAGATGGGTCCTTTCCTTGTTTTGGAATTAATGTAATTCTGGCCGTTCGCATATCTCTCGGGAAGGTGCCTAGTTCTGCTACCTCACCATATAGCGACGCCAGCGTGGGGACCACCGATAGTTCTAACATTTTATAAGCCTCATAAGTGAACCCGTCCGGACCAGGAGCCTTGTGCGATTTTCCGGTTCGGATCACTCTCTGAATCTCCTCTCCCATGATCTCATGATTCAGCACTGCTGTCTGCTCTGTCGAGAGCCGTGGAAGCGAAACGCGCTCCAAAAAGTCATCCATTGAGAGCGCATCCCCTTCCTCTGATGCATACAACTTTTCATAAAAAGAGCAGAACACCCGTGCCACCTCCTCCGCCCTCGTATGTCGCCTACCCTCTTCATCTTGAATCGCCGTCACCCCACGGGGTCCACCCTGGTCTCTCACCAAATCGAGCTAACAGCTGCCCCGATCTATCTCCATATCGAAAAAACTGATGGCGATAGTACTGCTGAGACTGGATGGCTCTCTCCTGCAACAAACCATTCAGCCGTTTCTGAATCTCAATATAGCTCGCAAGTCCACCCGGATGTCTGAGCGCCAGGACCTTTGCTTTGCGGAGCTACCCGGTCAGTCAGAGCACCTCCGCATTAACTCTCTTCCGCTCCGCACCTACATAAGCAATGATGTGCCCACAGAGAACTGCTTTCCCCGCCTCCCAGCCACCTTGGGAAAAGTCCGGATTTTCGAGCTTGCTGTCCCATCATTGAACTGAACATATTCAGCCCAATGCCTAGCCACATAATCTCAAAAATCCAGACTTTTCCCAAGGTGGCTGGGAAAAGTCCACTTGATAGCCCCCATCCGCTCACACCGCCACTCCAAGCTGACCATGGCATGATCTGACACAAGAATAGGTCCTATCTCCGCCCGGAGCACTTTCCCGAACCATTGCTGCGACACTAAAATATAATCAATTCTTGACCACGTTTGGTGGGCGCGCGACAGATGTGTGTAGTCTCTGCTATCCTGATGAAGCACTCTCCACACGTCGACAAGTTCCCCCATTTCACACAGGTAGCTTACTCCCCTACTACTCCAGCCTCTCCCCGTGTAGGGGTGAGAACGGTCTAAGGAGGGATCATGAGGGCAGTTATAGTCCCCTGCCAGAATGACCGGGATTTTCGGGGCACCCAAAACCTTGTGGAGAATAGTTTTAAAGAACTCATGCTCAGTTATTGGGGGCGTACACATTCCCAATGAACAGCTCTTCGCCCTGAAGCTTAATGTGGGCGAAAAGAAATCTACCCTTGGGATCCTCCTCCACCTTTAAAACCTCACAGGTTAAACGCTTATGAATCAAAATTGCAACCCCTTTTCGTCGCGTGTCTGAGGAGGCAGAGAGGACCGTCCCCACCCAGTCTCGTTGTAGCTTGGAATGCTCTTTAGCAGTTAAGTGCGTCTCCTGCAACAGAGCCACGGGCTTTTTGTCGTTTAAGGGCTTGTAAGATTTTAGTACGTTTCACAGGAGTAGTGATCCCTCCAACATTCCAGGTCACAATTTGCAAATCAGGGGGGGTAGTGTAATCTCTCGGCGCACAAAACCTTGAGATGAAACATCTGTGTTTGAGCGTGGGGCAGCCCAGCCTCTACCCCACCCCCACTCAACTTAGCTCTATAATCTGGGGCTCTCCACAACCAGAGAAACCGCAACCTATCAGGAGGTATAGGCCATTGTACGAGCAGACCTCCCAAGGATTCCCTATCCCCCCACCCCCTCCCCCCCACCCCCTTTCCCCAGCACCCCCTAAAAGCATCACCAACCATGTCCCTCAGTTCCCCTGACTGAGGTCTAGGTCAAAGCAATGCCACAGGGCAGCCCCAGTAGTCCTCCCCGCTCCCCACCTGTCCCACAATGTGCTTCAAACGCAGATCATTACAGAATCCCACAGCATAACCTGTTAAAACGCTGCGCAATTAGGAAGGAAGAAAGAGACAAAAGACACCCAATATATAGCACAAACTATAAACCGATCCGCATGTCCATGACTTCTCTCGGTCTCCCCTGCCACCAGAGCCGTAGACCAGGCTCCTCAACCTGGGTGGTGATCCTGGAAATGAAGGACTGTTCCCACAAACGGGCTGAGCAGCTCTCCCTCCTTTTCAATCTTCGCCTCCAACATCAGTGGCTGTTATCTCATCTCTCAGTCCTCTGTGTGCACTGCGGGCAGTTTCGCCTGGCCAGCTTGTTCAAAAGTATGTGCTTTCCCCTGGAAAGTGACCCTTAACGTGGCCGGGAAGGCCAAGTTGAAGTGGGCCTTCCGGCGGAATAACTCTGCACAAATTTGTGCAAACTCCCTCCGTTTTGCTGCCACCGTCGCCGAGTAATCCTGAAACATTAATATTTTGCGGTTGTTCAGCAACAGCTCAGGTATTTTCCTGTAGGCCTGCAAGATTTGGGTCGTGTGTTGAGAATTGAGAACCCGCAATATCACCACACGGGGTCGATCACCATCCTCTCGGCGGGCACCCAGCCGGTGTACACGTTAGATTTTAAGGAGACCCCGCAGGTCCTCTAGGCCCAAAGCCTCTGGTAGCCATGTTTCCAGGAAGGAGAGCAACTCTCTCTCAGCTTTCTCCTCTCCAATCCCCAGAATCCGCAGATTGTTTCACCGTGAGCGGTTTTCTAGATCATCCAGCTTCTGCTGGATCTCCTGTAAAATTTGTGCGTGCTTGGTCACTTCTCTCACGGCACCCCTCTTCGCCCTCAAGGCTAGCAACCCGATGTTCCAATTCATCAACTCGTCTGCCAACGAGTCCTCCATGCCATCTAGCTTTTTCATTAGCATGTCAAACTTCGGGTCCAGGAGCTTAACCACTTCCTTGGCTAGCTCCGCTGGGGCTGAATCTATACTCTCACCCCCTGGCGAGGCGGGCTGCGTCAGTGCTGACGTTGAAGGCCCAGCTTTGGGCAACTTCTCTCGATCTCGCTTTGGCGCGAGCAGCATGGCAGGGCAACACTGACTCCCACCGTGGGTAGCGCTCAGCTTTGGAAACACTCTCGAAGAATAGGGGAGAGGTGGAGAGACAATTAGCAAGGTTTATAGCAGATTAATTCTCGTGGCTGCCCCGGAGCGAGCGGAAAGCGTCCGTGCTCACTCACATCACGTGACCTCACTGTGTCCTACTTTAATACTAAAACATCTCCAACTTATCTGAACTCTTAACCAATTCCAAAAAATTTGATCATGTTGCCCTTCTGAATCCCCCATTTCCTTTCGCATGAAAGCTAAAAGTATTTCTTTGCCCATAAAGCCTTCTATGCTGGTCTTCTCACTTACCTGTCTAATCTAATCTACTTACTCCCTATACCACTTCCAGGTCTCTCTGCTCATAGGGTCAAAATTGTCTTTAGATTCATGACAGGTGCAGTAGTTAGACAGTAATATATCTGCCAATCTGTATTTTTCTTTCTAGCCCCTGCCCTATGGAACTACCACTTTAATGAGGATTCTGTAAGTAAATAAATAAATAAATATAAACTTAACCCGTTTTGGACCAGCATATGTTTTACAAACATAAGGTTTCCATACTTACTACTCAACTGTTTACTAATTAATGGTTATAAATTCAATGGAACTATTTTTAGCTATTATCGTTATGTCAAAAAGTATAATATTTATTTTTTATTTATTTAGTATACATTTGTTTACCGCTACTTCCAGCAATCAGCAGATATATACAGATTTTTTATCTGAGATCTAGTTAGTTTAATAGGTATTTGAAGTTTGCTGATTTTGACAGTACTAGCAGCTCAACATAAAAAGATCACAAAAATAGTAAGTAGCTTATAATGCTGTAATAGCTACTATTTTGCAAATAAAAGTATTTGTAGACTTTAGAAAATAGGTTTAGATAACTAAGTTACTTAGTGTCAGAATTATTGGTGCGTATATCGGCCTTGTATATTTTTCATACACTGGGCTAATATGTTGTCAAAACTAATTGCTGTCAAGCATTCTGTTCTAGGTGTTTCAATGGTGCAATATCAATGCACTGCATCAAAAATGTTTTCATGTGTATCATATTCTGCCATCAGAATGGACTGTTGACAGACTATATTATATCATAATAAAGTGTCTTAAATGAAAACTGCAGTTTCAATAGTATCATACAGTATGTTTATGTCAATGAATATTGGAACTGAAGACTGACAATATTGGACCAGTGTATGAGAAACTTCTATTTTCTGCAAAGTTTTAATATTTTTTTTATTATTGCCAGTATTTCATAGCTGTTTGAGTCTAATAAATCTAATAAATCATCCAGAACAGAGAAAGAATATGCAAGCTGTCCAAAACAAGTTAAGAAAGACCTAAAAAAAACAACCACCTTTTTTGGTGATCGAGAGGCAGATTTGATGGAGCGGGCCCTGCTCCAGCCTATTCTCATCCCATCCCATCCCGTCCCCTTATCTCTACCTTTATCTATTGCTTTATTCTTTTATTATTTTGTAAATTACTGATGCCAGTAGCAAAAAGCAGTGTGAGGGGTGGGGGCTGGTAAGTCTCTGGTCTTGTAGTGAAACAGAAAGCTACAGGAACACTTCAGCTCTGGAGATCCAAATGAGATCATTCAGACCTCCAAAACTGAATTGTGCCCATAACTTTCTGTTTTATTACAAGGCCAGAGCCTTATCAGTACCCCTCGTATATCAAGCCCTAGTAAACTGTAATACTAGAGGAATTGTGTGAGCAAACATCTAGTGGTCTCAAGCTCTGGTTCTTGTGAGCCTGTACCAGGTCTGTTAAGATGATCAACATATGCAGATTAAATTGGTTCACATACCAACTGGACAAAGATATATCTTTTATGCATATTCATTATAGGATTCCTGAACAGCTGATTTATTGGTATAGACAAAGCAGCAGCCTCCCTCCATTTTTATATCACGTTGAGAATGTGGTAATACTCAAATTTACTTTAAATCCCATAGCCAGACTATATGGCCTATTTAGGCTGCCCTTCCATACCAACTACTACGCTCTACACTCCCTCCAACAGACTCTGTACTCAATCCATTTCCATCACCTTCCCAGGGTGGCTGTTCCTGCTCGTCTCCCACCCTTTCTGTAAGTAAGTCAGTAGATAGCTAGGGTGTATATATATATATATATATGCCTATTTTAGTTTACTCATGACTCCTGAAACGGTGTCTCCAGCATTGCATACAGTACGCCAAGTGGAGTCTCACTTAACCTAGTCCTTGGAACACACCCAGCCCATCAGGTTTTCAGGATAACTACAACAAATATGCATATAAGATTTGCATGCACTACCTCCACTGCATACAAATCTCATTCATATTCTGTATGGCTAGCCTGAAAACCTGACTGGGCTGAGAACTCCTAAAATATTGCGGTTAGCAAACTCCAGTCCTATAGGTGTACCAAACACTGAAACTGTTGTGTTCCACTCACTCCCATAGAGTTTTTTTTTTTTTTTAATTGTTTACTATACTGAATGTAGTTAATTACAGCTTTTCATAAGGAGGTTTTTTGAAGTTAAGCATTCTGAATTCAATAATTAGGGAACTTCTAAAAACTATTCCTTTATGCACAAAGTGCTACGGATCAGTCTATCTATGACCATATAATGCTATGTTTACAGCTTCATAGATACATATATTTGTTGTTGCAAAGTGGTTAAGTTGGGCTGTTAACATTATTTCTATTCCCTGCCCTTCTCAAAGCTTCACCTCTCTTCAAACCTAGTACATGTGTTTTTCCCTATAATGATACCTTCTATAACAGTAAAAGAGGGGGGGGAGGAGGGGGGGTTGTAACTTACATAATTAAAGAAAGATGGCTTCTCCATGTCATGCACACTACCAAAAGGTATTGCTTTCAACACCTTTACAAAACAGTAAAGTTTACAATTGTAACTGGTTGATTAGTCATCTTATTCATCCTTGTCTCATTCATGCAATAAGCAGCCAGACCATTTCAGGATTAGACTTTGTTATGTTCTGTCCTATTCCTGTGGGTCATCTCCATTTTCACCTTATTTCTAGAAGCTCTGTACCATAGGGCATTACTACCACCTCTACACGCCTGTCCCTTCTTTGGCATATCCCCTCCAGCACCTTTTGAAGCCAAAGCTGAGACACTGGAGTACAATAAAGGGTAGTGGTATCTATAGTGTAGATGTTTTACTCTCAGTTCTGTTCTGATATATTGATATCTTTGCTATCTATATTCCCTTCCACGTGTGTTTATGGATAAGGAGTAGTGAGGTTGCTCTGTTTAGTGTACTTGAATGCACACTAAACTGGTTAACAAATAATACTTCTTAAATTGGCCCGACAATAGTCGTTGACCAGCTTTTAGCAGTTAGTACACCCTTCCTTAGGTCCAAAAAGAATATTCATATCACTCAACCTAGAGGTCCCTTTAACAACGTGTTAGATAGTTGAGGGGAATATTCTGTAAGGGCCATGCCCTCTTAAAAACTGCAAGAACACAGTATGGTATTTTTGTCTTGTATTAACACCACTAGAGGATAGGGAACTTCAGTGATGCAGTTTAATAACACCTGCTCTTAGAAGGCTGCTCTTATATTTGTGTAGCACAGGTGAGATTTGTCTAGTATGTCAGAAACCTGAGCTTATTGTATGGGATGATTTAACATCTCCACTTTTCCACATAGAGCCCTGTTTCCTGCTGCTAAGATGGTAGAGTTAGAGCTTAAGGGGAAGATGAATAGAACACATCTTGTCATTCTGAGTCCTCCTCCTTCACACCCATCCCTTAGTCATTGGGGGGGGGAGGGGGGGAGCATGAAGCTTGAACTTGTGGGAAAGATAGCTGGAAGCAACAGCAGAGAGATCAACATTGCCCCACTGCCATGTATCTTTCAAAGAGTAACCAATGCCCATGACTCCATTTAGTCACACAGTACAGTCTTTGTACATTTAGTAGTACTATTCTCACCTCTTCTGGATTTATTTCCAGCACCTACTGACCCTAAACCTCAGATAATACTACATTTTTTTCTTATTTGTAGCTCTAGGAACACATCATATTCAGTTTACAGCAAACACTTAGAGTTGCACAAGGTAATACTACATTTACTATTAACATTTATATACTTATCTGTGTTGATTGCCCACTTCTCCCATAGAACAAGGGCACTAACAATTCCAAACCAGGATCCCCTCGCCATTGTGCAAAGGGATGTCACACTCACAAAATGAAACTCTTTTCTGGCTTACAGCAGTTAGCTTAGCCATCAGAAGCAATATGTCTCATCATATAAACCATCTCAAGCAGGGATACATCTTGCAGTTTACAAGCCCATAACATAGTATATGACAGCAGATAAAGACAAGTATGGTCCATCTAGTCTGCCCAGAAAGATGGCAAGAGTAGGTGCACCTACCACACTGTGCAGGTCACCCCTCCCCATACCTCTGTTTAAGGGCATACCCACCACTCCATGCAGGTCCCCCCTGTTTATTGAAATATAATAGTTACATTTATTTTGTTTTTATCCTGTTTCTATAGGGGGATCCACTGTGTCTGGCCCATGCTATTTTGAATTGTCACTGTATTTACCCCACCACTTCCTTTTAGAGGGCATTCCAGGCATCCACAACCCTTTTCGTGAAAAAGTATTTCCCCACATAACCTTTTAGTTCACCCTCTTGCCGCTTTGTTATGCCCTCTAGTTTTACAGCTTCCCCATCATTAATGAATAAACCTTTTCCAAAGATGGGGAAGCTGTAAAACTAGAGGGCATAACATAAAGCAGCAAGATGGCACCCCTACTAATCTAGCAGTAATCATAACCAGCGAAATAAGTCTAGCCTTATCTCTTGCAGTCCCTATGGTTTTTCTATTAAGCAGTGCTACAGCTCTCTTAGCTGCATATTGATGCAAAGACAAATTTGGATCTTATTACCAATCCACCAACTAGGATGGAAGGTATGTTCCTCCCTATATTCTCAAAGTTTTATTTTAAGTGCTAGCAAGTTTGATTATTCAACTTGATATACCGCTCTTCATTACACCAGGGCGGTTCACATAGTGCAAACTAACCAGGATGGGCACAAGCCCTGTAGCAAGAAAGGAAATACATAACTGGGAGAGGAAAGAGATAGGTTAAAAAGGGTGCATAGGGGAGACAAAAGACAAAAAGGAAGACACAAGTAAACATGAATAAATCAGGTCAACTGGGTGTGGCTAGGAGGTTGTATGCAGAGGCAAAGAGATGAGTTAAGTAAAGATCAAAAAGGTAATATAGTTCTCTTCCAGACAAAGTGGGGTGGGTAAAGAATTCCAGAGGGCTGGACCATAGAAGAAAAAGGCAGAGTGGCAGATAGATTATAAACATGCACGAGACGGTGAGGGAAGATAGAGCCAGTTGATGTGGAGAGAGCAGAGACTACATGTGGGAGTGGAGAAGGTCGGTAAGGTATTGAGGTGTATGCATGTACAGAGTGTGGTGAACTAAAGTTAATATCTTAAATTTGATGCGATGATCGACTGGAAGCCAGTGGAGGGTTAAGCAATAAGGGGGCAATGTGATCAAAGTGGGAGGAGTGACAAGATGATTCTAGCTGCAGTGTTTTGTATGAGTTGTAGTCTGTGAAGTTGGACTTTGGTGATACCAGCAAAGACAGAGTTGCAATAGTCTAGTCATGATAAAACTGTAGCCAATGTGAGCGTGGTCAGGTCTGAGGGGGATAGAAAAGGGCAGATAGATTAAATTTAATCAAAGAAAAAATTAAGAAGTCTTAGCCATGTGCAATATATGTTCTTTGAAAGTGAGGTTTGAATCAAGACCACCACCAAGGTATTTAAAGGAGGAGGCAATAGGAATTGCAGAGTGGTTAAGAATTGGAGCAAGGGAAGGGCAAGGACTTCCAAATGTGAACCAGATGGCTGAAGTTTTAGTGACATTAAGATGAATACAGTTTGAGGATAACCAACTGGAAACAAGAGTAAGGCAAGAGTTCAAAGGTGTGAGATCTGGCTAGAGCAGATTAGTGTGGTGGATGATAATTATGTTGTCAGCATAATAAAAAGCAGACAAGCCAGTCTGCTGGATACAAAGGGCCAGTGGTGTGAGGAAAAGGTTGATCAATAGAGGGGCCAGAACAGAGCCTTAGGGAACACCACAGGGAAGGGGAAAAGCAGTTGAAGGAGGGTGTGAGAGTCTACAGCAGATGCTATAGAGAAAAAAAGATAGGATGAAACCAGTGAAGAACAGTACCACAGAGGCCTGTGTCCCGCAGCCGAGAAGGGAGTGATCAACAAGATCAAAAGCAGAAGAAAGATCAAGAGACCATCACCAAGATATCACCCCAATCATGTGGAGTTCATTGAGAAGGGCAGTCAGAGTTGTTTCCACGCTGTGTCCCTGGCACAAGCCAGATTGCTGGGGATGAAGGTAGTTAACAGAGTGAAGATGTTGTGAGCTGATCAAAAACAAATTTTTCCAAGATTTTTGAAAGAAAGGGGAGGTTGTAAACTGGGCACTAATGGGCAGGGACCAAGGGATTAAGGAGAGGTTTTTTTGAGGATGGGACGTACCAGAGCATGCGTCCAAGGGGAGGGAAAGTTCCACTCGATAGACTGGAATTGATCAATGTACAGATATGGGGAATTAGTGCTAGTGAGGGCTCCAAGAGCCAACTGGTGGCAATAGGATCTAAAGGACAGGTAGTCTTACTTGCAGAGGAAAGGGAGGGGATTACTTCAGAGGTAGTGATAGGATAAAAAGTGGACCATGTGTGAGGAGGAGGGGAGGCTAGAACAGAGATCATGTATTTTGGTAGTGAAGTGAAGGGCTAGTTGGGTAGGGGAGGGCATGGGAGGAGGGGAAGGACCAGAGTGGATAGAAGTGAGTGTGTGGAGGATGGAGAAGAGCTGTTGATGGGTTAGAGGCGGTAGTAATGGAATTAGAGAAAAAGGAAAGCTTGGTTTGATGAAAAGAGGAGCAGTAATATTGATGAAGTTCACAAAATTGAGTAAGAGCAAGTAGTGAGTGGTTCTTCCAGCCACACTCAGATCTGCAGAGCTGAGTACACAAAAGACAGACCTGCATGGAACCATGGGTGATGGGCAGATGGTTGCTTCGAACGAATGGGCTGAAGAGGGGCAAGATTGTCAAGAGTTGCTGACAGCATGGAATTAAAGGAATCAATGCTGACACCTGTCAACCCAGCAGACTCTGGGTTTTCTAGCAAGGTATGACAAAGTAGATTACCCTCCATTTGTCTTGGAAGAAAAGGCCTGGCAAAGTGACTTACCCAAGGTCACAAGGAATGCTAGTGGGAATCAAACCCTGGTCTCTTGGGTATGAGGCTGTTGCTCTAACTAAGTTACTCTTCAATTTCTTATTACCCTGCCCACAGCTCTAGCTAGAAGGTAATAAACTGTATGCTAGATAAATGATATTTTCTATTATTACTTGCCATGACCCCTTTATACACACCCTTAACAATAGGACTCCTATTTCGTTTTAGGTCCCAAGCAGTTCCCAAATTACTAGATAGGGGGGGTTCCTCCTTTTACAAGGGCTTGTATACAATTAACCCTTTCCAGGCCAAGCCCAAAACTCTTGGGATCCAAAATTCTGACTAAATATTCCTATCAAATGGTATATAAATACATGACCATAGCAGAAGGAAAATCACTATTAGAACATATTGAATAAGACGGGTACAATTTTCCTGAAATATGCAAAAATTAACCCGGCTGCAGAATGTGGATTAAAAATTTAAAGTAGGCCTTGAAAGGGTTAAAAAAAAAAAACCCAAACAAAACAAATACACAACACAGCCTTTCATCTCAATGTACTCCATAACAAGTCACTCTTGGAATAAGATTTAAGAGATTGTAGTATTGGTCCTTCAGATATGCAGAGTCTAAATATATAAACCCATAATTATCCATAAATTTCCCTGTCCATGGTGGTAAGTGCAGTCAAGTCAATGGCGACCCTCTGGCAAGTTGTCCTAAATCATGTTGGATCTTCAGTCAGGTGATTTGTTGTTGATAGAATGGCATCCATAGCTGCTAGTGTAGCGATCCATCTCATTACTTGTCTTCCTCTTCTGCATAGACTTCAACCTTGCCAAAAGATTCTCATTCTCTGACTTTCATACCTTGGACACAGCATGCAAAGTCTTGTCATCTGAGCTACTAAAGAAAGCTTAGGTTTGGTCTCCTGTAGTACTGACTGGTTTATTCTACGGATAGTCCATGGTATATACACAGTATTCTTCACCAGCACCATAATCCAAAGACATTTAGTTTCTTTTCACAGTCCAACTTTTGCATTCATCTGTTATTTTCCCTACCAGGGCTTGGCCAAGTCAAATGTTTGTACGGGGAGAGACAGTTCTGATCTTGAGAATCTTATCAAGGTCCTTCCCCACCATTCTGTCAAGAGCAATGTGATCTGATTTCTTGACTGCTCATTGTTTCTTCACTATTTCAATTTCTTCTCCATCAGCGATGAACTTACTGATTTTTGCCAGTTATCAGGATCTTTCTCTTCTTTGCATTAAGGTGCATACCTATTTGAGACTACATTCCTCAATATTGAGAAGCAGATGTTTCAGATCGCCGTCAGCCAATATTATTGTATCATCAGCATTGCTAAGGTTGTTGAGTGTTCCACCAATCTTCACGCCACAGTTGTCTTCATACAATATTGTGTTGCTGCTGATTTGTTCTACATATAAATTAAACAAGGGGGAGGATGCAGCCTTGTTATACAACTTTGCTGATTTTAAACCATTCTGTTTCGCCTTGTTCTGTTCAAAACTGTTGCTTCTTGATAGTTTTCATGCACAACATTCTTCTTAATGTAGCCCAGAGTTTCTCATGGTTATATAGTCAAACACCTTCCTGTAGTCAATAAAACTCAGATATTCTTTTGTCTTTGAGGATCCATCTCACATTCACAATGATGTCTGTTGTTCTTCACCCTTTCCTGAACCCTGCTTTCACTTTGGGCAGTTCTTCTTTCAAGTATGGTTGGCGTCTCTGCTGAATGATACAGAGTAGAATCTTGCTGGCATGTGGGATCAGAGCAATTGTGCAATAATTTCCACAATCAGTTGTATCAAACCCAATCCCCCCCCCCCCCCACCAGTTCTATCCAGCATGGCAAGAGGGAAAGTCATATTATATATATAGTACCAAAGTAGTATATAGAAAGATAGATATTTATCATCCTCCTTTCCATTTGTTCCAAATTTCTGGCATGCAGTTACCACCACCTAAGGATTGATGTAATCCTGCAAGCTGTATCCTGTCCATGACACCACCAGTCTCATATTGTTCTAACTGTTTGCTCTGTGTGGCTCATAATAGTTCAGTCAACAGTAGCCCTCAATAGGACTGCTTCAAAATCTTTTTAAAAATCTAGGACTGCAAGTCCTCCTTTAGGTTAGTATAATATTTTCTTAGCTACCCAAGGTCTCCTACTCACAAACATTTGCCTCTACAGATTGTTTTAGAACCTCAACTAACATGTTATAGGTACAGAAATTGTCAGTACCCTCATTTTAAGCTTGCTAGTCTTCCAAACCAAGAAAAAAATTCAGTTATTTTCTCCACTGTTCCACAGCTTGGATCATTCTGCATTGGCTGATCAATCAATGCAAAAAAAGGTTAAGTATCTAAATTCGGGTTCTGGCCCATTTAAAAAGCTATAGTAAAGTCAGAAGCCCAGTTTCATCTGGTGGTAGTGAAACATTCAGCATTTCTGAATTTAACACATTACTCTTGAAACGAGATAGATGTATTTGAGAAAAAGTCAGCAATTCTGAGAGAACCATATAGTTGGAGAACTGTAACTAGATCAGCACATGGGGTTTTTTCATCATTTTCTTCTATGATCTATATATCCTCACAACCTAGAATATTTCTGACACTGAGCCAGCAGTTCCATTGCTTTAACAAATAAGAGGGAACAATGGAGATTCTTGCCTCCTTGCCCCAACCACCTCAGGCTATCCATCATAGATTCCCAAACAGGCAAGAGGATCCATATATAATATCTAAAATCCATTGTAAATACTATATCTCTTATCACTCCATTCAAAAGGCATAAAAAATGCCCTTGAGCAGGGAGTTGTAGATTCATGATAATACAATTCTGACAGTTCACAACAGACCATTCCTTCCAAAATTTGACAACAGGTAGATAACAAAACTACACAGATTAAAACTAAGCCACCAGCTAGGAATACCCAGTTATGGATTGACTTTCCAATTGCTGGCTTTAAGTGTGCCATAGAGTTAGGGTATCCTGGTTCTTATACTAGCAAACACTAGAAATTAGTCTCAGCATTCTACAACCTGAGGAGCCATCAGGAACCATGAGTGGGGGCATAGCTATCACCACATCGATTAGAGTGAATAACTAAGTTCTCCACAGTATCAGTATTACATGCTTTTTTACAGTGCTAAAAAAGTTTCCCAACAATTCAGTTGTAAAGTTATAATTGCAGTACGTGTCATTTAAGAGAGAGAAAAAAAATCTATTCTTGAAGGGTGGGGGTAGTTATCTACTGAGAAGGGCCCTGCTAAAAAGTCAGAAGTAGACATGGGTTAGTTCCCCTTGCTGGCTGTTCTGTCATCATGCAGAGTCTTACCTACCTATCTATTTTTTAGTAATATGCCAATACTATCATGGTAGAAGGCAACATATTAAGGCTCCCCTGAGTTTGGGCAGTAGTAGCCTTACTCATCAACCATTCTACACAAATGCACTAGTTTCATTATGTTTTTTTCTCAGAGCCAGGAGCAGGACCTCAGAAAAACACCAACAAATAGGAACAGAAATGCAGTGGATCTTGGATTGTCAAAAGACAGTTTAACTAGCTCCTCAGAAACATTCTTATCTTGGCCAGGTCCTGCAAAGATGGCTTCATCCACCATTGTAGTAGTGGCCCTTTAATCATTAACATTTCCTCATAAGTCAAGTCGTCCAGCTTAACTCTGACAAGACCTGCCATTTATAGGAGTTCACCCACTCTTAATGTAGCTGGCATGTCTCCCCCTTCGGCAAGTTGTATACCGATCCTCTGCTCCCCCCCCATTCTCAGTTCAGCTGCTGAAGCTAGATTGAGACATGGAGGTATCAAATATTCTGACCTCATCCAAGCCTCTAGTAAATTAGCAACACAATTCTTACTCTTCAAGATGGCACCCTCTTTCTAGCTGGCATTTACATCTTTAAAATTCAGTTTGTCTAGTTTCCCCAACTCTTACAATACAAATTGCATTAATTGGCACTTCAGACCACAGCTACTTATGAGCTGGTAGAAACCAGCCAGCCAGTCTCCACTTCTGGTTTTTGTAATGAAATTAATGGGAAAGCTTTTCAATACCAGACTACCAGTCAGACTTCTATAAGCACCTTGGGATAAATATACCACCTTTTGATTTGCAGATGAATTGGTCAACATGCAACTGATTAAGGAACAGGAGGGAAGGTATTACATACATGCACCCTTGGACACAGTTAATTATGTTTAAGAGTTTGGCATATTAAAAGTACTTCAGGAGACATTGACAGCTACGATAGCTTTTTACCATTGAAAAATGGGGCTCATCAATAGATACTGTAACTTGATAATCTGTAACTGAGATGTAGTTAGGGTAACTAGTCCAAAAGCCCTAACCTTAGGACTTTTCTCCTGTTAAGGACAGTCCTTGTATCACACTGCAAGCACATACCTGCATACACACTATATTGCAAAAATAAGGTTAATCAAGTTGGAGACGGGGTTACACTCTAATGTTAAAGGGCATTGATTCACAGAGAATTAAAGTTTCACAGAAAACAAAATACACTGTAAAATTTTCATAGATATAAATTCTATGTAAAAAGGAGAAGATAATGGCAGTGGGAGTGTACAACTGAGCCGGTGGCTAGCATGAATAGTGGAGGACATGCTAAAATAAATCAGGGAAACTAACAAAAAAAAAAAAGTTACAACACAGTAATAGGAGATTATCCCACTATTGACTGGGTCAATGTCACAGCAGGACATACTAAGGAGAATGTTTCTAGAAGAACTAAATGACTGCTTCTTGGAGCAGCTAGTTCATGAACCAACACGAGGGGAAGCTACTGTGGACCTAGTTATTAGTGGAACCCTGGATCTGATGTAAGAGATAACAGGGGTAGGGCTAGATAGCAATAATAGCATGATCACCTTTGATTTAATAAATGGAGAATAAATATTATGTCTATCATTCCATAGCACGACCACTCCTTGAAGATTGTGTGCAATTCTGTTTGCCCTATTTTAAGGCTACAGCAGAATTATAAAAAAAGGAACAGAGAAGAGCCACCACAATGTTGAAGGGGATGGAAGGATACAGTTATGGAGGAAAGGCTTAAAAGGTTAGGGCTCTAACTTGGAAAAAAGAGATAGCTAAGGAGAGATATGATAGATCAATAAATTAATGATCAAGTGGAACAGGTAAACGGATCAGTTTACACCAATGTTCCCTCTAATTTTCTGTAGGCTGTGTGCGCATAAAATATCAGCTGTGTGCAGCTTTTGAAGGAAGGTTAAATTTTTGTGCACCACATAACGACACTCGGAGTAATATACTTTAAAATTTGACTACACGTCAGAATACAGTATGTACACCACATGGATTTTAATCAAATTAAAATGAAAATAGATGATTACTAAATGAAGCGGGAAATTTCTAGTAATTACAATCATAACTTTTAAATTTTAAGACATCTGTGTTGTTTTCTATCAGAATCAGAGCTGTAATTTTTGTGCGCTCTGTTATAAAGTATGTGCGCTCGCTCGGCGAGGTGTGTGCGCGCGCACACACGCACAGCTTAGAGGGAACAATGGTTTACACCATCAAAAAGTTGAAAAACTAGGGGACACTCAATGAAACTATAACATTTAAGACTAAATCAGAGAAAATATATTTTCACTCAATGATCAAACACTGAAATCTGTTAGTGTAGTTAAGAACATAAGATATGCCATACTGGGTCAGACCAAGGTCCACCAAGCCCAGTATCCTGTTTTCAACAGTGGCCAATCTAGGTCATAAGTACCTAGCAGTCTCCCCAAAAGACACAGGTTCTTCAATGTTTGTATAGGGTCAAGCAGCGATATCCTGTGTCCCTTTTAATAATGGTTTATGGGCCTTTCCTCCAGGAACTTGTCCAAACCTTTTTTAAACCCAGCTACACTAACAGCTTTTATTACAGCCTCTGGTAACAAATTCCAGACTTTGATTACACGTTGAGTGAAAACATTTTTTCTCTTTAGTCTAAAATAGTTTACCTTGTAGCTTCATTGTTTGTCATCACAATATAGAAAGACCAGGGGACATGCAATCGATCTACGTTTACCTTTTCCAATCCATTCATTAATTTACCTCATATCTCCTCAGCCATGTCTTTTCCAGGTTAAAGAGCCCTAACCTTTTTAGCCTCTCTTCATAGGGGTATCCTTCCATCCCCCCTTACCATTTTGGTGGCTCTTCTCTGAACCTTTTCTAATAATGCTATATCCTTTTTAAGATACGGCAACCAGAATTGCACACAATATTCAAGGTGCAGTCGAACCATGGAACAATACTAAGGCATTATAATATCCTTTGTTTTATTTTCCATTCCTTTCCTTATGATACCTAGCATTCTATTTGCTCTCTTGGCCACTGCTACACACTGGGCAGAGGGTTTTAACATGTTATCCACAATGACACCTAAATCTTTTTCCTGGGTGGTGATTCCTAATGTGGAACCTTGCATCCTGTAAACATTTTAGGTTGTTCTTTCCTAGGTGCATAACTTTGCACTTGTCCACATTAAATTTCATCTGCCATTTAGATGCCCAGTCTTCCAATTTATCAAGATCCCCTTGCAATTTTCCACAATCATGAGTTTTTAACAACTTTAAAAAGTTGTGTCATCTGCAAGTTGGATAACCTCACTCGTTATTCATAAATGACCTAGAAATGGGAATATGTCAAAAAGCAGCAGACCTAGAACAAATCCCAGGGGTACTCCACTATTCACCTTTCTCCATTGTGAAAATTGGCCATTTAGCCCTACCCTCTGCTTTCTATCTTTTAACCAATTCCCAATCCACCATAGTACACTGCCTCCTATCCCTTGACTTTTTAGTTTTACCAAAAAGTCTCTGGATGAGAACCTTGTCAAAGGCTTTCTGAAAGTCCAGATACACTATATCAACCAACTCACCTTTGTCTACATGTTTATTCACACCTTCAAACATACATCACAGATTAGTAAGACAAGATCTTCCTTGTCTAAAGCCATGTTGGCTGTCTCCCATTAAGCCATGATTAACATGTTCAGTAATTTTTTTTCTTTATGATGGTTTCTACCATTTTTCCTGGTACTGACGTCAGGCTCACCGGTCTGTAGTTTCCCAGATCACCCCTGGAACCCCTTTTAAAAAATTGGGTTATGGTGGCCATCCTCCAATCTTCAGGTATTAGATTTGGGGTTTTTTATGAATTTTAGTCAATTACAATAACCAAACATTACAGGATACTTACTCCTACTATAAAAGTAGAAAAAATACATACACCGGAGGTACACAAGATTAAAGACAAATTGGGGATATAGTCCATGTCAAGAAAGTTGTCTGCATAACTATGAAACAGGCATTTAAAATCAATCAGAAATGAAGGCCTAATGGCCCACAATATAGGAGGTATCATCACTACCTACCCCTACTAAAACCTGCCTATCAATCACAAATTTGTCAAGATGAGTCACATCAAGAAAAACATAAGCACCACCATCAAAATTAATGATGCACTTGCAAGGAAATTGTAAGAAAAAAGTAGCACCCAAAGCTAGAACTCTAGCTTAAGAGATAAAAATTGCCTGTCACAATTGGGTGTTGCGAGATACATCTGGAAAAATCTTGGACTGTGTCCACAAAAAGTTGCTGACAACCTTAAAAAAAAAGTCTTCAAAATTTGTTGTTTAACCATCACAGATGAACGTAAATTAATGGTATGAGAGGAATCCTCTAAGAAGGTAGTAAGATTACCCATGGAAGGAACAATCTCGTCCAGCTCACCCTCTGCAGAATTTATCTTTTTAGAGCCAGAGGGAATGTAATAAATTTGTAAAACATCAGGTATTGTGAGAATCTCTTAAATACTTATCCAGAAGAATTTTAGGTGACAAGAGTGGATTGAGGAAAATTCAAAAATTGCAAGTTACAAGCCCACATGGAATTTAAGCGCTTCCAATTTAGAGTGCAAAATTAATGAGTCCTTAATTCCCACCACATTAATAGTCTTAAGTGGAAGAACCTGATATTCCAATTTTACAACCACCATATCCATCCCTACAGATATCCATCATAGATACTTTCTTATCAAGCTGCTGCAAAGACAGGAGTTTCCTGAGAGAAAGTACACAGGGAACCAAACAGCCAAGGACACTTTGGTATTGATACCTTAAAAGATCTTTGGGGGGGCTTTGAAATGTAACTTCTGCATCTGGAAGTAGCACTGGGAGCTCAGAAGAGCCCTCCAGGGTTACCAACTGGACAGGAGTAGGCAAATTGCTATTTTATCTCTTTATCAACTCAGAAGAGACCCCAGAAGTAGAAACTATACTTGAAAAAGAGGGCAAGGGGGGGGGGGGATCTCCCACCAGGGCTAAAAGACACACCCTCGGGAGAAGACTGCGCTAGAGGTACAGGGGCAAAAACATTTATCCAGAGGGCCGACCGGTTTAAAACCTCCGGAATCAGCAGTCTGCGATCTGCCCTGCACTTTAGCCTTCCTTTTGCCCATAACAAACACTAATAATCAAATACCAGGTAATAAAATAGCCAAGGAAAGTACCAGTGATAAGCAGCAAAAACATTCAGCTCCGAACCTCTGACAGACTAATGCCTAGACACCACTGTGACATCGAAGGGGCAGGCCTGCCCCTTTAGACACGCCCCTTCAGAAAGCAAACAAAATTTATAGAGAGAAAAGCCCCTCGAGTGCATGCCCGATGGAACAGCAGCATCAGCAGCACAGTCCCAGCAGTCCAACGGCCCACAAAACAGGGCCAAGCACACCTCCTTCTCACACCTGCAGACAACTCCCTACAGATGATTTTAATGATAGTTCACAGATTACTAATAGCAGGGCTGCAATCTCATATTTCAGTTCTTTCAATACCCTTGGATGTATACCATCCAGTCCAGGTGATTTACTATTCTGCAGTTTATCAAATAGTTGTAATACATCTTCCTGATGTATCGATATTTCCTTCAATTCTTCTGCAGTATCACCTTTAAATACCACTTCAGTCATGGGTAACATCCCTACATCTTCTTCACTAAAGACCAAAGGTTTAGATAAGTTCCTGGAGGAGAAGTCCATAAGTCATTATTAAAGGGAATCAGAGAAATTCACTGCTTACCCCAGGAAAAGCACTGTGTAATCTGTACCTTTTGGGGAACCTGACATGTACTTGTGAGCCAGGATTGGCCTTTATGTTCACCTTAAAGTATTTTAATAAAAGATCACATGCCTTTATTGAGAGTGGCAAGCTGAACTATAACAGTTCTAGCAGGCATCTTCAGCCATGGATAGTTATTTAAACCTAAAAAACTCTTACTACCCTTATAATCCTCTCCTATTTTACTATAGTTCAAGAAAGTAGAGCAAACCAGCATGTTAGATTAGACTCTTCAGGTCTAATGCTGTACCTGCCTACCTCTTCACCTCTAACCAGAGAGGTTCCTAGCTCCATATTCATAAAAACATTAGCTGCAGTTAGAATGGGTATGGATACTATGACATGCCATTACCCCTTTGGTAGTGGGTGGCTATATGTAAGGGCTCCACCTTTGATTCTATTACTGAAAGATGAGTAGTGCACCACAAATCCCTCAAGCAATAGTCGTCATTAAGGGTTTGATATTGAGCTAGGCTCATTTTCGAAGGGCTGTGCCACCAACCTCTAAACACAGACATTTGATGGCATTGAATACCTGGGTATCCCTGCACACACCAGAAGCCACTAAAGCTAACCAGGCAGCAGCAATATTGCATACTGTCTGGTTAGCTCCTGCACCTTAAAGATAGACAAGAAAAACCATCATCTATCTTTTCAGCACAAATCTTTAACTGGGCAGCATGCAATATTGCTGCCGCCCAGTTATTGCTTGTTGCCACCTCTGCTCCACCCCAAAACACAATGATGCTAAACAGATAGCATCAGGGTATGTAGGGAAGTTAGAAGGGAATATTCAATGAAACTAAACCATGTAAGTGCCATTGAACATCCTGATTTAAGGCATTTGCACAGTTTATTGGGTTGCAAACCATGTAAATGCCTTTTGAAAATCAGGTCCTAACTTTAAACAGAACAAGGGCCATAAAAAGGTTAAAAGTATCCTATATTCTAAGATTAATGTTTGGTCTTTCTGTGGAGGGGGGAGGGGAGGAGTAGGGGAGGAGTCTGTTAGAATAAAAAGTACTTCTGTAATGCAAAAAAAAAAAAAAGAAAAAAAAACACCACACGACTTCTAGAATTTGGAAGAGTCTTAAGGGAGCTGTAAAGACTAGGGTTATATTTCAGAAGTAGTTCTTATTGGTGGGAAGGTGGCGGCTTCTGGTAACATTGAAATGGAACTAGACCTGGTGCAAGCAAGAGGCAGCAGGTACAAATGCACAGTCCAGACAAGTACCAGAGCTGGCACACAAAATGGAGTGTATCAGCATCAATGGTTGGACAATATGGTTAAATAGCAGAAAACAAAAAATACTGACAAAGCAGGAAGATAGTTGAAGGAACAGGTAGAAAGATATAATGGGCTGTATTAGTAAAAGGAAGTGATGTTAAAGCTGAAAGATTAGTGCAGAAAAACAGACTGAGGGTCACAAAAGCATGTTAAAGAGGAAGGTTGTCAGTGGCATAAGACTGAAAGATGCCAAAGACTAAGGTGGGAAAAGCTGACAGAGCAAGCTACTAGAAATGTTTGATATTCTCACTAAAGACACCCATGCTAGAGAAAAAAAGGACCACAAGTGACCGAAGAGCATGCATGGAAGATAAAGTTGAGCCGTGTCTGTCTTTAGTTTTGCAAACGTCATAGGGTTACATGACGTGTGCCTGTATACTAAGGACTTGAGAGGTCCATTTAATAGATTGAGATAGGAGTGGATCCATAAGATGGGAGAAGGGCAGATGTCCCCCTTCAAAAAAAATAGAAAGCAGATGTTACAGGCTAGTGAGCTTTAGTATGGCAGCTGGAAAAGTAAGACGTTGTGGAGGAAAGAACAGGAGTGGAGTAGCGTAGCAGCTTAGTTGAGAGCACTGGCTTGATAACTAAGAGACCAGGGCTCAATTTCCACTGCCACTCCTCATGGCCTTGGGCAAGTCACTTAACCCACCATTGTCTCGGAAGGCCTGGCAGTCTACCTCTGATCACACTGACAAGAAAACCCAGGAGTTAGCATGGACTCAAAAGGCACACACACTGCATTGAGGAAAGGACAGTGAACTCTACAATGCAGTGTTAGAAGATAACATGGGTTTACCAGAGGCAGATCAGGTTTTTTTTGTCATGGATTTCTTCAACTGACTAGAGAACTGTACTAAGGGTGCACCAAAGTATTGCTACTGCAGCTGGCATGATATCGTAAAGCCTGGAGTAGACAGGTGCACTGCCAATTATAAGATTTCAACATGGAACTAAAAGCCATCATACTAAGAAGGCATAGTGGGCATGCAACTGGCTGAATACTTAAGTACACCTGTTATAATAAAGCAGTTCTTAAATTTTGTAGTATGGCATCTTTACTCCAGTTTAGGGATGGAGAAAGATCCAGCACAAGAAAAAGTTAATTTAGAAAAAGAGAAAAAAAATGGTAGGTAAGCATGGCAGCCTATGCAGTCTGCCCATTCATACTCCTATAATCTCTTTTCCCTTAGCAATCTTGCTTAGACTTCAGAGTCCTAGTCCCTACCACTCCCACTGGGAAGCTATTCCATGCATCCATTCTTTCCATAAAGAAAAAATATTTTCTATTACTCCAAAGTCCATCCCTTTCACCTTCATCCTATGTCCCCCTGTTCCAGAGCTTTCAGAGGGGGAGGGGGAGGGGGGAGCTCTTCTGTGCATAAAAAAAAACACAACACATTGGCATGTATAGTGTTCTCTCTCCAGCCTTCCCCCTTCAAAGGTATATGAGATATTTAAGTGTCCTTCTCAAAATCTGATACTGCTACTCTGCAGGTTATACTTGTAGCAATTTTTTTTCCACAGCAGCTGATAAATTTTCCCATTTCCCTCCTGAGCTGGCATTTTAATCTGACCAACGTGGTAGATTAGGCCCTTCCTAAACACTAAAAGGCCCGTTTTCTCCTGTGAAGATGATAGTACTGCATTTTAAAAAATGAAAGCCTGATAGTGAAAAAAGTCTCTATTCCTCAACTGGACTGCTGATCTAGACGACTGCAGCAATACAGCCCTGATGGTCCTTTCCCATGTAATACTTTCAACCATAAACATTTTAAACAATTTTCTTCTCCACTGGTAGCTAGAGGAGCACCATTAATGTAGGGGAAAACCCTGCTCCCAAATGAATACTAATATTTTGTACCATCTATAATGCTTTTACAGTTCATCCTGCAGAGCTCACGTATAACATTTTTATAGCACTACTAGACAAATGTACTGCATAGCGAAGTATTCAATTCCCCCTTCCCAAGGAAACTTGCAAGCCAAATCGTTACCTAATGCAATGGAAGCAGCAGCATACCATGGGTGGGCCTGATATTAATATTTGTGCCCTACCACATCTCTGGTTGTCCAGTCCCAGCAGACAGGAGTGTGCAGTTGGCCATGCAGGAAGCCCAGTACTTCACTAGCTTACTTTCTGCCAATGGTGCCTCTCCTGTTCACAGAAGTCACAGCCCAGATCAAAACATGACAAACCCACAAATAGGTAATCCAACATGTTCAAGCATCTGCATATTCGTTTTGGATATCCTGGAAAGGAAACTCGCTTGTAGAATCACAAGGACAGGCTTAGGGAGCCACAACTGAAGGGCTATAATCTGAGGGGACATCAAGACAGCACCATAGTAGGATAAGAATAGTAGAAACCAGGATGTGGGTACAAAGTAGCCTAATAGTTAGAGCAGAGGGTCAAGAATCAGGAAAGGCAGTTTCAATTCCCACTACTCCTTATGGATATTTGACAAATCACTTAACCTTCCATTACTTTGGGTACAAATTTCAAAATAAGCCCTTTGGGGCTAGAGTTAAAAGCACAAACAAAACCACCTCACCTTGAACTTCTGTGAAAAAGGCATGAAGTAAATGCTTCTGCCCCGCCCCCACCTCCCCTTATAGCACTAGCTAAGCAGGCCCTAATATAAAAAAATAAATTGCATTTCTATTAGCCATCTTTGTTTCTCTATATAGTATACTTCTTAAAGGTCCCTGCTATTACACTATGAGACCTGGCTAGGACCCTGGAGGAAACTAGTTGTTGCAACACAGACAACCTAGACAAGCTATCTTGTGGTAGATAAAGAGAGAGACTGAACTTTGCAATGGCCAATTGGGGCAAACACCAATTCTATATGAAGACATGCATGATATATGACGACAGTAGTTCTTGTTGAGTTGTATAAGAACATCCGTTCTCCCCTAGTCTGCTTTCCAAGGGGACCAAAAAAGTTTTAGAAAAATAGGGTCTTTAAACCTTCTAATACTTACACCCAATATTGCATTAGATCTTTTGAAAGCCCAAAGACCCACAACTGTCAGGTGCCTGTAGGAATGGGATCAACACTATGGTCTCCAGTGTAGGATTATATAGCCACATTAGGACTAAAAGACAGAAGGCGAGAAACCATGTTCAAGGCCAGCCTGGCCAGACAAGCTAGTGACCTACAGCAGCTTTTTGTGTGCGTGTTGGGGTGGGGAGGCAGGGGTCAGGGCAGTAAAGAGCAGTCAAAGCAAGATAAATGCTAACAGCCACAGAAACTCAAGGAGAGGGAGAGCGGGCACACATACTAAACAATAAAAAGTTTCATATTTAGACATAAGTCTATTATGCATTGTTAGAGGACTGTTGCAAGTGAGGCGCTTGATGTTGGGATGATCAAAATTTAGTTTAGTTAGTATCTCTCTCACACTCGAGTTGAATCAAGTCAGGGATGGGGAATTGTTTTGATTAGACAAAAAAAAAAAAAAAAATATGACACCATACCCTAAATTCTGTAATTCTGGACAAAAGCTTCTTTAGCTAACTACATCTGAAATTCAGTGATGGAGTTCGACACCACACCTACGCATACTTCTGCCCATTTTCTTTTTAATTTGATTTTTATTAGCTACATTATTGGAAGCATAGGAACACCAGTACCAACACATTGAAATCCATTCAAGTTTTCAGAATTCCCTCCAACCCAGAGGGACAACAAACCTTTGGGCCCTTGTGTTGGAACCAAAGTGCCATTTGGCCAACACACAACAGCTGCCATTAGTGCTATTAATGGGTCTCCCCACACACTGCAGAGAAAAGTAGTCCTATATTTACAATATACCTATTGTATACAGAAAAAAAAAAAAAAAGTTTTCAGGATGGGTCTCAGAGCTAATACACATAATTTTACATAGCAAATATACAAAATTAAGATAACAAAAATGTTTAAAATTTAAGACTTAAATTCAGTCTCAAAAATGCCACACTTTCACCAGGCAGAAGTTAGTGTTCCACTATAGCAAAATTAAAAAGTCGTTTTATAAATTCTGCATAAGCTTATTCCTCTCTCTCCTGTTATGAAATCCTTTGGTACCATCGGGACCTTTAGGTAGCCTCAATACTCCTGGAGGTAATCCATCAGCATTTTGTATTTTGCGCCCTAGCATTGGGCTTCCAGCTGGACTTCTCTCATATGTTACAGTCTGAGCACGTCTCCTTCGAACCCATGGACTACCGGAGGGCGTGATGCTGCTGTCTGAAGAATAATCTGTGCCCTTCCTTGATAATTCAGGAATCAGGCCATCTTCAGCAAGTGGCGACATCTTTGTAGATTTATGCTGTACAGATGGGCTGTTCCAGGGACTTGATCTAGGTGAATCATTAGGGCTCAAGTGGTTGTTTTGATAGGTGGAAGGACTCAGCTTACTAGCAGTTTTGTATTTGCGATCCATCATAGGGGATGCTGGATTGCTATCTGGATCAGAAGAACTGTATACTGGAGACTCATCACCAACATACTGGAGCTCCTCAACCCTCTTATTCAGAGATTTATTTTTGTTACCATTTTTGTTGGGATCTTCATCACGGTTCTTGTCTTTCAGGACTTTTTTCTTTGGAGGTTTTGTGCCTATTAGGATTACCTTCATGCTAGTCTCAGCCTCTTTTTCAGTACACATCAATTCATGGGCTTTTATTGCCGCTTCAACTTCTTCAAATTCTACAACTGCACATTCCTTTGTACCGACTTGGGCATATCTACTGCTGAATCTCTTGACATCAGGTGGAAGATCTCTGCCAGGTTTAAGAATGCGAAGAGATGAGATGATGCCAAAACTTCTGAAGAGCTTTAGAAGATGTTCGAAGAGTTTCTCTTGCATGCCTCCATTTTTCTGCTCCTCATTCGCAGACTGTAGCTCTGGCATCAAATGAAGATCATAAACCAGCAACATTTTGCTAGGGAGGTTTTCACTAGGGAACACTGGAACTGGGGTTTTTCTTCTAATTTTGGTGCCTTCTTCATTAAGCTCAAGAATGTCTGAATACCTTAAGGCATAGGCTGTGGTCCTCCAGTCTCGGGTAATATGCTTGACCTGGGGGGGGGGAGGGGAAAAATTGGGAGAACATTGCACAGATTAAGTTTTACCAGATTTCAAAAAAAATTCTAGAATCTTGAGAGTCTGTACTGCTTGTAGTAGCAAGGCACCTGTCTGCACCCCAAGAACTGCCAAGTTACCATGTTCCAGGCAGGAGTTAGGCCAGTCCTGGATTTCTGACAGTGATTCTGATGCATCATAGGACCTGCAGCACTTATTCCAATGGGTAAAATTAGGGACTGCAAATACCATACTGCATTGCAATGCAAATTAAAAAATCAGAACTGGCTTAAAATCTCACTCCTGGAACTGGGTAACTTGGCAACTCTGCACCTATCAAGTTCTGGGGTTTAAGACAAGATATATTTGCATATTATGGGATCATGGGTTCTACTCTTGTTAAGCTCATCAATAATAAATGATCACCTGGGGTGGAGGGGGAGGGAAAGTTACCCAGTGGAGTAAAAAAGTAAATAAAGGCCCTATCTGTAGTTATTGTATAACTAGTTCTGACCCTTTTGTTCAGTACACACAAATGGACACTTGAGGGGCTTAGGCTGTTCTATGCCTCTACATACAATTCTGAGAGATCATCATCTTAAGGGTTCACAAACCTATTTTAGCACAATTTTCTACTATAAACATGGTTAGGACATCAATCTAAACCCAACACTAAATGAATAACTCAAAACAAATGTAATCAAAAACAAAAGATCTAGTATGTGTGCAAAATGTGAATCCTCATGAACAGTTGGCACCTACTAGGGGGGGGGGGTGGGGGGGAGGCGGGCGGGGACTTCAGCTACATTAACTGTTAGTTTAAAATTCCTCTAGGACAGACCAACAAGGGCTTCCTTGCATGCAACAGCTCACTTCATGTTTTGTCATATTTAACTAGTATTTAAGAGGAGATCAGCACAGACTTTTCCAAACATAAAATCTCTTCAACCATTCCCTAGTAGGTTCTCGGATGGCCCAATTCAAATTTTCTATTGAAAATCAAAAATCAGTTACATCAATCAAGGCAAGTGACCCAGGTCATGATGCAGCTGAAAGCATCCCTACATCGTACTTGACCACTGGTATGAGGTTCTTGTTAACACACTGTCACTAGTGTCTAATATGTCCAGATACAATTCTAGTATGATTTTGATGTAGTTTCTTCCTTGCTGTTCATCCAGAGGACATTTCCATTGAGTTTTGATGGCAGAACCCATCCCGTCAAACATGGTGGTGCAGGTATTACGTGGGGCTGCTTTGCTGCATCTAAAGAAACCATGATTTTAACACAAAATTCTAGAGCATGTCAAGCCATTGATCTGTAGACTGAAGATGGGTAGTCTTGCTGCATGACCCGTTTGGCCCAAAACATCCAAGTAAATGTACTATAGAAGGACTAAGGAGATTTTGAGCCATGCTTACTAAAGCTTAGTATATGCTAAAATGCTATGCAGCCCATTTTATTCCTGCAGACCACATGGCACTTAATGCTTGCTAAGCTTTAGTAAAGCTGGGCCAAGTTCATGTCCCAGCCTAAACCCTACTGAAACGTGGCAAAGCTCAAGGAAGCTGTTCATGCAAGTTGTCCTCAGATGACAAACTATGGTGCAAGGACAAAAACAGGGAGAAGAGTTAACTGAATCATGTCTTGTGGTCAAACATTTTGGAAGAAATAATGCATTGCAGGCAGAAATATTCTGAATAAAGAAAAAAAATTATACCTTTTTGAAAGATGTGAGTAGTTTAACACTGACATATCCCATTTTGTTTCTCCTCACATGCTTTAATAAAAATGCATCTCTCTCCAAGTTTTCATCAGAAAAGTAATACTCTATCTGTGCTGCCAGCTTCTGCACAAGCTCCTGCTCAGGGGGTTTCCAGTCTTGGTCCAAGTCATCAGCATCATTTTCTCCTCCACTAGTTGCAACTCCACTAGAACAAGAGGAAAAAAACCCCACAAAGAGCATCAATGAACCTTTTGTTAGAGTATCATGTGGATGTGTACACAATAACTGGTTTCATTTTTACTTCGGAGTAAAGTACCTTTGTGGATCTTCTCACTTAGTTCCAGTGGTATTGAGCATAAAGTTCCCCAGAGCATTTTTTAGTTAGCCAAGTTACGGAGTACACAAAGTGAGAAGATCCACAATTTGTATGAATGCCAAATACATCCAGTGATGTCAAAGTCTTCATTACACTGGTCAAAAAAGGTGAGGACTAGTTAGTTTAAAAAACGACCTAACACTGATTCTGTAGGATCTGAACACATTTAACAGGCTTTTTTAATACTGCTTTATCATTTCAGTCAAAGCAGTTTACATTGAACAGGATATCGATAACCCTCCATTGCCTCCAAAAATTCAAGTTAAATGACTTGCCCAATACCACAAGGAATGCTGATGGAAATCAAACCCTGGTCTCTTGCTTCCCAAGCTAGTGCTCTAACCATTAGGCTACTCCTCCACTCTTTAGAAACATGGTTGCAAATAGAGAACATGTAGCTTGTCCAGTCTGTTCTTCCATACCAGTTAGTGTCTTCCTCCCCCACCCCATTCAGATAGCCTGTGTTTGTCTTGTGCTTTGCTGACTTCAGATACAATCCTCATCTCTAACCACCTTCACTGGGAGACTATGGAAAGTGGTAGATGCATGTAATAGAGAAATTTCTACAAAATTACTCCAGAGTCTATCCCCTTTCACCTTCATCCTACACCCACATGTTGCAGAGCTTTTTCAAATGACTCCTGTCCATTTACACCATGGAAGTATTTAAACATCTCCATCATATCTCTCCTCTCCCACTTTTCTTCCAAAGTATACAGAGATCTTTAAGGCCACCGATTTTGGTAGCCACCCTCTGCACCGATTCCATCTTGTTTATTTTTGAAGGTATTGTCTCCAGTATTGCACAGTGTACTCCAAATGAGGTTGCAAAAAACACATACCAAACCGCAAAAAACACCCAACCCCTCCCTCCCCCGAGGCACCATCACCAGCTCCTTCCTGCTGGCCATTCTCCCTAGTCACCCAAGCATCTTTCTGGCTTTTGCTGTCTTTTCTAACTGTTTAGCAGCCTTAAGATCAGAAACCACCACCACATCCTGCTCTTTAGTGGCCAGTTGTACAGAACCCCCCCCCAATATTGTACTGCTCCCTTTTTTTTTTGCAGCCCAAATGCACAATCCTGCTTTTTGTGTTAAATCTCAGCTGCCAAATTCGACCAACCTTCCCTAGATACTTTGTTATCTACTCTATCCGGGGGGGGGGGGAGGGGGGGGGTCATTCTATTGCAGATTTTGGTATCTGCAGAGGCAGACCTTACCTGACCATCCTTCCACAATAAAATCACTTAAGAGTGTTGAGAATTGGACCAAAGACATATCCCTGTGGTAAACAAACATTCTCCTCTGAGTGAGCTCCATTTACCTGGACCTTTTGTTGCCTCCCACTCATCCAAATTCCTAACACAGTCAGCCAGTCACTTGTGGTTTACTTAGATTTCAGTGAAGCCTTTAACACTTGCGCACATCTAGTGCTCTCCCTCTGCTCAACTCTGGTCACCTAAGTTTAGAGGAGGTCATGTCATCTTTTGGCATGACAGTGTCTGTCCTCCCACTCTCCCCGAATCCCAGAACCTTGTATGTGAGCATAGAACTGTGCCCATATGATTTAAGAGTTTCCAGCTTAAACAGTTGGTTAAGATTGCTTCTGATTATGTGGATTCTAATTTGTGGGACTAAAGCCAGGAGAATAATCTGTTCTCTGAAAATAATTTCCCATTTAATTTCATTATGCATAATCCATGGCTGTCAAAAGAGCTGAGTAGAACAGACTCAATAAACAGTCAGACCCAAGATCACAATGAAGGTGGCTGTAGCTACTCTGCTCCATTCTCCAACTTGCTCTTGGGCCTTGGATCTCTGGCCAGAAGCTACTATATGCTCTAAGAGCAACTCGCTGCTTGAGAACTTTGTCTGATCCATGCCTTTGTAGCTGCCTCAATTATTGCAGCTCCATGAACTCCCTGTATGCTGGCCTGATGCTCAAATGACAAAAAAGTCAGTTCATACAAACCACACACTGTTGAAATCTCTGTTGGGTACCTGTTCTGCACCTCTAGATTTCATCCTTATCTTTTAAAGGATCACAGAAGATTTCATGCGCTTAACGGGAAGGCTTGAGATGAAAAGATAGGATAACTATCCCAGAGGTGTAGGGGCGAGAATTCCTACCAAAAATTCAAGGCTGAATTAAAAAAAAAAAAAGTCTTACATAGGGAGCACGAACAGTAGCTGCCCAATCTTAAACGATGTTCACACAAACAATGTGTTGAGTCTAGCCCATTTGTTTCACCATTTGATAATCATTTTAAGTCACCCTGATATCTAGCAGAGGGTGCTATACCAAATGCATTTCAACTGAGAAAAAAAAATCAAATACATCCATACATATCTGTAGCACGTTTAGAGCTTTGGTTATAAAATAAAAAATAAAAAAAAAAAGATGGAATTTCCGAAATGGGCTTAGCAGGACAGTTATTCCTTTCTGATGTTTTATCAGTTAATGGTTAGGCTTTAAAGGCATTGGTGTTCAAGGTTATTTGTTTGTATTACCCATTTTACTGGGTACATATCTCCAACAAGAATGCAGGTCGTTTGTTCCGACACACCCATTTAGAGGAACCTACACCGGGGTGATCTTAGAGATATGAGGTGGTCATGCAGGTGTGTGCTTATAGCACATGCTCCTTTACAGAAGTAGCAAGGAATCTGAAATTGTACAGATTTAAGGCTCTTGAATGAAATTTCTTTGCTTGTGCAGAGGGGAAGGAGGAATAGACTAGGGGTGGGGGAGAACAGCAGTGACAGAACAGGTCAAGGAGGAATAGCAGCAGTTTATGAATGTTTTATTATAAACCGCTTCAGTGTATATGTTTATGTTTATTGCGATTTGATATACCGCTCAGGCCAGAAGGCATTAGAGCGGTTTACAATACTAAATCATTCAAGGAAAGTAGGAAAAGAACGCCATTTATATGATAGGACAGATTAAAGGACAGAGACAGTCATACAGGCAAGATAAAGAGATATACATTGAACAGTTACCACAATAAGTAAGCATGGACAGTCCAACCAAAGCTATCGATGTAACTTCCAGCAACAGACGCCACGGACCAACACCTAACGTATAATGTACGGGAGATTGTATTCCAAATTAAAAAGTTACACACATGTTCAAGTTTGGACACACCTACAGATGTACTTGCTGTGTTGGAATGATCAGAGTACACATAAAAGAATTTAAGCCATTTTACCACTGTAGTTGAAAATCCTGAACATGCTGAAGGAAATAGTTGGATATTCCTGGCACGCCAACCAATGTATTCCCTTATTATTTATTTATTTTTCTTATATACCGCACTATTTGCAATCAGCGCGGTTCACATGGAACAGAAACATCCGACAACTTAAATATGTCTGGTCATTACATTAAACAGGAAATGCAACTTGGAAAAAGGGTACACTATATACATATGAGGTGTACTGAGAAAGGATAATGTTTGGTGTTTACATTGTAGGGGATGCCTGTTGCGAGGGCTTGCCTAGTTGACTATTATTGTTGAGGTGCTCGTTATTCGAGTGGGACTGAGTAAAAGTTTGTGGATGAACTGGGGGAGGGGCGGGGAGAGTGGGGAACAGCTGGTGGAAACAAGCTGTCTAGCTAGAATCTCAATCTCACCCAAACCCAGGTATTGGGAGCCTTTGAACAAACACCCTGCTGGTATCTTTCAGTCCTGGATAGCTCGATTTTGATATTCATATCAAGACACTCAAAGCATAAAGTTCCACTATCCCTCCTTTTCCCTTAAAAATCCTGCATTTGTATCTCTCCTAAATTGTGATAGTCCTCCGTCTATAATCACCTTCACCGGGAGGCTATTCCACATATCCACCCTTTCCATTACAACACGTTTTCCTTCCTCCCGAGTCTACCCCCTTAAACCTTCAGTCTATGCTCCTGATTCCAGAGCTTTCTAACTGTGCATTTATGCCATGAAGCTATTTAAAACTCCTCATCTCCTGCATTTCTTCCTAATTATACATGCTGCCCCCTGCTCCACCCCCACCCCTCCTCCCATATGCCCCACCCCTCACCCCTTTCCCATATGCTTTATGGCTAAAATCACTGACCTTTTTAGTAGTTGCCTTCTGCACATAGATTCCATCCTATTTCATTTTGAAGATTCAGTCTTCAGACTTGCACATTAGTACTGCCAATGAGGTATCAGGCTTATACAGAGGCCCACTCACACCCCCCCCCCCCTTCTGCTGGGTATTCTCCTCCATATGCTTTTGCCGGCACCTTTTCTACCTTCTTGTTTCTGATCTTAAGGCAGTCAGTTGCCCCCATGTCCTGTACTTCTGTCCATGAAACAAGAGTTTCACCTCTTACACTGTCCAACTCCTTTGGATTTTTGCAGCTGAAATGCACAACCCTGCCTTAAGCATTAAATCTCAGCTGCCAGAGTCAACCAACCATTTTTCAAAGTTTGTTATATCTAATTTACACCTTCCTGGGTGGTGTTTCTTACTGCAAATCATGGGCTTCCGCAATATTGCTTACAAAAATAAGACTCTGAATATGCCAAATCCCTGCAGTACACCACTGGTAACATCCTTATCCCCCGAGTGACATTCCTCCCCCCCCCTTCCATTTACCCCTTTTGTCACCTCCCACTCAACCAGTTTCTAGCCTAGTCTGTTTTTTGTGACCAAGTGTCACCATGGTCACCAAGTGTCACCATGAATAATCCCATTAAGAAAATTAGTATTCACTCACTGGCAGGTCAAATGCAAGGCATTGATAAAGAAGGCAAAGACAGAATTTGAGAAGCAGCTTGCTGTGGAAGCAAAATCGTGAAATAAAGATTTTTTCAAGTACATTCGTAGCAAAAAACCTGAGAGAGTCAGTTGGACCATTAGATGATAGAGGAGTTAAAGGGGCACTAAGAGACAAGGCGATAGCAGAGAGACTGAATGAATTCTTTGCTTCGGTTTTTACTGAGGAAGATGCAGGGATGTTACCCATGACTGAAGTGGTATTTAAAGGTACGGAAGAATTGAAGGAAATATCAATACATTGGGAAGATGTATTACAACTATTAGATAAACTGAAGAGTAGCAAATCACCTGGGCAGGATGGTATACATCCAAAGGTGTTAAAGAACTGAAATACGAGATTGCAGACCTGCTATTAGTAATCTGTGAACTATCATTAAAATCATCTCTAATACCTGAAGATTGGCAGATCGCCAGTGTAACACCAATTTTTAAAAAGGGTTCGAGGGGTGATCCGGGAAACTACAGACCGGTGAGCCTCACGTCAGTACCGGGAAAAATGATAGAAACCATCATAAAGAATAAAATTACTTAGCATGTAGATAGTCATGGCCTAATGGGAGACAGCCAACATGGCTTTAGACAAGGAAGATCTTGTCTTACTAATCTGTTATGTTTTTTTGAAGGTGTGAATCAACAGGTGGACAAAGGTGAGTCGGTTGATATAGTGTATCTGGACTTTCAGAAAGCCTTTGACAAGGTCCCTCAGAGACTTTTGGCAAAACTAAAGAGTCATGGGATAGGAGGCAGTGTATTACTGTGGATCAGGAACTGGTTAAAAAATAGAAAGCAGAGGGTTGGGCTAAATGGCCAATTTTCCCAATGGAGAAAGGTGAATAGTGGTGTACCCCAGGGATCTGTGCTGGGTCCGCTGCTTTTTGACATATTCATAAATGACCTGGAAAGTGGAACAACGAGTGAGGTTATCAAATTTGCAGATGACACACAACTATTTAAAGTTGTTAAAACACCCAAGAGGATTGTGGAAAATTGCAAGAGGATCTTGATAAATTGGAAGACTGGGCATCAAAATGGCAGATGAAATTTAATGTGGACAAGTGCAAAGTTATGCACCTAGGGAAGAACAACCCAAACTATGGTTACACGATGCAAGGTTTCACATTAGGAACCACCACCCAGGAAAGATTTAGGCGTCATTGTGGATAACATGTTAAAACCCTCGGCCCAGTGTGCAGCGGCAGCCAAGAGAGCAAACAGAATGTTAGGTATCATAAGGAAAGGAATGGAAAATAAAACAAAAGATATTATAATGCCTCTATACCGTTCCATGGTGAGACCGCACCTTGAATATTGTCTGCAATTCTGGTTGCCGTATCTTAAAAAGGATATAGCGTTATTAGAAAAGGTTCAGAGAAGAGCCACCAAAATGGTTAAGGGGATGGAAGGATACTCCTATGAAGAAAGGCTAAAAAGGTTAGGGCTCTTTAACCTGGAAAGGAGACGGCTGAGGGGAGATATGATAGAAGTCTATACATTAATGAGTGGAACGGGTAAACGCAGATCGACTGTTTACGTTATCAGAATATAGGAAGACTAGGGGACATGCAATGAAGCTACAGGGTAAACTATTTAAGACTAATAAAAGAAAATATTTTTTCACTCAACGTGTAATCAAAACTCTGGAATTTGTTACCAGAGGATGTAGTAAAGGCTGTTAGTGTAGCTGGGTTTAAAAAAGGTTTGGACAAGTTCCTGGAGGAAAGGTCCATAAACCATTATTAAGAAGAGACCCAGGATATCAATGCTTGACCTAGAACAAGCATTGCAGAACCTGTGTCTTTTGGGGAAACTGCTGGGTACGTATGACCTAGATTGGCCACTGTTGGAAACAGGATACTGGCCTTGATGGACCTTGGTCTGACCCAGTATGGCATATCTTATGTTCTTCTGTTCTTATAGGTTTCATGGAAGAATTAAACCCAAGACCTCAACCACTAGAGCCAGCCCAGAGCATAGTACATGTCTCAAACTTCCAACTTCTTTGCATGTGCTCACCTGTGTATCTGAGCATGTGGGTTTCTACAGGAAATTGTGGCTTTAACTACTCAAGACTTCTCTGATGAAAGTAAAGAGTCCTCTCCTAGAGGAATGCATTCATTTTTAATTTTTATTTTTTTTAGTGCGGGGGGGGGGGGGGAAGAAGAGAATTTCTTTGGCATCCTTGGTCTGATTTGGCCTGTTTTAAACTCCTGTTTTTCCAGATCCCCCTCTTCCAATGTCAAATATTTGCAGAGCTGTTTTACCCCCAAACAAATGGGCTAACATTTTGACTCCTTATGCATAAAAGGGTCTGTCTACCATTCCATTATGTTGTAAGAACCTAACCAAAAGTTGGAATGCCTTAGCAAAGAAGTTATGCTTTTTTTGGTATGGCTGTGCCTTTGCTTGCACACATTTAGTTTGTTGACATTTACCACAACCAATTTAGTATAATTAAAATGAATGGTGGGGGGGGGGGGGGGGGGGAGAGGGGGAGTAGTACAAGTTTTTAGGAAAGAGCTCAAATGGAAAAAAAACCCGCTAGTTTAAAATTAGTAAAAGCTGAAAGATCCGGTGGATTAAAAACTTCTGTACTTTATGGCAAGACAAAAATCTGATCAAAAAAAAAAAAAATGGAGGACATCTCAAAAGCAACAAAGTTTAATATTGCCCTAATCTATTTATTGATTTATGCTTTTGGAATAAGTATTTATTGCTACACATCCAAGTTTTATACCATCTGAAGTTCACTGCTGAGCCAATGTGCTGATTGTTTTGGGGCAATTCCATAAAGCACTTTTTATGTGCAGACATGCCTTGCAATGCAATACAAAGTGTGTTATTGAGTCAATGCAGCAGACCCTGGGTTTTCTTGGCAAGATGTCACTGAAGTGGATTGCCAGATCTTTCTTCTGAGGCAATGGAGGGTAGTGTGACTTGCCCAAGGCCACAAAGCATGCCAGTAGGAAATCAAACACTAGTCTTGTCGTCACCAGGCCACTGCTGCAACCACTAGGCTATTCCTCCACTTAGAAATGCCTCATGCTTCAAAAACTATTGCTTTTATAGAACTGTCTGCGGTATAGATAACCAAGCTTAGGCATGTATACCATGCATTTGCACACGTTTATCCAGTCTGATAAAGTTGCTGATGGTGTGCTTTGCACTTATGTATCTTAATTTTAAAGAATAAGTACAAAAGTCAACTAAATTATGCAAGTACGTTTGCTAAAAAAACACAACACAAAAACCTACAAACAAACCCTCTTATGCACTTTCTGCTGCACATGCACCCTGTATGTCTGCTTTTAAAGGGATGTTTATAACCCCTCCAGCTGGTTCCAACCTAAGACTTGGAATGTCTCGTGTGTCTGGACAGCATTGTTAAGAATTTTCACATTTGAGAGGTGGCTGAATTTTTTGCCTGTGTTTTAAAATGCCTTCACTTAAAAATTAGTATCAGGCTTTTCAGCCCCTGTATCGCTGCTGCAACTGCCCGCCTTCCACCTGCTCCTCACCCCTTCAACGCGGGTTCGGGAGCAGGGAGGCCACGGATCAGCACTGTCTCCCCTGTGCTCGTTTAGACGCTGGGGCAATGCAGAGAGGGAGGGGGAAGAACTCCCTGATCCTTTAGAAACAAAAAATAAAGGTCCACAGACACAGGAACCCTTACCGCAGCAGCAGATCTGACAAAAGAAAACAAAGTAACCAAATCAAACAGGGAAAATAAACCAAAAGGAGTAAATTTCAAAAACCCAAGCTCTGCTTATTTGTTCTCACTGAGCCCAGCCCTGGGCTCAGAACCTCCAAGCTGCTTGGAGACTGAAAGTACTGGTGAGAGGGGGCAGTCCTTGCCTACTTATACTGGTGCCAGCAAAGCGATGATGTATTTCAGTCTCCAAGGCTGCTGGAGGAGGTTGACAACTCTATGGTTCCGGGACTGGACTAGAGGGACACTAAGGAATTAGTATTTATTTATTTGGTATTAGGATACATCAAAGTGAATGAATCTACACTACTATATAGTAAATCCACATAATGTAATATTTACAATTGCATAATCCCCATCCATTTAAGCTTAAGGCAGCTTAATCATAGGAACGGACGACTAATGGCTAAGGCATATTTGTTTATCTTTGAAGGCTCCCTCCCTCTACCCCAAACAGCAGCTGATAGCATTCTCTGATAAAAACAAACAAACCCACAGTAGGCTTATTCTCTTTGTATTAAAAATGTAAAGTTGTGCTCTCCTATATAATCACTGACTTGCATTTACAACATTGAGATCATGCTACAAAAAGTAGTCGTGTTATTCTCTATGGACAATGTCAATCCATATAGGGTAGACAAGTACTTGCCACTGTGATGGAGAAATGCATCTTTATGTCATTCATAATCCGTGCACACTTAACTCTAGATTCAAATAGAGCTCATTAATCATACCACATTTTGACTACAAATGCCATACTCCAGGGTCTCCCTCAATCTACCTTGCACCCGTTACAGCTTGCGATGAACTCAGCAGCAAGAGTTCTCCAAGGGACATCCAGGTGGGATCACGTGACACCCATCCTGAAACGGCTCCACTGGCTCCCTATACAAGGCAGGCTCACTTTCAAAATCTTAATACTGACTTTCAAAGTCATAAATGGGCTCTCCCCTGCATCTCTAACAGACCTCATACAGAGCATCCCCTCTAATAGATCCAGAAGATCACAAGCAGTCAATAAACTAATAGTCCCAAAAGAAACCACCAAGTGCACCCAGGCAACGGTAAACAGAGTTTTCAAGTTCTGTGCGCCTAGATGCTGGAATACCCTCCCTCCCAGCATCCGGGCAATCACTGATCTAGCCCAGTTTAGGAAGGTTTTAAAACATCACCTCTTCCTCCTGCATTACCCTGATGGCAGCGCTACAAGAGCCTCATCATCGAGCTAACCAGTGCAGCACAAAGAGTTCACCTTAGTCGCTATTGTACAGATGTAAATAGTTACCCAAGTTCTAGTACCTGTTAATTGTAAACGCAGATCAACCAGTTTGAAAATGTGTAGATAGTTGTTCCATGTAAACCGCACTGATGAGGAATGGCACGGTATATAAGAGAATGTAAATAAACTCAGTATAGTCAACTCTAATCCTTGAAGGACCTCACATCTTTATCTTTACGAATCTTTATCATATTGAAATCCATAAATGTAGTTATGCACACAATTTGTTCAGCACCATAAGTTGTTTGCAAGCCATTACTTTAGCTTGAGTCTGGCAGTCTTATTTGTGAATACCATTAGTAAGTAACATGGTGCCAGTCAGGCTTAAATGCACCACAGGTAAGAGGCATACTCAAGCTGATAGAGGGAAGGTAGCTCCCACTATAGTAGCAATCCCTATGTGTAGAGCAAAGATGTCTCCTGAAGGCATAACTCTGACTCTGCGGCCAGAAGCGTCAGTGCTGTCAGGACAGCCTGCCTGGGAAATAGCAGGTATTAAGAGAAACTCCCATTGAAGTTGTGTAATGTTAATACATAGTCACAGATTAGGGATCATACACTAATGAGGCATGAAGATATTTTTTCTCCCCAACTCAAGTGCTGGAAAAGATGGATACTACCTAGTATTACTGCAGGCCTAAGCAGATGATGGCCACCATCAACCGCAACATTGTTAATTTATGGCCAGTTTGTACACCACCACCTACATTCCAAAGAGATTCATTTAAGCAAGCAAGCTTCTAGTTCCACTTATATAGATTTTATAGAGTTGAACAATTTGTTAGAATTATCTGGCAACAGTATGCTGTACCCATGTTTCCCCAACTACTGCACTTTCTGTAGCAGGATTTTAAAGATTATAAAAATAGTAAGTTTGAGTCTTCAGACTTGTATGCCTGTACAGTAGTACCACATACCTGGATCTGATGGCATTGCTGGAGGCTGAGATGGGGGGGGGAGGCAGCTCTAACCATGGCACACACTATTATGTTTTGTGATCTAAAGAGAATAGATGGATGTCCTACATACTTTTGATGAAATGTGTGTATGCCATTAGGCAGTGGGTTTTGAGATTTAACCACTGAATCTGTTAAGAATTTGATGAACTTGTCAGATGTAGCTGAATCATAGAATCTAAAATGTGTTTAATTCAATTTGTGTAACATTTTATGCAAATTAAATTTCCTGGAAGCAAAAAGACAGTCAAGATTTGGACCAGAGATGAAATTGTGAAGGTGATGAATTAGTTGAAATGTTCTGCATAAAAATGTAAATATAAATGGACGGGAGGGGGGGGGGGGATTTTTATCATTTAAAAAGTTTGCTCAAATGCAAGCCGAGTGCTTTTGAATAGTAGCCATGATCTATACTTCACACTAATTTTTTTCACACACAATCAGGCATGCTACAGAAAAAAAAACACAAAACAAAAAAAAAAACACACAACCACACGCACCACATACCCTCCACTACCAGATGGTCTTCTCAGCATATCATGGCTTGCAATTTGATTATCCATCTAAATGTATTACCAAGTTAACTATAAAAGCTTGTGGGATACAAAAGCCCCACATGCAATTTGTTTGGTTCAATATAGAAAAACCTAATGAGTTTGAGTATATTGCTCAAAATGAAATATAAAAAGCTAATCAAAGTACATGCAGGTGCAACCTTGCTTGAAGTAGTCTGGAAAAGCTCATCAGCAAGGCCACTGCATTACACACCTGAGGCTGGGAAGGCTTGCCTGAACAGATGGCATTTCCAATCTTTCTAAAAGCTGCATCAGTTCTGTGGTTGGCATATTCCATGGTAGGGGCCAGTTATTGAAATGCACAGAACCAGTTCATGTAGATAGTACAAACCAGTCTTTCAGAGTAGATCTAACTCAGAGTGTCTTATCTTAGTATACATGGCAGTTGAGGCAATTTTAAAAGCAATGCAAACTGAGCCTTCATGATTTAGTCTTAGGTAATAAACTAATCTGTTTTTTTCCATAAGCATGATGCATGAGCTCTTTTTCTAAGAAAAGATGCAATTGCACACCTCTCCTTCCTAGGAACAGCATAATGCCCCTAGAGTTTAAATTAAATTAATAGGCAGCATGAGGTACATGAGTTGTGTACCATGTGTGCTACACAAAGCAAGGCCCGGCATCTATTTTTCCCCACTTGAGTCCTTGCAACTTCTAGTACTCTGCTTCTCTAGTTTTTAGGCATGAGTCCTCTCCATATTGCCTGCTCTACAGGTTGTTGTGCTGCACATTTTAAAAAAGTTAGGTGTGCCTTGTGCTTCAGGAAGTATGATCCAGGGTATGCTAATCTATGTAAAACCAAGATTTTGGAAGGTTCATCAGTTTCATCAGGTTTGACTATGTATGTTTCCGCTTTAGGGCATGGGCTTTGTTTCTCCCCAGGGTTTCTACCTTGGGAACAATCTAGGACAATTTATCAGTTTTGGGGGGTTACTCCCACAGATCAATTAAGGCTTGGGGAGGGAAGCACAGTATGAAAAAGGGATTAACTGAAGCGATTTCAGCTTTTAGCTTCATCTTATATAAAATCAAAGTTGTAAAGGGTTTAAGGGGTAAGTGAAGCCTTAATAAGGTTAATATTAAATCAAAGATACAAATTTGGAAAAAAAAAATTCACAGGCTCTCAAGGGAGACTGATTTTCTAGATCACATGCCCAATGAATTCCCCCCCCCCCATATCCAGTGTGTATTTAACTGTTCAAATGTGTTTAGTGGAGCCTTAAGTGAACTCCAGGATATGAATTTATTAAAATGTTATCACTTACTTGGAAAATTCTGGAAACTGAACATTGACTCCAGCTATTTCACTTGTTTTTCAACCTGTGTACCAATAAGGATTACTTTTTTTCCAGCTCCATTCTCCCTCCCCCCTCCCTTGCCACAGGAGGCTAAACATGTGGTAAGCTGCTGCATTTTAGTAATTATGTCCTTATGTATTTGAGCCATCCCAATTAGTTGCTTTTATTAATACTAGATCAGTTTCCCATGTCTTGGGCTCTTCCCTCAGTCTTAAATGTTTTGCTGGCTATTTCTTCTCCCTCTACTTAATTTGTTATTCTCCCTTGTGTATGCAAGGGCTAGAGATGCGCAAGGTTTAGTTTTTCTTCCATTTCTCTTTTGTTAAGACTCCTTGAATAGACATGGCAAAGAAACAAAATCCATTTCTGTAGAGGCGATACTGTTTAATATTAAAAATCTTAAATATAAAAATACCCTTGAGCCAAACTAGACAGAAAGCATACCTCTTAAAAATACTTTAGTACATATGTAGGAGCAGAGTGGAGTAGCAACCTAATGGTTAGAGCACTGGCTTGGTAACCAAGAGACAAGGGTTCAAATCCCACTGGCACTCCTTGTGGCCTTGGGCAAGTCACTTAAGCCTCCACTGCCTTGGAAGAAAGGCCTGGCAATCTACTTCGTCACATTGCCGAGAAAACCCAGGAGCTGCTGGGTCACCACGAGTCAGTGTCGACTCAAAGAATGGTACACACTGCACTGCTAGGAGCAGAGGAGGAGCAGCAAAGCAGTACAAAGTGACAAAAATAGTGCTACAGGAGATTAAAACTGATCTTGAAAATTGCGTTCATAGAGAGATGCAAAGCTGTATTACTATACAAGTTAAAACATGGATTGTAATTGTGACTGGCTTCTTAAATATCTTGAGAATGATGTACATACAAGAAAGCTATGCTCACAAGAGCATTTATAATAAGCTAGGCTCCAGGAATATACTGTCAGCATATACTGAAGAATGGCTTCATAGAAAGAAGGTTACATATAGCGCTATTTAAAACAGACACCAAATACAGTTTAAAAAAAAAAAAAAAAAAAGTGTTCAAGAATGAAAACTGGCATCCAGAATGTGGTTACCGTTCCAGCATTAAACTGAATCATGCATGGAAGAAATGAGTGAACCCCTCCCTTCCCCAAAGTATATAAGACATCTGCACAAAAAAGATCTTGCAAAAGAAAAGCCACAAACACACAAAACAAAGTAGCAAATGCACCAATACAGTAGTAATACAGACTGTAGCTCCAAGAACCAGACATCAATCCAAATTGTATGCATGAACTCTAAAGAGAAGGTATGGATAGTTGCAACCCAGAACAGAGGATTATAAAGGAAAGAAAGCATATGGGTGGGGAACATATATTCTGCAGTGAAGAGCTTAATAAAAGTTGCTCCTCTTGTAGCTGTGACAGTCTAATGAGAGAGGGAGAGAAAAAAAAAACAAACAAACCCACAAATAAAGTCACTGTATCCAAAAAAGCACTTGTATCAAGGCCCAAACAGCATTACAGAGAATGAAAGTTATCAAAAACGCCAATAAAAGGGTATCCGTGTGCCCTAGGTGAACCTTCATTATGATCCCTCCCTGATTGTACCACACCCAGGGTGTTATTTCTGGAGGAATAGCCTAGAACCTAGTTCTGTCACTTTAGACTTCAGAGAGGCAGGAGTGTTCTACTCCAGCCTCCTGTAAGGACAGAATAAGAGGGGGTGAGCTTGGAGCAGAGCATAGTTATTCTATGTCCTAATCCAGCCCCTGTTCTTGTTATATTTTAATCTTTTTATCAATCAACTCAAAAAAATACAACCATTCCATACATTTGCAATACAAAAACTACTTTTATTTATTTAGCTGTATTTATATCCCACTTTTCACCGGGTCAAAGCGGTCAATTGGGGGATACATTTAACACGAGAGGATATGAGACACATACACTAATACTTACTTTTAAATATCCTTCAAGCACAAAGTAGTAGATCTTTCCATTGTCCCCCTCCAGCCCCATTTCCCCACACCATACTAAATCCAGCCCCTGTTATATTGCTCCTGCCCCTTGACTACCTGCCCATTTTCCAATTCCACAGTTCCACTTCTTTTTCATCTTTGTTAGTGGGCTGTCGGGTAAGGTTTGCCTCTTTACGTATGATGCCAAAATCTGCAATAGAGCAGACACCCAGGATAGATAACATGAGGAGGGATCTAGCTAAGCTTGAAGAATGGTCTAGAATTTAGCAGCTGGGATTTAAATGTTAAAAAATGCAAGGTCATGCATTTGGGTTGCAGCAATCCAAGGGAGCAATATAGTACAGGGGGTGAAGTACTTTTGTCCACTAAGGAAGAGCAGGACCTAGGCATGGTTGTGTCCGATCTTAAAGTAGCTAAACAGATAGAAAAGGTGACAGCAAAAGCTAGAAGGATGCTTGGGTGCATATGGAGAGGAATGGCTAGCAGAAAAAAAGGAGGCAATAGTGCCTCTGTATAAGTCTTTGGTGCAAACTTATTTGGAGAATAGTGTGCAATTCTGTAGACTGCACCTTCAAAAGGATATAAACAGGATGGAGTCAGTACAGAGGGTGGCTACTAAAATGGTTAGTGGTCTTCATGATAAAGCATATGAGGACAGACTTCAGGATCTTAATATGTACACCTTAGAGGAAAGGCCAGGATAGAGGTGATATGATTGAGATGTTTAAATACCTCCGTGGTATAAATACACAGGGAGAGAGCCTCTTGATTGAAAGCAAGCTCTGCTACGAGGGGACATGGGATGAGGGTGAAAGGGGATAGATTCAGGAGTGATATGTGGAAATATTTATTTACAGAAAGAGTGGTGGATCCGTGGAAGTCTCCCAGTGGAGTTTTAGAAGTTGGTACTGATATGGTATGGTAGATTTGCTCTATAGATACTCAGTGACTGTTGTAGGGTTCTGCATTAGTTCACAAAATGCCTGGTACTGGAGAATGTTTGTTAGTGAGATGATCAGAATTTTTTTTTTTTTTTTAGATATTCAGTTCTGTGGGTGAATGTCCTGGTTCTGCTCTGCACCAACTGTTGAGGAAGGGGGTTCTGTGGATGCAAAATAGGTTCAAGAAAAAGAACCATAACAGTTTATAACAAAATAAAAAGTTATAGTTTAATTTTATAAACTGTGCTGTGGTTCTTGCTTAGTTCATTGGTGTGCAAACATCTTGCATTTCCTCCATATAATCTAGTTGGCTTTTTGGTTTGGTTCAGTCCCTGATTGGAGTTTTGAGAAAGCCCCACCCCACACACACTATGGGGGGGCACCATCCCATCCCTCGCCTCAGGCAGCAGATTGCCTTGAGCTGCTGCCCCCCCCCCCCGACAATAACCAATTTACAGTCTAGGTTATTAGAGATACCTCATAGACATTCCTTGAGCTGACAAATGAATAGGGCTCATAGGAATTGCTTACACATACAGAGCTACGAGCTTCCAAGCCTAACAGCATCACACCACATTAAAAAAAAAAAAAAGTGCTGAAATAAAGGTTCAGAATCTGTCTCCATTTTAAAAACGTCGGCGGGCATTTTGATAAGGAATGGATGAGAATCTACTAGTCCATGTAGGGAGGGAAGGCAGAAAAACAAATTTGCAACACACAAAAGGGTTAGACACCACACAAACTTAAGAATAAGAGCAAACTAGGTACAAATGGCAAATGCTTTGTATCCACACCATTCACAGAAATAATCACTTGGAACAGAAGACACCTCTATTCTGTAAGTGGGAAACAGTTACTTTTTTGTGCCAGTTTTCTTGGCAGTGTATGACTGGAAGTAGATTACCCTCCACTGCCTCTGAAGAAAAGGCCGGGCAGAGTGACTTGCCCAAGGTCACAAGGGGTGCCAGTGGAATGGAACTCTTGATCTTCTGGGTACTATGCAGTTGCTCTAACCAGTGACTAGGCTATTCCTCCACACTCAGAACTGGTGACAAACTTTTTCTGGAAGAAAGCGATTATGCAGAAAGACACAAGGTGGCACACCTCATCCACTGGCAACTTTGCAAAATACTATAACATCACTGTACCAGAAAAGCCTAGGGATCATGGCCTTAAGAAAAACGTGTGGAGTATGAAGAGGTTATGATCACTCAAGTCATTCCCATTCCAGCCAATATAAAACTAGATGCAAGAACAAATATGGTGAACACCACAAGAACAGCACTGACAAAGGTTTATCTTACCAACTCCAGAAGGAAGCTCTCCTCGGCATAATGCAAGTAGTTCTGTACTACAGAAGGCAGGCAGTAAGTATCCGACAGACAGATTGTACTCCAGACAGGTTCATGATTGTCATGGTATCACAAATCTAACCCATTTGGAAAGACTGGCCCCGAAAGAAAGTTGTAAAAAAAAAAAAAAATATGTAGAGACATACTTTTAAATACTAAGCTTTGCTTTTTAGGTATGTGAGATAAATGAAGGGGTCAATGGCTAGATTTGTGTGGTTGTCAGCATGTGTTCCGAATTAGGTACGTTTTGCTTCCTTTGCTGCCCCTCCCAAGTTGTTGCCCTAAAAGACCATTTAGTGTTACCGAATGGAATGGCCCTGACAGGACCCCCCCCCGGTTAATGCTATAAAGAACCCTACTGATCGTGAACGATATCCTTGAGAAGCTGCTCCTCGGTTAGCCAGGTAACTCCCCGCTGCCGATAATTCAGAATCAGGAGGGTACACTGCCGGGGAGTTGTTTAATGCTCAGTCTAGACAAAATACACAACTACATTACGCAGGAATTTTGTAAAGAGCCAGAATGCTAACAGACACTAATAATATATTTGCTGGAAGAGCATAAGGGATTGCGAGAATCTCAGGGATCCCCGTTTCTATTTTACTCCTACGTAGATAGATTCCCCGCCCCAGAAGAGGAATGACTCAGGCAGATTCCCCACTTCGCCTCCTCTCCAGCCTCGGCCGGGAACCTCCTCCATAAATACGAGTATTTTCTGATGAGAGCAAAAAAGCTAGACACGTTTCTTCTACGTCCATACAACCCAGTCCAGCCCCCGTTTCGTGGTGAGCCACTACCCCTCGAAGGATCTGATGCAATGTCTGATTTTCAGATGTACAGCAGAGCCCAGCAACGCAGTTACAGCCTCCTAAGATGTCAGCTTTCCGAAGGGGGAGAGAACAATAACCCCGACGGCGTAATAAGCTAACGGGGAGGTTACCAGACCACACAAGTCCCTTAGACAACCGTGTTTACAAAAGACATGTAAGTAGTCTCGCTAGTCCGTGCGTAAGAGATGCTCCTCACCGTGGCAATTCCCAAATCGTTACTGTAGCAGGCCACTGTTATCATAACACAGAACTGGAAGGCACAACATTAAGCAAAAGCGAGCTAGTGAAAACCAGCAGCAGCCTCCCTTTAGCACCATAAAGCCCCGGAAGCCGTATACCTGCATCTATCGCCTCTGCTATAGTCATCCTCGCTGCAGCTCCCCGCGTCTGTCGCGTACGGCAGCTGCCTCGGCTCATCTTCCGCCGCTTCAATAGCTACGGTGATCCGCACCTGGGCCCCTCGGCTCGGGGCCGCGCCGCCCGCTCCAGGAGGACTCCCCGTTCCAGGCTCCACAGAAGACGCAACAGCAGCAGCACAAGGCGCCTCCGAACGCTGAGCAGCACAGCCCGAGCCAGCCCCCTCCAACTCGGCCATCGCAGCGCGTGCGAGCGGGCTCTCTACCGCCGTCGCCATGGGCTCGCGAGAGCAGCCGCGGCACCCAGTGGCCGCGCGCTGCAGCCTGCGAGCCTTCGTGCCCTCCGAGCCTCTTATAGGGGCCGCCGCCACTCGCCCGTCCTTAGGAGCCTGCGGATTGGACCACGGCAGCCCGGCCCAGACGAGGTCCTGCACGGGAAAAGGGATCAGGAACCACAGACAGCGAAAGAAAAGTTGCACTAACGAGTGCATGCTGAGGGCTAGGAGAAAAGCCGGCGGCTGACCCCTTCCCCCGGTTTATATTTTAGTTAGGGGCTTTCAAGCACGTTTGGAATTCGCCAATCAGCGAGGCCTGAGCGTAATTGAGAAAAAAAAAGCACTGCGGTTTAATGAAATCAGCCAGAAAGGGAAGTTTTACTTCTCTAAAATGTTCCTTTGACGATTTCTTAATTATGGACCAAACCTCATCTTTTAGATGCCATTGACAGCTTTCTGCCCTTCACGACAGATCAAGCTTCGGAACAAGAAAACGACCATAAATAAAGCAAATAGGCATATAAAGCTTCTTTTATTCAGACCCGAGTGTAGCGTAAAGTCGCCTCGCCACTGCACTATGTAGAAAGGTAAAGAAAAGCTGGCTTGCGGCTCTCCTGCTATTTACTAAGAAACACCACACGCGTTCTTCATGAATTTGAAACAAACTACTGTTCTTCAAGTTCCGGGTTTACCGACTTTGTTCAGAACGTGAACGTATTACAATTTTCTGTAAACTGCCTCGAGCTGTTGGATGAGCGGAAAATCTGCTCATTCATTCAGTGATCAATCATCAGTACCCGCATTGTATTACAAAAGCCGCTCAAACAATTCATAATGCGAGCATGATCGAAAATGATATCCGCGTAGAAAATCATAAGTTTACAAAGTGGTCTTCAATAAGATGGTATCAATCTAAGGATTTAAATTCTCTGTGTAATTCAAGGAGCCACATAAAGTAGCAAATTGGTAATCTATGGTGAAAAGGAACTAAAATGTGCGACTACACCAGGTTCACATGACCAGATAAAATAAACTACGATTTATGGTTAAAAATTCTTTTCATGCTCAATTCTGCAAAAGCTTCTTGCAATCTAATATGATTTTTATGGAATGCTTCTAATTTCTACAAATGCTTCTGCCTCCCAAACATAATATTTTTCCTCACACTTTTAGAAAAAGTAAATAAATTGGACCATTTATCCAGCAATTACAGCTCTTGCATTTAATGACAGAGGTGGGGGATAACAATGGGCTTGAATCCGGGCAGGGGACAATGGAACCAGAGAAAAATCGGTGTAGATGTGTTATAAACTCTTGAAGAAGAGCCATTACTAGGGTCCATTTTGGAGGGATGATATCCACTCTGTATAGAGTAGCTTTTAGATAGTTATAGCAGCATTCTGAAAACCAGGCACGGAAACAAGGCGAGGGCTATTGGGTGCACGGTGAGGCTATGGGGGCTGGAGAGGTAGGATCTGAGAAACCCTTCTAGGGAGGGGGAGAGGTGGGTCGGGGGGAAGGCTGCTCCTTTCGACAAGTTACTTAACACTTCATTGCGGTAAGCCTTCCAGGGATAGAGAATCTGAATGTAACTTGTCTTGACTTACTAAAGAAAAAGACATAATCTAACTACAATTATTTTTTTTATTTCTGACTTTCCCAGATGTACATTTCTCAGTTAAATGTAAATATTTTCAATAATTAGATGTAAGCTTATTTTAAATTAACTTTCTATTAATGAATTGAACTAAGGAATTGTGGGAGAAGGGGGCCAGTTTTGGAGGAAGTGGCAGTTTGAAGGGTTAGGAAATTATTTTCTCTTCAATTTTCCTAACTGCTATGTTTCACTGTTTAAATACTTAAAGGATATTAATAAATAAACAAACAAACCAACCAACCTTTTTCAAAGGAATGCCCCTCCCCCAGAGGGGGCGGGAGCAAAAATAGTGACAGAATTCAAAAAGGCTTGGGATAGAATCACACCATAACAAGAGAAGGAATCAAAGCAAATGCAAATAACTTATAGAGAGTAGTAACCTGCTCGAATGGCAGGTACAACTCTAGCCACTGATTGAGCAGACTAGATGGACCATGCAGGTTTTTAACCGCCATCATTTACTATGTTCTAGTTTATATGGGAGGAGAAGTTCCAGCTTCTGTAAAGGCACTAAGCCATTTCTGTGGAAAACCTAGTCCCATTTGGCTCATTTTCAAACTCAATGTGTCTTTTTACCAGTTTTTCCCCACATCCCAAGTTTGATACCTGTTCAGTTATTTTGCCTCCAGCCAGATATTCTTGACCTCTTTTGTATATTTTTTTCCAACTTTGTTAGGTTGAAAAGAAAAAAAACCCTCAGACATGCAAATCATAAAACCAATCACTGGCAGTTTTGTGCTGGCTGGTGTGGGCCTGGCAAAAAGCTGAGGGGCTACCTGATACTGGACAGCTTTGACGCCACAGTCATTTTTCCCTTCTTTTGCCCATTGCCAGCTCTCCATTGAAGCTACCCCACCCCAAACACCCATCTCTTTTTCACAACCTTGCAGCAGCCATGATAAATCTGAACAGACAAGCAGGGCCTGCTTTGTGCTGCAGGTGAGGCTAGTCCTGCTTCTCTAACACAGACTACCTCCAGGAACAAGCAGGAATGTAGTCTTCACATATGGGTATCGTCGATACCAATGGAGCCTGCGCAGGAACACTCCCCAGCGTCCAATTAGAAAGCTTTTGGGAGCATCCCACAGCACCTGCGTGCTGCTTTCCCAACTGCCTCTCTCCAGTTCTTCGTTTTCCACGGAGCCATCAGGTCATTTTTCCTGTCACCACAGAAATTATCCCATCTTTTTCATTCTTTTTAGAGGTAGCGTCTGCCTTCCCCCGACGCTATACCGGTACCGCCAGTTCTTTCTTTCTTTAAAAAAATTTGTAATCTTTTTTCTGGACTTTCCAGTCTTTTCTCTGTTGGGTGCCACGCGCCATTTTGGGCACTAGGTCCAACTTTTCCTTCAGAATGGAAAAACCCGCCTCGGGTTTTAAAAAGTGTGCCAAGTGTGGCGGTACCATCTCCGACACTCACGAGCGTTGCCTTAAATGTTTAGGTCCTGACCACTCCATCTTGGAGTGTGTTGCCTGTGGGATGATGTCGAAGAGGGGTCAGCAAAACCGAGCTGCTAAGCTTAGCACCCTTTTTCCCTCCGATGCAGCATCCATGGCAGACGTTTTCCAGGGCTTCGTCTTCCTCCCATGGATCTCAGGTAACCAAACATAAATCTGGCCGGTCCTCAAAGGGTAGATCTCCTTCCAAGCATCGAGATGCCTCTGGCGTTGCCCTTGAGGGACTTGTACCGGCAAAATTGCCCCAGCGGGAGGCTTCGGCTTCCAAAGCACTATTGGGGCTCCAGGATGTTCTCGAGGCCTCAACCTCAGCAGAACTACTGGTGCCATGCTCTGGGGTACCAGCCGCTTCGTCCGGTACCGACACCCAGGCATCAGCAGCATCAATAGACCAGAGGTTCTTGGCTATTGAACGCAGTCTGGCGGCTCTCCTTGCGGCTTCAGTGCCTTCAGGACCACTTCAGACAGTTCAACCGGTATCGACATCGGTAGCAACAGCATTGACATCGGCGACTGTGTTACCAACACCGAGTCATGCTGTTTCCTCCGATATCAACAGGCCGGTACCGGACCCCTCCGGTACCGACTTTGATCGGTACCGGTATCGTGCTTTCCAAGAGCACCCGGACAGGAGATATTTTGAATCCTCCGATGAGTCTGAGGATTCTGACAGCTCTGTCGGTACCGGAGCACTTCTCTCTGAAGAACCTTCCTCTCCTAAACGTAGGATGTCTCCTCCAGAGGATATATCCTTTCAGAATTTCATCCGGGAGGTGGCTAGAGGTCTTTCCATCACAGTGGCTCCTGAAATAGAACCCAGAACAAATGAGTTGGAGATTTTACAATATCCTAAAGCTCCCAAGGAGGCAGCTACTTTGCCTATTCATAGATCGTGCATGATCTCATGTTAAGAATGTGGGAAACACCTCTTACCACCTCTCCTCATTCTCATAGGCTTGATAGCATGTATCGAGTACCTCCTTGTCCTGGATTTAAAAAAACTCAGTTACCACACCACTCCATGGTAGTGGAATCAGCTATGAGAAGGATCAAGAGTGCAAAAAGACATGCATCTAATCCTCCAGGACGTGAGTGTAGGACTCTTGATGCCTTTGGGCGTCGAACCTTCCAGGCCTCTATGCTTTCTACCAGGATTAGTTCCTATATCTTATACATGGGCATGTTCCTTAAGGAGATTACAGGAGATCTAGAGCTTATGAGCCCTCTCCTTCCTGATGATAAGAGGCAAGATTATCTTACACTTGTTAAACATGCCCAAGATGTTTATAAGTTCGTTAATCGTGCAGCTTTTGACTGCTTTGAGTGCATAAGCAGAACCTCTGCCATTGCCATAGGTGCTCGTAGGATTGCCTGGCTCCAGCCATCTGACTTAGAGCTCTGGGTACAGGACAAACCTGGGAATATCCCTTGCACAGGTGAAAATCTCTTTGGCAAAAATTGGCAAGAGAAAGCTAACGAGCTGGATGCTGATAACACCACTTTGGATAGACTTTCCAAAGCTACAGCTGATCCTGCAAGGAGAAAATCCTACAAGAAACCATTCTTCTCTAAAAAGAAGAGGTTTTACCCCTCCTATACCCAGCAGGGGCATTCTACAAGTCAGTCTGCCCGAAAGGGACAGCAGCCACCAAAACAAAAGAAAAAGAAAGTCTGCTAAGCCTCAACCGGCCCAACAGACTCAGCCTCCACAGGGGCTTTGACTCCCATCTAGAGAACTTGGCCTTCCTAGCCCTCAACAGGCCAGAGCCCTCCACCATTCCAGGAAGGTTATGCTATTTTGCCCCCAGATGGGAGCAGATAACAGCAGAAGAATGGACTCTCTCCATTGTAAAGGAGGGGTACAAGCTTCATTTCCTCAGCATGCCCCCTCCTACAGTTCTAAGAGGGTTCAATTCTCAGACTTCACTCAAAAATCAGTTAGGTCAAGGGGTCAATTTACTTCTTGCCCATGGGGCAATAGAAGACGTACCCATTTCCCAACAGAGTACAGGGTTTTACTCCTCCCTATTTCCTTATTCCAAAGAAAACAGGGGGGCACAGACCCATTTTAGACCTCAGAGAATTGAACAAATTCCTATTCAAGGAGAAGTTCAAGATGATTTCTCTAGAAACTCTTCTGCCATACCTTCAGAGTCAGGATTGGCTTTGTTCTCTAGATCTCAAGGATGCGTACACCCATGTTCTCATCCATCCAACTCACCGAAGATTCCTTCGGTTTCTATTTCAGGGGAAGCACTACCAGTACAGGGTTCTTCCTTTTGGCCTGGCCTCAGCACCAAGGGTGTTTACGAAATGCATGGCTGTAGTGGCAACATTTCTTCGCACTCTAGGAATATTCGTTTCCCCCTACTTAGACGACTGACTCATTCGAGCCCCATCAGAATCAGAGGCCAGAATTTCTCTGTCTTGCACAATGCGTATACTTCAGTATTTGGGCCTGGTCATAAACATTCCAAAATCCAACCTAACTCCCACTCAGTCTCTAGAGTTTATAGGAGCTATGCTGAATACCAGGAAAGCAAGGGCCTATCTTCCACAGCCCCGCTGCCTTCGCATTGTGCAGTTAGCTTCCCAAGCAGTGTTAAACTCATGTCACTGCTCGGGAAATGTTACAATTGCTAAGCCACATCTACCGTGCATGTGGTTCCCTATGCTCGCCTCCATATGAGAGCAGCCCAATGGACTCTATCCACCTACTGGACTCAAGCATCAGGCTGCCTATCAGACAAAATAGCGAAGTCAAGACGCCTTATTTTGTCCCTACAATGGTGGCAATCAACCCAAAACCTGTTGGTGGGGTCCCCTTTCCAGCAGCCCCCACCCCAGGTCACTCTAACAACAGACACCTCACAGGTGGGTTGGGGAGCTCACCTGCAAGATCTCTCTAACCAAGACACCTGGACTCCACAGGAGACCCATCTACACATCAATCTCTTGGAACTCAGAGCAAACTTCCTTGCTCTTCGAGTGTTCCACACCCAGCTGAGCTACAAGACAGTCCCAATTCAGACGGACAATCAAGTAGCTATGTTCTATTTGAACAAGCAGGGAGGAACAGGCTCTCTGTCGCTTTGCAACAAAGCTTTGTGACTATGGGCCCTCGCCAGAGAGCATCAGATTCATCTCCTTACGGTGTATCTGCCAGGCATTCAAAACTCCTGGGCAGACAGACTCAGTCGAGTTCTGCTTCCACACGAGTGGTCTCTTCATGCGAACCAGGTAGCAAAAATGTTTCAAATTTGGGGAACTCCGGCCATAGACCTCTTTGTAAGTCCGTCGAATGCCAAACTTCCCCAATTCTGTTCCAGAATTCCGGCTCAGGATTCTCAGGCCAGGGATGCTTTCCTCCTCCATTGGGGTCAGGACTTCCTATATGCCTTTCCACCCATTCCCCTAATTCCCAAAACCCTATTCAAGCTTCAGAGAGACAGAGGCCATATGATTCTCATAGCTCCACATTGGCCATGGCAGGTGTGGTACCCTCTGCTCCTACATCTCTCTCAAGCGCCATCTCTGAAGTTAGGATCTGCTCCAGATCTCCTGTCTCAGGAGGACAGGATGTTGTGGCATCCCGATCCCCACTCTCTGCATCTCAGGGCCTGGTTGCTGAGAGCCTAGACCTTCATGGTCTTAACCTATCTCGACAAGTAAAAGATATCCTTTATGCTTCTAGGAAGCCTTCCACAAGACGCTCGTATGCTTTCAAGTGGAAAAGGTTTTCCATATGGTGTTCGCAGAAGGGTCTTGATATCTCTGGAATCATTATTAGAGTATCTTCATTTATCTAATGCAGGGCTTAAGACTAACTCAGTAAGAGTCCATTTAAGTGCTATTTCAGCTTCTTTCAAGCCTATTTCCTCTCGTAGCGAGATTTATGAGGGGCCTTTTCTAACTAAGCCTCTCCTTAGGCCACCACCAGTGGCATGGGACCTAAATCTGGTTCTTGGACAGCTCATGAAGCCGCCTTTTGAACATCTAGCTACTACCTCCTTGAAATTCCTTTCCTGGAAGGTTGTCTCTTTCTCATTGCAATCACATCAGCATGTCGCATCAGTGAGTTGCAAGCATTAGTGGCGGATCCTCCTTATACGAGGTTCCATCATGATAAGGTAGTCCTTAGGACTGATCCACACTTTATGCCAAAGGTGGTCTCACCTTTTCATTTAAACCAAGCAGTTTACCTGAATTTTTTCCAAGGCCTCATGCTTCAAATGCAGAAAGGAATCTTCGTACTTTGGACTGTAAAAGAGCACTTGCTTTTTACTTACAAAGGACACAGCAACATAGAAAGTCCTCTCAACTCTTTGTTGCTTTTGATCCTTCTCATTTGGGACTTCCAGTCTCCAAGAGAACATTGTCGAATTGGATTGCACAGTGTATTTCTTTTACCTTTCAGAGTAAGAATCTTTCTCTGGAAGGCCATGTCACAGCTCACAATGCGAGAGCCATGACAGCCTCAATGGCTCATTTACACTCTGTGTCTATCAACGACATCTGTCGAGCAGCTACTTGGGCCTTGGTTCATACCTTCACAGCCCATTACTGCTTAGAAAAGGGCTCCCACTGGGATGCCTTGTTTGGTCAGGCTGTTCTACAACACCTGTTCCATACTTAATCAACTCCTACCCTCCATTCCCAGTAGGATGCCAGAGATCCATGGGGGGAAGTGGAGCCCTTTCACAGGGGCACACAACCTCTGGGGTCTCTCCCTGGCATCTGTAGCTAGGGAGTCCCCATATGTGAAGACTACATTCCTGCTTGTTCCTGGAGATAGCATAGTTACTCACCTGTAACAGGTCATCTCCAGGAACAGCAGGAATTTAGTCTTCACAACCCACCCACCTCCCCTAGGAGTTGTATCTCTCTTTTCTTTTCCTCTCTCTCTCTTTGTCTCAGCTTTAAAACTCAACTGGAGAGAGGCAGTTGGGAAAGGCGGGAAGGCAGCATGCAGGCGCTGTAGGATGCTCCCAAAAGCTTTCTAATTGGACGCTGGGGAGCGTTCCCGCGCAGGCTCCGTCGGTACCGACGATACCCATATGTGAAGACTAAATTCCTGCTGTTCCTGGAGATCACTGTTACAGGTGAGTAACTATGCTTTATCTTTGGGGGTAGGGCCAACATCACTAGCAGCTGCTGGTCTTTTCAGGTTTAATGCTGGGGCTCAAGGTAGAAATTTGGGAAGAGACCCCCAAAGTTTACTAGCAGGCTGTGTGTTCTTCAGCTTCAGGCAGACTTAGGCTTCACTTTGCCTTGGTGGCCTAGGACAATTGCCCTGGTTGCACCTCCTCTACCACCATCCCTGGCATCTTAGCTCTTTATATTTTGCAAAAAATATAGGGGATGTGTTTCTTTCTAGTTCTCTGCTGCTGTCCTGCTTGCAGCTTCTGGCGTTTTAGATTTCACTTTAATTTTTGTCTACCTATTTCTGTTTTCAGTTTGCTGTCACTTATTCTGTGCTTGGCGAGGATCTATCCCTGTTCTATGTGTGATTAAGGCCAGGTATTCTATTAGTATCAATTTTTTTGTAGTTTGTTTGATCTTCCTAATAGGTGTACTGATGGTATAGGGTCCACTGCAATATTTGGGGTGCTGCCTTTTCCTAAGTAGAGTCCTTGTGTGAGTTTTGGAAAGTAGTACTGGGATGGTAGATTTGCTCTGGGTCTTGAGTGACCTTTTTTTTTTTTAAACAGAGTTTTGAATTACTTCATCCCATATTGAGGTTTATGTTCCTCTGTGACTGAGATGACACTAGCATCAACATTTTGTTGGTATAGCATATTCTATGGGGAAAAATGTCTTAGCGCTGGTTCTACACCCATTATTGGAAAAGGGAGCAGGGTTGATGCTACCACTAGGCATCCTCCTAGAGCACCAGGCCTCCACCGCTGCCACCTTTCACCAGGGCCTACAGCAATGGCCTGAAACAGCTCCCATACAAAAGGTCAGCATTGGTGGGGGCAGAAGAAGACAGCTACATGGCACCAACGCTTTATAGGTAAGCGTCATGGGTCTGTTTCAGGCCATTGCCTCCACTGTAGATCCTGGTGAAGGGCAGCAAGGAATGAGGTTAGCCTAGGGCACCTTATCTCCTTGCACAGGCTCTAAGAAAGAGTGGTGGGTCTGTGCACATAGACAAAGAGGAGGGGGGGTATAAAGGATGACAAGTTTTGTCTAGATGTAGACTTAGCTTAAATAATACAAAAATAGAAGGTAAAATAAAACATTTTTCAAGATTTCGTATCTCTGACCCAAAAGAGTGGAAGCAAACATGCTGGACGCTTACTACAGACCTAGGAACAGTGTTGCTTAACAAATGATTAATAAGTAAGGTGCTAGTGCTCCTTTCGCTTTTAAATGTGCTAACTCTGAGCTTGACTCTTTCTTGCTTTCTTTCTAGTTACCCTACTTAACTTCCTTATCTTTCACTTTGGTTGGATACAGGACAGGGATGCTGACCTTTGTCATAGGTGTTTCTCCTGCTGCCTGTTTCAAAGTTGACCATTTGTCCATCATTTTCTAAAATGGAGCACTGCCAGATGCTTTTGAAAATATGTTATAATATCCGCTTCATATTCCTTTTATGTGTTTTGGGCCCAATATTCAAAAGCATTTACACAAGTTGTTGTTGTTGTTAAGTGCCGTCGAGTCAGTGTCGACTCCTGGTGACCCTCTGGACAGCTGACCTAAACTTTGTTCGGTCTTCAGCCAAGCGGCTCATTGTTGATAAAGTGGTAGCCATTGCTGCTGTTATTGTACAGATCCATCTCGATGCCAGCCTTCCTCTTTTATGGTGACCTTCTACATTACCAACCAACCATTATGTCTTTCTCCAATGATCTCTCTCTTTGCATGATATGTCCAAAGTATGAAAGCCAAAGTCTTGTCATCTGATCTTCTAAGAAAAGCTTAGGTTTGATCTCCTCTAGTACTGACTGGTTTGTTCTTCGGGCAGTCCATGATATATACAGTATTCATCACCAGCACCATCATTCAAAGACATCAAATTTCTTCCTGTCTTTTTCACTGTCCAACCTTTGCATCCATATGACAATGAAAATACCATGGCCTAGACAAGTTGAATCGTTGTATGGAGAGAGACATCTCTGCTCTTGAGGATCGTGTCTAGGTCCTTCCTAGCCATTCTACCAAGAGCAATACGTGGTCAAATCTTTTGACTGCTAGTCTTTTCTTTATTGATTGTTGATCCAAGTAAGTTAAAGCTTTTAACTATTTCAATTTCTTCTCCATCAGTGATTAACTTATTGATTTTTGCCAGTTATCAGGATCTTTGTCTTCTTAATGTTAATATGCAGACCCATTTTAAGACTATATTCCTTTATTTTTGAGAACAAATGTTTTAAATAGTCTTCACTTCAGCCAGTAATGTGGTATCATCAGCATAGCGACGGTTGTTGATGAGTCTTCCACCAGTCTTCACACTTCAGTTGTCTTCATACAGTTCTGCTTCTCTGATGATTTGTTCTGCATATAAATTAAAGAGGTGGGAGAAAATATGCAGCCTTGTCATACACCTTTGTTGATTTTAAACCATTCTGTTTCTCCTAGTTCCGTTCAAACTGTTGCTTCTTGATCAATGTAAAGGTTGTGCAAGAGAACGAGCAGGTGTTCTGGTATACCCATGCTTCTTAATGTGGTCCAGAGTTTCTCATGATTTACACAGTAAAAATCCTTGCTGTAGTAAATAAAACACATATGGGTATTCTTTTGTCTTTTCTAGTATCCCTCTCACATCCGCAATGATGTCTTTCGTTCATCACCTTTTCCTGAACCCTGCTTGCACTTCAGGTAGATCTCATTCCAGGTATGGTTGTAGTCTTTGCTGAATGATGGCGAGTAGAATCTTACTGGCATGTGGGATCAGAGTGATTGTGCGATAATGTCAACCATGTAAATTCTGCTGTATGGGATATTCAATGGTTAGTGCCACTGACTATCCCCTACACGCCCCAATGCTAACTGCTTAGCTTTGTGGGCAGTGACAGCCACTAACCAAGGGATGGGTTCCATCCCTCCTTTCCCCAGAATGCTGCACAGTTTCTAACAAATTCAAAACCCTCTTACTTGCACCATTGTCTCATTCACGCATTAAGACTCCAGAGCTCTATCTGTTGTTTGGGACCTACACACGGAACAGGAAGCATTTCTGAGAATGCTACCCTGGAAGTTCTGGATTTCAGCTTCCTACCTAAAAACCTAGCTTTGGCCTCCAGAAACTCCCTACCACACTTTTATGTCATTGGTACCAACATATACCAAGACAGCAGACTCCTCCACGGCGCTATGTAGAACTTTGTCTAGGTGGTGCATGTCTGCTATCTTTGCACCAAGCAAGTTACGAGGCGATCCTTACATCCAAAAGCCACACAGCTACCTACATGCCTAATAATCAAATCACCAGCTATAATGGCTGTCCTAACCTTTCCCTCATGGGCACATGGCCCTGGAGAAACCTCCTTGTTGCAAGAGGATTTTAGATCATCTTTAGGACAGGTCCTAGCTACAGGATCATTTCCTGCCACACCTGGGTGATGCTCTCCTGTCAGGTGACCTCTCTCCTCTATGGCAACAGAGAGACTTCTATACTGGAGGTGGGACTTGAAATCTACAGCTGAGTAGTACTGGTCTATATATCTTCCAAATGTCCTCAAAGTCTGACAGGCCTAGTGAAGATCTTGGATTGCTCTTGATAGTGGAACTGCAGTTTAGCATGGTATAACAGTGCAAACTGCTCTCCATGCTTCATGAGACAACCACAGACTTCCGAGAATTCTTTTTGTTTAGAGGTCACAGCTGCAGGGTATTTTTTTTTTATTTTATAGAATTTGCAAATTATACATTTCCACTTTCAAAAGGAAAAATATCATACAATCCATATAAGAAAGAAAACAAACAATCACATTAAATCAAATAAGATGTTCAGGCCCACATCTCGGGAAGTTTACACCACCAAAAAATAACCCACATAAAAATAGGACAATTAGGTACAAAATACACCAAATTTATGAGGATTTCAAGAATTTTTTTTACCAATCTGTTCCACATTCCACATGTTTTGTGCTGCACGTAGCATTAGTTCTTTTTGCTGGTAGCTAAGAAATCACACCATTACCACCAGAGGGCGGCCATCAGTGTCCCGGCATGGATCAAGGCGGTAGGCACGCTCGATTTGAAGCAGATTGAGGGGAAGTCAGGTCTCCAGGAAACCATGATGTTCCCCATTGAGCACAGTCTCCTCAATGCCCATGAACCATAAGTTCTTCCGCAGGCCTCTATTCTCAAGATCATCTATCTTTTCCATCTACCTCTGCAGCTGCTTCTCAAGCATTTGGAAGTTTTTCTTGGTGTCATGACTGCCATCTTCCAAATCTGACACACTTAGTTCCACCTGGCCAATTCTGCAATTAAAGCTTGCCACTGACTAAGCCACCTGAGCAAGTTGGTCCGATAGGCCCCTGAGCCTTCCCGCCAAGGCCTATACAATGGCAGCCAACACTTCCTCCACCATAGATTAGTCACATTGGCGCATGGGCTTACCGGGGTGGCATCCACCATCTTGTCTTCAGCAAGCTGGCTCTTTTCTTTTCACACGGTTATTTATTTAGCAATGCTTACATACCGCTTTTCACCGGGTCAAAGTGGTATACATTCAGGTGCAGCATATATTTCCCTCTTCCTCGAAGGGCTCATAATCTGTTTTTTTTTGTCCCTGAGGCAATGGGGGGGGGGGGGTTAAGTGACTTGCCCAAGGTCACAAGGAGCACCTGTGGGACTAGAAACCCCAGTTCCTCCGACCCAAAGTTGCTGTCCTCTAGTGGGATACGAACCCTCAGCCCTCCAGCCAGAGGCAACTTGCCCCAACCCACTAGACCACTCCTCCCACAGGTTTGGCTGCCATGAGGAGGGATCTAGCTAAGTTTGAAGAATGGTCAAGAATTTGGCAGCTGAGATTTAATGCTAAAAAATGCAGTGTCATGCATTTCTGCTGCAGAAATCCAAGGGAGCAGTACTTCTGTCCATGAAAGAAGAGCAGGACCTGGACATGATTGCTCCTGATGATCTTAAAGTAGCTAAGCAGGTAGAAAAGGTGACAGCAACAGCGATTTGTCACTCAGAAGTAAACAGCAATCTCATAAGATACATGTGGCGAGTTCAAAGATCCCATTATATGCTCCAATACAGCAGATTAACTGGTTTTCAGGTGGGGAGCCCCAGAGCAGAGAAAGATGACTTTCACGGCTCACCACATCACATGGCTCACTGACTTAAATGATGAGGACAGCAGACTTCAAGTGAGGGTAATAATTCAGGCAAAGGCTTGTCAAAAAGCCACATTTTTAGGGTAGTTTTAAATTTTATTAAAAAACCAACTTTCCTTTATACGAAGATCTAATGGTAGAGCATTCCATCATAAAGGTATTTAATATGAACAAGCTGATGTGCTTGCAATTTCATTAACAACTTCTCTTTGTAAGGGCAAACACAAGAGACTATGAAGCAGAGACCAAATGAGATGTGTGGATGTGTATGGTATCAGCGGCCATGCCAAAACAGTGGGGTTTGTCCTGTAAAATACACCTATTGTATCAGAATGAGAATTTTAAAATGTATGCTAAAAGCTATAGGTAGCCAGTGTTGTTCAGAGAGGAGGGGGTAATAGAGTGGAATTTACTTACTCTGTACAGCAATGAAACTGCATATTTTGAAATATTTCATTAAAATTCCTCCTCCTCCTACCAGAAGGGCATTACATTAATGAATGCAATTAAAAATGTGTGAATGAAGTATTTCAGATCCTTTCTTTCAAGTATAAATCTAATGGCCTGTATCTTCCTTAAAAAAAAAACAGAACATGATGGCAGAAAAAGACCATATGACTTATCTAGTCTGCCCTTCCATATAAACTATTATAGTCCCTTTTTTTCCCCTTTTAGAGATCTTCTGTGTTTGTCCCATACTTTCTTGAATTCAGATACTATCCTTGTCTCTATCACCATTACTGGGAGACTATTCCATGCATCTACCACTCTTTCCTTAAAGAAATATTTCTGCACATTACTCTTAAGTCTATCCCCTTTCACCCTCATCTTATGGTCTCTCATTGCAGAGCTTACTTTCAATTCAGAGAGGCTCTCCTCCTTGCATTTATGCCATGGAGGTATTCAAAACAGCTCTATCATATATCCTCTATCCCGCCTTTCATCTAAAGTATACATATTGAGATCTTTGTCTCCATATGGTTTATAATGAAGACCACTGCCCATTTTGGTACCCACCCTCTGCATCAACTCCATCCTTTTTATATCCTTTTGAAGGTATGGTCTCCAGACTTGCACACAATATCCAAATGAAGTCTCACCAAAGACTTATATAAAGGCAGTATCGCCTCCTTTTTTCTGCTGACCATTCCTCTCCCTATGCACCCAAGCACCCTTCTGGCTTTCGCTGTCATCTTTTCTACCTGCTTAGCTACTTTAAGATCATCAGAAGCAATCATGTCCAGGTCCCGCTCTTCTTTCATGGATAGAAGTACTGCTCCCTTGGATTTCTGCAGCAGAAATGCATGACCCTGCATTTTTTAGCATTAAATCTCAGCTGCCAAATTCTTGACCATTCTTCAAACTTAGCTAGATCCCTCCTCATGTTATCTACTCTTTCATGGGTGTCTAATCTATTGCAGATTTTTGTATCATTCATAAAGGGGCAATCCTTACCAGACAGTCCTTTCACAATATCACTAACAAACATGTTAAAAAGAATTGGACCAAGGACAGATCCCTGTGGCACACCACTAGTAACATCCTTCTCCTCACAGTGAGTTCCATTTATCTGTAACCTTTTGTCGCCTCCGAATCAACCAATTTCTAACCCAGTTGGTCACTTTAGGGTTCATCTCTAGGGTACTCAATATATTTATAAGTTGCCTGTGCGGAACAGTGTCAAAGGCTTTACTGAAATCTAAGTACACCACAGCTAGGGCTCTCAGTCCAACTCTCTGGTCTCCCAGTCAAAGAAATCAATCAGATTTGTCTGCCAAGATCTGCCTCTAGTAAACTCATGCTCCTTGGATCTTGCAATCCATTGGATTCCAGAAACCTCACTAATGTTCTATTTTAGCAGCGCTTCCATTAATTTAGCCACCAGAGAGGTCAGATTAACCGGCCTGTAGTTCTCAACCTCATCCTTACTTCTGCTTTTGTGTAAAAGGGACATGTGCCTTTCTCCAGGCCTCTGGAACCACTTCAAAACTCTAAAGAAGCATTGAAAGGGTCAGACAGTGGAGTTGCTAGAGCCTCTCCACAAATTTCTTCAGTATTCTCTGATGTATCCCATCCAGTCCCATCGCTTTGTCTACTTTTAGTTTAGCTAGTTCCTTATGAATACAGTCTTCTGAAGTTTTTCCAAATATTGATGCTTGTCTTCCTCTTTCTCTGATCTCTCTTGTATATTATAAAGGCCACTCTTTCTTCACCTTTTCAACTACTTCTTTTGAGAACCATAGTGGCCTCCTTTTCCTTTTTTCATTTACGAGGGGGTACCCAAAAAAACCCAGGAATAACATTGCCGTGGGCGGAGCTTGTGTAGTACGCACTTCTGCCGCTAGGCGTGTATAGTGCAACTCATTGTCAGTTCAGTGCCGCCTATGTTGTCGACCTGGCTTGTTCTGTTCATCTGCAGTGATTGTTTTTGCTAGCGCTGTTTTGTTCTTGTTTCTTTTTTTATGATGACAAGTTTAAGTGAACAACGTGCAGCTGTGAAATTTTGTTTTCTACTCGGTAAAAATGCTGCTGAAACTGTTTTAATGTTGAAAACAGCTTATAAAGATGACGCTATGGGAAAAAGTCAAGTGTACCAGTGGTTTGCTCGGTTTAAAAATGGCAACATGGCGATTGATGACAAACCTCGTTCTGGGCATCCATCAACTGCCCGAATCGACGAAAATATTGAAAAAATTAGAGAGCTTGTGCTCACAGACCGTCGACAGACAACTGATCAACTGTCAGAGATTAGTGGGTTATCTTGGAGCTCAGTTCAGCAAATTTTAACAGAAGATTTGGGAATGAAAAGGGTTGCTGCCAAGTTTGTTCCTCGGGTTCTGACTGACAATCAAAAGGAACATCGAGTTGAAACATGTCGTGTTTTGAAACAACAGCTTGAAACTGATCCAGATTTTCTGTCAAAGGTCATTACAGGTGATGAGTCATGGTGCTATGGTTACGACCCAGAAACAAAGCAACAGTCAAGCCAATGGAAGACGTCATCGTCACCCCGTCCAAAAAAATGTCAAGTCAAGTCAAATCAAACATCAAAACAATGCTGATTTGCTTTTTTTGATGCCAAGGGGTAGTTCATTCAGAGTTTGTTCCCCCAGGTCAGACCGTCAATCAAACCTTTTATTTGGAAGTTTTAAGAAGATTGCGCAACAGTGTTCGTCTAAAAAGACCCGATTTGTGGCAGACAGGAGACTGGTTCTTCTACCACGACAACGCACCTGCACACACAGCCATCTGTTAGACAGTTTTTGGCTAAAAATGGCATGGTTCTGCTGCCCCACGCACCTTACTTGCCTGACCTGGCTCCGTGCGACTTTTTCTTATTTCCACGCATGAAAAGGGGCATGAAAGGACACCGATTTAACAACATTGAAGAAGTCAAGAAAAAAAGGAGGGAGGAGCTGTCAACCGTTTCTAAAGATGACTACAAAAAATGTTTCGAACAGTGGAAGCATGGAGAGTATTTTGAAGGGGATAAGGTTGTTTTGTAAAGAATTTGAAATAAATAGCTTTTAAAAAATAATTCCAGTTTTTTTTGGGTACCCCCTCGTATTGCCTAACAAAAAGGTTTGTTTCCATTAAAATATGCATTTCAGTTTGGCCCATTGCTTTTCTGCATCCCCCCCCCCCTTGTTCCCATCCCGCTAACACGTTCTTAAGGTATTGTCCCATCTTAGCAAAGTTAGTTTTCCTATAGTTAAGGCCCTTGCTTTTGAATGGACTTTATCAGCCATAGTCCTAATACTGAACCACACTATCTGGTGATCACTAGATGCGAGATGACCTCCCACTATAACATCAGAAACACTTTCGCCATTGGTAAGCCCCAGATCCAGTATGGGCTCCTTCACACGTGGGTTCTGTTGCCAGTTGTTGGAATAGTTCTCCCTGTAGATACTTCTAGATGACACCATAGTAGGGATATGCCAAACATCTGGCATACTGAAAATCACCTCAGTAGCATTTCTTTCATGGCAATACTGTGTATGTTTTCTATTAAATCTTTGCCCACTTCTTCTCCCCGTGAAGGACATCTGTATATAACACCAATGCACATGGATTTCTCATTCCCTTTTTCTAGTTTAACCCAGTGTCTCCTCGCTCCCTTTTAAGCCCTGTAATTCTATAGCTTTAATATTTTCTACACATAGTGCTGCTACTCCTCTCCTTTTCCTACCTTGTCCTTCTTGAATAAAGTATAGGTTGGTATAATCACATCCCAGTCATGGTTGTATATGAACCGCCACTAAATCCAAGTCAGCTTCTTCCATTAAAGCCTCAATATCTGAGATTTTATTTCCCATACTATGGGCATTTTATGTACACTTCTTTCCAGATGTTGTCCCTTTTACCCATTTCTACAGAGGTATTTAACGTTTTACTTACCTGGGAGCTTTCTTCATCCATCCCTAATGAATCTAGTTTAAAGCCCTCTTCAGTAGGTTAGCCACTCTGAAGAGGGAAGACACATTGACCCTTCTTGGATAGGTAGACACCATCTCTGCTCTGCAGTCCTTGGAAAATCATCCCATGGTCCAAGAAACCAAAACACCCTCAGACACCATCCATGCAGCAAGGTTTCTAAACTTGTAGAACAGTCTTCCAGGGTGGGCCCTGGACTAGTCTAGCAGGATTCAAAGAAAGAAAGTCAGCAGGTTTGTAAAATTCTTCCTTCCTATCATTCTGCTAGACCAGTTGAGAAGAACTGCATATACCCAAGCAGTCAAGAGCCAGGGTGGAATGAAACCAACACACTGGACAGAACTGCCCTGTCAAAGGCACCATCTGCTCTGGCTTCCACGTGTAATTTTTAGTGCTTTACAAAAGGTGCACAAAGACAACCAGGTTACCCACCTAACAGATTTCCTCCAGAGACACCAAGGTGGACTCCACCCAGGAGGAAGTTAGTGGAGTGAGCTCTGACTCCCTCTGGCACACACTTTCCAGACAGAAGGTATGCTGAACCAATAGCCTCCTTAATCCAGTGAGCAACTGAGGACTTGACCACTGCCTGTCCTTTCCTCTGACTGCTGAGGAGGATAAGAAATGATTTGACCGATGGAAAGGATTGTTAATCTGAAGGCATCTGACTAATGCCCTTCTTATGTCTACCAGAGAAAGGCCTGTCCAAAGATAATCCTCAGAGGAGGAGGGCAAGATAACGGCTTGGTTAAGGTGAAAAGAACATAGTAACATAGGGGGTCATTCTGAGCAGCTTTTAGTGGGGATGTATGTCCGGTTTGGATGTAAATCCCCGCTAAACAACTAGAGCCGATTACCGGTGCAGAGCTCCCCCCGAAGTTATAACGGAGATGTGCAGGAAGCTCTGGATGGGTGTGGGTTGGAGGAGGAGGAGCGAGGGCAGGCTGGAGGCGAGGCATTCAACCCAGGCATACAGAGCCGATTCTGGTGGCAGCCCTGTACGTTCAGGGGCTGGAGGGTAGACAGGGAACTTATGCCACCTCAGAGGATTGTGATGGCCATCGGTGGCACCCGGCAATGGGGTGAGGAGGGACAGGAGGTTCCTTGCAGCCTGATTTCATCTTTGACAGGCCTGATCGAGAGTCGGGCAGGGAAATAGGGTATTATGCATTCTGCCGGCAATGAGGGCTCCTGCATGGTGTCCCAGTGCAAAGGCAACAGGATGCCACGAGGGACTTGTATGTGGAGCCGCCTGAATGTACAGAGGCCCAGAATCAGGGCACGCCCTGCCTGTCCAGGCCCACTGCAGCTGATTCTGCTCCCTTAAGAGCATCTAGCTCCTACGGGTGCAGAATCTGGTGCACAACTGGCCCATCCAGATTTTGGATGAGCTGGATATGCCCCATTCTGAATTGGCCTCATAGTAAATGACAGCAGATAAAGACCAGCATACTCCATCTACTCTGCCCAGTAAGATGCCAGAATATAGAGTTGTACATGCCACTCTATTTAGAAGTTATTTACATTTGTTTTGATTCCATCCTTTATGTAGTGATCCTGTGTGTCTATCCCATGTCTTTTTGAAATCTGTCACTCTTTTTGCTCCTACCACCTTTTTTGGAAGGGCATTCCAGGCATCTACCATCCTTTTCATGAAAAAGTATTTCCAGATGTTGCTTTTAAAATTTACTTCTGTGCAGCTTCTTTTCATGTCCTCTTGTTCTACAGCTTCCCCGTCTTTGATAAAGGGTACTAATGAACAAACCAACCATTAAGTATTTAAATGTCTATATCATACCCCATCTCTCCTCTCCCCTAGGGTATACATATTGAGGTCTTCAAGTCTTTTCTCATATGATTTGGGGCCTGTGCCAAAAAGTCTTTGTTGCCTTCCTATTAACCATTTCATATCCTTTATAAGGTATGGCCTCCAAAACTGAACAAGGTACTTCATGTGATGCCTCACCGATGACCTGTACAGGGGCACTAATACCTCATTCTTCCTGCTGGTTAATCCTCTCTGTATACAGCCTAACATCCTTCTGGCCATCGCCTTGTCAAACTACTTCGCCACCTTGAGATCCTCAGATATTACAATCCCGAGTTCCCTCTCTTGGTCTGTACACATCAGCCTCTTGTCCCCTATCAGGGGAGGAGTGGCCTAGTGGTTGGGGCAAGTTACCTCAGGCTGGAAGGTCGGGGGTTCAAATCCCACTAGAGGGCAGCAAACTTGGGCCGGAAGGACTGTGGTTTCTAGTCCCACAGGTGCTCCTTGTGATCTTGGGCAAGCCGCTTAACCCTCCATTGCCCATGTTCCCTGTAAAATAGTTATCTCCAAGTTATAATGCCCTGTTCAATGTAATTTCAGTTTGTTCAATGGAAACCGCCTTTATCATGAAAGGCAGTATATAAGAAATGTTAAATAAATATCACATATAGTCCCTTTGGGTTTCTGCATCCCAAGTGCATCATTCTGTATTTCTTTGCATTAAATCTCAATTGCCAAGCATTTGATCACTTCTAATTTTTGTAGATCTTTTCTCATGTTGTCTACACCCTCTGAAGTGTCCACCATGTTGCAAATCTTTGTAGCATCTGCAAAAAGGCAAATGTTTAACCCTTTGGCAATACCACTCACAAAGACACTTAACAGTAGTGGTCCCAGGACAGATTCCTGAGGCACTCCACTACTCACCCTCCTTTCTTCAGAGGGAGTTCTATCCACCACTACCTTTTGTAGTCTTGTCAGTCAAGCAGTTCTTGATCCAGCTCACCACTGTGGAATCCATCCCTAGGCTGTTCAGTTTATTCACAAGTCTCCTATAGGGAACGGTCTGCAAGACAGAGGCAGATGAGATGACCAAAGGATTTCCTGCAGGACAAAGCCTGGAGTTCTGATGCCTGCCTGGTGAATGCAATAGCCATCAGGATGCCCATCTTGAGAAAAGCCCTATGAATGGGCTCGAGGCCTTTTTAGTGCCTTCAAACACCAAAGAGATTCCACTGAGGAACAACCAGACTGATCTGATTTACTTCCTTAAGGAAACTGGAGATATCAGGATGTACCACCAAGGTCAGCCCATGACTGTGCTCATGGTAGCATGCTAGGTCCATCATCTTAAGAGAGTTCAGGGTCAATCGCTGGTCAAGATTGGACTGTAAGAAGGAAAAAACTACTACTAAGTTTGTCTTATTGGCCTCCAGGACTCGAAGGACACATTACCTCTCCAAGACCTTCCAAGTCTCTCACATAAGCCAAGTAGAGGCCCACCATGTCTTGAGAAGGGTGTCCACTAACACTCCAAAGTAGCCCTTCAGGGACAGCCTATGCCTCTCAAGGGCCAGACCATAAGTGAAAAGGGAAGAGGATCCTCCATCACTAGGTGCTCTTGCACAGGAAGCCCCTTTCTCGAAAACAAGAGGAGACCCCACCAGAAGGCCATCAAGTAGACTACTAGAAGGCTCTGCCTCTGCATCATGAGGTTGGATGTGCAAGGGCTTAATCCCACTCACTGGGATCCACAGTGTTCCAGTTCCAGAAATTAGCCCATACATTGCTCAGTTCACAAGGCAGGTGTCAACAATCAAGTGCTTCTCCACCTAGCAACAACTCCGCCACCTTGAGAACCATTCTAGCACTTCAAGTTCTATCTTGCTTGTTGGCATACACCACAGTTGTGGCTCTGCTCAGGACCACATGGACTACTCTGTCCACCAGGAGAGGCCAGAGCTTTTCCAGAGCCACTACCACTTAGCCACAACTATAGCTGCCATGGACTTGGAAGAGATCCTGATTAAATTACTACAAAGCATCATAACAATTGGAGCTCCAGACTCCAGTCACAATCTCTGGGCTGCCTGGCAGCTGCTGAACCCTGCACCACAAGGCTGGAGCCACCAAACCTGCACACTGCGCCACTTGAGAGGAGATGGTGGAAAACTTAAAAGGCATTCTTAAGGATGGCCTCTACTCTCCTATCATGAAACTTCTGAGTGTAGCACCCCCTTCCATCAGGATGGTTATGTGCTTTGTCCACGCTAAGAAGCCCAAAATGCTGATCTAGCTCATCCTTGGGCAAAGGGCAAGCTGAGACAGGACTCTAGGGTCTCTAAGACTCAGCTCAAAAGTTTTCCACTGGGAAACAAGCCGCCACAGAGTCAGGATGAAGAAAAATCCACAAAGATGACATATATCATCCAGAATAGGGTCCACTTGAAAAGCCTGCATGGGAGCAGGCTCTACATCACGCAGAGCCTCAACAGCATCCTGAATAAAGACTGGAGATCTTCTCTATGAAAGGATTCTTGCTTTCCATTAGAGGGAGTTCCCCTTCCTTCTCAGAGTCACTTTCAGGAGACAAGACTTCCACTTCTGCAACCCCACTAACTCCTGTGGGGGATAAGGTTGGGCTAATGGAGGAATGGATGGGTGAAAGGGCAAAGCAGATGTGCTTAACTCCTTTAGCTGCCAGTGTCAGCTGTGCTTAAGGGCCTTAGGAACCCTGCCCCCATAAAAAGGGGGCTGCTAAGCAGTAGTAAGAACCGAGAACAGCTTATAAGCCACTTCAGGAGCTGCTGCTTAAGCCGGTTGAAAACCAGAGGACCTCCAAAAGCCAGTGGACTTGAGGCTATGGACACCACACCACACTCCCCTCCCACATCAAAATAGCTGTGGTGCCAACCAGTGGAAAGAAATGAGGGTGGGTGGGTATAATAGGGATTACAAACATGGGATCAAGCCCTGGGCCCCCCATAGGGGATTCACAAATGCTGAAAAAAAAAGAGCTCCAGGGCATTCTTGTCACAATCTGGACATAAAACAGCATCTGCAGGTTTAAACCACTGGGGGATATAGGCTGCATCGGGTTGCACAACCAAACACTGTAGCGGTAAAGAGAAAAACAGACCGTGAAAAAAAACTTTGAAAATAAATGACACAGCCATGGTGAAAAAGGAACCATGAGAAGGAAATCCCAAAGCCTATTACAGCAGCCATGAAAACCCAAGATAGGCTGCCCTAGCCCTCTGTAGGCTTGAGAGACCCAGTTGCCAGAGAAACTATTTTTTTTAAATTGTAGCTACTTTATTGCAAGCTGCTAAATAAAGCCAAATACAGACCATTGGAATCAACAGGAGAAAAGAACCCCCTCCCCCAGAAACAAACCCAGCAGACAAGACGACAGCAAGAGGGAAGAGTATGGTGTCCTCCTATCTGCTCTCTGGCTCACCAGTGCTATAACCCATGGGTAATTGCTCTGGACACAGGATAACAGTTGGCTTAAGGAGACAGCGACATACCTCTGTTCTGAGCAAACATTAGGCTTACAAGTCTCAAGCACATAGGCTGCTGGAACATGGACTGGGCCAGAATAGACAGGCCTATCTACTACTACTACTATTTAGCACTTATATAGTGCCACGCACGCAGCACTGTACAAAACATACAAGCGACAGTCCCTGCTCGTTAGAGTCATGCTCGTTGGAGCTTACAATCTAATCGAGACAATACAAAACAATAGTCGAATCGGTGCAAAGCACAATATGGTCTTTACAACTCAGTCAGAAAATTGACGGGAGTCGGGTTAAGATAAGGGATGGAAGTCAGAATCTGAAAGCGAGTGTGAAGAGGTGGGTCTTCAACCTGGACTTGAAGAGGGCCATAAAGGGTGCCTGGCGTATAGAGAGAGGTAGGCTGTTCCACGCGTGAGTAGCAGCAAGGTGAAAGGAGCGAAGTCGGGAGTCAGCGGTGCGAGTGAAGGGCCTAGAAAGAAGTAGTTTGTTAGCGGAGCGAAGTTGCCGAGAGGGGATGTAGGGAGAGATAAAAGAGGAGAGGTATTGAAGGGCTGCAGAGTGAATGCATTTATAGGTCAGCAGGAGACATTTGAATTGGATGCGGAATTGGATAGGGAGCCAATGAAGCGACTTGAGAAGGGGAGTAATGTGGGCATGGCGAGACTGGCGGAAGAAAAGTCGAGCAGCATAATTTTGTATAGATTGAAGGGGAAGGAGTAGCTTGCAGTAGTCGAGGCGAGAAGAGATTAAGGAGTGGATGAGTGTTTTGGTAGTGTGTTCAGAAAGGAAGGGGCGGATTTTGCTAATGTTGTAGAGAAAGAAGTGGCAGGTCTTAGCTACGAGCTGGATATGTGTGGAGAAGGAGAGAGAGGTGTCGAAGATAACCCCCAGATTGCAGGCTGAGGGAACAGGAAGGATTGTAGATCCATCCACAGAGACTGAGAAAGGGGGAAGAGGAGGGGAGGTGTTGGGGGGGAAAAACAAGGAGTTCAGTCTTGGCCATGTTCAATTTTAAGCGGCGGTGAGACAACCAGGCAGCGATGTCAGAGAGGCAGGCAGAGATCTTGGTCTGGATTTCTGGAGAGATATTAGGTGTAGAGAGGTAGATTTGGGAGTCATCGGCATAGAGATGGTACTGAAAGCCATGGGAGGAGATAAGCGCGCCAAGAGATTGGGTATAGAGAGAGAAAAGGAAGGGGCCTAAGACAGATCCCTGGGGTACACCAACATGGAGCGGGGTGGGAGAGGAGGAGGAGCCACCAGAGCATACCTTAAAGGAGCAATGGGAGAGGTAGGAGGAGAACGAGGATAGTACGGAGCCCTTGAAACCAAGCGAGGAGAGGGTGGTGAGGAGAAGATTGTGGTCAACAGTATCAAAGGCAGCAGAGAGGTCAAGAAGGATGAGGACAGAGTAGAGGCCCTTAGATTTAGCCAGGAACAAGTCATTGGAGACTTTTGTAAGAGCAGTTTCAGTGGAGTGTAGGGGACGGAAGCTGTATTGTAGTGGGTCCAGGAGGGCCTGGGAGGTGAGGAAGTCGAGGCAGCGGCGGTGGACTGCTCGTTCTAGTAGTTTAGATATGAAGGGTCGATAGTTAGAGGGACAGGTGGGATCGAGTGAGGGTTTCTTGAGGAGAGATGTGACAACAGCATGTCTGAAGTCAGCGGGGACGGTAGCAGTGGAGAGTAAAAGGTTGAGAATATGAGAGATGGAGGGACAATGGTAGGGGAGATGGGGCGTAGGAGATGGGTGGGGATAGGGTCAGAGGAACAGGTGGTAGGTTTGGAGGAGGAAAGAAGGAGTGCGGTTTCATCATCAGAGATTGTAGGGAAAGAGGAGAGGGTAGAAGAGGAGGTGTGGATGGGGGGGTAATTGGGGAGGGGGAGAGGTAGATGAGGAAGTGGGGAATTGGAGGGTAATCTTGTGGATTTTGTCATGGAAGTAGTCAGCTAGGGTTTGGGCGGAGAGAGAGGGTGGGACTGGGGGAGGGGCACCTTGAGGAAGGAATTGAGGGTATTGAAGAGGCGGCGCGGATCAGAAGCAAGGGAGTTAGTCAGATGGATATAGTATTCTTGTTTGGCAAGTGCTATGGCTGACTGGAAGGAGCTAAGCATGAATTTGAAGTGTAGGTGGTCTTCTGGGGAGTGGGATTTGGTCCAGGCACGTTCAGCGGAATGGGCACAGATACATAAATAATGTGTTGTGGAAGATAGCCAGGGCTGGGGAACAGAACGTCGGACGGGACGTGGGGCGAGTGGGGCAAGAGTGTCGAGAGCTGAGGATAGTGCAGCATTATAAGAGGAGACTGCCTCGTCAATGGTCTTGGAGGACATAATGGAGGAAAGAAGGAGAAATGGTGGAGGAGAGGGTCATGGGATCAATGTTATGAAGGTTTCTAAATAGGTCGGAGGAAACAGGACGAGGCAGAGACGGTGGGAGCTGAAGATTGAAGGTTAAAAGGTGATGCTGCACCAGTCTGAGCACCTTGCCATATGCTGGAGGCAGACAAATACTGGCTTTCAGTGCAGTGCCAGAGGATATTTATGTATTTAACCAGTTTTGTATACCACCTTATCCTTCAATCAAAGTGGTTGACAAGACAAAGGGTTTACATGTTATGAGTAAGGGAAGACAAATACAATACAATGCCATATAATAGAATTAAATAAGAGGAACAATTCATACTATATCAAGTAATACTAATTAAAATCAAATTGATTGTCCATAAGTTTCTATAAACAGGTGAGTCTTGAGGGACTTACGGAAGTCCTTAAGGTTATTCTGTGTTCTTAAGTCTTCAGGGAGAGAATTCCACAAATCTGGTGCCAGGAGTGAAAAAGCTCTCTTAGGATATATCAAGTGATGATCAGCACTGAAAGTTGCTCAAGTCTGCCTCCACCTGCGGGATGAGGAGCATAACCCACTTGTCTGGACTGATTTATCAAGATAAGGAAATTCAGATTCCAAGGAGGTACAAGGGACCCACCTGGAGATCTAATATTTTTCGCCACTTTTGAGAAAACATGGTGCATCTGGATGTGCAGCTACTGGTCTCCCTTGTCACTTTTCTCTGAAATGGGAGATGAATGCCACCTGAACTTTGAGCAGATTTCAAATCATTCCCCTGTCCAAACCTCTTTGGAGAAAAGGAAGAATGACCAACACATCAAGACCAAAGGGATTACAAGCCTGAGAGTGGCATCATCAAGCAAACTGTCTCTAAACTTGGGTGTATGTCCATGACATTGATGACTTCAGGGGCTTGAAGGAGGAGCTTGATAATCTAACTTGTGTAGCCTTTCCTTTTCAGCGTCTTCTCAATAGCCAGGCTATAAAACAAGAGAAGGAGGGATCTTTCATGGGTATGGGGCCCTGAACCATCAGACCTCACCCCTCCTTCCTTGAGGGAGGCTGCCCCTGATATAGCACCTAACTAGGTCCACAGACTACAGCCTCTTGGACCAATCAGAATTACCCATCCTGGGTGATTCATGATCCTCCTTCCTACTCTGCCTGCCACTGGCCAGGGTAGAAACAGAGCACTTCCTCCACCAGCCACTCCGGATGACCCTGTTCACCCTTGGGACTCTAAAACTTGAGTGCTTTGGCACTGCATCTGGATGCTATCAGGTCCCATGAAAGATCCCCATTTCTTCGTAATGCAGTTCTGACAGCTCATACTTACTGGGGTCGAAAGGCATCTGACTGAGGAAATCTGCAACCATGCTGAGTTCCCCGACTGTGTGCGCTATGGTTAGATGCTGATATGCCCAGTCCATCAGCAAAACTGTCACAACTTGGGCACTTCTGGTGCCACCCTGCCTGTTCACATACAGCCTCTATGCTTAGGCTCAGTCTCTCTTGTACCTCCGAGTGCTGGAGCTCCACCTGGACAAGATGTTCCATTGCAATGCATGTAAATCCAAGGTATTGATGGTTGACCCCCATACACCATAACAATCGTAGATAAACTCTCACCTTGGGTCTGACCTGGGACTTCAAGGCCTGGACCTGTTGCTGTGACTTCTGTATCTTGGCCTAGGGTCAACATAACCAGATTGCTTTGGGTATCGCATAAGGCTCCTAAATACTTGAGAGACTGGAGGGGGTGGAGATTGCTTTTTTCCATGTCGTCTACTCATCATAGAGCATCTAACAAGCCGACTACCCTGCAGGTAAATTGGTACCCTTCTTCTTGGGAAATGGACTGAGTCAGCTCATTGTCCAAACAGAGGTAGACCGGTATAATCTGCCAGGCTATCAGCACCACCATCACCTCGGTAAAGGTGCATGTGGTGATGGCCAAGCTGAAAGGAAGGGGACTTGACAGCATCACTGCAAGACTTGGGGCCCACCCTGGTCTTCTGATTCACAGCAGGTCCCTGCAGTTCTAGAGATTCAAAAGCTGGAACATCCAGCATAGCCTCTATCTTTCTGGGAAGCCCCTGACAGTCGAACTTCCAAAAAGGAGAAAACTGACCCCTTACCATTGAGACTTTTAGGCTTCTAGGCCTATTCTCATTAAGGTGCAAAGATTTGCAATCTCCTATTCATCTCTGAAAAGAAGCTGTCCTCTAAAAAGGAAGCCTGCTGAAACAAGTTTGAGAGGCCATGCCTGCCATCCAATTCCATAACCATAGCCGCTTCCTAGAGGCAACTTACAAACCCAACTTGGCAGACAGCTTAACCATGTCATATATGGCATTTGAGAAGAAAGCTGCCACAATTCTAATAGGACCAGACCCATGTCACCATGAGATTCAAGGCTGCTGGTGCAGTAGGAAGGACTGCTGGAGCCCCTTCAAAAGTGCCTAGCAACGTATTCCCTAGAGGCCACAGAAAGATGCCTATTTGGCATTGCTGCCTGGATGTTACATAGTAAATGATGGCAGATAAAGACCAGCATGGTCCATCCAGTCTGCCCAGCAATATAGCAAGAGTAGGTGCACCTGTCGCTCCCCTCACCGTCATTTGAAATTGAACATGGCCAAAACCAAACTTCTTATTTTTCTCCCTAAACCCTCTTCCCCCAACCCCTTTCTCTGTTTCTGTAGATAACACTCTTTTAGTCCCTGTTTCCTCTGGCCACAATCGGGGTCATCTTTGACTCCTCTCTCTCCTTCCCCACACATATCCAACAGATAGCTAAAACCTGTTATTTCTTTCTCTACATCAATAAAATTTGCCCCTTCCTTTCTGAACTCACTATTAAAACACATATCCACTCTTTAGTCACCTCCCATCTTGACTATTGCAACATCCTTCTTGCTGGTCTCCCTTTGAATCACAACTCTTCCCCCTTCAATTTACTCAGAACTCTGCTGGCAGCTAATTTTCCGCCAGCCCCAATATAATCATATAACCCCTCTTCCCCCTTCCGTACTCAATTTAAACTTCTCCTTCTGACCTATAAATGTATTCATTCTACTGCTCTTCACTACCTTTTATTTCTCCTCTCTCCCTACACCCCTCTTGAACTCCGCTCTTCCACTGATCTGCTTCTCTCTCTGCCCTTTACTTCTGCTGCCAACTCCAAGCTCCTTTCCTTTCACCTTGCTGCTCCTTATGCCTAGAACTACCCGAGTCTGTACGTCAGGCTTCATCTCTTCCCCTTTTCAAATTCATGCTAAAAGCGCACCTCTTCAAGACTGCTTTTGGATCCTGAGCCCTTGTTTTTCCTTGTGTCTCCTTACTTTTCCTTATTTGTATCATTATCATCACCTATTGTATTGTTTGTCTTGATTAGATTGTAAGCTCCAATGAGCAGGGACCATCTTTTATGTGTGTCTGTACAGCGCTGCATATGCCTTGTAGCGCTATATAAATGACTAATAGTAATAGTAAAAGACTGTTTTAGTAAAGCTTCAATTTACCTGTCCTGGAGGTCAATCAAAGCCGAGTCACTTTCCACTGAAATCATGGCCGTATGAGAAGAAAAAAAAAAAAAAAAGACAGGAAAATCTACCCTTGGGAGGGCAAAGAATCTCTCACTGTCCACCCTTGTTCAGGGATATTACTTATGGAGGTATCTGGGGATAGGGCTAGCCCTAGAGATGGTTCAGAGTGTCAGTGCTCTAGGCAAACCTCAAGCTTTACACCCCCTTTTACTGTCAACACCTATTATTTAGCTTTGAATGGCCTACTTTTGCTAACCTCTGGAAGCTACTGCCCTAGACTGCCTAGTTTGTTTAGTGGTTGGGCCGGCCCTGCCTGGAGGTCCCCAGCTTAGTCCCTGGTTGTTCCCACTCTTCCACAGCCATCTCTCTAATGGTGGCATAGAACAGGAATGACTTCCAAGGTTTCCTTTCCTCAGGATAAGGTCTCCGACTGAAACTGCCAGAGGCTGAGAAATGTCTGCAATGTGAAGAATTCTGTAACTCAAGATTTGAGTTCCGACAGTTCAGCCTTACCAAATAAGTGTAGGATACTGTCATTTTCTATATCAGAGCCTGGGCTCTCCAAGTCTCACTCATCCCAATCACCGTCAGACGACAGTGGATCCTATAGGATCCTATACTAAAACATGTGAACAGGGACTGCGAGGGGTTGTCCTCATCTGTCCAGGAACCAGGCCATCGTGCACAGGAGTGGAGATTACAGCCTGCTCTATACTCCAAAAGGCTTCATACATGACCGTGACAAATTAATGCATAAACCCAGGGAGTAAGGGGGCCTCTGCCTTTGGGGTTAAGTCTTGCTTGCCACCAAACTGCTCCATCCCATTCCCCCGAAGGACCAGCCCAGCCTCACCAACTGGCAAGTCATCGAAGGAAAACTCACGGTTTTTACAAAAGGCGATTACCACCCAGCCCAGGGTTGCCTTCTTTCTCCTCTTAAGAAGCACAACGGTGGCCTCGGTGCGTCTCAGACAGCACATAAGGACTTTCTTTTGTAGGCGTGTTTTTTTTTTTCGGTCGCAGCACCAGTGCCCTGCGCGTTCACCCTCCGAGAAAGCAACGGCAGCCCCGACAAAGACAATTCTCCACGTTCTGCGTCCGTAGGCTCGAGCTTCTCCCTCATTACCCCTAATGTGCTGCTAGGCCAGCACGACACACAAGGTGCCGAGACAGTGGGAATGCCGCGCATGCGCGAGGCACGTGCCGCTGAGAGAGCCGCTGTTTGACCCCTGTGCGGATCACCAAAGAGGAATCAGGTACCACTAAGGGAGCAGCTCTCGAAGGACTGGCGCCTGCCCTTTGTATGTCGGGACTCCAGACACAGCGTCCTGGCAAGTCGTGCAGACCTTGCATGCAAAAAGCGCACCGGCTGGAACTGTCCAAGACGTCCAACACTTACCCCTGTCCAGGGGCCGGGACTCCGAGGAGACCTCCGGCGAGCCCGGCCCAGGTCAGACACTATGTTGCCGGCGTGGGTTAGTCTGTAATGTGTGTAGAAATCTCTCCTTTTCGGAGGGGAGGGGAGGGGAGGGGAGGGGAGGGGAGGGGGCTTCAGTGTCTGCACATCAGCCCTCTCGTCTTCGGCTGTAAACAGAGCAAATACTGTGGATCTTGAGGCCGCACCAGTTCTTATAGGCCGAGCCACGTGATATTTGTTTTGTCTCCGGAGGATGAGAGGGAACCCCTTTTGTGAAGAACTGGTCTTGCAAGGACGATATAGAATTGGACATTAGTTATTAGAAATGTGTTGTAAAATTCTAGGACAGTATGGAAACGGGCCGGCCCAAGAGTATCTGCTCCCCTAGGCAAACCCTCAGTCCTGCATCCCCTTACCTGCTCCCCCATAGTTCAACATCTCCTCTTCCCATTCACCTTAGGGTGCAATCAACTCTTTCCTTCCCTACCCTCATCAAGCATCCATCATTTTCCCTTTCCTTCCTTTCTCCCTCCCTCATCTTGACGGATGACAGGAGGGCCAGCCTGCCCCCCCAACTGCTGCCGATTCTGCCTCAGGTGGCCGGCGGAAGAGGCATACATGACCTGCCGTTGCTTTTGGAAATACTGCAGCTGCCCACCTCTCCTCCCCGAGGTAGAATTGGTGGTAGCTGGGAGGAAGGGGGGAGGACAGCCAATCATGTGTGCTACAGCTACTGCCCAACTGCCTTTTGGCCTAAGCGGTATATCAAATGTCTAATAAATAAATAAATAAATAAATCCCTGGATGAGAGGGGGCAGGCAATGCAGAGACTGCCTGCCCCCCCTCCCCAGTTCTTCAAAGCACCAGCAGAGCAGTTGTTTTGACACTGCAGCAGTCCTTGAAGTGCCCACCTGCATGTGCACACTTATGGCCTGATGTTCCTGTCCCCTCTGACAGGAAGCCGCATGAAGGAGGCACAAGTGGCAGGACATGAGTGTGCTTGTGGCTGTTTCAAAGCCTGCCATAATGCCCACAGCAGCTTCTTTTGCCTCTGATTTGAAGTATGTGGAGGCAGCAGACCGCTGCCCATGCTGCTATAGGCAGTTGCCTAGTCCACCTAGTGGATGGGCTGGCCCAATATAGAAACATGACTTGGAAGGGGACGTGAAGCTGTAGGTGGATAGAAAATTCCTTATGGTAGCAGTGATACCATGCTGGTAACTGGACAAGCACTTGTGTCAACCATTGTACCCTACTTCCCCAGAGAATCTTCTTGCTTTGATCCCATTCATCTCTTCTTTGTATCTTTGCAGTCTCCTCTTACAATTCCCAAATCTCTTGGTCCTATGGATCTTTTTCAGGATTCTTCATCTCAGATATTTATCAACATGTTCACTTTCCTTATGATCCTGCTAGACCAGTCCAGATGAGAGGATTATGCTCCTTTGCCAGTAGGCGAAGGCAGATGAGCAATTTTCAGTGACGTCATCACCTGGTAAATCCTCTGGTGCTGCCCTGAGAGAAATTAGTATTTGCCTCCAGCAGGTGGCAAGTTGTTGGACTGGTAGCAGTGCAGATAGGCCTGATTCTCCTCGCCCACATCAAGTTTCTATGGTCAATGTAATTGAGTCTGGTAAGGCCAAACGTTACTCTGAATGTCGGAACGCCCTCGTTTTTTTGAGCTGATGGCTGCCCTTTGTCCAGGGCCGGCCCCAGAGTTGGTTCAAGATGTTGGTGCTCTAGGCAAACTTTAAACCTTGCGACCCTCTCTTCCCCTCTGGCTGCCAGAATCTATTATTTAGCTTTGAATGCCCTCTTTTTGATACTCTTCTAAGTGACTGCCTAGTTTGTCCAGTGGTTGGGCCGGCCCCGCCCCGCATGTGTCCAGTACTAGTACCTATAGGTTCCTAGCGCTTACTGGCCATGAAAAAGAGCAGGAGGACTCCAGGCCCCCCTTCCCTTTTGCTGTCTTTATCTGCATGCTTTGCTCTTTTCAGATTTTTTAAACTAATTTCTTTTTTTCCCGTTCTTTTCAATGGGTAACGTTTGGCTCTCTGCTGCTTTCATTAAAGCAGATCCAAATTTAAAAGTAAAAAAAAATAAAAAATAAAAAAGCTGTGGTTGACAGTTGGGCCTTCCAGGCTTGCATGGGCGTTCGTGGCTTCCCTACTCAGGTTTCCTCAATCAGCCTGACAGATTCTGGGATTCTCTTTTCACTGTGGCTCTGCCTTTGTTTTGTGCATGTTTTCATAGTCTTTTTATAAACGTTGCTGGTGCGGTGGCCTGATGTTGTGTCCCCTGTGTTTTTTCACTGTGACTGTTTCCTTTTGCCTCTGTTATGGCTGCAAAGCCTGAGTTGGCTTTTTTTTCGGCATTTTGGGATCCCTCCACGGGGATCCAGGGCCTGATGGCATTTCTGTAGCCCTGCCCCTTCTTTCTTGTTTATTCCACCGGTGGGATCAGTGGCTATTTCAGATGGTGACTTGGGCTTGGTGGAGGTGGATCTTGTCAGAGTGGCAGTAGCCACAAAACTGTTGGCTCTGGAGGCCCTTTGTGGCCCCAGGATTCACCTTTTCAACCGGCTTGGGCTGCAGCTCCAGAAATGGCTCGCTTGTTGTTTCTGCTCTTGGTTAACTGTTTGGCATTTCCCTTCGTGGGGTCTGAGGCTTGGCTCCCTTCAAGGGATTGGGGAATAGCACCTGGACTGGATGGTGTAAAAAGAACTGAAATATGAGATTGCAGACCTACTATTACTAATTTGTGAACTATCATGAAAATCATCAGTAATACCTGAAGATTGGAGGATGGCCAATGTAACACCAATTTTTAAAAAGGGTTCCGGGGGTGATCCAGGAAACTACAGACCGGTGAGCCTGACGTCAGTACTGGGAAAAATGGTATATACCATTATTAAGAACAAAATTTCTGAACATGTAGATAGTCATAGTTTAATGGGAGACAGCCAACATGGCTTTAGCCAAGGAAGGTCTTGATTTACTAATCTGTTATATTTTTTTGAAGGTTTAAATAAACAGGTAGACAAAGGTGGCTCTAGCAGTGTAGTGTATCTGCATTTTCAGAAAGCCTTTGACGAGGTCCCTCATGAGAGAGACTTGGCGAAATTAAAAAGTCATGGGATTAAACATGGCCAAAATTGAGCTTCTTATTTTTCCTCCTAAACCCTCCTCTTCCTTTCTCAGTCTCTGTGGATAACTCTCTACTCCTCCCTGTCTCCTCATCTTGCAACCTTGAGGTCATCTTTGACTCCTCTCTCTCTCTCCTACATCCGATAGTTAAAACCTGCTGTTTTTTTTTCTCTGTAACATCAACAAAATTCACCCATTCCTTTCTGAACACACTATTAAGACACTTATCCACTCCTTAGTCACCTCCCGTCTAGGCTTTTGTAACCTACGTTTTGCTGGTCTCCATCTGAATCATCTCTCTCCCCTTCAATCTGTTCAACACTCTGCTGCACAGTTGATCTTCTGCCATATTACCCCTCTTCTCAAGTCACTTCATTGGCTGCCCTATCCATTTCTACACCCAGTTAAAACTTCTGCTGACTATAAGTGCATTCACTCTGCAGCTCCTCACTGCCTTTCCTCTCTTAGCTCTCCCTACGCCCCTCCTTGGGAACTCCGCTCTTTTGGCAAATCGCTTTTCTGTGCCCTTCTCTTCTGTTGCTTTCTCCAGACTTCCCTCCTTTCACCTTGCTGCTCCTTATTTATTTAGTATACATTTGTATACCGCTACTTCCAGCGATCAGCAGCGGTTTGATTACAGATTGGAAATTGTCAAATCATGACGGGAAATTTTGGGGTATACACACATTGATTAGACAGGAAGGCACTGCACACATTGGTAAGGTCGTAAGGAGGTTCAGAAAATACATATGTACATTTTTACATAATTTTACAAAATTTTATATACAGGCACTCTTTCAATTTAGGACATCTCGTAGCTCCCTGGGATTTTACTTCAAATTGTATTGACACTGGAATAGATGTGTCTTTAGTTTTTTCCTGAAAGCAATAAGGTCTTTGGTCGCACGTAGGTCAGGTGGGAGTTGGTTCCAGAGTGTCGGGGCAGAGTATGTGTATGCTCGGCGGCTGGTACTGTATTTGACAGATCTGATATCGGTCGGAACGTGTAGTGTGTCTTGAGTTGCCGGTTCTTCTGTCTCTGTTGCGCGGTTGCGTGTTGATAAGGGTGGAGAGAAAGGATGGAGCGATGTTGTGTACGAGTTTGAAGGTGGTTATCAGTGTTTTGTATTGTATCCGAGCAGTGATGGGGAGCCAATGCAGCTCGATCAGTACGGGCGTGATGTGCTCAGTAAAACTTTTTTGCATGATGATTCTCGCCGCTACATTTTGCCTGGAAACTACCTGAGTCTGTACATCAGGTATCTTCTCTGACTCTTTTCAAACCGAGACTGAAAACTCATCTCTTCCATGCTGCTTTCGGATCTTGACTCGCTTGATCTCCTTTGTGATTCCTTACCATTCCCCTAGATGTATCCCATGTCTAAAGCTACTGTGTGTCTGTTTTGACTAGATTGTAAGCTCTGATAAGCAAGGACCGTCTTTTACATGTGTCGGTGCAACGCTGCATAAGTCTTGTAGTGCTATACAAATGTTCAGAAGTTGTAGTAGTAGTAGTAATAGGAGGCAGTGTACTGTTGTGGATCTGAAACTGGGTAAAAGATAGAAAGCAGAGGGTAGGACTAAATGGCCAATTTTCCCAATGGAGAAAGGTGAATAGTGGAGTACCCCAGGGATTTGTGCTGGATCCGCTGCTTTTTAACATATTCGTAAATGACCTGGAAATGGGAATAACGAGTGAGGCAATCAAATTTGCAGATAACACAAAATTATTCAAAGTTGTTAAAACCCATGAGGATTGTGAAAAATTGCAAGAGGACCTTGATAAATTGGAAGACTGGATGTTCAAATAGCAGATGAAATTTAATGTGGACAAGTGCAAAGTTATGCACTTAGGTTACATGATTCAAGGTTCCACATTAGGCACCACCACTCAGGAAAAAGATTTAGGCATCGTCATGGATAACACATTGAAACCCTCTGCACAGTATGCAATGATGGCCAAGAAAGCAAATAGAATGTGAGGAATCATGCCTTTCAGCCTGGGCGGTATATCAAGAAATTAAATAGGTTAATTAGGTAAATAGATTACCCTGTTAAGAACATAAGAACCTGATCGTGTAACCAGTCTAGTCCGGACCTCTGAGTTCCCTATCTCATCCAGCAGCTTGGAGACTGAGAAAACTCCTCCTTTTTATGATGTCACCGGTATATCCGTTCGGAATCCGCCTCCTGCCATCAGTTACCTCAGTCTCCAAGCAGCTGGATAGATAGGAGCCCGAAGGCTCGGGCTCACTGGAGAAGCAATTAAGGCTATTTGATCTGTTTTTTTCTCTTTTAGTGAGCTAGGAAAGGAAATTAGTTCCTCTTGGATTTTTTCGCTTCACTGTGCCTTTAAATTTGCTGCAGGCTCCTCTCTCTCTTCCTTTCTCAACCCCTCCCCTCCTTGCCGGCGAATAGTTCAACTGCTTCGCCTGTGTGGGAGAGAGGTGATAGCCGGTTCTGGTGGCTGCTGCCAGTACAGTCGGTTTCCTGGTCGGGGGGACAGCTCCGGTGAAAAACAGCCTTGCCAGCGCCACACAGAAGTTTGCCTGTCCGTGCGCTGGCAGGCTCGGGACCACCGCACACAGTCAATCGTTCGTGCGGTTGTGTTCCCGGTGGCAGCAGCCTCTCCCTCAGTCCGGCGGACCGCAAGCCCGGTGAGTCTACTGCTGGTCGTTGAGCTGTCATCTTTATTTACCGGAGGGATTTTCTCTCATGGAGCGCTGTGTGCTTGGCGCGCTTTTGCAGTGCGGCGGGCCTAGCCGCGTGGCAGTCACGCGCGGGAATGCCGCTGACCGGGGGGATATTTATTTCTTCTCCCGGTGAGGGTCGCTTGCCTCAGGCCTTGTTTCTTTTCGTTTTTCCCTACCAGGGGGTTATTTTATTTCTTTCTTTGCTCCTTTAAGTGAGACTTGTAAAAAAAAAAAAAAGTACCAACGGCGCTAGGCCGCGCGGCCCGCAGCACAGAAAGGGATCTTTGACCTTTTCTCTGCCTATATTTTAATTCTCAAGTGCCATGCCATCTAAGCCACTGTGCTTGGTTTGTGGCATGAAAAAAGGCTCTGCGTCAGGAATTTGCAGGGCTTGTGCCAGGGAGACAGTGGACATGGATTCTGGGGAAGAGCAGAGTGCAGGACCGGGGGCAGAGTGTGAGCCCTTGGAACCCCAGGCTCAGGAGGGGATCCAGGGAGAGCCGGTGGCGGGGCCTTCTTCGGGGTCTACCGCCCCTCTTCCTCAGACTTCTTTGCCAAAGGACTTGGCAGCAATTTTTTCTAAGGAATTTGTTGCCCTGCTCCAACAGACTTTCTTGACCCCTGTCCAGCCAGAGACGCTGCCTCCAGCTGCTCGCGGTGGGAAGATATCGGCCCCTTCCCCGCTGGCAGAGGACTCTTTCCGCGGGGCCAAGAGGCCGCGTTCAGAAGGGTTATCTGCGGAGGCTTCTTTGGCCTCCGAGGGGCCCTTTCCAGAGGAGGAGACTCCCAGTGTGGAGGTAGAAGAGGAAGAGCTGGAGGAAGGCGAGCTCTCCTGTCAGTTTTGGTCAGTTATTCTTCTGTAGGTCCTGGGTTCATTTCACTTCACAGACGCAGGAGGGTTTGTAATAAGACAAGCAAACAGGTGTGGCTTGGAGAAAGGTTTTTATGTAAAAATAGGCTTAATACATAGGTATTGAACAGAGGTATATAGTGATTGTTACAGAGCTTTTTCAGTGTGCATCAATGAATCTGTGTGTGCATGTGTGAAGTGTAAGATAGAGAGATAGGCCCAAACATGTGGCTCAGAACCTCATGGAGAGAGAGAGAGAGAGGGAGGGGTGAAGGGAATTGATTATCCGAGCCTCCTGTCCTTCATGTCCACTGGATGGTGGGAGAGAGAGAGAGAGACAGGAAGTGTGTCTGTCCTTTATAGTGGACTGAATCCTTTCCAGCACTTCCCCTTGAGGTCTGCTATTGTCTTTGGCCACTCCCTTTGAGGTCTGCCCTTCTTGATTTAGCAAGGAGGGGCTGCAGACAGGTCCTAGAGACTGACATCACCAGGGGGTCAGAGTTTAAGTTTTGGAGACTGAATTCACCAGAGTCCACAGCTGCATGAAATGTATGCTGACATCTCCCACACCTTTTTTATTTTTCTTTATTCTCCAGGACCAAGCAGGAAGTCAGTCCTCACTTATGGGTGACGTCAGCTGACGGAGCCTTCGCGGAGCAATTTTCCCCAGCTTTCGCAGAAAGCCTTTGGGAATTGCAGCGCGCATGCGCGGTCCCCTTCCCGCCCAGGGATGCCATCTTGCTCAGTCTTCTTTTTTCCGCGGAGCCCTACAGACGTGTCTGTTAACACCGCAGAAAAGTTGATTTCTTTGATTTCTTTCGTTAAAAAAAAAATATATATTTTTTCTTGGTTCGTGTGTTCCTCTTCCCGCCGGGTCTCGATATCCCCTATCGGGCCCGTTTACGTTTTAATTTTTTTCCAACTGGCGGTCCCGCCACTTTTCTCTTCATCCCTGGCAGCGCGGTCGTTCGACCTTGCAGGGGCCCTTTTTCCCCCGATGGCTGCCAGCGGTTTTAAAAAGTGTGATCGCTGTGTCAGGCTCATGTCTCTTACTGACACGCATGACTGCTGCCTCCGCTGCCTTGGGGCCGAGCATGACCCTATAAGCTGCGGCCCGTGCAGCAAGATGTCCTCGAAGGCGCTGAGGAGTCGGCAGTCGCAGAGGGACCGGATCTTCTCTGACTCCACGCGGACCTCGTCAGAGGCCTCTACGCCTCGCGGCTCCGGTTCGGAGCATCGTAGGAGTTCTTCTGAACGGGGCTCCCCCGGCCGGGAACGCCGGCGGGATAAGCGGCCCGCAAGGGTGGATACGGGCGGCGAAACTGGTCCTTCGAGGGCCAGGTCGCTTAGCCCGGTCCAGCTCCCCGGGCCCTCAAAGGAGGAGAAGCCTTCGAAGATCCCTCGTCTCGAAGTGGAGTCGCCTAGGCACGTGAGTGATATAGTCTTCCTGGATGAGCCGACGTCGGGCCCGACGCCTGCTGGGTCTTCTGAGCTTGATCTCAGATTGACGACCTTGGAGTGCAGTATATCTGCCTTCATGGACCAGCAGCGGGCATGGATCACCGGCCTCGCCAGTGCATCTGTCCCGACCACCGGGACGTCGACGCTCAAGTCGACCCCGGAGGCCGAGCCGATCCTCGAGTCCATACGTGCTCGATTCGATCCTCGGCCTAGGTCTCCTTCGGCTTCCCGTTCGGGACCGAGGTCCTCGGCGTCGGGGCGGAGGTCCCCGGGTCCCGCCCCCGCAGAACCTCTCGATTCCTCCTCGGAGGAGTCGGGCTGGGACACGGAGGAGGACGAGTCACCCGGTTCTTTTCAGACTTGGTGCGTCCCCTCCGATTCGCCCGAGTCGGAGCCTCGGAGGCGGTCCCCTCCGGAGGATACCTGGTTCTCCGATTTTGTGAGGGATATGGCCAAAGCGTTGGCCTTCCCCGCGGATCCGGAGGAGGAACCCCGAGCCGAAGAGCTCGAGGCCCTTCAATACGACTCCCCCCCGAGGGAGGCCTTCACTGTACCGGTTCCCCCGATGCTGGAGCGGCTTCTCCTCCGCATGTGGGAGAGCCCCGCCTTGACGCCAGTGTTGAGCAAGCAGATCGATTCCATATATCGAGTCCGCAAGAGCCCCGGGTTCCAGAAGGTGCAACGTCCACACCACTCTATGGTGGTGGAGTCGGCCATGCATCGACTTAAGAGTCAAAAGATGCACTCCTCGGTGCCCCCGGGGAAGGAGGCCCGGAGCCTGGATGCCCTCGGTAGGAAGTGCTTCCAAGGCTCTATGCTTGCTTGTCGGGTCCAGACATATCAGCTGTACATGGGTATGTACCTCCGAGACCTGGCGAAAGAACTTCAGGGTTTCTCGGCCGGTCTCTCCGAGGAACCCTTGCAGCGGTTCCAAGCCTTGTCCTCCGGGATTCGAGAGTGTTCGAAGTTCATTTCTCGAGCGGCCTATGATGGCTTTGAGGCCTCGGCCCGAGTAGCTGGAGCCGGCATCGGGGCTCGCCGCCAGGCTTGGCTTCAGTCATCCGACCTCGAGCCCTGGGTGCAGGACAAGTTGGTCGATGTCCCTTGCAGAGGGGAAAACCTCTTCGGCAAACCCATGGCTGAAAAGGCAGCGGAGCTCGAGTCGGAGACTCTCACCAGGACTCGCCTTTCTAGAAAATCCTCTGCCTCTTCACAGAAGAAGAAGGGCTCGGGGAAAAGGCCTTTTTACCCCAGGAAAGTGTTTGCTTATACGCATCACCAAACACAATACCCGGCCACAACCCCCCTTCAAGGGCAGCGGCCTAGGGGACAGGGTAACGGATCCCGGAAGCAGAAAGCCCCCAAACCCGCCACGCAGGCCCCGGCCCAGCAGGGCGGGGGTTTTTGACTATGCCAGCATAGCCCCTCCCCCTCAGGGGCTTTCGGCCGGCACGGGGGGTCGGCTGACCCACTTCGCTCACAGGTGGTCTGCCATAACATCCGAGGCCTGGGTATTGCAGGTGGTTCAAGAAGGCTACCTCCTCCATTTTCACCAGGTGCCTCCCCCCTACTTCCCAGGGGAGCCTCCCAGACCCCTCTGCACAGGGACTTGCTCCTTCGGGAGCTGCGAAGTCTACTTCAAGAACGGGCGGTGGAGCCCGTGCCCCAACACTGCTGGGGTCACGGGTTTTACTCGAGGTACTTCCTGGTTCCAAAGAGAACAGGAGGCCTCAGGCCCATTCTAGACCTACGCAACCTCAACAAGTTCCTGCAGCGGGAAAGGTTCAAGATGCTTACCCTTGGAACCCTGCTGCCTTACCTCCAGCGGGGAGATTGGCTATGCTCCTTGGATCTAAAGGATGCTTATACCCACATCCTTATTCATCCGAACCACCGGCAGTACCTAAGGTTTGTGGTGGCGGGGAAGCATTATCAGTACCGAGTACTGCCCTTTGGCCTGTCCTCCACCCCCAGGGTGTTCACGAAGTGCCTGGCAGTGGTGGCCGCCTTCCTAAGGCTTCAAGGCCTCTTCGTCTTCCCGTACCTGGACGACTGGCTCATCCGGGCATCGTCTGCTCCGGAGGTCGCCCAGGCCACCCAACGTACGGTGGCCCTGCTTCAGCACTTGGGCTTCGTCATAAACTTCGAAAAGTCTGCTTTGCTCCCCTCTCAGGACCTCGAGTTCATAGGGGCGCGGCTGGACACTTGGCAGGCGCGTGCCTTCTTGCCTCCGGAAAGGGCCAACCGGCTCACGGCTCTAGCCAGCAGGTTCAGCGGCAGGTCGCCGGCCTCGGCCAGACAGTTCCTGCAGCTACTCGGACACATGGCCTCCACGGTCCATGTCACTCTGAACGCCCGTCTACATATGCGGCCTGCGCAATGGAGCCTTCGCACTTAGTGGCGTCAGGCCACGGGGAGGCTGTCGGACCTGATACAAGTTTCCGACCGCCTGGTCTCCTCCCTGCAATGGTGGCTTCACCTGCCCAACCTGGTGCTCGGCATGCCATTTCAGTCTCACCCACCGTCCCGGGTGCTCACGACAGATGCCTCTCTCCTGGGATGGGAGGCGCATTGTCGAGGGATATGCACTCAGGGCCTTTGGACGCCTTGGGAGGCTGCCCAGCAGATAAACTTCCTGGAGCTCCGGGCGATCCGCCTAGCTCTGCGGGCCTTCGCTCACCTGACGTTTGGCCAGTCCGTACTGGTACAGACGGACAATCAGGTTGCAATGTTCTACGTGAACAAACAGGGGGGCACGGGCTCCCTCCTTCTATGTCGGGAAGCCCGGAGGCTGTGCTCTTGGGCTGTCGATCACGACATCCTCCTCAAAGCGGTTTACCTGCCAGGGCAGGACAACTGCCTGGCGGACAAGCTGAGCCGGATGCTGCTACCGCACGAGTGGAAACTGAACCCCGAGGTGGTCCAGCAGATCTTCCGCCGGTGGGGCTCTCCCACTGTGGATCTTTTTGCCAGTCCCCTGAACAGGCAGCTCCCCAGATTCTGCTCCCGGTACCCCCATCCTTCTCGGGAGGCGCTGGATGCTTTCCTCATCCCGTGGTCCACGGGTCTGCTGTATGCATTCCCTCCTACGCCACTGGTGGCCCGGACATTGTTCAAAGTTGTCCAGGACAGGGCCTCCGTGATCCTGGTGGCGCCTCGGTGGCCGAGACAGCCGTGGTTCCCCCTACTACTACATCTAGCGGTGGACACTCCTCTTCCTCTGGGGTTCCACCCCGACCTCCTAACCCAGGATCGGGGCACTCTTCTGCACCCCAACCTCCGGGCCCTACACCTGACGGCCTGGCTGCTGAAAGGGTAATCCTAGCTCCGCTACGGCTAGCCCCGGAGGTGGAAGCCGTCGTCCTAGCTTCTCGGCGTCCTTCCACCCGGAAGTCGTACGCCCTCAAATGGCGTCGCTTCTCGGTCTGGTGTTCTCAGCGGTCTGAGGACCCCTTCGCCTGTTTAGTATCGGTGGTGCTGCAATACTTGCTTCACCTCTCCGACCTAGGTCTCAAATCCAACTCTGTCAGAGTCCACCTCAGTGCTCTCTCTGTGCATCATTCACCGGTTGAGGGCAGGCCTCTCTCCTCGCACCCTTTGGTGGCGCGCTTTCTCAGAGGCCTCCTTCTGCTTAAGCCTCCGTTGCGCCCCCCAGCCCCCGACTGGGACCTCAACGTGGTTCTGCAAAGGCTTACCTGTCCGCCTTTTGAGCCCATGGCTACCTGCCCTCCCCGTTTTCTCTCCTGGAAAACTCTCTTCTTGGTGGCCCTCACTTCCGCGAGGCGCGTGAGTGAGCTACAAGCCCTAGTGTCGGAGCCTCCGTACACTAGGTTCTACAAGAATAGGGTTGTACTGCTGACCCACCCTAAGTTCCTTCCGAAGGTGGTCTCCCACTTCCACATCAACCAGGAGGTGGTTCTTCCGACCTTTTTTCCCAGGCCACACGCCAGCCGAGCGGAAACTGTGCTGCACACCCTGGACTGTAGAAGAGCCTTATCCTTCTACCTTGACCGTACGCGAGAGCATCGGAAAGCCGTCCTGCTTTTCGTATCTTTTGACCCCAATCGGTTGGGGGTACCTGTCTCTAAGCGTACTCTGTCCTCCTGGATAGCCGACTGTATCGCCTGGTCTTACGGGGCAGCCGGTCTCTCCTTGGAGAGTCGTGTCACGGCTCACCGGGTCAGGGTGAAGGCCGCGTCGGTGGCTCATCTCCGCTCTATTCCATTGGCAGACATCTGCCGGGCCGCTGCTTGGTCTTCAGGCCAGACCTTTGCGGCTCATTACTGCCTTGAAAGGGAGTCCCACAGGGACAGCGCTTTCGGCCAGGCAGTTCTCCACAATCTCTTTGAGGTTTAGGCAACTCCTCCCTCCGGCCCTAGTGTTGGGCTACCGGCCGGATTCGTATTCAGAGAAGACTCTTTCCCTCTGTACTGTTGAGCTTGAGGGAGCTCTTTTAGACTTGAGGTCTCCGGTAGCCTTAAGCTTGGGAGTCCCATAAGTGAGGACTGACTTCCTGCTTGGTCCTGGAGAAAGAGTAGTTACTCACCTGTAACAGGTGTTCTCCAGGAGCAGCAGGAATCAGTCCTCACTACCCTCCCTCCTCCCCTGGAGTTGCAGTCATTCTTATTGCATATTTGCTAACTTTTGCTGTCTTTCTGCTATGTCATCAGACTGAGCAAGATGGCATCCCTGGGCGGGAAGGGGACCGCGCATGCGTGCTGCAATTCCCAAAGGCTTTCTGCGAAAGCTGGGGAAAATTGCTCCGCGAGAGCTCCGTCGGCTGACGTCACCCATAAGTGAGGACTGATTCCTGCTGCTCCTGGAGAACACCTGTTACAGGTGAGTAACTACTCTTTATTTGTGCCTGGAAATGGTGGAAGCAAGTCTGTGGTACCTGTCCCAGCTGCCATTACCTGATAGTAGGCAGCTTGTCTAATACCTCCTGTATTAAATACCTTGCTATGTCTAGCAGGTCCCCTGTCCTGCACAGTACTGTCTCTAGTGTTCTAGAGATAAACAAGTCTCCTTATGAGTCCAAACCTCGTGTCTTAGGTAGAGCAGCCACTACTGGGGGGGGAACCCAATATGCCACTTACGTGCCCGTCTTAGAGAGAGTGAACAGTGCATAAGGTTTGCAGGAATTTTTAAGGAGGCTAAAACCAAAAGGTACCAGGATGCTATGAGTGAGGATAGGAAGCAATACTAGACTGCAGCTGACTCTGGTATTCAGTGTAATAGGAAATGCCGAATTAGCCAAATTAGCCTGAATGTAGGGGTGGATGCTGGAGAAGTTCAGTGTAACTACCTTAAAATGTTGTTGTTCTGTATGACATGCGCTGCAAGGAAATGTACATTTTTTTCATCTTACAGCACAGGAAAATTACGATAATGCATAGCAATATTTGTACAGCAGTTAAAATAATAATAGGGTGAATACAAACATTAAAGACATGATCAGCAGTAGGTGAGTAACCAAATAACAATTCCCATACAGACATATGAGCATCTTGTCGCAAGTGTCCAACAATTTGTTGAATGTGTCCATTCTCATAAGCGATGGTGTGATTCACTTCAGTGGATGTTGTTTTAAGGTGATCAATATAGGCATGGAGTTCTGTAAAGTTGAGCAGTTTTATGTAGTGTCTCTTCTCCCATGCCAAGTGGTAAGGGATGCACAGCATATGAGATAAAGTCTGGAATGTCCATAGAGTCATTGGTAACCAGCGGTGTGGAATAAGTTGTCCCATTAATGGTGAGGGAGACCAGTGGTGTATGACTGCACCAGGTATTGTTTGGTAAATAGTTTGAACTGTACAACAAAGTGTTCTTGGGAAGGCGAATGTCATGCAGGAAAGAACAGATGAAAACAAAAGTGTCCAGCTCCAAGGTAATACAAACTGTGTGAGGTAGTCAGGGAATATGAGAGCTTAACAGTCAGGGAGCAAGAGGAGGAATTGTTCCAGCAGGAGGTGTCAGCCTCTTTAAACTGGTGAGGTTGACACTTGAACTGAAATGTAGTCTGCTCACACAAACTGGGGTCCATCGGCTTGAATGAAGTCCAGGTGTCGTCCAGTGGCTGCACCCATGTGAGATGGTCCACAGGATACATAAGCATATTATCAAACTGCACCCCAATATTAACAACAGGATAAATAACTGTGTGTTGTCCTGACCATGGGATCAAAGTACAGATAGAGCAGCCTTGTGGTGAACAAATGGGAACACTAACTGTCCACCAATCAAGGTGAGCTATAGCAAATTCCGGTATTTTGGTACTAGCCATATGAGTGAGAGATGGTGGCCAGTGTCCTAACTTAGCAGTGATCAGAATTTCCTTTAGTATAGTAATAAGCTCGATCTGTACTTGATCACAGGCAAGAGCCCAGGAAATATTCTCTCCCAATCTATATTCTGCATGTGCTAAGGTAACAATTTTTTGTTCTATAATGGGAGATATAAGAGCAAAGGTATCTACAACTACGTTGGACAGTTTAGAGGAAGCTTCATTAATAATATGTTGTGAGGTAAAACCATCAGCAGCATGCTGAGCAGTGGAACCCATTTTATTACGGAGCACCTCTATATCAATTACATTAAGGGCACCCAGTGCAGTCCCTGTGCCACCTAAAATTGTATCAATTAATTCACGCTTGTGTCGAAATTGCTTGGCTCGGGGTGTTACTGACTGCATATCAAACCAAGTATTGAGCATTTGTATGTGGTTGGCAACAAACTGAGAGCAATTTGGATATTTGTGAGTAACTAGAAACAATTTGGGAAATAGATGCCAAGTAAGAAAATGGTATTCCACATCATATAAAACATCGTGTGGTGCATCATATTTAATCTGAAAGGGATGTCCTTCCTGAAATGGGTGGATATCAGAAAGGTAGAGTACAGGAGGAGCAGAAGTAGTGGGAGGGGTGGGATGAGGGGTAGTAGGTAAACAAGATACATCTAAAAGGAATGAAGTCTCAGCGATGTGCTGTTGATCACTCACAACCCATGTATAAGTTATTTTCCAGGTACCTCTGTCCTGACAGGAAATATTGTACAAAATCAAAGCAGGAGGACCTAGAAAGTAACGTTCTGGGCGTGCCCTCAATTCTTGTGTCCTTTCTAGAGAAGTGGAAACTGGTGGCTCCCACTGTATTTGAGTGATGTTTAATGAATAGAACACTGGCTTGTCCTGTACCGAACAGAAACTCAGGATGACCAGCTCCTTTCCTTCCGGGAACGGTGGGGGTATTTCTTGATAACGATATACCCCACCTGTGGAGTTAGCCCAGCCAATCGTGCATATTCGGATGATAGTTCCTGTAATGAGACTTGAGTAGAAGAGAGCAGATACAAGAACAGGAAACCGAGACATAATAAAAGCAAACTTGTTTCACTCTACTAGGGAGTAAACTAATGCTCCCCACTTATACTATGTAACAACAAAACAAAACAATAATTTTTATTTATTTATTTATTTGGTAAACATTTATAAGCCGCCACTTCCAGCGATCAGCAGCGGACCATGGTGTAAATACAGGGAGTAACTTATTCAATCAAAGATACAGTATGATTTGAGGGAAGGGTACACCAGAATCACAAAGAATTTCGAATATACATTACATTTTGATCATCCAGGTGTGAGTAACAAAAATGAGCTACAATCACATAGAATTACAAATATACATTACATTTTGATCATGCAGGTTTGGGCAACAATTTTTACTACTTATTTACATAACTATTAAACACATGTCAACTATACAGCAGGAGTAAATAGTTACCGTCCTCAAGCGACTTTTGTTCAGAAAGCAGCTGTCCGTGCTGTCTTCATAAAGCAGCTGTCCGTGCTGTCTTCAGGTAGTAGCTGAAAACAAAGACTGATAAAACACATATTACCCATATGGTTTTAACTGGGTGATGTGTTTCCAGTACTGCTGGTTGTCAGGCATTAGGATCTGGTATAGGCTTGGGCCTAAGGTATCAGTAACTAAGTATGGTCCCTCCCACTGTGCAGTTCCAAAGGGGAGATTTGGTCTAGGTCTCATCTCTGCAAGACACTAGTGACAGGGCTTCCTTCATGTATTCATGAAATATTGATGGGGAATCCTTATATCCCTGTGGAAGCACAGTCCATGCACACTGTTTCGGCCAGGCTGGTGAATTACATGTGGAAGAAATAGGTCTAATCAGACCCCTCTCCTCCAGTATCTTCACAATTTTAGTCACTGGTTCTATAGCCTGATGAGGTACTGGGTATTGCTTCTGTGGTAGAGGATCCTCACCTTCCAACAGTATTTCTGTGTGCATTTTCCCACAATCTAACTTGTCTTGAGCCCAGACTGGAATATCAGCCACTTCTGAGGGAATTACACACAGATCATACTGTTGAGCTGCCTTGCTGCACTGAGTTGCTAACTGCATGGGAATGACTTCATGCACTAAAGTTTTAGAAGCACTTGCAGTTCCTGAATACTGCCACAATTTAAGATTAGCCATATCCACCACCAAATTTAACTGGTTGAGAACATCAATTCCAATTATTTCTTTTGGTGTGTTCACTATAGTGGAGGCAGTGGTTTCTAACATTTCCTTGTTTGGTTCACTGTGCACAGGGATACCCCATTTAACTGGGATAGCCACACATTTGGAAGCTGTGTCATTAATTCCTTGAATTTCATAAATTTCCATATTTTTCCTGATCTGCAGTGGGAGAAGCTCTGTTTGTAAAACTAATTCCAGCCCCTGTGTCAATCAAAGCTAGTTTATCCTGACCCCCTACTCTACTGATAACATTGGGGCGTGCACAAGAGTCCAGTATCAAGGGTGTTACAAGCCTTAAATTGTGTCCTGGGCCTGTGTCCATTTCATCATCCAGAGGCTCTGGAATTGAGTCCTCTGCTGAGATAAAGGAGGCAGGCTGGGCTATGAAGGCTTGAGACATTTTGATATCTGAACTCAAGAGGTCAGGACATCCCTATGCACTAGCCTTGTGTTTGTCCTGAGCTGCTTGTAAATCCTGTTTTAATTTATCTATTTCTATCTGCAGTATATGTTTGTCTTGTTCCCATTTAGTTTTCTGCTTTTCTAGCCCATCTCTCTGTGCTTTAAGCTCCTGAAAAAGAATGTAACCTGAGGAGTTTCTAAAAGTACCTCTGCCCTGTGCTCTCCAAGGTGTGTGTCCTCTGTCTGTGTTTCTTGTATACTGAGAGGATCCCTCGGCTTGCCACTTAAGTGTGTGTCCTCTGTCTGTGTTTCTTATGTACTGAGAGGATTCTTCGGCCTGCCACTTCCGTGCTTCTGATACTGTAATGACCTGCGAGGGCTGGGTCTTCCAAACAGACCCAATTCTGAGCATTAAAGTATCAAAAGGGGTTGCTTCAGGGTCTTCAGAAAATAACAGAAGATGTTTTGTAATCTCAGGGGATAGCAATTCTAATAAAAATTCCTTATGCATGCTCTCCCCATAATCTTCTGCTTTGGGCCAAGACTCCTGCTCATTAAGAACTGCTTTTAAAATCCAGGCTCTATATGCAAACTGTTCCAGTGTATCATTTGGTAGAGGTGAAATAATTTTAAATACTTGCATTGGGGAACAGTGAAATAGTTTCTCAGTACCCCTTTTAACCAACTGGTATGGGTGAGTGAGAGAGCCAACTCTGTAATAGTGAGGGCCCAGAGCCAGATGCATAAGTCTATCAAAGTCAGATTGTTTTCTTCTGTATTTCCCTAGACCCCAGTGAATCAGAATATCAATCGCCCATTTAACCCACTGATTTACATTAAGAGGCATAGTACCAATTTTCTCAACTATTTTTTCAATATCTTTATCTTTTAAATTTTCATGCAACATAACTTTAACTGGTGCTATGAGTTCAGTACTGGGTGCCATGTCTAAGTCATCTGAATTATGCTCCAGACAGAGATCCTGATTATTGCTGGGATCTGGCTGAGATAAACTATCAGAATTTTCCTGCTGTGATTCATCTGTGTTCTTCCCATTCCTAAGTCCAACTATGCATACTTCTGTATTCTTTTGTTGCTGATAAGGTGTGTGATAGGCATAGGGGGCTGAGGGAGGGGTGGGCGTATATTTAGTCTTTTGTTTCTCAAGAGCTGGTATGCATGGGTCATAGGCATAAGGTGCTGAGGGAGGGGTGGGTGTTGGCTTTCTTGCAGAGGCCAATTGATCTTTAACGTGCCTCAATTCAAGTTTAAGTGCTTCTAATTGCTCACTAACAGTTATAAAAGAATTTGTGGTTTGTATCACTTGAGTTCTTTGTATAGAGATGCAAATTTGTGCCTCTTCAAGGTCTTTGGTCAATTGTGTGCACTGAGAAGTCAGTTCAGAGTTGTCTTTTTTCATGCTAATGAGTCCCCTGCACATGCCTTGGATGAAAAGGCATTTTCTTTTATTTGTTTTCTTTTTGAATTCTTGATCATGGTTTAACATTTGTCTTTGAATATTATACCATGATGACTCAGGGAATTCCCCTTCAAATGGACCCCCTTTCCTCTTACAATATGAAATTAAACTTTCTTTAAGTTCTTTAAAATCAAAGGCTTCCATATTTGATACTGCAGAAAGGCTGTAGTTGGACTATCTCAAATGTGTAACCTTAGAAGGAGGAATGCTAACTTAAAAAGTGCTTCTCACCTATTTAACAGGGTGGAAGTTTTAGGGTGAAGTTATAGTAAGAAGGGTGTTAGTAGATTAACAGAATTGTATCAATTGCAGCCAGCTCTAAGCCTGCTCTCACTAAGATAGTTACTGACAGGAGACAGAGAAATAAGTTAAAAGGGACAGGAGATTAACAGAATTGTCAGATATTCCTGCTCACACCAAGATATATACTGACAGGAGAGAAATAAAAGTCAAACAGACAGAAGGTAAATTAGTGTTACCAGGAAAGATGTATATTGTACTCTATGAGGGAATATTTAACTGTGTAACTCTGTATTTCTTAGCAGCTCAAATACTATAGAAAAATCTTTAGCAAGCCTATACATCAAAATAAGACAATTGCAAGCCACTCTGTGTGATGTCCTTAAAATTCTAGATTCTTACAGAGCCTTTTGATAATAAAAATCTCACCTTGTCTAACCCACAAAACAAAATTGTAAATGGTCACATGGACTTTCGATTCTGTCTCACTCTGTCTGAAATCTACTTAATGTATTATACAAAATTATTACTTACCCAACTGGAGATCTGCTGTGAAATCCGAGAGACGAGTCCCCATAAAGATGTCAGTTTTGGTCAGTTATTCTTCTGTAGGTCCTGGGTTCATTTCACTTCACAGACGCAGGAGGGTTTGTATTAAGACAAGCAAACAGGTGTGGCTTGGAGAAAGGTTTTTATGTAAAAATAGGCTTAATACATAGGTATTGAACAGAGGTATATAGTGATTGTTACAGAGCTGTTTCAGTGTGCATCAATGAATCTGTGTGTGAATGTGTGAAGTGTGAAGTGTAAGATAGAGAGATAGGCCCAAACATGTGGCTCAGAGCCTCATGGAGAGAGAGAGAGAGAGAGAGAGAGAGAGAGGGAGGGGTGAAGGGAATTGATTATCCGAGCCTCCTGTCCTTCATGTCCACTGGATGGTGGGAGAGAGAGAGAGACAGGAAGTGTGTCTGTCCTTTATAGTGGACTGAATCCTTTCCAGCACTTCCCCTTGAGGTCTGCTATTGTCTTTGGCCACTCCCTTTGAGGTCTGCCCTTCTTGATTTAGCAAGGAGGGGCTGCAGACAGGGCCTAGAGACTGACATCACCAGGAGGTCAGAGTTTAAGTTTTGGAGACTGAATTCACCAGAGTCCACAGCTGCATGAAATGTATGCTGACATCTCCGAGCGCGAGGAACAGGCTAGGGTGGTACGCGTCTTCAGGAAGGAAGAGCTACCGGCGCTCATTGTGGAGGCCTTAAAGGTCTTAAATATGCCTGCTCCGGGCCCTAGCGAGGATGAGACCCTGGAAGACCCTCTCTTGCAGGTTTTCCGAAAGACTCAGAGAGCGTTCCCGGTACATAGGGTGTTTCGGGAGATGATTCAGGAGGAGTGGAACCTGCCGGAGGCACCTCTGAAGGGTTCTAGGGTCATGGGCCGTCTTTATCCCTTGCTGGATCAGGATAGGGAGGTTTTTAAGTCCCCTAAAGTTGATGCGGCTGTTTCGGCGGTCACCAAGAAGACCACTATCCCGGTGGAGGGTGCAGCGGCTCTCAAAGATTCCCAAGATAGGAAGTTGGATGTGTTGTTGCGTCTGGTGTTTGATGTGAATGCTCTCTCGTTGTAGGCGGCTATTTGCGTAGCGTGGGTAGCTAGAGCCTGCCTTCGGTGGTCCCAGAGGCTGCAGAGTGATGCGGAGATGGCTGAGTCTGCGGAAGCGGCCCGGTTAGAGTCGGGCGCGGCATACCTGGCAGACATTCAATATGATCTTATGTGTGGTCTGGCTAAGAGCATGGCGTCGGCGGTGGCAGCTCGGCGGTACTTGTGGCTGCGCAATTGGGCGGCGGATGGTTCGTCCAAGGCCAGATTGAGCAAGCTTCCCTTTAAAGGTCGCCTGTTGTTTGGGGAGGACCTAGAGAAATTGGTGAACGACTTGGGGGAGTCCAAGGGGGGTAAGTTGCCCGAAGACAGGCCCAAGCAGAGCCGGCCGTTTTCGGCTGGCAGAGGTCAACAGCGCGATTTTCGCTGTTTTCGCTTCCAAAGATATAATTCTGGTCAGAGGGGACGTTTTTCCTCCCGTGGTCAGCCCTTCCGGGGATTTCGAGGGGCCGGTCGAGGGTTCGGTCCCTCGTCCTCTTCATCCTTCACCACCAAGAAACAATGAGATACGGGGGACCCGGGCGCCCTTGCTGCCAGTAGGAGGGCGGTTGCAGGAGTTTTATGCTGCCTGGGTCCGGGTCACGTCCGATCAGTGGGTGCTACAGGTTATTTGAGAAGGGTACGCACTGGAGTTCCTTTGGCCGGTAAGGGAAGCGTTCGTTCTGTCCCCCGGCAGGTCGCCTGCCAAGCGGGCGGCGCTGCGGGAGACGGTACAAAGGTTACTGCAGCTCAAGGCCATCGTCCCTGTCCCGGCGGACCAACTCGGCGGCGGTCGCTACTCCATTTATTTCATCGTCCCCAAGAAGGATGGGGGGGTTCGACTGATTCTGGATCTCAAGGGAGTGAATCGTTGCCTTCGGATCTCCCATTTCCACATGGAGACACTGCGATCCGTTGTGGTGGTGGTCCAAAGGGGAGAATTCCTTACCTCTCTGGACTTGTCGGAGGCTTATCTCCATATCCCGATTCGTCAGGACCATCACAAGTTTCTCCGGTTCGCGGTTCCGTTCGGTCACTATCAGTTCCGAGCGTTGCCCTTCGGTCTGGCGACCGCCCCACGCACCTTTACGAAAGTCATGGTGGTGGTCACGGCGGCTCTACGGAAGGAAGGCATCTTAGTCCACCCGTATCTCGACGATTGGTTGATTCGTGCGAAGTCCAAGTCCAAGAGCGTGTCGGCCACGTCTCGGGTGGTGGCGTTTCTGGAGGAGCTCGGTTGGGTGGTCAATATGTCCAAGAGTCACTTGGTGCCCTCTCAGACCCTCGAATACCTGGGAGCTCGCTTCGATACGCGCGCAGGCCGGGTGTTTCTGACGGTGGATCGAGTGCGGCGTCTTCGGAAATTGGTGCGCCAGTTTCTTCAATATCAGGCGCCCTCGGCGTGGCATTACCTACAGCTGCTGGGTACAATGGCAGCAGCCATAGAGACGGTTCCGTGGGCGAGAGCTCACATGCGATCCTTGCAGAGGGCGTTACTTCGTCGCTGGTCTCATCAGCGGGATCCCCTCTCGCGGAAGTTGCCCTGTCCGGCAGAGGCACGGAGGTCTCTTCGGTGGTGGTTGCGCTGCAAGTCGCTAGAGTGCGGCAGGCCTCTGGATCCTCCGAGATGGGTCCCGGTAATGACGGATGCCAGTGTGTCGGGCTGGGGCGCTCACTGCCAAGGCCGGTTCTTGCAGGGGCAGTGGACGGTCCAGGAGCAGGGCTGGTCCATCAACAGGCTGGAGTTGCGGGCGGTGACTCTAGCATTGGATCTTTCCGCAGTCTACTGTACGGCAAGGCGGTTCGCGTGTTTTCCGACAATGCCACAGCGGTGTCCTATGTCAACAGGCAGGGCGGCACCAGCAGCGCGCTGCTCGAGGCCGAGGCCGGAGCCCTGTGCGATTGGGCGGAGGCAAATCTTCTGGATCTGTCCGTGGCGCATGTTGCAGGGGTGGACAACGTGCAGGCCGACTTTCTCAGTCGCGTCCGCGTGGACCCAGGGGAATAGATCCTGCATCCCGAGATCTTCGAGATGATTGTGCGCAGGTGGGGTGTGTCGGTGATGGACCTCATGGCCACCTTCACGTCGGCGAAAGTCGGAAGGTTCTTCAGCAGAAGACGAGAAAGGATGTCCGAAGGCTTGGATGCTCTCACCCAGGAGTGGCCGGACGGGCATCTGCTGTATGTGTTCCCTCCGTGGGTCTTGATCGGGAGAGTGCTTCAGAGGATAGCACGGTTCTGGGGTCGCGTAATTCTCATAGCCCCGGATTGGCCTCGCAGACCTTGGTACGGAGATCTGATACGTTTGCTCGTGGCGCCTCCTTGGAAGCTCCCTCCTCGGCCGGATCTGCTGGCGCAGGGGCCTCTACTCATGCCGCACGTGGATCGAGTCTCACTTACGGCCTGGCTCTTGAAAGGGCGAGGTTAACGGCTAGAGGTTACTCCTCGGCGGTCGTTGCTACTCTTTTGAAGTCTAGGAAGCGTTCCACCTTCCTGGCTTATATCTGTATTTGGCGAATTTTTGAGGATTGGTGTGGCCGTAGGCACTGCGAGCCGTTCAAGGCCTCAGTTTCTCAGATCTTGGATTTCCTTCAGGACGGCTTGGACAAGGGGCTGGCAGCGGCGTCGTTGCGGGTGCAGGTGGCGGCGTTGTCCTGTTATAGAGGGAAGATACGAGGTCAGGCGCTCGGGAGTCATCTGGATATTAAGCGTTTTCTGCGAGCTTGGTCGCTGCTGCGGCCTCCGGCCAGGCCCGTCATTCCTAAGTGGCACTTGCCATGGGTTCTGGACGCGCTAGAGCTGGCCCCATTCGAACCATTGTCCCGAGCTTCTCTTAAGGACCTCACTTTGAAGGTGGTGTTTCTGGTTGCTATTTGTTCGGCTCGATGGGTCTCGGAGTTGCAGGCGCTCTCCTGCAAGGAGCCCTATCTATCGTTCTTTCCTTCAAAAGGGGTGTTGCGCACGGTGCCGGCTTTTCTTCCGAAAGTAGTTTCTCCTTTCCATGTGACTCAAGCAATTTCTTTGCCGGTCTTCTCGAGGGACGAGCAGGCGTCTGGTTCGAGGGCGCGACACCGTTTGGATGTACGTAGGTCGATAAAGAAGTACCTTCAGCGCACGGCTGGGTTTCGCAAGTCGGACAGGCTTTTTATCCTCTTCGCGGGTCCTAGAAAGGGAGAGGCGGCGTCGAAGGCGTCCATCGCGCGGTGGATTAAGGAGGCCATAGCATCAGCCTACGTGTTGAAAGGTAGATCAGTACCGGAGGGGCTCCGAGCTCATTCTACTAGGGCGCAAGCTGCGTCTTGGGCGGAGGTGCGCTTGGTTCCTCCGGTGGAGATTTGCAAGGCGGCTACTTGGTCGTTGCTGCATTCCTTTGTGAAGCATTACCGCCTAGATGTCCAGAGGGCGGATGAGACTTCTTTTGCCTTGGCAGTTCTGCAGGCGGGTCTTCCGGGGCCCTCCAAGGTTTAGGTTGCACTGCTCTGGTACATACTCAGAGGTCTGGGACTAGACTGGTTACACGATCAGGAAGGTGAAATTAGACTTACCTGCTAATTGTTGTTCCTGGAGTGTAGCCAGTCTAGTCCCGTAACCCGCCCCTTTATTTTGTAACTCTAGATTGAGCTGAAGAGATGAGCTCAATCACAGGTAAGACTGTTTCATTTCCTAGACAGGCGGTTTGTAGTGGCAGGTACATTATAAGACAAAAAAAAAAAAAAACAAGAGGGGGGCTTCCCTTCTGTTGACTTACTGTAGTGGGTCTCCTGGTGCGGGTCCTTCTTTCTGTGGAGGAGGAAGATAGCCTGCGGCGTTTACAGTCACAGCTGAGTGCAGAACGGTTTCTGTTCTGCGGGGGTGGGGGGGGGGGGCTGTTACCCTTTGCTTAGGGGTTAGTTAGTTATGTTGTAAATAAGTGCGTTGTTTCTCCTGTGCTTCTCTTACTTGTGTCTCCGGTGAGTCTGCTTTGTCAATAGGTTACTGATGGCAGGAGGCGGATTCCGAATGGATATACCGGTGACATCATAAAAAGGAGGAGTTTTCTCAGTCTCCAAGCTGCTGGATGAGATAGGGAACTCAGAGGTCCGGGACTAGACTGGCTACACTCCAGGAACAACAATTAGCAGGTAAGTCTAATTTCACCATATGCCATACTGGGTCAGACCAAGGTCCATCAAGTCCAGTATCCTGTTTCCAACAGTGGCCAGTCTAGGTCATACATACCTAGCAGTTTCCCCAAAAGACACAGGTTCCACAATGCTTGTATTGGGTCAAGCATTGATAATCCTGGGTCCCTTCTTAATAATGGTTTATGGACCTTTCCTCCAGGAACTTGACCAAACCTTTTTTAAACCCGGCTACACTAGCAGCCTTTACTACATCTTCCGGTAACAAATTCCAGAGTTTGATTACACGTTGAGTGAAAAAATATTTTCTTTTATTAGTCTTAAATAGTTTACCCTGTAGCTTCATTGCATGTCCCCTAGTCTTTCTATATTCTGATAATGTAAACAATTGATCTATGTTTACCCATTTCACTCTGTTCATTAATTTATAGACTCCAATCATATCTCCCCTCAGCCGTCTCTTTTCCAGGTTAAAGAGCCCTAACCTTTTTAGCCTTTCTTCATAGGAGTATCCTTCCATCCCCTTTACCATTTTGGTGGCTCTTCTCTGAACCTTTTCTAATAACGCTATATCCTTTTTAAGATACGGCGACCAGAATTGCACACAATATTCAAGGTGCGGTCTCACCATGGAACAATACAGAGGCATGCCAACCACGATTCTAGTTCATGGTATCCCATTTAGGTTTGAATTGCAATGTAAACGCTTTGAATTCAGGATGAGGTGGTATAAAAATCTGTTTAAATAAATAAATATAACAATAAGGAAAGGCATGGAGAATAAAACAAAGGATATTATAATGCTTCTGTATTGTTCCATGGTGCGACCGCACCTTGAATATTGTGTGCAATTCTGGTCACCGTATCTTAAAAAGGATATAGAGTTATTAGGGAAGGTTCAGAGAAGAGCCACCAAAATGGCCACTATTGGAAACAGGATACTGGGCTTGATGGATCTTGGTCTGACCCAGTATTCCATATCTTACGTCCTACAAGTACTTCTGTCATAGATAGTTAGAAAGATCACAGCTTCTGCTTCACCTTTGCGCTCTTCTGTTCTTCTGGAGCCTAACCTTATCCTCTACAAGGGCTCATTGAAGGACTTGAGTGAAATTCCTGTTGCCAGAAGGTAAGTCTGATGAGGACAGATTGGTGGTTCTCCTAGAGACATCTAGGATCTCTGTGATCCACCTTTTTCACTGATGGGCTCTGAAATCCTGATTCCATTATCATCCTGCTAGATCAGGCCAGACAAGTGGGTTGTGTTCCCCTATCAGTAGATTGGTGGAGACAAAGAACCAATGAAATGCGTAGGTTTCCTACTGCTTTCTGCACAAGTTAGTTGCATCTTTTATTATTATGCTCCTGGTGGTCGTATGGTCTGTGCATGCATTCTGCCAGAGTGGCTCCAATGTATGTTCCTACCAAAGTGACGATAATGCGCGTTGCTGGGTAAGCACTGTTAGCGCACACCTTTCTGGATGCCCTGGTCTTAGCACATGCTGTTTTGATATTGCCTTAACTCTCTGTCTTCTTCCAGAGAATGTTGTTTGGCCTGTGGCAAGCGAGGGTTTTTATCTCTGGCTTCTGGACTCTGCTGTTCCTGCATGGCAGTTTCCGAATCGTCCCTGGAGGGCTGATTCCCCTTCTCCCAGCTGGGGGATGCAGTTAGTCCGGCTTTGCCTGCTTTAGGGCAGGAGGTGGTGCATGGCACTATGGGTATAGCCTCCACCATTTTGTTCCCTAGGGGCTAGATGGAGGCTATGTCCCCTGATGTAGGGAGGTCCTTTCCATGAGGAGAGCTTCCAGAGTCCGGATTGTCTTCCCTGGAATTCTTTTCCTTTTTGCAACAGGCCTGGACTTTCTGGGGTGGAAATTCAGACCCTGCGGCCTCTGGGTTCCCCCGAGCGCAATCTCATGAGAGACAGGCTGAGAGTGGAAGGCCCTGTTCGATTGCCTTTGGCTAAGCATCCCTGGTGAAGGATGCCCCCTGGAGATGGGGATCTCCTGGAATCTGTACAAGATTTGGACTATGACTTGGATTCAGATGACTCAGTTCTGAGCTCGATGTGGACGAAGAAGTCCTTTCGCCTTTGGAGGATTGTGAAGAGGCCAGTGTTATTCGCCTTTTCTGGAAGGAGGAACTGGCATCTTTGATTATTAGGGTCTCATCCACTTTGAGTTTGGCGGATGCTGCATACATGGAGCAAGAGCCAAAGGTGTATCCGCTCCTGCAAAGGGTGCAGAAATCCACTACTGTCTTCCTGTTCCCAAAGGTGATCAAGGACATGATCTGGTTGGAGGTAGACTTCCCTGCCTAAGGGGTTAAAGGTGTATATGAAGATGCACATTTCCAGAGAAGGAGTGCGTTGTGTGGTTTGATATTCCCAAGGTGGATGCGCGGGTCATGGCAATTACCAGATGGACCACCATTCCTATGGAAGGCGGATCAGCCTTAAAGGATGCTCTAGACCGCAAGGTGGATTCCTTGTTGAAGAACCAGTTTGCTGCAACGGCTGCTATTCTTCAGTTTGCGGTGTGTGCAGGCCTGATGTCTCGAGCCTTGCTCTAGTTGATTCAGTCATTTCTGCCAGATGATACTACCCCTCTTTTGGGGTCGGCTACGGCCTTTCTTCCTGATGCCTTGTAGGACCTTGTCTGCCTAGTGGCCAGGGACAGTGTCCTGTTGACAGTGACATGGCGTTTGATTTGGCTCTGACACTGGGCAGTGGACATCTCTTGCAAAGCCTGTTTGTTCCAACTGGCTTTTAAAGGGAAGCTTCTGTTTGGGGCCGACTTGGAGCAGCTGGTTAAGGATCTGGGCAAGACAAAATATTACCGCCTTCCGGAGGACAGGTCAAGGGGGCCTGTGAAGCAGACATGAGCCCCCTTTTCACCAGCCTCCGCCTGTGCCTTGTGGGTGCGCTGGTTGGCTCCCCAGGGGTCTCGGGACTCCCATCACTACCAGCCTGGAAAGTTTTTCTTTCCCCCTTCTTCCAGATTTCAGACTCTGTCTCAGTCCTTTCGAGGAGGTTGTGTACCCAGAGATTCAGCCCCCTCCAGAGGGGATTCCTCCTGGACTGCGCAATGAAGGTTTGAGGGCCCATTCCCTGGTACCTCCGTTTGGAAGCAGGCTTTGTTTTCGTTCCAGAATGGGCCCGGTTCACCAAGGATTGCTGAGTGCTAGACACCATTCAGTACAGCTATGTCCTGGAATGCAACGAGCTGATCCCGGATGCTTTCGTCATTTCGCCATGTGGGTCTGCGAACAAAAGGGCCACTGTGTGGATCACATTGGACAAGTTGTTACTTTTGCAGGGCATGGTGCCCATGCACCCGGGTGATTGGGGCAAGGGCAGGTACTCCATATATTTTATGGTTCCGAAAAAAGATGGATCATTCTGGCCCATTCTGATCCTCAAGGGTGTCAGTGAACACTTGTGTGTCCTGCGCGTCTGGATGGAAACTTTGCAATCCGTGATTCAAGCGGTGCGCCAGGGGAAATTCCTGGCAACTCAGGATTTGGCCAAGACGTATTTTCATATCCCGATCTGGGAGGATCAGCAAAGGTATCTGTGTCTTGCTGTGCTTGGCTCTCACTTTCAGTTTGCCACCCTCCCACTTGGCCTCTCCACTGCCCTGAAGACGTTTTCCAAAGTCATGGTGGTGGTGTCTGCGGCGTCATGGCACCAAGGGATTGGTATGCACGTATATCTGGGCGACCTGCTCATCTGAGTCCATTCTCTTTCAGAGTGTCTCAGGTAGTGACTCGAGTGGTGTCTTTTTTGGAAGGCCTCGGCTGGTTGATCAAACGGGAAAGAGCCAGTTGTTGCCTTCTCAGTCCCTGAAGTTCCTGGGAGAATGTTTCGATACTTGAGTGGATGGAGTCTTCCTGCCAGAGGAAAAAGTCATGAGGGCGTTGGATTGCTTGGCGCTGTTTATTTCACAGCAAGCTCTGAGTGCAGGATTATCTTCAGCTCCTTGGATTGATGGCGGCGACGACAATCGAGGTGGTGCCATGGGTGTGTGCTCATATGCAGCCCCTCCAATGGTCCTTGCTGACTCAGTGGTCCCCAAGTTCTTAGGAGTTCGAGCTCAGGCTCCTGCTCCTGGTGATGGTGAAGTCCAGCCTGCCATGGTGACAGCAGCCTAGTCATTTGAGGAAGGGCATGCTGCTGGACAATTACTCTTGGATCCTTCGGACGACCGATGCCAGTCTCTTGGGCTGGGGAGCCCATTGCCAAGACCAAACAGCTTAGAGCCGTTGGAACCACAGAGAAGAGGTGTGGTCTATCAACTGCTTAGAGGTGAGGGCCATCAGTTTGGCTCTTCTGTGTTTCTGGCCCCTTGTAGAAGGCTGGGTGGTTCAAATGTTGTTGGAGAATGCCATGGTGGTGGCTTATGTCAATCTGCAAGGCAGTATGAGGAATGCCGGAGTGGCTCTTCTCTTTGCCTGGGTGGAGAAGAACCTCCTAGCCTTGTTGGCTCGGCACATTTCTGGGGTGGACAGTATGGAAGCGGCTTTCTCAGCCGGCACACTCTGGATCCAGGAGAGTGGGTGTTGAGTCAGGAGATGTTTCAGTTGATTCTGTGCCGATGGGGTCTCCCCGAGATGGATCTGATGGTGACGTGTTCCAATGCCAAAGTGAGACGCTTCTTCAGTCCTGCACGGAAACGGAGTCCAAGGGTAATGATGCCCTGGCTCAGCCTTGGCCACATCTATTCCTGCTGCATGTTTCCCCCGTGGCCCCTGGTGGGGGGGGGGGTGTGATTCAGCGTAAACAGCGCCACCCAGGAAGGATTGTTCTGGTGGTGCCGGATTGACCAAGGAGAGCGTGGTTCAGAGATCAGATGCATCTCCTGCAAGCACTACCTCTTCATTTGCCTCTGTCTCAGAACTGATTGTCCTGGAAGACCCGGCTCCCTTATCGATTACGGCTTGGTTTTTGAAAGGAGACAGCTAGCGCATAAGGCTACTCTCAAATGGTGGTTTCCACTCTGCTCTAAGCCCGGAGGAGATCAACCAAACTGGCATATGTGCGGGTTTGATGCCTTTTTGAGTGATAGTGCGATGCATGGCAGCTGGTCTCTGAGGTGGCCAAGGTACCATTCCTGCTGGCCTTTCTGCAGGAAAGTCTGGAAAAGGGCCTCTCTCTCAACCCCCTGAAGGTTCAGGTGGTAACTTTGTCTTGTTTCAGAAGTCTGGCGACTGGTAAGTCACTAGCCTTACACGCAGATGTTTTGTGCTTTCTTCAGGGGGGTTGGTGTCTGCGTCCTCCCCTCTGATCTGTGGTCCCCTCCTGGAATCTGGCTCTGCTGCCTAGCGCCCTAATGTCTGAGCCCTTTGAGCCATTGAAGTGCGCTACTTTTAAAAATTTGATGTTGAAGACTTTTTCTTGGTTGCGATTTGTTCCACAAGGCAGATTTTCAAGCTGCATTCTCTGTCTTGCTAAGATCCTTATCTGTCTTTTCCAGGAGGCCATTTCCATTTGGCCTGTGCCTGTCTTCTTGCCTGAGGTGATTTCTCCCTTTCATGTGAACCAGGTGGTTTGCCTGCCCTCCTTCTCTAAGAATCAGTGTCGGGGGAATGATAAGGACTTTTGCCTTGTGGATGTCCGGATGGTACTTCTCTGGTACTTGGAGGTTACGAATTCCCTTTGTAAGTCAGATCGTTTGTGCTGTTTGCTGGTATGCGCAAAGGTGATGTGGTGGCTAAGTCTACTTTGGGGTGCTGGATTAAGAAGGGCATTGCCTTGGTGTATCTTTTGCGGAACTGGCCAGTTCTGGAGGGTTTGCGCATCCATTCTACCTGAGTGCAAGCATCCTTGTGGGCAGAGCGGAGCTTAGTAGCCCCTGCAGACATTTGTTGGGTGGCAACATGGGCATCACTTTTGACTTTTGTCAAGCATTACCCTTGGATGTCCATGCTCGGGTGGATATAGCCTTTGGCCCTAAGGTTTGCGAGCTGCTGTGCCTTCTTTCAGCCCAGTGGAGGTATAACTTTGGTATGCCCCACTTGTCTTGACTGGTCTAGCAGGATGATATGGAAGGTGACATTTTACTTACCAGATAATGCCCTTTCCTTGAGTCCTGCTAGACCAGTCCAGGGCTCGCCCCTGGAACTGTGGTGGCTCTGTTCTTCTGCGGCAGTATCCTGGGCTCTGCTGTGATTTTATATACTCGGCTCTGCAGGTCTATCTTCTACTGACAGCCTTCTGTTTAGACTTTTCCTGTACATAGTTCTCTTCTGTTTCATTGCTCATTTTTGTCTGTGTTGAGTTTGTGTGAGGCTTGCCATGCTTTGCCATATGGTTTGGGACAGATGCTGAAGAGACATCTGGTGGCTGAGGTGGATAGAGGCATGGGAGTAATGTTATTGAAACCTGGGCATTTCTTTGATTCTTAGTCTCCACCAGTCTGCTAGTAGGAGAATACGACCCATTCGTCTGGACTGGTCTAGCAGGACTCAAGGAAAGGACATTATCTGGTAAGTAAAATGTCACCTTCTCTCCCAGGATTTCAAGTTTCTGGGAATCTGTTCCAAATTCACCTGAGCCAAGTTTCCTCACAACAGAGAGGTCACTTATGCTTCAGCCAACTTGAGGCCTGTGGCAGCTTCATGGGCCTGGGACCTTTTCAGGTCCGTGATATTGGCCTTGGAACTGGTTCCTGGGTCAAGAGTACATATGTGCTCGCTGCAGAGGCACTTGCTATCCTTCTGGTTTCCATTTTTCGTGTTGTTCGATCAGGTCCTTCCTCTCTTATGGGAGCTCAAAGAGCAGTTGCGGTTCTCCATCTGATGGCTGGGATGCTGACCTGAAGGGCTTAGGGCACAGTGGCTGGACCAGCTGGTCCAGGGACTTTGCTCCCCTCGATGCCTCTTGGTGATCTTCCATCTAGAAGCCAGAGGGATCAGTTTGACCTGGAGAGGTTCAAACCTCTTCTACTGGGCAAAGCAAGCTGAATGTTCTTAGACACTGTCCTGGCGATAGCCTGTGTCCACAGACAAGGCAGAATTCAGGTGCTGTAATGGATCTCAAGGTTGTGGAGCTGTGTTGTTTGGTGGAGGAGCATTTGATTGTCCTGTCTGCAGCACACATAGCAAGCTTTGACAAAAGTGCAGGCTGACTTTCTGTGTTAGAACTCTGTGGGTCCAGGTTCATGAGAGCTCATCTCTCCTGTGTGCAACCTTGTAGTGCAAAGACAGGGCCTTCCAGTACTCCACTTGATGGCCATTGAGGATCATGCCAATGTGTGGAGCTATTTCACCTTCAGGAAGGATTATGTGGCTGGTGGGCTTGGATGTTGTACTTCAGGAGTGGCCTCAGGAAAGGATACCTCCTTGGCCCATGGTGAGCTGTCGTTTGCACAAGTTTTGGGCCCATCTGGGCATAGGAATACTAGTGGCCCTGGACTGTCCTCACAGGTGGTGGTACGTGGGTTTCTTGATCTAGGGGTTGTGGCCTCTCTCTTGCTACCTCAAGGGATGGGCCTACTACAGTGGAGGCTCTTGGTAATGGAGATGTCTAGTCCCTTCTTGCTTATGGCTGGCCCTTGTGGGGCATAGGCTTTCCAAGAAGGGCTGCTTTGGAGGTATAGTAGCCTCCCTGCTTATGGCCCGTGTGTCTCTATGTCCTTTTGGCAGGCTTGACCCTGAACTCTCAAGGTTCAGATCCTGATGACTTTCAGATCTACTTTCTATACCTGAAATCTCTCTGCAATCCAGGCCCGGATCTCTGCCTACTTTTTGACATTGCTGTTTGAATGCCTCACCGCTGCTTGAAATTGAGCATGGCCAAAACTGAGCATCTTATTTTTCCCCTTAAACCCTCCTCTCCCCTTTCTCCTTTTTCAGTCTCTGTGGATAACTTTCTACTCCTCCCTGTTTCCTCAGCTCGCAACCTTGGAGTTGTCTTCAACTCCTCTCTCTCCTTTTCCACACACATCCAACTGATAGCCAAAACCTGCTGTTTCTTTCTCTGAAACGTCACCAAAATTCGCCCATTCCTTTCTGAACACACTACTAAGACACTTATTCACTCTTTAGTCACCTCCCATCTTGACTATTGTAATTTACTCTTTGCTGATCTCCCTCTGAATCATCTCTCTCCTCTTCAATCTGTTCAACACTCTGCTGCGAGGCAAATCTTCCGCCAGCCTCATCATGCTCATATTACCCCACTTCTCAAGTTACTTCATTGGCTCCCTATTCGTTTCCGCACCCAGTTCAGACTTCTCCTGCTGACCTATAAGTGCATTCTTCTCTGCAGCTCTTCACTACCTTTCCTCTCATCTCTCTTCGGGAACTCCGCTCTTCTGGCAAATCGCTTCTATCTGTGCCCTTCTCTTCTATTGCTAACTCTAGACTTCGCTCCTTTCACCTTGCTGCTTCTTATGCCTGGAATAAACTACCTGAGTCTGTATGTCAGGCTTCATCTCTGTCCCTTTTCAAACTGAGACTGAAAACTCACCTATTTGCTGCCGCTTTCAGATCTTTATTCACCTAATCTCCTTTGTGTTTCCTTACCATTTCCCCTAGATATATACTATGTCTACAGCTACTGTATTGACTGTCTTGACTAGATTGTAAGCTCTGATGAGCAGGGACTGTTTTTTACATGTGTTTGTGCAGTGCTGCATATGTCTTGTAGTACTATACAAATATTCAGTGCTACAGGAATTGCATCCAAGGGATTTCATTGGTGATGCACCTTGATATTGCCTTTTTCCTCGGGAGGGCAGCAGTTCTGTCCACCCATTGCCCTGTTGTGCCTCAGTGGGTCTCTGAGGTTGATGGCACTGAAATGGCCTCTCGTTTGGCCCATGCATAAGGCCTCCCTCAAGGCCTCTGGATGGGTGTCTGAGCTACAGGTCTTGTTTTGCAGAGAACATTTCCAAGTCTTTTCAGTGGCTTCTGTAGCTTTCTGGGCTGTGTTGCCCTGCTCTTAATGGTGCTGCCTCCCCTTTCATCTTGAGTAGACTATTGTTCTGTCTTCTCAGAAGGATTTTCAAAGGACCCCTTACTGTGTCTGTGGGAAGTATGGGGGGGGGGGGTGTTGCTCAGATATATGACAATTGCTAATTTCTTGGAAGTCTGAGGAAAGAACTTGCAGAAGTCAAGTCTTTTATAGTCTGCTGGCTTAAGGAGATATTGGGTCAATGTACATTCTGACTGGTATGCTTGTGCCGGAGTTGGAAAGAGCTCACTCCATTGGATGCAGGACTCCTGGATGGAGTCCACCTTGGTGTTGCCAGAGGACATATATAAGGTGGCCTCCTGGTTTTCACTGAATGTCTTTTGTGAAGCTCTATAAATTTTCATAGTGATTGGCACAGATTGTTCTTTTTGACAGTCATCTGTTCAGAGCATCGTCTTCCACCCACCCTGGGTCCTGACTGCTTGGGTACGTCTGACTCATCTGGACTGGTCTAGCAGCATCAAAAGGAAGGGTACATTTTTCATACATTATAATTTACTTTCTTTGAAATTTTCTAGAGCAGTCCAGTACCCGCCCTGGAAGACTCTTTCTGTAGATTTGGAGGTCGGGCTGCTATAAAAGGCCTCGTCAGTCCTATGTTCTGATACCAGTTTCTTTGTGGTAAGAGAGCCAAACACTTTGCTTATGATATTTGTAGCAAAGTTGTTTTGTGGGGTAATAACGTTTTCTGATTTTGTTTTCTGAGTTTTTCAGCCTTGCTTACTGTTTGTCTTCTGTCAGAGCTGCAGAGAATATACCAAGGATATACCAAGTGAGAACATCACTGAAAGTTGCTCAAGTCTGCCTCTGCCTGCTGGCAAGGGCGCATGACCCACACATCTGGACTGGTCTAGCAGGATTCAAGGAAAGTAAATTATCAGGTATGTTAAATTTCTTCTTTTCCGTCCACCAAAATGCTGTAGATGCGTTTCTGTTGTGGACTCATAGATAGTAACTGCTTTACAGAGAAAGATAATGTTGCAAGGCAAGTAATGCTAATATAAGTGAATGAAAAACAAATTGGTTCACATCACTGTCTATTAATGACACTGATAATATTCCAGTAGCATGTGGATCTGTGCTTTTGTTTACATTTCTCACAATAATCTATGTGAACGTTTTCTGTTTGGTCCTGGCCAACGCAATCCAAACTTAGAAGTTACCTCTAAAATCTAAGTGCCATGAAGCAGACAAGTGTGGTTGCATTGGGAAAGAGGGCAAGCAGAAGGGAGTGGTAACACTGCGAACGACCCAGGCCTTTATTTTCTTAAAAAATAATTGAGGGATGTCAATGAATATTTAACAGCAAAATTTCTGTACAGCAGTTATTGCTAGACAATTAGATTTTGTGCAGCAATAAATCAAAACTATGTACCAAATTTACCGTGGAAGAAAATGATTAAATGTTTTCCTTCACCTTCCACTCTCTGGTGTTTTTTCTTTCTCTCTCTTCCTTCTTTGTTTTTGTTCTCTTTTCATTCTCCTTTCTTATAAAACTCCTGATTTTCTTCAGGATCCTTTTGCTATTTTCTATCCTTTCCATCTCCTAAACCAGTCCTCCTCCTCCTGTTTTTCTGTCCTTCTCCCCTACAATATCTTTCTCTTCCTTACTCCCTTCATAACTTTCACCTCAATCCTTTCTGTTTTCATCCTTCTCTCTATCCCTTCACCCACCCTTTCTCTGAATCTTTCCTATTTTGTCCCTTAAATGCCTCTGCACTCTTCTGTCTCCTTCCTCCTTTGCAGCCTTTGATTCTTTCCACTACTCTCTTTTATCAATGTAAGATATGCCATACTGGGTCAGACCTAGGTTCATCAAACCCAGTATCCTATTTCCAACAGTGGCCAATCCAGGTCACACGTACCTGGCAAGTTCCCAAAAAAGGCACACAGGTTCCACAATGCTCGTATTGGGGTAAGCAGTGGATTTCCTGGGTCCTCTTTAATAATGTTTTATGGACTTTTCCTCCAGGAATTTGTCCAAACTCTTTTTAAACCCAGCTATATTAACAACTTTTACTACATCCTCCGGTAACAAATTCCAGAGTTTAATTATGCCTTGAGTAAAAGAAAATATATTCTCTTATTAGTTTTAAATGGGTTACATTGTAGTTTCATTGTGTGTCCTCTAGTCTTTCTACTTTTTGATGGCGTAAACAACCGATTTACATTTACCCGTTCCACTGCATTCATTAATTTATAGACCTCTATCCTATCTCCCCTCAGCCATCTCTTTTCCATTTGAAAAGCCCCAACCTTTTAAGCCTCTCCTCATAGGGGTATCCTTCTATCCCCTTTACCGTTTTTGTCACTCTTCTCTGTACCTTTTCTAATTTTGCTATATCCTTTTAAAGATAATGACGACCAGAATTGCACACATTATCCGCTCTCCTTCAGACATCTTGGAGTCTCTCATTCCATCTCCACTGTCTTCACTTGCCTTTACAGCTTTCTCCTTTATCCATATAGACTTCTCTCTACTTTCCCACTCCTCTCCCCCTTTTCCAGAACCACTTCTCAGATTCTCAGTTTGTTTCGGGGGCAATTTCTCCAAATGGGTGAGTTTTGTGTATAACATGACAGTTACGAACCTCACTTCTGCATTTATCTTGCTCCTGAAGCCACAGTGCTTCACTCTTCCTGCTGGTTGTGTCAACCCTGCTCTTTTTGAGGCTGTGCCAATGTGATCTTTCCATTGGCGTAGTTTGCTTCATTTTTCCTGGAACTGTCCTGCCTTGGTCTGCCCGCAAGCTGTACTGGTTCTGGTCTCCAAGGGTCTGCATAGCCCTAACCTTTTTATTGGCTGAGACAGTTTCATTTAGGTGGTGGTGCATTGCTCCTGCTTTCCTTGGGCAGATGTGATTTGTAGGCATCATGGTGACTTGGGACCTGGGATTTGTTTAACCTTGTCTTTATTTGTATTGTATTTTGAATCGGATAGGATTTGATGGTGTGTGTTCTTTACGGTGGAAACACTTGTCTCTGTCCCAAGAATATGTAGTGTTAAGTGGTAGGAGCAGGTTGAGAGATTGGGCGGCACATTAATATTGGATTAAGTATGTGAATGTCTTCTCAAAATGGCATGGTAACAGGTCCAAGAGGGAAGAAATAATCCTAATTGACTTGGATAGGGTGAGATGTTTTGCAGGCAGTCATGTGTGTATGGCTGACAGCTTGCATATATCCTTAAGTAGATCAGTCTAGATGAAAACGGGGCTGAGCAGATGAGCAAATCAGTTGTTATCTGTTTTGTATGTTACTATTAAATGAGCATTACATTTTTCTTTTTATTCTAGGTGAACAGTTGTGGGTCTCAGCTGTTTTTTCACACTTCTGTGCCTGACAGAAACAAACAGGTGAGCTCTTGAGGAACAACCATCCAAGAAGTACAGAACAGATTATGAGCCTCTTTTGTAATGCAGAGAGGAAAGTATTTTCATGCTAAATGTAATTCATGCTGAATTAAGCCAAAAAATAAAAATGCACACAAGTTATTACAGTTTAAACTTTGCTGTTTGCCTTTATGGAGAGGTGTTGTGTAATGTAGCAAAGTTAGCACAAGGAGTCTTCTGTACCACAAAATAAATGCATCCAGAAAATGTTGAAAAATGTCTGTACTATAATCTTATCATGCCGTGTAATCATCCTTCACTTTGGGGGGGGTCCATTTCATCCTGGATGTACAGGCCCTCTGTTCGCCCGGTTGGAACCGGATGCAAAGAAGGCATTGCGATTCTGATCCCACAGGGCACGTCTAGCTCTGCGGGATCAGAATTGCAAACAGGCCTGTACTTTCCCCGCAGCCTGGCCCCCGATTTGGTGGGGAATGCCCCCTGCTTCCCCTTCCCAGTCTCGGTCCTGCCGTTTCCTCTGCACTGGGGAAGTTATTCTGCCTTGGAGGTGAAATAACTTCTCTGTTCAAGTTCAAGTTCAAGTTGCTGGCCCCGAACGTACAGGGCCGACATTAGAATCGGCCCTGTATGTCTGGGGCCAATGCCCGCCCTAATGCTGCCCCCATCTAACTTCCCTGTACAACGCGCAGGGAAGGAGGACGGGGCCGGGAAAGGGACATCCATTCCTGCTATTCGTGGCAAAGAATGACCCCCTTGCTGTTTATATGAAAGCTATTAGAACAAAAAAAAATTGCCCCCCCCCACCGCATATTTTATTTCTGATTATTTTTACTTGCCCAAAGTGAAATAAGCATTTTAAGATTTTGAAAATATTTCCTATTTCGTTACTTCCACCACCATGGATTGGGAGGGCTGTTGTGGTGGTCATCAAAGAAACACTGCATTAGGAGTAAAAGCTGAAGTATAAACTCTTTGTGGGAGAGGAAGAAGAACTTGCCTGTAGTTAAAAGGGGCATACCCTTCATTCCAAATATGTGACAATAAAGCATGCTCTCTCTGTTAACAAACCAGGAAAGAAGTCCATGCACTCGTTCATTAGTATTCTACATAGTGGGTTTCTGAGTTAGATAAAGCTGAATTTGCATGAAATATGCACCAGCAGAGGTTAAAAATGTCAAAGATAAATGGCTGTGGATATTATTTATAGTTGTTAGTAGCTATGTTCTTTTTCCATAGTTGATTTTTCTCCCATGCAGCACTCAGCAGATACTGTGGGTTTCACTAACAGCTTGACTACATGATTTGTGACTATTGCCAAAGGTCCAATAATTTTTTCTCAGATATATTGTGAAGGAGATATGCAAGTGAAAAGTAAGGTAGAGTGTGTGTGTGGGGGGGGGGGGGGAGTATCCAAGGCATTTTAATAAAACCTAGTTTCCTAATTATAAAAAGAGAACAATTTATCTAACTGATTTGTTCATCCTAAAACTGCCATTTAGCCAAATAACTTTTTTTAAGCTTTGGAATGTATTAGTCATTTTAATAAACATACTTATTTTTATGTTTTAAAAATAAATATGTTGAGGTGATTTGGCAAATTGTTTTGAATATACAATTCCATAATGTTTTGTTGATTAATAACCTCAAGTTTCAGAAGAGGAGCATTATAAGAAAGACCATAGTATGAAAAGAGAAGACATCAGACAGTAAAGACCAGTCTTAGTGTGTGGGCTTTGAGGGCCATATAATGGGAAGACTTCAGTGAAGAGTACTGCTGCTGGTTGTTGAGTTGGGCAGTCTTCTTATGGAGTGAGTCACAGGGAATCTAGGTTGGCAGTATGTGAGGCTGGAAACTTTCACTGTGGAAGATCACAGAAAGTGAGGGCTGGCAGGCAGGCATGGATTTTATTTTTTCCTTAGGTGGGTAGGCAGTAAGGTTGTTCTGTACCATAGAATTTCCTTTCTTTGGATATTATGCTCTTTGTTTCAGTGCTGTTGTGATACAAGTTTTGAAAATGGCTTTTCTTTATTTTTTAATAAAATATCTGTCTTGCATATTTTTGTTAACTACAAGTAGTAATATGGAGCAGTAATAGCTTTCCATAAAGGGGGTATAAAGTTGTTTTTTTTGTTTCTTTTTTACATTTGCAAACAGCGAGGTTACTTATCTGTAACAGGAGTTCTCCATGGATAGCAGGATAAGTCGGCCACAATAGGTGATGTCATCTGACGGCACCAAGATGGAAGTACTCTCTATAGCTCAGAAGGGCTTAGCCCCTCTGAGCACGGAGCATCCAGGCCACACCTCCAAGTCCGCCCCTAGCTAGCCACTGAGTTACTAGCTGAGCCAACTGCTAGGGGCGTGGACCCGGGAGAAGACTGGCACCTTGCAGGGGAGGAGGGTGGGAACGTGTGGCTGACTTATTCTGCTGTCCATGGCGAACTCCTGTTACAGGTAAGTAACCTTGCTTTCTCCTAAGACAAGCAGGATGAGTCAGCCACAATAGGTGCCTCCCAAGCTATGAAGAACTGAGGTGCAAGGGTCGGTTGAAGTGAAGGAGGCAAAGCCAGGTGATTGTGAAAATTCGCCTGTTTATTGCAGAATGGAGTAGGCCAGGGGTCTGCAACCTTTAAGACATAAAGAGCCACTTGGACCCGTTTCCGAAGGGAAAAAAAAAACTGGGAGCCGCAAAACCATTGCGACATTTAAAACAAATCTAACACTGCATATATTGTTTCTTACCTTAATGCTATATACGACCCCCTACTTTTCCTGTTAAAATATAGGTGTTTGGCCTATACTCGCCGTATAAGACTACCCCTCTTCCTTCGCACACCAAAAAAAATACGCCAGAAAATATAACAAGAAGTAACAATATTTGATTTCAAAATTATGATGATTTTGTAGTCAAATCACTAATATGAAATAAAATTATTTTTTTTACCTTTGTTGTCTGACCAATTTATTCTTTGATCATGCTGGTCCCGATCTGAGGCTTCTGCTTTCCTGTCTTCTCTTAGCTCTCTTTCTGTGGTCTATGGTCCATCTGCCAGTTCTTATCTCTTCTTTCGTTTTCTTCACTTCTTTCCATCAGCCTATTTCCAGTCCCAGTAACCCTCCCCAATATCAGCCCCTTTCCAGTCCTCACTCCCAGTACCTTCCAATGTCAACTTGCATTCCCATGATTGCCACTGGTGTCCATTTCCTTCCAGTCCCCCTCCTTCCCCACTGACCAGTCCCTTCTAGTACAAATACCATGGCAGCCCCTCTCAGATCCAGTTCCATTCTCCCATCCCCTCATATCAGCCCATTTGTAGCCTTAGCCCCCAGTTATCTTCCAGGGCCAGCAGCTCTATCCTCCCCTCCCCACAATCAGCCCATGCCCAGTCAAAGCCCCCCAATCAGCTCGCTTCCAGTGCTAATCCCCCCTCAACCCCATTACCAGTGCTAGCCTCCCCTAATCAGCCCAATACCAGTCCTACCCCCCATCAGCTCATTACCAGTCCTAGCCTCCCCTAATCAGCTCATTTCCAGTGCTCGTCCCCTCAACCCCATTACCAGTGCTCCATCCCTCCATGTCAGCCCCCTCCCTCCCTCCCTCCCTCCCTCCATCCAATCCATATCAGCTCCCTCCCTCCATGTCAGCCCGCCTCCCCAATACCTCCATGTCTGCCCCCTACATGTCAGCCCCCCTCCCTCCATGTCAGCCCCCTCCATCCCTCCATGTCAGCCCCCCTCCCTCCATCCATATCAGCTCCCTCCCTCCATGTCAGCCCCCCTCCCTCCATGTCAGCCCCCTCCATCCCTCCATGTCAGCCCCCCTCCCTCCATCCATTCATATCTGCTCCCTCCCTCCATGTCAGCCCCCCTCCCTCCATGTCAGCCCCCTCCCTCCCTCCATCCATTCATATCAGCTCCCTCCCTCCATGTCAGCCCCCCTCCCTCCATGTCAGCCCCCTCCATCCCTCCATGTCAGCCCCCCTCGATCCATCCCTCCATGTCAGCCCCCCTCCCTCCATGTCAGCCCCCTCCATCCCTCCATGTCAGCTCCCCTCCCTCCCTCCATTCATTCATATCTGCTCCCTCCCTCCATGTCAGCCCCCGCCCTCCCTCCATGTCAGCCCCCCTCGATCCATCCCTCCATGTCAGCCCCCCTCCCTCCATGTCAGCCCCCCTCACTCCATTCATTCATATCTGCTCCCTCCCTCCATGTCAGCCCCCTCCATCCCTCCATGTCAGCCCCCCGCCCTCCATGGCAGCCCCCCTCCCTCCATCCATTCATATCTGCTCCCTCCCTCCATGTCAGCCCCCCTCCCTCCCTCCATGTCAGCCCCCCTCCCTCCATCCATTCATATCAGCTCCCTCCCTGCATGTCAGCCCCCCGCCCGCCATGTCAGCCCCCTCCATCCCTCCATGTCAGCCCCCCTCCCGCCATCCATTCATATCTGCTCCCTCCCTCCATGTCAGCCCCCCTCCCTCCCTCCATGTCAGCCCCCCTCCCTCCATCCATTCATATCAGCTCCCTCCCTTCATGTCAGCCCCCCTCCCTCCATGTCAGCCCCCTCCATCCCTCCATGTCAGCCCCCCTCCATCCATCCATTCATATCTGCTCCCTCCCTCCATGTCAGCCTCCCCCCCATCCATCCATTCATTCATATCTGCTCCCTCCCTCCATGTCAGCGCCCTCCATCCCTCCATGTCAGCCCCCTCGATCCATCCCTCCATGTCAGCCCCCCTCCCTCCATGTCAGCCCCCCTCCCTCCATTCATTCATATCTGCTCCCTCCCTCCATGTCAGCCCCCTCCATCCCTCCATGTCAGCCCCCCTCCCTCCATGTCAACCCCCCTCCCTCCATCCATCCATATCTGCTCCCTCCCTCCATGTCAGCCCCCCTCCCTCCCTCCATTCATATCAGCTCCCTCCCTTCATGTAAGCCCCCCCCCCTCCCTGTCAGCCCCCTCCATCCCTACATGTCAGCCCCCCTCCCTACATCCATTAATTTCTGCTCACTCGCTAACTGTCTGCCCCCCCCTCCATCCATTCATATCTGCTCCCTCCCTCCATATCAGCCCCCCCCCCTCCATCCATCCATTCATTCATATCTGCTCCATCCCTCCATGTCAGCTCCCTCCCTTCTTCTGCAGCCGCGGCTCCCTGCCTCTTACGGAACCGCGGCTGTGCTTTTAAAATCATCTCGGAGCCCTTCCTGTCTTGACGGGCTCCGTGCAGCATTGTCCCGCCTCCAAAACTTCCTTTAGAGGCGGGACAATGCTGCACGGAGCCCGTCGAGACAGGAAGAGCTCCGAGATGATTTTAAAAGCACAGCCGCGGTTCCCTAAGAGACAGGGAACCGCGGCTGCAGAAGAAGGGAGGGAGCTGACATGGAGGGAGCCCATAACGCGACATTTAAAGCGGGCAGTGTGCTCCGGAGCCGCGGCAAAGGTGAGAAAGAGCCGCATGCGGCTCCGGAGCCGCGGGTTGCCGACCCCTGGAGTAGGCAGTACCTGACAATTTACAGTGCAGGAAGAACTTATCACATGAGTAGTGCAACAAGTGTTGATGCAGAGACTGCTAGTGCGGCAGCAATTCCATGCAGAGCAATAGTGCAAAGGTGCAAGTAACAGTGGAAATAACGGTGCAGAACAATTTTTGAGCAATAACAAGGTGCAAATGGTGCAAGTAACAGTGCAGAACAATTTTTTGCAGATCAATAACACAGTGGAACTACAGGGTGCGAGAACGTGCGGTTGCAGTGTAATGCACTGGTCTGTATTGCAGAGGTAAACAGTTCAGGCAGTCCCACAGTCAAGGGCTACAGACATCGCGGGTCTGCCATGGTTAAGACTGCCTGACCGAAGGCAAGGTCCTCGTTGGAGAGGTTGCGACAATAGTGTTTTTGGAATGTATGAGGGGACGACCATGTAGCTGCTTTGCAGATATCCGCCACAGGGACTGATTTCAGGTTGGCAATGGAAGAGGCCATCGCTTGTAGCTGATACGCGTTGACTGGAGGTGCAGGTTCTGCGCCCGCTCACTCCAAGCAAAAGGCGATGCAGGAAGAGATCCAGAGGGACAGAGTCCATTTGGAGATTGGACGTCCAAGTTTGTTGGGGTCATAGGAGACAAAGAGTTGCGTCCCCCTGAGGTGAGGCGCAGTGTGGTGGAGGTAGATGCGGACTGCTCTGACGCAGTCTAAGGTGTGTAGCTTTCGCTCCTCTGGGGAGGAGTGGGGTTCGGGGTGGAAGCTAGGTAGTTCTATGGACTGGTTCATATGGAAGGCAGAGGCCACTTTAGGCACAAATTTTGGGTGCGTCCGGAGGGAGGCTCTGTCGCTGGTGATCTGGGTATAGGGCGGGTGTGCCACCAGGGCCTGCAGCTCGCTGATCCGTCTGGCTGATGCAATGATGATTAGAAATAGAGTTTTCCAGGACATGTATTTTATGTCCGCTGTGTGCAAGGGCTCAAAGGGAGATTGCGTGAGTTGGCAGAGGACAGCGTTGAGGTCCCAGTGAGGAATCGGGTCCCTATGTGGAGGGTGCAGGTTGGTGAGTCCTTTCATAAAGCAGGCGACGATAGGCTGGGCAATGATGGAAGCGTCTCCGTAGCGATTGTGGAAGGCTGCGATCGCGGCTAGGTGGACTCGTACTGATTGAGGCTGCAGTCCCTGCTGGGATAGTTCCGTGAGGTATTGTAGCACCTGCGGCGTAAGGCAGGAGAAAGGGTTGAGCTGCAGGGCGGAGCACCAGGAGGAGAAGTGTCTCCATTTCAGGCCGTAAGACTTCCTTGTTGACGGGCATCTGGCTGCAAGCACCACCTGTGTGACCTCAGGCGGGAGATGGAGGGGTGTTAGGGTTACCCACTCAGTCTCCATGCTGCTAAGGACAGGGTCTGCAGATTGGGGTGCAGGGTATTGCCGTCATCCTGGGAGATGAGGTCCGGCCTCAGGGGGAGGCGAAGTGGCGCTTCCCGTGTCAGGCAGCTGAGGAATGGGAACCATCCTTGGCGAGGACAATAGGGTGCTATGAGGATGGCATAGATGATGCGTTGCAGGGTCAGCGGTATCAGGGAAAAGGGCGGGATGGCGTATACTAGTGACCAGTCCCCCCCAGTATACGTCGAATGCATCCGGGGCGATGCTGCAGTTGGAGGGACACTTCGAGCAGAAGATGTCGCATTTGGTGTTCTCCGTGGTAAAGAGGTCTATCTGTTGTGGTCCCCACCGCTGGAAGATGGTGAGGGTCACCTGACTGTTGAGCTTCCATTCGTGAGGGTTGAGCTGCCGGCTGAGGCGGTCCGCTAGCTCGTTCTGGAGCCCTGGCAGGTAGGAAGCCTGGATGTTGCACTGGTTGTGTAGGGCAAAAATCCATATCTGTAGAGCCTCCCTGCAGAGAGCGCTGGAGCCTGTTCCACCTTGCTTGTTGATGTAGAAAATGGCCACCTGGTTGTCTGTTCGAAGAAGGATGTGTTTCCTGTGAGTGAGACCCTGGAAGGTCTTGAGGGCGTGCTGGATCGCCTTGAGTTCCAGGAGGTTGATGTGGTAGGTCTGCTCCCATGCCGTCGAGGCTCCCTGGGTGCGGAGGTGGAGGCAGTGTGCTCCCCATCTGGATGGGGAGGTGTCCGTGGTTATGGTCAACTGATGGATGGGCTGCCTCAGAGGGCGGCCACGTGTAAGGTTCCTCCTGCGGGTCCACCAGAGGAAGGACACTATGGCTGCGGCGTCCATGCTTATGAGGTTGCCGAGGGGCTGCGAGTGCTGGTTCCAGTGCGACCTCAGGTGCCATTGCAAGTGGCGCATGTGGAGTTTTGCCATGGATATGACCTGGGTAGAAGCTGCCATGTGGCCCAGAAGGCGGAGGAGTGTTCTGATGGGCATGGAATCGGTCTCCGAGATGTGTCATATCAGCTGGATGATGGTGTCCCTCCAAGAGGGCAGCAAGAATGCCCAGGAGACTGTGGTGTCTATTATCGCTCCGATGAACTCAAGGTGTTGTGTGGGCTGCAGGTGCGACTTCTGGTAGTTGACCAGGAAGCCCAGAGATGATAGGAGGGTGATGGTCTGTTGCGTAGCTGTTGTGGCTTCCTTCAGGGATGGTGCTGAAATCAGCCAGTCGTTCAGGTATGGGAAGACGCATATGCCCCGCTTGCATAGGTGAGCGGCTGCAACGGCCACACATTTCGTGAAACTCTTGGCACAGGAGATAGCCCAACGGGAAGGACCTTGTATTGGAAGTGTCACCCCAGGATCTGGAAGCAAAGGAACTTGCGGTGGTCCTTGTGGATGCTGACGTGCGTGTAGGCTTCCATTAAGTCCAGGGATGAGAGCCACTCCCTCCGCTGGATGAGGGGAAGGATGGACCCAAGGGAGTGCATCCAGAACTTCTCCTTGACGATGAATTTTTTGAGGTTGCGTAGGTCAAGGATAGGGTGGGCGCCACCCAATTTCTTGGGAACCATAAAATACCTGGAGTAGAAGCCAGTGTGAATTTCCTCCGGTGGCACGGGTTCTATTGCTTTGGAGGTTAGGAGAGAGGATATCTCCTTTGACAGATCTGTGAGAGAGGCAGTTTCTGCTTTTTTGTCGAGGAGGTTTGTGTTGCCACGGTGCTGAATGTAACCTGATGTGGTACCCGTTCTTGATTATCTGGAAGACCCACTTGTCTGTTGTGATGGACTCCCAGACCGGCAGGAAGGTGATGAGCCGACCCCCGGAGGGGGGGGGGGCAGCTTTGTTTTGCTTGTCAAGAAGGCTGGCTTTGCTTTGTTGGCCCAGCTTGGGGGGCCTTTTCCTGCCTCTGGTTGCGCTGGCGAGGTTTATTGTGGTAGGAGGTGTGTTGAGGCTGTGGCTTATATCGTGGCTGCTGATATGAGTTGTACTGCCGCTTAGAAGCGGGGTACGGCTTCTGTTGGTAGGAGCTCTTGCGGTTGGCGTGCTCCAAGCCCTCGTCTGCGAGGGTCTGCAGCATGGTGCAGTGGTCTTTCATTGCGGTGATGGTGCCATTGACTCTGTCGCCGAATAGTGAGTCGCCGGTACAGGGGGCGTCAGCGATGCACTCATGGGTATCTTCCCTGAGTCCGGAGGACCGAAGCCAAGTGAGGTGGAGAGCGGAGATGGCAGTTCCCGCCGTTCATGTGGCTGCGTCAAAGGCTGCTCGCACCTGGTGTTTTGTGCACTCCTGAAGGTCCGCTAGAGAGACGTTGGCAGAAGCTTGGTTGTCTTGCGGAAGGGCAGAGATGGCTTCTTTCAGCTGCCCCAGGAGGACGTCCTGATAGAGGGCATGTTGGAGTTGGTGCGTGGACACTCTTGTGCTTAGCATGGCGCCCTGGAACACCTTTTTACTGACATCGTTGAGTAGCTTGAGGTCTCTGCCTGGGGGGTTGTTGGAATGTGTCCGATCGATTTGGAGCATTTGAGGACAGACTCCATGACGATGGATTGGTGTGGAAGCTGCGCCTTGTCGAATCCGGGTAAGGGCTGGACCTGGTATTTCAAGTCCATTTTGTGGCAGGAGGGGGGCCCAGAGTTGGGGTTCTGCCATAGTTGAGGAGGTTCTCATGGAGCAGGGGATGCACGGATATCGGTGCAGGAGCCCTGGGTGTCTCAAGGAACTTCAGTGCTGCTTGTGTTTCCGGGCACTGGTTGGAGGGGTGGAAAGTTGTAGGGAGGGTCATTGCTGAAGCAAGTTTGCAGAGGAATCTGGGGTAGGTGAGGTCCTCTGGATTGTTTGGAGTGGGGTCTTCTGCCGTAGGTGCGAGGTCTTGTCCCGAGGTTTCAGCAGTAGTAGGGGACTCAGGCACGGTGGGTACTTCCCCATCACCAGGGTTGGCCGCGTTGCAGGAGGGCAGAGGTGCCAGCCCTAGAGGGGCTGCTGGTGGGTCGGAGACCCTTGGGTCCGAGGAGGGTGTCGGGGTAGCTGCGTGAGTCTGTACCCATTGGTTGAAAAAGGTTGGAGAGCAGGGTGGAAAATTGCACCATGTCCGGACTCCTTGCTGAGGGGGAGTCGTAGTGGCGGTCTCGCGTTGAACCTTTGGAGGGGAGGGAGCATCCCGGGGTTAAGAAGCCATAGGAGATTGTAGTTCATGATCCTCTGGAGATTATAGTCCAAATTCAGAGTCCAGAGTTGGGAGGAAGCACGTAGCTGCTGTGGAGCGCAGGGCTATCGAGTCTGGAAGAGCTGCTGGAGGGAGATCTCCTGTGATTGTGCTTGGTTTTCTGCTTGTGTCGGTTCCGGTGACAATGGTGCCTCTTGGGAGGTGGTCTGCTGCTGGAGCTGCTGCTGCTTGTGCTGGAACGTCTTCCCCGGTGTTTGTGATGCCTTCCGGAGCCTCTGCTACGTCGGCGCGGACTGGAGCGGTGCCTCCGCACCGACGGAGAGGCTTGCCGGTGGGAGGGGGAGCGTCAGGAGCAGCGTTGTGACGTTGGTTTGTTGCCGTGGCACTGGCCATTGGTGCCATGGTGGGTGGAGCCGGGGGATGATTTGTTGCCGTGGCGCCGGCTAATGGCGCCCACGGGGGGCAGAGAAAGAAGTCAAGATGGCCGCCTGCACACACAGAAGATCCCACGTTGCTTGTTGGAGCCTCGGAGGGGATTCCGGTGATGAAACAGCTGCAGGAGGTGTAAGCACACCGGAGGGCATAATGGATGCATCGCGGCTGCAGATGGAGGCCGGAGGGGGCACATCTGGAGCCTGTCAGACGGCTGCCTGGGTGAGAATCTTTACAGTCTTGGCAAGTGCATATATCTATATGATTTGCAAGGGATTGTGGGCAATGTAGTTCATTCACACCAGACACAGCTGCTGACAATAATTTAGTTGTGCTCAAGTGTTAAAGCCAATAAGATATTTATTTATGGGGTTATTTCTCCCAACACAGATATGCTTGGTAGCACATAAATCAGGTTACTTGCTTCCAGTGTTTAACTTGGAAAAACAAAATCAAAATCAGGAAAACAACATTCAAACTTGTCAGGCATTAGCTAATGTTTTCTTAGCATATATCAAACAACCAACAAGATCCACAAAGAAGGGAAAAAATGTTCTTTTCATGTTAACTTCTTATATCTTTCTACATAGATTCAGAAGTGATTCTCTCCTAGCTCACAAGCAATTAGGTAAGGCTCAATTGCTAGCAGTTATCCAGCTGAAACCCCTTAGCTGGCTTGCTTCCTACTGCATGGGTCAAATCCTGCTTCAGGAGCTTTCCTGAAGTAGATTAAAGAACAAGTCTGTATTTCTTTGTGATGGTTGCTGTACTTTATAACAGAAAATCACCAAAGGAGTTTGGACAGAGAGCAGTCCATTAAACACATTCTTCATCTGCAATCATTCCCCCTTCTTCAACAAGCATGGGTTCAATATCATGGATTGGCACAGATGAATCTCTCAATGGAGCACTTTCAGGAGAATACTTGTTTCCCTGCTGTCTTTCAAGGTTATAGCTAGGGCATAGATCAGTGTTCATACCTGAGCTTCCATTGCTGTTAGAGTTCCTCTCTATATAGCCTGGCCAGTATGTAGTCCAGTTCTTATGTCCAGCCTTCCAATCCAGATCCCTGGACACTGGATCTCTCTTCACATACCTTCTGGCACAGGTCTTAGGGTCCCTTCCACGTGCAGCCGTCTCCCTCACAGGTAGCGTCTGGAGATTCCTAGCTCTGCAGCACCATTCCTCTGGCTTTCCCAAGTCCAATGGTGTATGCTGGCCCTTGGAATACCTCCCAGTATACGTACTGCTCTGGACTCTTCTAGACCTCTCAAAGGCTTTTCTCCTCTTTCTTCCAGAGGGTTTCTTTCCCTCTCTGTCCGTCCGGTTTGGCTTCTGCTTCTGATGATCCTTCAGATGAAACTGATCAAGCTCAAGCTGATTCTCAGGATACTGAGGATCTGTAGAATAAACTCTACCTTTATTCTGCCTAGATGAGTGCTCCTCCCTAACACAGCGCAGCTGTGCTGAATCAGGCCCTGCCCTTTGAGATGAGTGCTTAGGGATTACCTCATAGCCCTCCTGATTGAACACACGTTTCCCCACTTCAGCTCCTCTAATGGCTGTTGGAAACCTGGTGCATTCTGGGACTGGTAGTCTTTTATGGGAAAATTCTGTTTTCTTATTTCTACCAGAACTGACAGGTTGCTTGTTTAGAGTCACTTCACCTTTTCTATAGCTCCTTCCTGAGCTATGATAAGCTTCCTTATCACAAGCCGCAGAGGAAGCAGGCTGCATCAGGAAGGCATCGCATGGTCAGCTGGAGCTGGGATTGCCGGGCTTCTTACCTCCTGGATGAGATCCTGAAGAGCATGTCGTCTGGATTTTCTGGCTCGGGGGGACATTTTCGCACAGTGAGTGCAGTCCTCAACTCTGTAGGAGACTCCAAGGCATCTCAAGTAGCGGTCATGTGAGTCTGTGGAGTTCATTTTTCTTGAGCAGCCGGGGCATTTTTTAAAACTCGGTTTTGGCATGATCTTGATTGTAATATCTTCAGTTTCCTTCAGATTTTTTGTTGAAATATATTTAGTATTTGTAGAGAGTATGAGAGTCCGTCTTGCTGGCAAGGCGGAAGAGTGAAAAGTGGCTGGCTAGGGGCGGACCCGGAGGTGTGGCCTGGGTGGCCCGTTCTCAGAGGGGCTAAGCCCTTCAGAGCTATAGAGAGTACTTCCATCTCGGCGCTGTCGGATGACATCACCTATTGTGGCTGACTCATCCTGCTTGTCCTAGGAGAACCTATTTTACCCACAGAAGGGCTTTTATAAAATTATACAAAATACATGCATTGACAAGAAGGCATATAGTTTTATGCAATCTGCATGTGAGCATGTTCAGGGATATAATTTAGGTGGAGAGCATGCAGAATAGTGAAGTAACTGAATGCGGGTTCATTTTAGTTGCAAATGTTGCAGCTTCTGTGAGATTATTTTATATAATTACACAGGTTCTATGTCATCTTTATATTTATTTATTTATTCGAATTTGAATTTGAATTTATAGCGTATAGAGTAGTCCCAAATTTCTCACCACAGAATTGCTGCAATACTAGAATGAATCATATGAATGTATTAATCTCCTACATGGCTAGAACACTATGCAGAGTGATCAGAGACTATATAGGTCACTTCTTGCCCCCTTTTGTATGGCTTGGAAATGGTGGTGTGTTAAGAGGAGAGGCAAGAACGTCTCAATTTCTTATGATCATGGGAAACCCAAATTTTCGCCCTGGGATAGGGAAGTCTAAATTCGAGGAATAGAAGCTTAAAAGATAAGTTGTTAGGACAATTAATTAAATTATAGAGATAAGGATTTCCTACTTTGATCAGATTGGGAATAAGTAGGACCTACTCAATCACCATTTTACTTCAGCATCTACAAATGAGAGTATGATGCTCTACAGCAGATTTTAGTGAGATTTTTGATAACCTGCAATCTATATCACCCTATGTAGGTGGTACCAAATTGGGACAGATATGTTAGATGTTAGCTTCGTAGAGGGATTAGCACAGAGTTGGTCGAAGGAAGTGGAGGAGGAGATAACAATGGTGGATTTACAGAAGAGATTTGAGGATCTTTTCTGGGTAATCAAAGATACTAATTTACAAGAAATGCAGTATAAAAGTTTACATCAAGCCTGCTCAAGACATCAGCGGTCAAAAACCTCTAAGGTGAGAGAAGAAACTATAATACTAGTCCACAAATCACTTCAAAATAACTTAAAAAAAAAACAGAATTCTAAAAAGAAAAAATCGTTATCTTCTCCATACACCTATGAAGACATAGATGGGTGTCCACAAAATGTCCCACAAAGTGTCAGCAACATAGCAGATACACTTTCAGTAATATTGGCATGAAGGCATAGCTGGATGTCAGCAACATAACAGGTACACTTTCAGTAATGCTGGCCAAAACATTTCAGTGGCTAAGGTAAAATACAAATATAGCACCAAAATAGAAAAGTACTTAGCTTAGCTGCATCATAGTATGGCAAACTTAGAACAGAGTTCCCAGCAGAATCAAAGAGCCTCGATACCAGGTTTTTCACCTCCACGGCTTCTTCAGGGAGCTATCAAAAAAACGTTGCCAACCCTACAAAAGGACAAACATAAATAAACAAGGAAGCCCCCACATTCACAAAATAGTCCATCATCCAAAAGAAAAACATTTACTAAGCAGATGAAAAATCTGCAAGAAGAACAGTACTGAATCCTCTGCCATGTATCAACGATTAGTGTTACAGATCTCGTACATGCAAAATAAATCAACAGCCATTGTTCCATTGAAAACCTTAGTGGCATTAACCGTCAACACCATTAAATCCAGTGAACATTTATTCAGAATTTTTTATAATCAACAAATTTGTCATCCTCAACAAACAGTTGTGGTTCCTTTTTTAAACGAAATCCCCTAGGAATTTGTTGTCTACGAATATACTCCACTAAAGTAGCTCGATGTAACTCTGCCCAGAAAGGAACATGTAAGCACACCTTCTTAGTATTTGGAGTTGTGTGATCTCTGGACACGGATTCTGAAATTTATTGAGGAGGTGGTACAATACCAGATAGAATGGACATATGCTTTAGTAGTATTAGGAAATCCACAGCCCTTTCAAGGGAAAAGACTGGCTAAGGTTAAACAAAAATGTGCCCTAGTGGTTCCGCTCATTTTGCGTAGATTAATTCTGAAGCATTGGATGGCTGAGATTACTCCTACTTATTCAGAATGGATAAACTCGATGAAAGGGAGAATGCCACCCTGGAAGTTCTAGATTTAGGCTTTTAGGTAGGAGATTGAAATCCAGAACTTCAAGGGTGGCATTCTCCAAAATGCTTCCTGTATCACACATGCAGGAACCAAAAGACAGGCAGAGCTCCAGAGTCTCAATATGTGGATGAAACAATGGTGCAAAGAAGAAGGTTTTGGATTTGTTAGGAACTGGGCAATATTCTGGGGAAGGGAGGAGCTTTTCCGAAGGGATGGGCTCCACCTTAACTGGGATGGTACCAGGCTGCTGGCATTAACCTTTAAAAAGTAGATAGAGCAGCAACTGAACTAGATAATAGGGGAAAGCTGACAGTTGCCCAAGGGCGCATGGTTCGGAAGGATGTATCCTTGAAGGATGCTAGCAAAAGAGTGAAGTTAGGGCATCCCAACAGAGAGGTTCCAATAAAGATAAAAGTAACCCAGATGCCCTTAAGTACAGAACTGAAAGATTCCAAATTATTCCTATCAACTGATAATCAGATTAATATGAATAAAACACAACTTCTAAAATGCCTATACGAGGTGTGACAAAAAAGAAACAAGACTGTCCCATAAATGTTTTATTACAAAATCTACAGAGAAATTATGCATTGTCCCCTTCAAAGTAATCCCCCCCAGAGTTAATGCACTTCTGCATTCGCTTCTGCCATGTACGGAAGCACTCAGTAGTCCTCCTCCTTGAGGTCCCTCAGCTCCCTCCTCACAGTGGCCTTGATCTCTTCTACAGATGCGAAATGAGTTCCTTTGAGCACAGTCTTCAGCCCGAGGAAGAGCCAGAAGTTACACGGTGTGAGATCTGGGGAATAAGGAGGGGTGGTCGAGAGCTGTGATCTGTTTGTTGGCCAGGAACTGACTCACACTGAGCGGGGTGTGTGCGGGCGCGTTGTCATGGTTGAGCAGCCAGGACTTGTCTCTCCACAGAGCCCGCCTGCTGCGCTGAACCCGGTCATGGAGACGGTTGAAGACCTGCTGGTAGAAGTGCTGGTTGACTGTCTGACCTTGAGGCACAAACTCATGATGGACCACTCCCTTCTGGTCGAAGAATGCGATCAGCATGACCTTGATCCTTGATTTGGACATGCGCGTCTTCTTGGGTCTGGGTGACAGTCGAGTCTTCCACTGCAGGCTCTGTCTCTTGCTTTTAGGGTCATACTGGAAGACCCAAGTCTCGTCTCCTGTGAAGACTAGGCTGATGAACTCTGGATCTTCTCAGATTTTCTCTAGTAAGTATCGACAAACATTGACCCGGTGCTCCTTCTGGTCGTCCGATAAAAGCTTGGGCACCATCTTGGTGCACACCTTCCGCATCCCCAGCTCCTGCACCAAGATGGTCTGCACTGACTCGCTTTTCAGGCTGAGCTCCTCAGCTATCATCTGCACCGTCAATCTGCGATCACTCCGCACCAGTTGATTCACTCTGCCAGTGTTCTCAGCCGTCTTTGTCGTGGAAGGCCGTCCTGACTTGGGGTCATCCTCCACCTCCTCGCGGCCATTCTTGAAGCATTTGTGCCACTCGAAGATTTGCGACCTTGACATTGCATCTTCTCCATAAGCCTTTTGGAGAAGTTGGAGACACTCAGTTGGACCCTTCTCCAACTTAACCAGAAATTTGAAGTTGATTCTTTGCTCCATTTTCTGCCACCTCCAGTTGCGTGACAAAGCGATGGAGCAGTGTGGTACAAAAAGACCTGAAAAAGAAAAACAGAGTGAGAGAGAGATGAAAAATATTATAGCAGAATAGTGGTGAGATGTTGCACAACACAGTGACATAAGCGATTAGCCAATTGACATTGAGTCATATATATAGCACTAAATGAAAGGTTAGATATGAATGTCATTTCAGAGACCTGGTGGAAGAACAACAACCAGTGGGACACTGTGATACCTGGGTACAAACTATATGTCACATTGGTGGAGGGGTTGCACTCTGTGTTAGAGAGGGCATTGAGTCACACAGGATTAAAGTTTTGCAGGAAACAAAATACACCATAGTATCTTTATGGATAGAAATCCCATGTAAAAAAGGGGAAGGCAATAGCAGTGGGGGTGTACTACTGACCTGGCCAGAATGAATAGATGGATGATAGAATGCTAAGAGAAATTAGGGAAGTTAACAAAAGTTAAAACACAGTAATAATGGGTGATTTCAATTACCCCGGTATCGACTGGGTCAATGTCACTGCAGGACATGCTCAGTAGATAAAGTTTCTAGATTTATTTATTCATTTAGCTGTATTTATATCCCGCTTTTCACCGGGTCAAAGTGGTTTAACATAAAAGGGGGGGGGGGGGGTTACAGTAATCAGCTTGACAGAGGTGGGGGCCAGTACCAGGGGGGGACCAACATTGAGGATCTAGACAGAATGTAACAGTACTAGAATTTAAACGCAAGTCTCTCAGTTGGTAGGGCAGGTCAGATTCTGCTTGAATTGGGAGATTGTCAGAGAGCAGGCAGTTAGTGAGAGATGTCCATCCCAGGTCCAAGGTACTCACGAAACAGGAGGGATTTTAGCTGTTTCCTGAATGTAGGGAGATCTATGTTGTTTCGGATCTGGTTGGGGAGGAAGTTCCAAAGGGAGGGCGCATACAGTTCGGATGCCCTTTTGCAGGCTTGTTGATTGAACTTTGTTCGTTCATGAGGGATAGTGAGGGTGTTATTGGTGGCCTGGCAGGTTGGTCTGTTGTGGGTAGGCTGAGGGAGTAGAGTCCAGATCTGGGAGGACTGTACTTGATGGAGGGCTCCGTGGATAAGTAACAGAGATTTGTATTTAATCCTTGCTTCCAGAGGCAGAATGTGAAGCTCTCTCAAGGCTGGGGTGATGCGATCATGTTTCTTGATTCTTTGGATGATTCTTACGGTGATGTTGAGGGCAGTTTGTAGAGGGTTTTTGTGGGTGGCTGGGAGTCCGTGATAGATTGCATTGCAGTAGTCCAGGTGGGGGAGCGTCATGGACTGCATGACTGTTCTGAAATCTTGTGGGTCAATGAGTGGTCTTAGTCATTGTACCATCTTTGCTTTGAGGTATATCGTTCTAGCTGTTTTTTCAGTCTGTTATGTAAATGTAAGCGCTTGATCATTGATGAGTCCCAAGTATTTTATATGGAGTTGAACTTATTTATTTATTTATATTCTCTTATTCTCTCACTATTCTGCATCAGTGCGGTTTACATTGAACAAACTGAAATTACATTGAACAGGGCATTATAACTTGGAGATAACTATTTTACAGGGAACATGGGCTATGGAGGGTTAAGTGGCTTGCCCAAGACCACAAGGAGCACCTGTGGGACTAGAAACCCCAGTCCTTCCGGCCCAAGGTTGCTGTCCTCTAGTGGGATTTGAACCCCCGACCTTCCGGCCTGAAGTACCTTGCCCCAACCACTAGGCCACTCCTCCACTCCAACTTGTACTTGGGTGGTTCCCAAGGTGAGGTGTGGTGGCGGAAGGAAGGTTTGAAATAAATGACTGCTTCTTGGAGCAGCTGGTTCATGAACTGAAAAGAGAGGAAGCTATTCTGGACTTAGTCCTTAGTGGAACACAGGATCTGGTGCAAGAGATAAGGGTGTTTGTGGCCACTTGGCAATAATGATCATAGCATGGTTGCATTTGATTTAATAAATGGAAGAAGGACGGCAAGGAAATCCACAGTACTACCTTTTAACTTTCAAAAGGGAGACTGTAATAAAATGAGGAAAATAGTTAAGAATAAACTAAGAGGAGCAGCTGCAAAGGTTAAAGATTTACATCAAGCATGGGCATTGTTTAAAAATACTATCCTGGAAACCATGACCAGATGTGTCCCATGCTTTAAGAAAGGTGAAAGGAAGGCCAAAAAACTGCCAGCATGGTTTAAAGGCAAGGTCAGAGAGGTGGTTGTAGCCAAAAAACATCTTTCAGGAAATGGAAAAACGAGCCAAATAACGAAAATGGGAAACAACGTAAGCACTGGCAAGTTAGATTCAAGGCATTGATAAGTCTGGCAAAGAGAGAATTTTAAAAGAAGCTTGCCGTGGAAGCAAAAAGCATAACAAAACCTTTTTCAGATAAGATGATAGAGGGGTAAAAGTGGTGCAAAGGGAGGACAAGGCCATAGCAGAGAGAGAGAGAATGAATTCTTTGCTTCGGTCTTTACTGAAGAAGATGAAGGGAAGATACCCATACCTGAAATGGTATTTAAAGGTGATATATCGGAAGAATTGAAAGAAATATTGATAAACTGGGAAGATGCATTACAAATATTTGATGAACTGAAGAGTAGTAAATTATCTATACATCCAAGGGTGTCAAAAGAACTGAAAGATGAGATTGCAGACCTATTAGTAATCTGTGAACTATCATTAAAATCATCTGTAATACCTGAAGATTGGAGAATGGCCAATGTAACGCCAATTTTTAAAAAAGGGTTCCAGGGGGGATACAGAGAACTATAGACTGGCGAGTCTGACATTGGTACCAGGCAAAATGGTAGAAACCGTTATAAAGAATAAAATTACTGAACATATAGATGGATGTGGTTTAATGGGAGAAAGCCAACATGGATTTAGCCAAGGAAAGCCTTGTCTTACTAATCTATTATATATTTTTTTGAAGTTGTGAATAAACAGGTAGACAAAGATGAGCCGGTTGATCTAGTGTACATGGACTTTCAGAAAGCCTTTGGCGAGGTCCCTCATGAGAGACTCTTGGTCAAATTAAAAAGTCATGGGATTGGAGGCAGCGTTGTATTGTGGAACAGGAACTGGTTAAGAGATAGAAAGCAGAGAGTAGGGCTAAATGGCAAATTTTCTCACTGGAGAAAGGTGAATAGTTGAATACCCAGGGATCTGTGCTGGGCTTGCTGCTTTTTATCATCTTTAGAAATGACCTGGAAATGGCAATAACGAGTGAGATGATCAAATTTGGAGATGAGACAAAATAATTCAAAGTTGTTAAAACACAAAAAGATTGTGAAAAATTGCAAGAGGACCTTGACAAATTGGAAGACTGGATGTTCAAATGGCAGATGAAATTTAATATGGGCAAGTGCAAAGTTATGCATCTAGTAAAGAACAACCCAGACTACGGTTACACGATGCAAAGTTCCACATTAGGAACCACCACCCAGGAAAAAGATGTAGGCATCATCGTGGATAATATGCTGAAAACCTCCGCCCAGTGTGCAGTGGCAGCCAAGAAAGCAAATAGAATGCTAGGAATCATAAGGAAAGGAATGGAGAATAAAACCAAGGATTCTATAAGAACTCTGTTCATTCCATGGTACAACTGCACCTTGAATATTGAATGCAGTTCTGGTCGCCATATCCTAAAAAGAATATAGTGGAATTAGAAAAGGTACAGAGAAGAGTCACCAAAATGGTAAAGGGGATGGAAGTATACCCTTATGAGGAAAGGCTTAAAAGGTTAGGGCTCTTCAACTTGGAAAAGAGACGGTTGAGGGGAGATATGATAGAGGTCTATGAATTAATGAATAGAGTGGAACGGGTAAACGTAGATCGGTTGTTTATGCCATCAAAATGTAGAAAGACTAGGGGACACGCAATGAAGCTACAGCGTAACCCATTTAAGACTAATAAGAGAAAATATTTTTTTCACTCAGCATATACTCAAACTCTGGAATTCATTATCGGAGGATGTAGTAAAAGCTGTTATAGTAGCTGGGTTTAAAATGGTTTGGATAAGTTCCTGGAGGAAAGGTCCATAAACCATTATTAAAGAGTACCCAGGAAATCCACTGCTTACCTCTGGACAATCACTGTGGAACCTGTGTGCCTTTTGGGAACCTGCCAGGTACTCGTGATCTGGATTGGCCACTGTTGGAAACAGGATACTGGGCTTGATGGACCTTGGTCTGACCCAGTATGGCATTTGTTATGTCTTAAACAATGGTGGATACTTGAAGTACAGGACTGTGAGGTGAAACATGAGCGAGGATGGGGCAATTTAATAACAGGCTTATTCTGTTCCGGACGTAGATCCCCTCTGTACGTCTGGACGTACAGAGGGGATCACGATTCTGATCCCAAGGGGCATGTCAAAATCGCAAACAGTCCTGTACGTGCAGGCTGGGACTGCGATTCAGTCCGGACTGCACGTACAGGACTGTACCTGGCTAATTCATTCAAGGCCCTTCAATGGAGCAGCGGCGCCATGGATTCATGTTGCCGGCCACCAGAGAAAATTCCCTGAGCCTGACCCCCGATCTGGCCTTCTAAGCTCAGGGTTGGGCTGCGGGGAATGTCCTCCGGCTGCCCCCCACTGCTTCATCCATGCCGCAGCTGTGCAAAAAAACCACGTCCAGGGATGTTGTTCCACCTCAGAGGTGGAATAACTTCCCCGCACATGTCGCCAGCCCTGGACGTACAGGGCCGGCATTAGAATTGGCCCTGTACATCAGGGCTAGCGACCGCCCACCCAGACTCCATCCCCGAGCTGCCTCTTCCCCGCCCCCGTTTAATTTCCCCGCACAACCGCTATTCGTGGCACAGAATCGGGCCCTAAGTGTTTTAAGAGAAATAATGTTTCTAGTTTTTTTTTCTTTTTATCACAATCTGAAATGCAACCATGAGGTGTGTTACATAGTGTTTGGGTGGTTGAATGATAGCCTCTTTGGGGGAGGAGGAGAAATGATTGTAAAAATCATGGAAATTGACTAAGAAAGAAAAGACTGCTATTTTTGGATAATATGTATTTGCTTCCCTGAGCAGTTAATAAAGACCTCTGCGGATCATCAAAGTGTGAGCATATTTCCCCCATTCTAGAGAAGCTTCATTGGTTACCAATAAACTGTAGAATCCAATATAAGGCCATCCTTACCACCTTTAGGGCCTTCAATAATATTTCTCCAGATTCCATCTCTGATCTCATCATACACACAACAAATAACAGGTCCAGGAGATCTCCTGCTGTTGACACACTACTTATACCAAAAGTTTCCTTAAAAGCTAATCAATCATCCATCAATAGGGCTTTTTCGAATTATGCTCCTAGATGTTGGAACAAACTCCCTCCCAATATCAGAGCAATTAAAGACATCAAACAATTCAAAAAAGCCCTTGAACACCACCTTTTCATCGCACACTTCAAACACCTAAACACCCCTTCCCCTCCCCCATCCTTTTAACCTCATACCTACCCTAACTAACTGTATAGAATTTATATATCTCCAACATGTATTCTCTAGAAATATAAATGATTTCCCTGTTTACTTCCATGTTAATTTTCCTGTTACTTGTAATAGGTCTGTTATATCTGACCAATTGTTGTATTGTTTCAATGTAAACCGCACTGATGACAAATAGCGCGGTATATAAGAAAATTAAATAAATAAATAAAAACATAATAAGTGCCTACGTGGACTTCCAACCTAGACAAATTTGTATTAAAATTACCCTCAAAATATTCAGCTCATGGAGGAAGTGATGTCACCGGGCTTGATAGTGTCATGAGAAGAGAACTTCATTGCCAAAGTTACCAAAAAGAGCATAAAATACTCCCAAGAACAGCGAAACTTACTGAAATGAAGGCTGAAGGTACTGGGAGCATCGGGGCCCAAGAGGGAGCGGATCGGGACAAGCAGCGCCCCGAAAAAAAGACTCTGAAAGTACTTGTTTTAGTCTGAGCACTGCGGTGGCCTGACGGCAGGGTGCACAAGTATCTTTAGACAGCCCAGGGTGAAAAGCGGGCAGAACGGAAGTGCACGGCACTGTGAAACTGTCTTTGGAATAAAGTATCAACCACCGGAGGAGTTAGTCAGTAGGAGGGCTGCGTGTAGGGAAAGCCGTGGGCTAGGCCAGCACAGTGGGATAGAGAACAGACGGCCAGCCCTGAATAGCACAGAACAGATGGATAAGTCCAGAGGAGGGCTAATGACGAGGAAAAGATTGATGGAATTCTGCTTCTCATATGCCCCCAACAAAGGGATGAGGGATGCTGACAAAGAAGGCAAGATGGCAGCCGAGAGTGTGGGAGACCTGGATAAGGAGATAGATGGGGGATGGGGCATGGGGCTCCGGTGCGATGAAAACGCTAAAAACATGGCTTACTGTATGTAGCTTAAAGAAGAGCTCAAAGCAGAAATAAGTGGGGTAAAAACTGAAATAAAAGAGACTTTGGGAGCCTTGAGGCAAGATATAGTAGACCTCGGTGCCCAGGTGGAAGAGAATGAAAATCAATTAGAACAGCAGACAGATACACTCGGTGAACTGCAGAGAGGTTGGGAAGAATTGAAACAGGCACAAGAATCCTTGGGGAAAAAAGGCAGAAGATCTCGAGGACTGTTCACGGCGGTGTAATGTCAGAGTGAGAGGTATCCCGGAGCACCCTAAATACAGAGACACTGAAGCGGTGATTACAGAAGCGTTTGGGGCACTGTTAAGGGCAGCGGAGCCGGAGAGCACAATAGAAAGGATACCGCTACAACTCGAACACCGCATCGGGGCCTAGGCCCTATTAGAGAAAACCGGCCCCGGGATATAATGGTGTGTCTGAACTCCTATAAAATGAAGGAGCGGATCCTGATGGCCACTCGAAAGCTAGGGCGTTTTCAGTGGGAAGGCAACAGGATAGAGCTGTTCTAGGACTTGTCACTGGGAACCCTGCAGGGTCGCCGGGAACTAAGAGAAGCTACAGCATTCTTAAGGAGAGAGGGACTGAGATATAAATGGCTGTATCCCTTCAGTTTGCTCATTACAGTGAAAGGGATAACCAGGCGTGTGAAAAACAGTGGAGAAGCATGGTTGGCGCTAAAAGAACTTGGAGTGCTGAACCTTCCAGAGGTGCCAGACCAAACTGAGCTCGACTCCAAGCTCCAGGATTGTGGGTTTGAAATGGCAGTGAGTACCCACCAATGGCCGGAGGCTGGGCAGACTATCAAAAGGGAAAAATGGAGATGATACGGTGAAGGAGAACCTATGAGAGGACGCTATAAAGTTGGACAGTGCAGAAGGTCTCGGAGTCAGCGATTGCCGAGACAGGGAAGTTCCAGCAGCGCTCTGACTTTAGTTCTGGCCTTCAACAACCAGACCGGAAGTGCGGTGGACGCGAGCAGCTGAGACTGCAGCAGATTAGGCTGCATGACATTCAAGAACTGCTGTTATAAGAGTTTCTCCTTAGAGGAGATGTTTCAGTTTAGGTTATTTGTTTAATGCTATCCTTTGTATGGAATCCCATGGTAGTTGTGAGGCAGGGGATGTGTACTATATTGGAGGGCATTGTTAAATTGTTAAAAAGTTGAATGCATAGTGGGAAGATTAAGGATTTCCAGAGAGTCTGAATTTGAGCAATAGTGAGGGGGAGTAGGAAGCGGGAGGGGGAGTGGGTGGCATTAGCGTTAATGGGGGAGATAGAGCGGAGGAGATGGAGGAAGGGGCACTTTGGGAGAAAGTTTTATATTGAGAGGGGGGGAGTGTGGGGAATGAGCGGCAGTGGATGGAGCTTGGAAGTATGTCACTACCTACGAGAGGAAGGTTCCCCCAGTGGGGAGTGGTTAATGGGGATGGGGAGAGGGGAGAGGAGGGAGAAGGGGGGAGGATTTAGGGGGGGTCTCTTGAGGCGAACCAACATGTATCTAACAGATGCCATGGTGCGAATAGGTACTATAAATGACAAAGGGCTGAATAGCCCACAGAAGAGACAGCAACTTTTCCGGGTGGCAGAGAGGTTACAATGGGATATTAGTTTGGTTCAGGAAACCCATTTAAAACGTAACGATGAGGGGTTAATGTCTTGCAGACAGTTCCCACAACAGTATTTTGGGAGAGCTAAAAGGGAGCGGGGAGTAGGGGGGAGGGGAAGAAAGGGGGTGGCTATTTTGGTGCGGATGGGGTGTCTACTTCAAGTTGGGGACGACGTTCAGGATAATGCCAGAAGGGTATTACTACGTATAGGTGAGTTGATGGGGGGAAAAGGTAACCTTGGCAAACATTTACACCCCAAATACGGGATAAGCCCTCTTCTGGAGGGAAGTCTGTGAAATTTTGGTCTGAACTCTCCAGGGAAAATTGGTATTGGGGGACAATTTCAATTTGATTTTACATCCAGGATGGGATCAACAGGATAGGAGGGGAGATGGAAATGCAAACAATCGATGTATAGTGAAAGGCATTATTAGGAAATTTCATTTATCGGATGTCTGGGGGGTACATAATAGGGAGTGTAGGGAGTATACCTTTTATTCACACCCACACAAAACCTTTAGTCGGATTAATTACCTGCTAGTGGACAAATTGTGGGAGCTAATATTGGGGGAGATGGCAATAGGCAATATTGCATGGTCAGACCATGCTCCGAAATGGGTGGAAGTTCGAGAGGGGCGGGGTGAGGGGGAATACATTTTTGGAGGCTGAACGAAAGTCTCCTCAAGAGGGAGGAAGTTGTCCAAGATGTAAAGAAGCGCTTTCAGGAGTATTGGCAGATGAATGACAATGGGGAGGTGCGTTATATAGGACTGTGGGAGGGGATGAAAGTAGTAATCAGGGTGCGCTTAATTATGTGGGCAGCCAAGATTAAAAAGAACCAGAAGGAAAGGGAAGAGCAGTTAGATGGGGAGATTAAGAACGTTACAAAACAATACAGTGTACAGGGTACGGCTCGGAGGTTGAAATATTTAAATAAATTAAGAATGGAATTAAATAAACTGCAAGTTGAATCCATTGCCTTTCAAATGGAGAAGGTGAAACAGAAGTTTTATGAGTGGAGGGACAGAGCGGGGAGACTGCTAGCACGTAAACTTAGGAAAAGAGAAACAACGAATTCAAGAGTGGTGATTAAGAGTAGAGATGGTGATTTTTTGAGGACAGAAAAACAGATGGGGACAGATTTTGTCAGTTTTATTCTGAACTGTACACTTAACAGGAGGGGCGGGGCAACAACAAATATACAGGAATATCTGGAGAAGATAGAACTGCCTAGGGTAGGGGAGGAGATGGGGGCAAGGTTGGAGGAGTGAATACACCAAGAAGAAATAGAGCGGATGATTAAGGAAATGCCCTCTGGTAAAGCACCATTACTGGGTGGGTTGACTAATACTTTTTATAAGATTTTCAGAGAGGGGGTGATGGAGTTCTTGGAGAGGATATTTAATTGGATACTAGGAGAGGGTGGACAACTGTCTACAGAAATGCTCACAGCTGGAATCACAGTGTTACCAAAGGCAGGGAAGGATCCGTTGCATTGTGGATCCTATCGTCCAATATTGTTGCTTAATATGGACGTGAAGATCTTGGCAAAAGTGCTGGCTAATTGATTGGCTAAGGGGTTGCCCTCTCTCATTGATATAGACCAAATGGAGTTTATAAGTGGAAGGCAAGCCTCAGATATTATAGAGTGTTGGAAGTGATTTGGGCGGCGCATCAACAGCGGATGAAAATGATGGTACTGTCAATTGATGCTGAAAAAGCATTTGATCGAGTTAGCTGGTCCTTTTTGTTTGCAGTGATGCATAAGATAGGCTTTGGGTTTAACTACTTAAAGTGAATGCGGGCCCTATAAAACAACCCCCAAGCTAGGGTGCAAATCAATGGTAGATACTCTGAGACATACAAACTAGAAAGGGGTACTCGGCAGGTGTGTCCACTTTCTCCTTTGCTCTTTGCCTTAGCAGTGGAACCCCTAGCACGATAAGAATGAACAAGAGAATCGGGATTAGCGGTGGAGGGGTGGCAGCATAAAATCTCCCTATTTGCAGATGATGTTCTCTTAATGGTAACACAGCTGGAGGAAAACCACTGTCGAGAGTAGTGGATGTGATTCAGCAGTATGGCTCTGTATCAGGTTTTAAGATTAATATGGATAAGACAGAGACACTTAATGTCAATCTCCTTGGTGCAGATTTGGATTGGCTAAAGAAACCGTATTCATTTGAGTGGGCATGGAAAACCATTAAATATCTGGGAGTACAAATAACAGCCCACCCCCAGAGTATATGAGGCAAATTATCCCCAGCTGTGGAGAATGTTGGGCAAGATTCGTGGGAGTGGATGGATACGGAAATTTTATGGATGGGACGTATAGTAGTGGTTAAACTGAACGTCCTGCCCAGGGTGCTGTACTTTTTTTCAGGCTCTCCCAATAGCGATCCTGTTGGGACATATGCGGGAGCTCCAAGGTAAAGTATTCCGATTTATATGGAGGAAAAGTCCACCGTGAATTGCCCGGGCAGTAATGTATCTGTCTCGGGAGGAGGGTGAATTAGGAGTACTGGACCTACAGGGTTTATTTTTATTAAATTGCTAGCTCTCTGACTGGGAGCTCTTAGAAGGGTTTTGGTATATTTTTAAAGCAAAGTTACATTCTTTTTGGTGCTTTAGTAGAAATATTTTCTTTAGTGGGTAGGTTTACAACTCTGCTTTGGTAACTTTCTCAGCTCTTGGGAACTGCTGACACCTAATCAGGTGTTAGTGGGCCTGATTAGTCTGTGAATGAACTGAGAGCAGCTGAGGCTTGCATAAAAGGCTTCAGAGCCCTGCCCTGTTGAGGCATTCCTAACAGGGGCTCTACAGGTCAAACAATGGTAAGGATTTGAGGGTTTATTTTTATTAAATTGCTAGCTCTCTAACTTGGAGCTCTTAAAAGGGTTTTGGTATATTTTTAAAGCAAAGTTACATTCTTTTTGGTGCTTTAGTAGAAATATTTTCTTTAGTGGGGTAGGTTTTAAACTCTGCTTTGGTAACTTTCTCAGCTCTTGGGAACTGCTGAACCTAATCAGGTGTTGGTTCCCTCCCTACCCACCCCTAGTGAGCAGTCTTGCTTTATAGGGCACCTCCCCATTTAAGTAAACACAGGGACTTGGAACAGCACATTTTGAATATAATTAAAGAGATTTAACTGCTTTTTCTCTGAAAGGACAGCTGGGAAACCGGCTGGTACTTTGGTAGATCTCTCTCTTTTGCTTTAACAGATACCTAAGCTCCACGAACAGAACAATGGCTGGGAAAAATCGTATCGCTAAAGCTGTTGCCCCTGTTACAGCTTCTGCCTCTATCCAGACAGAGGTCCCAATGCCAGTTGATGGACCGATTCCATGTGCAGGGTGCCTGCATGCTGAAGCTCTGAGGAAAGAAGTGGAGGAACTCAGAGAGGAGGTGGTGAGACTGAGGAGTATTCAAGACAGTGAGAAGTACGTTGATGAGATGCTTCTTGCAGCAACCAAGCTCTCCAGCAGAGGAGAAGATGGGTGCCAACAGAATGACGAAGGTTGGACACAAGTCACCAGGGCCTGCAGAATCACCAATCCAACTTCTCCAGCCCTTGAATTGGAGAACCATTATGCAGCCCTGGAAGTGTAGGAGTTGAAAGCATCCCTGGAAAGGGAAGAACCACAGCTCGAGCACCCCAAATTTGCAGAATCAGTGACCACAAGGAAGCGAAGGGTAGTGGTGGTTGGTGGCTCTCTTCTGAGGGGTACTAAGGCATCCATCTGCCGACCAGACTTGATGTCCAGAGAGGTTTGCTGTCTGCCTGGTGCCAAAATCCAAGATGTTACGGAGAGTTTGCCGAGACTCATCAAGCCCACTATTACCCAATGTTGCTAATCCATGTCGGAACAAATGATACTGCCAGGTATTCCTCTGAGCGTATCAAAAGTGACTTCATGGCTCTGGGACAGAGGGTGAAGCAGTTAGGTGGTGGTCTCTTCAAGCCTCCCTTTTGCGGGTAAAGGCCAAGGCAGAGAGGCTCACATCCTGGAGATGAATGCATGGCTGTGTGGATGGTGTCATCGAGAGCGTTTTGGTTTCCTAGACCATGGGATGCTGTTCCAAGGGCTGCAGAGCAGAGATGGCATCCATCTGTCTAAGAAAGTTTGATGCGTCTTCAGTAGTAGACTGGCTAATCTACTGAAGAGGGCTTTAAACTAGATTCATTGGGGATGGGTGAAGAAAGCCCCCGTAACAGGGGTAAAATATGGAAAGCAGCTGTGCAAAATGCCCGTAGCATGGGAAATAAGATCCCTGATGTTGAAGCTTTGGTGGGAGTGGCCGACTTGGATTTAGTGGCAGTTACAGAAACATGGCTCACAGAAAGCCATGACTGGGATGTAACTATACCTGGCTATACTTTATTCAGAAAGGACAGGGTAGGAAGAAGGGGAGGAGGAGTGGCACTATATGTAAAAATTACTATTAAAGCTTTGGAATTACAGAGCTTAAAAGGGAGAGAGGAGGCATTGTGGATTAAACTAGAAAGAGGGAAAGAGAAATCTATTTGCATTGGCGTGATATACAGACCTCCCTCACAAGAGGAAGAGGTAGACAGAGTTAATTGAAGACATACGCAGCATTGCTAGGAAAAGGGAAGTGCTACTGATAGGGGATTTCAATATGCCAGATGTTGATTGGCACATTCCTGCTGCAGTATCATCTAGAAGTAAAGAGATCCTGGATTCTCTACAGGGAGAACTATTCAAGCAATTGGTAACAAACCCCACACGTGAAGGGGCCATACTGGACTTGGTGCTTACCAATGGTGAAAGTGTTTCTGATGTTGTAGTGGGAGATCATTTTGCATCCAGTGATCACCAGATGGTGTGGTTCAGTATTTAGGACTAGGGCTGTTAGAATCCATTCAAAGGTGAGGGTCTTAGACTTTAGGAAGACTAACTTTGCCAAGATGTGCCAATACCTCAGGGAGTCGTTAGCGGGATGGGAACAGCTGGGGGATGTAGAAAAACAGTGGGGAAAACCGAAAGGGGATATTTTAAGGGCAACCAACCTTTTTGTTAAAATGGTAAATAAAGGTAAAAGGAAAAGGAGACCGCTATGGCTTTCGAAAGAAGTAGCCGAAAAGGTGAAAAAGAGGGAGGCCTTCAAGAAATACAAGAGATCACAGAGAGAGGAAGACATGCATCTATATTTGGAAAAACCTAGGGGTATGTTTACTAAACCTGGCTAACGGTTAACCCGGGCTATCTGCCACTAGGTCCCATATTATTCAATGGGACCTAGTTGCAGATAGCCCAGGTTAACTGTTAGCCCAGTTTACTAAACATACCCCTTAGAGAAGCTAGCAAAGTAGTCAGGAAAGCAAAAATTCAAAAAGAGGAGGAAATAGCCAATGCAATAAAATGGGGGGGGGGGGGGATAAGACATTTTTCAGATATTTTAGTGAGAAGAGGAAGGGCAAAAGTGGTATTGTCAGACTCAAGGATGAAGGGGAGGAATATGTAGAAGCTGATAAGGATAAAGCGGAATTGCTTAACAAATATTTCTGTTCTGTGTTCACAGATGAAGAACCAGGAGCAGGACCTCAGAAAACACCCACAAACAGGAACGGAAGCGAGGGACATCTTGAACAATTTTCAGAAGACTGTGTTCGTGAGAAACTAGCTCAACTTAAAGTAGACAAAGCGATGGGACCGGATGGGATACACCCTAGAATACTGAGGGAACTTGGGGACGTTCTAGCAGCTCCACTGACTGACCTTTACAATACCTCATTAGAGTCGGGAGTGGTGCCAAAGGACTGGAGAGAGGCTCATGTGGTGCCTTTATACAAAAGCGGAAGTAAGGATGTGGTTGAAAACGACAGGCTGATTAGTTTAACTTTGGTCATGAGTAAATTATTGGAGGAGTAGCCTAGTGGTTAGAACACTGGCTTGGTAACCAAGCAACCACGGTTCGATTCCCACTAGCACTCCTTGTGGCCTTGGGCAAGTCACTTAACCCTCCATTGCCTCGGAAGAAAGGCCTGGCAATCTACTTCCGGTGACACTGCCAAGAAAACCCAGGAGCTTTTGGGTCACCAGGAGTCAGGACTGACTCGAAGGCACGCATTGCATTTTGCAAATTATTGGAAACGCTACTGAAAGAGAAAATAGTGAGGTTTCTGGAGTCCAGTGGATTACAGGATCCGAGGCAGCATGGCTTCACCAGAAAGAGGTCTTGTCAGACAAATCTGATTGATTTTTTTGACTGGGTGACCAGGGAGTTGGATCGATGTGGTGTATTTAGATTTCAGTAAAGCCTTTGACACTGTTCCTCATAGGCAACTTATAAACAAACTGAGCACCCTAGGGATGGACCCTAAAGTTACTGCTTGGGTTAGAAATTGGTTGGGTGGGCGGCGACAAAGAGTACAGGTAAATAGAGCTCACTCTGAGGAGAAGGATGTTACCAGTGGTATGCCCCAGGGATCTGTCCTTGGTCCAATTCTTTTTAACATCTTTGTTAGTGATATAGCGGAAGGTCTGTCGGGTAAGGTTTGCCTCTTTGCGGGGGATGATACCAAAATCTGCAATAGAGTAGACACCCAGGAAGGTATAGATAACATGAGGAGGGATCTAGCTAAGTTTGCAGAATGGTCTAGAATTTGGCAGCTGGGATTTAATGTTAAAAAATATAAGGTCATGCATTTGGGCTGCAGCAATCCAAGGGAGCAGTATAGTATAGGGGGTGAAGTACTTTTGTCCACTGAAGAAGAGCGGGACCTAGGCGTGGTTGTGTCTGATGATCTTAAAGTAGCTAAACAGGTAGAAAAGGCGATGGCAAAAGCTAGAAGGATGCTTGAGTGCATACGGAGAGGAATGGCTAGCAGAAAAAAGGAGGCAATAGTGCCTCTGTATAAGTCTTTGGTGCAACCTCATTTAGAGTATAGTGTGCAGTTCGGGAGACCGCACCTTCAAAAGGATGTGAACAGGATGGAGTCTGTGCAGAGGATGGCTACTAAAATGGTTAGTGGTCTTCATTATAAAGCATTTGAGAACAGACTTATGGATCTTAATATGTACACCTTAGAGGAAAGGCAGGATAGAGGTGATATGATTGAGATGTTTAAATACCTCCATGGCATAAATGTTCAGGGGAGAGCCTCTTTCATTTGAAAGCAAGTTCTGCTGCGAGGGGACATGGGATGAGAGTGAAGGGGGGATAGATTAGGAGTGATATGCGGAAATATTTCTTTACGGAAAGAGTGGTGGATCCATGGAATAGTCTTCCAGTGGAGGTGGTAGAGATGAGGACAGTAACTGAATTCAAAAAAACGTGGGACAAACACAGAGGATCTCTAAAGGAAAAAGGGGACTGTTGTAGTTGTTGATATGGAAGGACAGACTAGATAGGCCATGTGGTCTTTTTCTGTCGTCATATTTCTATGTTTCTATATTATTGGGCATCCCAGATTAGGCACTTGATGGATTGGCGAGAGGGAGGGGAAAGGAAAACATTTGTGATTCTGGAGGAAGCAGGGATTAAGGGGCGGCCTTTGGAGGCACTCCCATGGATGAGCAGATGGGAGCGGGGATATAAAACACATGAGAACCCATACGTGGAGCATATCCTCCAAATTTGGGATATGGTGAGGAGGCTCGTCGAGGGAGGCAGGGATCCCCTTTTTTCGGTGATGAAAACGTTGTGTTACATGAGGGATTTCACTCCAGGGCAAGAGGGAGGGATATTCTAACAGTGGGAGCGAGAGTGACTAAGGTGGTTTTATCAATTTATAGATGGGGGAGATTGGATCTCATTTGAGGAATTGTGAGACAAGTACCAACTAGGGGCAGGTAGTTTATTTCGTTATAGATAGGTGTTACATTATTTAAGGTAAAAATTAGGCAAGGAAAGACTAGAGCGAGATTATACTAATCTTGAAATTAAATGGTATGGGAAAAAGCGGTCTCGGGGGATGATATCAGTGTTATACAAGGCAGGGAGGGGAAAATGGATATATGTTGGCTTGGGAAAAAGAGATGGGTAGAACACTAGAAATCCAGCTGTGGAAAGCTATTCTGGATCAAGTCTGACAACTACCCATATTGGTGGCTATTAGAGAGAATTGGCATAAAGTTATAATGAGATAGTACTATTCGCCGGTACGGCTGAATAGGATGTTCCCGTCAGTGGCAAAAGGGTGCTGGAGGAATTGTGGGGAAGAACGGTCAATGTTTCATATTTGGTGGACATGTCTCAGGATTCAACCTTTTTGGGAAGAGATTCAGAGGTGTGGATACAGCGGGTGGTGGGAGTGGACATAAAGAGGGACCCAGAAATTTTCCTATTTGGATGGTGGAGGGAAGGGGGCCTGAGGAAAGAAAGGAAGCAAATCATGGCTTGTCTCAGTGCAGCGAGATGTCAGGTAGCCTATAGGTGGAAACAGGTGGTGCCGCCTCAAGTGGAGAACTGTGAGAATAGGATTCACCACATCTATTTAATGGAAAAATTGACCGCCGTTTGCAGACAGAGGTGGTCCAAGTTTGAAAGTGAATGGCAGAACATGCTGGTGTATCGGAGGGGGGAGGTCAGAGTGGTAATAGGGAGGGGGGGGGAATATGAGACTAAAGGTGTAAGCTGTAAGTGATATCAAATGTGAATTGTGCATGATACAGTTGTGTATGGAACTGAGTTGAATAATACTTTAATAAAAAGTTTAAATATTATTAAAAATATATATATTCAGCTTATAAACCTGCCTGAAAAAATGTTTTTTTTTCCCTTTGGCTTGTCAAACCAGGGCAACAGTATAACAATATAGCAATAAATATTAACTCAGTATTTATGTATTTACTTACTTACTTATATTTTTAACCACACCATTGAAAATCTACCTGATGCAGCTTACAGCTCTGTAATGTATAGGAAATAAGCTGGATTTCCAATTATGTAAAATACAAATTCCCTCATTTCAGATCTCTACATTTATGCTGTAATCTTTGGCAAACATTCACAATTTTTTGCCATAAGATATAATTGAGTGATTGTATTTATTTATTTTTTCAAAACACTTAAACAGTTTTGCATTGGCTGGCCAATTAGATAAGCGCGTTCACCGTGATATTCATTGGTACTATCTCCAGAGACTGCCCTGGCGCTATCCAGCTAGTGCAGAGGCGGTCCGTGGGCTGGGCAAGGGTGCCTGTGCTAACAAGATAAATAGTGACTTTATCCAGTTAGCCTGATATTCAGCCAGCACTAATGCGCTGAACTTATGCCGCTTGTAAAGTAGGCCTAAATTGCAAGGCAGATAGGCACGGTCTGAATATAGAAGCTAACTGGATAAAGACACCATTTATCAGATTAACGCTGCTCAGCCCGGATATTCAGTGGCAGTTCCTATCTGGATACTGCTGCTGAATATCCTACCGGTATTTAAGGACCGTGGTTGACAGCTGTGGCGTTTGAATATCAGCTATTTTGAAAATCAAACCCAATTTTTTCAAACATGTGAAGTAAAAGTGGCTAAGCCAGAATTAAGCAATATTTGTCAATTTTTATTCATGATCAGCCCCTTTACTTTTAATTGATCACACTTGAAAGACATAAAATAGCAATGTCTAGTATTCTTAAGAGAGGTTTTGCAGGAAAAGTCCTTAAACAGTTTTTTTTATCTCTGTAGTATACTTGGGAAAGCTTGTGAATTTCCTGTTCAGGATCTGCTGGGTACTTCTAGTGACCCACATTGATTATTGTTGCAAAGAGGATGCTGCGCTCGAGTAACACTTGGTCTGATCCATTATGTTTACCAGATATAGGGGTCCTTTTATTAAAGCCCACTAGGTAGTTAACACATGTTTTAGCATGCTTTCGCTGTCTGCACTGGCACCTAATGCGTGGCCATGATAGCGAACAGTTGCAAAGATGTGAGTTAAACAGCTATTGCATGATAGGGGGGGGACTAGGCAGATTAGGGGTGGAGTGTGAGCATTGGTTGTGCATTACAGTCATTAGTTTATGCTTGCCATTAATGTTGCAATTAGTGTGGGTGCACCTAATGATACCTCTGACAAGGGTTCTCAACACACTCTTTGGGTCACACCCAACTAATCAGGTTTTCGGGATATCCATAATGAATATGTATGAAAGATGTACATGCATTGCTCCTACTTTTATGGAAATCTCACTCATACATATTCGTTGTGGATATCCTGAAAACCTCATTGGCTGGGTGTTCCCCAAAGATGAGATTGAGAACCTCTGCTCTATGGGTATGTTAGGTATACCTGTGTTAATTGCATTGCATGTTAGCGTACACATCGGTGCATTAACTGCCGAGAACATGCTGGTCATGCTCCCAACAGTTATTGTGGAAGGTTTGCACTTGCCATGCGTTAAAAACATGCGTTAAATGTACAATCTTAGCAGGATTTAGTAAAAGGGCCCCATAGTTTTTTATGAAAGCTCAGCTTAATAATATTTGTTTTTCAGCGTATAGTGTATTTTTTTTCTAATGTTTTATATTTTAAATAATACTGTTTTGCAGTTTGAATTCAGGCTAAGTAAAGAACAGCCAACTTTGTGCAACAGGATCTTACTGCATGATCTAGAAAAGAACAGTTCAGGCAGACAAGGTATTGTATATTGGGGAGGAGATGGACCCATCTTCTGATTTTCCAATTAAACAGTTTTAGTAAATGTGAAAACTGAATTACATTACACTGTGGAACTCTGAATTAATTTCTGCTTTTAGGAAATGCTTAACTTTCTTTACTTTTTTTCTTTGAACATTTTCTGATCTTACCTTCTCAGCTTTTTTACCTCCACGTCCTTTTCTCTTCTGCGCTTGGTGGCTGCTCCAGACACAGCAACACCAACTTCTTCTGGTCTAGAGCTCAGTTGCTGTTGCTCTTTCTACTCCCAATCCTGGTATCGGACACAATGAAGCTCCTTTCATTTACAGGCTACTAGTTCTCTTTTTAGCCCCAGTTTTTCTACTTAATGGTAGATGCCATGCATCAAGTATAGGCACCAGGGTTTCTTCCACTATGCAGAAGCAAAATACCAAAATAGTGCAGCGTCAGTAGCATAAGCTTATGAGGTAAGGCTTAAAGGCCTAAATATTGTGACACATTGGGCAATTTAGTTCTAGAGGGGGTTCCAGAGGGAATAGGAGCTAAGAAACATTTTGTACTTTTCAGGATTTTTATTTGGTTTTAGCTCAGACTTTGGAATTCATTATTAGCTAATATTAGAATACTTTTTCTGATTTTTAGGGTTTCTCATAGGAAAGTTAGGACATTTCTATTTACTAAAACTTTTAAATAGAATTTTAATGATTTTATTTTCTGTTTTGATTCACTTGTGTATTTTTATGTTGTAGTGTTTAAATAGATTATTCTATATTGTCCTGCTAGACCAGTCCAGACTAGTGGGTTGTGTTCCCCTACCAGCAGATTGGTGGAGACAAAGACCAGTGAAAAACCCAGGTTTCTATGATGTCCCTCCATGCCTCTATCAGCCTCAGCCACCAGAGGTTTCTCTTCAGTATTTCTTTGTCTCCAGCAGATGGTGGATTGATTTTTCCCTCTCTGTGGAAATCTGAAGAAAAGAGATTGATTAAATGCTTGTGAATGACCACCTCAAGCCCTAAAGGGGTGACTCTCATTTGCGTGCAATGTGGGAGGCTCCACTAGACTGCGATCTTTTTGGTAGCCATAAGAGGAAGGAAAATTGGTTCAGCTCCATGCCCTTATCCTGATAAGGGCCTGTTGAGCAGTCACAATTGGAAGGATTTAGAAGGATCTGGAAGTCTGCAGCAGCCACACACAACCTCAGCGCCCCCCTCCCTCCTCCTCCTCCATTCCTCCTCTGCTCTCTCCCGAAGAGTGGAGGGATCTGACTGCCAGCCATCTTTTCACACAGAAGCAGTTTCAGGGGAGTAGAGCTGAGCCTGGTATGGCTTCTCTGCCCAGGTTCCCAGGGGGTGAATATCAAGGCTTGACCTTGTCATCCTTGTTAGGGGGTCTCCCGGTTCTGTTTCTCAGGGACGCAATTGAGGATGGAGTGCTAGCGACTGTTGGCGCTAGGTGGGGGTTTACTATCATTTTCTGCACACGTTAGTAACGTTTTTACTTTGTACGCTGTCCCAATGCGCATTCCATTCAAGCGGCTCCAGTGCATGCTCCTTCCCTAGCACCCTTAACGCATGCTCTTTAAAAGCGCAGTTAACGTGCGCTTGCGGGCTGATTCAGCCTTAATGAACACTCTGTGATACTTACCTTAACTCTCTGTCTTCTTCCAGGAAACGTTGTTTGACCTGTGGCAAAAAAGGAGAAGTCTTGTCCTTGGATCCTGGACTTTGCCTTTCCTGTATGGCAGCTTTGGAGTTGCCTCTGGAGGGCGTGTCTTCCCCTCTCAGCTGGGGAATTTACCCTTTCCTGTCTCAGAACAGGAGGTGCAGGATGGCACTAAGGGTACGCATGCTCAGCTGGCTGGAGGATCCGGCGACCTTATTGTGAGCTGCTTTTCGTACTCTAGGGGGTCTGTGGCAGCTATGCACCCAGGTGTCGGGGAGCCCTTTCCGACAGGAGAGCTTCCAGAGTCCAGATTATCCTCCCTGGAATTCCTTTCTTTTACAACTTCTGGAGTGGAAATTCAGACCCTGCAGCCTCTGGAGACTATACTGGGCAGGCTGGATGCAGAAGCCCTGTTCATTTGCCTTTGACTAACCATCCCCGGCGCAGGACACTCACTAAAGTTGAGGGATGCTTGAGAATCGTCCGAACTGTTGACTGTCCCTTGGGCCCTGATGAATTAGCAAGGGGCTCTGATATGGAAGAGGGCCTCCTATCACCTTCAGAACATTATGAAGAGATTGATGTGATCCGTCTGTTCTGAAAGGAGGAGATGGCAGCGTTGATTCAAGGGTATTATCTGCTTTGAACTTGACAGATTCTTCTAGCACCAAACAAGAGCCAAAAGTACACCCGCTTCTTCAGGGGGTGCATAAATCCACTACTGTCTTCTTGTTCCCAGAGATGATCAGATATATGATCCAGTCTGAGTGGGACTCACCCGACTCCTTGCCTAAAGGGTTAAGGCTCTATCAGATTTACGCCCTCTCCGAGGAGGAGCGTAATGAGTGGTTTAGCATTTCCAAGATGGATGCTTGGGTCACAGCGGTTACCAGAAGGATTACCATTCTCGTAGAGGGCCTTAAGGATGTCCTGGACCATAAGATTGATTCCTTGCTGAAGAACCAATTTGCTGTGTCAGCGGCTGTTCTGCAGCTGGGGGTTTGCACCAGCTTGACTTCCCAAGCCCTGCTCCAGTGGATTTAGTCTCTTCAACCTGATGATACTACCGCTCTCTTGGAGTCTGCTATGGCCTTCCTTGCTGATGGCATGTATGAACTTATGCGCCTGGTGGACAGGGATGGTATCCTGGCTACTGTGTCACAGCATTGGAGTTCGCCGTCCTTCCCTTCAGGCTCTCCACCGCCCCAAGAACATTTTTCAAAGTCATGGTGGTGACTGCTGCGGTGCTACGGCACCAAGGGATCTGTGTCCATCCCTATCTGGATGACTGGCTCATCCTGGCCGGTCTCTGTTAGAAGCGTCTTGGGTGATGTCCCAAGTAGTGTCCTTCCTGGAAAGCCTCAGCTGGGTGATCAATCGGGAAAAGAGCCAGTTTTTGCCTTCCCAGTCCTTGGAGTTTTCTGGGAGCACATTTTGATACTCGAGTGGGCAAGGTTTTCCTGCCAGAAGACGAGGTCAAATGACTGCTGAATTGCCTGGTGCTGTTCTGTGTGCACAGGCCCCCAGAGTCTGGGATTATCTTCTTAATGGCAGTGACCATAGAGATGGCCTCGGGGGCACATGCTCACTCCAACGGTCCTTGTTGACTCGTTGGTCCCAGAGTTCTCAGTAATTGAGCGCATGCGCCTGCTTCCGTTGATGGTGAAGTCCATCCTGCAGTGGTGGCGGCAGCTCTGTCATCTGAGGAAGGGCATTCTACTGGATGATTTTTCCTGGATCCTGCTGATGATGGATGCTAGTCTCTCGGGCTGGGAAGCCCATTGCCGAAACTGCACAGCCCAGGGCTATTGGAATTGCAGGAAGGCGATGTGGTCCATTACCCGCCTTGAGGCGAGGGCCATCAGGTTGGCTCTTCTGCTTTTTCAGCCCCTGGTCAAGGGCTGGGTGGTTTGAGTGTTTTCAGACCATGCCACAGTGGTGGCTTGCATCCGTCAGCAGAGCGGCACAAGAAGCACTGGAGTCGCCCTGGAGATGGATCTCCTGTTTGCCTGGGTGGAGAAGAGCCTCCTAGTCTTGTTGGCTCAATACTTTGTCAGAGTGGACAACATGGAAGCGGACTTCCTCAGCTGCCACTCCTTGAATCCCTGTATCAAGTGCAGTGCTTTTCAGTATGTGCTAACCGCCAAAAAACGCCGAGCTTTTCACCCGGTCCAGTTTCTCAGAAGAGGCCTCACATTGGCTACTCACGCCATCAATCGCAGCTGTGCTCCAATCAGACAGCAGGGGAAACCCCACAGATCAGGGGAACCCTACCGCGTCATGGATGAGGTATTCAATTAAGGCTAGCCCAATCGATTTCCTTATTTAGGCCAAGAGGGGACACGGTATTTAATTGAAAAATCCAAGATTGTTCACACCGTTGCAACTGGGAAATGCGATCACCCCCCGAGGGTTCAGGGGGACATGATCAATAACCGTCCAAGTCAAGTGAGAAAACTCATGATGGTACCGCAAACAATGATCCACTATGGGAGCAGAAGACACCTGATTTTGAAGGCGCGAGGCATGCTCAGCCAACCGAGCCAACCGGGTGAAAAGCTCGGCGTTTTTTGGCGGTTAGCACATACTGAAAAGCACTGCACTTGATACAGGAACCATTTCCGAAACGTGCACGTCGTGCCTTATTTTCAGAGGACCATGTTTTGCTGTGATTTTGAACAAGTTCTCCACTAAAGAATAAGCGAAGTTTCTCGGCTGTTAAGCAGCATATGTTTGAATAAAATGGATGTTGCCATTTGGTGTGGTTAGGGAACTGTTCTAACCTCCCCTGGCTCCATCCGACAAAAAGAAGTGAATTAATGCCTGATCTTTTTTGGGAAGGGGTGCTGTGGTAATTGTTAGTAATAGTTTGTATTAAGTATTGCCAATAGCGGGGTTTTTTTCTTTGTGGATACTCCTTGAATCCCAGCAAGTGGGAGTTGAGTCACAAAGCCTTTTCAGTTGATTGTGCACCATTGGAGTCACCTCGAAATGGATCTGATGGCAACCCGCTGCAATGCCGAAGTGTGCCTCTTCTTCAGTCGCCGCACAGAGATGGGGTCTGAGGGCATCAGTGCCCTGATCCAGCCTTGACCTAGTCAGTGGCTACTGTGGGCATTTCCTCCATGGCCCCCTGGTGCAGCATGTGTTTCAGCACCTTAAAGCGCCACTGAGGCAGGATCGTTCTGGTAGCGCTGGATTGGTCATGGAGAGCATGGTTCAGAGACCTGATGTGGCTCCAACAAGCGCCGCCTCTTGGGGGCTCTTGCGGCGGGGACCAATTGTCCTGGAGGGCCGGTCCCCTTCTTACCTATGTCATGGCTCTTGAAAGGAGACTGCTCGCGCATATGGGCTACTCTCCAGCAGTAATCTCTATTATACTTGGTGCCCTGAGGAGGCCTGCCAAGCTAGCATACATACAGATATTGTGCCTCTTGGTGCTGGTGCGGCGCATGGCACTTGGCTCTTGAGGCAGCCAAGGTGTCCTCCCTGTTGGCTTTTCTACAGGATGGCCCAGAGAAGAGCCTCTCACTTAGAGCCCATGAAGGTTCAGGTGGCAGCTTTGGCCTGTTTTCGTAGTCCTGGGGGGGCAAGTCCTTGGCATTGCACCTGCACGTCTCACGTTTTCTCCAAGGGGACTATGTCTGTGTCTTCCTCGTCAGTCTGTGATCCCTTCCTGGGTTCTATCTCTGGTGCTCAGGGCCCTGATGGGGGCCCCTTGAGCCACTGAAGCATGCTGCCTTGAAGGATTTGATGCTTAAGACTGTCTTCTTGGTCGCAGATTTGTTCTGCAAGGCGATCTTCGAGCTGCAGATTTTGTCTCGCCAGGATCCTTCTCTGTCCTTTTTAAATGAGGCCATTTACATTCAGCCTATGTCTTCCTTATTGTCTAAAGTGCTGTCTCCCTTCCTGTGAACCAGGTGGTTTGCCTGCTTTCCTTCTCTAAGGAACAGTGTTGGGGGAAGGATGAGGATCTTTGCCTTTGTGGATGTCTGGAGGGTACTTCTCCGGCACTTGGACGTAAGTCTGACTGTCTTTTTGTGCTGTTTGCTAGTCCGCGCAAGGGTGAAGTGGCAGCCAAGTTGACTTTGGGGTGCTGGATTAAGGAGGCTATTGCCTTAGCATTTATGTTACGGAACCGGCTGGTTCCAGAGGGTTTGCGTGCCCATTCTACTTGAGCACAAGTGTCCTCGTGGACATTGAGGAGCTCAGTAGCCCCTGCAGACATGATCAGGCAGTAACATGGCATCACTTTCCACTTTGTCGAGCATTACTGCTTGGATGTCCATGCATGGGTGGACATGACCTTGACTCAAGAGTTTTGTGAGCTGCTGTGTCTTTTTCCCTCTCAGTGGTGGTGTAGCTTTGGTACATCCCACTTGTATGGACTGGTCTAGCAGCACGATATGGAAGGTAACACTTTACATACCAGTAAATGCCCTTTCCATGAGTCCTGCTAGACCAGTCCGGGCCCGCCCCTGCAACTGTATTTCTCTGTTCTTCTACTGCGGAACCCTTTTATCCACCGTGAGTTTTATACTTGATTCTGCAGCTCATCTTCTACGGACAGCCTTATGTTTCTACCTTCCTGTATCATCCGCTACTGTTGAGTACTCTTTTTGCCCACATTTGGGATTATGTGAGGTTTGTTCTGTATCTCCCATATGTTTTGGGATGAATACTGAAGAGAGACCTCTGGTGGCTGAGACTCATAGAAGCATGGAGTAATGTAATTGAAACCTGGGCTTTTCATTGGTCTTTGTCTCCACCAATCTGCTGGTAGGGAAACACAACCCACTTGTCTGGACTGGTCTAGCAGGATTCAAGGAAAGGACATTCTCCAGGAACAAGCAGGAAGTCCGTCCTCACTTATGGGTGACGTTGGCACCGACGGAGCCCGCGCGGAGCAATTCCCCAACTTTCAAAGAAAGCCTTTGGGATTGCTGCCACGCATGTGTGGTCCTCTTCCTGCCCAAGGGTGCCATCTTGCTCAGTCTCCATTTTTCCGCGGAGTCTTTCGGATGCACGTCCTCATCCTTCGGAAAAAGTATTTTGTTTTCGGCCTCTGGCCTACTGTTTTTCCGGTTGCACCGGTCCTCTAACCGTCTTCCCCCTTGCTCCTACTTCTTCGAGCAAAGGGGACATTTTTTCCCTAATTTTTGTTGTTTGGCGAGCTTCGCGCCCTTTTTTCCCCCCTAACTGCTGGCCACGTGGGTATTTGACCTTGCGGGGGCCCTTTTTGCCTCGATGGCCACCGGTTTCAAAAAATGCGTTAGATGCTCCAAGAACATGTCGCTTACCCATGACTGTTGTCTACGGTGTCTTGGAGCCGACCATGATCCAGAGCTCTGTTCGCTTTGTAAGAAAATGTCCTCCAAAGCCCTGTTCAGTTGTAAGCAGAAGTATGAAGACATTTTCAGAAAGGCCGCCTCGGAATCCCCGGTGGTACCCTTGGTCATCTCTCCACCGCTGGGGGTCCCCCACCTCTGCTCCGTGCTCAAGACGGCACTTCGACTAGGAGTCCCCTGAAGTGGGATGGCATAAGAAGAAGGCCTCGAAGTCGCTGTCGGGGGCTCCTGACAAGCACGAGTGCTCCCGCGCTCGGTTGCTTAGCCCCCCTCAGTGTTCCTGAGAATCAGATAGAGAGTGACCTCGTAAGGTACCCCGTACAGACTCAGAGGCCTCGGGCAATGGCGCCAGGTCTCCCAAGAGTCGTCCCAGTGAGGATCCCCTCTCCTCCTCGACACCCGACCTGGTGACCCCGGTGTCGGTGTTGCAGGGCCCCACGCCCATGTGGGAGTCCCATATGCTGGCACTAGAATGCAGCGTTTCTGTGTTCATAGCTTCCCAGCAGGTGCTCGTATCCAGCTTCGCTAGTCTGCTCCTAGAGACCGAGGTTCCCTTGAGAGGTACACCGAAATCTGCCCTGGAAACCCCCGAGAGCCACGGACCTCGTGAGGGTCGTCGGCGCCGGTCTCACTCGCCTTCCCGTTCCCCGGCGGCGTGATCCTCCAGGGCCTCCGGCTCCAAACACGCCTCGACCTCCGGGCAAGGCGACCAGCTGGAATCGAACTTCTCCAATTTTTCAGGATGGGAATCCAATGGGGATACCTCCCCTGAGACCTGTGCCCATCGGGATCTTCTGTCTGACCTGTCCCCGCCCACTTTTCAGCGGCGTTCGCCACCCAAGGACACCTCCTTTTCGGTGTATATGACACGGGCGCTCAGCCTGGCTACTGAGGCGGAGGAGGAACCTCGAGCCGAAGAGCTCGATATCCTGCAATATGAGTCCCCTCCTCGGGAATCTCTTGCTGTTCTGGTTCCTTCCCTTTTGTCCAGGCTGCTACACCGCATGTGGGAGACCCCTGCGTCGGTTTCCATCATGAGCAAGCGCCTCGATGCTATGTACAGGGTCCAGCACGGCCCTGGGTTCAGGAAAACCCAACTCCCCCACACCTCCATGGTGGTGGAGTCAGCCATGAGAAAACAAAAGAGCCCGAAGTCACATTCTTCGGTTCCACCGGGCAGGGAGTCGAGAGCCCTTGATACCCTAGGCCTAAAGCCTATCAAGGGTCCATGCTCTCATGCCTTATTCAGGCATGCCAATTATACATGGGCATGTTTTTACGTGACCTTGCTAAGGAACTTGGGGGCTTCTCCACGGGCCTCGCAGGCGAACCCCTCAGCAGGTTCCGGACCCTTCTGAAATCCATTGCGGAGTGCTCAAAATACCTCTCCCGCGCCGCCTACGATGGATTCGAGTCCTCAGCTCAAGTGGCGGCCGCTTGTATTGGGGCCCAGCGCCAGGCATGGCTCTAGTCCTCAGACTTGGAGCAGTGGATCCAGGAAAAGCTCCTGGACGTACCCTGCCTTGGTGACCTGCTGTTCGGTAAACCGATGGAGTATGAAGCTGCCGAGATCGAGTTCGTCACCCATACTCGCCTCACGCGCAAGACCTCCTTCCTTCCTTGGAAGAAACAGCAGGCTAAGAAGCCATTCTTTCTGCAGAAGGGCCTACCCTACCAAGGCTACCCACCATACCCACTTACTCCAGTGCCGACCACTGCGATGCAGGGAAAGCCTGGGCCCCACTGTCATTGTAAGCCGAAAGGGCCCAAACCCCGGCGCTCCCTCAGCCCACCAAGGGGTTTTGATGCCAGCAGTGTAGCCTTTCGCTCCCTGGCAGCACCGCAGCCGGTGTGGGGGGGGGGGGCGCCTGTCCTGTTTCGCCCCTCAGTGGGCATCCATCATGTCGGACACTTGGGTCCTCCGAGTAATCCGGGATGGCTATCATCTCAAGTTGGACAGGCTTCCCCCACCCTTTTCCCCAGTGGAATCTTCTTGACTCCCCGCACACCAGACCTTCTTACAGCGGGAGTTAGACGACCTCCTCGCCCAGCGAGCGGTTGAGAGGGTACCAACGTACCTCCGAGGTCGGGGCTTCTATTCCCGGTACTTCCTCGTCCTGAAGAAGACAGGGGTTCTATGGCCCATCCTCGACCTCCGGAAACTAAACAAATTTCTGGTGAGGGAGAAGTTCAAAATGCTATCTCTTGGTATCCTGCTGCCCTTCCTCCAGCAGGGTGACTGGCTATGCTCCTTGGATCTCAGGGACGCTTACGCCCACATTCTAATTCACCCTTAGCACAGGAAGTTTCTGCGCTTCAGGGTGAAAGGAGAGCACTACCAATACAGGGTGCTTCCCTTCGGGCTCGCATCGGCTCTGATAGTCTTTATCTTTATTTGCATAGCTTGATATACCGCCCATACTCGAGCGTCAGGGCAGTGTACAATAAAAAATATATAGGCTGCCGAAAGCAAAGGAAGGAAAGGAACGCTATTAACTTATAGGATAGCAATAGAAAAAGCAGGGAGAAAGATAGCAAAGGGACAAAAATAGACAAAAGACAATTGATAATGGACAGGATGGAAAGGCAGAGAGTGGGAGAGGGAGGAGGGCTGTGTTAGGGCAGAGCTATTATGTCGCTGCGGGTGGCGGGGGGTGTCCGACTGGGGAAGGGCAGAGTGGACAACTGAGGGGGGGAGATCGTAAGCCTGATAGTAAAGGTGTGTTTTAAGAAGTGCTTTGAACCGGGGGAAAGATGATTCGATACGGAGGGAGAGTGGGAGTGAGTTCCATAGAGCAGGGCTTAAAAAGAAAAATGTGGCTTGCTGGATGAGTTCGAGGTGGGCTTGGGAAGGGGGGGGAGAAGAGATGGTTACCATGTGCAGAGCGGAGAAGACGTGGCGCGGTTTGGAGATGGATAATATCAGCCAAGTACTGGGGTGTGCTAGTATGGAGAACCTTGTGTGCGATAGTGAGTAGCTTGTAAATAAATCTAACTTCAATGGGGAGCCAATGGAGGGTAAGAAGACAGGGGGTGACATGGTCGTGAGTGGAGGATTGTGTAATAAGACGGGTGGCCATATTTTGAACTAACTTATGGCGCCGAAGCTGATCATGGGGGAGACCTGCAAGAACTGAGTTGCAATAATCTAGGTGAGTGATCACAAGTAAGAGGACAAGGGTAGTGAGGGAAGAAGCGGGGAGATGCGACCAAATAGCCCGGATCCTGCGAAGATGAAAGAAGGAGCTGCGGACTACCGTGGAGTTATGTTGGTGGAAAAAGAGTGAAGTATCCAGAGTAACACCAAGGTAGCGGAGAGTGGGAACAAGGAGGATGGAAAGGGCGGACATAGTGGGAGTAAAGTCAGGGGAGGGAGCACAGACAGACAACCAGATGGCAGAAGACTTGGAAGGGTTGACGTGGAGAAAGTTACAAGTGAACCAGCTGGAGATGAGGGTGAGGTAGGCATCGAGGCAGTGAGATCTGGTGCCAAGGGATTAGTGTGGTGAATTAGGAGGATGTCATCCGCGTAGAAATACGTAGAAATTCCAGCTTGTTCTATGAGCAGGGCGAGGGACGCAAGGAAAATATTGAAGAGTAGGGGAGCGAGAATAGAGCCCTGAGGGACATCACAGTGCAAAGGGGAGGTGTTAGGACCTGATTGGACAGCGAAGATGCGGGATGAAAGAAAGGACCGGAACCACTGAAGAACAGTGCCGTGGATACCGAGGTCAGATAGACAAGTGAGGAGGGTATGGTGGTCGACAACATCAAAGGCGGCAGAGAGATACAAAGAGACGGCAATAGATAGGTCACCACGATCGTGAGAGCGGTGGATTTCGGAGAGGAGTGCCAGAAGGATGGTTTCGGTGCTGTGGCCGGCCCTACATCCAGATTGACGGGGTGGAGTGAAAGGGTGGAGTTGAGGTGCGCAATGAGTTGGGAGAAAACAAGCTTCTCAAGGATTTTTGAAAGAAAGGGAGGTTGGATACTGGACCCAGTGAGCAGGCACAGCAGGATCGAGAGTAGATTTCTTTAGGAGGGGGCGGACTAGGGTGTGCTTCCAACTGTTGGGGAAACAGCCTGAGGTAAGACTGGAGTCAATTATAGCAAGGGTGTATGGGATGAGAGTGAATGATGGGTCGAGGAGCCAGGAGGAAGGGAGGGGATCGAGAGGGCAGGTAGTCTTGTGAGAGGTAGAGAGAGCCTTGATAAGTTCAGTAGGGGTAACAGGCCAGAAAGTATGCCATGTGTGTGGGAAGATATGGGATGGGGGAGGAGAACATACTGAGGAGGAGGTGGAGGGTGTAGGGGGAGACGTGAGAGGAGGGGGACAAAGGCTGAAGGAAGAGTGGAGGGACTTAATCTTATCCGAAAAGAATGAAGCAAGACTGGTTGGGTTGGGGGCGTTGAGATGGGGTGCTGATGAGGAAGGGGAGGTGGAAACGAGGAAAGGGAGTTAAGGACTTGATGAAGGCATCTAGAGGAGTTAGAGGAAGAAGTGATGAGATTTGAATAATGAGCCTGCTTGGCTGAGGTGATCATGGACCAGTAGAGAAGGTGCGCGTGGCGAAAAGCAGTGAGGGAGGCAGCGGAGGGATGTTTACACCACGAACGCTCTGCGTGGCGGAGGTGGGTGCGCTGCAAATATAAGCCTGGATGATACCAGGGGTGGTGTGAGGGAGGACGAGAGGGAATAGAGCGGAGTGGAGCTAAGGTATCAAGAGTGGAGGAAAGGGTGGATGTCCAGGTGTCTACCTGCTGATCCACAGGAAGAGATGGAAACTCTGAAGAAAAAAGGGAGTTGGCTGGGGAGAAACGTTGGAGAGTAAGTGGAGTGAGGTAACGTTTGAGCACCTGGGAGGGAGGGCCCTCAGTGGGGAGCCTGGGAACCCCTAGACAAGGAAGGGAGAAGGAGAATAGTAGGCAATGGTGATCAAACCACGGGAGGGGGAGTGACAGGACACAGGACAGCAAATACGGAGATTGAGCAGGGGTAAGGATAAGGTCGAGGGTATGCCTCGAGGTGTGGGTCAGGCAAGCCACGTGTTGCGTAAGGCATAGATCGTCAAAGAGGGAGAGAAGGACTTTGTCACATGACCTGGTCTGGGAGTCGAACTGGACATTAAAATCTCCCAGGACATCAAGATGGGGGGGACAAGAGGACTGAATCAGAGAGAGAAAGTAGGAGAGAGTCCCAAAGGTCAGAACGCAGCGAGGGAGGGACATAAAGGAGGAGAAAGTACACCGGGGTAGAGGACTCTGAGCGGAACAGAAGAGATTCAGGATAGTGGGGGGGGGGGAGGTGAAACAAGCGAAAAGGGGAGGGATGTCCGATGAATAACTTCCACCCCCCCACCTGTCCGATGAAGACGGGGTGTGTGGAAGGCAGAGTAACCAGGAGGAAGGCAACAGTGAAGAAGGCCATCTTCCTCCTCGCGAAGCCAGAATTCAGTAATGAAAAGTGCGTCCAGTGAGTGTTGGGTCAGCAGGTCGTACACTAAGTGAGTCTTGGCACGGAGAGACCAGCAGTTCAGGAGGGCAAACGAGAGGGTCATGAATGAAGTAGTTGATGAAGGTGGAAAGAAAGGTCTGGGAAGCAGCTGATGGGACTGACACAGAAGAAGATTGTGCACATTACGAGCAGCAATCCCAGATGGGGGGTAAAAAGTAGTAGATGGGCGGTGACCCCAGAGGACTGGGATAGATAGCAGCCATGCTGGCGAGTATAAAGGGCAACCGCCAGGGGCCGATGGTGCAGATTGAGGCCTGAGCAGAGAGACTAAGAGGGCTGGCGAGGTGGGAAAGCCAACAAAAGCGCAGTGCCTCAATCAGACGGCATGTGTGCCGGTCTTCCCCTACCTTGACGACTGGCTTGTCATGCAGCCCTCGGCCGAGGAAGCCCACCTCGCAGCATCACGCATGATTCTCCTCCTTGAGTGCCTGGGGTTTTGATCAACTACCCCAAATTCCACCTCGAGCCAGCACAGGACCTGGAGTTTATCGGCGCACGCCTCGACTCTCAGCAGGCGATCGCCTTTCTACCGGCAGACTGTGCGTCTCGCATCCAAGTGTTGGCGACCCAGGTCCAGAGCAACACTCGGGTCATGGCACGAACTATGCTGTGCCTCCTGGGGCACATGGCCTCCACCGTCCACGTAGTTCCACATGCCCGCATGCATATGTGGACGGCCCAGTGGTGCCTCAGCACCTAGTGGAGCCCGGCCTCCGGTCACCTCAGGGACCCCGTTTGGATCTCCCACAACCTTCGCAGGTCCCTTAGACTGGTGGCAGAACCCTGCAACCTTCTCTGGGGACTGCCCTTCTAACCACTGCAGCACGAACTAGTGTTAACTACGGACGCTTCCCTACTGGGATGGGAAGCCCACTGCAGCGCATTGTGAATGCAGGGGCTATGGTTACCTGAAGAGTCTCAACAGCAGATCAACTTGCTTCGGGCGATCTGATGGGCACTGAGGGCCTTCGAGGACCACATCCGAGGAAAGTCGGTACTCGTGCAGACTGATAATCGAGTAGCGATTTGTTCTACATCAACAAGGAGGGGGGCACAGGATCGCGCCGCCTCTGCTGGGAAGTGGTCCTCCTCTGTTCCTTCGCCTTCCATCGAGGGATGGCTAAGCGAGCAGTCTACCTCCCTGGCCACTAGAACACCCTCGTGGACAAACTCAGCAGGATTCTCTGCGTTCACAAATGGCAACTGGATCCGGAGGTGGCCAACTGGCTGTTCCATCGGTGGGGGACCCTGATCATGGACCTCTTCGCCAGTCCGACGAACACCCTGTTCCCCGCTTTTGCGGCCCAGTTCTGCATCTGAGCAGGGAGGCATGGGATGCGTTTCTTCTGAGCTGAACCTCCGGGCTTCTCTATGCATTCCCTCCCACTCCTCTCATCGCGAGGACCCTCCACAAAGCTCAGCGGGAATGAGCGTCGATGATACTCGTCGCTTCCTCATGGCCTTGGCAATCGTGGTTCCCACTCCTGCTCCGGATCGCATCCGAGCCTCCGATTCCCTTGGGCTGTGCCCCAGGCCTGCTAATGCAGGAGGAGGGGCGGGTGCTGCACCTGAACCTGGCTTCATTGTTCCTCGCAGCCTGGCGGCTGAACGGTTCACCCTAGCCACGGTAGACCTTCTGGAGGAGGTCGAGGAGGTCCTCGTTGCATCGAGGAAGGACTTGATGAGACTAGCTTACGCCTTCAAGTGGTGACGCTTCTCGGTCTGGTGTTCTGAGCTCCAGATAGACGCTTCTCGGTCTGGTGCTCTGAGCTCCAGATCGACCCTTTCTCGTGCCCCACTCGGTGGGTCCTCCAATACCTTCTCCATCTCTCGAAGGAGAGGCTGAAGTCGAACTCTGTCAGGGAACACTTGAGCGCTACCTTGGTGAATCACCTCCCCGAAGAGGGAAAATCCCTCTTGGAGCAGCCCTTGGTCTCCCGCTTTATGCGGGGTCTCTTGCTGTCCAAGTTTCCCATCTGGCCTCCCCCGGCGGAATGGGACCTGAACATAGTGCTCATGCAGCTTACCCTTTCACCTTTCGAGCTGATGGTGACGTGCTTGCTTCGGCACCTATCCTGGAAGGTAGTCTTCCTGGTGGCTTTGACCTCGGCCTGCCAAGTCAGTGAGCTCCAGGCGCTCATGGCGGAAGCCCCTTACACCAGGTTCTATAGGAACAGGGTGGTCCTCCATACCCACCCCAAGTTCCTACCGAAGGTGGTCTCAGACTTTCATCTCAATCAGGAGATAGTCTTGCCAACCTTCTTCCTGAGACCCCATGCCGACCAGGCGTTGGCGGTCTTGCATACACTCGACTGCAAGAGGGCTCTTGCCGCGTACCCAGCCTCATTGCAAGTCTGGCCAGCTCTTCGTGACCTACGATCCTAATTGCCTGGGGCAAGTCGTCACAAAATGCACCCTCTCCATTTGAGTGGCGGACTGCATCGCCTTCGCTCACGCGAAGGCAGGCACCCCTCTGGATTGACGGGTCACTGCACACAGCGTCCGAGCCAAGGCGGCTTCGGTTGCTTCGCTGCGCTCAGTGCAGCTATCGGACATCTGCCGAGCTGCGACCTGGGCCTCGGTGAACACTTTTGCCTTGCACTATTGCCTGGAGAGGGAGTCCCACCGGGACAGCGCCTTTGGCCAGGCTGTACTCTGTAATCTATTCGGGGTATAAGCAACTCCTGCCCTCCGACCCTTCTTGATGGCTACTAAGGGTTTTGCCCCAAGGATCCGAGGACTCGGGCTCCTTCGGGCATCGGCTTCTGCTCATGACCTCGCGGAGGCGTCTTTGGTTACAGGTGCGGTAGCCTGTAGCTGGGGAGTCCCATAAGTGAGGACTGACTTCCTGCTTGTTCCTGGAGAAAGCATAGTTACTCACCTGTAACAAGTGTTTTCCAGGGACAGCAGGAATCAGTCCTTACTACCCTCCCACCTCCCCTAATGAGTTGCTGGATTTTTATCCTTCCCTTGCCATCTGCTTGGTAGGGCTCGAGCTGAGGGACCTGACTGAGCAAGATGGCACTCTTGGGCTGGAAGAGAACCATGCATGCGTGGCAGCAATCCCAAAGACTTTCTTTGAAAGCTGAGGAATTGCTCTACGTAGGCTCCGTCGGTGCTGACGTCACCCATAAGTGAGGACTGATTCCTGCTGTCCCTGGAGAACACCTTTTAAAGTGGCTAAATATAGGGACCCCGTAGTCCTTTATTTCACTGCTTCATAATTTTTTTCTACTTGGACCACATTCCCTGTTCCATATGAAATTTATAGCAAGCTCTTAACAGCAAAATTGCAGTGCAAACAGAATAGAAAAGCCTACACATTGACAGCCACAATCAATACATCCCTGTAGCTTCATTGCATGTCCCCTAGTCTTTCTATATTCTGATTGTTTACGTTATCAGAATATAGAAAGACTAGGGGACATGCAATGAAGCTACAGGGTAAACTATTTAAGACTAATAAAAGAAAATATTTTTTCACTCAACGTGTAATCAAACTCTGGAATTTGTTACCGGAGGATGTAGTAAAGGCTGTTAGTGTAGCTGGGTTTAAAAAAGGTTTGGACAAGTTCCTGGAGGAAAGGTCCATAAACCATTATTAAGAAGTGACCAAAGATATCAATGCTTGACCCAGTACAAGCATTGTGGAACTTGTGTCTCTTGGGGAAACTGCTAGGTACATATGACCTAGATTGGCTACTGTTGGAAACAGAATACTGGGCTTGATGGACCTTGGTCTGACCCAGTATGGCATATCTTATGTTCTTATGTAATATGTTTTCCTTTTCACATGGCCATCATGGTGTGTGAGTTGGCATGTGAAAAATTCAAGATCTCTAGCCTACTTTAAGGGTAACATAGGATTGTATAAACCTCTTAATTTGAAAAGTACACACACACTTTGTAAAGAAATATAGCTTTCTTTCTCTTTTTGGTTTAGGAGATGGAAGATTATCAAGTCCTTTGGCTCGTGCTAGATCGATTCCAGCAGCAGCCAATATGATAGATCTTTTTTCCTCAGAACTGAAATATGGTGTAGACTCTCTGCCTATAGGAACATCTGGAGAAATTAGTTCTCTTACTCCAGGAAAGTCCAGGAGCAGACCAGCTTCTCACAGATCTGTTCTAAATGTTTCAAGGAGTCAAGGTGACACCTACTTTGGGAAAGGTATGTATTCTACTTTATTTATTTTAAAACGTTTCTATACCGCCATAGCATTCAGGGTGGTGTACAATTCTTAAAAAAAGAAAACATACTTAATATTCCAGTTAACCACACCCCCACCCAACTCATTTACAACTGGATACCTGTTCTGCCCCCTCCGTACCTAGCCTCCTTAATGAGAAAATAAAAATGTTTTCAAGATTTTTCTGAAGGTCATCGATTCCTGCTCTTTCCGCAAACTTTATGGGAGTTTATTCCACCAAGTTGGCACCACTATCCTAAATCTTCTATCTCTCCATCTCTTCTCTCTTATCTGTTGACAATCTGGAATAGCCAGAAGATGACCCTGGCTAGATCTCAACACTGTTTCCGGTTGGTACCAGTTTAATAGATCTGTTCTAAATGTTAGCACTAGCAACTTAAATATACTCTGTTGCTAAACAGGGAGCCAGTGCAATTGTCAGAGCACATGAGACTGAATCCCTTTTCCCCCACCCAGAGAGTACCCAGGCGGTGGTATTTTGCATCACCTGCAATTTCCTTAACGTAAACCCACATACAAAATATTGCAATAATACAAGATCAGCATCCTAAAATTAGGTTTTTTTCAGAATCATAGGTTTAGGGAGCAATTTTTTAAAAGTTTTTACAAAGGCAAATGCATGTTTACCTTTGGAAAAATGTGGCTTGAAAAAACCTCTTCTCCCTCCTCTTCACAGCGCTTCTAGTTTTAACCGCAGGAAAAAATGGGTGGAGTTAGTTAAGGGAAGGGAATGTGCACTTCCTTATTGTCCCTCCAGTCCAGTCCAGTCCAGTCCAAACTCATGGGTTGTGCCCTCTAACTAGCAGATGGAGACTGAAAATTGCAGGAACTTTGGCACAGAGCCCTTATACTATGACATCAGTCTCCACAGTTCAGTATTTCTCAGTCTCCAGCAGATGGTGAGGTGCTCTGTGCCGTCTGTACTCCACTGTGGGGGGGAGGAGTTATATTTCTGTGAGGAGAAGTGACAAAGATTTGAAATGGACTGTATCTTGTGGAGAACCAAGGTCGATGCTTAGTTTCTCCGGGAACAAGCAGGAAGTCAGTCCTCACATATGGGTGATGTCAGTGCTGACGGAGCTCGCACAGAGAAAATCCCCAGCTTTCGAAGAAAGCCTTTGGGATTGCTACCATGCATGCACGGTCCCCTTCCCACCCAAGGATGCCATCTTACTGAGTCTCCTTTTTTCCACGGAGCCCACCAGATGTTGTCTCTTTCCCCCGGAAAAAGATGATTTTTTTTCGAGTTCTACTCGTCTCCGGTTGCACCAGTACTCTTCCCACTGCCGACCTCAGTGCCTCTGTATCGGGGTCGGCTCCTTTTGTTAGTTAAATTTTGCTTTTCCCTTTTGGACGTTTTCGTGCCCTTCCCACCGCTGGAAGCCCGAAGGGTCTTCGACCTTGCTGGGGTTCTTTTTCCCCATGGCGACCAGCAGCTTTAAAAAGTGTGATCGGTGCACTAAACTAATGTCACTGACCGACACATATGACTGCTGCCTCCGGTGCCTTGGTGCGGACCATGATCTGGTGTCCAGTGTCCTTTGTAAAAAGATGTCTTCTAAGGCCCTTAGGAACCGCCAGCAGCAGCATGAAAAACTTTTTTTCCCAAATCCCCGATGCCTCCGAAGGCTAGGACCTCGTCTGAGGCCTCGACACCTCGGGAGGAACTCTCTGAGCCCAAGCGTCGTTGTGGGTCCTCGGAAAGGGGGTCTCCCTTAAGGGAACTGAAGAAGAAGAAAAAGCCCTTGATACCGGCATCCTTGGACGTCTCCGACTGACCGGGATCCTCCCGGGCCCGGAGCTCTGGATGTCTGCTTGAGCCATCGGAGAGGGAGCGGCTGGCCAAGGTCCCCTGGAATGATCCGGCTCTAGACCAGCCTTGGCAGTTGGAAACTGTCCTCGTTGAGGACTCCCCCTCCAGGGGAACTGGTGTCGGGACAGAGTCCCTCGGTGCCAGCGCCGAAGGCTGCGGAGCCATCTGGCCTGGAGTCCAGAATGGCGGCCTTGCGGCGCAATGTAACTGCCTTCTTGGACCAGCAGCGGGTGCTGATGTCCAGCACATCCGGTTCTTCCGCCCCGACCACCGGGCCCCCGATGTTGCAGATGTCCCTGGTGACCGAGCCGATCCTCAAGGTCTTGAGACCTCAAGTCGATCCTCGGCTGAGGTCTCGCTCGATGTCCCACTCGATGGGACCTCGCTCGTCCCCGATGAGTCCTCCAAAGACAAGCCGAAGGGCGCCGTGCCACTCAAGGCCCAAGGAGCAGCCCCTCGAGTCATCCTCCGAGTATTCTGATTGGGAGACCAAGGACGAGGAGTCCCCGGACATCTGCCGACACCGCAATGTCCCCTCAGATTCCCGGTCTCTGAACCTTGGAGAAGGTTCCCACCAGAGGACATGGGCTTCTTGCACTTCGTCAAAGACATGTCCAAGGCTCTAGCGTTCCCCACCAAGTCCGAGGAGGATTCTCGAGCTGACGAGCTCGAGCTCCTTCAGTACGAGGCTCCTCCTCAGGAATTGCTTATAGTGCCCATTCTTCCCATCCTGGAACGGCTCATGTTCCGCATGTGGGAGACACCGGCCTCTGTGCCAGTGGTCAGCAAGTGGCTTGACTCGATGTATAGAGTCCACTGGAGCCCTGGCTTTCAGAAGTCACAGCTGCCGCACAACTCCATGGTGGTGAAGTTGGCCATGCGTTGGCCGAAGAGCCAAAAGATGCACTCCTCGGTGTCCCCCGGCAGGGAGGCCCCCCCCGCACCTTGGATTCCTTCAGCAGGAAGTGCTACCAGGGCTCGATGCTGAATTGCCGGATCCAGGCTTACCAGCTGTACATGGGCATGTACCTGAGGGACTTGGCAAAGGAACTTGCCGGGTTCTCAGCTGGCCTCTCCGAGGAACCTTTGCAGTGCTTCAAGAGCCTGTCCAAAGCCGTCCTTGAGTGCTCCAAGTTTGTGTCGGGCGGCCTAAGACGGTTTTGAGTTGGTGGCCTGGGTAGCTGCGGCAGGAATCGGTGTGCGCTGCCAGGCATGGCTCCAGTTGTCCGACCTCGAGCAGTGGGTACAGGACAAGTTGGTCGATGCCCCATGCCAAGGGGAGAACCTCTTTGGCAAGCCCATGACCGACAAGGCCGCAGAGCTGGAGACCGAATTCATGACGAGGACTAGGCTCTCTAAGAAGACCACAGCCCCTCCACGACGGAAGGACTCTGGTAAAAGGCTCTTTTTTACCCAAGGAAGGCGACTGCTTACCGAAACTTCCCACCTTACCAGGCCTCCCCTGCTCCCCAACAAGGGCAGCAGGCCAAGAGACATGGGCATGGCCCGTGTAAGCAGAAGGCTCCCAAGGCCCAGCCAGGAGGGAGTTTTTGACTCCTACAGCATATCTTCTCTCCCTCAGGAAGATCAGCAGCCCACAGGCGGTCTCCTTGCCCTCTATGCTCACAGGTGGGAAGCCATAACCACCGACTCCTAGGCACTATGGGGGGGGGGTCAGGGAGGGTTACCTCCTCCATCTGACTCAGACAGCACCCCCTTATTTCCCGGGAGAGCCCCTCAGGTCTCCCCTCCACCAGGACCTTCTTCTGAAGGAGTTGGCAGGGCTTCTTGAGGACAAAGTGGTGGAAGCAGTGCCCCACCACCTCAAGGGCAAGGGGTTCTACTCCAGATACTTCCTCGTGCCAAAGAGGACAGGGGGCCTAAGGCCCATCCTCGACCTGCGCAACCTCAACAAACTCCTGGTGAGGGAGAAATTCAAGATGCTCTCCCTTGGAACATTGCTGCTATACCTACAGCAGGGGGAGACTGGCTATGCTCCTTAGACCTAAAGGATGCCTATAACCCACATCCTAATCCACCCAAACAACAGACAATATCTATGCTTTCTGGTAGGGGGCAATCACTTCCAATACAGGGTGCTACCCTTCGGCCTAGCCTTGGCCTCAAGGGTATTCACAAAATGCCTGGCAGTCATCGCCGCCGCCTTCCTCAGGCTCCAGGGTTTTTTTCGTCTTTCCCTACCTCGACGACTGGCTCATCAAGGGCAATACAGCCCCTGAGGTGCAACAGGCAACTGCACGCACTACCCAGGTTCTGGGCTTCGTCATAAAGTACCCCAAATCGAACCTTCGCCCGATACAAGGGCTGGAGTTCATCATGGCAAGGATTGACACCCTTCAGTCGAAGGCCTTCCTGCCCAGGGACCGGGCAATCTGACTCACGTCTTTGGCCCGGGACGTGCAGCACCTCACCTCGGTGCTGGCCAGGCATCTTCTGCGCCTTCTTTGGCACATGGCCTCCACGGTCCACGTCACTCCAGGTGCCTGTCTCCATATGTGAACAGCGCAGTGGTGTCTTTGGGATCAGTGGTCCCAGGCCACAGGCCACCTCCAGGACAGAGTCCGAGTGAACCGTCAGTTGGCGAACTCCCTGGTTTGGTGGCAGTCGCCCCAAAACCTGGAGGTGGATGTGCCCTTTCAGACCCCAACCACTCGAAGGGTCCTCACCACGGACGCCTCCCTGCTCGGCTGGGGAGCCCATTGCGAGGGCTTCTGCACCCAGGGAACCTGGTCGCTGGACGAGAATGCCCAGCAGATCAGTCTCCTGGAGTTGTGAGCCATTCATGTCGCCTTGAGGGTTTTTCATCGTCACCTATGCCACTGGTCAGTCCTAGTCCAGACTGACGACCAAGTGACCATGTTCTTTGTGAATAAGCAGGGGGGCACGGGGTCCCTTGCCCTTTGCCAGGAAGCACTTGACCTTTGCTCCTATGCAATCTAACAGGGTGTCCTCCTCAGAGCGGTGTACTTGCCAGGCCAAGACAACATAGTGGCCGACAGGCTCAGCAGGATTCTTTAGCCGCACGAGTGGCAACTGGACCCCAGGATAGCCAGCCGGCTTTTCCAGACCTGGGGGGGGAACCGATGATGGACCTGTTTACGAGCCCGGACAACCACCAGTTGCCCCACTTCTGCTCCCGGTAGCCCTACCCCGACAGGGTGGCCACCGATGCTTTTCTTGTCTCATGGTCAGAGGGATTCCTGTACGCCTTCCCTCCGATGCCACTGATTGCCAGGACCCTGCTCAAGACCCTCTATGAGAGGACCTCTCTCATATTGATAGCTCCACGTGGTTCCCACTGCTTCTGCAGCTGACTGTGGAGGACCCCATACCCCTGGGGTCCGCTCCCTGGTTACTTTCTCAGGAGGGGGGCTCTCTCCTGCACCCCAACCTGGGATCTCTCTCGCTGATGGCTTGGCGGCTGAGAGGATAGCTCTAGCCCCACTCCACCTTCCCAGCGAGGTGGAGGACGTCCTGCTGGCCTTGCACAAGGCCTCTACCAGGAAGGCTTATGCCTTCAAGTGGCACAGGTTCTCAGTTTGGTGCGCTGAGCTGGGGGCTGACTCCTTCTCTTGCCCGGTATCACGGTGTTGCTATATCTGCTCCACCTCTCCCACTCCGGGCTCAAGTCTAATTCTGTCAGGGTGCACCTTAGCGCCCTAGTAGTGCACCACCACCACCATATAGATGGGAAGCCCCTCTTGGCCCAGCCAGTGGTGTCCCACTTCCTACGAGGCCTCTTGTCTAAGTCCCTGGTTCACCCCCCGGCGACCGAATGGGACCTGAATGTGGTTCTAGGGCAGCTCACCCGCCCGCCTTTCGAACCCTTAGCTACTTGCCACCGCTGTTACCTCTCATGGAAGGTGTTTTTTCTGGTCGTGCTTACTTCTGCCCGCAGGGTAAGCAAGCTCCAAGCCTTTGTGGCTGAGGCGCCCTACACCAGGTTTTATAAGAACAGGGTAGTGCTGTGCACGCACCCTAAATTCCTTCCAAAGGTGGCGTCCTCCTTCCACCTCAACCAGGAGGTGGAGCTCCCTATCTTCTTTCCAAGACCTCGCGCCAATTGGGCAGAGACGGTCCTCCACACCCTGGACTGCAGGAGGACCTTGTCCTTCTATATTCAACGCACTCAAGGCCACCGCAAGGCATCTCAGCTTTTTGTCTCCTACGACCCCAGTAAGCTGGGGAGGCGGTGACCAAGCGTACGCTATCCACCTGGGTGGTGGACTGTATCGCCCTCCCCTATGAGGAGGCGAAGCTCCCGTTGGATGGCCTTATCATGGCACACCAGGTCAGGGCTAAGACGACTCTGTAGCGCACCTGCGCTCTGTTCCACTGGCAGATACCTGCCGGGCCTTCACCTGGTCTTCAGTCCATACCTTCGCAGCTCATTACTGCCTGGAAAGAGAGTCCCAATGGGACAGTGCCTTCAACCAGGCTGTGCTCTGTAACCTGTTCAGGGTCTAGGCAACTCCTACCCTCTGACCCTTCTGTGTTCAGGCTACCGGAGTGCTAGTTCATTGGACGCAGGGGTCCTGTTTAGTCTGTGTATACAAACTCCATTGCTGCTGCTTGCGGCTTGAGGGAGCCCTGTTTTTTCCTATGGGCTTTCGGTAGCCTGTAGCTGGGGAATCCCATATGTCAGGACTGACTTCCTGCTTGTTCCCGGAGAAAATGTAGTTACTCACCTGTAACAGGTGTTCTCCAGGGACAGCAGGAATCAGTTCTCACAACCCTCCCTCCTCCCCTTGGAGTTGCTCCTTTACCATCTTTTATTTTGCCGTCTTTTAGTTATGTCATCTGACTGAGCAAGGTGGCACCCTTGGGCGGGAAGGGGACCAGGCATGCGAGGTAACAATCCCAAAGGCGCCGACGTCACCCTTATGTGAGGACTGATTCCTGCTGTCCCTGGAGAACACCTGTTACAGGTGAGTAGCTATGCTTTTTCTTAAAAAACAAAACAAAAACAAAAAACGGAAAGAACAGTTCCGTGGGGTGCATAACCTATATTTACAGGTCCCTCCTTCTTACTATTTCTGGTGAGACACACTCCTTTAGTTGTATGGAGTAGGCTCTGGTTCGTCCTTTGTAAGGACTCTGGTGAGACTTTTTTTTTCTTGGCTGCTACTCTTATTTAAAAAAAAAAAAAAAAGAGAGAAGCAGCATGTGAAAGTGAAACTAGCGGCTGCAACGCTCCAGAGCCAGATCACATAGCCATTTGTTGAGCATTACCAGAGGTATTCCCGGTCCCTGCTTCAATTTCTCTGTTTTTTTGAAGTGAGAGTTTTTACTTGACTTTTCTTTCATTTTATCGGGCCGAGAGTGCGTGCGGTTTGCTATCTCTGCAGGTCCCACTGTTTTTTGGATTCCTCTGGGAGCTTTGTAAAGCATGTGCTGCCAAGGGCAAAGTTTTGGAGGAGGCTGCCATGGATAAGGATTCTACTTCGGCGCTTTCTTTTTTGAGGGGGAGAGATTACCACAGGACAGCAGTCTCCTCAGCCATGGGCTGAAGCCACTTTAGGGGAAATTGGCGCTATTTTCTCATCGGACTCGGGGGAGTTGCGTCTGCTTGCGGGACCAATATTATAGTCTGAAGATGCCTCGGGCAGACAGTTTTTGTCTTCGGAGGGGCACTGTAAGCCCTTGGAGGGGGTGCTCCCTTGCCTTTTACTCCTGATTTTGTACTTCTGCTGCTCCAAGCTTATGTTTTAAAGCAGAGACAGGTGCAGGCTTTGCAACAGAGGTTTTACAAACTTCTAAGGTTCTCCAGCCTTCTGAGCTGTCTCCTGAAGTGCAGCAGTCTTCTGCTAAACGAAGGAGAGTTGATACTGAGACCTGAGAGGATCAGGGCTTGATGGCTTTGGGTGCTTCCGAAGATCCTTTAGAGGGTCCTTTTGATTTATGAGTGGATCCCTTGGGCACTGACCTGGAAGAAGGCGAGAGTCCTTCAGGGGAAGATCCTAATATAGTGAAAGTTTTTGTAAAGAAGAATTAGCGCTTTTGATTGCTCAGTCCTTGGGTGCGCTTAATATTCCTCATGGGGCTCCTGATAAAGATGAGGAGCTGGAGGATCCTTTATTACAGGGTATTCGTAAGCCTCAAATATCTTTTCTGGTTCATAAGGCAATTAAAGAGATGATTGATTCTGAGTGGGAGCTTCCAGAGACCAGCTTGTGTGGCGCTTGGCCTGTGGCTCATTTATGCCTCATTCCTCCCGAGGAAAAGGAATTGATAAAATTACCTAAAGTTGATGCATTGGTAATTGCAGTTGCTAAGAAGATGACCATTCCTGTAGAAGGTGGCACCTCTTTATCTTTATCTTTATTCAGTTTTTAATATACCACCCAACACACAAGTAACTGAGCGGTTTGCAGTACAAGTTAAATGCTGCTTAGAAGGGAAACAGAATGCCAATAAATGGATAGGAAAGAGATAGAGTAAAGGATACCTTGAGACAGAGGGAAGGAACAGGACCTCAGTGCAGGAGAGAGGCAAGAGAGGATGCAGGTGGGGGGAGGCGGTGCAAAATAGGTGGGTTTTTAACATTGCTTTGAAGCTGGTGAAGGAGGATTCCATATGGAGGTTCAGGGGGAGGGAATTCCAGAGTTTAGGACCAAGAAAGAAAAAGGCAGAGTTACGAGTGGATTCCAGGTGAGCTTGAGATGGGGAAGGGAGGAGCAGGCGGTTGGCCTGAGTGAACACTGAGGGGTCATGAAGGTGAACGAGGTTAGAAAGGTATTGAGGGATCCCAGTGTGAATTGAAGGATGCCAAGGATAGGAAGTTGGAGACATTGCTAAAGCACTTATTTGAGATGAATGCATTGGCCTTGCAGGCTTCTTTTTGGGTGCTTATGTCACAAGAGGCTGTTTGTATCTTGCAGATGCTTTCTGTGATTTGGTTAGGGCCTCTGCTAAGTCTACTATGGCATCAGTAGTTTCGGCCAGAAGACTTTTTTGGTTGAGGAATTGGTCAGCGGACATTTCTTCCAAGTCTCGACTTAATAAACTTCCCTTCAAAGGTAAATTTATTTTTGAGGAAGTCCTAGACAAGTTGGTGAAAGACTTGGGTGACTCCAAGGTGCCCAGATTTCCCGATGATAAACCTAAGCAGAGTAAGTCACTGGCTCCGACGCTGGATTAGTTCAAGGTTTTCAGGAGATTTTGTTCAGCGCATTTTGTTTCTTTTCATAGATCTCATTATTCCTTCAGAGGCCATTCATTTCATGGTGGCAGAAGACAGTCTAGAGGCTTGTATTCTGGTGGAGCCTGAACCTCTAAGAAGCAGCAGTGAGATGAGGTGGGCTTGAATGGATCTTTTACCTGTAGAGAGTCGGCTTCAGGCCTTTTACAACCAATCAGTGGGTTATGGAACTGATACCAGAAGGGAATGCTCTGGAATTGGCCATACCCCTCTCTGATGCTTTTATGCTGTTGCCTTGCAAAGCTTGAGTTAAGGCTCGGGCAGTAGCAGAAATCTTGGAGATGTTGTGCCAACTGGGCAGTTGTTGAGGTACCACCTGATCAGTTAAGACAAGGCCGGTATTCCCTCTATTTTGTTGTTCCCAAGAAAGAGGAATCCTTTTGTCCCATTCTGGATTTAAAGTACGTGAATTGAGCCATATGGGGATGTTGCACTTGGTCATGGTGATCGTAAGGCTGGGAGAGTACTTGACATCCTTAGACCTCACCAAGGCTTATCTGCATATTCCTATCCAACTGGACCAACAGAAGTACCTTTGTTTTGTGGTATTTATAGGGCATTACCAGTTCCTGGCTTTGCCCTTCAAGTTAGCCATAGCGCCTCACATGTTTACAAAGGTCATGATAGTGGTTGCAGTGGCGCTTCATCAGGAGGGGATTTTGGTGCACCCCTACCTGGATAACTGGTTGATCAGAATGAAGTCTTTGTAGGAAAGTCATGCAGCGATGGATCGGGTTCTCTCTTTTCTTCTGAGTTTAGATTGGGTGGTCAACCTGAACAAGAGCAATCTCATACCGACCCTGGATTTGGTGTACATGGGAGCCCATTTCAATACGAATGTCGGTTGAGTGTTCCTTCCTTGTGTGAAGGCAAAGAAGTTGCAATTTCAGATCAGTAGGTTCTCTTGCATGTGGGCCCTGACGACTTAGAATTACCTTCAAATCCTGGGAACCATGGTGGTGACCTTGGATCTAGTTCCCTGAGCTTGGGCTGATATGAGGCCTCTGCAGGGCTCCTTTTCTCTTGTTGGTTGCCACAGAGGCATTCTCTTTTCAGGAACCTTCCTTGTCCTCTGCTCGCCAGGAGAAGCTTGAAATGGTGGCTCGATCTAACAAAGTTGGCAAAAGGGATTCACTTGGAACATCTGCAGTGTATTGTGGTAACGACCGATGTCAGTCTGAGGGGTCGGGCAGCTCATTGTCTATCACAGGTGGTGCAGAGTCGTGGCCTCATGAGGACAACACTTGGTCCATCAACAGATTTATTTATTTATTTATTTTTATTCTCTTACATACCGCGCTATTCTGCATCAGTGCGGTTTACATTGAACAAATTGAAATTACATTAAACAGGGCATTATAACTTGGAGATAACTATTTTACAGGGAACATGGGCTATGGAGGGTTAAGTGGCTTGCCCAAGACCACAAGGAGCACCTGTGGGACTAGAAACCCCAGTCCTTCCGGCCCAAGGTTGCTGTCCTCTAGTGGGATTTGAACCCCCGACCTTCCGGCCTGAAGTACCTTGCCCCAACCACTAGGCCACTCCTCCACTCTGGAGATGTGGGCAGTTTTTCTGGCATTCCAAACTTTTCTTCCCCACATCTGGTTCAAGGCGGTGAGAATGTTCTCTGACAATGCGAATGCTGTGGCCTATATCAATCATCAAGGAGGCATAGGCAGTTTTCGCAAATAAAGTGTCTCCTTTGCTTCGGTGGATGGAGGCAAATCTGCTGATGCTATCATCAGCTTAAATACAGGCCAACTTCCTCAGTCGCCATCAACTGGATCCCGGCAAGTGGATGTCGGAGGATTCCATATTTCAGAGTATAGTCTGGTGTTGGTGTCTGCTGGTGATGGATCTGATGGCATCCACAACCAATGCCAAGGCCCACTGCTTCTTTAGTCACAGGAGAGAGCGAATGTCCATAGGCCTCAATACACTTGTTCAGAGTTGGCCAAGCAAAGGGCTGCTCTGTGTGTTTCCTCCATGGGCCTTAATCGGTCGAGTAGTTCAGAGAATAGAGGCACGCTTGGCACTAGTAATCCTGATTGCTCCAGATTGACCTCAGAGGTTCGCTTGATGGCGGCTGCCACAGGACGATCTTCTGGTTCAGGGGCTGATTCTAATGCCGAATGTCGCATGATTCTCCCTTATGGCTTGGCTCTTGACAGGGCTAAGTTGAGAAAGAAAGGTTATTCGGCTCCAGTCATAGCTACTTTGCTTTGAGCTCGTAAGTGCTCCACCTCTTTGTCTAATGTACGCATTTGGCATATTTTTGAGAGTTGGTGTGATTAGAGGAATCTTCGACCTCTTTGTGTGTCGGCTTTTCTTCAAGCAGAGTTCGAAAAGGGTCTTATGCTCAACTCTTTGCAAGTACAGGTGACGGCATTAGCTTGTTATCAAGGTAAGATTCAAGGCTATTCTCTTCTCATCCTGATATTTCCTGCTATCTCAAAGCGGTGAGGCACCTTTGTCTGCCAGCGCATCTTGTGGTTCCTCCATAGGATTTAAACCTGATACTTTCTGTCCTTATAGCTTCTTTGTTTGAGCCGATGGGTCATTCTACCATAAAGAATCTTACTTTAAAGGTCATTTTCCTAGTGGCCATATGCTCGGTGCAGCGTATCTTGGAGCTACAAGCCCTTTCCTTTCGAAAACCTTTTCTGCTGATCCAAGGGAAAAGGGGGTTTTGCATCCGGTTCCTTCCATTTTTCCTAAAGTGCTGTCACCGTTTCATCTAAATCAGTCTGTCACTTTACCTGTATTTGCAGATCCAGCCGTCTCCTTGGATGATTCACAAATAGCCGCAGGGTCCTCCGTTGTTATTTTAAGTGCACCAACCCTTTCAGGAAATCTGATCATCATTTTGTTCTCTTTGGGGATCGCCAGAAAGGAGAGGCGGCTTCTATTGCCAGGTGAATTAAGGAAGCTATAGCATCAGCGTATCTTCTTAAGCAGCATTTATTTATTTGTTTATTTAGCTACATTTATATCCTGCTTTTCACCGGGTCAAAGCGGCCTAACAAAACAGGGGGGGTAGACAAGTAATCAAGTCGACAGAAAAAGGGGGGGGGGGGCTGTCACCAAGAGGGTCAACATTAATGATTCGAACAGAAAGTAACAAATTAGACAAAAAGACGTACGTTTCTTAGTTGTTGGTAGAGGGGGTTGGAAGTGCAATCAGTGAGAGGAGTCTTTTTTTTGGTACAAGATATTCATGAAATACCGGTAGGATGTTTTTTAGTTGTTTCCAGAATGTGGGGAGGTCTTTGTTTCTTCGGATCAGGTTCGGGAGGGAGTTCCAGAGGGAGGGTGCGTACAGTTTGAATGCCCTATTGCAGGTCTGTTGATTGAACTTAGTTCATTCGTGGGGGATAGTGAGTGTGTTGTTGGTGTTCTGACGGGTTGGTCTGTTGAGGGTAGGCTGGGGTAGTAGAGTCCGGAGTTGAGAAGATTGTGTCTGATGGAGGGCTTTGTGGATGAGCAGGATAGATTTATATTTAATCTTTGCTTCAAGAGGAAGGATGTGAAGTTCTCTTAGGATTGGAGTGATGTGATCATGTTTTTTCACTTTCTGGATGATTCTTGCTGTGGTGTTTAATGCTGTTCGTAGGGGGTTGATGTGGGTGGCATCCTGTTCCAGTTGGCTTATGGGCTCATTCGACTAGGGTTCAGGCAGCTTCCTGGGCAGAATTTAGTCTTGTTCCACCTATAGACATTTGTAAGGCTTCAACATGGTCCACCCTTCATACTTCTCTGCGACATTACTCTTTGGACATTCAGGTGAGGTCTGATGCGTGGATATTGCAGGCGGGGCTCACAGGTCCCTCCCATCATCAGCACTGCTCTGGCACATCCCATACATTTGGACTAGTCTGAAGGGATGATAGGGAAGATTAAATTAGACCTTACCTGCTAATTTTCCTTGAGTCTCTCCAGTCTAGTCCAGAACCCGCCCATTCTTAGTGGCTTCTTCGTTTGAGATGAGCCCTGCTGTAGTTATCTTGTTTTTTGAGTAGATGTTTTTATCTTTGCTACTTGTATATAGTTCACTTATATTTGGATAAATTAATATTGCTCTTTTGTGGAGTCTGCTTTTGTGGAGATTGGCACAAAGTCCTTATACTATGATATCATTTAAAGTTCCTGTCATTCTCAGTCTCTATCTGCTGGTTAGAGGGCATGACCCATGAGACTGGACTGGAGAGACTCAAGGAAAGAAAATTAGCAGGTATGGTCTAATTTCACCATAATGATTTTATGTTGGAATCCCCATGCTTTCACACATATACAGGCTGATGCAGAAAACAGTGCAGCATTTTTCTGGTACTTTTCCCATGCTAGCTTGCTCTCTAATGAAGAAAACAAGCTAGAGCTGGAAAAATGCCAAAAAAATGACCACTAAATTGCAGTGCAGTGAACATGCAAATCGCTGCATATTTGTAGCTGAGGCAGTGGAGGAGGGTTAAGTGACTTTCCCAAGATTACAAGGAGTTAATGGGATTTGAACCCTGGCTTCTCTGGTTCTTAGCTTGCTGCTCTAACCATTATGCTGTTCCTTTACTCCATTTATGTATATATCTTATAAACTACGGGCCCGATATTCCAAGGCATTTACATGGTTTACAGACCTGAAAACCGTGTAAATGCCCCTAAGCAGGATATTCAGCAGCACTAACACGGTTAGTGCTGCTGAATATCCATGAGTAATGCCACTATACAACCCGATGCTAACCGCTTAGCATCGGGTGTATCAGGTGCGTTCTGGAGTGGAGTGGAGGTGGAGGTGGAGACTATTGCAAGTTGGTCAGTGGCGATACTGAACCGTTGCCCGGTTTGTGATCAGTAGTGAAAGCCAGGCACAAGAAACCCTGGCCTAACTTTCACCGTGTATCACTAACCGGGCAGCGCTCAATATCGCCACTGTCCGGTTAGCAATCGAGCTCTGCGGTGACCCCGGATATTCAGTGCCAGGGCCAGATATGACCCCAGCATTGAATATCCACGTTTAATGTTCAGCGCTGGCGGCTAGCCGCTGGCGCTGAATGTCGGGCCCTACATGCATAAATGTGATTCTTACCAGCATATGTATGTACAAAGTCACTTGGGTCAGGTCTACCTGGATGCAGTAGCTTTTGGGGAGGTTGAAGGCACTTAATTTCATTTTGAAAATTAGTTCTGGGAATTTATGCATTTACATTTACACCTGCTCTTTAGCACATGCAAATTCTTTAGGTTGTGTACATATTTTCAACAGCATTCACATAAATACAAACTCTTCCGTAATCCTGCCTTGGCAGTGCCTCCACTCAGTTTGGGTAAGCTTGTACATACTGTATTACAGTCTGTATGGGAGCAACTTTACATGCATATTGGATGCATAGTTTTATAAGCCCCTATTTCGGCATATAAAACACTGCTTTATGCACAGAAATAGCTTTTACAATTACCTTCCCTATGCAGAAATTCTTTAAATTTGATGGTCTGAAACGGACAGCTTCATTATTTACCAAATAATAAACAAATGTGTCCCAGGCTTTATCAAATTTCTTGTGTCTGTTTAGTGTGAAGGTTGTGAGTTGCTCCATAATGAAGACTTACCAGACTCCGTGAAAGCAGGCACTGGCAGGGAGGGTATTTTTCCCCAGATATACAATATTTAACAGTTGTATAAAGAGATGAAATAAGATGATTATGAAGAGATTAATTCTGTTCATTGGGCAGCTATAATAAAGCTAGATTGGGGCTAGGTTTAACTGTGGCCCTGTGATGTGCTTGATCCTGTCACATACAACTTCCAAAAACTTCCTTTATGTTGAGAGGTGACCACATGGTAAGAAGAAGAGATCTTGTGAGCCCAGATGTGATTTTTTTTTTTAAATTTCAAGTACAAATAGATGCATTAGCTGTTTTTCACTGTATATGTTTTCATAGCTTTTGGGGGAACCCCCACTCCTCCATTGTTGCTCTTCTACTGTAACAAATTTAGGCTTGACATTAATTTTGTATGTTAGATTCAGGGTTAGTGCCAAGGGTATTAGATGGTCAAGGCAAACCTTCAGCCTTGTAAGGCTCCCTTCCCAAATTAACCTTTAATTTCCTTGGTGCAACCCAAAATCATGATAATCCCAACACCACCCCACCCAGAATATTTGAAAACTGCCCACCCTCCCTGCTGGTAAAAGTACTCCCTGCTGTTTCTTTGAGTTTGGTTGTTGGATCTGTTGCTTTTGCTTTGACTGCAGCTGCTCTTTGGCATCCTCCAGAAGCTGCTGCCCTAAGTGACTTCCTAGTCCTGCTGAATGGTTGAGCTGGCTCTGGTTGGATCCCTGTGCATACGCAATTTTTTTGTCATTGATAATTGGAACTCAAGTCACAGCTTTTTTTTTTTCTTTTTCTAAACACAGAATGTGTTCTAGAAGTAACACTAGGTCTAATTTTTTTTCATCTGCGCAAAGTGCATTTGTTTAATTTAAATTTAATTTAAAAAATGTAAATTAAATGTCTTCTTCAGAGATGTTTTTATATATCTTTATTAATTTTTTCATATAACACAACCTACCAGAACCCTTTTGAAAATTGGGTCATGCTGGACTGATCCTGTTTCTGTCCCTTATAACATAACAATCTAGCAACCAGCACAGACCTTATAGTCCTGTTTCTCTTTACACTCAGTAAGACAAATTGTGGATGCCTGTGGCTTTGTCCCCTATGTTGCTAAGTGTTTGACTCTTACTTATAATCTGTCCTTTCTGTGTTGCCTATTCTAATACCCCTTTTCGCCTGAGGGAATTATGTTTGAAACTGCCCCCAAATGTGTCTGTATCTGTCCCATTTGGTGTCTTGTATAAGGCGTAGGGGTCGTGCTCCACCCCTCCCAAGGTGTGTATCAATGTGAATCAGTGAGCAAACGTCGGGTATTCCTCCTCCACCGAGTACTGCAATATTAAGTTTCTTGACAACCCATAAACCAATCAGAAGGAATTTCCCTTCCTCGTGTTGGATTTTTCTGTCTCTTAAAGGACTTTCCTTCCCCAGGATGTATAGGCTATAACTCCAGTTTACCTGTTTTTGAGTTACTTGGGTGAGGCAATGTTGCACTTGTCTCCATATACCCACTAGTTTGGGGCATTCGAGAAAGGCATGTGTATGAATTTTTGCATTTTTCATATTGGGCCTTTTTCCATATGCCTTATTTGGCTCCTCTTTCCTTTGTCAAATATCCTCTGTAAAGTAGCTGGAATTGCGTTTTTTTGATACCTAGCAGAGGAAAGAGTCCTTGGATGTCTCTGGAAACACTTCTCTAATTGCTCCTCCCTTACTTCCTCCCCAGCAACTCTGTCCATTGTTCTGCTAGGTTCCTCAGGTGAGTGGGGAAGTTGTCTCTAAGTATCTGATACCAGTTTTGCAATCGGTTCCACTGAGGAGACATTTTGCGAAGGTCCTCATCCCCTTCCCCCACTTGCATGTCCTGCAGGTGTTGATTCACTAAGGTTTGCCAATAGTGCTTTAGTTGCATGTACTGAAAGTAGTGGTGAGCTGGTATTCATAATTTTTGCTGTACAGTTGCAAATGACAGGAAGGTGCCCCCTCCCCACTCCAGTAGGTGACCCATGTCTAGTTGTTTACTCCTGGCACCATTGGGTGAATTTGGGTAAGAAGCCAGAGTTTCTCACAATTTGCAGGAATACTGATGTCCGCCAGCTTCGCTGGTGTTTGTCGGCCCACTATTTCCATGCTGTCCGAAGGGCCCCAACCCATGGTGTCTGCTGTGTTGAGGCCGTGTCTACTTTGTTATAGTGTAGCGTGCTTAGTAACCCATATGACTGATTCCAGGTGGGCATATATTGCGATGCCCTTGTGTAGGCTTCATGGATCCAATGCATTAATACCACCACATTATATGTCCTAAGATCTGGTAGACAAGCTCCCCCCACTTCCTTTGCCCTAATCAATTTTGCATAGCTGATGTGTGCTCTTTTTCCATGCTACAAGAAAACTCGAATTGCAGCTTTAAAGTATTTTTTTATCTGCCTCACTGACCCAACAAGGCAACATCTGGAGCTAATAAAAGTATTTTTGGGATGATTACCATCCACGTCACTGCTGTTCTACCGTATAGTGATAATGGCAGGTCTCCCCATTTGTCACATAGAAGTTTAAGTTGGTGGATTTTGTTATGGATATTAAGTTGATATACCAGCTTAGGGTCAGAGTGCAGAAAGATTCCAAGATAGCGCATGGGTTCTGTTGTCCATTTGAAGTGCACCCTTTCTCCTATGGGCTCCCCCCCATTATTGGGTGGGGGGAGCCCCCCCCATCCAACCTCTCCCCTTCCAAATACCCCTAACCTCAATTCGCTTGCATATGTAAATTGTACATAGTTACCTCCCTACAATATGTATTAGAATTCTTCCAAGTTGACTTCCCTGTTTATTGTGAATGTTCTGTTTCAATGTAAACCGCTTTGACCGAAGGATAAAGCAGTATAAAAAAAACTGTTAACTGAAATAAAATAAATAAAATTGCCAATTTCCTCATGTTTATTTTTAGGCCCTAGAAGCTCCCGAACTGTTGCAGCGTCTGTACCAGTTGAACCCACCTTTCCTTTGTGTGCTGCATACTTATCAGCATGCCGTCTTCAAACAGACTTATTTTACTCTCCGTTTTCCCCAACATCAAGCCCCGGATGTTGGTGTCCGCTTGGATTTTTTCTGCTAGAGGTTCGAGAGATAAATAGTAGCGGTGAGAGTGGGCAACCTTGTCGCGTGCCTCGCATCGATCTAAATGGCTCTCCCAAGCGGCCGTTCACTACCACTTGGGCGGTGGGTTGATTGTAAAGCATTTTGATCCATTGTAGAACATATCCCTCTATTCCAAATTTGGGCAACACCCAAAGTAGGTAGTCCCAGGACACCCTGTCAAATGTATTTTTAGCATCTAGGTTTATCTCGATCCAGGCTGCCAGTAGAGAGTTAGGGCCCTCTACACGGCAGCTGCTGCACTGTGTCTCCGTAAGATGCCCACCTGATCCAGGTGGATTATGGCTGAGAGGGTGGTGCTGAGGCATTTTGCTAGGGCTGTGATGAGGATTTTTAGATCTTAGTTTAATGAAGATTCGGGTCGGTATGACTCCGCTTTTTCCCTGTTGTGCCCAGGCTTGGGCAGCAATACTATAGCTGTCCGTATCTGCATGCACCCCAAGGCGTCCCATTTGCAGTGCCACCTCCCCCATATCTACCAGAGGTTCTGCCACTAAGTCCTGCAGTATTTTATAGAAGTTTGGGCCCAGTCCATCAGGACCAGGGGCTTGTGCATTAGCTAGCCCTCGGATAATCCCTTGTACCTCCCCTATGGTTATCGGCAAGTTAAGTTACCACTCTGTCTTCAGGACAGTCTTGAAGGACTAGAAAAAGGGACTGTTACTTCTGGAGAGAGATCTGCAACTGTGAGTATATACTTCTGGTAATTTTCTAAAAGGAATTCTTTGTATTAAAGCTAATTAATCTGTGAACCCACTATTTTTTGTTAAATCAGTCAGGGCCTAGTAGCAGCAGTTTAAGTTTAAATTTAAAACACAGAGGAGAACTTTCTGGTTACATTTCATACCCAGCAGAGAGCTTGTAGTTTAAATGTAATAGTCACTCAGGGCCTAGTAACAGCAAAGTACTTTTAGTTTAAATTTAAAACACAGAAGAGAGCTTTCTGGTTACATTTGGAACCCAGCAGAGAGCTTGTAGTTTACATTTAATAGTCACTCAGGGCCTAGCATCAGAAAAGTACTTTTAGTTTAAATTTAAAACACAGAAGAGAGCTTTCTGGTTACATTTGGAACCCAGCAGAGAGCTTGTAGTTTAAATTTCATAAGAAGTTAGAGCCTAGCAGCAGCTAAGAGCTGTAATTTAAATCAAATCAGAATATAGCTTACCTCAGCAGCACAAGACAGGGTACTGTGTAGCAGCCCTCTTTTAATAAGTGTTATTTCCCTCCCTCCCTCAACACACCCACCCACCCTTGGGATAATCGTAGCTTTATAGGTACTTACACATCTTAAAAGACAGGAGGTGCTCTCAGGTGAAGCTCATTACCCAAATCAGTCATACACTAAGGACCTGAGATTAGTTAAGCTTCAGGTGAACAAGGTATATTACACGTATTAGGTACAGTTTTATTAGTATAAATATCCATAGCAAGCCTTAGTAAGTAAAGAACTTAGATCTAAACACAAACTGAAAACTAAGATGCAGACAACAGTCCAGCAGCGGGATGGGGGCTTTCCAGTCTTTTGCATTGAGTGTCACATGTATGATTTTCTCCCAGTTGGTGAGAGGTCTTACGTGTGCACTAGGTGCAAGGAGCTCTTTGCTCTCAGGGAACGAGTTCGTTCTCTAGAGGCTAAAGTAGCAGACTTGGAAAGCATAAGACAGACAGAGAGGTACATAGACGAGACCTACAGGGATATAGTCCTGAAGTCCCACCTCCAGTCTGGCAGCATCCCTGTTGCCATGGAGGAGAGAGGTCACGTGACAGGAGAGCATCACCCTGGTGTGGCAGGAAGTGATCCTGTAACTAGGACCTGTCCTCTAGGTGATGTAAAACCCTCTCGCACCGAGGACGTTTTTCCAGAGCCATGTGCCCATGAGGGAAGGGTTAGGACAGCCGTTATAGTTGGTGATTCGATCATTAGGCATGTAGATAGCTGGGTGGCTGGTGGACGTGAGGATCGCCTGGTAACATGCCTGCCTGGTGCGAAGGTAGCGGACCTCACGCGCCACCTAGATAAGGTCTTAGATAGTGCTGGGGAGGAGTCTGCTGTCTTGGTACATGTCGGTACCAATGACATAGGAAAATGTGGTAGGGAGGTTCTGGAGGCTAAATTTAGGCTTTTAGGTAGGAAGTTGAAATCCAGAACTTCCAGGGTAGTGTTCTCCGAAATGCTTCCTGTTCCACGTGCAGGACCCAAAAGGCAGGCAGAGCTCCGGAGTCTCAATGCGTGGATGAGACAATGGTACAGAGATGAGGGTTTTGGATTTGTTAGGAACTGGGGAACATTTTGGGGAAAGGAGGGGCTCTTCCGAAGGGATGGGCTTCACTTTAACCGGGATGGAACCAGGCTGCTGGCATTAACCTTTAAAAAGGAGATAGAGCAGCTTTTAAACTAGATATTAGGGGAAAGCCGACAGTCGCCCAAGAGCGGATGGTTCGGAAGAATGTATCTTTGAAGGATACTACCAAAAGCAGAGAGGTTCCACAAAAGAGTAAAGTAGCCCAAATGCCCTCAAGTATGGAGCAGACAGAGCTTAAAGATCCCAAATTACCCATGTCTAACAATAGCCAAATTAATATGAATAAAATACATTCTCTAAAATGGTTGTATGCAAATGCTAGAAGTCTAAAAAATAAGATGGGAGAGTTAGAATATATAGCACTAAATGAAAGGTTAGATATGATTGGAATATCAGAGACATGGTGGAAGGAGGACAACCAGTGGGACACTGTGATACCTGGGTACAAACTATATTGAAATGATAGAGCTGATCATATTGGTGGAGGGGTTGCGCTCTGTTAGAGAGGGCATTGAGTCAGAAAGGATTAAAGTTTTGCAGGAAACAAAATCTGCTGTAGAATCTATATGGATTGAAATTCCATGTAAAAGGGGGAAGGCAATGGCAGTGGGGGTGTACTATCGAGCGCCTGGCCAGAATGACCAAATGGATGATGAAATGCTCAAAGAAATCAAGGAAGCTAACAAAAGTTACAGCGCAGTAATAATAATGGGTGATTTCAACTACCCCGGTATCGACTGGGTCAGTGTCACATCAGGACATGCTAGGGAGATAAAGTTCCTAGATGAAATAAATGACTGCTTCTTGGAGCAGCTGGTTCATGAACCGACCAGAGGGGAAGCCCTATTAGACCTAGTCCTTAGTGGAACACCAGATCTAGTGCAAGAGATAAGGTTGTTGGGGCCACTTGGCAATAGTGATCATAGCATGATCGCCTTTGATTTAATTAGTGGAGGAGGGATAGTAAGGAAATCCACAGTACTACCTTTTAACTTTCGAAAGGGAGACTATGATAAAATGAGGAAAACAGTTAAGAAAAAACTAAAAGGAGCAGTTGCAAAGGTTAAAGACGTCCATCAGGCTTGGCTGTTGTTGAAAAATACTATCTTGGAAGCCCAGACCAGCTGTATTCCACGCTTTAAGAAAAGTGGAAGGAAGTCCAAAAAACTGCCAGCATGGTTTAAAGGTGAGGTCAGAGAGGCTGTTGTTGCCAAAAAAGCATCTTTCAGGAAATGGAAAAAAGAGCCAAACGACGAAACCTGGAAACAGCACAAGCACTGGCAAGTCAAATGCAAGGCATTGATAAGGCAGGCAAAGGGAGAATTTGAGAAGAAGCTTACTGCGGAAGCAAAAACGCGAAGTAAAGACCTTTTCAAGTACATTCGTAGCAAAAAACCTGTGAGAGAGTCAGTTGGCCCATTAGATGATAAAGGGGTTAAAGGAGCACTAAGAGGCGACAAGGCGATAGCAGAGAGACTGAATGAATTCTTTGCTTCGGTCTTTACTGAGGAAGATGTAGGGATGTTACCCATGACTGAAGTGGTATTTAAAGGTGCGGAAGAATTGAAGGAAATATCGATACTTCGGGAAGATGTATTACAACTATTAGATAAACTGAAGAGTAGCAAATCACCTGGGCCGGATGGTATACATCCAAGGGTGTTGAAAGAGCTGAAATATGAGATTGCAGACCTGCTATTAGTAATCTGTGAACTATCATTAAAATCATCTCTAATACCTGAAGATTGGAGGATTGCCAAGGTAACACCAATTTTTAAAAAGGGTTCCAGGGGTGATCCGGGAAACTACAGACCGGTGAGCCTGACATCAGTACCGGGAAAAATGGTAGTAACCATCATAAAGAATAAAATTACTCAGCATGTAGATAGTCATGACCTAATGGGAGACAGCTAACATGGCTTTAGACAAGGAAGATCTTGTCTTACTAATCTGTTATGTTTTTTTGAAGGAGTGAATAATCAGGTGGACAAAGGTGAGTCGGTTGATATTGTGTATCTGGACTTTCAGAAAGCCTTTGACAAGGTCCCTCATCAGAGACTTTTGGCAAAACTAAAGAGTCATGGGATAGGAGGCAGTGTACTATTGTGGATCAGGAACTGGTTAAAAGATAGAAAGCAGAGGGTAGGGCTAAATGGTCAATTTTCCCAATGGAGAAAGGTGAATAGTGGTGTACCCCAGGGATCTGTGCTGGGTCCGCTGCTTTTTGACATATTCATAAATGACCTTGAAAGTGGAATAACGAGTGAGGTTATCAAATTTGCAGATGACAGAAAACTATTTAAAGTTGTTAAAACCCAAGAGATTGTGGAAAATTGCAAGAGGATCTTGATAAATTGGAAGACTGGGCATCAAAATGGCAGATGAAATTTAATGTGGACAAGTGCAAGGTTATGCACCTAGGGAAGAACAACCCAAACTATGGTTACACGATGCAAGGTTCCACATTAGGAACCACCACCCAGGAAAAAGATTTAGGCGTCATTGTGGATACCATGTTAAAACCCTCGGCCCAGTGTGCAGCAGCGGCCAAGAGAGCAAATAGAATGCTAGGTATGATAAGGAAAGGAATGAAAAATAAAACAAAAGATATTATAATGCCTCTATATCGTTCCATGGTGAGACCGCACCTTGAATATTGTGTGCAATTCTGGTCGCTGTATCTTAAAAAGGATATAGTGATTTTAGAAAAGGTTCAGAGAAGAGCCACCAAAATGGTAAAGGGGATGGAAGGATACTCCTATGAAGAAAGGCTAAAAAGGTTAGGGCTCTTTAACCTGGAAAAGAGACGGCTGAGGGGAGATATGATAGAAGTCTATAAATTAATGAACGGAGTGGAACGGGTAAACGTAGATCGATTGTTTACCTTATCAGAATATAGAAAGACTAGGGGACATGCAATGAAGCTACAGGGTAAACTATTTAAGACTAATAAAAGAAAATATTTTTTCACTCAACGTGTAATCAAACTCTGGAATTTGTTACCGGAGGATGTAGTAAAGGCTGGTAGTGTAGCTGGGTTTAAAAAAGGTTTGGACAAGTTCCTGGAAGAAAGGTCCATAAACCATTATTAAGAAGGGACCCAGGATATCAATGCTTGAACCAATACAAGCATTGTGGAACCTGTGTCCCTTGGGGAAACTGCTTGGTACATATGACTTAGATTGGCCACTGTTGGAAACAGAATACTGGGCTTGATGGACCTTGGTCTGACCCAGTATGGCATATCTTATGTTCTTATGTTCAAACCCGTCATTGTAGTTTTGATTTTGGCTGGTCGAATCAGGTTAGCTAATAATTTGCTCGTCTTATCCCCCGACTTATGTAGATTATATTTGTATAGCTGAATGCTGCTCATGGTTTGTTTGGGGTTTTTTTGTAATAAAGCTTGTACTTTATTTCAGCTTTCCTGCCAGTCTGCAGGTCTTGTCTGTGCCCTCCCTCCGATATTAGGCTCTGTGATCTCTCAGAAGGCACAGCTGCTGTTGTAATGCAGCCCCTTTTTCTCCAAGAACAAGCAGAAAGTCAGTCCTCACTTATGGGTGACGTCGGCACCGACGGAACCCGTGCGGAGCAATTCCCCATCTTTAAAAGAAAGCCTTTGGGATTGCTACCACGCATGCGTGGTCTTCTTCCTGCCCAAGGGTGCCATCTTGCTCAGTCTCCCTTTTTCCACGGAGCCCTTCGGACACACGTCCTGGACCCTCGGAAAAAGTGTTTCGTTCCTTATCGTTCTCCAGTTTAGTCCTCTACTTCTGGGTAGTGTACCTCCTCCTGCAGCTTGGAGGCTGGTCATGTCCAAAAATGTGACATCACTGTATGTAGTCTGGATGCTCTCCCATCAACCCCCAGTGTGTCCAGTCTCCCTGCAGCAGGAGGACGTAGTGAGCCTAGGTGCTGGGCTCACTTTAAGGATCAGATAGGGAGCATTAATTTATTGGTTTGATCTTTATTTGGAAAATGATTGCCTTTTATTCAGGGATTTGTCGGTCTGTATGACAGTTTCTGCTTCTTTGGAGCACCAGATGGAAAGTCAAGCGATAGAGCCTCGGGGCGCAGGACCTGGAGCGGAGGGGGTACCATCATTAGGTCCTTCTCTGGTGGCCGGACAAGATTCCCCGGGCAGTCAGTTGTCGACTTCGCTACCTGGGGGAGCTGGACCGCATCTCGGGGATTTTTGTCCAGATTTTGTCCTCATTATGCATCAGGCGTTCTGCTTGAGGTGGCAAGGGAGAGTGCTGGACCCCTGCCGTTGCCTGCTCCCCGTCCGCAGGGGGCTGAGGCTGGGGGTGCACAGCGGGGCTCCGCGGCTGCCTAAGAGAGCCAGGGGGCAGGAGCTGTCGCCATCGGAGTTGGAATGGCAGGACGCGGAAGAACATGAAGTAGACCTGGAAGCCGGTCTGGAAGATTTGGAGGAAGGAGAAATTCCCGAGCTGGAGGTTCAGGCAAAGATTATTAGGTTGTTCCGTAGAGGAATTGGTGGCACTCATCACAGAATCCCTGCAAACGCTGAAGCTAGCCGCGGAACAGCCGGTAGACGATGAAAGTGGTGAAGACCCGATTATACAGGCTTTGAGACAAGAACAGGTGGTGTTTCCCGTCCATAGCGTGGTTGGCCGATTGATCTAAGGTGAGTGGGATCTTCCGGAGGCAGGACTCAGGGGGATTAGGACTATGAATAAGTTGTATCCCCTGGCTGATAAGGACAAGGAGAGGTTTCAGTCCCCGAAAATTGATGCAGCCGTCTCGGCAGTCACTAAGAGGACTACCATTCTGGTAGAAGGTAGTGCGGCACTGAAGGATGCGCAGAATAGGAAGGTGGACAGTTTGCTGAAGCAATCCTTCAAGCTTCCATTTGTGGAGCTTGGGTGTCTAGGGCTTGTCTCAGGTGGTCCCAGAGCTTAAGGCAGGTTACTCAGCTGGAGCAAGAGGGGCTGTGGGAGTTAGACCGCTTGGAGCGGCTTACTTGTCCGATGTACGTTATGACCTAATCCGAGCCCTGGCTAATAGTATGGCTTCGTTGGTAGCCGCTCAAGTCCTTGTGGCTACGAAATTGGGTGGCAGACGAAGTTTCCAAGGCGCGCCTCATCAAGCTTCCATTTAAAGGGACACTGCTCTTTGGAGAGGATTTGGACAGATTGGTTAAGGATTTGAGTGAGTCTAAAGGGAGCAGACTCCCGGAAGATAAGCCTAAACAGGGGAAGTCCTCATTGACCTTTTGGTGTCAGTTTCGGGATTTCTGATGGTTTCGGACTTCTCGTTTGGGGGGAGCTTCCAGCGTGGAAGGTTTGCCTCCTGAGGCCAGGGGTTTCGTGGGTTTCGGGGAGGCAATAGAGGTTTTGCAGCGGCAGCCGTGGCACCCATCAGAAAATCGCAATGAAGTGAGGCGGGCCTCGGTAGGAAGTCCGTCGATAGGAGGGAGGCTTCGAAGGTTTCTTCCTGCCTGGGCCCAGATAACGACAGACCAGTGGATGCTGGAGATAGTTTGGGATGGTTATGCGCTGGAATTCGCAAAGCCAGTGCAGGAGGCCTTTGTGCTGTCGCCCTACAAAGGACAGAAGAAGATTTTGGCGATCCGCCAAACTTTAAACCGCTTGTTGCAAATTGGAGAGGTCGTCCACGTACCATTGGAAGATTACGGCAGGGGTCGATACTCCATTTATTTCGTGGTGCCAAAGAAGGACAGTTCGTTCCGTCCTATATTAGATCTCAAATGAGTGAACCGCTGTCCCGAGTGTCTCACTTCAGAATGGAGACTTTAAGGTCCATCATTGTAGCGGTGAGAAAAGGGGAGTACTTGACATCTCTCGATCTTACAGAGACGTATCTGCACATTCCCATCAGGGAGGACCATCAAAGGTTTCTTCCCTTCACTCTGCCGTGGGGACATTTTCAGTTCCAGGCATTGCCCTTCGGTCTTGCAATGGCACCCCGAACTTTCACCAAGATCATGGTGGTGGTGGTGGTGGCCTTGAGGAAGGACGGAGTTCTAGTGCATCCCTATCTCGATGATTGGTTAATTTGGGCGAGGTCCGAAGCCGAAAGTGTGCGGGTCACGACCAGGGTGGTACGGTTCTTGGAGGACCTCGGCTGGGTTGTCAACGTAGCAAAGAGTCGTCTGGTGCCGTCCCAGGATCTGGAGTATCTGGGGGTACGTTTCGACACCCGGAATGGAGCAGTGTTTCTGCCTGCCCGTCGGGTGCAGTGCTTAACAGCGTTAATCCGCCGGTTCATGGCTACGCTGGCTCCTTCGGCTTGGAGGACCATGGCGGTGACTTTGGAAGCAGTTCCATGGGCTAGGTTTCACATGCGCCCGTTGCAGGGGGTGCTGCTTCGCCGCTGGTCTCATCAGAACGATTCACTGAATGCGAGACTTCCTTGTTCTCTCAAGGTCAAGAGAGCTCTACACTGGTGGCTGATCCCGAGATCTTTGACGGTGGGGATGTTCTTGGAACAGCCGGAGTGGCTCCCATTGTTGACAGACGCAAGCCTCGCGGGTTGGGGAGCCCATTGCGGTCAGTTCTGCGTGCAGGGGCACTGGTCGGCTCAGGAGATCACGTGGTCGATCAACAGGTTGGAGCTGAGAGCTGTGGTGCTGGCGCTGCGGGCATTTGAATCCACCATGACGGGGAGAGTGGTTCGAGTACTGTCAGACAATTCCGCAACTGTGGCCTACATCAATTGCCAGGGAGGCATGGGAAGCGTGGCCATGGCAGCAGAGGCGCTGTTCGAGTGGGTGGAAGCTCGTCTGCTAGCGATTTCGGCAGTGCACATTGCAGGAAAGGACAATGTGATGGCGGATTTTCTCAGCAGAGTACAGGTGGATGCAGGAGAATGGGAACTGCATCCGGATGTCTTTGCACAGATAGTTCAGAGATGGGGTCCGCCAGTCATGGACCTCATGGTGACCTTTCAGTCCGCAAAAACGAGTCGATTCTTCAGCAGACGTCGGGAAAGGATGTCAGAGGGAATCTATGCGCTGATGCAGCTGTGGCCGTCATCGGGCCTCCTTTATGTGTTTCCACCGTGGGCCCTCATAGGGTGAGTAGTACAGAGGATCTTAGCACATCGAGGGCGAGTGTTGCTGGTGGCTCCGGACTGGCCGAGGCTGCCGTGGTACGCGGACCTCATTCGGCTTCTCAGTGGAAGTCCTTGGAGGTTGCCGGTGTCAGAGTCTCTTACTGCAAGGTCCACTACGAATGCCTCGAGTGGATTGATTCTCGCTTACGATCTGGCCATTGAAAAGGCGAGGTTGAGAAGGAAAAGTTATTTGGCAGCGGTAATCACGACTTTACTTTAAAGCAAGGAAGAGGTCTACATCTTTGGCGTACGTCTGCATTTGGCGTATATTTGAGGATTGGTGTTCCAGGTGTCGGGTCCGTGCAGCAACGGCGTCGGTTTCTGTGATCCTCAGTTTTTTGCAAGACGGATTTGATAAAGGGTCTAGCTTCCAGTTCCTTACAGGTTCAGTTAGCAGCCCTATCCTGCTATAGGAGCAAGGTGCAGGGTATTGCACTCGGAGCGCATTCGGATGTGCTACGTTTTCTAAAGGCCGTAGCCAAGCTCCATCCCTCTCGCAGAGTAATGGTTCCCCCGTGGGATCTCAACTTGGTGTTAGAGGCGTTGTCTAAGGAACCCTTTGAGCCTTCGCATAAGGTGTCAGTAAAGGATTTAACTCTAAAGATGGTGTTTTTAGTAGCTATCTGCTCAGCGAGGTGAATTTAGGAGCTTCAGGCATTGTCGTGCAGAGAACCATTCCTGTCATTTTCTAAGGAAAAAGTGGTTCTGCGCCCAGTACCTTCCTTTTTGCCTAAAGTGGTTTCTCCATTTCATTTGAGTCAGACGGTCTCGCTGCCCGTTTCGGGGTTCGCTGGATGGCGGGGTGGCGGACCACGGTTTATGACCCCTGGCCTTGAAGCGCGTTCTGTGGCACTATTGAAGGTTTCAGAGTCCTTTCACAAGTTGGATCGGTTGTTTGTGTTGTTCGGAGGTGCCAGGAAAGGTGAGGCGGCTGCCAAAGCGTCTGTTTCTCGTTGGATTAGAGAGGCGATTGCTTCCGCTTATCTATTGAATGGGAGAGCGGTGCCAGCAGGTTTGCAGGCTCATTCTACTAGGGCGCAAGCTACCTCATGGGCGGAGTTTAGCTTGGTACCGCCGGTGGAAATTTGTAAGGCGGCTACCTGGTCGTCGCTGCATACTTTCAGTAAGCACTATCGTCTGGATGTGCTATCGGCAAAGGATGCTGTTTTTGGGATGGCGGTTTTACAAGCCGCTTGGAAAGGTCCCACCCAGTAGTTACTGCTCTGTTACATCCCAGAAGTAGAGGACTAAACTGGAGACCGATAAGGAAATATAAATTACACTTACCTGGTAATTGTAGTTCCTGGAAGGATCCAGTTTAGTCCTCATTCCCGCCCGGGATGATAGGGTGTTCAGGTGGTTTCCTTTGGCGAACTTACTGGTAGGTATGCATTCGTCTCTCTGTCTTCTTTAGCCTAGGGCTTTGCTAAGAGAACAGACGGACAGGCACAAGGAAAGAAGCCTGTCTGCAAAAAAAAAAAAAAAAGGGGGAAAGAAGTGTTTGTTTGTTTGTAGTGATAATTGCACGTTGATGGTTGGTTAGGTCAAATTTCTTCAGAGAAGTTAGTTGGTCTATTTCAGGTTTCTTTCTTGTTCCCTTGAGTGTGCTTTGTTAATAGTTCACTGGGGGTTGATGGGAGAGCATCCAGACTACATACAGTGATGTCACATTTTTGGACACGCCCAGTCTCCGAGCTGCAGGAGAAGGTACACTACCCAGAAGTAGAGGACTAAACTGGATCCCTCCAGGAACTACAATTACCAGGTAAGTGTAATTTATATTTTTCGGCCTACTGTTTTTCTCTTTTCCGGCTGCACCGGTCCTCTACCCTTTTTCTTCACCTTTTTTGCCTAATGGGCTTTGCGCCCCTTTTGCTTCCAACCGCTGGCCGCGTGGGTCTTCGGTCTTGCGGGGGCCATTTTTGCCCCTATGGCCACCGGATTCAAAAAATGCGATAGATGATCTAAGAACATGTCTCTTACGGACACCCATGACTGTAGCCTGCGGTGTCTTGGAGCTGATCATGATTCGGAGGTCTGTTCGCTCTGTAAGAAAATGTCCTCTAAAGCCCTACTTAGTCGTAAGCAGAAGTCCGAAGACATTTTCAGAAAGGCCGCCTCGGAATCCCCGGTGGCGCCCTCGGTTGTCTCTCCTCTGATGGGATCCCCCACCTCGGCCCCATGCTCTCGGCGGCACTCCGACTAGGTGTCCCCTGAAGTGGAGCGGCTCAAGAAGGAGGAGGCCTCAAAGTCATTGTCTGGAGCTCCTGACAAGCGTGAGCACTCCTGTGTTCGGTCTCTCTGCCCCTTTCAGCGTTCCCGAGAGTCGGACAAGGAGCGGCCCCGCAAGGTACCTTGCACAGATATGGAGGCCTCCTGCGAAGGTGCCTGGTCTCCCGAGGGCTCTCCCTGCGAGGACCCCCTCTTCTCCTCGATGCCCGACCTAGTGACCCTGGGGTCGGTGTCACAGGGTCCCACGCCCGCGTGGGAATCCCGCATGCTGGCGCTGGAACGCAACGTTTCTGCATTCATTGCTTCCCAGCAGGTGCTCACAGCCAGCTTTGCTGACTCCCGCCCAGAGACCGTGGTTCCCTCGCATGGGATGCCAAAATCCGTCCAGGAAACCCCGGAGAGCCGCAGATCTCGTGAGAATCCTCGACGTCGGTCTCGTTCACCTTCCCGTTCCTCGGGGGCGAGATTATCCAGGGCCTCTGGCTCCAAGCGGGCCTCGGCTGGACAGGGCGACCTGCCAGGCTCGATCCTCATCCAAGTTCTCGGACTGGGAGTCCGATTGGGACACCTTTCCGGAAACCCATACCCACTGTGATCTTCCATCGGACCTCTCCCCACCTGCGTCTCAATGGCACTCGCTGCCCGAGGACACCTCCTTCCTGGTGTTCGTTCGGGACATGGCACGAGCTCTTAACTTGGCCACCCAGGCCGAGGAGAATCCTCGAGCTGAAGAGCTTGACATCCTCCAGTACGAGTCCCCACCTAGGGAGTCTCTGACTGTCCCGGTCCCTCCTATCCTGTCCAGGCTAGTGCTCCGCATGTGGGAGGCACCTGCCTCGTTCCCCATCTTGAGTAAGGCCTCGACACCATGTACAAGGTACAGCGTGGCCCTGGGTTCAGAAAGACCCAACTCCCCCACACCTCCATGGTGATGGAATCGGCCATGAGAAAGCAAAAGAGCCCGAAATCGCACTCTTCGGTCCCCCCAGACTGGGAGTTGAGAGCCCTTGATGCCCTAGGCCGCAAGACCTATCGGGTTTGTGCTCTCCTGTCACATTCAAGCATACCAATTATATATAGGCATGTTCTTGCGCGACTTGGCCAAGGAGCTCAGAGGTTTCTCTGTGGGCCTCAAGGGCGAACCTCTCAATAGGTTCAGTACCCTGCTGAAGTCTGTCACAGACTGCTCAAAATACCTCTCCTGCGCCGCCTACGATGGTTTTGAGTCCTCGGCTTGGGTAGCGGCTGCGGGTATCAAGGCCTATCGCCAGGCATGGCTCCAATCCTCAGACTTGGAAAAGTGGGTGCAGGAAAAGCTCCTGGACATACCTTGCCTTGGTGAGCAGCTCTTCGGCAAGCTGATGGAAGATAAGGCTGCAGAGATAGAGACGGAGTTCGTCACCGTCTCTCGCGCAAGACCTCCACCCTTCCGTGGAAGAAGCAACAGGTCAAAAAGCCTTTCTTCCTGAGGAAAGGCCTTCCTTACCGTGGCTACCCGCCGTACCCAACCACCCCCACGCCGACCACTCCAGCACAAGGGAAGTCTGGCCAGGGTCACCGCAAGACAAAAGGGCACAAAACCCAGACCCTGGCTTCGCCGCAACCTGCACAAGGGTTTTGATGCCAGCTGTATAGCCTCTTGTTCTCCGGCGACTCAGTAGCCGGTGGGGGATGCCTGTCCTCTTTCGCCCCTCAGTGGGCTTCCATCACCTCGGACGCCTGGGTCCTCCGGGTCATCCAGAATGGTTATCGCCTCCGCTTGGACAGGCTTCCCCCTCCCTTCTCCCCCGCGGAGCCTCCTCGACTCCCCACGCACCAGGCCTTCCTGCAGCGGGAATTAGTCAACCTCCTCGCCCAACTAGCAGTCGAGAAGGTGCCGTCGCACCTCTGAGGTTGGGGCTTCTATTCCGTTACTTCCTCGTCCCAAAGAAGACGGGGGGGTCTGCGGCCCATCCTCGACCTCCGAAAGTTAAATAAGTTCTTGGTGTGGGAGAAGTTCAAGATGTTATCCCTTGGCGTTCTGCTGCCCTTCCTCCGGCAGGATGACTGGCTATGCTCCTTGGATCTAAAGGACGTTTACACCCACATTTTGATTCACCCTCTGCACAGGCAATACGTGCGCTTCAGGGTGCGGAGAGAGCACTTCCAGTACAGGGTTTTCCCCTTTGTCCTCGTGTCTGCCCCACGGGTCTTCACGAAATGCCTCTCCGCGGTTACCACCTGTCTCAGGGCATACCAGTCTTCCCCTACCTCGACGAATGGCTTGTCATGGGATCCTCGGTCAAGGAGACTCGCCGGGCATCGTCATGCACGATTTTTCTGCTCGAGGGCCTGGGTTTCTTGGTCAACTATCCCAGGTCCCACCTTGAACCAGTGCAGGATTTAGAGTTTATTGGGACATGCCTCGATACTCAGCGGGCGACTGTGTTCACACCGGTGGATCGCGCCGACCGCCTCCGAGCCCTGGTGGCTCGTGTCCGGAGCACCCCCCAGTCAAGGCCCGAACTATGCTGTGCCTCCTGGCCAACATGACTTCCACCATCCATGTGGTTCCCCACGCCTGTCTACACATGCGGACAGCTCAGTGGTGCCTCAGCGCCCAGTGGAGTCCGTCCATCAGCCACTTGAGGGATCCCGTAAGGGTCTCCCACAGCCTTCGCCTGTCCCTGGGTTGGTGGCAAAACCCTCGCAACCTTCTCCATGGGTTGCCCTTCCAGACCCTGCAGCATGACAAGGTGCTGACAATGGATGCCTCCCTGCTGGAGTGGGGTGCCCACTGCGATGCATTATGCACACAGGGGCAGTGGTTGCCCAATGAGTCGCAGAAGCAGATAAACTTGCTCGAGCTCTGGGCGATTCGATGGGCCCTGAGGGTCTTCAAGGACCACCTCAAGGGGAGGTCGGTGCTCTTGTAGACTGACAATCGCGTGGCGATGTTCTACGTCAACAAGGAAGGGGGGACCGGATCACGCTCCCTTGGCCGGGAAGTAGTCCTCCTCTGCGCCTTCGCCTTCCGTCGGGGGATGACCCTCAGGGCGGTCTACCTTCTGGACCAGGAGAATGTCCTAGCAGACAGGCTCAGCAGAATCCTCCGCCCTCACGAATGGCGGCTGGATCCGGGGGTGGCTAGCTGGCTGTTCCTTCAGTGGGGGACTCCGGCTATGGATCTATTTGCTAGTCTGCTGAACGCACAGCTCCCCGGCTTCTGCGGGCTGGTGCCGCACCCAAGCAGGGAGAGCCCGGATGCATTCCTTCTGAGTTGGTCCTCCGGCCTGCTCTATGCGTTCCCTCCCACTCCTCTCTTTGCGAGGACCCTCCTCAAGGCTCAGCGAGACCGGGCATTGATGATTCTCATAGCTCCCACGTGGCCTCGGTAGCCCTGGTTCCCGCTCCTGCTCCGGCTGTCGACGGAGCCTCCAGTACCCCTGGGCTGTGCCCCAGGCCTGCTAACGCAGGAAGCCGGATGGGTGCGGTGCCCGAACCTGGCCTCATTATCCCTCACAGCCTGGCGGTTGAATGGGTTTCCCTAGCCCCGCTGAGTCTCCCGGAGGAGGTTGAGGAGATTCTCGCGTCGAGGAAGACCTTGACTAGGCGAGCTTATGCCTTCAAGTGGGCGGCGTTTCTTGGTGTGGTGCTCAGGGCTCCAGATCGACCCATTCTCCTGCTCCACTCGGTGGGTCCTTCAGTACCTCCTCTATCTCTCGAATTAAGGTCTGAAGTTGAACTGTCAGGGTGCATCTGAGCGCCATCTCAACGAATCGCCTCCCCGTCGAGGGAAAGCCCCTCTCGGGGCAGCCATTGGTCTCCCGCTTCATGTGGGGTGTCTTACTGTCCAAACTGCCCATTTGATTGCCCCCCTGGTGGAATGGGACCTGAACGTAGTGCTCATGCAGCTTACACATTTGCCCTTCGAGCCGATGGCGACGTGTTCGCTTCGGCACCTATCCTGGAAGGTAGTCCCTCCTGGTGGCTCTGACCTCGGCCCGCCAAGTCAGTGAGCTCCAGGCACTCATGGCTGAAGCCCCTTATACTAGATTCTATAGGAATAGGGTGGTCCTCCATACCCACCCCAAATTCCTGCCGAAAGTTGTCTCGGATTTCCATCTCAGTCAGGAGATAAGTCTTATCTACCTTCTTCCTGAAACCTCATGCTGACCAGGTGTTGGCGGCTTTGCTTACACTCGACTGCAAGAGGACTCTTACCTTCTATGTACAGTGCAATGAGGCTCATTGCAAATCTGTCCAACTCTTTGTGACATATGATCCCAACCGACTGGGGCAGGCAGTCACTAAATGCACCCTCTCTATATGGGTGGCGGACTGCATCGCCTTCGCCCATATGAAGGCAGGTGCCCCTTTGGATCGACGAGTCACCGCACACGGTGTCCAAGCCAAGGCAGCTTCGGTGGCCTCGCTACATTCAGTTCCCCCGCAGGTCATCTGCTGGGCAGTGACCCAGTGTTCAGCGAACACCTTCGCTGCACACTACTGCCTCGAGAGAGAGTCCTGTCGTGACAGCGCCAAGCCGTACTCCGCAATCTGTTTGGGATATAAGCAACTCTTGCCCTCTGACCCTTCTTCATGGCTACCGAGGGCTTCGCCCCGAGGACCAGAGGAATTGGGCTCCTGCGGGCATTGGCCTCTGGTCACGACCTTGCGGAGGTGTTTTTTGGTTGCAGGTTCGGTAGCCTGTAGCTGGGGAGTCCCATAAGTGAGGACTGACTTCCTGCTTGTTCCTGGAGAAAGCGTAGTTACTCACCTGTAACAGGTGTTCTCCAGGGACAGCAGGAATCGGTCCTCACTACCCTTCCGCCTCCCCTGATGAGTTGCTGGATTTTTATCCTTCCCTTGCCATCTGCTTGGTAGGGCTCGAGCTAAGGGACCTGACTGAGGAAGATGGCACCCTTGGACGTGAAGAGGACCATGCATGCGTGGTAGCAATCCCAAAGGCTTTCTTTGAAAGCTGGGGAATTGCTCCATGCGGGCTCCATCAGTACCAACGTCACTCATAAGTGAGGACTGATTCCTGCTGTCCTTGGAGGAACACCTGTTACAGGTGAGTAACTATGCTATACAGAGGCACTAGTCACCTCCTTTTTTTCTCCTGCCCATTCCTCTCTTATGCACCCAAGCATCCTTTTGGCTTTTTTTGTCACCTTTTCTACCTGTTAGCTACAAAGACCATCAGAAACAATCATGCCCAAGTCCCACTTTTCTTTTGTGGACAGAAGTACTTCGCCCCTACGCTGTACCGCTCCCTTGGATTTTTGTAGCCCAAATGCATGACCCTGCATTTTTTAGCATTAATTCTCAGCTGTCATATTCTTGACCATTCTTCATGCTTAGCTAGATCCCTCTTCATGTTATCTGTTCCTTCCTGGTGTCTACTGTATTGCAGATTTTGGTATCGTCTGCAAAGTGGCAAACTTTAATTGACAGCCCTTCCTCAACATTGCTAACAAACGTTAAAAAAAATTGGACCAAGGACAGATCCCTGCAGCACACCACTGGTAACATCCTTCTCAGAGTGAGCTCCATTTATCTATGCTGTTCGTCGCCTCTGAATCAACCAATTTCTGACCCAATCTGTCACTTTGGGGTCTATCCCTAGGGTGCTCAATTTGTTTATAAATTGCCTGTGTGGAATGGTGTCAAAGGCTTTTTTGAAATCTAAATACACCACATCTAGGGCTCTCCCTTGGTCCAACTCCCTGGTCACCCAGTTAAAGAAATCAATCAGATTTTTCTGACAAGACTTGCCTCTGGTGAGCACATGCTGCCTCAGATCCTGCAATCCATTCTTTACTCTGTCCATTCTTCCCCTGGACAGAGTAAAGAAGCTGCAGGGGCAAGTCAGGACATTCAAAAAAAGGAAGTCTCCCCAGCTTGGTATTATCTTCAGATCTTGGGGTTCTTGGCAGTGATGTTAGATCTTGTCTCCTGGGCCAGGGCCCACATGCGTCCATTGCAGGGGGCTCTCTCATCTCCATGGTCTCTTCAAAAAAATGTTCTCTCAAAGAGATTACCCTGTCCCAGTCATGTGACAAGGAGTCTTTGCTGGTGGCTGGATCTTCGGAAATTGCAGGCGGGGATGCCGTTGGAGCCTCCCGTGTAGATAGTGGTCACCACTGATGTGAGTCTTTCTAGTTGGGGCGTGCACTGTCAAGCTCAGGTGGCTCAGAGTCAGTGGTCATTAGAGGAGAGCTTGTAGTTTGTCAATCTGTTGGAGATGCAAGCTATTTTTCTGGTGCTTCAGTGATTCTCTCCGTTGCTTTAGTACAAAGCAGTTCGGATTTTCTCGGACAATGCGACTTTGGTGGCTTACATCAGTCGTCAGGGAGGCATGGACAGTACCTCTCCGGCGGTGGAGATATCTACTTTCCTTTGTTGAGCGGAGTGCAATTTTCAGACTTTATCGGCATCTCAAGTGCAGGAAAAGAAAGTGTGCAAGCAGATTTTCTCAGTTGTCAGTTAGATCCGGGCAAATCGTTGCTTGAGAATTCCGAATTTCTTCAGATTATATGCCGTTGGGATCAGCCAGTCACGGCGACCTTCTCCAGTGCCAAAGTGAGCTGGTTCTTCAACCGCAGGGGCTGGATGCGCTGATTCAGGTGTGGCCGCGCAACAGCCTATTGTATGCATTTCCTCTGTGGCCTCTGATAGGTTGTCTTCTGCAAAAGATCAAGGCACACCAAGGTCTGGTGGTTCTGGTGGCTCTGGATTGGCCTCGTCAGCCATGGAATTGCCGACCTCGTGTGTCTGTAGGTGGACTATCCATGGCGTCATCCTCTGATGCCCAATCTTATGACTCAAGGGCTGATTCTCCTGCCACAAGTGGCTTGTCTCATGGAAGGGCTGGGTTAGTGAAAAGGGGGTATTCCGCACAGGTGATCTTCACATTGCATAGGTCTCACAGGAGGTCCACTTGTCTTATATTTGAGTCTGGCAGGTCTTTGATGCCTGGAAAGGAAGCTTCGGGCTCTCTTGGCATTGTTGCCAGACTTGTTAGCCTTTTTGCAGGCTGATTTGGATAAGGGCTTAGCATTCAATTTCTTGCATGTTCAGGTGGCGGCTTTGATGTGTTACAGGGGCTGTGTGCAAGGTTTTTCTTTGGCTTCTCATCCCGATGTGGTGTAGTTTCTCTAAGCTGTTAAACAGCTTCATCATCCGGTTTGTCTGGTGGGACCTTAATTTGGTGTGTGCTTACAGGTCCTCCCTTTGAACTGTTTTCTGCAGCCTCAATTAAGGATCTTACCCTGAAAGTTGTTTTTCTTGTCGCCATTTCCTTGGCTAGGAGGATTTCAGAGTTGCAGGCTTTATCCTGTAAGAAGCCTTTCTTGCTTATTTCAAAGGATAGAGTGGTCTTGAGACCTGTTCCATCTTTCTTACCCAAGGTGGCCTCTGAGTTTCATCTTAACCAGTCCGTTTCTCTTCCTGTCTTCTCTGATTCTTGTCAAGACTTTGAGGCATGGCATCTTCATTTGCTAGATATCCGTAGGGCTATCTGTCACTATCTTAATGTACCCCATCTTTCCGAAGGTCAGATCTTTTTATTCTCTTTGCTGGTCCTTGAAGGGTTGAGGCAGCTTACAAAGCTTTAATTGCTCGCTGGTTGCGAGAAGCTATTGCTTCTGCTTATATGATATGGAATAAGCCTCTTCTGGCTGGTGTGAAGGCTTTCTGTTCTAGGGCTCAGGAGGCCTCTTGAGCTGAGTTTAGTCTGGTTCCTCCTGTTTTGTAAGGTGGCTACGTGGTCATCGCTTCATATTTTTGTGTGTCATTATCGCATTGATATCCAAGCTCATAGTGATATGCAGTTTGGTGCTCGAGTTCTGCAGGCTGGGCTCGCAGGTCTCTCCCAAAGTTGATACTGCTCTAGTACATCCCATGTGTCTGGACTGGACTGGAGGGATGATAAGGAAGGCAAAATTAGGTCTTACTTGCTAATTGTCTTTTCTTGAGTCTTTCCAGTGAAGTCCAGAATGCACTGGATTTCTGTTTTCTCGGCGAGCCCGGATCTCTGAGATTCTGTGTTCTATTCTTTAGTCTGGGATCTATAATTTGTGTTCGTTTTCGAAAGTTTTTTATAGTTTTTTATGCAGAAAGTTTTATTTCCTGGTTCTTGGTTCTCTGTGGGGTCTTGTCTCTCTTTTATCTCTATTTTCCTTTCCACGTTAAATGTTTAATGTTTTTGAGATTCTTGAACCTCTTTTTTGGTGGAGTCTGGTTTGGTGCTGGAATATTGGCCTGTGTGAGTGGGTACGGAACCCTTATATTATGACATAATCAAATCTGTGGTCCTCAGTCTCCATCTGCTGGTCAAGGGGCATAACCTATGCGTTTGGACTGGACTGGAGAGACCACCAGGTGATTTTATTTTATTTTATTTTACTTTGGGGTGGGAGTGGGGGATACAGGGGCCACTAGACCACTAGGTTATATTCTTTTAGTGGGGGGTTGGAGGTACAGCAGATGCTAAACCACCAGGTACTTACTTTCTGCCAGGGCACTGGCCCCCGTCAGGGTTATGATGGCATTAGGGGCTTTTCCCGATGCTGTGATCGTCCCAATGCCATCAAAATACTGTCGGGTGGGGGGGAACGGGGCCGCTGGGCTACCAGGGATTCTCTTTTGTCAGGCACCAGCCCCCGACAATGTTTTGATGTCATCGGGTGCTCTTTCCAATGCTTGATCATCTGAGGAGAAGATGATCTAGGTATCTGAGAAAGCACCCGATGCCATCAAAATACTGTCGGGGACACGCGTTAGAGGTTTAAGTCACCTCAGACCCTGCAGTAAAGGTTTTGGTGCTATGGCTGGTTGCAAAATCCTCTACACCTTTCTCTGCATCGGGCATAGCCATGATTTGCATACCAGACCATTATGTGCAGCTGATTAAAGTATATTTAAATACACATGGCATTAATTGGGTGCTAATTTTTCCGTCTGTTTCCTGCATTTAAAAGTTTGTGAAGTATGCTTAAATGTGGTGTTCTCCAGGACCAAGCAGGAAGTCAGTCCTCACTGATGGGTGACGTCGGCGCCGAAGGAGCCCTCGCGGAGCAATTTCCCCAGCTTTCGAAGAAAGCCTTTGGGAATTGCAGCGCGCATGCGCGGTCCCCTTCCCGCCCAAGGGTGCCATCTTGCTCAGTCTTCTTTTTTCCGCGGAGCCCTACAGACATAGTTTGTGATCACCGCTGAAAAAGTTGATTTTTTCGTTCTGTTTTCTCGGTTCGACGCCATGTCCTTTTCCCGCCCGGCCTTGATACTCCGGTGTCGAGTCCGTTCACTATTTTTCGGTTTTTGTCTTTCGTGACTGGCGTTCCCGCCACTTTTTTCTTTTTCTCTGGCAGCCCAGTCTTTTGACCTCGCAGAGGCCCTTTTTCCCCCGATGGCTGCCAGCGGGTTTAAAAAGTGTGATCGGTGTACGAGGCTTATGTCTCTTACCGACACACACGACTGCTGCCTCCGCTGTCTCGGACCCAATCATGACCCGATGATTTGTGGTCCGTGTACCAAAATGTCCTCGAAGGCATTGAGGAGTCGGCAGTCTCAAAAGGAGCGAATCTTCTCTGACTCCGTGTCCGGCCGGGCCCGGACCTCGTCAGAGGCTTCGACGTCTCGTGACTCCGGCCCCGAGCGTCGTCGGAGCTCCTCTGAGCGGGGGTCTCCCGCCCGGGAACATCGTCGGAAGAAGAAACCCGCGAGGGCGTCGTCGGAGGACGCCCCTGGTTCCTCGAGGGCCAGGTCGCATAGCCCCGATAGCCGCCCCGGGTCCTCGGAGTCGGAGAGGCCTTCGAAGCATCCTCGTCTCGAAGTGGAGTCTCCTGGACACGTGAGTACTGTAGTCCTCGTGGACTCGCCTCCGAAGGATCCGACGTCGGGCCCGACGTCGTTGGGGCCCGAGTCGGGGGCTGCTGGGTCTCCTGAGCTTTGACTCAGGCTGACGGCCTTGGAGAGCAGTTTCGCTGCCTTCATGGACCAGCAGCGGGCATTGATCGCAGGCCTCGCCAGTGCATCTGCCCCGACCACCGGGACGTCGACGTCCAAGTCGACCCCGGAGGCCGAGCTGATCCTCGAGTCCATGCGGGCTCGAGTCGATCCTCGGCCACGGTCTCCCTCGGCCTCCCGTTCGGGACCGAGGTCGTTGACGCCGGCCTCGGCGTCAGGGCGGAGGTCCTCGGCGGCCGCCCGCACGGAGCCGCTCGATTCCTCCTCGGAGGAGTCGAGCTGGGACACGGAGGAGGACGAGTCACCCGGTTCTTTTCATACTCGGTGCGTCCCCTCCGACTCGCCCGAGTCTGAGCCTCGGAGACGGTCCCCCCCGGAGGATACCCGATTCTCGGACTTCGTGAGGGATATGGCCAAGGCTTTGGCCTTCCCCGCGGATCCCGAGGAGGAGCCTCGAGCCGAAGAGCTCGAGGCCCTCCAGTATGACTCTCCCCCGAAGGAGGCCTTTACTGTACTGGTTCCTCCGATGCTGGAAAGACTTCTCTTCCGCATGTGGGAGAGCCCGGCATCGACGCCGGTGTTAAGCAAGTGGGTCGATTCCATGTATCGAGTCCGCAAGAGCCCGGGTTCCAGAAGGCACAACTACCGCACCATTCCATGGTGGTGGAATCGGCCATGCATCGACAAGAGTCAAAAGATGCACTCCTCGGTGCCTCCCGGCAAGGAGGCCCGGAACCTGGATGCCCTCGGTAGGAAGTGCTTCCAGGGCTCTATGCTTGCTTGTCGAGTCCAGACATACCATCTCTACATGGGCATGTATCTCCGAGATCTGGCAATGGAAATTGCTGGGTTCTCTGCTGGTCTCTCCGAGGAACCTTTGCAGAGGTTCCAGGCCTTGTCCACTGGTATTCGAGAGTGCTCGAAATTTATTTCTCGAGCAGCCTACGATGGCTTCGAAGCATCGGCTCGAGTAGCCGGGGCAGGCATCGGTGCCCGCCGGCAGGCTTGGCTTCAGTCATCCGACCTCGAGCCATGGGTGCAGGACAAGATGCTTACCCTTGGAATCCTGCTGCCCTACCTCCAGCGGGGAGATTGGCTATGCTCATTGGATCTAAAGGATGCTTATACTCACATCCTTATCCATCCGGACCACAGACAATATCTACGATTTGTTGTGGAAGGAAATCATTATCAGTACAGGGTACTGCCCTTTGGCCTGTCCTCCGCTCCCAGGGTGTTCACCAAATGCCTGGCAGTGGTGGCAGCCTTCCTGAGGCTTCAAGGCCTGTTTGTCTTTCCCTACCTGGACGACTGGCTCATCCGGGCACAGTCTTCCCTGGAAGTCACTCAGGCCACTCGTCGCACTGTAGCTCTGCTTCAGCACTTGGGGTTTGTCATAAACTTCGCAAAGTCCACTTTGCTCCCCTCTCAGGATCTAGAATTCATAGGAGCACTGTTGGACACTCTGCAGGCTCGTGCCTTCTTGCCTCTGGAACGGGCCAACCATCTCGCAGCTCTGGCCAGCAGTTTTCACAGCTCTTCCCTGGTCTCGGCCAGGCCTCTTCCTGCTCGGCCATATGGCTTCCACGGTCTATGTCACTCCGAATGCCCGTCTACATATGAGGCCTGCTCAGTGGAGCCTTCGCACTCAATGGCATCAAGCCACAGGGAGCCTTGCGGACTTAGTACGGATCTCCGACCGCCTGGTCTCCTCTCTGCAATGGTGGCTTCATCTGCCAAATCTGCTTATCGGCATAGCTTTTCAGTCTCCTCCACCTTCCCAAGTGCTGACGACAGATGCCTCTCTCCTGGGATGGGGAGCACATTGCCAAGGGACATGTACTCAAGGCCTTTGGACCCCTTGGGAAGCTGCTCAGCAGATAAACTTCCTGGAGCTCAGGGCGATCCGCCTAGCTCTGTGGACCTTCTCTCACCTCATCTCTCATCGGTCTGTACTAGTCCAGACGGACAATCAAGTTGCCATGTTCTATGTCAACAAACAGGGGGGCACCGGCTCCCTCCTCCTATGTCAGGAGGCTCGGAGACTGTGCTCTTGGGCAGTCGACCATGGCATCCTGCTCAAAGCGGTTTACCTGCCTGGACAGGAAAATTACCTGGCCGACAAACTGAGCAGGATTCTGCAGCCACACGAGTGGAGATTGGACCCGCTGGTTGTTCAGCGGATCTTCCTCCGGTGGGGCCTCCCCACCATGGATCTTTTTGCCAGTCCTCTGAACCGGCAACTTCCCAGGTTCTGCTCCAGGCACCTGCACCCGCTCAGAGTATCGGCGGATGCTTTCCTCATTCCGTGGTCCACGGGCCTACTGTATGCCTTTCCTCCCACGCCACTTGTGTCCAGGACGCTTTTCAAGGTTCTCCGGGACAGGGCCTCGGTAATCCTGGTAGCGCCCAGATGGCCGAGACAGCCCTGGTTCCCACTCTTGCTACAACTGCCAGTGGACACTCCCCTTCCTCTGGGGTTTCAGCCCGATCTCCTGACTCAGGATCAAGACACTCTCCTGCACCCCAACCTCCGGGCCCTTCACCTGATGGCCTGGCTGCTGAAAGGGTAGTTCTAGCTCCGCTGCTCCTCCCTCCGGAGGTGGAAGATGTCGTCCTGGCCTCTAGGCGTCCGTCCACCCGGAAGTCTTACGCCCTTAAATGGCGTCGCTTCTCTGTGTGGTGTTCTCAGCAATCTGAGAACCCCTTCTCCTGCTTGGTATCGGTGATTCTGCTATACTTGCTTCACCTTTCCAATCTCGGCCTCAAGTCCAACTCTGTAAGAGTCCACCTCAGTGCTCTCTCTGCACATCATTCGCCGGTGGACGGCAGGCCTCTTTCCGCACACCCCTTGGTGGCGCGTTTTCTCAGAGGCCTCCTTCTGCTTAAGCCTCCCTTGCGCCCCCCAGCCCCTGACTGGGTTCTCAATGTGGTCTTGCAGTGGATTACCTGTCCGCCTTTTGAACCTATGGCTACCTGCCCTCTTCGTTTCCTTTCTTGGAAAACTCTCTTCTTGGTAGCCCTTACCTCCGCTAGGCGCGTTAGTGAACTGCAAGCCCTAGTGTCTGAGCCTCCTTACACTAGGTTCTACCCTAATAGGGTGGTCTGTGATAAGGAAGCTTATCATAGCTCAGGAAGGAGCTATAGAAAAGGTGAAGTGACTCTGAACAAGCAACCTGTCAGTTCTGGTAGAAATGAGAAAACAGAATTTTTCCATAAAAGACTACCAGTCCCAGAATGCACCAGGTTTCCAACAGCCATTAGAGGAGCTGAAGTGGGGAAACGTGTGTTCAATCAGGAGGGCTATGAGGTAATCCCTAAGCACTCATCTCAAAGGGCAGGGCCTGATTCAGCACAGCTGCGCTGTGCTAGGGTGGAGCACTCATCTAAGCAGAATAAGAGTAGAGTTTATTCTACAGATGACCATCTTCATGATCACCTTGGATATCCAGAGAATTGTCCTCAGTATCCTGAGAATCAGCTTGAGTTTGATCATCAGTTTCATCTGAAGGATCATCAGAAGCAGAAGCCAAACCGAACGGACAGAGAGGGAAAGAGACCCTTTGGAAGAAGGAAGAGAAAAGCCTTTGAGAGGTCTAGAAGAGTCCAAAGCAGTACGTATACTGGGAGGTATTCCAAGGGCCAGCATACACCATTGGACTGGGGAAAGCCAGAGGAATGGTGCTGCAGAGCTAGGAATCACCAGAGGCTACCTGTGAGTGAGACGGCTGCACGTGGAAGGGACCCTAAGACCTGTGCCAGAAGGTATGTGAAGAGAGTTCCAGTGTCCAGGGATCTGGATTGGAAGGCTGGACATAAGAACTGGACTACATACTGGCCAGGCTATATAGAGAGGAACTCTAGCTGCAATGGAAGCTCAGGTATGAACACTGATCTATGCCCTAGCTATAACCTTGAAAGACAGCAGGGAAACAAGTATTCTCCTGAAAATGCTCCATTGAGAGATTCATCTGTGCCAATCCATGATATTGAACCCATGCTTGTTGAACAAGGGGGAATAATAGCAGATGAGGATCCTGTTTATATGGACTGCTCTCTATCTAAACTCCGTTGGTAACTTTCTGTTATAAAGTACAGCAACCATCACAAAGAAATACAAATTTGTTCTTTAATCTACTCAGAAAAGCTCCTGAAGCAGGATTTGACCCACACAGTGGAAGGCAAGCCAGCTAAGGGGTATCAGCTGGTGACTGCTAGCAATTAAGCCTTACCTAATTGCTTGTGAGCTAGGAGAGAATCGCTTCTGTATCTATGTGGGAAGTAATCAGAAGTTAACCTGAAAAGAACAGTTTGTTTCTTGCTTTGTGGCTTTTCATTTGTTGTTTTCCTGATTTTGACTTTGTTTTTCCAAGTTAACACTGAAAGCAAGTAACCTACTTTATGTGCTACCAAGCATATCTGTGTTGGGAGAAATAACCCCATAAATAAATATCTTATTGGCTTTACCCAAGAGCACAACTAAATTATTGTCAGCAGCTGTGTCTGGTGTGAATGAACTACATTGCCCACAATACCTTGCAAATCATATAGATATATGCACTTGCCAAGACTGTGAAAATTCTCACCCAGGCAGCCGTCTGACAGGTTTCAGCTGGATAACTGCTAGCAATTGAGCCTTACCTAATTGCTTGTGAGCTCTGAGGGAATCACTTCTGAATCTATGTGTGAAGATATAAGAAGTTAACCTGAAAAGAACAGTTTTTCCCTTCTTTGTGGGTTTTGCTTGTTGTTTGAAGCATTGCTAAGGAAATATTAGCTAAAGTCTACAGAAAAGACCATTCTGTTACCATCCTGGTCTTTATTCTTTTGCTTTGATTGCCTGACAAGTTCAGCTGTTGTTTTCCTGATTTTGTTTTTCTAAGTTTAACACTGAAAGCAAGTATCCTGTTTTATGTGCTATCAAGCATATCTGTGTTGGGAGAAATAACCCCATAAATAAATATCTTATTGGCTTTACACTCAAGCACAACTAATTATTGTGAATGGCTGTGTCTGGTGTGAATGGACTACATTTCCCATAATCCCTTGCAAATCATATTAGTATATGCCTTTGCCAAGACTGTGAACATTCTCACCCAGGCATCCGTCTGACAAATGGCGTAGTTTTTCGGATTGCTTTTGCGCAAAGGGATTTACTTGCTAAGGATTACAACTCAAGTCTGAAGGAAAAGACAGTTCAAGCTTAAAAGCTGAAAGAAAAGTTTTTCCCTCAACTGCACTTTGGAGGAGAGGTGGCTGTTCCAGGTAGCTGTTCCAGGAAGAAAAGACCCTGTGCAGAGCTGGATTCATCACTGGCATAAGGTAACAAGTACCTGGGCATGTCTAGTGGTGGATGGGAGTAAGGCACAGGGGTAATTGAAAAAAAAGTAGAAAAAAACACCTGTTTGGAAGGTGGTGCACTGTGGTTTTTTTTTGTGTTTTCTTGCAGGGATCAAGATGGATCCGAGGGAGATGGCTAGCTGGATGGCAGCCCAGTTTAGCAGGCAACAGGAGCTAGCACAGCAGGCTCAGGACACTGCTATGAAAGCCTTAATGGACGAGCAGAAGCCAGTGCTTGATCTGGTGCAAGCCCTAGTTAAGCTGCAGAACCAAAGTGGACCAGATGCAAGACCAGCAGTAAATACTGGTACACCACATGTGGACAGTGTGGGACTCAATCAGGGAATTGGGGCATTTAGTTTTGGGAAGCTAACTCCAGATGATAATGTTGATGATTTTCTAGAGTCTTTTGAGAGAGTGGCACAAGCATTAGCATGGCCAGAGACCCAGTGGGCAGTAAGGCTGGCAGCCTCATTAACTGGAGAGGCGCTTGCAGCTTATAGAGCAATGCCAGCAGCCCAGGCTTTGAATTATAAGGATGTAACGGCTGCTATTAGAGATCGCCTAAGGTTGTCTATTTCAGAGTATAGGCGAATGTTTAGAGCTACTGCATTGAGAGTGGGTGAAACACCCAGGGCTCTGAGTCAGAGAATCAGAGGATTAGCTGTAAAATGGTTGGAGCCTGAGCAAAAGACGGTAGAAATGTTATTAGACATTATTATGCTTGAAGAATTTGTCTGCTGTGCCTAAAGATTTGCACACTTTCCTTATACAGCAAAATTGCCAAAATCTTGGAGAGACAACCATGCTAGCAGAGAGATTCTTGGAAGCCACGCAGGCTTGCCATAGAATGGGTGGCCCTCTGAGGATGGGTGCTGAGGCAAGCTGTGCTGTATCAGAAAAGAAAATGCTTAAAAGTGTTTCTGAAAATAAATGTACTGTGCCAAACCAGATGACACAGTGGAGTGAAAAGAAATGTTTCAAGTGTGGAAAATGGGGACATTTAGAAAAGGGATGCCAGACACACACTAGCTTAATGGGTGTGGATTTAAAACAGCCCAAAGAAGGATTTCTTTTGATGGTTGATGTGCAAGGAATTACCACAAATGCTCTGTTAGACTCTGGGGCAGACTAGAGTATGATGTCAAAAAGGCTTTGGAAGAGAATAGAGGCCCAAGAAGGATTTGTGCCTAGAACCCCTGAAAGCCAAGTTCACATCAGATGCATTCATGGTGCTGCAACATCATATCCCACCTATAGGCTAAAGGTTAAGTGCCTGGGGGAACAAGAGGAAGTCCTGTTAGCAGTGGTGCCTAGGCTACCCTTTGATTTGGTTTTAGGAAGAGACTGGCCAAGATTTAAGCAGGGTCTAATGGAAGGACTAAGAAAGAAGGAGGGAGAAGGATTAATGGTAATAGCTCCCGGGCCTTTATTTGGAAGTCCTCAGACCCCAGCTAAAAAGATGGTTAAGCGTCCAGAAGACCAAGCTACCCCAAAGCAGACATTCGTCTTAAAGTACCATAGGGTCACAGAGAAGGCCCAAGCTCCTGAGCGGGCAACCCCTCAAGCTGCTGGGTTTGACCTGTGCAGTATAGAAAATGTGACTGTACCTAGCCAAGGGAGAGCCCTGGTTGACACTGGTCTCCAAGTGGAAATACCTATTGGATGCTATGGGAGAGTAGCCCCAAGGTCCGGATTAGCCCTTAAATATTTCATCGATGTGGGTGCGGGAGTAATTGATCCCGATTACAGGGGCAATATTAAAGTTCTGTTATTTAATTTTGGACAGAATGATTATCACGTGAAGACAGGAGACAGAATTGCCCAATTGATCTGTGAGAGACTGGGTTTTCCACCTGTGGAGGAGGTCACATCCCTGGAAAATTCTGAGCGTGGAACCAAAGGCTTTGGTTCTACTGACGTCAAAGGGGTTAAAAGCCTAGCTGCCACCTGTGCCCGAGAGAGGGAGGTGAATGAAGAGGAAGATTTGGGACCCCAGGTATCTGATTGTAAAGAAAAATCAGAACCCCAAATAGGTGAGGACCTGACAGTGGTACAACAGGAAGAAATTAAGAAATTGCTTAAAGAATTCCCAGATGTGTTGACACCCATACCTGGGGAGACACATTTGGTTGCCCATGAAATAATAACTCCACCTGGGAAATTAATTCGTCAAAGGCCATACCGCTTGCCTGAAGCCAAGAGACAGGAGGTAGTGGCACAAGTCCAGGAGATGTTGGACATGGGAGTAATAGAGGAGTCAAAGAGTCCCTGGAATAGCCCCATAGTCCTGGTGCCGAAGCCTGATGGATCTTTAAGATTTTGTATTGACTTCCAGCAGGTAAACGCAATATCAGTTTTTGATGCATATCCAATGCCAAGAATTGAAGAGCTGTTGGACCAGCTTGGACAAGCTCAATACTTAACCACCCTTGATATGACAAAAGGATATTGGCAAATCCCTCTAACCAGGGAGTCGAAGCCGAAGACTGCGTTCAGCACCCCCGTTGGCCTTTTCCAGTTCAAGAGGATGCCTTTCGGACTGCATGGAGCAGCGGCTACCTGCCAAAGGTTAGTAGATCAGGTACTTCGACCCCACCAAAATTATGCTTTTGCATATATGGATGATGTCATAATCCATAGTAACACCTGGGCGGAGCATCTAAAGAGGATCAGGGCAGTCTTGTGCTCCATGAAGCAAGCGGGAATCACTTTAAACCCGAAGAAGTGTGCCTTTGCAAATAGGGAGGTAAAATACCTGGGCCACCTAGTGGGAAGAGGAAAAATTAAACCTCTAATGAGTAAGGTAGATAGCATCAGGAATTTTCCCCCTCCAACAACAAAGAAACAACTACGAAGTTTCTTGGGACTTATTGGATACTACCGCAGATTTATACCGCAATTTGCAGAGAAAAGTGCAATTTTCACGGATATGCTGCGGAGGAATTGTCCAAACCAGCTAAAGTGGACACCTGAAGCTGAAAAAGCATTTTCAGTCCTAAAAGGAAAATTGTGTACAGGACCGGTACTGAAAGGGGTGGACTTCAGGAAACCCTTTCTGGTTCAAACAGAGGCATCGGATGTAGGGCTAGGAGCGGTTCTATCCCAGTGTCATGAAGGGGAGGAGCATCCTGTGATGTACCTGAGCAGGAAGTTGTCACCGGCTGAACAAAAGTATTCCACAATAGAAAAAGAATGTTTAGCTATTAAGTGGTCAGTGGAGGCGTTAAGGTTTTACCTTACAGGGAGAAAGTTCCATTTGGTCACGGACCATGCCCCACTTAAGTGGTTGCAGCAAATGAAGAACCACAATGCCAGGTTGACACGCTGGTACATGGCCTTACAGGCATTTGATTTTCAAGTGGAACATCGTGCTGGGATGTTACACAAGAATGCGGATGCCCTTTCCCGTATTACGGACTGTGGAGGAGAGGTTTCACCAGTTAAACCAGTCCATAATAACTTAAGCAGGGGGGTATGTGATAAGGAAGCTTATCATAGCTCAGGAAGGAGCTATAGAAAAGGTGAAGTGACTCTGAACAAGCAACCTGTCAGTTCTGGTAGAAATGAGAAAACAGAATTTTTCCATAAAAGACTACCAGTCCCAGAATGCACCAGGTTTCCAACAGCCATTAGAGGAGCTGAAGTGGGGAAACGTGTGTTCAATCAGGAGGGCTATGAGGTAATCCCTAAGCACTCATCTCAAAGGGCAGGGCCTGATTCAGCACAGCTGCGCTGTGCTAGGGTGGAGCACTCATCTAAGCAGAATAAAGGTAGAGTTTATTCTACAGAGAATCATCCTCAGATTCTTGGAGATCCTCAGAATCATCTTCATGATCTTGGACAGCTTCATCATCTGGAGGATCATCAGAAGCAGAAGCCAGAGCGGACGGACAGAGGGCAAGAAACCCTTTGGAAGAAAGAAGAGAAAAGCATTTGGGAGGTCTAAAGGAGTCCAGAGCAGTACGTATACTGGGAGACATTCAAAAGGCCAGCATACACCATTGGACTGGGGAAAACCAGAGGAGTGGTGCTGCAGGGCTAGGTACCTGTGAGGGAGACGGCTGCACTTGGAAGGGACCCTAGGACCCGTGCCAGAAGGTATGTGAAGAGAGACCCAGTGTCCAGGGATCTGGATTGGAAGGCTGGACATAAGAACTTGACTACATACTGGCCAGGCTATTTAGAGAGGAACTCTAACAGCAATGGAAGCTCAGGTATGAACACTGATCTATGCCCTAGCTATACCCTTGAAAGACAGCAGGGAAACAAGTATTCTCCTGAGAGTGCTGCTCCATTGAGAAATTCCTCTGTGCCAATCCATGATATTGAACCCATGATTGTTGAAGAAGGGGGAGAGGTGGTAGATACAGGCTGTGAATACATGGATTGCTCTCTGTCTAAACTCCTTTGGTAATTTACTGTTACAAAGTACAACAACCATCACAAAGAAATACAAACTTGTTCTTTAAATCTACTCAGAAAAGCTCCTGAGTAGGATTTGATCCAGGCAGTAGAAAGTAAGCCAGCTAAGGGGTTTCAGCTGGATAACTGCTAGCAATTGAGCCTTACCTAATTGCTTGTGAGCTCTGAGGGAATCACTTCTGAATCTATGTGTGAAGATATAAGAAGTTAACCTGAAAAGAACAGTTTTTCCCTTCTTGGTGGGTTTTGCTTGTTGTTTGAAGCATTGCTAAGGAAATATTAGCTAAAGTCTACAGAAAAGACCATTCTGTTACCATCCTGGTCTTTATTCTTTTGCTTTGATTGCCTGACAAGTTCAGCTGTTGTTTTCCTGATTTTGTTTTTCTAAGTTTAACACTGAAAGCAAGTATCCTGTTTTATGTGCTATCAAGCATATCTGTGTTGGGAGAAATAACCCCATAAATAAATATCTTATTGGCTTTACACTCAAGCACAACTAATTATTGTGAACGGCTGTGTCTGGTGTGAATGGACTACATTTCCCACAATCCCTTGCAAATCATATTAGTATATGCCTTTGCCAAGATTGTGAACATTCTCACCCAGGCATCCGTCTGACAGGTCTTACGGACTCACCCAAAGTTTCTTCCAAAAGTGGTTTCCCCTTTTCATCTCAACCAAGAGGTGGTTCTTCCAACCTTCTTTCCCAGGCCGCATACCAGCCGGGCTGAGACAGTTCTGCATACCCTGGACTGTAGGAGGGCCTTATCCTTCTACTTTGACCATACGCGGGAGCATAGAAATGCTGTTCAGCTTTTCGTTTCTTTTGACCCCAATAGGTTGGGGGTGCCTATCTCCAAGCGTACTTTGTCCATCTGGGTAGCTGACTGTATCGCCTGGGCTTATGGGGCAGCCGGCCTCTCCTTAGAGAGTCGAGTCACGGCTCACCGTGTCAGGGCGAAGGCTGCGTCAGTGGCTCATCTCCGCTCTGTTCCGTTGGCAGACATCTGCCGGGCCGCTACTTGGTCTTCAAGCCAGACTTTTGCGGCTCCTTACTGCCTGGAGAAGGAGTCCCGCAGGGACAGTGCTTTCGGACAGGCAGTCCTCCACAATCTCTTTGAGGTTTAGGCAACTCCTACCCTCCGGCCCTGGTGTTGGGCTACCGGCCGGAAGCGTATTCAGAGAAGATTCCTTACTTCTGTACTGCTGAGCTAGAGGGAGCTCATTTTTTCTGCTTGAGGTCTCCGGTAGCCTTAAGCTTGGGAGTCCCATCAGTGAGGACTGACTTCCTGCTTGGTCCTGGAGAAAGAGTAGTTACTCACCTGTAACAGGTGTTCTCCAGGAGCAGCAGGAATCGGTCCTCACAACCCTCCCTCCTCCCCTCGGAGTTGCAGTCATTCTTATCCATCGTTTTGCTAACTTTTTTGCTATCTTTTCGCTATGTCATCAGACTGAGCAAGATGGCACCCTTGGGCGGGAAGGGGACCGCGCATGCGTGCTGCAATTCCCAAAGGCTTTCTTCGAAAGCTGGGGAAATTGCTCCGCGAGGGCTCCGTCGGCGCCGACGTCACCCATCAGTGAGGACTGATTCCTGCTGCTCCTGGAGAACACCTGTTACAGGTGAGTAACTACTCTTTATGGTTTCTTAAAGGCCATGCTAGCTTTCTCCATCGGCCTGTATGTGTGTATGAGCATAAAATACATGAGGTCATTTATACCTGCTCGCTAGCAGAAGGTACGTGATTACACCCACATTTAAGGTTGCGTCCTTTGCCACATATGCTAGTATTTTATAACGATCTACATGTCTTTATAAAATAACACCTACAGTATATAGGCTCCTATCCAGGGAAATGTATAAAATTACCCTCTTGAAGTTTAGAGTTCTAGAAGAAGTTGAACTGTTTTGTTGATTTCTGCTTTTGTCTATTAGGGGATCACACCAACTTTGGAAGAAGTAAACCAAGTGGATTTCCAGTTGTGCAGCGTTCTGCTGAAGAGAAAGCAGCAAACCCAGATCTGCTGAACCTGGAAAGGTAGGGTATTCTCTTAAGCAAAAAAGATATACTGTAATGGTGAAAGTCCCCAGGAGGAGATGGAGGTGGAGGAAAATCCTGTTGAAATAAATGACACTGCACTTGTGCACAGGATTTCCAAGCCAGATAAGAAAAAAAACACAGCTCTCTGCTGAGCTCAGGCCACGCCCCAGCTCAGAGGGAGAGACAGGCTTCCTCACTGATTGGTCACACCTGGGGGAAGGACAGGAAGTGCCGGGAAGCAAATGCTTTTTAAATCCACAAACAGAGCAGAGAGTTGGCACGAGAAGAGGCAAGGAAACAGGCAAGGAAACGAGCACGGGAAGGTGCAAGGGACGTGGAGAGGAAGGAAAAGAGCAAGCAAGAAAGGAACCTTATGAAGAAGGTGAAGGAGAGAGAGAGCCTTGGAGAGAACGTTACAGCAAGGCAGAACCTTGGAGCCAAGAGAGCTAGCAAGGGAAGCCATTGGAGAGAAGGGCAATTGGACATACAGCAACAAGGGCTATAGCAGTGGTAGAGGAAAGAAGGAAGAAAAGTCTCTTCAGAGCAGGTACCTAACTGGCACTGGAAATAGACATAAGGAAGCTGAATTTCAGAACCTGGAGGATAGCAGGAGAAAAGGGTTCAGCAGTTGTTTAAGAAACCTGCCAAAGGTAAAGCTACCATTTCTAATGCTGAATCATTGTTAGAGAAGCCATTTGCCTTTGCTACTGTCCAGAAGGCAGACCCAACACCTTTAACTGATAATAGGTGGGGGGAGAGTCTTACATACGGGGAAAACTATAACACTGACAAAAGCAAGACAGCCGAGCATTCAGAGTTAGAAGCTATAAGCAAGCTGTTGTCAGAAGGAAAAGTTTTCTCTCCTAATGCTAATGTGCCTGTACACACTGAATTGCTCCTGAACCAGTTCAAGGAATTTCTGGAGGAAGGAAAGTCAGGGAAAACTGTTAAACCTGATAGAGATGCAATAATTCTAATACTGTTGAAAGAATGCAAATAGACTCTTGTTTGCCAGCTTTAGAAAGTGAATCTTCTCCCATGGATGGCTCTTTATGTTTAAAGGAAGAAGGCATTGTTGAACAGCACTAAAACTGTATGAAATAATATAGAAAGTACTTGCCATACCTGCTGAAGAATTGGAAAGGCTTGTTTTATGTTTAATAAGCTTAATTGTCTTCTGAGGATAAGAAGCCGTGCTGTGAGAAAGAAAAATCAGCTGTTGCAGTTTAACTGTTTTCCGTTGAATAACCACACGGGGCAGTGTCCTGTGGAAAGTTTATGGGACTGAGAAACAGCTGAGCAGTGCTGAGATATTTCTGTTACGTTTTCTTCTGTTCCTGAAATACCTATATGTTGGAGATGCATCCTTTATGCTTGTTTGTGTTTGAGCTTTGATGCGCTGGAAATTCCCCACAATAAATATTCTTGCAGCCTTGAAACACTCGTGTCATAACTACAATTTTGTCCTTAAAGAAATAAGCAAAACTACAAGTCCCAGAATCCCTGGCGACAATAGGAATAGCTTTATTCAGAAGAGGACATTCAAAGGCCACTTCCAGCTGGTAAGCTCTCGGGCCCCAGCGGAAGCGTCGCAAGTGGCGTAGTTGTCAGGATTCCACGCATGCGCAAAGGTGCAAACGTCAGGATATCTGCTGGAAGTCACTTCCATGAGGAGCCAAGCAGAGGAGCGTTTGAGAAGTGGAAAGGGCAGTACCGAGAAAACTACAGAAACCTTCATTGGTGATAAGCTTGAAGCTTCACCTAAGCCAGGTAAAGGGTATCTAGCCGGGGCTGGTTAGGATACTAGGGCAAGGGTGAAAGCTTAGCTGGTTGAAAAAAAAAAAAGAGGTGGAAATCTTTTTTTTTTGTATCGCACTTGGGTCTGTGTGTTTTGGGCTTACAGAGTTCCAGGATGACTTTCGATTCCCAGGACGTGTTTAAATGGATGGCAGCAGAATTTGAGCGGCAGAGGGACTTGTCATTGGAGGCGCAGGAGCGGAGTGCTGCGCATATACAAGCCCAACAGAAACCGCTACTGGAAATGCTGGAGGCATGGCTGGCGGATCAGAAGAAGCGGACTGAACCACCGGTGGCACCTCCAGGTTTCAGTACACCAACGTCTTTAAGTGCACTTGGTTTCCAAGCTGCTGGGACATTCAATTTTGGACAGCTCACAGAGAGGGGCGACATAGATGACTTCATTGATAGTTTTGAACGAGTGGCTCACCTCAGTGCTTGGCCTAAGGAGCACTGGGCAGTACGCTTTGCGGCATCTCTTACTGGGGAGGCTTTAGCCGCTTACCGAGCAATGCCACCCGCACTCGCTAACAATTATGACGAGCTTAAAAAAGCGGTTAGAGAGAGGTTAGGGCTAACACCTCTAGTTTACCACCGCCTAACAAGGGCCGTAAAACTAAAGCCAGGCAAGACTCCCAAAGCCCTATGTCAGAGAGTCCGTAGCTTATTAAACATATGGCTGACTCCCGAAGGGAAATATGTTGAGGCTAATTTAGATAGTTTTTTTATTGGAACAATAGATGACTGCATTACCTCGAGAAATCCATACCTTTCTTATACTACAGAACTGTAAAACCCCTCAAGAAGCTGTAATGCTTTCTGAACGCTTTATGGAGGCAGAGATATAACTGCACATGAAGGTGGCAGTGCTTCCAGGGTAGCAGTTACTGGGGTATCAGAAAGGAGGATGGGGTCAAATGATGATTCTCTGAGAATGGGTATGCCAATGTTGAAGGGTCATGTAACAAGAAAGAAATGTTTCAAGTGCGGTAAAGAGGGCCATTTTCAGAGAGACTGTTATGTAAAGACAGCACTGGTATCAGAAAACTCGCAGAAAGTTAGAGAAGGATTCCTGCTCTCAGTGGAAGTACAGGGAATTGCTACCATGGCGCTGTTAGACTCCGGTGCTGAGCAGAGCATGTTGTCTAAAGCACTCTGGTGGCAGATTGAGGCCAGGAATAAGAAAGTAGCAATTCAGCCTGTAAGCACTGTTAAAATCAGATGTATCCATGGAGGCACCTCCCTTTACCCTATTTATGAACTTCAAGTGAATGGGTTAGGGGTAAGGAGAAAAATCCCCATATCTGTGGTACCCAAGCTGCCCCATAGTGTAGTACTGGGGAGGGACTGGCCACAATTTCATAGGGGTATGGAACTGGGTTTGCTCTTGAAAGAGGATACTGACTCCCGAAGACCTCAAGTGGAGACTTTGGCCCAAACATCGGTGAAGACAGATATGATTCCCAGCCTGTTGTTTGCGCAACCACGTATAGAAGAGCGGAAAACCGTACCCCAGAAGGGAGAGACTACCGAGAAACCCAAGTTTGTGCTCAGATATTGCAAGATGAGTCCCAACACGCAGGCGCCTAAGAGAGCTTCGGCCAACGCCGCTGGGTTTGACCTCTGCAGCGCCGAGGACATAGTGGTCCCGAAGCAAGGTAAAGCTCTTGTGGATACAGCCCTCCAGATGGAGATGCCGCTGCGGTGCTATGGGCGCATAGCCCCCCGCTCCGGTCTTGCTCTAAAACACTTCATTGACATAGGAGCTGGCGTCATTGATCCAGATTTCCGGGGAGCTGTAAAGGTGCTCGTCTTCAACTTTGGAAGAGAGGATTTCAAGATAGCTACTGGAGATCGTGTAGCACAGTTGATCTGTGAGAGGATAGGTTTCCCTCCTCTCGAAGAGGTTCCAAGCCTGTCTACAACAACCCGAGGGACTGGAGGTTTTGGGTCCACGAGAGGTACAAGCCTTCAGGGGTTGTCAGCCACAGTAGAAGAGAATATGGAAGAGGACCTCGGGCCACAATTGGCCGAATGTAAAGGAGATCCAGAACCGAGGGTCGGTGATGGGCTCTCGTGGGCACAAAAGCAAGACCTAGCACACCTGCTGGCCAGATTTAGGGATGTTCTTACGCCGATGCCGGGCGAAATGAATCTGGTTGCCCATAAAATCGTGACACCACCAGGAGAGGTGATAAGGCAACGGCTTTACAGGTTGCCGGAGGCGAAGAAGCAGGAGGTAATTTGTCAGGTCCATGAGATGATGCGCATGGGGATAATAGAAGAAGCCAGAAGCCCATGGAATAGTCCAATTGTCCTTGTCCCTAAGCCGGACGGTTCCATGAGGTTTTGTATTGACTTCCGAAAGGTCAACTCAATTTCACGATTCGATGCCTACCCCATGCCATGCATTGAGGAGCTTTTAGACCGGCTAGGACAGGCTAAATACCTCACCACGATTGACATGACGAAAGGGTATTGGCAAATACCACTATCCCGAGAAGCTCGTCAGAAAACTGCTTTCAGCACGCCAGTGGGCTTGTTCCATTTTAAGAGAATGCCCTTTGGATTACATGGGGCCGCTGCCACATGTCAAAGGCTGATGGACCTAGTGTTGCGCCCGCACTAGGCCTGTGTAGTCGCTTATATGGATGACGTGGTGATACACAGCGACACCTGGAACCAACACTTGCCGAGGGTTGCGGCTGTCCTCCAAGCGATGCGGGACGCCGGCCTCACGTTAAATCCGGCTAAGTGCTTATTCGGAGGCCAAGAGGTCAAGTATTTGGGCCATCTAGTTGGCCATGGGGTAGTGAAGCCTCTTACCAGCAAGATCGTGAGCGTCAAAGCATTTCCACGACCTACTAATAAAAAGCAACTACGCAGCTTCTTAGGTTTGGTCGGATATTACCGACACTTTATCCCGAACTTTACAGAGAAGAGCGCCTCCTTGACTGACATGTTGAAGAAAAATGCGCCCAATCAGCTGAGATGGAGCTGACGGGGCATTTACTCTCTTGAAGGAGAAATTGTGTGCCGCGCCGGTGCTACGGGGTGTCGACTTTGCCCAACCGTTTCTAGTCCAGACGGATGTGTCTGAGACGGGCCTGGGTGCAGTTTTGTCCCAACGGCATGAGGGCGCCGAACACCCAGTGTTATTTCTCAGCCGGAAGCTGTCATCAGCTGAAAAGAAGTATTTGACGATAGAGCGTGAATGCTTGGCAATAAAATTGGCCATTGACACTCTTAGATTTTACCTCACGGGCAGGAAATTCATACTTATCACCGACCATGCCCCATTGAAATGGCTCAATCAGATGCGGAATCATAACTCACGTCTGACGCGTTGGTACATGGCTCTCCAAGCCTTTGAGTTTCATGTTGAGCATAGGGCAGGGAAACTCCACCAAAACGCAGACGCCTTGAGCCGTATCACGAGCTGTGCCAATGACAGTAGGCCAGCCCGTGATATCTTAATGGGGGGGATGTGTAATGGTGAAAGTCCCCAGGAGGAGATGGAGGTGGAGGAAAATCCTGTTGAAATAAATGACACTGCACTTGTGCACAGGATTTCCAAGCCAGATAAGAAAAAAACACAGCTCTCTGCTGAGCTCAGGCCACGCCCCAGCTCAGAGGGAGAGACAGGCTTCCTCACTGATTGGTCACACCTGGGGGAAGGACAGGGAGTGCCGGGAAGCAAATGCTTTTTAAATCTACAAACAGAGCAGAGAGTTGGCACGAGAAGAGGCAAGGAAACGAGCACGGGAAGGTGCAAGGGACATGGAGAGGAAGGAAAAGAGCAAGCAAGAAAGGAACCTTATGAAGAAGGTGAAGGAGAGAGAGAGCCTTGGAGAGGACGTTACAGCAAGGCAGAACCTTGGAGCAAGAGAGCTAGCAAGGGAAGCCATTGGAGAGACGGCAATTGCACATACAGCAACAAGGGCTATAGCAGTGGTAGAGGAAAGAAGGAAGAAAAGTCTCTTCAGAGCAGGTACTTAACTGGCACTGGAAATAGACATAAGGAAGCTGAATTTCAGAACCTGGAGGATAGCAGGAGAAAAGGGTTCAGCAGTTGTTTAAGAAACCCTACCAAAGGTAAAGCTACCATTTCTAATGCTGAATCATTGTTAGAGAAGCCATTTGCCTTTGCTACTGTCCAGAAGGCAGACCCAACACCTTTAACTGATAATAGGTGGTGGGAGAGTCTTACATACAGGGAAAACTGTAACACTGACAAAAGCAAGACAGCCGAGCCTTCAGAGTTAGAAGCTATAAGCAAGCTGTTGTCAGAAGGAAACGTTTTCTCTCCTAATGCTAATGTGCTTGTACACGCTGAATTGCTCCTGAACCAGTTCAAGGAATTTCTGGAGGAAAGAAAGTCAGGGAGAACTGTTAAACCTGATAGAGATGCCAATAATTCTAATACTGTTGAAAGAATGCAAATAGACTCTTGTTTGCCAGCTTTAGAAAGTGAATCTTCTCCCATGGATTGCTCTTTATGTTTAAAGGAAGAAGGCATTGTTGAACAGCACTGAAACTGTATGAAATAATATAGAAAGTACTTGCCATACCTGCTGAAGAATTGGAAAGGCTTGTTTTATGTTTAATAAGCTTAATTGTCTTCTGAGGATAAGAAGCCGTGCTGTGAGAAAGAAAAATCAGCTGTTGCAGTTTAACTGTTTTCCGTTGAATAACCACACGGGGCAGTGTCCTGTGGAAAGTTTATGGGACTGAGAAACAGCTGAGCAGTGCTGAGATATTCTGTTACGTTTTCTTCTGTTCCTGAAATACCTATATATTGGAGATGCATCCTTTATGCTTGTTTGTGTTTGAGCTTTGATGCGCTGGAAATTCCCCACAATAAATATTCTTGCAGCCTTGAAACACTCGTGTCATAACTACAATTTTGTCCTTAAAAAAATAAGCAAAACTACAAGTCCCAGAATCCCTGGCGACAATAGGAATAGCTTTATTCAGAAGAGGACATTCAAAGGCCACTTCCAGCTGGTAAGCTCTCGGGCCCCAGCGGAAGCGTCGCAATACTTAAAATGTTTTATCTCCCTGTCTTGTCTCTGCAGGCTCAGCATGCTGGGTTGGGGAGAATCTCAGTGACATGCAGGCCTAATAAATTTGCTTTTTTCCTTATCTTGCTAGACCAGTTCAGATGAATGGATTATGCTCCCCAGCCAGAAGGTGGAGGCAGACTACAGAAACTTTCAGTGATGCCATCATTGTGTTATAATACACTGGTGCAGCACTGAGAGAAGCCAGTATTGCCTGCCTTCAGCAGATGGTAAGGTGTGCGGAGAGGTGCAGAAGTGCAGATAGGCCTTCCTCCCCTAGCCCAGATCACAATCTTGGGACCTCTGTGTTTGAGACTTGCCCAGTGTTGGCTCAGAGCTTGGTTGTGCATATTGTCTCCTCGAGATGACGGTTGCCCTATGTCCACTATTCTCCAGGACCAAGCAGGAAGTCAGTCCTCACATATGGGTGAAAATTTTCTAAAATATGCACTGGGGTCGTTGATGTTAAGCATAGCACTGCAATATAGGACGTGAGTCCAGAAAGGAGTGCAAGCTGGTTCTGAGACCCGTTAACGGTGCTAGTAAAGACAACTTTACTCTGATTTACTTTAGAACTACAATTGAACGTATCTTTTATATACTACTGGTCATAACAGTGACAAAGTGCATGATCATTCATTGGAAGATAGCTCTGTGCTGAAGAAGACTTGTGATAGGAGGGTGAAAGCTTTCCTCTAGAATGCCTTTATGGCTTCAGCCTTGGATACTTGGGTAGTGCTTTTTGTGAGTGTGGAGATCAGAGTGCTCTTACCCTGGATCCAGCAATTGCTGGACAGCCCAGAGGTAGCGATTAGTCTCTGGAGCTTCATTTCTTTTTGACTTGATCAGGATCTCTTCTAAGTTCATGGCAGTGGTAGTGGTGGCCTGAAGGTGGCTCTGACTCTGGAATTGGTCTGTCAATGCCCTGTCCAAACTGGGGCTGAGCAAGCTCCCCTTTTAAGGGCAGGTTGCTCTTTGGGAGGACCTGGAGAAGTTGGTGAAAGACTTTTAGAGAGGCTCGCCCACAGAAGATCCTAAAAGATAGACTCAGATGCTCCTGGGCAGTCTTTTTTCAAACTTTTAGCCAATATGATCCCATTTTAACAACTGAAAATTCATGTGACCCCTAGCTGATGAAATCAAAATGGCAGATCGCCAGCCTTTTTTACTCTCTTGCCACTTATCTAAAAACAGGAAGGCAGATGAACCTTAGTGATGGCAGCAGCAATTTGCAGAAGGTCCCTTGTGTCAGTGTGCAGTGTGTGCTTACAGACCTTGGTACTCAGCATGGGATTCCAGTCTTAACCAGGTGTGGGCAAGGGACAGTGAATGTTCAGTGGCTCACAGGCCACATGTTGATTGCCACTACTTGACATAATCCACAGTGAAATCCCAGAGAGAAGAGGAAGTGGCCCTGTTTCTGTGAACCCATCCACTGGTGATATGACCCCATTTGTATCCTGCCTTTAGGCCTGGCCATGGTGCCTCACACCTTGAAGGTCATGATGGTTCTGGCAGCCTTCCTTGGTAAGCAAAAAATCCGGGTTCCATCCGTACCTGGATGATTGGCTGATTCAGTACATTTCCATGGAGACTTGTGGGGCAGACACTACTCAGGTGGTTGGAAAAGCAGGGATGGGCAGTCAACTACCCCAAGAGCAGCCTAGTTTTCTCCCAAGACTTAGGAGTATCTGGGAACCTGTTTTCAATAATCACTTGGGCAGGGTATTTCTCAACCCTAAAAGTTGGACATGCTGCAACTGCAGTTCAGAGGTTTGGGGTTTTGGCTCTTGGCCACCTTCCAGGGCCTGGAACTACCTGCAGCTACTGGGGTCAGTGTCTTCGAGCCTGGAACTAGTGCCTTGAGCTAGGGTGCACATGTGACCTCTGCAGACACTCCTTCTGACAAGCTGGTTTCCCTGCCTCCAGTTGTTCGAACAGTGCGTATCATTTGCCTGGAAGATCAAGGGGGAGTTGACCTGATGGACAGGATGCTTCTGGAGGCACCAGATTGAGTGATATTCAGCATAGATGCCAGCCTGCTGAGCTGGGTGGGGGTTACATTGGGTCATTGTTCAGGGACACTGATGCCCTCAGGAAATCTCTTGGTCGGTCAACAGATTAGAGGCTTAATATGTGTCTAAAAAGGAGTTGTGGAAGGCTTGCACATGGGTCTCAAAATGAAGACTTATTTGGAAAGTTAGGGAAAAGGAGCATTTCAACCAAATCTATTTAAAAACTACGGGAGTGGATGGAGCTGATGGCAGCGGAGTAGCCTAGCTGTGTCCAATTCCCATAGTATTTTGCAAAATACAGCGTTCCCCTAGTAAAAAAGTGCAAGGGCGGCAGACTCCCACCTTTGCCATGTCGGTGAGAAAGAAGCTAGCGGGGTTTCAATCCGCTTATGTGCGTAAGGAGTTGATGGCAGCGGCGGAATCGGGAGGCTCAGAAAAGGGCGGTGAGCCGGGGAGCTCGGAGGACGATGAAGCGCTGACTACAGAAGCGCAGGAGGGGAAGTCGATGAAAGCCTGGTTGAAAGTGTTCAAGGCTGAAATGCAGGTGGAATTGAAAGGGATCCAAAAAGATGTGAAAGACACGCTGATATCGATTCAGAAGGAGGTGGGCTGCTTAGGGCAGCGTCTGGAGGAGATGGAGGGGCACGTGGCGCAGTATGAAGAGGAGTTGAAAGAAATGGCTGCCGAGCAAGGGAAAATAAAGGCCCAACAGGTGGAGGTGTTGGAGAAATTGGAGGAGATGAAAGATAGAGCGTGGCGCAATAACCTGCGCATCAGAGGGGTGGCGGAAGGTGAAGCCACTAAGGACTGTGTGGAGGTAGTACAGAGACTGTGTACTTACATTTTGCGCATGGAAGGAGAGGGGGAGAGCCCAGTGGTAACAGTGGGAGTGGAGAGAGCGCACAGGAGTTTGGGCCCCCGGCGGGAGAATCAGAGGAGAGACGACATTGCCTGCATGAGCAGTTTCCCTCTTAAAGAGAGAGTGTTGAATGTAGCATGGAGGTATGGATGAATCGCGTGGGAAGGCAATGAGGTGGAATTATTTAATGATTTGTCCCGAGGAACGCTGGAGCGGAGGAGGAACTTGAAAGAGGTCACAGCCTTCTTGCAGGGGAAAGGGCTGCGATACTGTTGGATGTTCCCTTTTGGGTTGCTCTTGATGGTGAATGGGATGTCCCGGAAGGTGAAAGAGGCAGATGAAGCGTGGTTGGTGTTGGGAGAGCTGGGATGTGAGAACCTACCAAAAGCGGGAGAGAGAGAGAGCAGAGAATGCAATCTAAAATTGTGGAGGGCAAGGTGCAAGCTAGCTCTCAATGGCAGCGAGTGGGAGAAAAAGGAAGGTGGCTGAAGAGGATGTCACAGGAGTGGAAGACGGCACAAATGGAGGAGGACACCTGAGGAGGATGGCTGATGGTGGAGTAAGCCAGAGCAGTCGGGCCGCATGGGGCAGTAGAGCCCCAGTGAGTATTGAATGATGGACACTGGACTTATAGGGCTTTAAGGAGAAGAATGGTGAAGAGGGGGGTGTGGGGGGTGATGGGGTGAATGGATGGGGTTAAGGGAGAAGGGAGTTCAGTAAGAGGTACGGAGGGGGAGGGTGCAGTTGGAATGAGGGGGCCCGCCGCGGGAAGGGGGGCTCTTGGTGGATGGGGGGTGTAAAAGTAATGGGATAGGACACCTCTTACACGGAAAGTCATTTGGGGGAAGAGGAGGGGGAGGGAATGGGAAGGGGAATAGGGGCAGAGGGTGGGAGGGGGGAACAGTGGGGGAGGGGCATCTCATAGCAGGGAATGAAGGAAGAGGGGATGTAGGTAATGATCCGAATAGGATCTATAAATGTTAAGGGGCTAAATTCCCCGACTAAGCGTAGTCTGCTGTACAGGGAGGTGGAGAAGAATCGCTGGGATGTGGTATTAATACAAGAAACCCACTTGAGAAGAGGGGATGTGGGGAGGATGAGGAAGAGATGCTTTCAGGAGCAATTTTACTCTTGGGACAAAGAGGGGGGAAAGAAGGGGGGTATCTTTGCTGGTGCGGGTAGGGTGTGGGATTCAGGTGATGAGTGACTTTATCCCCATCACTCTCCCTTCCCCATCCTTAAAGGGGAAGATGGGGGCTGAAGATATTGTTATAATGTCGGTGTATGGGCCAAATGGTAATCAGGTAGAGTTTTGGAAAGGGGTGCGGAAAATAGTGGATGGGGTAGGGCAAGGGAAACTCATTATGGGAGGGGACTTTAATGTCTTATTAGCCCCAGGGGTAGACAGAGATCCGGGAGGGGTGGTGAGAGGAAGGAGAAACAGACAAATCTTGAAGCAATTAATGAAACAATATAACTTAGTTGACTCGTTGAGAGAACTAAACCCTAGAGGTAGAGAATATACATTTTTTTTCAGCGCCACATCAGAGGTGGAGCAGGATTGATAAGCTCCTAGTGGACAAGGAATGGATGATGGGGGTTAAGGAGGGGGGTATAGTGCCGATAGGGTGGTCGGATCATAGCGCAGTGGAGGTGAGAGTCGGATGAAAGAATCCGGGTGGGATGATATTTTGGAGATTGAACGAGAGCCTATTAAAAAGTAGGGAGGAGGTGGATGATGTAAGGCGGGCGATAAAGGAATACCTGTTACATAATGATAATAGGGAAGTGACTGAGGTGACTTTGTGGGAAGGGTTGAAGGCCGTGATAAGAGGGAGGTTTATTATGTGGGGGGCAAGGAAGAAAAGGGTAAGAGTGGAGAAAGAGGAGGGGTTGGGGATAGCGCTTAAGGAGGCAGAGGAGAGATACTTGGGGGTCACCTTAGACCAACATCTGAACATGAAAACTCATATAAGCAACATAGTCAAAGCTGTATATTTCAAAATCCGCTCTCTCAGGCATCTGCGCTCCCTACTGGACCCAGATGATTTCCGGACCATATATCAAGCTCTGATCCTGCCGCATTTTGACTTTGCTAATTCCATTTTACAAGGTCTCCCTCATTCCACTTTACACCCTTTACAACTGGCCATGAATGCTGCAGCAAGAATCCTCCATGGTGCATCCAGAAGTGAACATGTTACTCCTATTCTGAAACAGCTTCATTGGCTACCAATACACGGAAGAATCATCTTCAAAACTTTACTTCTCTCATTCAAGGCCATCAACCGCACTTCCTCTTCTGCACTTACTGATCTGATCCAAACCGTGCCACCCAACAGATCCAGAAGATCAACAGCGTTAAATCTACTATTAACACCGAAGATGTTGACCAAATGCAACTGTACAACGGCAAACAGAGCCTTCAGTCTTACGTCCCCAAATGCTGGAATGCATTACCATCTGACATTCGAGCTATTGCAGACCTAACTAAATTCAGGAAGGCAATCAAGTTTCACCTATTCTGCCAATTCTACCCAGCCAGCAATGGAACCTAAAATACCTACCTAATAACACCCAATCTAAGCCATTATCACAGTCCCAAGCTCCTTCCTGCAGATCAGACAAATTTCGTCCTAAAGTAAGCATTGTGTTGCATATAACTCAGTGCAACTAAAATTTCATGTATATAATCCAACCCTGTTATTTAATTGACCCCTCATGTATATAGTTTAACCCCATTATCCAAGTTGATACTCCTGTTCTATGTAAAACCAAACAATTTGTGTTTAGGTTGTTTTTGTTATACTGTAAACCGCGCTGATACCGAATAGTGCGGTATATAAGCAACTGTAATAAATAAAAATAAATAATAAATTTTGGAGGTCGGGAGCAAAAGGGGATAGGGAGGAGGTGGAGAGGGTGAGGATGGAGTTGCAGGCGCTGCAGGTTGAGCAGGTAGCCTTTGCATTAAGGAGAGTAAAGCAGGTGTATTATAAATTTGGGGATAAGCCGGGGAGATTGTTAGCTCATAGACTTCGGCAGCAAAAGGGGGCTTCAACGATATACCAGATTAAGGGGAAGGCGGGGGGACGTGTAGGGGAGAGGAAGAAATTTGGGAGAGATTTAGGGAGTTTTATCAGGATTTATATACAAGGACGGAGGGAATAGGGGAAGTGGAGATTTCAGTGTATTTGGATGGGATAAATTTAGGGACATTGTCAGAGGAAACGCAAGCCGCGATGGAAGGGAGTATTACGGGGGAGGAAATAAGGAAGGTGGTATGGGGGTTGGTGGGAGGGAAGGCCCCAGGGTTAGATGGGTTGCTGGGAAGCTTTTATAAGGTGTTTCTGAGGGAAGTAGGAGATATCATGGGTAGGGTATTTAATGGAGTACTGGAAGAGGGGGGGGAATTGTCTTCGGAAATGTTAACTGCAGGGATCACTGTTTTGCCGAAGCCGGGGAAAGACCCGTTAAATTGCAGTTCATATTGCCCTATCTCTCTTCTTAATGTGGATGTTAAAATCCTGGCGAAGATTTTAGTGGATAGGTTGGCACCATGGTTGCCGGGGATAATTAAGGATGACCAGGCAGGGTTCATAATGGAGAGACAGGCGGCTGATAATATCAAGAGGGCGGTAGGAGTGGTGTGGGAGGCGAGGCAAGCTCAGGAGGAGTTTTTATTGATGTCAATAGACGCCGAGAAGGCCTTTGATAGGGTGCACTGGTGGTTTCTAATGCAGATGCTGGGGAAGATGGGTTGTGGGCCGAAATGGGTGGGAGGATTGTATGAAGGCCCGAGGGCGCGGGTTAAAATTAATGGGAGGTATTCCAGGGATTTTGGGTTGGGGCGGGGGACTAGACAGGGCTGCCCGATGTCGATGTTGTTGTTTGCAATGGTAGTGGAGCTGTTAGCGGAAAGAATTAGAATGAACAAGAGGATATTCGAAGTGGAAAGGGGAGGGCAGTGTCATAAGATATCTTTATATGCTGATGATATTTTGTTATATATGGGGCATCCTCAGCAGTTGATGCAGGAGGTGATGGGGGAGGTGGGTAAGTATGGGGAGGTGTCGAGGTTTAAGATGAATGTAGACAAGACAGAGGTGTTAAAGGTGCATATGAGCAGCGAGGCAGAAGAGTTCTTGCGCAGGCAATATCCTTTGCGGTGGGTCAGCAAATCGTTGGGTTATTTGGGAGTTCAAATTCCAGTGAGCTATGCAGATCTCTATAAGGTTAATTACCCAAGAATTATAGGAGACATTAATAAGGATTTAGATGGGTGGTTGAGGTACGAAATTTCATGGCTGGGAAGGATAGCGGCGATTAAAATGAACATTCTGCTGCGCCTGTTATATCTTTTTCAGGCTCTACCGGTGGAGATCCCGGAGGGTGCGATGCGGGCGCTGCAGAGACGGGGTTTTCTTTATATTTGGAAATGGAAGCCTCCAAGGCTCTCACGGGAGGTAATGTTTGCACCCAAGGAGGAGGGGGGGTTGGGGGTCCCTAATTTGCGAGATTATTATAGAGCGGCCCAACTTAAACATGTTATGGATTGGAGAGGGGATAAGGAGGAGAAACCGTGGGTGAGTTTGGAGAAAACGACAGTGAGGGGAGGGAGATTGGAGGCTTGGTTGTGGGCGCCGCAGGCAGAGAGGAAGGAGTTGGGGAAGGGTACCCCGGCAATGAGGCATGTGGTGAACATGTGGGATCGAGTGAGAGCTCCGGAAATAAAAAGAAGGGGGAGCGAATTTTCGGTGATGACCCCGTGGAGAAGCTGGAGAGCTTTTCAACCAGGATGGGAAGGGGGTAGGTTTGATGGGTGGAGTGATAAAGGGTTGGACTGTGGATTTCAGTTACTAGAGGAGGGGAAGCTAAAGGCGTTTAGGGTGGTAAGGGAAGAGTTTGGATTGGAGTATAAAGATAGATTCGCGTACACACAGGTATGCTCCTTTCTCAAGGGGGAGTTGGGGAAGGCGGGGATGGCTAGGGAAGTGTCACGAATGGAGGCATTGTGGTATGGGAAGAGGGGTTTGAAAAGAATGATATTGGCTTTATATAAGGGGGTAAAGGGGGAGCCAGAAGGGAAGTTTAGATATATGTTAGACTGGGAGGGGGAATTTGGACAGACAGTGAATCTCAAGGAGTGGAAGGGAGTATGGGATCAGATAAAGAAGACGCCCTGTTCCAGTAGTATTAGGGAAAACTGCTATAAAATCATGTTTTGCTGGTATTATACACTGGAGAGACTGCACCGGATGTATCCAGGGGTATCCCCAATGTGTTGGCGAGAGTGCGGGGAGGTGGGGACATTTTGGCACATTTGGTGGGGATGTACAAAGGTGCAGGCTTATTGGGGAAGGATTCAAAGATGGATTCAATCAAAATTGGGAGTGGAAGTGGATTTGAAGCCGCTAAGTTTTTTATTGTCATGGAGGGGGGAGGGGCAAGTATTGGAGGGGGGTAGGATGGTGCAGGCATGTCTTTGTGCGGCCCGGTGTGAGGTGGCAGCTGCATGGAAGCAGAAAGAGGCGCCTTCTGTAGGGAAATATGAGGGGAGACTGCGGTACATAGTGCTGATGAAGAAGTTAATGGCAGCCCGATGGATGAGGGGGGCTAAGTTTGAAATAAGGTGGGGGAAATTATGGGATGCCTTAGGGGGGAGGGAGGGAGTAGGGGGAGATGAGGGGGGAGGGGAGGACAGTGGAAGGGGAAGGATAAGGGTACTCCAATCAACTAAAGGGGGGAGGGGTGGGGGTTCTTTGATGTTGGGAGTAAAAAGGGGGGGGGGAATAATAAATGGAGAGGGGGTAGGGGGTCAGTAGTTAGGGGGTGGTGAGAGCGTTAAAATATAAAATAAATAAAAGTTGTTTTTGGTGTATACTAATACGGGTAATTGAGTTAAATCTAGAAATGCCCTCACACTGCAGTGTAGATAGATTATGTATATAGTTAACCCAGTTATCCAAGTTTGTACTCCTGTTCAATGTAAAACCTGACAGTTTGTCGTTATGGTCGTTGTTGTTATGATGTAAACCGCGCTGATTCTAAATAGCGCGGTATATAAGAAACTGTAATAAATAAATAATAAATAAATAAATAAATTGAATAGAGGGGTGGAGGAGAAGGCTACGCAGGTATGGGGGTAGCTACCATAGATGGAGAATGTTGTTATGAGTAATCTGTTAAATGTTTCTTTGGGTTTGAGAGTAATATATTAAGCTGGAGAAGGTGTGGACAGTTGGGTTAGGAATCAATACTCTCGGGCGAAGGGGGATGGTGGTAGGAATGTGTTTATATATATGTTAAAGGGATGTTGACAATACAAATTTAAATATAAGGGGGGAAAAAGGATAAAAATGTTAAAAATGTACAGACATTAGGAACACCAACTACTATTGAGTAAAAGGGTTTATGATACGGGTAGACTGGGGGGGGGGAATGTTGGGTAATGTAGACAAAACTTGGGTAATAATTCAAAAATAGAGACAAGGTATAGTTACACTGTTTATTATGGAAACATATTAGGATAGCAGTAGACGCTTACAATAAGTAACTATGACTAATTTCTTATTTGGAGTATATGATTGTATAGGAATTTAGGCTGCTATGTATAGATGATGGAATGTTGTGGATACATGTACATGGTTATGTTATGGAAATGATGACAATAAAAACTTAAAGACAAAAAAAAACCTAAGGGAGTGGAGGCGTAGCCTAATGGTTAGAGCACTGGCTTGGGAACCAAGAGAACAGAGTTAAATTCCCATTAGCACTCCTTGTGGCCCTGGGCAAGTTACTTAACCCTCCATCGTCTTAGAAAAAATCCAAGTTATCAATGTCCCTATTTAATGTATGTCACCAAGTTTAAGTTACAATGTAAACCGCTTTGACTGAAATGATAAAGCAGTATGAAAAACCTGTTAAATAAGTTTTAATGCTTCCCTAATAATTTATAGTGCTGAAATATAACATACTCGTGGTAGCAGAAACTGTATAGTGAATCTGGATTTTCAGAAAGCCTTTGACAAGATCCCTCTTGAGAGACTCTTGGCAAAATTAAAAAGTCATGGGATAGGAGGCAGTGTACTATTGTGGATCAGGAACTGGTTAAAAGATAGAAAGCAGAGAGTAGGGCTAAATGGCCAGTTTTCTCAGTGGAGAATAGTGGAGTACCCCAGGTATCTGTGCTGTGCTGTGCTGTGCTGTGCTCTCTGCTTTTTAACATATTCATAAATGACCTGGAAATGGGAAAGACAAATGAGGTAATCAAATTTGCAGATGAGACAAAATTATTCAAAGTTGTTAAAACACAAGAGGATTGTGAAAAATTGCAAGAGGACCTTGATAAATTGGAATGTCCAAATTACATGAAATTTAATGTGGACAATTGCAAAGTTATGCATTCTAGGAAAGAACAACCCAAACTACGGTTCCACGATGCAAGGTTCCACATTAGAAACCACCACCTAGGAAATACCTCCATCCAGAGTGCAGCAGCAGCCAAGAAAGCAAATAGAATGCTAGGAAAGGAATGGAGAATAAAACCAAGAATATTATAATGATTCCCTATCGTTCCATAGTGCGACCACATCTTGAATATTGTGTGCAATTCTGGTCGACATATCTTAAAGAGGATATAGCAGAATTAGAAAAGGAATAGAGAAGAGCCCCCATAATGGTAAAGGGGATGGAAGGATATCCCTATGAGGAAAGGCTTAAAAGGTTAGGGCTCTTCAAATTGGAAAAGCGATGGCTGAGGGGAGATATGATAGTGGTCTGTAAATTAATGAATGGAGTGGAACGGGTAACATAGATTGGTTGTTTATGCTATCAAAAAGTAGAAAGACTAGGGGACATGCAATGAAGCTACAATGTAACCCATTTAAGACTAATAAGAAGAAATATTTTTTCACTTAAGGCTTAATCAAAGTCTGGAATTCATTAATGAAGGATGTAGTAAAAGCTGTTAGTGTAGCTGGGCTTTTACCTTTTTGGGAACCTTTCAGGTAATTGTGACCTGGATTGGCTACTGTTGGAAGCAGGATACTGGGCTTGATGGATCTTGGTCTGACCCAATATGGCATTTCTTATGTTCATATGACCCTCGTTTCCTCTCTGATGTTGCTTTGGCCACCTAGTAAGCCTTTGTGCAGTGGTCAGTATATAAGCCCACTATTATATGAAATACAATTATTTTGCCTGGCATTTTCCTCCTCCTCCTTTATCCTTCCAACTAAGTCAGAAACAGAGCTGATGTCTGATATGTGAACCTCCAGGAAACCTAGTGTGGCCTTAACCGTGAGCGCAATGGACTAGCAAGCCATGTTTCAGAACTCTGCAGTCATAGGCCTTGCATCTAGGCCCTTAGGTGTTCTCTCTCCCTCTTCCCAGGAGTTGTGAATGTTACCTACACAGCATACCCAACCCAGGCAGACCCAAGTAGCAAAAGATCCAACTAAGGGATCGAACTGGGGACTTTCCTTCATGCTGTCACTGAGCAAATCTGCAACACTTTTTTTTTTCAAGACTTAACATCCATCCATCCTGATCCAAAAACTTCCCAGAGTGGTATGCAGTAAGTAATAGGCAGCAAATATAAAACCTACAAAACAGACAAAATGAACAATTCACAATACATCAACAGCTATAAAACACAAATTGACTAATCCAGAGTATATATGATCTAAACAAACAAGTGGTAGCATAGATGCACACATTCTCTTACACACATTTATACCTGTTCTAAAGATCTGAAGAAGGTATAAATGTGGTTGTGTATTCTTTGCAGGTACACATACCTGAGAACACCACCCCAGCCCTGCACAAACTGTCCCCAGGAATGCTCGTGCACACATCGTGTTAAAACAAGCACAGTCCTTTGGCACACCTACTTTTTATATGTGTAATCTTTCCCCCCCCCACACACAATTTTTAAGATCCATTTTCTGCATGTAAAACATGGTTACATACCAAAAAAATGCTTTATAAGAATTATCTCCACAAAAAATGTTGATTACTGCTCCCGTTTACATCTTTGCATATTTCTGTTCTTTGAATGTCATGTATTTCATGATCTTGAGTGCATATGTTCACACATTCACATCCTTTTAATACAAATTATCCCTTATAACTGATGTTAGTTATGGTTTTTGCTGTTCCTTTTTAGACAAAACTTGACAGCTTGTCCAGTCATTGAAGGAGACGAGCAGATTCGTCTTTTAAACTTGCAGCACAACTTCATAAGTCGGATCCATAATCTTGTCAATCTGCGGCGTCTCATATTCTTGGATTTATTTAATAATCAGATTGAAGAAATAAGTGGCATTTCAAGTCTGCGCTCTCTTCGTGTTCTTATGTTGGGTGGTAACAGGTAAAAACCTAAGTTTTATACTGTATTAGTCATTTTGGTAATCTCCAGGAACAAGCAGGAATGAGTCTTCACATATGGGTACGTCGGTACCGACGGAGCCTGCGCGGGAACGCTCCCTAGCTTCCCAAAAAGGAAAGCTTTTGGGAGCATCCCACAGCGCCTGCGCGCTGCCTTCCCGCCTTTCCTAACCAGCTCTCCTCAGTTATTCTTTGCCGCGGAGCCAGCAGGTCGAGCCCTGTCACCACTGAAGAAGTTCTTTATTTTATTTTATTTCTTTGGTCGCGTGTCTGCCTTCCCCGACTCCGGACCGGTACCGCCGGTCTTTTTTCTTTCTTTCTTTAAAAAAAAAAAAAAAATCTATACTTTCCTCACTTAGTGTATTTTTCTTCTTGGACTTCAGGGCCCACAAGAAAATTTCCCTCATGGAAAAACCAGCCTCCGGGTTCAAAAAATGCACTAAGTGTAGCGGTACTATTTCTGTTACAGATACCCATGAATGGTGTCTTAAATGTTTGGGTCCTGAACACTCCATTCCGGATTGTCCGTCCTGCTCTCTAATGTCTAAACGGGGTTTACAGAACCGAGCAGCTAAGCTCCATGTGCTGTTTCCCGCTGATGCAGCGTCGGTAGCATCGACATCTTCCAGGTCTTCTTCTCCTGATGGATCTCAGGTAACCAAACATAAACCTAGCAGGTCCTCGAAGGGTAGATCTCCCTCTAAGCATCGAGATGCCTCCGGGCTTGCCCTCGAGGATCCTGCACCAGCAAAACAACCCCGGCGGGAAGCTCCGGCTTCCAAAGCTCCTCCTATGGGGTTACAGGATGACATCGATGGCACGGCCTCGACAGATCACCTTTTAGAATGCTCTGGGGTACCGGCACAATCTCCCGGTACCGATTTCCAGGCATTCATGGCGTCGATGGATCAGAATGTTCTGTCCATGCAGCGGGCTATCACGGCCTTCATTCAAGCTGCGACGCCGATGGTACCACAACAAACTCCGTTGTCGGTATCGGCTCCGGTACCGGCACCAGCGCCGATACCGGTACCGACTGCATCGACATCGACCAGGATACTGGCTGCAGCGGTTCCTTGTCCAGGGCTACTTCTCGGTACCGATCCGGTACCGAGGACGCCCGATGTCGATACCGCTCGATACGCGTATCGAGCATTAGAAGAGCACCCTGACAGGCGATACTTCGATTCCTCTGGTGATTCTGATTCATCAGATGAGTCTCCTGAAGTATCCATAGCCCTTCCTGAAGAGCCTTCTTCTCCAAAAGAAGAATGTCTCCTCCAGAGGACTTGTCCTTTCAAGACTTCATAAGAGAAGTAGCTAAAGGACTTTCTATTTCAGTAACCTCTGAATCAGAGCCTAGAGCAAAAAAATTAGATATTTTAGGATACTCTAAGGCTCCTAGAGAGGCAGTCACCTTACCAATTCATGAGATTCTTTATGAACACATGATTGATTTATGGGAGACTCCTCTCACTCTCTCTCCTCATTCTCGCAGATTGGACACTATGTATCGTGTCCCTCCTTGTCCTGGATTTCAGAAAACTCAGCTTCCTCACCATTCCATTGTGGTGCAGTCAGCTATGAAGAGGATAAAGAGTACAAAGAGACACTCTTCTGCTCCTCCAGGAAGAGAATGCAGGACCTTGGATGCTTTTGGTAGGAAAATTTTCCAAGCCAGTATGCTTATTGCCAGAATCAACTCATATAGCCTTTACATGGGTATGTTTCTAAAAGAAGTTGCACAAAAACTGCACAACTTCCTCCCTTTTCTTCCAGAAGATAAAAGGGACGAATTCCTCATTTGGCTTAAGCATACTCAAGACATTTCAAAGTTTTCCAACAGGGCAGCTTTTGACTCCTTTAAAGGTGCCAGCAGAGCCTCAGGCATTGCCATAGCTGCTCGCAGAATTGCTTGGCTCCAGACTTCTGATTTAGAACCCTGGGTTCAAGATGGCTTAGGAAATCTGCCCTGTACAGGTGAAAATCTATTTGGCAAAGAGTAGCAAATAAAAGCCACTCAAATGGATGCAGAGAACTGTGCTCTGGATAGACTTTCAAAGTCAACCTCCATTCCTGCCAAGAAAAAGACTTTTAAAAAGTCTTTTTTCAAAAAGGGCAGATTTCCTTCTACTTCTGGCCAACAACCTTCTACATGTTGCTTTGCCACTAAGCGTCAGCAACCTAAGCAGGCCAGGCCTAAGTCTACAGGGGCTGCTGCAACTCAGCAGTCCCAACCTCCTCAGGGTTTTTGACTTGATGCTAGAGAACTTAGCCTTTCTGGCTCTACAACAGCCAGAACCTCTCACCATTCCAGGAAGGTTAGCTTATTTTGCTCCCAGATGGGAGCAAATCACATCAGAGCAGTGGACCCTCTCCATCATAAGAGAGGGCTACAAACTTCATTTCTCAGACCTTCCTCCCCACACCATGGTGAGACACTTCAATTCTCCCACATCTCTTCTCGACCTTCTAGGTCAGGAGGTGACTACCCTTCTTGCCCAAGGGGCAATAGAAGAAGTTCCTCTTCTTCAACAAGGGTCAGGGTTCTACTCCCCCTATTTTCTCATTCCGAAGAAGACAAGGGGATACAGACCCATCTTAGATCTCAGAGAATTGAACAAATTTCTATGCAAGGAGAAGTTCAAGATGCTTTCTCTGGGCACTCTCCTTCCATACCTTCAAAGTCAGGATTGGCTTTGTTCTCTAGATCTCAAGGATGCGTACACACATGTCCTCATCCATCCATCTCACAGAAGATTCCTACGTTTTCTTTTCCAAGAAAAACATTACCAATACAGAGTCCTTCCTTTTGGTCTGGCCTCTTCTCCGAGAGTGTTCACCAAATGCATGGCAATAGTTGCTGCATTTCTACGCACTCTGGGAATATTTGTCTTCCCATACCTGGACGACTGGCTCATCCGAGCTCCATCTCAGTCAGAGGCCCAGATTTCCCTGGACCGCACAAGGCGCATTCTGCAGTATCTGGGACTTGTCGTAAACCTCCCAAAGTCCCAGCTCACCCCTACTCAGTCCCTGGAATTCATAGGGGCCTGGTTGGATACCACCACTGCAAGGGCCTACCTTCCTCAGGCCCGTTGCCAACGTCTAGTGCAGTTAGCCTCCCAGATTCAGTCAAAGAACCACTTAACTGCCCGGGAGATGCTACAACTGCTAGGCCACATGGCTTCCACAGTGCATGTGGTACCCTATGCTCGCCTACACATGAGAGCAGCTCAATGGACTTTGTCCACCCAGTGAACTCAAGCTTCAGGAGCTCTCTCAGACCAAATAGCAACCTCCAAATGTCTCTTTTGGTCTCTCCAATGGTGGATGTCCACTCAAAATCTGTTGCTGGGGTCCCCCTTCCAACAGTTGTTGCTCCAAGCAACTCTCACAACAGATGCCTCCCAAACAGGTTGGGGAGCTCATCTACAAGACCTCTCCACTCAAGGCACTTGGTCCCCACAGGAGACCTCTCTTCATATCAACCACTTGGAACTTTGAGCAGTTTTTCTAGCTCTCAAGGTCTTTCATACCCTCCTCAGCTACAAGACAGTCCTCATTCATACGGACAATCAAGTAGCCATGTTTTACAGAAACAAGCAAGGAGGAACTGGCTCTCTGTCGCTTTGCAACGAAGCTTTAAGATTATGGGCCTTCGCCAGAGAGCATCAAATCCATCTCCTGGCAGTATACCTCCCAGGAATCCAAAACTCTTGGGCAGACAGACTCAGTCGAGTTCTGCTTCCACACGAATGGTCCCTGCATATGGATCAGGTACTCAGAATCTTCCAAGAATGGGGAACCCCGGACATAGACCTCTTTGCAAGTCCGTGGAATGCCAAACTTCCCCGGTTCTGTTCCAGAATTCCGTGTCAGGGAGTTAAGGCCAAGGATGCCTTCCTCCTTCATTGGGGTCAGGGCTTCCTGTATGCCTTTCCACCCATTCCCTTCATTCCCAAGACTCTGTTCAAACTCCAGAGGGATCAAGGATCTATGATCCTCATAGCTCCACGCTGGCCACGCCAAGTGTGGTACCCTCTACTTCTGCATCTCTCCCAAGCCCCCTCCCTGGACTTGGGAGCTGCTCCAGACCTTCTGTCCCAGGAGGGAAGGGACTTTGTGGCACCCAAACCCCAAGTCCCTTCACCTCAGAGCTTGGTTACTGAAGGCCTAGACCTTCAAGGCTTGAATCTTTCTCAGCAAGTGAAGGATATCCTCCATGCTTCCAGAAAATCTTCCACCAGGCGTTCCTATGCTTTTAAGTGGAAAGGATTTTCCATTTGGTGTGCTGAAAAGGGTCTTGACCCTCTAGCACTACCTTTAAATTCTCTGTTAGACTATCTCCTGCATCTTTCCAATGCAGGACTTAAGACAAATTCAGTAAGAGTCCATTTGAGTGCTATTGCAGCATCCCTTAAGCCCATCAATGGACAACCTATTTCCTCTCATCCTCTCATTGCAAGATTCATGAGAGGCCTAACTTTAACTAAACCTCCCATTAGGCCTCCTCCGGTGGCATGGGACTTAAATTTGGTTCTTGGTCAGCTTATGAAGCCATCTTTTGAACCCTTAGCCACTACCTCCTTGAAATTTCTTTCCTGGAAGGTTATTTTCCTCATTGCAGTCACTTCTGCTCGCCGCATCAGTGAATTGCAGGCCTTAGTGGCTAATCCACCTTATACAAGGTTCCATCATGATAAGGTAGTCCTTAGGACAAATCCACACTTTATGCCTAAAGTGGTCTCACCTTTTCATCTTAATCAAGAGGTATATTTACCTGTCTTTTTTCCAGCTCCTCATGCATCCAGTGCAGAGAAGAATCTTCATACTCTGGATTGTAAAAGAGCTCTTGCTTTTTACTTACAAAGGACACAGCAACATAGAAAGTCTTCCCAGCTTTTTGTTGCTTTTGATCCTTCTCATTTGGGACTTCCAGTCTCTAAGAGAACACTGTCCAATTGGATTGCTCAGTGTATTTCTTTCGCCTACCAGAGTAAGAACCTTTCTCTGGAGAGCCATGTCACAGCTCATAATGTGAGGGCCATGGCCACCTCTATGGCTCATCTAAATTCTGTGTCCATCGACCAGATCTGTCGAGCAGCCACCTGGGCCTTGGTTCATACCTTCACAGCCCATTACTGCTTGGACAAGGACTCCCGCCGGGGTGCCTTATTTGGTCAGGCTGTCCTCAAACACCTGTTCCATTCTTAAACAACTCCTACCCTCCTTCCCTGGATGGATGCCTGAGATCCATAGGAGGACGTAGAACCCTTCCCAGGGTCTCATATCCTTGGGGATCTCCCAGGCATCTTAGCTAGGGAGTCCCCATATGTGAAGACTCATTCCTGCTTGTTCCTGGAGATAGCACAGTTACTTACCTGTAACAGGTGATCTCTGGGAACAGCATGAATAAGTCTTCACAACCCTCCCACCTCCCCTAGGAGTTGTACCTCTTTTCTATCTTTCCTTTCATCTCTCTCTCTATTGTCTCAGCTTTAAACTCGAACTGAGGAGAGCTGGTTAGGAAAGGTGGGAAGGCAGCGCGCAGGCGCTGTGGGATGCTCCCAAAAGCTTTCCTTTTTGGGAAGCTGGGGAGCGTTCCCGCGCAGGCTCCGTCGGTACTGACGTACCCATATGTGAAGATTTATTCCTGCTGTTCCCAGAGATCACCTGTTACAGGTAAGTAGCTGTGCTTTGTACGCTTTGGAAATAAACAGGAATGGCATTTGCAGTGCCTTTTTTTTCAGTTTCTTAAGCAAGGTTGTCCTGACTTTTCCAGGTCTTAAAGAGTGAACCATATACTCAGTATAGCTGAGATTTTAGCAGTAGATGATTCCTGTTGGCTGTATGATAATATTGAAAGAGAATGTGTAGATATCAGGATGCTTGGCAAGTTTCTTGGAACTGTCTCTATTATTACACCTTTCTTTTTTCTTGGTAATAATGAGCAAGTACTGTAGCAACCAGTCCCTATAAATACTGTATGTTGAGAGTCGGTCTAATTTGTGAGTCACAGCAATTCTATTTTGCTTTCTCCATGCATTTTAAATCTTCATTTGGATCAGTACCACGATATTCTTGTTCTATATGAAATAAACATTTTCTACTACTACTACCACTACTAGTGGAGGAGTAGCTCTACTAGTTAGAGCAATGGTTCTCAACCCAGTCCTCTGAGACCCCCCCCCAGCCAGTCATGTTTTCAAGATATCCACAATAAATATGCATGAGATAGATCTGCATGCACTGCTTCCATTGTATGCAGATCTATCTCATACATATTCATTGTGGATATCCTGAAAACCTGAGGGTCCCAGAGGACTGGGTTGAGAACCACTGGGTTAGAGCAACAGCCTAATATCCAAGCAGTGAGGGTTTGGTTCCCACTGGCACTCCTTGTCACTTTACCCTCCATTGGCTCAGAAGAAAAGGCCTGGCAATCTACTTTCGCTCATATCTTGCCAAGGAAACCCAGGGGCTGCTGGATCATCGAGAGTCAGCATTGACTTGATGGCACTTGGAAAAAAAAAAAAGCAAAAAGCAAAAAAACTACTACTATTTATCATTTCAGTAGCTCTACAAGGGCACATGCAATGCAGTGCACATATATGTCCCTGCTCAGTAGAGTTTACAGTTTACTCAAGACAGAAAGATAGACAAACACAACAAACAGGGGATTAGTGTAAAACTAAGAGGAAATGGTTAATAATACATATGGGTAGCAGACAGGAGAATAAGGGGGTCAGGATCCAACAACAACCTCAAATAAGTGTTTTTTTAGCCTGGATTTGAATAAGACCCGAGATGTAGACTGACGTACCAACTCAGTCTGTTCAAGGCCTATGGTGCAACAAGGTGAAGCAAATGAAGTCTGGAGTTGGCAGTGGAAGAGAAGAGCACAGATAAGTGATTTGCCTTTTCCTTATTGTCCCTCCAGTCCAGCCCAAATGCTTTATAAAAATTTTCTCCACAAAAAATGTTGATTACTGCTCCTGTTTACATCTTTGCATATTTCTGTTCTTTGAATGCCATGTATTTCATGATCTTGAGTGCATATGTTCACACCAAATGGGGTTTATGTATTTCGACCAGCAGATGGAGACTGAAAACCACTGGTTTGATGATGTCACTGTATAAAAGTCCCTGGCAGCTGTCTTTTCACCAGTATTTCTCAATCTCCAGTAGATGGAGGTTGTATGTTCCTTGTACAGTTTGGCACTGGTCTGGACGGACATAAAGAAGAAAAAAAGGAAGATTTTGGTTTCTGCACAACTGTCTGGCTGGCCCAGTGGTGCTGAATTTGCGGCAGGAAGTTGGGGATGCAGAACCCAGTGATACCGAGTCCCTCCCCCCACAGCTGCCTCCTGGCCTTACAGGGAAATGAGGTGTGGCTGTGGTCCCTCCTTTCCTCCTCCCCAACCTTTGGGATGGGGCCAGGACAAGGGTGTGCCAGTAGCACAATAAAGCTTAAACATTTTTTTTAAAAGGAGATTGTGCACCAGCCTTTTTGTGTCTACAGTGCAGACTGCTTTGGGGTACTAGAGATTGATGGCACTAGAGAGTTGGTACAGAGATAAGTGAGTGGCTCAAGGGGAGGAGTGTGAGCAACATACAGGGACTCCTATGTCATTTGCAGCTGGTGCAGTGTGGTATGCCTGATTAAAAAGTTGCCCTTTCCATGGTCAGCTGCTGCCACGACTGTGATGCGAATGGCCCATCAGTATCAGGGGTGATAGCTGGGACTGTTCCTGGGGAGAGTGTTGCCGGGACGTGAGGTCTGCATTGAATGATGTGGGACCCACAGGGTTGAAAGGCTCTTGTCGGATGAAGCCTCTCATTTGAGCCCAATCTTGATATTAGCTTAAAAAATCCCAAAACAAAACAGTAGTGGAGAAGTAGCCTAAATGTTAGGGCTATTTCTCTACTACTGACAACCAGGGAAGTCAGGGTTCAGATCCTGCTGCAGCTCTCTTTTTGATCTAGTGCAGGTCTCTTAAATCTCCTATTGCCTCCACTACAAACTAATATTTTAAGCAAAATAGCAGATCAGCCTCAGATGTTCCTTTTGCAGCTAGTATTGTTTTTTTATGACGTTCATGTTTTGTAAAAGTAGTAGCATGGTGGAGAGTCCAGTGCAGCAGCGAGCCAATGTATCCATGGGTACTAATCTACTTGGTGAACCCCCACTCCTTAGTGCTAAGAGGGCACTGAGAATGTCTGTATACTCCTCAAAGGATTTTTTTGGGGGTTTTAGATGAGATTCCAGAGGTCTCTCTGGGGGAGGCTTATTTCTTCTCCTTAGGCCATAGCAAATTTGCTTCAAGTGCATAAACATTCCACTTCTCTATTTTTTGTCCAGGTATGGAGGCTTTTCCAGAGTGGTGCAAGGAAAAGGATCTTTGCTCCTTGAATGCATTACTGCCCGACTTGTTGGCCTTTTTACAAGTATGACTTGACAAGGTGCTTGCTCTGAATTTGTTGTGGGTTCAGTTGGCAGTAGTAGCCTTTTTCAGATGTAGGATTCAAGAGCTGTCTCTTGCTTTTCATCTTGATGTAGTGCGATTCTGGAAAGGGGGAGGACATGAGCATCCTCTGTCTAGTAGTAGTCCCGCGGTTGGATCTTAATTTTGGTTTGGTCAGTGTTTACTGGGGCTCCATTTGAGTCTCTTTCAGAGATCTCCCTGAAGGATCTGACACTGAGGGTAGTGTTTTTAGTGGCGCTCAGGTCAGCGTGTAGGATGTTGGAGCTCCAAACATTGTTGGATAGCAAGCTCTTTCTTTTGATTTCCAGAGAAAATATGGTTTCTTGGTCGGTGCCCTCATTTTGGCCCAAGGTGGTGTCAGCGTTTTCACCTTAATCAGCCAGTGCCCCTACTAGGGTTCTCTGATTCAGTCAGAGATCTGGAGTCTCAGACTTTGCACAAGTTGGACATCTGCTGAGTTCTTCGTCAGTTCTTAAAGAGAACAAGGGTGTTCCTTTTCATCCCTCCAGTCCAGTCCCTCACCGCTGGGTAGTGCACCTCCTTCTGCAGCACGGAGACTGGGCATGTCAGAATTCTGGGACATATACCGGTGGCACCTCCCACCAGCTTACAGTGTGCCCAGTCTCCATGCAGCAGGAGGTAGTGAGCCTAGGTCCTGGGCTCACCTTTGGAGCATATAAGTAGCTGTAATTAGGTTTAGTGGAGTTTTTGGGGTTGTTTTTTTCTAACTATACTTTCTTTGATTTGGACACTGAGTCATTAAAGGTTGTTAAAAAAAAAAAAAAAAGGAACAGGGCTAGTTAAGGGGCAGTGGAAGAGGATTCCTGCTCGGCTTCACTTCGGATTTAACTTCTTTTCTGCCCTACTGCACTCCCCTCCTTGTCTGTATGGGGAGTGCTTCTGTCTGCCTCTCTTGCCTGCGGATCGGCTCCAGTGCGGGGGAGGGGGGGCGTTGGCACTGTGTTTGCAGGCTCTCTGCCTTCCTGAGCTGTTGGAAGGAGGGATTTGCTCAGCAGTGCACCTTTTCAGTTGAAAATAGCCTCCGGATTGCTGAGGACAGCAGGTTTGCCTCAGGTGAGTGCCCGTTAGTGTTTTTGTGGAAAGAGGCCTGTTCCCTCGTGGTGAGCCTGCCTTATCAATTTTTGACATGTCCATTTTCAGAGGAGCCGTTTTTCCCGCGTTTTTTGTCTGCAGCACTTCTTTAGCTGGCAGGAGTTCTCTAGTTGGCTTCAGGTGACTGGGAAGACTAGATCGGGAGTTTTTATGGATTTTGGTTTGTTTTTATCCCTTCTTTGATCCGAGCAGAGTTGGGGGGGGAAGGGAATAATTGGTGATCAGCCTGTAAAAGAGCAGACACTCACTGCTGCTGAGCTCTTTTCTTTTTGGTATTCATTTTGGGAGGTCTCTGGATCTTTTGGAAGGTAACAAGATCTAATGCCTGCGCGTCCACAGTGTCTGGTGTGTGGTACCCATTGGGGGACAGTGTCAGAAGCAGGAGTCTGTCGCGGGTGTGCATCAGAAGCGCACGGTATGGAGCAAGAGTAGCAGGAAAAACTTAGAGGGGCCCCTTGCCGCGCCTCAGGGGGTTGGGTCAGCAGTGCAAGGGGCTTCGCTGCTAGAGACTGCGGCCTCGCCGTCAGCCTCGCCTTCATTGCACCCGAGTGCGGTGGTGCCACAGGCGGAGGGGTCATCACCTATGGCTGATTTTTCACCGGACTTTGTACTGCTTTTACATCAGGTGTACTGTCTGCGTCAGCAGGGAGCGGTGCCGGATCTTTCAGGTTTGGGTTCCGGAGGGCTCCGTTCGGCTGTGGAGAATTCTGCAGGTGCGGAGGCGAGACCGGTCAAGAGGGCCCGACCGCTGGACGACCATCCGCAAAGGTCAGATTAGTTAGAGAATAACGAATTTGATATGGAATTAGAGGGTCTTACGGAGGAGCTTGAGGAAGGTGAGATTCAGGAGCCTACGGACCAGGCTAGGATTATCTGAGTGTTTCAGAGGGATGAACTGATAGCTCTTATTACGGAGTCGCTTCAGGCTCTTAATCTCTCTGTGGTCGAGCCGGCGGAGGAGGATGGTGTAGAGGATTCTCTGATTCAGGCAGTACAAAGATCCCAAGCTGTTTTTCCGGTTCACAAACAGATGATTCGGGATGAGTGGGATTTGCCGGAAGCGGGGCTTAGGGGCATTAGGTCTGTGTCTCGTCCTTATCCCTTAGCTGATCAAGAACAGGAGGAGTTCCGATCTCTGTGAGTGGATGCCGCAGTTTCGGCGGTTACGAAGAAGACTACCATTCCGGTGGAAGGTAGCGTGGCATTAAAGGATAGTCAGGACAGAAGGGTGGACTCTTTGGTAAAACAAGCCTTTGAAGCCAATGTGCTTTCGTTACAGGCTTCTTATCTGTGGAGCATGGGTGGCAAGAGCTTGTCTACATTGGTCTCAGCGGTTGCGGCAGGCGGGAGATGCGGCGCAAGATCAGCTGGTATGACCAGGTTGGAGTCCGGGGCGGCTTACTTAGCAGATGTTCATTATGACTTAATCAGAAGTTTGGCTAATAGTATGTCTTCATTGGTGGCGGCCTGTCGTCATATCTGGCTGTGTAATTGGGTGATGGATAATTCCTCCAAGTCGAGGCTCAGCAAGCTTCCGTTTAGGGGAAAGTTGTTGTTTGGTGAGGACCTGGACAAGCTAGTCAAGGATTTGTGGGAATCAAAAGGAGATCATTTACCAGAGGACAAGCCAAAACCGGGACGGGCTGGAGCAGGGTTGAGGGGCCAGTCTCGGGATTGCAGACGGTTTCGGTCATCGCGTCTGAGGACCTTTCAAAGGGGAAGGTATTCTTTTCGGGGTCAAGGTTTTAGAGGATTCCGCGGCGGGCAGAGGTTTCGCCAGCCCTTCGCCTGCCAGTTTCAAGAAGCCACAATGAAGCGAGGAGGGCTCAGGTGCGAGTTCAGTCCGTGGGAGGTCAACTATGGGAATTTCTTCCTGCCTGGGTCCACATAACATCCGATCAGTGGGTGTTGGAGGTCATTCGAGAGGGTTACGCTTTTGAGTTTGCTCGGCCGGTTTGGGACTCCTTTGTTGTCTCCCCGTGCAGGGGGCGGGCAAAGGAGTTGGCAGTTTGGGCAACCGTGTCTCAGTTGAGGCAGCTGGGGGCCGTGGTTATGGTGCCTCTGGATCAGTGTGGTTGCGGTCGATACTCGATTTATTTTGTGGTTCCAAAGAAAGGCGGAGCTTTTCGTCCAATCCTCGACCTCAAGGGCGTAAACCGCTGTCTTCGGGTATCTCATTTCCGCATGGAAACCCTACGTTCAGTGATAGTAGCAGTTCGTCAGGGGGAGTTCTTGACGTCGCTAGACCTCACCGAGGCCTACCTACACATTCCCATCAGGCTGGATCATCAAATATTTTTAAGGTTTGCAGTGCTGTGGGGTCATTTTCAATTCCAAGCCTTGCTGTTCGGGTTGGCAACGGCTCCACGGACGTTCACCAAGGTAATGATGTTAGTGACAGCATATCTGCGCAGGGAGGGTGTTCTCTCCATCCTTACCTCAACGACTGGTTAATTCGGGCGAAGTCTCAAGCCGAGTGTGTGAAGGTCACAGCCAAGGTAGTAGAGTTTCTGCAGAGTCTTGGTTGGGTGGTCAATGCCACCAAGAATCGATTGGTGCCTTCTCAGAGCCTAGAGTATCTGGGAGTGAGATTCAACACCCGGGTCAGGTCACTGTTCCTTCCGGCGCCTCAAATACGGGGGCTGCAGTGCTTGGTATGCGGTTTTCTGAAGCAGCCGGTGCCGTCGGCTTGGAAGTATTTTCGAGTCCTAGGAACAATGGCGGCAACGCTGGAGGTCGTGCCTTGGGCCAGGGCGCACATGCGGGCTTTGCAGAGCTCCCTGCTTCGTCGTCGGTATCATCAGAGGGACTCTCTCAGCGAGCGTTTGCCTTGCACGGGGAGGGTTTGTGCGTCTCAGCTTTGGGAACTGCTGACACCTAATCAGGAGTTAGTGGGCCTGATTACCTGAGAGCAGTTGAGGCCTGCATAAAAGGCTCCAGAGCCCTGCCCTGTTGAGGAATTCCTAACAGGGGCTGTACAGGTCAAACAATGGTAAGGATTTGAGGGTTTATTTTTATTAAATTGCTAGCTCTCTGACTGGGAGCTCTTAAAACCAACTTGCAATATAAAATGTAAATAGTTCCATAACTACCACTGTTGTTGACTTGTATATAATTACCCCTGTTACATTCCCAGGTTACAGATCCTGTTACAATGTAAGCATAAGATCTTTGTTCTGATGCAATTTTTGTTATTTGTAAACCACACTGATACTAAAAAGCGCGGTATATGAGAACTGTAAATAAATAAATAAATAAAAGGGTTTTTGTATATTTTAAAGCAAAGTTACTTTCTTTTTGGTGCTTTAGTAGAAATTTCCTTGAGCAGAGTAGGTTGTTGAACTCTAGTAACCTTCTCAGCTTTGGGAACTGCTGACACCTAATCAGGAGTTGGTTCCCTCCCTACCCACCCTGACTCCCACCCCTAGTGAGCAGTCTTGCTTTATAGGGCACTTCCTCATTTAACAAAGCACAGAGACTTGGAGCAGCGTATTTTGAATATAATTAAAGAGATTTAACGGCTTTTTCTCTGAAAGGACAGCTGGGAAACCAGCTGATACTTGGTAGATCTCTCTCTTTTCCTTTAACAGATACCTAAGCTCCACGAACAGAACAATGGCTGGGAAAAATCGTATCGCTAAAGCTGTTGCCCACGTTACAGCTTCTGCCTCTGTCCAGACAGAGGTCCTAATGCCAGTTGAAGGACCGGTTCCATGTGCAGGGTGCCTGCATGCTGAAGCTCTGAGGAAACAAGTGGAGGAACTCAGAGAGGAGGTGGCGAGGCTGAGGAGCATTCAAGACATGAGAAGTACATTGATGAGATGCTTCTTGCAGCAACCAAGCTCTCCAGCAGAGGAGAAGATGGGTGCCAACAGAATGTCGATGGTTGGACTCAAGTCACCAGGGCCTGCAGAATCACCAATCCAACTTCTCCAGCCCTTGAATTGAAGAACCATTATGCAGCTCTGGAAGTGGAGGAGGTGAAAGCATCCCTGGAAAGGGAAGAACAAGAGGTCAAGTACCCCAAAGTTGCAGAATCAATGACCACAGGGAAGCGAAGGGTAGTGGTGGTTGGAGAGACTCTTCTGAGGAGTACTGAGGTGTCCATCTGCCGACCAGACTTGATGTCCAGAGAGGTTTGCTGTCTGCCTGGTGCCAAAATCCAAGATGTTACGGAGAGTTTGCCCGGAGTCATCAAGCCCCCACTGACTATTACCGAATGTTGCTAATCCATGTTGGAACAAATGATCTCCAGGAACAAGCAGGAATGAGTCTTCACATATGGGTATCGTCGGTACCGACGGAGCCTGCGCGGGAACGCTCCCCAGCGTCCAATCAGAATGCTTTTGGGAGTATCCCACCACGCCTGCGTGCTGCCTTCCCGCCTTTCCCAACTGCCTCTCCTCAGTTTTCCGTTTTCCGCGGAGCTGGCAGGACGTATTCCTGTCACCGCAGAAAATTCTTCTTTTTATTTTTTTTTACTTTTTTGTGGTCGCGTCTGCCTTCCCTCGACGCTACCGGTACCGCCGGTACTTTTCTTCTTTTTCCTGAAGAAGTTCTTCTTTCCTTAGAAATGTTTCCCTGTTTAGTGCCTGACGGTTTCTAGGCCACTAGGCCTCTACCCTTCCGTTATGGAAAAGCCAGCCACTATCCTTAAATGCTCAAAGTGTGACAGTACAGATATTTTTTCAGACACTCATACTTGGTGTCTAAAATGTTTAGGTCCTGACCATTGTCCTCTGGACTGTCTCTCCTGCTGGAGCTCAAACAGAAGAAGTCTTCAGAATCGAGCAGAACTCGATACCCGGTTCACATCCCCTTTCATGTTACCAGCTGAAATATCTTCTTCTTCACAGAATCAGGTAACCAAACAACAGTCTGTAAAGACTAGCCAGTCCTCAAGTGGTAGATCTCCTTTCCAGTATCGAGATGGCTTCGGCCTTGCCCTCGAGGACATCTTGGCAACAAAGCCCTGGCGGGAGTCTTCGGGCTCCAGAGCATCAACGGGGCTCTGGGTTGTTCCCGATGTTCTTACCTCGATGAACATACCCGGGCCATGCTCGGTGGTTGTGGCCGCTTCGGGCGGTACCGACACCCTGGCATCGGCTATGGTGATGGACGAAACACTCCTCACCGATGAATGTAGTCTAGCACTCTCGGCTACTTCGGTACCGTTAGAGTTGCTTCAGACCGTTCCTCGCGTATCGGTATCGCTTTCGGTACCGGCATCGACATCGGTGTCGGTACCGTCCATGCTTACTTCGACAGAATCGCTTCCCTCGATGCCGAGCCTGGAATCGATCTCTAGCATGGAAGATTCGGTACCGACTCGTCTCTGTACCGACCTCGGGCGGTACCAAAGACATCGCTTTAAAGAAAATCCGATGCTTCATCTCTTTCAGTCTTCCGATCCCGATGACTGGGATGAATCCATCGGTACCAAGGCTGATTTTTCCACAAGTCTAGCCTTTACCCCTCATTTCAAAGAGTCCTCTTTGGGGGAGGTTTCTTTTCAAGCTTTTCTGCTTGATATGGCAAAGTTACTTGCCATTTCTATACCTGGTAAAGAATCCTTACTGGGGAATTCAGAGACACTGCATTTTCCCTGGATTCCAAATGTGGTGATCATGCTTCCAGTGCATCAGATCTTACTAGATCTACTGTTAAAAATGTGGGAAACTCCCTTAACGGTATCCCCACATTCCAAAACACTTGACACTATGTACAAGGTGCCACCTTCTCCAGGTTTTCAGAAGACTCAACTTCCTCATCACTCTATTGTTGTAGAATCAGCAGTGAGGCGTATTAAGAGTGCAAAGAAGCACTCTTCTTATCCGCCAGGTCGTGAGTCTAGGACTTTAGATGCCTTTGAACGTCGATGCTTCCAGGCATCCATGCTTTCAGCAAAAATTACCTCATATATTTTCTATATGGGATTATCTCTTGAAGAAGTCACAAAGAACTTAAAGTTTTTGAACCCTTTTCTTCCAGAGCATAAAAGAGCAAGACTATTCCTTATTAGTCAATCATGCTCAAAATATCTCTAAGTTTCTTAATCGTGCTTCCCTGGACTGTTTTGAGTTTATTAGCAGAACTTCTGCTATAGCCATAGGAGCACGACGCTTAGCCTGGCTCCAAGTTTCTGACTTGGATAGATGGGTTCAGGAAAGGCTGGGAAATACTCCTTGTACTGGTGAAAATCTCTTCAACAAGGAGGCTTTATTTCAAGCTAATCAGTTGAGCACTGATGCTCTTTCTTTCAGAGGATTGTCCAAACTCTCCTCTATCCCAGCTAATAAAAAATCTCATAAAAAGCTTTATTCCCCCAAGGGGAAAAAGTTTTATCCATCTTCTACCCATTCTACAGATGTTTCCAAAGATGGGCAACACCACACCAGACTAAGAAAGTCAAAACCTCAGCATGCTCAGCAAACCCAGCAATCACAGGGTTTCTGATATTTCATTCACTTTTTATGTGTGAGGTTTAGAACTTGAACCTCCTTCTTTTCAACAGAAGCATCTAAAGGTCATCTCATTCATGCTGAGATATCCGTCATACACTGATTCAATCCTTGGCTCTGGGTATAGATGTCTTGCTACAAGAGAATCTATCCTTCTAGCTAAAAGCTATTAGGGACTATCATACCCCAGAGATAACAGGTTTCTCTTTTTAAAACAAAAAAGAGAACTAACAATAGGGTGAACTATAACTTTCACCTTGTCAGTTTTCCTGTACGAGGATATCTCATACTTTTAACTGCAAGGGCACCCTATCCTTTCAAAGACTTACTAAATTGTAGGTCTTTTCAACTCTGTATTAATTTCTATCCCTCTTAGCCCAGACATTTAGTCTCTAAGAGTACTACTAATCAACTGGAGGGCTTATCCTCTAAGCCATAGGTTTTTCTTCAGAACCTACTCCAGTAACTAGTTTTCATACAGTTTTTCCCCCTTTTTTGCAGTTCATCTCCTTCTCACATATCTTTTTAAGGCAGCTGTTTGCACGGAAATTGGGTATTACTACTCCAAATTATGTCTGTCGGTCCTCTCCAACTCATGGGACCTAACTTTTATGCTGCCTTAATGACAGATAAGTCCAAAGGAGATCCAGAACTCATTTGGACTATTTATTGTTGCAGGCATCAGGCCTGTTGACTATTCTTAGCCACATTCAATTCTTTTGTTTCCAACAGAATAGATACGGTTGCACACTGGCAGTTCAATAGCCAGATCTAAGCAACCTACAATATGCTCTCTGCAATTCTACAACAAAGCTCTCCAACTGTGGGCCTTTGCCAGAGAGCTTCAGAGCTACTCCTATAGGTAGCTGGCCAGATACTCAATAAGGCCTTCAGCTGATAGTCTCCACCAGTTATGGTTCCTACATGACTGTTTTTTTCCTACTTTTACCATATTCCTTAAAATTTCCTTTTAAGGAAAGGTAACCAGGGTTTAGACCACGTGAAAGTGTAAAAAATTGCACAATTCCCTGGTTGTTCCACATCTCACTGGAACTTCCTCAACAAGGATGCATTTTTTTCACTGCAGTTGGTCCTTATTCACTACTCTCCTTCTAATTTCCTATACTTCATGGTAGCTTATGTTACACAGGAGAACGCATGATACTCATATTGCCCTCATAAAGGGTCAAACATGGTATCCCCTTATATTGCGTCTTTTTCTCCAGCTACTAATTGAAATTGTAGAAGGATCCAGACTTGCTGTCTTAAGACTAAGGAGCTCCCTGCACTCATTCACTTACGTCTCGAGACCTGGTTACTTAGGGGATAGATCTTTTCAAGAAGTCTAATCCTATCCCTGTAAGTGAAGAACATATTACCAGTTTCCATGAAACTTTTCTATAGTTCTTCCATATTTAACCAGAGATTCTCCATCAACATTCTCAAGTAGGTCTTAATCCTTCTTGTTGTAGCGTCAATTTCTATGCATCATCTGACTTGAAAGATTTGTCTACTGTCCATATTAATGCTGCACCAGCATACCATAAACTCAGTAGACAATCAATTTCTATTGTTTTTTTTACCAAATACCTTCTTTACCATTACCTTTTAGGTTATGTCATACCTGAAGCTCTACATGTAAAGTCTTCATCATAAGTGACATCACTTACAAGGACTTTAATGATCTTCAAAAAATTGGAGGCTTAACGCCTAGTATAAATATCTTCTCTTTCATTGGAATAAAGGGGGTCTTAAAGACCTATCCCCTTTTTTCTGCAAAGGGTATTTTTACCTTTTCATCCAAACCAGTCAGTTTATCTCTACTCTTCCTAGGACCTTATTCTGCTCCAAGGACAAGAAGTTCAATTTCTTGGACTTTACAGAAACTTTACCTATTCTCAAAAGTCCAACCTCATTGAACTCCCCCAGTATTTCTTCTAGGGTTAGTTCTAGCCATGAGGACTTTTCATCTCTTCCTGTATTGCAAAATTATTTTTTTCCCTCTACTTCACATTGGGGGAATTTCTCTGAGGATAATGATCTGGCTCTCAACCACAGACCCTTATTACCCTCAACAAATATTTTGCAATATTTCTGAGTGAGATCTACATTAGATAATTAGGACTCAACTTTTTTTCTAATATTATCATTTACACAAGGGCCCCCCTCGGATACCTTGTTTACTTAAGCTGTTCAGAGCGTCTCTTTTTCTTTTCTAGTTCAACTCCTACCCTCCATCCCCCGGATGCCTGAGGGTTTTAGGGATAAGCATGGCCCATCTTTAGATTGCAACATGCTGGGGCCTCCTTCAGGCATCTTAGCTTGGGAGTCCCCATATGTGAAGACTCATTCCTGCTTGTTCCTGGAGATAGCACAGTTACTTACCTGTAACAGGTGATCTCTGGGAACAGCAGGAATAAGTCTTCACAACCCACCCACATCCCCTAGGAGTTGTTCTCTCCATCTATCTTTCCCTTCTCTCTCTCTCTCCCTTTGTCTCAGCTTTAAAACTCAACTGAGGAGAGGCAGTTGGGAAAGGCAGGAAGGCAGCACGCAGGCGTGGTGGGATGCTCCCCAAAGCGTTCTGATTGGACGCTGGGGAGCGTTCCTGCGCAGGCTCCGTCGGTACCGACGATACCCATATGTGAAGACTTATTCCTGCTGTTTCCAGAGATCACCTGTTACAGGTAAGTAACTGTGCTATACTGCCAGGTATGCCTCGGAAAGTATCAAAAGTGACTTCATGGCTCTGGGACAGAGGGTGAAGCAGTTAGGTGCACAGGTGGTGTTCTCTTCAATCCTTCCTGTTGAGGGTAAAGGCCAAGGCAGAGAGGCTTGCATACTGGAGATGAATGCATGGCTGCGTGGATGGTAGACAAAACTGGAGCACCTACTCGCAGAAAACCCGCAGGAAGCACAAGGAGCGAGTGGACTTGGAGGTCACAAGCGCTTTATTAGTACTAAAACACCCCAACGCGTTTCGGCAGCGCCTTCATCAGGGGGCTAAGGACTGCAAACAAACATAATAACAATAAAACATATAAATATTGCAAATCCATAAAAAAAGTTAAAATTATGAAAACAAAAACAAGCATAAGAAAATATTTGACTAAAATGTATACATACATATTGTAGCGCCCCTATGGGTTAGGCGGTTGCCTATGTATGGTGGGCGTACCTCTTTATGTCCCTTATCACCTGAATTCCCAATGCTGAGGCTTCTCAATAATGTAGTTGTGTGGTAAGAACCAAAACAGCCGAGGGTTTCACAGGTAACAGGAATTTTATTTTCTACTTAACCATTGAACTTCTTTGTCAGCAGTTCAGATATAACCAGAACAAAAATGGGATACTTCTCTATTCAAAAAGGAAAACAAACTTTACAGCACAGTTCAGGCATTAGCCGTTTCCAACAGTTTGTTTTAACAAAGCAATAAACCTTGCCTTCAGTCAAGATTACATTCTTAGTTCCCAGGCTTGGTATAGCACAAATCTGTATCACTCAGGGCTCTGCACAGCACCTTGGCTTCTTGGTTACAAGCTGCTAAACCCGTGTATCATTCCTTTTTAAAGACATTGGCATTCTTCACTTTCAAGTTGCAAATATTGGCTTTTAACTTCCAGCATTCATAGTCTTCTTTGAGCCTGTCTGACTAGCTCAACATTAGTGCTTTAATTAACCAAATTTCCAGCAGGTCATAAACTTTCCAAAGCTTCTGGCTTTTTCACTATTTTTAAAAACCATACTTCTTCTGACTCACACAGTAAAAGCAATCCATTTCAACATCAGAACATACACTTTCTGAAAGGCATTCTTCTACTTCCATACTTTCCTCATTTGGCTCAATTAGCACTTGGCTGGCCTCAGCGTCTCTAACGGCAGGTTTCAACTGCTCCAACAATTTCAAAACCTGTTCCCATTGGGAATCCTCACTACGCTGAGTTGCAGGGGAAGGATATAGGAGATCTTTCTTTTTTAATAAACCTTTTAAAACTTGCAAGGGGCTCACCTTGTTCCCAGCAACCTGTCTTCTCTCAGGCTGTGCCACAGGTAGAACCTTCTCCACAGACTCTCTCACAGAGATTCCTGTTCCTTGCCTTCCACCAGCACTTCCCCCAGAATCAACTCTCCTGCGTTCCAAGCCAGCTGTACTCTTCCTACCAGCTAGGCTTCCTTCAGGGCTTGAGTTGTCTGAATGCTGCATGCAATAAGGATCTTCTTTGAGGCTTCTGATAGAGCACTTCTCTCTTACACGTGTCCTCCTAATCTCCTTACTTCCTGTAGTTTCAGGAGATTCTCTGCTAGTGTCCAGCTTGCTAGGGAACGTCTCCTCCTCAGAGGATTTCCCTCCTAGACTCCGCCCACGGACACGATCTCCTCTTGCTTTCCTTCTTCCTGGTCTCTCTCCTTTCACTCCTCCTCCTCCTTTCGTTCCCCCCTTCGTTCCTCCTTTTCTGGAAGACTCTCTGCTTATATGATCGGGGCTGCCCTATAGCCTCAGACTCCACCCCCAGGCTTCCCTCGTCACCTCCCCTGGTCACCATGGAGCTAGGGCGTGGCTCACTCTCTATATCTCTGTGCACAGAGTTTTTTTCTTTGGTTAGAATTTTAACCCTTAAACTCCCTGAACCTTTCTTCTGCCCAGAGGTAAAAGGCTGTTTTTCCCCACTTTCTTTGGGCTCTATACCTGTCTCGCCACCACAATATACATACAATAAAAAAGCAATATTAGATAAGAAGACCTTAACTAGATAAGCAAAAAAGAAAATAAGAACATTAAGTGTACTTAGTGATGTATATCAGTATACTGAACGAAGCGCACAGTGTAACATGAATTCGTGGTACAGAAGCAATCATAAGATTGAAAATGCTAAAAAATAGCAATATAATTAATAACAAAAAGAATAAAAACCAAATACTTAATCATGAATACTAATAATGGGAAACCCAGGAACCCAAACCAGACCAAACATGACATAGTGATTACTGCCACTCAGTAGACATTGTGGTGATGCGCAGGTAGCTGAGCCTTTTAAAACTAGGGAAAAAGAGTTTTTTTCTCATGAGCGGGGGAAGGGCTCACTACAGCATAGCTCCCAGGCAGGGAAAGAGGCTAGAATACACACTAATAGGGATAGCTTGAAGCCACACCCAGCCTCTAGAGCTCGTGCAGGCAGAGAGGGGGTGGGGCCAGAGAAGGAAACAAGCTGCAGGATATTTAAGCTGCGTCACTCAGGAAGTGGGCAGGCAACGAAGAAAGAGACAGAGAGAGAGGCAGGAGGGCTGAGGAATACAAGCAGAGGCACAGCAAGAGACACGAGGAAAAAGAGAGACACAAGCAGAAACACAGAGAGAGGACGTGCTCAAGGAAAACTGCATGCTAAAAGCCAGGAGGAGAGGCCAAGAGTCCAGAGGAACCAAGGGAAGGAACAGCAGCATAAAGCTGTAAGGCCTGTAGGTTCAAAGGGGACCAGCCATTACTCCCAAGGCAAGTGCAAGGATTGTGGGCATGAGTGGAGCTGGGGAAAACGTCAAGAGTATATGACTGATTCTGAGAGTGACAGCTCAAGTCCTGAGTCTGTGATTAGGCAGTACAGAAAACCAGTTGGGAAGAGGGTTTCTGCCAGTAAAGCGATTTGTGTGTGTCCTGAACAGGAGTGTCTAAGAGGAAGAAGGGCAAGAGCTTTTGACCCGGTAAAAAGGGGACCCCAGAAGTTAAAATGGGGGAAGCTTCTTAGGCTTTTAAAGGAAGTGAAGCATAGCGTTCCAGAACGTGCCCCAAGCCCTGAGTGTTATAGTACCCCAGAAGAAATGGAAGTAGACTCATACTCAGACTCTCCAATATCCTCTGCGGAATCCATGGAGTGTGGGATTTGTATAAGCCGTGTTTAATACTTTTATAAGAAGCTGTGAGTAACAGGTTAAGAAGATATCTGTGCTGGTGTTGTTATGTGCCAAGCTGAAAAGCAGACAAGAAGTCATATGAACCTCATTGTTTAAAGCAGCCCATTGTATCTCTGAAGAAGCCAGGCTTAACAGGGCTAGCGTTTTAAACCAGGAGGCAGCACAGGAGAGATATCCTAATCTGCAGCAGCTGAGAGTAAAGGTCAAAAAACTGTCTTACAGAAGTTTTTGGAAAACTGTGCATTTAAAAAGTGTTACACTGCTTTGTAAATGAAAGAAGCTGAAAAGAGTAATCAAGAGTGAAGTAACTACTTGAAGAAATATTGCTGAGAAGTCTAAAGGGAGAAAATATCCTATATTTTCAGTTTGTGATATTGTTTGCCTTATCAAGGTCATTTGCCTCAGCAAGGTCACTTGCCAAAAGTTGGTTCCAGAAAGAAATAAATAAAAGCAATTTAAGTAACAAATTGTCCTGTGTTCCTCTTCCATTCGGATTGCTGACAAAGCAAACCCACAACTACACAAAGAAGAGTGATGTCCAGCGCCCCCACTAGGCAACCGCCTAGTCGCAGCGGCGCGGACGTTGTCACAACATTGATAAAAAATGTATACAATATAACATCCTTTAGAAAACATGAATAATATAAAAAGAGACACCAAACCAAAAACATATACATATAATTCATCAAAAGAGGGGCATAAACTGAAAAAACAATAATGTTTCTAAAAAAGAACCCCTGTACTTGTTAAGGCATATACAAAACATATAGTCATAAAAAAGTATATGAACTAAAATCCCAAAAATGAAAAAACATTATATGCATAAAAGTAAATAAACCAAAACATCGCACAGACTTAAAAATTATTAGCGTACCTATAAAAATTAAATTAAAGAAATGCCCAAATTATAAATTAAGTGCATGTATAAAAGTAAAAAATCTATAATAGATTTAATATGAAAACTATAGGAAGAGCCTTATTCGAGCAGCTCACATACAAGAGACAAATACAATTAGGGTATTATAAAAAAACTTTTTGAAAAAAACAAATGTGTCTAAGTATAACTAATACAATCGCCGTACCAGGTTTAAAAGACACCAAGATTGGCGCACTATCGCAAGTAAAAGGCACCTATATGAGGGTACATATTACATAATTGCATATTTAAAAAAGTACTGCCATTGTCTAAAAACTAATTGTAAATACGGCCCAAGAGTATCATATCGTGTTGAGACAGAAAGAATTATTGGAATACATGCAAGATAAGAGGACGTCTGTAGCGTGGATAAAAACACCCCGGAGGTTTCATCTAAGAATTGTAGCGCGAATATAGAGATATCAAAGAAATGATGTTGCAAATTGACGTTGCATAATGAACAAACAGCAAAAAGATTATGTGTAAACAGTTCAAAACCGAAACTGTACCTGTAGCAATGCAAACACAGTCCTGCATTAATTCTTGAGAACTGCCATTGAATGCGCTCTTTTAAAGGGCAAGAAGCACATGATAGTTATTTACATATGTATAAAGTTCACGTGATGAATAAATGCATATGCAACGGAGACCGGATCAAGGTAAACAGATAGGATACCTGTAACAATGCAGACCTACGCTAATTCCAGGGGAGCGTCATGAATGCACTCATTTAAAGATCAAGAAGCACATAATGAAATTTCCATTATATATAAGACCATACGGGATTAAATGCATATACAAAGAGAACCAACACTAAACTCAGCGAACCAATTTCTAAAAATAAGGGATTTTAGCCATTTGCTTTTACTTATTAACAAACTACTAAACATGAAGGATGGAAACCCACATGGAGCATGCATTGTATCATAAATCTTATATTAGAAAACATTCAAGTGCCCAGGCAGAAAAGGAAAAAAGGGATTCATGTTACACTGTGCGCTTCGTTCAGTATACTGATATACATCACTGTAAGTACACTTAATGTTCTTATTTTCTTTTTTGCTTATCTAGTTAAGGTCTTCTTATCTAATATTGCTTTTTTATTGTATGTATATGTATGTATACATTTTAGTCAAATATTTTCTTATGCTTGTTTTTGTTTTCATAATTTTAACTTTTTAATGGATTTGCAATATTTATATGTTTTATTGTTATTATGTTTGTTTGCAGTCCTCAGCCCCCTGATGAAGGCGTTGCCGAAACACGTTGGGGTGTTTTAGTACTAATAAAGCGCTTGTGACCTCCAGGTCCGCTCGCTCCTTGTCCTTCCTGGCTGCGTGGATGGTGTCATCAAGAGCGTTTTGGTTTCCTAGACCATGGGATGCTGTTCCAGGGGTTGCAGAGCAGAGATGGCATCCATCTGTCCAAGAAAGGTCAACGCGTCTTCGGTAGTAGACTGGCTAATCTACTGAAGAGGGCTTTAAACTAGATTCGTTGGGGATGGGTGAAGAAAGCCCCCAGGTAGGTGAAAGCCCCCAGGTAGGTAATACATTAAATACCTTTATGGAAATGGGTAACAGGGGTAACATATGGAAAGCAGTGTGTATAAATGCCCGTAGAATGGGAAATAAGATCCCTGATATTGAAGCTTTGGTGGGAGTGGCTGAGTTGGATTTAGTGGCAGTTACAGAAACATGGTTCACAGAAAACCATGATTGGGATGTAAGTATACCTGGCTATACTTTATTCAGAAAGGACAGGGTAGGAAGAAGGGGAGGAGGCGTGGCACTATATGTAAAAACTACTATTTAAGCTTTGGAATTACAGAGCTTAAAAGGGAGAGAGGAGGCATTGTGGGTTAAACTAGAAAGAGGGAAAGAGAAATCTATTTGCATTGGTGTGATATACAGACCTCCCTCGGAATTCCCATAATGGATCTCATGGCGACTTCAAACAGCCAAGGTCAGGTGTTTCTTCAGCAGGAGGCGAGAGAGGATGTGCAAGGGACTTGATGCCCTGATATAACCGTGGCCCTCGCAGGGGCTTCTGTATGTGTTTCCTCCGTGGGCTCTAATAGGCCGGGTAATCCAGCGCATCGAAGCACATCAGGGGCACGTGATTCTGATTGCTCCGGATTGGCCGCAGCGCCCATGGTATGCAGACCTGATGAGACTTCTCGAGGGGCAGCCGTGGCCTTTACCGATTCGGGAGGATCTACTGTTGCAGGGTCCTCTTCGGAAGCCTCAGGTAGCTCAATTCTCGCTTACGGCTTGGCCATTGAAAGGGCTCGGTTAGGGAGAAAGGGCTATTCATCGGGAGTGATTGCTACTTTGCTTTTAGCCAGGAAACATATTTGGCTTATGTGCGAGTCTGGCGTATATTTGAGGAGTGGTGTGCAGTCAGGCAGCTGCGGCCCTCAGATGTATCAATTCCAGTGGTGTTGAATTTTTCTTCAAGATGGTTTTGATAAAGGGCTGGCAGCCAGTTCTTTGAGGGTTCAGCTGGCAGCTATTTCTTGTTGTTGCAGTAAGATTCAGGGCTCCTCTTTAGGGTCCCATACAGAAGTGTTGCGATTTTTGAAAGCTGTTTCTCGCTTGCGGTCCCCATGCAGAGTGGTGGTTCCTTCGTGGGATCTCAACTTGGTGTTGGGAGCCTTGACGAAGCAGCCCTTTGAGCCTCTGAGGGAGGCTTCACTTAAAGATCTAACTTTGAAGGCAGTTTTCCTGGTGGCGATTTGTTCAGCACAAAGGGTTTCTGAGTTGCAAGCGTTGTCTTGTAGGGAACCTTTTTTGTCATATTTTTGGGAGAAGGTGGTCCAGTGCCGTCCTTTCTTCCTAAGGTGGTATCGACGTTTCATGTGAATCAGTCGGTGTCTTTGCCAGTTCTGAATCCAGCAGAAGGTAAAGTGGCGGACGGTAGTTTGCGTTTGTTGGATGTGAAGAGTTCTCCGCCATTATTTGAAGGTTTCGGAATCTTTCCGTAAATCGGAGCATTTGTTTGTCCTGTTCGGTGGTCCACGTAAGGGAGAAGCGGCTGCTAAGGCTTCAATTTCTAGGTGGATTAGAGAAGCTATATCTTCTGCTTTCATTTTGCAGTGAAGGAAAGTGCCAGTAGGCTTAAGGGCGCATTCCACTAGAGCTCAGGCAGCGTCGTGGGCGGAGCATGCTTTGGTTCCACCGATTGAGATTTGCATACTTTCAGTAGACACTACCGGTTGGATGTTCAGGCGGTGGAGGATGCCTGTTTTGGGTCAGCGGTGTTGTGGTCCGGTTTGGCAGGTCCCATTAATGTACTGCTCTGTTACAGCCCAGTGGTGAGGGACTGGACTGGAGGGACGATAAGGAAAGAGAAATTAGACTTACCTGCTAATTGCTGTTCCTTGAGGAACTCTAGTCCAGTCCTGTTACCCATCTGATTCAGTGATGATTAGTTAGGTGTTGGACAGTATTGAGTGGAAGCAAGTAATTCTAAGAACACCGGATGCCGGGAGGTGTTATCTGGCACTGGTTGTTAAAAAAAAAAAAAACGAAAAGAAAAAGAAAAAAAAAAAACAGAGAGTGAGCTCTTCTCTATTACTGTACGCTGTTGCGCGTTCTTGCGCTGCTTCTTTCTTCTTCCTTTCGGGGGGAGGGGTGGAGAATGAGCGGAGGAGTGGCCTAGTGGTTGGGGCAAGGTACTTCAGGCCGGAAGGTCGGGGGTTCAAATCCCACTAGAGGACAGCAACCTTGGGCCGGAAGGACTGGGGTTTCTAGTCCCACAGGTGCTCCTTGTGGTCTTGGGCAAGCCACTTAACCCTCCATTGCCCTTGTTCCCTGTAAAATAGTTATCTCCAAGTTATAATGCCCTGTTCAATGTAATTTCAGTTTGTTCAATGTAAACCGCACTGATGCAGAATAGCGCGGTATATAAGAGAATGTAATTAAATAAAATAAAATAAAATCCTCTTCTTTCAGAGGGGTACGTTAATGGTTGCAGAGTTTTAGTCAATAGTGAATGGTTAATATGGTTACTTATATGTTGCTCCGTTGAGTCTGCTTTGTCAGTAGGTCACTGGAAGTTGGTGGGAGGTGCCACCGGTATACAGTATGTCCCAGAATTCTGACATGCCCAGTCTCTATGCTGCGGAAGGAGGTGCACTATCCAGCGGTGAGGGACTGGACTGGAGTTCCTCAAGGAACAACAATTAGCAGGTAAGTCTAATTTCTCTTCTTGATGGAGTTTGGAGGACTGCACAAGGGAGAAGCTGCCTCCAAGTTATTGATTGCCCATTGACTGAAAGAGACTATTGAATCCTCTTTCTGCTTAAGGGGCAGATGGATCCAGCCAGGACCAAGGGTGCATTCCATGACAGCTCAGGCTACTTTGGGTTCAAAACTGGGCTTGGTGTCACCCCTTGAGATTTGTAAGGTGGAGAAGAAGTCTTCCCTACATTCCTTTACACGTCATCATCATCTGGACATTCAGGTGTAGAGGGATATGCTGTTTGGGGAGTAAGTGTTTCAGGCTGGGCTCTCCTCTCCCCAGTTAGGTACTGCATTGATACGTCCCACATGTCTGGACTCGACTGGAGGGACTCCAAAGAAGGTGAAATTAAGCCTTAACTGCTAATTTTCTATCTCCAGGAACAAGCAGGAATGAGTCTTCACATATGGGTATCGTCGGTACCGACGGAGCCTGCGCGGGAACGCTCCCCAGCGTCCAGAAAGAAAGCTTTTGGGAGCATCCCACAGCGCCTGCGCGCTGCCTTCCCGCCTTTCCTAACCGCCTCTCTCCAGTTCTTCTTTTCCGCGGAGCCAGCAGGTCGTGTTCCTGTCACCGCTGAAGAAGTTCTTTATTTTTCTTTATTTCTTTGGTCGCGCGTCTGCCTTCTTCGACGTTGGACCGGCATCGCCGGTCTTTTCTTCTTTTTCTTTAGAAAAACAAAAACAAAAAACTACCGTTTCCCACTTCTGTGCAATTTTTTCTTTTGGGCCTAGAAGATTTTTCCTCATGGAAAAGCCCGCTTCCGGGTTTAAAAAGTGCACGAAGTGCAGCGGTACTCTTTCTATCACCGACACCCATGACTGTTGTCTAAAATGTTTGGGTCCTGACCATTCCATCACCAATTGTGAGTCCTTTTCCATGATGTCTAAAAGAGGTCGACAGAATCGAGCGGCAAAGCTCAGTACCCTGTTTCCGTCTTCCTCCCATGGATCTCAGGTAACCAAACATAAGTCCAGCCGGTCCTCGAAGGGTAGATCTCCCTCTAAGTATCGAGATGCCTCCGGGCTTGCCCTCGAGGATCCTGCACCGGCAAAATTACCCCGGCGGGAGGCTCCGGCTTCCAAAGCTTCATCTATGGGGTCACAGGTTGACATCGATGGTGTGGCCTCGACCGATCACCTGTTGCCATGTTCTGGGGTACCGGTGGTCTCCACTGGTACCGACATCCAGACATTGGTTGCGTCGATGGATCAGAATATTCTGACCATGCAGCGTGCCATCACGGCATTCATACAAGCTGCGACGCCTCCGGTACCGCAACAAACTCCGTTGGCGGTACCGGTTCCGGCACCAGCACCGATATCGGTTCCGGTGCCGACTGCAGCGGTACCCTGTCCTGTGATGCCCATCGGTACCGAATCGGTACCGATCACTCCCGATGTCGATACCACTCGGTACGCGTATCGGGCTCTGCAAGAGCATCCAGACAGGCGATACTTCGATTCCTCCGAGGACTCTGATGAATCAGAGGCTTCTGTCGAGGCATCGGTACTCCTTCCTCAGGAGCCCTCTTCTCCAAAAAGAAGAATGTCTCCTCCAGAAGACTTGTCTTTTCAAGACTTCATTAGGGAAGTGGCCAGGGGCCTCTGTATTTCAGTGGCCCCTGAACCAGAGCCTAGAGCCAAGAAATTAGATATTTTACAATATCCTAAGGCTCCTAAAGAGGCAGCTACTTTACCAATTCATGAGATCCTTTATGATCACATGTTGGGCATATGGGAGACACCTCTTACTACTTCCCCTCATTCTCGCAGGTTGGTCACCATGTACCGTGTTCCTCCTTGTCCTGGCTTTCATAAGACTCAGCTTCCTCACCACTCTATTGTGGTGGAGTCTGCTATGAAAAAGATAAAAGAGTGCAAAAAGACACTCATCTAATCCTCCAGGAAGAGAATGCAGAACCTTAGATGCTTTTGGCAGGAGAATTTTCCAGGCCAATATGCTTACTGCCAGAATCAACTCCTATAGTCTCTATATGGGGATGTTTCTAAAAGAAGTTACAGATCATCTGCTAACTTTATCTCCTTTTATCTCAGAAGATAAAAGGGAAGAATTTCTCACCTGGCTTAAACATGCCCAGGATCAATGTTCCCTCTAATTTTCTGTAGGCTGTGTGCGCATAAAATATCAGCTGTGTGCAGCTTTTGAAGGAAGGTTAAATTTTTGTGCGCCACATAACGACACTCGGAGTTATATACTTTAAAATTTGACTATACGTCAGAATACAGTATGTACGCCACATTGATTTTAATCAAATTAAATGAAAATAGATGATTACTAAATGAAGCAGGAAATTTCTAGTAATTACAATCATAACTTTTACATTTTAAGATGTCTGTGTTGTTTTCTATCAGAATCAGAGCCGTAATTTTTGTGCGCTCTGTTTTAAAGTATGTGCGCTCGCTCCACGAGGTGTGTGCGCGCGCACACGCGCACAGCTTAGAGGGAACAGTGCCCAGGATGTTTCCAAATTCTCCAACCGTGCAGCCTTTGACTCTTGAGTGTGCCAGCAGAGCCTCGGCTATTGCCATAGGTGCACGCAGATTTGCTTGGTTGCAAGCTTCTGATTTGGAACCCTGGGTCCAGGATGGATTAGGAAATCTTCCTTGTACAGGTGAAAACCTTTTTGGTAAGGATTGGCAAGAAAAGGCCACTCAGATAGATGGATGCTGAAAATTCTGCCTTAGATAGACTTTCAAGGTCTACTTCTGCTCCTGCTAGAAAAAGGTTATTCAAAAAGACTTTCTTTCCCAAAAAAGGGAAATATTATCCTGGTTATGGTCTCCAGGCATCTTCTACAGGTCGTTTTGCTGCAAAGCGACAGCAACAACCTAAACAAGCCAAGCCTAAGGCTACAAGGACTGCTACGGCCCAACAGCCTCAGCCTCCTCAGGGCCTTTGACTTACAACTAGAGAACTTAGCCTTTCTGGCTCTAGAAGAACCAGAGCCACTCACCATTCCAGGAAGGTTAGCTCATTTTGCTCCCACATGGGAACAAATCACAGCAGAGCAATGAACCCTCTCCATCATAAGGGAGGGGTACAAGCTTCATTTCTTAAACCTTCCTCCTCACACTATGGTGAGACAGTTCAATTCTCCAACATCTCTCCTCGACCTTCTGGGTCAGGAGATTGCTACCCTTCTTGCCCAAAAGGCAATAGAAGAAGTACCCCTTCTTCAACAGGGTTCAGGGTTCTACTCCCCCTATTTTCTTATTCCAAAGAAAACAGGGGGCTACAGACCCATATTAGATCTCAGAGAATTGAACAAGTTTCTATGCAAGGAGAAATTCAAGATAATTTCTCTTGGTGCTCTCCTTCCATACCTTCAGAGTCAGGATTGGCTTTGTTCTCTAGATCTCAAGGATGTGTACACCCATGTCCTCATCCATCCAACACACAGAAGGTTCCTTCGGTTCCTTTATCAGGGAAAGCACTATCAATACAGAGTGCTTCCTTTCGGTCTGGCCTCTGCTCCAAGAGTGTTCACAAAATGCATGGCAGTAGTAGCTGCATTTCTACGTACTCTAGGAATATTTGTATTCCCATATCTGGACGACTGGCTCATCCGAGCACCATCCCAGTCAGAGGCCCAGACTTCCCTAGCCTGCAAAAGGCGTGTTCTTCAGTATCTGGGACTTGTAATAAACATCCCAAAATCACAACTCACCCCTTCTCAGTCATTGGAGTTCATAGGGGCCTTGCTAGATACCACAACTGCAAGGGCCTATCTTCCCCAGGCCCGTTGCCTACGCTTGGTGCAGTTAGCCTCTTAAATTCAGTTAAAATCCCATTTAACTGCTTGAGAGATGTTACAACTGTTAGGCTACATGGCATCCACCGTGCATGTGGTTCCTTACGCTCGCCTTCACATGAGGGCAGCTCAGTGGACTCTGTCCACCCAATGGACCCAGGCATCAGGTTGCCTGTCAGACAAAATAGCAACCTCCAGTCGCCTCTTTTGGTCCCTCCAGTGGCGGAAGTCCACTCAAAATCTGTTGCTGGGGTCCCCCTTTCAACAGTTGCTACCCCAAGCAACCCTCACAACAGATGCCTCCCCAAAGGGTTGGGGAGCTCATCTACAAGATCTCTCCACCCAGGGCATCTGGTCTCCACAGGAGACATCTCTACATATCAACCTCTTAGAGCTCAGAGCAATTCTTCTAGCTCTCAGAGTCTTCCACACCCTGCTCAGCTACAAGACAGTCCTCATCCATACGGACAACCAAGTAGCCATGTTCTACGTGAACAAGCAGGGCGGGACTGGCTCTCTGTCGCTTTGCAACGAAGCTTTGAGATTGTGGGCCTTCGCCAGAGAGCATCAGATTCATCTCATGGCAGTGTATCTTCCAGGGGTTCAAAACTCTTGGGCAGACAGACTCAGTCGAGTTCTGCTTCCACACGAATGGTCCCTCCATGGGGACCAGATAGCCAGGATCTTTCAAATTTGGGGAACCCCAGACATAGACCTGTTTGCAAGTCCGTGGAATGCCAAACTTCCCCGGTTCTGTTCCAGGATTCCGTGTCAGGGAGTTCAGGCCAGGGATGCCTTCCTCCTCCACTGGGAGCAAGATTCCCTCTATGCCTTTCCACCCATTCCCCTAATTTCCAAGACACTGTTCAAGCTTCAGAGAGACAAGGGGTCTATGATCCTCATAGCTCCACGTTGGCCACGCCAAGTGTGGTACCCTCTACTTCTTCATCTCTCTCAAGCTCCCTCCCTGGACTTGGGATATGCTCCAAACCTCCTGTCCCAGGAGGAGGGAACGTTATGGCACCCAAATCCCCAGTCTCTTCATCTCAGAGCCTGGTTGCTGAAGGCCTAGACCTTCAAGATTGGCATCTGTCTCAGCAAGTGAAGGATATCCTTCATGCTTCCAGAAAGCCTTCCACTAGACGTTCCTATGCTTTTAAATGGAAAAGGTTTACCATTTGGTGTGCAGAGAAGGGTCTTAACCCTCTTGCAATACCTCTGAATTCTTTACTAGAGTATTTGCTGCATTTATCCCATGCAGGCCTTAAAACGAATTCAGTAAGAATCCATTTGAGTACTATTGCAGCATACCTTAAGCCTCTTAATGGACATCCTATTTCCTCTCATCCTCTTATTGCAAGATTCATGAGAGGCCTTCTTTTAACTAAACCTCCCATTAGACCACCTCCAGTGGCATGGGATTTGAATTTGGTTCTTGGCCAACTTATGAAGCCACCCTTTGAACCCTTAGCCACTACCTCCTTGAAATTCCTTTCCTGGAAGGTTATTTTCCTCATTGCAGTCACCTCAGCTCGCCGTATCAGTGAGCTGCAAGCCTTGGTGGCTAATCCTCCTTATACAGGGTTCCATCATGACAAGGTAGTCCTCAGGACTAAAGTGGTCTCACCTTTTCATCTGAACCAGGAGGTCTATTTACCTGTCTTTTTTCCAGGACCTCATGCATCAAGTGCAGAGAGGAATCTTCATACCCTGGATTGTAAGGGGGCACTTGAGTTCTACTTAAAAAGGACACAGCAACATAGAAAGTCCTCTCAACTCTTTGTTGCTTTTGATCCCTCTCACTTAGGACTTCCAGTCTCTAAGAGGACTCTGTCCAATTGGATTGCTCAGTGTATTTCCTTCGCCTACCAGAGTAAAAACCTTTCTCTGGAGGCCATGTCACAGCTCACAATGTGAGGGCCATGGCAGCCTCTATGGCTCATCTAAACTCTGTGTCCATCGACCAAATCTGTCGAGTGGCCCAAGGCTACTGATTATTCCTTACTCATCAATCACAGCCGGAATATATCTTGGTTCCTGTCTCGTGCTTCTATAGACTCTTTTGAGTCTGTTAGCAGATCCTCTGCTATTGCCATAGCAGCACGTCGCAGAGCCTGGCTTGAAGCTTCAGACTTGAGTAGATGGGCACAAACTATACTGGCTCATTCTCCTTGTACAGGAGAGGGTCTCTTCAATAAGGAGGCTTTAAGTCAGGTTGCTCAATGCTTCACTGACTCTCCTTCCACTAAGGACCTTTCTAAACCACCTCCTTCTTCGAGAGGTAGGAAATGTCCTACCAAACCTTCTTTCCCTAAGAAAAGAAAGTTTCATTCCTCTCCTGCCCATCATTCGGCTGTACCTAAACAGGAGACACCGCAGCCTAGTCTGAACTCCTCCAGCTCTAACCAGTCTCAGCATTCCCAGCAACCATAGGAGCTGGGACTTATACTCTATACTTTCCTTCTAATTCATTAGTTTATACACTGTGTTTCTTGTCAGTGTACTACCTTGTGAAACATTTTATGTTCAGGGACTGCTAACTTCTCCTCTTCTTATTCTCTAGAAGAGTAGTTACACCTATCCCATGATGGTTTTGTCCCAACTGAACATTCTTCCTTCTGTTGACTTACCCTATGGGTATGTCACCCTCTAATTACGTGCTCTACCCTCTCCAATGGGGTTTTTTCCCTAACGGAGGGGTACCATACTAAATAGTTTTTACCAAGCTTATTCCACAGACAGGGAGAAGTTATATCTCCTCCCTCTTTATCTGTTTTATCTTTATGGGACACAGGGCAATCTTTCTGCTGTTTCTGTCAGCTGCTGTGCCTGCAGGAGTTACAGTGATTGTATTACTGGTACTTTTGCCAAGTTCCAGTCTTTTGTTCAATTTCTGTCTAGCCTTAGTAGTGTTTCCAAGCTATTCGTTAGCTACCTTGGATCCTCCTACTCCCTTAGGCTTTCTCACATTATTCTATCCATCTCCTCTCCTAGGATATGGTAACAAACCTGACTTCAGTCAGTTTATCTCTCCTGCACAATGCTCTCTACACACTTCAGAGCAGCTTTCTACTATGAGGGCCTGCTATAGAGCATTGACCTTGTCTCTGAAGCTTCGCTATTAGTAGGAAAAAGCTTGTTCACCCTTCCCATGCCTGTGAAGGTTCTCCACACCCTTTAACCTGGGGTGTTAGCACGAGATATATTCTTCTGCGTGAAGATCCAAGGCTGACATTCATGCATGCTACCTCGGGGTCCCTCTAATGGGTCCCTCTGGTATCTTCCCCTGCATTTTGCACCTCTGCCATGTCAGTGTTCGGTGGAACTCCCGCCTTGTTCCTTACAGATCCATCTTATAATCTGTTCTCACGCAATCATCACGGTTGTTTTGTTGGATTGCCTTCCTGCATCCCTCAATTCATAGAAATAGATTCTCTCTACATAACCCAAGTGGCTTCACCCTCTGGTAGTATACAGAATCTTTTCTTTTTTATTTCCCATGTACAATCATGGGGCTGGGTGCTAGACATGTTCTTCAACCTGTCATCTTGTATGTAGCATCTCTATATATATAGTCTACATACCTATATCATTTCTCTGGTGGTGCAATTCCATGCCCCACAAAGATATCTATATTATATATATATATATATATTTTGATATATCTCTCCACCCATGTCCCGATTTATGCATCTGGACATATCGATTCAGGTTTAGATCCCCCCACATATATATATAAACATCTGTATATATATGTGTCTCTTGGGCGGTTTCTTAAGGGTTCATATCTCTATACTCTCACCCTTACTGTCTATACTAAATGTTACCTCCTAGAGGATTTAGACAGTCCATCGCCCTATTTCGCATACCATATTACCATGCAGAAACTGTTAGACACCACTAACCATTGTGGTGCTAACTTCTCTATTTTTTCTTAAACCCTTGAAGCATCAAGCTTCAATATTTTTTCCTATCTCTCGCCAGTTAGGAAAAACGGTGTACATCTTTATCTTTGAGTACACAGCTCTTCTCCTTGGGAATAGGGATTTTTTCCACTTTCCCTCTCCCCGTCAGGACTGGGCTAGTTCTACAACTCCGTCAGTCTTCTTCCTTAGTCCTCCCTGTTAATAACATTATGACTAAAGGAGTTTTTCAGCTTTTTCTCATAAAGCTTTCCATTTAAGACATGACGTCCCATCCTACCCAGTTGACACCTGGATCGTCTACTGCCTCCAGGTCTGGACCTTCATCCTCATTGCTGGGAGGTCCCTTCAAGATTCCGCCACTGCTTCTCCAGCAGACTACATCAAGCGTTCTACTTCCTACAGTGCAGTAGGTAAGTGACCTATCTAATGGTACATTACATGTGTTTCATGTGACTCCTCATATACACCAAGGACTCCTACAATCTGTACGGCCCTCTAGTCCTTGGCTATGCTGTTCTTCCTCCCAGCTCCTTTATTGTCAACTCCTACCCTCCATCCCTCATTGGATGCCAGGGATTTCTGGAAACAAAATGCACCCCTGGTCCAGGCTGCTGCATTTTTATGGGATCTCCCTCTGGCATCTCCAGCTAGGGAGTCCCCATATGTGAAGACTCATTCCTGCTTGTTCCTGGAGATAGCACAGTTACTTACCTGTAACAGGTGATCTCTGGGAACAGCAGGAATTAGTCTTCACAACCCTCCCACCTCCCCTGGGAGTTGCATCTCTTATCTTCTTCTCCTTTCTCTCCTCGCCTTTGTCTCAGCTTTGAAACTCAACTGAAGAGAGGCTCTGGAGAGGGTGGGAACTCAGTGCGCAGGCGCGAGGGAGGCTGCCAAAAGCTTTCTGATTGGAAGCTGGGCAGCATCCCCGTGCAGGCTCCGTCGGTACCGACGTACCCATATGTGAAGACTAATTCCTGCTGTTCCCAGAGATCACCTGTTACAGGTAAGTAACTGTGCTTTCTTGCCTAGGACAAGCTACAGAGTAGCATAGTAGATGCTGGTAGATACAAATTAGTTGTGTGATGGTGCAGAGGGGTTAAGCACTAGAAACAGGAGGTTGAAACAGTTTCTTTCCCCTGAAGCAGACAGCAGTACAGGCAAGGAAAGGGTTAAACTTCCAACCCAGAGAAACTCTATGCTTAGAAAGATAGAGAGAGAGCCACACCTCAGCTCCATGACAACCAAGGGAGCTGACGTGAGAGGCAAGGGGGCGGAGTCAAAGCCCATAGGACAGCCCCAAACACTTAAGCAGGAAGTAATAGTTCCAAGGGAGGAGGTGCTGGGGAACAGCAGAGAGACTGAGAGAGAGTCTGAGAACAGGAACAGGAAGGAGGTGCTTGGAGAAACCTCTGGGAAAGCATCTGGAGAGAGAGAGAGGAATTATCACTGGACAAGCAGCAGAGAGAAGGAGGAGAGAGGAACCTTTAAACCTCAAAGGGAAAGGTTGGAAACCTTATCTAGGAGAGAGAGAAGTTCTTCTGGGGACTCTTCCGTTGAAGCTGTGCACACAGGTGGGAGCTTAGGCAGAAACAGAGTTCCGTTTAAAAAGCTGTCCAAACATTCCCAAGGCAGGCAACGTATCTGTAGCTCAAGTTCTGAAAGGAGCACAGGTGCTTTGAAGCAGTCAGCTGATTGTGTGCTGCAGAGACAGGAGTTGGAAACAAACCCTGCTGAGCAGTTTGCCACGAGGGAATCCGTGAAGTAGTTTGGGGACAAATGTTTGCCTTATGCCCAGCCAGTGAAAGCTAGAAGTACCAGAAAAAAGGTGAGCCCTTTAGATTCCCTTAAAGCTGTGTTAAAGGAGTCTGGTATTTTAAATTCCTCCACCCTACCTCCAAGTAAGAAGAACTTTAGCTGGAAACAGCTTAGCACTTTATTAGAGCAATGGAAGCCTGTTGATCTGGAAGCCCCTGTAAATAAGCAGGATATATCAGAGTCAGACGAGGAACCTATGCAAACTGAGGAAGCTTTGATAGGATCTGAATACTCTGACATGGAAACAGATTGCGCTTATTGCCATAAAGAGTGAGAGCTGTGTAACGTTGTGCTGTTGAGAAGTACTGAACAAAGCCCGACTAATTGCAAGGGAGCTTTTACACTGAGAGAGGCTGAGAGCGGCCAAAGCGTAAAACTCAGTCTATTAAGCAGCTGTGAAAGAGGAGTACACTACGGTTGTGTTATCTGTTATATGAAAGCTGTTTATGAAGACACTCTTGATAATAGGAAAAGCATTTTATGTTTGAAGCTGAAAGAAGTTGGTTATTCTGTTGGAACGGACTTGCCTGAGAGTTATCAGGAGGACTGTGTTATACCACGTAACTTCATTTTGGTTGGGAGAAGCATCCATTTATTTCTGTTTAAAGGGGTAGTAGATATCAATTCCTGTGCAACAATAAACGTATTGTTACCCCAAAACCTTGGCTGTATTTGTCTTGGCTCACAACTACAAGGAACATAGACAACAGCACACACAAGGGATATAAATTTGTGGTCACGTCCACTTCTACCAGGCGACCGCCTACACATACAAGAAGAGGGCGTGAAAGTTGGCACATCCAGTCTGCTTTGTTGCCCCTGCCTCTTCTGTAGCTGAGTGTATCTTTCATGTTGAACCATATGAGCTTGATTGCCTTTACCTGTGGCCATAACCATTCCATACTTTTGCCCTGCTCCCATCTTGTGCTGTTGGTATCTCTTGGCTGTCAGCCATGCAGGCTTATTTGCCTGTGGGATATCCATCCTTCCTATCTAGGAAGTTTAGCCAAGTAAGCTTGCAATCTGCATTAGGAAAATAGCCATTTCCCTTTCACTTGCATCTGAGAGACTATTAAAAGCTTCTGTTTTAAATATACCCTTTCAAGGAGAGCTTTATTGCTGAATTTAGGAATTTTTTTCAGTTAACCAAAAGTTGTCCTAGAACAAAAGACAGTGCTTTCCCAAATTTTTATCCTATATGACCCCATTTCAACAACTGAAAATTCATGCGACCCCAGCTGATGATGAAATCAAACTGGCAGATCTCCAGTCTCCTTCCTCTCCCTCCATTCATCTAAAGCAGGAAGATAGCAGCAACAGTAGTGGTAATAGCGGCAGTCAGCACAGGGTCAGTGTGCTTACAGACCCCAGTACTCAACAAGATATGTCTCTTAAAACATCAGTAAGCACAAAGGAGTAGGAGCCACGCCACTGGAGGAAAGTGCTTTATTAATAACCGGGTCTGCCCGACACGTGTTTCGGCCGAAGCCTTCTTCAGGGGACTAAGACCACTAGTAAGACACTGGCATTGAAAATGTTCCCCGGCATTGAAAATCCGGGTTAGATGGATGGTGGGCAGGCTATGCGCCGACACGGCACATAGCACCGCCCAGCTGAATATCGGGCCCAATGACTCCAGTTGAGTTTAACAGCTTTCCCCGTTCTTGCAATAAAAATAGGCCCAGTTTGAGATTGCAAACAGTACCCATCCTTTAAAACTGTCAGCAGTGGATGGATGTGCTATGTCAATGGTTATAAAGCTTATACAGCTCAGATGCCACACATTTACATTTTGGGATAGCCAAAATGAGGCCATGCAGCTTTAAATCTACCTGAACTTAACTTTTCTATAACAAGATATATTCAGAAATGTCTCCACCATTTTGTAGCTTATGTTTAGCAGGACAGAATCAATATAGACATAGATTGCAATATATCCCCTTTAGCTTTTAGTGCTTCTTGAAGATTGGTCAATACTTCCATTTGTTGCTGTTTTGAGAATTATTAAGGGCATTTGATACTTCCTAATGATTAATATGATATTATTGCAGCTGCTTTAGTGATTGGAATAGAGGAATTTCTATTGAGGCGTACTGACCACACCTTCTGGAGTTCATAATGCAGCAAAACTGCTTGCTTTAGCATGTTTGATTGACTGAAAGGAAAGCTAAATTTTCTCAAATTGCTTTGTGTTTCAGAATAAAGAAAATCTCACATCTGGAAAACCTAGATAACCTTGACATTTTGGATCTTCATGACAATCAGGTATATAGTGCTAAACAGTAAACTGTCTTTCCAGTTCATACTGCTAGACCAGTCCAGACAAGCGGGTTATGCCCCTCTTCCAGCATATGTTGGAGACAGAGAAAAAATTCCAGAGCTCTGATTGGCTAGGCTCTGGTTGGTATAGGCATACCCCTAGGGGTCCTATTCAGTATTTTCTCTGTCTCCAGCAGATGAGGGTTACTAAATTGTGTTGGTTTAGATTTAATACCTTTTCTATTTTTTTCTTTCCTGGATGTACTTGGAGCACACACGAGGTGTTCCTCTGAGTTTTCCCAGAGCCCCAAATTCTTTCTTAAAGAGGTTCATTAGAGAACTTTTCCTGAGGTGAGCTCCTGATCTTTTCAATCAGTAGAGCTCCCTCCAGAGGAGGAATTCCAGCCGCGGGCCACGAGGGCTTCTGCTGCTGCAGGAATAGCAAGTTTATTCAATTTAACCTAGTTTGGCTTAGGTTAATTTGCTGAATGCAGTTCCCTCCCTCCGTTGAGCCTCGGCGTCTCTGACCTGCACACTGTGAGTGACAGCTTTATTTAACTTTAATTCCTTCTCCGGACGCCGTGTGGATATATTTTTAACAGGGTTCTGAGTCTGCCGGCAACATGCTTCCTCCAGACTGCCTTCTGACTTGAACCGCCGCTGTCGTGTGTTTTTTACAGTGAAGGGTTCTCTTTTCAGGTCTGTTTTCTGTGACGGCGGCCATTTTGTTACCACGCTCCTGTTCTTCGTGGCTGATTTTTGAGCGGGAAATCTGTCAGCGCCCTTTTTTTTTTTTGCTCTTTGGCAAGCCCGGGCCTTCTCGACTCGTTCTAGAGTGTTGTCAAGGCTAAAAGAATACTTTTAAGGTTACAACTAGAATCGCTGGTTTAAAAAAAAAAAAAAAAAGCCAGCTTCACTTCACAGGTGCTTGGGCTGCAATAAAAAGCACAAAGACCTAAACAACCGCCTTTGCTCTTCCTGTGAAACACATCCAGGGGAGTCTTCGGCTTCTCTCTTTCCGGTGCTGCCGGCTTTGGATCTCATGGCTCCAGAACCCCCCTGCTGCGGAAACCCCACGCATTTCCTCGCCCATAGAGGAGTCGCAGACTGCTCCAGTCCTGTTTCCACAGCCTACATATGTCACGCCGCAGCTTGATACGGCGGGGACTGCCGCTGATAACCAGTTCCTGACTCTGTTTTGCCAGGCATGGGCCTTGTGGCGTTCGGAATCCTCAGCAGCACTCCCAGTGCACTTGCTTGAACCACACAACGGCGTTCCAGGATCACTACCTCGTAAAAGAAATCATGGGATACAAGACCTTAAGGGGGCACGCCCACCCAAGGCTGTTTCATGTTTGCAGGAAAATCTTGAAGTTCCAGAAGGAGGCAGATCCTCGGCAGAGGCAAATTTAGCCTCATCTGATCGAGAGGATGGGGAATATTCTCCTTCAGAATTGTCAGTGATGGCCCAGGAAGATTCCCAAGATGTCCGTCTTTTTCGTAAGGAAGAATTGTCCGTCTTGATAGCGCAGGTGGTTGAAGCGCTGCGGCTTACTGATATGCCTGAACCACAGACGTCTGCATCTCAGTCTCGGCCGGATCCTATTTTGCAGGGCAGACGTAAGCCTTCCAAGGCTTTTCCTTTCCCAGCTGAGCTTCAACAGATGGTATCTCGAGAGTGGGACTCACCAGATACCTCTTTGCGTATGGCACGCCACCTAGGTCAGTTATACCTTTGGGCTCCATCGGAGCTTGACCGCTGGCTGACATATCCGAAGATGGATGCATTGGTGACCGGGGTTATGAAGCATACCACCATTCCGGTGTAGGGCGGAGCAGCTCTCCGGGACCAACAAGACCATAAAGTAGAAAGTCTTCTGTAAACGGCTTTCTCGGTTTCCACTCTTTCGCTCCAAGTGACTGTCTGCGGGGGGCTAGCGGCTGGTGCTTCGCTGTGCTGGATTCAACGGCTACCGGAGGATCCAGCCGTGGAACGTCTAGAATCCATCGTGGCATTTTTGGCTGATGCCTTTTATGATCTCTTACGTCTCTCAGCTCGCTCATTGGTGGCGGTTACAGTGGTTAGGAGATGGCTTTGGCTCCGTCAGTGGGCAGCGGATGTAGCCTCCAAAACACGCCTTTCAAAGCTCCCTTTTAAGGGAAGGCTTCTTTTTGGAGAAGATTTGGATAAGTTGGTAAAAGATCTCAGGGAGGTCAAACCTCAGCGCTTGCCAGAGGATAAGCCGAGAGTTTTGTCACGCCGGCATTCTCGTTCCCAGGCTTTTCGGCGATTCTCCAGATCTCTAGATTCTCGGAGATACCATTCCTTTAAACAGGGCTCCTCTGCGGCCTCCAACAGTCGCTTTGGTCAAAAGACGCAGACTTTCGAGGAGCCTGCAAGGGTTCAGAATCTTACTCAGGCACAGGAAAGTTCTCTGCATCCACACGTCCTTCCTGCTGACAGGACGGGTGGCCCACTCAAGACGATACTACCAGTGGGAGGCCGTTTGGCACTTTTTTCTTGGCAGTGGGCGCTCATAACCTCCGATCATTGGGTTCTAGACATTGTTTCCCACAGTTATTCCCTCAAATGTTGCCGGCCGATTCGCGATGCCTTCTTAAGCTCTCCAGGATGTTCGCCTCGGAAAAGGATGGCTGTTCAAGCTACGATTCAAAGACTCCTTCGTCTCAAAGCCATTTGTCCTGTTCCAGACTCGGAAAGAGGTCAAGGCTGTTACTCCATCTATTTCGTCGTGCCCAAGGACGGCTCCTTTCGTCCAATTTTGGATCTCAAAGGGGTCAATCGCAGCCTTCGAGTGCCTCACTTCCGGATGGAAACGCTTTGATCCGTCATTCAAGCTGTATGCAAAGGGGAGTTTCTGGCGTCTCTCGATCTAGCAGAGGCTTATTTTCACATTCCTATTCGAAGCGAACATCAGCGGTTCCTAAGATTTGTGGTTCTCGGACAGCATTTTCAGTTTCAGGTGATGCCATTTGGCCATGCTTCTGCTCCTCGAACTTTCTCCAACGTGATGGTTGTGGTAGCAGCAGCCTTACGCCAGTAGGGTATTCGAGTACATCCCTGCTTAGACGATTGGCTCATTTGGGCGGATTCCTATCGGGAGGCCTGCACCACCGTTTTGGTAGTGGTTTCCTTCCTAGAAAGCCTGGGGTGGGTGATCAATCATGCCAAGAGCTGCCTGCAACCGTCTCAACGGATAGAATTTCTGGGGGCGCGATTCGACACCCGTCAGGGACGCATATTCCTCACTCAGGAATGCTTCCACAAGCTCTCCTCACAAACTCGGTCCTTTCTGCTTCAGGACTCCCCAAGGGCCTAGGACTACCTCCAGATCCTGGAAACTATGGTGGCCACCATCGAACTCATTCCTTGGGCCAGAGCACACATGCGTTGCCTGCAAAATGCTCTTCTCTCTCGGTGGTCACCGGTGTCGGAAGACTACCAGCCTTGTCTTCCGCTACAACCAACAGTCAGGTTCAGCCTGCGATGGTGGCTCTCTCCGCTCAATCTCTTCAGAGGAATCCCTCTCGAGGATCCACGCTGGAAACTAATGACAACAGACGCCAGTTTGTCCGGCTGGGGTGCTCCACTGTCAAACTCACTCAGTGCAGGAAATATGGTGTCTATGCGAGTCTCAGTGGACTATCAACTGTCTGGCCTTACTAAGCTTTCGGCATCTCCTGCTAAATCAACCAGTTCGAGTGTTATCCGACAATGCGACAACAGTGGCCTATCTCAACCGTCAAGGGGGCACAAGGTGTCCTGGAGTGTTGAAGGAAATTAACCTTTCTTTCTTTATTTATCGCTTGATATACTGCCCAAGCATATGCGTCAGGGCGGTGTACAATAAAATCAATTGGAAAGTGGAAAAAGAAAGGAACACCATTGTTTAGACAGGACAGAGAGGGACAGGAAGAGACAGAAGAGGACAGTTAGGCAGGGTAAAGGAGGGTGGAGGAGAGGCCTGGTGGGGGGGGGGGGAACTGGTGGAGTGTGGAAGTCTTAAGGATCATGGAGGTCAAATGCCTGCTGAAAGAGGTGGGTTTTGAGTGAGCTCTTGAAGCGTAGATAAGACAGTTCGGTACGGAGGGCAAGGGGGAGGGAGTTCCAGAGGGCAGAGGCCAGGAAGAAGAAAGTGGAGTGATGTGTGGATTCCAGGTGAGCTGAGGAAGGGGAAGGAAGAAAGAGGCGATTCCCGTATGCTGAGTGAAGGAGATGGGGACAAGGCTGCAGACGGATGGAGTCAGCTAGATATTGGGGAGAGCCGGTGTGTAATGCTTTATGGGTAAGAATGAGAACCTTATAGAGGAAACAAAATCTGAGTGGGAGCCAGTGCAAACGGAAAAGGAGGGAGGTGATGTGGTCCTGGGTGGAGGAATGAGTGAGCAGACGTGTAGCTGTATTTTGAACCAATTGGAGGCGCAGGAGTTGATAGTGTGGGAGACCTGCCAAAGTGGTGTTACAGTGGTCCAGCCTTGAGAGAACAAGTGAGAACTAGTGAGGTGAGCGAGAAGGAGGGGAGGAAGGGGCGAACAGCGCGGATCTGGCACAGGAAGAAGAAGGAACGACAGACGAGCAAGGAGATATGGTGGTGAAAGGAAAGCGAGGAGTCGAGAGTGACTCCGAGATAGCGGAGGGAGGAGACCAGAGGAATAGGAGTAGAAAGGAAGAGAGGGGAACAAGTAGGAGATGGTGTACTAAAGGAAAGCCAGAGTGCAGCTGATTTGGATGGGTTAACGTGAAGGAAGTTACTACTTATCCATGTGGCAACACGAGTGAGACAGAGATTGAGGGCAGAAAGATCTGGCAAGAGAGAGCTGATGTGAACAAGAAGAATGTCATCAGCATAGAAATAGCCCGAAATACCAGACTGTTGAACAGTGAGTGCCAGAGGGGTGAGAAAGATGTTGAAAAGGAGGGGAGCAAGAACTGAACCCTCGGGGACCCCACAGAGAAGAGCCCGAGGAGGGGAGATGGCTGAGCTGGTCTTTACAGAGAAAGTGCGAGAAGAGAGAAAAGAATGAAACCAGGAGAGAACAGACCCGTGAATCCCGAGATCACCCAGGCGGGCTAGGAGGGTGCGATGATCCACAATGTCAAATGCAGAAGATGGATCCAACGCCACCACAAGGGAAAGATCACCCCGGTCGTGGGTTTGGTGCACTTCGTTCAGGAGGGAAGTGAGAACAGTCTCAGTGCTGTGACCTGTGCGAAAGCCGGATTGGCATGGGTGAAGGGAAAGGGTAGAATCCAGATGAGCAGAGAGTTGGACAAACACAAACTTTTCCAAAATCTTAGACAGGAAGGGGAGATTGGACATGGGACGCCAATTAGCCGGTATGGAAGGATCGAGGGATTAATTTTTAAGGAGTGGGCGAATGAGGGTGTGTTTCCAAGTCAAAGGGAAGACACCTGAGGAGAGGCTGTTATTGAAGATGTGAAGTATATAGGGAAACAGGGTGAGGGAGGGGTCTGACAGCCAGGAGGAAGGTAAAGGGTCAAGTGGACAGGTGGTTTTATGAGAGGTAGCAATGGACTTGGACAACTCAGTCACGGTGATTGGGCGAAACGTATGCCAGATGTGGGGGAAAACCCCGTTGGAAGGGGGAGGAGAGAGAGAGGGGGATAAATGAATGGAATGCAATTGAGGAGGGGGGACAGAGGTGGGGGACAGGTTGGGAAGGTAGCACGAACAGACTCAATTTTATTAGAGAAAAAAGAGGCCAGACAATCTGAATCAGGCGCATTGAGGGGAGAGGCAGAGGTTGTAGAGGGAGTGGACAGATTAGTAACAGAACGGAGGATCCTGAATAGTTGTTGTGATGAACTGGAAGAGGAGGAGATACGGTCAGAGTAGTATGACCGTTTTGCATCAGTGATCATTGTATGGTAAAGCATCTATGAGCTGTGGAAGGTAGTTAGTGAGTTTGAAGTAGGATGCTTGCGCCATGCTCGTTCTGCGCGGCGAAGGTAGGTTCGCTGAAGGTAGAGGCCAGGATGGAACCAGGGATGATGTGATGGGGGATGAGAAGGAGGAAGAGGATGGAGGGGAGCAAGTTGATCTAGTGCAGTAGTGAGGGTAGATGTCCAGAGGTCTGTTTGTTCATCCACGGGGAGAGAAGAAAAAGATAAAGGAAAGAGGGAATCTGCTGAATGGAATTGCTGAAGAGTCAGTGGGGTGATGTGATGCCTAAGCCTGGGGGGAAGGGGAAGGGAGTGACGTGTGGGACATTGAGGGGGTGGGAGGGATAATGATAAAAGAAGACAAGAATGATCTGACCAGGGTAAAGTGAGAGGCGAAATGTGGGCTTGGAAGACCGTGGAAGCTGAGGGGGTGAATACTAGATCTAATATAGGACTGGTGACATGCGTGGGGCAGGAAACATGATGAACAAAAGAGAGATCCTCTAACAAGGACAGAAGAGCTCTATCCTTTGGACGGGAGGGGGACTCAAAATAGATGTTAAAAACTCCAAGAATGACAAGGTTCGAGGACAAAAGGGAAGCTTCCGAGAGTGAAGCTAGCAGACCGTCCCAGAGATCAGGACGAATGGACGGGGGAGCGTAGAGAAGGAGGAAGGAAGCAGAGAGTGGGGAACCATAACGGAGGAGAAGAGACTCGGGGTAGGAAGGAGGGGGAACAGTGTCCGTAATGGGAAGGGTGGAGCGATAAATGATTGCCACGCTCCCACCACTGCGATTGCAGCGCGGTTGGTGGAGGGCAGAGTAACCAGGGGGAAGGCAACGATGAAGAATGGTGTCCTCGGCCTCCCGGAGCCATGACTCTGTGAGGAAGAGGGCGTCCAAGGAATTGTGGACAAGGAGATCGTGAATCAGGTGGGTTTTCTTACAAAGAGAGCGACGGTTCAAGAGGGCAAGAGAAAGGGAGAGCAGGGGGAGGACTGCAAGTGGAGTGGGAGGGATGCTGCGAACTGGATGCACGGTATGGCAATTGTGGCACTGCAGACCCTCTGCAGGCAGAAGAAAATGTTTTAAACTCAGAAAAAAGAGGCAGACACCGGCTGCAGCATCACGAGGAGCCATATAGGGGGAGCAAGAGGGACCTCTGGAGGACTGAGGAACCACGCCCTAGAGCCAATGATGCAATACCGGCCTGCACCCAATCCAGAAAGGGAAGGATTCCTTTTAAAAGCCCAGATGACTGGAGAAAGTCAGACTGGCAGGGAGTTGTGCAAGGAGTTCCAGTTCCAGATTTGCATGGAGATCCAGATCCAGGAAGGAAGCTAACTTTGGAAGGAGAAAGGAGAGCTTTCCTGGGAGGAGAGGAGGACCCAGGAATAGGAGTCCTAACAGATGGAACCGGCCTAGCAGACTCAGCAGAGCCAGGTGAAGGAACTTGCTTTAGATATCTCAAAAGGGGAGAGGACACACTTTCCAGGAGGGAAAGATACCGTGTGGAAGCTAACCCTGGAAGGAGAAGGACTGTACCAGAGAGTCCAAGGCCTGAGTTTGGCAAGGGCCAGCAACTGTTGAAAGGCGCAACAAGGAGTAACCAGGAAAGGGGTGAAAGAGGAATTTTGAAAGGCAACTTTCAAGGCCCTGGGAGAAAGAAGCTGCGGTGCACGTGCGGCTTAACCCCAGCTGAAGGCCAACCTGAGAACCGGAGGCCTACCTGGGTGCCAGAGAAGCCAAGCCCCAGCAGGAACAGGCCTCAGCCCTCACCTCACTGTGATAACCTTAGAAGAAAAGGTAATTACTATTTTACTGACTATGATTTTACGAATGCTGTGACACAGAAGGAGCAAGGCACTGGAGAATGCTGTCCTTCTAGATGCATTCATGCTACAAAATACAAACCTGTACCCAACAGGAGACTTTCTAGAGAAGGACCAGTGTGCAGGAGAGACTGTCCGCATTCTAAAAGTGTACAAAGCAAAGGCTTACCTTTAGATGCTGAACATTGGGGCATCATACAAGCATTATACAAAAAGCCTGAAGGAGAGCCCCTAGACATTCCAGACTGCGAGCCAATGCAGGTGGAATTCCCGGATGATCCCTCGGACCTCCCGATGGATTGTAGCTATTGCCTGGCCGAAAGAATTGAGCCCTGAGCGGAGGAATAGCTGTGGTCTGGGGTAAAAGTTTGATTCTGTATTCCGTTTGGTATTGCTGTGAAGTTAACAGGTTTTCTTCAGTTCATGTTTTCTTTTAACCTGGAGCAAGGACATTCTTTTGTGTTGATGTAATCTGTGCTATTTGAACCTATTTGCAACACGGGAAATAAAAGCCTTAATTTTTCCCTACCCTCGGACTGTGATATTCTTGGGAGCTTTTAGTTACACAGAAGGCTACCAGGACTATAAAAACCTGGGCCCTGTAATTGAGCTAAACTCCTCCACAAACAAACTTTGCATGTCCACCCCCTTTCTGCTGTGACCCGCCATTGCCACCAGGGGGGCGGTGTGACACAATTCACGAGATTTGCTGTATGGCGGGGAAGGGATCCAGAGATGGGGGCACGGAGAGGGAGAGGACAGTGGCCCCAGTGTACTGGAATGGCAGCCATAGAGCCGACAACAATGCAAAGCACGCTGAGAAGGAGGAAAGCCCAACGTACAGGAGGATGGGGGAGAGAAGGTTGCAGAGAGTAGATGCTTGGCAGATGGGTCTTGGGCGCAGAGGCACGGTATAATGTGGCATGAGGGGGCCGGTCAAGGCCCTCGTCGTCGCCCCAAGGAGCTCGCCCAAGGAGCACGACCTGCTCGGGCGTGCGCCGCCACGGCACGGAACGCCACAGGCAGCTTCTTTAAATGCAGGAGACCTACTGGGAGCGCGGCCGCTTTGCAGGCGGTCGCATCACTTCCGGGGCGGAGCTTGAGTATCGGGCAGGTACAGGTAGTACACTAAAGGGGAAGAAAGGCAAATAAGGCAAGGCAAAATAAAATGAAACCAGCAAATAATACCAATAAAATGCAAATGAAACCAAAGGGAGAACAGACAAGTAGAATGACACAGAAATGAGCTTACAGACGTTAGAGCAGCAAACAGAGGGGCAACTGCAGGGTATGGCAGGCAGCTTCTTTAAATGCAGGAGACCTACTGGGAGCGTGGTCGCGTCATTTCCGGGGCAGAGCTTGAGTATCGGGCAGGTACAGGTAGTACAAGACGTTAGAGCAGCAAACAGAGGGGCAGAAAAGCATCTACGGGCCATCTCGGCACAGCATATTGCAGGGACCAGCAATGTCAAAGCCGACTTTCTTAGCTGGCACACCCTAGATCCTGGGGAATGGGAGCTGGCTCACGAAGCCTTTCAGACGATAGTTCAACAGTGGGGTCGACCCGTGATGGGTCTCATGGCTTCAGCAGTAAACACCAAGGTACCGTTCTTCTTCAGTCACTGGAGGGAGAAGGGATCTCAAGGTATAGATGCTCTGGCACAACCATGGCCCAAGCGCCTCCTTCTTTGTTTTTCCGCCCTGGGCTCTAATCAGGAAAGTTCTCCATCGAATAAGGGAGCACCAGGGCCCGGTCATCTTAGTGACCCCAAACTGGCCCAGAAGACCTTGGTTTGCCGATCTTGTAAGGTTGTCTCGAGTGGCTCCTCTACAGCTAAAGGCCCCATTGGGACTGCTAAGACAAGGACCAATCTCAATGGACAACCCTGCTCCTTACTCGCTTACGGCTTGGCTCTTGAATGCCGTAAGTTGATCCGTAAGGGTAACCTTCTAAGGTGGTGGCTACCCTCCTTAACGCACGAAGGTCTTCAACGTCTCTAGCATGCGCTCGAGTGTGGCGAACCTTTGAGTCCTGGTGTTCCCGGAACCAGGCTTCTCCATGACGTTCGGAGGTTCCGGAGCTTCTCGCCTTCCTACAAGATGGACTCGATAAGGGATTGACCCTTGTGTCCCTTCGAGTGCAGGTATCGGCCTTAACCTGCTACCAGGGGCTGGTCCATGGCTGCACCCTTGCGTCCCACACAGATGTGTCACGTTTTCTCAAGGGAGTCAGACTTCTGCGTCCACTGGTTCGGCCGGTGGTTCCTTCCTGGGACCTCATTATGCTCCTCAAAGCTCTTATAAGTCGGCTCTTTGAACCTCTTAAGGAAGTTTCTCTTCTGGAGTTGACGCTTAAGGCAGTATTCTTAGTAGCAATAACCTCAGCTCGTAGGATATCGGAGCTACAGGCCCTGTCTTGTAGGGATCCTTATCTCTCTGTGCGGAAAGCGTTTCTCTCCGAACTGTCCCTTCCTTCTTACCCAAGGTTGTTACTCCTTTTCACCTCAATCAGCCTCTTTGTTCTTTTTGCGGGACCGCGGCGAGGTCTCACGGCTTCCAAGTCCACTATTGCCAGATGACTACGTCAGACCATTGAAGCGGCCTATATTGGTAAGGGTAGACCAGTACCGGTAGGTCTCGAGCTCATTCATCACAAGCCCAGGTGGCCTCTTGTGCCGTACGTTCGCAGGTTGCCCCGCTCGATATTTGTCGAGCGGCAACTTGGTCGTCTCTGTCCACGTTTGTTCAGCATTATCGCCTGGACGATCATGCACGAGAGGACAGTCGTTTTGGAGTTGGGGTGCTGTCGGTGGCTCTCTCAGCCCACTCTAAGGGTTGTTAGCTTGGGTACTTCCCGCTTGTCTGGACTGGTCTAGCAGTATGAACTGGAAGGAGAAATTTCACTTACCGTTAATTTCCTTTCCTGGAATACTGCTAGACCAGTCCAGAACCCACCCGGTTGTCAGTGACAGTGCTGCAGGTGCAGTGGAGCCGACGTTCATTAGTAAAGAACTACCAAAACCTATTTATCCTTGGATGACCTACAAAGATCCCTTCTCATTTGTTGTCCAAGGGACGTTTAAAGTCCACTCCGATTCTTATAGATAGTTGAATCACCTTTTTCTCACTTGTACATAGTTGACCCTTTTGGTCAGTTAGTGCTAATGTTTATAGCTTATCAGAGGATACTGAATAGGAACCCTAGGGGTATACTTGTTGACATTAGGAAGACAATGGCATAAAATGTGAATGTATTTGGATTTGACTTGTAAAAGAGAACACATTCTTGAATTCAGATAGAGCCAACAAGATTCATAAAGTCAACCACAGTGTTATTGTATGAGGCAAATTTGGATCTCAGCAATTTATGAAATCTACATTTATTAAACGGCAGGAAGAAGCATGTCAAAAAATGACAACATTAACTGTTATTTTATTGGACTGTCCATGGCTACGTATGTCTATATTACAGAACACAGTTATATACAGCAGTGGGTAATTTCTACAGTGCAGAAAAGAGTTAGTGATAAATATATGCTTGAAGGTATTCTCTTCCATTTTTAGCCACAGCCGTTCAAAGGTTTACTTTGCAAACCTGTCTTTATTTAGGTAACTTCATTAATGAAAAGTTGAAAACTAGAAATGCTCAGAATTGTTGTACCATCAGATTTTGTTTTTTCATGCCTTTTATTTCAATTTAATTGCCAAGGAAAACTTGCAGTCTCAAAGAAAACTGAGCTCTGGGTCTACTATACCGCATTTCAGAAGGGTGCAGCAGTTATCCTGTAATTATCTTGAGCACGAGGATGCAGTTGTATTAGCAGAGTCCTGAAATGTCTTCCCATTCCCTGGGTCTGACTGGTCCACTTCAGCTTTTGTCAGAAATGACATAAGACATGCTGTGGGAACCAGTCAAATGCCATTTGCTGAATGTACTTTGAAATATTGCAACATGCACACAGTATCTAATAATCTTTTAAAGGCTTTTTGTTGCAAGTTCATGATGCGATGAAACTTTGAAGAAAAAGGCCATTTCATGTACGTTCAGTCTCTGAACACAGTCACTGCCAGGAGTTTTCATTTCTAATCCCTACCATACTTTTACTGAAAATGATTTGACTTTAGATTATTGTATATATTATGGGGGTAGTTTTCAAATAGCCTGGGCTGTCAAAAATATACTATTATTTTAGCATGCATACTTGATGCTGATTTTCAAAGAGAAGTTATCTGCATATTCTTTTTTTTATTTTATATTTATGTAAGTTTATATATACTATATCCAAGAATACACCACATAGTTTCTTTTTTGAGAATTAGTATAGAATAAGTATGCTAAACTAGTCTGTATACTTTGTACCGCTTGTTTTGTGCAGGCAGCCAAACAGACCTAAACAGTGTGCTTTGTGCTGAAAGGTGATAGCGCATATGCTATTTTCCACCCCCAGTTTAAGTATAATTTGGGAATATCTCCTCTTAAATGTGATGAAAAATGTGGCCGTTGTGGAAGCTGTGTGTACTTTTAGCCACATTTGTGGAGGCTACTTTTCAGATAATAGAAATGTAGAACATGACAACAGTTGAAGACCAAATGTCCTGTCTAGCTTGCCAACCTACAGCTACTGCTTATCTCTACAATCCCTTCCTCAGCCTTAGAGATCCTTTGTGTTTTTCTCAAGCCTTCTTGAATTCAGGTACTGCCCTTGTCTCCACTACATCTACTTGATAGGCTGTTCCATGCATCTATCAGCCTTTCTATAAAAAAATGTTTCCTCCTTTATTCCTGAGTCCATTTCTTTTTAGGGAAATCTGGTAAGGTCCTTTACTCGGGGAAATCCAATGTAGTCCAGTTGAGCTCTTTGTACCACTGTGCAAGAAAAGCCAGCATTATTCTTTCAATAACATAAATAGAGGGAGACTCTGAATTCTGTGAGGTGTCCTTCTAGATGAGCTAGAAAAGTAAGTTTGCATATCGTCCTGCTAGACCAGTCCAGACAAGTGGGTTGTGTTCCCCTCCCAGCAGATTGGTAGAGACAAAGAACCAATGAAAAGCCCAGATTTCAATGGCATCACTCCTATGCCTCTATTTGCCTCAGCCACCAGAGGTCCCTTCAGTATTTCTTTGTCTCCAGCAGATGGTTGGATTTTCTCCTCTCAGAAGGAAAAAAAATCTGAAAATTGAGAGGAAAAGATTGATTAAATCCTTGTGAACGAGTACCTTGAGGGTTGACTCTCTCACTTGAGCACAGCGTGGGCGGTTCCACTAGACTGTGTTTTTTTTTTAGTAGCCATAGGAGGAGGGAAAATTGGTTCAGCTCCATGCTCTTACCCTGGATAAGAGCCTGTTGAGCAGCCAGAAAATTAGAAGGATCTGCAAGGTTAGAATTCAATAGCCTCACACAACCTCAACGCCCCCTCCCTCCTTCCTCTGTCCCCTCTGCTCTCTCCCGAAGATTACAGAAGGTTTTCAGAGGAATCTGCCCACCAGCCACCTTAAATGCAGTGCTGCCAAGCCAGAGAAACGATTCGAGGGGACTAGAGCTGAGGCCGTCTTGGATCCTCTGCCCGGAGCTCTCAGGGGGGTGAGTACCAAGGCTTGACCTGGTCATTGTCTTAGTTGGGGGCTCCCGATTCCGTCTTCCTGGGACGCAATTTGGGATGGACCGCTGGTGACCATTGGTGTGGTGTGGGGGTTTCCTGACCTTTTTTGCATGTGTTGGTAGCGTTTTTAACCTATTGTGCGCCTGGTGGTTGCATGGTCCTAGTGTGCATTTCGCCCAAAAGGCTTCAACGCCCGCTCTTTCTCTAGCACTTGTAGAGCGCATTGCAATAAAAGCGCCTTTGGGCCACCGCAGCTTTTTAGCGCGGACTGGTATGATACTTGCCTTAACTCTCTGTTTTCTTCCAGGAAACGTTTGGCAAGCGAAGTGCTTCATCTCTGGGTTCTGAACTGCTGCTCTTGCATGGCAGCTTCTGAATCGTCCCTGGAGGGGTTACTTCCCCTCTCCCAGCTGGGGGATGCAATTAGTCTGGCCTTACCTGCCTTGGGGCAGGAGGTGACGGATGGTGCTATGGTTAAGAACATCCAGCTAGCTGGAGGATCCAGTGACCATGCTGTGAGCCGCTCATCATCCTATAGAGGGTCTGTGGCAGCTGTGCCTTCTGGTGTTGGGGGGTCATTTCCGGCAGGATAGTTTCTGGACTTAGGATTGTCCTCCCTGGAATCCTTTCTTTTTGCAGCAGGCCTGGTCCTTCTAGCGTGGAAATTCTGGCCATGTGGCCTCTGGGTGCCTCCAAGTAGAGTCTCATGCGGGGCAGGCTGTGAGTGGAAGCCCTGTTCGATTACCTTTGGCTAAGCGTCCCCGGTGAGGGGCACCCCCTGGAGATGGGATACAGCTGGGAGCTCTCCAAGATTTTTATTATGACTCGAGATTCAGATGGCTTGGTACTGGACTCTGACATGGATGAAAAAGTACTCTCACCTTCAGATGGTTGTGAAGAGGCTGGTGTGATTTGCCTATTCTGAAAGGAGGAATTGGTGGTGTTGATGTCCAGGGTCTCAGCCACCTTTTGAATTTGACAGATGCTTCTGGCACAGAGCAGAAGCCAAAGGTACATCCGCTTCTTCAAGGGGTGTGGAAAGCCACTACTGTCCTCCCATTTCCAGATGTGATTAAGGATATGATCCGGTCGGCGTGGACTCTACCGACTCCCCACATAAGGGGCTAAGGGATATATGGTCTGTGCTTTCCTAGAGAAGGAGTACTTGAGTTGTTTGGCATTCTCAAGGTGGATGTGCAGGTCACAGCGGTTACCAGAAAGACCAGCATTCCTGTGGAAGGTGGATCGGCCTCAAAAGATTTTCTAGACCGCAAGGTGGATTTGTTTTTGCAGAGCCAGTTTACCGTGGTGGTGGCTGTTCTGCAGCTAGTGATATGTACCAGCCTGACGTGTCGAGCCCTGCTCCTGTAGATTCATTCTCTTTCGCTGGATGATGCTACCCTCTTTTGGAGGGCCAGCTGTTGCTTTCCCAGTACTCAGAGTTTCTTTCTGATATCCTCTTGACTAGCACTCAAATCAAAGTACTCGATAAGGGACTTTCCTTTGTTCCCACTGCAAGTTATGACCCGTTTGATGTAAGGGTGGATCTATATAAATTTATTAGGAAACTCAAAATCAAAGATTTCTTTTTGAATAATATCAATGCTAGCACAGACAGGTCTATTGTCCACAAACAATCCACTTGATTACCCCCCAATAGTATGAACCCAGCCATTGAGGATTTTGAGAAGGCAGTTTTAAAAGATATTCAGGAATTAGAGGAAAGACACCTGTGCACATTCTATAATGTTTCAAGAGAACAGACAGGCTATCAATGAGCTTAAGGCAGATTTTAGGATAGTAATAAGACCGTCCGATAAAGGAGGTGCAATTGTCCTGATGAATAGGAAGAATTATATCCAGGAAATCAAGAGACAACTCACTGATGATACGTTTTATAAACATTTAGACACTGATCCCACCCCTTTTCTAAAATGAAAACTAGATGCTCTTATATAGACAGGCATAGAAGCAGGGTATTTGACGAAGAAAGAAGGGGAATGCTTTACTGCGTCCAATCCGGTGGTTCCTACAAATTATGTACTACCTAAAATTCATAAGTCTTTACACAACCCTCCTGGTCAGCCAGTTATTTCGGCAACTGGGTCACTGTTTGAACTGGTATCTCAATTTCTGGATACTTTGTTACTCCTTTTTGTCTGTGGGATACCCTCACCAGGGACTCAGCACATATCATCCAGATTTTGGAAAACTTTGAGGGCTATCACCCACAATATAGAAGGGAGGAATGGCCTAGTGGGTGGGGCAAGTTACCTTGAGCCAGAGGTTCAAATCCCAGTGACTTTGGGCTGGAAGGACTGGGGTTTCTAGTCCCACAGGTACTCCTTGTGGCCTTGGGCAAGCCACGTAATCCTCTGTTGCCTCAGGTACAAAAACATAGATTGTGAGCCCTTTGGGGACAAGGGAAAAATATATATATAGTACCTGAATGTACACCACTTTAACTGATAGAAAAGCGATATATAAGCTTAGTTAAATAATAATAATAATTGTTGGTTACACTAGACATAGTTTCACTCTATACTAATGTGCCCCAGCGAGAGGCATTAGATGTGATTGAGAATATTTTACTTCGGCGAAATGACCAAGCTAGGCATATGCCTACATTTTTTCTTATGCAGATGGCTGGGTTGACACTGACCAAGAATTTTTTCTGGTTCGATGGTCTGTTTTAATAAGCAAATTAAGTGGATGGCTATGGGGTCTGTAATGGTGCCCGATGTAGCGAATTTATATGTCGCAAATTTTGAAGAAAACTTTTGAAAAACATCCTTACAAAACACACATCAAATTATGGCAAAGATACATCGATGATGTGCTTTTCATATGGGATGGTGACTGAATTTCTCTAAATGCATTTCTTCAATGACTAATTCCTTATCTTCCCTCCAGTCCAGTCCCGCACTTCTGGGTAGTGTACCTCTTCCAGCAGCATGGAGAACTGAGCATGTCATCTTTTTGATAACACTAGTGTACTTTTCGTCCTTTGTACTCTACTAAAACTGCTCTTGTCAAAGTCTCCAGTGACTTGTTCCTGGCTAAATCTAAAGGCCTTTACTCTGTCCTTATCCTCCTTGACCTTTCTGCTGCTTTTGACACCGTTGACCATGACCTTGACACTTTGCCCTCGCTTGGCTTTAGGGACTCTGTTCTCTCCTGGTTCTCCTCATAGCTCTCCCATTGCTCCTTTAGTGTATGTTCTGGTGGCTCCTTCTCCTCTGTTACCCCACTCTCGGTTGGTGTCCCCCAAGGTTCTGTCTTGGGTCCCCTTCTTTTTTCTCTCTAAACCCAATCCCTTGGTGCACTTATTTCCTCTCATGGTTTTCAGTACTATCTCTATGCTGATGACTCCCAAATCTATCTCTCTACTCCTGATCTTTCTTCTGCTTTCCAGTCCTGGATCTCTTGCTGTCTCTCTGCCATTGCTGACTGGATGTTCCATTGTCGCCTGAAGTTGAACATGGCCAAGACTGAACTTCTCGTTTTTTCTCCTAAAATTTCCCTTTCTCCTTCTTCTTTTTCAGTCTCTGTTGATGGCTGTGTTCTCCAACCTGTTTCATCTGCTCTCAATTTGGGTGTTATTTTTGACTCTTTGCTCTCTTTCTCCTCTCATATCCAACTCATCGCTAAGACCTGTCGTTTCTTTCTCTTCAACATTGGCAAAATCCGCCCCTTTCTCTTTGAGCTCACTACTAAAACCCTCATCCATTCCCTAATCACCTCCCAAATTGTTTATTGTAACCTCCTTCTTGCTGGTCTCCCTCAGTCTCATTTCTTCCCTCTTCAGTCTATTCAGCACTCCGCTGCCCATTTGATTTTCCATCAGCCTAGTTTTGCCCACATCACTCCTCTCCTCAGATTTCTTCACTGGCTCCCTATCCGTTTCTGTATTCACTTTAAGCTTCTCCTGCTGACCTATAAGTGCATTCACTCTGTGACTCCTCAGTACCTTTCTTCTCTCATTTCTCCCTATTTCCCCCCTCGTGTACTCCGCTCTTCTTCCCAGTTGCTTCTTGCTATGCCCTTCTCCTCTATTGCCAACTCCAGATTCCGCTCTTTTCACCTTGCTGCTCCTTACGCTTGGAATAAACTTCCTTGGTCTATACGTCAGGCATCTTCTTTGCCTCTCTTCAAACTCAAGTTAAAAGCTCATCTTTTTGCCTCTGCCTTTGGCTCTTGATTTTGCTGTTCTCCTTCCTTCCCCTCTTTTATTTCCCCTTTCTTTCTTCCTCTTACACTTGTTCTTAACTCTTTCCTTTGTCCTGTCTCTCCTGCTCGTCTCTTTGCCCTTGTTCTTATCTTTTTTTCTACTCCTTTTCTTGCTTTGTCTTTTTAGATTGTAAGCTCTTTTGAGCAGGGACTGTCTTTTTGTGTTTTCATTGTACAGCGCTGCGTGCGCCTGGTAGCGCTTTATAAATGCTTAGTAGTAGTAGTACTTAAGCAACTGGCACTGCCTACCAGTCCCCAGTATGCTCACTTTCCAAGCAGCTGGAGGAGGTAGTGAGCCAGGGTGCTGGACTCACTGAAGGGACAACTAAGGGAGATAGGTTTAGTTAAGAGTTTGCTTTTTATTTACCCTGTTAAGGTGCATGCTGCTTTGTTTTTAAAGACAGAAAAAAAAAAAAAAGAAAGAACCCGGGGGACAACAAGCTTGGGGAAGGATATTCCTTCTCCCCCCTCCCCCCAGGATTTGTGGGCCTTCCTCAGTCCGAGACTTCTGGCGGCTCCCGAACCCATTATTGGGTAAGGAGCCGCCGCGGGGGCAGCAGTTGATTGACGGGAATGAAAGCCTGCAGCCCCGAGTCGCCCCCCTTAGTGCCGAAGCCGGGAAGGAAGGCTGAGCGCGAGGGGTAGAAAAGGCATGTGGCAAAGAGACTCCAAGATAAGAGTGGGGGGGGGGGGAGGACAGCAGGAACCCCTAGCAACCACCTGAACATAGGGAGACAGAGAGTGGCCTGCAGCTGCGTGTTTGGGAGCCTGCAGCAGCACGGGAAACTCCCCCCCTCTGTGCTTTGGTGTGATTTCCTCTTCATGCCCACGTGCGTTTTAACCCCCCACTGTGTTTTTGGGCGCCCGGGAGAGGCAACTACTGGAGAATGAAGCAGGACAGAGCAGCTTCTTCCTAGGGGGCCATTTGCAGTTTCAATTTCAGTTTCAGTTAATTAGATTTTGGTAACGTGGTTTTATTTTATTTTATTTTAGTTCAGGTACTCTAGTGCTCTGTGCCTGAGTCCGTGGAGGTGCACTGTGCTAGGGATCCTTTTACCTACCCAGGTACAGATTGGGGGCTTTCTTGTGGAGTGCCCGCAGCCCTTCCACCATGCCGGCCAAACTGTACTGCTTGATATTGGATGGTATCAAGGGGGGTGAACCCCACTTCATGCCACATCCTTAGATTTTGAGCTGTATAACACCAGGAGTGCTTATTCTCCGGGAACAAGCAGAAAGTCAGTCCTCACATATGGGTGACGCCGAAGGAGCCTGCGCGGAGCAAATCCCTAGCTTTCAAAGAAAGCCTTCGGGAGTTGCTACCACACATGCATGGTTCCCTTCCCGCCCAAGGGTGCCATCTTGCTCAGTCTTCTTTTTTCCGCGACCAGTCGACACCGATATCCTTCCTGCCTCCGGCCTTGGTACTCTGGTATCGGGTCGGTCTTTTTATATTTTGTTCGATTTTTTCCTTTTCAGGCGTCTTTGCGCCTTTTTCCGTCTTCTCCTTTTCAGGCAGCCCGCAGGGTTTTCGTCCTAGCTGGGGTCCTTTTTCCCTCAATGGCTACCAGCGGTTTTAAGAAATGCGATTGGTGCGGGAAAATTGTGTCCCTCACCGATATGCACGACTGCTGCCTCCAGTGCCTCGGGCCGGACCACGACCCGATGGTCTGCACTCTCTGTAAGAGAATGTCGTCCAAGGCCCTGAGGAGCCACCAGCAGCAGCATGGCAAGATTTTTCTCAAATCCCTCGTGCCTCCGAGAGCCAGGACCTCGTCTGAGGCTTGTACGTCTCGGGGGGAACACTCTGAGCCCGAGTGTCATCAGGGTTTCTCCCTCGAGGGGAACACAAGAGGAAGAAGAAATTCTTGAAGGCGGCATCTCTGGACGGTTCCGAACGACTAGGCTCCTCTCGGGGTCGGTCACAGAGCCCCGAGCGCCTGCCCGGATTGTTGGAAAAGGAGCGCCCGGCCAAAGTTCCTTGTCGGGATCCGGACCAGCCTAGACAAGTACCAAATATTTTGGTTGAAGATTCCCCTCCGGGGGAACCGTCGTGTCCAGGATGGCGGCTTTGGAGCACAGTTTTACTGCCTTCATTGAACAGTATCAGGGCGCCGATGTCCGACATGTCCAGTTCCTCCGCCCGGACCATCGGGCCCTTGACATCAAAGTCGACCCCGGAGGCCAAGCCGATCCTTGAGACCTGTCGGACTAGAGTCGATCCTCGACCGAGGTCGCACTCGGCCTTCCGTTTGGGATTGAGGTCATCGCCGCCGAGTCTGCCGGTGTCAGGACGGACAGCGCCGGGGCCCTCAATGCCTGAGGAGCCCCTCGAGTCCTCCTCAGAGGCCTCAGCTTGGGAGACGGAGGACGAGGAGTCCCCGGATACCCGAAGACAGAGGGATAACATAGAAACATAGAAACATGATGACAGAAAAAGACCACATGGCCTATCTAGTCTGTCCTTCCATATCAACAACTACAACAGTCCACTTTTTACCTTTAGAGATCCTCTGTGTTGGTCCCATGCTTTTTTGAATTCAGTTACTGTCCGCATCTCTACCACCTCCATTGGGAGACTATTCCATGGATCCACTACTCTTTCCGTAAAGAAATATTTCCGCATATCACTCCTGAATCTATCTCCCTTCACCCTCATCCCATGTCCCCTCGTAGCAGAACTTGCGTTCAATTGAAAGAGGCTCTCTCCCTGAACATTTATGCCACGGAGGTATTTAAACATCTCAATCATATCACCTCTATCCCGCCTTTCCTTTAATGTGTACATATAAAGATCCTTAAGTTTGTCCTCATATGCTTTATAATGAAGCCCACTAATCATTTTAGTAGCCACCCTCTGCACTGACTCCATCCTGCTCACATCCTTTTGAAGGTGCGGTCTCCAGAATTGCACACTATACTCCAAATGAGGTCGCACCAAAGACTTATACAGAGGCATTATCACCTCCTTTTTTCTGCTAGCCATTCCTCTCCGTATGCACCCAAGGTCTCCCCTTCACTGGGACCTTCTTCTGAAGGAGTTAGCAGGTCTTCTCGAGGACCATGCGGTGGAACTGGTGCCCCACCACCTCAAGGGCAAGGGGTTCTACTCCAGGTACTTCCTCATCCCAAAGAGGACAGGGGGCCTAAGGCCCATCCTCGACCTGCGCAACCTCAACAAATTCCCGGTGAGGGAGAAGTTCAAGATGCTCTCCCTTGGAATATTTCTGCCCTACCTCTGCCAGGGAGACTGGCTATGCTCCTTTGACCTAAAGGATACCTACACACACACATCCTAATCCAGCCAAGCCACAGGCAAATACCTACGCTTTGTGGTGGGGGACAACCACTACCAGTACAGAGTGCTCCCCTTTGGCCTTGCTTCGGCCCTCAGGGTGTTCACAAAGTGCCAGCGGTGGTCGCCACCTTCCTGAGGCTTCAAGGGATCTTCATCTTCCCCTATCTCGATGACTGGCTCATCAGGGGTACTTCAGCCGCAGAGGTGCAGCAGGCCACAGCTCACACTATCCAGGTCCTGCAGCACTTGGGGTTGTAATCAGCTATCCCAAATCCAGCCTCTGTCTGTCTCAAGAGCTAGACTTAATTGGGGTAAGGCTCAGTACCCTGCAGTCGAAGGCCTTCCTGCCTGCAGACAGGGCAGGCAGGCTTATAGCCCTTGCAGGGAAAGTGAGCCACAGCTCCTCAGTGCCAGCGAGGCAACTGCTGCACCTCCTTGGGCACATGGCCTCCACAGTCCATGTCACGCCAGATGCCTGCCTCCACATGCGAACTGTACAGTGGTGCCTCAGAGACCAATGTCCCAGGCCATGGGACACCTCCAGGACAGGATCAAGGTGACCAGGTGCCTGGTACAGTCCCTGGCCTGGTGGCTCTCGCCCCAGTACTTGAAGGCAGGTATGTCTTTTCAGGCCCTTCCACACTCGATGGTCCTCACCACAGATGCCTCCTTGCTAGGCTGGGGGGCTCATTGCCAGGGGTACTGCACGCAGGGGGTGTGGTCCCTAGAGGAGAATGCCCAACAGATCAACTTGTTGGAGCTCCGTGCCATCCGTCTCGCCCTGAAGGTTTTCAGGCAGTATCTGGACCACAGGTCAGTCCTGGTCCAAACGGATAACCAAGTGGCTATGTTCTACGTGAACAAACAGGGGGGTAAGGGATCACGCACCCTATGTCAGGATCCCTGGACCTATGCTCTTTTGCAACCTGGCAGGGAATTCTTCTCAAAGCAGTATATCTACCGGGCCAGGACAACTGGCTGGTCGACAGACTCAGCAGGATCCTCCAGCTGCACGAGTGGCAACTGGACCGGGCGGTGGTCAACAGGCTTTTCCAGACCTGGGGGGAACCGGTGATGGACTTGTTTGCAAGCCCGGACAATCACCAGCTTCCCCATTTCTGCTCAAGGCAGCTGCATCTGGCCAGGGTGGCTGCCGATACCTTTCTAGTCTCATGGTCGGTGGGTCTTCTGTATGCTTTTCCACCGACACTTCTGGTCGCAAAGACTCTGTTCAAGATCCTTCGGGACAGAGCTTTTGTCATCCTCATAGCTCCACGTTGGCCCCGGCAACCGTGGTTCCCGCTTCTCCTGCAACTAGCGGTGGAGACCCCCATTCTCCTGCATTTGTCTCCACAGCTCCTCTCCCAGGAGGGGTGCTCTCTCTTGTATCCCAACCTTAGCTCCATTTCGCTGATGGCATGGCTGCTGAGAGGGTGACTCTTGCCCCACTCCTGCTTCCGGAGGATGTTGAGGCGGTCTTGCTGGCTTCACATAGACCGTCTACTAGACGGACGTATGCCTTTAAGTGGCGCAGATTTGCTTTCTGGTGTGCTGGGCAAAAGGTGGACCCTTTTTCTTGCCCGGTGGCTGTGGTGTTGCAATACCTTCTCCACCTTTCTGAGATGAGACTTAAGTCCAACTCTGTCAGAATGCACCTCAGTGCCCTAGCGGCGAACCACTTTCCCGTGGACGAGAAGCCTCTCTCTGCTCACCCAGTGGTATCCCAGTTTCTAAAGGGATTGCTCCTGTTGAAACCCCCGGTCCGTCCTCCAGCAACTGAATGGGACCTTAATGTCGTTTTGGGGCAGCTTACCTGGCCGCCCTTTGAGCCAATGGCCACATGCCACCTCCAGTATCTCTCCTGGAAAGTGGTTTTCTTGGTTGCGCTCAGTTCTGCGCGGAGAGTGAGTGAGCTCCAGGCTCTCGTGGTGGAGAGGCCTTATACCAGGTTCTACAAGAACAGGGTGGTGCTTCGCACACACCCCAAGTTCCTTCCGAAGGTGGTCTCCTCATTTCACCTCATCCAGGAGGTGGTTCTTCCTACCTTCTTTCCCAGACCGCATGCCAGTCGGGCAGAGACGGTCCTCCATACCCTTTACTGTAAGAGGGCCCTGTCCTTCTACATCCAGCATGCGCAAACTCACCGGAAAGCTTCTCAGCTTTTCGTTTCCTACGACCCCAGTAAACTGAGGAAGGTGGTGACAAAGTGTACATTGTCCACTTGGGTCGCAGACTGTATTGCCCGGACTTACGAGGCAACGGGGTTTCCGCTGGAGGGCCGTGTTATGGCTCATAGGGTCAGGGCCATGGCGGCATCAGTAGCTCACCTGTGCTCTGTTCCTTTGGCGGACATCTGCCGTGCTGCCACCTGGTCTTCGGGTCAGACCTTCGCGGCTCATTACTGCCTGGATAGGGAGTTCCGACAGGACAGTGCCTTCGGCCAGGCTGTGCTCCGTAACCTGTTTGAGGTCTAGGCAACTCCTGCCCTCCGACCCCCTCTGTGTTCAGGCTACCGGAGTGCTACTTCCCTGGTTAGGGTTTCATTGTGGCTGTTTGCGGCTCTCGCTGAGGGAGCCTTTTTGTTTTCGGCTATAGGTTCAAGATAGCCTATAGCTGGGGAGTCCCATATGTGAGGACTGACTTCCTGCTTGTTCCCAGAGAAAGCGTAGTTACTCACCTGTAACAGGTGTTCTCTGTGGACAGCAGGAATCAGTCCTCACAACCCTTCCTCCTCCCCTTGGAGTTGCAGTCCAATTAATTTTTCTTTCATTTGTTTTGCCGTCTTTTAGCTATGTCATTTGACTGAATAAGATAGCACCCTTGGGCGGGAAGCGAACCACACATGCATGGTAGAAACTCGCAAAGGCTTTCTTTGAAAGCTGGGGATTTGCTCTGCGTGGGCTCCGTCGGCGTTGACGTCACCCATATGTGAGGACTGATTCCTGCTGTCCCCGGAGAACACCTGTTACAGGTGAGTAACTACGCTTTCAGTGCACAATGACTTGCTGCAGACCTGTGGAAAAAGCCCAACTGTGCCATTGTCTTTTTGCTGGGCGGATTTCAGAGAGCTGTTGTGCCTGGTCAGGTGATGTGACTGTTTGTTTGTTAAGACATTGTGACTTTCTCCTGAGAAGTGTCAGGCAAAATGTTAGAGACAGAAATAAGTGAAAGATGAGCAGGAAAAAGTGCTGCAAGGAGGTTTGTAGTAGCTACAGTTTTGTTCTGTGAAAAACAGGAAGTGACTGCATATAAGAAATGTATATAACTAGAAAGAGAGACACAGTCAGTGGATAAGAGACAAATGAAAGCCTTCCATCTAGTGAGTAACCTGACATGATCATCCCTTGTCTCTTAGTCCAGATTATGTACCCTACTAAATTTGTGATAGTTTACTTATTTATTTGCTTTTATATACCGCCCCTTCCAGAGATCAAGGGTGGTTTACAATGAACATAACACAATTACATTATAACATAGAACTCACATTTAACGTCTTAACAGCTGTCAAGCAAAATAGCTAAATAACATATTAAGGTAATTTACAGAGTATTTTGGAATATACTAGCTATTCCATTTTCAAAAGGTGATATTGCTTGTAAGGGAAGCTGTATTCCTTATAAAAATGTAAACTTTTACTCTGAGAAGGTGTCAGATTCTGATTGGATCAGTGCAAGGTCCATGTCATATCTTTGAGGGTAGAACAGGGCAGTGCAATCTAAAAATCCTCAAGATATGCGGGACCCAATGGGGAGCGGTCTCGGAGGCAGTTGTCTACCTAGATTGTACGCAAGAGGCTATGGAGTAGAGCCTGCAGGACGAGATGAGGCAGGAGAGTCTCTCCCGATCGCAAGAGACCCTGGAGGTGGGGGGGTGCCGTGTTAGCTTCAACGGATCCGGCTCCTGGTCCCTGCATGATACCCAGGCCATCCACCCCTCAAGCCCAAGGAGCAATAGGGCTCCTGAGGGAGTTCTTGCCAGAGTTTGTCTTTTGCATAGGGCGTTTTGCCTATGTCAACAGAGCTTTGGAAGCGGCTACTCAGCCCCAGAACGTGGGGCTAAGAAGGCGTCGGACACAAAAGAGCACGAGCCAGAGGCAGTGGCATCTAAGTAGGGTAGAGGCTCAGAGGAGTGGCAGCAATTGCCATTGTCGGAGGGGCTGGATGGGGAAGACCTCGACACGGAGCTAGATCTGCAGGAGGTGTTGGAAGAAGGAGAAATCACAGAACAGGAGGTTCAGGCTTGGATTGTTCGGGTGTTCCACCGTGAGGAGCTACCGGCATTCATCTTGGAGTCCCTCAAGCCCTGAATATGCCTGCTAACCTCCTGGCAGAAGAAGAGGCACTGGAGGATCCACTGCTCCGGGTGGTACGGAAAGCACAGAAAGTCTTCCCGGTACATGGAGTAGTATGACAGACGATCCAGGATGAGTGGGATCTTCCGGTGGCTGGTCTTACAGGGGTGCATTCCATGACATGCCTATACCCACTGCCAGAGCTCCTTCGATCGCCCAGAGTGGATGCAGCGGTGTCGGTGGCAGTAGATGAGACCTTGACTTCTCTCCTGAAGCTAAGAGCCATGGAATCGGTTCAGCGAGACCAGTACGGCTTCAGTCGATACTCCATGTATTTTGTGATGCCCAAAAAGGAAGATTCCTTTCGCCCAGTTCTCGACCTCAAGGGCATGAATTGCTCTCTCCGGGTACCGCATTTCCACATGGAAATGCTGGGATCAGTAATAGTGGCGGTAGAAAGAGAGTGTTCTTGACATCTCTTGATCTCACGGAGGCGTATCTGCACATTCCCATCCATCCAGAACATCAGCAGTTTCTCCACTTTGCAGTGCCAAGGGGCCATTTCCAGTTTCGAGCGTTGCTTTTCAGTCTGGCGACCGCCCCCCATACCTTCACAAAGGTCATGGTGGTGGTGGCGGCAGCTCTCCGCAAGGAAGGGGTTCTCATTCACCCATACCCAGACGATTGGCTGATCCAGGCAAAGTCCAGGGACGACAGTGAAAGACCAACAGCGCGGGTGGTGGAGTTACTTCAGTCTCGGTTGGGGGGGAGTCAATCTGGCCAAGAGTCGGTTACGGCCGGCCCAGGAGCTAGAGTATTTGGGAGCATGCTTCAATACCCACGTAGGCAGGGTTTTCCTGCCAGATCGCCGGGCACAGGAGCTACGACAGTTGATATGGCAGTTCCTGAAGATGGTGAGACCATCGGCGTGACGTTATCTGCAGGTTCTGGGAACCATGGTGGCCACTCTCGAGCTGGTCCCATGGGCAAGGGCGCACATAGAAACATGAGGAAAGTAAAAGACCACATGGCCTATCTAGTCTGTCCTTCCATATCGACCACTACAACATGCGACTGCTGCAGAGGGCTCTGCTTTGTCAGTGGTCCCATCAGAGTCAACCCCTGTCCCAAGTACTCCCCTGCCTGTGGAGCACCAGGACAGTCCTCAGGTGATGGCTGCATCCTTGGAGCCTGGAAGGGGGCATGCTACTCGAGTCTCTGGAGTGAGTTCTGCTGATGACCGATGCCAGTCTGTCAGGTTGTGGAGTCTATTGCGAAGGACACTTTGTTCAGGGATAGTGCAGTCTGCAGGAGGCCCTGTGGTCGATCATCAGGCTCGAGAGGCATTAGAAGGTTTCGAGCCATCATTACAGGGGAAGGCAGTCCAAGTCCATTTGGATAATGTGTCTACAGTGACTTACATCAACCGGCAAGGAAGCATGGGGAATGCAGACCTGGAGGAGGAGACCAAAAGGCTTTCGGATGGGCAGAGATTCGTCTCCAAGCATTATCGACGGCGCACGTAGCGGGAGTCGACAATGTAATGGCAGATTACCTCAGCCGAGTGCGCGTGGACCCCGAAGAGTGGCAGCTCAACCAGGAGGTGTTCAAGCAGGTGGTCCATCATGGACCTAATGGCAATGTTCGAGTCAGCCAAGGCCTGTTGGGTTTTCAGCAGAAGAAGAGAAAGGATGTCCGAGGGCCTGGATGCTCTAATTCAGTGGTGGCTTGAAGAGGTTCTCTTCTATGTTTTTCCCTCGTGAGCGCTCATAGGCCAGGTAGTGCAATGGATAGAGGCGCACTGAGGATTAGTAATTCTGGTGGCACAGGACTGGCCGTGGAATGCCGGCCTGATTCAGATACTGGCAGATCGACCATGGCGGCTTTCGGGTCGGAATCACTTCTTGATACAGGGGCCGTTTCACATGCCCCAGGTAGATCGATTCTTGCTTACATCGTGGCTTTTGAAAGGGCGAGGTTGAAGAAGAAAGGATATTCGGGCTCGGTGATAGCGACCTTGTTACAGGCCCAGAGGAGTCTATGAACCTGGCATGCATCCACGTAGGGCACATCTTTGAATTGTGGTGTGGAGCGAGGCAGGCGCGCTCTTCCACTGCCTCTGTCCCGGACATCTTGGCGTTCTTGCAATCCGGTTTTGATAAGAGTCTAGCCGCCAGTTCTCCAGGACCAAGCAGGAAGTCAGTCCTCACATATGGGTGACGTCGCCGCCGACGGAGCCCTCGCGGAGCAATTTTCCCCAGCTTTCAAAGAAAGCCTTTGGGAATTGCAGCGCGCATGCGCGGTCGCCTTCCCGCCCAAGGGTGCCATCTTAGCTAGTCTTCTTTTTTCCGCGGAGCCCTACAGACGTACCCGTCGTGTCCCCGCGAAAAAGTTGATTTTATTCGTAATTTTCTCTTTTTTTCTTCGGTTCGACGCCGGTCTTTTTCCCGCCCGGACTCGCGACACCGGTCACGAGTCCTCTTCTTCTTTTTCGGTTTTTCTGACTTTGTCAGTTTCGTTTTCGGTTTTTCCCTGGCAGCCCGGTCCTTTGACCTCGCAGGGGCCCTTTTTCCCCCGATGGCTGCCAGTGGTTTCAAGCGGTGTGGTCAGTGTGACCGAAATATGTCACTAACTGACACACACGACAATTGCCTCCGCTGCCTGGGCCCGGATCATGAAGAAATGATCTGTGGGGCCTGCGGCAAAATGTCCTCCAAAGCGTTGAGAAGTCGGCGGCATCAGCGGGATAGGATCTTCGCTGACCCCAGCCGTACCCGGACCTCGTCGGAGGCCTCCGCGTCCAGAGGTTCCAGCTCGGACCGTCGCCGGAGTTCCTCCGACAGGGGTTCTCCCTCCGGGGACCATCGACGGAAGGTGAAACCCGCGAGGGCGGCGTCGGTGGACGCTCCTGGCTCCGCGAGGGCCAGGTCGCATAGCCCCGATAGCCGTCCCGGGTCCTTGGAGAAGGAGCACCTCTCGAAGCGACCTCGCCTGGAGTCGGAGCTGCCTGCTCGGGTAAGTCCTGTGGTCCTCCTGGACTCGCCTCCGAGACCGCCGACGTCGGGGCCCGAGTCGGGGGCTGCTGGGTCACCTGAGGTCGGACTCAGGTTGACGGCCTTGGAGAGCAGACTGTCTGCCTTCATGGACCAGCAGCGGGCACTGCTCGCTAGCCTCGCTGGCGCCGCTGCCCCGACCGCCGGGACGTCGATGTCTAAGTCGACCCCGGAGACCGAGCCGATCCTCGAGTCCATGCGAACTCGAGTTGATCCTCGGTCGAGGTCACCCTCGGCCTCCCGTTCGGGACCGAGGTCGCCGACGCCGACTCCCTCGGCGTCGGGGCGGCAGGCGCCGCGGCCTGCCCGGGCCGACCCCACCGATTCCTCGTCGGAGTCGGTCTGGGAGTCTGAAGAGGAAGAGTCACCTGATTCTTTTCGGACTCGGTGTGTCCCCTCGGACTCACCTGAGTCCGAACCTCGGAAGCAGTCCCCCCCGGAGGATGCCCGGTTCTCAGACTTCGTCAGGGATATGGCCAAGGCTTTGGCCTTCCCTGCGGATTCCGAGGAGGAGCCTCGAGCCGAAGAGCTCGACGCCCTCCAGTATGACTCTCCCGCCAGGGAACACTTTACTGTACCGGTTCCTCCCATGCTGGAATGACTACTCTTCCGCATGTGGGAGAGTCCGGCCTCCTCGCCGGTCCTGAGCAAGCGGGTCGATTCTATCTATCGAGTCCGCAAGAGCCCTGGCTTCCAAAAAGCACAGCTACCACACCATTCCATGGTAGTGGAATCGGCCATGCATCGTCTTAAGAGCCAGAAGATGCACTCCTCGGTGCCTCCTGGCAGGGAGGCCCGTAACCTGGATGGCCTTGGTAAGAAGTGTTTCCAGGGCTCTATGCTTGCGTGTCGTGTCCAGATCTACCAGCTATACATGGGCATGTATCTCCGAGACCTGGCTAAAGAGCTAGCCGGATTCTCCGCTGGTTTGTCCGAGGAACCTTTGCGGAGGTTCCTGGCCTTGTCCACTGGCATTCGGGAATGCTCAAAATTCATATCCCGAGCAGCCTATGATGGCTTTGAAGCGTCGGCTCGAGTGGCCGCAGCCGGCATCGGTGCCCGCCGACAGGCTTGGCTTCAGTCATCTGACCTTGAGCCCTGGGTGCAGGACAAGTTGGTCGATGTCCCCTGCCGAGGCGAAAACCTCTTTGGCAAGCCCATGGCTGAAAAGGCTGCACAAATCGAGACGGAGACTCTCACCAGGACTAGGCTTTCTAGGAAGACCTCCGCCCCTTCCCAGAAAAAGAAGGGCTCGGGAAAGAAGTCCTTTTACCCGAGAAAGGCGGCTGCCTACAAACACTACCCCCAATATCAGGCCCCTGCAGCTCCCCAACAGGGCCAGCAGGCCAAGGGACGGGGTAACAGGTCCCGTAGGCAGCAAGCCCCCAAGCCTGCACCACCAGCCCCTGCTCAGCAGGGTGGGGGCTTTTGACTCCTTAAGCATAGCCTCTCCCCCTCCGCTGGCTCCTCCCAGCACCGGAGGCTGGCTGGTTCACTTCGCCACAGGTGGTCCAGCATCACTTCAGATGCCTGGGTGCTTCAAGTCGTAAGAGAAGGCTATCTTCTCCACTTCCACCAGGTCCCTCCCTCCTATTTCCCGGGAGAACCTCCACGACTCCCTCTGCACAGGGACTTACTCCTTCAGGAGTTAGCAGGTCTTCTACAGGAACAGGCGGTGGAACCGGTGCCCCACCACCTGAGAGGTCAAGGCTTTTATTCCAGGTACTTTCTAGTACCAAAAAGGACAGGAGGCCTCAGACCCATCCTGGACTTGCGCAACCTCAACAGGTTCCTCGTGCGGGAAAAGTTCAAAATGCTTACCCTTGGAATCCTTCTGCCCTACCTCCAGCAGGGAGATTGGCTATGCTCCTTGGATCTAAAGGATGCCTACACGCACATTCTCATCCACCCAAGCCACCGCCAATACCTAAGGTTTGTGGTGGCAGGAAATCATTACCAGTACAGAGTACTGCCCTTTGGCCTGTCCTCCGCACCGCGAGTCTTCACAAAATGTCTCGCGGTGGTGGCGGCCCATCTCCGGCTTCACGGCCTCTATGTCTTTCCGTACCTCGACGACTGGCTCATCAGAGCAGCGTCCGCTCCGGAGGTCACCAACGCCACACGCCGCAGGGTGACTCTTCTGCAGTACTTGGGCTTTGTTATAAACTTCGCAAAGTCCACTTTGCTCCCCTCACAGGATCTCGAGTTCTTCGGCGCAAGGCTGCACACTCCTCAGGCACGAGCGTTCCTACCGCTCGACAGGGCTCAACGGCTCATGGACCTAGCCGACCGTTTTCGCAGCCAACCCCTGGTCTCCGCCAGGCGCTTCCTGAGACTACTACTCGGCCATATGGCTTCCACCGTCCATGTGACCCCCAATGCCCGCCTGAATATGCGGCCTGCTCAATGGTGTCTTCGCAGGCAGTGGCAACAAGCCACAGGCGGCCTAGCAGACCTAGTGCGCGTCTCCGAGCCGCTGGCCTCGTCTCTCCAGTGGTGGCTTCATCGGCCGAACCTGGTACTCGGCATGCCTTTTCAGTCACCTCAGCCGGCCCAGGTGCTGACGACAGATGCATCCCTCCTGGGCTGGGGAGCACATTGCCAAGGGGCACGTACTCAGGGCCTCTGGACCACGTGGGAGTCTGCTCAGCAGATCAACTTCCTGGAGCTCAGAGCGATCCGCCTGGCTCTCAAGGCCTTCTCCCACCTGACCTCTCACCAGTCCGTCCTTGTCCAGACGGACAATCAAGTTGCCATGTTCTACGTGAACAAGCAGGGGGGCACGGGCTCCTTCCTTCTCTGTCGGGAAGCACAGAAGCTCTGCTCTTGGGCCGTCCGTCACGGCGTTCTTCTCAAGGCAGTTTATCTCCCAGGCCAAGAAAATTGCCTGGCGGACAAACTCAGCAGGATCCTCCAGCCGCACGAGTGGCGCCTGGATCCCTTGGTAGTTCAGAAGCTCTTTCTAAAGTGGGGCCTCCCCACGATGGATCTCTTTGCCAGCCCTCTCAACCGGCAACTTCCTCGCTTCTGCTCTCGTCAGCCACATCCCCTTCTAGTTGTGGCAGACGCTTTTCTACTCTCATGGTCGGAGAGCCTTCTGTATGCTTTTCCTCCCATCCCGCTAGTCTCTCGAACTCTTTTCAAGGTTCTCCGAGACAAAGCTTTCATGATCCTGGTGGCCCCTCGCTGGCCCAGACAGCCGTGGTTTCCACTCCTGCTGCAATTAGCGGTGGAGGATCCATTCCCTCTGGGGTTACAACCGGATCTCCTCACTCAGGATCAGGGGTCTCTGCTACACCCCAACCTCAGATCTCTCAATCTAATGGCCTGGCTGCTGAGAGGGTAGTCCTTGCTCCCCTTCTCCTGCCGGCAGAGGTGGAAGAGGTCGTCCTAGCTTCTCGGCGACCTTCTACCCGCAAATGCTACGCCCTTAAATGGCGTCGCTTTTCCGTTTGGTGTACCCAACAGTCTCAGGATCCCTTCTCCTGCCCGGTGTCGGTGATCCTGCAGTACTTGCTATACCTCTCTAATCTGGGACTTAAGTCCAACTCCGTCAAAGTTCACCTCAGTGCTCTTTCAGCACATCATGTGCCGGTGGACGGCAGACCTCTTTCCAGCGACCCTCTTGTGGCGAGGTTTCTCCGAGGTCTCCTTCTGCTTAAACCACCTCTGCGCCCGCCAGCGCCTGACTGGGATCTGAATGTGGTTTTACAGCGGATCACCTGTCCGCCTTTTGAACCTATGGCTACCTGTTCTCTCCGTTTTCTTTCTTGGAAAACATTGTTCTTGATAGCCCTCACTTCCGCTAGACGCGTAAGTGAATTGCAGGCCCTCGTGTCTGATCCCCCTTACACTCGGTTCTACAAAAATAGGGTAGTCCTACGGACTCACCCAAAATTTCTTCCAAAAGTGGTCTCCCCTTTTCACATCAATCAGGAGGTGGTACTTCCGACCTTCTTTCCCAGACCACACTCCAACCGAGCTGAAACGGTCCTCCATACCCTGGACTGTAGAAGGGCATTGAACTTCTACCTTGACCGTACGCGGGAGCACCGTAAAGCTGCTCAGCTTTTTGTGTCTTTTGACCCCAATAAATTGGGGCTCCCGGTCTCCAAGCGTACTCTGTCCATCTGGGTTGCGGACTGTATCACTTGGGCTTATGGGGCAGCCGGACTCTCCTTGGAAGGTCGAGTCACGGCTCATTGCGTTCGAGCAAAGGCTACGTCAGTGGCTTACCTCCGCTCTGTTCCGCTGGCAGACATCTGCCGGGCCGCTACTTGGTCTTCGAGCCAGACTTTTGCGGTCCATTACTGTCTCGAGAGGGAGTCCCGCAGGGACAGTGCTTTCGGACAGGCAGTCCTCCGTAATCTCTTTGAGGTTTGAGCAACTCCTACCCTCCATCCCGGATGTGGGCTACCGGTGGGTAATAATTCAGCGAAGATTCCTTCCTTCTGTGCTGCTGAGCTAGAGGGAGCTCGTTTTTGTGCTTAGGGTCTCCGGTTGCCTTAAGCTTGGGAGTCCCATATGTGAGGACTGACTTCCTGCTTGGTCCTGGAGAAAGCGTAGTTACTCACCTGTAACAGGTGTTCTCCAGGAGCAGCAGGAATCAGTCCTCACAACCCTCCCTCCTCCCCGTGGAGTTGCAATCATCTGCTTAAGTTTTTTTGCAAATTTTTATGCTGTCTTTTTTAGCTATGTCATCTGACTGGCTAAGATGGCACCCTTGGGCGGGAAGGCGACCGCGCATGCGCGCTGCAATTCCCAAAGGCTTTCTTTGAAAGCTGGGGAAAATTGCTCCGCGAGGGCTCCGTCGGCGCCGACGTCACCCATATGTGAGGACTGATTCCTGCTGCTCCTGGAGAACACCTGTTACAGGTGAGTAACTACGCGTTCCTTGAGGGTGCAAATGGCGGTGATTTCCTTTTATCATGGGAAAGTCCACGGGATGCGATTGGGTACACACCCAGACGTGCTGAGATTCTAAGGGCGGTGACTCACCTCAATCTGCTGAGGAGGGCGGCGGTACCCCATTGGGATCTCAATCTGTTGCTGACGGCGCTGTTTGGGGAACCCTTTGAGCCATTGAGTCTAGCTTCCCTGAAGGATTTGACTCTGAACATGGTATTCCTAGTGACGATTTGCACGGCACGCAGGTTTTCAGAGCTTCAGGCCCTGTCGTGCCAGGAGCCATTCTTTTCCTTCTCCAAGGAGAAAGTGGTCCTGCACCCGGTACCTTCATTTTTGCCCAAGGTAGTGTCAGCATTTCATGTAAATTGGGCCGATTCCTTACTGGCTCTGGTGAGCGTGGATGTTGGCCTGCCACTCCACAGCTGTGCAGCCTGGATGTTAAAAGAGCCCTGTGAAGGTATGTGAAAAGGGCATCGTCCTTTCGGAGATTGGACAGTCTGTTGGTTCTTTTTGGTGGGCCGTGCAAAGGTGTCCATTTCCAGTTGGATTAGGGAGGCAATCGCATTGGCGTACATCTTGAAGGGTAAAGCAGTGCCGGCAGGGTTGCGGGTGCATTCCACGAGGGCACAGGCAATTAGACATACCTGCTAATTGTTGTTCTTTGAGGCAATCCAGTCCAGTCCCAGAACCCTCCCTGAGTACTTTCTATGATAATTGTGCGCACCCCAGTCCTGAAGCGGGCTCCCTTGGTGGAGGAAGTGGCCAGGAGGAACTGGGGAGGGGGGTGTTGTTGGGGGGGGGGGGGTGCAGATAGGAAGAGCTGTCAGTCGCTTGCTCCCTGCTGGTTGGAATTGCTTAGGCGCTCACCAGTTGGACATTTTCGATGTGGCTCTTGCTCAGTCTGTGAACATGTTTTTACTTGTAAAGGGGCTTTCATCCTTCTACAAAAGCAAAGACATTTTCCTTTGACTAATTTTACCAATAGCAATTCGGAAAATGCAATATACATCATCAAATGTCCCTGTGATTTGCTTTATATTGGCAAGACAAATAGACCTGTGAAGATAGGGAGCATTGAACACTGGAGATGTCTTAAGAGCTATGTACCCCAGAAACCACTGGTGGAGCATTGGAACACAGCCAAGAATAAGATTTCATATTTGAAATATCTGGTTCTCAAACAGGTGCACCCTCATTGGAGGGGGGAGATAATCAAAAAGCTCTCCTCCGATTAGAACAGAGGATGATCTTTCAAATACCTTACATCCTATGGGTCTGAATCAAGATTTGGATTTTACTGCATTTTTATGAATTGGCTTCTTACCCCTTTTAAGTTGTTTCTTGTATCAGTTCTATTGGCGAGGCTTTTACTGGGCAGGTTTAACACAGTAGCATATATGCATTTTTATGACTATTTTCATTCTGTCATGGTCAGGTTCACTATTTATTGTTTTTAACATATAGGATTTCTTTTAATCACAGTGAGGTCTGTGTATTATACAGTTCTTTTACTTTTTTGAACTGGTTTTATAGGTTTCTATTCTTTTTTTTAACTTAATTATTTATTAGTTTATTCATACTGCACTGTGCCATCTAACTTATTGTACATCTTGTACACCACCCAGTTACATTGAATCCCTATCAGACAATCCATTGCAGTTTTTCCTTGGACCCAATGCATTTTCCCGCGACCATCTGTACCATCTCCAGCGTCTGTTCCGCCCCACATTGATTAATGCTCGCTGCTCCCATGGTTCTGCATTATTCATAACAATTTTTATGTTTCATATGTTTTTGGTTTTGGATTTGGATTTTAATTTTTGATTATTTAATGACCTTTTATCCCTTGGACTTTTTTACCAGGATCTGCGGCCAATGATACCAAATGCCGGTTTCCTGCACCACTGCACAGCTATAGCAGTTTGTATTGACATCACTCATGATACTTTCACCTTTATAATATTTTATTTAAGGGCTTTGTACCCCAATATTGTAGTAATAGATACTATGATTGTACTTTGGTTGGTCTTTTTGATTACAAAAGTAGTTTCATTACTACTATTTGCCTTTCTTTAGTTTTCCCAGATCTGATTAATATCTTTCAACCTAAAAAAATCAGGAAAGGTTTGGTCTGGTTCTTCTTCCTCTATTTTACATTTATACGACCTAGGTCCATTCATTTGAGTATTGTTAGATGCAGTGCAATGGGATTACTTTCAGCTTTGACGTCAGACTACATCAGTTCTCCTGTGCAGTCATAAAGATGTGTTCGTCATTTTATCAGTTCATTTGAACTTGGATTCTTATAGCACGCTGTGTACTATGATTGAGTACCCTGTTTTGGTTGGTTCTTTTTCCAATAACGCACTTTGTGGCCTTCTCTATGCACTGTAGGTTTTCTGTGTAGATTGGGATAATAAGCATATAGAACTTTTCTCGAATATGACCGCACTCGAGGGAAGTACGATTTGCCAGCATTTAAAAGAGATTCAACTTGAGGTATATTATGGGTTTCCTTTGGCACATTATATTATGTACTAGGTTAGTTCCCTTTAATAGTTTTTTTCCCCCACTACTTTGACTCCTACAATGATATGAGATTTGTTTCTTCACTGTCGGTGGGAATGACGTTTGGCTACCTGACAAACCCCTTGGCGATGTGGGACCCTAGGTCTGCTAAATATTGTTCTAAACATTATAGCTTATAACATTCAGAGATTTCGGTATGCATGAGATATCCTCCATTGTAAGTTTCTTCGGTGGTGTCTGTATGTGATGACAAACTCATGCCAATTTTATGGGACCGCAAACACCCGTGCTACCCGCTGTAGCCTTTTATTGTTTGAGGTTTTGAACCCAGATAAGTGCCGGCAGAGTGTGTTTATCAGTATTTAAACTTTTGACTTTTTATTATTAATATGCACTGTCAGCATTTTATTGTATGCATTTCCATTAGTTCCAGAACCCCACTATTTATAATTTCTTTACAAATGAGGTTGATGAGGAGGTGCTATAAAGAATTTTTGGTTCAAGAACTTTTGGTTTGCGGGTGATTGTATGAGTTTGGCATAAGGTGTCCTTGACTTTTATCATTTTTAATATGGTTGTTTTTATATGACAATGGTGCCTTAGAGAGACGGGCGTTATGATCCTGACAAGACTATAGTGTACTTTTATTCCATAATGGCTTAAGGCTTCCGTTTAGTAAATAGTATGTTTTTACTGTTTAAGTCACATCATTATGATTGCGCACATAACTCATAGGTATTAAATGACTTCTATTTCACAGCCCAAGGTACTAGGTACATAGGAAATGCTTACTTTAATATCGTTAGTTGACATTAAACAGTGGGTTTGAGGTCACGTGATGTGCTGAGGGTGCATAGACGCATTCTGTGCCCTTTTCTGAATCCCCAGCCATTAAATACCCTGGACATAAAATAAATACCTCTTTTGATTAAGGGCAACAAAGTACTGCCTTAGTTATATCCTCGGAGACCTCGGAGTGAAGAAGCGTGGAGTGGAGGGTATGAAATCTTCTCGAAGAGACCAGGAAAAGTTGGCGGCACACTCAAACAAAATGGCTGACTCACCTTCTTCGCCGAGTTCACCTGGGTAAGCTGTGTTGGTTTACAAGATGACGGCGGCAGTAGTTGGGGCCCTGGCTGGATGCTTTGATGCTATTACAGGATGGCTGGATAACCTGGTGCAATCGTTCGAAGCCGTTGGCTCCCAGCTGCATGAGGCAGAGGGGCGGATATCTCATTTGGAAGACACGCAGGGTAAAGTAGAGACAGATATCAAGCAATTAAAAGTGCTGCTGGCAAAACAGGCTATAAAACTGGATGATACTGAGAAATGAGGGAGACAGAGCTCTGTGATCCTCTGTCTTGAAGGACTAGAAAAAGGGACTGTTACTTCTGGAGAGAGATCTGCAACTGTGAGTATATACTTCTGGTAATTTTCTAAAAGGAATTATTTGTATTAAAGCTAATTAATCTGTGAATCCACTATTTTTGTTAAATCAGTCAGTGCCTAGTAGCAGCAGTTTAAGTTTAAATTTAAAACACAGAGGAGAACTTTCTGGTTACATTTCATACCCAGCAGAGAGCTTGTAGTTTAAATGTAATAGTCACTCAGGGCCTAGCATCAGCAAAGTACTTTTAGCTTAAATTTAAAACACAGAAAAGAGCTTTCTGGTTAAATTTAGAACCCAGCAGAGAGCTTGTAGTTTAAATTTCATAAGATGTTAGAGCCTAGCAGCAGCTAAGAGCTATAATTTAAATCAAATCAGAATATAGCTTACCTCAGCAGCACAAGACAGGGTACTGTGTAGCAGCCCTCTTTTAATAAGTGTTATTTCCCTCCCAAGAGGATTGTGGAAAATTGCAAGAGGATCTTGATAAATTGGAAGACTGGGCATCAAAATGGCAGATGAAATTTAATGTGGACAAGTGCAAGGTTATGCACCTAGGGAAGAACAACCCAAACTATGGTTACACGATGCAAGGTTCCACATTAGGAACCACCACCCAGGAAAAAGATTTAGGTGTCATTGTGGATACCATGTTAAAACCCTCGGCCCAGTGTGCAGCAGCGGCCAAGAGAGCAAATAGAATGCTAGGTATGATAAGGAAAGGAATGAAAAATAAAACAAAAGATATTATAATGCCTCTATATTGTTCCATGGTGAGACCGCACCTTGAATATTGTGTGCAATTCTGGTCGCCGTATCTTAAAAAGGATATAGCGATTTTAGAAAAGGTTCAGAGAAGAGCCACCAAAATGGTAAAGGGGATGGAAGAATACTCCTATGAAGAAAGGCTAAAAAGGTTAGGGCTCTTTAACCTGGAAAAGAGATGGCTGAGGGGAGATATGATAGAAGTCTATAAATTAATGAACGGAGTGGAACGGGTAAACGTAGATCGATTGTTTACCTTATCAGAATATAGAAAGACTAGGGGACATGCAATGAAGCTACAGGGTAAACTATTTAAGACTAATAAAAGACAATATTTTTTCACTCAGTGTGTAATCAAACTCTGGAATTTGTTACCGGAGGATGTAGTAAAGGCTGTTAGTGTAGCTGGGTTTAAAAAAGGTTTGGACAAGTTCCTGGAGGAAAGGTCCATAAACCATTATTAAGAAGGGACCCAGGATATCAATGCTTGAACCAATACAAGCATTGTGGAACCTGTGTCCCTTGGGGAAACTGCTAGGTACATATGACCTAGATTGGCCACTGTTGGAAACAGAATACTGGGCTTGATGGACCTTGGTCTGACCCAGTATGGCATATCTTATGTTCTTATGTTCTTATTTGATTCATCAGTATTGCAGAATCAGTGAAAGACAGTGAATTGCGGGTTATTTGGAAACTTTATTGACTACATCTTTGACTTTGGGAGAGGATTGCAAACCTCTGTTTATAGAGCGTATACATTGCCGCCGTTTCAAGACCAAGAGTGGTAATCACCTGTTTTATGAACTTTCTACAAAAGGAAAAGGTGTTGAGGCAGATGCATGCCCAAGGCTCTATTGTGAGTGGGAATATTAAAGTTTTGGCCTATCAAGATTATTTGGTGGAATTGAGTACCAAGAGAAAGGCCTATGCTACAGTGTGTCAGAAATTGATGGCAGCACAACTGAAATTTGCTGTTCCTTATCCTGCTAAGCTTCAGATTTTTCATGTTGGGGTGCCACGGAAATTTGATAGTCCCGAAGCAGCAGAACATTATCTTGTCTCCCTGCAGGCCCTGGCATCTGGTGGGTCTCAAGCAGTCGGAGTCACACACAATGGCTAAGTGGACGGTGTTGGCGAGTGGGAGTATGCCAGAATTCTCATGTGGCGATTTGAGGCGCAGAGAAGGCCCGAGTCTGTTTTAGAGCGAGATTTGGACATTGGATGTTGGAACATGTTGAACTGATGGATCATAAGACTTGGCTGTGAGCTGCTGGGAGTCTAACCTCTTTGTTGTGGGCTCCCCCTTTCTTCTTTTTTTTTTTCCTTCTCTTTCTTTTCATGTTTTGTTGCTATTGCTGCCTTTTATCTCTGGTGTCCAGTTGAGGTGGTCGAGGCCTCCTTGTGTGCAACTAGGGACCCCTATTGGCACCCATGGCTATCTTTGTTACTGGAGCCTGAGATATTAATGACTGGGATATTAGCCAATGTAGTATATAGAATTAGAGGTACGATCGAGTATGGAATAATATAGAATAGGGTAGTATGGGAGCGAGGCACAGGTGTGTACGACTGTAGTTAAGATAGGGGTTAAATGTATTTTAGAGAGGTCTGAGATGGTACTAGTTAATGTAGGTAAGGATAGTGGGAGAGGTAGGATTGTATGGAAGACATGGTGGTTGGGGATTCTAACATCTAGGAGTGACTCCCGAGAGGATGGATTGGGGAGGGATGGTAGAGGATGGAGAGGGGTGGGAGGTAGGGGGCAGAGGGAAGGTAAGGTCAGCTATTTAACACAGGCAATCACTAAGGGGGACTGAGGGGCAAGAATATATATTTGGATGGAGAAGGTGTGGCTGTTGGTACAAAGGGTAGGGAAGGTGAGTTCTAGGCTGGGGGGACTCCCTGGGATTTTGTGTTTAACCAGTCAGATCAAGATATTTATACAGTATGATTTGGGGTGAGAATACTTAGCTGGAATGTTTGTGGGTTAGCTGGTCCTATTAAGAGAAGAAAGATTCTTGGGGCTATCCAGAGACACCGGGGAGAGATTATAATGTTGCAAGAAACCCACCAAGCAGTGGAGGACTTGCATAGGTTGAAAGGGGCCCCAGATTGGACAGCCCAAAGAAGAAGGGGCGGAGTGGCTGTTCTTATTATGAGGGGGGTGATGTTTCAATGCATCCAGGAGATTAGGGACCCCTTGGGCCGCTATGTATTGGTAGTGGAGAACTGAAGGAGAATCTATGCTCCACATATCCCGGACCCCAATTTTTTTGCAACGCTGGCTTCGCAGATTCAGGGCTTACCCGATTACTCTCTGATTTTGGGAGGGGATTGGAATGGGGTGTTTGATCCCCACATGGATCTAACGGGAAGCGCCAGTGGATCTAGACAGTTCACATCAAGATACTTGGGTCATTTTCTGAGTTGCCTACACCTTATAGATGTATGGAGGGCTTTACATACAAAGAACATGATTACACATACTTATCCAGAGCCCATAGTACTAGTGCACGGATTGATGCCATATTTTTGACCACCTCTCTTTTTCAACAGGTCGATGAGGCGTTGATAGGGCCTTATGAGATTTTGGACCATGCCCCATTTTGGGTGGGATGCTTTTGGTGAGACCCCAAGTGGGACGCGCCCCTTGGCGCTTCCCAATTGAATTATACAAAGAAGAGGGGTTCCGTAAATACTTATTAGATTATTGGAAGGATTACTGTCACTTTAATGGGGGCCATGCTGAGACCCCGGAACTCTTCTGGGAGGCATCCAAGGTAGTAATGAGGATGACGACATTTCTTATGTTGCTAGGTGTCAGCAGGATATTGCTGTGTGAATTATTTGACTAGAAAAGCAAGTTTGCATGGACCGATGCTTGTTGAGTAGTAATCCTACAGCTGCAAACAAGGCCCGACTTCTGGCAACCCAGACTACATTGAATAGAGTGATACATCAAAAATCAAAGAAGTCCCTCATTTATTATAAATACCAACTATACCAATATGGAGATAAGCCGGTGAGGAGTAGCCTAGTGGTTGGGGCAAGGTACTTCAGGCCAGAAGGTCGGGGGTTCAAATCCCACTAGAGGACAGCAACCTTGGGATGGAAGGACTGGGGTTTCTAGTCCCACAGATGCTCCTTGTGGTCTTGGGCAAGCCACTTAACCCTCCATAGCCCATGTTCCCTGTAAGTATTAGTGTATGTGTCTCATATCCCCGCGTGTTAAATGTATCCCCCAATTGTGTTGTGACCGCTTTGATTGAAGGATAAGGCGGTATACAAAAACTGTCTAAATAAATAAAAATAAAAATACTGTCGCATTGTCTTCGGAAAAGTCAAAGTCTAAAGTCAAAGTCCTAATTATGTAGCGGCCCTTAGAGATAAGACTGGGCTAGACAGTCGGGATACCAAGGGTATTGGGGACATCTTTGCTCAGTTCTATTGCTCCCTATACAGTAGAAAGGAGGTTTCATTGACACGTGTTCAAACCTATTTGAGTCGTGTGTCACTTCCACGGGTTACATCTACAGTAGTCAGCGGGAGCGACTAGAGGCACCAGTATCGAGCGAGGAAGTGCAACTAGCCATAGAATGAGCAGCTCTTTGCAGAGTACCAGGTCTGGATGGTTACAGAGCAGAGTATTATAAAATCTTGTTGACGGATGTCCTGGGGCCCTTAGTAGATGTCTTCAATACCTGGTTGACCCGTGGTGAATTGAAGAATGAGGTCAATTCAGCACACATTGTATTATTGCCCAAACCAGGCAAAGACCCGAAGGAAGCGGAATCTTATCGCCAGATATCTCTTCTTAATTTAGACCTTAAATTGTACGCCAAAATACGGGCCGACCGTCTGGCTGTGTGCCTGCCAGATTTGCTTCACCCGAGCTAGACCGGCTTGTAAGGGGAAGATTCCCTGTTAGTAACTTGTGTCGGATTATCGCTTCGTTAGAAAAGCTCCACCAGACCCAGATTCCAGCCCTTCTTATAAGTTCTGATGCTGAAAAAGCATTTGACAGGGTTAACTGGATATACTTATTTCAGGCCCTGGGGTATATGGACTGGGGGAAGGATTTATCAAAGAGGTGCGAGCCCTATATCATCACCCCATAGCCAGGATAGATGTTAATGGAAGCTTTATCCCCTACTTCAATCTGGAGAGGGGAATGCGACAGGGCTGCCCCTTATCACTATTGCTTTTTGTCCTCTCTCTAGATGCACTTTTGAGACTGGTGAACTACAGGGAAGATATCCCAGGGGTCACCATAGGGGACACTTTCTTTAAACTTTCTGCTTTTGCGGATGACTTGCTGGTATTGTTAACAAATCCACAGGTTTCTTTACATAATCTATTGTCAGAAATAGAAGAATTTGAGGCTTTGGCAGGGTTACGGCTAAATAAGACTAAATCAGAGGCCTTAGATGTGTTGAACAACCGCCAGAACACCTAACCAGCGCAATTTCCTCTTAAATGTGCTGGAGATAAATGTAAATACTTGGGAATCTGGTTACCATCCATCCCATGGTGTCTTTATAATCTAAATGTCCCTCCCTTAATAGGGTGGATACGGGATAAGTTGAGAGACTGGAGCCCTCTTCCATTATCCTTGGCAGGATGGATAGAAGCGTGCAAGATGGTGGTTTTTCTGCGGATTCTTTATACATTGCAGCTATTACCCCTCCATTTACAGTGTCATGATCTACGGGAAATAGAGAAATACCTACAGCGTTTTCTCTGGAAAGTGAAGTAGCCCCATTTGGCTAACTCCAAGTTGCAGGGACCGTGGAATAGAGGGGGTATGGGTCTTCCAGATCTAACACAATATAATCTGGCTTGAGCACTGCGGCATGTAAGAGACTGGCTTGGGGAGAGATTGGTTTACATGCCGCCCCTTGAGATAGAGGTAGCTATGGCTGCCCCACTGGCATTGACCTTTGTCCTCCATATCCCGAGGGCCAAACTCCCCCTTCAGGACCGAGAGAGTCTGTTGATAAGCGGGGTGTGTGATGGCTGGAAATCCCTTTGTAGGTTGTTGGGGATACCTCTGGATACTTCGGAATTTCTGCCGATACAAGGAAATGGGGCCTTCCCTCCAGGAATGGATTCATATGTCTTTCGGACCTGGGCGTCATTAGGAGTGACACGTCTAGGACAGGTGATAGATGAGAAGGGATTCATATTATCGTTAAAAGAGCTCTAAGGCTGGTTCTGGCTCTCTGGAGACCAACATTTTCCCTGCATTCAATTGCAACATTATGTAGCTTCTTTGAACAGACAAGGACTGGAGAGGGGAGTCTCTGACAAATTAGAGGCATGCTTTGAATTTGAAGATTGAACAGGGGTCTCTGTGGCTCAGTACTGCCAAAAAATAAGGGATTGACCCAGATCAGGTACATTTGAACAAGGGATATGCAAGTGGGCAGTGGAACTAGCATCCCCATTAGAAGGTTTTGCATGGGATATAGCAGTAGCACGTATACCAAGGCTTGCCCAGGAAGCTAGATTTCAAGAAATGCAGTTCAAAATTTTATCAAGAGCATATTTCTCTTCAAAGCATGCATGGAGGGCGGGCATTGTTGAAACTTCGCAATGCTCATGGTGTGATAGTGATTCGGTGGTCTTGGGACACATGTTTTGGGGGTGCCCCAAAGTACAAGCCTTTTGTGATAAGATTCAATCTTGTGTAAGGCAGCAGTTAAGACAACAAATGATTCTTACGCCGGTTTGGCAATCCTGGATGCTTTGGAACCACTGAGGGTGAGGAATATAGGGGGGGGGGGGAGGGCGCTTGTTAGTCCGAAAAGCCTGTCTCCTTGCTACGCTATGCATTTTAAAACATTGGCGAGATGCCGTAGGCCTGGAGTACTGGGAATGACAGAATATCCTCCATCAATTTATTATATGGGAAGAGAGAGTTTCCAAGAAAGGAGGGAAGAAACGAGATAATTTCTTAACTAGCTGGGAACCTTATTTACAGACTTTTTCTTCAAGGGCCAGAAATGATGTTCTCACTCTATGAATCATAGGATAGCTAACCTTGGAACCGGATTAGACGCTGGATATTTATAGCGTGATGGGATGGCCCGGAGGGACCCTCGAAGGAGGAGGGGGGGGGGGAGGGAGGATATTTAACAAGTTACGGCTTTAATGTTTGGGGTTAGAAGGGGAAGACATTATGTAATATAATAATAAATGGCAAGTGGGGGGGGTTGGGAGTTGTTTATATGTTTGTCTAACAGGAATTGAGTAAAATGGTATAAAGAGATAGTTAAAAGATTAAAGGGGGGCAAGTATTGGAATGTATAATGTTTGGAATGTATCCACAGTTGAAGACAGATTGTAGGAGCATTGTTGTATTGGGGATATTTTGGTTGTTCCTGCGGTTTGAGGTGGGAGAAGGGGGTTGGGGGGAAGGGATGACAGTATAAATATGTAAAAATGTATGAAATGGATACGTGTTCCGATTGTACACTCCTAGCATTGTGTAAGAGCACCCACAGGCTGCGAGTGATGTTGGTATACAAATAAAAAGATTTGAACGTAAACAGTGGGTTTAATGATTTCTGAAGACTGAACTATCAACAGATTTTGGGAATTACATTTTATTACAACACTAGTTGCCATCTCCCCCACATTTTGATATGTGCTCCCTATCCTCCAATTAGATATTTGTGTGGAGGTTTTCATTTCAGTTGTCTTACTTTATCTATTGTATTTCTTCCAGAGATTTCTATGATTCACTAGATTACCATTGAGAGCATATAATAGTGCCCTCTACCACGTGGTGAGTTTTTTTAGCATGTGCTCCTTATTTATTCATTGAGCAAGATTTATTGGTAAAGTTTTATGTATAACTGATTCACTTTAGTATCATGTAGGTTTTTCACTTTAATTGAAATGGCATGTTTTACTGTACTTTTTTATTATATTTTAATTATGTTCATATTTACTTTTATGATTCATGTTTATTTGTACTTATTTTAACATTTTGGCTCTTTATACATGCACATTTCTTTACAATTTAATTTTTATTATGGTTGTTGAACTTTTATTATGTTTATTTCATTGTTTTTTACATGTGTATGTTTTTGAAGAAGGCCAAATGGCCGAAACATGTGTTGGGCAGACCTGGTGACACAAATAAAAGCTCTTGTTCTTCCAGTGGCGTATCCTCCTACTCTTTTTTGCTTTTGTTGACCTGCAAGGGGGGTGCTCCCCTTGTTTCCCCTGGTACGTTTAGCAGCCAAGAAAGGTGCCCTGATGATGGTGTCATGTCATTGATTTTGGCTGTGGCACTGGGCAATGGACTCATCTTCCAAAGCCCAGTTGGCTCAACTGGCTTTTAAGGGGAAATTTCTATCTGGAGCAAAAACTGGAGAAGCTGGTTAAGGACCTGGGCACGACAAAATTTTACTGCCTTCCGGAAGACAGGTACAAGGGGCTGATGCCTCTTTCTCGTCAGGCTCCGCCCGTCCACCAAGGGTGGGTTGACCAAATTCCCAGAGGTCTCTGGCCTTTCCTCTTTACCGACCTGGAAAACCTTTCTTCCCCTCTACTTCAGGGCATCAGACTAGCTCTCAGTCCTTTCGTGGTGCACTTGGGCCCAGAGACCTGGTCCCTTCTAGAGGAGGACTCTCCTGGGCTGCGCAGTGAAGGTTTGGGAGCCTATTCCCCTGGTTCGATTCCGGATGTCTTTGTCAACCTAATAAATAAATAAATAAATCTCCCCTTGTGGGTCTGCGATCAAAGTGCCTCTGTGTGGGCCACCTTGGATTTCTTTATTTATTTAACAGGTTATGTTACCCCACTTTATCATTTAGTTAAAGCTGTTTGCATTGTAACTTAAACTTGGTAATGTATGTTAAACTTCACCGTGCACACGACCGTGGTGCTTTCTCTCTTGTGGTGTCTTTGGATCTGTCCTCTGCTTTTGATGTTGTGGACTACCGCACTCTCTTGTCCCGTCTGTCTGATTTCGGTGTGCAGGGCACCGTTCTGCAGTGGTTTTGCTCCTTTCTTTCCTCCCGTACTTTCTCGGTTCATTCCGGCCCCTCCACCTCCCCCCGTCCCCCTCGATCTGTGGTGTTCCCCAGGGTTCTATTCTCGCCCCCCTACTTTTCAACGTCTTCCTTGCTCCTTTAGCTTTGCTCATCCAACAGTCCGGCATTTCCGTTTACATCTACGCTGATGACATTCTTTTGGTCCACCACACCTTCTCTTCTTCCCCTGATCTCGTCCCAATTAATTGTTGTCTCTCCTCTGTTGCCTCCTGGTTTGAGTCAAGCTTTCTACATGCTAATCCTGCCAAATCCTCTGCGATCTGGTTTTCCTTTGGTCTCCCCCCTCCCAGTTTGTCACCTGTTATGGCTTCTCACTCCATCCCCCAGGCACCGACCCTCCGTTATCTGGGCATTACCTTAGACTCGTCCCTCTCTTTTCATGAACATATTTCCTCTGTTATACGTACCTCCTCCTTCCATCTGCGTCGTATCAGGGCCGTTCGGCCACTTCTTCCCCCGTCGTCTGTTGTCACTCTCGTCCTGTCTCTGGTGATCACCTGTTTAGACTATTGTAATGCTATCTATGCAGGCCTCCCCTCTTCCCAGCTCCGCCGTCTTCAATTAGTTCAGAATGCTGCCGCACGTCTCATCACTTCTTCCCCTGCGCGTTCTCACGTGTCTCCTTGTCTTTTCACACTTCATTGGCTTCCAATTAAGTTCAGGTTTGTCTTTAAGTTGCTTATCATCACACATAGGGCTCTTCACACTAACACTCCCCAGGAGCTGGCCAACATCATCCATCTTCAGCCCTCCCCACGTCTTCTTCGATCGGCCCACGGTAATCGTCTTTCTTCCTCCCCCTGCCCAGGCCCATTTGGAACTTACCCGCCACTCCGCCTTTTTCTTCTTAGGTCCCGCCTTGTGGAATTCACTCCCCCTAGCTCTCCGTACCGAACTGTCCTATCCCCGCTTTAAGACACTCCTCAAAATCCATCTCTTTTGTCAGGCCTTCGACCTCCCTCCCCCTGTCGATGGTGCCTCGTCCCCCAGTCGTGCCCCCCACCCTCCATGATATCTCCCCATACGTCCTCTTTTACCTTCCTTTCTCCCTCCCTTCCCCCATCCTCTCGTCCCTCTTTGGGCCTTTTCTGTCCTCTACCTGATTTTGACTGTCTCTCCCGGTCCTATTATCATTTGGCGTTCTTTTCTGACTTTGTTTTCAGTAGCCTACCCTTTTGTATTGTACACCGCCCTGACGCTTCGGCCCAGGCGGTTTATCAAATGATGCGAATAAAGATAAAGATAAACAGGGACATTGATAACTTGGATTCTTCTGAGGCAATGGAGGGTTAAGCGACTTGCTCAAGGCCACATGGAGTGCTAGTGGGAATTGAACCCTGGTCTCTTGGTTCTCAAGCCATGCTCTAACCATTAGGCTACTCTACCATTAAGCTACCTCTAACCATTAGGCTACTCCTTTAAGCTGTACCTAAAAGCAGTGTGCCCATCTCCCCGGACAAGCGGGGCAAGGGCATTTACTCAGGCACCCTGAGCCTTGTCTCTGAGAGGGTAATTTTTATAGAGACTTTTTTGCATATCGGATATCTATTTTGTTTCCTGCTCTAGCTGAGAGCACCATCATCGCTGCTGCCTACTCTCATTGAGAGCTCCGGTCCAATCGGGACTGTGGGAGGAGGGGCAGCAGCAGCTGTAAAGCAACCCGCGATCGGCGGGAACTCCATTTTGTTTCCTGCTCTAGCTGAGAGCACCATCATCGCTGCTGCCTACTCTCATTGAGAGCTCCGGTCCAATCGGGACTGTGGGAGGAGGGGCAGCAGCAGCTGTAAAGCAACCCGCGATCGGCGGGAACTCCATTTTGTTTCCTGCTCTAGCTGAGAGCACCATCATCGCTGCTGCCTACTCTCATTGAGAGCTCCGGTCCAATCGGGACTGTGGGAGGAGGGGCAGCAGCAGCTGTAAAGCAACCCGCGATCGGCGGGAACTCCATTGTGTTTCCTGCTCTAGCTGAGAGCACCATCATCGCTGCTGCCTACTCTCATTGAGAGCTCCGGTCCAATCGGGACTGTGGGAGGAGGGGCAGCAGCAGCTGTAAAGCAACCCGCGATCGGCGGGAACTCCATTTTGTTTCCTGCTCTAGCTGAGAGCACCATCATCGCTGCTGCCTACTCTCATTGAGAGCTCCGGTCCAATCGGGACTGTGGGAGGAGGGGCAGCAGCAGCTGTAAGCAACCCGCGATCGGCGGGAACTCCATTTTGTTTCTGCTCTAGCTGAGAGCACCATCATCGCTGCTGCCTACTCTCATTGAGAGCTCCGGTCCAATCGGGACTGTGGGAGGAGGGGCAGCAGCAGCTGTAAAGCAACCCGCGATCGGCGGGAACTCCATTTTGTTTCCTGCTCTAGCTGAGAGCACCATCATCGCTGCTGCCTACTCTCATTGAGAGCTCCGGTCCAATCGGACTGTGGGAGGAGGGGCAGCAGCAGCTGTAAAGCAACCCGCCATCAGGCGGGCCCGCGCCTGTCGGGCCCGCGCCTGAGGCCTCGCCAGAGGGGCCCTTAGGCGTGGCCCCTTTGGCGGAGCCCACTCTACCTGAAAACCACAAAAGCAGCTCAATCAACTATACTCAGACGAATATCAGAAGACTGCCCCTGACAGTAACCCCCACAACAGAGCTCACCGGAGGAATCCCTCTCTCCACTGCATCTCCCAGATCGCAGACCAGCGAATACCTTATTTTCATCATACGGTACCAATGCTAGAAGCTAGCCTGATAGTATATTAAGTAACATTAACAAGCAACAAAACAATACATTTTATTGTTACTGTGATACTATTGTTAGTAGCCACCATAGTTTATTACTATTGTAGCCCCACACAGTGTTTTACCATCGTCAATAGATTATTGTTACTGTGCTACTATCCTTATTATTACTATTCTTATTACTATTCATTATTACTATTATTATTATAACTACTGTCAAAAGATTATTACCACCATATAGTACTGTTGCAACTAGATATCTAGCACAAAGTTTACTACTGCCAGTAGAATACTTTCAACCTGCACTGTTGCCAGTTGCCAGTAGTCATCCTTCAATAGGTATCATTTTATTACTGTTGTCAGTAGTTTACTCATAACTATTAATGTTATAAGGATGTTAGTAACCAGCCTGTAATAGTTACTACCCATGGCATTATTGTAATCAGCAATACCCTCATAAAGCTACACTTACAAATCACTGCACTGCTGTTACAAATAGCTGATACATTGTAACAATCTTATACAATTGTAACAATCTCATACAATTGTAACAATCTTATACAATGTGACAAACAGCCAGCCAAAATTAACTTACTGTTCTAACTCTCCTAACTGATACTTTGCTGTTCTATTTTAATCACGTTCTATCTTAATCACATACAACTCAACACAACCACTCTTAAGCCCTCTTACATAGCCCGCCAGAAACACTTCTCTCCTACAAAACAAAATACAAAAACATAATGGCCTACCTAAAAATAAAGTCACTACCAACCACTCTCCTTCTAATAGCCTCCTTCTGCAACCAATATACATATAAATTCAACAACCCCCTTGTAATAGCATCCCCATCATCCACAACCCCAACCGCAATCTAACACGCTCTCCGCTACACCATCACTCATACAACCCGCCACCAAATAGTTCCCACAGACATCCTCCTAGAGTAATCCAAATAAACTGTAAAAACCATGACTACAAAATATCCTCCACTTGCACGGACACCAAACTAAAATTGATCCTAATAAACATTCGCTCTATTAGGAACAAAATACCAATAGTAAATGACATAATAAGAGACGAACAACTGACATTATCTTCATCACTGAAACATGGCTAACACCTACAGACACAATATTATTAAACCAACTTCACACATCACAATATGATGTATTCAACTGCCACCGTGACACAAAAAGAGGAGGTGGAGCACTCATCCTCACTAAAAAAAACCTACAATACACCCCTACGAACTCAAACAATGTCGAAGGAATGGACATAATAAACATTGAAAACAGAACACTAGCATTCTCCTTAATCTATAGACCCCCATCAGCTGATCACAAAAATCTCTCCCCCATCCTTGAACTCGCATGCACAACATCTCAGAGAAAACCCCTTATAATCTTAGGTGACCTTAACCTCCCATCTCTGAACCAATCCCAAAAAGACAACTTCATTGACTCAATGTCCCACATAGGATTTAACCAGATAGTCCATACTCCCACACATAATAAAGGAAACTCACTTGATCTTGTTTTCCTCCCTTCCCCCTTTAACCTACATAAACTCCATTCTTCCCCGATAGCTAGGGAAGTACCATGGTCTGACCACCATTTGATAACATTCCACCTATTAGCACAAACAACATCACAGTCCACAAACACAATATCACATATCTCACGCTTTCCCCACTTTGATAATGACACATTCCTTGACAACATACTACCTAAACTCACCACAGTCTAAATGACATAGAACAAACAATAGAGAACTGGAACCAAAACTATCCAAAAAGCAGCAACCCCCACTCAAACAATACAGAAGATAAAGAAGGAATCACAAAAATGGTTCACTAAAGAAATTGCCAGGCTAAAAAAGCAACTACGGAAACAAGAAAAATTTGGAGAAAAACAAAATCACACGATAACAAAACTAAATATATAAATATACTTAATAGATACAAGGAAGCAATCAATAAGTCAAAAAGGGAATACTACTCCAAACTAATAAATCATGCTATCAATCGGCCAAGAGAACTTTTCTCAATTGTGAATACATTAACAAAAACACAAAACCCGAACTGAACCAAGACTCAATCAGTGTACAAACCTAGCATTACATTTTGCTGAGAAACTAAGGCAAAACCCTACTCTACACCACCACAATATCTAAACAAGTCAGTAATTATGAATGGACAACCTTTCACAAGATTGAAAGAAAGCATATTCTTAATATTATAACAATGATTAACACCACAACCTCACCGCTTGACCCTTGCCCTGTATCATGGATCAAAAATACTAAGGAATTTCTTGCAGAAAATATCCAACATATAGTAAACCAATCACTCTCTCAAGGAACCATGCCCAATGCCCTAAAGCTCTCCTCGATCCGTCCCATAATAAAAAACAATAAACTAGACCCAAAAGACCCCAACTCCTACAGGCCAATAGCTAGCATACCACTAATTGCCAAAATAATAGAAAAGACCATACAACTCCAACTACAAGACTACATTGATGAACAAAAACTCCTTGATGAGCATCAATTTGGCTTCCGACCCTTCCATGGAGTTGAAACTCTCCTAATCGCCCTAACTGATCTACTCATCAGAGGCACCAATGACAACAACAAAGGCTTCCTTCTCCTCTTCATAGACCTATCTGCTGCATTCGATAGCATCAATCATAATACCCTCATTAACAGACTAGAATACCTAAAAATAGGAGGGACAGTCCTTGAATGGTTCAAATCATACATCTCAAACAGGTTAATACGGATACAATTAGGTAACGACACATCCGAAACTTTCCACCAAGGTCAAGGCATCCCCCAAGGATCAGCCCTCTCAGCCCTCCTCTTCAATTTATACCTCCAGCCCATTACAAACATATTTAAGAAGCACAAAATTAACATTTCATTATGCAGATGATATCATGCTTGCCACCCCATAAACCCTAACACAATCCCGAATATGATAGCCTACTCCAATGTATGAACGAGACTACTAAATGGCTTGAAGACAACCACCTAAGCATTAACCTCAAAAAAACAGAGGCAATGTTCATAACGAGGAAATCAGACACTGAATACATATACCCCAATACAATCACAATAAACAATACACCTATACCTGTTAAAAAGGAGGTAAAATACCTTGGAATAATCTAGACCACTCACTCTCCATGATTCCACACATAAAACACACAGTAAAAACCATATTTATAAAACTCAAGACAACACAACATCTGAGACCCCTACTCAACACCGATGACTTTAGATCTGTAGTTAATACACTCATAACCCCCACTTCGACTATTGTAATAGTCTCCTAAATGGACTTCCATTAAAAAGCATATACTATCTCCAAAGAGCCCAAACATATGCGCCAAGATGGGTCACTAAAGCTAATCTAACAGACCACGTGACCCCAATTCTCCTAGACTTACACTGGCTCCTATAAACAGCCGAAATAAAATATAAAATCCTCCTAACTACTTTCAAAATCGTCAACAACATCTCCCCAACACAACTATCCACCCTAATACACCCTCCATCAGATACTAGATCACGCAGACAGAATGCAACCACTCCCTCAACATAAAAACAAATTTAGAAAAACTAAAGCGACAACAAGTGACAGGGCATTCTCCTTCGCTGCCCCACCCTCTGGAATGAAACACCATTAACACTCCGCATGATAAAAGACCTTCACCAATTCAAAAAAGAATTAAAAAACCTACCTCTTTACAAAACACTTTGAAATCCCCTACCAACAAAGAACTTCGCCAATACAATCACAGAAAACACATACACTGTACCCAAGACAGAACCAATGACTAACACAGGAAAATTCACTAACCCCACTAACCCCACACAACCCGCTATGAACCACTCAAACAGTTGATTATTTTTCACCACTGTAACTGTATCTAACTAAGATGCGCTCCATGTATATAACTTGTAAATAGTTTGAAAAGCTCGTTATAGTTAATGTTCAAAATGTTGTTCAAAATGTTGTTCAAAATCTGTTCAAAATATGTTCCCTGTAAGTACACCTGTACATAGTTAAAGCATAATGTTCCCTGTAAATGTATACAGAAGTATACAATTGTTCTGTTTAATGTTCAATGTAAACCGCCCCTGATCTCTGGAAGGGGCGGTATAGAAAAGACTGTTAAATAAATAAATAAATAAATAAAACTACTCCATATGTACAAGTAGGTACAGTGACAAGAATGTGTCTGCTTGTATGCGTCACTGGTATGGGTGTGTTTGGGGACAGATTTTAGGTGGTGTGAAGGTGGAGTTGTGATTTTAATACATTCTTTATAAAGTACGTGGCTATGCCTTTAGTACATGAGCTGGTATAAATGTACATGGTTAATTATAGCATGATTTCTGCAAGAAAGTATGAGAGGTAACTATTTTGGGGCCACTTGGCAATAGCGATTATAAAATCATCACATTTGAGTTAATAAATGGAGTGAGGATAGCAAGGAAATTGACTGTGCTAGCATTTAGCTTTCAAAAAGAAGACTATAATAAAATGAGGAAAATGGTTAAGAAAAAGCTAAAAGTAGCAACTGCAAAGGTTTACATCAGGTCTGGGTGGTATTTAAAAATACTATCTTGGAAGCCCAGACAAAATGTATTTCATGCTTAAAAAAGTGGAAGGAAGGCCATACAGTCAGCATGGCTTAAAGGTGAGATCAGAGAGGCTTATACAGCTAAGAGAATCTTTCAGAAAATGGAAAAAAGACAAATGATGAAAACAGGAAACAGCATAAATACTGGCAAGTTAAATGCAAGGCATTGATAAGGCAGGCAAAGAGAAAATTTGAAAAGAAGCTTGCTGAGGCTTCTGGTTGCGTCACCCCTGGGATGGCAGCTTAAGCTGAGAGCTCATGATACTGATTATAAGATAAGGCGATACATGAAACCTGTTAAATAAATAAATAAATTAATTAATTAATGAGGAAAACACCCACAGATTTGTGCATGCAACAGAAGCCAAACACCCTAATTAAAGAGCGGAAATCCCCACTACTTTACGACTGCATCAGTGAAAAAAGCCAGGACTGACTTAAAAGCTTTTGCCTACAGAAGCAGCAGCATGTGAGCGTAGGGGGTAGTGACCAGAAAATGGTGAACCCCGAATGTGGAAGTGGTTCACAAAGCGGTAGCTCAAAACTGGATGGAGAGGAAAATGAACTTGTGGATCTAGCCATGCTCCGACGAGAAATGCACCAATGGTTCACAGATTTAAAGGAAGATGTGCAAGGCATAAAAAATGATGTTTTATCTTGGATGGCCGATATACACTCTGACCTGTATGATATGAGCCAACGTGTGGACGATGCTGAGACCTGCAGGGAGAAAACTTAAATGAAATGGGGTGAATAGTAGCCGGACTGCATTAGGCAAAGTAGAGGACCTCAAAACAGGTCCCGACGCTGCAGTGTCCGGATTAGGTGCCTGACAGAAGGCTTGAATTTGGTGGATTATGTGGTTTTAACTGAGCGAATATGCTGCTCTGTGGTTCAATATGCACAAATGGAATCTCCTCACTTATGCTTTAAGATTGAACATGCTCACAGAGTCCTGGGGCTGCCAGCAGGAGGGAAATCACGAGACATGTTGGCTTGCCTCCACGAATCCACAACGAAGGAGGTGGTGATTAAGGCAGCAAGAAAGCTAGGGAAACACTTATGGGAGAATGTGGAGTTGAAAATATATGCAGACCTTTCAGCCATGATGTGGTGGTGGAGAGAGTACAGAGCGGTAATTCAATGACTTCGGGAAGGTCATGCAAGATAAAGATGGCTTTTTCCCTGCAGGCTGCTGTTAACTGTGGACGGTTGGACCTTCAAAGCCACAACACCTGAGGAAGCATTAAATGGCGAAATGCTCTTTTTACACCTCCACAATCATAGCTGCCCCCAATAGATCCCGCCAACTCTTTGCTACATTGAACACTCTCTCTCGCCTGCAGTCATCCTCTGTTCAAGGTTCTTCTCCTCCCAACACAATTCCTAGCCCCACCACCCTGGCATCCTTCTTCTCTGATAAGATCCAGATCCTTCGCTCCTCTCTCCCTCACTGTCCACAAGCCCTACCATCGCCCCCACCTGTCTCTCCCCCATGTACTCCATGTCTCTCCCATACGTGGTCCTCCTTCTCCTCTGTCTCCTCTTCAGAATTACTTCATTTTCTGTCTACCACTAGGAAGACTACCTGCGATTTAGATCCTATTCCTTCCTCATGGCTCTCTGAACCCCCTCCCGCACTACTGCAACCTCTTCTGACTATCATCAATTCTAGCTTATCCTTTGGTGTCTTCCCTACCTCTTGGAAACATGCCTCAGTTCGTCCCCTCCTAAAACAACCCACCCTTGATCCCTCAAATCCCGCTCACTATCGCCCAGTTTCCAATCTCCCTTTCTTTTCTAAGCTTTTGGAAAAAGTGGTTTTCTCCCAACTTTCTCACTATCTTGCTGTTTCACTGTTTCTTCACCCCAGGCAATCCGGCTTCAGACCTGGTTTTAGTGTTGAATCCACAATCACTGCTGTCCTAAATGAAATTCACACTTCTCACGACCAGGGCAATATCACTCTAGCGGTATCACTCGATCTCTCGGCAGCATTTGATTTGGTCGATCACTCCCTTCTTCTCTCTCGTCTTCGGGATGCGGGTATTTGCGGTTCAGTTTATCATTGGTTTCACTCCTTTCTCTGTCATCGGTCCTTTGCGGTTTCCTCCTCCAATTCTCGCTCCAATCATTTTTCACTCCCTTGTGGTGTCCCTCAGGGCTCTATCTTGGCACCACTACTGTTTAATGTTTTTCTTGCACCCCTGGCACTGATCATTCAACAATCTGGGATTTCGAGTTACTTCTATGCTGACGATATCTTCCTGTTGCATCACACCTCCTCATCCTGTCCTGATATATCTCCTTTAGAAAATTGTTTGTCCTCTGTTTCTTCTTCGTGGCTTTCTTCTAACTGCCTAATCCTTAATGTAAATAAGACTGCTGCAATCTGGTTCCCCCACACTTCCCCTACACCCTCACTTGCTCCATCACTTGCAGGCTCTACCATAAATGTAGTTCCCAAGCTTCGCTACCTTGGAGTCTTCCTTGACAGTGCTCTCAGTTTTCATGATCATATCTCCCACATTTCTCGGTGTTCGTTTTTATGTCTCCGGAAAATCCGCGCTGTTCGCCCCTTTCTGTCCACTCAAGCCCTTACCACTCTTCTTCTCTCTTTAGTTATTACCAGAGTAGATTTCTGCAACACTATCTTCGCCGGTCTCCCCCAAAATCAAAAACATCGTCTTCAATTGATACAAAACACAGCTGCTCGCATGATCCTCCACGCTTCCCCCCGCGACCATGTCACCCCTCTGCTATATCACCTTCATTGGTTACCACTTGACTACAGGATATCTTTCAAAGTTCTCACCCTAACTCACAAAGCCATCTATCACTCAACACCTGCTTATCTTTCGGATCTACTGACTTATCATACCCCCTCACGCAGTCTTCGATCCATACACATCAACCGTCTTCATCTTCCAGCACCCTCCAAAGCTCATCTGCAATCCACCAGGAAATCGGCCTTTTATTATTTAGCACCCTCTCTCTGGAACTCTCTCCCCACCAACCTCCGTACAGAAGAATCCTATCCCAAATTCCGCTCCCTTCTCAAAACTCACTTCTTCTCTCTAGCTTTTCCCTTCTAACTCTCCTTTCCTCTGTCTTTTTTGGCTGCAATCTGGATATCTATTCTGCTCCTCTTTCTCTCTCCTCTATCATATATTGTAACTTTTATCTTTCTTACTATTGATTTTATATTGTAAACCGCCTCGATGTTGTGGGAGGCGGTATATTAAATGTGAAATAAACAATAAACAATAAACAATAATGCCTTAAAAGATGCTGGATGGGGCAATTTGCTCTCTCTCTCTCCAGACTAGTGTAAACCAGAAATTTTAAAGTCCCCAGGTGGGGACAGAAGGCAATGGGAGAACTTACAGAAAGGAGGGAAATGTCGTTGCGGCCATGGAGACCAACATGAACGAGAAGGGAGCCCAATTACATGAAGGACTCTGTGGACTTAGTCCTGATAGTATTGAATGTAGGGTGGATGGTATGGTTGAGGGGTAACAGTGTTGAGGGTGAGTGGCACAAATATAGAAACTGAGGTGTGGGTGTTATTGGGATGTACTGAGGAAGACTGGGATGAGATGTGAATGGAAGTCTGGATATTTCTTGGGTGGGAAGGGGAGGGAGGGAAGAAAGGGGGGTTGGGTTCGGGGTAGAAAATTGCAAAGCAGAATGGCATGTAACTGATGCACTTACAGGCAAGTTAGGATGACTTTGATAAAAATTTGTACCCTAAATGTTAGGGGGTTAAACTCCCCGATGAAGCGTAGCTTGCTGTTCAAGGAACTGGCTCGGCTCAGGGTCCAGATTGCATGCATTCAAAAGATGCACTTGCTCCCTAAAGACAAATATCCGGTCCTGTTAAGCAAATATAAACATGCTTGCTTTGCCTTATGTAGAGATAATAATAAGGTGTGTGTGGTGGCAATCCTTATTTATTTAACAATTATTTTATACCGCTGTATCTACTAGTCACGGCGGTTTACATGGAATGAATTTTAACGGAAAACTTGGATTTTACACATTAAAATTAAAACCATACAATGTAAACTCTGGAACATTCAAATACTGTAAACTGTACCATGTCAATTATAGGAAACTATGATACAAGTTAACTGTACAAGGTGAATATGCAAGGAGAAGTCTCATGGGACAGAGTTGTGGGTTGTTTGTAGTCCATGGGCTGCTATTTGTCATGTGTTTGTGGGGTGGGTATAGTTCCTGTTCGATTGGACAGGTTGGAATATGGTGTAGGTGATGGGGGAAGGCTAAGTGTCTGAGCAAACGTATTCCAGAAACAGAAGTGTCTTTAACTTGCGGCAAAAGTCTCTAATGTCTGAGAGGGAGCGAAGGTCAGGAGGGAGAGAGTTCTAGATGGTTGGCGTGTAAAAGCAGAATGCACTTTTGGAGGTGTGGCTGAATGTCGTAGGCACTGCGGGGCAGGCGTTAGCACTTCTGCGCGATTTTTGGCATTGGGATTTGACAAGTAATGACTGTAGTGTAGCGGATGATGTCTGTAGAATTGTCTTGAAGGTTGTTAGTGCCACTTTGTATTTCATTCTGCTGTTGATGCGGAGCCAGTGTAGCTGCTTCAATATTGGTGTAATATGATTGAGATGAGTGTTGCCTAAGATGAGTCTGGCCGCTACATTCTGTGCAAGCTGCAGAGGTTTGATTGAGGAATTTGGTAGGCCCTGATAGATAATATTGGCATAGTCGAAGATGTGTTTCTGAAATCGTTATGGGCTAGTAGAGGTTTGAGGTTCCTCAACCGATCTCCCAATTAAGCCTTTGGATATAATAAGAGACAGGGAGGGGTGCTACTTATTTGTGAAAATTGCCCTGGGAGGCCAGACATTGATGATTGGGAGTATTTACTGTCCCATTGTGAACCAGGGAAAGTTCTGTGAGTAAATGGGGAGTTTTATTGAGGGGATCCTTATTGTCAACAGAGACTTCAACTTAGCTGTGGAACCTAGATGGGACACCTCAAGTGGAAAGGGGTCTGGCCATACCACTAACTATTAAGGGCTGCAAGCCTGGGCATGGCTTTTCAATTTGGTTGATCTGTGGAGGGAACATCATAGAGGGGAAAGGGATTACACTCATTGCTCAAGTGTTCATGCCTCCTACTCCCAAATAGATTATATTTGGGTATTGAAAAGCTTACTGAGGAGGGCAAAACAGTGCCAAATAGATGACCGAACTTGGTCCGGCCATGCCCCAACGTGAGCTGAATTCACACTGGATCAGGGTTTTGGAACTAAAGGGGTGTGGAGATTGAATGACTCCCTATTGGAGGATGAAGTGTGTGCCAAACAACATGAGGTTATACAGCACTATATGGAGGACAACGATAATGGGATATGTTATCCGGGAGTGGTGTGGGATTGCCTCAAGGCAGTGCGCCAAGGGTATTTAATAAGCATGGGCACTTATAAGAAAAAGCAAAAAGAGCAAGAGTTAGGGGATCTACACGGATGAGATAGATAAGAAATTGAAAGGGAGCGACAAAGACACTACATTGAGGAAACAACTAATACAGTTAAGACAACGACTACAGGAATTGCAATTGGCTGATATTCACAGGGATTTCGAGAGGGTAGGGCAACAACAATTTGAGTTTTGTAACACAGCGGGATGACTGTTAGCTTTCTACCTAAGGAAAGCTCAGACCCGCAACTGGGTATGGAAAATTAAAGACAGCCAGGGCCAAGAGATGGTAGACTGGGAGGGGATAAGGGAAAGGTTTAGAGAGTTGTATCTGGAGCTTTATACCCCAGTGTAGAGTGGAGAAGGCTCAGATTGAAGATTACTTGGGGAAGTGTGGACTTCCTTAGGTGACTGAAGAGGAAAGGGAGATAATGAATAGACCATTCTTGACAGCCGAAATTCAGCTCATCATAAATGAACTGCCTAACTCTAAAGCCCCAGGGCTAGATGACTATACCAACCTTTTTTATAAAACTTTCCAACCGCAGTTGGTGGGTTTACTAGCCCAGGTCTACAATCCTTGTCTCCATGACTGCATCTTACCCCCATTCATGAGAGAAGCGGGAATCACAGTCTTACTGAAGGCGGGAAAGGATCCCACATTATGCGACTCATACTGCCCAATCTCACTTTTAGGGATAGATCAAAAAATTATGGCTTGAGTTCTAGCAAACCGAATACAACCGTTGATGACAAAGCTAATCCACCCCAATCAGTCTGGGATTATCTCAGGGAGACAATGTGCGGACAATGTAAGGAAAATTCTTAATCTTATTGCACAAGCACGGCAAAAGACAACTGCAGCAGTTTTATTAACAGTTGATGCTGAAAAGGCTTTTGATAGAGTCTATTGGCTCCAGGTCCTGGGGAAGATGGGACAGAGGGGGACCCTTCTTGAAGTGGATTCAGGTGCTGTATGCCCGATCCCTGGCCTGTGTCCAGGTTAATGGGACTTACTCATCCGCGGTTGAGCTCCAGCGGGGGACCTGGCAGGGATGCCCACTTTCCCCGCTCCTCTTTGCTATTGCTACAGAGCCCTTGGCTCAATGGATGAGGGCACACAGGGAACAGAGGGAATTCCAGTAGGGTCCACATAGTACAAGCTCTCTCTTTTTGTGGATGACCTTTTTTCGGTGATGAGCCCCTTGACTTTTCTGGGGGTGGTCAGTGAAGAGCTGGGAGCATTTGGAGAAGTCTCTGGGTTCAAAGTGAACGTGGGGAAATCTGAACTTTTGGAACTGTTCATGACACCTTAAGAGAAGTCTGCAGTTACTGGCGAGTTTTCCTTTAAATGGGCTGCTTCTTAGATTAAATATTTGGGGGTGAACCTCCCAGCGGACAGCACCCAGTTAGTAAAGCTAAATTTTGAGGTCCTTTGGAAAAATGTACTGACTGATTTACAGCAGTGGAGGAAACTGAGCTTGTCTTGGTCTGGGCGAATCAACAGCATTAAGAGATGGTAGTACCCAACTTTCTCTACCAGTTTAATGCATTACTGGTTGAGCTTTCTGAGAGAACTTTCAAAAGGTGGCAACGGGGGTTGGAAAACTTTATGTGGGACATTAAAAGTCACCGAGTGGCGGGTAAGATGATGACTAGGGCAAGAGAGGAGGGGGGCTTACGAGTCACTGATATCCAATGGAACTACCATGCGGCCCAAATTAGAGCAGCAGTGGAATGGCAACTATGCTCCTGGAAGGGAGTGGGTGGTGCTCGAACAGGCTAAAGTGGGCACTTGCCCACTGCACTATCTGCTGTGGGGAAGGGGTGGCCCTATATACTGCAGAAAAAGGTCGCCAACTAATGGATGGAACTGATACTATGAATATGGGAGAGGGAATGCCAGAGACACTTTGGGGAGTGGTTGATTTTTGTTTTAGCCCCACTGAGATTTAAACTGCTGTTTAAGCTGGGCTTGCTGGAGAATCGGTATATGACTTGGGAGACCAAAGGGATCTGGGCTGTGAGTCAATTTAGAGGAGAGAATGGTATCCACCCTGTTTCTGTGTTGAAGAGGGAATACTAACTGGATGAACAAGATAGATTTCAGTACTACCAAGTCTTCTATTTTATAAAAGAAGGGATGAAGCGAGGGGCTGGCAGAGCACCTGGGGATTTAGAGTTGATTTATATGGGGAGTTCCATGAAGGGGTGTCTATCCAGATTATATAAAATTAGGAGGGGATCTGATTATCCCAAACCTAGCCACCACATTAAGTGGGAAGTAGATCTAGGGGTACAATGGGAGACTGAGGTGTGGTACAAAGTTATACAAGAGCTGTACAAGGGACTGCAGGCGAATTATAAGATGTATTATCGTTGGTATTATACGTCCTGTAGGTTGAAGAAGGTGAGGGTAGGGGATGGCCTGTGCTGGTGGGGTTGTGGTGTAGAGGGACCTTACATGCATATTTGGTGGGAGTGTCCGAGTGTACAGTTTTTTGGGTTAAAGCGTTTGATCTGGTCTCTTGGATACAGAAATGCCCACTCCCAACGGAGGCTCTCCTAAATTTTGTGGAAGATGAGGCAAGAGTTCATCTTAGAGCTAGCTTTGCTATTTGTATATAGCAGCACGCCTGACCGTAGCCTAGTGGTGGAGGGAAACCAAAGACCCCTCCCATGGACTAAGTGCTAGCTTATTAGCCATATGGGATGGCTAATTAATGGCCCTGTGACAGTGCAGGCTGTTGCGCTTTGTGAAGCTGTGGGTGCCTTATATAGCGTGGTATACTGAATCCTTGGAGGTATCATAATTGATATTTGTAAACTGACTATTGAAAATTTGTGGGGTGCCGTCTGAGTTGTGACAACGGCAGGCTGTTTGGGGAGTTGTTAAGAATGGTGACTGGGGACAAATGTATGCTAATGCTTATAATATGTACAGTGTGAAGCCATGGCCAAGAAAGCAAATAGAATGCTAGGAATCATAAAGGAAGGAATGGGGAATAAAACCAAGGATATTATAGTGCCTCTGTATTGCTCCATGGTGAGACCACACTTTGAATATTGTGTGCAATTCTGGTCACCATATCTTAAAAAATATATAGCAGAATTAGAAAAGGTTCAGAGAAGAACCACCATAGTGGTAAAGGGGTTGAAAGGATAGCCCTATGAGGAAAGGCTTAAAAGGTTAGAGCTCTTCAACTTGGATAAAAGACGATTGAGGAGAGCTATGATAGAGGTCTATAAAATAATGAATGGAGTAGAACTAGTAAATGTATATGTGTTCTTCATCCCTTCAAGAAGTATAAAAACTAGGGGACACGCAATGGAGCCACAGCATAAGCCATTTAAGAGTAATAAGTCTCCACTCTACGCATAATCAAAGTCTGGAATTCGTTATTGGAGGATGTGGTAAAAGCTGTTAATGTAGGTGTGTTTAAAAAAGGTTTGGACAAGTTTCTGGAGGAAAAGTCCATAAATCATTATTAAGAAGGACCAGGGAAATTCATTGCTTACTCCAGGATAAGCATCGTAGAACCTGTGTGCCTTTTTGGGAACCTGACAGGTACTTGTGACCTGGATTGGCAACTATTGGAAACAGGATCCTGGTTTTGAGGGACCCTTGGTCTGATCCAGTATGGCATTTTTTGTGTTCTTAAGATTTATTTTCTAAGAATACATAGGCACCTTTTGTGTCTTCATAAAATAGACCCAAAATATAGGTGCCAACTTGGGCTTTATAGCTAGATGATGTGTTATAAAATTATTCAGCATATGTCACTATAATATGATGGATGAGACTCCCCACCGGAACTGTGATTCTTACCTCTGCAGTATATGGGATTGAACCTAGATCTCCCACATGGCATTATACAGCTTTCTTATTATCTCTATCTCCAGGAACAAGCAGGAATGTAGTCTTCACATATGGGTATCGTCGGTACCAATGGAGCCCGCGCAGGAACGCTCCCCAGCGTCTAATAGGAAAGCTTTTGGGAGCATCCCACAGCGCATGCGTGCTGCCTTCCCGCCTCCGTACCTCTCTCACTTCAGTTCTTCGTTTTCCGCGGAGCCGACAGGACGTGGTACCCTGTCACCGCAGAAAATTTACCTTTATTTCTTGTTTTTTGTGGTCGCGTCTGCCTTTATTCTACACCTACCGGTACCGCCGGTTCTCTTCTTCTTCTTTACTTAAATAAAACAAAACAAAAACTTGTATTTCTTCAGGGATCTTTCCCTGCTTCTGGTGCTAGGCGCCATTTTGGACACTAGGCCCATTTTTCTTTAAGCATGGAGAAACCAGCTAGTGGTTTCAAAAAATGCTCAAAATGTGGCGGTATCATTTCCGTCACCGACACCCATGATTGGTGTCTAAAATGTTTGGGTCCTGAACATCGTCCAACAGAGTGCCTCTCCTGCACGAGGATGACCAGAAGGGGGCCTGCAGAATAGAGCTGCATAACTCGGTACCCTTTTTGCCGCCGACACGATGTCAGTTGCATCGACGTCTTCCAGGGCTTCATCTTCCTCCCATGGATCTCAGGTAACCAAATTGAAGTCTTCTAAGACTAGCCGGACCTCGAAGGGTAAATCTCCTTCAAAGTATCGAGATGCCACTGGCGTTTCCCTCGAGGATACTTCACCGGCAAAACAGCCCCGGTGGGAGTCTTCGGTCTCCAAAGCACTAACTGGGCTCCAGGATGTTCCAGAGGCCTCCACCTCTGCGGAACTACTGGTGCCATGTTCTGGGGTCATAGCCGCTTCCACCGGTACCGGCACCCAGGCATCCGCAGGAGCGATGGATCACAGAATCCTCGCTATCGAATGCAGTCTAGCGGCCCTCTTAGCGGCTTCGGTACCGCTAAGACCGCAACAGGCGGTTCAACATGTATTGGTATCGACATTGGTACCGATACCGACAGTACCTGCTTCGACAGGACTGCTTTCCCCCATACCGATCTCCGGTACCGATACCATGTGTTACAGGAGCACCCGGTGCTTGAGTCTTCCGATTCCGATGACTCTGACGATTCTATCGGTTCCAGAGCAACTCTATTAGAAGATTCAGTTCCTTCTCCTCAACACAGAATGTCTCCTCCAGAGGATATGTCCTTCCAGGATTTCGTACGTGATTTAGCAAAGGGTCTTGCAATAACTGTGATTCCAGAAAAGGATCCTAGGGCAGAAGAATTAAGAATTCTACAATATCCTATGGCTCCCAAGGAAGCACCTATGCTTCCCATTCACAAGTTCTTACATGATCTAATGTTGAGAATGTGGGAAACTCCTTTAACAATATCTTCACATTCCCGACGCCTTGACACTATGTATCGAGTGCCAAGTTGTCCTGGTTTTCAAAAAACTCAGTAACCACACCATTCAATGGTAGTGGAATCGGCCATGCGAAGGATCAAGAGTGCTAAAACACATTCTTCTAATCCTCCAAGCCATGAATCCAGGACTCTCGATGCCTTTGGCCGTCGATGCTTTCAGTCCTCCATGCTAGGAGCCAGGATCAGTTCCTACATTCTTTATATGGGAATGTTCCTGGAAGAAGTCACAAAAGACTTAGAGCTCCTTAGTCCTTGTGTTTCGGAGGAAAAAAGAGAAGACTACCTTATTCTGATCAAGCATGCCCAGAATGCCTCAAAATTCATGAACCGTGCTACCTTTGATTGCTTTGAATGTATTAGCAGAACCTCTGCTATATCCATAGGAGCACGTCGTATTGCTTGGCTTCAAACATCAGACTTAGAACAGTGGGTGCAAGAAAAGCTAGGAAACATTCCTTGCACAGGAGAAAATCTCTTTGGCAAGGACTGGCAGGACAAGGCTAATCAGCCTGAATCTGACAATACTACTTTAAACAGATTGTCAAAGTCTACAGCCAACCCAGCAAAGAAAATATTCAAAAAACCCTTTTTCAGCAAGAAAAAGAAGCCTTACCAATCTTACACCCATTAAACTCACTGTCCGATCCATGTTCCCCAGAAGGGGCAACAACAGAAGAGACAGCAAAGAAGGTCGCAAGCTCAAAAAAGCTCAACTGGCTCAACAGACCCAGCCCCCTCAGGGTCTTTGACTTCTATCCAGAGAACTTAGTCATTCTGTCCCTAAAAGGTCCAGAACCCTTGACCATTCCAGGAAGACTATGCTTTTTTGCCAAAAGATGGCAACAAATAACATCAGAAAATTGGACTCTGTCCATTGTACAACTGGGGTACAAGCTTCATTTTCTCAACTTGCCGTCACCTACAATAATAAAACAGTTCAATTCTCAGGGCCCTTCCACTGACCTCTTGTGGCAGGAGGTCATATCACTTCTAGCTCAAGGAGCAATCGAAGAAGTACCCATTCCCCAACAGGGGACAGGGTTTTACTCCCCCTACTTTCTTATTCCAAAGAAGACAGGGGGACACAGACCTATATTAGACCACAAAGAATTAAACAAGTATTTGTTCCAAGAAAAGTTCAAAATGATCTCCCTTGGAACACTTTTACCATACCTCCAAAGTCAGGACTGGCTATGTTCTCTAGATCTAAGAGATGCGTACACGCATATTCTCATCCACTCAGATCACAGGAAGTTCCTTCAATTCCTGGTCCAAGGAAGACACTTCCAGTACAGAGTTCTTCCCTTCGGACTAGCTTCTGCTCCAAGAGTCTTCACAAAATGCATGGCAGTGGTAGCAGCATTTATGAGGACTCTAGGAATATTTGTCTTCCCTTACTTAGACGATTGGCTCATTTGAGCATCGACAGCTCCAGAGGCCAGCTTTGCTCTCTCTCGAGCAATGAAAATTCTTCAATACTTGGGACTGGTCATAAACCTCCCAAAATCTCATCTCACCCCCTCTCAATCTCTAGAATTCATAGGGGCTCATCTAGACACACGGCAGTCAAGGGCTTTCCTGCCCCAGCTACGCTGTCTACGTATAATACAACTGGCATCTCAAGCATCTATGAAGGTATTCCTTACTGCTCGGGAGATGCTTCAACTGCTGGGACACATGGCATCCATATGGCATCCACTATCCATGTGGTTCCCTATGCTTGCGAGCAGCCCAGTGGACCCTTTCCTCTCAGTGGTCACAAGTCTCGAGTTGACTAACAGACAAAATCAGAACTACCACACGTCTGATTTCGTCCCTGCAATGGTGGCAATCCCTGGAAAACCTCCTTGTAGGCTCTCCTTTCCAGCAGCCTCTATGCCAAACCATTCTGACGACAGATGCGTCCAAGATGGGTTGGGGGGCCCACTTGCACGATCTCTCCACTCAGGGTCTTTGGATCTCACGGGAGTTTTCCCTTCACATAGAGCTGAGAGCCATCTTCAATGCTATTCAAGTCTTTCAGGGCCATCTCAGCAACAAAACAGTTCTGGTCCAAACCGACAATCAGGTAGCTGTGTTCTGTGTGAACAAGCAAGGCGGAACAGGCTCTCTGTCGCTGTTCAACGAAGTTTTGCGAATATGGGCCCTCGCCAGAGAGTTACAAATTCACCTGTTTGTGGTATACCTTCCGGGCATTCAAAACTTGTGGGCAGACAAACTCAGTCGAATACTGCTGCCACACGAGTGGTCCCTCCACTCATACCAGCTTGCTCAAGTGTTTCGAATCTGGGGAACACCAGATATAGACCTCTTTGCAAGTCAACAGAATGCCAGACTTCCCCGATTCTGTTCCAGAATTCCGGCTCAAAACTGTCAGGCAAGAGATGCTTTCCTACTCCACTGGGGACAGGACTTCCTCTATGCCTTCCCACCCATTCCCCTCATTCCCAAGACTTTATTCAAACTTCAGAGAAACATAGGTCGTATGATACTCATAGCTCCACGTTGGCCACGGCAAATGTGATATCCTCTTCTTTTGCGTCAATCTCAAACCACTCCTCTGGAGTTGGGGAATGCTCCAGATCTCCTGTCGCAGGAGAACAGATCTTTACTGCATCCCATTCCCCAGTCCCTTCATCTCAGGGCCTGGTTCCTGAAAGCCTAGAATTCCAGGATGTTAACCTTTCTCAACAAATAAAGGATATCCTCCTGGCTTCCAGAAAACCCTCCACAAGACGTTCCTACGCTTTCAAGTGGAAAAGATTCTCTTTCTGGTGTTCACAAAAGAGACTTAACCCCCTTTTAGTACCTGTAGAGTTGCTACTTAGAATATCTTCTACAATTATCAACTTCTGGTCTGAAGACCAATTCAGTTAGGGTCCATCTTAGTGCTATTGCTGCTTTTCCTAAACCTTTTGATGGACAACCTCTTTCCTCTCATCCACTTATATCAAGATTTATGAGAGGCCTCCTTTTAACAAAACCTCCCATTAAACCACCACCGGTGGCATGGGATCTAAATCTTGTTCTTTGTCAGCTTATGAAACCGCCCTTTGAACCTTTAGCCACTTCAGACCTAAAGTTTCTTTCATGGAAAGTTATTTTCCTAATTGCCATCACTTCTGCAAGACGCATTAGTGAACTACAGGCATTAGTAGCTGACCCTCCTTATACAAGGTTTCACCATGATAAAGTAGTCCTCAGGACTCATCCTCACTTTCTGCCAAAGGTGGTTTCGCCTTTTCATTTAAAGCAGTCGGTTTATCTTCCTATATTCTTCCCTAGGCCTCATGCCTCCAGTGCGGAAAGAAATCTTCACACATTGGATTGTAAAAGAGCCTTGGCTTTTTATCTCCAAAGAACTAAGCCACATAGAAAATCTTCTCAGCTTTTTGTGGCTTTTGACTCTAATCATTTGAGACTTCCAGTTTCTAAAAGAACTCTGTCAAATTGGATTGCAGATTGCATATCCTATACATATCAGAATAAGGGACTTTCTCCAGGACCAAGCAGGAAGTCAGTCCTCACTTATGGGTGACATCGGCGCCGATGGAGCCTCCGTGCGGAGCATTTCCCCAGTTTTCTATGAAAGCCTTTGGGAATACTACATGCATGCGCGGTCCCCTTCCTGCCTAAAGGTGCCATCTTGCTCAGTCTCTCTTTTTCCGTGGAGCCCTTCAGACGTTCGTCCTAGTCACCCGGGAAAAGTTGATTTTTTTCTTGAAGATTTCTTCGCTTTTTCTTCGAGTTCGACGCCGGTTCCCCTTCCTGCCGGGTTCGGTACACCGGTATCGAGCCTGTTCTCTATTTTTCGGTTTTTGCCCTTAGTGGCTGGCGTTCGTGCCCTTTTTTCTGTTTTCCCTGGAAGGCCGGTCTTTTGACCTCGCGGGGGCCATTTTTTCCCCGATGGCTTCCAGTGGTTTCAAGAAGTGTGATCGGTGCAAGAAACTAATGTCTCTCACCGACACCCACGACTGCTGCCTTCGGTGTCTCGGCCCAGATCATGACCCCATGATCTGTGGCCCGTGTGGTAAAATGTTCTACCAAGGCACTTCGAAGCTGTCAGCACCAGAAGGAAAGGATTTTTTCAGACTCTATCTCCGGCCGGGCCCGGACCTCGTCTGAGGCCTCGACGTCTCAGGAGTCTGATCCCGAGCATCGCCGGGGTTCCTCGGACAGGGGGTCCCCCGACCGGGAACGCAAGAGGAGGAAACGGCTCGCGAGGGCGGCGTCGGAGGAGGTCCCTGGTTCCTCGAGGGCCAGGTCTAAGACCCCCGACTGCCATCCCGGGCCTTTGGAGCAGGAGAAGCCGTCCAAAGTACCTCGTGTAGAGCAGGAGACCGTCGGACACGTAAGTCCTGTAGTCCTCATGGACTCTCCTCCGAGGTAGCCGATGTCGCCGGGCCCCGAGTCGGTGACTGCTGAGTCTCCTGAGCTTGGACTCAGGCTGACAGCCTTGCAGTGCAGATTGTCTGCCTTCATGGAGCAGCAGCGGGTACTGATGGCCAGCCTCGCTGGTGCATCTGCCCCGACCACCGGGACATCGATGTCGAAGTCGACCCCGGAGACCGAGCCGATACTCGAGGTCATGAAGGCTCGAGGTCGTCCTCGGTCAAGGTCTCCCTCGACCTCCCGCTCGGAACCGAGAGCGTTGACGCCGGTGCCTTCGGCGTTGGGGCGGGTGCCACCTCGACCCGCGCGGTCAGAGTCCCTCGACTCCTCTTCCGATGAGTCAGCCTGGGAGACGGAGGATGAGGATTCCCCCGATACCTTCCGGACTCGGTGCGTTCCGTTCAGCCTGGGTTCCTGGTAGCCCAGAGCTAGGGAGTCACCCATATGTGAGGACTGACTTCCTGCTTGGTCCTGGAGAAAGAGTAGTTACTCACCTGTAACAGGTGTTCTCCAGGAGCAGCAGGAATCAGTCCTCACAACCCTCCCTCCTCCCCTGGGAGTTGCAGTTGTACATAGTTCATTTTTATGTTTGAATTTGTTTATTCAATTGCACACAACATTGAACATCAAATTACATATAACACATATTTCCCTCATATAACTTCTGCTGTTCCCTCAGAAATTAAAGCCATCAGGCAAAGGGATAAAAGCCATCTGCCAACAAATCATGATCTGCCTCCTCTCCCACCCCTTTACCTCAGGACAAACATCCATTTCCTATTCATTAGAACCATAGGGAGCCATATCTGCTTAAGCCTTAACTTATTCCACAGCACACAACTTTAAAGTCAGTCTGCACAACACGTGACTTTCCATGCCAAGTATGTATTTTAATTTCCCCCCTCCCCACTCCAAATCTCAACCTCCATGCCACCCCATCCCCCCTCCCCCTCCATGCTACTCACTGTGCACATCCATTGCTATCAGTGGGCTAAGTGTATTCCTGCTCCAGAACCCGGTAATACTCCCCCACCGTAATACCCCTTCCCTTCTATTCCCCCCCCACCCTCCAGTCCACCCCTCCCCCCCATCTACTTCTAGCACTACTATCCAAATGAATAGGCATACAGACCACCAGAATAATGTGTTACCCACTGTTTCCCCCCAGGATCCTTTGGCATGCTCGAGCCGGCAACAACTGAAGATGCGGGCCCCAGCCCCGCAGGAAATGATCCCATTTCTTTGGAGGACCGTTGGCCCTAGACCTTTCAAACAATAATATGTTATGCAGTCTAATCCTCCACTGCCCATACGTTGGACCTCTCTTCTCCAACCATGCATGTAAAACAGTCATGCGTGCAGCCACCAGGACCAATCGTATCCACCTCCATTCAATGCGACGCATACACTCTTCCCATCCTCCATCCCAAATGTCCAACACCAAATTAGCCGCTGTGAAAGTCAACCCGTCCCCCATACATCTCCGCAAGTGCCGTTGAACTCCCCCCCAGAATCCCGCAATATGGGGGCAAGACCAAAACATATGTCCCAACGTGGCCGCTCCTGCCCCGCATCTCGGACACCTATTAGACGTACTAATCCCCGCTTTCCATGCCCTATTTGGGGTGTAGTACAACCTTCTGATTAATTTGTACTGCATGTCTCTGTGAGCTACCACCACACTAAGCTCCGGGATAGTAGCTATACTTTGCGTAATCCCCTCTCCTGTGACCTCTTCACCTAACTCACTAGCCCACACTTCTGCTAGTCCAGCCTCATCCTCCCCCACACCCAATTCCTCCAAAGCTTTGCGCAAAGATGCCACTCTTGCCCCCTGCTCCCCTCCCATTAGCACTTCTTCCAGCTTTGAGCTTACAGCACCCTGCAACGACACCTTTGGGATGCTTCCTATATAACTACGGAGTTGGGCATAGGGGAACACATCTACTCCTGCCATTGCATAACGAGCACTCAGCCTTGTAAAGGACTCAAGGCTGCCATCTTCCCTAAGCATGTGCTCTAACATCTTGATGCCCATCCGCTTCCATCGTATAAAATCCTTCCCTGTGATCCCCGGCACAAAGTCCTTGTTCCCCTGAATTGGGAGAAAGGGCGAATACAAGGCCGACACACCTACTTTCCCACACAAATATCTCCACCCTTTCCGCACTGGGTCCAGCAACACCTCTTTAGTTACCAAGTCGACATCCGCCACCGACTTTGCGTGCAGGATATAGCCAAGGCACAAGGGGTGCACCAATGCCTCCATCATATCTAGCGGTGTATATTCCCCCCACCCCCCCAAACCCAATCCCGTACGTGACGAAGCAGGCAGGCTATGTTATATTGCTGGATATCCGGAAGACCCATCCCCCCCGCCCCCAGGCCCTCTGCAGCCTACCTATGTGAACTCTGGGCCTGCGTCCCTTCCAGAGCAACATGTTGAGCACCTTATCAATCTTGCGGATATCCTGACGCTTCAATAATACTGGAATCGTTTGCAGCATATACAGCAGCTTCGGGAATAACGTCATCTTGAACAAAGCGATCCTGCCTCCCAGCGACAAAGGAAGGTCCCTCCATTTCTGTGCCTTATCCAACACTTCACTGATTACTTTCCGCACATTAATGTGATAGAGTTCTTTCAGATCAGCAGGTATATAAATCCCCAAGTACTTGAACTTCCCGTCCGCCCATTTTAATGGAAATCCCCGTCTCCACCCAGCGACCAACTCTGGATCCATCGGAAGTGGAGGAGTGGAGGAGTGGCCTAGTGGTTGGGGCAAGGTACTTCAGGCCGGAAGGTCTGGGGTTCAAATCCCACTAGAGGACAGCAACCTTGGGCTGGAAGGACTGGGGTTTCTAGTCCCACAGGTGCTCCTTGTGGTCTTGGGCAAGCCACTTAACCCTCCATAGCCCATGTTCCCTGTAAAATAGTTATCTCCAAGTTATAATGCCCTGTTCAATGTAATTTCAGTTTGTTCAATGTAAACCGCACTGATGCAGAATAGCGCGGTATATAAGAGAATGTAAATAAATAAAAAAATAAAAAAGTGCCTCAGATTTGTCTAAATTTAACCTGAAACCCGATAGTCCCCCATATGCCCTCATTAGCTCCAACAGTGCCGGCAGCCCTACCCGTGGTTCGTCCAAATGAATCAACAGGTCATCCGCAAAGGCGGCTACTCGGAATTCAGATTTCCCAATAGAGATACCATGAAAAGCAGTTGAAGATTGGAGCCTATACAATAAGGGCTCCAATGTCAGCACAAATAGCAGTGGCGACAGAGGGCACTCCTGTCTCGTGCCCTTCTGTATCTGAAAATCGGAGGACATATTTCCATTCACCATGATAGCTCCTATAGGATCCGCATAAAGTACTCTTATCACATCTACAAAGAAGCCCCGCACACCCATGGCCTCCAGTACTTGGTACATAAACTCCCAATCCACTCTATCAAACGCTTTCTCAGCGTCGAAACTGATAAGCATAGATGACCTGTGGTCCCTATGGCTCGCACACATTGAAGCCAGGAGTCTGTGCCCCCCAAACATGGCGTGCCTCCCCTTCACGAATCCCACCTGGTCCCCATGCACCAAGACCGGTAGATATTCCGCAAGACGATCTGCCATAATTTTCGCCAGTATTTTTATATCTACGTTCAACAGGGAAATTGGCCTATAAGAACCTGGTTATATTTTTTGTGCTGTCTTTTAGCTATGTCATCAGACTGAGCAAGATGGCACCTTTAGGCGGGAAGGGGACCGCGCATGTGTGCAGTATTCCCAAAGGCTTTCATAGAAAGCTGGGGAAATGCTCTGCAGGGGCTCCATCGACGTCGATGTCATCCATATGTGAGGACTGATTCCTGCTGCTCCTGGAGAACACCTGTTACAGGTGAGTAACTACTCTTTCAATGTATAAGATAGGGGATTTATGCCCCTTATGCTTTATGGGCTTTATAATTATCTTTATACATTCTTTTCTGTAACAAGTGTATATCTTGCGTTAACATTGAAATTGTATAAATAAAACATTGAAAAAAGAAAAAAAATTATGATGTGTAACTTTGCATTGGGGCACAGTACAAAACTTTTCCCCCACTGTCCTGTGAATGGCATGATCGTAAAAGCATACTTGTGCATAGCCATGCATATAGTAGGCCAAATGAAAGCTCAGTGATATTCCGACTCTGTGCCAGATTAATTTTTCCAATTAAGTATTATTTGGTCTGATTATTAAAACTAATTGTGGTTCCATTGGGTTTGTAAAAAATTGCGGCTGAGGGAAGACAGAGGCATTCTTTTCCTTTCTCCTTTACTTTGTTTGCTTATGTCCTGTCTTTGTCATATAGAATATGCTACTTTAAAAAGTAGTTTCTTTATGTAAAATGTTTCTATATCGAATTCTAACAGTTTTATGAGGTTACAGGATAGCTTTATATAGGTTGTCTTGGTCAGAAAATGGCCGTTTAGGTCTGTACATTCAAAATGACACTAGTGTTTTTTAAAAGGTTCATGTGCTGCCAAAGAAACATACACATTTCATGCTGTACAAAACAGGAAAATCTACTTTATAAAACATGTTCAAAATTGAAAAGCTACATCATTAGAAGGTCTGTATGTACAAGTAACACTACATATACATATAAGATGCAGTTTTGCGTGGCAGATTCTGTCTACTTGCACGTTCCTTAGCGTCCCTCTAGTCCAGTCCCGGAACCATAGAGTTGTCAACCTCCACCAGCAGCTTTGGAGACTGAAAGATGTCATCGTTCTGATGTCACTGGTACAAATAGGCAAGATCCGCCCCCTTTCACCAGTACTTTCAGTCTCCAAGCAGCTTGGAGGTTCTGAGCCCGGGACTGGGCTCAGGAGGAACAAATAAGCAGAGCTTGATTTTCTTAGTTAGCCCTTGGTTGGGTTGGTTTTTTGAGTTTTTGTTTTGTGTTTTGGTCCTTAGGTGCAATCTGCTGCTGACAGAGATCCTGTGCTGCTGTGGGCATTTTATCTCCTCTCTTGCCAGAACTCCTCTCCCTCTCCCTCCCTCCTCCCCTTCCCCCTGAAAGGATTTCAGAGTGCCCCAGCATTGAAACGAGGACAGGGCTGTGCAAGAGCCTCCCTGCTCCCAAACCCGAGTTAAAAGGGTAAGGAGCAGGTAGTAGGCAGAAGAGACTGACAGCAGCAAAGCTGTGCTGCTGAGGTGTCAGTCAGTCCCTGGAGCTGATGCCGCGAGAAAGGCTGTGCTCCTGAGGTGCTTAGCACTGTCCTTCCTTCCTCCCCTCAGGGCATCTTGGTGAGTACCCTCGAAATTCGGGGTTTGCTGGGGGAGCTGTGATTAGGCTGTGGAGGGTTTTCTGCGGCTCCGGAGAGTAGCTGGGAGTCTAACCGCGTGTTTTTTGACGGCGCGAACGTTGTGGCGGCCATTTTGTATGCTGTTTTTTCAGCGCGATTTTCTTATGCCTTTTCCACGGCTTGGAAGCTTCGTTTTTGGTTTTGACTACCACAGGGCAGCTAGTTGGGGCTAGCTTGGTGGACTACCTTCAAAAAAAAAAAAAAAAAAAAATTCGATCCCTGTCAGGTTTAGCTTCTGGGCTACAGCGCTAGGTACTATGCCTGCTAAGCCCCGCTGCCTTGTCTGTGGTGTGAGGCGCGGTGAGCTTCTGGAAGCTGGAGTGTGCAAGGCCTGTTCCTTGGAGGCAGTGGGTATGGAGAAATCCTTGGGGGAAGGCTCTGGTGATCAGGCAGAAGCTTCCTTCGACGGCAGGGGGTTTGGGCCTCCCTCCTTGGATAATTCGGAGCCGGTGGCCGGACCGTCCTCAGCTTGGAACGCTCCTTTGTCGGGGGAGGGGTCCCAGTGGGCCGGTGTGTCTGGGATTCCTGCGGATTTCTTCGCGCTAATGCAGAAGGCCTTTGCCTTGCTGCAGCCCGGGCTTGGTGCTCAGTCTCAGAGCCCTCCTGACCGGAAAAGGGCAGGGTCGGGGGGTCTTCCGGAGGGGGAGATAGCCCCGCCTAAGAAACGTAGAGAGAGTCTGGGTCCGACCTCGGAGGCTGGGTTGGATGAGGAGGTAGGAGCGCATGACTTAGAGGTCGACGACGCCTCAGATGAAGAGTTAGAGGAAGGAGAATTGCTGGACGCGGAGCAGCAGAGCAGGGTGGTCCGCGTGTTTAGAAGGGAAGAGCTGCCAGCATTGATTGCTGAGACGCTCAAGACCTTGAACATGCCAGCGGGTTCCACGTCTACTGAGGAGGCGTTGGAGGATCCGCTTTTGCAGGCCGTGCGGACTTCTCAGAGGGTGTTCCCAGTGCATAGAGTCTTTCGGAATATGATTCAGGAAGAATGGGACTCGCCGGAATCGGCGCTGTGGGGGACCAGGGCTTTAGCCCGCTTATACCCGCTGTCTGAACAGGATAAGGAGATTTTTCGCTCGCCCAGAATGGATGCAGCGGTGGCGGCGGTCACCAAGACCACCACTATTCCGGTGGAGGGCGCCGCGGCATTGAAGGATGGTCAGGATAGACGGTTGGATACCTTGCTGAAGCAGGTGTTTGATATGTGTGCCCTGTCTCTGCAAGCCTCGATAGCGGGGGCGTGGGTGGCGAGAGGCTGTTTACGATGGTCTCAGCGCCTGCAGGAAACCCTCATGGAGGAGCAGGCTGCGGATGTTACCCGGCTGGAGTCGGGCACGGCTTATTTGTCCGATATTCACTACGATCTCATCCGCGGCCTGGCCAAAAGTATGGCCTCGGTGGTGGCGGCTCGCAGATATTTGTGGCTCCGTAACTGGTCGGCTGATGGGTCTTCCAAAGCGCGGCTCAGTAAGCTCCCCTTTAGGGGGAAGCTCCTCTTTGGGGAAGATCTGGTAAAGTTGGTTAAAGACCTGGGAGAGTCCAAGGGGGGTCGCCTTCCGGAGGATAAGCCGAAGCAGGGTCGTGGGGCTTCGGGGTTCCGGGGCCTCCCGAGGGATTCTCGTAGATTTCGGTCCTCTCGTTTTACTCAATCGCTGAGAGGCAGGTTTCCGATGCGTGGCCAGCCATTTCGGGGCTTCAGAGGGGCAGGCAGAGGTTTTGGCTCCTTTCAGTCCTCAGCTACCAAGAAGCCGCAATGAGATGAGGCGGGCCCCGGTGGGGGTGATTCCTGTGGGAGGAAGGTTGCGGGAGTTCTACCCTGCCTGGGTCCAACTTACCTCAGACCAGTGGGTGCTGGAGGACATTCGGGAAGGCTATGCTCTGGAGTTCCAGCGTCCCGTCTTAGATTCCTTTGTTCTTTCCCAGTGCAGAGCTCCTCAGAAGCTCCGAGCGGTAGCAGACACCCTGCGGCGCCTGCTGCATCTCGGGGCGGTGGTGCCGGTCCCATCAGAGCAGTGCGGTTCCGGTCGATATTCCATTTATTGCGTGGTTCCCAAAAAAGAGGGTGCTTTTCGTCCGATTCTGGACCTCAAGCGGGTGAATCGTTGCCTTCACGTGACCCACTTCCGTATGGAAACCTTACGGTCTGTCATTGCGGCAGTTCGCTCCGGGGAATTTCTGACAGCTTATCTGCACATCCCCGTCCGGCAAGAACATCAAAGATTCCTGCATTTTGCGATGCCGATGGGGCATTTTCAGTTCCAGGCGTTGCCTTTCGGTCTAGCGACAGCTCCTCGGACTTCACCAAAAGTGATGGTGGTGGTGGCGGCCGCGCTTCCCAAGGAAGGGATACTGGTGCATCCTTACTTGGACGATTGGTTGATTTGAGCAAAGTCGAGGGAGGAGAGCTCGAGAGCCACCGCTCGGGTGGTCGGTTTGTTGGAAAGCCTCGGTTGGGTGGTCAACGTAGCGAAGAGCAGGCTGGCCCCCTCCCAGACTCTAGAATACTTAGGAGCATGCTTCGAGACACAGCAGGGGGTAGTGTTTCTCCCCAGCAAGAGAGCTCAGGCGTTAAGAGAACTGGTGCAGCGGTTTCTCGGGTGCAGGGCGCCGACAGCCTGGCAGTATTTGCAGTTACTAGGGACCATGGCCGCTACGATAGACGTGGTGCTGTGGGCCAGGGCGCATATGAGGGTGTTACAGAGTGCTCTCCTTCGGCGTTGGTCTCATCAGAGGGACGCGCTGTCGCAGCATCTGCCGTGTCCATCAGCGGTGCGTCGGGACCTTTTATGGTGGTTGCGGCCCGAGACTCTGGTAAGAGGCGTGCCTTTGGAACCTCCATCTTGGCGGCTGCTCACGACCGATGCAAGTCTGGCGGGATGGGGGGCGCATCACGACGGATCATTTGCTCAGGGAACTTGGTCGCGGGAGGAGCGTCATTGGTCCATCAACAGGTTAGAGATGCGAGCGGTGTATCGGGCTCTTCTGGAGTTCCAGGAGGTTTTGCGTCAGGAAGCGGTACGCGTGCTGTCGGACAACGCGACGACGGTGGCCTATATAAATCGACAGGGCGGCACGGGGAGTGCGGCCCTAGAGGAAGAGGCCAGTGTGCTGTTGACCTGGGCGGAACAGAACTTGTCGGCGCTGTCAGTCCAGCACGTCGCCGGCGTAAACAATGTCGAGGTGGATTTTCTCAGCCGCCGCAGGGTGGACCCGGGGGAGTGGGCCCTACACCCGGAGGTATTCAAGCTGATTGTGAGCCGTTGGGGGATCCCGGTGATGGATCTCATGGCAACCTTGGAGTCGGCGAAGGTGGAGCGGTTCTTCAGCAGACGGCGAGAGTGGATGTCGGAAGGCCTGGATGCCTTGGCACAGCGGTGGCCGATGGAGGGTCTTCTTTACGTGTTCCCGCCCTGGGCGCTTATAGGCAGGGTGGTTCAGCGCATAGAACGGCACCGGGGTCTGGTGGTGCTGGTGTCACCGGATTGGCCAAGAAGACCGTGGTATGCAGATTTGATTCGGCTGTTAGCGGACGCTCCGTGGCGGCTTCCACTTCGAGAGGATCTGTTGGTACAGGGGCCGCTGCGAATGCCGCAGGTGGATCGATTCTCGCTTACGGCATGGCTCTTGAAAGGACTAGGTTGACGGCCAGGGGGTACTCGGCGGCCGTCATTTCTACCCTCCTTAGGGCGCGTAGGCCTTCCACGTCGTTGGCATATATCCGAGTGTGGCGTGTATTTGAAGCATGGTGTTCCGAGCGCGATCTCAATCCCTTACGGTCCTCAGTCTCGAATGTCCTTTCCTTTTTGCAGGCTGGGGTGAAGAAGGGTCTCGTGTCCAGTTCCTTACGGGTGCAGCTGCTGGCTCTTTCCTGTTATCGGGGAAAAGTTCAAGGGCAGGTAATAGCGGCCCATAGTGATGTTTGGCGTTTCCTGCGGGCAGTGTTGCTGCTGAGACCGCCAAGGCGGCCTGTTATTCCTCCCTGGGATCTCAATGTGGTGTTGGCGGCCTTGGTTGGGGAACCGTTCAAGCCCTTAGGTAGAGCTTCGCTGAAGGACTTGACCCTGAAGACGGTCTTCCTAGTAGCTATTTGCTCCGCCAGAAGGATTTCGGAGTTGCAGGCGTTATCTTGTCAGGAACCTTATTTGTCCTTTTCGGCGGACAGGGTTGTCTTGCGTACAGTTCCAGCCTTCTTGCCAAAGGTGGTTTCGGCATTTCATGTGAATCAGGTAGTATCGTTGCCAGTGTTTTCCGCGGCACAGAAAGCGCAGTCGGGTGGCCGTTTGCATCGGTTGGATGTGCGGCGGGTGCTCAAGAAGTATCTCCCTAGGACGGCGTCTTTCTGGAAGTCCGACAGGCTATTCATCGCCTTTGGGGGCCCACGGAAAGGGGAGGCGGCAGCAAAGTCCTCTATTTCTAGATGGCTGAAGGAGGCTATTGCTTCTGCCTACCTTTTGAAGGGCAAGGAGGTTCCGGTGGGCCTGAGGGCGCATTCCACTAGAGCGCAGGCGGCGTCTTGGGCGGAAGTCAGTTTAGTGCCGGTGGCGGATATTTGTAGAGCGGTGACCTGGTCCTCGTTGCATTCTTTTGCCAGGCACTATCGTCTGGATGTGCAGGCGCGGGGAGATAGCCGTTTTGGTTCAGCGGTTCTTCAGGCTGGGCTTTCTGGTCCCGCCCATTGATATTCACTGCTCTGTTACATCCTCTATGGTTCCGGGACTGGACTAGAGGGACGCCAAGGAAGAGTAAATTAGACTTACCTGCTAATTGTTATTCCTTAAGGAACTCTAGTCCAGTCCCGGATCCCTCCCAGTTTTGGTATGGCGCGCAGCCTGAAGTGTCATAAGAGAAGAGAATACGGGGTTGATCCGGGATTAAGAGCTTATTCGTATTTTTCAGCAAGGTTGGGCACTGAGAGGAGATGAGATGAGACTAGGTCTCAAGGGACCTCTATTTTTGTTGCTGCAGCAAGCCCTGGTGGACGCTGGAGTGCGCTAGGTCCGTCTTGTTCAAGGCGGTTCTTTTTCTATTCTTGATGTTCATAGTTCGTGTGTACACCGTGTTTGGGCGGGGCAGTGAGGGTTCTAGTTTTTCACTGCTGCCCTATCTTATTGATTATTTTTCCTATAACTACTTATTTGTTGCTCTGCTGAGTCTGCTTTGTCAATAGGTGCTGGTGAAAGGGGGCGGATCTTGCCTATTTGTACCAGTGACATCAGAACGATGACATCTTTCAGTCTCCAAAGCTGCTGGTGGAGGTTGACAACTCTATGGTTCCGGGACTGGACTAGAGTTCCTTAAGGAACAACAATTAGCAGGTAAGTCTAATTTACTCTTTGCAGGGAACTGATTAATGAGCCGAGCTCTGAAATGCAAATTTTTAGCTAAAAAAGATGGTTTTCATTGTCAAGAGACTTGAGCCCAATTTCTCCCAAGCACTCCTCTAAACCCTAGGTCAAAACAATAAGTCAAGGGTTATGCACAACTTGGAGCAGGTGTACATTTTCCGCTTTTTCTAAAATACAGAACTCGTGTATATTTTGAAGGACTACGCCTTCTTCAAATCTCCTTTAAGGAGACATGTTCATATAAGTAGCACCTTTTCTAAAATTACTGCTTACACATATACCTTATTTATGTGTGAATCCACCATTTGCACATTAACAACAAATAAGCCTTCTAAAATCACTTCCTTAATTTGTAACTAGTTGGTAATTTTTGTGTTCTTCTGAATTTTTTCATAGTTATGATGATCTTTTTAAATAATTTCCTCTTTTAAGAATTTAGGCCAGTATTTGTAACATCACTTATGACAGAAGCATAGAAATAGAGAAAATTATGGTAACTAAAGGCCATATGGCCTGTCCAGTCTGCCCATCCATACATACCAACTACTATTTATTTATTTATTTATTTATTTATTTAACTGTATTTATATCCCACTTTTCACCGGGTCAAAGCGGGATATAAGCTCTACAATCCCTTCCTCTCCTTTAGCCTGTGCTTGTCCCAAACGTTTTTGAATTCAGATATAGTCCTTATTTCCACCACACACTCAGGGAAGCTGTTCCACATATCCACCACCCTTTCTGTAAAAAAATATTTTCTTAGATTACTCCCAAGTCTATCACCTTTCACCTTCATCTTATATCCTCTCATTACAGAGCTTCCTTTTGTTTGAAAGAGGCTGCTTCCTATGCATTTATGTCATGGAGGTATATAAACATCTCTATCATATCTCACCTCTCCCTTCTTTCCTCCAGAGTTCACATAGTGAGATCCTTACGTCTGCTCCACGTACGCTTGATGACAAAGCTCACTGACCATTTTAGTAGCTGTCCTCTGGACTGACTCTAATCTGTTTATATCTTTTTGAAAGTGCCGTCTCCAGAATGTACACAGCACTCCTAATGTTGTCTCACCAGAGACTTAAACAGAGGCACTATCACCTCCTTTTTCCTGCTGGCCCTTCCTCTCCCCATGCACCCAAGCATCCTACTGGCACTTGCTATCGCCTTTTTTACCTGTTTGGCCACTTTAAGGTCATCAGATACGACTACCGCTCTTCTTTGGTAGATAGATGTAATTCACCCCCTAAGCTGTACCACTCTGTTTTTTTTTCCAGCCCAAATGCATGACTTATTTGGTTGCATTTGTATACCGCTTCTTCCAGCGATCAGTAGCGGTTTGACTATGACTATGCATTTAATAGCATTACGTTTTAGCTGCTAAATTCTAGACCATTCTTTAAGCTTTGCAAGATCCCTCCTCATGTCCACACCTTCCTGGGTGTCCCATAATATTGTAGATGTTTGTATCATCTATAAAGAGGCAAACCTTACCTGATAATATTTTCATAATATAGCTTGAAAAATTGTTAAGAACCAGATCAAGGACTGATCCCTGTCTCACTCCACTGGTATGTCCTTAACCTCAGAGTGAACTCCATTCACCAATACCCTCTGTCGCCTTCCATTCAATCAGTGTCTAACCCACTCACTATAGGGCCCATCTCAAGGGCGCTTAATTTATGTACAAGTCATCTATATGGAACCAAGTCAAAGGCTTTGCTGAAAACAAAGTACTTTATACCACATCTAGTGCTCTCTCTCATCCAATTCTCTTTTCACCCATTAATAATAAAGAACAATACAATTCTGATTAATATGTAAGAAAAATTATCCAGACTTGGAATAAGTTGTAATGCATTAATAATTCATATGAAATAAAATACAATGAACTACTTGTGCCTGAAACATTTTTTTCTACTCAAAATCCATTTTTATAATTGCTGTAAATTTTGGATGATCATTTTCTGTTACTGTGAAACCAAAATGGATCTCAAAGTAGGCAAAATCATGCGAGGCAGCCTTATTTCTATTAAATCAGAGCCATTATTGGCTTCATTTTCAAAACTCTGAAGGCAGGGGCAAAGTCCGCAGATGCTTTCAACCATGGATTGTATACCATATATCAAGAGGAAAATTTCAGCTTGCTTTCATCTTGAAAATTGCCCTAGAACCTGCAAGTTTTTTTAGCTGCTTTCTGTGGCTACTTTTTTCAACAAAAACAACACGCAGAGTTTGCAAAATGCAAAACTATGTGCATTGTTGCCTCCTCCGGCCTAATCGTGCCATGGGAATACCTCTGTGAAAATGTGGATAAAGGAGGAAGTAAAATCACCATCCTGAATGGCTGGTTAGATCGTGGGCTCCGGTCCCTACCCCGATAAAAGTGCATGAAAAAGCCTAAGTCATTTTGAATGGCAGGTCTATAAGGTGGCTATTTTTGCTGCCCTGGCGGCAGGAACTCTGCAAAGACAGAGAGAAATGCAACCTATTACTAAAGTATTGCGGGACAATGGAATACAATATCAATGATGGTTCCCATTTGGTTTGCCTTTTCAAAGAAATGCAAAAAATTGGAGAGTAAGGACCCTGGAAGAAGCAAAGGGGGCATTCACAGCAATAGGACTGGCACAAAGCATGTCGAAAGAGGCAGATGAACAAAGATAAAGTGAGCTTGGCAATCCCCAGAGGGGCAAGGGTCCAGGAGTACATCAGAGTATGGACGTTCGTGGATAAAAGGGGAGTGGAAGCAAATAGGGTAAACATCTGCGGAGAACAAGATGGAGACTGGACTTCAGCTCAGAGAACAGTCCTAAAGGAAAGCAGGATGTTACAGTGGGTGTTATAAAGGTTATTGTTGTGATTAGAATGAAATTGTAAATGCATAAGTAGAGATAATAGTACACAAGCACGGTTGTTATTGGCATTGTGAAGTGGCAATGTAATGAGGAGGGGGTTGGTAAAGAAAAAAGGGGAAAGGGGTGGAAAGTGAATAATTAAAGGGTTGAATGAAAATCAGTAGGTGGGAATGGGAGGAATAAGAGAGGGGGATATAAGAAGTAAGGTGGGGGGGGGCCCGTGGACCATTCCAGAGGGGGATCCACTATTCCAGGAAAGACCCTAGGAGGAGGGGGAGATGGGCAGGGAGGGAAAGGGAAGAAGAGAGAGAAAGGGGGTGAGGGGATATTTAAGAATGGGGAAAGTAGGGTAGAGGAAGGGGGAAAGTAGGGTAGAGGAAGGGGGGAAGGGAGTACAACAACTAAAGGAAGAACAAACGCTAAAAATCACTACCATTAATGTGAAGAGCCTCCGCACATGGCAAAAGAGGAGGTTACTGGAAAAAAGAGGGTATAAGGCAACAGGCAGAAACTTTGTGCATACAGGAAACATATTTAAAAGTAGGACAAGAATGGTTATTGCAAACTAGGAAATACCCCTCTGTCATCTTGGCGGGTAACAGAGCAGAACTACAAAAAGGGGGGGGGGAGTAGGTATTTTGTTGGGCGAGAAGGTTAAAGAGCAGGTAGTGGGAGAATGCAGAGACAAAAAAGAATGATGGGTGGGGGTCCGCTTGAAGGTGGGGAAGGAAGAGATATGGGTAATAAGCTTGTATGGACCCAATGAGGAACAGAAAGAAAGAATTTTATGAGACCTTAATGTTGGAGTTAGAGAAGATGGGTAGTGCCCTCATAATATTAGGTGGGGATTACAATCTAACAGTAAATCCATGCTTAGATTCTAGTGGAGGGGAAAGGCTGGGGGGGGGGAGGGGACAACGAGGAAGAGCCTTCGGCGTATGAAGGAGAGGGTAGGGTTCATTGATGTCTGGAGGTGCAGAAACCCAGGAAGGGTTTCATGGGGTTTTTCAAAGCCCCATGAAACATATAGCAGAATAGACATGGTGTGGGTGAGTGGTGAATGGATTACAAAGGTGAAAGAGAGCATGGGTCCATAACTTGGACAGATCATGCCCCAGTATCGGTAATCTTTGGTTTGGGGACTAGAGAGGAGGGATTGAAATTCTGGAGGCTTAATGATTCACTATTGGATAACATGGGTAATATAGAAAGCATTAGGCAGAACATACAGGAGTATATTCATTTTAACAACTGAGGGGAAGTAGCAGCCGGGACTGTATGGGATGGATTTAAAGCAGTAGTGCGAGGACATTTGCTAGGCTTGGCAATGAAGGCAAAAAAGGTGAGAGAAAAGACAGAGCAGGAATTAATAGGGAAAATAAGGGAGTTAGAACTGAGTCACCAGAGTGATTGCAATCCCAAAGTGTTGGAGGCCCTGACTAAGTTGCGAGTGGAGTTGGGGAGGTTGAGAGCCAGTGCTATGGCGCACAAATTGAATGTGCTAAAACAGACATATATTGAAGGAGGGAACATAGCTGGCAAAGTGTTAGCTAGCAGGCTTAAAGCCCGGAAACAGCAGGGGGTGATAAACTGTATAAGAAATAAAAGAGGTGAATTAGAATATGATGTTACAAAGATAAAGGAAATATTTAGAGAGTATTATAAGACCCTTTATAGCAGTGAGGTGCAAGAAGGAGAGGAAAAGAGTGTGCAATATTTGAAGGAATGGAATTTGAGGACAATAAGTAGCGAGGAGGTAGAAAGATTAGATAAACTCATTAGCGGGGCAGAAATTACAGCAGCCATTAAGGAGCTCAAAGTTAGAAAGCCCCAGGGCTGGACAGACTGACAGCTAAATTCTTTGAAGTTTTCCAGACACAGGTGCAACCTCTAATGGTAGAAGTCTTTAACGACATACTAATTGAGAAAAAAATACCAAGCTCTATGGAGGAAGCTGGCGTATATTATCGAAGCCGGGTAAAGACCCTACAGTGTGTTGGTTGTACAGGCTGATTTCCTTAAAATATTGGCAAAGATATTGGCAAATAGATTGCAGGAAGCACTTCCAAACTTAATACATAAAGATCAAAATGGATTTGTGAAGGATAGGTTGGGAGGAGATAACATTAGGAAGATTGTTAACCTCATATGGCATACACAAAAAGAAGGTCGGGCACAAGAAGAGCAAACGCTCTTGCTGATAAAGTAGGTGTACAAAAGAGGCAAGAGAGATGGATGATCACATGTGCCTTTATTGTGTCCCCTACGCGTTTCGGCGTATGCCTTCCTCGGGAGGATATACTTAAACATATAAACATAAAACAACATGTTAAATAATTATACAGTAAAAAACATCAACCTCACAAATGATAAAAAGATAAAAACATACAGGCATGTATTGTTTACAAAATATAAGCCACTAAAAACCAAATGTAACAACCAAAAGAAAAAACTGTTAAAAACAAGCATTTAACAATGCTAAAAATAAATAAACAATATAACAAATAAGATAATAAATAAGTAAACAATATGGCAAATAAGATAATAAATAATTAAAAGACGCAGGGCAGAACACACAGAACAAATAGCATGCAAATAATAATATATATATAATAAATAGTAATAAAAATGATACTAATAATAACATAAACAGATGTTTACTTACAAGGCACAATTGGTTAATGGCCAATAGGCAGAATGGTAAGGAGATTCCTTGTATTAAAAATTAACTGCAAACATATAAAAATATATAATGTAAAGCATAAACAAACAAGTAAAAACACTGTACCTAAGCATCGGCAATTGGCACTAATGGACAAACGTGCTATTAAATGAATGGATAAAAACAAAATTCTCTCAAAAGATGAGAAGGTAAAAAAGTATACAGATAAAAAGAAGAAGAAAAGAAGAAGAAAAGAAAAAAAAAGATGGCATTAAGCTGAGTTGGTTGGCACATTTTAAAGACATCAACATGAATAAACTGAGGGTAAATGTGAAGCTCTATTTAAAATATACTCAACTAAACATAACCTTAAAAAACATGGGCACCACCAAAATATACACGGAGTAACTTAAACAAAAATAAGTGCAAACCAATGAATGAGCCAAACTTACATGAAATGAGCAATTCAATCCCAAGCAAAAGCAAAAAGGGTTGTCAATGAACAGGAAGCACGTTCTGTTAGCGTTCAGGACGAGTTAAGGACTGACTGGCTGAACGTTGGAACTTTATATACCAGAAAAAGGGGGCAAGGCTAAAATGACCATGTGACAGTGATCAGGTGACCTAAAAACTTCAAAATAGGAGTGCTCAACCTTTAAACAGAAGAAAAGTACCTCTATATGTTGTGTCACATTAAGAGGCACACAGGTAAGCGTCATTAAATTGTAATGATGAAAAGATATAACTAAATGTAAATATGAATGAAAGAAGTGTAAACAAATTATGGCTCTCAGAGAAATTCATGATATAAAAGAAGGGGGGAGGGAGGGGAGGGGCATTGCTCACAGAAAAACTGTCAGATCTACCTCCTGATTCAAGCCATGAGGTGCCAAACTGTTAAATTCATAAATGTACCTTTGTTCCAATCTAAGCAAAGCTTTATCTGTGTCTCCACCTCTCCAACTAGGAATCACAGTCTTAAGGACAAAATACTTTAAATCTTGAATGGTATGTTGTTTATCCTGCCAGTGTTGTACTAGAGGACTGTCTAACAGTTTTCTCTGTAGACAACTCCTATGCTCGATGATGCGAGTGCGAATTTGGCGTTTGGTTTTACCGACATAGAACAAACTACAAGGGCACATGATTAAATATATGACTTTTTCAGATTTACAGTTAGAAAAGTGGTTAATGTAAAACTTCTGTTGTGTAACCGGATGTACAAACATATTCTTAACTGTAATAGTATGCGCACAAACGGAACAAGACCCACATTTAAAATGGCCTTTAATCTTAGGTGCAGGTTTAGGATAGGTAAGAGCGGAAGGAACAAGTGTATTGGCCAGATTAGGATTCCGTTTGTAAGCAATCATTATCTTTTTTGAAGTGAAGTTGGGTAAACCGGTCAGCAGGTACCACTCTTTTTTCAAGATACTGGCGATCTCTTTTGAATATTGTGAAAAAGTCAGGGAGCACGTAATCCTATCCTCTTGAGAGCGTTGTTTTTTCTGTAAAAGGGTAATACGCTGTGTGGTGCAAGCTCTAAGATACGCCTTTTTAATACATCTCTTGGGATATCCGCGATTGGAAAATCTCATATGCATGTCTGCTGCATGTTTTTGAAAATCCGATTCTTTAGTGCACAATCGTTTGATTCTAAGGAATTGACTAATTGGCAAATTGTCTTTTAAGGCCGTGTTATGATAACTATCATACCGTAAGAGATTATTACGGTCCGTAGGTTTTCGATAAAGGTCAGTAATAAAACCGGATTCTCCCTTCTTAATCAATAAATCTAAATAAGGTATACTCTCCTCACTAAAATGGCCTTCAAATTGTAGATCACATGTGATCATCCATCTCTCTTGCCTCTTTTGTACACATACACAAAAAGAAGGCCAGAAAGCAGTTTTCGTCACGGTAGATGCAGAAAAAGCATTTGATAGGGTGGAGTGATCCTTTATCTTTAAAGTATTAGAGGATATGGGGATAAGCCAAAATTTTCGAGACTGGATTAAAGCACTGTACGCACATCCGAAAGCCTGCATTAGAGTGAATGGGAGCTACTCTGAAACTATAGAGCTGCAGAGGGGCCCAAGGCAGGGGTGCCCTTTGTCACCCCTGCTATTTTATAGAGCCTTTGGCAGAGGTAATTAGAAAGCAAGGAGATATAAGAGGGATACAGATGGGGGGAACGGAATCAAAGGTGGCTCTATTCGCAGATGATGTCATATTTACAGTTAGAGACCCTTTCACATCCTTGCCAGTCCTCATGCAAGAGATTCGACACTATAGTGCGACATCAGGGTATAAGATAAATATGAGATTGCAGACCTGCTATTAGTAATCTGTGAACTATCATTGAAATCATCTCTAATACCTGAAGACTGGAGGATCGCCAATGTAACACCAATTTTTAAAAAGGGTTCCAGGGGTGATCCGGGAAACTACAGACCGGTGAGCCTGACATCAGTACCGGGAAAAATGGTAGAAACCATCATAAAGAATAAAATTACTCAGCATGTAGATAGTCATGACCTAATGGGAGAGAGCCAACATGGCTTTAGACAAGGAAGATCTTGTCTTACTAATCTGTTATGTTTTTTTGAAGGAGTGAATAATCAGGTAGACAAAGGTGAGTCGCTTGATATTGTGTATCTGGACTTTCAGAAAGCTTTTGACAAGGTCCCTCATGAGAGACGTTTGGCAAAACTAAAGAGTCATGGGATAGGAGGCAGTGTACTATTGTGGATCAGGAACTGGTTAAAAGATAGAAAGCAGAGGGTAGGGCTAAATGGCCAATTTTCCCAATGGATAAAGGTGAATAGTGGTGTACCCCAGGGATCTGTGCTGGGTCCGCTTCTTTTTGACATATTCATAAATGACCTGGAAAGTGGAATAACGAGTGAGGTTATCAAATTTGCAGATGACACAAAACTATTTAAAGTTGTTAAAACCCAAGAGGATTGTGGAAAATTGCAAGAGGATCTTGATAAATTGGAAGACTGGGCATCAAAATGGCAGATGAAATTTAATGTGGACAAGTGCAAGGTTATGCACCTAGGGAAGAACAACCCAAACTATGGTTACACAATGCAAGGTTCCACATTAGGAACTACCACCCAGGAAAAAGATTTAGGCGTCATTGTGGATACCATGTTAAAACTCTCGGCCCAGTGTGCAGCGGCGGCCAAGAGAGCAAATAGAATGCTAGGTATGATAAGGAAAGGAATGGAAAATAAAAAAAAAGATATTATAATGCCTCTATATCGTTCCATGGTGAGACCGCACCTTGAATATTGTGTGCAATTCTGGTCGCCGTATCTTAAAAAGGATATAGCGATTTTAGAAAAGGTTCAGAGAAGAGCCACCAAAATGGTAAAGGGGATGGAAGGATACTCCTATGAAGAAAGGCTAAAAAGGTTAGGGCTCTTTAACCTGGAAAAGAGATGGCTGAGGGGAGATATGATAGAAGTCTATAAATTAATGGACGGAGTGGAACGGGTAAATGTAGATCGATTGTTTACCTTATCAGAATATAGAAAGACTAGGGGACATGCAATGAAGCTACAGGGTAAACTATTTAAGACTAATAAAAGAAAACAAATTTTCACTCAACGTGTAATCAAACTCTGGAATTTGTTACCGGAGGATGTAGTAAAGGCTGTTAGTGTAGCAGGGTTTAAAAAAGATTTGGACAAGTTCCTGGAGGAAAGGTCCATAAACCATTATTAAGAAGGTACCCAGGATATCAATGCTTGAACCAATACAAGCATTGTGGAACCTGTGCTAGGTACATATGACCTAGATTGGCCACTGTTGGAAACAGAATACTGGGCTTGATGGACCTTGGTCTGACCCAGTATGGCATATCTTATGTTCTTATTAGCAAAACTGAAATAAAGTGGTATAAACCTCCTGGAAGAGTTGGAACAGAGGTTACAGGAAAGATTCCCTTTTAAGTGGGTCCAACACAGCTTTAGGTACCTAGGCATCCAACTGGGGAGAGAGTTAGAGCGGCTAGTGGAATGGAATTATGTACCGATAATTCGGGCGATTAATCAGGATCTACAAAAATGGAAGGGGCTGAACTTAAAGTGGTTGGGGTGTATAGCTGCTGTTAAGATGAACATTTTACCCAGGGTTCTGTTTTTATGTGCCTCACTTGCTTGTAGGTCCTGAGGAGGATGCTAAAAAAATCCAGAATCAAATATTTCAATTCATTTGGGGAGGGAAAATATCCAAAATATCTAGGAAAGTGATGTTTATGCCCAGGGAAGGAGGAGGACTAGGGGTGCCGCATATAGGGAATTACTATAAGGCAGCACAATTAAGAGCATTGGTGGTGAGTAGAAGCATAGGGGAGGTGCCTCAATGGGTGCAAATGGAGAGGGTGAGAAAAGAAAATCTGGAGGCTTGGATGTGGGATCCTCAATTAGGCAAAGAAGGGGGAGAGGTTAGAAATGTCTTTAAAGCAGTGATGAAGGATACATGGAGGGAGGTAAAAAACAAACTCATGGGAAATAGGAAATATTCTCCAGGACCAAGCAGGAAGTCAGTCCTCACATATGGGTGACGTCGGCGCCGACGGAGCCCTCGCGGAGCAATTTTCCCCAGCTTTCAAAGAAAGCCTTTGGGAATTGCAGTGCGCATGCGCGGTCCTCTTCCCGCCCAAGGGTGCCATCTTGCTCAGTCTTCTTTTTTCCGCGGAGCCCTACAGACGTTGCCTGTGAATCCCCGCAGAAAAGTTGATTTTTCTCTATTTTTCTCTGTTTTTTCTTCGGTTCGACGCCGGTTCTTTTCCCGCCCGGACTCGCGAGGCCGGTTGCGAGTCCGTCCTTTGTTTTTCGGTTTTTTGTCCTTCGTGACAGATTTAGCGCTTTTTTTCCTTTTTCCCTGGCTGCCCGGTCGTTCGACCTTGCAGGGGCCCTTTTTCCCCCGATGGCAGCCAGTGGTTTCAAAAAGTGTGACCTCTGTAAGAAACTTATGTCTCTTACAGACACTCATGATTTCTGCCTCCGCTGTCTCGGCCCAGATCATGATCCCATGATCTGCGGGCCATGCGGCAAAATGTCCTCAAAAGCATTGAGGAGTCGGCAGCACCAGCGGGAGCATATCTTCTCTGACTCCGGCCGGGCTCGGACCTCGTCAGAGGCTTCGACGTCTCAGGACTCTGGTCCTGAGCATCGTCGGAGTTCCTCTGAAAGGGGGTCTCCTACCCGGGAGCATCATCGGAAGAAGAAACCCGCGAGGGCGGGATCGGTGGACGCTCCTGGTTCCTCGAGGGCCAGGTCGCATAGCCCCGATTCCCGTCCCGGGTCCTTGGAGTCAGAAAGGCCGTCAAAGCATCCTCGACTCGAGGTGGACTTGCCCGCTCACGTAAGTACTGTTGTCCTCGTGGACTCACCTCTGAAGGACCTGACGTCGGGCCCGACGCCGTCGGGGCCCGAGTCGGGGGCTGCTGGGTCTCCTGAGCTCGGACTCAGGTTGACGGCCTTGGAGTGCAGTTTGTCTGCCTTCTTGGACCAGCAGCGGGCATTGATCGCTGGCCTCGCTGGCGCTTCTGCCCTGACCGCCGGGACGTCGACCTTCAAGTCGACCCCGGAGACCGAGCCGATCCTCGAGTCCATGAGGGCTCGAGCCGATCCTCGGTCGAGGTCTCCTTCGGCCTCCCGTTCGGGACCGAGGTCGTCGACGCTGACTCCCTCGGCGTCGGGGCGGATGGCATCAGTGCCCGCCCGACCGGAGCCGGTCGACTCCTCCTCCGAGGAGTCGGCCTGGGAATCTGAGGACGAAGAGTCACCTGGTTCCTTTCGGACTCGGTGTGTCCCTTCGGACTCCCCCGAGTCCGAACCTCGGAGAAGGTCCCCCCCGGAGGATACCCGGTTCTCGGACTTCGTGAGGGATATGGCCAAAGCCTTGGCCTTCCCTGCGGATCCCGAGGAGGAGCCTCGAGTTGAAGAACTCGATGCCCTCCAATATGACTCTCCCCCGAAGGAGGCCTTTATTGTACCGGTTCCTCCCATGCTGGAACGGCTTCTCTTCTGCATGTGGGAGAGCCCGGCGGCGTCGCCGGTGTTAAGCAAGCGGGTCGATTCCATTTATCGAGTCCGCAAGAGCCCCGGGTTCCAAAAGGCACAACTACCGCACCATTCCATGGTGGTGGAATCGGCCATGCATAGACTGAAGAGTCAAAAAATGCACTCCTCGGTGCCCCCTGGTAGGGAAGCCTGGATGCCCTCGGTAGGAAGTGCTTCCAGGGCTCTATGCTTGCTTGTCGAGTCCCGACATACCAGCTCTACATGGGCATGTATCTCCGAGACCTGGCTAAGGAAATCGCCGGGTTCTCTGCTGGTCTCTCCGACGAACCTTTGCAGAGGTTCCAATCCTTGTCTACTGGTATTCGGGAGTGCTCCAAGTTTATCTCTCGAGCAGCCTATGATGGTTTTGAGGCTTCGGCTCGAGTAGCCGCGGCCGGCATCGGTGGACGCCGCCAGGCTTGGCTTCAGACATCCGACCTCGAGCCCTGGGTACAGGACAAGTTGGTCGATGTCCCCTGCCGAGGTGATAACCTCTTTGGCAAGCCCATGGATGAGAAGGCTGCACAAATCGAGACGGAGACTCTCACCAGGACTCGTCTCTCAAGGAAGACCTCTGCCCCTTCTCAAAAGAAGAAGGCCTCGGGGAAAAAGCCCTTTTACCCGAGGAAAGGTGCTGCCTATAAATACTACCCTCAGTATCAGGCCTCACCAGCTCCCCCACAGGGAAAGCAGGCCAAGGGACGGGGTAATGGGTCCCGTAGGCAGCAAGCCCCCAAGCCTGCACCACCGGCCCCTGCTCAGCAGGGTGGGGGGTTTTGACTTTCTCAGCATAGCCTCTCCCCCTCAGCTGGTTTCTCTCAGCACAGGAGGCCGGCTGGTCCACTTTGCCCACAGGTGGTCCAACATCACCACAGATACCTGGGTGCTTCAGATAGTTCAAAAGGGCTATCTTCTTCATTTTCACCAGGTACCTCCCTCCTACTTTCCAGGGGAGCCTTCCAGACTCCCTCTGCACAGGGACTTACTCCTTCAGGAGTTAGCAAGTCTTGTTCAGGAACAAGCCGTGGAACCGGTGCCCCACCACCTGAAGGGTCAAGGGTTTTATTCCAGATACTTCCTGATTCCGAAAAGAACAGGAGGCCTCAGACCCATCCTAGACTTGTGAAACCTCAACAAGTTCCTTGCAATGGAAAAGTTCAAAATGCTTACCCTTGGAATCCTGCTGCCCTACCTCCAGCAGGGAGACTGGCTATGCTCCTTAGATCTAAAGGATGCGTATACTCATATCCTTATTCATCCAGACCACAGACAATACCTCAGGTTTGTTGTGGGCGGACACCATTACCAGTACAGAGTACTGCCTTTCGGCCTATCCTCCGCCCCCAGAGTGTTCACCAAATGCCTAGCAGTGGTGGCGGCCTATCTGAGACTTCAAGGTCTCTTTGTGTTCCCATACCTGGACGACTGGCTCATCAGGGCCTAGTCTGCCCAAGAAGCCACTCAGGCTACTCATCGCACTGTGGCTCTGCTCCAGCACTTGGGTTTTGTCATAAACTTCGCAAAGTCCACTTTGCTCCCCTCTCAAGATCTAGAATTCATCGGCGCCAGATTGGACACTCTTCAGGCGCGGGCCTTCCTGCCTCTGGACAGGGCCCAAAGGCTCATGGATCTCGCCAGCCGCTTTCACAGCAATTCCCTGGTCTCAGCCAGGCAATTTCTGAGACTGCTCGGCCATATGGCTTCCACGGTCCATGTAACCCCCAATGCCCGCCTGAACATGCGACCTGCTCAATGGTGCCTTCGCAAACAATGGCATCAGGCCACTGGGAGCCTAGCGGACTCCGTACAGATCTCCGACCAGCTGGTCTCCTCTCTGCGATGGTGGCTTCATCTACCAAACCTGGTGCTGGGGGTGACTTTTCAGCCCCCTACACATTCTCGGGTCCTGACGACCGATGCTTCTCTCCAGGGTTGGGGAGCACATTGCCAAGGGACTTATACTCAGGGTCTCTGGACTCCTTGGGAGTCTGCTCAGCAGATCAACTTCCTGGAGCTCAGAGCCATCCGCCTAGCGCTCAAAGCCTTCTCTCACCTGATTTCTCACCAGTCGGTACTTGTCCAGACAGACAATCAGGTTGCCATGTTCTACGTGAACAAACAAGGCGGAACCGGCTCCTTCCTTCTCTGTCAGGAAGCACAGAAGCTCTGCTCTTGGGCCGTCCATCGCAACATCGTCCTCAAAGCTGTCTATCTCCCAGGTCAAGAAAACTACCTGGCAGACAAACTGAGCAGGATCCTCCAACCGCACGAGTGGAGATTGGATCCGCTCGTGGTTCAGCGGATCTTTCTCCGGTGGGGCCTCCCCACCATGGATCTGTTCGCCAGTCCTCTGAACCGGCAGCTTCCCAGATTCTGCTCTTGACAGCCGCATCCTCTCCGGGTAGCGGCGGATGCTTTTCTGATTCCATGGTCCACAGGCCTCTTGTATGCCTTTCCACCCATGCCTCTGGTGTCTCGGACGCTCTTCAAAGTTCTCAGAGACAAGGCGTTGGTGATCCTAGTGGCTCCCCGGTGGCCGAGACAACCTTGGTTCCCGCTTCTGATGCAGCTGGCGGTGGACACCCCTCTTCCTCTGGGGTTTCAGCCCGACCTCCTCTCGCAGGATCAGGGGACGCTCCTGCACCCCAACCTTCGGTCCCTTCATCTGATGGCCTGGCTGCTGAAAGGGTAGTCCTTGCTCCTCTCCAGCTACCTCCAGATGTGGAAGAGGTCGTCTTGGCCTCCAGGAGGCCTTCCACCCGGAAGTCCTACGCTCTTAAGTGGCGTCGGTTCTCCGTCTGGTGTACTCAGCAGTCGCAAGACCCCTTCTCCTGTTCAACATCAGTGGTCTTGCAGTACTTGCTTTCCCTTTCCAATCTTGGACTTAAGTCCAACTCGGTCAAGGTCCACCTCAGTGCTATTTCTGCGCACCACCTACCGGTGGATGGTAGACCTCTTTCCAGCCACCCTCTGGTGGCTCGTTTTCTCCGAGGCCTCCTACTCCTTAAACCACCTTTGCGCCCGCCAGCCCCGAACTGGGATCTCAATGTGGTTTTACAGCGGCTTACCTGTCCGCCTTTTGAGCCTATGGCTACCTGTTCTCTTCGTTTTCTTTCCTGGAAAACCTTGTTCTTGGTGGCCCTCACTTCTGCTAGACGCGTTAGTGAGCTGCAGGCCCTGGTATCTGATCCTCCTTACACTAGGTTCTACAAGAACCGGGTAGTCCTATGGACTCACCCTAAGTTTCTTCCTAAAGTGGTTTCCCCTTTTCACATCAACCAGGAGGTGGTACTTCCGACCTACTTTCCCAGGCCACACTCCGGCCGAGCTGAAATGGTCCTGCATACCCTGGACTGTAGAAGGGCGCTGAACTTCTACCTTGACCGTACGCGGGAGCACCGAAGGGCTGTTCAGCTCTTCGTGTCTTATGACCCCAACAAGTTGGGGCTCCCTGTCTCCAAGCGTACTCTGTCCATCTGGATTGCGGACTGCATCGCTTGGGCTTACGAGGCTGCGGGCCTCGTGCTGGAAGGTAGAGTCACCGCTCATCGTGTTCGGGCGAAGGCTACGTCAGTGGCTCACCTCCGCTCTGTTCCGTTGGCAGACATCTGCCGGGCCGCCACTTGGTCTTCAAGCCAGACTTTTGCAGCCCATTACTGCCTGGAGAGGGAGTCCCGCAGGGACAGTGCTTTCGGACAGGCAGTCCTCCGTAACCTCTTCGAGGTATAGGCAACTCCTACCCTCCATCCCGGATGTTGGGCTACCGGTTGGAGACGTATTCAGAGAAGATTCCTTCCTTCTGTGCTGCTGAGCTAGAGGGAGCTCATTTTGTGCTTAGGGTCTCCGGTAACCTTAAGCTTGGGAGTCCCATATGTGAGGACTGACTTCCTGCTTGGTCCTGGAGAAAGCGTAGTTACTCACCTGTAACAGGTGTTCTCCAGGAGCAGCAGGAATCAGTCCTCACAACCCTCCCTCCTCCCCTTGGAGTTGCAGTTTTATGCTTTCGTTTTTGCTAATTTTTTGCTGTCTTTTAGCTATGTCATCTGACTGAGCAAGATGGCACCCTTGGGCAGGAAGAGGACCGCGCATGCGCGCTGCAATTCCCAAAGGCTTTCTTTGAAAGCTGGGGAAAATTGCTCCGCGAGGGCTCCGTTGGCGCCGACGTCACCCATATGTGAGGACTGATTCCTGCTGCTCCTGGAGAACACCTGTTACAGGTGAGTAACTACGCTTTCTAGGAGAACCTTTATAACGCGACTGCCAGAATTCCCACCAGGGTTGAAGGGAGGAGTATTCCAGGAATGGGGGTAAAAAAGGGTTGCAAAGACTAGGTCAGTTCTTAAAAGAGGATAATACAGTGTTGATTTTTGAAATACTGTGTGGAATATATAATATAGAACACAAAAAATTATTATTCATATGCACAAGTATACTATTTCATGCGGTAGCTAGAGATCAGGAAAGAGTTGAAGAAGCCGGTTGCAAAAATAGAACAGTTAATGGAAGAACAGAAGGTGCCAAAGCTGTTAATTTCTAGGCTATACACGGAAATGTTAAAGCCCGAGGGGGAGGAGATAAGAAGCCACCAAAAATGGGAGGAGGAGCTCTTAGGGGAATGGGATAAAAAAACGATGGCAAGCAGTAGTGGAAAATGCTAAGAAATTAGCTCCTGGGGCAGTGTATCTTGAAAGCAGTAGTAAGGTGAGGCTACAAATGTATTGGACACCAGTGAAGGTGCAGGTTAGGAAACTACAACAAAGTAATTTATGTTGGAAAGGGTGTGGGAGGCCAGGGGATTTAAAACATTTATTGTGGGGGTGCCCAAGGGTAAAGCAAATGTGGGAGGAGGTAGAGGATTTATATCACAAAATTACTCAGGTGGGGGTAAAGATTAATCAGAATATGGCAATATTAACAGCGATAACTGAAGAAAGATAAATATTTAGATAAATTCCTGGGGTACTGTATTAATGTGGGGCGAATGGAACTATTGGTGAAGTGGAAGGACCACATAATACTTACTAGAAGCGAGAAAAAAGGGAGACTAGAAAGAATGTGGTGTATGTGCGAAATTGAGCCTTTAAAAATCATAATAAGAAACAATTTGACTGAACCTGGAGATGATATAAGGAATGGTGGGCAAAGAAGAACTAAGGAGACAGAAGCGGTATAATAGGAAGATAGGTGGATAGGGAATCGAGGAAGAAGGGTTGGAAGAGAGGAGAGGGGGGAGTGGAGGGAGGGGGATGGGACAGGAGAGGGGAAGGGAAGGGAAAATAGGGGGGAGGACAAATTTTCAAATAGTTCTTTTACCTATTTAAGTACCTTTTGAAAATTATTCTCTGTAGTGGTAACTTTATAAACATTTTGAACTTGTAGAATAGGCACTCAGACACATATGCCAGGGGCATATGTGCATAAAAGTATATAGTTAGAAAACATAGGGGTCAATATTCAGGGGCGGCAGTCAGTGTCTTTAAAGTGCCTGGCTACCCACCACTTTAACTAAACTGTCCAGTGTTGAATATCTGGTTTCACCAGCCTGAAGTTTTGCTATCTGGATAGCAGCAATATTTAGCTGTGAACTGGATAGCAAAAGAATAGAAAGTTTGGACAGCCATAGTGGCTGAATATCACCACTAACTGGTAGCTGCCAGGAGCGCCCCAGCTGTGCTCGCAGACCACCCCGGAATTAACTTGCAACCTATTGGGATATTCAACAGTACTATCCGGATAGTGCTGTTGAATATTGAGATTTCTGGGGTTTATGCATTTTGCAGGTGCATCTCAGTGGGTGATGTTAAGTGCACCTGTGCTGATCCTGCCAAAGGTAATGAGTGCAGGAGGGGGCGGCACAATACCCATGCTAGCAACATGGAGACATGCCAACCATGCCTCCATGTTTTAGTGCTGGTTGAGCGCCACCCTAGTGCTCATTTTCTCGGCACACTAGCAGTGCCCCTCTTAATAAGCATGCCCTCTTTTGGGCATACTGGAAATCAGCTTTTCTTGAAAATGGAGCAGCCAGTTCGTTGTTCATTTATTTACTTGCAGTGCTGACTTAGAAATTAATGTAAATGTTATTTTCCACTTTTTCAATTCAATTGAAACAGGTTAAAAGTGATGAACAAAGCCTTGCCTGTGACCATCTTGAAAAATACTCAAGATGGATCTGTCTCTCACTGCAGAACCTACCTCTGATAAATTTTTCTTGGGCTCTTGAATATAGAGTGGTTCATATTACTTCCTGGGCCCTATAGACCTTGCTCCTGTTGTAGATCTGTTGCTATGCAGTGATTCATCACTATAAGCCCTGTAAGAAAAACAAGTTCACTGGTTCAGCAATGAGAGGGAATAGTTTTGAGGAAGGAATCCATAAGTGAACAGAAAAAGACTGTCCAAAGATGTACGATATGACCTTTGTAAAGCAAAAAAACAAAGGGAATTTGAAAGCATAGCACTGGGCCACGGATACCTGTTTCCAGATATCATATACTAGCCTCATTTATTGGTGAAGTCTTTGAGGTGTGTTGGAATACAGTATATGACGTATTATGAATATTTCCATTTACAGATTGCTAAAATAGAAAATATATCTCATCTTGCTGAGCTCCGAGTGCTAAACCTTGCTAGGAATTGTATAAACCAAGTACAGAATCTTAGTGGACTGGATTCACTTGTTGAACTTAACCTTCGAAATAACCAGATCAACTATGTGGTAAGTAAATTCTGAATGTTTTCTTTACATTACTGATCTTGCTCTGTTTTGTATTTCTTCCTTGTTTTTTGTAGCTGGGGATTGGTAACCTATGGTACACATACCACCTAGAGGCATGCAAACACATTTTCACTAGCATGCAGTCACTAAAAAATGCTCTGTGTGATCCCATGACGCTTGAGATTAGCAGAGCTAGCCAGCGACTTTTGAAAATGTTTGTGGTGCTAGTATTTGATGGTGTGCTAATAAAAATGTGCTTGCAAGCATACAAACTAGCAAGGGAGGCTACTGAATTTTCTTCTGAGAGGCCATAGTTATCGTCAGAAAGACACTGTAAGAGCCAGAATGGTGTCAGGGGACATTCCATTACAGCAGTAAACATAAGATGGTGACTCTACTGTACCCTAGACGAGGCAAAATCAAGGAACCCTCTATCTTGATAATCAGCATTAGACATTGGAGGAGGAGGTCCCACTGAATAACATGGGACCTCAGCGTACATACCATGTGTACACTATTAGCACTGCTTAATAAACTCTAATGACATCATCACACCAACTGTATTAAAATGACACTAATAAAACTATTTTGCCGTAATGAAAAAGGCACCTATTTTGTAAATTTTTATAGATGCCCTGTTGCAAAATGATTTACTAAAGTGGTACTGAGGGAAATGGGTAATGAGCTCTTAATTTCTTATTTGCATGTGGATTTACATATTTGATACTAAAACAAGATATTTGCTATTGCTCAAAGAAGGGACCTCATTTATTGCATTTTATTTAATGTGATAAGGACAATGCATTTATGGTGTTTAAATGTGTGTTATTGCCCTTTAGTACATATTACTCACCGTTGTTTAAGTTCTTAAAGCTTTTAAATTAGATGGAAATGATTTTATGTTTTGATAAACCTATTTAGAAACCTTCATACTATTGAACCCTTAGCCCTCTCTTCTGTCATTTCTTCACCTCTTTCTTCCACTTTGTTATCTAATTATGTTGACGAGGCGGTAACCTCCTATAATGCTGCACTTTCCTCAGCCCTGGATGCTCTCACCCCGCCCATCCCATGTCCTGTGAGGCGTTCTACACCCAGCCCTGGCTCACTTCCACTACCTGCTATCTTCGTTCCTGTGCCCGCTCAGCTGAGCGTGTGTGGCTCAAATCCTGCTCCCGTGCTGACCTTCTATTTATTATTTATTTATTTTATTTATTTAATTGCTTTTCTATACCGCACTATTTATTATCAGCGCGGTTTACAGGAAACGTATTTGTGCAAAGAGGGCAGTTCAATGCACTTACAATAAACAGGGTAAATAAACATGGATAACAGGTAACAACTATTTACAATTAGGTATGCAGGCTTATACACCTATCTCGTCGGTAAGTACAGTTCTACACTTCAAATTCATGCTTGTCTCTTTCCAGTCAGCCATAGCTCTTGCTAAACAAGACTACTACGTCCATTCGACTAACTGCCTTGCCTCTGATCCTCGCTGTCTCTTTACTACTCTCAGTTCTCTCCTCAAGGTGCCTCTGCCTCCAGTCCCTCCCTCCCTCCCTCCCTTCCTGCCCAAACCCTGGTTGACTACTTCCATGATAAAATCCACAGGATCACCCTCCAATTCCCCACTATCCCAACTACTTCATCTACTTTCCCTCCTCACTCTCAACCCTCCCCCCCTTACCTCTGCTACCTTCTCTTCTCTATGATCTCTGATGAGGAAACCACACTCCTTCTTTCTTTCTCCAAACTCAGCACCTGTTCATCTGATCCTATCCCCACCCACCTCCTAAGCCCCATCTTTTCCGCCGTTGTCCCTTCCATCTTGTATATTCTCAACCTATCGCTCTCCACTGCTATTTTCCCTGCAGATTTCAAGCATGCTTTCATATCTAAATTACTTGAACGTGTTGTCCACCGCCGCTGCCTTAATTTCCTCTCCTCTCATGCCCTCTTGGATCCTTTACAGTCCGGCTTTCGTCCCTTACACTCTACTGAAACAGCTCTTACCAGAGTCTCCAGTGACTTGTTCCTGGCAAAATCCAAGGACCTCTATTCTGTTCTCATCCTTCTTGACCTCTCTGCTGCTTTTGACACTGTTGACCACAACCTTCTTGTTACCCAGTCTTCGCTTGGCTTTAGCGGCTCTGTACTATCCTGGTTCTCCTCCTACCTTTCCCATCGCTCTTTCAGTGTGTGTTCTGGTGGCTCCTCCTCCTCTGCTACCCCACTCCCAGTTAGTGTCACCCAAGGATCCGTTCTGGGTCCGCTTCTTTTCTCTCTCTATACCCAGTTCCTTGGTGTGCTTATCTCCTCCCATGGCTTTCAGTACCATCTCTATGCCGATGACTCCCAAATCTACCTCTCTACGCCTGAAATCTCTCCGCTTAACCACACCAGGATCTCTGCCTGCCTTTCCGACATTGCTGCCTGGATGTCTCACCGCTGCCTGAAGCTGAACATGGCCAAGACTGAACTCCTTATCTTTCCCCCCAAAACCTCCCCTCCTCTTCCTCCTTTCTCAGTCTCTGTGGGAAAACTCGGTAATCCTTCCTGTTTTCTTTGACTCTTCTCTCTCTTTCTCTACACATATCCACCTTGTAGCTAAGACCTGCCGTTTCTTTCTCTACAATATCAGCAAAATCCGCCCCTTCCTTTATGAGCACACTACTAAAACCCTTATCCACTCCTTAGTCACCTCTTGTCTTGACTATTGCAATCTGCTCCTTGCTGGTCTCCTTCTGAGTTATCTCTTTCCCCTTCAATCTATTCAGCATTCTGCTGCGCGATTAATCTTCCGCCAGCCTCACTATATCCACATTACTTCTCTTCTCAAGTCATTTCACTGGCTCCCTGTCCGCTTTCGCATCCAGTTCAAACTTCTCCTCCTGGCCTTTAAGTGCATTCACTCTGCGGCTCCTCAGTACCTTTCATCTCTTATCTCTCCTTATTACCCCTCTCGTGAACTCCGCTCTTCTAACAAACTACTTCTGTCTATGCCGTTCACTTCTACTGCTAACTAGAGACTTCTCTCCTTTCACCTTGCTGCACTTTACGCCTGGAACAAGCTACCGGTTTCTGTATGCCAGGTACCCTCTCTAGCCCTCTTTAAATTCAGGTTGAAATCTCACCTCTTCTCTGTTGCTTTCAGATCTTGACTTCTGTGTTATTTTGTTGTGTCTAGTTTGTAAGTGCCGTATTTTTGTCTTGACTAGATTGTTAGCTCTGTTTGTCTTGATTAGATTGTAAGCTCTGACGAGCAGGGACTGTCTCTTACGTGTCTGTACAGCGCTGCATACGTCTTGTAGTGCTATATAAATGCTCAGTAGTACTAGTAGTAATATAGGCATGAATTCTGTTAACCCATTATTGCTTTTCTGTCATAAAACTCTTTCTCCAGGACCAAGCAGGAAGTCAGTCCTCACATATGGATGACATCGACGTCGATGGAGCCCCCATGTGGAGCATTTCCCCAGCTTTCTAAGAAGCCTTCCTGCCCAAAGGCGCCATCTTGCTCAGTCTTTCTTTTTCCGTGGAGCCCAGCGGACGTCTGTCCTTGTCACCCGGAAAAATTTGGATTTTTTTCTGCGATTCTCGCACCTCTTTTTGTCCGGTTCGACGCCGGTTCTCCTTCCCGCCTGGGTTCGGTACGCCGGTATCGACCCGATCTCTATTTTTCGTTTTTTTGCCCTTCGTGGCATGCGTTCGCGCTCTTTTTCTTTTCCCTGGAGGGCTGGTCCTTTGACCTCGCGGGGGCCCTTTTTTCCCTGATGGCCTCCAGTGGTTTTAAGAAGTGTGATCGTTGTAAGAAACTCATGTCTCTTACCGACACACACGACTGCTGCCTGCGCTGCCTCGGGCCTGACCATGATCCCAAGGTCTGTGTCCCATGTGGCAAAATGTCCACCAAGGCACTCAGGAGCCGGCAGCATCAGAAGGAGAGGATTTTCTCGGACTCTGCCTCCGGATGGGCCCGGACCTCGTCAGAGGCCTCGACGTCTTGGGAGTCGGACCCCGAGCATCGTCGGGGTTCCTCAGAAAGGGGGTCCCCCAGTCGGGAGCATAAGAGGAAGAGAAAGCTTGTGAGGGCGGCATCGGAGGAAGCTTCTGGCTCCTCGAAGGCCAGATCTCGGACCCCTGACCGCCGCCCCGGGCCCTTGGAGCTGGAGAAGCCAACTAAGATATCCCGTGTAGAGCCGGAGTCTGTCGAGCACGTAAGTCCTGTTGTCCTCGAGGACTCTTCTGCTAGGGAGCCGACGTCGGGCCCGGCGCTGCCGGGGCCCGAGTTGGTGGCTGCTGAGTCTCCTGAGCTTGGACTCAGGCTGACAGCCTTGGAGTGCAGATTGTCTGCCTTCATGGATCAGCAGCGGGTGCTGATGGCCAGCCTGACTGGTGCATCTGCCCCGACCACCGGGACGTCGATGTCTAAGTCGACCCCGGAGACAGAGCCGGTTCTCGAAGCCATGAAGGCCCGAGTCCGGTCTCGGTCACGGTCTCCCTCGACCTCCCGTTTGGGACCGAGGGTGTCGACGCTGATGGCCCCGGTGTCGGGGCGGGTGTTGCCTAAACTCGCGCGGTCGGAGACCCTCGACTCTTCTTCGGATGAGTCTGCATGGGAGACGGAGGACGAGGAGTCCCCCTATACTTTTCGGACTCGGTGTGTCCCTTCGGACTCGCTGCAGTCTGAGCCCCGGAGTAGGTCCCCTCCGGAGGATACCCGGTTCTCGGAGTTCGTTAAGGACATGGCCAAGGCCTTGAATGTTCCTGCCGACCCCGAGGAGGAGCCTCGAGTCAAAGAGCTCGATGCCCTCCAGTATGACTCTCCCCCAAGGGAGGCCTTTACTGTGCCGGTTCCTCCGATGCTGGAACGGCTCCTCTTCCGAATGTGGGAGGCACTGGCCTCGGCACCTGTTTTGAGCAAGCGGATCGATTCCATGTATCAAGTCCGGAAGAGCCCTGGTTTTCAGAAGGCGCAGCTGCCGCACCATTCTATGGTTGTGGAATCAGCCATGCATCGACTGAAGAGCCAGAAGATGCATTCTGCGGTGCCCCCCGGCAGGGAGGCCCAAAAGCTGGATGCCATCGGCAGAAAGTGCTTCTAGGGCTCGATGCTTGCTTGCCGTATCCAAGCCTACCAGCTATACATGGGCATGTACTTGCGGGACCTGGCTAAAGAGGTAGCCGGGTTCTCAGCTGGCCTCTCCGGGGAACCTTTGCAGAGGTTCCAATCCTTGTCCTCGGGGGTCCGGGAATGTTCCAAATTCATCTCCCTGGCGGCCTACGATGGCTTTGAGGCTTCGGCCCGTGTAGCGGCAGCCGACATCGCTGCTCGACGCCAGGCATGGCTACAGTCATCAGACCTCGAGCCATGGGTGCAGGACAAGTTGGTCGATGTCCCATGCTGGGGTGAAAACCTCTTCGGCAAGCCCTTGGCCGAAAAGGCTGCTGAGCTCGAGACTGAGACTCTAACGAGGACAAGATTGTCTTGGAAAACCTCTGCCCCTTCTCATAAGAAGAAGGACTCGGGGAAAAAGACCTTTTACCCGAGGAAGGCGCCTGCCTACAAACCTTTCCCTCATTATCAGGCCTCCCCAGCTCCCCAGCAGGGTCAGCAGGCCAAGGGGCAGGGACATGCAGAAAGCCCCCAAGCCTCCAGGTCCTGCTCCACCTCAGCAGGGAGGGGTTTTTTGACTCCCTCTGCATAGCCTCTCCACCCCTGCTGGCCCACCTCAGCACGGGGGGTCGCTTGGTCCTGTTTGCCCACCAGTGGCCACCCATCACAAGGGATGCTTGGGTACTGAGCATAGTCCAACAGGGCTATCTGCTCCATTTCAATCAGGTACCCCCTACCTACTTCCCAGGGGAGCCTCCACGGCCTCCTCTGCATCAGGAACTCCTTCTCCAGGAACTGCTAGGTCTGCTTCAAGACAGGGCGGTAGAGCCTGTACCTCAAAATCTGTGGGGACAGGGCTTCTACTCCCGGTACTTCCTTGTGCCAAAGCGGACTGGAGGTCTCCGGCCCATTCTGGACCTGAGAAATCTCAACAAATTCTTGGAAAAAGAGAAGTTCAAGATGCTCACTCTTGGAACTCTACTGCCCTACCTCCAGCAGGGAGATTGGCTATGCTCCTTAGATCTAAAGGATGCGTACACTCACATCCTCATTCATCCAGACCACAGAAAGTACCTCAGGTTCGTGGTGGCAGGAAGCCATTTTCAGTACTGCCCTTTGGCCTAACCTCCGCTCCACGAGTTTTCACAAAGTGCCTAGCCGTGGTAGCGGCCTACTTGAGAAACCAGGGTATCTTTGTCTTCCCCTACCTGGACGACTGGCTCATCAGGGGTCAGACTCTCCAGGAGGCCAGGCAAGCCACCCTCCGTACTGTCTCTCTCCTTCAGCAACTAGGTTTTGTCATAAACTTCGCAAAGTCCACTTTGCTCCCCTCCCAGAACCTAGAGTTCATAGGGGCAAGGTTGGACTCCCCTGCAAGTGAAGGCTTACTTGCCAGAGGACAGGGCGGAAAGGCTGATAAGCTTGGCCAACCGGTTCATAAGCAACCCATTGGTTTCCGCCAGGCTTTGCCTACGACTCCTAGGCCATATGGCATCGACAGTGCATGTGACCCCCAATGCTCGCCTGCATATGCGGCCTGCACAGTGGTGTCTCAGAACTCAGTGGAGGCAGGCCACAGGAAACCTCAGAGATAAAGTAAGGGTGTCCAAACCCTTCCTGAACTCCCTGCAGTGGTGGCTACACTCCCCCAACCTGCTACAGGGGATTTTTTTTCAGGTAACTGTTCCCATAGTGGTACTCACAACCGATGCCTCCTTGCAGGGCTGGGGTGCACATTGCCTGGACAAGTGCACACAGGGCCTGTGGTCTCCATGGGAGGCCACTCAGCAGATCAACCTGCTAGAACTCAGGGCGATCCGTTTAGCCCTCAAGGCCTTCGCCCATACCCTAGCCCACTAGGCTGTCTTGGTGCAGACCGACAACCAAGTGGCAATGTTTTATGTCAACAAGCAGGGGGGCACGGGGTCAAGGCTCCTGTGTCGGGAGACTCAGGCCCTCTGCTCCTTTGCCCTTCAACACAACATGCTGCTGAGGGCTGTCTATCTTCCTGGCCAGGAAAACTTTCTGGCAGACAGATTGAGCAGGGTTCTACAGCCTCACGAGTGGCAACTGCACCCCTTAGTGGTCCAGACCATTTTTCTGAGGTGGGGACTTCCGTCTATCGACCTCTTTGCCAGTCCCCTGAACAGGCAGCTGCCCTAGTTCTGCTCCAGGCAGCCGCATCCCAAAACTTTGCCGGCGGATGCCTTCCTGATCTCATGGTCCCAGGGCCTACTGTATGCGTTCCCTCCCACGCCCCTGGTGGCTCGGGCCTTGTTCAAGATTCTAAGGGACAGGGCCTCGGTTATCCTGGTGGCCCCCAGATGGCCAAGGCAACCCTGGTTTCCCCTCCTATTACAGCTGGCGGTGGACACCCCTCTTCCTCTGGGGTTTCAACCCGATCTTCTTTCTCAGGATCAGGGATCCCTTCTGCACCCCAATCTCAAAGCTCTCAATTTGATGGCCTGGAAGCTGCAAGGGTAGTACTGGCTCCCTGGGGCTTGCCTCAGGAAGTGGAAGAGGTTGTCTTAGCTTCAAGGAAGCAATCCACCCGAAAGACCTATGCCCTGAAATGGAGGTGGTTCTCCCTGTGGTGTGATCAGCGCCAGGAAAACCCCTTCTCCTGTCCTGTGCCAGTAGTGCTTCAGTACCTGCTGCACTTGTCTAATCAGGGTCTTAAGTCCAATTCGGTTAGGGTACCACCTCTCTGCTCTGGCAGCCCACCACTCAATGGTAGAGGGGCACTCTTTGTCGGTTCACCCCCTGGTGGCCAGGTTCCTTAGGGGCTTGCTCCTGCTAAAGCCTCCTCTCCGTCCACCTGCCCCTGAGTGGGAGTTGAATGTGGTTTTGCAACAGCTTACTCGCCCACCCTTTGAGCCTATGGCTACGTGCCCTTTTCGCTTCCTTTCTTGGAAGACTCTCTTCCTAGTGGCACTAACTTCAGCCAGGCGAGTGAGTGAACTTCAGGCCCTGGTCTGTGACAGGCCATACACTAGTTTCTATAAGAACAGGGTGGTCCTTAGGACTCATCCTAAGTTCCTACCGAAGGTGGTCTCCTCCTTCCATCTCAACCAGGAGGTGGTTCTTCCCACATTCTTCCCTAGGCCCCATGCAAGCAGGGCTGAAGAAGTCCTCCACACCCCGGACTGTAGAAGGGCCTTGTCTTTCTACCTTGAGCGTACTCAGGGTCATAGAAGGGCTACTCAGTTCTTCGTCTCCTTTGACCCAAACAACTTGGGGGGTTCCTTTCTCCGAGCGTACCTTGTCCATGTGGGTGGCGGACTGTATCACCTGGGCTTACAGGGTGGCAGACCTTCCCTTGCGGGGTCGAGTTACAGCCCACCATGTCCGGGCCATGGCTGCATCAGTAGCTCATCTCCGCTCTGTACCGTTGGCAGACATCTGTAGGGCTGCAACTTGGTCCTCAAGCCAGACTTTTGCAGCCCATTACTGCCTGGAGAGGGAGTCCCGTAGGGACAGTGCTTTTGGTCAGGCAGTACTCCGGAATCTTTTTGAGGTTTAGGCAACTCCTACCCTCCTGCCCTCTTGTTGGGCTACCGAGGGGTTCTGGTCTCAGTGAAATTCTTTCCTTCATGCTACGGCTTCACAGAGGGAGTTTCTTTTTCAGCCTGGGTTCCTGGTACCCCAGAGCTAGGGAGTCACCCATATGTGAGGACTGACTTCTTGCTTGGTCCTGGAGAAAGAGTAGTTACTCACCTGTAACAGGTGTTCTCCAGGAGCAGCAGGAATCAGTCCTCACAACCCTCCCTCCTCCCCTGGGAGTTGCAGTTGTACATAGTTCATTTTGTTTTTGTGCTGTCTTTTAGCTATGTCATTTGACTGAGCAAGATGGCACCTTTGGGCGGGAAGGGGACCGCGCATGCGTGGGTGTATTCCCAAAGGCTTTCTTAGCAATCTGGAGAAATGCTCTGCATGGGGGCTCCATCGACGTTGATGTCACCCATATGTGAGGACTGATTCCTGCTGCTCCTGGAGAACACCTGTTACAGGTGAGTAACTATTTTTTCTCTTTTAAGAATCTAATCTGATGTCCTGCTTTTGCAGTGAATAGTTTGAGAAGGCAAAATTGTGCAAAATATAATTGCTTTACTGTTTACAGAAATAAAACTTCTAGAAGAAAGGATGAGCGATCATTTAGAGTCAGTTTTCAACTGTCCTTTTCTTTTTATCATAAAAGTAATGGCATCTGCTCCAGTGTTTTTATTAAAAAATTTCAATACATTTATAGTCAATAACTATAAATAGCAACTGAGAAACAATAAGAAAATTAATCGGGTTCAAACATAAATAACCTGAAATAATGCAAATCATTCAGCCCACATCACAGAGAGAGAGAGAGAATCAAATTAACTCCCAAAATAACTAAGATAGGAAGGAAAAGAACTACCTCCCACAATCGACTGAATTTCACATACTTAATCCACCCATGCATTTCATTGGGCAGCTCTAACATTTTATCATTTTAAACATTCTTATCTTAAAGAAATGCTTCTAGCTGTAAGACATCCATAAAAATATTAAATTTCTTAAAAAGTTACTAGATATTTACAGGGAAATTTTAAAAAGAAAGTAGCCTCTGTAGCCAAGACACGAGGTCTCAACTGCAGAAACACTTTCCTATGAGCTTGAGTACATTTATCAGGAAATAAAGATACTTTTTATTCAAAAAATGGCAACTCCTTTTTCCGAAAATATACACATTTAATCTTCTCCAGGACCAAGCAGGAAGTCAGTCCTCACATATGGGTGACGTCGGCGCTGATGGAGCCCTCGTGCGGAGCATTTCCCCAGCTTTCAAAGAAAGCCTTTGGGAATGCAGCGCGCATGCGCGGTCCCCTTCCCGCCCAAGGGTGCCATCTTGCTCAGTCTTCTTTTTTCCGCGGAGCCCGACGGATGTGTGTCATTGTCACCTGGTAAAAAGTTGATTTTCCTGCGTGGATTCGTGTTTTTGCCTGGTTCGACGCTGGTTCCCCTTCCCGCCTGGGCCCGGTACACCGTTATCGAGCCCGGAGCTAAGTTTTTCGGTTTTTGTCTTTCGTGACTAGCGTTCCCACTTTTTTTCTATTTTTCACTGGCAGTCCGGTCTTTTGACCTTGCAGGGGTCATTTTTACCCCAATGGCTGCCAGTGGTTCAAGAAATGTGATCGGTGTAAGAAGCTGATGTCTCTCACCGACACACATGACTGCTGCCTCCGGTGCCTCGGGCCCGACCATGACCCAGTGGTTTGTGTCCCGTGCAGCAAGATGTCCTCTAAGGCACTGAGGAGCCGTCAACATCAGTGTGAAAGACTTTTTTCTGACTCCTCGTCCGGCCGAGCCCGGACTTCGTCAGAGGCCTCGACATCTCAGGAGTCTGACCCCGAGCACCGTCGAGGTTCCTCTGAAAGGGGGTCTCCTTCGAGGGAACACAGAAGGAAGAAGAAACCCGCGAGGGCGGCGTCGGTGGATGCTCTTGGCTCCTCGAGGGCCAGGTCGCATAGCCCCGACTGCCGTCCTGGGTCCTCGGAGTCGGAGAGGCCTGCCAAGTTGCCTCGAGTGGAGCCGGAGTCCCCGAGTCACGTGAGTGCTGTTGTCCTCGTAGACTCACCTCTGGGGGAGCCGACGTCGGGCCCGATGCCATTGGGGCCCGAGTCGGGGGCTGCTGAGTCTCCTGAGCTTGGACTCAGGTTGACGGCCTTGGAGAGCAGCTTGGCTGCCTTCATGGAACAGCAGCGGGTACTGATCGCCGGTTTGACCGGTGCATCTGCCCCGACCACTGGGACCTCGACGTCCACGTCGACCCCAGAGGCCGAGCTGATCCTCGAGTCGATGCGGTCTCGAGTTGATCCTCGGCCAAGGTCCCCCTCGGCCTCCCGCTCGGGGCCGAGGTCGTCGACGCCGGTGCCCTCGGCGTCGCGGCGGATGTCATCGGTGCCCGCTTGGCCGGAGCCGCTCGATTCCTCCTCAGAGTGGTCAGAGTGGGAGACGAAGGACGAGAAGTCCCTGGATACTTTCCAGACCCGGTGCGTCCTATCGGACTCACTGGAGTCCAAGCCTCGGAGACGGTCCCCACCAGAGGATACCCGGTTCTTGGACTTCGTGCGGGACATGGCCAAGGCTTTGGCCTTCTCCACGGATGCCGAAGAGCTCGAGGCCCTCCAGTATGACTCTCCACCTAAGGAGGCCTTTACTGTACCGGTTCCTCCAATGCTGGAACGGCTGCTCTTCCGCATGTGGGAGGCACCGGCCTCGGCGCCGGTTCTCAGCAGACGGGTCGATTCCATTTATCGAGTCCGTAAGAGCTCTAGGTTCCAAAAGGCACAGCTACCGCACCATTCCATAGTTGTGGAATCGGCCATGCATCGTCTGTAGAGCCAGAAGATGCACTCCTTGGTGCTCCCCCTCCCGACCAGGAGGCCCGGAACCTGGATGCCCTCGGTAGAAAGTGCTTCCAGGGCTCTATGCTGGCGTGCCATGTCCAGACTTACCAGCTGTACATGGGCATGTACCTTCGGGACCTGGCAAAGGAGATTGCCGGATTCTCAGCTGGCCTCTCCGAGGAACCTTTGCAGAGGTTTAAGTCTTTGTCATCGGGGATTCGAGAGAAACCAGGGCATCTTTGTCTTCCCATGCCTGGACAACTGGCTCATCAGGGGTCAGTCTCCACAGGAGACCAGACAAGCCACCCTTCGCACTGTATCTCTTCTCCAGCATCTAGGCTTTGTCATAAACTTTAAAACATAGAGTTCATAGGGGCAAGACTGGATACCCTTCAGGCAAAGGCTTATTTGCCAGAGGACAGGGCCCACAGGCTGATAGCGTTGGCCAATCAGTTCCAGAGCGGTTATCTGGTCTCCGCCAGAAACTTCCTAAAGCTCTTGGGCCACATGGCATCCATGGTCCATGTAACTCCGAATGCCTGCCTGCACATGCGACCTGCTCAATGGTGCCTCAGAGCTCAGTGGGCGCAAGTCACGGACGACTTGAAAGACAAGATAAGGGTGTCCAAACTGCTGGCAGCCTCCCTATGGTGGTGGCTGCATCTCCTGAACCTGGTCCAGGGGGTGCCCTTTCAGGCCCCTCCTCACACACAGGTGCTGACAACCGATGCTTCCCTTCAGGGCTGGGGTGCAGATTGCCAGGGGGCTTGCACTCAGGGCCTCTGGTCTTCTTGGGAGTCCACACAGCAGATCAATCTGTTGGAGTTGCGAGCTATCTGCTTGGCTCTACAGACTTTCTCTCATATCCTCTCTCACCAGTCTGTCTTAGTTCAGACAGACAATCAAGTGGCAATGTTCTACGTGAACAAGCAAGGGGGCACAGGCTCCAAACTTCTGTGTCAGGAGGCACAGGCCCTGTGCTCCTTGACAATCAAACACAACATGTTTCTCAAGGCAGTTTATCTGCCTGGCCAGGAAAATTGCCTGGCAGACAGATTGAGCAGGATTCTACAGCCTCACGAATGGCCGTCGAATCCTCTGGTGGTCCAAGGGGTCTTCCAACCATTGATCTCTTTGCGAGTCCACTGAACCGTCAGCTACCCAGGTTCTGTTCCAGACAACCGCATCCTCTGCAAATGGCAGCAGATGCGTTTCTGATCTCTTGGTCTATGGGCCTACTATATGCGTTTCCTCCCACGCCTCTAGTGGCCCGAACCTTGTTCAAGGTTCTTCAGGACAAGGCCTTGGTGATTCTGGTAGCCCCCAGATGGCCGAGGCAACCGTGGTTTCTACTCCTTCTACAGTTGGCGGTGGACACGCCACTCCCTCTGGGGGTGCAACCCAATCTCCTGTCGCAGGATCAGGGATCTCTCCTGCACCCCAACCTCAAATTCCTAAATCTGATGGCCTGGCTGCTGAAAGGGTAGTTCTAGCCCCCTTACTTCTTCCTAAGGAAGTGGAAGAGGTGGTTTTGGCCTCTAGGAGGCAATCCACCCAGAAATCTTATGCCCTCAAGTGGCGTAGGTTCTCCACCTGGTGTGCTCAACGCCAGGAGGATCCTTTTTCATGCCTGGTTTCAGTGGTGCTGCAGTACCTGCTCCACCTCTCGGACCTAGGCCTTAAATCCAACTCTGTTCGGGTCCACCTCAGTGCTTTATCAGCACACCACTCACAGGTAGAGGGCCAATCTCTGTCGGGCCAGCCCTTGGTGTCCGCTTCCTCAGAGGCCTGCTTCTGCTCAAGCCTCCGATCCGTCCACCAGCCCCTGAGTGGGATTTAAATATGGTCTTGCAGCAACTTACTTGCCCACCGTTTGAGCCGATGGCTACCTGTCATTTACGCTTCCTTTCCTGAAAGCCATTGATCTCCAGGAACAAGCAGGAATAAGTCCTCACATATGGGTACGTCGGAACCGACGGAGCCCGCGCGGGAAAGCTCCCCAGCTTCCCAGAAAGGAAGCCTTTGGGGCCTCCCACTGCACATGCACGCTGCCTTCCCGCCTTCCTGACCAGCTCTCCTCAGTTTCTCTTTTTCCGCGGAGCCAGCAGGTCGTGTTCCTGTCACCGCTGAAGAAATTCTTGTTTTAGTTTGTTTCTCTAGACCGCGTACCTGCCTTCCCCATACCGAAACCGGTACCGCCGGTCTCTCTCTTTCTTTCTTTCAAAAAAAAAAAAAAAAATCTTTATTTTTGCACAACTTGGTGACTTCGGTTAGGCCTTAGGCCTACACAAATTCTCCTCATGGAGAAACCAGCCCCTGGTTTCAAGAAGTGTACCAAGTGTAGTGCTGTTATTTCTGTCACAGACACCCATGACTGGTGTCTTAAATGTTTGGGACCTGACCACTCCATTCCGGACTGCCCATCCTGCTCCCAGATGTCTAAACGTGGTTTGCAGAACCGGGCCAACAAATTCCATGTGCTGTTTGCTTCAGATAATCCAGCATCACAGTCATCCAGGTCTTCCTCTCCGGATGGATCTCAGGTAACCAAACCTTCTTCGGGCAGGTCCTCAAAGAGCAAATCTCCTTCAAAGCATCGAGAGGCTCTCACTTTTGAATCTGAGGATCCTGCCCCAGCCAAACAACCCCGGCGGGAAGCTCTGGCTTCCAATGCTCCATTTATGGGGTTACAGGTTGACATCGATGGCACGGCCTCGACCGATCACCTGTTAGACTGCTCTGGGGTACCGGCCCATACCGGTACCGACATCCAGGCAGCAGTGGCGTCTATGAGCAATACTGTTCAGACCATGCAGCAGGCCATGCTGGCTTTCATTAAAGCTGCGACGCCCTCGGTACCGCATCCAGCGGTTCTGGGTCCGGTTCCGGTATCGTTTCCCATATCGGAACCGAGACCATCGTCTTCCAAACGCAGATAGGTTCCGCATGCCGGATCCGGGTTTTCACCCGATACCGATCCCATACCCAGTACGCCCGATGTCGATACCGAACGGTATGCGTATCGTGCGTTGGAAGCAAATAGAGAATACTCTGATTCTTCTGAGGATTTTGACTCCTCTGAGGACTCTGATGAGCTGTCTCTAGTTCTTCCTGAAGACCCTTCTTCCCCAAAGAGGAGAATGTCTCCACCAGAGGATTTGTCCTTTCAAGACTTCATTATAGAACTAGCTAAAGGACTTTCTATTACCACATCCTCTGAAAAAGAACCTAGATCAAAGAAACTGGATATTTTAGGATACCCTAAGGTTCCTAAAGAGGCAGTCACCCTGCCTATCCATGAAATCCTTCAAGAACACTTGATGGACTTATGGGAGGCTCCTCTAACGTTGTCTCCTTATTCTCGTAGGTTGGACACCATGTACCGGGTCCCTCCTTCTCCTGGTTTTCAAAAGACTCAGCTGCCTCACCATTCCATTGTGGTGAAGTCTGCGCTGAAAAAGATTAAGAGTACCAAAAGGCACTCTTCTACCACTCCAGGGCGAGAATGTAAGACCCTAGACTCTTTTGGTAGGAAAATCTTCCAGGCTAGTATGCTTATAGCCAGGATTAATTCATACAGTCTGTATATGGGCATGTTTCTCAGGGAACTTGCCCTAAAGGTACGGCATTTTGCCCCCTTTATCCCTGAAACAGCTTCTAGATGTTTCTAAATTCTCCAACAGAGCAGCCTTTGATTCCTTTGAAGGTGCCGGTAGAGCTTCGGGCATTGCCATTGCAGCCCGACGACTTGCTTGGCTCCAGGCCTCTGACCTAGAACCCTGGGTCCTGGATGGCTTACGGAATCTGCCCTGTACAGGTGAGAACTTATTTGGTAAAGACTGGCAAATTAAAGCCACTCAAATGGACGCAGAAAATGCTACCTTAGATAGACTTTCTAAGTCTACCTCTACTCCTGCCAAGAAAAAGTCTTTCAAGAGGCCTTACTACAAGAAGGCCAGATTTTCCACAAATACTGGCCAACAATCTTCTCAGCCTCGCTTTGCTGCTAAACGTCAGCAGCCTAAACAGGCAAGGTCAAAGCCTGCAGTGTCTGCCACTCCTCAGCAGGCTCAACCCCCTCAGGGGTTTTGACTTGCCCCTAGAGAACTTAACCTTTCTGGCTCTAGAACAACCAGAGCCCCTCACCATTCCCGGAAGGTTAGCTCACTTTGCTCCCAGATGGGGGCAAATTACATCAGAGCAATGGACCCTCTCTATCATCAGAGAGGGCTACAAACTTCATTTTTCCAACCTTCCTCCATATACCATGGTGAGGCACTTCAATTCTCCCCCATCTCTCCTGGGCCTGTTGGGTCAGGAAATATCTTCTCTCCTTGCCCAAGGGGCAATAGAAGAGGTTCCTCTTCTTCAACAAGGGACAGGATTCTACTCCCCTTATTTTCTCATACCAAAGAAGACAGGGGGATTCAGACCTATCCTAGATCTGAGAGAATTGAACAAATTTCTGTACAAGGAGAAATTCAAAATGCTTTCTCTAGGCATTCTCCTTCCATACCTTCAGAGTCAGGATTGGCTTTGTTCTCTAGATCTCAAGGATGCGTACACACATATACTCATCCACCCATCCCACAGAAAATATCTAAGATTTCTGTTTCAGGGAAAACATTTCCAGTACAGAGTACTTCCCTTCGGTCTAGCCTCTGCTCCAAGAGTGTTCACCAAATGCATGGCAGTTGTTGCCGCATTTCTAAGAGGTCTGGGAATTTTTGTATTCCCATATCTGGACGACTGGCTCATCCGAGCTCCATCTCAGTCAGAGGCCCAGATTTCCCTGGACCGCACAAGGCACATTCTGCAGTATCTGGGACTGGTGATAAACCTTCCCAAGTCTCAACTTATCCCTACTCAGTCTCTGGAATTCATAGGGGCCCAGTTGGACACCACCAATGCAAGGGCCTACCTACCTCAAGTCCGGGGCCAACGTCTGGTGTGCTTGGCCTCCCAAGCTCAGTCCAGCAGTCACTTGACAGCCAGAGAAATGCTGCGACTTCTGGGCCACATGGCCTCCACGGTACACGTGGTGCCCTACGCTCGTCTTCATATGAGAGCAGCTCAATGGACCTTGGCCACCCAGTGGACTCAAGCATCAGGAGCGCTCTCCGACCAAATACTCACCTCAAAGCGTCTGTTTTGGTCCCTCCAATGGTGGATGTCCACCAAGAATCTGTTGTTGGGGGCCCCTTTCCAACCTTTGTTGCCCCAAGCAACCCTCACAAGAGATGCCTCCCAAACAGGGTGGGGAGCCCATGTTCAACACCTCTCCACTCAGGGTGCTTGGTCTCCACAAGAGACCACCCTTCACATCAACCTCCTGGAACTGCGAGCAATCTTCTTTGCCCTCAAAGTCTTCCATACCCTCCTAGTCAACCTGACCGTCCTAGTCCATACAGACAATCAGGTGGCCATGTTCTACATAAACAAACAAGGAGGGACAGGCTCTCTGTCGCTTTGCAACGAAGCTCTCAGATTATGGGCCTTCGCCAGAGAGCATCAAATTCATCTTCTGGCAGTGTATCTTCCAGGGGTTCAAAACTCTCGGGCAGACAGACTCAGTCGAGTTCTGCTTCCACACGAATGGTCCTTGCATATGGACCAGATACGCAGAATCTTTCAGGAATGGGGAACCCCGGACATAGACCTCTTTGCAAGTCCGTGGAATGCCAAACTTCCCCGGTTCTGTTCCAGGACTCCGTGTCAGAGAGCTCAGGCCAACGACGCCTTTCTCCTACATTGGGGTCAGGAATTCCTATATGCCTTTCCACCCATTCCTTTGATTCCCAAGACTCTGTTCAAACTCCAGAGGGATCACGGATCGATGATCCTCATAGCTCCACGCTGGCCACGCCAAGTGTGGTTCCCTCTACTTCTGTATCTCTCCCAGGGACCCTCCCTGGACCTGGGAGCGGCGCCAGACCTTCTGTCTCAGGAGGAGGGGACTTTGTGGCACCCAAACTCCTAGTCCCTACACCTCAGAGCTTGGTTACTGAAGGCCTAAGCCTTCATGACTTCAATCTTTCTCAACCAATGAAAGATATCCTTCATGCCTCTAGGAAACCCTCCACGAGGCGTTCCTATGCTTTCAAATGGAAACGCTTTTCCATTTGGTGTGCTCAACAGGGTCTTGACCCTCTAGCACTTCCTTTGAATTCTCTATTAGACTATCTCCTGCATCTTTCTAATGCAGGCCTTAAGACGAATTCAGTACGAGTCCATTTGAGTGCTATTGCAGCATCTTTAAAACCTATAAATGGACAACCTGTCTCTTCTCATCCTCTTATTGCAAGATTCATGAGAGGCCTGACTCTGACTAAACCTCCCATCCGGCCTCTTCCGGTAGCATGGGATTTGAACCTCGTTCTAGGTCAGCTTATGAAGCCACCTTTTGAACCGTTGGTTTCTACCTCCTTGAAATTTCTTTCCTGGAAGGTCCTTTTCCTTATTGCAGTCACTTCGGCTCGCCGCATCAGTGAACTACAGGCCTTAGTGGCTCATCCACCTTATACCAGGTTTCATCATGATAAGGTGGTCCTTAGGACGAATCCCCACTTTATGCCCAAAGTGGTCTCGCCTTTTCATCTTAATCAAGAGGTATATCTACCTGTCTTTTTTCCAGCTCCTCATGCAACCAGTGCAGAGAGGAACCTTCATACTCTAGATTGTAAAAGAGCTCTTGCCTTTTACCTCAACAGGACTCAGCCACATCGAAAGTCTTCCCAGCTTTTCGTGGCTTTTGATCCTTCTCATTTGGGACTTCCAGTCTCTAAACGTACACTTTCCAATTGGATTGCTCAGTGTATTTCCTTTGCTTACCAGAGTAAAAATATTTCTCTGGAAGGCCATGTCACAGCTCACAATGTGAGAGCCATGGCCACTTCTATGGCTCATCTTCACTCTGTATCCATAGATCAGATCTGTCGAGCCGCCACCTGGCCCTCGGTTCATACCTTCACAGCCCATTACTGTTTGGACAAGGACTCCCGCCGGGATGCCTTGTTTGGTCAGGCTGTCCTCAAACACCTGTTCCATACTTGAACAACTCCTGCCCACCTTCCCAGGATGGATGCCTGAGATCCATATGAAGATGGCGAACCCTTGGAAGGGGATCTCCCAGGCATCTTAGCTAGGGAGTCCCCATATGTGAGGACTTATTCCTGCTTGTTCCTGGAGATAGCACAGTTACTTACCTGTAACAGGTGATCTCTGGGAACAGCAGGAATTAGTCCTCGCAACCCACCCACCTCCCCTAGGAGTTGTATCTTCTATCTATCTTCCTTTCCTCTCTCTATTGTCTCAGCTATAAACTCGAACTGAGGAGAGCTGGTCAGGAAGGCGGGAAGGCAGCGCGCATGTGCAGTGGGAGGCCCCAAAGGCTTCCTTTCTGGGAAGCTGGGGAGCTTTCCCGCGCGGGCTCCGTCGGTTCCGACGTACCCATATGTGAGGACTAATTCCTGCTGTTCCCAGAGATCACCTGTTACAGGTAAGTAACTGTGCTTTCTTGGTGGCTCTTACCTCGGCCAGGCGTGTGAGTGAACTACAAGCTCTGGTTTCTGATAGACCGTACACACGGTTCTATAGGAACAGGGTGATCTTGCGGACTCACCCTAAGTTCCTTCCGAAGGTTGTCTCCTCCTTCCACCTCAATCAAGAGGTGGTTCTTCCAACATACTTCCCCAGGCCGCATGCCAGCCGGGCTGAAACAGTCCTGCATACCCTGGACTGTAGAAGGGCGTTGTCCTTTTACATAGACCGTACGCAGGGGCATCGAAGGGCTGCTCAGCTCTTCATATCTTTTGACCCTAATAAACTGGGGTTGCCTGTCTCCAAGCATACGTTGTCCCTTTGGGTAGCGGATTGTATCGCCTGGGCGTACAGGGCAGCTGGCCTCTCCTTGCAGGGTCGAGTCACGGCCCAACGTGTCATGGGGAAGGCCGCGTCAGTAGCCCACCTCTGCTCTGTTCCGTTGGCAGACATCTGCCGGGCTGCTACCTGGTCTTCAAGCCAGACTTTTGCGGCTCACTACTGCCTCGAGAGGGAGTCCTGTAGGGACAGTGCTTTCGGACAGGCGGTTCTCGGTAATCTCTTTGAGGTTTAGGCAACTCCTACCCTCCGGCCCTTGTGTTGGGCTACTGTATGGGGGTGTTCTCGAAAGGATTCTTTCACGGATGCTGACGCTCTAGAGGGAGCTTATTTTTCAGCTTGGGTTCCCGGTAGCCTGAAGCTAGGGAGTCCCATATGTGAGGACTGACTTCCTGCTTGGTCCTGGAGAAAGAGTAGTTACTCACCTGTAACAGGTGTTCTCCAGGAGCAGCAGGAATCAGTCCTCACGACCCTCCCTCCTCCCCTGGAGTTGCAGTCATATACTTTATTTTGATTTTTGCTGTCTTTTAGCTATGTCATCAGACTGAGCAAGATGGCACCCTTGGGCCAGAAGGGGACTGCACATGCATGCTGCATTCCCAAAGGCTTTCTTTGAAAGCTGGGGAAATGCTCTGCACGAGGGCTCCGTCGGAGCCGACATCACCCATATGTGAGGACTGATTCCTGCTGCTCCTGGAGAACACCTGTTACAGGTGAGTAACTACTCTTACTCCAATTTCGGTATGGCATACTTGTCCTATATGGAAGAACAATTTACTTACATTTTCTGACTTTCACATGAGCTGTACTCTTCAGTATGTGAACATTAGAGGTTATCTGATAAGGTGTTTTGATTGTTTCTATTGTAAGTTTTTGTTAGCTTCTGTTCAGTGAAAAGTCCTGTTGTCCATCTTTGAATTTTGCTGTCTACTTTGCAGATATCTGATTTCTGCTCCTGCTTCCATAATGTCCTTTGTTTAAGTTTCTTCTCTCATCCTGACACAGGTGCACAGTGACATAACCCAGAATCTTCAAAGTATGCCCTTTGGTAACAGCCTCCTTAAGTTTTAAAGGTGTGCCAAACAAGAAAAACAAGAAAACCATAGCACTTTAAAAGAGAAGGAGACATGACCTTGTACATTACATTGCATTCCGTTTTTAGGTAAAAGCCAAGAACAGTGCTAAGAGCCCTGCTCCAGAAGAATCATTAAGCTTAACTTGTGAGCCATATGCCATTCATCAAGGCTCTCAAAGCACTTCTCTTATACAGTAGACTCTATAAAGAATCAAATGTAGTGAATTGTTAAATATTACAGTTAAAGTAATCATTAGGGCCTTTGCTGATCCCGACGTCCATCTCCTTTGTATGTCCGGGCTGAGCCGGATGTACAAAGGAGATCGCGATTCTCCAGGAACAAGCAGGAAGTCAGTCCTCGCATATGGGTGATGTCGGCAGGTGAGTAACTACACTTTCTGATCCTGTGGGGCACGTCTAGCCCTGCGGAATCAAAATCGCAAATAGGCCTGTATGTGCAGGCCAGTACTGCGATTCAGTCTTGGCCTGCATGTACAGCCGTAGCCTGGCTAACTCAGCCAGGGCTTTTAAGTGAAGCCGCGGTGCCATGGCATCCTGTTGCCATAGCACCACGGCTCCATTTAAAAGCCACGATGGGAAGGCTCATATGAGCGGGTGAGGAGGTTCCTCATCGCGCTCCCGGGTCGCCCCACTGATTTTATATATAAATCTTATGGAAATCTCCTGAGGATTGGGAGAGTGGGGGACCAAGATAGTTCTGAAGCTTGTTCAGAAGATTGGGAGTGCTTGGCTCAGTGCTGAAGTAGCGGCAATTGCGATTGACGGTGAAAAAAGAGAAAGGGAGAACAAGTTGGCGGCCACGCCTCGAGCCTGCAACATGCCGGACTCCCGGGGGAAGGAGAATGTAGAATCTGGCTCAGAAGAAACAGCGCAAGAGGTAGTTAAGCTGCTGGAACTGAAGTTTGACACTGTGATGAAGAAATTAGAGGAGATGGGAGAGACGTTTGCTGAAGTTACGCGCAGAATAGAGGAAGTTGAGCAGCGAGTAACAACGTTGGAGGACAGGGAGCTGTTGTTGGAACGGGACACTCAAAAACATCAAAAACAGATTGATGCGCTGTTGATAAAGGTGGATGACCTCGAGAACAGATCCAGGAGAAATAACTTACAACTGGTGGGTGTGCCAGAGACATGGTCAGAACAACAACTGTCAGGCCTGTTTGAGGTGTGGCTGCCGAAAGAACTGGGCTTGGTAGACATACAAGGCAAAATTAGGGTGGAGAGAGCACATAGGCTCGGCCAGTGGATGGAAGGCAGAGAGCGACCAAGGCCTGTGCTAGCGCGGATACTAAACTTTCAACACAAAACAATGCCATTACAGGCCTACCAGAAACAGCGAGACTTGAGACTGGATAACAAGCCCATACTTATGTTCCAGGACTACTCCACGGCTCTCACTGCAAAGAGGAAAGAATTTTCTCCTATGTGCAGTGAGCTGGCAAGGTGTGGCATATGCTTTGCATTGAGCTACCCAGCTACTTTAAGAATTTACCATAAGGGCGCAGTGCATGCCTTTGAACAAGCATCGGCAGCAAAGAAATGTATTGCCACGCTGCAACAGGAGAAGACACTGGATAAGGACAAGCTCTGATTTATAAGGCCTCATGGAAAGCACTCTGAAGGACTAGAGTTGGCTAACATATCATGACGGTAGAATGTAGTATTCCTGCGATCAATGACAAAGGATGGATTTATCCAGGAGAGGTTGATCCGTCACAATAGATCATGTATTGTAGACCAACCCCCCCCCCCCTTTTCTTTTCTGTTGCTCCGAGGGGGGGGGGCGGTCCAGAGGTGTGGACTGTGATTTACCCCTTTTTTCTTGGGGTCTCTTGCCACGGCAAGACGGACGATTAAGAATTGGGGGGAGGGGGTGGTGAGTGTCGGGTGGGGGAGTTGGGTGGGGGTTTTGACTGTTTGAGTGTGAGGCTTGTGTTATTGAGTTGTGTGGTATATGGGGGGATATGTAGTGGGGTTGGGGGAGGGAGGGGGTGGGTAGGGTGGGAGGGGGCAGAGGGGGTGGGGTGGGGTGGGGTGGGGAGGAAGGGAGTAGATGCAGGAAGGAGATGGGATAGCCTGGAAAAAGGGAGATGGCAGTTTTGGAGGAAGTACTTTGCCCCTGGGATATTTGAACACTGCTCTGGGGCTGAGGCTGGGCGGCTTCTAGAGAGAGGCGAGAAGGCCAGTATGTATAATGTTAGACCCCTTGGTAAGGTGTGATGCATAATGTAAAGATAGTCTCTTGGAATGGGCGGGGGGGGGGGGAATTGGATCACCTGTTAAACGTACCAAAATACTCCAAGCTCTTAAAAGGAAAGGAGCACAGATTGCATTGTTGCAGGAGACTCACTCAAGTGCTGTAGAGCATGAGAAGCTTGCGAGAGACTGGATAGCGAAAACGTATGGGGCGTCATCAGGGACTAGGAAGGCGGGGGTGGTGGTGCTTGTAAAGAGGGGTCTACCATTGGAGGTGAGCAAGTGTGATGTTGACCCGAGCTGGAGATTTATTTTCTTGCACGCAAAATTATATATAGAGGAACTTTGGATAGGTAACATTTATGCCCCAAATGTGTATGAGCATGGTTTTTTAAGTCCCTGTTGGGGTTTATCAAGAGAGCAGGGGGGAAAAAGTTGATCATGGCAGGAGACTTTAATTGTCCGCATGACCCGAATTTGGATAAATCAAGGAAATGTGAAAAAGGGGCCTTGTCTAAAAAAGGTATTGGTTACCTATGTAGGATGGGTGACATGGTGGACATATGGCGTGCCCTACACCCTGGATCACGAGAATACACTCACCAGTCTAGAGCCCATTCGACTTGGTCTCGAATTGATATGTCTTGGTGAGCGAAGGAGGATTTACACAGATTTCCCAGGCAGGTATTGAACCAGTAGTGGTATCGGATCATGGGATGGTCTGGGTGACTTGGGATGCCCGTGGCCCGTCAAAAATGGGGTGGCGGTTCCCTACATATTCATGGGAAGATAAAGATTTTAGAGTGTATCTTGAGAAACAGTGGGATGAATACACATTGTTTAATGATACTCCCCAGTGCTTGCCTTTTTTGTTCTGGGAGGCCAGCAAAGCTGTAATGAGGGGTGCTATTATTGCTTATACTATCCAAAGGCGTAAGCATCTAGATTGTAGCCTCTTGGTACTGGAACGCACCTTTCAGGCGTTGCAAAGGAGACACAGCAGGACAAGAGATAGGACCATACAATAGGAGCATACTAGAGTCCAAGCGGCTCTCAATAAATTGCTTCAGAGACGAGCTACTATGTCCCTGCAATATTATAAGCATCAGTTGTATAAGTACGGTAATAGGTCAGGGAGGCTTTTGGCCAAAGTGATTAGAGATCCAGGGGGCACGCGTTTTGTGCCAGTTCTCAGGAGTGAGGGAGGTGTATTACAACATCAACCACACCAGATAGCGGCTATCTTTAGAGACTTCTATGCCAAGCTGTATATAGAGGAGGAGAGAGACTATGGGAAGGGTTGAGAGTTTTTGGATAAACTGGGTCTCCCTAAATTAAAAGAGGAGGACCTACAGGTGTTAAATGCTCCTATCTCGGGGGGGGGGGGGGGGGAAATCAGAAAATTATTTGGACTGGGAAATTTCACAAGGCCCGGGGCCTGATGGATTTGGGTCGGAGTATTACAAGATGCTTGAACCTAAACTTACCCTTACACTATTGGCAATGTATGAAACAGTACTTCAGGATAGGTGCTTCCCCAGGGATATGAGATGTGCAGACATCACCGTAATTCCGAAAGAGGGGAAGGATCTACAGGACCCAGCCTCGTAAAGGCCCATATCATTGATAAAATTTGATATAAAAATTCTGGCCTCGATCCTGTTGGGTAGGTTGAACCCAATACTGCCCTCATTGATTGATTCACGGCAGGTGGGTTTTGTTCAGGGGTGAGATGCTACTAAAAATATTGCAAAATTGATCTTGGGGATGGAGTATTGTATAAAGGAGGAAGCCCCATTACGTTTAGTAAGTTTAGAAGCTGAAAAAGCGTTTGACAGAGTGGCTTGGAAGTACTTATGGAATGCACTGCATAGATTTAGTTTTATGGGCACCTTTTTGCAGTGGGTCCAAGTTCTTAATGCGGCCCCTCAGGCATAAGTGGGCGTGAATGGAGTCTTTTTGGATCCCTTTACATTGGAAAGAGGTACGAGGCAGGGTTGCCCCCTGTCACCTCTTTTGTTCGTAATCTCCTTGGAACCCCTTCTTCAGGCGATTCAGAATGAGACCCAGGTAGTGTGTGTGAAGATGGGGATGGAGGAGATGAAGTTAAGTGCATTTGCTGATGATATGCTCCTTTGCCTAACCGAGCCGCAGACGTCGTTGACACAGGTGCTCCAGTTGATCAACCAGTTTGGTAGTTTCTCTGGGCTCAAAAACAATGCTGTCAAGTCAATGGCTTTAGATGTGGGTGGAAGAGTCAGACAAGGGTGGGTGGGTGCCTTTCCTTTGACCTGGGCGACGAATTCAATACGCTACCTGGGTATTCAATTACCAGATGCCCCTGAGAGATTATATATATGTAACATACCTGGAATGCTGGAGAGAGCCCGGTCGACCTTTCGCAGATGGGCTACTCTACCATTATCTCTGAGGGGGCAGATAGCTTTGTTTACTATAGTGGAGTTTCCAAGATGGTTGTATGTGCTCCGCCTGCTACCTATATGGGTGTTAGCCAAACATTGGAAGTGTTTTTGAAAGGAGCCTTAGCTGTTTTCTGTGGAGGGGTAGACGCGCTCATATTCTCCTGAGGGCCTTGATGAGACATTGGGAGGAGGGAGGACTAGAACTTCCCTCAGTACGTAACTATAACCTCTGATATATGGTACGACATTTCGGGGCTTCTGATGGTAGAAGGGGGATGCGCTCCAGTGCATTAACTAAATTGGTTATGTGCCCCATATCATTGTTTGTACATATTACACTCTGATAGTCGAAATCTATCAGCAAACATGCGGGGAGGGATATACATGGGGGCCTTGAGAGCAGCATAGCGTGCCTTATGTGTGCGGTATAGGTGGGATTGGAAATACTCTCAATTACTTCCTTTAGTGGGGAATCCGGACTTCCCACCAGGTTTATTACCAGCCACGGTCTTCCAAAGGTGGGCCCAAAAGGGCATAATCTGTATTGGAGATATATGCAGAGAGGGAGGAGAGGGTATTGATAGCTTTCAGAACTTAAGTGCGCAATATCACTTAGGTAAGCATGAGTTTTACTGCTACCTACAGGTACGTCATTATGTCAGTGAAATATTGAGAAGAGTTCCTGCGTTACTTGGAACTAGTGGCCTGAGAACCCTTATTGTGGAAATGGTGGGGAAGGATGCTTGTGAGGGGGAAGGTAGGAATCTGGTATGTCCAATGGGGGACCAGAAATATCTGTCCCTGCTGGCGCAGAGATGGCTTATGGATGGTATAGAGGGGGCTACGCCGGAGCTCTTGCAAAGCGCATTTGTAAAAATTCCCTCAGGTGTGAAGTGGGTTTACCTGCAAGAACCTCAATATAAATTCTTATGGAGAGCATATACAAATGATAAGTGGGCATTTAAAGCTGGGTTAAAGAAGGATGACAAATGTATGTGGTATGGAATAATGGTGGGGACTCTACTGCACAAATTTTGGAAATGCCCATCAGTGCAGAACTTGTGGTTACAAGTATGTACCAAGATGGCTGGAATGCTGGAGATGCAAGCCATCCAATGGATGGATGTCTGTTTATTTCATAGCTGGGAGAAGGCGGGTCAATGGGTAAGCGCCCAACAAAAGTCACTCTTGAAAGAGGTTTCTTAGTAGTTAAGAAGGTACTGTTGAGACACTGGATTGAGGGGTCACCCCCGAGTGTGGGACACTGGGAGCAGACATTATTAGATCTAATGCAGATAGAGAGGTTAACAGCAAAACAACTTGGGGACAAGCATTGGGAGCTTTTCACAGAACTTTGGATGCCAGTTATGAACACTTCAACTACAAAGGAGCGGAGTGCACTGCTGAATATATGAAGGATTTGTGCCCTCCGTATACCTTCTTTAACCTCAATGGGTGTAGTGGGAATGGGTGAAGTGAAAATGGATAAAGAGTGGGGGTAAGCTGGAATCTAGGAGAGTATTAAGCTGGAAGGAGGGGGAGGGAGGGGGGCTGGGGTGGGTAGGGTGGGTGGGAGAAGATGAGGCGAGAGGGTGGGGAGACGCGATTGCTGAGTACAAGCAATGGGAGGAATAGGGTTATGGTGTTCTAGTTATAATTTGATACTACAGATTATTTATTTATTTTTATTTATTTATTTATTTTATTTACATTCTCTTATATACCACGCTATTCTGCATCAGTGCGGTTTACATTGAACAAACTGAAATTACATTGAACAGGGCATTATAACTTGGAGATAATTATTATACAGGGAACATGGGCTATGGAGGGTTAAGTGGCTTGCCCAAGACCACAAGGAGCACCTGTGGGACTAGAAACCCCAGTCCTTCCGGCCCAAGGTTGCTGTCCTCTAGTGGGATTTGAACCCCCGACCTTCCGGCCTGAAGTACCTTGCCCCAACCACTAGACCACTCCTCCACTCCAGATTATACTCTTATATTTTATATCTTATATATTATACTCTTCACACTCCTGCCTATTAAGATTGCTTAATACTGGTATTGTTAATGCTTGCAGGAGCTGTGCGGAAGAAACAGTGATTGAAATGATATGACAGTTTGTTATTGTTATGATGTTGCTGTGAGTGGATTTTGGATTGTATATAATTATATGCAAAATCAATAATAAAAAAGAATTGGAAATAAAAGCCGCAATGCCGGCTGCAACTAAAAAGGTTAGTTCCCTGCAGCCCGACCCCCGATCCGGCCTCCGAAGGCCAGGGTCGGGCTGCGGAGTATTAACTTTGGCCCCCCCCCAGCCCTTTCCGCGCCCCGAGTCTGCCAAAACGAAACATCCAGGGAAGTTATTCCACCCCAGGAGTGGAATAACTTCCCCGGTCATTTCGCCGGCCCTGGACATACAGGGCCGACATTAGAATCGTCCCTGTACGTCCAGGGCCAGCGACCGCCCACTGCCCGCTCACTCTTTGCCCCCAGGCTGCCTCTTACCCACCCCCAATGAACTTCCCCGCACATCCAGCGGGGAAGTTAATCGGCATGCAGCCAGCACGAAAAGTGAGGATAGACGTCCCGTTGGGACATCCATCCCCACTATTCGTGCCTCATAATAATCCCCTTAGAGTCCAATATTCAGCGCTGGTGGCTAGCCACTGGTGCTGAAAGGTAAACCTGGATATTCAATGCTGGGGTCATATCCGGCCCTGGCATTGAATATCTGGGAACCAGATTGCCGCAAGGCTATCTGGGCAGCGGCAATGTTGAGCTAGTGCCCAGTTAACTAACACGGCAAAAGTTAGGCAGCGGTTTCCTGTGCCTCACTTTCACTGTATATTGCTAACCCGGCAGTGGCTCAATATCGCTGCTGCCCACTTGGCGATGGGTGCTGCCTCCACTCCATCCCAGAACGCCCTGATACTAACCGCTTAGCATCAGGGTGTGTAGCGGCGGCACTTGGGGTTATTCAGCAGCACTAACCATTTTAGTGTTGCTGAATATCCCGCTTGGTGGCATTTACATGGTTTGTAGGGCCCTTAGTTCTTTGCTAGACAGTGTCTCATTAAATGATACAATTTGAGCATCATAGAAAATAATGGCAGAATAAAACTATATGAACCTATTCAGACCAACAGTCCAGTCTTTGCAGCTCCTTTTCTTCCTTAGAGATGTGCTTGCCCCATGCTTTCTTGAATTCTGATACCACCATCTGATATATCCACTACCTCCACTGGGAGGCTGTTCATGCATCTACTGCTCTTTCCATAATGCAATATTTCCTTAGAATACTCCTGAGTCTGCCCCTTTGACTCTCATTCTAGAGCAGTGGTTCCCAAATTTGGGATCGGGACCACAAATGGGGGTCACATAATCAGTGGATTGGGTCACAGAAACGTGACTGTTTCCCCTTTTCTTTGGACTTTCACTGTGACTTATGCTAAGTAGTGGCAGTCACCAATCGGCATGTGGCCTGTGAGCCTGTGAGTATTCATAAGCCGTTGTCCTCTCCTGTTAGATTGGAAAGCCATATTGAGTACTGGGGTCTGTAAGCACACACTGCATACTAACAGAAGGAACCCTGTGCTGAATGCTGCTGTTGTTGCCACTGCTATTGCTGCGTCTTCCTACTTTAGATGAGTGGAGGGAGGGGAAGGAGGCTGGAGACCTGCTGTTTTGATTTGATCATGTGAGTTTTCAATTGTTAAAATGGGGTCATAATAGGATAAAAATTTGAAAAGCACTGTTCTAGAGCCTCTATTTAAAAAGGCTGAACCTCCCATGTACTTGTACCTTAGAGGTATTGAAATGGCTCTATCATTTCTCCCCTTTCCTGCCTGTCCTCTAGAGTATGCTTTATGAGAAAGATAGTCAACCATGTTAGGAGCAGCCCTCTGGACTATCTACATCTGATTTTTGAAGGTACGTTCTCCAGAATTATACATAGTGCTCTAAATGAGGTCTCAGCAGAGACTTGTATACACTATCACCTCCTTTTTTCCTGTTGGTCATTCTTCTGCTAATGCACCCAAATATCCTTCTGGCTTTTCCCATTGCCTTATCTGTTTATTTGGCCACCTTACGATCATTACGTTTATTTGTCCACCTTAAGATCATTCTGTCACTTGATATACCTGGGCGGTATATCAAGCAACAAGATAAAGATAAAGATCAGATATTATCACTCTTAGGTCCTGTTCTTCTGTGCACAGAACTTCATCTCTCATACTGTAACATTCTCTTGGGTTTTTATAGCTCAAATTCATGACATTGCAATTGTTATTATTAAATCGTAGCTGCTAAACTCTAGACCATTCCTCACACTTCCTAGATCCCTCCTCATGTTTTCCGTACCTTCTATTGTCTACCCTGTTGCAGATTTTGGTATTGTCTGCAAAAGTGCAACCTTTCTCAACAATGCCTCCACATCTGCCCTTTTGTGTTTCTTGACCAGAGTAGTCCATGACGATGGATAATGTGAAAATAGTGGGCCTATGAAACTATGAATTTGTAGGAAACAGATGATGATTTTAGTGGTATAGATGTTCATTTTTTCCTCTCATGGCATGGTCAATTGGAGGAGGAGATTGTGTTCATTCTGAGCACTCTTCAACTTTCTTCTAGCTTTCTGTTAGTGCAGTCTATAGTAGTTTGAATAAAGTTGTCAGTTGATATCAGAAAAGAGGAGTAGTGTATAAAATACGTGCTGAGATGGAGATGCAGTGACCTTATGGAGGTGATTGTATAAAGTCATTCCCATGCATATGTAGCAACATATGTGCATCATTGACATCTTACAGAATACCAACTGGCAAAAAAAAAATACACACTTTGGTATAAAGGTGTGCACATTGCTGGTAGGTGTAGCCAGGGGCATGGTCTGGGAAGAGCATGGATGGAGTTTTCACATACATGCATAGATTTTTCCATTTATTTTTTATTGACATTCCAGCTTAATTTACAACCCAAGCAAAGCATATAACAAACAATTTCCCACCATCCCCCTTCTATTACCTTACCCTAAGGTTTACTCCCTCAGCTCTTATACATCATGTTATGGTCTCTTCCTTTGTCCCCCCCTCCCTCCCTCTTCCCCCCCCATTCTCCTTTAAAACACCCCTTATAAACAGTCCGATACAATATCCTCGACTCTTATGCTAAGCCTCAATTGCGGTACATCCTGTCACAGTATCACACAGTTCGCTTTATCTAGATAGCATCCATTTTGCTAAAGCTTACACTTTGCTAAAGCTTGAACGTAAGCATTATACACAGGTCAATACAGATCTACTGGCCCGACCCCCCCCCCACCCTGTGTTTCCAACCATTTGAACACATTCTTCCACTGCTTCATCACCTTATCCCCTTCCCTTTCCTCAACCCTGTCAATCGATGCATCAAACACAGCTCTGCTACCCTGCGTATGAAATCCTCTCTCTTGACGATCGTGTTCCTATCCATAATTTAGCAATTTCCCCCCCGTGCCGCCACTATACAGTGACGCATCATGTCTTTGTCCCTTTCCGGAATCTCCTCCCCCATATACTGTAACAAACACACCTCCGGTTTCCTCTCTAAACGATAACCGGTCATCTCATGGATGATGTCCAAAACGTCCTCCCAATACTGGGATATTTTCCCACAGCTCCACCACATGAGCAGTAGTGTGCCCCTCTCCTGACATCCCCTCCAGCACTGATCTGTTTGTCCCCATCCCGCTCTATATTTGCGCACCGGTGTCCAATACCACCTGAGCAGCACCTTATACGCATTTTCTTTAATTTGTGTGGCGACCGAAATACCTGCCACCGTTTGTACTATTCTATCCCAAGTCTGTTCCCCCCACTCCACTCCTAAATCCTCTTCCCACTTTTTCATATACTTTAATTTACCTTCTCCAACTTCCAATAAACCTTTGTAGATTTTAGACAACGCTCCTTTATATCCCATATTCCCTGTGCACAGAGCCTCAAACCATCCCCTATTACTCCACAGATCCTGCTATACCTTCCTCTGCTTTAGAAAATGGCCCAGTTGCAGATAGCTGTAACTATCCTTGGAGGATAGGCCATATAAGTCCCTCATCCCTTCAAAATCCCTTACTCCTTCTTTCTGCACCACTTGGGCGACCTGTGTCAATCCCCGCTTAGCCCAATTCCATAGTACACTCCTATCAGGCCCCTGCCCCTCCTCGAAGCACGCCTCCAATGACATCCCCTGTGTAAACCCTTTATCCTGTACTAATATTTCCTAAATATTTCCACCATAAACGCAAAGTATGCTCAATAATGGGGGTCGATCCCTTAGCTGTCCCGCCCCTCCATGCCAATCCTTCTAATCCCACCCCCCTACTACTTCCGCTTCCATTTGGACCCACGCTTTCTGTTTCCCCCTATGCCAATCATATAGTGATTTCAGCTGTGCTGCAACATAATACTTCCTAAAGTTAGGCGCCCCCAGCCCTCCCTCTGCCTTGGCCCATTGCATTATCCGCATGGCCACCCTAGGACCCTTTTTTGCCATATAAACCTGTTGACCATTCTTTGTATGTGTTCTAATCTCTTCAGCGGCACTCTTATTGGTAACGTCTGAAAAAAGAACAGCAACCTGGGCAATAGCATCATCTTTACTATGGCTGTACGTCCCAGCCAAGAATGATACTCTTGGCCTCACCTATCCAACCATCCTTCCACTTTTCCCCACAGCTTGGTGTAGTTTAAATCATATAATGAATGCATCTTATTTCCTATGGAAATCCCCAAATATCTGATTGCTCACTGCGCCCACCTAAAAGGGTATTTTTTTTTTTACAATGTTCCCTGAGACATCTGATCTAATGACAAATTTAGAATTTAGTATTTCTGACTTGTCCAATTGATGGTGAATCCCGATAATTTTCCAAATTCTCCTATTTCCCACATAATTGGCAGGGAGACATTTGGTCAAGACACACTCAATAAAATGTCATCTGCGAATAGGGAGATCCGATAGTCCTTCTTCCCACTTCCTATCCCCTTCAAGTCCGCATGCTCCCTTATCTGTGCTGCAAAAGGCTCTATTGAAATTGCAAATAACAATGGCGAAAGAGGGCATCCCTGTCTCGTTCCCCTTCCCTGTTCGAAAAAGGCAGAGTAAGCCCCGTTGACTCGAACACACGCCTTTGGGTTTTGGTACAACGCTTGGACCCAACCCCATTTTTTCCATCACCTGGAACAAAAAGGGCCACGACACTTGATCAAAGGCCTTTTCAGCATCCAGGGATAGCAGTAATGCCTCCTCCCCATTCTGTTCAATGGACCATATTAAATTTAAAATCTTCCTAATGTTATCCGCTACTTGCCTGCCTGGGATAAACCCCGCTTGATCCTGATGTACTAATAGCCCTATTATTTTATTCAGGCGTGTAGCCAATATATTTACAAACAATTTAGCATCTAGATTCACCAATGAGATTGGTCTATACGACGCACAGTTTTGTGGGTCTTTCCTTCTTTGGGTATTAACGTTATACCTGCCCAGCCCATGGTTGCTGCCAACACACCTCCCGCCCTTAGCATATTAAAGAGTCTCGCTAGCGGCTGGATTAACATTTCCCCAAATTGTTGGTAAAATTTTGCAGTCAGTCCATCTAACCCCGGGGCCTTATCAACCTTCAGCTGTTTTATGGCTAACATAACTTCCTCCGGTTTTATTGCCTTGTTCAACTCCCTTTGCGCTTCCTCCTCCAACCTCGGCAAATGAGTGGAATCTAAGTAACTCTGCACCCTTCCCTCCTCAGGATCTGCTCTCACTGCATACAAGGTTTGATAAAATTCTTTAAAGGTCTCTTATTTCTTCATCCCACTGAACTAACTTCCCTCCCGCGTCTCGCACCTTTAATATATGTGCTCTCAGTTTCCGTTGTTTCAGTTTTTGCGCCATGTATCGACCCGCTTTATTCCCTCCCTCGAAAAATTCCTGCCTTAATAGTTGCATATGATACTGGATAGTTTTGGCCTGCATGGCATTAATTTGTGCTCTCACTGCCAACACTTGGCCTCTGTATCCCCCTGTCCTATCTTGTGCATCCATCTCTTCTAATCTCAAAAACCTCAATCATAGCGCTCTATCTCGGCCTTCCTTCTCTTTTTTGATATGCGCCCCCCATTTTATCAATACTCCTCTTATTACAGCTTTAAACCCATCCCACACCCTGTCCCAGGCCACTTCCCCATTGTCGTTCCTACTAAAGTAATCCTTTAGTTCTCTTTCCTCATCCTCCTTAACTCTCGCATCTTCTAATAAAGATTCATTCAATCTCCAGAATTGAGTCCCCTTCCCTTCTACCGCCACTGTTAGCACTACCCCCACCAGCGCATGATCTGACCATGTTATTGGGTCCATCTCCACCTCTTTAACCCTTCCGACAGCTTCTTTTGTGACCCATATTACATCTATCTGCAAATAAGACCCATGCACTGGTGAGAAGTATGAAAATTGTTTTTTCCCTGGGTGCTGAAATCTCCAGCTATCCACCAGACAATGCTACCGCACAAAGTTATGGTATTTTTTTCTATCTGCCCTTCTCCCCTCCCTTTTCTCTGTGGCGTCCCTTTCCGGATTCCAAGTTACATTGAAATCCCATCCTCATATGAGTGTACCTGTCCCCAACTTTCCCACTTCTTCATTGAGGTCTCTCCAAAATTCCCCTTGTACCCCTGTAGGCGCATATACATTCACTATGCAATATCATTCCGCCCCGATTTTCACACGCAGGAGCACATATCTTCCCGCTTTATCCTGAATTATAGTTTGGATCACCTTTTTCTTTTCAACTGTGTTTGATGCATAGACCCCCACACCATACCCCTGTGGCCTGGCCAAGTGTTCAGTTGCCCTGGTCAAGTGCGTTTCCTGTATCAACACCACTGAAGCTCTTTGACGTTGAAGCTCCTTATATAACTTCTGCCTCTTAAATGGCGAGTTAAGACCCTTAACATTAAGGGTCACTATCTTTAACTCACCCCTGTGTTGTACCTCTTCTTTCCTCCCTTGGCCTTCCTTGCCCCCCCTACCCCTGCCCCCCATCCTCCCTTCCCCCCATCCTCCCTTCCCCTTCCCCCCTCTCCTAAAGAGAGATTCGTCTTCCATTATGGTGACTTATTATCGGTCGTTACCTGCCTCCTCCCCTACCAATCCACTTCCCCCCTACAACTTTGGCCCCCCCTCAGACCCCTTACGGTTCCTCCCCATGTCTCCTCAACCCTCCCTCCTCCCCCCACTTCCCACCCCCTCTAGCCCACTTGATACCTTAGCAGCTCCATAATCAATCTTTTACACTCCACAGCCACCCCTACCCCCCCTTGCCCTTAACGGCAAACACCTATCATCTCCCCCCTATCCCTTATCTACAGCATTGACACACTATCACAAAGTCCTCAGTTTCAGCCAGCTCCTTGTTCCGCCACTCCCTGGCGCTCTCTGTTCACCCTCGCCAGTCTTCTGCCTGCCGCCGGTGTTTTCTGCCACCATGGATGATCCCTCTTGGAGGGGGTAGCAGCCGCTGAGGCTGTCATACCCCCGCCATTCTCACCCCCTCTGGAAGGTTTGTTAGTACCAGTTCCTTAAGTGCTTTCCAGGCTTCCTCACATGACTGTACCCGTCTTGATCTTCCCTTGACGGTTATCAGTAAGCCAAAGGGAAACAACCATTTGTATCTCATGTCCTCCCTTCTCAGGTATGCCGTCACCTCCTTAAGATTTCTTCTACACTGTAACATTCCCGAGGAGAGGTCTTGGAAGAGTTCCAACTTGTGTGCATCCCACGTGAACTGTTTTGCTTTTCTTGCCGCACTCAATATCTTTTCTTTGGTTTTAAACGAATGGAAACACACTACTATATCACGTGGTTTGTTGTCTTGTATCGGCCCTAGACCTCTGTGCGCTCTCTCTATCTGCAGAGCCTCTACTGCTCCCCCTTCATCAGCATCTTCCAGTGCTAGTAGTGACCGGAATATTTTGGCCACCACTTTGTCACAGTTTTTATATTGAGGCTCTTCTGGGAGACTCCGTACTCGTATGTTGCATCTCCGAGAGCGGTCCTCCAAGTCCTCCACTTTCACCTGGTATTCTTCTTGGACACACTTTATTTCCTCCCATCCTTTCTGTAGTTCCTCGATTTCACCTCCTTGCTGCTCCAACTGATTCTCCGTGTCTTCCACTCGAGTGCCCAGGTGCACGATATCTTGTCTCAAAGCTTGTATGGTCTCTTTTATCTTGTTTTTCACCCCACTAATTTCCACCTTAATCTCCTCTTTCAGTTCGGTGAGCCAGACCTTTAACATTGCTGCCACTCCTGGGCTACACCCCCACTCCATTTCATCCTCGTGATCGCCCGGGCTTTCAGGCTGTGGTCGGCCTTCCTTCTCTCCCTCTTTGCCTCCTTTAGGTGTTACCTAGGAGCAATGTTCCCTCTAATTTTCTGTAGGCTGTGTGTGCATAAAATATCAGCTGTGTGCAGCTTTTGAAGGAAGGTTAAATTTTTGTGCACCACATAACGACACTCGGAGTTATATACTTTAAAATTTGACTACACGTCAGAATACAGTATGTACACCACATTGATTTTAATCAAATTAAATGAAAATAGACTATTACTAAACGAAGCGGGAAATTTCTAGTAATTACAATCATAACTTTTAAATTTTAAGACGTCTGTGTTGTTTTCTATCAGAATCAGAGCCATAATTTTTGTGCGCTCTGTTGTAAAGTATGTGCGCTCGCTCGGCAAGGTGTGTGCACGCGCACAGCTTAGAGGGAACAGTGGTAGGGAGTCGAGAACTCTGGATGCCTTCGGACGTTGATGTTCCTAGGCAACAATGTTGGCATCTAGGATTAACTCCTATATGTTGTACATTGGAATGATCCTAAAGGATATCACTAAAGATCTTGAGGAATTTTCCCCTCGCCTGCCAGTTGACAAGCAGGCTGCTTACCAAGCCCTAATCAAGCATGAAATACTTACAAGTTTCTCACCAGAGATGTTTTTGACTGCTTTGAATCCACCAGCAGAGTTGCTGCGATATGTATTGGGGCCAGGAGGATGGCCTGGTTACAGCTTTCTGACCTGGAGCAGTGGGTCCAGGATAAATTGGTTAACATCCCCTGTACAGGTGAGAATCTCTTCAGGAAAGGTTGGAGGGAGAAGACAGGTGAGGTTGAACCAGATTATCTCATTCTCAAACACCTCTCTAGAAAGACAGCTGATTCCTCTAGAAAGGAGGCCTCCCGAAAAAGACATTTTACCCTAAAAAGAAGAGATACTATCCATCTTATCTACCTTACCCACATTATCAGCCACAGCAGCCTCAACAAAAGCAGCAAGGCCCACGTCAGCTCAAGAGGCCTAAGACTCCCAAACCTCAACCAGTTCTACAGGGCCAGCCTACAGCTGTTTTTGACTCCTTCCTGGAGAACATAGCCATACTTCCCCCGAAGGATCCCCATCCTTCTCACATTGCAGGCTGCTTGGTCCACTTTGCCCACAGATGGCCTCTCATAACAACAGAGCAGTGGACTTTGAACACGGTCCTCAAAGGGTATCAGCTCCACTTCGAAAGGGTATCAGCTCTACCCCGACCTTTTTCACAGAGGAGTTTCCCATGAAACCCCTTCACTGTACTCTGCTACAGCAGGAAGTAGTTTCTCTGCTATCTTAGGGTGCCATAGAAAGAGTTCCTCCCACACAAGAGTAGTTTCTCTGCTATCTTAGGGTGCCATAGAAAGAGTTCCTCCCACACAAGAAGGGTTGTTTTTTTTTCTCCCGTTACTGCCTCGTTCTCAAAAAGACAGGAGGATTCAGACCCATCCTAGATCTCCAAGCCCTCAACAAGTTCTTGGTTCGAGAAAAATTCAAGATGGTCACCCTAGGAACTCTACTTCCATACCTTCAGAGAGATGATTGGCTTTGTTCTCTAAATCTCAAGGTTGCTTACACTCATATACTCATGCATCCTTCTCACAGACGATACCTGCTATTCATGTTTCAGGGAGCTCATTACCAGTACAGAGTTTTACCTTTCAGACTAGCTTCAGCCCCAAGGGTATTCACAAATATCTAGCAACAACCCCTTCAACACACTGCTGAGCTCCCTCAGGGTTTGAGCTAGCGTGGTCCCGTATTCCTGTCACATCAGAAAATCGCAGAAAAGGCCCCTAAGGAGCACGAAACGATCACAGAAATCAAACTGAAACCAGCAACAGCAACAAGGAATAGCAGAGCTCCATCAAGGTTGAGTCTGTGCACATCCCCTAAACAGCAGACCTGCAAATCGCAGCAAGTATAAACCAATACATGCAAAAACTTTTTAAATTCTCTGGTTTAATATTGCAAATATCTCTGAGACATCATAACAAAATCCACTATTAATGTGTTGATTATCTCATCTGCAACCGCATTGAAATTGAAAACTTAACCTCTAATATTAATTCTGAAAATGTACCTGCAAAATTGCTACCCTTCATCAAATTCGAGCTGTCCGCACATTTCTTCCCTTAGAATCATTAGTTACTCTTGTCATTGCCCTGATCACCAGCCGACTCGACTATTGTAATGTTTTCATAGCCAACCTCCCCAAGTATCAACTCCGACGCCTCCAACTAATTCAAAATACCGCTGCCCGTATCATCACTTTTGCCCGCCGTTTTGATCATATCACTCCTATCCTCTTTCGTCTACACTGGCTGCCCCTATCTGTCCGATTTCATTACAAAATTCTTATTCTCACACACCGTGCCATCCACACCCATAACCCTTTGTATCTGGCTGATCTGGTTTCCTTGCACACACCCTATCGCCAGCTCCGTGCTCTTCACGCTAATCGTCTGTCTCTGCCTCCCCCCTCCCATGCACATCTTGAAAAGACCCGTCACTCTGCTTTCTTTTTCCTTGGTCCCTGGTTGTGGAATACTTTACCTTCGTCCCTTCGTCTTGAAAACTCCTATTCTCAATTTAAAGCCTCCCTTAAAACTTACCTCTTCCAAAAAGCATTTGACCTTCCCTTGGATCCCCCCCCCTGACGTAGTAGTTTCATTGTTTTTATTGTTGTCTTGTCTCAGCTAGATTTTGGTCCCGTTTTCCCCCTGTCTGTCGTTGTTTTAATTGAGTCAGTCTGTGTTTTGGTTGTGATTATTGTTTGTTGTTTTTGCTTTGCACTGTCCTTTCTTTTGCTTTCCTGTTATATTTTGGCGTTCTTTTTTCTATAGTTTGCAGTGTTGACCTTTTATTTTTTGTACACCGCTTTTATGTTTCGGCCTAAGCGGTTTATCAAATTTTAAATAAAGATAAGATAAAGATAAAGATAAAAGATACTAGTAATATAGTACTGTTGTCAGTATTTCAAAGTATATCTGCATATAACATTGCTAGAAATATAGTACTGTGGTCAGTATTTCAAAGTATATCTGCATATAACATTGCTAGAAATATAGTACTGTGGTCAGTATTTCAAAGTATATCTGCATATAACATTGCTAGGAATATAGTACTGTTGTCAGTAGTCCAAAACCACGCATACACTCACATTAAGCCGAGCCAATAAAACTGAAAATGCCTCACCCTAACAACATGCTCATACGAATATTATACACCTGCATATTATTAACAATAATAATAATTGACCTATCCTTATGTTTAAACCACAAAAATCACATGACTATACCTATAATACACACACATACTCGAAATGACTGCCACATGGGACACCCTCATCAAAACTACCCAAAAATTAATTATCACAGACTAATACACATACAACAAACAAACACAAAACTAACAGATAATATAATCTGTTCTAACCACTCATCCTCCCTATCATGTATCCTCATTAATGCACGATCAATGAAAAATAAATTACCCATATTTAATGACCTGATAACTGACTTAAAACCTGACATTTTATGTGTCACAGAGACATGGCTCACTGAAACAGATACAGTCTATCTAAATCAACTTGATAAAGAGAACTATGACACATTCTACAAACATAGACCCAATAAAAAAGGTGGTGGAGTTCTAATGATGACAAGAAAAACTTTAAACGCCAAGCCAATCCAATCAAATATCAATAATAACATAGACACATTATTAATAAAAATCGGCCTCATAAAAATTTGCTTAATATATAGACCCCCAGACAATAAAACAGATGGCCTGGATTCTCTTATTGAACTCCTCAGTTCATCTACTGACCAAAATCCTGTGATCATGCTAGGCGATTTTAACCTTCCGTCACTACCATCATCAGACTCTAAACTATTCCTAGACACCATAGCAGACATAGAGTACCATCAAATAATTAAAACTGCAACACATATCAAAGGAGGAACATTAGATTTGGTTCTTCTCCCTGAGATACTCTTCAAGCTAGTTAACTCAAATTCCACTGAATGCATAGAGACACCTTGGTCTGATCATTTTATCATCAAAATAAATCTCTCATATCCCATCCCCAGCAGCAATAATCACATAAGAAGCACCACTACTTCAAAATTCAAAAAATTTAATGAAACAGACTTCCTTGACTCAACAATCCCCTACTTCTTATCAACAGCTAATTTGGATGATGCTGTTAACAACTGGAATGATACTATCAATAATGCAGCTATAAATAAACAACCTAATAAAATGACCAGATACACCAAAACAATAGTTCACCATGGTTTAATAGCACTCTAAGACAAATGAAAAAAGAACTAAGAAAACTTGAAACGAAATGGAGAAAAACCAAGCTGTCTGTACACAAGGAAATATACAGTAACTATCTAACAAATTACAAACAAACAATTGACAGCACAAAGAAAAACTATTACGCAGCAATCTTAACAAAATCATACAATAGACCGAGGGAGCTATTTTCCATAGTCAGAAAACTAACCAATAACGAGCAAACTTCTAGCAACGAAATCACAGACATCTCAGTTCAAACCCTAGCTAACCATTATCAAAACAAATCTAAGAAACCAGCCATGCCCTCAGAAAATATTAACATCACTTATCAACCTGTTGATGAATGGTCAGAATTTTACCCCATTTCAAAAGTGTCATTAAAAACAATCATCTCCAGCCTAAATACCACAACTTCAAACTTAGATCCATGCCCAATATCATGGATAAAAAACACACTACCAACTCTACTATCCTATATTCTCCCAATAGTAAACCTCTCACTCACTCAAGAATACCTTCCATCCCCGCTCAAACATGCACAAATACGTCCAATTTTAAAGAACTGCAAACTAGATAAAACATTGCCAACATCATATAGGCCCATTTCTAGCATACCATTCTTGGCCAAAGTAATTGAAAAGGTAGTGCAACTACAGACACAGGAATTCATAGACTTATCTTACCCACTCGATGAACAACAATATGGTTTCCGGCCCCGCCATGGAGTAGAAACGCTTCTAGCAGTATTAATAGATACACTCCTAAAAGGAATTGACAATCACAAACAGGCGTACATTCTCCTTTTCATTGACATATCAGCAGCTTTTGATAGCGTGTATCACTCAATATTGCTCAACAACCTAAGACAGTTAGGCATAAACTCCACCGTACATAAATGGTTCACTTCATATTTACATAACAGAACACAAAATGTAAGAGCAGGCAATCAAACATCCAACACATACAAACAAGAAATAGGTTTACCACAAGGTTCAGCACTGTCAGCCCTACTTTTCAATATCTATATAAAACCAGTCTGCAATATCTTTAAAAAATTTGGAGTACAATATCACCTTTATGCGGATGATATCATGATGTACATACCTTTTACGATTCCTAACCTACCGATTCAACTTCTATCAGACTGCTACAATGAAATTACATACTGGCTAAAAACCCAAAACCTCCACATAAACCATGCTAAAACCGAAGTCCTAATCGTAACAAAAAACCAAACATTCACTCCTCCAACCCATATAACACTACAAAACCAAGAAATTAAAATAAAAAATGAAATAAGATATCTAGGTGTCATTTTAGATACACACCTTACTATGGAAACGCACATTAGAAATACATTAAAGAAAATCTACTTCAAACTCAAAATCCTCAAGCAATTACGCCCCCTTGTATTTATACAAGATTTTATCAATATAATACAGGCTACCGTAACTCCACACTTCGACTTCGCCAACTTAATACTTATAGGCATTTCAAAACAAAACATCAAAAGGATACAACTTGCGCAAAATGCCGCAGCTAGAATTATATTAAAGATAAATTCACTCCAACACATTACACCGATACTGGCATCCCTTCACTGGTTACCAATACAAAGCAGGATAACATACAAAACAATAATAACTACATTCAAAGCCCTAAATGACATGGCCCCGAAGACACTCTGTAACCTAATAAGCAAAGAACCACCTAAGCCCACTCATAGAAAAGGACAATCAAATAAACTTAAGATGCCAAAAGAATATATACGAACTCACAAATCAACAAATAATAGAGCCTTTTCCCACATAGCCCCAACAGTCTGGAACTCTTTACCAGAGGACTTACGATCACTAACAGAGATAATAGAATTCAGAAAAAAATTGAAAACCTATCTATTCACTAAACACTATAATACCATAGAAAACCCTCCACTCAACTTAGATAAAGGATAAACATGAACCTGCTCAAAATCAAGATTATACTCCCTACTATAATCAATATGTACAAACTTAAATGAATAATCATTCCATTCCTATGCATTGATACCCCACTTGTATATAGTTACAACTGTTTTAGAGACAGTACTTCTGTTTAAATTGTAATACAAACAGTGTTAGTTGATTTACTGAATCATTCTGCTTAATCTTTAAACCCTTTGTTGCACAAGTTAAGATGTTCTATGTAAAAAGTTATAATTGTTCTATGTAAAACAAGCTCTGCATTGTTAATTGTTGTTAATTGTACACCGCAACTGATCGCTGGAAGATGCGGTATATAAATAAGTGTTAAATAAATAAATAAAAAATAAAGCAGTAGTTGTGGCCTACCTCCACTCCCTGGGCATCTTCATCTTTCTCTACTTAGACAACTGGATCATCAAGGGCGATTTCCCTCAAGTACTAAATCTGCTGCTTCACCACACTGTCACTGTGCTTCAACATCTAGGATTTGTCTCAACCTGCTCCTGCTCAAAAATTGGAGTGCATAGGTGCACTCCTAGACACTGTGCAAGCCCGAGCCTTTCTCCCAAGAGACTGCCTGCAGTGCCTCACAGAGCTCACAAGCCAAGTTCAGCGACAGTGTCTCATCACAGCAAAGGGGATGCTTTGTCTGCTGGGACCCATGGCCTCCACGGTACATGTGGTCCCCTTTGCTCGTCTCCACATGCTTCAGGCACAGTGGACCCTTTCCTCTCAATGGAAACGGTTGAAAGATTGACTCAGAGACAGGATCATCATCACACCTCAGCTAGCCAACTCCCTCACGTGGTGGTGTGTGCCTCAAAAGCTGCTCATCAGGTCACCTTTTCAGATGCCTCCACCTCAACCTACCCTCATGATAGATGCTTCCAAGTAGGGGGTGGGGAGCTCACCTGGACGGCTTAACTACACAGGGCCTGTGGTCTCACCAGGAATCTGTTCATCAGATCAACCTCCTTGAACTAGGAGCAATAGGGGGCTCTTTGAGTTTTTCAACTTCAATTGACAGGACAAATTCTTCTGATCCAAACCGACAACCAAGTAGCAATGTTCTATATGAACAAGCAGGGAGTCATGGGGTCTCGCTTCCTCTGTGAGGAAGTGGTCTGCATCTGGATGTTTGCTATCACTCACCACATGCTCCTCTGAGTGGTTTATCTCCTGGAGGAACTCAATAGCCTAGCGGACAAGCTGAGTGGAGTCCTTCTACCGCACAAACAGACTCTCCATCAAGATGTGGCTGATCACCTTCAAATTATGGGGAACCCCTTTTATTGGCCTCTTTGCCACTCCATTAAACACACAGCTCCTTCACTTCTGCTCCAGGGTTCCGTCTTCACAGAGTCAGGCCTCCGATGCATTCCTCCTTCATTAGGGGAAGGGTCTGCTTTATGCTTATCAACCCATTTCCCAGATACCGAAGACTCTGTTCAAGCTACAAGTTGACAGGGGGGACAATGAGCCTTAGAGCCCCATTCTGGCTGCATCAACCGTGGTTTCCCCTGCTCCTTCGACTAGCTCAGCATCAGCCTCTCAGTCTGGGATTCACATCCGACCTCCTCTCACAGAACCAGAGTACGCTTCTCCATCCCAGTATTCGAGCGCTCTGCCTGACGGCATGACTGCTGAAAGAGTAGGCCTTTTGGACCTGAACCTGCTGGATGGAGTTAAAGATATCCTTCTCACAGGGCCAGCCTGTCCACTAGGTGACCTCACTCGTCGTCCCTTCAGTAATAGGGACATGTACCCAGTCTACCAAGAATCATGCTTTTTCCTTATATGCACCAACCCGCTGGAACGCCCTTCCTCCAATGATCCAAGCCATCCCAGATCTGACATCCTTTAGGAAGGCATTAAAGACATACCTGTTCCAATTAGCTTACAGCCAGCCACCTTAAACAAGGCTTATGTCTTTATTGCCCAGCTTGCCACTAGTCCAAATTCATTTCCTCATATTAATATTTAATATGTAGCTATCTGTTCTTAACACTTGTATATTTACCGTTCCATTGTTTTCAGTTCAATTTAAACTGTGCTATGCAAATCTGTTCTATGTAAACTGTTTTACTGTTTTATTGTTCATGTTATTTTCAGTTCAATGTAAACATATGTAAACAGCACTGATTTGAAAGAGCGCGGTATATAAAAGCAAATAAATAAATAAGGTGAGCTTGAGCCATCCCTGCCTCCTCGCATCCCAAAAGGACTCCACCCAACGTATCTTTGCATTCAAATGGTGCAGATTTCTGCTGTGGTGCTCTCAGAAAGATCTCAGCCCCTTCACTTGCATGGTGGAATCATTACTTCAATATGTTCTCCACCTTTCTACTGCAGTCTTAAGACCAATTCCGTTAGGGTTGACCTCAGTGCCATTGCAACCTTGCACCAACTGGTAAATGGATGAACCGTTGCCTCTCATCCTTTAGTGGCTTGCTTTATGCATGGTCTTCTCTTGACTAAACCACCAATCTGGCCCCCGCCAGTGGCCTGGGACTTCAATTTAGTACTTGCTCAACTGCTCAAACCTTCCTTTGAGTCCCTAGCCTCTACGTCACTGAAATATTGAACCTGGAAGGCCTCCTTCCTAGTCGTGCTCATCTCGGCTTGCAGGGTTAGTGAGCTGCAAGTTCTGGTGGCTCATCCACCCTATACCTGATTCCACCATGACCGAGTGGCCCTGCGCATGCATCTGTGCTTCCTGCCGAATGTAGTTTCCCCCCCAGTCTGTCATCCTTCCGACCTTTTTTCCAAGGCACATGCATCTCTGGCTGAAGTGTCACTCCATACCCTTGATTGCAAACGAGCTTTAGCCTACTATGTAGATAGAACCAAGGTTCATAGGAAATCTTAACTCTTCGTCTCCTTTGATCCTAATCATCTGGGCAAACCGGTGATGAAGCAGACTTGATTTAACTGGATAGCAGACTGCATTTTGTTTGCTTATGCACAAGCAGGTCTTTCCTTAGACGGTCATATAACAGCACACAACGTTTGTGCCATGGCCACCTCAGTAGCCCATTTATGTTTTGTCTCCATATCGGAGATTTGCCAGGCCGCCACATTGTCTTCCATACATACCTTTGCGGCCCATTACTGTCTGGACAAGGACTCCCATAGGTCCCCTGGAGTACTCTACTATTTACTTTCCTCCATTGAGAAAATTGTCCTTTTATCCCTGCTCTGTTTTCTATCTCTCAACCAATATCCAATCCACAATCAGACGTTGCCTCCTATGCCATGACTTTTTAATTTCCTCAAGAGTTTCTGATATGGGACTTTGTCAAACATTTTCTGAAAGTCTACATACACTATGTCAACTGGCTCACCTTTATCCACATATTCATTCACTCCTGCAAAGAAATGGAGCAGATTAGTGAGGCAACACTTCCCTTGGCTAAATCCATATATAACCTTGTCCTATTAAACTTTGTCTGTCCATGTGTCCAGTAATTTTGTTCTTAATAGTTTCCATCATTTTGCCTTGCATAGATGTTAGGCTTACCAATCATTAGTTTCCTGGATCACCCTGGAGCCCTTGTTTAAAACTAGGTGTTACGTTGGCCACCCTCCAATCTTCTAGTACTATAGATGATTTTAATGATAGGTTAACAATCGCTACCAGTAACTCTGCAGGTTCATCTTTGAATTCTCTCAGCACTCTGGGGTGCATTCCATCTGGTCCAGGTGAATTGCAGCTCTTTAATTTATCTGTTTGTTGTATTACATTTCCAGGTTCATTGTGATTTTGTTCAGCTCTTCTGACTCCTCACCATTAAATACCCTTTCTGCCATAGGTAGCTTCCTTACTGTTCCTCAATAAAGATCAAAGAATTCATTCTCTCAACTATGGCGTTGTCCTCCCTGAGCGCTCCTTTTCCCCCTTGATCATCTAATGGTCCAACTGACTCCTTCCCTAGCTTCTTGCTTTGAGTACGAGCGTATGCCTAAAAAGGTTTGTCTTTCTAGCAAGCTTCTTTTCAAATTCTGTTTTTGCGCTCCTTATCAGTACCTTGCATTTAATTTGCTAATGTTTTATTTCCTTTTTCTTCATTTGATTTCTTTTTCCTCTTTCACCTCACCTGTTAATCATTCTGGCTGTTTGGCCTTCCTTCTACCTTTCTTAATACATGGAATATGTCTGGTCTGGGTGTCCAAGGCTGTGTTTGTTTGGTTTTTTTGTTCTTTTAAAACAACATTGATGCCAGATGTAAACTCAATCTTAGAAACTACTCTTTTTAGTTTTTTTCCTAACCATTTTCCTTATTTTATCGTAGTCTCCCTTTTGAAAATTAAATGCTGGCACAGTAGATTTCCTTTGTGTACTTACTTCAGTTAAGTCAATTTTGATCATATTATGTCTTGTACCAAATCCTGTGTTCCACAAAGGTCTAAATCTAAAATAGCATCTTCTCTAGTTTGTTTTTGAAGCAGCTGCTCCATAAAGCAGTCATTTATTTCATAGGAACCTTACCTCTTTATTATGTCCTGATGTATCATTTGCCAATCAGTATTGGGGTAATTGAAATTTTATTGTGTTGCCAAATTTGTTAGCTTCCCCAATTTTTGATAACATTTCATCACCTATCTGCTCATTTTGTCCAGGTGGATGATATATACCACTACTACTATTTTCTTCCCCTTCACACATGGAATTTCTATACATAAAGATTCTGTAGTGCATTTTGTTTCCTGTAGAACTTTCATTCTATTTGGACGTATTGATCACTTTAGCATCTAGTGCTACCCCTCCATCAATTTGATCCATCCTATCATTGTGATATAATTTGTACCCTGGTATCGTACTGTCCCATCAGTTATCCTCCTTCCACCTGATCTACAAGATGCCTATTATATCAAACTCTTCATTTAGTGCTATACAATCTTTCTCCCATTTTATTTTTTAGGCCTCTAGCATTTGTATAGAGACATTTCAAGATATGTTTGTTTGTTTGAATTTGCAACCTTATTAGCATTTGACAGGGATAATTTGTAATCTTTCAACTCTTTCTATTCTTTATTTAAAGTCCCTTGGCTACTTTAGACTTTATTGCAACCTCTCTATTGCGATGCCCAAATTTTCCTGTTACTTGGAAATGTACATGATAGATTGTCTGCTTTCCTCCAGGTTCTAGTTTAAAAATTGCTTTATATCCTTTTCAAAAGTAGCTCCAGCAGCTTGGAGCACCCTGATTATGGTGAAGCACAATTTGTAGAATGTTCCCCTTCCCCAGAAAGTAGCTCAGTACCTAACACATCTAAATCCTTCCTCCCTTTACTATCATTTCATCCATGCATCGAGATTCTGGAGCTCTGCCTCGTGGGTCCTGTGTATGGGACAGGAAGAATGTCTGAGAATGCTACCCTGGAGGTCCTAGAATTCACCCTTCTACCTAAAAGCCTAAATTTGGCTTCTAGAACCTCTGTCACACATTTTCCTATGTCATTGGTACCAGCAAGTATTGGGACAACTGACTTTTCTCCAGCAGTGTCTAGAATCCTATCTAGGTAATGTGTGAGGTCCACCACCATTGCCTTAGGCAGGCAAGTGACCAAGCGATTCTCAAGCCCACCAGCCATCTAGCTGTCTACCAGCATATGATCGAATTGCTAACTGGAACAACAGTATTAACCCTTCTCTTCTGGGCAGAAGTCACTGGAAAGACATCCTCTGTACAAGAAGATATTGCATCCCTTGGATGGCAGGTCCTGGTTACAGGATCACTTCCTGCCACACCAAGCTTATGCTGTCTTTCAGGTGGCTTCTCTTTTCCAAGGTAGCTGCCACACTGGAGATGAGACTCCTGTGTTTTTCTGGGTCTCCTTTCTGTACCTCTTTTTGGCTCAGAATCTCCATCCTCTAGAGATCGGACATGTTCTCTGAGAGCCAGGAGATTCTTGCATTATGTGCACTCATGCGACCTCTAATCATCCATATGGCACTCAGTGCAAAAGATTAGCCCCCCCATCTCACTGCTGGACTGCTGTCTGCATATGTGTATTGTTTAGTTGTTTAGAGTTGCTCAGACAGTAGGGATACCTAGATTAAAATGAAGGCCTTCAGAAATGTTTGGCATATTATCTGCTGGTATTTTGTAATTGCGTCCCACTGAGCTGCTAATCTTTTAAGGACCAATCACTTGCTGATTTTACTCTTACTGAGGAAACTGACTATAGAATGTGCCTGGTAAGGGTGAGCAGAAAATGTTTAACTGTTTGTTTTGTGTTAAAGTTCTAAAAGGCCTAACTAAAACTAGAGCAAATTAATTCTAAGTCTTTATTTCAAGTAAATACTTCTCTGTTTTGTATTAAAGCTCTAAAATCATTCTCAAGTTAACTATTTTTCAAACCTTTTCTAATGTGTAGCAGATGTGGACACACTTTTGTTTTTGTTTCATTTTATGGCCACCAAACAAACAAAACAAAAAAGTCCCAAAACAGAATATAATATAAAAAATTGTTCCCTATATCTCTAGCAGCACCATGCGATTTAATGGGAAATGAGGGGTTTTGACTTAAGAACACATCTAGTTTCCATTAATTTTATAAAATTTTCCATGTGCAAAACCTGTTTTGCGTGCAGAAAATGTCTTTTATAAAATTGCATAGAGGAATATGCATGCCAGCAAGATAGCATGGACTGATATGTTTGTAGTTTGGGTGGGGTGGGGAGGAGTTGTGATGTATGCATTTACCTGAGTCAGTACATTAATCTCCATCACTAGTCTAATTCATATCCAAGCTGCTCTTTAGGCTGCTTTAGGATTCTGACCCTTTATTCTCTTGTCTACACCAATGTGTGTGTTAATTATTTCCTTTTAAGAATTACCTGAGTCCCCTGTTCGCTCTGTTGTCTCTTTTGAACAGATTGTAAGCTTTGTGAAGCAGAGACTATCTTTTTTTAATGTGTATACATACAGCAACTGTGTTTGCCTAGTAGTGCTAATAGTAGTGGTATTTTGTAAAATATGCAAGTACATGCATTGAGTACACGCGCACATTTATATCTGCCTTGGAGTAGGTATGCATTGACATTTGCATGCTATTGAGGCTGGATCTGATAGCCTGTTTTATAAAAGCATATACCTTTCCTTTATAAAATAAGCACCTTTTTGTACTTCTCACATTAGGCATTTTATTGTAAAATAATGCTTTTAAAGTATTATGTTTATATCTGCTTATTAGCAAAATATTTATAATGCCGTGTGACATGAAAGAGCAGTAATTACCAACTTCCCAACCACTTGCCTTTTGTGGGGGTTTGCAAGCACTTTTTGCAGGCATTTTGCCATACGTGGGTTAAAGATATTTATACAAAAATATAGAGATGTTTGAAACACGTTGTAAAGCTTTTACCCAAAACACTGCTGCTAATCTGACTGAATCTGCAGAGTGGTCATAAAACCCAATTTATGTCTGTGCAATCTGATTACAGTATATGGCCCTTCAGATGAAATGCTGAGGTAGCATTTTTGGCTCTCTTCCCAAATGCTTGTTTAGGAGGCTGGCTGCATTTTCTCTCCCTCCCTCTCTTTTCTTCCCCACCCCTCCTCCGTTAATGCTGTTCACCTTGCAAGTGGTGCAGCTTATTCTGCAGAGTCGATCACTGCGCTGAAACACTCCCTTCTAATCTGCACCAAAGAGAAATGGAGCCGCCTGTACAACAGCAAATCAATGTTGCAGCAAGGTTACAATAACCAGAAATGGGTATATTTCATTAGCCGGATACATTACAGTGGTGAGCAGAAAGACTTTCATTTGCAGCTGCTGAATTTCTGCATCTGTTCTTTCTTCTAGAGAGATGTGGATACTTTGCCAAACCTTCAACGTCTGTATCTCAGCTTTAACAGTATATCCTGGTAAGCAAGGATGAATTTCTTGTAGTTACCACTAGCTAATGACAAGTTAACTGTATGTGTTGGGTTCAGATGCAATCCTGTGAATGCATTAATGTTTTAAAATGCCAAACTAAAAAAAAAATACATAAATTAAAATAAAGAAATGTCATTTGGTGTATCAGGGTGGAACCGTGCTATAAAGTTGTTTATTCAGTTAAAATCCCTCCACATTATAGACTTTTTCCTTCTGTTATCTTGTGAATGTTCCCAGTTTGCTGTTTTCAGTTGTCAGGTGCTAGAGAATGAAAAGCTGTAGTATTTTCTAAGCTCTGATTTGAATATGCATTGAACTAGATGTGAGGGATTGTTTTATTGTGCTGAAAAAATTAAAGGGACAGACTACTGAATCTGTTTGACAGCAGGCAGATAAATGCTCATTTTTATTGTATACTATCACTTGCTGATGTAGGGCAGTATCCTTTCTATTCATTTTGAGTAGGCTATGAATACACAGTATCTTTATTTTTTGTCATTGTGTTCATACATGGGTTATACAAAGGTACAGATACAAATAATGATCAAGATAGCTTACAAAATTAGAATTCAGGTATAGCATGCTCCCATGCACAAAGGGACTTAGTTTAAATGGGTATCTAAGGCAGTGGGGGCTAAAAGGACTTACCCAAGGTCATACAGAGGGTCAGTGGGGGACGTGGGATTTGAACTCTGGTTTCCCTGGTTCTCAGCACATTGCTTGAATAACTCTATTATATGATCCATGGAGCAGGGACTGTCTTATGTGTATCTGTACCTTACAGCATACATCTGGTGGCACTTCAGAAATTAATACTAGTATTAGTAATAGTAAGCCATTCCTCTTCAGACTTTATGAAGGTTTGTAATCATTATACATATGAAATGCATGGAGAACATTTCATCATAAATTACAAATTTAGTTTTCAAAGCCATTTGCCCTGGTAAACAGGAATTGACTAGGATTTAGCCTGCTTGACTATAGTCACCTAATGTAGCTTCCACAGTTAGTCCCCTGGATGAGTAGAGGGGCAAGGTAAGGAAACACCCCACCCAGACAGGATCTTCAAATCTAGGCACGATTTCTAGCAAATTCTTGCCTGCCAAAAAAGCTGGTTCGAAGTCCAAAGGTATTTTCTGTTTGTCTGTCCTAGCAGATTGTAAGCTCTGTAGAGCAGGGACTTTCTCATACACAGCGCTGTACACATGCACATATGCCTAGTAGCAATATATAAATAAGTAGTAGCAGTAGCAGAACAAACCAGTCAGTACTAGAGGAGGTCAAACCTAAGCTTTCTTTAGAAGCTCAGGTGACAAGACTTTGACTTTCATACTTTGGACACATCATGCGAAGAGAGAGATCATTAGAGTAAGACATCATTCTTGGAAGGTAGAAGGTCAACGCAAAGGAGGAAGGCCAGCAATGAGATGATCGATACAATAACAGCAACTATGGAAGCCACTCTAACAACAATGAGCTGCCTAACTGAGGACCAAACACACTTTAGGACAGCTATCCAGAGGGTCGCCATGAGTCGACACCAACTCAATGGCACTTAACAAGAAGAAGAAGTAGCAGCAGTAATATTTTATACCAGGGCTTACTTTCTAAATGAATGGCCTGGAGCTCAATTCCCTCGCTTCTTTTCAGGGGGATTCTGTTCCAGCCCCTCCCTCCCTTCAACGGCAGCCTGAAGCAAAAGAGAGGGGAGGGGATGAGCCTGGAGCAGAGTAGAGAACAGTTACTCTATTCCCTAATCTAGTCCCTCTTATACTGTTGCTGCTGCACCTGGTCTCCCTGCCCTCTTCCCCATCTCCACAGTTCTGCTTCCTTTTTTGTCTAAAAATTAAGCCCATCGGCAATTTTCAAAGGGAAAACCACCTAGTTGAAAATTAGCTACAAAGTTTGTCCCCATGTTCTTTGCAGCTGTACTGGCTTACTGAAAAATCTCTCTGCACCCCTTACCACAGTTTACAACTAGCCTCTTATTTTTCTGTTTTTCTGATCAGTTTCAAAATGTACTTTTGTAATTTTGGTGTTATTGTTTTATCTAATGTTTTAATTCTCCTAGTTAGACCAGGGTCCAAACAGTTTTGTCAACAGAAGCGACAGTTCTTAAGACATTAACCCCTTCATCTTAATACAGGTTCTCAAACAGTGTAAAGGCCAAGAAGAGACTGTCCTCAGCTTTTGCTAGAACAGAATTCTTAAAATGTATCTTCTTCATTTTACTATTATACAATATATAGACGGGCTACAATTGGTCACTACTTGAACTTTCAAAACGTGAACAAAATTGCAATTTACCTAATTACTTGAAGTTTTTGCAGTAGAGCTAGTCTGATCAATATTGAGAAGCATTTATCTGGATAGTAGCACCTGCTATCTAGGAAAGTGCTGCTGACCAGGATATTCAGAGGTGCTGTCTCGATGGTGCCACTGAATATCCTTACAGACCTCCTTGGTACTGTGCAGACAGTGCTGGAGAGGTCTCTGGGCAGAGGGGCGAGTTGGCCGGATAGTGATGAGATTCAGTGCTACTATCCGCATGACATATGACAGCAAAAAAGCGGTCTTCAGCTTTCTAAATAATGGTGACACTGACCACCCTATCTAGATATTTAGTGTCGGCCCCTATCTAGATACTGGTGCTGAATATCCAGACATTTTTAGCCGCCATGGCCTGAGTTTAAAAAATTGCCAGCCATGGTGGCTCATTATTGAGCTGAATTCATCTTTGTAGGTAGAATATGAGTGGATAATTTTAACCAACATTTTTTTTGCACATGTATCTTTACATTTAGGGGGCAGTTTTCAAAGGTGCAGGGAAGGAAAGCACCTTTGAAAATTGCCCCTCTCCTCCCTTTGTGAGGAAAAAGGGTAGCACTGGAAGCAGTCTTAGGGCAGACCAGTTAAAGAATCCTCATGACATTGGCCTACTGACAGATATTCAGTGGGAATTTCTACAGGGTCTTACCCTTTGAAAATTGGCTTGTGGGTTCAAAGGGTTTAAATGATGATTAATTGCCATAGAGTTGAAATTGACTCCTGTCGACCATATGGACAACTATCTCCAAAACATTCTATCATCTTTTTGCATCTGAAGGCTGTTCAGAGATGTGAAAATAGTTGCTGTGATATTGTCGATCCATCCTATAGGCCAGCCTCAACATATTCTGCATTCAACCTTTCCATGCATAATTGATTTCTCCAGAATACAATCATTTCAGTTTGGTCATCCGGGCTTCAAATGAAAGTTTTGGCTTAATTTGGTTTAGAATTCATTAGTTTGTCTTTTTGTCTGTCCATGGTATTTGTAAGAGATGCCACCATTCAAATGCATCGATGTTCCTCCTAAGCTGCTGTTTCAGCGTCCAGCTTTCACATCCATATAGTGTCACAGAAGAAAGTATGCTCTGTAACAATTCAAGTCTTTGTCTGTAAAGACACATCAGTGCTTTTGAAAATGTTCTTTAAGCCCTTCACTGCAGCTCTGCCAAGTGCAAGTCTGTGTTGTATTTCTTGAGTGCTGGAGCCCTTCTCATTGATCACTGATCCCAGGAGGCAGAAACTGTCTACAACTTCATCTTCATTGTCAGTTTTGAAACTGGTTGTTAGACCTATTGTTGGCACTTTTTTTTCTTTAGATTTAGTTGCAATCCTATTCTTTAATTTCTTTTTTGATTTTGATTAGCTGGGTCATTAAATCTTCCTCACTTTCTGCTATACTCATAAGTGTGGTATCATTGGCACATTGGAGGTGATTTATGTTTCTTATTATTATTTTGAATCCACATTCATCATCTTGAAATCCAGCATCTCTCATGATGGTTTTGGCATACCAGTTAAACAAAGGTATGGTGAAAGGGGTGCAGCCTTTTCTTATTCCTTTGCCAATTGAGAACCGACCTGTTTCACTATGCTTTGTCTTGACTGTTGCTTCTTTTCCAGTGTACAGACTTCGTTTTAGAACAATTATATGTTCAGAAACACCCATTGACCTAAGGACGTTCCACATTTTGACATGATCCACACAATCAAAGCTCTTCCTTTTGACATTTCTTGTCCTTTTCAATTAGTCGGTGTGCATCAGCAATGATGTCTCTTGTTCCCCGACACTTTTTAAATCCCGCTTAAACATCTGGCAGTTCTCTTTCCACGTATGGCTCCAATCTTTGTTGAATAATCTTTAACATTATCTTGCTGATGTGTGACGATAAGGAAATTGTATGATAATTTGTGCAGTCTCTCAGATTCCTTTTCTTAGGAATTGGTATGTAAACTGACCTCCAATCAGCTTGTAATAATTCTATTGCAATTCCATCAATTCCTGTGGCCTTCCTTCTTGGCAGTGACCTTAGGGCTGATGTTACTTCTTCTACAATTGAAGGCTTATGGGTATAAGCAATGCCCTCTCTGGAGTCACCCATATCACTGTCTCTTCTGTGCAAGGCTTCCATGCACTCCTTTCATCTTTGCTGGATCAGTTAATGTCTGTCCAGTAGTCTCTTTCAACATACTGATTCTTTGGAGATCTGTGAAGGACCCAAGATAGCTGCAGCTGCATATAGTTGATCTGCTTGGCTCTTTTCCTGCTACATTATTTTTCTAATATGGGCAAGAGAGGGGGAAACCTGTATCTAGCCCTCTCAGGTTAGTACCTGTTTCTAGCCTGACAGATTCATTTTCGAGCTGTTCAGGAGCCACAGTGGAGTCCAGGGAATGCCCTTTGAATTCTGCGCCATCAGTGGTACCGACACCGGCTCTGGGCTTGACACCTCTTTGAGCCCGGATGCAAGAACTCCCCTTTATGGTGAGTCCTCCGGTCTCTGTGGCAGGTGTGTTGGTGTTGGAGGACGTCGCTCAACCACTTTGGGGAGGGGGGAGCGAGAGTTGGAAGGCTGGGCTGCTTTCATCACTTTGATGCCAAACACCGATGGCGGGGTTGCAGTAAATCCGTATCGGCCAGACAGTTCTTCGGGCTGTGAACAGTTGGTTTCTTCATCTCAACAGATGGTCTCAACTGAAAGAACTGCAAATCTGGTAATACCTGCTTCTTTGCAAGTTTGACCTGCTGTTATCACGCTGGACTCTTGTTTGGCAAGCTATTGCTGATTTAGGGTCGGTATTGATTCCTTGTGTTAATGGTCTGACTGCTCAAGCCCAACAGTTGGAGGCTAAGATCGAGAAGAGTGTTCAGGAGATATTTCAGTTAAGTCAAGATTTTAAGGACCTTAAACAGCTACTTTTTTGACTGATTTGCCCAATATGCATCTTGAACTTGAAGCTTTAGAGAATTTGTCTCGGAATACCAATCTCAGAGTTTTGATTTTTCTATGACTTTCAACGACGTCTCCTCGGGAAATGTTTCATAAATATGCGACAGACATTTTGGGATTGTCAGCTGAGATTTTTTTGGATATTATTCAAGCCTATTATTTATCATCTGCCTAATGGCAGAATTTGGCCCCTGTTGACCATTCCTCTGAAAGTTCTGTGGGGGGGGGGTACTCAAGGGATGTCCAATTTATTGTGGGATAGTGTATCCAGTATTACAACAACTTTGGTGGTAACCTTTGCCTTGACAGCCGACGGGGACAGAATTTTGAAGGCTTGCTTTCGGAAATGCAATGTTAAATTCTGTGATTCTTTGATTAGGATTTTTTTTAGATGTAACCAGAGAGACACAAAAAAGGAGTCAACAGTTTTTGCTGCTCCGCCCTGGGGCGTTGCAGCTTGGTGCTTTGTTTTTTCTGAAGTACTCTTGTAAATGTATTGTAAAATATCTTTCGGTTAAATATGTCTTTTTTTATGACCTGGCCACCTAGCAGCATTTATTGCTGCTAAACAAATTTCATCATCTGAATCCGTCTAGCCTTTTTTGCTTTGGATATCTCTTGCATATGTGATGTAAACTCCTGATCCAGGCAGTTTCAGTGTAATTGCCTTTTGCCTTAATTATTGTGTTTTTCCTTATCTATTTCTATTTGGATCTCTTCTCATGTGGTGGATTTTAATGTGTTACATGTTATCTTTTGTTTTGTATTGGGCTGATTAGCCCTTTTTTTCCTTACTTGTTTACTTTAGGATGAACAGGTAGCTTTTCTGTATGAGTGTAATATTTGCTTAATTGTTAAATATATTCTATAAATAAATAATTTAAAAAAAAATACCGATTCTTCATGAGTATGTTAAAAAACTGTTCTTGTTTTTCCAAGTTTGTTTCCCTCTTCAGTTTCTTTGAGTAGTCGATAGTCAATCTGGTTTCATTGTTCTCTATCTAGTGATGTCCAGGTATAGGTATTGTTTTGGCCAGTTGAAGAATGTATTCACAGTGAAGAGGTTGTTGGCTACCTCTGCTCTGTTTCTGGTTCCTAGGCCATAGAATCCAGCTGCATTACCTTTTTTTCCTTTTCCAATTTTGGAATTCCAGTCTCCAGTCATAAATAGCACATCTTGCTTGAATGATTTGTCAATTTTAGTTTGGGCATGGTTATAAAACTGGTCCACCTATTCTTCATTTGTATCAATTGTTGGAGCATAAACTTGAACTATTGTCCACTCCATCTGATTGACATAATTTGAGAATTCACAGTGTTGTATCCAATTACTGTCCTTGCTAAAGCATTTGTGACTGTGAAGCCAACTCCATTTCTTCTCTGAGTTTATCCTGAGTAGTAAACTGTGCTTTCATCTAAATTGAAGTTTCATTTCTTGTCTACTTCAGTTCACTAATGCCTAGGTTAATCTTCCAGTGACTCATTCCATCTTTGACTGCATCCTATTTGCCTTGGTTCATAATTCATATATTACAGGTTCCAGCAATAATTGTTATTGCCTCTGCAGATTTTCTTTGCCATAATGGCAGCTTCAGCTTCTAGAGGGCTAGAATGCTTTGATCTGATTGGGTCATAAAAACCTCTGGTTATTCAAAGGATTGTTGGCTCTTCCTCAGTTGCTTGTTGAGTGCCTTCTGACTCGAGGGCCTCATCTTCCAGCCCCAAGACATATGTTCCTATTTGTTTCGCCTTATGGTTTTCTTGGTAGTATACAGGAGTAGTTTACCATTGCCTTCTCTTGTGCAGTGTGATTTACTCCTGTATTTCTGCTGCCCAATACAGGGGTCATGTGACTTATTCTGGCATCTTTGCTTGAACCCGTCTATGTGTTGCCTTGCTAGGAGTTAAGACTTCAGACAGCATAGCTTCAAGCTTCACTGATGCATGCAAACCCCTCCCCACAATAAGGGATACACCTTGAGGGGAAGGGTTTAAATTCTACCCTCAAAATATATAATACAGACTGAGAGAGAAAGTTTTATTAACATACGTTAAGGGAATAATGCACGTTAAACGGCAAAATCATGAGTTACTTGCTCTTAACACACTTTTTTAGTGCAACACACGGTTAATAATTTATTTTATTTTATTTTTTTTATTTACATTCTCTTATATACTGCGCTATTCTACATCAGTGCGGTTTACATTGAACAAACTGAAATTACATTGAACAGGGCATTATAACTTGGAGATAACTATTTTACAGGGAACATGGGCTATGGAGGGTTAAGTGGCTTGCCCAAGACCACAAGGAGCACCTGTGGGACTAGAAACCCCAGTCCTTCCGGCCCAAGGTTGCTGTCCTCTAGTGGGATTTGAACCCCCGACCTTCCAGCCTGAAGGACCTTGTCCCAACCACTAGGCCACTCCTCCACTCCAATAATGAGATCAAAAACATTCAGATGCATGCAGAACAGCTCATTATTGTGCAAAATGAAAAACACAGTTTGTGTTGAACCTCACAAGCTGCATTATTTAGGGAAAGAAAATGCCAACTTTGAGCTGGCATTATATTTCCTCCAAAGGAGCATCGGACCACTAACGTGTGACAAGTGAGTGAGCAGGAACGATCCCTAGTTGCCCTATCCTGTTGGTTCTTGGGTTGAAAATGGCATTGCTCAGCTCCTAGGTGCCTGGATTGTCAAGATAATGGGGGCTTTTGCTGAAGGGCCTGTTGAGCTTGTCAGGGGGGTGGGGGAACTAGTGCTGAAGGGGCCATTAGGCCTGTGGGCGGGGGGGGGGGGGGGGTTGTAATTGAATCTGTTGGCAGTGGGATGGGGGTTTAATCAATTCCACTACTGGTTCCTTTAAAATATATCAAACCCTAAGTTGGGCCCTCTATCTTTGTTTCTGAGTGGCCAGGAATGCTTGAGGTTCCTAGCTGCAGCAATAGAAAACTGAAATTTACTGTGTGAGTTGCTAGCCTGTGGTACCTCTGTAATGAAAGTTAGTGACTTCATGGTAAATTTTGCTGTGGTAAAATGCTCTGTAACAAACACTCCCCCACCCCAAGATTGTACATCTATTATCTATTTTGCTTGTTCTCCCTGTCCACTGTTGGATATTTACATATCTGATCTCAGTGCAAATGTGTTGTAAACTGCTGTGGAATTGCTTTACTTACACAAACATCAGTAGTTTTATTTCAGAACCTTTTATTATGATGACAAAACTTAGAAAATGATGGCAGATAAAGGCCATATAGCCTATCCAGTCTGCCCGTTCATAAGAACTTTTAAGCTCTACAATCCCTTAAACTATTATTACCAATTACCAAAGTGGACTGTTGTAGTTGTTGTTATGGAAGGACAGACTAGATGGGCCTTGTGGTCTTTTTCTGTCATTATGTTTCTATGTTTCTAATATATTGATACAGGGCAATCCAACAGATGTACAAATTCCAATGTATAGAAAAGAACATTAAAATTGAGATTCAAGCTATTTACCTTAGAGAGCCCCATTCTTAAGTGTCACTCAAGGATCAAACATCAGTAGTTTCAAATGCAACTTAAATATTAGCAAGCCATTTCTACTTTACTGGGATAGACCCCAGCGCCAAAGACAAATAACACTTTATTGTATTTAAAATAACAATGTTCAGCGCGGAGTAATAATTGTTTATCCATATGGCAGTGGAGAAAGTTTTGCTCTTAACTTTTCTCCCTGAAATGACGATTTGTGGATGTCGCCTTTATGTTTTGTAGGCACAGTAAGGAATAGACCACACTGCAAAGCCATAAGCATGTAAATCACACCAGAAAAAAATTATATTCTCCTACACACCAATCTTGAGGGAGGAGTGACCTAGTGGTTGGGGCAAGTTACCTCAGGCCGGAAGGTCGGGGGTTCAAATTCCACTAGAGGACAGCAACCCTGGGCTGGAAGGACTGGGGTTTCTAGTCCCACAGGTGCTCCTTGTGGTCTTGGGCAAGCCACTTAACATAAGAACATAAGATATGCCATACTGGGTCAGACCAAGGTCCATCAAGCCCAGTATTCTGTTTCCAACAGTGGCCAATCTAGGTCATATGTACCTAGCAGTTTCCCCAAGGGACACAGGTTCCACAATGCTTGTATTGGTTCAAGCATTGATATCCTGGGTCCCTTCTTAATAATGATTTATGGACCTTTCCTCCAGGAACTTGTCCAAACCTTTTTTAAACCCAGCTACACTAACAGCCTTTACTATATCCTCCGGTAACAAATTCCAGAGTTTGATTACACGTTGAGTGAAAAAATATTTTCTTTTATTAGTCTTAAATAGTTTACCCTGTAGCTTCATTGCATGTCCCCTAGTCTTTCTATATTCTGATAAGGTAAACAATCGATCTACGTTTACCCGTTCCACTCCGTTCATTAATTTATAGACTTCTATCATATCTCCCCTCAGCCGTCTCTTTTCCAGGTTAAAGAGCCCTAACCTTTTTAGCCTTTCTTCATAGGAGTATCCTTCCATCCCCTTTACCATTTTGGTGGCTCTTCTCTGAACCTTTTCTAAAATCGCTATATTCTTTCAGTTGAGACCATCTGTTGAGATGAAGAAACCAACTGTTCACAGCCCGAAGAACTGTCTGGCCGATACGGATTTACTGCAACCCCGCCATCGGTGTTTGGCATCAAAGTGATGAAAGCAGCCCAGCCTTCCAACTCTCGCTCCCCCCTCCCCAAAGTGGTTGAGCGATGTCCTCCAACACCAACACACCTGCCACAGAGACCCCAATTGTGTTGTGACCACTTTGATTGAAGGATAAGGTGGTATACAAAACTGTCTAAATAAATAAATCTGTTTTCTCCTACACGTGTTGGTTTTGTGCATAAAGGTTTCTTCTATATGCCCCTAAGTTTTACTTCACCTCTGATCAGGTGTTCAAACTGCTGCTACTGAACTCTGTGCTCAGCCTTTCGTCTTCTGCACATTTCTTTGCATCTGGGTGGAATTGCTAATGACCTTGTTACCATGTCATTTGAATACACACAGCTTATTATTATGTATTTTTAAATGGTATCGTGCTGCTATCTTGGCAGCCATTTTTGTGCAGGTAGCGCTTATGCAAATTCCCTCCCTGCATTGTGATATGTTTATGTTTATTACATTTGATATACCGCTCAGGCCAAGAAGCATCAGAGCGGTTTACAATCCTACATTTATGTTATGGAAAATAAGAAAAGAACGCCATTAATAAGATAGGACAGAGTAGGAGAAACAGATAGACAAACTGATAGCACAGATAGGAGAAAACAGAACAGCAGACTACCTTCACAAACTACAGGCATGACAAATAGACTCACAATTTCTGTATGATTTTAATCATTCGCCATGGACCCCGCCTAAGGGCCACACCAAAGGGCCCTCTGGCGAGGCCCTCTGGCGCGGGCCCGCCTCCGGAGCGGCGGTTTAAATGCCGGTGAGCAGGGCAGTTGCTAGGCAGTCTGAGGTGAGGAGAGGTTCCGCCCACACACCAAGATGAAATCAGCTGCATTCCCTGATAGTAAGTTTGCACAGATATCATGGTAACTATGTGCAAACCATGTGCTAATGTTTCTGCATCGACCATTAGCTGCAGTTTGCATCATTTGATAGATCCTGTAGTGCCATTGTATACTTTTAGGGGCATGTTTACTAAGCAGCTGGTCCTAAACAGACAGTGTGGGGTTATTTCCATGCTATCTGCTTAGTGTGCCCTAGGGTGGATCAGGGCAGGATATTGCCACACACTAACCACCGCAACCAACTGTCCAGTAGCGCAGCCATTGCCCAAGACAAAATGGATGGCCATACCATTCTGGCAACCTCCTAAGACCTGAATCCTCCCTTATCAAGCTCCACCAATTAAAGAATCCCCCGATCGATTGATCAGTCCTTCCCCCGTCAGCACCACCAACCTCCCAGACAGCAGGCCAACATGACTGTCATCCCCTAAGACCACCCCTATCACACTAGGTGGGCCTTCTCCCCTCAGGCAGCCACCTTGTTCCCCCCCTGCCAAGTCTTACCTGGGGGCTTTGTGACGGCCAGGTGGTGAATGGGGTAGGAATGGTCCCTCACCACTCCAGCCCTATCTTCTGCAGCTTTCAAAATAGGGACGGTCCCGCAATGAGACCAACACCATTTTAAAAGCATGAGGACTGCTCCTGCCTCATTCACCACAGCCATCAGGATGGGGAGGTCAGTATCGTGAGACCAGTATCACTTTGAAAGCAACTGGAGACGGGGCAGTAGCGGAGGGGGAATGCTTCTGCCCCATTCACCATGGCCACCAGGGAGCTCCTGGGTAAGACCCAGGGGGTGGTCCGTAGAGAGTAGTGGAGGGAGGGCCGGGGTGGCTGCCTGTATGGAAGGGGGATCTTAAGCGGAAGAGGCCATGTTGGCCTGCTATCTGGATGGGGGGGGGGGCTTGATGTGGGGGGTTTGGATTTTTGTGTGGGGGGTAACATCATGGTTGCAGCTGCTTGTATTCTCCGGGCTCACATGCTTTAAATGTAGGACAAATACTGGGCATGCCCCCTTTATCTACTGCACAGGATTTGCACTTACTGCAAGATCATTTTTGCACATGCCACACAGTAGGTGCAAAAACTTACAACAGCCTTTGTAAGCATGTCCTTTAGTTTAAAAATTTATTTGTAATTGTCTCCTTTAACAAAACATGCCTTTGAACCAGAATAACTCTGGCTCTAATTGTTGAGTTTGATGTTAGCCAGAGAATGGTGACAAGTTTTCCCTTGCTTCAGGTAATGCATATGTACCATGCTTATGATCCTTTATAAAGAAATATTTTTGCTAATTGACAACACAGTTTATTGGATCTTGATGAGCAAGCTGTGGCTTTATAATTGTGCTTCTCAGTGGCATGAATTTTTTTTATTTTTTGATAGTGTGGGTCATTCAGCTGCATTGTTCTTGGGGTATATATATATATATATATATATAATATATATATATATGTGTATGTGTGTGTGTGTGTATATATATATATATATATATATATATAGTGGCCCAAAAAAAGTGAGAACATCTCGTAGCATATAAGTTATTTAAAAATTCAAAAAGACAGATGTAAACAATTGACAAATTAAAAAAACAAAGATGGCGACCGGAAATTGTTGAAATAAAGACATTATATAGCTAAAAAAAGGTAAATAAGTAAACTATTTAAGCTTTCAATTTACGAGATGTTCTCACTTGTTTTGGGCCACCCTGTATGTGTGTGTGTATATATATATATATATATATATACAGATGTGATTTTATGGGAAGATACAGTACAAATTTTGGGCAGTTTTCACATCTGTCTCTATAGCTGCAAGGCCCAGGGAAAGCAGGAAAACGTACACGCCTCTGGGACCATATACATCTTACCCACCTAACATCACATGTGTAGTATGATTCCAGGACATACTTTTAACAAGGTAGAGACTGCGTGATTTTCAAACAGCCAATTTACCGAGGTAGATGGCTTTTGAAAATTGCCCTGCCCCTTGTCAAACTGTGTACGACTTGTAGCGCTATACAAATGCTCAGTAGTTAGTAGTATTTTGTATGTCTGATAAATTTGATGTCCTTGACTTACTCATATTTCTAAGTTAAATGTAGCTCAAAACTTAGTTTAAACTGAGCCTTACATGCTCTAATCATCACAGTTTCTAGCCTCTGCTTTGATAATTTGTCTAGCTAAGTACCTGGATAGTCAAATACTGTTTTTGAAGGATTTTAATAAGATTTTAAATTTTTAATAATCATGAAAATATGTATGTACTCTATGTAATAAATATAAAAACTATAATGATTATGATTTGTCTTGATCAGGCATACTTTTTCTGTCTACTAAAGTGGGTTAGGCTTTTGCAGCTAACGTGGTAAAAAAGTATAGATCTGCTGTGTAAGCTGCACAGACCGTACATTATCTGTTGGCGTGCAGAGCATTTCCTCAGCAATTAACATATCGAATTTGCAGAGAGTGAAGTTGGGTCAGCAGGCTGGATGCAGCTAATGCCACCCATTGAAGTAGCATTGGTAGCACCTGTGCTTTCTGCAGATCCGATGGTTACTGCGTGCTGTTGAGGTCCATGGTAACTGCACGTTGCAGACATGCCCCCTCTTGGCTCTATTCCTGCCCACTCACGCAGATAACACACATCCTGCAGATAACGCAGCGATTTTCTGCGCTATCTGCATTATGCATGCATTATCTATTAACACAGCCAGATAACATATGCTATCTGCCATGTTAACAGCTAACACAATTTAGTAAACCTAAGAATAAGAAGAGTAATTTGGTTACTAGTCACCCAACATATAGCAAATGCATGCATAGTGGGAGGAGTGGCCTAGTGGTTATGACAAAGTACTTCAGGCCGGAGGGCCGGGGGTTCAAGTCCCACCTGGGGACAGCAATCTCAGGCCGGAGGGACTGGGATTTCTAGTCCTATAGGCACTCCTTGTGGTCTTGGGCAAGCCACTTAACCCTCCATTGCCCATGTTCCCTGTAAGTATTAGCGTATGTGTGTCATATCCCCTCGTGTTAAATGTATCTCCCAATTGACCGCTTTGACCCGGTGAAAAGCGGGATATAAATACAGCTAAATAAATAAATAAGTTATACCAATTTTTAAAGGGAAAATGCCGCCATATGTTCTTTTTGATAGCTACATCATTCAAACTGCATGTACATATCTACACCTACTATATAGTACACACTAAAGTTTTGAAAAAATATATGTGCCTATTTTCAGAAATACAATATTATGCATATAAGCCCAAGTTCCTCCCCCGAGAAATGGCCCTGTTCTGCATGGGTGACTGTAGATTAGTTTATCAAATCGCCTAGTAAGGCCATAAGTGGACTGTTCGTGCAAGAAAGCCTTCAAATGTCACGGTTTTAAAATGGGTCAAAATGTATAGAAAATGGGTCAAAATTTCTCAAGAGCAATGTGCAAGACTGATCAACAGTTAAAGTTGTTGCTGCTGAAGTTGATGTTACCAGTTAATGAAGGGAATGCATACTTTTTCACACACATATACTTATTGTTGTATCTTTTTGTTACCTAAATAATAAATACATTCTTTTTGTCTGAGTAATATATTCAACCAGCTGACACTCTGTAAAATTTACTGGATAAGCTGGTTCACTGCTCAGCATGACACCATTACCCCTGGCCAAACATTCAATCCCTGCTAATCAGTCCCAACACAAACATGAACAGTCCCCCTTTCCTCTTCCCACCAGTCATACTCTCTCTCTCTCTCTCTCTCTCTCTCTCATTCCCCCTCTCTTTCCTCACCAATCTCTCTGTTTCACTGTCTCCCTCTCTCTTTACCAGTCACCTCTCTTCCTCTCTCATATTCTTCCTCCTTCTCCCCACCAGTGTTAGCGCTGGGAGTGTGTGTGTGTGTGGGGGGGGGGGGGTGGAGTTTGAGTGTTGCTGGGGGAAGGTTTAAGTCACTTCTTTTCCTTTCTTTACCCTCACCTCTTTCATTCAGTTTCTTATCCTTCTCTGATTTCCCTCTCATCTTGACACCACGTTTACAAGTCCAAATTTCTTATGTCTCTGGGGGAGGGAGGACAGAGAGCAAATCCCAAAGGCTGTTATGCTGCCACAAATCTGCCTCTTTCTCATCTGCTGGCACTTCGAATTTTGATAACTGATCTACTGCTGAGAGTTGGAGGAACTGAGGCACTTAGTGGCAGGCCACCCCGACAACTTGTGCTAGGGATCTCATGTTTACTGTATGAGTGGGAGCGTTATTGAGGAGAACTGGGGCTGATGGGCACCTGTTAGTAAATAAGTGAGGATTGGGGCCATGTGCAAGCAGGTTCATGGGCCTGGAATGCCTTTCTTAAACTTCACAGTAGGGGTGGGAAGGAAGCTGGACTGGGAAGGTTTGACTGCTCAACTGTGTTTTGGGGCAGGGCGTTCTTCATGAGCCTGGAGGCCCCCGTGAGCTCTTACCATGGTATTTCTTTTATTTTTCTCTTACTCTTTATTTAGTTTTTAAACATTAACATATCCAAACAATATGCATACAAAATAATGGTCATTCATGCACACAGCATCACAAACAAATAAAACAAAGCAAGAGTTTTCTAATCCCAACTTTAGGGCTGGCTCCAGATCCACCATTTAGCTAGCCCAACCATCCCAGTGTCATACAAATCACGTATGATAGGCTGCAAAAGATCTTCCCATTCTTGGACACAACCTCTAACTTTTGCAGTCAAGAATTCTGTATTCATTATTTGTCCAAGCTTCTTAAACCAGTCCTCTAGACTAGGTGAATTGACATCTTTCCACTTGACTGCGATACCATTCTTGTAGCCAGACAAAAAGGTTTGGTACGTCTCTTTTATTCAAATAGCTCTCTTCATTTTGCATAAAGCATCCCAGTAGCACCAGTGAGTAGTTGACCAATTTAAAAATTAATGCAATCATATTTATAATGCAGCCATTTTGGGGGTACTAATGCCTTTTTAGTAGCATTAACGTGTTGTATTATGCAGTGTGTGTGCTAAACAAATTTTAACTTAAGCTATAATACATTTATTTATTTATTTATTTAACAGGTTTTTTTATACTGCTTTATCATTTTAGTCAAAGCGGCTTACAGTGTAACTTAAACTTGGTAATGTACATAAAACAGGGACATTGATAACTTTGATTCTTCTGAAGCAATGGAGGGTTAAGTGACTTGCCCAAGGCCACAAGGAGTGCTAGTGGGAATCTTATTACATAGACTCCAAAACCTGTGATTTTCTGTTCAGTTTAAAGGTATAATTTTATGAGCCTTTTTTGCACATAAGATAGTGTTTTATATGCAGAAACAAGCACTTATAAAATTGCCCAGGGATATAAACACACAAAAGTACATTCTACTAATATATGGGTGCAATTATATGAAGAATCTTTCGCACATAAACCAGATTGTGCTTCCATAAAATGTTTCTTATAAAATTTCTCTGAATATAAAAGTATGTGTGGTGAAAAGAAGGTGTAGACTTTTATGCAACCCAAAAGTAGGCATGTTTGGGGAAACAGTTTAGGCAAAGCATGGGTAGAGTCACAACATAGGCATATACAGTCAAACTTCGGTTTTCATTTGCCCCGGTTTTCATATGCTTCGGTTTTCAACGTCTTTTTTGACTGAGATTTTGTCCCGGTTCTCATACATCGCTTCGGTTTTCAACTTCTTTTTTGACTGAGATTTTGTCCCGGTTCTTGTACATCGCCTCTGTTTTCGTAAAGTACAGTACTGTAAATACATACACCCTCGCGCTGCACACCGGTCTGTATACACTGCCAGAACGCCCGCCCGGTCCCGGCAGCACTGCCCCCCGGACTCACCGATCGCCAGCGTGATGAGAAGCGAAAGCCAGCTGAGCACATAAATGAAACACATCCTCGAGCCTGGTCAGAGTTAGAGAGGCAAGGATTGCGCAGAGAGGAAGGCCCCGATCTCGTCCACCGCCTGACCGTTCTCTGGAGCGCCCCCTCAGGCTCGGAGGTAGCAGGGAAGAAAAGCTGTCAACGTAAGCAGGAGATGTTGCATGAATGTGGGAGGCAGTTCTTTATCTTGCAGGGTACGTCTGAAGCTATATCATTAAGATTTTCTGCCATTCTGAAGCATTGAGCAGATAAAGTAAAGGTATTTTAATGGGCTGAATCCAATGTGATTCCGAAGAGAGCTGGGCACAGCAGCTTGTCAGGGGTGGCTAAGGCCAGATGCTAACATACTGTACTGTACAGTACTGTACTTAGCTTGCTTTCAGTGATGTTAAATGTTCATTTATCCATTTCATTAGTCATTTATATTTATTTCTCATTGTTTTCTGTATGTAAAAATATAGTTATTCTCTATAAAATGTATTTTTTGTGAATATTTTTGGGTGTCTGGAACGGATTAATTGGATTTACATTATTTCTTATGGTAAATATTGCTTCAGTTTTCATACGTTTCGGTTTTAGACAGACTTTTTCGAAAGGATTAATCATGAAAACCGAGGTTTGACTGTATGTTATAAAATATTTACCTCTTTGTGTGCTTCAACTGTATGCATTTACACCATCTCCCCAGCTAATGTAAATGTACATGACCACATTTTGTTTGCAATTTCTGCAGGTTTTGTGCTACTGTATTATAAAGACGGGTAGACAATTATGTGTCTTTATAAAATATCTTCAAAATAGGTGCCTACTTGGCCTCCCCATCTAGGAAAATTATCCTCGTAGTGTATATTTTTACATAATATGAGAGTAATTTTATAACAGGTCAGGTAGATTAGCAGATCAAGTAGATACTTGTTTTGAAGCTAATTTATATAAATACGTAGGTGCTTATGTTTTCCTTATATAATAGTATCACAAAAACAGCTTACATCGCAGCTAGAATGTGATTGGGTTCATTTTCCACCTCTGTGCAAGCTGGTGTAAATGTGCATGGTAGGTGAGTAATTTAAAATGAGGGCATATACTTCATGACGCCACCTGTGCTCCTTCCCAAAACACATCTCCCATTGGGCTACATAAAACTATGTGCTGCCTTTATCACCACATGTTCTTTTCCAAGTAGAATAATTTTATAGGAAGCCTTTTAAGTGCATGCAACATGGTATACCTGCAGAAAAATTCTTTATAAAAACCTGAACGAGAGGGGGTATGGGAAGGTGCTTGGGAGAGGGGGTAGGGGAGGGGCAGGAGGGAAAGGGGGGAGGGAAGTGATAACAAATATATGTGAAAGTTAGTTCTGCTGTATAGATAAGTCAGATTTTGATAGGCCAGCTGTGGTCCTCAGATGTGAAGATGTAAGTTTGTGTTGAAAAAATCGAATAAAGAGCAAATTATAAAAAAAAAAAAAATCATCCCTTAGAGGATGATTTTATAGGCTAAAAGGTGCCTATTTTATAAAGACACATAGGCATCTGTTATTATAAAATACTAGCATACATGTATTAATTTTTTTGTATTGATATATTTAACTAGGCTTATATACCGCTTTTCTACAAGTCAAAGCGGTTTACATTCAGGTACCTTATGTATATATTTCCCTTGTCCTCGAGGGGCTCACAATCTATGTTTTTGTACCTGAGGCAATGGAGTTAAGTGGCTTGCCCAAGGCCCCAAGGAGCACCTGTGGGACTAGAAACCCCAGTCCTTCTGGCTCAAGGCTGCTATTCTCTAGTGGGATTTGAACCCCTGGCCCTCCGGCCCAAGGTAACTTGCTCCAACTACTAGGCCACTCCTCTATTTAGCTCACACCTTTCCAGTAAATGTTTGAGCTGATTTACATTCAGGTGCAATAGTTATTTTCCTGTCCCTGGAGGGCTAACAATCTAAGTTTGTACCTGAAGCAATGGAAGGTTAAGTGACTTGCCCAAGGCCACAAGGAATATCTGTGGCCCTCTTCCTATCCAGGCTAAACACTCTCTTCTTTGAGACTGCTTTTGGATCCTGATCTCCCTAGTCTCCTGTAAACCTCCTAACCATTATTCTCCAGGACCAAGCAGGAAGTCAGTCCTCACATATGGGTGTCATCGGCGCCGATGAAGCCCCAGCGGAGCATTTCCCCAGCTTTCCATGAAAGCCTTTGGGAATGCTGGCACGCATGCGCGGTTCCCTTCCCGCCTAAAGGTGCCATCTTACCTCAGTCTCTTTTTTTCCGAGAAGCCCACCGGACGTGTGTCCTGTTCTCCCGGATAAAAGTGATTTTTTTCTTCGGCGATTTTTTTCGCTATTTTTCTCCGGTTCGACGCCGGTTCCCCTCCTGCCGGGTTCGGTACACCGGTATCGAGCCCGCTTATTTCTTTTTCAGTTTTTGCCCTTTGTGGCTGGCGTTCGCGCCCCTTTTTTCCTTTTTCCCTGGAAGGCCGGTCTTTTGACCTCGCAGGGGCTCTTTTTTCCCCGATGGCTTCCAGTGGTTTCAAAAAGTGTGATCGGTGTAAGAAACTTATGTCTCTCACCGACACACACGACTGCTGCCTTCGGTGCCTCGGCCCTGACCACGACCCCAAGTCGTGTGTGCCATGTGGGAAGATGTCTTCCAAGGCACTCAAAAGTCGACAGCATCAGAAGGAAAGGTTTTTCTTGGACTCAGCCTCTGGCCGGGCCCGGACCTCATCTGAGGCCTTGACATCTTGGGATTCCGATCCCGAGCGCCGTCGAAGCTCCTCGGACAGGGGGTCTCCCGACCGGGAACGCAAGAAGAAGAAGTGGCTCGTGAGGGCGGCGTCGGAGGAGGTCCCTGGTCCCTCGAGGGCCAGGTCTAAGACCCCCGACCGCCGTCCTGGGCCCGTGGACCAAGAGAAGCCTGCCAAAGTTCCTCGTGTGGAGCCGGAGTCTGCTGGACATGTAAGCCCCGTAGTCCTCGTGGACTCTCCTCCCAGAGAGCCGACGTTGGGCCCGGCGCCGCCGGGGCCCGAGTCGGTGGCTGCTGCGTCTCCTGAGCTGAGTCTCAGAATGACAGCCTTGGAGAACAGACTGTCTGCCTTCATGGAGCAGCAGCGGGCACTGATGGCCAGCCTGTCTGGTGCATCTGCCCCGACCACCGGGACGTCGACTTCAAAGTCAACCCCGGAGACCGAGCCGATACTCGAGACCCTCGTGGCTCGAAGTCATCCTCGGTCGAGGTCTCCCTCGACCTCTCGTTTGGGACCGAGGGTGTCGACGCAGGTGCCTCCGGCGTCGGGGCGGGTGCCTCGGGGCCCCGCGGGGTCGGACCCTGACTCCTCCTCGGATGAGTCCGCCTGGGAGACGTTGGACGAGGAGTCTCCCGATACTTTTAAGACTCGGTGTGTCCCGTCGGACTCACTGCAGTCTGAGCCCCGGAGTAGATCCCCTCCGGAGGACACTAGGTTCTCAGAGTTCGTCTGGGATATGGCCGCTGCCTTGGCTATCCCTGCCGATCCCGAGGAAGAGCCTCGAGCTGAGGAGCTCGATGCTGTACAGTACGACTCTCCTCCGAAGGAGGCCTTCACTGTCCCGGTTCCTCCGATGCTGGAACGGCTCCTCTTCCGGATGTGGGAGGCACCGGCCTCGGCGCCGGTTCTGAGCAAGCGATTCGATTCCATCTATCGACTCCGCAAAAGCCCTGGTTTCCAGAAAGTACAGCTACCACACCATTCCATGGTTGTGGAATTGGCCATGCATCGTCTGAAGAGCCAGAAGATGCACTCTGTGGTGCCCCCCGGCAGGGAGGCCCACAACCTCGATGGCATCGGTAGAAAGTGCTTCCAGGGGTCAATGCTTGCTTACCGTGTCCAGTCTTACCAGCTGTACATGGGCATGTACTTGCGAGACCTGGCCAAGGAATTGGCTGGATTCTCTGCTGGTCTCTCCGGGGAACCCTTGCAGAGATTTAAGACCTTGTCCTCGGGGATTCGGGAATGCTCAAAGTTCATTTCCCGCGCCGCCTACGATGGCTTCGAGGCTTCGACCCGAGTTGCGGCTGGTGGCATCGCGGCTCGACGCCAGGTGTGACTGCAGTCATCGGACCTTGAGCCATGGGTTCAGGACAAGTTGGTCGATGTCTCCTGCCGAGGTGAGAACCTTTTTGGCAAACCCGTGACCGAGAAGGCCGCTCAGCTCGAGACCGAGCACCTTACCCGGACAAGGCTGTCGAGGAAGACCTCTGCCCCTTCACATAAGAAGAAGGGCTCGGATAAAAAGTCCTTTTACCCGAGGAAGGGCACTGTCTACAAACAGTACCCTCAGTATCAGGCTGCCCAAGCTGCCCCTCAGGGTCAGCAAGCCAAGGGCCAGGGTAATGGGCCCCGTAGGCAGAGGACCCCCAAGCCTTCTGCCCCTTCTTCCACTCAGCAGGGTGGGGGTTTTTGACTCCCTGAGCATAGCCACTCCGTCCCTGCTTTCCCAGCCCTGCACAGGCGGTCGCCTTGTACTCTTTGCCCACCAGTGGCCTCTCATTACCACCGACAGTTGGGTGCTGGACATAGTCCAAAAGGGCTATGCCCTGCATTTTCATCAACTGCCTCCTCCTTACTTCCCAGGGGAGCCCTTGAGGCCTCCCCTGCACACAGACCTTCGTCAAGAGCTCCAAGGTTTGTTGGTGGACAGGGCGGTGGAGCCTGTGCCTCCCCACTTGCAAGGTCACGGATTCTACTCCAGGTATTTCCTGGTACCCAGAAGGACCGGTGGCCTTCGACCCATTCTGGACCTCAGGAACCTCAACAAGTTCCTAGAGAAAGAGAAGTTCAAGATGCTTACTCTTGGAACACTTCTGCCCTACCTCCAGCAGGGAGATTGGCTATGCTCCTTAGATCTAAAGGATGCGTACACTCACATCCTCATTCATCCAGACCACAGAAAGTACCTCAGGTTCCTTGTGGGAGGAAACCATTATCAGTACAGAGTACTACCTTTTGGCCTGACCTCCGCTCCCAGGGTCTTTACCAAGTGCCTGGCAGTTGTTGCGGCCTACCTGAGAAATCAAGGCATCTTTGTCTTTCCCTATCTGGACGACTGGCTCATCAGGGGTCAGACGTGCCTGGAGGCCAGACAAGCCACCCTCAGAACCATTGTTCTGCTTCAAAACGTGGGCTTTGTCATAAACTTCGCAAAGTCCACTTTGCTCCCCTCCCAGAACTTGGAGTTCATAGGGGCAAGGTTAGATTCTCAACTGGCAAACAGGGCCCAAAGACTGATGGACGTGGCCAAACAGTTCCTAAACAAGCCCCTGGTCTCCGCCAGACTCTGCCTCAGACTTCTGGGCCACATGGCTTCGACAGTGCATGTGACTCCCAATGCCAGGCTCCATATGAGGCCTGCACAGTGGTGCCTTCGGACTCAGTGGTCTCAGGCCACAGGCCGCCTAAGAGACAGGATAAGGGTGTCCAGACCCCTTTTGGCCTCCCTCAGCTGGTGGCTACATCCACCCAAACTGCTGAAGGGGATGCCCTTCCAAATGCCAGAATACTCGGTGGTCCTCACCACCGACGCCTCTCTGCGGGGCTGGGGTGCTCATTGTCTGAACAAGTGCACTCAAGGCCTCTGGTCTCCCTGGGAGGCAGCCCAACAGATCAATCTCCTGGAACTTCGAGCTATCCGCTTAGCTCTCAAGGCTTTTTCTCCGGCCCTGACTCACCGCTCAGTCTTGATTCAAACAGACAACCAAGTAGCCATGTTTTATGTGAACAAACAGGGCGGGACTGGGTCAAAGCTCCTTTGTCGGGAGACTCAAGACCTTTGTTCCTTTGCCCTAAAGCACAACATGATTCTCAAGGCGGTGTACCTTCCAGGCCAGGAGAACTGCCTGGCCGACCGGTTGAGCAGAATTCTGCAGCCCCACGAGTGGCAGCTTGTGATAAGGAAGCTTATCATAGCTCAGGAAGGGGCTATAGAAAAGGTGAAGTGTCTCTGAACAAGCAACCTGTCAGTGCTGGTAGAAATGAGAAAACAGAATTTTGCCATAAAAGACTACCAGTCCCAGAATGCACCAGGTTTCCAACAGCCATTAGAGGAGCTGAAGTGGGGAAACGTGTGTTCAATCAGGAGGGCTATGAGGTAATTCCTAAGCACTCATCTCAAAGGGCAGGGCCTGATTCAGCACAGCTGCGCTGTGTTAGGGAGGAGCACTCATCCAGGCAGAATAAGAGTAGAGTTTATTCTACAGATGAGCATCTTCATGATCACCTTGGATATCCAGAGAAGGATCATCAGTTTCATCTGAAGGATCATCAGAAGCAGAAGCCAAACCGGACGGACAGAGAGGGAAAGAGACCCTTTGGAAGAAGGAAGAGAAAAGCCTTTGAGAGGTCTAGAAGAGTCCAAAGCAGTACGTATACTGGGAGGTATTCCAAGGGCCAGCATACACCATTGGACTGGGGAAAGCCAGAGGAATGGTGCTGCAGAGCTAGGAATCACCAGAGGCTACATGTGAGGGAGACGGCTGCACGTGGAAGGGACCCTAAGACCTGTGCCAGAAGGTATGTGAAGAGAGATCCAGTGTCCAGGGATCTGGATTGGAAGGCTGGACATAAGAACTGGACTACATACTGGCCAGGCTATATAGAGAGGAACTCTAGCAGCAATGGAAGCTCAGGTATGAACACTGATCTATGCCCTAGCTATAACCTTGAAAGACAGCAGGGAAACAAGTATTCTCCTGAAAATGCTCCATTGAGAGATTCATCTGTGCCAATCCATGATATTGAACCCATGCTTGTTGAACAAGGGGGAATAATAGCAGATGAGGATCCTGTTTATATGGACTGCTCTCTATCTAAACTCCGTTGGTAACTTTCTGTTATAAAGTACAGCAACCATCACAAAGAAATACAAATTTGTTCTTTAATCTACTCAGAAAAGCTCCTGAAGCAGGATTTGACCCACACAGTGGAAGGCAAGCCAGCTAAGGGGTTTCAGCTGGTAACTGCTAGCAATTAAGCCTTACCTAATTGCTTGTGAGCTAGAAGAGAATCACTTCTGTATCTATGTGGGAAGTAATCAGAAGTTAACCTGAAAAGAACAGTTTGTTTCTTGCTTTGTGACTTTTCATTTGTTATTTTCCTGATTTTGACTTTGTTTTTCCAAGTTAACACTGAAAGCAAGTTACCTGATTTATGTGCTACCAAGCATATCTGTGTTGGGAGAAATAACCCCATAAATAAATATCTTATTGGCTTTACCCAAGAGCACAACTAAATTATTGTCAGCAGCTGTGTCTGGTGTGAATGAACTACATTGCCCACAATACCTTGCAAATCATATAGATATATGCACTTGACAAGACTGTGAAGATTCTCACCCAGGCAGCCATCTGACAAGCTGCATCCCTTGGTGGTTCTGAAGATCTTCCTGAAGTGGGGTCTCCCTTGGATAGATCTCTTTGCCAGTCCGCTGAACAAGCAACTGCCCAAGTTCTGCTCCAGGCAACCGCATCCTTTCAGGATAGCACCAGATGCTTTTCTGATGTCCTGGTCTCAGGGCCTCCTGTATGCGTTTCCTCCCACGCCCTTGGTGGCCCGAACTCTTTTCAAGACTCTTCAGGACAAGGCCTCGGTCCTGCTGGTAGCTCCCAGGTGGCCCAGGCAGCCTTGGTTTCCACTTCTGCTTCAGCTGGCAGTGGATTCCCCACTACCTCTGGGATTGCAACCCGACCTTCTCTCACAGGAGCAGGGTTCCCTTCTGCACCCCAATCTCAAAGCTCTCAATTTGATGGCCTGGAGGCTGCAAGGGTAGTTTTGGCTCCCTGGGGCCTGCCTCAGGAAGTTGAGGAGGTTGTCCTAGCCTCTAGGAAACAGTCCACTAGGAAAACCTATGCCCTCAAATGGAAGAGGTTTTCTGTGTGGTGTCCGCTACGTACAGAGGATCCTTTCTCCTGTACTGTGCCAGTAGTGCTTCAGTACTTACTGCACTTATCAAATCAGGGACTTAAGTCCAATTCTGTTCGGGTCCACCTCTCAGCTCTAGCAGCTCACCACTCACTGGTGGAGGGACATTCTCTGTCAGGTCACCCCTTGGTGTCCCGGTTTCTCAGGGGCTTGCTTTTGCTCAAGCCTCCCATCCGTCCTCCTGCTCCTGAGTGGGAGCTGAATGTGGTCTTGCAGCAACTGACTCGCCCACCCTTTGAGCCGATGGCTACTTGCCCTCTACGCTTCCTTTCCTGGAAGACTCTCTTCCTGATAGCCCTCACCTCGGCTAGGCGAGTGAGTGAGCTTCAGGCCCTGGTCTGTGATAGACCTTACACCAGGATTTATAGGAACAGGGTAGTCCTCAGGACTCATCCCAAGTTCCTCCCTAAGGTTGTCTCCTCTTTCCACCTCAATCAGGAGGTGGTTCTTCCAACATTCTTCCCTAGGCCTCATGCTAGCCAGGCTGAAGCAGTCCTGCATACCCTGGACTGTAGGAAGTCCTTATCCTTCTACCTTGCCCGTACGCAGGGGCATAGAAGGGCTACTCAGCTCTTCGTCTCCTTTGACCCCAATAAGTTGGGGTTGGCTGTGTCCAAGCGTACCTTGTCCATCTGGGTGGCTGACTATATCACCTGGGCTTACAAGGCGGCTGACCTTACTTTGCAGGGTAGGGTCACGGCCCATCGTGTCAGGGCAATGGCTGCCTCAGTGGCTCATCTCCGCTCTGTGCCCTTGGTAGACATCTGCAGGGCTGCAACTTGGTCTTCAAGCCAGACTTTTGCGGCCCATTACTGTCTGGAGAGGGAGTCCCGTAGGGACAGTGCTTTTGGCCAAGCAGTACTCCGGAATCTCTTTGAGGTTTAGGCAACTCCTGCCCTCCTGCCCTCTGTTGGGCTACCGGTGGAGGTTGTGTCCTTGGAAAGCCTTTCTTTGCTGCTGTGACTAGAGGGAGTTCTCTTGTTCAGCCTGGGATCCTGGTAGCCCAGAGCTAGGGAGTCACCCATATGTGAGGACTGACTTCCTGCTTGGTCCTGGAGAAAGAGTAGTTACTCACCTGTAACAGGTGTTCTCCAGGAGCAGCAGGAATCAGTCCTCACGACCCTCCCCCTCCCCTGGGAGTTGCAGTTGTACATAGTTTAATTTTTTCATTTTTGTGTGCTGTTCTTAGCTATGTCATTTGACTGAGGTAAGATGGCACCTTTAGGCGGGAAGGGAACCGCGCATGCGTGCCAGCATTCCCAAAGGCTTTCATGGAAAGCTGGGGAAATGCTCCGCTGGGGCTTCATCGGCGCCGATGACAACACCCATATGTGAGGACTGATTCCTGCTGCTCCTGGAAAACACCTGTTACAGGTGAGTAACTACTCTCTCTAGATATATCCTAATCCCCAGTTGTGTTGTCTGTCTTGACTAGACTGTAAGCTCTTAGGAGCAGGGACTGTCTCTTACATGTCTCTGTACAGCACTATATAAATGATAAGTAGTAGTAGTAATTGAACCCTGGTCTTTCTAGTTCCAGGCTGCTACCCTAACTACTCCCACTCCTGCAGAGATTGTGCTTATATTGAGGCACTGACATTACACCTGCTCAAGAGCAAGTGTAAAATTCTGTACGTAGATTGTCATACCCATATAAACGAAGCTACTTTATAATCTGTGTGCATACTTCATGACACTGTCTGTGCTCTGCCAAGTCTATACCCGTGACAGCACCTACAGTAAAAGTACACGCATGCATATCATTGTGCATACTTCTACATCTGCAAAATGTTATAGGAGCCATTTTACACAGGTAGATTGCCACATACACGTGAAACTGACTATGAAATTACCCCCTTTATGTGTAAGTGGAGCTGGAGTAGAGTTTTGAGATAGGCACATGTTATAAAATATGCACCTATCCATGGAAACCTAAGCAGAAATGTTTTTTGTCTGCCTTGGAGCAGGTAAACTTTCTGCAGGAGCATTTGTGCTCTACTGGGGATTATGCTAAGAACCTGTTTTATGGAGGCATATTAGCCTTTAGGAAACAGCCTTAAAATAGATGTGTGTTAAAGATTTTACATAAGTGACATGTTATAAAATTACCCTCTACATTATCATTTAGAATTTTTTAAAATGGCCCTAGCTTGAATCCCCATTTTGTGCTCTACCTCTTAGCTTCCTATTGCCTAGGGCCTCTCTGTCCTGGGTCTTGGTTTTTCACCTGCTATTTATTGGTCTTTGAAACATAAATGCGTGAATCCTATCTCTTTTCATGCAGTCAAGAGTCTATCTTACCCCTAACGTAACTGGTTGCATGTCAGACAGAAACCGTCTGTAATTTTGTTAACTACTAGCAGCAGGGTCGGCCCGTCCATTGTGCTGGAATGTTGCCCGCACATCATAGCCCTGTACCTCGGGGGGGGGGGGGGGCGCCTGACCAGCTGCAGTGGGAGCTGGGGTGCACTGAAGTCCCGGCTCACCTCTGAACAGCCACGGGAGTAAAAAGCAGCATTTGTCTTCTCTCCCATGGCTGTGATAAAAAGGAGCCTGCCGGGAGATCAGGCCACATTGGACATGCCCCCATTTGATCTCCCAGCACTCAGCGTGCTGGTGGGCTCCTTCTAATCATAGCCGCAGGAGAAAAATTAAATGCTGCTCTTTACTCCTGCAGCTGTTTAGAGGTGATGCAAGCCGGGGCTTTGGGCCTCCCCTGCTCCCTCTGAAGCTGATCATGTACGGGGCCCCTTTTGGTATGTGATGGGGGGAGGGGTTGAATGGGAATAGGGGGACTAGGAGCTAGAACAGGAATGGGAGGCTAGAATGGAATGGGAGGAGGAGAATTGGAAATGGGCTGATGTTGTGTGATAGGGGAGTGGAAGGGAACGGATACTGGGAGGGGACTGGAAGAGAATTGAATACTAGGGAGTTAGGATAGAAAATGGGTTGGGTATGGGGGACTGGGACTAGAAGGGAGCTGATGCTGGGAGGGATTGGAGGAGGACTGATATTGGGTGGTTAGGACTGAAAATGTCCTGGGGATGGGGGACTGGGACTGGAAGGGAACTGATATTGGGGAATTAGGACTGGAAGGGAGCTGATGCTGGAAGGGACTGGAAGAGGAATGACACTGGGGGTTAGGACTGGAAATGGACTGATGCAGGGGAATGGGCGAATGAGACTGGAAGGGAGTGGGTGCTGGGAGGGGCTGGAACTAGAAGGGAGCTGATGCTGGGGAAGGACCAGAAGAGAGTGGGGCTGGAACTGGTGGGAGAAAGAAAGAAGCTGGGGGAGTGAGGATGGAAAGGGAACAGATATTTTGTGTGGGAGGGAAGAAAAATCTATGATTGGCTGAGTATTGGGAGAGTAAGTGGGGATTGAGGATAGAGGGGTGAAATTTGAGTGGATGGAAAAGGAATAAAGAAAGAAATGGAGGAAAGAGCAAAAAAGGAAAGATCAGTATGTTAGAGGCAGATGTAGAGAGAATGTAAAAAACTAGACGAGAGAAAAAGGACAAATGGACAGCAGACAATGGATAGTTAGCAGAAGACACGAAGAAAGCAGAAGTAAACGAACTGGGCAATTGCAACTGAAAAATAAAATGGCCAAAACAAAAGGTAGAAAAAAACTATTTCATTTTGAAATTATTAACTGGAATATGGCAGCTCTGGGAAATGTGCATTGCTAACATTTTGCGTTTTGTTTAGTACAAGAGGAAATTAATTTATAGTTTTATTTCTCCAGTTTTGTACATTCCAAGTTTGGCTTTTAGTGTTCCCACTTTAATTATTGTCTTCATATTTCTAAATTTGGATCCCTTGTTCTATGTTTGGTGACAGACTATATTTTGCATGTGTAACCAAGCTGCAGTATTCTGTTCATGTAGTTACTGTGTGACAGTCCTACTTGTTCTCTTTCCCCAGTAGGAGATGTATTGGTACTCTCCGAGATATATTGGTTTAATATTTGTAGTGTTGTCTTTTGTTAGGTAGGGTTCGGTGCTTTCTGAGTCCAGGTAGTGCTGTTACGATACGGCGGGTTTGCTATGGATTCTAAATGAGCAGGATGTATAGTACTTCCTAATGTGCCCGGCAGTTGACACTGGAGTATAGTAAAGTAGAAATCTGGTAGTCTCTTTATCCTCACTGCCCATGCAAATGATACTGAGACACTCATTTAGCATGTCTACTAAAAGTTAATGTGCATTCACAAATGTTAATGCGTGCTACGTGCAGCAACACCCATTTATTACTATTGGCGCAGTGGCACTTAAAGCACATTAATATTTAATAAACATGCCCCTAAGTCATTTCCAGGACAAAAAAGAGGTTTGTGAAGGGCTCCTTTGAAAGTCGCCTAAAATGGGCAACATATACATTTTAAAATAAAATAAATTAAATTTATGCAAATGAGGCCCTGCAGTGAGTCTCTGCACAAGGCCCTGTATCACCCTTGGGCCGCTCCTGAATAGCAGTTTGGGTGTATGCTTTTTCTATCTATACCCTCCACTAGTACTGCTAATTCTAGACTTCGCTCCTTTTACCTGGCTGCACTCTTTGCCTGGAACAATCTACCTCTGTCTGTGCGCAATGCGCCCTCTCTGGACCTCTTCAAGTCCAGATTGAAAACCCATCTCTTCTCTATTGCTTTCTGTTCTTGATTCTTGTTTTTGCTCTTCTTGTTTATTGTATACTTTGTCTTACTTGATTGTATTTGTATTTTGTGATGATCTTGACTAGATTGTGAACTCTGATGAGCAGGGACTGTCTTTTCTTCATGTATGTACAGCGCTTCGTACGTTTGAAGCGCTTTATAAATGTTAAATAGCTAGATAGGTATGCTTACAAATCATATTTTAAATGGATAAAATGAAGATAACTTTGAGGCATAGTAGGTTATTTTCCCAAACTAAGGTTAATGTATTTTTAATACAAAGAAAACATTAGTGACCTGTCTGAGGGAGTGATAACGGGAAGCATGGCTGTAGACTGAGATGGCTACAGGAGGAGCAGCTGGCCTAGTACTATTCTGCCAGGATCTAATCTAATCTGAGGTTTATATAGCAACTTTGTGGTTCATCAGATGTCCACCCAGTGTGATTTTGAACAATAGAAAGATATATGATCAAATAGAAAATCAGTACATAATGAAGTACCTAAGAACCCTGAGCAATCAATTGCATTACAGAGATTCTGTCTACTGTATTATAATTCTACTCTTTAGCTTCTGCAGATTGTTATTACACGTTGTAGTGCTAAAAAAATGGAATGTGTCCTTGAAACACATATTTTTTGCATGCCTGCAAATGACTAAGGTGCAGAAGTGAAGGCACATTTTAGAAATGATAAACCTTATAAAAGTAGGTTCTGCTTAGTGTCTACTTTTTTAATTTCTTTGCATGAGGTACACATTGCTGTATTTGCCTACTGAAGATTCTGTTTGGAGGACAGCTCAGATTGTTCTCACAAAACCTAATTTATGTCTTAAACATTAGACAAATGGATTTTTATAGAGGCTTACGGATTTGAGGAAATCATTAAAGCTACACAGAACATTATGATATTGTGATAATGTCTGAAAGAAGAAAATGTTAACAGCAGTTTCTAGATCCAAGTATAAGTGCTACTCATTGCTTGAGGCATTATGTTGGTGGTAATAAATGAATTTTTAATGGAAGCAGTAGTAGCATCTTCTACATGCATATGATGTTTCCCCAGCCTCATCAGGTATTTTGGTACTGCTTTATTTTAACGTTTAGAGCTTTGGTCTGCCACCTAGAATTAGAGCCGCCATGCTGCAAATGACTAAGGTGCAGACGTGAAGGCACATTTTAGAAATGATGTCCAGGTCAAAATGTGTCCACAAATGTGGGCCACATCCTAGTTCAGGCATGATTTCAGAAACATGGGCTTAGCCAATGTGCATGTTGCCAGGTTAAGCTACAGAGATGTCCCATGATGGTATTCCAGAAGCCATTGCTAGTGGAGATGTTTGGAAGCACAAAAGCCACAAGCAAGTTATCCCAATACCAATCACTTGTTATTATGGGTATGGACAGTAACATAGTATATGGCGACAGTATGGTCCATCTAGTTTACCCATTTTTTAAGGTGGTAAGAGTAGGTGCACCTTCCGCTTCGGGCAGGTCATCTCTTCCCCATGCCTTTGTTTAGGGGTGTACTCACTGCTCCTTGCATGTCACCCCTATTCGTTGAGATATAAGAAATAGTTAAGTTTGTTTTTATTTTATCCTGTTGCTATAAAGGGATCCACTGTGTCTGTCCCATGCCGTTTTGAATTCTGTCACTGTATTTGTCCTCATCATTTCTATTGGGGAGGGCATTCCAAGCATCCATCACCCTTTCAGTGAAAAAGTATTTCCTGACGTTGCCTTTCAGTTTACCCCCTTGTAGCTTCATGTTATGCCCTCTAATTTTACAGCTTCCTCATCTTTGAAAAAGGTTTGTTTATTCATTAATACCCTTTAAGTATTTAAAGGTATGTATCGTATCTCTCCTTTCTCTCCTCTCCTCTAGCATATACATATTTAGGTCTTCAAGTCTCTTCTCATACATCTTCTGATGCTGGCTAAAAATCATTTTGATCACTTTCCTCTGAATCGTTTCAAGTCTTTTTATATCCTTTATGAGATATGGTCTCCAAAACTGAACACAATACTCCAAGTGAGGCCTCACTAGTGACTTGTACAGTGGCATTAATACCTGTTCCTTTCTGCTGGTAATTCCTCTCTGTATGCAATCCAGCATCCTTCTGGCTTTGGCCACCACCTTGTTTCGCCACCTTGAGATCCTCAGAAACAATCACTCCGGGATCCTTCTCCTGGTCTGTGCACACCAACCTCTCGCTCCCTATTGCATGCAGTTCCCTTGGATTTCTGCTTCCCAAGTGCATGACACTGCACTTCTTCACATTAAATCTTAACTGCCAAGCATTAGACCATTCTTCCAGCTTTTGTAGATCTTTCCTCATGTTGTCCAATCCCTCAGGGGAGTCCACTCTGTTGCAAATTTTTGAGTCATCTGCAAAAAGACAGACTTTTCCATTCAGTCCTTCAGCAATATCACTCACAAATACATTGAGCAGTACTGGTCCCACCTTTCATCTGAGTGAGTTCTGTTTACCATCACCATCTGTCATTCAACCAATTTCTAATCCAGTTAAGCACCTTGGGACCCATCTCCAGGCCATTTATTGATAAGCCTCCTATGAGGAGCAGTATCAAAGGCTTTGCTGAAATCTAGGTAGATCACATCCATCGCATGCTCTTGATCTAGTTTTCTGATCACCCAGTTAGAGAACTCAATCAGGTTTGTTTGGCATGATCCTCCTTTGGTAAAATCATGTTGCCTCGGATTGAGAAAGTCTACTATTCTCTCTTTCAAGAGGGCCTCCATTACTTTTCCTGCCACTGAAGTAAGGCTTACTGGCCTGTAGTTTGTCACTTCTTCCCTATTATCATTTTTCTGAAGAGGTACCACATCAGCCTTTCTCCAGTCCCGTGGAACCTCTGCTGTCTCCAAGGATTTATTAAAAACTTCCTTTAAAGGCCCTGCCAGAACCACTCTGAGCTCTTTCAGTATCCTTGGATGTATCCCATCCGGTCCCATGGCCTAAGGATATTAGAGTATCATCGTCTCTTGACCTCCCAAGTGATGTACTGGTCAAACCAGCACTTTTCGGAGGCCAGGTCGTACTTTGGAGAATGTATAGACCTCGAAGGGGGTATGGATGTGCTGGCCATTTCTGAAATAGGGTGTGCATGTCCATGATCTTCAGAACACCCCGGGCACACTCCTGACATTATGTGCTAAATAGACACTCCCATACCTGAAATGTCTCCAGAGCCATTTTGGGGACACTCCAATGCTTTGGACGTCTGTGTACCCGTTTTCAGAAGTCCAAACCGCGAATAGAGCTTTGAAAATGACCCCCATAGCCTATTTGGCTGCCGTTAGGCAGATGAACCTGTTCAAAAGAATGGAATACCTGAGGACCTTTTTCTTCAGCTCCCATGGTAAAAATTTAAAGGGACATTAGAGGGAGTGAAATACAAGGAAGGGAATTAAAAAGGGGAGGGGGAGGCAGGAGTAAAGGATGGGTAGCAACAGCTGCCTCTGGTACTACTGCTGCTGCTGATGGTGGAACACTGAGACAGGCACTGCTGCTGCTAGAGGTAGAACTGCAGGGGCTTGATCTAGGCCTGTGACTGAGGTGAGGTAGCTGGAACAAGTGCTAGAGGGGGCCTACTGCTCACCTGCGAAAAGTAAGTTAAGGCTAGGTAGGCAGGCAGAATGAAATGCACTGTGAGCATCTGTTCAGTGTTCTTTCCCTTATAACTTAAGGGGGTGAGTTTCAGCATCCTGCAAGGTTGTATAACCACATGGACAGTCATAACCTGCTGACTTTACAGAAATTTTAAGAGAGAGGCTACCTGGGTTGGTTTATTTTGAAAATGAGCACGTGCAAAGTGCCTGCATTTAGTGTCCATGTACTTTGCACCTGCTATTTTTGTGGGGGGTGGTGGTGATGGAGGGATGGGGAAGAGTACACGTACATTTAAAAATTTAATAAATGCATGCTGCTGTCATTCTTGACTTAAGCATATCCTCAGAAACCCCCTTATCTCCAGGAACAAGCAGGAATGTAGTCTTCACATATGGGCATCGTCGGTACCGACGGAGCCTGCACGGGAACGCTCCCCTGCGTCCAATTAGAAAGCTTTTGGGAGCATCCCACAGCGCCTGCGTGCTGCCTTCCCGCCTTTCCCAACTGCCTTTCTCCAGTTCTTCATTTTCCACGGAGCCAGCAGGTCGTTGTTCCTGTCACCGCAGAAATTATTTTCGTTATTCCTTCTTTTTTGAGATCGCGTCTGCCTTCCTCGACGCTATACCGGTACCGCCGGTTCTCTTTTCTTTCATTTAAAAAAAATTTTTTTTATTTTTTTCCAAACTTTATTTCCCAGGTGCATGTGCCATTTTGGGCCTTAGGCCCAAAATTTCCTCCACTATGGAAAAACCCGCTTCGGGTTTCAAAAAGTGCACCAAGTTTGGCGGTACCATCTCCGTCACCACACCCATGAGTGGTGTCTTAAATGTTTAGGTCCTGACCACTCCATCTCCGAGTGTATGGCTTGTGCCATGATGTCCAAGAGGGGTCGACAAAACCGAGCTGCTAAGCTCAGCGCCCTTTTTCCCTCCCATGCAGCTTCTGTGGCATCGACGTCTTCCAGGGCTTTGTCTTCCTCCCATGGATCTCAGGTAACTAAACATAAGTCTAGCCGGTCTTCAAAGGGTAGATCTCCTTGCAAGCATCGAGATGCCTCTGGCGTTGCCCTTGAGGGTTCTGTACCGGCAAAATTGCCCCGGCAGGAGGCTTCGGCTTCCAAAGCATTATCGGGGCTCCAGGATGTTCTCGAGGCCTCAACCTCAGCAGAACTACTTGTGCCATGCTCTGGGGTACCGGCTGCTTCCGGTACCGATACCCAGGCATTGGCAGCGTAGATTAGACCAGAGGTTCCTGGCTATTGAACACAGTCTGGAGGCTCTCCTTGCGGCATCGACACCCTCGGAACTGCGTCAGACAGTTCAGCCGGTACCGATAGCATCGACATCAGTGTCTGCTTTGCCGGCACCCAGTCATGCGATGCCTTCTGGTGCCGATACACTGGTACCGATTTCCCCCAGTACCGACTTCGGTCGGTACGGGTATCGGGCTCTTCAAGAGCATCCGAACAGAAGGTACTTCGAATCCTCGGAGGACTCAGAGGATTCTGACAGCTCTGCCGGTACCGGGATACTTCTCCCGGAGGAGCCTTCCTCCTCTAAACGTAGAATGTCTCCTCCAGAAGATATCTCTTTTCAGGATTTTATCAGAGAGGTGGCTCGAGGTCTGTCCATTACTGTGGCTCCTGAAACAGAGCCCAATGCTAAGGAGTTGGAGATTTTACAATAACCTAAAGCTCCTAAGGAGGCAGCTACTCTGCCTATCCATGAGATCTTACATAATCTCATGTTGAGAATGTGGGAGACACCTCTTACCACCTCTTCTCACTCTCGCAGACTGGATACCATGTATCAAGTCCCTCCTTGTCTTGGTTTCCAGAAAACTCAGCTTCCTCACCACTCTATTGTAGTGGAATCAGCTAAGAGAAGGATCAGGAGTGCAAAGAGGCATGCCTCTAATCCTCCAGGACGTGAGTGTAGAACTTTGGATGCCTTTGGACGTCGTACTTTCCAGGCTTCCATGCTTTCTGCCAGGATCAGTTCCTATATTTTATATATGGAAATGTTCCTTAAAGAAGTCACAGAAGACTTGGAGATTTTAAGCCCTCTCCTTCCTGATAACAAGAGGCAGGACTTTCTCACATTGGTTAAACATGCTCAGGATGTATTTAAATTTGTCAATCGTGCAGCTTTTGACTGTTTTGAATGCATAAGCAGAACCTCTGCCATTGCCATAGGTGCACGTAGAATTGCCTGGCTCCAGGCATCCGCTTTGGAGCTCTGGGTGCAGGACAAACTGGGCAATATCCCTTGTACAGGTGAGAACCTATTCGGCAAAAATTGGCAAGAAAAAAACAATGAGCTGAATGCTGACAACTCCACTTTGGATAGGTTATTTATTTTATTTATTTATTTAACATTTGCTTCTATACCGCGCTATTAAAATCAGCGCGGTGTACATCAAACAAGCATACTACAATGTATCCAAAGCCACAGCTGATCCTGCAAGAAAGAAATCTTTCAAGAAACCATTCTTCTCAAAAAAGAAGAGGGTTTTATCCCTCTTATTCCCAGCAGGGACGCTCTGCAGGTCAGCCTGCCCGGAAAAGTCAGCAACCACCTAAACAAAGGAAAGCAAAGACTGTTAAGCCTCAACCGTCTCAGCAGTCTCAGCCTCCACAAGGCCTTTGACTTTCATCTAGAGAACTTAGCCTTCCTGGCCCTCAATGGACCAGAGCCTTCCACCATTCCAGGAAGGTTGTGTCACTTTGCCCCCAGATGAGGGCAAATAACAGCAGAACATTGGACACTCTCCATTATAAAAGAGAGGTACAAGCTTCACTTTCTGTGCATGTCCCCTCCCACAGTGGTAAGATAGTTCATTTCTCAGACCTTTCTCATCAACCTGTTAGATCAAGAGGTCACTATGCTTCTTGCCCAAGGGGCAATAAAAGAAGTACCCATTCATCAACAGGGTACGGGGTTTTACTCCCCCTATTTCCTTATCCCAAAGAAAACAGGGGCACACAGACCTATTTTAGACCTCAGAGAATTGAACAAATTCCTGTTCAAAGAGAAATTCTAGATGATTTCTCTGGGAACTCTGCAGCCATACCTTCAGAGTCATGATTGGCTTTGTTCTCTAGATCTCAAGGATGCGTACACTCATGTTCTCATCCATCCAACTCACAGAAAGTTCCTTTGGTTCCTTTTTCAAGGAAAGCACTACCAATACAGGGTGCTTCCTTTTGGCCTGGCCTCAGCACCAAGAGTGTTCACAAAATGCATGGCTGTGATAGCAGCATTTCTCCGCACTCTAGGGATATTCGTCTTCCTCTACTTAGACGACTGGCTCATTCGAGCCCCATCAGAGTCAGAGGCCAGGACTTCCCTATCTTGCACAATGCATATCCTTCAGTATTTGGGTCTGGTCATAAACATCCCAAAATCCAGTCTAACTCCCACTCAGTCTCTAGAGTTCATAGGAGCTTTGCTGAATACCAAAAAAGCAAGGGCCTATCTTCCCCAGGCCCGTTGCCTTCACATGGTGCAGTTAGCTTCTCAAGCAGTGCTAAAACCTCATCTCACTGCCCGAGAGATGTTACAACTACTAGGCCACATGGCATCTACAATGCATGTGGTTCCTTATGCTCGCCTTCATATGAGAGCAGCCCAGTGGACTTTATCCACTCAATGGACCCAGGCATCAGGGAGCCTGTCAGACAAAATAGCAAACACAAATCATCTTATTTTGTCTCTCCAATGGTGGCAGTCCTCTCAGAACCTGTTGCTGGGGTCCCCATTTCAACAACCCTTTCACCGCACGATCCAGCATCAGCTCCCCAGTCGGGGTCGAGCAATAGGAGAGAGCGTTCCCGCTCCTGCATCTCCGGCCCAATCCGGGCCGTGGGAGGACCCAGAGGCTCATTTTTAAAAGCAGCCGCGGGCAGGAGAAGGCCCTTTCACCGCACGATCCAGCATCAGCTCCCCAGTCGGGGTCGAGCAATAGGAGAGAGCGTTCCCGCTCCTGCATCTCCGGCCCAATTCGGGCCGTGGGAGGACCCAGAGGCTCATTTTTAAAAGCAGCCGCGGGCAGGAGAAGGCCCTTTCACCGCACGATCCAGCATCAGCTCCCCAGTCGGGGTCGAGCAATAGGAGAGAGCGTTCCCGCTCCTGCATCTCCGGCCCAATCCGGGCCGTGGGAGGACCCAGAGGCTCATTTTTAAAAGCAGCCGCGGGCAGGAGAAGGCCCTTTCACCGCACGATCCAGCATCAGCTCCCCAGTCGGGGTCGAGCAATAGGAGAGAGCGTTCCCGCTCCTGCATCTCCGGCCCAATCCGGGCCGTGGGAGGACCCAGAGGCTCATTTTTAAAAGCAGCCGCGGGCAGGAGAAGGCCCTTTCACCGCACGATCCAGCATCAGCTCCCCAGTCGGGGTCGAGCAATAGGAGAGAGCGTTCCCGCTCCTGCATCTCCGGCCCAATCCGGGCCGTGGGAGGACCCAGAGGCTCATTTTTAAAAGCAGCCGCGGGCAGGAGAAGGCCCTTTCACCGCACGATCCAGCATCAGCTCCCCAGTCGGGGTCGAGCAATAGGAGAGAGCGTTCCCGCTCCTGCATCTCCGGCCCAATCCGGGCCGTGGGAGGACCCAGAGGCTCATTTTTAAAAGCAGCCGCGCGCCCGCGCCTGAGGGCCTCGCAAGAGGGCCCTTTGGCGTGGCCCTTAGGCGGGGCACGATAGGCAAAAAAGAACACTGACCGAACGCCTCAACACCTCAGCAGCCTCGGGCAACAACTCAATAGCAAATCGTCATCTGAGACTCATACAAAATCGAGCAGCTTGAGCTCCCTCACGGTAGAGCTCGCTCCCCCGCTGAATTGGATCCCTCTCCGAGAACAGCAAGTATACCACACAACAAAAAGGAACTATGTTTTAACCGATATCTTGCACATCCCCTAAAAGCCTTGCTTACTATTGTTAGTAACCATAGGTATCCCAAATCAGTTATCAGCAATCAGTTAAATATCCTAAGTAGCTATAAAACATACACTGTTCATATTAATAAGATATATTGTTGCCAGTACTCACTAGTGGTAATCTACTGCTCCCAGTAGCCAGATAGAATTTACTGTTGTCATTACCTTGAAAGATATACTGTTGTCAGTAGATAGACAGATATACTGTTGTCATTACTTTGAAAGATATACTGTTGTCAGTAGATAGATAAACATACTGTTGTCATCACCTTGAAAGATATACTGTTGTCAGTAGATAGACAGACATACTGTCATCACCACCCATAAATTTGTAAATACTGTCTTCTCAGCATACAATACGACACACTAGCCTGTTTATCGGTTACACAATATACCAGCTAAGATTCAATCAGCTCTAGTGTGCCAAAAACCTCCTAGACTCGCCTCCTGCAAGCCTCCTACCTCTCTGGGTTAAAAATGGAAGACATAATCATCAGGTTGATATGCCTATTCCTACTTAGTATAGCACTACCATCCAATATTGGCCCTCACCACCCCACAAAACCACATTCCTATTGTTCTACATAGTGAGAGAAAATGGTCAGGAGACCCCTATTACAACTCACGTGGGGCCAACCTCCCGCACCACAGCCTTCTATTACAAATCCCACTACAACACAACAAGAAATCCAGACAATCTAAAAATTTCTACCCTAGTAGCATGAAGTGTGCACTTATAAATGCCCGCTCACTTCGAAACAAGTGGCCAGCGATCACAGACATAATAATATCCCATAAACTAGACATTCTCATGGTAACCGAAACATGGCTCTCAGCGGAAGACAATATCATCCTCAATCAGCTGCTCCCACCTAACTTTACAGCCTTCACCGGACACAGACAGAACAAAAAAGGCGGAGGAGTAATTATCATCACCAAAGCCGACCTACAGTTTAAATTGGACGAATCCAACAGCAACAACCATCTAGAAACAGTATCAATTTCAAACAACGTATGCTCCATAAACCTGGTCTATAGATCACCATCAGGAGATCCAGACGACCTAGCAACCATAATAAATCTGGCATCTTTCACCCAGGGCCCAAATAAACCCAATTGGATCGTAGGAGATATCAACCTACCATCATTACAGGACACCCAAGCAACAGCATTCCTAGATGCCCTAGAGAACCTCGGATACAAGCAAATGGTGAGAGAATCTACTCACGAGAAAGGCAATATCCTCGACCTCATATTCGCACCACAGCTAATTTTGGATCAACCACAAAACATAGTACTATCCATAACTGCAGTCCCATGGACTGATCACAAACTCATCACCTTCCAGATGCCTACCACTAACCGTTCACACAAGACAATAACGGATAAAAGCAAGCCCGCTAACTCGGCTACCAGAAGTTTCCAACCATTTAACAGAGAACGCATTCTTACTGAGATTAGCACACTCTTTGATGACACCTCACTAAGCTTAGAAGAACTTATCTCCTCCTGGAACAGAAAACTCAGCACAATTGCTATCCGCCCTCCAAGGAACAAGAACCCAAAAAAGAGATCTACAGCCCCATGGTTCACAGCGGACTTAAAAGCCTCACTAACCATTCTAAGAAAGCTAGAAAAACGATGGAGGAAATCACGCACCAGCTGCGACCAATCAGCTTACATCCAACACCTGACAGAGCATCGTAGAACCATCACAGATAAAATCAGACAACACCACACAGACACCCTGAAACGGTCACTGAATAAACCTCATGACTTGTTTAACTTAGTTAAAACAATTACCAAAGAACCAACACCGGAGCACCACAGCATGATCCACCCACAGGACTATGCAATTTATATGCAATCTAAAATGTGCAAAACTAATAGAATATTAATACCGGAACCTCTTGATGAACAAGACTACCCAGTATCTCTGGCATCCTTCTCCACTCCCTCAAAGAGAACCATTGAAGATACCATCCTAGCACTAAATACATCCACTGCGCACACAGACCCTTGCCCTGCACACTGGATAAAGGACCTGCGTTGTGACATATCATCAATTATAGCAAAAATTTTAAACCATTCCTTCACCACCGGCTCATTCCCAACTACGCTCAAGCAGACCTCTGTAAGACCGCTGTTGAAGAACACCAAACTTGATCCTCAGAAGGTAGAATCTTATAGGCCCATATCTAGCATACCTATGCTAGCAAAAATCATCGAGAAAGTAGTGCACAGGCAACTACAGGATCATATAGACACCTCTGCTCCACTTGATCCGGCTCAACATGGCTTCAGAGAGTCACATGGAGTAGAAACACTACTTACAACACTCCTCAACAACATAATCTCAGGTATGGATAACATACGCCAAGGTTTCGCCCTTGTCTTTCTAGACATAGCAGCGGCCTTTGACTCGGTATGCCACGAAATTCTCATCTGCCGGTTAAGAGAAAAAGGCATCTGCGGAACAGCACTCGAATGGTGCAAATCTTACCTGTCCGATAGATGGCAGCACATCCGAATTGACGGGGATACATCTGAACCATTCCAGCAAAGTCAAGGTGTACCTCAAGGATCCTCCTTATCTGCATTGATGTTTAATATATATTCAACCCCTCTGCGACATCATCAAATCCTTTAATGTAAGTTACATGATATATGCAGACGATGTGCTACTATATATGCCAATATCACTGGATTGCCTGGATCTCACACCACTGACTAACTGCTTTGACGCCGTAGCAGAGTGGCTCCTATCACAAAACCTGAGAATACAACACAAAAAGACGGAAGTCCTTTTTGTCTCAAGGAACACTAACTTCACCCCTCCTAGTTGTATTAATGTAAAGGATGCCCAGCTCCAAGTGAAACCTGCAATACGTTACCTTGGAGTAACACTGGACCAAAACCTTGACATGAAGAGTCACATAGCCAACACAGTCAAGGCAATCTACTTTAAAATCAGATCCCTCAGACACCTACGCACACTACTTGAACCAGAGGATTTCCGTACCATTTATCAAGCCCTTATTCTTCCCCATTTCGACTTTGCAAACTCCATTCTACAAGGGCTACCCCGGTCCACCCTGAACCCCCTGCAACTGGCCATGAATAGTGCAGCGAGGGTACTCCTCGGAGCTTCTAGGAGAGACCACGTGACACCACTCCTAAAACAGCTACACTGGCTTCCCATTCAAGCAAGGATCAGTTTCAAGACTGTACTGCTAACATTTAAAGCGACCAAGGGGCTCACCTCTGCTTCTCTCTCCAACCTCATACAACCACTTGCACCAAACAGGCCAAGAAGAACAGCAGAAATGAACACACTAGCTACCCCAAAGGATTCCACAAGATGTGCCAGATCAACAGCCAACAGAGCCTTCCGACTCTACGCCCCCATTTTATGGAACACCTTACCAGCACAAATCAGAGCAGTACCAAATTTGAGTCAGTTCAGAAAGTCATTGAAACATTTCCTCTTCCTTAAATATCTCAATGACAGCGCAGAAAATAACTCCCAGGTGAATAGCAGGAGTGGCCAGACAGACAGACCATCGCAACAGGCCAATTGCACAATGTAAATACAAACAGTTCCATGTACTGTTGTACCACCTTTGTATATAGTTAACCATGATATCTCTTGTCAGATAACACACCTTTGTATATAGTTTCCCCTATTTGCCAAGTTTATACTTCCTGTTAAATGTAATGACCAGACATATGTAAATTGTCGGATGTTTTCTGTTCAATGTAAACCGCGCTGATGTCTAATAGTGCGGTATATAAGAATTGTTAATAAATAAAATAAATAATAAATAACCCTTACCCAAGACAACTCCCACAACAGATGCTTCACCAATGGGTTGGGGAGCTCATCTGCAAGACCTCTCCACCCAAAGCACTTGGACTCCACAGGAGACTCATCTACATATCAATCTCTTAGAGCTCAGAGCAATCTTCCTTGCTTTTCAAGTGTTCCACATCCTGCTCAGCTACAAGACAGTCCTCATTCATACGGACAATCAAGTAGCCATGTTCTGCAACAAAAGCAGGGGGAACAGGCTCTCTGTCGTTTTGCAACGAAGCTTTGCGACTATGGGCCCTTGCCAGAGAGCATCAGATTCATCTCCTGGCAGTGTATCTTCCAGGCATACAAAACTCTTGGGCAGACAAACTCAGTCGAGTTCTGCTTCCACACGAATGGTCTCTACATGCAGACCAGGTGGCCAAGATTTTTCAAATTTGGGGAACCCCGGACATAGACCTCTTTACAAATCCGTTGAATGCCAAACTTCCCCGGTTCTGTTCCAGAATTCTGGCTCAGGGCTCTCAGGCCAGGGATGCTTTCCTCCTTCACTGGGGGCAAGACTTCCTTTATGTCTTTCCACCCATTCCCCTAATTCCCAAAACCCTGTTCAAGCTTTAGAGAGACAGGGGACGTATGATTCTCATAGCTCCACATTGGCCGCAGCAAGTGTGGTACCCTCTGCTTCTACATCTCTCTCAAGCTCCCTCCCTGGAGTTAGGATCTGCTCCAGATCTCCTGTCACAGGAGGACGGAATGTTATGGCATCCCAATCCCCAGTCTCTGCATCTCAGAGCTTGGTTGCTGAAGGCCTAGATCTTCATGATCTTAACCTTCCTCAGCAAGTAAAGGATGTCCTTTATGCTTCCAGGAAGCCTTCTACAAGATGCTCTTATGTTTTTAAGTGGAAGAGGTTTACCATATGGTGTTCGCAAAAGGGTCTTAACCCCCTTGCGATACCTCTGGAATCATTACTGGAGTATCTCCTTCATTTATCCAATGCAGGACTTAAGACTAACTCAGTAAGAGTCCATTTGAGTGCTATTGCAGCTTCTTTCAAGCCTCTAAATGGACAACCTATTTCCTCCCATCCTCTTATAGCAAGATTTATGAGAGGCCTTCTTCTAACTAAGCCTCCCATTAGGCCACCACCGGTGGCATGGGACTTAAACCTGGTTCTTGGTCAGCTCATGAAGCCACCTTTCGAACCCTTAGCTACTACCTCTTTGAAATTCCTTTCTTGGAAAGTTATCTTTCTCATTGCAATCACATCAGCATGTCGCATCAGTGAATTGCAGGCACTAGTAGCTGATCCACCTTATACAAGGTTCCATCATGACAAGATAGTCCTTAGGACTCATCCACACTTTATGTCAAAGGTGGTCTCGCCTTTTCATCTTAACCAAGCGGTCTACCTACCTGTGTTCTTTCCAAGAGCTCATGCATCAAATGCAGAAAGGAATCTTCATACTTTGGACTGTAAAAGAGCTTTAGCCTTTTACTTGCAAAGAACACAGCAACATAGAAAGTCCTCTCAACTCTTTGTTGCTTTTGATCCTTCTCATTTGGGACTTCCAGTTTCCAAGAGAACACTGTCCAGCTGGATTGCACAGTGTATTTCCTTTGCCTATCAGAGTAAGAATCTTCCTCTGGAGGGCCATGTCACAGCTCACAATGTGAGAGCCATGGCAGCTTCAATGGCTTATCTACACTATGTGTCTATCGATGACATCTGTCGAGCAGACACTTGGGCCTCGGTTCACACCTTCACAGCCCATTACTGCTTGGACAAGGACTCCCGCCGGGATGCCTTGTTTGGTCAGGCTGTTCTCCAACACCTGTTCCAAACCTAATCAACTCCTACCCGCCATTCCTGGTTGGATGCCAGAGATCCATGGGGGGAAGTGGAGCCCTTTCACAGGGACACACAACTTCTGGGGTCTCTCCCTGGCATCTAAAGCTAGGGAGTCCCCATATGTGAAGACTACATTCCTGCTTATTCCTGGAGATAGCATAGTTACTCACCTGTAACAGGTGATCTCCGGGAACAGCAGGAATTTAGTCTTCACAACCCACCCACCTCCCCTAGTAGTTGTATCTCTCTATCTTTCTCTTTCCCTCTCTCTCTTTGTCTCAGCTTTAAACTCAACTGGAGAGAGGCAGTTGGGAAAGGCAGGAAGGCAGCACGCAGGCGCTGTGGGATGCTCCCAAAAGCTTTCTAATTGGACGCTGCGGAGCGTTCCCGCGCAGGCTCCATCGGTACCGACGATACCCATATGTGAAGACTAAATTCCTGCGGTTCCCGGAGATCACCTGTTACAGGTGAGTAACTAAGCTTTCTGTGTGGCTGTAGAATCTGTACATATATTTGGATGCATATAGAAAGAGCAATTTTCAGTCTATCCTTTTGAAAATTGCTTTTGCATGTTTGGTTCAAATGCTATGCAAGGGTTAAGCTTGCACAGACCTCTCTGTGGAATTGTACTTCTTATCTCCAAGAACAAGCAGGAATGAGTCTTCACATATGGGTACGTCGGTACCGACGGAGTCCGCGCGGGAACGCTTCCCAGCGTCCAATCAGAAAGCTTTTGGAAGCATCCCAACACGCCTGCGTGCTGCCTTCCCGCCTTCCCAACTGCCTCTCCTCAGTTTTTGTTTTTCCGCGGAGCCGGCAGGACGTCCTCCTTTCACCGCAGAAAATTCTTCTTTTATTTTTTTTAGTTTTCTTGTGGTCGCGGCTGCCTTCCCCGACGCCACCGGTACCGCCGGTGTTTCTTTTTTCTTTTTTTTTCTTGTAAAATGTTTTCCTTTAAGGAATATATTTTTCTTCTTAGTGTCTCACGGTTCTCAGGCCTTCTAGGCCTCTCCATTTTTCCTCATGGAACCGCCAGCCACTTTCCCCAAGAAATGTTCAAACTGTGGTGGTACAACTTTATTTTTAGACTCTCACAATTGGTGTCTAACCTGCTTGGGTCCTGACCATTTTCCTCCGGAGCCCTCGGGCACCAGTATTGTGAGAAGACGTTTTCAACATCGAGTTCCCCTCGACACGCGGTCCCCTTCCAACTTCAGGGCACCGACCATATCTTCTACACAGGATCAGGTAACCCAAAAACAGTCTGTTAAGACTAGCCAGTCCTCGAGCGGCACTTCTCATGCACAGCATAGAGATGCCTATGGCCTTGTCCTCGAGAATCCACTGGTTTCAAAACCCCGGTGGGAGTCTTCAGCCTCCAAAGCCTGTGTGGGGTTTCAGGTTGTTCCTGAGGTTCACCCCTCACAGAACATACCTGAGCCATGCCCGGTGGTGGCATCCGCTTTGAGTGGTACCGATACCCCGGCATCGGCACTGGTGTTGGATGAAACATTCCTCACCAAGGATCGTCGTCTGGCGTCCTCGGTACCTGCGGGGCCGGTGGATACGCTTCAGATCAAACTTCCAGTATCGGTATCGACACCGATACTAGTACCGACGTCGGTGCCCTCCAGACGTGCATCGATAGACTCGCTTCCTTCGATGCCGAGTCTCGAATCGATCTCCAGTCTGGAGGACTGGGTACCGACTCGCCTTGGTACCGACTCCCGCCGGTACCGAAGGCTCGGTTCCGATAATTTGGATCCGCAACTCTCGGTTCCTCCGATACCATTAGAGTTGCCACCGGCTGGTCTTCTTCCACCGGTATCAGATACGGTACCGAGATCGGTACCGATATTTATTTATTTATTTAAAATTTCTTATATACCGCGCTATTTGTCATCAGTGCGGTTTACATTGAAACAATATAACACTTGGTCAGATATATCAGACCTATTTTACAAATAACAGGAATATTAACATGGAAATAAACAGGGAAATCATATACATTTCTAGCAAAATACATGTAGGTAATATATATAATCTGTGCAGTTAGTTAGGGTAGGTATGAGGTTGAGAGGGTGGAGGAGGGGAAGGGGTGTTTAGGTGTATAAAGTGTGTGATGAAAAGGTGGTGTTTAAGGGCTTTTTTGAACTGTTTAATGTCCTTAATTGCTCTGATGTTGGGAGGGAGTTTGTTCCAACACCTAGGAGCATAGTTCGAAAATGACCTATTGATGGATGACTGGTAAACTTTTATGGAAACCTTTGGTATAAGTAGGGTGTCAACAGTTTGAGATCTTCTGGATCTGTTGTTTGTTGTGTGTGTGATGAGATCAGAGATGGATGCTGGAGAAATATTATTGAAGGCCCTAAAGGTAGTAAGGAGGGCCTTATATCGGATTCTGCAGCTTATTGGGAGCCAATGAAGTTTCTCTAGAATGGGGGAGATGTGCTCACACTTTGATGATCCGCAGAGGACACGGGCTGCTGCATTCATGGCTAATTGTAGAGGGTTGATTGTTATCTTTGGCAGGCCATGGAGTATTATGTTAGCATAATCAAAGTGCGGCGTGACCAGAGCTTGGAAGATGGTGCGGAAGTCATCAGACTCCATCATAGGTCTCAGGTGACGAAGGGTTTTAATCTTGAAGTAAACCGCCTTTACGGTGCGTTTTATATGTTCCTTGAAGTCTAACCTTTGATCAAGTATTACTCCCAGATATCGTATATTGGATTTAACTGAGAGTTCGGCATCTCTAACTTTTAGAGATGATGGAGGGGAGAAACATTTATTCCTTGTGATTATTAGAACTTCAGTCTTTTTGAAGTTAATACGGAGGTTATGAGAGAGTAGCCAATCAGTTATTGCATTAAAACAATTGATTAACACTGAATAGTTTGGGCATGATACAGATATCGGTGAGAATAATAGCACATCATCCGCATACATAAGGCAGGATATACCAAAAGAGCGTGTGATGTCACAGATTGGCTGCATATAGATACTGAACAGCAGCGCAGACAAGGAGGAGCCTTGTGGTACACCTTGTTTCTGCTGAAAGGGATTAGAAGTGGCATTACCAATACGGACTTGTTGCCATCTGCCTTCCAGGTATGATTTGCACCAGTCCCAAGCACGGTTATGGATTCCCTTCTCATGAAGTCGCTTCAGTAGTTGCGTGTGATCAACGGAATCGAACGCAGCTGCTATATCAAGAAATATTAGAGCAAAGCCATTTTTCAGATTGTCAATGCCGTTGATTAGTGTGTTGGTTAATGTCGTTAGGAGAGTTTCCACACCATGGCCTTCCCTGAATCCATGTTGACATGGATCTAAAGGAGAAAATGAGTCTATATGCTGTGTAATTTGTCTGAGAGTTAATTTCTCAAGAATTTTAGCTAGTAATGGGATACTAAAGATTGGTCGGTATGAGTCTTCCTTCTTTGGGTCAAGTTGGTTGTTTTTTAGTAGTGGGCGGATGTATGTATGTTTGAGAGCATCTGGGAAGATGCCGGATTCAAATGACAGCTTCACTATGTTAGCTATAAATGGGCTGAGTTCTGTGCGCATAATTCTTATCCAGTGTGCTGGGCATGGGTCAGTTGGTGTGGTTGTCGTGTTGATGGAGGTGATAACTTCATTTATGGTTTTTGCAGAGGGTGGTGAGAGGTTGGTGATTGAAGACTGCGGATGGGAAGTCTGGACAGGTTCTTGTGGTGTTGCAGTGTTTGTTTTTATTGCTTTGGATTGAATATAGTTCGCATAGGCTTGGGGTTGAATCCCTTCTTGTTGTGGTGGGGATGGTGGATTGATAATGGACTTTACTAGATTAAATAATTCCCTTGGTTTATTCAGTGAGTGGCTGAGGATATCGGCATGGAATTCTTTTCTCTTAGCCCAAGTTGATTCACGATGTCGTTTAAGATGTTCTAGGTAGGTAGTTTGGTCAGAGGAATTACGTGTATTTCTCCATTTTCTCTCGAGCTTTCTGAGGTGGAGGAGTGAGGTACGTAGTTCATGGGAGAGCCATGGGGCAGACTGTTTTTTTGCAACTCGGTTGTCAGGTGTCGGCTTTTTGATCATGGCTGGAAGATGCGAGTATGAGGAGAGGGTATTGTTCCAGTTGTTTACAATATCATTGAGGTTAGTTGATAGTTGGGCAAGTTTTGGGAGTGCATTGTTTTTAAAGTCCTCATTGTCTAGTTGTTTGAATCTTGTAGATGTTTTGCATCCGGTTGAGTTTAGGCGGTAGTCTGTGGTTTGACACGCTGGTATCTGAAAAGTTATTAGGTTATGGTCCGACCAAGGGATGGGGGTAATAGAGAGTTCAATTTTGTTCATCACAATCATGTCATGCTGAGGGATGAAGATTAGGTCCAAGAGGTTTCCACTTTGATGGGTAGGATCTGTCACTACTTGCTTGTAGCTGAGGTCAGTCATCGCTTCTAAGAAAGATTTGGCTAAGGCAGGTTGAGTAGAAGCCAGATTAAAGTCACCTAACAACCAGTTTGGTTTGGAGGGGTCTTCTGGGTTACAGGCTAAGTCAATGATGTCTGAGAGTTCATCTGAAACAGCATTTGGTGCTCTGTAGATGAGGTTAATGGAGTTAACTGTATTAGTAATAGTTAGTGTATTCAGGTGTTGTGTACTTTTGGTTAAGTTTATTCGATATTGTAGCGCTGTTTTTGCAAGTATTAGGACACCACCGCCTCTTCTATGTTCTCTGTTGCAGGTGTAGATTGTGAAGTTGGGTGGAGTGAGTTGGTTTAATATAACATTGTCCGTATCAGAGAGCCAAGTTTCAGTAACTAACAGTATATCTAGATTGTATTTGGCTATTAGGTCTGTTATTACAGGCCATTTATTGCGTGCAGAGCGTGTGTTAATAAGTGCACATTTGAGGTCTGGTTGATGTTTCGCTTTTTTGTCTTTTGTGGAGGTTGTGAGATCAAGGGATACATAAAGAAGATGTGACTGTCTCTTATGATAAGTGTTTGGAGGTATCTGGTTTCGATTTGTGGAGTATTTCCTGCTTGCGGAGTATTTCCTGCTTGCACTGTGGATTAGATGGATAGGGTTGTAGTGATTTATAAAAGTAGCAGAGACATGAAAAGTATCCACAGTACCATTGCTGTCGGTACCTTCCATGCTTCTTTCGTCAGGCTCGCTTCCCCCGATGCTGAGTCTGGAATCGATCCCTAGCATGGACGATCTGTTACCGACTATCGCTGGTTCTGACCTGCAGTACCAGCGACCACCATCTAAGGATCCCATACTGCACCATTCAGGATCTTCTATTCCTATATACTGGAATAGATCCCTCGGTGCCAACGCTAGTTCTTCATCAGATCTAGCCTATCCAAGGGAAGTTCCCTCTGGGGATCCTTCTTTCCAGACTTTCCTCCTGGATATGGCAAAATCACTTGCCATTCCTATTCCTGGACAAGATCCTACACAAGGGAATACAGAATACCTCTCTGTTCCTAGCAAAGCAAAGGAGAATATAATGCTTCCTTTGCATCATTCTTTTCAGGATCTCCTTCAACGAATGTGGGAAGCTCTTTTAAGGGTACCCCCACCTTCCAGAGCAACTGATCTCCTATATCAGGTGCCCCCCTCTCCAGGGTTTCAAAGGACTCAACTTCCTCATCATTTCATTGTGGTAGAATCGGCAATGAGGCGAGTGAAGAGTAATAAAAAGCACTCTTCTTGTCCACCAGGTCGTGAGTCTAAGAGACTAGATGCCTTTGGACTTCAAGCCTTCCAGACATCCATGCTTTCAGCAAGAATTCTCTCATATATTTTTTATATGGGTCTATCTCTTGAGGAGGTCACAAGGAAATTACATCTTTTGACTCCTTTTCTTCAAGAGCCCAAACAAGTAGACTATTCCTTACTGGTTAGTCATGCTCATAATATCTCTAGGTTTCTTACTCGTGCTTCCCTAGACTCCTTTGAGTCTGTTAGCAGGACTTCTGATATAGCTATAGGGGCACGACGTAGAGCCTGGCTCCAAGCTTCAGACTTGGACAAATGGGCACAAGAAAGACTGGGAAATACTCCTTGCACTGGAGAAAATCTCTTCAACAAGGAGTCTCTACTCCAGGTTACTCAGTTATCCACTGACTTTCCTGTTTCCAGAGGCTGTTCTACACTGCCTTCTTTCCCAGTAGGTAGGAAATGTCCTACCAAACTTTCTTCCCCTAGGGGGAGAAGGTTTTGTCCATCATCTGCCCATCATACAGATGTTCCCAAACAGGGGAAACATCGCCCTGGTCTTAAGAATCCACAAACTCAACAGGGTCAACAAACCCAGCAGTTGCAGGGTTTCAAATAGATCATTGTCCCTCTTGGTTGGTGGTTAGGGTGGCAGTCTGCTTCTTTTCACTTGCAGTATCTGCACTAAATTTATCCTAACCTACCTAGATATCTCTTCATGAGACATCTTTTCTCTAAGAGTCTTTATGATGATCATGTCCATACTTTACAGATTTTCCTCTTCCTCTTGGAGGAAAGAGAGGTAACAACTATCAATAGACAGTTGTTTCCCTGTACTGGCATGTATCATCTCACCTGTCAGAGACTTCCTCCATAGTTGGTCTCTTGCAACTCTGTCTTACCTCCCTCTTACTACAACATTTGGTTTGTAAGAGTGACTTTTTACATGGGTAAGCCCCTATGGTCCTCTATCTGTTCTACTGGGGGATTCTCCCTTCTGGAGTTGTCTTCCCCCTTGTTATCTTAGGGCAGCTCCTCAGACAATAGGAGGTCCTACCATGTCTGTTGTTTCTTTTTCCCAATCTAAAAAAAGAGGAGGGAAAAGAAATTCTCCATGCTGCAATTCCTAGTGGTTCAGATGCAGAAATTCAGATGCAGCAATTCCTAGTGGTTAAGCCACTGGTTTTGTTCACTACACAACCAGGGCTTCCCCTCCACTAGCAATCCTCCTTGCCTCAGTGCTAAGTCCCAAACAGGTTATCAACCTCGTTTGGGAAACCCTATTATCACAGTTTGGTTGGTTAACTTCTATTCTTCGCCCCCTTGTCTTTCGCAGAATAGTTGGTTACCTGCTGGCTTTCCACATTCCTCACCAAGGATCGTCCACAGCCAGTTTTTCTTCTAACTAACCTGCAGTATGCTCTCTGCGACTCTACAGAGTAGCTTTGCACTATGGGCCCTTGCTAGAGAGCATTAGTATCTTGCCTAGCAGATAACCCCAGATGGTTAAAAGGGGTTCCCCCAGTCATGTTTCATGCCTGGCAGGTATTCTCTACCCTTTCCATCTTATCTTAAATCTCTTTTGAGGCATAAGCCTCAGGCCTTTCATTACGTGAAAGCCTAAAGAAGGGCCAATTCCCTGGCTTGGCCCATATCTCCTTGGGTCTTTCCGTCAGAGATAAATTCTTCACTGGACTACTACCCATCTTGCCCTCATAGGCGGATCACTAGGGTATCTTCCTCCAGAGGCCTCCTCTATCCAATCTCCATGCTACAATTCTGGAGATATCTGGACTTCCTGTCTGCAGACTGACGTTATCCTCTGCCATTTTCACGTAGGCCATCCTGGTTTTTCAAGAGCTCAAATTCTGCAAAGAATTAAGCCGCCTTCTTGTCAGGGACACCTTTCCTCTGACTATGCCAGTCATAACCAGGAGAAGAGGATTTTTCTATTTATTTATTCAAGCAGGTATCAACCTTCTTGCTGTCAGATGAATCTTTCTCTCTCCCTATAAGGGGGGATGGGGTTCTCTGGACATCTCTCCATCCATATACAGTCAAACCTCGGTTTTCATTTGCCCCGGTTTTCATACGCTTCGGTTTTCAACGTCTTTTCTGACTGATACCTGGAGACATGTCTCTATATGCCTGCCTATTCATCTAGGTATATATATATATATATATACTTATTTATATCTATCTGTGTGTCTTCTGCCCATACATCTCTTTATAGATATATGCATATATACCCTATATGTGTATATATTTAAATATATATATACATATATATTAATACATATAATGAGATATATATTTTAGATAGATCTGTATCCATCTACTTATCTATCTGTCTGTTACGTTCAGATATCCTGACATTCCTATATGATCCTGACAGATGGGCACTAACCCTATCAATGCTGTACCAGCATACCTAGGGGACTACACCTATAACGACTCCTGTGGTAATTGACACCTTTTTCCCTTACCATAACCTTTTCAGGTTAGGTACTCCTGAAGCTCTCCATGTACCTTTCTTTCCTAATTGACCCCATTTAGGAAAGACATTGCGGAGCTTCCGTTGCTCTAAAGCTTAGCGCTCCTTAGTCTGTCCTTACTTTCTTATGAGATACAAGGGTCTCCATACCCTTTCTCGTCTACATGGACTGATTCCAACCCCAGTCCAGTTGGGTCAGACTCAATTTTTCTCTTGGTCCTAGATTTGTACTGTTTTTTGGACCAAAACAGCTTAAGCTTTCTTTAATAGTACCTTCTCTGTCTCCGCTGCAGCTCTACCTCTTATACTACCCCAGTTTTCCCCTGGGGCTATTTCTCACCCTGAAGGGTTCTGACCTCCACTTGTTTTTGTTCTACTTTATTACCTCTACTTCTCAGTGAGGTACCCCCTGAGCACATTAACTGGCTCTTCTATCAGATCCATATGTAGCTCAGTGCACTTGTGCAATGCCAACAAGGGAGGCCCAGATTACAATATTTTACTACTAAATGCCCTCGATACAGGGTCTTCCCCTTTTGAAGCCCTGTTCTAGCCAGCTGTTCCACAGCTCCTTTTCTGTATTCAACTCCTACCCTCCATCCCCAGGATGCCTGAGGTCCTGAGGAATAGCATGGCTCGTTCTAGACTTGCAACATGCTAGGACTCCCTCTGGGCATCTGAGCTTGGGAGTCCCCATATGTGAAGACTCATTCCTGCTTGTTCCTGGAGATAGCACAGTTACTTACCTGTAACAGGTGATCTCTGGGAACAGCAGGAATAAGTCTTCACAACCTACCCACCTCCCCTAGGAGTTGCATTTCTCTATCTCTATCTTTCCCTTCCTTGCTCTCTCTCTCTCTCTTTGTCTCAGCTTTAAAACTTAACTGAGGAGAGGCAGTTGGGAAGGCAGCACGCAGGCGTGTTGGGATGCTTCCAAAAGCTTTCTGATTGGACGCTGGGAAACGTTCCCACACGGACTCCGTCGGTACCGACGTACCCATATGTGAAGACTTATTCCTGCTGTTCCCAGAGATCATCTGTTACAGGTAAGTAACTGTGCTTTCTCCATCTACAAACCGTGTAAATGCCTTTGAAAATGCCCCCCTAAATAAATATGTAGTACATCTGTGCTGTAGGTGTAATGAAATATTTTCAGAGAATTTACTGAATCATCTATTTTACTGACTTAAAGTGCTATGATTACCATCACTACAAGATATATATACTTATATATTTTTCTTGCAGTTTTGAAGACATTCTATGCCTTGCAGATTCCACATCCCTTGCAGATGTTACCCTTGATGGCAATCCTATAGCTCAGGAGCCATGGTACAAACAAACTGTTCTTGGGCATATGCTGCACCTCCGACAGCTGGATATGAAGAGAATCACGGTGAGAAAAGGCTCTTTTAATTGCTACTTTAATCCTCCTTTAAGTTTGGAATATGTGATTGGTGAATTTCAGAATTACTTGAAATATTATTTGTTTTCCTACTTGCCAATGATTTGAGGACCCCCCCCCCCACTTCCCCCAGGGCCAGCCCAACCATTAGCAAGACTAGGCAACCAACTAGAGCGTCAACTTCTGAGGGATAGCAAAGAACAGTCAACACAAAATAATAGATCCTGACAGTCACACAAACTCAGAGTCACTGGCATATTCCTTTACCTGTAGAGAGAGTAGGCACATACATACATACAAAACAAAGGTTAATATTTAAAAGAATGATGCCCAGATATGTGCTTTTAAAGGACTTTTGTGGAAGGGGTGATGTTTTGATGATCATGATTGTTGAGTTTATCAAAATAGTGGTGGTGCAAGGCTGAAGGTTCACCTAGGATGCCCACTATCCTTGAATCAGATCTTTTCCGGCCCCACTCCCCTCCAGTTGTCCTCTGCAGATCATCATTTCACTTCTGACTTTATTCCTTCCTCCACTACGTGCATATACAGGATACTTTGTGCCATATGGATGAACTGAGGGAAAAGCTTTTGAATATTAATTTATCATAGAGATAGGAAATGTTTTCTTATTGCAATTATCTAGTCTCTGAGGGGTCAATTCTCAGCGGATGTAGTCACCATATTGTTAAGCACCAGTACCTGAAATTAATACATATATTTAGCTCCGTTATCCATTTAAGTAGCAATTCTGAATATACTGGGGGCCATAATCAAATATTTTTGCATGGTTAAATATGTGTTCATCAGGGTATAAACACAGTTTGATTATTCTCCCACCCATAAAACTGGAGAGAGTTAAGTGCTGAAAATATGCACAGAGATTCATATTCAGATTCCTGTGTCAGTCGCTCACGCACACCCTTTACATCTATTTCAATGCCTTTTTTCCGGTTGCACCGGTCTTCTCCTGTCCTCCCCGACGCCCCTGCTTCGGCTGTGGGCTGGGGGATCCCTATTTTTTCCTTTCTTCCTTTTTTCTTACCTCGGGCCCTTTTCGCGCCCTTTTCTAACCGCTGGCCACCTTGAGAGCATTCAACCTCGCAGGGGCTCCTTTTGCCCCCATGGCCACTGGCTTAAAAAAAAATGTGACAGATGCTCCAAAAACATGTCGCTCATGGACACCCACAACTGTTGTCTGCGGTGCCTGGAGGCTGACCACAACCCGGAGCTCTGCTCGCTTTACAAGAAAATGTCCATTAAGGCTTTACAAAGCCGTAAGCAGAAGTCAGATGACATTTTCCATAAGTCAGCCCCGGAATCCCCAGTGGTGCCCTGCTCTACCAATCCACCACTTGTGGGGTCCCCCGGAGTGACTCTGCGACCCAGGTATCACTCTGACCAGAGTTCGCCAGAGGTGGAATGGCGAAAAAGAAGAAGACCTCGAAGATGCCGTCTGGGGATCTGGATAAGTGTCAGTGGTCTCGCGCTCGTTCCCTTAGTCCTCCCTGGTGTTCCTGACAAGGAGCGGCCTCAAAAGGTACCTCAAATAGACATGGAGGCCTCCGGCGATGGTGCCTGGTCTCCGGAGGGTTGTCCCAGTGAGGACCCCCTCTCCTCCTCCACGCCAGACCCGGTAACCTCTGAGTGGGAGTCCCGTATGCTGGCACTAGAACGCAGTATTTCTGCCTTCCTAACTGCCCAGCAGGTGCTCTTGCCCAGCATGGATGGCTCGCACCTCGAGACTGAGGGTCCCTCAACTGTGGTCTCGAAAACTGCATGGGAAACCCCCAAGAGCCACGGGCCTCATGAGGGTCCTCAGCACCAGTCTCACTCGCCACCCCATTCCTCGGGGGCGAGGTCTTCCAGAATCAGTGCCTCTGGCTCCAGACTGGCCTCGGCCAATGGACGTGGGGATCAACCTAACTCCGAGTCTTTCTCAGACTGGGAATCGGATGGGGATTCATCCCCTGAAACACATGCCCATCGGGACTTCCTTCTAACCCGTCCCTGCCTGCCTCGCGAAGGTAGTCACCCCCCGAAGATACCTCCTTCTTGGTATTCGTGCGGGTTATGGCTTGAGCCCTCAATCTGCCCACGTTGACCGAAGAAGAGCCAAGGACAGAGGAGCTCGACATTTTGCAATATGAGTCTCCCCCAAGGGAGTCTCTCATGGTCCCTGTGCCTTCCATCCTGATCTGGCTGCTCCTCCGCATTTGGGAAGAACCCGCCTCGGTCCTATTATCAGTAAAAGACTCGATTTATTTTTATTTTCTTTCTTTCTTTTTTATACCGTGCTATTTAGAATCAGTGCGGTTTATATGTATACTATCAGGTACTTTTTATTCCCTTGTCCCTGAAGGGCTCACAATCTAAGTGTACCTGAGGCAATGGAGGGTTAAGTGGCTTGCCCAAGGCCACAAGGAGTGGCCATGGGACTAGAGACCCCAGTCCCTCTGGCCTGAAGTTGCTTGTCCCCATGTGGGAATTGAACCCCCGGCCTGAGGTAACCTGTCCCAACCACCGAGCCACTGCTCCCTCTCATATATGGGTATGTTTGATGCCATGTACAGAGTCCAGTGCGGTCCTGGTTTCGAAAGGCCCAGCTTCCTCATACCTCCATAGTAGTGGAATCCGTGATGCGGAAACAGAAGAGCCCGAAGTCGCATTCTTTTGTTCCAGCCAGCAGAGAATCCCATGCCCTCGATGCCCTCGGGTGTAAGGCTTACCAGGGATCCATGCTGGCATGCCGCATTCAGGCATATCAACTATATATGGGTATGTTCCTTCGTGACCTCACTAAAGAGCTCAGTGGTTTCTCTGTGGGCCTCGAAGCTGACCACCTTCTCAGATTTCAGACATTCCTGAGATTGGTCGTGGACTGCTCGAAATACCGTTCTCGCACCGCATATGATTGGTTTGAGTCTTCTGCCCGTGTGGCAGCGGCTGGCATCGGAGCCCGGCGTCAAGCATGGCTCCAGTCCTCAGACCTGGAACAGTGGGTCCAGGAGAAACTCTTGGATGTTCCCTGCCTCAGCGAACAACTGTTTGGCAAGCCCATGGAGGACAAGGCAGCCGAGATCAAGACAGAGTTCGTAACCTGCACCTTTCTCTCTCGGAAAATCGTGTTTAATGTAAGCAAGCAGGGGAGCACGGGCTTGCACCCCCTCTGTCAGGAGGCCGTGGCTCTGCTGTCCTTCGCTGTACACCATTGAATACTTCTGCGACTGGTATACCTCCTGAGTCGAGACAATTTCTTAGTAGACAAGCTCAGCAGAGTCCTGCATCCGCACGAAAGGCATTTGAACCCCAGGATGGTGCATAGAGTCTTCCATCTCTGGGGAAGATCCATAATGGATCTGTTTGCTTCCCCAGACAACACACAGCTACCCTGCTTCTGCTCACACCAGCCGCACGCAGGGAGAGTGGCAGCAGATGCCTTCCTGGTTCCATTGTAAGAGGGTCTCCTTTATGCCTTTTCACCGACTCCCCTAGTGGCCAAGACCCTCTTCAAGGTCCAGAGCGAGAAGGAATCAGTGATTCTGATCGTCCCCAGATGGCCCCGGCAACCCTGGTTCCTTCTGCTGCTTTCCTTGTCAGTGGACTCCCAGTCCCACTGGGTCGGGTCCCGGACCTCCTATCCCAGGAGGAGGGCTCCCTCTTGCACCCCAATCTGGGGTCGCTAACGTTGACAGCGTGACTGCTGAAAGGGTAGCCCTGGCCCCTTTCGATCTCCCGGGAGAAGTCGAGGAGATCCTGCTGGCCTCTCGACACCCTTCCACCAGGCTGGCGTATACCTTCAAATGGAGAAGATTCTCCATCTGGTGTGCAGAGAGAGAAGAGAATCACTTCTCCTGCTGCGTGCAACTTGTACTGTAGTACCCACTTCACCTCTCGCATGCTGGTCTGAAGTCAAATTTGGCCACACACCATCACCCTATAGAGAGAAAGCCCCTCTCAAACCAGCCCCTGGTCTCCAGGTTCCTGCGGGGTCTCTTGCTATTAAAGCCCCCTCTCCGCCCCCCTGCGGCGGAATGGGACCTGAATGTGGTGCTCTCCCAAATTACCAGGCCGCCGTTCAAGCCCCTGGCCACTTGCCATTTACGATACCTATCCTGGAAAATGGTTTTTCTGGTGGCCCTCACATCTGCTCAAAGAGTAAGCAAACTTCAGGCCTTGGTGGACAAGGTTTTATAAGAACAGGGTGGTGCTCCGCACACACCCCAAATTCCTCCCCAAGGTGGTATCCCCCTTCCACCTCAACCAGGAAGTGGTCCTTCCCACCTTCTTCCACACAGGCCAGAAGGAACTCATACTGCATACACTAAACTGTAAGCAGGCCCTGTCTTTCTACCTGCAGCAGACTCAGGCCCATCGCAAAGCTCCTCAGCTCTTTGTGTCGTATGACCCTAGTAGGCTGGGGCTCCCGTTAACGAAGCAAACTCTATCCACTTGGGTGGCGGACTGCATTGCCCTCGCCTTAAGTTTGCTTCATTATGGGAGCCTCAGCCTACTCCCCTGAGCACCGGATCACTGCATATTGCGTGCGGGCTATGGCCATGTCGGTAGCCAACTTCTGCTCAGTGCCGGTGATGGAAATCTGCAGGGACACCACATGGTCTTCGATTCATACATTTGTAGCTCATTACTTGCCGGAGAGCAAGTCCCGCAGGGAGAATACTTTCGGGCAGGCAGTACTGCGCAATATTCTCGGGGTATAGGCAACCCCTGCTCTCCGGCCCTTCTGTGTTCAGGCTACCAGAGTGAAATTGTCGCTGGACGCAAGGGTCTTGCAGAGCCTCTCTGTAGGGACTCACCTTCTGCAACTTATGGCCACCTGTAGGGTCGTCAGTGGTGCTGTCGTGGTTCGGTCCTCAGCAGTCTGGAGCTAGTGAGTCCCATATGTGAGGACTGATTTCCTGCATGTTCCTGGAGAAAACGTAGTTACTCACCTGTAACAGGTGTTCATCAGGGACAGCAGGAATCAGTCCTCACAGCCCTCCCTCCTTCCCTTAAAATTGCCTTCCTACATTGTTTTAAGTTCCTTTTTGCTATGTCATCTGACTGAGCAAGATGGCACCCTTGGGCGGGAAGGGGACCATGCATGCATTCTAACATGTCCTAAAGGATTTCTTTTAAAGCTGGGGAAATGCTCCACTTGGGCGCAGACGTCGCCCATATGTGAGGACTGATTCCTGCTGTCCCTGGAGAAACTTTTGTTACAGGTGAGTTACTACACTTTACAGTTTGCAGTATATTTGGGGGACATGTGCAATGTGGAAGGACTATATAGATTTAAAAAATAGATCACAAGATCAAAAAATATCAGTTAACAAAAGTGACCAGCAAGCTTATAGACCTGCTGAATGATTAAAACATGTCAGTTACATCAGATATTTGTATTTGGGTTTGAACAGTGGGACATTTCTTAAAGCTCCATTGAAATACATCATACCAAATATATTTATTTTAATTTTATTTAAAAAGATTTGATAGACGGTTTATCTAGTAAAGACTGAGCAACGTGATGAACAAGTTCAACAAAAAGTTGATTCTCCGGGAACAAGAAGGAAGTCAGTCCTCACATATGGGTGATGTCAGCATCAACGGAGCCCATGCGGTAACCTCTCCTCAGCTTTCAAAGAAAGCCTTTGGGAGATCCACCATGCATATGTGGTTGCCTTCCCTCCCAAGGGTGCCATCTTGCCTCGGTCTCCTTTTTTCCGGAGAGTCCATAGGACGTTTGTTTGCTCCCTGGAAAAGGTTGATTATTCTTTTTTTCCCTTGTGCTTATATTCCTTTGGTATTGTCGCAGAGCAGACCCAGCAGAGCCCAGGGAGATAGACAGAGAAGCAGTGGATCAGGCTGACACTGACGTTTTTAGAAAGCACATGTCAGGAAGTTGCTATGAGCAACAAAAACAAATGTGGTCACGAGCCAGAGAGACACACCCAGCCAGCAGGAAAGCTAGGAGGTTATCACCTGATACAAGTCAGCTGGGGGGAGGTGCTGCTCGGAGGTACGTAGTTAAGCACAGCTCACAAACAGTTAGACAGAGTCGTGGTCAGAGTCGTGGAGAGAGCTGGAGAAGGGGCCAGAGAGAGAGAGCTGTGGAGAAAGCCTGCATGATGATCACTACGGAAGCCTGAATGGAAGTTTGAATGATTACCATGAGTGCTTGAGAGAGCAGCCAAGACAGCTGGACTGAGTGTGAAAGTGAGGATAACGGCAAAAGTGGAAAGAGCTACAGAGGAGGTAGCAAAGCCAGGAGAGGAAGCCTCAGATATCAGAGGAGCCCAGAGAGTGTTGGAAACAGCCCAGGTTGGAACGGAGCTGGGAGGAGAAAGGTAAAAGCTGAAGAGTTTTATTTTCATCCTGAAAGGGGAAGCACAGGGCTTGGCTATAAGAAGCAGTTCCCAGAAACGCTAAATCCTTATGAAGCCAGCTTAAGAGAAACAGATTTATTTTATTTATTTATTTAACATCTTTTATATACCGCGCTATTTGTTTTCAGTACGGTTTACAAGTAACAGATCTGCACAATCAGAAAACACTGGTGTGCTTACATTATAACAGGAAACTTAAACTTGGAACAGAGGGTAATAAAACTATAACTATGTACACACAGTGAAACTATGTACAAAAAGCAGTGTAAAAACTGAGCTATGTATAAACATATTGGGTTCTTTAGTTCAGATAAGTTTTATTACCCTTATACCAGGCATGAGAAGGTTAAATGCTTTTTACCTGAAGAGGCTAGTATCTCTGGAAATGATTTAAGGAGTAGAGTCTCTGCAAAACTGCCGTTTCAAACTCCAGCCATACACAGGATCCTGAGCCAGTCAGAGCCGAGGGGTAAGCCTATTTACCTTAATAGAGGTGCAAGGGAATATTGCAATTCACCTAACAACCACCAGCAGGGGAGAGGCTCTTACCGAAGGCAGTTCAGTGAATGTGGTAATAGCATTCAGCACGCTCTCACAGAGAGAGAAAGAGAGTCACGTCAGAATAGAGAGAGACGGTTTGAAGAGGTCCCAAATGCTGAAAGGAAAGAGATATTAAATGCTTGTGATGAAGCAATGCAATGTGAGCCAGCAGAAGCTGAGACAAGCACTGAATATATGGATTGCACGATTTCAATAGCAGACAGCATTTCCTCATTAAGATGAAAGGAAGTAAGAGCTGTTGAAGCCTAACATTGTAAAGAAGGGCTTGTATGTGCTTATGAAAGACTGTTTTGATGTACATTTGCTTTATTGGTTAAGAAGCTGAAGAGAAGCTATTTTTGTTCCATTTTTCCTTTATTATATGCCCAGGAAGGGTTGTGTTTTTCCTTTTGTTTATACCACAATAAAAAGTCCTTTTGGAAGGGGAAATAAATCCTTTGTTAACCTTACCATCGTTCCACAACTGATTTTTAACTGGCAACTCACAACTACAACTCCCAGAGGGCCAAGCAAGGCCTACGCAGCTAATTGAGCCAGTTACACTGAAGCCCCAGCGCAGTGCCCTGCCCAACCAACAGGTACACAGCACGGAGGGGTGACAGTATGCATACCGGTGGTTTCTTGCCTCCCCGGTACCACTTCCACTTGGTGCTGTGTTTTTCTCAGGTCTTTTTCCCTTCGGGTTTTTTCCTTCGGTGTGCAGGAAACCTCGCGCGCTCCATGGCAGGACTCTTGAGTTTGATCTTGCGGGCGCCATCTTCCCCACTGTATCCTCGGCCAGTGGGTTTAAGCAGTGTGACCACTGTGGGCATACCGTGTCCTGCATGATCCTCATGACTGCTGCCTCGGGTGCCTCGGTGCTGACCACGATGACTTCTTCTGTGGGCTCTGTCAGCAAATGACAAGCAAGGGACAGAGGAACTGTGAGAAGCAGTGAGAGTCTGGCAAGACCTCCGTTTTGGCCCTTGCGTCGCTTGCGGAGCCATTGTCCATGGGGGCTGCCATGGTGGCCTCGGCTTTGCGTGACATCCGTGCCTGTTCTGAAGCCCAGGGTTGAGGGGTGTCAGACTGGGGATCGTCTTCTAAAAGCCATCCCCTGAAGAGCCGGTCATCATCGGTGGCATCATCGGGCGATGATGCTGGAACCGTGGGTAAGGCCCACAGTCACCGGCATCGGTGCCCCCAGCGCGATGCCAAGGGCGATGGCTGGGAGTGGCTCTCAAAACTTCCCTGGTGGGTGAAAATACCATCCATGTCTGAGCCCATCCTCAGGACAAATGTCTGACTGTGTCAGCATAGAGCCCAAAGCCCTCGGTGCCCATGCCGGTGGCTGCAGAGCCCTCTGGCCTCAAGGTCAGAATGTGGCCCTCGAATGCAACCTCGCTGCCTTCTTGGCCCAGCAGCAGGGACTAATTCCCGATACCTCTGGGTCATCGGTCCCAACCACCAGCCTCTCCATTGCGAGGGCATTACCGGAGGTCGTAGACCGGTCCTCAAGCACCATTGACTTCAAGATGACTCCTGGCACCTTGATTGGGACAGAAGACGTCCCCTGCCAGTGCCTCCAGGTCGGAGCACTGGGGCTCTTGGGCCCTCTCAGTTCTGGTGACCCAGCAAGATCCTGATGTCTGGAGGGTCCTTGAGGTCTCCTCCAATTCATTTGGAATGGGAAACCAATGATGAGTCCCCTGATACCCTCCTCTATTGGGATGCCCCTTTGGGCTCCTCTCCTCTGGAGGACCGATGCAGGTCCTCTCCGGAGGACCAACGCAGAGCCTCAGGCGTAGGACCTCAAGATCCTCCAGTATGGACCCCTCTGAAGGAGGTACTTACAGTGCCTGCTCCCCTTATCCTGGAATGGCTTCTCTTCCACAAGTGGGAGTCGCCGGCCTCGGTGGCTTGATTTCATGTATCGAGTCCGCAAGAGCCCCGATTCCAGAAAGCACAGCTGCCTCATAACTCCATGGTGGTGGAGTCAGCCATGCACAGGATCAAGAGCCAGAAGATGCACTCCTCGGTGCCCCCAGTAGGGAGGCCCACACCATGGATGCTTTAGGCAGAAAGTGCTACCAGGGCTTGATGCTTGTCGGCCAGATCCAAGCCTGCCAACTGTACTTGGGGAACCTGGCGAGGGAACTCACTGGGTTCTCAGCTGTGGTGTTGGAGGAACCTCTTCAATGGTTCCGGATCCTGACCTCAACGGTCAAGGAGTGCTCTAAGTTCATAATTTGTGTGACCTATAGGTGCTTCAATTTGGTGACCAGAGTAGCAACGATAGGCATTTGTGCCCGCCGCTAGGCCTGACTACAGTCTTCTGACTTGGAGCAATGGATTCAGGACAAGTTGATTGATGTCCACTGCCGGGGTGAGAATCTCTTCCGCAAGCCCATGATGGACAAGGCTGCTGAGCTGGAGTGAGTTCCTGACCAGGACCAGGCTCTCCAAGAAAACCACTGACCCTTCCCGACGGAAGACTTTGGGGAAAAAGCCCCCTTACCCAAAGAAGAGGAAGGCTTACAGAAATTACCCCCAGTATTCAGCCTTCCCAACTCCCCAACAGGGCCAGCAGGCCAAGGGACAGGGTAAGGCCTACATAAGCCTAAGGCCCCCAAGCCCAAGATGGCACCCCAGCTGCAACCTGGAGGGGGCTTTTGACTCCTTGGCATAGCCTCTCCTCCCCGGGAGGAATAGGCCCGTGGCACACAGGGAGACGTCTGGTGTTCTATGCCAGCTGGTGGTCCAGCATCACCACTGACACCTGGACCCTGCAGGTGGTGTGGGGGGGCTACCTCCTCCATTTTGATCATATGCCTCCCCCATTCTTTCTAGGGGAGTTCCTGATGACTCCCCTTCACTGAGATCTACTCCAGCGAGAGCTCACTGGGCTCCTGGCCGACAAGGCAGTGGTACTAGTCCCGCCCCACCTCAGGGGCAAAGGGTTCTACTCCTGGTAGCTCCTGATTCCCAAGAGGACCGGCAACATTTGCCCTATTCTGGCAACTTTTGCCCTTTGAGATCTCAACAGGTTCCTAGTGAAGGAGAAGTTCAAAATATTCTCCCTTGGAATGTTGTTGCCCTATTCCAGCAGGGAGATTGGCTATGCTCCTTAGATCTCAAAGATGCATTCATGCACATCCTCATCCATGCAGACCTACAGGCAGAACATCAACTTTGTCATTGGAGAATGCCATTACCCTTCAGCCTGGCCTTGGCCCCAAGGGTGCTCACCAAGTGCTTGGCGGTGGTCACTACCCATCTGCGGGTGCTGGGGGTGTTTGTCTGCCCCTACTTGGACAACTAGCTTGTCAGAGGTGGCACAGCCGTTGGAAGTCTAGCAAGTGGCACGCTGGACCATTCTCATTCCTTATCGTTCCTCCAGTCCAGTCCCGCACCTCTGGGTAGTGTACCTCTTCCAGCAGCTTGGAGACTGAGTATGTCATCTTTTTGATGACACCAGTGTACTTGTACAGCTGGCACTGCCTACCAGTCCCAGTATGCTCAGTCTTCAAGCAGCTGGAGGAGGTAGTGAGTCAGAGTGCTGGACTCACTGAAGGGACAATTAAGGAGATAGGTTTAATTAGAGTTTCCTTTTTATTTCCCCTGTTAAGTTACAGGTTTCTTTGTTTAAAGGCAGAAAAGAAATGAAAAAAAAAAACCCAAAACAAAAACCCCGCCCGGGACAAATCAGAAAGAATCCGGGGGACAACAGGGCTGAGGGGAGGATATTCTTTCTCCCCCCCCCCTTCCCTCAGGATTTCATGGGGGAGTTCTGTGGAGGCCTGACTTCTGGCGGCTCCCGAGCCCATTATTGGGTGAGGATCCACCACTGGGGCAACAGTGGATTGATGGGAGTGAAAGCTGGCAGCCCTGAGTCGCCCCCTCAGCGCTGAAGCCAGGAAGGAAGGCTGAGCACGAGGAGTAGAAAAGCCACGTGGCAAAGAGGCTCCAAGGTAAGAGCGGCAAGTGGGCGGAGGACAGCAGGAACGACTAGCAACCGCTGGAACATGCGGAGACGGAGAGCGGCCTGCAGCCACGTATTTGAGAGCCTGCAGCAGTGAGGGAACTCCCCCCACTGTGTTTAGATGCGATTTCTTCTTCTTCAGGCCCGCGTGCGTTTTAACCTCCCCACTGTGTTTTGGGTGTCTGGAAGAGGCAACCACCGGAGAATAAAGCAGGATAGCGCAGCTTTTTCCTAGGGGGCCATTTGCAGTTTCCTTTAAATTTCAGTTTCTGTTAATTAGATTTCGGTAAACTAGTTTTATTTTATTTTAGTTCAGGTACTCTAGTGCTCCATGCCTGAGCCCGTGGAGGTGCACTGTGCTAGGGATCCTTCTACCTACCTGGGTACAGATTGAGGGCATTCCTGGGGAGTACCCGAAGCCCTTCCCACCATGCTGGCCAGACCGCAGTGCCTGGTATGTGATGGTATTAAGGGGGGTGAACCCACACTTCATACTACATCTTTAAGCATCCTTGGTGTTATACAGCTCAAAACGTATTCAATGTACAATGACTTGATGCAGACCTGTGGCAAAAGTTGAACTAAATGTGCCATTGTTTTGTTGCTGGGCAGATTTCAGAGACTGTTGTGCCTGGTCAGGTGGGTCAGGAGATGTAAGTGACAGTTTAAGACATTGTAACTTTTTCCTGAAAAGGATCAGGCAAAAAAGTCAGACAGAATAAATTAAAGATAAGCAGGAAAAAGTGCTGAGTAGCTTGTATACCTACTGTGAAACAGGAAGCACCAGCATACAAGAAATGTATATAACTAGACAGACAGAGACAGTGGATAGGAGACCAATGAAATCCTTCCATCTGTCTATGGTCAGTGAGTCACCTAACATGATCAGCTTTTGTCTCTTAGCCCAGGCTCTGTACCTACTAAATTTGTGATATTGTTTGTAAGGGAAGCTGTACTCCTTACAGCCATTGGTATTATTTATAAAAAAACCGTAAAATTTTACTCGGAGAGAGTGTCCGAGTCAGATTGGATCAGTGCGTGGTCCATTTCATAGGTTTGTAGTACAACACAGCAGTGCAATCTAAAAATCCTCAAGCTATGTGGGACCCAATGGGGAGCGGTCTCGGAGGCAGGTGTCTGCCTAGACTGCACGCAAGTGGCTAAGTCATTGAAGCACAGCCTGCAGGATGAGACGAGGCAGGAGAGTCCCTCCCGGTCGCAAGTGACCCTGGAGGCGGGGGCTGCCGTGTTGCCTTCAAAGGATCTGGGCCCCGGTCCCTGCATGATGGCCGGACCATCCACCCCTCAAGCCCAGGGAGCAATAGGGCTCCTGGGGGAGTTCTCACTGGAGTTTGTCTTTTTTTGGCCTAAGGCATTTTGCTATGTCAATGGCAAAACGCAAGTGGCTCCTCAGCCCCGGAACGCAGGGCTAAGAGTGTCGGATGCAAAAGAGCATGAGTCAGGGGCAGTGGCGACTAAGTGGGCTTGAGGCTTAGAGGAGTGGCAGCAATCGCCATTGTCAGAGGGGTTGTATGGGGATGACCTCAACATGGAGCTAGATTTGTCAGGAGGAGTTGGAAGAAGGAGAGATCCCAGAACAGGAGGATCAGACCCAGATTGTTCGGGTGTTCTGCTGGAAGGAGCTGCCGGTGCTCATTTTGGAGTTCCTCAAGGCTCTGAATATGTTCACTAAGCTCCCAGCAGAGGAAGAGGTGCTGAAGGATTCACTGCTCCAGGCGATACGGAAATCACAGAAAGTCTTCTCGGTACACAGATGATCCAGGATGAGTGTGATCTGCCGGAGGTCAGCCTTAGAAGGGTGTGATCCATGATGCGCGCATGTACCTGCTACTGGAGCAAGAAAGAGAGCTCCTTCGATCGCCCAGAGTGGATGCAGTAGTGTCAGTGGCTGTAGAGGAGACCTTGACTTGTTTCCTGCAGCTAAGAGCCATGGAACCAATTCTGCGAGACCAGTACTGTGACGGTCGATACTCCATTTATTTCATGGTGCCTAAAAAGAAAGGTTCCGTTTGCCCAATTCCCATCCTCAAGGGCGTGAACTGTTGTCGCCGGCCACAGCATTTCCACATGGAAACACTGTGATCAGTAATAGAGGTGGTAAGGAGCAGAGATTTCTTGATGTCTCTCGACCTCACAGAGGTGTATCTGCACATTCCCATCCATCCAGAACATCAGCTGTTTCTCCTCTTTGCGGTGCCAAGGGGCCATTTCCAGTTTCGAGTGTTGCCCTTTGGTCTGGTAACCGGCCCCCGTATCTTCAACAAGGTCATGGTGGTGGTGGTGGCAGCTCTCCGCAAGGAAGGGGTTTTTGTCCACCCGTACTTAGACGATTGGCTGAGCTGGGCAAAGTCCAGGGACGACAGCAAAAGAGCAACAGCACGGGTGGTGGAGTTTCTTCAAAGTCTCAGTTGGGTGTTCAACCTAGACAAGAGTCAGTTACAGCCAGCCCAGGAGCTAGAGTATTTGAGAGTGTGCTTCAATACTGCTTGGGCATGGTTTTCCTGCTGGATCGCCGAGCTCAAGAGCTACGACAGTTGATATGGCAGTTCCTGAGTATGGCAAGACCATCGATGTGCCATTATCTGCAGGTTCTGGGGACCATGGCGGCCATTCTTGAGCTAGTCCCATAGGCAAGGGTGCATATGCGACCGCTGCAGAGGCCTCTGTACCAGCGGTGGTCCCATCAAAGTAAACCCCTGTCCCAAGTACTCCCCTGCCCACAGAGCACCATGAGAGCCCTCAGGTTCTGGCTGCATCTCGGGAGCCTAGAAGAGGGCATGCCACTCGCGTCCACAGTGTGGGTTCTGCTGATGACCGATACCTTTCTGTCAGGTTGGGGAGCCCTTTGCGAAGGACGCTTTGTTCACGGACAGTGGAGTCCGTAGGAGGCCCTGTGGTCGATCAACAGGCTTGAGATGCAAGCAGTGACCTTGGCGCTAAAAGTTTTGAGCCATGGTTGCAGGGGAAGGCAGTCCGAGAACTCTCGGACAATATGACCATGGTGGCTTACATCAACCTGCAAGGAGGCACGGGCAGTGCAGTCCTGGAGGAGGAGGCTGAAAAGCTGTTCGGATGGGCAGAGATGCGTCTCCAGACCTTATCAGCAGCGCACTTACCAGGAGTTGACAGTGTGATGGCAGACTGCCTCAGCCGAGTGTGCGTGGACCCTGGAGAATGGCAGCTCAACCAGGGAGTGTTCAAGCAGATGGTCCGCCGATGGGGCACACCCTGTCATGGACATAATGGCAATGTTCAAGTTGGCCAAGGTCTGCCAGTTTTTCAGCAAACATTGAGAAAGGATGTCTGAAGGCCTGGATGCTCTAATTCAGTGGTGGCCTGAAGCGGGTCTTCTGTTTTCCCCCCATGGGCACTCATAGGCCAGGTAGGGCAACGTATAGAGGCGCACTGGGGATTAGTAGGTCTGGTGGCACCGGACTGGCGGAGGCGCCCGTGGTATGCTGACCTGATTCAGATACTGGTGGATTGACCATGGTGGCTTCCAGTTCAGAAGGACCCTTGACACAGGGGCCGCTTCGCATGCCCCGGGTGGATCCATTCCATTCTTGCTTACGGCATGACTCTGGAAAGGGCGAGGTTGAAGAGGAAAGGTTATTCAGGCTCGGTGATAGCGACCTTGCTACAGGCCCAGCGGAGGTCTACAAACCTGGCGTACATCTGCGTGTGGCGCATCTTTGGATCGTGGTGTGGAGAAAGGCAGGTGTGCCCTTCCACTGCCTCCGTCTTGGACATCTTGGTGTTCTTGCAATCCAGTTTTGATAAGGGCCTAGCTGCCAGTTCTTTGAGGGTGCACTGGAGAAGATTTCCTGTTTTCTCTGGAAAGTCCACGGGGTGCCTTTGGGTACACACCCAGAGGTGCTGAGATTTTAAGGGCGGTGACCCACCTCCATCCACCGATGAGGGCGGTGGTACCACCTTGGGATCTCAATCTGGTGCTGACGGCACTGTCTAGGGAACCCTTTGAGCCGTTGAGTCGAGCTTCCCTGAAGGATTTGACTCTGAAAACGGTAATCCTGGTGATGATTTGCTTAGCACGCAGGATTTCGGAGCTTCAGGCTGTGTAGTGCCAGGAGCCATTCCTTTTCTTCTCCAAGGAGAAAGTGGCCCTGCACCCAGTACCTTCATTTTTGCCCAAGTTGGTGTTAACATTTCATGTAAATCAGGTCGTTTCCTTACCGGCTCTGGTGAGCGTGGAGGTGGGCCCTGCCACTCCACAGCTGCACTGCCTAGATGTTAAGAGCCCTGCGAAGGTATGTGAAAAGGACATCATCCTTTCGGAGATCGGACTGTCTGTATGTTCTGTTTGGCGGGTCGCGCAAAGGTGAGGCAGCAGCTAAGGCCTCCATTTCCAGAGGGATCAGGGAGGCAATTGCATCGGCATACATCTTGAAGGATAAAGCAGTGCCAGCAGGGTTGCTAGCACATTCCACAAGCGCTCAGGTAGCCTCGTGGACAGACTATAGTTTAGTTCCACTGGTGGAAATCTGTAGGGTGGCAACATGGTCATCGCTGCATTTTCTCTAAGCATTATTGCCTGGATGCCTAGGCGGTGGGGGACTTGTTTCGGTTTGGCACTACTTCAGGCCAGTTATGCGGGTCCGTCCTGTTATTTTAACTGCTCTGATACATCCCAGAGGTGCAGGACTGGACTGAAGGGACGATAAGGAAAGAGAAATTAGACTTACCTGCTAATTGTTGTTCCTTGAGGAACTCCAGTCCAGTCTCGGAACCCTCTCTGTGATCTGTGCACACACCAGTCCTGAAGCTGGTTCCCTTGGTGGTGGAAGTGGCCAGGAGGAGCTGAGGAGTGGGGTGTAATTGGCGTTTGGGTTAAGTGGACCAGAAGAGCTGTTGGTCGCTTGCTCTTGCTCTCCACTGGTTGTAGTTGCTCAGGTGCTCAACAGGTAGGCCTCCTCTTCCTGGAGGGGGGGACAGGATATCCTTCCCAGGGGATGGAGGAGGTACTCGTTTATTTAGGCGTAGGAGGGAGTGTTGCTTTGTCTGTAGGTACTGGGGCTGGTAGGCGGTGCCAGCTGCATAAGTACACTAGTGTCATCAAAAAGATGACATGCTCAGTCTCCAAGCTGCTGGAAGAGGTACACTACCCAGAGTTGTAGGACTGGACTGAGTTCCTCAAGGAACAACAAATAGCAATTAAGTCTAATTTCTCTTTCTGGATCAACCTTAGGTCCCACTTGCAGCCAACTCAACACCTAGAGTTCATAGGGGTGTTGCTAGACACGGTTCAGACCAGAGCCTTCCTCCCTCTCAACAGTGCCCAGCGCCTAGTGGCCCTCGCAAGAGGGAGATTCAGGGCTGGAACTCGGCCTCTAGTTGGCTCATGCTGCACCTCCTAGGGCACATGGCCGCAACTGTGCACGTCATGACCGATGTTCGTCTTGACAAGTGTCTCGCTCAATGGGCCCTCTGCTCCAAGTGGTCCCAGGCGATGGGGCATCTGCAGGACATGGTGGTCCCTTTGCCGTGGAACCTGCTGGCAGGCATGCCCTTCCAGGCCCCGACCCCTCAGAAGGTCCTCACCATGGATGCCTCCAAGTTGGGTTTGGCCCACTGCGGTAACTTCCGCACTCAGGACCTGTGGTCGGCGTCAGAATAGATCAATTTCCTATCACTCTGAGCCATCGCTTATGCTCTCTGAACTTTTCAGCACCACCTGTGGAACGAGTCAATTCTGATTCAGACAGACAACTGGGTGGCAATGTTCTATGTCGTCAAGCAAAGGGATACGGGGTCATCCCTCCTGTGCTGGGAAGTGGTCCATCTCTGCACTTTCACCAGTGAGAGTGGGATGCTTCTCAGGGCCGTGTGCCTCCCTGGCCTGGACAATGTTCTGGCCAACCGACAGCTGGGTTTTCCAGGCTCATGAGTGACAGCTCGAGCCACGAGTGGCCAACTGACACTTCTTTCGCTGGGGACTTTCTATAATAGATCTCTTTGCCAGCCCAGCCAATGCTCAGCAGCTCTGCTCCAGCTCCAGAGCACTGCACCCCTCCCGGGTGGTGGCTGATGCGTTTCTTATCCTGTGGATGGAAGGCCTTCTCTATGCCTATTCTCCCATGTTGCTCATTGCCAAGTCTCTTTTCAAGATCCAGCTCAACCAGTCTGCCCTGATCCTCCTAGCCCTCAGTGGCCCTGATAGCCATGGTTTCCCTTACTCCTCAGCTTATCGTCCTGGGGTGCGCCCTGGATCTGCTCTCACAGGAGGACGGCTCTCTCCTGCACCCCAACCTGAGGTCACTGGCCCTGACGGCTGAAAGGGTAGCCCTGGGCCAGTTCGACTTGCCTAGGGAGGTGGAAGAGGTCCTGCTGTTGTCACACAAGGATTCCACTTGACGGGTGTATGCCTTCAAGTGGCATAGATTCTCTGGTGTGTGGAGAGGGGCACCAACCCCTTCTCCTTTTTGATCCAGGTGGTGCTGCAATACCTGCTGCACCTATCCAGTGCTGATCTGAAGTCTAACTCTATCAGGGCTCACCTCAGTGTGCTTTCAGCGCACCATCACCTCATCAAGGGGAAGCCCCTCTCTGCCCAGCCTCTCATGGCTCCCTTCCAGATGGTCCTCCTGCTCTCTCAATCACCCACTCGATTGCCGGTGGCGCTGTGGGATCTCACTGTGGTCCTCTCAAAGCTTATTGCTCCACCCTTTGAGCTGCTGGCCTCTTGCCACTTCAAGTATGTGTCCTAGAAGGTGGTCTTCCTCATGGCGTTCACGTCTGCACGCAGGGTCAGTGAACTCCAAGCTCTAGTGGCTCAGGCCCCCTACACCAGGTTTCACAGGAACAGGGTGGTTCTCCGGACGCACCCTAAATTCTTCCCTAAGGTGGTCTCCCTGTTCCACCTCAAACAGGAGGTGGTGCTTCCGACCTTTTTTCCGTGGCCTCATGCCTGCAGGGTACAAGCTGCTTTCCATATGCTGGACTGTAAGCAGGCCTTGGCCTATTATTTGGAGCAGACAACCCTCATCGCTGCTCCTCACAGCTCTTCATTTTCTACAACCCTAATTGCATGGGCATAGTGGTCTTCAAGCATACTCCGTCCACATAACCTTCATCTACAGACAGGCCAGTTTTTCTCTGAAGCATCATGTCACAGTGCAGAGCGTCCAGACCATGGCGGCATCTGTGGCAAACCTCTGCTCAGTTCCCTTGCTGGAGATCTGCCGGGCTGCTACCTGCTTGTTCCTGGAGAAAGCGTAATTACTCACCTGTAGCAGGTATTCTCCGGTAACAGCAGGAATCAGTCATCACAACCCTCCCTCCTCACCACTTAGATGGGGGAGGGGCCTTAAAAATCTTGCTCCACGCTCTGGCATTGAGCTAATTGGAATAGTGCAGTGCCCTTCTCATTGATGTTCCATCGTATAGTTTAAAGAGATCACAACCATAAAAATGTTTCACTCTGCTAAGCATAGGAATCGCGCAACCCTCACTCCTCACAGAGCAACAATGGCTACCAGTGGCTTATAGGATTAAAGGGCCGATAGTTGCAGCCCTTAGCCAACTGGCTGACTATGAGAGCAGATAGTGCTGCTGAGTGTCTCCACAGACCCACCCCAGCATTATCGGGATAGTCACTGTCACTGAATATCTGCCATGGTTCACTGCTGTGGCATTTGAATATCAACAATTCTGAAAAATTGGGCCCTAAATCTTCATGTTAACACATAGAGCCTTTTCTATCTGGATTTTCAGAAAGCCTTTGACAAGGTCGCTCATCAGAGACTTTTGGCAAAACTAAAAAGTCATGGGATAGGAGGTGATGTACTATTGTGGATGAGGAGCTGGTTAAAAAATAGAAAGCAGAGGGTAGGGCTAAATGGCCAAATTTTCCAATGGAGAAAGGTGAATAGTGGAGTACCCCAGGGATCTGTACTGGGTCCGCTGCTTTTTGACATATTCATAAATGACCTGGAAAAGGGAATAATGAGTGAGGTTATCAAATTTGCAGATGACACAAAACTATTTAAAGCTGTTAAAACCCAAGAGAATTGTGGAAAATTGCAAGAGGAATTTGGTAAATTGGAAGACTGGGCATCCAAATGGCAGATGAAATTTAATGTGGACAAGTGCAAAGTTATGCACCTAGGAAAGAACAACCCAAACTATGGTTACACGATGCAAGGTTCCACATTGGGAACCACTACCCAGGAAAAAGATTTAGGCATAATTGTGGATAACATGTTAAAACCCTCTGCCCAGTGTGCAGCGGTGGCCAAGAGAGCAAATAGAATGCTAGGTATCATAGGGAAAGGAATGGAAAATAAAACAAAGGATATCATAATGCCTCTGAATCGTTCCATGGTGCGACTGTACCTTGAAAATTGTGTGCAATTCTGGTCGCCGTATCTTAAAAAGGATATAGCGTTATTAGAAAAGGTACAGAGAAGAGCCACCAAAATGGTAAAGGGGATGAAAGGAATACTCCAAGAAGAGAGGCTAAAAAGGTTAGGGCTCTTCAACCTGGAAAAGAGACGGCTGAGGGGCGCTATGATAGAGGTCTATAAATTAATGAATGGAGTGGAATGGGTAAACCTAAATCGATTGTTTACATCATCAAAATATAAAAAGACTAATGGACATGCAATGAAGCTAAAGGGTAACCTATTTTAAGACTAGTAAGAGAAAATATTTTTTCACTCAACGTGTAATCAAACTCTGGAATTTGTTATTGGAGGATGTAGTAAAAGCTGTTAGTGTAGCTGGGTTTAAAAAAGGTTTGGACAAGTTCCTGGAAGAAAGGTCCATAAACCATTATTAAAAGGGACCCGGGATATCACTGCTTGACCCAATACAAGCATTGAGGAACCTGTGTGTTTTGGGGAAACTGCTAGGTATTTGTGACCTAGATTGGCCACTGTTGGAAACAGGATACTGGGCTTGATGGACCTTGGTCTGACCCACTATGACATATCTTATGTTCTTATGATTTGCTTTTCTTTTTGCTGTCTTGAGTTATGTCATCATACTGCGACAAGATAGCACCCTTGGGTGGGAAGGTAACCACACATGCGTGGTAGATCTCCCAAAGGCTTTCTTTGAAAGCTGGGGAGAGGTTACTGCGTGGGCTCCATCGTTGCTGACTTCACCCATATGCTACAGGTGAGTAACTACACTTTGCAGAAGATGCAGTCAGGAGATGTAAAGTAGTTATGGAAGGAAGAATTTAAGACGTATAGACAGTTGTTATGTACATTGAAAAGAGATTGTTACTAGTAGAATTTTGGATTCTAAGGATTCAGCAAGAGAATTGTTCTTGATTGTTAAGGATTTATCAGGAGGAAGTGCTCAGTCAAAATTAAGTAGTAAAGATTTAGCTGAAAATATAGAGAAAATCAAGACTATTCAAAAAGAATTTGTGAATTCACCTATTTTAGAAAAAGATAAAGTGGTGCTCTTGAAAGAGGTAAAGTTATTATATTTTACTATGCCATCTGATGATCAATTGCAGAAATTAATTAGTCATTTTATGAAGGGGTATACAGTAGTTTTAGTAGACCTCTGTCCTGCAGAATTTTTGAAATCTCCTTTAAAGAAATGTTTTTTATATTTAAAATCTATGATAGCTCAGTCCTTGCAGGGGGTTGTTTGTCCTTTGGATGAATCAAGGCCTGTTTCAACACTAATCTTAAAAAACCTGCTTTAACTTTAGATGATGTAAATAATTTTCATCCAGTATCCATCTTTCCTTGTATTGCTAAAATTCTTGAAGCTATTGTTATTTCTGAATTATAGGTCTATATGGAAGAGATTAGAGGGCTGGATGATTGTCAGTTGTGTTTTAGGACGGGCTTTAGTACTGAAACAGTGCTGGTAGCATTGATTGATGAGATGCAGAGATGGAAGGATATAGGAGGTAGTGGTTTTCTAGTTTTAGTAGACTTAATTCTGGTTTTATTACAATCTGCCACAAGTTGTTACTGGATAATTTGCCACTGATGGGTATTGAAGATAAAGCATTAAACTGGTGTGCGTCTTTCCTGACAGATTTTTTAAGATACAGTTTAATAGAAATATATCTAAGGTTTATAATTGTAAAACCAGTGTGTCACAGGGATCTCCTTTATCCCCACTGTTTTTAATGTCTATTTTAGTCCCCTATCAAAGCATATAAGGAGATTGAGGTTCTCCCCGTTTATATATGCAGACAATGCCCAGTTCTTCATTCCTATGAAGAATTTGTTTGAGGAAATAGTGAGGCAGTTGGAGCAGGATTTATGTCTTCTGGGAAATTGGTTGAATGAAAACAAATTGAAAATGAATGTGGGGAATGGTGAAATTTTATGGGTGGGGAAGGATACATCTAACATCTAGGATTTTATCTCAGTTTTAGGACAGAAAGTGGATATTTTGTATGAGGTGCACAGTTTAGGAGGAGTCATTGATTTAAATGTAACTTTTGAACCATATGTACAAACTGTTCTAAGTAAAGCTTGGTAGAAGCTGAAGCTGGTGAGACACTTAAGATCGATTTTGCATCCTCAAGAAGACCTTGGTGCACTTTCGTAAAAAGGTCCCGAGGAAGAATGGCATGTTCAGTAGTGCACCACAGTGCCAGAACTGCTCTGCCCCACAGCAGGGGCAGCAGTCCAAAGGGCAAGGACACAGCCCCCTCAAGCCTTAAGACACAGCCTGGAGGGAGTTTTGACTCCTTGAGTATGGCCTCCTCTACCCCAGGAGGCCCTCAGCAGCCCACAGGGGGGGCATCTGGCCCTGTTTGTCTACAGGTAGTCCTCCATCACTACCGACTCCTGGGTGCTGCAAGTAGTCAAGAAGGGATACCGCCTCCATCTACAACAAAAGCTGCCCTCATTTTTCCCAGAAGAACCTGTAAGGCCTCTCCTTCACCAGACTCTGCTCCTCACCGAACTCGCAGGCCTCTTCATTGATAAGGCGGTGGAGCCGGTGCCCAAACATCTTTGGGGCAAAGGCTTCTACTCCAGATATTTCCTCGTTTCCAAGCGAACAGGGAGCCTCTGGCCCATTCTGGACCTCCGGGGACTTGAACAGATTTCTGGTGAGGGAAAAGTTCAAGATGATCTCCTTTAGAACACTGCCGCCTTACCTCCAGCAGGGAGACTGGCTATGCTTCTTAGACCTGAAGAATGCTTATACACACATTCTGATCCATCCCAATCACCGACAATACCTCCAGTTCATGGTGGGAGGAGGTCACTACCAGTACAGGGTGCTATCCTTCGGACTAGCTTTATCGTCAAGGGTCTTCACCAGGTGCCTAGTGATGGTCGCAGCCCACCTTTGTCTTCAAGGGGCCTTCATTGTTCCCTACCTGGATGACTGGCTCATAAGGGGAGGCATAGTTGCAGAGGTGCACCATGCTACCGAGTGCACTATCCATATCCTGCAGCATCTGGGGTTCATCATCAACTACCCCAAGTCCCACCTCTCTCCGGCACAGTGCCTGGAGTTCATAGGGGTTCAGCTGGACACACTCTAGGCCAAGGCCGCTTTCCTCTGGAGAGGACAGAGTGCCTTAGAGCGCTAGCTGCAGAAGTGCAACACCGCTGGTCAGTGCCTGCTCGCCTTCTCCTCCACCTGCTGGGCCACATGGCCTTCACACTCCATGGTAACCCTCTATGCCTGCCTGCATATGAGGGCAGCTCAGTGTTGCCTCCGCTCACATTGGACACAAGCCACGGGCAGATTTCGGGACAGGGTAAAAGTGACCCGCCATCTGGCAGACTCCCTCCACTGGTGGCAGATCCCCTGCCACCTTCAGTCTGTGTTGCCCTGCCATGCACTCACCCCTTAGAGGATCCTCACAATGGACGCCTCCCTGCAAGGATTTGGAGCTCATTGCAAGGACCTCTGCATCCAAGGCATGTGGTTCCAGACGGAGTGCCAGCTGCAGATCAACCTCCTGGAGCTCTGGGTGATGTTTTTGGCCATTGGCTGCAGCACCAGTCGGTGCTGGTCCAGACTGACAACCAAGTCGCAGTGTTCTATGTCAACAAAACAGACGCATGGGATCATACTCCCTCTGCCAGGAGGTGGTAGCCCTCTCCTCCTCATATGCGCTTTACAACTGGATGTTGCTACGGGCAGTCTACTTCCCGCTCCTGGACAACATCCTGGCGGACAGGCTGAGCAGAGTCCTCCAGCTGCACGAGTGGCGCCTGGACCCCAGAATGGCCTCCTGTTTTTTCCAACTCTGGGGCATCCCCCTAGTGGATCTGTTTGCCAGCCCGGACAACATGCAGTTGTCCCAGTTCTGTTCCTGCCAGCCGCACCCATCCCGGGAGGCGGCGGATACATTCCTCATCCCATGAATGGAAGACCTCCTTTATGCCTTCCCACCGACACCGCTAGTCGCCAAGACCCTCTTCAAGGTCCAGCGCAACAGGGCATCACTGATTCTAGTAGCCACCCCCCCGGTGGCCCAGGCAACCCTGGTTCCCACTGCTTCTACGTCTTTCGGCAGTGCTTCTGATTCCCCTAGACTGCGCCCCAGGACTACTCTTGTAGCGGCGAAACGCCACCAAACCAATTACACCAGGAGTCTTTATCAAGGTTCAAGCCAGTTTATTGTGCACAAGGCAGTCTAAAAAGTGACAGAGCCCCGCTTTAGCGGAAACATGTTCATTTTATACAGCCAAAACATTTTGATACATGAAAACATTCTATTGGTCTCATGCTAATTTCTACAAACTTTGTATTGGTCTGACATTTCCCTGAATTTGACCAATCAGGATCTATGCCCTTTGCTCTGCTTTCTCCAGCTAGCTGAACAATGGCTTGGTTCAAACCTGGTTACTTTCCTTCATCAAGGTCATATCTAGCTCCTAAAATGTGTAAGTAACAATTCTGGAGTAACGATTTAACATACAGGCATTGTATTCACTTTGTGCAAACTTTGCTATAGCAGCATTTCATTCTAAAGCAATATTCGATTCTGTCTTTTAATTTTCTGTCTCAACACTACTGAAATCCAGGCTTGGTTCTTAGGCCTGTCATTTTTCAGGTTCAGGCTTATGGCCTAGTCTATAGGTCTTGGCTACCACACTCTCACAAGAGGAGGACTCTCTCCTGCACCCCAACTTGGGGTCCCTATTGCTCACGGCCTGGCTGCTGAAAGTGTAGCGCTAACTCCCTTCAACCTCCCACACGACATGGAGGAGGTCCTTTTGGCCTCCCTTAAAGCCTCCACAAGAAGGGTGTACACCTTCAAATGGCATAGATTTTCTCCGGGAACAAGCAGGAAGTCAGTCCTCAAATATGGGTGATGTCAGCACTGATGGAGCCCTCGTGGGAGCATCCCCCCAGCTTTCAAAGAAAACCTTTGGAAGATGCCACCACGCATGTGTGGTCCCCTTCCCGCCCAAGGGTGCCGTCTTGCTCAGTCTCCTTTTTTTCGTGGAGCCCTTCAGACGTCGTCTGACTCATCCCCGGAAAAAGTTACGTTTTCTCTCCGAGTTTCATATTCTCCTCCAGTATCACACCAATACTCTTTCTGCCTGCAGACATCGTTACCTCGGTGTCGAGTTCGGTTCATTTTTGTAGTTTTTCATTCTTTCTTTTCCTGGCATCTTCGTGCCTTTTTTACTCCATTGGCAGCCCGGAGAGACTTTGACTCGCAGTGATACTTTTTTTCCCCCATGGCTACCAGTGGCTTTAAGAAGTGTGATTGGTGCTCCAATATTATGTCTTTGACCAACACACATGACTGCTGTCTCCACTGCCTGGAGCCAGATCACGACCCGGTAGCCTGCAGTCTCTGCAAGAGGATGTCCAGCAATGCCCTCAAGAGCCACCAGCAGCAGTATGAAAAGTTTTTCTCCAAGTCCCCTGTGCCATCGAAGGCCAGGACCTCGTCTGAGGCCCCGACATCTTGGGCGGAACCCTCCGAATCTGAGCCTCATCGTGGGTCCTCAGAAAGGGTGTCTCCCTCAAGGGAACAGAGGAAGAAGAAAAAACCCTCTAAGGTGGCGTCCTTGGATGGTTCCGACTGGCTGGGGGCTCCCTGGGCCCAGTCCCGCAGTCCGAGACGTTCGTCTGAGGTGTCGGAGAAGGGAGTGGCCTGCGAAGGTCCCCCGGAAGGATCCAACTGTGGACTGGCCTTGGTCCCAGACACTATCCTTATCGAGGATTCCTCTTCAGAGGAATCCGGCATCGGGCCCGAGTCCCTTGGTGCCCACGCCAAAGGCTGCGGAGCCATCTGGTCTGGAGTCCAGAATGGCAGCACTGGAGCACAGTTTGTCTGCCTTCATGTACCAGCAGCGGGCGCTGTTGTCCAGCACAACTGGTTTATCCTCCCCGACCACGGGGCCCACATTGTCCAAGACGTCCCTGGAGGCAGAGCCGATCCTCGAGGTCTTTCAGTCTCAAGTAGATCCTCAGCTGAGGTTGCGATCTGAGAGTACTGCTTGACGGGACGGCGATCATCCATGGCAAGTCTGCCGGATACCGGCCGCAGAGCATCGGCAGCCCCGAGGCCCGCGGAGCAGCCCTCCTACGACTCCTCGACGGATTACTCCAAGTGGGAGATGGAGGATGAGGAGTCCCCCGATACCCATCGCCACTGCGACATCCCATCTGACTCTCCCATCTCGGAGCCTCAATGGCGGTCTCCGCCTGATGAAATGGGCTTCCTTGATTTTGTCAAGGATCTGTCCAGGCCCTGGCATTCCCAACGGAGTCGGAGGAGGATCCTCGGGCGGATGGGTTGCAAATACTCCAGTATGAGGCCCCTCCGCAGGAATCACTCATGGTGCCCATTCCTCCCATCCTGGAATGGCTGATGCTCTGAATGTGGGAGACACCCACTTTGGTGCCGGTGGTGAGCAAACGGCTCGACTTGATGTATCAAGTTTACCGGAGCCCGGGCTTCCAGAAATCACAAATGCCGGATAATTCCATGGTGGTGGAGTTGGCCATGCATCAGCTGAAAAGTCAGAAGATGCACACCTCGGTGCCCCCCATCAGGGAGGCCTGCACCCTGGACACCCTCAGCAGGAAGTGCTACCAGGGCTCAATGCTCTTCGTCCACATCCAGGCCTACCAGCTGTACATGGGCATGTATCTGAGAGACCTAGCAAAAGAACTCGCGAGGTTCTTGGTCGGTCTCTCAGAAGAACCTTTGCAACGGTTCAAGAACCTGGCCAAAGCAGTCTGTGAATGCTCCATATTCATGTCTCGGGTGACCTATGATGGGTTTGAGTCAGCGCTCGAGTAGCAGTGGCTGGCATTGGTGCACGCCGCCAAGCTTGGCTACAGTTGTCCGACCTCGAGCAGTGGGTGCAGGACAAATTGGACGATGTTCCCTGCCAAGGAGAGAACCTCTTTTTCATGCCCATAACCGACAAGGCTGCCGAGCTGGAGACCAAGTTCATGATAAGGACCAGGCTCTCTAAAAAGACCGCTGCCCCTCCTCGATGGAAAGGCTCGGGTAAAAAGCCCTTCTACCTGAGGAAGGGAGCTGCTTACATAAACTACCCACCTTATCAGGCCTCCCCAGCTCCCCAACAGGGTCAGCAGGCCAAGGTACATGGGCATGGCCTGCATAAGCAGAAGGCTCCAAAACCCCAGGCACTGGCTCCGGCCCAGCCATGGGGGGAGAGCTTTTGACTCCTTGAGCATAGCCTCTCTACCCCAAGGAGATCAGCAACCCACAGGGGGACGTCTGGCCCATATTTCCCAGAGGAAGGTGACCATCATCACCGATTCCGGGGTACTGAGGGTAGTCAGGTAGGGTTACCTCCTCCACCTTACTCAGACACCTCCCCCTTATTTTCCCGGGAGAGCCCCTCAGATCTCCCCTCCACCGGAACCTTCTTCTGGAGGAATTGTCAGGTCTTCTCAAGAACAAAGCAGTGGAACTGGTGCCCCACCACCTCAAGGGCAAGAGGTGGTGGGGCACCCGGCTCCAGGTACTTCCTCATGCCAAAGAGGACGGGGCCTAAGGCCCATCTTCAACCTGCGCAGCCTCAACAAATTCCTGGTGAGGGAGAGGTTCAAGATGCTCTCCCTTGGAACATTGCTGCCATACCTCCAGCAGGGAGACTGGCTATGCTCCTTAGACCTCAAGGATGCTTATACTCACATCCTCATCCATCCTAACCACAGGCAGTACCTGCGATTCGTAGTAGGGGGCAGGCACTTTCACTACAGGATGCTCCCCTTCGGCCTCGCCTCTGCCCCAAAAGGTCTTCACAGAATGCCTGGCAGTCATGGTCGCCTTCCTCAGGCTCCAAGGGGTCTTCGTCTTTCCCTACTGGACGACTGGCTCATAAAGGGAGACACAGCCTCAAAGGTGCAACAGGCCACCTCATGCACCATCCAGGTTCTGCAACACTTGGGCTTTGTCATAAACTACCCCAAGTCTCACCTCCCGACACAGTGTCTGGAGTTCATTAGGGCAAAGATCGACACTCTTCATTCGAAGGCTTTCTTGCCCAGGCACCGAGCCGATCGTCTCAGGTCTATAGCTCAGGACATACAGTACCGTTCTGCGGTACCTGCCCGACCTCTCCTGCACCTCCTTGGGCACATGGCCTCTATGGTCCATGTCACCCCAAATGCACGCCTCCACATGAGGGTAGCGCAGTGGTGTCTCCGGGACCAGTGGTTTCAAGCCATGGACTGCCTCCGAGACAGAGTCTCTGTGACCCGCCAATTGGCGGACTCCCTGGCCTGATGGCAGTTGCCCAGCACCTCAAGACGGGCATGCCTTTTTCAGACCCCAAGCCCCTCGAGGGTCCGTACTCAGAGCAACTGGTCACCAGACGAGAGCATGCAGTAGATCAACCTCCTGAAGCTCCGAACCATACATCTAGCCCTCAAGGTCTTCTGTCACCTGGTGCTTGTCCAGACTGACAACCAGGTGGCGATGTTCTATATGAGCAAACAGGGGGGTACGGTGTCGCGTACCCTTTATCAGGAGGCACTGGTACTCTGCTCTTATGCAATCCCACAGGGTATTCTCCTGTGGGCAGTGTACCTGCCAGGCCTCCTCCAGCCGCACGAGTGGCAGCTGGACCCAGAGTAACCAGTTGGCTTTTCTGACTCTGGGGGGAACCCATGATGGACCTGTTTGCCATCCTGGACAACTTTCAGTTGCCCCGCTTTTGCTTCCGGCAGGCCCACCACTCCAGGCTGGCAGTAACGCGTTCCTGGTATCATGGTCGGAAGGCCTCATGTACGCCTTCCCTCTGACGCCGCTGATCGCCAAGACCTTGTTCAAGACCCTCTGCGACAGGGCCTCGCTCATCCTAATGACTCCTCGATGGCCCAGGCAACTGCTTCTACAGTTGACGGTGGGGGCCACCATCCCCTTGGGGACCGCCCCGGGAGTCCTATCTCAGGAGGGGGGCTCTATTCTGCACCCCAACCTGGTGTCCCTATTACTGACAGCGTGGCTGCTGAGAGGGTGACTCTGGCCCCTTTCAACCTTCCGGTTGAGGTGGAGGACATTCTGCTGGCCTCTTGCAAGCCCTCTACTAGGAAGAATTACGCACTCAAATGATGCAGGTTCTCTGTTTGGTGCGCCGAACATGGGGCTGATCCCTTCTCCTGCCCGATGGCGCTGATATTACAGTACCTTCTCCACCTCTCTCAGTTCAGGCTCAAGTCTAACTCTGTCCGAGTGCACCTTAGTGCCCTGGCGGCGCACCACCATCCGGTGGATGGTAAGCCCCTCTCGGTCCAGTTGTTGGTGACCGGTTTCCTTCGGGGCCTGCTCTTGTCGAGGTCCTCGGTTCGCCCTCTGGCAACCGAATGAGACCTCAATGTAGTGTTGGGGCAGCTCACTCGCCCACCCTTCGACCCTCTGGCTACCTGCCTCCTTTGCTACCTCTCTTGGAAGGTGGTTTTCCTAGTTGCGCTTATCTCCGCTCGCAGAGTTAGCGAGCTTCAGGCCCTTGTGGTGGAGGCGCCTTATACCAGGTTCTAGAATAACAGAGTGGTGCTTCGCATGCACCCCAAATTCCTGCCGAAGATAGTGTTGCCCTTCCATCTCAACCAGGAAGTGGTGCTCCCTACCTTCTTTCCAAGACCTCACTCCAGTCAGGCGGAGATGATCCTTCACACATTGGACTGTATGAGGGCTTTGTCCTTCTACATCCAACGCACTCAGGGCCACCGCAGAGCTTCCCAGCTTTTCATCTGCTATGACCCCAGTAAGCTGGGGGAGGCAGTGACCAAGCGTATGCTGTCCACATGGGTGGCGGACTGTATCGCCCTCGCTTACAAACAAGTGATGCTTCTGCTGGAAGGCCACATCACGGTGCACGGTATTAGGGCTATGGCAGCCTCGGTGGAAAACTTGCGCTCTGTCCCAATGGTGGACATCTGCCGGGCCGCCACCTGGTCTTCAGTCCATACGTTCACAGCCCATTACTGCCTGGAAAGAGAGTCCCGACAGGGCAGTGCCTTCGGCCAGGCTGTGCTTCGTAACCTTTTCAGGGTTTAGGCAACTCCTACTCTCCGACCCTTCTGTGTTCAGGCTACCGGAGTGCTGGTTTCATTGGACACAGGGATCCTACTTTGGTCTGTGTGCACAGACTCAATTGCTGCTGCTTGTGGCTCCCCAGGAGGGAGCCCTGTTTTTGCTATGGGCTTTCGGTAGCCTGTAGCTGGGGAGTCCCATATGTGAGGACTGACTTCCTGCTTGTTCCCGGATAAAGTATAGTTACTCACCTGTAACAGGTGTTCTCCGGGGACATCAGGAATCAGTCTTCACAACTCTCCCTCATCCCCTTGGAGTTGCTCCTTTACCATCTTTTATTTTTGCCGTCTTTTAACTATGTCATCTAACTGAGCAAGATGGCACCCTTGGGAAGGAAGGTGACCACACATGCATGGTGGCATCTCCCAAAGGCTTTCTTTGAAAGCTAGGGGGATGCTTCTGCGAGGGCTCCGTCGGTGCCGACGTCACCCATATGTGAGGACTGATTCCTGCTATCCCTGGAGAACACCTGTTACAGGTGAGTAACTATGCTTTTGGCGTGGTGCGCCTAGAGGCAGTCAAACCCTTTCTCCTGCTCGGTGCAGCTGCTGCTCCAGTACTTATTCAACCTTTCACAGGTGGGGCTGAAGTCTAATTCAGTCAGAGTGCCTCAAGCATTATTGTGGCACACCACCACTCTGTTGAGGGCAAGCCCCTATTGGCTCAGCCCCTTATCTTTTGTTTCCTGTGAAGCCTTATGTTGTCCAAGCCCCCTGTCCACCCACCAACAGTGGAGTGGAATCTCAATGTGGTGCTGTCACAGCTCACTAAAACAATATTTGAGCCCCTGGGTACTTGCCACCTGTGATACCTCTCCTGGAAGATTGTCTTCCTTGTGGTACTTATGTCGGTTCGCAAGGTCAGCGAGCTACAGGATCTGATGGCAGAACCACCCTACACGAGGTTCTACAAGAACAGGATGGTGCTCCGCACACACCCCAAGTTTCTGCCAAAGGTGGTGTTCCCCTTCCACCTCAATGGGGAAGTGGTGCTCCCCACATTCTTTCTGAGTCCCCGGCATGGCGGAGACCGTTCTCCATACTCTGGATTGTAAAAGGGCCCTGTCCTTCTATCTGCAACAGACTCAGGGCCACCGCAATGTGCCTCAGCTCTTTGTCTCCTATAACCCCAGTCGTCTGGGGCTTCCAGTGACTAAGCAAACTCTGTCCATTTGGGTGGCGGACTGCATTGCCCTTGCCTATGAGCAGGCTGGGATCTCACTAGACCACCGGGTCATGGTGCACCATGTCAGAGCCATGGCTACCTCTCTAGCAAATCTGCATTCCATACCTGTGACGGAAATCTGCCAGGCCACCACCTGATCTTCAATCCATACCTTCGCGGCTCATTACTTCCTGGAGAGGAGTCCCAATGGGACAGTACTTTTAGCCAGGCCATGCTCCATAATCTCTTCAGGGTCTAGGCAACTACTGCCCTCCGACCCTTCTGTGTTCAGACTACCGGAGTTCTGGTTTTCTGCCGGAAACTTGGGTCTTGCGAGAGTCTCTCAGTTGGGACTCAACTGCTTGAAGAATTGACAAGTTCTAATTTCAGCCCTGTTGACTATTGATTTAACTAGGTTGAAATGTTTCTTCAGTTCAGTACTTTCAGAATATTTTTATTCTCTGAGAACAAGCAAAAAGTAAGCTCTCACATATTGGTGACCTCTCCGACGGAACCCCGCACGAGAACTAAACTGGAGTTCTTTTCTTTTTATTTTGGTTTTATGTAAATCGCTTTGATTTATTTGAAGGGCAGTATATCAAATTTTAATAAACCATAAACACTCCCCAGTTTCCATTGGAAGCTTTTTGGAAGGCTGCACCGTGCCTGCGTGCCTGCCTTTCCAACTGCCGTTGTGGCACCATCTTCTCCAGTCTTTGTTGTTCGGTGGAGCCCCACGGATGTTATTTTGGTCCTCTGCCGATAAACATGTTTTATTTTCCCTGTTTGGAGGCCTTCCTGGCAAGTTTCGTGTTAGTGCCTGCCGTCGGTTGTGTCTGTATCGTCAGTCGTGGTGCCTTCATCGGTTCTGGCACCTTTTTTGTAAAATTGTATTTTTCTCGGTCATTTTCCCTGTGGCTGACTAGGCCCATGTCCACCATCGAGCTGTTTGATTTTGCCATCTTCCTGGACATCTCCCAGAAACCAGCCAGCATGTTCAAGAAGTGCACCAAGTGTGCCTGGACCATCTCTGTCACCAACAGGCACAATTGGTGCCTCTAGTGCTTGGGTGTCAATCACCAGCCCTCTTCTTGTGATTTCTGTTTACAGATGATAACAGGAGGCCTGAGGGGGTTGAGAGAAGATAGAGAATCCCTCTTTGGCCAGACGTCTGGCACCACCTCCTGTCTTGATGGCTTCCAAGGAATCTGTTGATGGTGCATCGACATAGAGAGGTTCTCAGGCTCAATCAAAGCCGAGCACCCAAAGTGTCCCGGAGCATCATCCATCAGTCGATCTCTGCCTGGAGTCGAGGAAGGATTCAGCCTTGGCTCCATTGGCATCGGAGGGGGATCCATCTGAGCACTGGGTGAAGGCCTGAGTGCATCAGCATTGGAGCTTTTCGAAGCGAGTCATTGTGAGTGATGGGCATGAGCAGCCCGTCAAGGTGTCACAGAAAGAGGACTCCTCAACCTTCAGGGTTTTGGAGAGGCACCAACTCGAGGCCATGCCTATGCCCCCACACAAATGCTGGAGACATTAGTTGAAGCTTCCCAGACTCCAAGGCCTTTGGAATCGGCAGGCATGGAAGAGTGCCTCCTTCTGGCATTAGAAGGTTGCATCGCATCATTGCTGGAGAAACAGCTAGCTGTTGTCTTGGTGCCTGCAACATTGTAATCAAGCGTTGTGCAGCTGATCCTCGAGACATGCACACTGCCGGTTCCCAGCAGTGCCATCTCTCTTTCCAGTATCTCGGGCTCTGATGCCCAGGTGAAACCTCGGAAGCCCTTGATGCATCATTGATCCTTTAGAAGCTCTCACTCCTCTCAAGGCAGAAAGGAGCTCAGGGCAGAGCCTCAGAGATTCTTTGACTTCCTTTTGGAGTCTGACTCTGATGGCTAGAAGACCGATGTGGAATCAGAGAACTTGTTGGAGAGCAGGTCTCTTGAGCTTCCATCAGACCCCCTCCCCACTGCATGAGTGACAGAAGTCTCCTCCGGAGGACATGTTCTTCCAGGATCTCATGGGGGACATGGCAAGGGCCATCCCATTTTTACTGGAGACAGAGGATGTGCCCAGGGCAGAGGAGTTGGAGATCCTCCAAATACCCCTTAGCCCCTAAAGAAGCAGTGCCAGTGCATTGCATCCTATAGCAGCTACAAATGAGGATGTGGGAGAACCCCCTCACTGTGCCACCAGTCAGTAGGAAACTGGACTCTATGTACAGAGTTCAAAAAGCTTCCTCACCACGCCTTAGTAGCAAAGTCTACTCTTAAGAGGATTAAGAGCACCAAAACTCATTTCTCGGCACCTCTGGGTAGAGAGGCTCGGATGTTAGACTCCTTCGGAAGGAGGTTCTTCCAAGCTTTATGCTCATGACTCGAGTACTCTCTTACCAGTTCTGCCAGTTCCTTCCCTTGGAGAAATCAGGGCACTATTGTGTCCTGGTGGGTCATGGCAAAGACTGCTCAAAGTTCCTGATCCAGGCGACCTATGATGTCTTCAAAACAGTATCTAGAATGACGGCATTGGAGCCCACAAGCTTGCTGGCTTCAATTCTCTGGCCTGGAACAGTCTGTACAAAATAAGCTTGCAGATGTGCCCTGCTGGGGAGAGGACCTCTTCAGCGAGCAGGTGGAGGAAAAGACGGGCATCATAGAGAAGCAGCATGTCACTGTTACCAGGCTTTCGAGATGCACATCTGAACCAGCTGCTTATCGCAGAATGTATCAAAATGGAGATCAGAAGAAGACTTACTACCCGAGTAGGCGGAGGTACTTCCCTGGCCCTCAGACTTCCTAGCAAAAAATACAGGCTCCTCGTCCGCAGCGTCAAGAAAAACCTCAAAAGGCCTAGCCTTCCCTACAACCGGAGTCGGGAGTGGGGTTTTGACTGGTTCCTCTGGAGCATAGCCTATCTGTGAGTGTTCACATAGGAGCCCTCTGGTAGGGGGAAGTCTCACCCTTTTTGCCCACAGGTGGCCCCTTATAACTTCAGACTCGTGGGTGCTACAGATAGTCCAAAGTAGCTACATGTTGCACTTTGCTGACCCTCTGCATCTAGAACTACTTTGGAGAGAAATCTCCGCCCTTCTAGCCAATCTCTCCATCAAGCTCATGCCGCAGGAGCAGATTGGATGGGTATTTTATTCCAGGTACTTTATGATCCCCAAAAAGACAGAGGGGTTCTGGCCCATCCTGGACCTCAGAAACCTCAACACCTTCCTGGTGCGAGAAAAGTTCATGATGATATCTCTAGGTACCCTGCTTCCTTACCTTCAAAAAAGACGATTGGTTATGCTCCTCTGGCTCTAAAGGACACGTATACCCACATACTGAACCTCCTGTGAGCAGGATGGAATCTCATCCTGACAGAACAGCCTTTTCAATACTGGGTACTACCTTTAGGGCTGGCCTTGGCACCCCGAGTCTTCCCAGAGTGTCTTGCGGTGGTGGCAGCCTATCTCAGAACACTAGGTGTCTTTGTCTTCCTTTATCTGGATGACTGGCTCATAAAAAGCACCACTCCAGATGGAGTCCAGCAATCCACACTGCTGACCATTCAGGTGCTGGAGTTGTTGGGGTTTGTAGTCAATTACCCAAAGTCCTACTTTCAGCCCGCCCAACAGTTGGAGTTCATAGGGGCTCTTCTTGACATGACTCGAGCAAAAGCCTTCCTTCTGCTAGACTGACTCCAGAGATTGATGGCCTTGGTCCGAGATACTCAGCAGAGTCGTCAGACAACAACGTGAGGGATAATGTCCATGCTTCTTGTCCACATGGCCTCTACTCTAGATGTCACTCCCATGGCTCGTCTTTCAATGAGACAGGCACAATGGACACCGAGGACTCAGTGGAGCCAAGCCATCAGCCACCTTCGGGATTGCATGGCTGTCGCTGGACCTCTCATCCAGTCCCTGAACTGGTGTGTGGATCATTAGAGCCTGCTCAAGGGTCTCCCCTTTCAGAAGGCGTTACCTCAGAACATATTGGGTTGGGGAGTGCATCTAGATGGCTTTCACACTCAGGGTGTCTAGTCCGAACAGGAGAGCCTGCACCAGATCAATTTCTTGGAATTGTGAGCTGTGGCGAATGCCCTCATGGCTTTTTGAGAATGGCTAAAAAAACAGATTGTTCTGATTCAGACCAACAATCAGGTCACAATGTACTACATAAACAAGCAAGGGGGCACAGGTTTGTATCTCCTTTGCTGGGAAACAGTCCAGTTATGGATATTTATCTCCAGGAACAAGCAGGAATGTAGTCTTCATATATGGGTATCGTCGGTACCGATGGAGCCTGCGCGGGAACACTCCCCAGCGTCCAATAGGAACGCATTTGGGAGCATCCCTCAGCACATGCGTGCTGCCTTCCCAACTGTCCCTCTTCAGTTCTTTGTTTTCCGTGGAGCCGACAGGACCCATACCCTGTCAACACAGAAAATTCCATCTTTAAAATTGTTTTCTTGTGGTCGCGTTTTCCTCCGCACGACGCCTACCGGTACCGCCGGTTCTTTTCTCAAAAGTTTTATACTTTGAAATGTTTCTCTTCAGAAACTTTTCTTTTTCGGTGCTAGGCGCCATTTTGGGCATTAGGCCTCATATTCCTGAAACATGGAAAAACCAACTAGTGGTTTTAAAAAATGTACTAAGTGTGGCGGTACCATTTCCGTCACTGACACCCATGATTGGTGTCTTAAATGTTTAGGGCCTGAACGTTTTCCATCTGAATGTCTCTCCTGTATGGGGATGACTAAGAGAGGAAGACAGAACGGGGCTTCAAAGCTCGGTACTCTCTTTTCTTCGGATGCCAGATCCATTGCATCGACATCTTCAAGAGCCTCTTCTTCCTCCCATGGATCTCAGGTAACTAAACAAAAAAGCCGGTCCTCAAAGGGTAACTCTCCCGCTAAGCATCGAGAGGATATTGGCATTGCCCTTGAGGGAATCACACCGGCAAAACAGCCCCGGCGGGAGGCTTCGGCTTCCAAAGCATAAGGGGGCTCCAGGATGTTCTCGAGGCCTCGACCTCGCAAGAACTACTGGTGTCATGCTCAGGGGTCCCGGCCGTTTTCACCGGTACCGACACCCAGGCATTGGCAGCGTCGATAGACCAGAGGTTCCTCGCTATCGAACGCAGCATTGCAGCTCTTTCACAGCTGTGTTACCGTTGACACCTATGGTTCAACGGGCACGGTACAGACATCGATACCGATGCCGGTACCTACACCGGTACAGATACCGGTACCGGTACCGACGGTACCGGCCCCAGTGGGAATTCTTCCCACGCCATCTTTGGCTGGAATCGACAGATCAGTACCGGATCAACTCGGTACCGACTTCGATCGATACCGGGACCGTGCTCTGCATGAGCATCGTGGTCAGGAATACTTTGAATCCTCCGATTCCGAAGACTCTGACAATTCTGCTGGTACCACAGGGTTTCTCCCAGAAGATCCCTCTTCTCCCCAACGCAAAATGTCACCTCCAGAGGACAGGTCTTTTCAGGATTTTATTTGTGATGTGGCCAAGGGCCTTTCAATCATGGTAGCTCCTGAACAGGAACCCAGAGCAAAGGACTTGGAAATTCTCTAATATCCTAAAGCTCCAAAGGAGGCAGCCACTCTGCCCATCCATGAAATTCTGCATAACTTGATGCTCAGAATGTGGGAGACACCTCTGACTACATCTCCTCATTCTAGGAGGCTTGATACTATTTATTGAATTCCGCCATGTCCTGGATTTCAAAAGACTGAGCTGCCACACCATTCAATGGTGGTGGAGTCAGCCATGCGTAGGATGAAAAGTGCAAAGAGGCATGCATCCAATCCCCCAAGTCGTGAATGCAGGACTCTGGATGCTTTTGGGCACCAAACCTTTCAGGCTTCCAGCCTTTCAACTAGGATCAGTTCATATATACTATATATGGGCATGTTCCTCAAAGACGTTACAGGAGACTTGGCGCTTATGAGCCCACTTCTCCCAGATGACAAGAGACAAGACTTTCTTGCTCTAGTTAAGCATGCTCAAGATGTCTCCAAGTTTGTGAATCGTGCAGCCTTTGACTGCTTTGAATGCATTAGCAGAACCTCTGCGATTGTCATTGGGGCATGACGGATTGCCTGGCTTCAGGCATCATACTCGGAGACTTGGGTACAGGACAAGTTAGGCCACATTCCTTGCACGGGAGAGAATCTCTTTGGCAAGAACTGGCAGGAAAAGGCTAATGAGTTAAATGCTGACAATACCACTCTAGATAGATTGTCAAAATCTACAGCCACTCCAGCCAAAAACAAGCCTTATAAAAAACCCTCTTTCAGCAAAAAGAGGAAATTTTATCCTTCCTATACCCTGCAGAGTCAAACTCAGGGTCAGGTTGCCCAAAAGGGACAAACTAGACAGCAAAAGAAGCCAAAAGACCCGAGAGCCCAACCAGCTCCGCAGATTCAGCCCCCTCAAGGGCTTTGACTCCTTCCTAGAGAGCTTAACCTTCCTGCCTCTGAGGGATCCCCAACCCCCCAATATCCCAGGCAGGTTATGCCACTTTGCCAACAGATGGCATCGGATAACAGCAGAAGATTGGACTCTGTCCATTGTAGGAGAGGGGTACAAGCTTCATTTTCACAGCATGCCCCCTCCTACAATTCTAAGGCAATTCAATCCTCAAACCTCCGTAGACAATCTGCTAGATCACGAGGCCTCAACACTTCTTGCCCAAGGGGCAATAGAAGAGGTACCCATTCTTCAATGGGGTGCAGGGTTCTATTCCCCCTATTTTCTTATTCCAAAGAAAACAGGAGGACACAGACCCATTCTAGACCTCAGAGAATTGAACAAACAGCTGTTCCGAGAGAAGTTCAAAATGATTTCTCTTGGAACTCTTCTGCCATACCTTTAAAGCCAGGATTGGCTTTGCTCTCTAGACTTAAAGGATGCATACACTCAAATTCTGATCGATCCAAATCACAGGAAATTCTTACGATTCCTTTTCAAGGGAAAACATTTCCACTACAGGGTTCTTCCCTTTGGTCTGGCTTCAGCTCCAAGGGTATTCACGAAATGCATGGCAATAGTAGCTGCATTTCTGTGAACCCTGGGGATATTCGTCTTCCCTTACTTAGACGACTGGCTCATTCGAGCCCCTACAGTTGCAGAGGCCAGTTCTGCACTATCTCGCACAATGCAAATCCTCCAATACTTGGGGTTGGTAATAAACTTCCCAAAATCCCAACTTGTTCCTTCCCAATGCCTGGAATTCATAGGAGCCTGTCTAGATACCAGACAGGCAAAGGCTTTCCTTCTACAGGCCCGGTGTCTTTGCATAATGCAACTAGCTTCTCAAGCAGCAAGGAAATCCTCCCAAACTGCTCGAGAGCTACTACAGTTGCTGGGACATATGGCATCCACAGTTCATGTAGTCCCATATGCTCGCCTCCACATGTGAGCAGCTCAGTGGACCCTATCCACACAGTGGACACAGGCCAGAGGACATTTATCAGACAAAATAATAAATGCTCAACGACTAATTTTGTCCCTCCAATGGTGGCAATCGCTAGAAAATCTGACAGTGGGGTCTCCTTTCCATCAACCTCTTTTTCAGGCCACCCTAACAACAGATGCATCACAGGTGGGTTGGGGAGCACACCTGAATCATCTCTCTACCCAGGGCACCTGGACTCCACAGGAGGCTGGTCTACACATAAACCTCCTGGAATTAAGAGCAATCTATTTAGCTCTTCAAGTATTCCATGCCCAGCTCAGCTACAAGACAGTCCTAGTCCAGACGGACAATCAAATAGCCATGTTCTATGTGAACAAGCAGGGCGGGACAGGCTCTCTGTCATTATGCAACGAAGCTTTATGACTGTGGGCCCTCGCCAGAGAGTATCAAATTCACCTTCTAGTGGTATATCTTCCAGGTATTCAAAACCTTTGGGCAGACAAACTCAGTCGAGTACTGCTGCCTCACGAGTGGTCTCTCCACCTAGACCATGTGGCAAAGATATTTCATCTCTGGGGCACTCCAGACATAGACCTCTTTGCAAGTCCACTGAATGCCAAACTTCCCCGGTTCTGTTCCAGGATTCCGGCTCTCAATTGTCAGGCAAGGGATGCCTTCCTCCTTCATTGGGGTCAGGACTTCCTTTATGCCTTCCCTCCCCATTCCTCTCATCCCCAAAACACTCTTCAAGCTTCAAAAAGACAGGAGTCGCATGATTCTCATAGTGCCACGATGGCCACGCCAAGCGTGGTATCCCCTGATTCTACATTTATTTTATTTATTTATTTATTTACATTCTCTTATATACCGCGCTATTCTGCATCAGTGCGGTTTACATTGAACAAAATGAAATTACATTGAACAGGGAATTATAACTTGGAGATAACTGTTTTACAGGGAATATGGGCTATGGAGGTTTAAGTGGCTTGCCCAAGACCACAAGGAGCACCTGTGGGACTAGAAACCCCAGTCCTTCTGGCCCAAGGTTGCTGTCCTCTAGTGGGATTTGAACCCCCGACCTTCTGGCCTGAAGTACCTTGCCCCAACCACTAGGCCACTCCTCCACTCCTCTATCTCTCTCAAGCTGCACCTCTGGAGTTAGGGCATGCTCCAGATCTCCTTTCCCAAGAGGACAGGACGCTATGTCACCTGAGTCCCCAGTCCCTGCATCTCACGGCCTGGTTGCTGAAGGCTTAGACCTCCAGGATTTCAACCTGTCCCAACAGGTAAAGGATATCCTTCAGGCTTCTAGAAAACTTTCCACAAGAAAATCTTATGCCTTCAAGTGAAAACGTTTTACTATATGGTGCTCCAAGAATGGATTAAACCCCCTTGTCATACCTTTAGAATCGATACTAGAGTATCGCCTTCACTTATAAAATTCTGGTCTAAAGACCAATTCGGTAAGAGTCCATCTTAGTGCAATTGCAGCTTCTTATAAGCCTCTGAATGGACAACCAATTTCCTCTCATCCACTCATATCCAGATTTATGAGAGGTCTTCTGTTGACCAAACCTCCCATTAAGCCACCACCGGTGGCATGGGGTCTAAATCTAGTTCTCGGGCAGCTCATGAAGCCGCCTTTTGAGCCTTTAGCCACTACAGCCCTTAGGTTTTTGACCTGGAAGGTCATCTTCCTAATTGCAATCAGCTCTGCACGTCGCATTAGTGAACTGCAAGCTTTAGTGGCTGATCCTCCTTATAATAGGTTTCATCATGATAAGGTTGTTCTTAGAACTTATCCACACTTTATGCCAAAGGTGGTTTTGCCTTTTCATTTTAATCAATTTATCTTCCTGTATTTTTTCCGAGGTCTCACGCCTCTAATGCAGAAAGAAACCTTCATACTTTGGATTGTAAAAGAGCCTTAGCCTTTTACCTACAGAGAACACAGCAACATAGAAAGTCCTCGCAACTTTTTATAGCTTTTGACTCTAGTCATTTGGGACTTCCAGTCTCCAAAATAACTTTATCTAAATGGATTGCCCAATGCATATCCTTTGCTTATGAGAGTAAGGGTCTTCCTCTTCAAGGCCATGTCACAGCTCATAACGTGAGAGCCATGGCAGCTTCCATGGCTGATCTCCACTCCGTGTGTGTCGATGACATTTGTCGAGCAGCCACCTGGGCTTTGGTACACACCTTCACAGCCCACTACTGCCTGGATAAAGCCTCCCGTCGGGATGCCTTCTTTGGCCAAGCTGTTCTTCAAAATCTCTTTCAGACCTAATTCAACTCCTACCCACCAAGCCTGGTGGAATGCCAGAGATCCATGGGAGGAAGGATTCCCACCTTCTATGGTGGCACCTTCCTGGGGCTATCTCCCTGGCATCTTCAGCTAGGGAGTCCCCATATGTGAAGACTACATTCCTGCTTGTTCCTGGAGATAGCGTAGTTACTCACCTGTAACAGGTGATCTCCAGGAACAGCAGGAATTTAGTCTTCATAACCCACGCACCTCCCCTAGGAGTTGTCTCTCTATCTCTTTGTCTCTTTCCTCTCTCCCTCTATCCTTTCACTCAGCTACAAACTTAACTGAAGAGGGACAGTTGGAAAGGTGGGAAGGCAGCGCGCATGTGCTGAGGGATGCTCCCAAAAGCGTTCCTGTTGGACGCTGGGGAGCGTTCCCGCACAGGCTCCGTCGGTACCGACGATACTCATATGTGAAGAGTAAATTCCTGCTGTTCCTAGAGATCACCTGTTACAGGTGAGTAACTACACTTTCATTACCTGTGAAATGCTAAGGGCCAGATATCTGCCAAGGGAGCAGAATGCCCTGGCAGACCGGCTGAGTCACATCCTCCAGCCACATGAATGGACGCTGGATAGGGATGTGACGTCCAACATCTTTTGGAAGTGTGGTACACCCTCGATAGACCTCTTCGCCACCCAACAAAATGCCCAAATAGATCAGTTCTGCTCCAAAGTTGCCTTTTGCAGCAGGCTGGTGCCGGATGCTATCCTCCTGCTATACATTTATTCTCCCATACCTCTCATAGTAAAGATCCTGTTGAAACTCCAGATAGACTGGGGTATGATGATACTCATCGTACCATATTGGCCCAGACAGTCATGTTTTTTCCTGCTGCTTCAACTCTCCCTTTGGGAACCTCGATGACTGAGCTGTGCCCCGGACCTTATATCACAGGAAGACGGGAGGATGCTGCACCCCAGTGTCCGGTCCTTGGCCCTTGGCCCTAACTGCGTAGATGTTGAGAGGCTTAACCTGCCCGACAGAATAGCAGATGTTCTGTTGGCCTCTAGGAGGGCCTCTACAAGAAGGTCTTATGCCTTCAAATGGAAGAGATTTGCTTTCTGGTGCATGGAACAGGCTCTAGATCTGTTTGATTGCCCCACTGACAGATTACTCAATTATCTCCTACACCTCTTGGAGTCGGGTCTCAAGACCAAGGTTCACCTCGGTGTGATTGGGGCATACCATCACGGAATAGAAGGATGGTCCATCTCCGCTCTGCCTTTTAGTGGTCCATTTCATGCGGAGTTTGCTTCTTTTGAAGTCTTCCTTCAAGCCTCTGGCAGTGGCATGGGATCTCAGTGTGGTTCTGGCGTAGCTCAAGTTAACTCCCTTTGAGCAGCTTGATTTCTGTCATCCGCTGTACACCAGGTTCCATCATAATAGAGTGATCCCGCACACTCATTATCGATTCCTTCCAAAGATGGTATCGGCTTTCCATCTTAATCAGTCAGTCATTCTGCCGACTTTCTTCCTGAGGCCTCGCACCTACAGAGGGAAAGTGGCGCTGCACATGTTGGACTGCTAATGATCCTTTGCCTTTTACTTGGAGCGGATGAAGGCCCACCAAAAAGCCATCCAGCTGTTCATTTCTTTTGACCCCAGTGAGCTAGAAGTTGCTGTTTCCAAATGCACTCTTTCAATTTGGCTGACAGACTGCATCTCCTTCGCTTATGCCTAGGCTTTCCTGAGCCTTGATGGTCATGTCACAGCTCACAACATCAGAGCCATGGCTGTGTTGTTGGTCAACTTGCACTCTGTCTCCATGGAAGAGATCTGCAGGGCTGTGACGTGATCTTCTGACCACACACATTCACATCTCTCTGCTGTCTGGATGGGGATTCCCGATGTGACAACAACTTCGGCCAAACAGTATTCCAGCATCTATTTGGGGATTAGAATACAGCTCCATCTCCCCAAGGCCCTGCTGTCCATCCAGGTTACCAAAAAAAAAAAAGGAAGACAAATGCTAAAGAAGCATCAGATGAGTTCATTCTTCAGTTGATTCTCCAGTTCTTAGTTCAAATTTGCTCCCGTTGGGCTTCTGGGCAGTTTACTCTGTTTTCAGTGGCCTGTAGTTTGGGAGTCCCATACGTGAGGTCTTAATTCCTGCTTGTTCACAGAGACAAGGCAGTTACTCACCTATAGCAGGTGTTCTCTATGGACATCAGGAATAAGTCCTCACAACCCTACCACCTCCCCAAGGAGTTATATTCTGCTACTGCTTTGTTATCAGACTGGAGAAGACGCAGGCACGGTGCAGCCTCCCAAAATCTTACAATAGAAACTGGAGAGCGTTCCTGCATGGGGCTCTGTCGGCAACATCACCCATATGTGAGGACTTATTCCTACTGTCCACAGAGAACACCTACTATAGGTGAGTAACTATCTTTTCTAGGTTTGAGCAGATCAAAATTTATTTATTTATTTGGGAGTGTGCACAGTACATATTTCACACTGAATCCATGCTGTGTATCTCTAAATTAAATTTTCTTAAAAGAAACTTTGTGATAAGAAAATAGCTAGAGTATTTCCTAAAATATTTTATCTCTGTATGTCCAACAAGGAATACTAAATCACAGTTACAGAAATATTTGTGCTGGCCAAATTTGCTCTCAATAGATTTTTATTGCTTGGAAGGTCTGAAGTGTTCCAAAAATACTGTGAGAATATTTGGGTTTTGTAAACAGTTTTGATTTCCAGCTGTCTTTTTCTTAACTTGGGGGCATGTTTACTAAACTGCACTACCGGGTACCACAAGATTCATTGCTCGCCAAATGTGCTATAATAATAATTACTGCATGCCAAAAATATGGCTGTGCTAAAAATCCCCATGCTAATGGAGTAGTGCAGATTGAGGCAGAGACTGTGGGTGGTTCAGGGCGGAGCATGCACATCATGGGTAGCATGGGTGCACGCACTATCACTCACCAACAATGTTGCACTTAGCACGGGCACACTTACTTCCACCTCAGTGGGTGGTATTAAGTGCACCCATGCTGATTGCGCCAAACAGAATGAGCAAAGGGATGGCATGAAACCCATGTGAGCTACACGGAGACATGCCAGGCATGCCTCCATTTTGTAGTACAGGTCGAGCATGGCCCCCATGCTCATTTTTGGGGTCGAATGCATGGCAGCATAGTTTAGTAGACATGCACTTTAATGCAGCGCTGTGTGTTGGTTTGATGTATTGTTTTGCTTAAAGGCTGCTATTTTATTGTCTAATTTAATTTATGGTTGGGTCAAATTATTTTTATAATTCTTCTTTTCTTTTGTTTCCTTTTTTGAAAAGGTGATTTTTCAGAAGTGAATTGGTAGGAAATGATAGATGCCATCAGTGAGCCCATTGGTTTCCTAACTTATAAATTAGAATTTCCTGTTTTGCTCTTAAAGAAGATAATTTTAGGATGAGTGACTGACTACATTTTAAGACTGAAATAGATCAAACACAGGATAGTAGATAGATGATAGGAAAAGATCAAACCTTTGACATGACATTCATTTACAGCAGGGGTGGAGAATCATTTTTATTTTTTCCAGCCCAACGGAAATGGGAAAGAAATTATATAAAAGGGATCGAGAATGTCTGGGGCAAAATAACTCTGAAAATTTAATGGAATGGGATGAAACTTGGCTTGGGGGAAAACTAGTAAAAAGACACATTGAGTTTGAAATGGGCTAAATCGGACCCAGGGGTTCCAGAGAAATAAGCATCCCCAAAAACTAACCCAATGGCTTTCTATGAGAGAAGGAATTCCAGCTTCTGTAGTATACAGTAGAAACTTACATACACTGAAACATAACAGTTAGGGAATTATTTCTTTCAAACTCCCTCTCCCTGTTCTCTAATCTCCCCAGCCTGTAGACTGCCACCACCTCCACAAATCTCCCCCCAACTCACATTTGCTCACCACCCTGTACATTGCCCCACCCCCAAAAACTAGTCCATTAACAGCCCTACCAATCTGCAAAATACTACCATTACAAAATAAACACCTCTCACAACTGCCTTATCATCCTGCAAACTTCTCTACCCCCAAAAGCTACATCCCAACCACATCCATAACTGTCCCCACCCCAAAATGCTGCTGCCACTGCCTCACCCCCAAATTCTACACCCCCACAATTGCACTGTCATGCCACCAAAAAATACCCTCTCACAACCGTCCTACTGCCCCACAAACTGCACCATCCCTAAAATATATCCCTTGCAACTGCCCCAACCCTTAAAACTAACCTCCCGCAACTGCCCAAACTCCAAAAAAACTACCTCACCACAACTGCCCCACCAACCTGCACACTACTCCACCCTTAAAAAGTACCCTCTTTAACTGCCTACCACCTCTTAAAACATTCCCTTGCAACTGCTCCACCACCCAGCAAATTGCTTCCATTTCCCAAAAACTACTCTTCTTCAGTTGTCCCACCTCTTTAAAAAAAACTCCCTAGCAGTTGCTCCACCACCCAAAACTGCCTCACTCACCAACAATATCCCCTCCATGACTACCCATTCTCAAAATATTCCCCCAAGCAAATATCCCAGCCCCAAAACCTCCCCACTGTAACTGCCTCACTATCCTGCAAACTGTCTCAACTCCCAAAACTATTTCTTGCTTGAGTGCTTTCATTAAAAAAGACATGACATTTAAGTTGCTAAATGGCCAGAATTAATTCATTTAAAATTGGGGCAAGTCTTCAAATCATCTGTGGCAAAACTCAGCCATTAATCAGATATCTTAACGGTATAAGTTATCCCTTCAGAGGTTTATATTTGGGCTTTCAGAACAAAAGAGATGGAAGAATAACTGAAGGAATATTATAGTTCTGCTCTATTCTATTCTTCTCTTTGTGTAGAATGGAGAGGATAAGAGATGACGGATATTGGTGTTGAGAATAGAAAACTGGAGAAAAAGAAAGTCTGTAATTTACTGTGGTTAGGTAATTTTCAGAATCATCACAGCCTTGCTACTGCAGTACATCTGTTTGGCCAAAAGATGTCCTCCAATTATAACAGTACATCCTGGGTGTATATTATTGCTATTGAATAGGGTTTCCTGTTTTCCCTTCACTTTGCATGGCAGTCATTTATGCCTCGAAATTAATAAAGAAAAGCTCTATTAATTTCTCAAATGGTTAATAAGTCTAATGAAAAGTCTTGCTGGGGATAAGGGAACAAGCTGTCCGGCAGTGATGGTGTCAGCCTGGGAAAGAGTACTGGAGGGGGACAGGCAAAGATCCTCTGTAGAATTAAATTTGCATTCCCTGTATCTGCAGCAGGGGAGGATTTGATATATTTTTGCTTTAGGAAGGATTTGGTTTGATTGTATGTCTCAGCGTTTGGGAAGGGTAAACTATCATCTTATATTATGTATTTTCTTTTTTCTTGTAATTTGCTTTGATATAACTTATGTTGTAAAAATGGAATACATTTCCCTGAAATGAGCTAGTTATCTATGCAAAATGCAATGTGTGCTTTTGAGTCAATGCTGACTCCTGGCGACCCAGCAGCAACTGGTTTTCTTGGCAAGTTTATGACCGGAAGTTGATTGCCAATGGAGGGTTGTGTGACTTGCCCACAGCCACAAGGAGTGCCAGTGGGAATTGAACCCTGGTCTCTTGGTTCTAACCACTAGGCTGTTCTTTCACTCCCTTTATATCTATATCTCTATCGCAGTGCAGTATATATGTGCCTGCATGTGTACTCTCTGCTGATAAAGCATAGTTACTCACCTGTAACATGTGATCTCCGGGAACAGCAGGAATTTAGTCTTCACATATGGGTATCGTCGGTACCAACGAAGCATGCGCGGGAACTCTCCCCAGCATCCAATTAGGAAGCTTTTGGGAGCACCCCACAGTGCCTGCGTGCTGCCTTCCCGCCTTTCCCAACTGTGTCTCCCCAATGTGGTTTAAAGCTGAGACAAAGAGAAAGAGAGAGGGAAAGAGAAAAAGAGATATAGAGAGATACAACTCCTAGGGGAGGTGGGTGGGTTGTGAAGACTAAATTCCTGCTGTTCCCGGAGATCACCTGTTACAGGTGAGTAACTGCTATCTCCAGGAACAAGCAGGAATGTAGTCTTCACATATGGGGACTCCCTAGCTACAGATGCCAGGGAGAAACCCCAGAAGTTGTGTGCCCTTTTGAAAAGGCTCCACTTCCCCCCATGGATCTCTGGCATCCTACTAGGGATGGTGGGTAGGAGTTGATTAAGTATGGAACAGGTGTTGAAGAACAGCCTAACCAAACAAGGCATCCCGGCGGGAGTTCTTGTCCAAGCAGTAATGGGCTGTGAAGGTATGAACCGAGGCCCAGGTAGCTGCTCGACAGATGTCGTCGATAGACACAGAGTGAAGATGAGCCATAGAGGCTGCCATGGCTCTCACATTGTGCGCTGTGACATGGCCTTCAAGAGGAAAGTTCTTACTCCGATAGGCAAAAGATATACACTGTGCAATCCAGTTGGACAGTGTCCTTTTGGAGACTGGAAGCCCTAAATGACTAGGATCAAAAGCAACAAAGAGTTGGGAGGACTTTCTATGTTGCTGCGTCCTTTGCAAGTAAAAGGCCAAAGCTCTTTTAAAGTCCAAAGTATGAAGATTCCTTTCTGCATTAGAGGCATGAGGCCTTGGGAAAAAAACAGAAAGGTAAACTGCTTGGTTTAAATGAAAAGGTGAAACCACCTTTGGCATAAAGTGAGGATGAGTCCTAAGGACTACCTTATCATGATGGAACCTTGTATAAGGAGGATCAGCCACCAATGCTTGCAACTCACTAATGCGACGTGCTGATGTGATTGCAATAAGAAAAATAACCTTCCAGGAAAGGAATTTTAAAGAGGTAGTAGCTAAATGGTTCAAAAGGCAGCTTCATGACCTGGCCAAGAACCAGATTTAAATCCCATGCCACCGGTGGTGGCTTAATGGGAGGCTTAGTTAGAAGAAGGCCTCTCATAAATCTCGCTATGATAGGATGAGAGGAAATAGGTTGCCCATTTAAAGGTTTGAAAGAAGCTGCAATAGCACTCAAATGAACTCTCACTGAATTGGTCTTAAGCCCTGCATTAGACAAATGAAGGAGATATTCCAATAATGATTCCAGAGGTATTGCAAGAGGGTTAAGACCCTTCTGCGAACACCATATGGTAAACCTTTTCCACTTGAAAGCATAAGAGCGTCTTGTGGATGGTTTCCTGGAAGCATAAAGGATATCCTTTACTTGCTGAGAAAGGCTAAGACCATGAAGTTCTAGGCTTTCAGCAACCAGGCCCTGAGATGTAGAGACTGGGGATTGGGATGCCACAGCATCCTGTCCTCCTGGGATAGGAGATCTGGAGCAGATCCTAGCTCCAGAGAAGGAACTTGAGAGAGATGTAAGAGCAGAGGGTAACATACTTGTCGTGGCCAATGTGGGGCTATGAGAATCATACGGCCTCTGTCTCTCCAAAGCTTGAATAGGGTTTTTGGAATTAGGGGAATGGGTGGGAAGGCATACAGAAAGTCCTGACCCCAATGGAGGAGGAAGGCATCCCTGGCCTGACAACCCTGAGCCGGAATTCTGGAACAGAACCGGGGAAGTTTGGCATTCAGCGGACTTGCAAAGAGGTCTGTGTCCAGGGTTCCCCAAAATTGGAAAATTGTGGCCACCTGGTCTGCATGGAGAGACCATTTGTGTGGAAGCAGAACTCAACTGAGTCTGTCTGCCCAAGAGTTTTGAATGCCTGGAAGATACACTGCAAGGAGATGAATCTGATGCTCTCTGGCGAGGGCCCAAAGTCGCAAAGCTTCGTTGCAGAGCGACAGAGAGCCTGTTCCACCCTGCTTGTTCACATAGAACATGGCTACCTGGTTGTCCGTTTGAATTAAGACAGTTTTGTAGATGAGCTGGGTGTGAAACACTCGAAGAGCAAGAAAGATTGCTCTGAGCTCTAGGAGATTGATGTGGAGATCGGTCACCTGTGGAGTCCAGGTACACTGGGTAGAGAGGCCTTGTAAATGGGCTCCCCAACCCACCTGTAAGGCACATCTGTTGTTAGAGTTACTTGAGGTGGGGGTTGCTGAAAAGGGGACCCCACCAACAGATTCTGGGGTGACTGCCACCATTGGAGAGACAAAATAAGAACATAAGACATGCCATACTGGGTCAGACCGAGGTCCATCAAGCCCAGTATCCTGTTTCCAACAGTGGCCAATCTAGGTCATACGTACCTAGCAATATCCCCAAAAGACACAGGTTCCACAATGCTTGTACTGGGTCAAGCATTGATATCCTGGGTCCCTTTTTAATAGTGGTTTATGGACCTTTCCTCCAGGAACTTGTCCAAACCTTTTTTAAACCCAGCTATACTTACTACATCCTCCGGTAACAGATTCCAGAGCTTGATTACACGTTGAGTGAAAAAATATTTTCTCTTATTTGTCTTAAATAGTTTATCCTGTAGCTTCATTACATGTCCCCTAGTCTTTCTATATTCTGATAGCGTAAACAATTGATCCACGTTTATCCGTTCCACTCCATTCATTAATTTATAGACCTCTATCATATCTCCCCTCAGCCGTCCCTTTTCCAGGTTAAAGAGCCCTAACCTTTTTAGCCTCTCTTCATAGGAGTAGCCTTCCATCCCCTTCACCAATTTGGTGGCTCTTCTCTGTACTTTTTCTAATAACGCTATGTCCTTTTTAAGATACGGTGACCAGAATTGCACACAATATTCAAGGTGCGGTCGTACCATGGAGCGATACAAAGGCATTATAATATCCTTTGTTTTATTCTCCATCCCTTTCCTTATGATACCTAGCATTCTATTTGCTTTCTTGGCTGCCGCTGCACACTGGGCGGAGGGTTTTAACATGTTATCCACGATGACTCCTAAATCTTTTTCCTGGGTGGTGGTTTCTAATGTGGAGCCTTGCATCGTGTAACTATAGTGTGGGTTGTTCTTTCCTAGGTGCATAACTTTGCACTTGTCCACATTAAATTTCATCTGCCATTTGGATGCCCAGTCTTCCAATTTATCCAGATCCTCCTGCAGTTTTCCACAATCCTCTTGGGTTTTAACAACTTTAAACAGTTTTGTGTCATCTGCAAATTTGATAACCTCACTAGTTATTCCCTTTTTCAGGTCATTTATGAATATGTCAAAAAGTAGCGGACCCAGTACAGATCCCTGGGGTACTCCACTATTCACCTTTTTCCATTGGGAATATTGGCCATTTAGCCCTACCCTCTGCTTTCTATCTTTTAACCAGTTCCCGATCCACAATAGTACACTGCCTCCTATCCCATGACTTTTTAGCTTCGCCAAAAGTCTCTGATGGGGGACCTTGTCAAAAGCTTTCTGAAAGTCCAGATACACTATATCAACCGACTCACCTTTGTCTACCTGTTTATGCACACCTTCAAAAAAACATATCAGATTAGTAAGACAAGATCTTCCTTGTCTAAAGCCATGTTGGCTGTCTCCCATTAGGCCATGACTATCTACATGCTGTGTAATTTTGTTCTTTATGATGGTTTCTACCATTTTGCCTGGTACTGACGTCAGGCTCACCGGTCTGTAATTTCCCGGGTCACCCCTGGAACCCTTTTTAAAAATTGGTGTTACGTTGGCGACCCTCCAATCTTCAGGTATTACAGATGATTTTAATGAAAGTTCACAGATTACCAATAGCAGGTCTGCAATCTCATATTTCAGTTCTTTCAACACTCTGGGATGTATACCATCCGGTCCAGGTGATTTGCTACTATTCAGTTTATCAAATAGTTGTAATATATCTTCCCGGTGTAGCGATATTTCTCTCAATTCCTCTGCAGTATCACCTTTAAATACCACTTCAGTCTTGGGTAACATCCCTACATCTTCCTCAGTAAAGACCGAAGCAAAGAATTCATTCAGTCTCTCTGCTATAGCCTTGTCTCCTCTTACTGCCCCTTTTACCCCTCTATCATCTAATGGTCCAATTGACTCTCTCACAGGCCTTTTGCTACGAATGTACTTGAAAAAGTCTTTATTTCGTGTTTTTGCTTCCGTAGCAAGTTTCTTCTCAAATTCCCGCTTTGCCTGCCTTATCAATGCTTTGCATTTAACTTGCCAGTGCTTGTGCTGTTTCCAGTTTTCATCATTTGGCTCTTTTTTCCATTTCCTGAAGGTTGCTTTTTTGGCAGCAACAGCCTCTCTGACCTCACCTTTAAACCATGCTGGCAGTTTTTTGGACTTTCTTCCACTTTTCTTAATGCGTGTAATACAGCTGGTCTGGGCTTCGAGGATTGTATTTTTAAATAACACCCAAGCTTGCTGTAAGTCTTTAACCTTTGGAACCGCTCCTTTTAGTTTTTTCCTAACTATATTCCTCATTCTATCATAGTCTCCCCTCCCTTTTGAAAGTTAAAAGGTAGTACTGTGGATTCCTTTACTATCTGTCCTCCACTAATTAAATCAAACATGATCATACTATGATCACTATTGCCAAGTGGTCCCAACACCCTTATTTCTTGCACCAGATCTGGCGTTCCACTAAGGACTAGGTCCAGTATGGCTTCCCCTCTGGTCGGTTCATGAACCAGCTGCTCCAAGAAGCAGTCATTTATTTCATCTAGAAACTTTATCTCTTTAGCTTGTCCTGCTGTGACACTGACCCAGTCGATACCGGGGTAATTGAAATCACCCATTATTACTACTCTGTTGTGACTTTTGTTAGCTTCCTTGATTTCTTTGAGCATTTCATCATCCATTTGTTCAATCTGGCCAGGCGGTCGATAGTATACTCCCACTGCCATCACCTTCCCCTTTTTACATGGAATTTCAATCCATAGAGATTCTACAGCAAATTTTGTTCCCTGCAAAACTTTAATCCTTTCTGACTCAATGCCCTCTCTAACATAGAGAGCAACCCCTCCACTAATTTGATCAGCTCTATCATTACGATATAGTTTGTATCCAGGTATCACAGTGTCCCACTGGTTATCCTCCTTCCACCATGTCTCTGAGAGTGCAATCATATCTAACCTCTCATTTAATGCTATATATTCTAACTCTCCCATCTTATTGTTTATACTTCTAGCATTGGCATACAAGCATTTTAGAGACTGTATTTTATTAATGTTAATCTGGCTATTGGTAGGCATGGGTAATTTGGAATCTTTATGCTCTGTCTGCTCCTTACTCAAGGGCATTTGGGCTACTATACTCCCTTTTGGAACCTCACTGCTTTTGGTAGTATCCTTCAAGGATACCTTCGTCCGAACCATGCGCTCCTGGGTGACTGTCGGCTTTCCCCTTTTTTCTAGTTTAAAAGCTTCTCTATCTCTTTTTTAAAGGTTAATGCCAGCAGTCTGGTCCCATCCTGATTAAGGTGAAGCCCATCCCTTCGGAAGAGCCCCGCTTTCCCCAGAATGTTCCCCAGTTCCTAAGATGATCTGAGGTTGCTATTTTGTCTGACAGGCAACCTGATGCCTGAGTCCACTGAATGGATAGAGTCCACTGGACTGCCCTCCTATGGAGGCAGGCATAAGGGACCACATGCACGGTGGATGCCATGTGGCTTAGCAATTGTAACATTTCCCGAGCAGTGAGGTGAGACTTTAGCATTGCTTGGGAAGCTAACTGCACAATGCGAAGGCAGCGGGACTGTGGAAGATAGGCCCTTGTCTGTCTGGTATCCAGCAGGGCTCCTATGAACTCTAGAGACTGAGTGGGAGCTAGGTTGGATTTTGGGAAGTTTATGACAAGTCCCAAATATTGAAGGATACGCATTGTGCGAGATAGAGAAATCCTGGCCTCTGGCTCTGATGGGGCTCGAATGAGCCAATCGTCCAAGTAAGGGAAGACGAATATTTTTAGGGTGCGGAGAAATGCTGCCACCACAGCCATGCATTTTGTGAACACCCTTGGTGCCGAGGCCAGGCCAAAAAGAAGAACTCTGTATTGGTAGTGCTTCCCTTGAAATAGAAAGCAAAGAAACCTTGGGTGAGTTGGATGGATGAGAACATGAGTGTACGCATCCTTGAGATCTAGAGAACAAAGCCAGTCCTGACTCTGAAGGTATGGCAGTAGAGTTCCCAGAGAAATGATTTTGAATTTCTCTTTGAACAGGAATTTGTTCAATTCTCTGAGGTCCAAAATGGGTCTGTGCCCTCCTGTTTTCTTTGGAATAAGGAAAAAGGGGGGACTAGAACCCTGCACCCTGTTGATGAATAGGTACTTCTTCTATTGCCCTTTGGGCAAGAAGCAGACTGACCTCGTGATCTAACTGGGAGTTGAGAGAGGTCTGAGAATTGAACTGACTTACCATTGTAGGAGGGGGCATGCTGAGGAAGTGAAGCTTGTATCCCTCTCTTACAATGGACAGAGTCCAACTTTCTGCTGTTATCTGCCCCCATCTGGGGGCAAAATAACATAACCTTCCTGGAATGGTGGAAGGCTCTGGCCCGTTCAGGGCCAGGAAGACAAAGTTCTCTAGATGGGAGTCAAAGCCCCTGTGGAGGCTGAGTCTGCTGAGCAGGTTGAGGCTTAGCAGCCTTTGTTTTTCTTTGTTTCTTTGTTTAGGTTGCTGCTGACCCTTTTGGGCAGACTGACCTGAACGATGCCCTTGCTGGGGTATAGGAGGGGTAGAACAACTTCTTTCTAGTGAAGAATGTTTTTTTGTAGGACTTTTTCCTTGCAGGATCAGCTGTAGATTTTGATAATCTAGCCAAGGTGAGATTATTAGCATCTAGCTCATTAGCTTTCTCTTGCCAATTTTTGCGTTCCTGCGCAGGCTCCGTTGGTATCGACGATACCCATATGTGAAGACTACATTCCTGCTTGTTCCTGGAGATTGCTGTTTTCTCTCTCCTCCTGGACACAAGAAGTGGGAGGGGTACAGATGGGTGTCTCGGGGTGCATCTGCAATCCCCCCCCCCCCCCCACTAACTGGTTTCTCTTCCCAAGAGTGCTTCTTTTTTAGCTTATTTACAAGAAAAGAGCACAAAATAGCTGGTTTTAACAGTTTGCCAGAAAATCATAACTATAGTGCCCTGTGGCGCTGGTGGATTGGACCAGCCTGGTGGAATAGTAAGATGGGGGACCAAGGCAAAAGGAATAAAGTGGGTGGGAATCCCAGTCCAGCACACATGCATGCTTCTCATGCCTCAACTCCTACAGCTACTGGGGACAGGCACGAGGCAGACAGAAGAGGAGAAGGAGGTGGACAAGCATAGGGAGTGCAGGCTGAAGGAGAGACAAAATTAGAGAGAGTGCATGAGGACTGATAATGCCTAAACCAAATTACCAGGCCAATAAATATAATCAATTAAAGCACAAAAAGGTAACACATACACCTATAAAGGTAGAATACACACACATGTGATATAAACCTACCATACTCATTCATTCTCTAACACACTCATACTTAACCCACTCACCCACATTACACATTCCAACGTTCTTTATGCCATCGGGAACAGCAGTTCATTTTTCGATGGGGCACAGTATTTCCGCGAAGCTTGAATGGACAGGTGGAGTGGCATTGGTTTCATTGAGCATTTTGAAATGTGCGTGCGCTGGCGTCTTTTTTGGAGTGCTTTTGTTGCATTGAGAACAGGGAGCAGTGCTGAAGGTCAGTGTATTTGAGATGTTTGGTATTTAACATATGTGGTATTATATGATGTCTTAGTAAGGGTTTTGTATTTTGATGTAGTTCCCCTGACAAAGCCTTTCGGCGAAACTGTGGTCCATATTTTGAAGTGTTCCAGTAATAGTGGTAGTAGTGAGCAGCGCCTAAGCTTCCTTTGAAGACGTTTCTGGGTGACACTACGGTCCATAGTTAGGAAACGCTATTGGAGTATGCAGAGGAAACACTATTGAGGTGGAGAAGATACAGAGTGTAATAGTGGAAGAAGGAGTATATAGAAGAGTTTGTGAAAAAAACATAATTGTGGTGCGTGGAAGCTACGATAACTGTGAATAAATAGCACCGAAGAGAGTACGTGAACATCTCTGTTTGTGAACTATAACGAGCATTGCAGCAAGAAATTAATAGCGTTGGATGTGTGTATAGTATGCAGTGGAGAAAATAGTGGCAATAAAGGCATAACATCGGATATGTGTGCAGCGGGGACTTTTGTGATATGTAATGGTATCAGTGGCATAGTAAATTAAGACCATTGTGGTCTATGCAAACAATAAAGGTTTTAGTTGCTACAAACATTATATATGTGAATAGTGATTGCTGCAGCACACAATATAATTTTGTGCGATGTGCGATTTGATATATAGGACACGTACATTGAGATGTGGAGAAAATAGAGGTAACGAGTGTATTAAGGTATATAGCAGTTTGCTATTAGAATAACGGTGCTCTCATGATAATAGTGAGGAATACTGAATGAATTTAGGACAATAGTGAGAAGTACTGAATGAATTTAGGATGTAACTTATTCTCCAGGACCAAGCAGGAAGTCAGTCCTCACATATGGGTGACGTCGGCGCCGATGGAGCCCTCGTGCAGAGCATTTCCCCAGCTTTCAAAGAAAGCCTTTGGGAATGCATCAAGCATGCGCGGTCCCCTTCCCGCCCAAGGGTGCCATCTTGCTCAGTCTTTCTTTTTCCGCGGAGCCCAACGGACATAAGTTCGTGTCACCCGGGAAAAGTAGATTTTTTCGGCTATTTTGACTTTTTCTGATCCGGTTCGACGCCGGTTCCCCTTCCCGCCTGGGCTCGGTTCACCGGTATCGAGTCCAGAGTTTTGATTTTCGGTTTTTGTCCTTCGTGACTAGAGTTCGCGCTCTTTTTTGTGTTTTCACTGGCAGCCCGGTCTTTTGACCTTGCAGGGGCCCTTTTCCCCCGATGTCTGCCAGCGGGTTCAAAAAGTGTGATCGGTGCAAGAAACTTATGTCTCTCACCAACACACATGACTGCTGCCTCCATTGCCTCGGGCCCAACCATGACCTGCTGGCCTGTGGCCCGTGCGGCAAAATGTTGTCGAAGGCACTTCGGAGCCGTCAGCATCAACGTGAGAGAATTTTCTCAGAGTCTGCGTCCGGCCGGGCCCGGACTTCGTCAGAGGCCTCGACATCTCGGGAGTCTGACCCTGAGCGCCGTCGGGGTTCCTCTGACAGGGAGTCTCCCACCCGGGAGCATAAAAGGAAGAAGAAGCTCACGAGGGTGGCGTCAGTGGAGGCTCCTGGGTCCTCGAGGGCCAGGTCGCGTACCCCTGACCGCCGTCCAGGGCTCTCGGAGTCGGAGAGGCCATCCAAGTTATCTTGCATGGAGCTGTAGTCCCCGAGTCACGTAAGTGCTGTTGTCCTTGTGGACTCTCCTCCGGGGGAGCCGTTGGGGCCCGAGTCGGGGTCTGCTGAGTCTCCTGAGCTTGGACTCAGGTTGACGGCCTTGGAGAGCAGCTTGACTGTCTTCATGCTGATCGCCGGTCTAAATGGTGTATCTGCCCCGACCACCGGGACCTCGATGTCCAAGTCGACCCCAGGGACTGAGCCGATACTCGAGTCAATGAAGTCTCGAGTTGATCCTCGGTCAAGGTCCCCCTCGACCTCCCGTGCGGGGCCGAGGTTGTCTACGTCAATACCCTTGGCGTGGGGGTAGGTGGCACCGAGGCCCACACGGCCGGAGCCACTCGATTCCTCTTTGGAGGAGTCGGCGTGGGAGATGGAGGACGCGGAGTCCCCGGACACCTTCCGGACCCGGTGCGTCCCTTCGAAGGACCCCCCCAGAGGATACCTGGTTCTCGGACTTCGTGAGGGACATGGCCAAAGCCTTGGTCTTCCCTGCGGACACTGAGGAAGAGCCGCGAGCCGAGGAGCTTGATGCCCTCCAGTATGACTTTCCTCCGAAGGAAGCCTTTACTGTACCAGTTCCTCCGATGCTGGGACGGCTGCTCTTCCGTATGTGGGAGGCACTGGCCTCGCCGCCGGTTCTTAGCAAACGGGTTGATTCCATTTATCGAGTCCGTAAGAGCCCTGGGTTCCAAAAGGCGCAGCCACCACACAACTCCATGGTTGTGGAATCGGCCATGCACCGTCTGAAGAGTCAGAAGATGCACTCCTCGGTGCCCCCCGGCTGGGAGGCCCGGAACCTGTATGCCCTCGGTAGAAAGTGCTTCCAGGGCTCTATGCTATCTTGCCGTGTCCAGACCTACCAGCTGTACATGGGCATTAGGGTGGTCCACTGCCATAGGGGAAAAAATAAAAGTAGGACTTTCTTTGCTCCCTGGCCTGATTCTGGTTCCATTTATGTAGAGAACAATGTGTGCAAAGTTTGAAGCCAATCAAATAATATTTAGGGGTGGCTCAAGGTCCCTATCTATCAGGCCCCTGGATCCCCCCCAGGGTTCGTCAGACCACTGGGTATTATCCGCTCATAGACGGGGGTATCATGCTTGCCAAGCACTCAATGTGGTCCAGATGCTAGTAAGGACTTTGACGATGTGGGGAACATCTTACGGTGTTGCGAGACAACACCCAGAAGGAACTGGAGTTGCTCTTCTTTTGTGGTGTGTCGGCCGTTGAACTCCTCAATGAGTTTGACCCCTCGCTCAGCCACATCGTTGATCACTGGAAGATTTTTTACTTTCTTCAGACCATCTTTGAATGATGCATTCTCTTCCCAGTCTTCTGGGTCTGCATTAAGAAAATCACTGTTGATGTCGAGGTGTTTCAGGAAACGGATTGACTTGCGAGTTGCAAAAGATTCAAGTGGTGGAATCATGGAACTTTTCAATTCGACCCGCTTTGGTGGATCTTCGTCTTCATCATCATCCTCATCGCTTTCATCTGATTCTGCCGGGATCATGGCCGACACTATGGCCCGCTTTGTCGGTGCTGAAACAGCTTCATCGAACAGTGACAGTGCCACAAGCTCCTCTGACACATACCACAGATGCTGTTGCAGTTTGTCTCTGGCCGCTCTTCCAACACGGTCATTGTGGTAAGAGTATAGTTTCTTCAGCATCTCCAAATCTGTTCGAGGAGCAACTGTGGCATCAGGGGCAGAAAACCAGGCTTCCACATGAATCAGGATGGAGAAAATGCTCACATCACGAACACAGGACTCCTCCCTTTGGGTAAGATCTTTGAATTGTCCTCGGAACATCCAAATCTTGAGACAGTACAAGACTTTTGCCATCCATCTGGCATGATGGAAAGCTCCGGGTTTCTTGAAATTGAAACTAGGAAGATTCCCTCCAAGGCAGACAATCGTTAACTCCAGGAATTCCAGGTAATCATCTCGGTGATTGCCCTGTGCCAACTTGGATTCCGCAAACTTCATGATGCGATCCCTGTCAGGTTGCAGCACCTCCAAGTCTTTTCCAGTTTGATAGTTGGACTTGTCAAGGGAGCCCCAATTCTTTTGGAACCGGCGAAAGAGTTGGACATCGGGACCCGATGAAGCTCCAGAGCATGTAGAGAATACTGCACCAAGAATTATTTCATAAATGTGATGGCGGCATGCCAAATGAAGGACTGTGCGACGGAGTCTCTGTTCTAGAAGAATGCACGCTCCTGATCGACGTCCCGTGTTCGATGCAGTTGTATCAAAGCAGAAGCCTGCAACCTTTTCATCCAAACACCATTCCTGTAACAGTTCATAAACTGCTGCAGCTTGATTCTCGCCCGTTCCTGATGTCAGTTTTGGTACACCAAGAAGTTGTGTTTCTCCAGTGGAGACAGCCGTTATCAAAACTGGAAGGCGGTCAACAGATGTGGTTGAACAGAGGAGAGATGGCAATAACTTGCTATCCCAATGCACAATGCATGTTTTGCCTTCGGCTTTGAATGCGTTGTGCAGGTCCGTCCATTGTTGCTGACGGTGCTTTTCTCTATGGCGCTTGACGCTGGAGCGGCTGATATTGAGCTCCCCAGGATAATGTCCCAGACTTCTGGCGGTTTCAGCTACCACAAACAGAGCATTGCGATCCGTTGTCCCTGTCCGATCCAGGGCTGCTGTAAGCTCTGGGGTCCAGACATTGTTAGGTCGAAACTGCTTTGTTTGTGGAGTTGCTTTCTTCTGTCCGTTATCTGAATCCGCAGATGTCAACGAGTCTTCACCTGACTCTGCTGAGGAAGAAGATCCTTCCAGCTGAACTTGGCTTGTAGTTGCCTCGGCTTCGGCAACATGTTTTTGTCTGCGCCTTTTCAGTTCTTCTTCTCGCGGTTGCGATCTTGCTTCCGTGTTGGCCAGTTTCTTGTCCATCGCGTACATTGAGCCGCGGCGCCCTGGTTCTCGTTGCGCTATTAAGAATTCTTTGTCTTCTTGAATTTGAATTAAAGACATTGCATTGGCATGCGCCACATCAAATAGGTTTTTCATTGCAACCTGGAATTCTTTTTCATTTGCCTCTTGTTTCCCTCCTCTTTCTTTGTTTTTCTTCAAAGGTTTCCACTGATTGAACAATTTCTTTACTTTTTCTTGAATTTTGTCATTTTTTTGAACAGGAAGCCTGGCCTTTTCCCAGTAAGCTTCTACTTCATTTGTTACAATAGATGCACTTTCACTAACGCCTTTGTTTAATGTCATATGGTGATGTAAAAATACACTTAACACTTGCTCCTTGCTGGGGAGCTTGGCCCCCAGAATTGTAATGGACATTTCTTCAATGAGATAAAAACCACGTTTTTTCGCCATCTGAAAAGAATAAAGATACAAAGATAATAGTACAATGTCTTTGCCACCTCTCAGAGACGAGATTAGTTCAAATATGACGCAGTCAAATGTAATCAGCGTGGAACTGAGTGGATGAAACAAGATGATGCAACATTTCGTCATCTGCTCCCAGGGGGAAATCTCAAGACTTGTTGAGCCACCCCTAAATATTATTTGATTGGCTTCAAACTTTGTACACAGTGTTTTCTACCTAAATGGAACCAGAATCAGGTCAGGGAGCAAAGTAATTCAGGAATTCATTTTTATGGACCACCCTAATGGGCATGTACCTACGAGACCTGGCAAAGGAGATTGCCGGGTTCTCAGCTGGCCTCTCCAAGGATCCTTTGCAGAGGTTCAAGGCTTTGTCAACAGGGATCCGAGAGTGCTTGAAGTTTATCTCTCGAGCAGCCTATGATGGCTTCGAGGTTTCGGCCCGGGTAGCCGCGGCCAGCATCGGTGCATGCCGTCAGGCCTGGCTACAGTCATCATACCTGGAGTCATGGGTGCAGGACAAGTTGGTCAATGTCCCCTGCCGAGGTGAAAACCTTTTCGGTAAGCCCATGACTGAAAAGGCTGCAGAAATTGAGACTGAGACTCTCACTAGGACAAGGCTGTCCAGAAAGATGTCTGCCCCTTCTCAAAAAAAGAAGGGCTCAGGAAAGAAGCCCTTTTGCCTGAGGAAGGGTGCTGCCTACAAATCCTACCCTCAATATCAGGCCTCTCCAGCTCCCCAACAGGGCCAGTAGGCCAAGGGGCAGGGGCCCCATAGGCAGAAGAAACCCCCCCCCCCAAGCCGCCAGCTCTGGCTTCTGCACAGCAGGCAGCGGGGTTTTGACTCCCACAGCATAGCCTCTTCTCCGCCGCTAGCTCCACTCAGCACAGGTGGCCAGCCATCACAGGGGATACCTGGGTACTCAGCATAGTCCAAAAGGGCTACATGCTCCACTTCCACCAGCTACACCCCTCCTACTATCCAGGGGAGCCTCCAAGACTCCCTCTGCACAGGAACCTCCTCCTTCAGGAGTTGGCAAGTCTTCTAAAGGAACAGGCGGTGGAACCGGTGCCTCACCACCTGGAAGGGCAAGGCTTCTACTCCAGGTACTTCCTGGTACCAAAAAGGACAGGAGGCCTCTGGCCTATCCGACTTGCGAAACCTAAACAAGTTTCTGGAGAGCGAAAAGTTCAAGATGCTTACTCTTGGGATACTGCTGCCCTACCTCCAGCAGGGAGACTGGCTACACTCCTTAGACCTAAAGGATGCTTATACTCACATCCTCATTCATCCAGACCACAGACAATATCTCAGATTTGTGGTGGGAGGAAACCATTTTCAGTACAGGGTACTTCCCTTTGGCCTAACCTCTGCCCCCAGGGTTTTCACCAAATGTCTGGCGGTGGTGGCGGCCTATCTCAGGATTCAGGGAATTTTTGTCTTCCCATACCTGGACGACTGGCTCATCAGGGGCCAGTCTCTCCAGGAGGCCAGACAAGCCACTCTTCGCACTGTCTGTTTTCTTCAGCATCTAGGCTTTGTCATAAACTACACAAAGTCCACTTTGCTCTCCTCACAGATCCTAGAGTTTATAGGGGCCAGATTAGACACCCTGCAGGCAAGAGCTTACTTGCCCGAGGACAGGGCCCACAGACTGATGGACTTGGCCAACCAATTTCTGAGCAATTCTCATGTTTCCCCAGGCACTACCTGCGGCTCCTGGGCCACGTGGCATCCACGGTGCATGTGACTCCGAATGCCCGTCTGCACATGTGAGCTGCTCAGTGGTGCCTTAGAGCTCAGTGGGCGCAGGCCACAGGCGACCTCCGAGACAGAGTAAAGGTGTCCAAACCACTTTTGGACTCCTTACAGTGGTGGCTACATCTCCCAAACCTTCTCAGGGGGGTAACTTTTCAGGCTCCAGCACACACAAGGGTGCTGACAACCGATGCTTCCTTGAACGGCTGGGGTGCACATTGCCAGGGCACGTGCACTCAAGGCCTCTGGTCTCCTCGGGGGGCCACGCAGCAGATCAAACCTTTGGAGCTGCGAGCAATCTGCTTAGCTCTGCAAACATTTTCTCATGCCCTCTCTCACCAGTCTGTCCTAGTTCAGATGGACAATCAAGTGTCAATGTTCTACATGAACAAACAAGGGGGCACGGGGTCCAGTCTCCTATGTCAGGAGGCACTGGCCCTTTGCTCCTTTGCAGTCAAGCAAGGCATGTTTCTCAAAGCAGTTTATCTACCTGGTCAGGAGAATTTCCTAGCAGAAAAGCTAAGTAGAATTCCCCAGCCTCACGAATGGCAATTGAATCCATTGGTGGTTCAGCAGATCTTCCTCCGCTGGGGACTTCCATCCATCGATCTTTTTGCAAGTCCACAAAACCGTCAGTTGCCCAGGTTTTGCTACAGACAGCCGCATCCCCTGAAGATGGCGACAGATGCTTTTCTGATCTCTTGGTCTACGGGCCTCCTGTATGCGTTTCCTCCCACGCCCCTGGTGGCCCGAACTCTGTTCAAGATCCTTCGGGACAAAACCTCGGTGATTCTGGTAGCCCCCAGAAGGCCGAGGCAGCCGTGGTTTCCCCCACTTCTGCGGTCTGGTTCCACACCCGAGCAGGTTGGCCCCGGATGCGTTCCTCCTGAATTGGACCTCCGGGCTTCTTTATGCCTTCCCCTACCACTCCCCTGATTGCGAGCATCCTTATTGGTGAATAACTATGCTTTCTCCAGGAACAAGCAGGAAGTCAGTCCTCACTACCCTCCCGCCTCCCCTGAAGAGTTGCTAATTTTTTATCCTTCCCTTGCCATCTGCTTGGTAGGGCTCTAGCTAGGAGACCTGACTGAGCAAGATGACACCTTTGGGCGGGAAGAGGACCATGCAGGCATGGCAGCAATCCCAAAAGCTTTCTTTGAAAGCTGGGGAATTGCTCTGCGCGGGCTCAGTCTGTGCCGACATCACCCATAAGTGAGGACTGATTCCTGCTGTCCCCGGAGAACACCTGTTACAGGAGATTAACTATGCTTTATGTGCGGCCTCATGCTGATGTTCTGGGGAAGTTATTAGCATAAAGTTTCTGCTGCATCCCTTCTCCATTCTTTGATATTGTTGCCACTTCTAACATTGCTTAATACTTACACGTGACCCAAAGTGATTCGCTTTTGTGATCCTAACAAGAGGCTTTCAGGTTACATCCTTTGTGCTCAGTGTCTTTGTAAGCAGATATCAGTCTTTCTCCTCTCCCTCCCTACCTTGTACCTTTCTTGATGCTTTAGGTCTTTATTTTACTGTTGCTGGTGCTGCTTTACCTCTTCTCCAGTTCCTTGAGGATCTTCTTCTATCCACGGTAAAGAGAGGAAATGATTGTCATACCTCCTAGCCCCCTCTTACTAAGTGTCATCTAGGATAACCTTTCCTAGGATAAGAAATGTTGTGTATATAACATTGGATCTAGAGATCCAGGGGGTATCCAATCTGATTTTAAATCTGTCATAATAGGTTTCCCATGAAAAAATGTTTTTAACTGTAAAGAACGAATCAATTGTTCTATAGCTATTCTGCTCGTGCATTTTCTGTATGTAAAGCCAGTTTTATGTGTTCAAAAAGCCTTTTATAAAATTGCACAGTCACACAGGCATTTTTCTGTGTCTAGATAAGTAGTTTCCAACCTTTTCTATGCCCCACACCCCTAGGAAACATTTGATTAATGTTTGCACTCCCTATAAAAGTAATATCGTGGTGCGTGTGAGCAGAGGTGACCTGAGAAGCCCCAAGGGGTGAAATACTTAACAAACTTTCATGATTGTGAATTTGAGTGAAACAATACACAATGATTGTCAGATGTTGCATTCTAATGATTTTAAAAGCAGTACTCTGACAATCAGTTACTTACTTTACTTATATGTTAATTCTGCTATTCTCTTCTTTTGATTAAATAAACAATGAGACTACTATCTATGCAACACAAGCACCTACTACCACTGCCCAAGGCACACTTGCAGCAGGCTGAGTGATGACTCGTGACTAAGGGACACAAGCCACTTTTTGTCACACCCCCTGAAAATCCATCTCACACACCCTGGGGGTGCAGGCACCCCAGGTTCAGAACCCCTGGTCTAGATGGATGGATGGAGGTGGAACTGTGATGTACCTGCATATTTGATAAAATATGAGGGTACACAAATAGAACTCATACACATTTACACCAAGTTTGGAGGAGGTGTAAATGTTTGTGGGTATTTGCACACTATTAGGGCTGGTTTTGGGAGTCTATTTTATTCAGGCACATATGCGCTTATGTTTTTTTTATAAAATAGGTGCTGTTTTTGCTTCTTGGACATAGGCTTCCTCCTTTAAAATCTATCCTCCAGCGCTCACTGTAAGGTTTGCTGGGAATTAAACATGTGATCTTACAGACCAGAGGCTTGTGGCTGAGTCATCAAAACTGTTTAACTGTAATCCAAGATCCAGAAAATATGAGTTAAAGACAGCAGAAGAATAAGCCTGCTCTCACTGGTGGTGCCCATTGGATCAACCAGAAGTGTGTCTTACGAGATTTTGTATATAAGGCAGCCTAGCCAGATACACTCTTGCTGGTTCAGTAGTTTTCTCTGGGCCTGATCTGTGTATACTATGATTCAGGTCAAGGTTAGAATTAATTAGATCCAAGAAAACTGGGGTGAAGGCTGACCTGCAATCTTTAATTAGACTAGGAGAAAATGTATCAACAAGAGAAGATGCAGAGTTCAGAGAGTTAACCAACTTTCCTAAGCAAAATTCAGTTAATAGTGAGAATTGTGAGAAAGAACATTGAATTCCATGGGTCTGGGAGGTACTATTGTCATCTGGTGCCTTCAATGAAAGGGCAGGAAAATAATTTAGTTTATGACTGGCCTGTCCATGCAAGGATAATATCTTATCTTATCTATTAAAAAAGTAGAAAATTGGACAGTGGAGATTACTGGGGACTCAATAGAGTATTATCCTTTGGAGAGAATTTCCTCAAAATTGAAAAAATGTTTTCTAGAGTAGTTCTCTTTCGAATGAATTGATTTTGAAATATTATTAGTTTTAGTAGGTCTTTTTTTAATCATGTTTCTATATTTGGTTCGTAGATTTTTACAATTTATTTTTTGTTTTCATTAGAAGGATCTTCAGTTGCATTGTTTTTTTGAGATCTTGCAGCTCATGTGAGTACCAGAGTTTTTGCATTTTTTGGTTTTCCTTGTCTTCAGTGGAGAGGTTTCATCTAGATGTTGCTGCAAGAGTCATCATGGAAAAGAAAGTCACAGACCACATAACCCCTGTACTAATGGAACTGCACTGGCTCCCAGTGGCCGCTTGCATCATCTTCAAACTGCTCATAACAACGTTTAAACTCATCCATAACATCGCACCATCCTACCTCAATAACCTAATCGCTATTCAAACATGCAACAGGAACAGAAGAACCATGAATCTCAACACTCTATGTGTTCCGACCAGCATAAGATCTGTCAAGGCTGAAACAAGCAATAGGGCATTCACATATACAGCACCAATCCACTGGAACCAACTCCCACATGAGTTGAGACTCACAAACAACTTGAGTGAATTTAGACGAAAGCTTAAAACCCATTTGTTTCAGACCCACTACAACCTGACCTAACTGCGATACTCTACCTCAACCAGATGACCTTTGCCTGCCACGGCGGCTTTAGGAATACTGGCATGTAATCATGTATGGATTGTACTTTTTGGCATGTAATCATGTATAAATTGTATATATTGGGCCCCTCCCACGCTATCGCAATCAAATGTATACCCAGATCTGCGTGCCCTAATCAAATGTATATTGTATCCAACTGATTCTCCGTGTTATATAAATCATTGACTAATCAAAAATGTAAATCTGAAAGATCTCGCTGTATTGTACGATACATTATGATTCTGTAAAGTAAACCGCTGCTGATCATAGGAAGCAGCGGTATACAAATGTTTACTAAATAAATAAATAAATAGTAAGGCATGAGAACCAAATATGGAGTTTTTCTTCTAATGATTGACCTTCCAATTTATAAATAATTGATTAAAAAAAATCTATAGCAAATTTTTTTTCCTCAAGGATCGCAAATCCCTAACACAAGAGCAGCTATTAGCTCTTCGCGATTGCTGAAATCGCTTCTTTGCGATTGCTGGAATTGCTTCACCAGAGCTGCAGCACACTGCTTGGGACTCCACTCTCCGAAGCAAGCCCAAGACTCCTTCATCCCCGATTGCAGCATAGAAGCCTCCAGGATCCAGCAGAGGGAGCGGAGGTAAGCCCCTCCCTCTCTGCGACATCACTCTCAGCAGCGGAGACTTTAAATTCTAGCACTCCCATGGTGCGCCTGTGCCTGAGGCCCTAACTCAACTTCAGAGCACCAACTAACTCAGGGTAAGTAACTATGCCAATGCATACCCAAGAATACCACTGTCATTCTAACATCATACATCTCTAGAGAAGCTCCACAGAGAACAACAAACACAAGAAAGGAAAAACAACACAATCGCAACATGAACACCTACAAAACTCTACTTTTCCTACTGCCGCTCCTACGTATTATAATATATTATGCAGGAGCCACTCCGCCACCTTCATGTTACTGCTACTAACTGAAATGCAACACAGAATGCCCTGGTAACACATACACAACCCCTCAAACAGGTGGATACAAAGATTCAAACAAACCAATCCCATCCTAGGTGCAGCAGTCAGCTGCGCCTTAATTAATGCAAGGTCAGTCAGAAACAAATATACCATACCTGACTACTTGCAAGATCAACAGACTGATATAATGTTCATAACTGAAACCTGGCTAACCAGAACAGATCAAGTCATTCTGAACCAGATCACACCACTCACTTACATGGCTTTGAATTGCCCACGATCACACGAGGGGTGGAGGAGTGCCTATATAAACAGCCTCTACAGCTATCACAGCACAGAGCAATATACTCACCATTGAGAGCAAGTACATTTCTGTATGCCTCACCTATAGGGCCCCAAACGCCAATTCTAGTGAGTCTTCACAGTACTTGATTCAGTGTGTGTATTGAAATCCCACCACAAGCTGCTAATAGCCCTTGGAGATTTTAGCCTCAATTCAATATCCAACAAGGAGACCAACGCATTCCTGAAAGCAATGGAATCTCTGCAATACTCACAGCTATTACATGCCCCTACGCACCAGCTTGGCTGAACCCCTGACCTCCTCTTTGCCCCTAAGTTTCTGATAGAACAAGATGCAATAACATCTCCTACAGTAACACCGACACCCTGGTCTGATAATAACATAGTAGCATTGAACATGATGATCAGCAACCAAACCATGCTAAAGAACCAGTATGTCAGTATCTGAAGGATCAAGAGCTTCGACAAGAAACAATTTCTACAAGAAATCCTTCTGAAACTAAACCAAGACGGCGCAGACCGTGACAGCACAATCTGAAACTGGAACGATTCTATTGCCACAGCCACAGCAGCACCAGACAGAGAGAAAACCACTACTCAAAGAATAATATTGGCACCATGGTACTCCAGTGAGATAAAAGTAGCAAAGAGGACTTTAAGAAGAATCAGGAGAAAGACGAGACAGAACAAAGATCAAGATACATTACAACAATAGATCCAAGTAACAGGAATATAATGATCTAATTAACAGATGCAAGTGTGAATACCACACCAACTTCATTATGACATCTACAAACAAGCCCAGAGAGTTATTTGACATTGTCCAAACTCTCACCAAAGAACCAACACCTACAACGGACTACGTAATACACCCACAACATGTAGCAAACTACCTAATGAGTAGCAAACTACCCAATGATGAAGCACAAGCACACCTACCAAGACAGGCCACTACACATGACTTACCACACAGTATGCACAACTATCTCGGAAACATGGGGCGAATTCAGTATACCATCAATGGAACACATAAACCGAATAATATCTGGACTAAACTCAACTACCTCACCCTCTGACCCATGCCCTATACCATGGATCAAATCAGTCAAGGAAGATCTCATCCCACTAATACACAAAATAGTACAAACATCCCTCACCCAAGATTATATGCCAGCAGCACTAAAACAAGCGACCATATGGCCGATTCTCAAACATGCCTCACTCAATAGAGAAGATCCAGCATTGTATCGACTAGTCTCAAGCATACCATTCCTTTCCAGAATTATAGAAAAAACAGTACAATTGCAGCTCCGAGACTACATAGACTTACAGGCACTACTGGATCCCCACTAACATGGCTTCAAGCCAAACTACAGCATAGAAACTTTACTTACATCGCTCTTTGACACCCTAATCAGAGGAATAAACAGCATAAAAAGAGGATTCCTCATCATTTTCATAGACATATCAATGGCCTTTGACACCATATCTCACAACAATCTTCTACAGCGACTACAGGATATCAACCTTCACAATATCACCATTAAGTGGTTTCAATCATACCTGAATCACAGACCTCAGCAAGTCAAATGTGGCATGAATAAATCCTCTCCATTCTTCTTAAACCAGGGGTCATCCATATCCTCATTGCTCTTCAGCCTGTAAATACAACCTGTCTGCAGTGTCATTAAAAGGCACAAATTGCTATGCCAGTTATATGCCGATGACATTATTGACGTAAGCAAGCCAGACTACTCAAATATAACTAGATGCCGGGAAGACATTAACAAATGGCTGAAAAACAATAACTTAAGCATAAATTACAATAAAACCAAAGCTCTGTTCATCACAAGAAACACAACATTTACACACCCACTATCAATTGAGTTATCACATAGGAACATATCTGTAAAGAGCGAAGTCGATACTTAGGAGTAACCCTGGATCAAAAAGACAAATAAGAACGCCTACCACAAAAAGAAAATCATTCGGAAACTAAAGTCTCTCCTTAGCCAGGAGCATTTCTGTGCGGTATGCCAAGCCATCGTCACATCAATACTGGACTACTGCAATTCCCTGTACTATGGCCTCCCAAAGCAATACATTCACCCACTGCAGATGGCACAGAACACGGCGGTGCGCATCATCACAGGTGCAACAAAACACGACCATGTCACTCCCATACTGAATCAGCTGCATTGGCTCCCAGTCTGCTCCCACACCAACTTCAAGATTGTGCTCAACATATTCTAAGTCCTACAGAATAATTCAGCAGACTTTTTGAAGGACTTTATCCAAAACGTTCCGGTCAACCGCCCCAGAAGGAATAACCAAATGAACCTCATTTCCACACCCAGTGACCATTCAAAGGCAAAGCAGATTACATCCAGCAGGGCATTTTTACTCTCCGCCCCATCTATATGGAATGCCCTCCCAGATGACTTGAGAGCCACTGTGGCCACTAAAGACGTTCCTATATATGGACATTTCAGGAATATCACTTAGCACAATGTAAAGAACTCCATTCAGTAGATGGTTCATGGCCTCACTATGTACACTTGTCTCACATTAATTAGACACTGTCCAGCACCTGCCACTAGGACCTGTATATAAGTTCATATGTTTAAAATCCCTGCATGCCATATGCCCCCTCCTATCCTATTGTTGAAATGTAAATGGTTCAAAGTTATAATGTAAACCGCTTTGATTGAAGGATAAGGCAGTATGGAAAACTGGTTAAATAAATAAATAAATATTTGCTATCATAACATTTATGCTACATTTTACAAGGCTATGGTCTGCTAGGACAAGGGAATGATCGGGGATTGATTTGCAGATGTTACAAATCCTAATTGCTATTAAATCTGAACATCGGCCTGTGTTGACATAGTGAAGCGATTAGAAAATTCAAGCTCCTCTAGAAGTAATGGGAAGTCTTTCTCTGCATTAGTAGATGGATTATCTCTCCTAACATTTAGATCTCCTAAAGTTAGTGAAAGTCCAGGAAATAAACAACATTCCATTATTACCCTACTTAGTCCTTGTGGACTTGGACAAATCACTTAGCTCTCTACTGCCTCAGGTCCAGCCTTAGATTGTAAGCCCTCTGGGGACAGGGAAATGCCTACAGTACCTGACTGTAACTCGCCTAGATCTACTTTGGAAAGGTGTGAGCTAAATACTACTAAATAAGTAAATAACTAAAGTGAAGGGAAAGAAACCGGTGGGGCTTGATAGATTAGCATAAGGTAAAAAGGAGGAGGATGGCAGTATAACGTGCTAAACATTAAAAGATAGAATATAAATTACCAAAAAGTTCCTAGCAGCTCCATTTATTAGGTACTAATACTGACCCACTCCTCTACCTCTTTTCATGGATCGATTACAAACGTAGTAGTAATAACATCTGGGGCAATTTTGGTGTAGATAGACAGTCATCTTCCTTTAGCCATGCTTCACATAGTGCTAGAATACTAAAATGATAGACTGAAAATAAGTCTTGTATATGGGGATATTTATTTTTTAAGCTTCTTACATTGGTGCTACTTTTTACTATTCCCTTATAAATCTTTGGTTTCTTTTCAAGGACATCATTATGTATTTTTTTGATTCATTGGAGCTTGAGGATCAAAGAACCCGCTGGATAAGTTTAACTCTCTAAAAGGTCTGCTCTAGGATCTTTCTTTAGTCTTTATTCATTATTTTTATAGGAATGGGTCCTAATTAATTAATTTTGTATTCTCAACACTATGGGGTCTGCTTACTAACAGCGATAGCCGTGGCACCGATTTCGCATGATCACCGCTATCGCTGTTTAGTAAACAGACCCCTATGACTCTCCCTTGACTTGAGCTACTAGGATGTTATAATTTTCATTTGTTGATTTAATATATATTTACTTTTGCTTATGTTAAATTTGCATAGTTGTACATTTTCAAAACTCCAATAAAGAAAAAGCTCTACCTGAAGTGGTTCAGTTGATTTAAACATGGTGGTCCTAAAAAGGGGTAGTGATGGCTGCCCTATGCGCTAAATGCAGGTCAGATGCAGGGAACTTACCATGTGGTTTTTCGAGCGATAAACCCACGGTAGGTGCCATGCCTTTATTTTGCTACTTTGCATTGCCTTGCTTGCAGAAGTACAAGTTCAGATGAATGTTTTCCATTGCCAGATTTCTCTCCACTGTTCTATATTTCAATTTTTGGTTGTGCATAATACAATATTTTCAATAAATTATTTGAAATGAAGCAATGGTTTCTGCTGTGGGAAATTTTACAGGACTTTCATAATGTCTTCAGATCTGTGGCTGAGATGATATGATCTTAAAGAAACATATCTACGGAAATACTACACATTCTCTGGGAACAAGCAGGGAGTCAGTCCTCACATATGGGTGACGTCTGCACCAATGGAGTCCTCACGGAAGCATCCCCCCAACTTTCAAAGAAAGCCTTTGGGAGATGCCACCATGCATGCATGGTCCCTTTCCTGCCCAAGGGTGCCATCTTGCTCAGTCTCTTTTTTTCCCGCGGAGCCCTTCAGACGTTTGTCTGGTTTGTCCCCGGAAAAAGTTGATTTTTCTCTCCGAATTTCATACTCACCTCTGGTATTGCACCGGTACTCTTCCCGCCACCTGACCTCATTGCTCCGGCATCGAGTTTGGGTCTTATTTTTGTAGTTTTCATTCTTTCTTTTCCTGGCGTCTTTGCTGCCATTTTTTTCAACTGGCAGCCCGGAGAGTCTTCGACCTCGCAGAGGTACTTTTTTCACCCATGGCTACTGGGGGCTTTAAGAAGTGTGATTGGTGCTCTAAAATGATGTCTTTGACCAACACACACGACTGCTGTCTCTGCTGCCTTAGGCACATGGCCTCTACGGCCCACGTCACCTCAGACGCTCGCCTCCACGTGAAGACGGCGCAGTGGTGTCTCCGGGACCAGTGGTCTCAGGTCACGGGTCGCCTCCAAGACAGTCTCTGTAAGCCACCAACTGGCGGACTCCCTGGTCTGGTTGCAATCTCTCCAGCATCTCGAGATGGGCATGCCTTTTCAGGCCCCTCCCCCCTTGAGGGTCCTCAGCATGGATGCCTCTCTGCTCAGCTGGGGAGCCACTGCGGGGAGCTCCACACCCAGGGCAACTGGTCACAAGACAAGAGCACCCAGCAGATCAACCTCCTGGAGCTGCGAGCCATATACTTAGCTCTGCGAGTCTTCTGCTACCACCTGCATCACTAGCCAGTACTAGTCCAAATGGAAACCAGGTGGTGATGTTCTACATGAGCAAACAGGGGGTCATGGGGTCTTGTACCCTTTGTCAGGATGCTCTGATCCTCTGCTTTTACGCAGTCCAACAGGGTATCCTCTTGAGGGCAGTGTATCTACCAGGTCACAACAACTTTCTGGCCGACAGGCTGAGCAGAGTCCTCCAGCCACACGAATGGCAGCTGGACCCCAGGGTATCCATTCGGCTTTTCCAGATCTGCAGGGAACTCGTGATGTTCACCAGCCCAGACAACTTCCAGTTGCCCGCTTCTGTTCCTGATAGGCCCACCCCTCCAGGGTGGCAGCGGACGTGTTCCTTGTCTCATGGTCAGAAGGCCTCATGTATGCCTACCCTCCTACGCCACTCATCGCCAAGACCTTGTTCAGGACCCTCTGTGACAGGGCCTCACTTATTCTGATAGCTCCAAGGTAGCCCAGGCAACCGTAGTTCCCGCTGCTCCTCCAGTTGACGGTGGAGACCCCCATCCCCTTGGGGACCGCTCTGGGACTCCTGTCTCAGGAGGGGGGCTCTCTTCTGCACCCCAACCTGATGTCCCTGTCACTGACAGCATGGCTGCTGAGAGGGTGACTGTCCCCTTTCAACCTTTCAGTTGAGGTGAAGGAGATTCTGCTGGCCTCTCGCAAGGCCTCTACTAGGAAGGCTTACTCTCTCAAATGGTGCAAGTTCTCAGCTTGGTGCACCAAGCACGGGGCTGACTTGTTCTCCTGCCCGGTGTGGCTGGTGTTACAGTACCTTCTCCACCTCTCTCAATCCGGGCTCTAGTCTAATTCCATCCGAGTGCATCTTAGTGCCCTGGTGGTGCACCACCTCCCAGTGGATGGCAAGTCCCTCTCGGTCCAGATTTTGGTGACCGGTTTTCTTCAGGGTCTGCTCTTATCGAAGCCTCTGGTTTGCCCTCTGGCAACCGAATGGGACCTCAACATAGTGTTGGGGCAGCTCACTCGCCCACCCTTTGAGCCTCTGGCTACCTACCACCTTCGCTACCTCTCTTGGAAGGTGGCTTTCCTGATTGCGCTCACTTCTGCCCGCAGAGTTAGCAAGCTTCAGGCCCTTGTAGCGGAGGCACCTTATACGAGGTTCTACAAGAACAGAGTGGTGCTTTGCATTCACCCCAAATTCCTGCCGAAGGTAGTATTGCCCTTCCGTCTCAACCAGGAAGTAGTGCTCCCCACCTTCTTTCCAAGACCTCACTCCATTCGGGCGGAGATGGTCCTCCACATCTTGGACTGTGAGAGGGCTTTGGCCTACTATATTCAATGCACTCAGGGCCATCGCAGAGCTTCTGAGCTTTTCATCTCCTACGACCCCAGTAGGCTGGGGGAGGCGGTGACGAAGCGTACGCTATCCATCTGGATGACAGACTGCATCGCCCTTGCCTATGAGCAGGCGGGGCTCCCGCTGAAAGGATGCATCACGGCGCACCGTGTTAGGGCCATGGCGGCTTCGGTGGCAAACATGCGCTCTGTCCCGATAGTGGACATCTGCCGGGCCGCCACCTGGTCTTCGGTCCATACCTTCACAGCCCATTACTGCCCTGAAAGAGAGTGCCTTCGCCAGGCTGTGCTCCATAGCCTTTTCAGGGTTTAGGCAACTCCTACCCTCTGACCCTTCTATGTTCAGGCTACTGGAGTGTTGGTTTCATCGGACACAGGGGTCCTACAGTGGTCTGTGGACATGGACTCATTTGCTGCTGCTTGCGGCTCCTTGTGAGGGAGCCCCTATTTTTGCTATGGGATTTCAATAGCCTGTAGCTGGGGAATCCCATATGTGAGTACTGACTTCCTGCTTGTTCCTGGAGAAAGCGTAGTTACTCATCTGTAACAGGTGTTCTTCGGAGACAGCAGGAATCAATCCTCACAACCCTCCCACCTCCCCTTGGAGTTGTTCCTTTACCATCTTATTTTTGCTGTCTTTTAGCTATGTCATCTGACTGAGCAAGATGGCACCCTTAAGCGGGATGGCATCTCCAAAAGGCTTTCTTTGAAAGCTGGGGGGATGCTTCTGCGAGGGCTCTGTCGGTGCCAACGTCATCCATATATAAGGACTGATTCCTGCTGTCCCCAGAGAACACTAGTTGCAGATGAGTAACTACGCTTTATGTTTCACTGAAGAAAGTGGTAGGTTAAAAACTACAGGCAAAAAATGGACCATTTCTTATGCTATCCAATACATATTTAAAGGATTAATGGGCATACAAAATATAGTATCTAAATTGGTTGATTTTTGACAGTAAGGCTAAATGATTTCTTAATGACTTTTTTGACACATCTTTATTTGAATTATAATTTCTTGATTAAAGTTGCTTTTGTATATGAAATTCATTTCTAGGAAGAAGAAAGGCGCACAGCTTCGCTTCTGGTAAGAAGAGAGGAAGAGAAGAAGCGTGAAAACCATAAACAAGCCTTAATGAAGGTATAGTCTCTGAATAATTTATGTTTTACTCAGGTATTGTGCTAATTTGGATAATAATAATAATTTGGATTTATGTAATAGCTTTCATTGTAAATAAGGTTCCAGTGTACTTTTATCTTAAAATTTCAGAAACATATATACATCCTCCTTTGGAGTTTAAATATTTGGCAAGTGCATTTGGTACTTGATCAGTTCACTACCTTCCAGAGGTGATCAAGAACAACAACTAGTGGCACCATGCTTATTGTTACGTCTGGGTGATGTAAGGTACAGTGAGATAAAGACTTGCTGAGGAGAAGGGAAGGGGATTTGGATTTATCTTATAACTTTTCAGTTGTAGCTTAAGGTGCGTTACATTCATGTACAGTGTTTAAACTTGCTGGTTTCAGGAATATTTTCTGACTCTTTTAGACAATTCCATATATTAAGTGAAAGGATGAAGATATAATTAAAACTAGAATTTAAAATGCCAACATTATTGCGAAATGAAGTCCACAGTGGTAGACCTCAGCTCTCCCCCTTCTGACTCTATCAGCCAATTTGAACAATGAATAAAAAGATTACAGTCCCAATATTTTCATTTTCTTTGCAGCATTCTATGAGAGGTACATTTTTGAACAAAAATTTGTAAAACCCTTAGATGGTCTATATTTTAGCACAATTTGTATTCAGAACATGTTTAGTTTTTAATTTAACCCCTGATAATAGAAAAATCTATTCTTTTTATCTGAGTTATTTATTAATTGGGGTTATTTTGATTTTATTCAACAAAAAGATTCAGTAGTAATCCTTGTGTGAAAAAGTATATGAACCTCTCATTTAGTAAATGATGTCACTACCTTGAGCAGCAGTAACTGCAGCTAAATATTTTCTGTAACTGTTGTTCAATCTCTCACATTGCCCTTGAGGATTTTTTATCCATTTTCCATACTATTTTGAAACTGACATTTGAAGGCTTCCTTGCATGAACTGCTCACTTACACTATGGTCTTGCCCAAAACATTTCAGTAGGTGGGAATTTGACTTGGGCAGTGCAAAACTTCCTCCTCTTCAGTCAGTCTGTAGTAGATGTACTTGAATACTTAGGATTGCTGTCTTGTTGCATGACCACTTTTGGTTCAGCTTCAGCTCATGGCCTGATGGTCCGACCTTCTCTAAATTTTCTGATACAAAGCGAATTCATGTTTGCATCACTAATGGCAAGTCATCCAGTTTCTGATGTAACAAAGCAGCCCCACACCATGATCCTCCACTGCCATGTTTGACAATCATGATGAGGTTTTACTTTGGAAGGAAGTATTTGATTTTTGTCATATAAAATGTTTTTATTGTGACTGAACAGTTTAATTTTTGAGTCATCTCTCCAGAAAACATTTTTCCCAGAAGCCTTGTGGGTCATCTGGATGCTCTTTGCTGATCCTGAAGCAAACATCAGTGTTCTTTTTAAAGACCAGCGATTTCTTCCTAGCCTATCCTATCATGAACACCATTCCCATTTGTATTTTTCCTGATGGCTGATGTATTAATCTTCACTCAACTACAGCGAGAGAGGCCTACAGGTCTTTAGATTTTAGACTGGGGTTTTTTTTGTGTGATTTTTGTGGATGGTTTTCCAGTTTACTCTTTAGAGTAATCTTGGCAGGATGACCACACTTTGGTAGAGCCACTAAGGTCTTCAGTGTTTTCTGTTTGTAGACTGTTTGACAGTGAATGGATGGAGCCCCAAATGTTTAGAAATGGTCCCGACAGATGAACATCTGCTACTCTTATTCAGGTCCTCTAAAATTTATTTTGATTATGGCATGACGAGTTCTCACTAATTTTATGGTAGAGACCACAGCCAAAACCTTTTGAACCTCTGCATAGAACAGTATGTCCAAAATCAGTCTGTAGATTCACTCTGTGGGATGATTTACTTGTTACCCATTTATTTATGCACCCGATTCTAATCAGCCAGTTAATTGAGTATTCACTTACTGCTGATTCTGAATTACTTATTCCGTATCGTCCTTCTAGACCAGGGGTCTGCAACCTTTAAGACGTAAAGAGCCACTTGGACCCGTTTCCGAAGGGAAAAAAAAAACTGGGAGCCGCAAAACCATTGCGACATTTAAAACAAATCTAACACTGCATATATTGTTTCTTACCTTAATGCTATATACGACCCCTACTTTTCCTGTTAAAATATAGGTGTTTGGCCTATACTCGCCGTATAAGACTACCCCTCTTCCTTCACACACCAAAAAAAAAAACGCCAGAAAATATCACAACAACAAGTAACAATATTTGATTTCAAAATTATGATGATTTTGAAGTCAAATCACTAATATGAAATAAAATTATTTTTTCTACCTTTGTTGTCTGACCAATTTATTCTTTGATCATGCTGGTCCCGATCTGAGGCTTCTGCTTTCCTGTCTTCTCTTAGCTCTCTTTCTGTGGTCTATGGTCCATCTGCCATTTCTTATCTCTTCTTTCGTTTTCTTCACTTCTTTCCATCAGCCTATTTCCAGTCCCAGTAACCCTCCCCAATATCAGCCCCTTTCCAGTCCTCACTCCCAGTACCTTCCAGTGCTAATCCCCCCTCAACCCCATTACCAGTGCTAGCCTCCCCTAATCAGCCCAATACCAGTCCTACCCCCCATCAGCTCATTACCAGTCCTAGCCCTCCCTAATCAGCTCATTTCCAGTGCTCGTCCCCTCAACCCCATTACCAGTGCTCCATCCCTCCATGTCAGCCCCCTCCCTCCCGCCATCCATATCAGCTCCCTCCCTCCCTGTCAGCCCCCTCCATCCCTCCATGTCAGCCCCCCTCCCTCCATCCATATCAGCTCCCTCACTCCCTGTCAGCGCGCTCCATCCCTCCATGTCAGCCCCCTCCCTCCCTCCATCCATATCAGCTCCCTCCCTCCATGTCAGCCCCCTCCATCCCTCCATGTCAGCCCCCCTCCCTCCATCCATATCAGCTCCCTCCCTCCATGTCAGCCCCCTCCATCCCTCCATGTCAGCCCCCCTCCCTCCATCCATATCAGCTCCCTCCCACCATGTCAGACCCCCTCACACCATCCATCCATATCAGCTCCCTACCTCCATGTCAGCCCCCCTCCCTCCATGTCAGCCCCCCTCCCTCCATCCATCCATATCTGCTCCCTCCCTCCATGTCAGCCCCCCTCCCTCCATGTCAGCCCCCCTCCCTCCATCCATCCATATCTGCTCCCTCCCTCCATGTCAGCCCCCCTCCTCCCTCCATCCATATCAGCTCCCTCCCTCCATGTCAGCCCCCTCCCTCCATCCATCCATATCAGCTCCCTCCCTCCATCCATATCAGCTCCCTCCCTCCATGTCAGCCCCCCTCCCTCCATCCATCCATATCAGCTCCCTCCCTCCATCCATATCAGCTCCCTCCCTCCATGTCAGCCCCCCTCCCTCCATCCATCCATATCAGCTCCCTCCCTCCATGTCAGCCCCCTCCATCCCTCCATGTCAGCCCCCCTCCCTCCATCCATATCAGCTCCCTCCCTCCATGTCAGCCCCCCTCCCTCCATCCATCCATATCAGCTCCCTCCCTCCATATCTGCTCCCTCCCTCCATATCTGCTCCCTCCCTCCATGTCAGCCCCCCTCCCTCCCTCCATCCATATCTGCTCCCTCCCTCCATGTCAGCCCCTCCCTCCATCCATATCAGCTCCCTCCCTCCATGTCAGCCCCCCTCCCTCCATCCATCCATATCTGCTCCCTCCCTCCATGTCAGCCCCCCTCCCTCCATCCATCCATATCTGCTCCCTCCCTCCATGTCAGCCCCTCCCTCCATCCATATCAGCTCCCTCCCTCCCTCCCTCCATGTCAGCCCCCCTCCCTCCATCCATCCATATCTGCTCCCTCCCTCCATGTCAGCCCCCCTCCCTCCATCCATCCATATCTGCTCCCTCCCTCCATGTCAGCCCCCCTCCCTCCATGTCAGCCCCCCTCCCTCCATCCATCCATATCTGCTCCCTCCCTCCATGTCAGCCCCCCTCCCTCCATGTCAGCCCCCTCCCTCCATCCATCCATATCTGCTCCCTCCCTCCATGTCAGCCCCCCTCCCTCCATCCATATCAGCTCCCTCCCTCCATGTCAGCCCCCCTCCCTCCATCCATCCATATCAGCTCCCTCCCTCCATCCATATCAGCTCCCTCCCTCCATGTCAGCCCCCCTCCCTCCCTCCATCCATATCAGCTCCCTCCCTCCATGTCAGCCCCCTCCATCCCTCCATGTCAGCCCCCCTCCCTCCATCCATATCAGCTCCCTCCCTCCATGTCAGCCCCTCCTCCCTCCATCCATCCATGTCAGCCCCCCTCCCTCCATCCATGTCAGCCCCCCTCCCTCCATCCATATCAGCTCCCTCCCTCCATGACAGCCCCCCTCCCTCCATCCATCCATATCAGCTCCCTCCCTCCATGTCAGCCCCCCTCCCTCCATGTCAGCCCCCTCCATCCCTCCATGTCAGCCCCCCTCCCTCCCTCCATGTCAGCACCCTCCATCCCTCCATGTCAGCCCCTCTCCCTCCATCCATATCTGCTCCCTCCCTCCATGTCAGCTCCCCTCCCTTCTTCTGCAGCCGCGGCTCCCTGCCTCTTACGGAACCGCGGCTGTGCTTTTAAAATCATCTCGGAGCCCTTCCTGTCTTGAAGGGCGACGTGCAGCATTGTCCCGCCTCCAAACTTCCTTTAGAGGCGGGACAATGCTGCACGGAGCCCGTCAAGACAGGAAGGGCTCCGAGATGATTTTAAAAGCACAGCCGCGGTTCCCTAAGAGGCAGGGAGCCGCGGCTGCAGAAGAAGGGAGGGAGCCCATAACGCCATAAATACCGGGCGGGCAGTGTGCTCCGGAGCCGCGGCAAAGGTGAGAAAGAGCCGCATGCGGCTCCGGAGCCGCGGGTTGCCGACCCCTGTTCTAGACCAATACAGACAAGTGGGTTGTGCTCCCCTACCAGCAGATTGGTGGAGACAAAGACCAGTGAAAAGCCCAGGTTTCAATGACATCACTCTGATGCCTCTATCCGGCTCAGCCACCAGAGGTCCCTTAAGTATTTCTTTCTCTCCAGGAGATGGTTGGATCTTCTCCTCTCTGTAGATAATCTGAAGACTGAGAGGAAAAGAGATTGATTGAATGCTTGTGAATGACTACCTCAAGACCTAAAGGGGTGACTCTCTCACTTGAGCGTGATGTGGGAGGCTCCACTAGACTGTGGTCTTTTTGGTAGCCATAAGAGGAGGGAAAATTGGTTCAGCTTCATGCTCTTATGATAGGGGCCTGTTGAGCAGCCACAAATTGGAAGGATTTGGAAGAATCTGGAAGAGTACAGCAGCCTCGCACAACCTCTGCACCCCCTCTGCATCCCCTCCCTCCTCCTCCTTTCCCCCTGCTCTCTCCTGAAGATTACAGATGGCTCTCAGAGGGATCTGCCTGCCAGCCACCTTTCACACAGTGCTGCTAAAATATAAACCCAGCCAGTGCAGCAGTTTCAGGGGAGTAGAGGTGAGACCTGCATGGATCCTATGCCCATGGCTCTCAGGGGGTAATGTAAGGTGTGGCTCATTGAGAATTACTCATTCTGGACAATGCTCACAAATCTGTGAGGGCTATTGTCAGTAGCAAATAAATATATATATAAATACTCGATAGGTCCAGAGATAATTTCTGCATCACTCTTTTCCCAGGTTTCTATAGATCTATCTGGCAAATGAACCACATGAGAGAAAGGAAACCAGCTCTGTGTTTGTATATAAATTAGATTTTATTGCTGATAGAAAAATACAAATATAGAATAAATTCGTTTTCTGAGATAGCAAGTTATGTAGCCCTATGATTGAAATTACCAGGACAGTAAATCACTGTTTTAGCAACCAACGTCATTGATTCGCTCTGCACTCAGACATATAGAAAATTAGCTATCTGTCTAGGCCCACCCCTGGGAGAATTCAGACCAGTACCTTAGCTTTGCCAGATGAATAATTATGACCAGGTGATATGATCTTAATATGTACACCTTAGAGGAAAGGCGGGATAGAGGTGATATGATTGAGATGTTTAAATACCTCCGTGGCATAAATGTTCAGGGAGAGAGCCTCTTTCAATTGAAAGCAAGTTCTGCTACGAGGGGACATGGGATGAGGGTGAAGGGAGATAGATTCAGGAGTGATATGCGGAAATATTTCTTTACAGAAAGAGTAGTGGATCCATGGAATAGTCTCCCAGTGGAGGTGGTAGAGATGAGGACAGTAACTGAATTCAAAAAAGCATGGGACCAACACAGAGGATCTCTAAAGGTAAAAAGTGGACTGTTGTAGTTGTTGATATGGAAGGACAGACTAGATAGGCCATGTGGTCTTTTTCTGTCATCATGTTTCTATGTTTCTAGGTCCAAGAAGTCATCTCTGGAACAGCACAAAGTCTAAAGAATGGCAGTGGTCCAACACAGGCTGCAGGCAGTCTGGCTGAGCTGCATGATAATACAGAGCTTCAGGTCTATGGGAGAGATTCACTCCTTCCCGAGATTTGTCCTTGTCCTTGCACACTGTCTTTTAGAAAGAGATAGGCTGCAAACAATGCAAATGAAATGCAGAAAATAGCAGAGAAAGCAGGACTGCCAGAATGCTGAGAGCAAAGTTGAAAGTGTAATTGCTGAAAGGTGTCTAAAAGTGGCCATTAGTGTCCTACGTCCCTCCGAGTTTAGCTTATAATTCTTCGTCCTGACCACCTTGTCACGGCACGGTGATTGGCTGGTCTCAGATATTGTATGTCATCTTCAGTGAATCATGTAACAGTTATCAGGTGATCTTTCTCCAAACAAAGGTCCATGGTGAGAAAAAATGCTGGTATGCAGGGCCATACATTGTTGCAAATCCTAGGACCAGTAGCACAGTCTCTGACCTCAGGAGCGAGTTCTCTTGCACGTAGTCATAAATAATAATTCTGCTGTATGATACAAAACTTTGCAGAATGCTTGATCTGCAGGTTTGAAGTTGAGAACATAGCAGAAAGGGAATCCATCTTGTTTGGTTCAGGCTTTAGTTTCTGAGCAGGCCCCATCTTGTAATAGGAAGCCATGTTGCATGGTTCAGGATTTAGTTTCTGAACAGGTCACAGGCTTCAGTCCTACATTCCCCCCTCTTTTAAGATGGAAATAGCTACAAGTGAGTCTTCGGCAAGTTTTTGCGCCAAAGACCAGCTGCTGGGCTTCGCGGCCATTTTATGCACTCTGTTAGCACCGCGTGGCGGATGAGTGCAGAGGATCACATTGGGAGGAACGCACATGGCACGGCCCTGAGCCGCATTCGTTAATCTTTTGTTTACTTTTTTTTTTTCTTAGTTTAACTGCATGCTGAATATTTTGATAAAGTATGCCAGGAGTCTAGGGTGCAAATGCGTTTTCCCTTTGTCCCATGTTCCGATTAATCTTCACAACAGGGTATTGATTAAATACAACGGAGGCATCTCTGTACCTGTAGGCCTTTATTTACGGGTCCCGGGGAAAGTAGCACGCATTTTTGCATCTGTATCAGAGCAGAAGTGACGTAGGCATGTATGGGTCCCTGAACTTTATGCTTGAGGTTATAGGCAGCAGATTGAGATAGGTTATTGAGGCTATGACCTGACCAATGGTTTGCACTACACGCTGCATTGCCAAATAAAGAGTTTCAGGGTAGAAAAGGGTCTGATTTCTACTTCTGGACGGATCACAGAGGTGTTTGGCTACCCCTGACATAGGCACCCTAGTGCCACTTCCAGGCTCAAAAGCTGTACTTGCTATAGTGTCTCTGTGCTTACTTTCTGCCTGCAGGCGCTGAGACCATTTTATAAAAGGTTACTTGAACCAGTTCAAATGCCTGGTCAGGCATCTCCCTGTATCTAAAGAGATGTAGTTAGTGGAGGGAGGCCTTGGGTGCATGCTTTCATACTGCCTGTTATGCTAATTTGGACAGGAACTTTAGGAAGCCGGTGACTGTCCCAGCGGCAGGACCGTGAGGCATCCCTACCAGGGGATGGTCGATTCTTCCAACTTTTCGAGTTTGCAGAAAATCCAGGCAGACATAGTGCTGGAGTTACTCGGTTTTTGCATCTCTCTTGACATCAATCATAAGATCAGGTATCTTGGAGGAGGAGTTTGTTGCAAGTTGTGGCTCTACAGTTACAGAAGGGCCCAAGATCAAGTTGGGTAACTGCGGCGAATCTCAGGCTAGCATTGGATTGAACTAACTTTGTTCTACTGGTATAGCTGATCATGTTGGAGTTGAAGAACTCGGGAAGCCGTCCGTGGGAGGCAGGAGAAAAAAAAAAGTGCATAGGTCAGCTAATGCTATGCCTGGTTTGAACTGGTTTCCTTTGGTCTCAGATAGAGGCAGCTCCGCGGGGTTTCTTTCCCCAAAATGAAAAAAAAAAAAAAAGAGTTTCGTGGCTTTCCACTTCCTTTGAAGTTGGTGGTGTTACTGTAGTCAAAGGTACACGACATGGACTACAAGGGTAGCTAAGCTCTCCTCTTGGCTTTGTCTGCGGGGGGAGTTTAGGATCTGGTCAGCAGAGCTTCTAGTTCATATGTCCTTGACTGTGCCTGGCACTTAGAAGCTGGGGTTTGGCCTATTGTTCTGGACCTTCCTAACAGTGGTGGTGGTTCCTAAGGGGCCACTGACAGTTCTTTGGCATTTCATTTTCAGGTAAATAAATTTTATTCTATTTTAGTTCAAGTACTCTAGTGCTCTGTGTTGAGTCTGTGGTGGTACACTGTGTTGGGGACCTTGTTGCATACTGGCTTGTAGATTGAGGGAGTTCCTGGGGAGGGTCCCAGCCCTTCCCACTATGCCGGCCAGGCTGCAGTGTCTGGTAGAGGATGGTATCAAGGGGTGTAATGCCAGCTTAATCCTTAAGCATTCCTTGTGTTATACAGCTCAAAACTTATTCAGTGCACAATGCCTTGATGCAGGCATGACGGAAAGGCCTAGTCAGGCCATGGTTTGTTGGGCAAATTTCAGAGTGCTGTGGGTCTGGTCAGGTGATCTAAAAGGCAGTTGGTTGATACTGGTAACTTTCTCCTGCGAAGGGTCTGATAAGAATGTCAGAGACAGTTCTGTGGAAAATGGGAAGTGGCTGTGTACAGGACAGGTATGTAAGTTGAAAGATTGTGGCTAGGGAGCAAATGACATTCTTCCATCTGTCTATAGGCGGTAAGTAACTGGACCTGCTCATCTCTTGTCTATTAGCCCAGATTAGGTACCCATTAAATCTGTAATATTGCTAGTAAGGGAAGCTGCACTCTCTTACAGCCATTAGTAGTATTAGCACAAAAGTAAACTTTATCGGAGAATGTGTCAGTTTGATTGAATCAGGGCAAGGTCCATTTCATATCTTTAAGATACAACACGGCAGTGCAATTTAAGACTCCTCAAGATCCGCAGTCACCGACGTGGTGTGATCTCGGAGGCAGGTGCCGGCCTAAACTGCGAGCAACAGGCGGTCATAAGAGCAGGACCAGCAGGATGGGATAAGGCAGGAGAGTCCCTCTCTGTTGCAAGAGACCCTGGGGGTGGGGGGTACCAGATTACCTTTGACAGCTTTGGCCGCATCAGCCCGCCTCGCGGAACAAATGACTGCTCGGCCTGCCCCGGGACCGGCAATTCCTTCGTTGGCGCCTACTTCCCGAATCTCCGAGAGCACGGATGTCTCTGGAGCAACCAGTGTAGCTCCCTTGGTGGACGGATGTGAGACTCGCGGGATGGGAAACATGTTACGGAGGTCCCTGTGCACGAGATACGGAATCTATGCAGGAGTGCTAATGGTCCGTCCACCGACTAGAGCTGAGAGCGGTCGGGCTATCGCTAGAGAAGTTCGAAGCTACGATGAGAGGTCGAGCAGTGCGTGTGTTCTCCGACGACTCCGCGACGGTGGATTGCTTCCATCAGCAGGGCGGGGTAGGAGCGGTAGCCAAGGAAAACTGACGCAGGGACTCGATGCTCCTGGCTGGAGTCTTGTCTACCAGCGAATTCGGTGGCGCACATTGTATAATAGGGCAATGTGATGGTGGAATTTCTCAAGCAGGGTCCCAGTGTGTATGACTGGGAATGGTGGTTGTTTCCGGACGGGTGTGCGCAAGTAGCTCGCAGATGGGGATCTACGATCATGGATCACAGGGCGAGTTTTCAGGCAAAAAAAAAAAAAAGATGTTCTTCAGCAGACGCCAAGAGAGGAGTTCGAAAGAAAGCGACGCCCGGTTGCAACCCGAGCTTGCGTCAGGTCTACTCGATGTCTTTCCTCCATGGACGTGCATAGGGCTGTGGTGCAGCATATCAAAGCGCATCGCGGAGAAGTACTGTGGGTGTTCCCGGACTGTTCACCAGTGGTACGCCGATCTCATAACGGTACTCATCGGACATCCCTGGAGGTTAACGACATTTGAGCATCGGTTGCTACAGCGGCCGCATCGAATGCATCCGGTAGATCGTTTTTTCGTTTACGGTGTTGCCATTGCAAGGACAAGTTAAAAAAAAAACCCAAAAAGAAACTGCTCTGCTGGAGCAGTCATCACGACTTTAGTTCGAGCAAGGGAAGAACCTACGTTTCTTACATAGGTGCACATATGGCGTATTTTTTGAAGACGGGTGCTCGGAGCGGCAAGCGTATGCGGATACTGTATCCACCCTTTTGGTGTGACGTTTCCTGTACGACGGATTGGTTAAAGATCTGGCAGTCGTTTCGTTGAGCATTGTCACGCCCTTGCCCCTTACTTCCAGTATGGAGGGGCATGGTTATCAGAGAAAGTTTCACCTTTTAGCCTTTAACTGACTGGTTCCTTTGCCATGCCCTTTGGGAAAGGTAGTTCAGTCACAATCCACTTGGCTTCAGGTAGAAAAACACTTGTAGTTGGCTCGAATGATAAGGCAATGACAGAATTTATTGACTCAAACGCAAGGTTCACAAATGCTACCCTTGGATACTTTCTCCAGGATTCTTCACAATACACATCAGGACATAAATAAACTCAAAGCAAACTTTCAGCTTATAGTGTTCTTCAGCTCAAAGGTAAAGCCTTTTAACAGTCAATGCTACCAGCTTGGCTAGCATTGCTGTTTAAAGCAAACAAAAACAGCATTTCTTAATGGCAGTTTTCTGTTTTTATAGTCCCAAACACTTCCAGGCTGGTTTGTCTCCTTACAAACAAAGTAAAACTTTTAACAGGACAAAAACTTCTCATAGGCAAATAATGCTCTATTCCAGGCTTTAGGAATATTCAAAAACAAAGCCAAAAACTTTACTTCCTTTCATCATTAGCTCGGCTTCTTGCTGGTGCACTGCTCTGGATATCAGGTGTTTTTTCAAGCACAATCAGAGAACTTCAGCTTGCTCTTGCTTTCTCAGCAAACATATTTCTTCTTTAACACAGGACATGCACAAAACCATCTACAGGCTTTCAAGGTTACCTGACTCTGAAGGTTTTCTCTTAAGGGTGGTTTTCTTTCAATCCCTCTGCAGTAAAAGATTGGCACAAGGAGCAATCCATGTACAGTCAAACCTCGGTTTTCGTTTGCCCTGGTTTTCGTACGTTTCGGTTTTCGACGTCTTTTCTGACTGAGATTTTGTCTCGGTTATCGGATATCGCCTCGGTTTTCGTAAAGAATGTGGAATTAGGTGAGCCAGTGCTGCCAGATCTGAAAACCTATATACAACTCCTGAAGAAGTGTCATGGGATAGAAGGCAATGGTCATGGTCTGTATACACTGCCCACCCAGTCCCGGCAGCACTACCCCCCGGACTCACCGATCGCGTGTTGAGAAGCGAAAGTCAGCTAAGCAACATCCTCGAGCCAGAGTCAGAGATGCAAGGATTGCACAGAGAGGAAGGCCCCGATCTCTCCACCGCCTGCCTGTTCTCTGGAGCGCCCCCTCAGGCTCGGAGGTAGCATGGTAGCTGTCAATGTAAGCAGGAGATGTTGCATGAATGTGGGAGGCAGTTCTTTCTCTTGCAGGGTACCCTTGCAAATTGCTGTTGAGACGGAGTCAGCGATCAGATTACAGTGCCGTACAGTACAATATCTGTGTGTTTGCAGTCCTGTGGACGATCGGGCAGGTGAGAGAAGTGACAGGAGCTGGGTGTCTGGAACGGATTAATTGAATTTACATTATTTCCTATGGGAAATATTGCTTCAGTTTTCGTACGTTTCGGTTTTAGTCAGACTTGTTAGAACGGATTAATCATGAAAACCGAGGTTTGACTGTATGAGTCTTTGTCATTCACAGCTAGGTCTGGTTCACCTAGTTGCATAGACTCTACCTCTCCTTCCAGTTCACAGGGTTCAACTGACTGCCTTCCGTTAGAGCTGAGAGTATCCCTTGCAACTCTGCACTGCTCTGTATTAGACAAGCTTTCAAGGCTCATACCTGGGCCTGGGCTTGGGCTTGTAGCAGCTTCTCCTCCCTCATGCTGTGGCCACCATTCTTCTGTGCTTCCTCGTCCTGTCCTCCAGCTTGTGTTTCTGCTTGGGTCTCTCCCTGAGACTCTCTCTGGGACTCTCCTCCTCCTCTCTCCTGCTTCTTTCTCTATCCTAGACTTAAATCCCCAAGGCTCCAGCCCCACCTCTTCTCCTCTCAGATGACGGAGATCAGCTTCCCTCCTGGCAGCTGGGTAATTAGGGAACTCAGTGACGTAAGGGTCCTTTACCCTGGGTCTGTATTCCCTCTCCTTTTCTCCACTAGGGGAAGTCTGAAACCTATCCCATCTGGGAATTTCCTGCTTTCTAGGTGTGATTGGGGTTTTGTTTCTCTGACCTTGCAAAATAGGTCCTTTTATAAGGGTGAATTCCTTTCCTTTATCCCTTTCTCCTCTTATCATGATAAGCTTCCTTATCACAGCATTCACTTGGCAGCCCTGGCTTGCTATATTAAAAAAAAAAAAAAAATCCAGGGAGTGGATTTAGGTTCGCTTGTTGATGGGGTACGTTGCTTAAAGGGGTGACCCGGTGGTGCTTTCATCGTAGAATCACGGTTCCGCCGGGGGATATCAAATTGGTTCTAGGAGCATTAGCTATGGAACCGCTGGAGTTCTGCCTCTCGGTGTCGGGGCAGGGCTTAACCTTCAAAAAAGTGTTGTTGGTAGTCTTCTGGTCGGCAAGACAAAGTTCGCAGTTACAGGCTTTATCGGGTAGGAAGCTCGACTGTTTTGTTCATGGGGGTTTTCTCCGTTCTGCTAAGTCCGGCAATTTATCTTCCAGTTCTCGATTCAGTGGAGGGGAATATGTTCGGACTGTGGTTTCGTCACTTGGGCACAAGAGGCTGCTTCGACAGTCTTAGAGGTTCAAGAACATTTCACAAGTTGGGCAGTTCATTCGGGTTGTTCGAAGGTTCCCGCGAAAGAGAGGCAGCAGCGAATGCGCCCATTTCCTGTTGGATTAAAGAGACAGTTGTGACAGCATATCTTTGGTAAGGTCGTTCAGCGCCGGTGGGCTTAAGAGCTCACTCTTCTAGAGCGCAAGCGATATCTGGGGCTGGGCGCCCTTTGTGTCCACCAGTGGGAATTGGTGGAGCGGACACTTGGTCCGTTCTTTTTGCTTTTATTAGGGTCTCCCGCCTCAAGGTCTTGGCGGTGAGTGAGGTTTGTTTCTAGGCGGCGGTGTTGCAATCCGGGTGGAAAGGTCCCTCCCAATGATTACTGCTCTGATACATCCCAGAGGTGGAGGACTAAACTGGAAGAGCGATAAGGAAATGGAAATTACACTTACCTGGTAATTGTGGTTCCTTGAGTGACGACAGTTTAGTCCTCATTCCTGCCCGAGGAGTGATCAGTTCAGAGGTTATTTTCAGGGAATGAGGGGTATCCATTTCGGGGAATGGAAAAAGCATTTCAGAATCTGGATTGCAGTGAGTATTGGTCGCTGACCTGTTCTACTTCCTTTTCTCTTATTCGCTTCAAGGGCTGGAACAGGGGTAGTAAAGGAATACGAAGAACGTTAAAAAAAGAGGGTCCTTTTTGTTAAGGATTGGTGATTGAGTTTTCACTTCGTGTGTTTGTTACAGTTGCAGTTAAATTACAGCTAATTGATGATTGTTCCTTTGAGTCTGCTTTGTTAATAGTACACTGGGGCTGATGGGAGATACCAGCAGGCTACATCCAGTGATGTCACGATTTTGACATGCCCATGCCCAGTCTCCAAGCTGCAGGAGAAGGTGCACAACCCAGAGGTGGAGGACTAAACTGTCGTCACTCAAGGAACCACAATTACCAGATAAGTGTAATTTCCATTTTTTGCCTATTGTGCACCTGCAGAACGTGTGGTCCAAATGTGTGATCTGCCCAAGCGGCTCCAATGCGCGTTCCTTCCCTAGCACCTTTAACATGCGTTCTGTAAAAGTGCAGTTAACATGTGCTTTCAATGCTGCTTCAACTTCTTCTTTCATCACCAATGGTTCCTGATCATAAGGTATAGGTTGACATGGCTGTTTGTCCACTTGATCTTTATTGTATGATGACTCTGTATATTCTTTCCACCTTTTCTTGATCTTCTCAGCATCATTTAACATGGATCCTTGAGCATCTTGTTACATTCCAATACGAGGCTGGAATTTTCTCTTTAACTCTCGTAGCTTTAGGAAAGCCAATCTTGTTCTTCCTCTAATAGTTTTTGCTTCTATTTCCTTGCATGTGTCATTGTAGTACTTTTCCTTGTCTTGTCTTACTGCATGTTGGAAATCTCTATTGAGTTCTGTGATTGCCTCTCTTTCTCCTCTGGCTTTAGCTTTTCTGCGTTTTTGGGCAATTTTCAGAGTTTCTTTGGTCAACCATTTCGGCCGTTTCTGCTTTTTCACCTTTTGTAAAGATTTCTCAGTTTCTTCCAACACAATCGTCTTGATGTCATCCCATAAATCTTCTGGAGCTCTGTCATTTGTACCTAAAGCAGCAAATCGATTTTGCAGGCAGTCTTTAAATTCTAGTAGTATATTCTCAAGGTCATATTTTGCTACATTCATGAGTGACTTGCTCTTTTTCAACTTTAGCTTGAGTTTTTATATTAGTAGATGGTGATCTGTACCACAGTCAGCTCTAGGTTTTGTCTTTGTTGATGTTATAGAGCTTTTCCATCGTTGACTTCCTCAGATGTAGTCAATTTGAGTTTTGTACAATCCATTGGGTGAAGTCCATGTGTACAGTCGCCACTTGTGTTGCTAGAAGAAGGTGTTTGAGATGAATAGATCGTTGGTCTTGCAGAATTCTATCAGTTTTTCTCCAGCTTCATTTCTGTTACCGTCCATGTTTTCCAACCACTTTGCCGCCTTCTTTGTTACCAACTTTTACGTTCCAGTCACCCATGACTATCAGGATATCCTGTTTGCATGTTCTGTCAATTTCAGCTTGTACTTGTTCATAAAACTCATCACCTTCATCCTCTTCTACAGCTGTTGTTGGTGCATATACTTGAATTATAGTTGTATTGATGGGCATTCCTCGTAGACGAATAGAAATTAAGCATTCTCTGATTGCACTGTATTTCATTACAGTTCTTGCAAGTTTCTTCTTAATTATAAATGCAACACCATTTCTTCTTTGTCTTTCATTTCCAGCATAGTAGACCATGTAGTCATCAGATGCAAAGTGCCCTATGCCAGTCCATTTCAGTTCGCTGACACCCAACAGATCGAGTTGTACACGTTCTATTTCATTCTTGACCACTTCAACTTCCCTTGGTTCATGCTTTGTATGTTCTACGTCCCAATATGTAAGATATCTTTGCAGCTTCTGACTGTCATTTGATGCGCAGCTACATCAGCAGTCAGACGTCCAGAGGGCTTTGATCCAACCGCATCATAAATGCTGGCTTTATTCTGAAAAGTCTTCAGCTCCTCCCCAGAAGTCAATTGAGTGCCTTCTGACCTGGGGATTTCACCTTCCAGCACTATAGTGCAATTTCTTTTGTTGTGATTATCCATTGGGTTTTCGTGGCAAGATACGGAAGTAGATTGTCAGGCCTTTCTTCTGCGCAATTTAATTTAGTGCTGTTGCCGTTGTCACAGAAATGTGATCCCCCACCACCAACACCGTCCCATTCTGCTGCTGCTCAGATGGATGAGCTGAGACCTGTCCATCTTGGGAGACCCTGCCAGTAGTTAAGCTACCGATAGCTTGGACCTCAGCATCACTGATGCACACAAGCCCTCACAGCACGACAAGCTGCAAACCCAAGTGAGCATGAATCAAGCTTCTAAAATGACCGTAGTCAATGGGTGGAGGGAGGGTGGGATCCAGATAGTGGCAATATTCAGCTGCTATCCAAATAAGCTATTCATTTAGTTTAGTCCTGATAAATAAATAGCAGTGGTGACCATACGATAAGTATATTCAATACTGTTATACATATGCTCCCTCTCTCACTCGCTCCACACTGAGTCCTCGTTCCCGCATTTCAAAGCTCTCCTTAAAACCCATCTTTTCTCCCAGGCTTTTGACCTCCCCACACCCCCATGATGGTCATGACGGTCCCACTATCCTATGTCACCTCCCCTCCTCCCCCTCCCTTCACCTCAGTGTTCAGACTACCTAGCCGTGTTATTCTGTCCTTCTCTATCTTTCTATCTGCGTATCCTACCTGCGTCTCTCTAGTGCTTTCCTGTCGATTGAATGGCATTCCTTTCCTCCTTTAATTTTCTAGCAGCCTGCTTTTACTGTACACCGCTCTGATACTCCGGTTTGTGCGGTATATCAAGCCCTGCAAATAAATAAATAAATAAATAGCCATGCTAAATATGCATTAATTTAAGTACTTGGGTTTAAATGAACAGGATTGCTGCTGCTGCTGCATACTGAGGTGGTCAGCATTTTTTCAAACTCCAGCTGCTGCGGGTTAAAATAAATCCAGATATTCAGCAGCACTGTCCAGAAATTGGGTGCTGCCGAATATCTGGATAGCAGCTTTTTACATGTTCTAAGTTACCTGGATTGTTATCAGGATAGCAGTGATTCATGACACTCATTACGCTGCGAATTGTTTATTGTAATATTATCTACAGCAGGATCAATAGCTCCAACCTTACAAGACTTTAACAAATGCAGAATGCAGCTTTCAAATTACTCAGTAGGGTGACTAGATTTGATCATTTCACTCCTCTACTAATATACAGATAAGATGAGATAAACACACTTGTTATGCTTAAGTGCGTCTGCCCAAAACCCTTTGGTTCTTGTCGCTGGCAACAGATTTGCAAAAGAAGATGAGTTCTACTTATATTAGGATTTATTATGGTAGAAAAATAGCAATCATACAACCTAACACTAGGGAATGAGGTAGCAACATTTTGTAGCGGCAACATTTAGCCATCCTTATGTAAACATTGCTAGATCGCTCAGGGTAACTGCCAAAGTCACATGGCTCGCTCTTCACCTAGAAGAGCACAGAATAGAGCTTTCTAACTGGATTTCCACCACCAAGTGAAACTAAGACCAGTACCTCATAGCCCTGCTTGGAGGAAGGGATGCTGCAGGGTTCAAGTCAAGGTTCAAAGCAGCATAAATCCAAGTAGGCAGATTAGCTGATAACACAGACTCCAGTTATTTCATATGAGCCATGAGCATCTGAGGTGATTGCAAAAATCTTGGTTTGTCTCACCATACTTGTGGACCAGCCTTGGGTGACATGCATTGTCTCTTTGGTAGTACAAGTAGTGCTCAGCACATTAGGTGGCAGAAGGCAAAAGCTATTTAAAACTTTGTTTATAGAAACATTCTTATTGTTTGTGCAGAATTGCTATGCCCACTTCAGAGATTGGCTGAATCAGGGCTTCCTTTGGGTGTTTGGTCGAATCAGGAAGTAGTTTTCAGGAGGTGGTCGCCCACTCAATAGAATCCACGTTGAGAGATAGAATGCCTGAGCAGATTACTAGAGAGCCCATATATTGTTGCAACTTCAAAGGTCTATTGAAGCAGCTCTGCAAGTGAGAAAGGCTTGGAAGTTTGGTTCTCTACACGTAGACCAAACAGAGAACAATGGTCTTCAGTATCCACTCACATACAGTATCTGGCAGGCAACGATTCTGTAGCATCAGCAGGTCAGAGGCCTATGTAGCAGGGGCTAATGTTGTCTGGTTCAGGAGTTTAGTTCTGTAGGTCACAGGAAGGCTGCAGGCATTAATCATTCACACTCAATATCTTTGTACCAGCCTTGCTTACACAGATATCATTATTCAGATAGCGGCTGGATATCACTGCTATACACACAGCTTTTGGCCCTGACCCTGGAGCTCTTTCTCAGCTTGTATGAATAAATATTGGCTGTATATCGAGAAGTGGAGACTAATGTTTTAAAAGCGTCCCTAGGTTAATAGGGGAAGAAGGTGCCTATTTTATAAAGACACATAGGTACCCATGGGTCTTTATAAAAGATTAGCACAACTCTGGCAAAAATTGTGGCTGGATTGAAGGCGCAGACATTACACTTGCTTGGGAACAGCCATAATTTTAGCATGTACTTTTTGTGCATACATGCATATTTTATAAGTTACACATGTAAATTGTAACCCTGCCTATGCTCCGCCCTAGCTCCTCCTCTGAGCACGTCTACTCTAGACGTTGTGGCAAGGAGGCCTATCCAGAGTCTGGGGAAGGACAAGGAGACAGGGAATTCACCCTAGTAAAGGGCCCCCTTTCACCAAATCAGGGTAGGAAAGCCATAAACACCTCCAGGAATCAGAAAACTTCCACGTGGACCACATTTCATGCTCTCCTTAGTGGAATGAAGGGGAGAGGGATACAAGGCTCAGAACCCTTTCGGCAGTGAATGCTTCAAGCACTCAGGTGCCTGGAGTCAGGCTGATTGCCGTCACCTGAGTAGGGTGGGGTTGGAGCTAGAGCCCTGGAAGTATAAACCCAGAGCAGAGTATGATTTAGAAAGAGAAAGGAGAGGAGAAGCAGGAAGCCAGGCTGAGCAGAGCAGAGGAATGGAGCTTCCAGCTGGAGAGAGTGCTATTTGGCATGTAACAAGGCTGCAGGAGAGTTTGGAGCCAGGAACAAGGGAGACTCCAGGATTCCCCGGAAGGCTGTTAGCTGAGCAGGACGAGGAGTCAGAGCCTATGCAGCTGGGAGAGCCCAAGGTGAAGCTGATTGAGGAGGACACACCCATGGACTGTTCCTTGTGCCAAGCTGTAAACCTGGGGAACGTAGAGAAAGCAAGCCAGTCCTGAGAGAAGGTCATCCAGGAAAAAGGTACCCTTATTCCACAAGCAGGGTGGCTGTGTATCCTTTGTGTTTATAAAGGGGAAGTTTACCACAGACTTTAAATGTGATTTTTGTTTGGTGCTTTATTTATTTTTTATTTAACAAGTTTTCTATACCGCCTTTTCCTTCAATCAAAGCGGTTACAAGAAATACAAAGGTTATAGGCAAGGGAAACAAACACAGTATAAACATAACAGCACAGTGGTAATATAGGAAAAATAACAAGGGTTAACAATAAGGCAAATTAATTAAAATAATTAAAATAAATATAATATATTTAGTCAATTGTTGATCCATATTGTTCAATGAAAAGTGTAGTTTTTAATTGTTTACGAAAGTCTTTTAAATCATCCAGTGAGCGTAAATCAGGAGGGAGAGAGTTCCAAATTAAAGGGGCGGCCAAAGAAATTGCTCTTTGTGAGGTACATTTGCATGATTTAGAGTAGTTTTTTGGGGTGCTGAGGGTGTTAGAAGTGGATAACCTTCTTGGTCTTTTGTTGATATCATGGAGTAAGAGGGCATGAAGGCTGATTGCAGAACTGTTGTGTTTCATTTTGAATATATTTATGATTAATTTATACTTTATGCGAAGGATTATTGGGAGCCAGTGGAGTTCTTTAAGGATGGGGGTAATGTGTTCATGATTTGAGGATCCATTGATGATTCTGGCTGCTGTATTTTGTGCCATTTGAAGTGGCTTGAGAGCATGCTTAGGCAGTCCATTGTAAATAGGGTTGCAGAAATCCAGAATGGGAGTAATGAGTGCCTGAACCTTTAAAACTGCATTTTGTGCTTGGATATGTTTTGGACAATTTTTGCTTCCAAGAGTCCTGAACCAACGATCCTATGTGTGGTATGATCGAACCATCGTGTATATAAAAATAATAAATTTCTGTCATTTGCCTTACCTACTTGAGCCTGACTACAACTTTCTGCATGGTGCACTCATACAGCTGAATAAGGACTATATTTCCCAGAGGGCATTGCAGGGAAATAGTCTAAAAAAAAAAAAGCTGAAAAAGCATACAGCAGAAAGTTCCTCTAAAAATCCATGCCCTTCTAACCTAGAGGCGAGTGGTGGTGGCGTGACAACGTATGAGCTGACTTGCACCATGCTCACTTTTAGACTTGAAAGAATTTTATAAGAGGCCTTTTCTGCAAATACATCTACATTTTATACATGGAAAAGACTTATAAAATTACCCCCATATGGACAAAATGTATCTATTCATCGGTGGCAAGTTTTATAAACGAAGCATAGTTACCACCTGAAGCTGACTCATAAGAGTTTTCGCATATTGACTTACGAGTGTTCATATAGACCTAAAAATAGCTGATCTCTTGTCTCTTTTTCAAACAATTCCTAAAATTAAGAGTTTAATAAGTACATAAGAGCATATGATAAACCATTTGGAATCTGTTTAAATGACCAGCATCTGACGCAAACAAAACATCATGAATCTTGAATCTACCAATCAAGGTCAAGAAGCCTGTGATTGCACTACTATGGCTCCTCCTTCGGGACACGGTTGTCCATTCTACTGTGCGAATGAATCGCCCTCTGAATTCACAAAATCTCTCGGTCCATATTACTTGTGGCAGTTGAAGACACTGCACATCCACTTTGGAGGGACCAGTTTGATCTGACCCTAGATCTGGAATGACACTATGATCTCGTTGGCATACAACATGCTCGTTTAGTTTTATGGTGTATTTAATTGTATGCCCCTGTGGTCTACGTTTTATTGGCCGCACCTCTAGACCAGTGAAATTGCATTTGGGGGAACATGCTTCCCGTTTAAATACTTCTACAACTTTTGCCCCAGTGATAGCACATTACCTTGAACATAAACATCTGTTCCAACAACTACAGTGGCGGATCATTGACTATGCCCTACCAATCCCCGAAGGAGTGATTGGATCTCCAAGCTCAATGGGCTAAACAATGTTGGATTTTCAAATTACAGACAGTTTCCTCGCTTGGCTTAAATTTAGAATTAGACAGCCCGTATTTGTTAATGTCACTTCGGTGGCACTTTGCCTAATGTTGATTGGCAGATTCAAGGTTCATGACATTTTGTTTGCATCAGATGCCGGACATTTAAACAAAGCAGGCTTGAATGGTTTTCAGAAGCGCTTTTACTGTCTCAGAGCAATAATCCCTAAAACCCCTGAAGCAGGGCCGTTGCAGGCTCGAAACGTGTCACTTGGGCGACTGTCGGCTCTCCCCTATTATCTAGTTTAAAAGCTGCCCCTTTTATCTATCTCCTTTTTAAAGGTTAATGCCAGTAGCCTGGTTCCATCCCAGTTAAGGTGAAGCCCATCCCTTCGGAAGAGCCCCTCCTTTCCCCAGAATGTTCCCCAGTTCCTAACAAATCCAAAACCCTCATCCTTGCATCATCCACGCATTGAGACTCCGAAGTTCTGCCTGCCTTTTGGATCCTGCGAGTGGAACAGGAAGCATTTCGGAGTACGCTACCCTGGAAGTTCTGGATTTCAACTTCCTACCTAAAAGCCTAAATTTAGCCTCCAGAACCTTCCTACCACATTTTCCTATGTCATTGGTACCGACATGTACCAAGACAGCAGTCTCCTCCCCAGCACTATCTAAGACCATGTCTAGGTGGCACGTGAGGTCCGCTACCTTCGCACCTGGCAGGAATGTTACCAGGCGATCCTCACGTCCACCAGCCACCCAGCTATCTACATGCCTAATGATCGAATCACCAACTATAACGGCTGTCCTAACCTTTCCCTCATGGGCACATGGCCCTGGAGAAACTTCCTTGGTGCGAGAGGGTTTTACATCACCTAGAGGACAGGTCCTAGCTACAGGATCACTTCCTGCCACACCAGGATGATGTTCTACTGTCACGTGACCTCTCTCCTCCATGGCAACAGGGATGCTGCCAGATTGGAGGTGGGACTTCAGGACTTTATCCCTGTAGGCCTCGTCTATGTACCTCTCTGTCTTCCTTATGTCCTCCAAGTCTGCTACTCTAGCCTCCAGAGATCGGACTTGTTCCCTGAGAGCAAAGAGCTCCTTTAAGATCCCTCACCAACTGGGAGAAAATCATACATGTGACACTCAATGCAAAAGACTGGAAAGCCCCCATCTCACTGCTGGACTGCTGTCTGCATCTTAGTTGTAAGGTTGTGTTTAAGTTCTTTACTTACTAAGGGTTGCTGGGGATACTTATACTAATAAAACTATACCTAATACATTTAATGTACCTTGTTCACCTGAAGCTTAATTAATCTCAGGTCCTTAATGTATGCTTGATGAGGATGAACAGCTGCACCTGAGAGTGAATATGGCACCTTCTTTCTTTTAAGAGGTGTAAGCACCTATAAAGCTACGACTATCCCAGGGGTGGGTAGGTGTTGGGGAGGGAGGGAAAAAGACTTATTAAAAGCTGGCTGCTACACAGAACTCTGTCCTGTGCTTCTAAGGTAATCTGTGACCAATTTCCAGGGGGAGTCCCACAGCCCTTGATTGGATAGAGGGAGTCTTGGGGTCTAAATTTAACCTGAAAGCTCTCTTCTGTGTTTTAAATTTAAACTGAAAGCTCTTTACTGCTACTAGGCCCTGACTAATTTAACAAATACACTTGGTTCACAGATTAATCAGCTTTAATGTAAAGAATTCCTATTTTCCCAAGATTTAGAAAAATTCCCAGAAGTAAATACGTACAACAGCAGATCTCTATCCAGAAGAAGCAGTCCCCTTTTGTAGTCCTTCAAGACCCTTCACTGCGAGGGCGTCCCCGGAGGTGGAGCAGATTCTCATGTGCCATCAGCCTCGGGAGGTACCTCTGGCCCCATCCTGGTCCTGCTCAGTCTGAGGGTTTCCCCACACAACCCACCCGACTCGGAGTGCAGGGGCATTAGGGCCACTGAGCACTCGAGGCTGGGGGGTCCTCAAGGTCTTCTCCGACTTGGGGTCAGACTAGAAGACCGAGGATGATGAGTCCCCAGACACCTGACTCCACAGGGATAAGCCCTCAGGCCCTTCTCCTACAAAGGCACGGCACCGGTCCCCACCCAAGGATCTGGCCTTCCTGGACTTTATGAGGGATATGGCAAAGGCTCTTGCTTTCACTGATTCCGAGCAGGAATCTCAGGCAGAGGACCTTGAGATCCTCTACTACAAGGCTCCCCCCAAGGGAGGCCCTTACAGTGCCTGCCCCCCCTATCCTGGAATGGCTGCTCTTCCATATGTGGGAGACCCCGGCCTTGGTCCCCATTGTAAGCAGGTGGCTGGACGATGTACGAGTCCGCCGGAGCCCTGGCTGCCAAAAAGCTCAACTTCTTCACAACTCCATGGTGGTGGAGTTGGCCATTTTCTGGCTCTTGAGCCAGAAAATGCACAAGTCAGTGCCCCAGGGTAGGGACATCCACGCCATGGACACTCTAGGCAGGAAGTGCTTCCAGGGCACGATGCTTATCAGCTGGATCCAGGGTTACCAGCTGTACATGGGCATGTACCTGTGGGACACGGCAGGGAAAGTTGCCGGGTTCTCAGCTGGTCTCTCCGAGGAACCTCTTCAGCGGTTTCGGATCCTGGTCTCCAAGGTCAGGGACTGCTCCAGATTTTTGGCTTGAGAGGTCTATGATAGCTTTGAGTCGGTAGCTAGAGTAGTAGCAGTTGGCATTAATGCCTACTGCCATGCCTGGCCACAGTTTTTCGACTTGGAGCAATGAGTGCAGGACAAGTTGGTCGATGTCCCTTGCCGGGAAGAGAATCTCTTCCGCAAGACTATGACTGACAAGGCCACCGAGCTGGAGTCCGAGTTCATGATCAGGACCAGGCTCTGTAAGAAGAACGCTGACCCTTCCCAAAGCAAGGCTTCAAATAAGAAGTAAGAAGCCCCTTTACCTGAAAAATAGAGAGGCTTACGGAAATTACCTCCAGCTCCCCAACAAGGTCAGCAGGCCAAGGGACAGGGGCATGGCCCTCATGAGCCTAAGGCCCCCAAGCCCCAGATCGTGCCTTAGGCGCAACCTGGGGGGGTGGTTGACTCCTGGGAATAGTCTCTCTTTCCCTGGAAGGGCTTGCCCCGCATCATATGGGGGGACATTTGGTATTCTTTGCTGACCGCTGGCCTGCCATCACCACCACTGACGCATGGGTCTTGCAAGTGGTGAAGGAGGAGTACCTTCTCCACCTCAAGCAGACACCCCTGCCATTCTTTCCATGAGAGCTCCCAATGCATCCACTTCACTGGGGCCTGCTTCAGCAGGAACTCACAAGTCTTATGGCAGTCGGGGCAGTGGAACCTGTCCCCCTACACCACAGGGGCAAAGGATTTTACTCCGCTACTTCCTGGTGCCCAAAAGGACCAGGGGATTTTGGCCCATCCTAGACCTGCAAGATCTCAAATGGTTCCTGGTGAGGGAAAAGTTAAAAGTGCTGTCCCTTGGAACATTGCTGCCCTACCTCTAGCAGAGAGACTGGCTATGCTTCTTGGATCTAAAGGATGCGTATACCTCATCCACCCTCTTCACAGGCAGTACCTCCGCTTCATGTTAGGAGGCTGCCATTATCAGTACAGGGTTCTACTCTTCAATCTGGCCATCGCCCCGAGGGTTTTCACCTAATGCCAAGTGGTGGTTGCTGCCTTCTTGAGTCTCCATGGAATGTTTGTCTTCCCCTACCTGGACGACTGGCTCATAAAAGATGGCACCGCCGCAGAGGCTCATCAGGCGACAACCCACACCATCCTCATTCTGGAACACTTTGGGTTCATCATAAACTACCCGCTGACCCAATGCCTGGAATTCATAAGGGCGTTGTTGGACACCATCCAAGCCAAGACCTTCCTTCCTCAAAACGCTCGTAGGGCACGTCCAGGGTCATCTCTTGGCCTCCGCCCGCCTCCTGCTTCATCTTCTGTGTCACATGGTAATCTGCTGTGCACGTCACCTCAGATGCCTGCCTACACATGTAGCTAGCCCAGTGGACTCTCAGTTCCCAGTAGTCCCAGGCAAGGGGTTGCCTGTGGGACAAAAAGGTCGTGACCCGTCCTCTGGCCATCTCCCTCAATTAGTGGCAACAACTCCTGCAGGCCAGGATGCCCTTCTAGGCCCCCGCCCCCAAGAGAATCCTTACCATGGATGCCTCCAAACTCAGCTGGGGAGCCCATCACGACAACCTCTGTACTCAGGGGAATTGGTTGTAGGCGGAGAGTCGCCAGATCAACCTCCTGGAGCTCCGAGCAATAGCGCTTGTCCTCCGGGCTTTTCAACACCACCTTCAGCACCAAGTGGTCCTAATCCAGACTGACAACTAGGTGGCAATGTTCTACATCAGCAAGCAGGGAGGCATGGGTTTGTCCTCCTGTGCCAGGATGCAGTAAGCCTCTGCTCCTTCGCCAGCAGCAGCAGGATGTTCCTGTGGGTAGTTTACCTCCCAGGCTAGGACAAAGCTCTGGCAGACCGGCTCAGCCGAATCTTCCAACCACACGAGCATATTCTGGACCCCAGAGTGGCTAGCTGACTGAACTACCTCTGGGGGCTCCCACAGGTGGACCCCTTTGCCAGCCCGGCCTTTGCTCAGCTGCCCCACTTCTGCTTCAGGCATCCACATCCCTCATGGGTGGTGGTGGTGGATGCATCCTTCATTCTGTGGACGGGGGGCCTCTTCTATGCCTTTCCGCCCATGCCACTGATTGTCAAGACCCGGTTCAAGGTTCAGCTCGACAGAGCCACATTGATACTGGTGACTTCTCGGCAGGCCCAGCAGCCGTGGTTTCCGTTACTCCTCAGGCTGTCCCAAGCGACCCCGGTCCCTCTGGGGTGCGACCCAGGCCTGCTCTCGCAGGAAGACGGCTCCCTCCTGCACCCCAATCTGGGGTCCCTGTCTCTGACAGCTTGGCTGCTAAAAGGGTAGCTTTGGCCCACTTCAATCTCTCCGGCAATGTGGAAGCAGTCCTGGCTTCCCATAAACCTTCTACCTGCCCGGCCTACGCCTTCAAGTGGCGGAGATTCTCAGTTTGGTGTGCGGAGAAACGGATCAACCACTTCTGTTCAATCCAGCTGGTCCTGCAGTATCTGCTTTACCTGTCCCAGGCAGGGCTGAATTCCAGTTCTGTCAGAGTATACCTCAGCATGCATTTGGTGCACCATCATCTTGTTGAGGGCAGGCCCCTCGTGACTTGCTTCCTGAGGAGCCTACTACTCTCAGGGCTACCTGTTTGTCCTCTGGTGGTGACGTGGCATTTCAACTTAGTTCTTTCAAAACTTACTGTGCTACTGTTCGAGTCTCTTGGCTCGTGCCACCTCAAATATCTCTCTTGGAAGGTGGTCTTCCTGATGGTGCTCACCTCCACTCACAGGGTTAGTGAGCTCTAGACCCTGTTAGCTCACCCACCTTATATGAAGTTCTACAAAAACAGGGTCATGCTCTGCACACATCCTAAGTTTCTCCCAAAAATGGTGTCTCCATTCTACCTCAACCAGGAGGTGGTGCTTCCCACATACTTCCCATGGCCTCATGCTAACAGGGTGGAGGCCGCTCTCCGCACTGGACTGTAAGTGGGCCCGGCCTTCTACTTGGAGTGTACTCGGGCCCACCATCGCGCCTCACAGCTCTTCGTTTCCTATGACCTAAATCGGCTGGGGACATGTCCATTTGGATGGCGGACTGCATTGCCTTCACTCGAGCAGGCCCGTCTCTCACTGGAGCATCCTGTTATGGCGCACAGCGTCCGGGCAATGGCAGCATCTGTAGTGAACCTGCACTCCATTTCTTTGGCTGAGATCTGTCGGGCTGCCACCTGGTCCTCAGTCTATACCTTCGTAGCTTATTACTGTCTGGAGAAGGAATACCTCCGGGACAGTGCCTTCGGCCATCATTTGTTTGAGGTGTAAGGCAACTGCTGTGCTCCGGCCCTTTGGTGTGTTCAGGCTAGTGGAGAATTGGTTCCTCGGTTGACATTTGGGGGTCACTCGAGAGTTTGCTGTTCCTTGACTCTGTTGCTGCTTCTCATGGTTCACCTTTTTCTGGTCATCCATGGCTTTTACAGGTTTTTTGGTAGCCTGTAGCTGGGGAGTCCCATATGTAAGGACTGATTTCCTGCTTGTTCCCGGAGAAAGCATAATTACTTACCTGTAACAGGTGTTCTCCAGGGATAGCAGGAATCAGTCCTCACATCCCTCCTTCCTCCCCATGGAGTTGCTTTTCCTTTTTGCCCTCTTGAGCTATGTTATCATACTGAGGCAAGATGGCACCCTTAGGCGGGAAGGGGACCATGCATGCGTGGTACATCTCCCAAAGGCTTTCTTTGAAAGCTGGGGAGAGGTTACTGCGCGGGCTCTGTCAGCGCCGATGTCACCCATATGTGAGGACTGATTCCCGCTGTCCCTAGAGAACATCTGTTACGGGTGAGTAACTATGCTATTTAATTGGTTCCCCTACTTCTTTGTGATGATTATGTTGGATGACCAGTTTGGGGTTTTGGTTATTTAATTTGTAGAAAAGCCATTTCTCTTATAAGCTGGTCTTGGCTATTGTTTTTGCCTGAATTCCATTAATGACTGGTATTCACTGTAACATTGTTAGTGCATATGCTTGCCTGTAGAAAACATCACTAGGGGAGCTACTGTGTACTATCATGGTACGTTTGAGTCTCATGATTGACATGCTTAACTACTAAGTTATGCTGTTCATTTTATATGGTATGCAATTGAGATGTAGCTAAGTATAAGCTATGGTAAAAAGTGAGTTAAGAGTAAAAACTCTGGCTATTGTTTTATAGCATAATTATCATTAACAGACGGCTGGTGCATAAGATGGATGGTGCTATTTTTCAAAACTGTGTACAGTGATAGAAAATCTACAGAAAAAGTACTTGCAGAGATTCACAATAGATTTTTTCGTGGGAACTTTTTGTCCTTTAAAATAATGCACATAGATATGAAAATGTAATCCCTCCCTCATCCCTAATGTGTCCCGTGACCACCTATATTTTGCTTGGGTTAAAATAAGTTATGATGATGATTCCTGCTGAAACCCCAGCCCTGGAGAGCAGGAATTGAACCAGGAGTCTTCTTCATGGAAATGCATAGCACTTACCATCTGAGCCCTGTAGCCTGATTTTAATTAAAATGTTACCATCATCAGGAATCTATTTGTCTATTGCAAAGTGTTGACATCAATATATGCAATAGATACATTAGTAACTTAGCCACTGATAGAACATAAGCCTCATACCAGCAAACAGTATTGCAAGTGGTGTGTACTCAGTTACGTGGCAGGGTAGTGCTGCTGAAAATGTTGAATGCCTGTAGATGATTCCTTTTCATTCATATCTTGCTGCAGGAAAAGAAACGATTAGCTATTTACAATGCTGCTCGACAGTGGGAGATACAGCAGAACAGAATAGTCCATGTTACTGGGTCAAAACAGGACCACAAGGACTTTGATAACACTTCTCACAAATCATCCCCAGTCAGTGGCAGTGCAGCATATGCATTTCCTGAAGAAAACAGGTATTCAATAACGCCGTTATCAATGCATAAAATGGAAACAAATTACAATATGCTTATTGTTGGTTGTTTTATTATTCTCTGCTATTATAGGTACTTGCATTTGTGTTTCATTGAGTTTTGTTTTGTTTTAGCATTTGCTGTTTTTTTCCCCCATGCACCAATGTATGCTGAAATGAAACACAGCTTGAAATGGGACCCCCCCCCCCAGAGGTAAATAAACATCCCTCCCCACCCTCGCAAAACCCTGTTGTGTCAGCGGGATCCTGCAAAGAAAGCACCATGGAGCATGCTTGATAGATCATACAAGTAGAAGAGAGGTCTCTGGTTCATTTATATGCCACAGCAGTGAAAAGATGAACACTTTCTGCTTCCGCCAGGTGGCATTGTGAAGTTGTGTATCTAGAGATGTGCGACAGGAGAAAGGCTCTTTCTAAAGCATCGATGTAGTTAAATGCAGGAGCTGCAGCTCTTCCTTTCCCCCTTCTCTGCCCTCAATTCAACTCATCTATTGTGAACATGTTTTGAAAGCAAGGGGGCACCATAAAATAGTGTTTCAGTATTGCATGACTAATGAATTGCTATCATTATTTACAAAATATAATACAAATACAACTATCTGGAAAATTGGCATATGTATATAGGATGACCCAAATTAAAAACTGAAAGTAGTATTTTTGTAATAGCTAACAGCTATCTTGAAATGCTCAGCTGTGGATGCCTTGCTGGGATCAAGTTTCTCCTGTCCTGCAGTTTTCTGTCCCCTGCTGAGTCTCTTTAGAGTTTCAGTTCTCTATGTATTTATCTTTGATAGGAGCCAGTATATGAAGTTTAGAGAAACGTGTTGGTTGAAAGAAGAGTGATTTAATGAAAAACAGTATTTTGATGAAAATGGAATATGTTGCTGTATAGACTGAATGTATAGATTTGGCAGTTTTCTCCTATATCATTGTCAGACATAGTAAATCTTTTTGTTAAATAAATCAAAAGCTTCAAGAAACAAAGATATGATTGATTTTATATGAGTTGTTAGGTGCCATTTGAGTTGATGATGACTCCTGGAGTCCCTGTGGCTAGTTGCCCATGTTGTGACTATCCCCCTGGGTTTTCCTGGCAAGATGTGACCAGAAGTAGATTTACAGTATATGAATAGAGCCTACAAAATACAGAGAGTCTGATCCAGCGGTTCATTGGCAATGCTGTGCACTGCCATTTGCGAAAACCTGATTCAGGCCTAAACCTGACTTCTGCTCAGAGCTCATGGAGACAGAACCTGCTGCTCAAGAAGAAATGTTAGTCATCATGAGATTCACTTTTTGAATGTTTATTGTCATACCTGCAGGACTAAGAGGCCCTTTTACTAACATGGGCTAAACAGGTGCTTTAATGTGTGAAAAGTTCGTGAATAGCTGTGGAAACTATTATTGTACTGGCTAACAGCATGTACCAAGTCAAATAGTAACCGTATGGCAGGGCATTTGATGGGCAAGAAATGCACGTCATCACCATTGCAGATAGAGCGGATACACTTACAGCCTCCTATCCGTAAATGTACTTAACATGGTTAAAATATTTTTCTGTGTGGTAAGTGTATGGGAACATGCTGAGAATGCCCCCAATAGTTACCCCACAGACTTTGCACTTATTACATGGTAAATGATAGTGTACTCTGCTCCTCCCCTTACCGGTAATAGCACTTGGGCTCTTGAGTAACAGTTTTCCACACTCAGAGCAATGAGAAGGAAGCAATAGCTATTAATAATACAATTCACACACAATTGTATTACACACACAACCAAAGCTTTGGGAGAGAGAGCAAAAGCTTTCACCTTCTCTCCCTGACCCCACCTACTTCTATCACTGTTTTTATTGGTCAAAATTCCATCTCAGCATAATTTCCACCTTATTATTCTACATCAAATATTCGTATATTCATAATGTGTATCACTATGTCATAGATCAGATCTTATTAGCATAGGTCACCAGGAGGAGACATACATGTAATCTCCAGGAACAAGCAGGAATGAGTCTTCACATATGGGTACGTCGGTACCGACGGAGCCTGCGCGGGAACGCTCCCCAGCGTCCAATCAGAAAGCTTTTGGGAGCATCCCTCAGCGCCTGCGTGCTGCCTTCCCGCCTTTCCAACTGTCTCTCCTCAGTTTTCGTTTTTCCGCGGAGCCGGCAGGACGTCGTCCTGTCACCGCAGAAAATTTTTTTCTTAATTCTTTAATTCTTTTTTCTTGTGGTCGCAGCTGTTTTCCCGCCTCCACCGGTACCGCCGGTGGGTTTTTTCTTTTCTTTTTCTCAAACTCAGGGAGAGTTTTCCCTCAGTTTCTGTCTTAAATTTTTGGGCCTGTAGGCCTCTCCATCATGGAGCCTTCTTCTCCTAAGAAGTGCCTTAACTGTGGAAATACAGTTTTCTTTTTAGACTCCAATAACTGGTGTCTAACCTGTTTGGGTCCTGACCCTTTTCCTCCGGAGCCATTAGGCTACAATTTTATGAGAAGAGATTTTCCATTGCGAGTTTCCCTCGATACCGCGTTCCCTTCCAGTGTCAGGGCACCGACCATTTCTTCTCTACAGGATCAGGTAACCCACAAACAGTCTGTTAAGACTAGCCAATCCTTGAGTGGTAGGTCTCATGCCAAGCATGATGACGGCTCCGGCCTTGCCCTCAAGACCCTATTGGCTTTAAAACCCTGGTGGGAGTCTTCGGTCTCCAAAGCCTTTCAGGGGTTTCAGGTTGTTCCTGGGGCTCACCCCTCACAGAACATACCTGAGCCATGCTCGGTGGTGGCATCCGCTTCGAGCGGTACCGATACCCCGACATCGGCACTAGTGTTGAGCGATTCACTCCTCACCAGGGATCGTCATCTGGCATTCTCGGTACCTTCGGGACCGATCGATACGTCCCAGATTGACTTTCCAGTATCGGCAGCATTGCCGATACAACCACCGACGTCGGTATCCTCTAGACATGCATCGATAGACTCGCTTCCTTCGATGCCGAGTCTGGAATCAATATCTAGTCTGGAAGACTGGGTACCGACGCGTCTCGGAACCGACTCTTACCGATTCCGGTTGCGCAGTACCGAGGATGCTCACCAAGACTTGTCAGTTACCTCAGTACCGCTTGCGCAGCCTCCGCTGACTGCTTCGATGTCGCTATCGCCTTCGATTCCGGCTCAGCTTCCAGTATCGGTATCGGTGCCGGTACCGGCAGTAACATCGGCACCAGCTCCTTCCATGCATTTTTCACCAGGGTCGCTCCTCTCTATTCCTAGTTTGGAGTCGATACCTGGCATGGACGAGGCAGTACCATCAGATTCAGGTCATAACCGCTGCTACCAGTATTCATCCATAAAGGATCCTTTTCTGCACCGGACAATTACATCCTCCGGTGCCCAGGCTACTCCTTCAAGTCTAGCCTGTCCAGGGATGGTTCCCATTGGAGATCCTTCTTTTCAGAATTTTCTCCTTGACATGGCAACATTCCTTGCTATTCCTATCCCTGCCTATGATCCTACACAAGCCTCTTCTGGGGAAAAGGAAAATATAATGCTTCCTTTACATCATTCTTTGCAGGATCTTCTTCTGAAAATATGGGAAACACCTTTGAGGGTTTCCTCACCTTCTACAGCAACTGATCTTTTGTATCAGGTGCCCCCTTCTCCAGGGTTTCAAAAGACTCAACTTCCCCATCATTCTATTGTGGTAGAATCAGCAATGAGGAAGGTGAAAAGTAAGAAGAAGCACTCTTCTTACCCACCAGGTCGTGAGTCTAGAACACTAGATGCCTTTGGACGTCAAACCTTCCAGACATCTATGCTATCAACAAGGATTCTCTCATATATTTTTTATATGAGTCTATCCCTTCAGGAGGTTACAAAGCAGTTGTCTCTTCTAACTCCCTTTCTTTCAGAGCCCAAGACTGCAGACTATTCCTCACTACTTAGTCATAGTCAAAATATCTCTTGGTTTCTTACTCGTGCTTCTCTAGACTCTTTTGAGTCTGTTAGCAGGACCTCTGCTATAGCCATAGGGGCACGACGTAGAGCCTGGCTCCAAGCTTCAGACTTAAACAGATGGGCACAACAAAGACTGGGTAATACTCCTTGTACTGGAGAAAACCTCTTCAATAAGGAGTCTTTATGTCAGGTTGCTCACTGCTCCACTGACTTCCCTGTCTCTGAGGCTAAGCCTTCTCCTTCCCCACTGGGTAAGAAATGCCCTACCAAACCTTCTTTCCCTAAAAGAAGAAGGTTTTATTCTTCTCCTGCCCCTCATACAGATGTTCCCAAACAAGGGAAACCTCACCCTGGTCTGAAGAATCCAAACTCAAGCCAGGAAAATTAACCCTCAATGGGGTTCTAATTCATCTCTTATAACATACAGTTCACTTCTTCTCAGCAGAAGTTTTTTCACAGTTTTTTCATTTAAAACTCTACACATGGATTCCTGTTCTAGGACATCCACTTGCTCTTAGGTAGACTGAGCTGTCAGGAGATTCATGTCTGTGGGTCACAGGGTTTTCCTCCTCTTCCTACCATGAAGAGAGGTTTGCCAACTATCTCATGATAGTTTCCCTGTACCACCATGAATTTTTTCCTTCTACAGACTCACCATATAGCAAGTCTCCCTTCAGCTCCTCTTTTTCTTTACCCCCGTTTCCAGGGCTTCCCCGGTACGAGTGGTACCATATAACTGGAAAGCTTTCTTAGCCTTTCTAGTCTTCCTTTCCTTTCCAATGTAGAGTTTTCTTTGGAGTAACCTCCCTGCTTCATTGGGCAGCTCATCAGACATGATCAGGATTTCTCCTCTTGTTCTGTCTGTTCTCTCTGTTACAAACAGAAGGATTCTCTCTGCTGTTCTATTCAGCAGCTGCCCATGCAGGAGTTCCAGTGATTGGACTACTGGTACTTTTCTACGAGTTCCAGTCTTGTCTTCCACTACTTTTCTCTGGCCTTAGTAGTGCTTCCAAGGTAGTGCTCATCTATCTTGGATAATCCTTATCGCTTCTTTTCTGTTATCTCCAAATCTCTGGAGTTGACAGCATAACTGAGGTGGCAGCTGGTTTCCTCCAACAGCCACTTTTATTTCCCAATTCTCCTGCATAGTGCTCTCTGCAATCCTACTGAGAAGCTTTCCACTATGGGCCCTTGCTAGAGAGCATGGGGATTTTTTCTCTAATTACTATCCTATATGGTTGAAAAAGGCTTCCTCAGTCATTCCTCATGACTGAAGGGGTTCTTTACATCCTTCTATTTCCTTTTAATAAAGGACATAAGCCTTCGCTATATGCAAGTCTAAAGAGTTACCCATTTTCTACAGAAAATATGCTCTTTTGTCCTTGCAGCTTGTCCTCATGGTATCCTAATCCTTCATGGACAGCACATATTTAATTAAACAACGCATGATACCCTCCCCCCCCCCCTTGTTCCTCAAGTGGGTCAACCTGGTATCTCATCCTATGCGTTTTCTGTCCATTTACCATGCGAGAGTTCTATAGGACTCAGGACTTGCTGTTTACAGACTGATATTCTCCTCTGTTTTTCACGCAACCATCCTGGTTATTTCACTGGATAGCATTCCTGCACCATCTTAGCCAGGGGGAATAGATTCTCTATATATCTTCTCAAGTAGGTTCCACCTTCTTGTTGTTCTATGAATCTTTCTCCTTCACATCTCCATGTGAATGTTCTTATGGGCATATCTCTATCTGCTTAGTTGCAGACATTTATTTTTAGACATCTATATACATGTATGTATATATCTCTATATACTTCTCTATAGATACATATGTCTGTAAGCTGCGTGTGCATATATTATGCCCCTCCAGATCTCACTATAGACACACACATATATATATATATATATATATATATATATATATATATACCCCTGTATTTATATATATATACTGTCACCAGCTCTCCTTAAACCCCCGTGTATAAGTGGGTAGAGGTTAAGTGAGTGGTTCTTCCCCACTGAAGCAGCTACTTTACAAATCCTGAAGCTGGGCTTTTTGGGAAATGTAGTCCCTTCACCCGAATCAATGAGGAGCAGTTGTGGAAAAGTGGTTTAAGCAACCAAAGGATTTTATTTCCCCTCCCGGGGTGGATTTCACCATGAACAAAGTAACACAAACCAGGTATTTACTGGCATAAGGACAAATCAAAGGTTCTTTAACAGAAAAGGCTTACTTCAGCAATAAACAGGTTGATATCTAGCATTCCAACGTAACAATGCTGTTTCTTCACAGCTCTCTGCTTCCCAATGCTAATAGTGCTGTACTTTCTCTTTCAAAACATGCCTTCAGCGTAATGAGATTATTTCATTAGCAAGCGATATCGTACAGTCCATGATATCTTCATCAATATTCATACACTCAGGTTCAAGGTCCATTAACTCTTCCTGGCTAGAAGGAAATGTTTGTAACGGCAATCCTGATGCCACGTCCTTTCTAACTGCTTCAGGTTTCACCTGATATTCCTGAGTTAAATACTGGCTTCCACAAACGTTATCAGCACAGGTATTCTCTTCCCAGCTCCAACCCTCTGGATAAATACAGTCACTGTAACTATTTTTATACCAGCCTTTTGGCTTACCTTTTAGCCTAGCTGGTGGAGGTTTTCTTTGTGGCTTTGGACTGGCTGTAGGTTCCCAACCTAAGCCTTGCACAGAAGATTTCACTTGCCTTCCTGGCTTCCTTTCACTTCTGTGTTCCCCTGGATACTGCAGGTAATCCACTCTGCCCTTATTATATCCTTCCCTTGGGGTTTCTTTTCTTTTCCTGAAGAAAGACTCTGTCTCACCCTTCCACAGAGACTCTGGCTTTTTCCTGGCACTGCTGTCTTCACCGTAGCTCTCATTAGCTTCCTTATCCAGCACACATGCCTCAGCTCCTTCTTCTCCTTCTTCCCTTTCCTCTTCTAACTCCATAAGCTCAACTGAACTCTCTTTATCAGGGTGAATTCTAGGGCAGTGCTCAACTCCACCCCCTAGCAGGTGTCCTGCATTAGCTGGTGACTCATTCCCTGAATGGTAGCTGGGGGGTTTCTCTTGCCTCTGTGCTTGGTTTCTAAGGTAACCAGGAGCCATGTGCTTTTGTTTACAACTCAGCCCTACTCCTGTTCCTGGCTTTTTAGCCTCATCTAACGGGCTGGAAGGACCCACTATGTCACAATACACACATATATATATATATCCCTATCTATATGTGTATCTGTCGAGATGCTTCCTTATAGGTAGATATGTATTTACATACTTATCTCTCTAACTATCTTTGCTTATAAGGGATTTCACCTTCCTATAGGTTCCAGACAGTGGGCTTGCATATCTTCATACTGTCCCTCAGTATGTCTGGGGTATTATGCACACAACCACTACTGTGGTACTGACAGCTCCTACTTTAACCCTAGGTCTAGGGTATCCCTGAAGCTCCATGCTTCACTATCTTTCCAATCTCTCAACAGATAGGAAAGTCAGGGTGGATCTTCAGTAGATCTGAAGTTTCAGCCCTTCAGACATCTGTCCTCCTTGGGAATATGGGCTTTTTTCCAAACCTCTTCTTCCCTCCAGGACTGGGCTAGTTGTCCATATCAGTCAGTCTTCCTCTTTTGTTCTTAAATTTTACTAACTCTGTATCCAAAAGAGTTCCCAGCTTTTTCCATAAAGCTTCCACTAAAGACCTGATGTTTTTGTACTAACCCAGTTGACACCTGGGTCACCTGTCAATTCCAGATTTGGACCTTCGCCTTCACTTCAGTGAGGTCACCTTGAAGATTCCTCTACTGGATCTCCAGTAGACTCCATCAGCCTCTCTACTTCCTGCAATCCAGTAGGTGAGGTCCATATTGTGATTGTTCATGTCAATATTTTTCATGATAATTATCATACATACAAGGACCCCTTACCTGTAGTCCTTAGGTTAGCTGTTTTCCTACAGCTCCTCTCTTTTCAACTCCTACACTCCATCCTCAGGATGCCTGGCCATATGAGGTGTAGCATGTTCCAATCCTCACCATGCTAGGGCTCCAGGCATCTTAGCTTGGGAGTCCCCATATGTGAAGACTCATTCCTGCTTGTTCCTGGAGATAGCACAGTTACTTACCTGTAACAGGTGATCTCTGGGAACAGCAGGAATAAGTCTTCACAACCCACCCACCTCCCCTAGGAGTTGTATCTCTCTATCTATCTTCCTTTCCTCTTTCTCTCTTTTTGTCTCAGCTATAAAACTCAACTGAGGAGAGACAGTTGGAAAGGCGGGAAGGCAGCACGCAGGCGCTGAGGGATGCTCCCAAAAGCTTTCTGATTGGACGCTGGGGAGCGTTCCCGCGCAGGCTCCGTCAGTACCGACGTACCCATATGTGAAGACTTATTCCTGCTGTTCCCAGAGATCACCTGTTACAGGTAAGTAACTGTGCTTTCCCAGACATAACTTCTTAAACAATAATTCTAACGCAAGCAGTTTTCAGTGTATGTTTCAAGATGAAGAGAAAATTCTTCCCTGCACTTTCTGTATTATGAACAAACCTAGTTTCTCTGTTATGTGAAAGTTCAACATAGTTTTTCTGTAGAGTCTGTCAAGGTCAGTTAGCTATAAATAACTCTTTCTGAGGGCTTTCAGTGATATACTATTATTGAGTATCCTCACAGTGTACACAGCCTTGTACAGACTAGCTTCCTTTCAGTAAGTACAAACATTTACCGCATTTAGTAAAAAAGGGCCCTAAACATTTTCCCATAGATACTAAGGGAGTAATTTGATAACAGATCACTTAGTTTGAGAGGACAAGGAGGTGTCTATTTCTAGTCAGATCATAAAGACTTATAGAGGCATGCTTGCTAAAGTGCTGTAAGTAGTATGAGACTAATGCGAGATTAGTGCATGGATTTACATGGAGGAGGCCTAGTAGCTGTGGTAGTTGCAGGAGACACAGCTGCAGTAGGGGAGTAATGGGGTGCAGGCGCAATAGGGGGGAATACTGAGGTGCTAGGTGCATCACTAACGCAGTAGTAGGGAATGCGCAGCTGGAGCGCATGCACACTGCGAAGACATTCGCTATATGCACCCTGCAGTTGCTTGCTGCCAATGTGATGTTATGGCCAGCAATAGGCTGCTACTAGTTATTGCACTTTAGTAAACAAGGCCCATAGGTGCTTATTTGTCTATAAAATAATAAGAATAAACCAACAGAAATCGTAGCTAGATTGAAGCTGCAGACATATACACCAGCTTTTAAAAGATGGTGTAAATGTATGTGTGTACAGTCTATGCGGCCTTGTATCTCTTATAAAGGACATGCATGTTTTGTGACTCCAATCAGAACACTCCTACAGTCACATCACGTAAAGATACATGCTTTTTATATGCATAAAGCCGGGTTTTGCACTCAGAGAAAAGAAGGTGAAATTACCCTCGGAATGTGAAAACAGCCGTATTAAAGGAGGCTGTAATGGTCATTTTACTAACCTACAGTATTATTTATTTATTGCATATTTTGTCTCATGCCTTTTCAGTAGTTTTTGAAGGTGAGTTACAGTCCGGTACAGTAGATATTTCCCTATCCCTGGAGGGCTTGCAGTCTGTGTTTAGGGCAAATAGTGCATGTTATCAGCAAATAGTGCGTGTTACCTGCAGATTTACTGTGATATTTGCCTTACTGCAGAAAACATTTGGCCCTACATGAGGAAACTAGTAATGAGCAGCACTGTGTTCAAATGTATGCAAACCTCTTTTTTTAGTATGCTAAAAGATCTTGGGCAGATATATTTAACTTCCACAGTGTACTTCATCAGCTAATATGCTTGCCAGTACTCGGGCCAGTAGATTTAAAGGGAATATAGCCTCAAAAATTCCATCCATCCCACCCACTGTCAGTATAAATTATGGTAAAAAGAACCACATTAATGGCCGCTGTGGTTCTGTTCATTCTGTCCTCTCCTGTACCTAGAAGCCATAAAGTAAACTCCCCTCCTAAGCCGTGCACCTCCCCCCAGCTCAAGTATAGTTTTATTTAGGATGCCCCAAAATCCTATCAGGAAGCCCTCTATCCCCAAAGCACTTATACATCAAAATAGGTCCACTTATCTTCAGGAATAGGAGTGATGCTCACTGGTTCCAGCTCCACTGACGCCAGAATTCAAAATGGCACTGACAGACCTATGGCCGCCTTAAGGACAAAGAAAGCAGATATTGTATTTTATATTGCTCTTTGTGACTTTAACTATGATTGAACTGTTTTGGCCAAATCATTTTTCTTCTGTTCACTGTCTCTGGGTTATATGATATCTCTTCAGAAGTTATCCTTCTCTTTATATCCCTTGGGCATTCTCTATGTGCTAATTTTTTTTAGCCAGTCAAATATGAAGGAACTTCAAGGGTGTGAGTCACCAAGCTCCACCCCAGCCCCGTATACAGAGAATTACTATTATATTATGCAACTTGGATTTGGTATATTAATTATAGTCTCAGCAGAAAAATATTTATTGAGTTTAGTAAATTAAATTGTAATATATTAAGGCGAATGTACTAAATGCAATGCAATGTGTGCCTTCGAGTCAGTCCTGACTCCTGGCGACCCAGAAGCTCCTGGGTTTTCTTGGCAGTGTCACCGGAAGTAGATTGCCAGGCCTTTCTTCCGAGGCAATGGAGGGTTAAGTGACTTGCCCAAGGCCACAAGGAGTGCTAGTGGGAATCGAACCCTGGTTGCTTGGTTACCAAGCCAGTGTTCTAACCACTAGGCTACTCCTCCACTCCAAATGTACTAAAGTGCTTCTAAATTTGCAAGCTGATTTTGAGGGCTAAAATGACTATGTGTGTTAAATGGGGTGCTGATAGCCATATAAAGGATACTTTTACAACAAGGTACCATGTAGTTTGTCAGACGGCTGCCTGGGTGAGAATCTTCACATTCTCCAGGACCAAGCAGGAAGTCAGTCCTCACATATGGGTGACGTCGGCGCCGACGGAGCTCTCGTGGAGCAATTTTCCCCAGCTTTCAAAGAAAGCCTTTGGGAATTGCAGCGCGCATGCGCGGTCCTCTTCCCGCCCAAGGGTGCCATCTTGCTCAGTCTTCTTTTTTACGCGGAGCCCTACAGACGTTGCCTGTGAATCCCCGCAGAAAAGTTGATTTTCCTCTATTTTTATCTATTTTTTCTTCGGTTCGACGCCGGTTCTTTTCCCGCCCGGACTCGCGACGCCGGTTACGAGTCCGTCCTTTATTTTTTGGTTTTTGTCCTTCGTGACAGATTTCGCGCTTTTTTCCTTTTTTCCCTGGCTGCCCGGTCGTTCGACCTCGCAGGGGCCCTTTTTCCCCCGATGGCGGCCAGTGGTTTCAAAAAGTGTGACCTCTGTAAGAAACTTATGTCTCTTACAGACACTCATGACTTCTGCCTCCGCTGCCTCGGCCCAGATCATGACCCCATGATCTGCACACCATGTGGCAAAATGTCCTCAAAAGCATTGAGGAGTCGGCAGCACCAGCGGGAACGTATCTTCTCTGACTCCGGCCGGGCTCGGACCTCGTCAGAGGCTTCGACGTCTCGGGACTCTGGTCCTGAGCATCGTCGGAGTTCCTCTGAAAGGGGGTCTCCTACCCAGGAGCATCATCGGAAGAAGAAACCCGCGAGGGCGGGATCGCTGGACGCTCCTGGTTCCTCGAGGGCCAGGTCGCATAGCCCCGATTCCCGTCCCGGGTCCTTGGAGTCGGAAAGGCCGTCAAAACATCCTCGACTCGAGATGGACTTGCCCGCTCACGTAAGTACGGTTGTCCTCGTGGACTCGCTTCCGAAGGACCTGACGTCGGGGCCCGAGTCGGGGGCTGCTGGACTCAGGTTGACGGCCTTGGAGTGCAGTTTGTCTGCTTTCTTGGACCAGCAGCGGGCATTGATCGCTGGCCTCGCTGGCGCTTCTGCCCTGACCGCCGGGACGTCAACCTCCAAGTCGACCCCGGAGACCGAGCCGATCCTCGAGTCCATAAGGGTTCGAGTCGATCCTCGGTCGAGGTCTCCTTCGGCCTCCCGTTCGGGACGAGGTCGTCGACGCCGACTCCCTCGGCGTCGGGGCGGATGGCATCAGTGCCCGCCCGACCGGAGCCGGTCGACTCCTCCTCCGAGGAGTCGGCCTGGGAATCTGAGGACGAAGAGTCACCTGGTTCCTTTCGGACTCGGTGTGTCCCTTCGGACTCCCCCGAGTCCGAACCTCGGAGACGGTCCCCCCCCCCCCCCGGAGGATAACCGGTTCTCGGACTTCATGAGGGATATGGCCAAAGCCTTGGCCTTCCCTGCGAATCCCGAGGAGGAGCCTCGAGTCGAAGAACTCGATGCCCTCCAATATGACTCTCCCCCGAAGGAGGCCTTTATTGTACCGGTTCCTCCAATGCTGGAACGGCTTCTCTTCCGCATGTGGGAGAGCCCGGCGTCGTCGCCGGTGTTAAGCAAGCGGGTCGATTCCATTTATCGAGTCCGCAAGAGCCCCGGGTTCCAAAAGGCACAACTACCGCACCATTCCATGGTGGTGGAATCGGCCATGCATAGACTGAAGAGTCAAAAAATGCACTCCTCGGTGCCCCCTGGTAGGGAAGCCCGAAGCCTGGATGCCCTCGGTAGGAAGTGTTTCCAGGGCTCTATGCTTGCTTGTCGAGTCCAGACATACCAGCTCTACATGGGCATGTATCTCCGAGACCTGACTAAAGAAATAGCCGGATTCTCTGCTGGTCTCTCCGACGAACCTTTGCAGAGGTTCCAATCCTTGTCTACTGGCATTCGGGAGTGCTCCAAGTTTATCTCTCGAGCAGCCTATGATGGTTTTGAGGCTTCGGCTCGAGTAGCTGCGTTCGGCATCGGTGGACGCCGCCAGGCTTGGCTTCAGACGTCCGACCTCGAGCCCTGGGTGCAGGACAAGTTGGTCGATGTCCCCTGCCGAGGTGATAACCTCTTTGGCAAGCCCATGGATGAGAAGGCTGCACAAATTGAGACGGAGACTCTCACCAGGACTCGTCTCTCAAGGAAGACCTCTGCTCCTTCTCAAAAGAAGAAGGCCTCGGGGAAAAAGCCCTTTTACCCGAGGAAGGGTGCTGCCTATAAATACTACCCTCAGTATCAGGCCTCACCAGCTCCCCCACAGGGAAAGCAGGCCAAGGGTCGAGGTAATGGGCCCCGTAGGCAGCCAGCCCCCAAGCCTGCACCACCGGCCCCTGCTCAGCAGGGTGGGGGTTTTTGACTTTCTCAGCATAGCCTCTCCCCCTCAGCTGGTTCCTCTCAGCACAGGAGGCCGGCTGGTCCAATTTGCCCACAGATGGTCCAACATCACCACAGATACCTGGGTGCTTCAGATAGTTCAAAAGGGCTATCTTCTTCATTTTCACCAGGTACCTCCCTCCTACTTTCCAGGGGAGCCTTCCAGACTCCCTCTGCACAGGGACTTACTCCTTCAGGAGTTAGCAAGTCTTGTTCAGGAACAAGCCGTGGAACCGGTGCCCCACCACCTGAAGGGTCAAGGGTTTTTATTCCAGATACTTCCTGATTCCGAAAAGAACAGGAGGCCTCAGACCCATCCTAGACTTGCGCAACCTCAACAAGTTCCTTGCAAAGGAAAAGTTCAAAATGCTTACCCTTGGAATCCTGCTGCCCTACCTCCAGCAGGGAGACTGGCTATGCTCCTTAGATCTGAAGGATGCGTATACTCATATCCTTATTCATCCAGACCACAGACAATACCTCAGGTTTGTGGTGGACGGACGCCATTACCAGTACAGATTACTGCCTTTCGGCCTGTCCTCCGCCCCCAGAGTGTTCACCAAATGCCTAGCAGTGGTGGCGGCCTATCTGAGACTTCAGGGTCTCTTTGTGTTCCCATACCTGGACGACTGGCTCATCAGAGCCCAGTCTGCCCAAGAAGCCACTCAGGCTACTCATCGCATGGTGGCTCTGCTCCAGCACTTGGGATTTGTCATAAACTTCGCAAAGTCCACTTTGCTCCCCTCTCAGGATCTAGAATTCATCGGCGCCAGGTTGGACACTCTTCAGGCGCGGGCCTTCCTGCCTCTGGACAGGGCCCAAAGGCTCATGGATCTCGCCAGCCGTTTTCACAGCAATTCCCTGGTCTCAGCCAGGCAATTTCTGAGACTGCTCGGCCATATGGCTTCCACGGTCCATGTAACCCCCTATGCCCGCCTGAACATGCGACCTGCTCAATGGTGCCTTCGCAAACAATGGCATCAGGCCACTGGGAGCCTAGCGGACTCCGTACAGATCTCCGACCAGCTGGTCTCCTCTCTGCGATGGTGGCTTCACCTGCCAAACCTAGTGCTCGGGGTGACTTTTCAGCCCCCTGCACATTCTCAGGTCCTGACGACCGATGCTTCTCTCCAGGGCTGGGGAGCACATTGCCAAGGGACTTGTACTCAGGGTCTCTGGACTCCTTGGAAGTCCGCTCAGCAGATCAACTTCCTGGAGCTCAGAGCCATCCGCCTAGCGCTCAAAGCCTTCTCTCACCTGATTTCTCACCAGTCAGTACTTGTCCAGACAGACAATCAGGTTGCCATGTTCTACGTGAACAAGCAAGGCGGAACCGGCTCCTTCCTTCTCTGTCAGGAAGCACAGAAGCTCTGCTCTTGGGCCGTCCATCGCAACATCGTCCTCAAAGCTGTCTATCTCCCAGGTCAAGAAAACTATCTGGCAGACAAACTGAGCAGGATCCTCCAACCGCACGAGTGGAGATTGGATCCGCTCGTGGTTCAGCGGATCTTTCTACGGTGGGGCCTCCCCACCATGGATCTGTTCGCCAGTCCTCTGAACCGGCAGCTTCCCAGATTCTGCTCTCGACAGCCGCACCCTCTCCGGGTAGCGGCGGATGCTTTTCTGATTCCATGGTCCACAGGCCTCTTGTATGCCTTTCCACCCATGCCTCTGGTCTCTCAGACGCTCTTCAAAGTTCTCAGAGACAAGGCATCGGTGATCCTAGTGGCTCCCCGGTGGCCGAGACAGCCTTGGTTCCCGCTTCTGCTGCAGCTGGCGGTGGACACCCCTCTTCCTCTGGGGTTTCAGCCCGACCTCCTCTCACAGGATCAGGGGATGCTCCTGCACCCCAACCTTCGGTCCCTTCATCTGATGGCCTGGCTGCTGAAAGGGTAGTCCTTGCTCCCCTCCAGCTACCTCCAGATGTGGAAGAGGTCGTCTTGGCCTCCAGGAGGCCTTCCACCCGGATGTCCTATGCTCTCAAGTGGCGTCGGTTCTCCGTCTGGTGTACTCAGCAGTCGCAAGACCCCTTCTCCTGTTCAGCATCAGTGGTCTTGCAGTACTTGCTTTCCCTTTCCAATCTTGGACTTAAGTCCAACTCGGTCAAGGTCCACCTCAGTGCTATTTCTGCGCACCACCTACCGGTGGAGGGTAGACCTCTTTCCAGCCACCCTCTGGTGGCTCGTTTTCTCCGAGGCCTCCTACTCCTTAAACCACCTTTGCGTCCGCCAGCCCCGAACTGGGATCTCAATGTGGTTTTACAGCGGCTTACCTGTCCGCCTTTTGAGCCTATGGCTACCTGTCCTCTTCGTTTTCTTTCCTGGAAAACCTTGTTCTTGGTGGCCCTCACTTCTGCTAGACGCGTTAGTGAGCTGCAGGCCCTGGTATCTGATCCTCCTTACACTAGGTTCTACAAGAACCGGGTAGTCCTACGGACTCACCTTAAGTTTCTTCCTAAGGTGGTTTCCCCTTTTCACATCAACCAGGAGGTGGTACTTCTGACGTACTTTCCCAGGCCACACTCCAGCCGAGCTGAAATGGTCCTGCATACCCTGGACTGTAGAAGGGCGCTGAACTTCTACCTTGACCGTACGCGGGAGCACCGAAGGGCTGTTCAGCTCTTCGTGTCTTATGACCCCAACAAGTTGGGGCTCCCTGTCTCCAAGCGTACTCTGTCCATCTGGATTGCGGACTGCATCGCTTGGGCTTACGAGGCTGCGGGCCTCGTGCTGGAAGGTAGAGTCACCGCTCATCGTGTTCGGGCGAAGGCTACGTCAGTGGCTTACCTCCGCTCTGTTCCGTTGGCAGACATCTGCCGGGCCGCTACTTGGTCTTCAAGCCAGACTTTTTGCAGCCCATTACTGCCTGGAGAGGGAGTCCCGCAGGGACAGTGCTTTCGGACAGGCAGTCCTCCGTAACCTCTTCGAGGTATAGGCAACTCCTACCCTCCATCCCGGATGTTGGGCTACCGGTTGGAGACGTATTCAGAGAAGATTCCTTCCTTCTGTGCTGCTGAGCTAGAGAGAGCTCATTTTTGTGCTTAGGGTCTCCGGTAGCCTTAAGCTTGGGAGTCCCATATGTGAGGACTGACTTCCTGCTTGGTCCTGGAGAAAGCGTAGTTACTCACCTGTAACAGGTGTTCTCCAGGAGCAGCAGGAATCAGTCCTCACAACCCTCCCTTCTCCCCTTGGAGTTGCAGTTATATGCTTTCGTTTTTGCTAATTTTTGCTGTCTTTTAGCTATGTCATCTGACTGAGCAAGATGGCACCCTTGGGCGGGAAGAGGACCGCGCATGCGCGCTGCAATTCCCAAAGGCTTTCTTTGAAAGCTGGGGAAAATTGCTCCGCGAGGGCTCCGTCGGCGCCGACATCACCCATATGTGAGGACTGATTCCTGCTGCTCCTGGAGAACACCTGTTACAGGTGAGTAACTACACTCTCTTGGCAAGTGCATATTTCTATATGATTTGCAAGGTATTGTGGGCAATGTAGTTCATTCACACCAGACACAGCTGCTGACAATAATTTAGTTGTGCTCTTGGGTAAAGCCAATAAGATATTTATTTATGGGGTTATTTCTCCCAACACAGATATGCTTGGTAGCACATAAATTAGGTTACTTGCTTTCAGTGTTAACTTGGAAAAACAAAGTCAAAATCAGGAAAACAACAAATGAAAAGCCACAAAGCAAGAAACAAACTGTTCTTTTCAGGTTAACTTCTGATTACTTCCCACATAAATTCAAAAGTGATTCTCTCCTAGCTCACAAGCAATTAGGTAAGGCTTAATTGCTAGCAGTCACCAGCTGAAACCCCTTAGCTGGCTTGCCTTCCACTGTGTGGGTCAAATCCTGCTTCAGGAGCTTTTCTGAGTAGATTAAAGAACAAATTTGGGAGACTTCCGGTTTAGCCACGGAGGGGGAACGACGTGAGTAAGCGAGCTCCGTCCCCGCACCCAGAACGGAGGGGTATTAACGGCTCCCCGCAGCCCCCCTTTGCAGGAAGAATGCCCAAGGTGGTGAGAGTGAAGCCGGGCTCCACTATTAAAGAGCTTTATGCGGCAAAAACTGGGAGCGGGAAAGCAGTGGTGACGAGCCCGGGCGCGAAATCGGCCCCGGCCTCTCCGAGCAGCATGAACGCGGCAGCTGGAGGGGAGAGTGCTGACTTGCCTCAGGTGGATGCGGCAGCGATCCTTCGCGAAATCCGCGAATCCAAAGATGAAATTGTGGATCGAGTCTGCGGCCGGCTGGAGGAAAAGTTTACTGCACTTGGGCAGCGGCTGGAGGAGGTTGAAAACCGCGTGAGTCAGGCCGAGGATGCCCAGGCCTCCACAGACCGCGTGGTGAGGTCCCTGCAACAACAAGTTAGCTGGCTGCATGCAAAAACAGAGGATATGGAAAATAGAGACCGGCGCTCTAATCTGAGAGTCTTTGGGGTACCAGAGGGCGCAGAAGGGGACAATGCTATTGCATTTGTGCAGGATATGTTGCTTACTTGTTTTCCGGATCCCCCCTCGATGCCACAGTATGAGATTGAACGAGCACACAGGGAGCTGCGGCCTCGACCGGCGAATGATGACAAGCCACGTGCTCTCCTGGTGAAACTGCTGCGGTTCCAGGATCGGGAACATGTGATCCGGGCAGCTCGGAAGTCCAAGAGTGTGCAATACAAATCTTGGAAAGTGTATGTCTTCCCGGATCTTGCCTCGGAGACGGTGAAACGACGCAAGGACTTGTTGCGATTGCGAGATCAGATGGCGCAGCGGGGAGTGCACATCGCGATATGGTACCCGGCACGTATAACGATGCTGGTTAATGGAGTGCGCAGATTTTTTGCATCTAAGGAGTTATTGGAGAAATACCTACAGAGTCGGAAGAGCCCGCCACGCGCCCCTGGGGGAAGTGCTCAGGGAGCGGAGCAGGCGACCAGGAGTGGCGGAGCCGATGACCGGAGGAGCTCGGGGGAGTGAGGCCTTTCATACAAGGACGCTGGATGGACTTTTAGGAGGGATAACTGTTGGATATGCTGTGTTGGGGAGGGGGTGGAGGGTGGTGGGGAGGGGGAAAAGGATTGTGGTAGTCGGGTGCGGGGAGCGGGAGGGGAGTGTATTGTGATGGATGGAGGGTGGCTAATGGAGGTCGGTAATATACAAAATTGTGAGGGGCGAGGGAGAGGTGATTGGTGTGAAGGAGAGTGTGTGATGGGCTGCGTGTGTGCTGGGGGGGTGCTGCAGGACATATGGGTACGATACCAGGGGAATGGGGGGTCATAAGATTGCCTCCTTCAATGTGAGGGGAATACACAGCCCTATTAAACGTAAAAGGATCCTCACGCTGCTGGCGAACCACCGGGTAGATGTGGCCCTGCTGCAGGAGACCCACCTGGTGGAGACGGAGCAGGTTAAGCTGCAGGCCCAGGGGTTTGCGCAATTGTATGGTGCGCCTTATACCTCGAAGAAAAGAGGGGTAGTGATTTTGGTGCATAAACGGCTGAAATTTGTGCCCTATGCCTCTGGGGGGGATAAGATGGGTAGGGTGGTATGGGTAGTGGGGAGAGTGGATCAGCAGGAAGTGTCCTTCTTGAACCTGTATGCTCCCAACGGGCCGAAAGGTACATTCTTCCGAAAGGCTCTGCGGGAATTTGAACAGCAGGCCCGGGGGGAGTGGGTGATAGGAGGGGACATGAACTGTGTGGTGGGGCCGGAAGATCGATCTAACTATCAGCGGGTGAAGCACCGGCGGGAGGGGCGGGAGTTGAGACAGTGCTTGGTGGATTGGGGACTGGTTGATATATGGCGCTGGGAGAACCCTTGGATCCGGGGTTACACTTGCTTTACCTCACGCTTGGGGTGCTACTCCCGAATAGATATGTTTTTGGGGCGCAGGGGACAGTTGGGGGCTCTGGGGAATGTGCAATTACACCCGGTTCTTCTATCGGACCATGGCTTGGTCACGGGGGAGTGGACCCCGGGAGGGGGAGGGGGGGGAACCCTTTGGGAGGTTGGAGGGGGAATATCTCCCTGATTCAGTCGGAGGAGGGGCAAGCGGGCCTGAAGAAGGCCTGGCGGGAATTTTTGACTTGGAATGATAACGGGGAGGTCTCGGATGCCTTGCTGTGGGACAGTGGGAAGGCGTATCTGCGGGGAATGCTGATGCAGCTGGGGAGTCGGCGAAAACGGGAGAGGGAGGCGCAGCGACAGGAGTGGCTGCGGGAATTGGCGTTGGCTCAAGGGGAGCACAGTGCGACAGGGTCCCGGGTGGCGGGGGAGAGGGCTGCCCAGTTGCGTGCGCGGGTGAACAGATTAGACGTGGAGGGCTTAGAACGGATGATGAGGGCGACCAAAAGAAATTTTATGGAAGGGGGAAACAGGGCAGGAAAGCTTCTCGCGAGGCAGCTCCGACGTAAGCGGGAGAGCCGGGTGGTGGCGGTAGTTCGGGATGAGAAAGGGGGCAGAGTGGCGGAGAGTAGGGAAATTTGTGGGGTTTTCCGTCGTTTCTATGAACAGCTGTACACGGGGCAAGCAGAGGCCACCCCGGAACGGATTCGGGATTATTTGGTGGGGCTTCCGGTCCCGCGACTCAGCCTGGAGCAGGCCGAGTGGCTGGGGCGGCCGGTTGAGGTGGCGGAGGTACAGAGGGAGATCCGGCGACTTCCTGGGGGGAAGGCGGTCGGAGAGGATGGATACCCTGCGGAATTTTATCAGGTCCTGCGGGTGGAGATGGCGCCGTTTCTGGCACGATTGTTCACTGGATTGCTGCGGGGTGAGCGCCTACCGGGGTCTATGACACAGGCGAATGTGGTGGTCCTTCCCAAAGAGGGGCGAGACCCGGAACGCTGTGAGAATTATCGCCCCATTGCTCTGATCAACTGTGATGCCAAGCTATACGCGCGGGTACTGGCGGGGCGCCTGGAGGGGATTCTTCCGGACTTGATTCATCCCGACCAGACGGGGTTTATCAAGGGCCGGGTCATCGCTGATAACGTGCGGCGGGCTGTGGGGTTGCTCCACTACATACGGGAACGACGCCTCCCAGCAGTGTGTGTGGCCTTGGATGCCGAGAAGGCTTTTGATCGGGTGGAGTGGGAGTTTTTGTTTGCCATGATGGATAAGATGGGGCTGGGGGAGGGGTATGTGTGTGGGGTGCGGGCGCTGTATCGGCACCCGCAGGCCCGGATTCTGGTGAATGGACAGGGGTCGGACTGGTTTGCTCTCCATCGGTGGACGCGACAGGGGTGCCCTCTCTCCCCACTACTTTTTGCGATAGCCATTGAAGCGCTGGCTATCCGGATTCGAGCTCGGACGGAGATACAGCCCGTTTCGGTGGGGGCGGGGCAGCATAAGATTCTGCTGTACGCCGACGACACCTTGCTATTTATGGCGAACCCGGTGGGGTCTCTCTCCCGGCGCTGGTGGAGGAGTTGGAAATGTTTGCGGTGGTATCGGGTTTCAAGGTCAACATGGCTAAAACGGAGGCGTTGGCTCTTGGTGGTTTTCGGTGGGAGGACTGTCGGGAGTTTCCCTTTAAATGGGCGCCTGGGCATTTTAAATACTTGGGAATTCAGCTGCCGGCGGACCCCAGCCGCCTATTTGAACTTAATTATCAAACGCTGGGGGGTAAGATTAGTAGCCTGTTGGCGGGGTGGAAAGACCTGCAACTGAGTTGGGTAGGGAGGGTGGAGGCGTTCAAGATGAGCGTCCTCCCCAAGTTTCTCTATCTGTTTGTGCAGTTGCCAGTGTGGATCCCGGGGGGGATGCTCAAGAAGTGGGAGGGCATGATTCATAGATTTATTTGGAAGGGCCGAAAGGCTAAGATTCGGTCCAGCCAACTTCGCCTGGCCAAAGACTGTGGGGGTGTCCGACTGCCCTCGTTGCGGTGGTATCACCGGGCAGGCATTTTGAAGGCGTGGAGGGCTCACTACCGGAGGGGGGGAGAAGCAGCGTGGGTGGGTCTGGAAACTACGGTGATGGAAGCACATTCACTGACCCAATGGTTAGGTGGTTCGGCGGGATTTATTGGGGGGGGTCGGGGGAGGGGGCATCCCTTCTTGGGGGCGATGTGGAAACTTTACCAGCAGGGGGAAGGGCAGAAGTGGTTCCCCAGCCCCATTTCGGCCTGGACCAGGGTAGGGGACCTTTTCTCCTTTGGAAGGGCAGCTTGGCTGCAGGATACGATTGTCAAGTTGGGGGACTGTCTGGTGCAAGGGGAGGTAGGGTCCCACAGGGAGTTGGAACGTAAGGCGCGGAGTCCCATTCCCTTTTATCAATACTTTCAGGTTAGGCACTTTCTGCAGACGGGTGCGAATCTCCGTTGGATTCGGCGCCCGAGTACCGCCATGGAAGACACGCTGTTCCGCGGGAATAAGGACCAAGGCATGGTCGCTAAGATCTATAGGGTGTTGTTGGAGGAGGCGGCGGAGGTGGAGGAGGGAGCCGTGGGGGGGCACCGTAGGAGGTGGCATCGGTGGGTGGGGGAGGAATGGGATGAAGCACAGTGGCAGAGGATTTATAGGTCGATTTATAAGACCACGGGAATTGCTTCGTGGCGGCAAACCCAATTGCAAATACTACATGGGGCATATATTACTCCGAGCCGACTGACTTGGCGGAGAGGGTTGAGCTTGGGGTTGTGTTGGCGGGGATGTGGTGAGCGGGGAGACTTCCTACACATGTGGTGGGGCTGCCGGGTTATTCAAGAATTCTGGCAGGTGGTGAGGGGGGGTTGCTCCGGGGGTCTGGGGATTCTGCCTTGGGGAGGGGAGGGGGCTGGAAAGGGGTCCCCGGGTTTGGGTGCTGGGGGGGCGCCCCTCTGGTGGTGGAGGGTAGATGGACCCACCTGCGGGAGGCTAAGATGCTTCTGGCAGCGCGGCTGGCAATTGCCTGGCGCTGGAACTGGGAGAGGGGGCCGAGCGTGGAGGATTGGTGGAGCAAGGTGGAGGAGATGATTCAGTTTGACCAACTGACATCGGTTGAGGGGGAGGGAATGGGAATTCCATAAAATCTGGGATCCGTACCTGCTGAGTCCCTTGGGGAGTCCTGGGAGGATGGGGTAAGGGGGAGGCAGTACAGTACGCATAGCGCACACAAAGCACACACAAAACACACGATTCGCAGTCACACACTATATCAGGTCCGGGGGCGATAAGCTTGATATAATTTTATTGTTGTATAAATGTTATCTAGTTCTGTTGGTTGTTTAGGGATTGATGGTTTCCCTGAATTTTTTGTTTTTCTCTATTTTAGCGTTGTGGTTTGAGGCTGATGGTGGGGGACAGCGATGTGGCCCCGTCCCCAGGGGCTGATAGCCGAGGGGGGGGGGGGTACTGGGAAGGCAGATGTATCTGTTAGTATTGTGTGATGATTTTTTACCCTGCCTTTCACATGCTTAATAAAAACAAAGTTTCAAAAAAAAAGAACAAATTTGTATTTCTTTGTGATGGTTGCTGTACTTTATAACAGAAAGTTACCAACGGAGTTTAGATAGAGAGCAGTCCATATAAACAGGATCCTCATCTGCTATTATTCCCCTTTGTTCAACAAGCATGGGTTCAATATCATGGATTGGCACAGATGAATCTCCCAATGGAGCACTTTCAGGAGAATACTTGTTTCCCTGCTGTCTTTCAAGGTTATAGCTAGGGCATAGATCAGTGTTCATACCTGAGCTTCCATTGCTGCTAGAGTTCCTCTCTATATAGCCTGGCCAGTATGTAGTCCAGTTCTTATGTCCAGCCTTCCAATCCAGATCCCTGGACACTGGATCTCTCTTCACATACCTTCTGGCACAGGTCTTAGGGTCCCTTCCACGTGCAGCCGTCTCCCTCACAGGTAGCCTCTGGTGATTCCTAGCTCTGCAGCACCATTCCTCTGGCTTCCCCAGTCCAATGGTGTATGCTGGCCCTTGGAATACCTCCCAGTATACGTACTGCTTTGGACTCTTCTAGACCTCTCAAAGGCTTTTCTCCTCTTTCTTCCAGAGGGTTTCCTTGCCTCTCTGTCTGTCCGGTTTGGCTTCTGCTTCTGATGATCCTTCAGATGAAACTGATGATCATTCTCTGGATATCCAAGGTGATCATGAAGATGATCATCTGTAGAATAAACTTTTCTCTTATTCTGCCTGGATGAGTGCTCCTCCCTAACACAGCGCAGCTGTGCTGAATCAGGCCCTGCCCTTTAAGATGAGTGCTTAGGGATTACCTCATAGCCCTCCTGTTTGAACACACGTTTCCTCACTTCAGCTCCTCTAATGGCTGTTGGAAACCTGGTGCATTCTGGGACTGGTAGTCTTTTATGGCAAAATTCTGTTTTCTCATTTCTACCAGCACTGACAGGTTGCTTGTTCAGAGTCACTTCACCTTTTCTATAGCTCCTTCCTGAGCTATGATAAGCTTCCTTATCACAAGTTGCATGTGTTGCATCTATTTTATAAAGTAAAAGTAGGTATAAAGTAAAAGTAGGAGCAAATATTTACACCTGCTCTGATCCTTGCACAGATTTTTTGTTCTATTTTCTGTGACTCTGCACGTGGATGCAGATTTCAACATGTGCGTCCAGGCCCCTGTGCATCCTATCAGAATCAGGATCCACAGAGGTAGACCTGATTCCTATCCCGTGGGGGCTAGACGGGCCCTGCGGGATCAGAATCGGGTCTAGGGTCTATACGTGCAGGCTGGGACCTGATTCCGATCGGCTTACACGCCCAGACCCATGCCCAGCTCTCAGTCAAGCTTCTGAATGTAGCCACGGTGCCATTGTGTCCCATTGTCATGGCACCAAGGCTCCATTCAGGAGACGTGATCCCTGGACGTCAACCACTCTTTCCTTTCCCTGCAGCCCGACCCCCGATCTGGCCTTCCATGGCCAGGGTCAGGCTGTGGGGAGCCCCCTTACAGCACTTGCGCTGCCCGGGCCTGCTGTCCCCCATCCAGTCTGTCGACTCCGGATATACAAAATCAACTTCAGAATCGACCCTGTACATCTGAGGTCGCGGATTGCCCACTGCCCGCTCTAACTCCACCTTCGCAATGCCCCCTCCTACCCCTGTCTAAACCTCCCCATACAGATTCCTTGTTCATACGGGGAGGCTTTTGACAGGACCGGCAGAGGGGCGAATGGTGGGGATGGACATCCCAATGGGACGTCCAACCCCACTATTCATGGGACAGAATAGACTAATCTATAAAGTGCTTATCTTGCATAAAAGTAAGTGCTAAATTGTCTTAGTGCCTACTGTTATATGCTGATTTACACACTCAAGTGGCTTATAAAATTATTCCTTAGGGTGCCCAGGTTAAGTGAGCAGGAAGGTGCCTATTTTAGTGCTATTTATAAAACACATAAGTACCTATTTGACGTTATAAAATTCTAGCTGAAATCCTGAAGAAATTGCACCTACATTCAAGGTGTAGATTTTATGCCTGCTTAGGAGTAGGTGTAAATGCCAGTGTGTAATTTATGCAGTATTTTATAAAATACTTTGTAACTGTGACTCTGCCCCTGTGTTCATCTACCATACTAGTACACATGAGTTTGCATTGCTTGTATTAGTTGTTTCATAGCCATCACAAAATGGCTAATTAACCATAACCTATCATTCAACTTCCAAAACACCGAAATCCTGCACTTCACCAGAGACCTATCATTCATTCCACCAGCACACTTAAAAGTCCCAGGAGCTCAGCTACAGGTCAAGACACAAGTCAGATACCTTGGAGTAATCCTAGACCGGGGATTAACACTACAACCTCATATCAGCAATACTATCAAATTTACTTTCCATAAAATAAGGATAATCCAAGCCCTTCACTCTCTCATGGAAACAAATGAATTCTGCACGATCTTCCAAGCCCTAGTCTTACCCCATATGGACTACTGCAATATATACAATTCCTGGGTCTGCCAGGATATGTAATCCACCCATTGCAGATGCTGCAGAACACAGCTGCTGGATCCTGCATGGAGCATCTCAGCAAGACCACATCACTCCGATCTTATACAGCCTACACTGGCTCCCCATTGCCTCCTGGGCTAGATAGAAGGCATTACAATCTTCAAAGTATTCCCTGGCCTCTCCTCAGATTATTTAAATTTTCTCATACATACTAAGAACTCCGGATGGCCAGCCAAGGAGAGCCAACACGTAGTTTACTCTTGCTATCCCTCCCAAAAACAAGAAGAGTACTCGGCCTCAAATCAAGCATTTTCAGTATATGCCCCGAAGATATGGAATATTTTTCCGGACAATCTCCAATCCATACCTGACCTCAGAGACTTCCGTAGGATATTAAAAACACACCTATTTATTGAACACTTTGATTCAACTGTTGCCTACTGCCATTCCAGCTTTTAGCCACCCTCCTTTTAACCCTTTCCTATAACTTCATCCCCTTTAGCCAGTGATACCTTTTGTAAATGCTTGGCCATTTTCATGCTGTAAATAGTTATGTTGACTGACGAATTCACTGTAAGTTATAGCCTACCATATATACACTAGTAACATAGTAAATGATGGCAGATAAAGACCAGCATGGTCCATCCAGTCTGCCCAGCAATATGGCAAGAGTAGGTGCACCTGTCGCTCTGTGCAGGCTACCCTTCCCCATGTCTTTGTTTAGGGGTGAACCCACCACTCCATGTAGGACACCCCTATTTGTTGAGAAGTTAGATGGTTCAGAGGTTAGATGGTTCCGTTTATTTTGTTTTTATCCTGTTCCTGTAAAGGGATCCGCTGTATTTGTCCCATGCCGTTTTGAATTCCGTCACCGTGTTTACCCCCACCACTTCCATCGGGAGGGCATTCCAAGCATCCACCACCCTTTCAGTGAAAAAATATTTCCTGACATTGCCTTTCAATTTTCCACCTTGCAGCTTCATGTTATGCCCTCTAGTTTTACAGCTTCCCCATCTTTGGAAGAGGTTTGTTTGTTCATCGTTTCTCTTTAAGTATTTAAAGGTCTGAATCATATCTCCCCTGTCCCTCCTCTCCTCCAAAGTGTACATATTTAGGTCTTCAAGTCTCTTCTCATAAGGCTTCTGACGCAGGCTCCAAATCATTTTGGTCACCTTCTTCTGAACAGTTTCCAGTCTCTTTACATCTTTTGCAAGATATGGTCTCCAAAACTGAACACAGTATTCCAAGTGACCTGTACAGTGGCATAAGTACCTCATCCTTTCTGCTGGCAATCCCTCTTTGTATTGCGACGCTCCTACCTGGGCCCAAGGGCTTACAGGCAGGAGTGGCCTTTGGAATGTCCTTTTTGGAATAAAAGCTGTCAGTTGTCACCAGGAATTCTGGGACCTGTAATTTGCTTGTCTCCCTTAAGGACTGAGCTGTAGTTATGACTCGAGTAGTAAAGGCTGCAAGAATATTTATTTGTGGGGATTTTTTCTCCAGTGCATTAAAGTTCAGTACAACAAACGCAAAAAGGATGCACCTCCAACATAAAGGTTGAAACAGAAACACAGGAAATGCAACAGAAATTAACTCAGCACTATTTGGCTGTTTCACAGTTCCTCTGACTTTCCACTAGGCACTGCCTCATGTGGTCACTCAAGGAAACAACACATAAACTGAAACAGCTGCTTTTCTTTACAGCACGGCTTCTTACTTTCAACAGGTGATTAAGCTTGTTAAACAACTTGTAAAGTTTTCCAATGTGGCAGCAGGTATGGCAAACTTACTCTGTATTCCTTCATACAGTTTTCATTGCTCGTTAACACTGCTGTCTTCTATTAGACATGTTGAACAGTCCATGGCAGAAGGATCATATTCTATTGTAGGCAAACAAACATCCACCTGCATACTTTCTTCAGAGCTAGAGTTAGTGGTATCTTTGTCAGGTTTATTATCTTTCCCTGACTTCCTTTCCAGAAACTCCTGAAGTTGGCTTAAAAGCAATTCAGCTTGTTTGTGCACATTTTCCTTAGGATAACCATCCTCCTTTTCTGATAAAAGCTTGCTTATGGCTCCTACCCCAGGGGGTTCAGCTGTCCTGCTTTTATCAGAGGGATAGCTCTCAGCAAGGGTAAGTCCCTTCCCCCACTTGCTATTAGCTGACTGTGCTCGGTTTGTCTTTTGGACGTTAGCATAAGTAAAAGGCTTCTCAAGCAAGGAGTTGAAATAAGAAATATCAGCTTTACCTTTGACAGGGACTTTTAGATAAGTGCTGGTACCTTTTCTCCTGCTATCTCCCAGGCTCTGGAACTCAGCTTTCTTATTGCTATTTCCACTGCCCTTCTGGTAATTGTTAGGCTGATAGCTTTCCCCTTGGCTTTCTCTGCTGCAGTTATAGCCTTGACTGCTGTAGGTCCAACTACCGTTACTCCACGTGTTTGCTCTGCTAGCTTTCTTGTTCCCAGGCTCTACCTTGCAGTAACGTTTCTTCCAAGGTTGTTCCTTGCTCCAATGTTCACTGCTCCCCGGTTCTGCTCTGCTCCAAGGTTCTAGCTTGCTTATCCTTCTGGCAGTTCTTCCTGAACTCCTTCCTGAACTGCTTCCCGTCTCTCTCGTCTCTCTCTGCATTGCTTGAGGATTTAATAAGGGTTCACTTCCCTGCACTCCCTGACCTTCCCCTGGGCGTGACCAATCAGTGAACAAGCCTGTCTCCTCCTCTGAGCTGAGGTGTGGCCTGAGCTCAGCAGAGAGCTGTGTTTTTTCATCTCTGACTTGAAAATCCTGTGTGTCAGTGCAGTGTTATTTACTCCAACAGGATTTTCCCCTATTTCCATCTCTTCTTGAGGGCATTCCTCACTACAGTATGCAGCCCAGCATTCTCCTGGCTTTTGCCATCACCTTGTCGCACTGTTTTGCCACCTTGAGATCATCAGAGATAATCACACCAAGGTCTTTCTCCTGAACTGTGCACACCAACCTCTCGCCCCCTATCGCATACATTTCCCTTGGATTTCTGCTACCTAAGTGCATGACACTGCACTTTTTCGCATTAAATCGGAATTGCCAAGCATTAGACCATTCTTTAAGCTTTTGTAGATCTTTCCTCATGTTATCCACTCCCTCGGGGGAGTCCACTCTGTTGCAAATTTTTGTGTCATCTGCAAAAAGACAGACTTTTCCATTCAGCCCTTCAGCAATATCACTCACAAATACATTGAACAATGCCGGGCCCAGGACCAAACCCTGGGGCACCCCACTCTAATCACCTTCCTTTCATCCGAGTGAGCTCCATTTACCATCACCTTCTGTCGTCTGTCAGTCAACCAATTTCTAATCCAGTTTAACATCTTGGGACCCATCCCCAAGCTACTGAGTTTATTGACAAGCCTCTTATGAGGAACAGAATTAAAGGCTTTGCTGAAATCCAGGTAGATGACATCCATTGCATGCTCCTGATCTAGTTCCTTGGTCATCCAGTCAAAGAACTCAATCAGATTTGTTTGACAAGACCGTCCTTCGGTAAAACCATGTTGCCTCAGATCTTGCAACCTGTTGATTTTGAGAGTTCACTATTCGCTCTTTCAGGAGCGCCTCCATTACTTTTCCCGCCACCGAGGTAAGGCTCATGGGCCTGTAGTTTGACACTTCTTCCCTGTCGCCACTTTTGTGTAGAGGTACGACATCAGCCATTCTCCAGTCCTGAGGAACCTCTCCTGTTTCCAAGGATCTGTTGAAGACATCCTTTAACGGCCCTGCAAGAAACTCTCTGAGCTCTTTCAGTATCCTGGGATATATCCCATCCGGTCCCATGGCTTTGTCCACTTTCAGTTTAGCAAGTTGTTCTAACACCTCATCTTCTGTGAATGGTGTGGTATCTACTTCATTCCCATTTTTATATTTGGGAGTCACAGCTGGTCGATCTCCAGGATTTTCTTTAGTAAAAACAGAGCAGAACTATTTGTTTAGCAATTTTGCTTTTTCAGTGTTACTTTCCACGAGTCCTTTTCCAGCACCTCCGAGTCCTGCATTTCCAACTCTGATCTTCTTCCTTTCCCGAATATACCTGAAGAAAGTTTTGTCGCCACCGTTAACATCTTTAGCCATCTTTTCCTCTGCCTTTGATTTTGCTATCCTTATTTCTCTTTTTGACTCTGAATTTGATCCTGTATTCATTTCTGTGTTCTTCTGTTTGCAAGCTTTTGAATTTTGCGAAAGCTGTGTTTTTTGCCTTTATTTGAGCAGCCATTTCTTTGGAAAACCAAAAAGGTTTCCTTCTCCTCTTGTTTTTATTTACTTTTTCTTACAAATTTATCTGATGCCCCTTTTATTGCCACCTTTAGTTTAGCCCATTGCAATTCCACTTCCCTTATCTCCTTCCACCCCGTCCCTTAGGGACTCGGCCATTTTATTGAAGTCAGTGTTTTTGAAGTTTAGGACTTTGAGCTTGCTATGATTGGCCTGTACCTTGGCTTTTATCTCAAACCATACCGTGTGATGATCGCTGTTGCTCACAGGGGCACTCACACAGACATTCGACACGCTATCACCGTTGGTGAGCACTAAATCCAGTGTTGAGCTTTCCCTGGTTGGTTCCATCACCGTTTGTCTAAGTAATGCATCTTGGAGACCATTCACAATTTTTTTGCTTCTTTCCAGATGTGCAGAAGGAGTAATCCAATCTACATCAGGTAGATTAAAGTCACCCAAAATGATTGTTTCCCCCTTTGTGGCTATCTTGGTAATATCTATAATCAATTCGTTATCTATCTCTTCAATTTGAGTCAAAGGTCTGTAGACTATAGCAGTATGGATGACAGTGCCATCTCCTCTTTCCAACGCAATCCAGAGCACTTCTTCTTTTCCCCATGTCCCCTGCATTTCAGTAACTTTAATATTGCTTTTGACATAAAAGGCTCCTCCTCCTTTTCCATTTTCTCTGTCTCTTCTGAATAGATTATAGCCAGCTATGGCTATATCCCAATCATGTGATTCATTAAACCATGTTTCTGTAATGGCCACAATGTCCAAATCCATTTCCACCATTAGGGCTTCCAGGTCCGGAATTTTGTTGGCTAAACTTCGAGCATTTGTGCTCATTGCTTTCCAGCATTTACCTGGCTTGTGTGTATTTTGCATTGATTTTGTTCTGCCCACTTCTTCCCACTTGTTTTTGATGTGTGGTTTAAAAGTGTGGCTGTTTCTGATGATGTTCAGCTTTTGCAGGGAGTGGCTTGCAGATCTTGACCCTCCACATCCGTCACCCCCTTTTCCTAGTTTAAATGCATATCCACATACTGCCTGAATTTTTCACTTAGGATTCTTTTCCCTGCGACAGAGAGATGTAGTCCATCAGCACAGTATAGTCTCTTGTTGGTCCATCTGTTTCCCCAGTCGCCAATAAATCTGAATCCTTCTTGTTTGCACCAGGCCTGGAGCCATGTATTAAAGCTGTTAATGCGATGCAGCCTTTTTGTCCCCTTACCAAGAACAGGTAGAACTTCTGAGAATGCAACAGTGTTAACAATGGGCTTGAGTTTCTCTCCCAAATATTGGAAGTCCTTTTGGACTGTAGAGGCACTGTTTCTTACCAGGTCATTTGTGCCCAAGTGGATAACAACATCAAGTTTGGAGTGTTCACTTTTTGTGCTAAATACTTCAACAACTTGGTTTGTATTCCTGCTGGCTGACGAGCCTGGTAGGCACATGACTATCTTCTCTCCTTTGAACTGTGTCTGACTCATTTAAGGGCCCTTCAGTTTCTTTGGATTGGGCATCCTCATTAGCCAAGGCAGTGAACGCATTATGCAGGAATATCTCTTGATGTATAGGATGTCTCTGCGTTACAGGTCGCAACACCCACTGTGATCCATTTGTTCCTGGGGTGCTTGATTCTTTGTGGAAGCAGTGGTGGACTTTGTTCAGTTTGTATCCTAGAAGAGGTGTGCTTCATTGCAGCCAGTTCCTCCCTCAGTAGAGTCACTTCTTTATGCATGGCAGCTAGGTCTTTCCTTAGTAGAGTCAGTTCTTCATGCATGGCAGCTGACTTGAGGCACATAGGATAAGCTCTTAGGCTCCAAATGATTCGTCTTGGAATGAAAGTACCGCAGTTATTAACATAAGAACATAAAAAATGCTTTCTCCAGGACCAAGCAGGAAGTCAGTCCTCACATATGGGTGACATCGGCGCCGACGGAGCCCCCTTGCGGAGTATTTCCCCAGCTTTCAAAGAAAGCCTTTGGGAATGCAGCATGCCTGCGCGGTCCCCTTCCTGCCCAAGGGTGCCATCTTGCTCAGTCTTTCTTTTTCCGCGGAGCCCGACGGATGTGAGTTCGTGTCACCTGGGAAAAGTTGATTTTTTTTTTCAGCGATTTTTGTGTTGTTTTATCCGGTTCGATGCCGGTTCCCCTTCCCGCCTGGGCTCGGTACACAGGTATCGAGTCTGGAGTTGTGTTTTTCGGTTTTTGTCATTCGTGACTAGCGTTCACGCTCTTTTTGTGTTTTCACTGGCAGCCCAGTCTTTTGACCTTGCAGGGGCCCTTTTTCCCCCAAAGGCTGCCAGCGGGTTCAAAAAGTGTGATCAGTGCAAGAAACTTATGTCTCTCACTGACACACATGACTGCTGCCTCCGATGCCTCGGGCCCGACCATGACCCGCTGGCCTGTGGCCCGTGCGGCAAAATGTCGTCGAAGGCGCTTCAGAGCCGTCAGCATCAACGTGAGAGAATTTTCTCTGACTCCGCGTCCGGCCAGGCCCGGACTTTGTCAGAGGCCTCGACATCTCGGGACTCCGACCCCGAGCGCCGTCGGGGTTCCTCTGAAAGGGGGTCTCCCTCCTGGGAGCACCGAAGGAAGAAAAAGCTCGTGAAGGCGGCGTCGGTGGAGGCTCCTAGTTCCTCGAGGGCCAGATCGTGTAGCCCTGACCGCCACCCCGGGCTTTCGGAGTCGGAGAGGCCTTCCAAGCTACCTCGTGTGGAGCCGGAGTCCCCGAGTCACGTAAGTGCAGTTGTCCTCATAGACTCTCCTCCGGGGGAGCTGACGTCGGGCCCGACGACGTCGGGGCTCGGGTCGGGGGCTGCTGAGTCTCCTGAGCTTGGACTCAGGTTGATGGCCTTGGATAGCAGCTTGGCTGCCTTCATGGAACAGCAGCGGGTGCTGATCGCCAATCTGACCGGTGCATCTGCCCTGATCACCGGGACCTCAATGTCTAAGTCGACCCTGGAGACCGAGCCGATCCTCGAGTCGATGAAGTTTCGAGTTGATCCTCGGTCAAGGTCCTCCTCGACCTCCCGTGCGGGGCTGAGGTCGTCAACGCCGATACCCTCGGCATCGGAGCGGGTTGCACCGAGGCCCACACGGCTGGAGCCGCTCGATTCCTCCTCGGAGGAGTCGGAGTGGGAGACGGAGGACGAGGAATCCCCAGACACCTTCTGGACCCGGTGCGTCCCTTTGGACTCACCGGAATCCGATCCTCAGAGACGGCCCCCCCCCCCCCCCGGAGGATACCCGGTTCTTGGATTTCGTCAGGGACATGGCCAAGGCCTTGGCCTTCCCTGCAGATGCCGAGGAGGAGCCTCGAGCCGAGGAGCTTGATGCCCTCCAGTATGACTTTCCTCCGAAGGAAGCCTTTACTGTACCGGTTCCTCTGATGCTGGAACGACTGCTCTTCCGTATGTGGGAGGCACCGGCATCGACGCCAGTTCTTAGCAAACGGGTTGATTCCATTTATCGAGTCCGTAAGAGCCCTGGGTTTGAAAAGGCACAGCTACCGCACCACTCCATGGTTGTAGAATTGGCCATGCACCGTCTGAAGATGCAATCCTCGGTGCCCCCCAGCCGGGAGGTCCGGAACCTGGATGCCCTCGGTAGAAAGTGCTTCCAGGGCTCTATGCCCAGACCTACCAGCTATACATGGGCATGTACCTACGAGACCTGGCAAAGGAGATTGCCGGGTTCTCAGCTGGCCTTTCCGAGGAACCTTTGCAGAGGTTCAAGGCTTTGTCAACAGAGATTCGAGAGTGCTCGAAGTTTATCTCTAGAGCAGCCTATGATGGCTTCGAGGCTTCAGCCCGGGTAGCCGCGGCCGGCATCGGTGCACGCCGTCAGGCCTGGCTACAGTCATCAGACCTGGAGCCATGGGTGCAGGACAAGTTGGTCGATGTCCCTTGCCGAGGTGAAAACCTCTGGTAAGCCCATGACTGAAAAGGCTGCAGAAATTGAGACTGAGACTCTCATCAGGACAAGGCTGTCCAGGAAGACTTCTGCCCCTTCTTGGAAAAGAAGAGCTCGGGGAAGAAGCCCTTTTTCCCGAGGAAGGGTGCTGCCTACAAATCCTACCCTCAATATCATATATATACTAAAACACTGTACTGTAAATAACTGATAAGATCCTGACTTAACCGTGCGGTTATGGTCTAACATGTAAATAGTCACCCTAGCTACATCTTACGCTGGTCTAAAATGTACATAGTTCCCCCAAGTTACAACTCCAAGTTACCGTTCCTGTTCAATATAAGCACAAGGTAGATCTTCCCTGCCCTGTACAAAAACTGTTATTTGTGAACCGCACTGATATTAAAGAGCGAGCTATAGAAAAGATTTTAAATAAAATAAATAAATAAATATCAGGCCTCTCCAGCTCCCCAACAGGGCCAGCAGGCCAAGGGGCAGGGGCATGGGCCCCGTAGGCAGAAGACCCCCAAGCCACCAGCTCCGGCTCCTGCACAGCAGGGAGCGGGGTTTTAACTCCCACAGCATAGGCTCTTCTCCACAGCTGGCTCCACTCAGCACAGGAGGTCGGCTGACACTGTACGCCTACAGGTGGCCAGCCATCACAAGGGATACCTGGGTCCTCAGCATAATCCAAAAGGGCTACATGCTCCATTTCCACCAGATACCCCCCTCCTACTTTCCAGGGGAGCCTCCAAGACTCCCTCTGCACAGAAACCTCCTCCTTCAGGAACTGGCAAGTCTTCTAAAGGAACAGGCGGTGGAACCGGTACCTTACCACCTGGAAGGGCGAGCCTTCTACTCCAGGTACTTGCGAAACCTAAACAAGTTTCTGGAGAGGGAAAAGTTCAAGATGCTTACCCTTGGGATACTGCTGCCCTACCTCCAGCAGGGGGATTGGCTATGCTCCTTAGACCTAAAGGATGCTTATACCCACATTCTCATCCATCCAGACCACAGATAATATCTCAGATTTGTGGAGGGAGGAAACCATTTTCGGTACAGAGTACTTCCCTTTGGCCTAACGTCTGCCCCCAGAGTTTTCACCAAATGCCTGGCGGTAGTGGCGGCCTATCTCAGAAATCAGGAAATCTTTGTCTTCCCATACCTCGATGACTGGCTCATCAGGGGTCAGTCTCTCCAGGAGGCCAGACAAGCCACTCTTCGCACTGTCTCTCTTCTTCAGCATCTGGGCTTTGTCATCAACTATGCAAAGTCCACTTTGCTCCCCTCACAGAACCTAGAGTTTATAGGAGCCAGATTAGACACCCTGCAGGCAAGAGCTTACTTGCCCAAGGACAGGGCCCATAGGCTGATGGACTTGGCCAGCCAGTTCCAAAGCAATTCTCAGGTCTCCGCCAGACACTTCCTGCGGCTCCTGGGTCACATGGCATCCACAGTGCATGTGACCCCGAATGCCCATCTGCACATGTGGGTGGCTCAGTGGTGCCTCAGAGCTCAGTGGGCGCAAGCCACAGGTGACCTCCGAGACAGAGTAAAGGTGTCCAAACCGCTCTTGGACTCCTTACAGTGGTGGCTACATCTCCCAAACCTTCTCAGGGGGTACCCTTCCAGGCCCCAGCACACAAAAGGGTGCTGACGACCGATGCTTCCTTAAAGGGCTGGGGTGCACATTGCCAGGGCAGGTGCACTCAAGGCCTCTGGTCTCCTCGGGAGGCCACACAGCAGATCAATCTTTTGGAGGTGCGGGCAATCTGCTTGGCTCTACAGACTTTTTCTCATGCCCTCTCTCACCAGTCTGTCTTAGTTCAGACAGACAATCAGGTAGCAATGTTCTGTGTGAACAAGCAAGGGGGAACAGGGTCCAGACTCCTGTGTCAGGAGGCGCAGGCCCTTTGCTCCTTTGCAGTCAAACAAGGCATGTTTCTCAAAGCAGTTTATCTACCTGGTCAGGAGAACTTCTTGGCAGACAAACTAAGCAGGATTTTCCTGCCTCACAAATGGCAGTTGAATCCACTGGTGGTCCAGCAGATCTTTCTACAATGGGGGCTTCCATCCATCGATCTCTTTGCAAGTCCACTGAACCATCAGCTACCCAGGTTTTGCTCTAGACAGCCGCATCCCCTGAGCAGCAGATGCGTTTCTGATCTCTTGGTCTACGGGCCTCCTATATGCGTTTCCTCCCACCCCCCTGGTTGCCCGAACTCTGTTCAAGATTCTATGGGAAAAGGCCTCGGTCATTCTGGTAGCCCCCAGATGGCCGAGGCAGCAGTGGTTTCCACTTCTTCTGCAGTTGGCAGTGGAAACTCCATTCCCTCTGGGGCTGCAACCCAATCTCCTGTCTCAAGAGCAGGGTTCCTTTTTGCACCCCAATCTCAGATCCCTCAATCTGATGGCCTGGCTGCTGAAAGGATAGTGCTAGCTCCCTTTCTTCTACCTAGGGAAGTTGAGGAGGTGGTCTTGGCCTCGAGGAGGCAATCCACCAGAAAGTCCTATGCACTCAAGTGGCGCAGGTTCTCAGTGTGGTGTGCTCAGCAGAATGAAGATCCTTTCTCCTGGCTTGTGCCAGTAGTACTACAATACCTACTTCACCTGTCAGACCTAGGCCTTAAGTCCAACTCTTTTCGGGTCCACCTCAGTGCTCTTTCAGCACACCACTCACCGGTGGAGGGACGGTCGCTGTCGGTTCACCCCTTGGTGTCCCACTTCCTCAGAGGCCTAATTTTGCTCAAGCCTCCGATTCATCCACCTGCCACTGAGTGGGATTTGAACGTGGTCTTGCAATAACTTACTCGCCCACCGTTTGAGCCGATGGCTACTTGCCATTTACGCTTCCTGTCTTGGAAGGCGCTCTTCCTGGTTGCTCTTACCTCGGCCAGATGTGTGAGTGAATTACAAACTCTGGTTTCTGATAGACTGTATACACGGTTCTATAGGAACAGGGTGGTCCTTTGGACTCATCCGAAGTTCCTTCCAAACGTTGTCTCCTCTTTCCACCTCAACCAGGAGGTGGTTCTTCCGACATTCTTTCCCAGGCCGCATACCAGCCGAGCTGAGACAGTCTTGCATACTCTGGACTGTAAGAGGGCATTGTCCTTCTACATTGAATGTAAGTGGTAGCATCGAAGGGCTACTCAGCACTTCGTCTCCTTTGACCCTAATAAATTGGGGTTACCTGTCTCCAAGCGTACGTTGTCCACTTGGGTAGCAGATTGTATTGTCTGGGTGTACAAGGCAGCCGACCTTCCCTTGCAGGGTCGAGTCACGGACCACCATGTCAGGGCAAAAGCTGCGTCAGTAGCTCATCTCTTCTCTGTTCCATTGGCAGACATCTGCCGGGCCGCTACTTGGTCTTCAAGCCAGACTTTTGCAACCCACTACTGCCTCGAGAGAGAGTCCCGAAGGGACAGTGCTTTCGGACAGGCGGTACTCCGTAATCTCTGAGGTTTAGGCAACTCCTACCCTCCAGCCCTTGTGTTGGGCTACCATACGGGGGCGTTCTCAGATGATATTCTTATCACGGATGCTGAGGCTCTTGAGAGGGAGCCATTTTTTCAGCTTTGGGTTCCTGGTAGCTGAGAGCTGGGGAGTCCCATGTGTGAGGACTGACTTCCTGCTTGGTCCTGGAGAAAGAGTAGTTACTCACCTGTAACAGGTGTTCTCCAGGAGCAGCAGGAATCAGTCCTCATGACCCTCTCCTCCCCTGGAGTTGCAGTCATATCCCTTATTTTGATTTTTGCTGTCTTTTAGCTGTGTCATCAGACTGAGCAAGATGGCACCCTTGGGCAGGAAGGGGACTGCACAGGCGTGCTGTATTCCCAAAGGCTTTCTTTGAAAGCTGGGGAAATGCTCCGCAAGGGGGCTCCATCGACGCCGACGTCACCCATATGTGATGACTGATTCCTGCTGCTCCTGGAGAACACCTGTTACAGGTGAGTAACTACTCTTTACTGAGTCAGACCAAGGTCCATCAAGCCAGTCCAGACAACAAGTACCTGGCAGGTTCCCAAAGAGGCACACAGGTTCTACAGTGTTTGTCCCAGGGCAAGCAGTGGATTTCCCAGGTCCACTTTAATAATGTTTTATGGACCTTTCCTCCAGGAACTTGTCCAAACCTTTTTTTAAATCCAGCAACACTATTAGCATTTACTACATCCTCCGCTAATGAATTCACACATTGAGTGAAAAAATATTTTCTCTTATTAGTCTTAAATGGGTTGCATTGTAGCTTCATTGTGTGTCTTCGTCTTTCAACGTTTTGACGGTGTAACAACCGATTATACGTTTATCCATTCCCTCTCCGTTCATTAATTTACAGACCTATATCATATCTCCCCTCAGCCATCTCTTTTCCAAGTTGAAGAGCCTCAACCTTTTAAGCCTTTCCTCTTAGGGGTATCCTTCCATTTCCTTATCATTCTTTGTACCTTTTCTAATTCAGCTATATCCTTTTTAAGATACGGTGACCAGAACTGCACACAATATTCAAGGTGCGGTCTCACCATGGAACAATACAGAGGCATTATAATATCTTTGGTTTTATTCTTCATCCCTTTCCTTATGATTCCTAGCATTCTATTTGCTTTTTTGGCCGCCACTGCACACTGGGCGGAGGGTTTCAACATATTATCCACGATGACGCCTAAATCTTTTTCCTAGGTGGTGGTTTCTAAGGTGGTACCCTGCATCGTGTAACCATAGTTTGGGTTGTTCTTTCCTAGGTGCATAACTTTGCACTTGTCTACATTAAATTTCATTTGCCATTTGGATGTCCAGTCTTTCAATTTTTCAAGGTCCTCTTGCAGTTTTTCATAAACCTCTTGTGTTTTAACATCTTTGAATAATTTTGTGTCATCTGCAAATTTGATCACCGCACTCATCATTCCTATTTCCAGTTCATTTATGAATATGTTAAAAAGCAGCAGGCACAACACAGATCCCTGGGGTACTCCACTATTCACTTTTCTCCATTGAGAAAATTGGCCTTTTAACCCTACTCTCTTCTTTGTGTCTTTTAACCGGTTCCTGATCCATAATACTTCACTGCCTCCAATTGCATGACTTTCTAATTTTGCCAAGAGTCTCTCATGAGGGACCTTGTCAAAGGCTTTCTTAAAATCCAGATGCACCATATCAACCAGCTCACCATTGTCTACCTGTTTATTCACATCTTCAAAAATAATATAAGTGATTACAATTCACTTACTATGTTACTTGGTTCACTTATTATGTTACTAGTTCTCCAGGAACAAGCAGGAAGTCAGTCCTCACAAATGGGTGACGTCTGCACCGGCAGAGTCCGCGCAGAGCATTTCCCCAGCTTTTAAAGAAAGCCTTTGGGAATTCCACCATGCATACGTGGTCCCCTTTCCGCCCAAGGAGCCGCGGGACTTTGTTGTTTTTTCATTTTTTCTTGAGTTTGTCTCCAGCACGTTTTTGTGCCCTTTCCAACCACTGGCCTAGTCGAAGGTCTTCGACTTTGCAGGGATTCTTTTTGCCCTCATGGCCTCTGGTTTCAAAATGTGTGACAGATGCTCCAAAAATATGTTGCTCATGGATACTCATGACTGTTGTCGTATGTGCCTAGGAGCTGACCACAGCCCAGAGCTCTGCTCCCTTTGTAAAAAGATGTCCTCCGAGGCCATCCAGAGCTGTAAGCAAAAGCTGGATGATATTTTATGCAAGATGGCCCCACTGTCCCCGGTAGCTTCCTTCTCCACCAACCTTCAGCCTCTGGGATCCCCCGCAGGCGCTCTGTGGCCCCGGTGTCACTCTGAACAAGGGTCCCCTGAAAGGGAGTGGAAGAAGAAGAAGGCCTGGAGGACCCTGTTGGGGGCTTGGGACAAGCGTGAGCGTTCTCGCGCTCGGTCCCTCAACCCTCCTCAGCAGTCCCAAGAGTCGGAGAAGGAGGGGCCTCAAAAGGTACCTTGTACGGATACGGAGGCCTCTGGCGATAGTACCAGATCTCCCGAAGGTTGTCCTGGCGAGTTCCCCCTCTCCTCCTCGACTCCCAACCCGGTCACCCCGGCGTCAGCATTGCAGGGCCCCAGTCCCGAGTGGGAGGCCCGAATGCTGGCACTGGATTGCAGCATTTCTGCTTTCCTTGCTGCCCAGCAGGCACTGCTTGTGCCAGGCCCCACTGGCATGTGCTCTGAGACCTCAAGGGTGACATCTGTGATTGCTCCCCAGACTGCCATGACAACTCTCGAGAGCCAGGGGCCTCATGAGAGATTCCAGCAGAGGTCTTGATCTCCATCCAGGTCTTCAAGTGCGAGATCTTCTTGAGCTAGCGCCTCCGGCTCCAGGCGGGCTTCGGCCTCGGGGGCCCAGTGCAAGGCACAGGCTCTGCTCGAGCAGCCTAGCTCCAAGTCTTCCTCGGAATTCTTGGGCTGGGAGTCTGAAGGGGACACTTCCCCTGAATCCTGGGCTCATTGGGACCTCCACTCAGATTCTTCCCCGCCAGTTCAGAAGCGGCAGTCTCCCTCCGAAGACACTTCCTTTCTGGAGTTTGTGCGGGACATGGCTCGAGCCCTAGAGCTCTCCTTGCATTTCAAGGAGGAGCCCTGTGTGGAGGAACTTGATATTTTATAATACAAGGCCCCACCAAGGGAATCCGTCATGGTCCTGGTTCCACCCATCCTAGCCCGGCTGCTCCTCCGCATGTGGGAGACGCCTGTGTCTATCCTCATTGTCAGCAAGCAGCTGGACACCATGTACAGGATCCTGGCTTCCGGAAGGCCCAGCTTCCTTATACCCCAATGGTGGTGGAGTCTGTCTTGCGGAAGCAAAAGAGCCCAAAAATTGGGAATCTCATGCCTTTGACACCCTTGGACATAAGGCCTACCAAGGCTCCATGCTGGCATGCCGCATCCAGGCTTACCAGCTATACATAGGTATGTTCCATCGTGACCTCACGAAGGAGCTCAGAGGTTTTCAGGCGGGCCTCGACGGCAGTTACCTCTGCAGTTTACAGTCCTTCCTAAAGTCAGTGGGGGACTGTTCAAAGTACCTTTCTCACGCTGCATATGACAGCTTCAAGTCCTCCGCTCGGGTAGCGGCTGCTGGTATCAAGGCCAGGCGGCAGGCCTGGCTCCAGTCCTCAGATCTCGAACATTGAGTCCAGGAGAAACTGCTCGATGTACCCTGCCTGGATGAGCAATTGTTTGGCAAACCGATGGAGGACAAAGCAGCAGAGATTGAGATGGACTATGTCACCCGCACCCACCTCTCCTGAAAGACTTCCTCCCGCGGAGGAAGCAACAGGGCAAAAAGCCTTTCTTCCAGATGAAGGATCTCCCATACCGGGGCTACCCACTTTACCCTCTGGCACCGACTCCGCCCCAAGGCAGACAGAGCAAGAGCAGCCCTTAGGGCATGTGTAAGCCAAAGGGTCCCAAAAGCCAGACCCCGGCACTGACTCAGTCAGCTTGGGCTTTTGATGCCAGATGCATTGCTGCTCGCCTTCTGGTGACCCAGCTACCGGTGGGAGGGCACCTGGTTCATTTTGCTCCCCGATGGGAGTCTGTCACCTCAGACACCTGGGTCCTCCAGGTCGTCTAGGAGGGTGACAGGCTTCTTCCACCCTTCTGCCCAGCGGAGCCCCCTCGGCTCCCTGCGCACCAGGTGGTCTTGGCACAGGAGCTTGCCAACCTCCTCGAGGAATGAGTATTGGAAGTGGTCCCGCCTCAGAGGTCGGGCGTTCTGCTCCTGTTATTTCCTTGTGCCAAAGCAGATGGCGGTTTCCGACCTATCCTCGATTTAAGAAATCTCAACAAATACCTGGTGCAGGAGAGATTCAAAATGCTCTCCTTTGGCACCTTGCTGCCCTTCCAGGGTGACTGGCTGTGCTCCTTGGATCTTTGGGATGTGTACGCTCACATCCTTGTCCATCCCAAGCACAGGAAATATCTGCGATTCAGGGTGCAAGGGAACTATCATCAATACAGGGTGCTTCCCTTCGGCCTTGCGACCTCCCCGTGTGTGTTCACCAAATGCCTCGCGGTGGCCACGGCCCACCTTCGACTGCAGGGCACCTTCATCTACCCCTGTCGAGATGACTGGCTCATTACAGGGGGATGGCCAATGAAGTGCAGCCGGCCACGACCTGCACCGTCCACCTCCTTGAGCACCTCGGCTTCGTGGTCAATTACCCAAAGTCTCGCCTCACTCCAGCCTAATCCATGGAGTTCATCGGCATGTGCCTCAACACTCAGTGGGTGACAACCTTCCTTCCCCAGGACAGGGTAGACTGCCTCATCGCTCTAGCATCCACAGTCCAACGCCGCGACGTGGTATCGGCCCGAGCGATGCTCTTTCTCCTCGGCTATATGGCCTCAACAGTTCATGTCATCCCCAATGCCCGACTGCACATGCGGTCGGCGCAGTGGTACCTTCAGGCTCAGTAATCTCAGGCAACAGGTCGCCTCTGAGACACTGTCTCAGTCACTCCTCTACTCACCGAGTCCCTCGACTGGTGGCAGGATGCCCTGAACCTGCTCCATGGCATGCCATTCCAGCTCCACAGCATGACATGGTCTTGACTATGGGTGCCTCACTCATAGGCTGGGGAGCCCATTGTGGTGAGCTCCGCACGCAGGGGACTTGGACCCTGGAGGAGTCCCGGCAGCCGATCAACCTTCTTGAACTCTGGGCGGTCGTCCAACTCCGGACACTGTGTTCACCACCGGGTGGTGCTCGTCCAGATGGACAATTGAGTAGCAATGTTCCGTATGAACAAGCAAGGGGGGCACTGGCTCTTACAGCCTCTGCCTGGAGGCGGTAGCCCTGTGGTCCTTCACAGTTCGTCAGGGCATAGCCCTACGGGCCACCTATCTTCCGGGCCAGGACAATGTCCTGACAGGCAGGTTAAGTCGGCTCCTCCAGCCACATGAGTGGCGTCTCTGCCTGCAAACAGCTCAGTGGCATTGGGGGACACCAGGTCCTAGATCTCTTTGCCAGCCTGGTGAACTCACAGCTCCCACGGTTCTGCAGCCCAGTTCCCCACCCAAACAGGGAAGCCTATGCGTTTCCCCCAACTCCGCTCATAGCGCGAACTCTCCTCAAAATACATTGGGACGGGGTGTCTGTGATTTCTGTGGCCCCACGGTGGCCTCAACAGCCCTGGTTCCCGCTGCTGCTGCTCCTCTCATTGAAGCCTCCAGTTTCCCTGGGCAATGCACCGCGCTTGTTGACACAAGAGGAGGGTCTGCTACTTCACCCGAACTTGAGGTCCTTATCCCTCATAGCCTGGCGGCTGAGTGGGTTGCTCTAGCCCCTCTTCATCTCCCGGTGGAGGTCGAAGACATATTGCTGACCTCACGCAGGGATTCGACTAGGAGGACTTACGCCTTTAAATGGCATCAGTTCTCGGTGTGGTGCTCAGAGATATGGGCTGACCCCTTCTCTTGCCCCACACACTTGGTCCTGCAGTACTTGCTCCATCTCTCGCAGGCGGGTTTGAAGTCCAACTCTGTCAAGGTCCACCTGAGTGCTATCTTGGCTAACCAGCACCCTGTCGGGGGTGGACCTCTCTTGGGTCAACCACTGGTTTCCCGCTTCATGCATGAGCTGCTTCTTTCTAAGACCCCCATCCGGCTGCCTCCAGCGGAGTGGGTCCTCAATGTCGTCCTCATGCAGCTGACTCAGCCGCCCTTCAATCCGATAGTGTCCTGCTTGCCCTGGAAGGTGTTTTTTCTGGTGGCCCTCACCTCGGCCTGGAGGGTCAGTGAGCTTCAGACCCTGATGGCCAACACCCCCTACATGAGATTCTGTGGGAACTGGGTGGTTCTCCGAATGCACCCCAAATTTCTCCCGAATGTTGTCTCGGATTTCCACCTCAACCAGGAGATAGTACTGCCGACCTTCTTTCCGATGCCTCACTCTGACTGGGCATCGGCAGTTCTCCATACCCTTGACTGCAGGAGGGCTCTCTCCTTCTACTTGCAGCGTACGCAGCTTTACCGCAGGTCTGAGCGGCTTTTCTTCTCCTATGACCCTGCCCGCATGGGCTCGCAGTCACTAAGTGGACCCTCTCCATCTGGGTAGCGAATTGCATCTCCTTTGCCCAGGCTCAGGCTGGGCTGACCCTGGACTGCCAAGTCATGGCACACGGTGTTCGTGCGAGGGTGGCGTCAGTGGTCCACCTGCACTTCATGCTGCTGGCGGACATCTGCCGAGCCACAACCTGGTCCTCTGCTAACACCTTTGCAACACATTACTGCTTGGAGAGGGAGTCCCTTCGGGACACCGCCTTCAGCCAGGCTGTACTTGGTAATCTGTTTGGAGTTTATGCAACTCCTGCCCTCTGACCCTTCTGCTGTGGCTACCGGGAGCATGGTCTTTCGGGACCCGGGGTCATAGGGCTGTCTTCAGTTACCAATGACTGCTCACGGCTTGCCGTGGTGCTTTTCTACAGGTCCTCGGTAGTCTGTAGTTGGGGATTCCCATATGGGAGGACTGACTTCCTACTTGTTCCTGGAGAAAGCGTAGTTACTCACCTGTAACAGATGTTCTCCATGGAAAGCAGGAATGAGCAGGAATCAGTCCCCACAACCCGCCCACCACACCTTGGAATTGCCCACTGTCCTTGGTATTTTTTGTCTTTGCCTGAGCTATGTCATCTGACTGATTAAGATGGCACCCTTGGGAGGGAAGGGGACCACGCATGCGTTGTGGCATTCCCAAAGGCTTTATTTGAAAACTGGAGAAATGCTCCGCGCGGCCTCCGTTGGTGCCGCTGTCGCCCATATGTGAGGACTGATTCCTGCTGTCCTTGGAGAACACCTGTTACAGGTGAGTAACTACACTTTATCTACAGGAACAAGCAGGAATGTAGTCTTCACATATGGGTGGCATTGGTACCAACGGAGCCCACGCGGGAAAGCTCCCCCTCTTCAATTGGAAAGTGTTTGGGAGCACTCCACTGCGCCTGCGTGACTGCCTTCCCACCTTTCCAACTCCAGCAGGAAACAAATCCTGTCACCACAGAAAAATCTCTTTTTGTGGATAGCGCTTCTGCCTTTCCGTCGACACCGGCACAGTCTAGGACATCACTGGTTCCCTTATCTTTTTCTTTCTCTTTTTACTTTTTCTTTAAAAAAAAAACAACTACTTGCGCGTCGACACCCTTTTAGGCCTTAAGCCTACCATACTCTTCATACTTAGAAGGTATGGAGAAACCAACTAGTGGTTTCAAAAAATGCACTAAGTGTGCCGGTACCATAAGTGACTGACACACATGACTGGTGTGTAAAATGTCTTGGCCCAGACCACCAACCAAGGGACTGTTCTCTTTGCCAGAAAATGACATGGAGAGGCCTACAGAACAGGGCTTCTAAATTAGGAGCCCTCTTCACATCGGATGCGGTATCGTTGGTGTTCACCTTGAGAGCCTTATCATCCTCTCATGGATCTCTGGTATCCTCGAAGTCCAAGCACAAGGCTGCATCAAAGTCTGCAGGCACCTCCAGGGGAAGATCTTGCTCAAAGCACCGAGATCCCTCGGGGGTTTTCTCAGAGGTGGTTTGGCCTGCTAAACAGCCCTGGCGGGAATCCCTGTCCTCCAAAGCCATTGAGGGGCTCCAGGATGCTCTCAAGGTTTCGACCTCCATAGTGCTACTGGTGCCATGCTCTGCGATGATGGCATACATACCTATCATCAATATCCAAGCATCGGCAACCTTGATAGTGTCACCCCTTTGTCATGCAGCACCTCCTGTTGGTCACAGCTGGTACTGCACCCGGGTGTAAAGTACTGGCCTTTTCAATATTTGATAGTCCTTGCCAGTACACAAATAAGTTGTGACACCGAAATCGGTTTAACTGGGTTTTATTCCCCGTCCCGTAGGATTCTTTCAAAAGTATAATAATCAAATCAACATAAACCCTTCTTGGGTAAACAAAAAGAACTATAACAAAAATAGCTTTCCTTTCAGCAAACAAAATATGAATGGAAACAGAAATACAGCTTGTCAGGTTTCCAGATAAAGGCTTCTCTGGAGCAGTTCAGCCTTCTATCTGAGAGACTCTATTTGGTCAGCTAATATCAAACTACAGTCCATCTGTTCAACAGGCAATTCAATGTTATCCTCTATTGCATAAGGCTCATATTGCATTGGAACACTGTCCTGTACAGATGCTTCGTCACTTCTCTCCTGAGGTAGTTTGTTCAACAAACTTTCCAGCTTGTGACGTACTTGACTCTCTACAGAATGTATCTGTTTGGCTTTACCATATTCTCTGGAGTTGCTCAACCAGGAGCCTTTCCTCTGCCTCTGGTTATCAGGCAGAGTAAAGCAGTTAGCTGCCCAGCTATTAGAGAGTGGACCCTTTGTTCGGGGTTTTGTTTTAACAGGAGCTTTACAAACAGCTGTTATCTCCAACGGCAGTTTCTGAGAAGGCTTATGCCAGTTATATCCCTCTGCAGGGTTCTCTCTCACAGGTAACAAGCTTTGTTCTATATTCTGTCTGTAGCCCAGACTCTGGAGTTTTCCTGCTTTCATTAAGTTAACATTATAGGGCTTTTGTTTCTCATACAAATGCCTCTCATAGCTCAGCTTAGCATTTCTCCTCTCTGGCTCAGAATAGCTTTTCCTAGCTTGTAACTTGTGTCTTAGAGCATAGCTTCTATCAAGGCTGCTGCATACACTGTCCCTGTCTGAATTCAGTTGCTCATCTCTTTCACTTAATTGTTCATCAGACTCACTCAGACTTTCATTCAGCCAGTGTCTTCTGCCTTGCTGTAGAGACCTGGGAGGTCTGTGTTCTTCCCACTCTGGGTATCTCCTCTGCCTGGGAATATCCTTTCTCCTTGGGTCTTTCAACTCACTTGGTTGCCTTGATTCTCTTAACCTCCTTCGTCTCTCAGGTCTCCCAGCTTCTTCGGCTCTTTCTGCCTTGATTCCCTCCTGTGAGCTGTGCTGATTATTTACGTAATCCCCAGCTGCACCACACCCTAGCCTATTGGGGTCAGGTGGGACCTTCCTTGCCTCCCTACTGGCTGGGTGATAATTCCAGGCTTTAAATTTCCCCATCATGTGCATCAACTCTTTTCGCTGTTGGGGCGACAGCTCTGTCCCTATCTTTGGAGTGGGTTGTTTTCCCCAATCCCCGACCTGTGGGCCTAAATCCTCCTCCCTCTCTTCTTCTCCTATAGCCGTTAGGTTTTTTACTTCGCGTTCCCCGGTGGAGCCAAACCCCGCCATGCCCCGCTCGGATGGTGGTAAGGAGGGTACCTCCTCCACTTTTGGGAACCCTACCCGTTCGCACAATAATTGCGCAATCCGATCCCCTGCATGTATCTGGAAGTCCTGGCTTCCAAAGTTAAACAGCAGGACTTTTAGAGGGCCTCGGTAATCGGGGTCAATAACCCCCGCTCCAACATCTATAGCATGTTTTACCGCTAGTCCTGACCGGGGTGCGATGCGCCCATAGCAACCTTCCGGTAATTTTACCTGGATCCCTGTATCTATCAGGGCCTGTCCTCTTTTTGGGACCAAGATGTTTTCTATACTGAAAAGATCGTACCCGGCGGCTGCCGCCGTAGCCCTTACAGGACCCTTAGCCTGTTCATTACTTTTACAAAATTGTAGTAGGAATTTCGGTCTATCAGGCGTTACTACCGGGCGAGAGGACTGTTTTTGGGACTTCGGCTTATTTTTTCTTTCAAATAAAGGACTTGGGATACTGGCTGCTAAAACCTCAGCGCCTAACTCGGCGGGCTGGTTGTTCGTGGGTGTAGGGGCTACTGATTCTGGAGGACCCTTCCTTGTTTCTTGACTAAGGGACGACCAATCCCTTCCCAGGATGACTGTATAGGGTAAATTGGGTACTATCGCTATTGCCATTCGTCGGGTGACCCCAGAACCCTTTATGTCAACCATGTGTAAGGGATAACAGGAAGCTTCTCCATGCACACAACGTATACGCACCTGGCCTACTGCTTGATTCGGGGCCACGGATGGTTGGTCCCCTAGGGTTTCCCAAAACTCTTGGGAAACCATGCTTTGATTGGCGCCTGAATCAAGCAATGCTAGGGCGTCGACCCCCTCCACCTGAACTTCCTGGAGAAAGTTTTCCAGGTCTGGCTCATCATCCCCTGTTACTAACACAGTTCTTACCCTACAAACTTTCTTGTGGTGTCCTATTTTACCACATTTATAACATCCCACATTCTTAGCCACAGCCTCACCAATATTATCACGCACACTTCTTTTCTCCATAGCATCCCTGTCCCCTTTTCTCATGCTACCTGGACTTTCTTGTCCATTTATTTTTAACCCGCCAGTCCTTAAGGCATTTGCCCCTCTGGCTTCAAAATAAGCTTCTGCCATGTTTGCGGCCTCTTCCGGATCATGGCAGTCCTGTAACATGAGAAAAGTTCTCAAATCATCAGATACCGAATGCATGAACTGTTCCATTATAATATCTTTCATAACGGAATCTATGGATCTCCCTTCAGGGTTAAGCCACTTGTACGCGAGGCCTTTTAACCTTTGATACAAGGCTCGGGGAGTCTCCTTGGGTTGTATGCGTGCCTCCCTAAATTGGTGCTTATACTGTCTGGGTGTAAAACCCAGCCTATCTTTTATGGCCTTCTTAATCTCTGTATAATTCGTAACTAAATCAGCAGGCATCCCTCTAAAGGCTGACAGAGCATCTCCGGTCAAAGTTAAGGTAAATTGCCTGGCCCAGAGCTCTGGCGGCCATTTGAGGGTGGCTGCCATCCTCTCAAACGATTCAATATGATCATCAATGTCATCATACTGTGTTAACTGTCTTACAGAAAAATTAGAAGCAGGGTTCATGGCTACTTGCGTCAGTATTGGCACAGTCATTGCCTCATTGTCCTGAGGTTTGGTAACTAGAGCCTTCAATGCTTCCACCAACGGTTGCTGTTGCTCCTGCATAGCGTCCATATACTGTTTCTGCAGTTGTTGCATAAGCTTGGCTTGTTCGTTCCACTGCGTTTGCATCCACGCCTGAACATCACGTACATCCATTCTTCCTGTCATTTGAGGACCTGCGGCAAAAAGAAGAAAAACACACCAAGTGCGGCACCTTCCTTTTTTTTTTTTTTTTAAATTCCCTCTTAGGAACAGTGCCCTCTTTCTCACTTATCCATCTACGGTTTCTCCCAGGTGACTGTTACCTGAGTTTTGGGTAGATTCCAGCGTGTGAGAAAGTTTTTCCTTTCCTTCCTTTTCTGGCCGACCTGCCAGCGAAAATCCTCTCTCAGCAAGTACTTCCGGGTGAGCCGTCTCTTCCAGCACTGCTCAGCACTTGTCTTTTCCAGGGGAAGTCACGTGGTATCAAAATCCTGCCAACTACGCCATTATGTCACCCCTTTGTCATGCAGCACCTCCTGTTGGTCACAGCTGGTACTGCACCCGGGTGTAAAGTACTGGCCTTTTCAATATTTGATAGTCCTTGCCAGTACACAAATAAGTTGTGACACCGAAATCGGTTTAACTGGGTTTTATTCCCCGTCCCGTAGGATTCTTTCAAAAGTATAATAATCAAATCAACATAACCCTTCTTGGGTAAACAAAAAGAACTATAACAAAAATAGCTTTCCTTTCAGCAAACAAAATATGAATGGAAACAGAAATACAGCTTGTCAGGTTTCCAGATAAAGGCTTCTCTGGAGCAGTTCAGCCTTCTATCTGAGAGACTCTATTTGGTCAGCTAATATCAAACTACAGTCCATCTGTTCAACAGGCAATTCAATGTTATCCTCTATTGCAGTGTTTCCCAACCCAGTCCTATGGGGCACACCGGCCAGTCAGGTTTTCGGGATATCCCTAATGACTATGCATGAGATATATATGCATTAGAGATATCCTGCCAACCTGACTGGTTTGTGGCCCTCCAGAGCTGGATTTGGAGACCCCTGCCTAACACCTCTGTCATCTAAGATTGTGAGTGGGCAAGGTGCAGATGTCCAAGACATCAAAAAGGTATATAGAATATATATATATAGGTATATAGACAACTTTTTGGTGGTGGTGAGAATCGAGGAGGAATGTGTCACATTCTATATACCCTTTCGATGTCTAGGACATCTGCACCTTGCCCACTCACAATCTTAAATGACAGAGGTGTAAGGCAGGGGTCTCCAAATCCAGCCCTAGAGGGCCACAAACCAGTCAGGTTGGCAGGATATCTCTAATGCATATACATCTCATGCATAGTCATTAGGGATATCCCGAAAACCTGACTGGCCGGTGTGCCCCATAGGACTGGGTTGGGAAACACTGCTCTATTGCATAAGGCTCATATTGCATTGGAACACTGTCCTGTACAGATGCTTCGTCACTTCTCTCCTGAGGTAGTTTGTTCAACAAACTTTCCAGCTTGTGACGTACTTGACTCTCTACAGAATGTATCTGTTTGGCTTTACCATATTCTCTGGAGTTGCTCAACCAGGAGCCTTTCCTCTGCCTCTGGTTATCAGGCAGAGTAAAGCAGTTAGCTGCCCAGCTATTAGAGAGTGGACCCTTTGTTCGGGGTTTTGTTTTAACAGGAGCTTTACAAACAGCTGTTATCTCCAACGGCAGTTTCTGAGAAGGCTTATGCCAGTTATATCCCTCTGCAGGGTTCTCTCTCACAGGTAACAAGCTTTGTTCTATATTCTGTCTGTAGCCCAGACTCTGGAGTTTTCCTGCTTTCATTAAGTTAACATTATAGGGCTTTTGTTTCTCATACAAATGCCTCTCATAGCTCAGCTTAGCATTTCTCCTCTCTGGCTCAGAATAGCTTTTCCTAGCTTGTAACTTGTGTCTTAGAGCATAGCTTCTATCAAGGCTGCTGCATACACTGTCCCTGTCTGAATTCAGTTGCTCATCTCTTTCACTTAATTGTTCATCAGACTCACTCAGACTTTCATTCAGCCAGTGTCTTCTGCCTTGCTGTAGAGACCTGGGAGGTCTGTGTTCTTCCCACTCTGGGTATCTCCTCTGCCTGGGAATATCCTTTCTCCTTGGGTCTTTCAACTCACTTGGTTGCCTTGATTCTCTTAACCTCCTTCGTCTCTCAGGTCTCCCAGCTTCTTCTTCGGCTCTTTCTGCCTTGATTCCCTCCTGTGAGCTGTGCTGATTATTTACGTAATCCCCAGCTGCACCACACCCTAGCCTATTGGGGTCAGGTGGGACCTTCCTTGCCTCCCTACTGGCTGGGTGATAATTCCAGGCTTGTGACCTCACTCCCTTATACCTATTCTGATACCCTTGTGTTATGTGCTCTCTCCACACGTCACTGTTTACTTGAGGAGTAGTGTTTTTTAGCTCCTCAGGGGGCTCTAGAGAGTCTGCTCTGTGACAATAGACAAGCACATACTGGCCATTGAGCGCAGCTTGGCAGCTCTGCTTGCAGCCTCAGTACCCATACTACCCTTGGCTACAGATACTGGTTCCGGTACTGACACCACACTGATTCCCGGTATGACATCGGGGTTGCAGCAGATGTCATCAACATCACTCCCACCAATACCTTCCCTGGAAAATCTTACTGATACTGGCGCCAGGCCCAAGTGGCTCACCGAGGCCGATACATCAGAACATCGGTACCGGCATCTAGCTTTGGGAGAACACCATACCCGTCGATAATTTGAGTCCTCTGATTCAGATTCCCCTGATTCAGATGTGGAGTCACTCGATTCATGGGTCCCCGGGACCTTCCTTCAGACCCTTCCCCAACTCAACAGCAGCGCATGTCGCCACTGGAGGATATATCCTTCCAGGAATTCATTCAAGACCTAGCCAAAGGTCTCCCTATCACAGTGACATCAGAGAAGGAGCCAAGGGCAGAGGAATTAGAGATCCTTCGATACCCAATAGCACCTAAGGAAGCAGCCACCTTACCAGTGCACCGCATCCTTCATGACCTTATGCTGCGTATGTGGGAAACGCCTCTCACGGTCTCACCCCAAAGTAGATGTCTCGATACCATGTATCATGTACCAGAGTGTCCCGGCTTCCAAAAGCCACAGCTTCCCCACCACTCCATGATGGTGGAATCGGCTATGTGCCGAATCAAAAGCTCCAAGACTGACTCCTCTAACCCTCCGAATAGGGAATTGAGAACCCTCGACACCTTTGGGCATCAATGTTTCCAAGCATCAATGCTCTCGGTTAGGATTAAGTCCTATATACTCTATATGGGGATGTTCCTGAAGGAGGTCTCCAGGGATCTCGAGGCCTTTGCTCATCTCCTCCTGGATGACAAATGGACTGATTATGTCACCCTAGTTAAGCATAGCCAAAATGTATCAAAGTTTGTCAATAGAGCTACCTTTGATGCTTTTGGGTGCACGAGCAGGGCCTCAGAAGTTTGCATCAGTGCATGTCACATTACATGGCTTCAGACCTCAGATCTTGAACCAGTGGGTTCAGGATAAGCTGGGCAACATTCCTTGCACAGGGGAAAACCTCTTTGGCAAAGACTGGCAAGATAAGGCCTCTCAACTAGAGTCCAAAAATACTACTCTAAAGAGACTGTTCAGAGTAACAGCTGACCCTACTAGGAAAAAGACTATTGCAAAGAAGTCTTTGTACAATAAGAAGAAAGTAGTCTTCTCTTCCTATCCTCCCGCTTCTCAGTATCAGGGTCAAGCCCCACAGAAGAAGCAGCAGTCTCTTAAACAAAAGAAGCCACAGGTGGCTAAATCTCAACCAGCTCTGCAGCCACAGTCTGCGCCTGTTTTTTGACTCTTTCCTAGAGAATACTGCCACCCTGCCTCTGGAGGGGCCCAAACCCCTCCACATAGCAGGCAGACTGTGTCACTATGCCCACAGATGGTACCTCGTCACCTCAGAGCAGTGGACATTCACCATAGTTCAAGAGGGGGTACAGCCTTTATCTGCAAACTCTACCCCCTCCACATTCACGAGGGAATATCTAATGCAATTCCCTCTCACTACTCCTCCTACAAGTTGAATTGTCCTCTTTTCTGTCTCAGGGTGCCATAGAAGATGTCCCAACATCCCAACAGAGGCTTCTACTCTCCCTACTTTCTCATTCCAAAGAAAACCGGAGGATACAGGCCCATTCTGGACCTCAGAAACCTCAACAAGTTTCTAGTCCACAAAAAGTTCAAGATGATCTCTCTTGGGACTCTTCTTCCCCACCTCCAGAGTCAGGACTGGCTCTGTTCTCTAGACCTAAAGGAAGCATATACACATATCCTCATCTGTCCAGAAAACAGGAAGTATCTACGCTTCACCTTCCAGGGAAAACATTATCAATACAGAGTCCTTCCCTTTGGACTTGCCTCTTCCCTGTCTTCACAAAGTGCATGGCCGCATATCTAAGAATCCTGGGGATATTCATCTTCCCTTATTTAGATGACTGGCTAATAAAGGCAGACACCTCCCAAGAGGTACTGCTTTCCTTGCATCGTACCATCACAGTACTACAACATTTGGGATTTGTCATTAACTTCCCAAAATTCCAGCTCGTTCCAACTCAAAGACTAGAGTTTATCGGAGCACTACTAGACACCCAACAGTCCAGGGCATTTCTGCCCCAACTTCGTTGTGCCCATCTAGTTGCACTAGCGTCCCAGGCGCACCTACGAGACCGTCTGACAGCCGGAGAGATGCTGCAGCTCCTTGGGTACATGGCCACTACAGTACATGTAATTCCATATGCCTGACTACATATGCGGACAGCCCAGTGGACTCTTGCCTCCCAGTCGAAGCAGGCTTCGGGTCGTCTCCGGGACAAGATCAGGTCACTGCCGTCTAACCATATCCCTTCAGTGGTGGTGTTTTCCAGAAAACCTGCTCGTAGGGTCACCTTTTCAGATGCCTCCACTTCAATGCACTCTGATGACAGATGCCTCCAAGCTGGGTTGGGGAGCCCATCTGGGCAACCTGGTGACACAGGGGCTCTGGACAATGCAGGAGTCACAACTCCAGATCAATCTCCTAGAACTTTGGGCTATCTCCAGTGCCCTCCGGGTGTTCCATCACCACCTCACAGCACAACAGGTCCTAGTCAGGACAGACAATCAGGTTGCCTTGTTCTATGTGAATGGGCAGGGAGAAACAAGCTCTTGGGCCCTATGCGAGGAGGCGCTACACCTCTGGTCCTTTGCCATTGCTCATCAGATAGACCTCCAGGTGGTGTACCTCCTGGGGGAGTCCAGTGTCTTGGCAGACAGGCTGAGTCTTTATCTTTATCTTTATTTTATCACTTGATATACCACCCATGCAATGCATCCTCCTTCCCCACGAATGGTCTTTGCACTGCACATAATGTCCTACATCTTCCAAACCTGGGGAACTCCATATATAGATCTGTTCACGACTCCACAAAATGCCAAGCTTCCTCGCTTCTACACAAGAACTCTGACATCCACCAACCAAGAAGTGGATGCCTTCTATCTACAATGGGGTCAGGATGTGCTTTTTGTTCCCTTCCATACCCCTTATTCCCAAGACACTTTTCAAGCTTCAGTCCATGATTCTCATAGCCCCTCACTGGCCACGACAACTGTGGTTTCCGCTGCTACTACGTCTGACTCAGACTCATCCTCTGCAATTGGGATGTGTGCCAGATCTCTTCTCCCAGGACAATGGCTCACTATGCCATCCCAATCCACAGTCTCTCTGCCTCACAGCTTGTCTGCTGAGAACATGGCTTTACAAAGCTTTGACCTTACCCAAGAGGTTAAGCAGATTCTTTTGGCTTCTAGAAAGCCCTCCACCAGACGTTCATATGCTTTCAAGTGGCGTAGATTTTCTGTCTGGTGTTCCCAGAAAGATCTCAATCCCTTTTCTGCTCCAGTGGAGTCACTCCTACAGTATCTCCTCCACCTGTCCTCGACAGGACTAAAAACAAACTCTGTGAGAGTCCACATTGCGGCCTCTCATCATCTGCCTAATGGACAGCCCATCTCCTCACATCTGCTAGTAGTGCATTGCATGAGAGGTCTCCTGCTGTGCAAACCTCCTATTAAGCCACCTTTGGTTGCTTGGGACCTCAATGTCATTCTAGCAAACTCACCCACACTTTATGCCAAAGGTGGTATCTCCATTCCATCTAAATCAGTTAATTTACCTTCTAGTTTTCTTTCTTAAACCACATGTGTCTAGAACAGAAGCAGCTGCATACTCTTTACTGCAAGCATGCGTTGACTTTTTACCTCCAAAGGACTCAGGGTCATTGTAAAGCCTCTCAGTTGTTCATCTCATTTGATCCCAGTCACCTGGGATTACCTGTCTCTAAGCGTATGCTCTCCAAGGGGATAGTGGACTGCATTTCATTTGTCTATGACAAAGCAGGGCTCTCCCTGGAAGAGCGTGTCATTGCTTACACCGTTCGTGCCATGGCCACCTCGATGTCAAACCTACGCTCAGTAGCCATCAACAAAATTTGCAAAGGAGCAACTTGGTCTTCTGTCCATACCTTTGTTGCCCATTATTGTCTGGACAAGGACTCCCGTCGGGATACAATGTTTGATCAGGCTGTACTCCAGCACCTCTTTCAGACTTAGATGCAACTCCTACCCTCCATCCCGGACTTCGAAGATACCAGAAATCCATGTGGGATCCATGACCTCATCATGCCTACTCTGAGGCAAACCTCTACCGGTTCTGAGGTCACTTCATCTGGCATTTGGGAGTTAGGGAGGCCCATATATGAAGACTACATTCCTGTTTGTTCCTGGAGATAGCGTAGTTACTTGCTTGTAACAGGTGATCTCCGGGAACAGCAGGAATTTAGTCTTCACAACCTGCCTTCCTTCCCTAGGAGTTATAGGGTTTCATTTATTCTCTTTTCTCAGCTATAAACTCAACTGAAGAGAGAGAATTGGGAAGGCAGGAAGGCAGTCCAAAAGCTTTCCAATTGGACGCTGGGGAGCGTTCCCGCGCAGGCTCCGTCGGTACCAAAGTCACCCATATGTGAAGACTAAATTCCTGCTGTTCCTGGAGATCACCTGTTACAGATGAGTAACTACGCTTTACTGATTGTTCCATGTACATCGTTGTTATATTGATGCTTGTAAACCACTTTGACATCTTGAAAGGTGGTATATAAAAACAGTTAAATAAATAAATACATTTTTTGGTATGATATAATTTATGAGAGTCCCTTTATGCACGAAAATTACCTCCAGTGCATACATTTTTATGTAAATCACTTTGATATATTGGAAAAGCGGGGCGAGAGGTTGGTGTGCATGGACCAGGAGAAGGACCTTGGTGGGATTATTTCTGAGGATCTCAAGGTGGCAAAACAATGCGACAAGGCAGTGACAAAAGCCAGGATGATGTTGGGTTGCATACAAAGAGGAATTACCAGCAGAAAGGAAGAGGTAATAATGCCACTGTATAAGTCGCTGGTGAGGCCTCACTTGGAATACTGTGTTCGGTTTTGGAGACCATATCTTGCAAAGGAGATAAAAAGACTGGAAACGGTTCAGAGGAAGGCAACCAAAATGATTTGGAGCCTGTGTCAGAAGTCTTATGAGAAGAGACTTGAAGACCTAAATATGTACACTCTGGAGGAGAGGAGGGACAGGGGGGATATGATTCAGACCTTTAAATACTTAAAGAGAAATAATGAACAAACACACCTCTTCCAAAGATGGGGAAGCTGTAAAACTAGAGGGCATAATATAAAGCTGAAAGGGAGTAAATTGAAAGGCAATGTCAGGAAATACTTTTTCACTGAAAGGATGGTGGATGCTTGGAATGCCCTCCTGATGGAAGTGGTGGGGCAAATACAGTGACAGAATTCAAAATGGCATGGGACAGACACAGTGGATCCCTTTACAGCAACAGGATAAAATCAAACTAAACTTATCTAATTTTCCTACATACAGGGGTGTCCCACACGGAGTGGTGGGTTTACCCCCCTAAAACAGACAGGAGGAGGGTGGCCTGCATGGAGCGGCAGGTGCACATACTCTTGCCATCTTACTGGGCAGACTAGATGGACCATACTGGTCTTTATCTGCCGTCATTTACTATGTTACTATGTAAACTTTTGTTTTTTCTCAAATAAGTGTTTTAGTATGCAAATCATTTCTTTTGCATGTTTCAATGCAAATTCATCATCATCATCATCATCATCATCATAGTAATACAGAATGGCAAAAATCATCCACTGGAATCAGTGTAAAAAAATATGGTATTCCTGTTGAAAAAAAACTTCTGGGAGCATGTTGCAGAGAAGGTATTAGAAAATGAACTGGTCACAATCCTGTGGGATTTCCAAATACAGACAGACAGGCATTTAAAACACAATACACCTGATATTACTGTTATAGGAAAGAAAAATATGATTTATAGATGTGGCAATCCCAGGTGATACTTGAATTGAAGACAAAGAATGAGAAAAATTGACAATTGAGACCTACCGACTGAAGTTGAAAAGATTTGGAAGAAAAAATCTACTGTAATACCAGTTGTGGTTGGTGTTCACGGGACTATACCTAAAGGACTCCTAAATATTTACACATTTTGGACCTACCGAACCTGACTCTACAAATCCTACAAAAGAGTGCCCTACTTGAACAGCTTACATCTTGCGCCGATACCTGCATGATTCCTAAGATCTTAGTTAGAACTTGAGTCACAGGATTAAAACCAGTCCTAGACTGTGTCTTCCAATGAATAGATTAATATATTGCGGATTCTTCATTGGAAGACACAGTCTAGTAATATTTGTATTTGTAGATTGTTTCCAGTTTTGCTGGAGGTGCTTTAAATTTTTTTCAAGGACACTCAGTCTCCACCTCAAAGTAGCTCATTAGCTATGAACACATGGTTACTTAAACTGCATGCAAAATATGCTTCCCATAAGCAAGTTTTTCAAGAATTTGACTACATTTTGGAGGTGGGGGTGCATTTAAACATTTTACAATAAAGTCTGTAGAAAAACTCTGCATGCTGTTTTTCTGTTGGGTTCATTTGCTTTCAAGGATTGATGGCAAAATAGTGCACAATATAAACAAAATAACTTGAAGTTTGGTGCATGTTAGTAAATCAGCCTGTTATCAAAACATGGCTCAGAGGCCATGTGTATCTTGGGAAATTGAATAAACCCCCTTTATGTGGGTTTTCAAGACAGCTGCTACGCTGAATCATGCAATCCATTATCCTCCCCCTCCCCTCATTACAACATGTGTGATATGCCTTATCCCGTGTCGGAAATATGCAGTCATTTTTTTTGTGCCATCAACATCTGGAACTGGGCAAAGGATGCACAGTGAGTATACTCCCTCCATGATGTCAGTTGGAACTAAAGTTTGGATTAAGATGAGAGAAATGATACGCATGTGGCAGACAAGATCTTAGCTGTTATGTTTTGCCAAGATGGCTTTTACAAGGTTAGCACTAGAACCTCTGGTAGAAAAAGCAGTATTTATTTTATTTATTTATTTAGACAGATTTGTATACCACCTTTACAATCAAAGTGGTTACATCACAATTGGAGGGTTACTTTTAACATGTGGGTACTTTAGAACATTTAATGTCTCTCTTCTGCATTTGAAACTTGTTTAATTTTAAAATTGGTAAGTGTTGCTAAATATTTTTGAGGTGCTTTTATTTGTAAGGGGATTCACTGATTCCCCTTTCTAGTATTGTGCCTCTCACATCTGAAGCACCGTCTTGGGGGGTGTGTACATGAGAAGTGTTCCAAGAGTGTGTGTGGTAGGTGTTCCTCATTGCAGATATCTGTGTAATACATTCTTCTAGATGATAAGTAGGGGACATGTGGAATTCAAGTTAGGAGTGAGGAGCAAGAAGCAGAAGATGATGGTCATCCTGTCCTAAGTTCCTAGGTAGAAACTGATGTTTTCCTTATTTTCACTCTGAGAGCAGAGTGAGAGAAAAGAAGTAGTAGTTTGGCATCGGAGGGACATTCTGATTGCCAGAGCTGGTGAAGTGTCCAGAGGAATGGAGCCTTAGAGCATTAGAGGAACCAAAAGAGAAGAATGGAATCCTCGTCTGGGATTCTAATGTTGCAATCCCCTCCCTACCCCATAGAGCGGACAACACTGTGTGATAGAACCAAGAAGGACACAACAGAAACAACACGAAGTACAGTTCCAGGCAGGGCCGGATTTACCTATACGCCACCTACGCCGTGGCGTAGGGCCCACAGCTGACAAGGGCCCACAAAAATAGCCTTTTTAAAATTAAATTTAAAAACAAAACGCTGGCTGCCGCCGCAACAGCATGGACTGTTCCCGCGGGGCCCCCTCTGCTGCCGCGGCAGCATGGATTGTCCCGCGGGGCTCCCTATGCCCGGCTGAATCCCCTCCCTGCCTCCCTCCCTGCCGGCTTTGAGAGGCGCGAAGGGAGAGTGTCTCCCTCGCATCTCTGTTAAGCCCGCAGGGGCTGATGGGAAATTTCAGCGGGTTTTTTTTTAAATTAAATTTTACTTTAGGCCGATGGGGGGGGGTAGGACTGGTAATGGGCTATTGGGGGGGGGCTGGGACTTGAAATGGGCTGGGGGGGTTAAGGCTGGAGGTGGGCTGATGGGGTTAGGACTGTTAAAGGGCTGTGGGATGTTGGGGGTCGTTAGAACTGGTAATGGGCTGGGGGGGTAATGGGCTATTGGGGGGGATAAGGGCTGGGGGGGTTAAGGCTGGAGGTGGGCTGATGGGGTTAGGACTGGTAATGGGCTGTGGGCTGTTGGGGGGGTTATAACTGGTAATGGGCTAGGGGAGGGGGTTAAGACTGGTAATGGGCTGTAGGCTGATGGGGGCTGTCAGGTAATGGGCTAGGGGGGGCCAGGACTGGAAATGGGTTGGGGGGGTTAAGACTGGAGGTGGGCTGATGGGGCTAGGACTGGTAATGGGCTGTGGGCTGTTGGGGGGGTTAGAACTGGTAATGGGCTATGGGGGGGGGTTAGGACTGATAATGGGCTATGGGGGGGCTAGGACAGGAAATGGGCTGATGGGGAGGGGTTAGGATGAGGTGGGCTGATGGGGTTAGGACTGGTAATGGGCTGTGGGCTGATGGGGGGGGTTAGGACTGGCAATGGGCTATGGGGGGCTGACTGGAAATGGGTTGATGGGGTTAGGACTGGAAGTTGGCTGATGGGGGGTTAGGACTGGTAATGGGTTATAGGGGGGGCTTAAACTGAAAATGGGGTGATGGGGGGTTAGGACTGTAAGTGGGTTGATGGGGGGGCTAGGACTGGTATTGGGTTGGGGGGTTGCTAGGACTGGAAATGGGCTGATGGGTGGCTAGGACTGGAAATGGGCTGATGCAGGAACTAGAAGGGAATGGAGGCTGGGGGCGGCTGCACCTAGAAGGGCGCTGATGTGGGGGGAGGATTAGAATGGGATGGGGCTGGAAGAGTAAAATGGAGACGGGAAAAATATTTTGTGTGGGAGGGATAAAAATCTACAATTGGCCGGGTATTGGGAGAGTAAGTGGGGATTGAGGATGGAGGGGTAAAATTTGAGTGGATGAAATAGGAATGAGGAAAGAGCAAAAGAAGAAAGATTAGTATGTTAAAGCAGATGTAGAGAGAGAATGGAAAAAAACTAGAAGAGAGAAGAAAGGACAAATGGACAGCAGACGATGGAGAGTTAGCAGAAGACACGAAGAAACCAGAAGAAAGTGGCTGGAGCAATTGCAGCTGAAAAAAATGCACAAAAGGTAGAAAAATATCTCTTTATTTTGAATTTATTAATTGGAATATGTCAGCTCTGGTAAATGTGCATCATTAACGTCTGCGCTTTGTTTAGTACAAGAGCAAATTAATGTATAGTTTTATTTCTACAGTGTTGTACATTCCAAGTTTGGTTTTTGGGATTCCCAGTTTAATTATTGTCTTCCTGTTTCTAAATTGTGATTCCTTGTTTGGTGACGGTCTATGTTGTGCATCTGTAACTGAGCTGAGGTGTTCTGTTTATATAATTCCTATTTGACAGTGCCACTTGTTCTCTTTCCCCAGTAGGTCATGTATTGTTGTTCTCTGAAATGTATTGGTTTAATATTTGCAGTGTTGCCTTTTGATTGGTAGAGTATGGTGCTTTGTGAGTCCTGGTAGTGCTGTTAGGATACGGCGGGTTTGCTATGGGTTCTAAATGGGCAGTGTTTGTAGTAGTTCCTAATATGTCTGGCAGTTGGCACTGGATTATAGTAATGTAGAAATCTTTTAGTCTTTCTTTATCCATACACTCATTAAGAGGCACGTTTACTAAAAGTTAGTATATGGTAACATTATGCAAATATTTATGCAAATGAGGCCCCGCATCCCCCTTGGGCCGCCCCTGCTGGGGGCCCACAATTTTTGTTGGCATAGGGCCTCACTCAAGGTAAATCCGGCCCTGGTTCCAGGGACCCATGGGAGTGGTGGTGTTAACCGCTGTCAAGTCTGTGCCGACTCCTGGTGACCCTGTGAATAATTGTCCCTATCACTTGGGTTTCCTTGGCAAGATGTGAGTATAGGCACTTTGGATTTGGACCTAGGAGGTGTCTTTGACCCTAGGGAAAGAGGCATATCCAGTTAGAGTAAGGATCTGAAGGTGTTTGAGGGTCCAGAATCACATAAATGTTCGAGACTATACGTAGTTTACATTTTTGAAGTTTACTGAAAATGCTTATGAACTGTGTTACAAAATGAATAGAATAAGCATTTTTGTATTTGCATCTATTCCTAAATTAAACTTTCTTTGTTATTTGCAATACCATCTGCTTGTCTGTGAGTGTGATTGTACCTAGCGCCTTGAAAAGGTGGGACTTATTAGAGTAACAGAAGAAGGTTTGCTATAGATAGCTTTTCTGTTTTTGTATGTTTAAAAATTGCTTCCATAACAAATAGTGAGAGATGTATGGCTTTATAATCTTATTCAGTGATTTGTGAGTTCTTTGAATTGCTAATGTCAGGTTTGGATCTGAAGTATTTTTATTATGTGGATAGGATTATGATTATCGTACCTCTTAAAGATTTTTTGTTAAATATATATCAGTGTTTGCAAAAATGTAGTCCAATAAAGCAGTGAATGAACTCTAAGGGGAGTAGTTACTAAGCTGCAGTAAAATGTTGCATTTTACCGCAGTAGACACTAACCTGCAGTAACTCAGTACCACAGGTTAGTAACTCCTGCAGTATATAAATAAACAACTTGTGATCAGTTTCACTAGCTGCATCATTTTGCTGCCAGCGAGCATCTTAAAGGGACAGCTGTTAAAGTCCTGCACAGACCCCGTCCTCCTCCTCCTCATCCCCTCCCCCCGAATGTACCAGGAGTTCCCTGGTGTTGAGCAGGTGGGGCAAGAGCAATCCCCAGTTGTTCTTTCCCTGTTGGGCTGCCGGTGCAATATGGTACTGGTTCACCCCTAGTGGTAGTCTTTTGCTACATTACTAGTGGTCAAACTGTCTTATTTGACAGCTTGACCCCTATTAGTAATACCATGAAACTGCTACTAGGGGTCAACCGGCACCATTTTGCACCTGGATCCCAGCAATGCATGAGTGACTCCAGCTGCTAGACACCATGAGAACCCCTGTTAGATCCCAGGAGGGCCTTTTTGTGGCTGGGAGGGGCCTGACTGGGTGGGAAAGGGATCCATGTGGAACATTTTTTACACTGGCCCCTTTAAGATGGTGCCAGGGAGAATTGGGATACTAATGTGCAGCAGAATGCTCTTGGAAGGAAAAATGCCAGCTCAAAGCTGGCATTATTTTTCTATGAATAATGCAGCTTGCGAAGTTCACCTCAAGTTACATTATTTGATTAGCATAATGAGTTGCTTTGCATCTCATTATTTGCTAACACATGGTGCAATAAATTAGTGTGCATTTTGGTAAAATAGCACACAATTTTGAAATGTAATGCTCATGAAGTGGTAAATATTGTGCATTATTCCATTTATGCACATTAGAAACTACTCCCCTGATTTACTTAAAATAAAGCTGGAAAATACTAAGTTGCTATGGGTGGGTAGGCAGGGAATTTCAGTACCACCATGTTCCTGTACTTGAATTTTGGGAATCCCTTTGGATTCTTCCCTTATTTTGATGGGCAGATTTTCTGTATTGTAAAGATTTTTTTATGATCTCTGATTGCTGTGCCAGATTTTGGCATTTTTATCTCAGGACAGCTTGAGGCAAATGGGTACAGGCTATTGCCATATCTCACCTAGAATACTGTAGTCTGATCTGCTTGATAGAAAGATTTTTTTATTTGCAAGTTTTGCAAAATATTGTGGCAAAATTTGTGCTGGGTGGAACATAGTCACTCCATTTTTAATTCACCTTCATTGGCTTTCTCTTAGGACCTAGATTTATTTTAAGATTTTGTCTTTTGTTTGTATAATTGCCTATGGATTGGTTCCTGCTTATTTTGGGAATTTACTTGAGGTTTGTGTTTCAAATCGTTCCTTAGGATTTGTTAAGTGATCTAGGCTACATTTATCTTTCACCCGAAAGTTACATTTGTCTACCACCTACTCTAAAACATTGCATGGTACTGCTCCTGGTCTTTTAAATTGTTTCCCTTGTGATCTTAGAGATGCTATTTCTTATTATTCTTTTCGCCAAGGGTTAAAAATCTTGCTTTTTTTGTAATTAAAGTCGTTTTTAATTGTAATTTTTTATTGACTTATGTTTATGGATTCTGATTTTTTTTTATCGTAATCTGCCTTCACCTCTGTTAGGTTAGGGAGAATATAAATGTTAAATTATATCCTATCTAGGGCCAATCAGAAATTGAGTGACTTGAGTTCTATAGGTTTCATTTTGGAATTAGGAAGCTAGATTAGTCCATTTGAAAATTGCCTGGAACTAAGTGGCATAGAGGCTCATTCTGAAGGTGCATGTCCCTGCCGTCTGGACATCCAGAAATCTGGACGGCCTGGAAATGCACCTGATTCTGCACCCGTGGGGGCCAGACGCCCTCGTGGGAGCAGAATCACATCACAGTGGCTGAATCTCCGGGGGGTGCCCCGATTCTGGCACCCCAGACGTCCAGCCGCTTGCCCGGCTAACTCAGCCAGGCTCCTTAATGGAGTCGCGGTGCCATGGCATCATTTTGCCATGGTACCGAAGCTCCATTAAGGAGCAGTGATCGCCAGCCGCTGCAACAAAGTTCTTTCCCCACAACCCGACTCCTGATACAGCCTTCCAAAGGCAGGGCCGGGCTGCAGGGAAGCTCCTGCACCCCCTCGCCCAACTGACCTGGCCCGGTGTCGCCGTCCCCCAACATCCAGGGGGACTTATTCCACCTCCAAGGTGGAATAAGTCCCCCATCCATGTTGGCGACCCCGGACATACAGGGCCATCCTCGGGATCTTCCTTGTAGGTCCAGGGTCGTATCTCCACCCACCGCCTACCCTCACTCCTCCCTCGGCCCATCCCCTCCCGGCCCATCCAGAGCTCCTCGCACATCTCCTATGTACATCCGGGGAGCTTTGGGCTGGGGATATGGTCCCGGGCATTTAGCAGGGATGGACATCTGACCTGGATGTCCATCCCCCGCTAAACACGACTCGGAATGACCCCCTTATAGTATATTTTAGCTAAGATTCAGAATTAATTTCCCCTAGTCTGGAGGTAGGTCTTTTAGAGGTGAAGAACAAACAGATAGCTCATCCTTTCCCTCCCACCCTCTCCAAGCGCATCCCTTACTTTATAGTGGGTTTTCCCAATAAAGAGTGAAATTGGTCATCACAAGATATTTTAATCAGTAAGGGGGCATTCTGTGCTACGAATAGTGGGGATGTACATCCTGTCTGGATGTACATCCCCGCTATTCATCCCCCTGCTAATCCCGGTGCAAAGGCTCCCCAGTGTTGTACAGGGAGCCTGTGACGGGGACGGTCTGGAGGTGGAGTGAGGGCGGGGCATGGACGGGCCATGACCCTGGATGTATAGGGCTGATTCTGAGGTCGGCCCTCTATGTCGGGGCTCAGCCTGTTAGACGGGGGACTTATTCCACTTCAGAGGTGGAATAAGTCTCCCTGGACATGAGGTGACAGTGGTGGCTGGCGGTGATGGATGAGGGGTGCAGAAGCATCCCCATAGCCCGACTCTGGCCATGGGAGGCCAGATCGTGGGTTGGGCTGTGGGAAAAGGAGATTTTTGGCGGTGGCCGGTGATCGCGGCTCCTGAATGGAGTCGCAGTGCCATGGTGACGGGACATCATGGCACTGCGTCTCCATTCAGGAGCCTGGCTGAGTTAGCTGGGTAGGTGCAGGACTTGCGGCCGATCAGAATCGGGGCTGGCCTGCATGTTCAGGCCAGTAGACCGATTCTGAGAATGTACCACAAGGTAGGCAAAAACTCACGTATCTGTCGAGCACACAGTCCAAAAACGTGATAAGGTGGAAAAACACTTTATTCAATCTAATTAAATAGCCAACCCGACACAGGCCGTGTTTCGTAACCTTCGTCAGGGGTTGATCAGGCTAAACACTAAAACATAAAAACATAGAAATGAATATAAACATAATATTAAAACCATATACAACAACAGATGACTAGATTATGAATTCATATGCAAGCACAATAAAATTATAAATATCATAAATAAATATGAATTAAAAGGACAATAGAGGCATCTGGAACCCCATGAATAATAAAACTACTCATAATCAAATGATAAATAATAAAAAATGATACTGTTAAAATTGTCAATTAAATACATAAAAACAGTTAAACAATAAAAGAAGGGATTGCAGTTAAACATAACATATAATAATATAGTATTGATATGGAGCATATGAGCATAACAACCAATATTCATTCATATAAGGTAGCTTAAAATGGTATACAGATACTCAAACATTAAATATCCTACCATTGTTAATAAAAGGTGAAGAGAAACGCAGCAGGAGCAAAAGAAATATGGGATAAATTATTCTACCACTGAAGGAACAATCACATATTAAACTTAATACACTTGTGAAGAAATATAAATAACCCATTCAAAATGTGCCGCTTCTGATCCTACAGGCACATCTAGCTCCTGCGGGATCAGAATCGGGTGCTACCTCTGCACACCCTAATTTTTGAACGGCCTCCACATGATTAACCTTTAATAGATTATTTGTAGCTCAGTGAGCAGAAATCACGTAATATTAGCAGATAATATAACAAAAAATCCTGATTCCATCCTTTAGTCTAGGTCAGGGGTGGCCAATTCTGATACTAGTGCACCACGATCCAGCTTGGTTTTCAGGATGTCCTTAATGAATATTCATGAAGTATGTTTGCATCCACTGCCTCCCAGTATATGCAAATATATCTCATGAATATTCATTAGGTACATCCTGACAACCAGTCTGGATTGTGGTGAACTAGAATTGGAGTTGGTCACCCCTGGTCTAGGTATTTCTACTCCCTTAACAATTCTGAACAACTGAATAACTTGTTAATACAAAAATGCAGACAGCAGTCCAACAGCAAGATAGGGGGTTATCCAGTCTTTTGCACTGAGTGCCAAATGTATGATCTCCCAGTTGGTGAGAGGTCATATGCGTGCCTTGGCTGCAAAGAGCCTCCTGGCTCTCAGAGAATGAGTCTGATCTCTGGAGGCTAGAATAGTAGACTTGAAGAAGCTGAGGTAGACAGAGAGGTACATAGAGGAGACCTTAGGGGACATAGTAGAGAACTCCCACCTCCAGTATGACAGCCTCCATGCTGCCTTGGAGGAAAGAGATCACCTGGAGGACAGCATAATCTTGGTGTGGCAGGAAGTAATCCTGTAGCAGGACCTGCCCTCTAGGGGATGCACTATCCTCTTGCATCAACCATGTGTCTCCAGGGGCTTCTACCCAGGAGGTAGAGATTAGGATGGCCATCTTAGTTGATTATTCAATATTTAGACATGTAGATTGCTGGATAGCTGGTGGGCGTGAGGATCGCCTGGTCACTTGCCTGCCTGATGCAAATGTGGCAGACCTTACATTTAACCTAGATAGGATTTTAGACAGTGCTGGAGAGGAGCCAGCTGTTCTGATACATATTAGTATGAATGATGTAGCTAAATGTGGAAGGGAGGTTTTCGGAGCCAAATTTAGGATTTTAGGCAGAATGTTGAAATTCAGGACCTCCAGGTTAGCATTCTCAGAAATGCTTTCTGTTCTACGTGCAGGAACCAAGAGTCAGGCAGAGCTCTGAAGTCTCAATGTGTGGATGAGATGATGATGCAGGGAGGAAGATTTTTGATTTGTTAGGAATTGGGCTACATTCTGGGGAAGGAGAAGTCTATTCCACAAAGTTGAGCTTCACTTTAACTGAGGTGCTGCCAGACTGCTGCTGTTAATGTTTAAAAAGGAAATAGAGCAGCTTTTAAACTAGAACCTGGGGGAAAGCCACCAGTCGCTCAGGAGTGCAGGGTTCGGAATGATGGTACCTTTCAAAGATACCTTACATCGAGGAAGTTATGGCATACCAACAGAGAGATGGCAATAAAGACTAGAATAGCCCAGGTGCCTTTAAATAATGAACAGAAAAAGATTAAACATTGCTTGAATTTACAACCTGCATAGCAGTTGGCAGGGATAATTTGCAAACATACCTTTAAATGTGTCTCTGCAAATGCTAGAAGCCTGAAAAATAAAATAGGAGAATTAGAATATATAGCACTAAATGAAGAGAGGGAGATAATGGACACTGTGATACCAGGGTATAAAATATATTGCAATGATAGGATGGATCAAATTAGTGGAGAGGTAGCACTATATGTTAAAGAGAACATTGAGTCAAATAGAATAAAAGTTCTGCAGGAAACAAAATATGCCATTGAATCTTTATGGATAGAAATTCCATGTCTGAAGGGGAAGAAAATGGTAGAAGTTTACTACCATCCACCTGGACAGAATGAGCAGACAGAAGATGAAATGTTATCAGAAATTAGAGAAGCTAGCAAAATTGACAACATAATAATGGATTATTTCAGTTACCCCCAGTATTGTTTGGATAAACATCACATCAGGGCATGCTAGGAAGGTAAAGATCCTAGATGAAATAAATGACTACTTTATGGAACAGTTGGTTAGGGAACTTACTAGAGAATGAGATATTTTAGACTTATACCAAATTTTGTGTTCAATAAAGGACTAAGAGCTAACCATGTTGGGACCACTTGGCAATAGCAATCATAATGTGATTGCATTTGACTTAATAACTGGAGTGAGTGTGCAAAGGAATCTACTGGATCTATGTGTAATTTTCAAAAGGTAGACTACAATAAAATGAAGAAAATGATTAGAAAGAAACTAAAAGGAGCAGCTGCAATAGTCAGGAGTTTACATCAGATTTGGACATTGTTTAAAGATACAATCTTGGAAGCCTAAACCAGATGTATCCCATGCATTAAGAAAAGCAGAAGAAAGGCCAAACAGTCAGCTTGGTTAAAAGTTGAGGTGAAAGAGGCTTTTAGAGCCAAAAAAAGTCTTGGAAAAAAATGAACCAAATGAAGAAAATGGAGAAATAGCATAAGCACTGTCAAATTAAATGCAAGGCACTGATAAAGAAGGCAAAAAGAGAATGTGAAAAGAAGCTTGCCATAGAAGCAAAACCTTACAATAACATTTTCAGGTACATATGAATCAAAAAGCCAGGGAAGAAGTCAGTTTGAGCATTGGATAATAAAGGGGTAAAAGGGGCATTCAGGGAGGACAAATGCCGTAGCTGAGAGAATAGATGGTTTGCTTAGGCCTTCACTGAGGAAGAGATAAGGAAGCTATGCATGGCAGACTTGGTATTTAACGGTGATCAGTCCGAAGAGCTGAACAAAATTTCAGTGAATCTGGAAGATGCAATAGAACCAATTGATAAAACTAAAGAGCTGCAAATCACCAGGACCGGATGATATACAGCCGAGAGTATTGAGAGAACTCAGAGATGAAATTGCAGAGCTACTATTGGTGATTTTTAACCTATCATTAAAATTGCCTATGGTACTAGAAGATTGGAGGGCAGCAAACAGTGCCTATTTTTAAAAAGGATTCTAGAGGTGATCCAAGAAATTACAAACTGGTGAGCCTAACGTCAGTGCTGGGCAAAATAGTGGAAACCTTTATTAAGAACAAAATTACTGGATGCTTGGACAGACATGGTTTAATGGGACAAAATCCAAAGGATTTAGCCAAGGGAAGTCTTGCCTTGCCAATCTGCTTCATTTCTTTGAAGGCATGAATAAACATGTTGATAAAGGTGAGCCAGTTGATGTGGAGCCCCATTCTGGGAGTGGGACGTCTGGACATCCCTACTGACGATGGGGCCATTAGGACCCGATTCTGGTCTGTTCCCATGGGAGCCAGAATCTGGCCTGAGGATGGCATGGCATGCCCCCTCTGCCTGCAGGGATGTCCTCCCTGCAGGCGCCCCAGCATATGTGGCTCCGGCCCCCCAAATCCCCGCCGCCCAACCCACAGCTGCCCTCCCGCGGCCTGGATCAGGCGGTGGGGACCACCTGGCCCCGGTGATGGCTCCCCTGCCTCGATTTGGCAAATTGTGCTACTTATACTACCTTTGAGGTGGAATAAGCAGCATGTCCCAGCAGGCCCGGCAACACGGACAGGGCTGTGACCTGAATCCACCCTGATCCCGCCGCCCCCGTCGGATCTCCCTTTCTGATGCACAGGACATATAGGGAGAGCCGGTGGGAGAATAGGATACAGGTGGCTTGCGGGGCTGCATGTCCCAGCAGGACGTGCAGCCCCACAACTCGCGTTTGAGAATGAGGGCCATAGTGTATTTAGACTTTAATAAAGTGTTTGACAAAGTCCCACTTTAAAAACTCCCGAGAAAGTTAAACAGTCGTGGAATAGGAGGCAGTTTCCTGTTGTGGATTAGAAGCTGGTTGAGAGAGCGAAAACAGAGTAGGAATAAAAGGTAGATTTTCTCAACAGAAGAAGGTGAATATCAGAGTACACCAGGGATCTGTATTGGGATTGGTGCTTTTAAACATATTTTATAAATAATCTGGAATTGGGAACAGTAAGCGAGATGATTAAATTTGCAAATGACACCGAATTATTCAGAGTTGTTAAATTGCTTGTGGATTTGTGAGAAATTGCAGAAAAACCTTGGGAGACACGGCATCCAAATGGCAGATGAAATGTAATGAGAACAAATGGAAAGTGATACATGTAGGGAAGAATAATCCAACTATAGAAACACAATGCTAGGTTCCACATTAGGAGTTGCCACGCAAGAAAAGGATCATCAAAATCTTCAGTTCAATTTATGGCAGCGGCCATAAAAGCAAACAGAATGTTAGAAATCATTAGAAATGGAATAGAAAATAAACAAAGGATATCATAATGCCTGTTTCTGTACCTTGAATATTGTGTGCAGTTCTGGTCTCTGCCACTCAAAAAAGATATAACTGTATTAGAAAAGGTACAGGAAAAGCAACCAAAATGATAAAGGGGATAGAATGACTCTCATATGAGAAAAAGCTAAAGAGGTTAGGGCTCTTCATCCTGGAAAAGAGACTGAGAGGAGATATGATAGAGGTCTATAAAATCCTGAATGGAGTGGAATGGGTAGACATTAATCAATTGTTTACTCTTACAAAAAATCAAGACTAGGGGACATACCATGAAGCCTACGAAGTAGTATATTTAAAACAAATCAGAGAAACAATTTTTCTTTCAAAATATAGGCGTATGTTTACTAAACCGCGGTAACGTAGCAGTGGCTACATTAACGCGCGATAACGTTAACGCGTGCTAATGTTACCAGATGCAATGTTAGCGCACGTTAATATCTCCGGCAGCGTTAAGTCCCGCAGAGGGTGGAGAGAAAGGGTCAATGGGCGGGGAGAGGATCCCGCTACACTAACGCGGTGAACCGAAGGGGTGAACATCACCGCGCGTGAAAACCTGTCATTAGATGCACATTTGCAGGAGAGAGAAACCATTTCAGTGTCAGCAATGTACAGCATAGGCAGGGAGCCCAAAAAAGTGATAGTAGTGCTTCATGTGCAGCAACAGCATAGTGCCCAGGTTTGAAAGGGCACTATGGCGATGCTGCAAATGGGGCATAGGGGGCTGCAGGTGGGACATACAGTGGGGCAGCTGGGGCACAGGGTGGGCTAGGCAGATGCCTAGGTGGCACATAGGAACGCAAAATCGGGAAATCAGCAAGACAGCAACTGACCAAGGTCAAACATGCCCACGAGTCTGTGTCCCACAGTATCCCATCCAGGGGACATTTACCCAGCAGGTACCCCAAAGGGCACATAACATTGGTAGGCGGTGCCGGGGAGAAGCGTGGAAGTCTATGTAGGCACCCCTACCCCAGACCCCACAACCTAGGCAGCCACCTACCTGCACACTGGATGGCCTGGGACTGCGCACCACCAGCATATGGGCATGTCAGCATGGTGGGGGAGGGGTGCTGGTGGGGGAGGGGGCAGTGGCATCTGCCCACAGCAGACCAAGGCCAAGCCCTGTTCCGGTGGGTGGCGTGCAGTGCAACAGACAAGGTCTGTCTGATGAACAGTCATGGTATCCCCAGGGACTGACTTGCCTCTGTGGCAACAGTATGGTGCAGTACGCACAGCCAGTGTGTCCTGGGGCAGAAGGTCACAGGTTCAAGTCCCAGCTGTGGCTCCTGCAGACCATGTCCCTACATTTTACCCCACATTGCACATACAACATAAACATGTGCACTCCCTAGAACATCGGCCAGCAGGGGCACAAACACCCATACCCACAGGCTCCACTATCCAAAGCCTCTTAGAGAGTCAGGCTCCTGGGCCCGGCCATGCTCCATTAGACATGCTGTCCCTCCAATCATTCCACAATGCATAAAACAATCCTCCAGCAACCTTCAATATCATCATCTCATCTCCAATGCATAAAGCCCCCCCACCAATCCCTGTTGTCCACCTAGCAGCCTCCAATGGTTTCCCTCATCCAGACCCATCCCTTACTTTTTGGAGGTCTTCCTGAAAAGGCCAGTGTTTGTCCTACCCTAGCTTTGTTAAATTCTAAATGGTTCTGGGCAGGGGACATCAAAGTGACTTGACATGATCTTTGGGGCTTCTGGGGTTAGAAGGAGTACATTTTTTTAAAAAGCTGCTCATTGCTGACATAATTGCCAACAGCCTGATATTAGAAACAGATATCCAGATAACTTTGGATGTTATCTGGATATTTGTGCTCTTGGCATTAGATGGATAACATTGGGGCAGAACCAGAAGTTATCTGGAGAGTGGTAATATTGAGATCTCTATCCAGATAGAAAGCAAAAAAGTTGTTCTAAAGTTATCTGGATAGCTGTCTCAATAGTGGTCTCAATAGCACTGCTATCTGGGTAGTGACTGCACTTGTTGCTCTAGCCAGATATGTAACACCAGCCGCTATCCATCTATTAGTGCTGAATATCCATCATATTTTTAAATGCCATAGCTAGTGTTGGAAAAAATATGCCAGCTATGGTGTTTCAGTATTTGGCTGCTAGATTATAATCAGCTAAGTTTGACTAGAGGCTAATTTTCAGCCACAACTAAACCAGCTAAAAATAGCTATATATCTTAGCTGCTCAGTGGCTTCATAAGAATTACTACTACATGTTTTGGGGTCTTCATGGTTGCACTTTCTGAATATTTATTTTGTGGCTGTTGGATATGATCATAGAACAATGTTTGATCTTATGACTTTTTGATTTTTTTTTATGTTTTTAAGAGTCATAAAATTATTTGTTGAACTGAAAGCCGTGTTGGGGATTTCTTTTGTCCTTTATTTGCAATATAATATATTATTTAAAACTGTCTGTCTCATAACATGGAAAACTAATTTCTCAATGCATGCATTAAAAAGTAGCCAAAAGGGAGGTGTTTCAGAATGTCATTTTACTTTATTATGTTATGTTGTATTTCTAGGCCACCTTTGTTAAAGAAATTCAAAATTAAAATATTTCCTTGGTCAAAAGTTCCATTTATTTTGAGTTGACTATTTTTATTTTCCTTGCTAATCTGTTTTCCTAGACTATGCTTATTTTAGTAATTTGTTATTTGACATATGAAGCTATCATAGGTCATTTCTTTTAACATAGCCTCAGCTGAATGTGATCACCAGGGCTGGCGCTACATGGTAAGCGCGGAGGGGGGTGCTGTCGAGCTGATCATATGCCATTTAAAGTAAAGGAATACAGTTATTGCAGCAGCCACTTACTCAACATGTTGCCAGCTTTAAATGGCAAATGATCAGCTTGACGGTGCTCCCCTTGCTGCAGTCGTGGTAAAGATCTTCTTCTCTCTGGGCCCTGCTGAGAAAGAGGCCCTGCTCTAGCTGCAGAATATTTCCCCAATTCCTTCTCCTTCCATCTACTTGAGCCGCTGCCCCCACCAGGGTTTCTGATCCCACTATGCTTCGTTTCTCTCTGTCCCCCAGTCAGCACATCTAAATGTCAGGCAAAACGACGACAGGTTGTATTTTCACACCTGCCACTCTGTCTGCCCTTTCCCGCCAGTGGGTGCTGACACTGAAAACAGATGGAAAGTACTTCCTATTTTTTGTGCGATACTGAAAGTACTTTCCCTCTGATTTCAGTGGTGCTGGCGGTCAGAGACAGAGCTGCAGGATTGTTGCACAAGAAACAGGAAGTGCTTTTCATCTGTTTTCGGCAGTGCCAGCGCTAAAGAACAGGAATGGAAAAAGCAAGCTCTTGCCACTTTGTAGGACATTTAGATCTGCTGCAAAGGTAGGAGAAAGGGGCTGGTACTTCTTATAGGGCTGTGAGAAGAGGATAGATTCAAAGGGGCTGGAGGCCAACATGAGGGCTGCTGCTGGAACTAATGCAGAATCTAAGACTGGATCATAAGGCTGATGTGGGGTCTAGGGGCCGGAGAAGATAAGCAGGAGTTTGGATTGGGAGAACGGGCTGGGGGCTAATGCAAGGACTGGGGCTGGGAAGCGGAGACTGGGAGCTAATGCAGAGGCTGGAGTGTAACACTGGGAGGTGACAGATAATGCTGGAGGCTGAGAGGCAGGAGCTAGGGGCTAGGGACTTGAAGGAAGGGATCTGGTAGTTAACACTGGGGGAAGGGTCTAGGCTGTAATGCAGTGACTTGAGCTGTGGGAAAGGGATTGAGAACAGATACACGGGTTGGAGATGGGAGAGGAGGGAAGATGCTAAGAGATGGAGAGAGGAGGAGCCTAATGCTAGGAGTGGGAGAAGGGGGCCAGTGCTAAGTCTGACGTTGGAGCTGGGGTTTGCTCAAGGGCTGACACTGCAAGAACAGGTTTTGGGGCTGGAGATGGCAGAAGAGGAATGCTGGGGGACAGATATTATAGGGGAGGGAGAAGCAAATGTATATGCACGGAAAAGTGAAGATAGAGGGGCAGAGGGATGGATACTGAGCAAGATGGAGGAAAAGCAGAGTAAATGGATGCTGGAGGATGAGGTAGGTGGACGTATGCTGGAGAGGGGAGAAGGAAGTATGGGAGAAACGGCAGAGGAATGGATGTTGGAGGTAGTTGAAGCAGGGTCAATGAATGTTGAGGAAAGAGGAGAAAAGAGGCAGAGGTCTATGAAGAGAATGAGACAGACAGGACAGGAAATGCTTCCTGTTCCACACGCAGGACCCAAAAGGCAGGCAGAGCTCCGGAGTCTCAATGCGTGGATGAGACAATGGTGCAGAGATGAGGGTTTTGGATTTGTTAGGAACTGGGGAACATTCTGGGGAAAGGAGGGGCTTCCGAAGGGATGGGCTTCACCTTAACCGGGATGGAACCAGGCTGCTGGCATTAACCTTTAAAAAGGAGATAGAGCAGCTTTTAAACTAGATATTAGGGGAAAGCCGACAGTCGCCCAAGAGCGGATGGTTCGGAAGAATGTATCCTTGAAGGATACTACCAAAAGCAGAGAGGTTCCACAAAAGAGTAAAGTAGCCCAAATGCCCTCAAGTATGGAGCAGACAGAGCTTAAAGATCCCAATGTACCCATGTCTAACAATAGCCAATTAACATGAATAAAATACATTCTCTAAAATGCTTGTATGCAAATGCTAGAAGTCTAAAGAATAAGATGGGAGAGTTAGAATATATAGCGCTAAATGAAAGGTTAGATATGATTGGAATATCAGAGACATGGTGGAAGGAGGACAACCAGTGGGACACTGTGATACCTGGGTACAAACTATATCGTAATGATAGAGCTGATCAAATTGGTGGAGGGGTTGCGCTCTATGTTAGAGAGGGCATTGACTCAGAAAGGATTAAAGTTTTGCAGGAAACAAAATCTGCTGTAGAATCTATATGGATTGAAATTCCATATAAAAGGGGGAAGGCAATGGCAGTGGGGGTGTACTATCGAGCACCTGGCCAGAATGACCAAATGGATGATGAAATGCTCAAAGAAATCAAGGAAGCTAACAAAAGTTACAGCGCAGTAATAATAATAATGGGTGATTTCAATTACCCCGGTATCGACTGGGTCAGTGTCACGTCAGGACATGCTAGGGAGATAAAGTTCCTAGATGAAATAAATGACTGCTTCTTGGAGCAGCTGGTTCATGAACCGACCAGAGGGGAAGCCATATTAGACCTAGTCCTTAGTGGAACACCAGATCTAGTGCAAGAGATAAGGGTGTTGGGGCCACTTGGCAATAGTGATCATAGCATGATCGCCTTTGATTTAATTAGTGGAGGAGGGATAGTAAGGAAATCCACAGTACTACCTTTTAACTTTCGAAAGGGAGACTATGATAAAATGAGGAAAACAGTTAAGAGAAAACTAAAAGGAGCAGTTGCAAAGGTGAAAGACGTACATCAAGCTTGGGTGTTGAAAAATACTATCTTGGAAGCCCAGACCAGCTGTATTCCACGCTTTAAGAAAAGTGGAAGGAAGTCCAAAAAACTGCCAGCATGGTTTAAAGGTGAGGTCAGAGAGGCTGTTGTTGCCAAAAAAGCATCTTTCAGGAAATGGAAAAAAGAGCCAAACGACGAAACCTGGAAACAGCACAAGCACTGGCAAGTCAAATGCAAGGCCTTGATAAGGCAGGTAAAGAGAGAATTTGAGAAGAAGCTTGCTGCGGAAGCAAAAACGCGAAATAAAAACCTTTTCAAGAACATTCGTAGCAAAAAACCTGTGAGAGAGTCAGTTGGTCCATTAGATGATAAAGGGGTTAAAGGAGCACTAAAAGGCGACAAGGCGATAGCGGAGAGACTGAATGAATTCTTTGCTTCGGTCTTTACTGAGGAAGATGTAGGGATGTTACCCATGACTGAAGTGGTATTTAAAGGTGCGGAAGAATTGAAGGAAATATCGATACATCGGGAAGATGTCTTACAACTGTTAGATAAACTGAAGAGTAGCAAATCACCTGGGCTGGATGGTATACATCCAAGGGTGTTGAAAGAACTGAAATATGAGATTGCAGAACTGCTATCAGTAATCTGTGAACTATCATTAAAATCATCTCTAATACCTGAAGATTGGAGGATCGCCAATGTAACACCAATTTTTAAAAAGGGTTCCAGGGGTGATCCAGGAAACTACAGACAGGTGAGCCTGACGTCAGTACCGGCAAAAATGGTAGAAACCATCATAAAGAATAAAATTACTCAGCATGTAGATAGTCACAACCTAATGGGAGACAGCCAACATGGCTTTAGACAAGGAAGATCTTGTCTTACTAATCTGTTATGTTTTTTTGAAGGGGTGAATAAACAGGTGGACAAAGGTGAGTCGGTTGATATTGTGTATCTGGGCTTTCAGAAAGCCTTTGACAAGGTCCCTCATCAGAGACTTTTGGCAAAACTAAAGAGTCATGGGATAGGAGGCAGTATACTATTGTGGATCAGGAACTGGTTAAAAGAAAGCAGAGGGTAGGGCTAAATGGCCAATTTTCCCAATGGAGAAAGGTGAATAGTGGTGTACCCCAGGGATCTGTGCTGGGTCCGCTGCTTTTTGACATATTCATAAATGACCTGGAAAGTGGAATAACGAGTGAGGTTATCAAATTTGCAGATGACACAAAACTATTTAAAGTTGTTAAAACCCAAGAGGATTGTGAAAAATTGCAAGAGGATCTTGATAAATTGGAAGACTGGGCATCAAAATGGCAGATGAAATTTAATGTGGACAAGTGCAAGGTTATGCACCTAGGGAAGAACAACCCAAACTATGGTTACACGATGCAAGGTTCCACATTAGGAACCACCACCCAGGAAAAAGATTTAGGCGTCATTGTGGATACCATGTTAAAACTCTCAGCCCAGTGTGCAGCGGCGGCCAAGAGAGCAAATAGAATGCTAGGTATGATAAGGAAAGGAATGGAAAATAAAACAAAAGGTATTATAATGCCTCTATATCGTTCCATGGTGAGACCGCACCTTGAATACTGTGTGCAATTCTGGTCGCCGTATCTTGAAAAGGATATAGCGATTTTAGAAAAGGTACAGAGAAGAGCCACCAAAATGGTAAAGGGGATGGAAGGATACTCCTATGAAGAAAGGCTAAAAAGGTTAGGGCTCTTTAACCTGGAAAAGAGACGGCTGAGGGGAGATATGATAGAAGTCTATAAATTAATGAACGGAGTGGAACGGGTAAACGTAGATCGATTGTTTACCTTATCAGAATATAGAAAGACTAGGGGACATGCAATGAAGCTACAGGGTAAACTATTTAAGACTAATAAAAGAAATATTTTTTCACTCAACGTGTAATCAAACTCTGGAATTTGTTACCGGAGGATATAGTAAAGGCTGTTAGTGTAGCTGGGTTTAAAAAAGGTTTGGGCAAGTTCCTGGAGGAAAGGTCCATAAACCATTATTAAGAAGTGACCGAAGATATCAATGCTTGACCCAGTACAAGCATTGTGGAACTTGTCTCTTGGGGAAACTGCTAGGTACATATGACCTAGATTGGCCACTGTTGGAAACAGAATACTGGGCTTGATGGATCTTGGTCTGACCCAGTATGGCATATCTTATGTTCTTATGTTCTTATGAACAGGTCTGTGAAGGAGGTGAGAGAGAGGGTAGAGGTAAAAGAGGGAATAGGAAGCTAAATAAAAGGGACTGGAGACATAGGTGTCACTCTGTGGACTGCAGTGGGTGCTGAGCACCCTCCAGTATTGAACAAGTTCCTTCATTAGGTACATGGATGGATTAGATTGTGTTTAGCCCCCTAATTATTTTGAAAAGTTGGCACCTATGACTGTAGGTAGAGAGGGGATGAGTGACAAAGAAGAAGCTGGGGTTGATGAGGTAATGAGAGGAAGAGATAGATGAGGCTGGAGAGGCAAAGAATACAGAGTGTGGAAATGGGTGACTAGAAAGTGGCTGAAAGACAAGGGGAATATGAGGCAGGGAGAGGAATGAGAGACAGAAAGGGAGGATTAGGGAAGTAAGTGTAAGAAGTGGAAAGCTGATAATTCTCCAGGACCAAGCAGGAAGTCAGTCCTCACATATGGGTGACGTCGGCGCCGACGGAGCCCTCGTGCGCAGCATTTCCCCAGCTTTCAAAGAAAGCCTTTGGGAATTGCAGCGCGCATGCGCGGTCCCCTTCCCGCCCAAGGGTGCCATCTTGCTCAGTCTTCTTTTTTCCGCGGAGCCCGACGGACGTAGTTCGTTTTTCCCCGAGGAAAAAGTTGATTTTCCCTATTTTTCTACTTTTTTCTCCGGTTCGACGCCGGATCCTTTTCCCGCTCGGACCAATACGCCGGTATCGAGTTCTTTTCTCTCTTTTTCGGTTTTTGTCCTTTGTGACTGGCGTTCGTGCCTTTTTTCTTTTTTCCCTGGCAGCCCGGTCTTTTGACCTAGCAGGGGCCCTTTTTCCCCCGATGGCTACCAGCGGGTTTAAGAAGTGTGATCGGTGTAAGAAACTTATGTCTCTTACCGACACACAGGACTGCTGCCTCCGTTGCCTCGGACCTGATCATGACCCGATGATCTGTGGTCCGTGTGGAAAAATGTCCTCAAAGGCGTTGAGGAGTCGGCAGCACCAGAAGGATCAAATTTTTTCTGACTCCGCGTCCGGCCAGGCCCGGACCTCGTCAGAGGCCTCGACGTCTCGGGACTCCGACCCCGAGCAGCGTCGGGGTTCCTCTGAGCGGGAGTCTCCTTCGTGGGAACATCGCAGGAAGAGGAAACCCGCGAGGGCGGCGTCAGTGGACGCTCCTGGTTCCTCAAGGGCCAGGTCACATAGCCCCGATAGCCTCCCCCGGGTCTTCGGAATCGGAGAGGCCTGCCAAGCATCCTCGTGTCGAGATGGAGTCTCCTGGACACGTAAGTGCTGTTGTCCTCATGGACTCTCCTCCGAGGGAGCCGACGTCGGGCCCGACGCCGTCGGGGCCCGAGTCAGGGGCTGCTGGGTCTCCTGAGCTCGGACTCAGGTTGACGGCCTTGGAGAGCAGCTTTGCTGCCTTCATGGAACAGCAGCGGGCATTGATCGCCGGTCTCACCGGTGCATCTACCCCGACCACCGGGACCTCGACGTCTAAGTCGACCCCGGAGGCCGAGCCGATCCTCGAGTCCATGCGGGCTCGAGTCGATCCTCGGCCACGGTCTCCCTCGACCTCCCATTTGGGGCCGAGGTCATCGACGCCGATACCCTCGGCGTCGGGGCGGAGGGCATCGGTGCCCGCCCGACCGGAACCGCTCGATTCCTCCTCCGAGGAGTCGGGCTGGGAGACGGAGGACGAAGAGTCACCCGACACCCATCGGACTCGGTGTGTCCCATCGGACTCGCCCGAGTCCAAGCCTCGGAGACGATCCCCACCGGAGGATACCCGGTTTTCGGACTTCGTGCGGGATATGGCCATAGCCTTGGCCTTCCCCGCAGATCCCGAGGAGGAGCCTCGAGCCGAGGAGCTCGAGGCCCTCCAGTATGACTCTCCCCCGAAGGAGGCCTTTACTGTTCCGGTTACTCCGATGCTGGAGCGGCTGCTCTTCCGCATGTGGGAGACCCTGGCCTCGACGCCGGTGTTAAGCAAGCGGGTCGATTCCATTTATCGAGTCCGCAAGAGCCCCGGGTTCCAAAAGGCACAATTACCGCACCACTCCATGGTTGTGGAATCAGCCATGCATCGACTGAAAAGTCAGAAGATGCACTCCTCGGTGCCTCCCGGCTGGGAGGCCCGGAACCTGGATGCCCTCGGTAAGAAGTGCTTCCAGGGCTCTATGCTTGCTTGCCGTGTCCAGACTTACCAGCTCTACATGGGCATGTACCTCCGAGACCTGGCAAAGGAGATTGCCGGGTTCTCTGCTGGTCTCTCCGAGGAACCTTTGCAGAGGTTCCAAGCCTTGTCCACCGGGATTCGAGAGTGCTCGAAGTTTATCTCTCGAGCAGCCTACGATGGCTTCGAGGCTTCGGCCCGAGTAGTCGGGGCTGGCATCGGTGCCCACCGACAGGCTTGGCTACAGTCATCCGACCTCGAGCCATGGGTCCAGGATAAGTTGGTCGATGTCCCCTGCCGAGGTGACAACCTCTTTGGCAAGCCCATGGCTGAAAAGGCTGCAGAACCCGAGACCGAGACTCTGACCAGGACTAGGCTTTCCAGGAAACCCTCTGCCCCTTCTCAGAAGAAGAAGGGCTCGGGGAAAAAGTCCTTTTACCCAAGGAAGTCGTCTGCCTATAAACAATACCCTCATTATCAGGCCTCTGCAGCTCCCCAACAGGGTCAGCAGGCCAAGGGGCAGGGTCAAGGGCCCCGTAGGCAGAAGGCCCCCAAGCCACCTACACCGGCCCCTGCTCAGCAGGGTGGGGTTTTTTGACTCAAACAGCATAGCCTCTTCTCCTCAGCTGGCTTCTCTCAGCACAGGAGGCCGGCTGGCCCACTTTGCCCACAGGTGGTCAGCCGTCACATCAGATACCTGGGTTCTTCATATAGTCCACAAGGGCTATCTTCTCCATTTTCACCAGGTACCTCCCTCCTATTTTCCAGGGGAGCCTCCAAGACCCCCTCTACACAGGGACCTACTCCTTCAGGAGTTAGCAAGTCTGCTAAAGGATCAGGCTGTGGAACCGGTGCCCCACCACCTGAGAGGTCAAAGCTTTTATTCCAGGTACTTTCTGGTACCAAAAAGAACAGGAGGCCTCAGACCCATCCTAGACTTGCGAAACCTCAACAAGTTCCTGGAGAGGGAAAAGTTCAAGATGCTTCCCCTTGGAATCCTGCTGCCCTACCTCCAGCAGGGAGACTGGCTATGCTCCTTAGATCTAAAGGATGCATATACTCACATTCTTATCCATCCAGACCACAGACAGTATCTCAGGTTTGTTGTGGGAGGAAACCACTATCAGTACAGAGTACTACCCTTTGGCCTGTCCTCCGCTCCCAGGGTCTTCACCAAGTGCCTGGCAGTGGTGGCGGCCTACCTGAGGCTTCAGGGTCTCTTTGTGTTTCCGTACCTGGACGACTGGCTCATCAGGGGCAAATCTTCCCAAGAGGCCAACCAGGCCACCCTTCGCACTGTGGCTCTGCTTCAGCACTTGGGGTTCCTTATCGGTCCTACAGTTCAGTCCTCCACCACTGGGTAGTGCACCTCCTCCTGCAACATGGAGACTGGACAAGTCAAACTTGTGACATCACCGGGTATATCCTGCTGGTCTTCTCCCATGATCCCCCTGTGTGTCCAGTCTCCGTGCAGCATGAGGACGTAGTGAGCCTAGGTGCTGGGCTCACTTGAGAAGCAGTTTAGGAGCAGTTAGTCAGGATTTGATTTACCTTGCATTTCTTTTGCCCTTCTTTAGGTGTAATCCTGTAAATTGTATTCATTTTCATTTTCATTTAATTTCATTTACTTTTACTTTATTTATTTTCACCTAATCTGCCTTAGTGTAAAGGGGGGTTCTGTCCCTTTTCAAAGTTCACGCTGCCAGCTAGCCTCTCTGCTTGGGATTCTTCGGTCTCTGTGCCCGGTGATGATCTCTCCCCCAGGACTGTACGGGGGAGAGCTCTGTGGAACACCTGCATTTTGGCAGTGTCCATGCAGCAGATTCCCATCGCGGCGGGAGCCTCAGGCCATTCGAGGTTCTTTAGCCGGTGAGCCGGGGCTCGCAGCATCTGCTACTTCTGGTGGCGCGAGGCAGCAGCGTGTCTGGACAGCTCTTCACCCCGCAGCTACAGCGGGGTAACTGCTGCATCCCGACGCCACAAGGGAGTCTCTCGAGTCCGCATGGAGGGGCTCTGAGCTCTTGCCGCCTCTGTGGTGTCTGGCGCCAAACAGGCCTGCTTCGGATTGGCGCTATTTTCTCGGCAGGGCTGAGGCCTCGTGGCGGAGAGCGGAGCAGACCCGCGTTTGAGCAGACGACGCTGTTCCACGCGGCTACACCCAGATAAGGACTTCCTTTTGCTGTTACTTTTAATTTTAATTCTAATTTTAATTTCCTTTTAATTTTAATTTCCTTTTAATTTCATGATAGTTTATAGTTCTTTGAATGCAATGTGATTGGTTTGGGTTTTACTTCTTGGGGGGTGCCTTTACCTTTGTCTGCATTCTGGCAGTTAGCGACGTCTATCAGCAGCAGGTTTCCGTGCTAGGATTTGGCCATTCAGGGTCATCGGCGGCACAACCACCTACAAATTGAGCCCTTTCTGAAATTGTCATTTACATAAGGATGCTATTTCCATGTTTATACGCTTGGAAATTGTGCAGACAGTCTCTAAATGTCGTTATGCCATCTGCAAATTTGATCGCCATGCTTGCTGATCTCTTTTCCAGATCATTTCAGTGCAGTAGATGTTACCAGATGCCAGTTCCAGTGCAGATCCCGAGACATTCCACTATTTACGGGTCTCCTGTGAGAAAACTGGCCATTTAGTCCTATTGTGTTCCTGTTTTTGATCCATTTCCCATTCTATAATAGCACATCATCTCCTTCCTCAGGAGAAGTTCATAAGGGGCTTTGTCAAGTACCTTCTAAAACATCCAGATACATATCATTTGGCTTAATCACATGTTTATTAACCATTTGAAAAGACAGCTTGGTGCTGCTTTTCAGAACAAGTTCTATCATTTAACTGGCACTGAACTCAGATTCATTGGTCTGTAGTTTCCAAGATCGCCTTTGAAGCTCTTTTAAAAAACAAAAAAACCCAAAACCAATTAGTGTTACATTAGTAACTCTTCAATCTTTAGAGATCATTAATACTAATGTTATGATTGAGCCTGGCTGATATTATGAATGATCACTATTAGACAAAAATTAGCTAAGTTAAGACACTTTGATTTGGTTTTCTGCACTATGTTATCAGAGCGCAGCTTGCCCATTTGGCGGGAACACTGCCCATCTGGGGAAAGGCCCCTGCTGGGGATCGTGAGAAGTGTTGCTGGATGGCACAGTCCGGGATTAGTGTTCCAGGGTCCTGGAAGGGTTGATAGTGGCAGTCAGGCCTCCCTGTCTTTGCTATGATGGTCACCTAGGTTCAAGCGTCCTGTGTTTTGGGTGACAGGAGTGGGACACCTGGACATGTGGTGCTGGATGTTGGATAGGCTCATACTTCTTAGGTGCACTCTCCTTGAGTGCGGCTGCATGTCCGTATTCCGTCTGTGATCTCATGCTCAGGTGATTGTTGCAGCAATGACAGAGATCGCTTGGGATATCGTGAGCGGGGTTGTCATGGTGTTGCATGGGGTTGCCAATGCAAGACGGGGCCATCCTGAGGAGTTTGGGCCTCAGTCAACAGCTTTCCCTTCGGTGGCCCGGCTGTCCAGGAGGCACCCCTCCAGATCCGCCGGTCCATTTCTTCTCTGCCTCTTCTCAATGTGGGCAGGGGGGCTGGCAGATCTGGAAATTCACGTCCACTGCACGTTCTACTGTTTTACCTCTGCCTTGGGGTTCTGAGGTCATATATTCCCAATCATTTGTTTGGTGGGGTGCTGCTGTCTGTTGTGCAAGACAAGGTGGTCCACAGTCGGAGGCTGTCGTCTATTCCCCTTACCCCTGAAGGTGCTCACAATTTAAGTTTTTTGTACCTGCGGAGGTGTATGTTGTTAAAGGCTAGCAGGCGCACCTGTGGGACCAGAATCCTCGGTTCTTCCGTCCTTCCGTTGAGGTGCGCGTGTGGGGTTTACTCCCTTGGTCGGCTAGCAACTTGCTTCACCCATTGCGCCTTCCCTTTCCTCAAGGCATCGTTGCGTCCCACTTCTTCGTGGGGGCTCGCCGCAGGGCCTGGAGTTATGCTCAGCCGGTTCCAGCCAGGGCTGAGTCCTTGGGGGGAGGCTCCGATCCTAACGATACAGGGAGTGCTGGGATCCGTTCAACCAGGTTCCTTCGGGCCCAGGGTACGTCGTCTTTTGCTGGCCGGTTTGGGTCTTCGGGTCGTGGCGGTGCTCCGAGAAGACCAGTAGGCTGCACAGTGCTTGTCTTGGAGCAAGCGCGGGATATCTGTAGGTTCATATTCAAAGCCGTCCGGTTACATGTCCCTCCATTGTGGAATGCTGTACTAGTAGGCATACTTCATATGCTGGGCTTACAAGTTGGCTTCCGCGCTGCTCGGCATCAGCCAAGGTGACTGCCGGTTTAGGCTGTGGATGTGGAGTCAGCATGGAGGAGGGGCCTTGCGTTCTCTGGACAATGCCCTGTTCGGTTGGGTGCCTTGTGGCCCTTATGGAGTTGTAAAAAGGAAAAAAAAAAAAAAAAAAGAATAATCAAACAGGAAAACCTTCCTAATTGTCCCCACTTCTTTTTTATAAGGTTCTGTCCCTTTCTTCCGGGAGCTTGGCCGGAGCGTGGTTAGACTCAGCTACATTTTGGGATCCTTTATGTACAAGGCGTTTTAGTGTATGCAGCACGCCCAGTGTTCCATCGTCTGACTTGAACGGTACGCGGTACGTCAGCCGTGGCAGGCGTTCGCGGACATGGTAGCGGATCGAGCGCTGTAGGTGCTGTCTGAGATCTCCGGGATGGTGGCCTATTTCGATCGGCAGGGTGGAGTCGGTCGGGTGGTCAGGGTGGCCCGAGCGAAGGGACAGCATGCGCGGTTGAAGCCTTGGCGGCCTGCGTTTCAGTGGGGACACTGTGGTGGCGAATGTCCTTAGCAGGGTACGAGTGTTTGCCGGAGGAGTGAGATTGCATCAGGTGGTGTGCGTGCCGCGTGTGCTCAGATGCGGTCAGCCCGTATTGGACCTCATGGCGACCTGTCAGTCTGCGGCGACGGGTCGATGTTTAGCAGAGGACATATGAGGCTACTGGATAGCGTCGATGCATTGGTACGGGGCCGTGGCCCGGTCCATTCTATGCCTTTCAGAGGTCATAGTGAAAATGGCCGACTGGGTCTGGTTGCTAAGATATGTGCTCTTCATTAGTCAGTGGGGACCATTACCAGTGTATTCTGCAACATTTGCATGAGCTTGCATAATCTTTACTTGCAACCAATCGAAATAACTGTCCAAAACCAGTTGATGCAGTCACTACTTAAATTTGCCTAGCTTGACAGTAAAAAAAAAAAAAAAAAGACATATTTATTTTATACCGATAGGTCACTCACAGCATATTTGGCGATTCCTCGTACTGGTGTTAATCATGCAGATAATTTCTGCTCTAGTTGTGGTGATGTGACTTTTACATCACAAAAATGGCATATGACTGTGGCGGTTCAGAAAGCCTACAATTTATATTTTGGCTGCAGAATAAAAGATCAGGATAAAAGCTAGGCGCCACACATATGCTGCAATACATGTGTAGCAGATCTCAGGCTGTGGATGGATGGGAAAAGACCATCAAAGTCTTTTGCGGTTCCAATGATCTGGAGAGGGCCCATGGATCACGTCGGCGATTGCTACTTCTGCATGGTTCCTCCAATTCCGGAGGGCATATCCAGGTGATGTAAGCGGTTGGCCTACTGGCATTGCGTCGTGGGCGTGGCTATCAGAGTCTCCTTTCTTTTTTGTCACACCATGTAAGACTCCACATCTTCTGAAACAACGCTGGACTCTGGGGCACTTGACACCATCTTATATGCCCTTGGTGGATCACGCTTGGTTTATTGCAACTCATTGCTTAGCTGCATTCCACATTCTCAATTAAAAAGACTCCAACTGGTCCAGGACATAGCTGTAGAGCTACTTTGTGTTGCAAAGAATAAAGCCCTTAAGAGGTGTGACAAATGGGGTGTTGACGCTGGTGGTTTTTCCATTTCCCTCATTTTGCTTCCCACCTCTGTTTGGATGGACCTCGGTTCCGTTCTCCCTCGTGGAATCCGGCTGTGCCTGTCTAGTTGTCGGTTTGGGACTTACGCAAGAACACTTTGCTTGTAACCTGCGTTTCTTGGACCTTAGGTGAAGGTTCCGTCGCTTTCTGGGAGGTCTCTTCGCTGCCTGTCCCTCCGTGGAGGCGGGTTCTGCGGGAGAGCAGCGGTTGCTAACACTTGACACCCTGGTGGGGTCCAGAGCCAAGGGGGAGCTCAAGCGGATTTTTCAGGCGGAGCTCCGGTAGCCTTCTCAGTAGGTCTGTTTCTAGGGCGTTCAGTGTGTTTGCGATGGCGAGTTTGTCTTTCTGAAGCACTAGCGCTGCTTGGGGCAGAGTTCTGTGCTGTTTTCACCAGTGACGAGGATCCAAGTGGGCTCTCGGTCGTGTCTTCCTGGTTGGCTTACCGCCTGTTGACGTGAGAAGCGGGCTGGGGTCGGTGCCTGCTCTGTTCGTTTAGGGGCCGAGCCGACTGGATAGGTCCCTCCCAATGATTACTGCTCTGGTACATCCCAGTGGTGGAGGACTGAACTGTAGGACCGATAAGGAAATGGAAATTACACTTACCTGGTAATTGATGTTCCTTGAGGGAGTACAGTTCAGTCCTCATTCCCGCCCGGGGATGGATGTTTCAGACGCGAGGCGTCAGTTCCGAGTGTGCTTTCGGATCCTAGCGTCGGCAACGGACTCTGATTGGCAGGTAATCGCGAGAGCAACCTTTTCTGCCTATACTCTTCCTTAGTTCTCCTTCCTTCTAGCTCTCTGTCTTCCGCTGTTTGGTGCGCAGGGGGACAGGGGCACGGAGGAGGGTGTTTTCGGCCTTTCTTTTTGGGGCCCTGTGATTTTGAAGTTGAAGTTTGAGCATAGCTTTCTATTTAGTACTTTAACTGGTTGTTTGTTTGCTCCTTTGAGTCTGCTTTGACAGTAGGTCACTGGGGGATCATGGGAGAAGACCAGCAGGATATACCCGGTGATGTCACAAGTTTGACTTGTCCAGTCTCCATGTTGCAGGAGGAGGTGCACTACCCAGTGGTGGAGGACTGAACTGTACTCCCTCAAGGAACATCAATTACCAGGTAAGTGTAATTTCCATTTTGTCATAAACTTCGCAAAGTCCACTTTGCTCCCGTCCCAGAACTTAGAGTTCATAGGGGCCAGACTAGACACTCTTCATGCAAAGGCTTTTCTGCCTCTGGACAGGGCCCACAGGCTAATGGATCTAGCCAGCCAGTTTCACAGCAATTCCCTGGTCTCTGCCAGGCAATTCCTGAGACTACTCGGCCATATGGCTTCCACGGTTCATGTCACCCCCAATGCCCGCCTGCACATGCGACCTGCTCAGTGGAGTCTTCACACTCAGTGCCATCAAGCCACCGGGGGCCTAACGGACTCAGTGAGGATCTCCAACCTCCTGATCTCCTCTCTGCAGTGGTGGCTTCATCTTCCGAATCTGGTGCTCGGAGTGGATTTTCAATCCCCTCCGCATACTCAGGTGCTGACAACCGATGCCTCTCTTCTCGGTTGGGGAGCACATTGCCAAGGGACATGTACTCAGGGTCTCTGGACCCCTTGGGAGGCTATTCAACAGATAAACTTCCTGGAGCTACGGGCGATGCACCTAGCTCTGAGAGCCTTCTCCCACCTCACCTCTCACCAGTCTGTACTGGTCCAGACGGACAATCAAGTTGCCATGTTCTCTGTGAACAAACAAGGGGGCACCGGCTCCTTCCTTCTTTGTCAGGAGGCACAGCGACTGTGCTCTTGGGCTGTCAATCACGGCATCCTTCTCAAGGCTATCTACCTCCCAGGTCAGGAAAATTGCCCGGCAGACAGACTGAGCCGGCTCCTGCAACCACACGAATGGAGATTGAACCCATTGGTGGTTCAGCAGGTCTTTCTCAAGTGGGGGCTCCCCACCATGGACCTTTTCGCCAGTCCTCTGAACCGGCAACTCCCGAGATTTTGCTCCAGACAACCGCATCCTCTCAGAGTAGCAGCGGATGCGTTTCTGATCTCGTGGTCCACAGGCCTACTGTATGCGTTTCCTCCCACACCACTAGTGTCCAGAACGCTGTTCAAAGTCCTCAGGGACGGGGCTTCATTGATTCTCATAGCCCCCAGGTGGCCGAGGCAACCGTGGTTCCCGCTTCTGCTACAACTGGCGGTGGACACACCTCTTCCTCTGGGGTTTCAACACGATCTCCTGTCTCAGGATCAGGGGACTCTCTTGCACCCCAACCTCCAGTCCCTTCATCTGATGGCCTGGCTGCTGAAAGGGTAGTCCTAGCTCCCCTCCTACTACTTCGAGAGGTGGAAGATGTAGTCTTGGCCTCTCGGCGTCAATCCACCAGGAAATCCTACGCTCTTAAGTGGCGCAGATTCTCCGCATGGTGTGCTCAGCACAGTGAGAATCCCTTCTCCTGCTTGGTAGCGGTAGTGTTGCAATATTTGCTCTACCTCTCCAATCTGGGCCTTAAGTCTAACTCTGTCCGAGTTCACCTTAGTGCTCTCTCAGCACACCACTCGCCGGTGGACGGCAGGCCTCTTTCCAACCACCCTTTGGTGGCTCGTTTCCTCAGAGGCCTTCTTCTGCTTAAGCCTCCTTTGCATCCACCGGCCCCTGAGTGGGATCTGACTGTGGTCTTACAGCAGCTTACTTGTCCGCCTTTTGAACCTATGGCTACCTGCCCTCTCCGTTTTCTCTCCTGGAAAACTTTATTTCTGGTAGCTCTCACCTCTGCTAGGCGAGTGAGTGAACTGCAGGCACTAGTGTCTGATCCTCCTTACACTAGGTTCTACAGGAATAGGGTAGTCCTACGGACTCACCCTAAGTTTCTTCCTAAAGTTGTCTCACCTTTTCACCTCAATCAGGAGGTGGTTCTTCCGACCTTCTTTCCCAGGCCGCATGCCAACCGGGCTGAGATGGTCTTGCATACCCTGGACTGTAGGAGGGCGTTATCCTTCTACCTTGACCGTACGCGGGAGCATCGGAAGGCTGTTCAGCTTTTCGTTTCTTTTGACCCCAATAAGTTGGGGCTGCCTGTCTCCAAGCGTACGTTGTCCATATGGGTCGCTGACTGTATCGCCTGGGCTTATGGGGCAGCCGGCCTCTCGTTGGAGGGTCGAGTCACGGCTCATCGTGTCAGGGCGAAGGCTGCGTCAGTGGCTCATCTCCGCTCTGTTCATTTGGCAGACATCTGCCGGGCCGCTACTTGTTCTTCAAGCCAGACTTTTGCGGCCCATTACTGTCTTGAGAGGGAGTCCCGCAGGGACAGTGCTTTCGGACAGGCAGTACTCCATAATCTCTTTGGGGTTTAGGCAACTCCTACCCTCCGGCCCTGATGTTGGGCTACTGGTCGGGGGCGTACTCAGAGAAGATTCCTTCCTTCTGTGCTGACGAGCTCGAGGGAGCTCATTTTTTCGCTTGGGGTCTCCGGTAGCCTTAAGCTGGGGAGTCCCATATGTGAGGACTGACTTCCTGCTTGGTCCTGGAGAAAGAGTAGTTACTCACCTGTAACAGGTGTTCTCCAGGAGCAGCAGGAATCAGTCCTCACACCCCTCCCTCCATCCCCTTGGAGTTGCAGTCATATGATTTATTTTTGCTGTCTTTTAGCTACTTCATCAGACTGAGCAGGATGGCACCCTTGGGCGGGAAGGGGACCGCGCATGCGCGCTGCAATTCCCAAAGGCTTTCTTTGAAAGCTGGAGAAATGCTACGCACGAGGGCTCCGTCGGCACCGACGTCACCCATATGTGAGGACTGATTCCTGCTGCTCCTGGAGAACACCTGTTACAGGTGAGTAACTACTCTGTAGATGAAAGGTGGAAAGAGAGACCTGAGATGGGGAGGATGAAGAAGGAAATCTAGCTACAGGTAGATAAAAAGGTGGATGAGAAAAAGGGAGAAAAAAAGATGAAACAAAAGGATCAGTATCAGAGCTAGATTAACTAAAAGGTGCAACTGCATTGACAAACATTATGGTACGTTTTACAAGACTAAGGAATATGCAATGCTACAATATAGCACATTTAAGACTAATTGGAGAAAATATTTTTTCACCTAATGCGTAATCAAACTCTGGAATTCGTAACCGGAGGATGTAGTAAAAGCTGTTAGTGTAGCTGTGTTTAAAAAGGTTTGGACGTTCCTTGAGGAAAGGTCCATAAACCAAAGAGGACCCGGGAAATCCACTGCTTACCCCGGGACAAGCTTTGTGAAACCTATGAGTTTTGGAAAAAGGAGGGTAGAATGTAACCAACATTAATAATAATGAGGGAGGGGGCGCCAGAAACCCTAGCACTGGCCCTGATGATTACCTTTGTGATATTCTTTCTTCATTTCATACCATCCTTCCGAAAAACATTTCCTCCCTAGTCTCGTTGGATCTCTGTTTATGTCCCCTTCTCTTTCAGGCCATTGCATTCCTTTCATCTTTCTCTTTCAAAATACTACTCAAATTATTTGTAAATATCTTGTTTGCCAAGCTGAAACAAAAAGAACAGAAATGCGAACCATGCACAGCAAACTGAAGTGCATCTGGTAAACCCAGAGGCCACACTAAAGGGTTTTTTTCAGAAGCAGGAGAGCATAATGCACAGCTGCACCAGTGTTATTCTAACTCTCATTGTTCTCTTAGTTTTATTCCCAACTTAATGATGCCTAAGGTGGATTCTGGAATTGCTTTCATGTTTTTCTCTTTTCTTTGAGGCTTCTTGCCAAGATTAATATTTCCAATTTATTATTCTTATTTTTTTTTAAATATTAACTGTAATTGGAGGAAATATATTTTGTAGTCACATGGGTATATATATATATATATATATATATATATATATATATATATATATATGTGTGTGTGTATATCTTATCTACACATATATAAATGTATTTAACTTATTACATTTTGGTTCAGCATTTTCCTCTGGCTCCTTTGATTTTTTAGCTCAATCAGGCTGACATACAGTATATTTAGCCATGTTGTTGTAAGCCTTCATTTGCAGTTATCTGGACACTGTACGTCATTGAGATACTGGGCAGTCCCTAGGTCAGTGGTTCCCAATCTTTTCTATTCCCCACACCCCTAGGAAATGTTTGATTAATGTTTGCACCCCCTACAAAAGGTAATATCATAGTGTGTGTGAGCAGAGGTGACGGGCGAGCTGAGAGGCCCCGAGGGGTGAAATACTTAATGAACCTATGAATGAAACAATATACAATGATTATGTCTGATGTTGCGTTCTAATGATTTTAAAAGCACTACTCTGACAATCCGTTACTTACTTTACTTATATGTTAATTCTGTTGTTCTCTCCTTTTGATTAAATAACCGAGACTACTATCAATGCAACACAACCACCTACTACCACTGCTCAAGGCGCACTACTAGTTGGCTGAGTGAGACTCTTGACTCAACACTAAGGGACACAAGCCACTGTTTGTCGCACCCCCTGGTGGTGTGGGCACCCCAGGATGGGAACCCCTGCCCTAGGTTTATTTTTTTAAAGCCTTCAGCTATTGAATCATAGAAAGTTGTTTTGTCAGTCTTTGTATTGTGTTTTAAAGACCAGGTGAAGACCATACCTTTCTTACTCTGGCACCAGGGAGGCTCTGTCCTGGTGTTTTTCTTGCTCTGTTGACCCTGTTCTGCAGGTTGAGATACTCTTTACTGATTACATTAAGATCTAGCCAGTAGACCTCACTGAATTGGTCTCAGCCCTAGCCACCCAGGGAGTTATCTTGGTGCTTGACCGGAGCAGCAGATATAGATTCATTGGTGCGTGATGGAGCAACAGAAGTGGTTGGATCAGCACTTGACCAAGCAGTAAGAATGGTTGAAGCAAGCTTGACAAACTGCAAAAGCAGATCAGTGATTTTAGTAGAACATTTATTTATTTAAAATCCTTCTATACCACAGATTTTAACATTCTGAAGCACCAGGGAATGGGTATTCCAGGTTCCTTGTCAGCAGCAACACTGGGGTGACTGCTTGATGAACGGAAGGTTCAGACGACTTTGCACATCTCATAAGAACTGAATAGTTGAGATTTTTTTGAATCAGTGCATTATTGTGTCTGCTTTACAGGCATCTCATTTCCATGACCACATATCCAGGGTGGCTTATGTTACCTCTTTGTTGATAGTGGATGCACTGGCCTAGACTACTCTGGCTTTGAGAAAGACATGATATTTTTATCCAGGCTTTAAGTATGTATTTGAGGATCTAAGCCTCTGGATTTCTACCTGCTCTGTTTTGTTTCATATGAGATGAAGAACTCCCACTATAGGCCTGTATGCTGTGGAGTTCTGCATTGTTTCTGTGAAGATGGGTTAGAATAATGAAGCTTTGGCAGCAGCCTTCTGCAAGTGACTGAACCAAGGGGTATGTTTACTAAACTGCGGTAACGTAGCAGTGGCTACGTTAAGGCGCCTTAACGTTACAGAATGTAACATTAAGGTGCCTTAACGTTCCCGGCCACGGTAAGTCCAGAAAAGGGTGGAGAGAGGGCGGAGAGAAGGGGTCAATGGGTGGGGAGTGGGCGGGGAGAGGCCCCTTTCACACTAACGCGGAGAAATTAAGAGCTGAATCCTAACGTAACTGAAAACCTGGCATTAGCACACATTTGCAAGAGCTAAGATTGAGATGTTTAAATACCTCCGTGGCATAAATGTTCAGGGAGAGAGCCTCTTTCAATTGAAAGCAAGTTCTGCTACGAGGGGACATGGGATGAGGGTGAAGGGAGATAGATTCAGGAGTGATATGCGGAAATATTTCTTTACGGAAAGAGTAGTGGATCCGTGGAATAGTCTCCCAGTGGAGGTGGTAGAGATGAGGACAGTAACTGAATTCAAAAAAGCATGGGACAAACACAGAGGATCTCTAAAGGTAAAAAGGGGACTGTTGTAGTTGTTATGGAAGGACAGACTAGATAGGCCGTGGTCTTTTTCTGTCGTCATATTTCTATGTTTCTATAGTGCCCTGGTATGAAAGGCCACTATGGTGATGGGGCAAATGGGGCATGGGGGCTGCAAGCGGGACATGCAGTGGGGGCTACTGGGGCACAGGGTGGACTAGGCAGTTGCCGAGGTGGCACATAGGAACGCAGAAAATGGAAACCAGCAAGGCAGCAACTAACCAGGGTCAGACATGCCCATGAGTCTGTGGCCCACAGTGTCGCATCCAGGAGACATTACCCAGCAGGCACCCCAAGGGGCGCATAACATTGACAGGCGGTGCCTGGGGAAGTGTGAACATCTATGTAGGCACCCCTACCCCAGAACCCACACCTTACGCAGCCGCCTACCTTCCCCCTGGATGGCCTGGGATGGCGCACCACCGGCACCGACAGCATATGGTCATGGCGGCATGGCAGGGGGGGTGGGTGATTGTGCTGGAGGGAGCAGTGGCACCCGCCTGCAGTGGACCTAGGCCATGCCCTGTACCAGAATGTGGTGTGCAGTGCAATAGAAAAGGTCTGGCCTAGGAACGTAAAGATAGCCCCAGGGACCACTATGTTGCTGTGGCAACAGTGTGGTGCAGTACACTCAGCCAGCATGTCCAAGAGCAGAGGGTCAGAGGTTCAGGTCCCATCTGTGGATCCTGCAGAGCATCTCTCCATAGTTTTAGCCCACAATGCAGCCATAACAACAACATGGGCAAACCCCAAAGCAGTGTTGCACAGGGGTACGGACACCCACTCACAAGGGCTCCACTATCCACAGCTTCATGGAGTGTCAGGCTGTTGGCCCCAGCACAGAGCTGCAGTTATCACCAGAGCACTACTACTACCCCCTGCACAGATTAGCAGTGTCGGCACTGTGATCAGGACCAGTGCAGCGCGTAGAGTTGTCAACCACCTCCATCTCTGCACAATGCTGAGATAGGTGCGGGGGAGTGTGCGTATGTCTCTCCATTGTTTTGTGTCTGCCAACACCTCACTGACCCCACATTGCTCATACTGCTTCCAGCGTTAGCCTGCAAATGTGCATAATGAGGAGCAAGGTATTGTGGGTATGGCCCAGACAGGGCAGATTGGCCAGGATGCATCTGCACAGGGTGGAGGGCAATGGCTGGGAAACTGTAGTGCTCGACCACCACCTGCATGGACAGAGTGGCCACAGCATGTCATGCTGGGGGTCACTCTCACTCTGACCGAGCAGTGACCATGGCATGTCTATGTTCCCACATAGTGCCACACATTATTTGTTTCCAGTCATAGCTGTGTGTTTCCAGTTTTGGGGCCCAAGCACAGAGATACCTGCTTGGTGTCTGTGCTGTGCATCCCACCTCTGGGTGCACAGGGTTCCCCTGTGAGCATGCACTATGGACTGGTTAGTGGGCTGTCTGCAGTTCGCCTGTGCATGGTGGGAACACCTTTTAGGATGCTGCAGGTGCAGTCTGACTGTGCTGTCTGTTGATGAATGGCAGACTGTGGCGTGGGGCAGTTGAGCCTACCCCAAGCATCACTGTTGGTCTGCAATGGTCACAGGTATGGCACTGGCCCAGCAGCCCTTGAGGGCTGTCGTCCATCAGCAAGACTGTGGTTGCTGGTACTGCAGCCATGCTGCAGGGTGCAAGCACCTGTCCCACCACACCCTCATCTACAAAAGGGGTGATTGAGGCCCCTTGGGGTATATAGCACATACCACTTCGACCCATAGTGGCAGTGCTACATCGCCCTCATGCGAGTCTAGACACCTCACTGTACCCATGGCAGCCAGACCTTAACACCAGGTACACACTAATCTAGGTGGTGTCCGGTCCCACAGGGCCACATGTGACTGCAGAACACAGCTGGAACAGATGCACCTTCGGTTGCACTGCTGGGAACACCTGTCACACACTGGCAGTGCTGGGGATGTGCAGTAGGACCTATCTCTAGCACCACATGTACTATGGACCTAGTGCTGGCTGCCCATCCTATCCCTCAGGGTGAACATGGAACCTGCACAGTGGCATGGTCCGTAGCTACTCTGTGCCAGTATCATACACTGTCAGTCCGTCTTACCACGCTGCAGTACCGGAGAGGTGCAGACCCCATTTGGTGGTCAGCTGTAGGCTGCTGTTCTGCATGTGCAATGCATCATGGGTGCTGGTGGGGGTTACCCTATCCTGGTACACAGAGCAGACGGTTTGTGCAGTGACCTGCAGTCCTTCTGTACCCAGCCATTGCTGTGCAACAGGCCATAGAGGTATAGCCTACTGGTTAGTACACTGACTGTCTAGGTGGAGGTCATGGGTTCAATTCCTTGTTGTTCCCTCCTGTCCACGGCAGATATTTTGTTTGCCTGTGACAGTCATATCTTTGCAGATCCGTGCTGCCAGACCATAGTACCCTCACCACAGTTGCCAACAATCCATATAAGGCGTTATAAGGCTCCTAATTAGGCACAGTACAAGGCACCTTATTAGGCACAGTACAAGGCACATTATAAGGCGTGTTACAAAGGCACATTATAAGGCACGTTATTAGGCACAGTACAAGGCACGTTAAGGCACATGCCTTGTACTGTGCCTTATAACGTGCCTCATAAAGCGCCTTATAACGCGCGTTACCTGATGGCTTGCCATAATGATGCCCTGCCCACGCCTTTATATGGGCATCTGTACCTTTACCACGGAACCTAACCCGAATGACGTTACTGCAGTTTAGTAAACATACCCCTAAGTATGAGTTGACCAGCCAAGACCTTCCCGGGATCTAGACTCCTTGATCCAACTGTGTTTGTGTCTGAAAGCCTGCATTCCAGATTATCAGTCCAAGTTCCAGCTTCTTCGTAGAGTTCCTCCTACCTTTGCCTCATTATCTGCTTATCCATTCTTGTAGTTCAAGGTACCTTTGGAGATGGTCAGTCTAGGGATCAAATTATTTTCAGTAGAGAAAGACCAAAGGAGGAGACAGGGCTTCTGTCTTTACTGCACTGGACAAAGGCACTTCAGTGTGAATTGCACCCATAAGCTTATCCTTGGTGATCTCCCAAATGTCATGGAGATAAAAAGTGTCCCCCTGGGTATCATTGCTCTTCCCATAAGTCTTGAGGCCTAATTGATTATTTTTTTATTTATTTCATTACATTTCTATATCACACATCCAAAAAGTCTCTTAGCGGTTTATAATAAAACAACAAGGAAAACACAATACATTAATACAGAAACAATGCATCCCTCACAACCCCCCCCCCCCCCAACCAAAAGCCTGTGCAAAACAAATATGTTTCAACTGAGCCTTAAATATTTTAAAATCGGTTGCAGGAGTGAATTCCAACGCCTAGCTGTGTTGGTCTCACTGTCCTAGTTGTCAGGCTTAGTTGATGCAGTTGTTCTTGTGGATACCAGAGTGATTGGGAATTTTTATCGGCTATGAATTTGCTGGTTCCTGTCATGGCCACTGATGATAGATCCATAGGCCAAGCGAATGTGGAGTAGATCACAATAGATGTAAGCTTAACCAAAGATACCTAGCTTTTGGAAATTATCTCTTTTGGGGACTTTGATGTACCATACTGCATGATTCTTTTTAGGTTACCATAGCTTCAGGAGCACAATTCCCTCATCAACTGGCAGCTAGGACAAATCATTTCGTGGTCTCCTTTTTGGTTTTCAACTTGTGTTTCTAGCCCAGACTGATTATTTCTATCTGTACGGCCTCCATGTCAAAAATGACGTTGAGTCTCCCAATACAATATCTTTCTCCAGGAACAAGTAGGAAGTCAGTCCTCACTTACGGGTGACGTAGGCTCCGACGGAGCCCACGCAGAGCAATTCCCCAGCTTTCAAAGAAAGCCTTTGGGATTGCTACCACGCATGCGTGATCCGCTTCCCGCCCAAGGGTGCCATCTTGCTCAGACTCCCTTTTTCTGCGGAGCCCTTCGGACGCACGTCCTCGTCCCTCGGAAAAAGTTTTGTTTTCCTCGCCTTAACAGGCTCTCTTTTTTCTGGTTGCACCGGTCCTCTATCCATCCTTTCCCCTGCTCTACTTCAGAGCTCCCGGGGATACATTTTTTTCCTAAATTTTTTGTTTTGGGCTTCGCACACTTTTTTTTTCTCCCAACTGCTGGCTGCGTGGGTCTTCGACCTCGCAGGGGCCATTTTTGCCCCCATGGCCACCGGATTTAAAAAATGCGATACTCTAGGAACATGTCGTTTATGGACACTCATGACTGTTGTCTGCATTGCCTGGGAGCCGACGATGACCCAGAGCTCTGTTCGCTCTGTAAGAAAATGTCCTCTAAGGCCCTGCTCAGTAATAAGCAGAAGTCCAAAGACATTTTCCGGAAGGCCGCCTCGGAGTCCCCGGTGGCGCCCTCGGTCGCCTCTCCTCCGGCGGGTTCTCTCCCTGCGGCCCTGTGTTCTCGGCGGCACTCCAACCAGGGGTCCTGCGAGGTGGAATGATGCAAAAAGAAGAAGGCCTCGAAGTCGCTGTCCGGGGCTCATGACAAGCGCAAGCGCTCCCGCGCCCGGACATTTAGTCCCCTTCAGCGTTCCTGAGAGTCGGACAAGGAGCGGCCCGCAAGGTACCTCGCAGGGAAACAGGCCTCCGGCAAAGGCGCCCAGTCTCCTGAGGGTCGTATCAGCATCCCAGGGCCCCATGCCCGCGTGGGAGTCCCATATGCTGGTGCTAGAACGCAGCATTTCTGTGTTCATTGCTTCCCAGCAGGCGTTCATGGCCAGCTTCACTGACTTGCAGCCAGAGACCGCAGGTGCCTCGCGTGGGACACTCAAATCCGTCCAGGAAACCCCCGAGAGCCGTGGGCCTCGTGAGGGTCTTTGACATTGGTCTCGCTCGCTCTCCCATTCCTCAGAGGCTAGATTGTCCATGGCCTCCGGCTCCAGGCCGCCGGCCATCGGACAAGGTAACCCGCTCAGCTCGGATCCCTTGACCGATTTTTCAGACTGGGAGTCTAATGGGGACACCTCCCTGGAAACCCATACCCACCGGCATCTTCTGTCGGACCCCTCGCCCCTGCATTCCAGCGGCACTCACCACCCGAAGACACCTCTTTCTTGGTGTTTATTCAGGACATGGCTCGGGCCCTCAGCGTGGTCACCCAGGCCGAGGAGGACCCTCGTGCTGAAGAGCTCGATATTCTTCAGTACAAGTCTCCGCCCAGGGAATTCCTCACTGTGCCTGTACCGCCGATTCTATCTTGGCTGTTGCTCTGCATGTGGGAGGCCCCAGCCTCGGTCCCCATCGTGAGCAAGCACCTTGACACAATGTACAAGATGCAGTGCAGGCTCGGCTTCTGAAAGACCCAACTCCCACACACCTCGATGGTGGTGGAATCTGTCATGAGGAAGCAGAAGATCCCGAAATTGCACTCATCGGTACCACCGGGCGATGAATCAAGAGCCCTTGATGCCCTAGGCCACAAGGCCTATCAAGGTTCCATGCTCTCTTGTCGCATCCAGGCATATCAATTGTACATTGGTATGTTCCTACGCGACTTGACAAAGGAACTTGGAGGTTTCTCCGTGGGCCTCGAGGAAGAGCCCCTCAACAGATTCCATGCCCTGCTAAAATCAGTGGCCGACTGCTCCAAGTACATCTCTCGAGCCTCCTATGATGGCTTCGAGACATCGGTTCGGGTGGCAGCCGCGGGCATTGGTGCCCGCTGCCAGGCATGACTTCAATCCTTGGATTTGGAGCAATGGGTGCAGGAGAAGCTCCTGGACATGCCCTGCCTCGGTGAACAACTTTCTGGTAAACCGATGGAGGAGAAGGCTGCGGAGATCGAGACGGAGTTCGTCACCAGGACCCGTCTCACCCACAAGACCTCTACTCTGCCTCAGAAAAAGCAGTCAACCAAGAAGCCCTTCTTCCCCAGAAAAGGTCTCCAGTATTGCGGCTACCCATCGTACCCGACTACCCCCATGCCGGCTGCTCCGGCACAGGGAAAGCCCGGCCTGGGGCACTTTAAACCAAAGGGCCCGAAGGCACAAATGCCGGCTCCCCCGCAACCCACTCAGGGGTTTTGACGCCAACGGCATGGCCCCTCACCCTCCAGCGATGCATCAGCCAGTGGGGACACCTTTCCTGCTTCGCCCCATTGTGGGTGAACATCACCTCGAACACTTGGGTTCTCCAGGTCATCCAAGAGGGCTATCGCCTCCATTTCGACAGGCTCCCACCTCCCTTCTCCACAGCAGAGCCTCCTCGACTTCCCACACACCAGCTTCTGCTGCAGCGGTAATTGCACTCCCTCCTTGCCCAATGGGCAGTCGAGAAGATCCTTCCCCACCTTCGAGGTTGGGGCTTTTATTCCCGGTACTTTCTCATCCCAAAAAAGACGGGGGGTCTGCGGCCCATCCTCGACCTCTGCAGGCTAAACAAGTTCCTGGTGCAGGAGAAATTCAAGATGTTCTCTTGCTCTTCCTCCGGCAGGGCGACTGGCTATGCTCCTTAGATTTAAAGGACGCTTACGCCCATATCTTGATCCACCCCCAACACAGGCAGTACCTGCTTTTCAGGGTGCAGGGAGAGCACGTCCAGTACAGGGTGCTCCCCTTCAGTCTTTCATCTGCCCCATGGGTCTTCATGAAGTGCCTCGTCATGGCCGCTGTTCACATTCGGTGCCGAAGTCTGCCGGTTTTTCCCTACCTTTGACGACTGGCTCGTTACAGACTCCACCGTTGAGGAGGCCTGGCAAGCGATGTCGTGCACTGTCTTCCTCTTGGAGAGCTTGGGGTTCTTGGTCAACTACCCAAGTTTCACTTCGAGCCAGTGCAGGCTCTCGAGTTCATCAGGGCGCACCTCGATACTCGGCATTCCATTGCTTTCTTGCTGGTGGATCGCTCCACTTGCCTCTGAGCTCTGGCGGCTCGCGTCCAAAGTGCCCACCAGGTCACCGCTCGGTCCATGCTACATCTCCTGGGCCGCATGACCTCGACCGTTGTCGTCAGGTGCCCCAGTGGCCAGTGGATGTAAGGGCATGCTGAGCATTTTTATTATTTTTAAGGAGCAATGTCTCTTTAAGGCAAAGTGTATTTTGGTCCTTGGAGTTTTAGCTCCTTGTGAGAACAAATTATATAAGCCAAGAGTGGAGGGTAATAAGGATTTATTTCCCCTTTAACGCAAGGGTTCACTAAGACAGAAGAAAATAAAGATAGTCCTTTATAAGGGTTCCACCAAATAAGCAGGCAAACAACTGTTATAAGCTTCACAATTGAATGCAGGGTTTAACTGAGGATTCCTTCATTCCAAAGTAAATTAAACAAGCAGGCAAACAAACTGTTATATGCTTCACAATTGATTGCAGGGTTTCTTTTATATTTACAGTTCTACTAAGGACTCAAGACTAGTAGTAGCACAAAAAGTACAATCCATGGATTCATCCTGAGGAATGGGAATAGTATTCTCAAACTCTATTTCCATGGACTCTGCGTCACTGGCTGCTCCCTCTGAATAAGTGCTTTCCCTTGCGGCTACAAGTTTAGAGGGTCTGTCTCTGCTTCTTTGCTTCCAGTAAGACTCTTCTGTTAAGCCCTTATGTGTTGTTTTAAAAAGCTCTGCTTTCTTCCCTCTTCTCATATACTGAGTGTCTGCTTTATCAGAGTTTCTAGGAGCAAGGCTTTCTTTTAAAAGTAAAGAGCCACCATACCTTGGCTTCCTGCAGCTGCTACACCTGGAGCTTTCTCTCTGATGTACTTCTCTCTGGAGACAGGTTTTCTTGTGCAATGCTTTGCCTTCCTGAAGCCCAGGAAAACCTGGTGAGGATTCCCAACCTCTGTGCTTCTGTGTAAAGGTAGCTTTGCTATAGGAACCTCTCCTCCTTGTACCTTGTAATCCTGGTCCAGCGAACTCAGGTGAATGTAGGCTTCTCTTAAAGCATTGCTCCTTGGTTTTCTGTGCTCTTCTTTCAGCTCTTGCTGCTCTTGTGCTGCTTGATCCAGCTACGTTACTTGGGATGGGAGTGTCACTCCTTCCAGCCAAACTGCTTCTCCTAGCAGCCTCTCTCTGGACTCCGTCTCTCTGTGCTCTGCCCCTCTGGACTCTATCCCTCTGGATAGTCTCCGTCTGGATTCTGTCCCTCTGGGCTTGCTCCGTGTGGACTCTCTCCTCCACACTCCTTCTCCTTCCTTCTGGCTGAACTGCTGCCGGCTGAGTTCCCTCCGAATGGATTCCTCCTCCCCACCCCTTCCTTCTGGCTGTCTTTCCTTTATAAAGGCATTTTACCTTTGAAACTCCCGGGCTTGCCTTCAGGTGTAGCTGGTTAACACTCATACAATCAGTGGCTGGGCACGTTGACTCAGCCTCTGTAGGATTACTCCTGCCCCCTCTAGCTGTGCTGTGAGGTAATTGCATCTTCTGCACATCCACAGCTCTATGAAAGACAGGGTTTTTTTCTAAACCTGCACCTTCCGTGGCTCCAGCCTCATGACACATCCCCCGTCTTAAAATATTACGGGCTGAGTTTTCATCTTTACTACAGCACGTAATCCTTGACATTGCATCTGCGTTATAATGCAGCTTTCCTGCTCTGTGTTCTACTTTGTATTCGTATGGCTGCAATGCCATGTACCATCTGGTTAGGCGACTATTATTGTTTCTCATGTGGCTTAACCATTTAAGCGGGGCATGATCGGTAATAAGAATAAATCTCCTTCCTGTTAGGTAGAACTTTAAAGACTCTACTGCCCATTTTATAGCTAAGCACTCCCTTTCAATTGTTGAGTACTTTTTCTCAGCTTGAGACAACTTCCTGCTTAGGAACATGATGGGATGTTCAGCACCCTCCTGCACCTGGGAAAAGACGGCCCCTAAGCCGATTTCCGACGCATCCGTCTGAAGCAGGAATTGTTGGCGGAAATCGACACCTCGCAATATTGGTGCCCTGCACAACTTCTCTTTTAATTTCTGGAATGCTTCATCCGCATCTGATGTCCAGTGCAGCGCGTTCGGGGCGTTTTTCTTCAACATTTTGGTGAATAGCGTGCTTTCCTCTGCGAAGTGGTGAATAAAGCGCCTGTAATACCCAATAAAGCCCAAAAAGCTTCGCAGTTGCTTTTTGTTTTGGGGGACGGGAAAATTTCTTACACTCTCCACCTTATTCAATAAGGGACGGACCGTACCCCGGCCTACAAGATGTCCTAGATATTTGACTTCTGGGGCGGCAAACATACATTTTTCGGGATTTAGGGTTAAACCCGCTTGTCACATTGCTGTTAACAGCGCTCTTACTTGGAGCAAGTGTTGATCCCAGGTGGCGCTGTGGATGACTACGTCGTCCATATAGGCGGTGGCATAATTTTGGTGAGGACGCAAAACTATGTCCATTAATCTCTGGCAGGTCGCAGCTGCTCCGTGTAACCCAAAGGGCATTCTCCTAAATTGAAACAGCCCAAGTGGAGTGCTAAAAGCTGTTTTGGGGCGTGCTTCTCTGGTCAGGGGCACCTGCCAATATCCTTTGGTCATATCCAAGGTCGTGAGGAACTTAGCTTGACCCAGTCTGTCTAGCAGCTCTTCTATTCGGGGCAATGGATATGCATCAAAGATGGATATCTCGTTGACCTGGTGGAAATCGATACAAAATCTCATGGTTCCGTCTGGTTTGGGCACCAGAACAATCGGACTATTCCACGGACTTCGTGATTCTTCGATGACGCCCATACGTATCATCTCTTGTACCTGGGTTATGACTTTTTGCCTTTTTGCCTCCGGCAAACGATAAGGCCTTTGCCTAATAATTCTCCCGGGAGGTGTAATTATTTCGTGAGCAACCAAACTCGTTTCTCCTGGAAGGGGTATCAGTACATCCTTGAACTCCCCCAACATGCTGGACAATTGCTGCCACTGTACTGTAGAGAGTTCATCGCTGATGCGTGGCTCAGGATTGGTTTTGCAGTCGGACAAAAGTGGGCCCAGATCTTCATCCGGTTGCTCTCCCGCTACTGCTACAAAACTTTCCATCTCACCTTGACCGGTGGAGCCGAACCCTCCGATCCCTCGGCTCATGGGGGTTACCATAGCCACTTCCTCCAGGATCGGGAAACCAACCCGCTCGCATATTAGCTGGGTGATGCGATCCCCTGTTTTCACCTCAAAATCTTCGTCCACGAAATTAAATAGCAGGACCTTTATGACGCCTCTGTAGTCTGGATCCACTACTCCAGCGCCTACATCAATAAAATACTTGGAGGCCAAGCCCGAGCGGGGCGCAATCCTACCATAGCATCCTGGTGGCAGCTCCAGTTGAATACCAGTGTTAATTAAGGCTCTGCCGCGTCTGGGAACAATTTGACTTTCTGTGCTATACAAGTCATACCCAGTGACCTGGGACGATGCTCGACAGGGACTTCGAGCTTGCCTGGAGGTCTTACAAAATATCCCTCTGGATAGTCTCCGTCTGGATTCTGTCCCTCTGGACTTGCTCCGTGTGGACTCTCTCCTTCTCCACACTCCTTCTCCTTCCTTCTGGCTGAACTGCTGCCAGCTGAGTTCCCTCCAAATGGATTCCTCCTAACTGGATTCCTCCTCTACACCCCTTCCTTCTGGCTGTCTTTCCTTTATAAATTCTGCGTTAAATATAACAAAAATGGAAATACATCCACATCAAACGCTGTTTGGGAGAAATTACTTAAATTTTGTTATCTTAACTGTATCAAATTTCTACCAGATGGTCTCAGAACTCTCAAGCTTCAATCCAAAAGACTCAAAGGTCAAACTGAAAGGGATAGAAACCAGATAACATCAACGACCACCAACGGTAGTTAACATTGATCAAGTTAAATAACCTGCTCTATATAAAAAATAATGTGCCACTTTGCTCGCTTTATTAAAGATTTCTTTCTTATCTTGACCGTTGCACTGAAGCAGGTATAAAACTTTCTTCTTAATACTGTTAAGAACACAACACTCCCAAAACAGACTCTTAAACTGATCCGTATTCCACACACATCCCGACGCCTCCCTCCCCAGCGCCTTTGGAGCGTTTCTCCTAAACGGGTTCTTCAGGGGATTGATTCAGGGAATATCCTGGGATCACCTTAAAAACAAACACAAACAACGTGTATCACCCTCATCCATAAAAACATCAATTAAAAGACCTACCGTGGGACAACATCACACCAACAAATACTTACAAAAAACTGCTGCCCACGCCAAACCTCACAGAACCTTAGCTGCTTCCAGTCTTTCACCATACATTGAAAGCTAAGCAAAAAGACGCCGCGCATGCGGACTGGCAACAAATAACTAGGTTAAATACCTCAAACTCAAAAAGAGGCTACATACCACCATAGTCATTAGAATTATCATCGACCAGAAGAACTCAAACAGACGCAGAATTTTTTGATTGTTTTGTATAAGCGTTAATGAACTGACCATTAGATACGTTTCCTTTATAAAGGCATTTTACCTTTGAAACTCCCAGGCTTGCCTTCAGGTGCAGCTGGTTAACACTCATACAATCAGTGGCTGGGCACGTTGACTCAGCCTCTGTAGGATTACTCCTGCCCCCTCTAGCTGTGCTGCGAGGTAATTGCATCTTCTGCACATCCACAGCTCTATGAAAGACAGGGTTTTTTTTCTAAACCTGCACCTTCCATGGCTCCAGCCTCATGACACCATGCATGTGGTTCCTCACTCCCGCCTGCACATGCGGATGGCTCAGTGGTGTCTCAGTACCCAATGGAGCCAGTCCCTCGGACACCTCAGGGACCCCCTCAGTGTTCTTCCCGACCTCCGCTTGTCCCTGAACTGGTGGCAAAACCCCCGCAACCTCCTGCGGGGATCACCCTTTCAGGCCCCACAGCACAATGTGGTGCTGACCACAGACGCTTCCCTGTTAGGGTGAGGAGCCCATTGCGGGTCTCTCTGCACCCAGGGGCAATGGTCACCTGTGGAGCCTCAGCAGCAGATAAACCTGCTCGAGCTCTGGGCCATCTGGTGGGCCCTGAGGGCCTTCGAGGATCACCTCAGCGGGAAGTCTGTTCTGGTACAGGCCAACAACCGTGTAGCCATGTTCTATATCAACAAGGAGGGGGGCACAGGATCGCGCTCCTTCTTTCGGGAAGCGGTCCTTATCTGTTCTTTCACTGTCTGACGGGGGATATTGCTCAGGACTGCGTACCTCCCGGGTCAGGAGAATGGCCTGGCGGACAGACTCAGCAGAGGTTAGGGCTCTTCAACCTGGAAAAGAGACAGCTCTTCAACCTGGAAAAGAGATGGCTGAGGGGAGATATGATAGAGGTCTATAAATTAATGAATGGAGTGAAACGGGTAAACATAGATCGATTGTTTACGCTATCAGAATATAGAAAGACTAGGGGACATGCAATGAAGCTACAGGGTAAACTATTTAAGACAAGTAAGAGAAAATATTTTTTCACTCAACGTGTAATCAAACTCTGGAATTTGTTACCGGAGGATGTAGTAAGAGCTGTTAGTGTAGCTGGGTTTAAAAAAGGTTTGGACAAGTTCCTGGAGGAAAGGTCCATAAACCATTATTAAAAAGGGACCCAGGATATCAATGTTTGACCCAATACAAGCACTGTGGAACCTGTGTCTCTTGGGGATACTGCTAGGTACATATGACCTAGATTGGCCACTGTTGGAAACAGGATACTGGGCTTGATGGACCTTGGTCTGACCCAGTATGCCATATCTTATGTTCTTATGTTCTTCGCCCCCCACAAATGGCGGCTGGATCCCAGAATGGCAGGCTGGCTGTTTCTGTGCTAGGGCACTCCAAAGATAGACCTCTTCGCCAGCCCCCAGAACATGCAGCTCCCTCGCTTTTGCGGCCCGGTACCGCACCCGGGCAGGGAGGGCCCCGATGCATTTCTCCTGGACTGGTCCTCCAGTCTTCTATATGCATTCTCTCCTTTCTCCCTCATTGCGAGGACTCTGTTCAAGGCTCAACGGGACAGGGCATCATTGATTCTCGTGGCCTCGGCAACCTTGATTTCTGCTCCTGCTCCAGCTGTCGACGGAGCCTCCGGTTCCCATGGGCTCTGCCAGAGACTTGCTAATGCAGGAGGAGGGCCGGGTACTACACCCGAACCTAACCTCCCTATCCCTCACAGCCTGGAGGCTGAATGGGTCTCTCTAGCCTCTCTGGCCCTTCTGGAGGAGGTTGAGGAAATCCTCCTTGCCTCGAGGAAGGACTCCACTAGGCGGGCTTATGCCTTTAAGTGAAAACGCTTCTCTGTCTGGTGCTCGGAACACCAGATTGACTCCTTCTCGTTCCCGGTTTGGTGGGTTCTCCAGTCCCTCCTCCATCTCTCGAGGGAAGGGCTGAAGTCAAACTCTGTTAGAGTTCATTTAAGCGCCATATTGGCTAATCATCTCTCTATCGAGGAAAAACCTCTCTCAGGGCAGCCACTAGTCTCCTGCTTCATGTGGGGCCTTCTGCCATCCAAGCCGCCCATCTGTCCCCTTCTGGCGGAATGGGACTTGAACGTAGTGTTCACACAGCTCACCCGTTCACCCTTCAAGCCGATGGCAACGTGTTCGCTCCGGCATTTGTCCTGGAAGGTGGCCTTCCTGGTGGCGCTGACCTCGGCTCGCCGAGTCAGTGAGCTTCAGGTGCTCATGGCTGGTGCCCCTTACACCAGGTTTTATTGGAGCAGGGTGGTCCTCCGGACCTATCCTAAATTCTTACCCAAGGTCATGTCGGCCTTCTATTTCAACCAAGAGATAGTGCTCCCGACCTCCTTCCTGAGGCCCCATGCTGACCAGGTGTCGGCGACTCTGCACACCCTTGACTGCAAGTGGGCCCTCTCCTTCTACTTCCAGTGTACCCAGACTCACCACAAGTCTGACAGACTTTTCGTGACCTACGATCCCATTAGGCAGGGGCAAGCAGTCACCAAGCGCACCCTCTCTGGGTGGTGGACTGCATCGCGTTCACCAATGCGAAGGACATCCCACTGCATCGTCGAGTCACTGCACACGGGGTCCAAGCGAAAGCAGCCTCGGTGGCCTTGCTGCGCTCCCTGCCCATGATGGACATCTGCCGGGCGTCAACCTGGTCTTCTACGAATACTTTCGCCGCCCACTACTGCCTGGAGAGGGAGTCCTGCCGGGACAGCGCCTTCGGCCAGGCTGTATTCCGTAATCTGTTCGGGGTATAAGCAACTCCTGCCCTCCGACCCTTCTTCACGGCTACCGAGGGCTTCGCCCCGAGGACACAAGGACTTGGGCTCCTTTGGGCTTCGGTTTCTGTTTAAAGTCTCGCAGAGGCGTTTTTTGGTTACAGGTTCGGTAGCCTGTAGCTAGGGAGTCCCATAAGTGAGGACTTACTTCCTGCTTGTTCCTGGAGAAACATAGTTACTCAACTGTAACAGGTGTTCTCCAGGGACAGCCGGAATCAGTCCTCACTACCATCCCTCCTCCCCTGATGAGTTGCTGGAATTTTGTCCTTCCCTTGCCATCTGCTTGGTAGGGCTCACGCTAAGGGACCTGACTGAGCAAGATGGCACCCTTGGGCAGGAAGGAGGACCACGCATGCGTGGTAGCAATCCCAAAGGCTTTCTTTGAAAGCTGGGGAATTGCTCCGCGCGGGCTCTGTCGGTACCGACGTCACCCATAAGTGAGGACTGATTCCCGCTGTCCCTTGGAGAACACCTGTTACAGGTGAGTAACGCTTTACTACTATTACTGCTTATCATTTGTATAGTGCTACAAGATGTGCACAGCACTGCACATATAAATGTAAGGCACAGTCCCTGCTTAAAAGAGCTTACAATCCAATCAAGACGAAGAATATCACAAAACTGGACTAGAGTATGGTAAGATATGCACACATAAGTAGTGAACAAGAGAGTGAGGCGCATCAAGATTCAAAAGCAGCCTGGAAGAGGTAGGTTTGAATAGGGCTAGAGAAGAAGCCCAACATATTTAGGTAGTTTGTTCCAGGCATATGGAGCAGCAGGCTGGAATTGAGGAAGTCTGGAATTGGCAGTGGCAGAGAAGGGCACAGATAAAAGGGATCTGCTAGAAAGAATTGCTGAGGAGGACCACATTTATGTCTCATAGCATGGAGACTGTGGTCACTGAGAAAGCGTAGTTGCGTACCTGTAACAGGTGTTCTCCGGGGACAGCAGGAACCAGTCCTTACATATGGATGACATCTTCACTGATGGAGCCCTCGTGGAAGCATCCCCCCAGCTTTCAAAGAAAGCCTTTGGGAGATGCCATCACGCATGCGTGGTCCCCTTCCCACCCAAGGGTGCCATCTTGTTCAGTCAGATGACATAGCTAAAAGACGGCAAAAAATTAAAGATGGTACAGGAGCAACTCTAGGGGGAGGAGGGAGGGTTGTGAGGACTGATTCCTGCTGTTCCTGGAGAACACCTGTACAGGTGAGTAACTGTGCTTTCACCGGGATCAAACAGGAAGTCAGTTCTCACATATGGGACTCCCCAGCTACAGGCTACCGAAAAACCATTGCAAAAACCAGGGCTCCCGCAAGGGGAGCCGCAAGCAGCAGCAATTTGAGTCTGTGCATACAGACCACAGTAGGACTCCTGTGTCCGAAGAAACTAGCGCTCTGGTAAACTGAACACAGAAGGGTCGGAGGGTAGGAGTTGCCTAGACCCCTAGAAAGGTTATGGAGCACAGCCTGGCCAAAGGTACTGTCCTTTCAGTACTCTCTCTCCAGGCAGTAGTGAGCTGCGAACGTATGGACTGAAGACCAAGTGGCGGCCCGGCAGATGTCCACCATTGGGACAAAGTGCAAGTTTGCCACCAAAGCTGCCATGGCCCAGACATGGTGCACCGTGACGCAGCCTTCCAGTGGGAGCCTCGCCTGCCCATAAGCAAAGGCGATACAGTCTGCCACCCAAGTGGACAGCGTGCGCTTGGTCACCGCCTTCCCCAGCCTACTGGGGTCGTAGGAGATGAAAAGCTGAGAAGCTTTGCGGTGACCTTGGGTGCGTTGGATGTAGAAGGATAAGGCCCTCTTACGGTCCAATAAGTGAAGGACTGTCTCCGCCCGACTTGAGTGAGGTCTTGGGAAGAAGGTAGGAAGCACCACTTCCTGATTAAGGTGGAAGGGTGATAATACCTTCGGCAGGAACTTGGGGTGTGTGCGAAGCACCACCCTGTTCTTATAGAGCCTGGTATAGGGCACCTCTGCCACAAGGGCCTGGAGCACGCTAACTCTGCGAGCGGAGGTGAGCGCAACCAGGAAGACCACCTTCCAAGAGAGGTAGTGATGATGGCAAGTTGCCAGAGGCTCGAAAGGTGGGCGAGTGAGCTGCCCCAACACCATGTTGAGGTCACATTCGGTTGCCAGAGAGCAAACCGGGGGTTTTGACAGGAGCAAGCCCCGAAGGAAGCGGGTTACCAAACGTTGGACCGAGAGGTGCTTACCATCCACCTGGTGGTGATGCGCCGTCAGGGCACTAAGGTGCACTCGGACGGAGTTAGATTTGAGCCCGGATTGGGAGAGGTAGAGAAGGTACTGCAACACCAAAGCCACCGGGCAGGAGAAGGGATCAGCCCCATGAACGGCACATCAAACGGAGAACCTGCGCCATTTGAGGGTATACGCCTTCCTAGTAGAGGCCTTGCGAGAGGCCAGCAGAATGTCTTCGAACTCAACCAGAAGGTTGAGGGGAGTGAGAGTCACCCTCTCAGCAGCCACGCTGTCAACGAGAGAGACCACAGGTTGGGGTGCAGAAGAGTCCCCTCCTGAGATAGGAGTCCCGGGGCGGTGCCCAAGGGGATGGGGGCCTCCACCGCCAACTTCAGAAGCAGTGGGAACCATGGCTGCCTGGGCCACCTGCCTGTGACCACTGGTTCCGGAGACACCACTGCGCCACCCCCATGTGGAGGCAAGCGTCAGGGGTGATGTGGACTGTGGAGACCATGTGCCCGAGGAGATGCAGAAGGTGCCGGGCAGGCACCGGGAGGGGGGGGGGAGGGGGCGGTTTTGTATATCTCGAGCCAGAGATCTGAGATGATCGGCACAGTCCATGGGCAGGAAGGCCTTGGCCTGGAGGGTGTGCCCCGATGAACTCCAGACACTGTGCCGGGAGGAGGTGAGACATGGGGTAATTTATGATGTAGTCCTTGTGTTGCAGAACCTGGATGGTGCGTGCAGTGGCCTGCTGCACCTCGGAGGCTGTGCTTCCCCTTATGAGCCAGTCATCCAGGTAGGGAAACACGAAGATCCCTAGGAGCCTGAGGAAGGCGGCCACGACTGCCAGGCATTTCGTGAAGACCCTCGGGGCAGAGGCTAGGCCGAAGGGAAGGCACCCAGTATTGAAAATGTTTGCCCCCTACCACAAACCTAAGTTATTGCCTGTGATTCGGGTGGATAAGGATGTGGGTATAAGCATCCTTGAGGTCTAAGGAGCATAGCCAATCTCCCTGCTGGAGGTATGGCAGCAATGTCCCAAGGGAGAGCATCTTGAACTTCTCCCTCACTAGGAATTTGTTGAGGTTGCGCAGGTTGATGATGGGCCTTAGGCCCCCTGTCCTCTTTGGGACGAAGAAGTATCTGGAGTAGAACCGTTTGCCCTTGAGGTGGTAGGGCACCAGTTCTACCTCTTTGTCCTCGAGAAGACCTGCCAACTCCTTCAGGAGAAGGTCCTGGTGGAGGGGAGACCTGAGGGGCTCTCCCGGGAAATAAGGGGGAGGTGTGTGAGTCAGGTGGAGGAGGTAACCCTCCTAGACTATCCTCAATGCCCAGAAGTCGGTGGTGATGGGCACCTACCTTTGGACATAAAGGGCCAGACGTCCCCCTCTGGGCTGCTGAACTCCTTGGGGTAGAGAGGCTATGCTGAAGGAGTCAAAAGCTCCCCCCTGGCTGGGCCAGGGCCGGTGCCTGGGGTTTTGGAGCTTTCTTCTTATGAGGGCCATGCCTATGTCCCATGGCTTGCTGACCCTGTTGGGGAGCTGGGGAGGCCTGATAGGGTGGGTTGTTTCAGTAAGCAGCTCCCTTCCTCGGGTAAAAGGGCTTTTTACCTGAGCCCTTCCATCAGGGAGGGGCAGTGGTCTTCTTAGAGCCTGGTCCTCGTCATGAATTCGGTCTCCAGCTCTGTAGCTTTGTCGGTCATGGGTTTGCCGAAGAGGTTCTCCCCTTGGCATGAGACATCGACCAATTTGTCCTGAACCCACTACTCGAGGTCGGACGACTGAAGCCAAGCCTGGCGGCATGCACCGATGTGAGCCGCGGCTACCCGGGCCGCCGACTCAAACCCATCATAGGCAGCTCGAGACATAAATTTGGAGCTCTCACGGATGGCCTTGGACAGGCTCCTGAACCACTGCAAAGGTTCCTTGGAGAGACCAGCCGAGAACCCGGCAAGTTCCTTCGCCATATCTCTCAAGTACAGCTAGTAGGCCTGGACCCAGCAGATGAGGATCGAGCCCTGGTAACACTTCCTGCCGAGGGCATCCAAGGTGCGAGCCTCCTTGCCTTGGGGCACCGAGAAGTTCGTCTTCTGGCTTTTCAGCTGACACATGGCCGACTCCACCAACATGGAATTATGCAGCAGTTTGACTTCTGGAAGCCCGGGCTCCGGTGGACCCAATACACTGAGTTGAGCCATTTGCTCACCACCGGCACTGACGCCGGTGTCCCACATGCGGAGCTTGAGCCATTCCAGTATGGGAGGAATGGGCATCATAAGCGATTCCCGAGGAGGGGCCTTGTACTGGAGGATCTCAAGCTCATCCCCTCGAGGGTCCTCCTCCGACTTGGACGGGAACGCCAGGGCCTTGGACATGTCCTTGACAAAGTCCAAGAAGCCATATCCTCCGGCGGGGACCCGCCTCCGAGGTTCTGAGACTGGGGAATTGGAAGGGACATCGCAGTGGCGACAGGTATCAGGAGACTCCTCATCCTCTCTCCCATTCATAGTACTCCAAGGATGACTTGTAGGCGGGCTGCTCCATGGGCTTTGAGGCCCTCAAGGCCCTGCGGTCAACCCCCAGTAGACTGGCCAGGGATGACCGAGCTCCCATTGAGTGGGATGCCAATTGTGACCTCGGCCGAGGATTGGCTCGGCCTCCGGGTACGTCTTGGACATTGAATGCCAGGTGGTCGGGGCAGATGAACTGGGCATGCTAGACAACAGTGCCCACTGCTAGCCGATGAAGGCAGACAAACTGTGCTCCAGGGCCACCATTCTGGACTCCAGGCCAGAAGGTTCTGCAGCCTTCGCCGCTGGCACAGAGGAACTCTGGCCTGATGCCAGTTCCCCCGAAGGGGAATCCTCGATGAGGATAGTGTCTGGGTACTGAGGCTGGTCCGCTCCCGCGTCCTTCCAGGGGACCTTGGCCTGTCTGTCCTTTTCCAACGCCTCGGACAAGCGCTTTGGACTGCAGGACCGGGCCCGGGAGATTCCTGGCTGGTCGGAACCATCCAGGGACACCGCCTTCGAGGGTTGTTTTTTCTTCCTGTGTTCCCTTGAGGGAAGACCCCCCTATCCAAGGACCCACGATGATGCTCGAGTTCGGAAAGCTCCTCCCGAGATGTCGGGGCCTCAGACGAGGCCCTGGCCTTCGGAGGCATTGGGGATTCGGGGAAGAACTTATCGTGCTGCTGCTGGCGGCTCTTCAGGGTCTTGCTGGACATCCTTTTGCAGAGACCACATGCTGCCGGGTCGTGGTCCAGCCCGAGGCAACGGAGGCAGCAGTTGTGTGTGTCGGTTAAGGACATTAATTTAGAGCACCGATCACACTCTTTAAAGCCACTGGTAGCCATGGGGGAAAAAGTACCCCTGTGAGGTCGAAAATCCTCTGGGCTGCCAGCGATGAAAAAAGGCGCAAAGGCACCAGAAAATAAAAAGAACAAAGACAATTAAAACAAAAATGGACCAAACTTGACACCGAGACACTGAGGATGGTAGGCAGGAAGAGTACCAGTGCAAGACCGGAGTTGAATTGAAAACTCAGGCACAAAAAAAATCAACTTTGTCCCGGGGGAAAGTCAGACAGTGTCTGAAGGGCTCTGCAGAAAAAAAGAGACTGAGCAAGATGACACCCTTGGGTGGGAAGTGGACCGCGCTTGCGTGGTGGCATCTCCCAAAGGCTTTCTTTGAAAGCTGGTGGGATGCTTCCGCCAGGGCTCCATCGGTGCCGACGTCACCCATATGTGAGGACTGACTTCCTGCTTGTTCCCGGAGAAAATGAGATAATCTTTCACCTGTGCACCAGTGCTATGTCATCCAAGGCTATTTTGAAGGTGGATGGTGAACCTGAGTTGAAGGAGGGAGAGGAGATTGTCTCTTCACTCCTCCTTTTGCTCTTTCCCTCCCCCTCTTTCCTCCTCCTCTCCTTCCTCATCCTCCCCCTTCACGCTCTCCCCTCCCTCATCTAATACTTTTCCTCACACCTGGCACACATTCTGGCCTGTTACATCCTGTGAACTTACCAAGGCCATCACCTCCTCACACAAGACCACATGCCCACTTGATCCCCTTCCCTCTTCTTGGCTTCTTGACCCCTCATTCACACTCCTTTCTTACATCCTACTCATGGTTAACTCTAGTCTCACTTCTGGTTGCTTTCCCTCCATCTGGAAGCACGTCCTTGTTCGTCCCCTTCTGAAGAAGCACAATCTCGACCCCGCTGTCCTAGCAAATTGGCGCCTAGTGTCCAACCTCCCCTTCCTTTCCAAACTTCTTGAGAAACTTGTCTTCACATAATTTTCTGCACACCTCGATTCAACTCTTTCACTTCACCCCTGTCAAGCCGGCTTTAGATCTGGTCACAGCACTGAAACCACCCTTCTGGCACTCCTCAGCTAGATCTATCAATCTCATGATCGCGGTGACCTTTCTATTGCTGTCTCTTTGGATCTCTCTTCTGCTTTTGATGTTGTTGACCACCATAACCTCTTTGCTCATTTGTCTGATCTTGGGGTTCATGGCACCGTTCTTCAGTGGTTCCGTTCTTACCTGTCATCCTGCACTTTTGTGGTTCAGTCAGGCACCACTGTCTCGCCTTCACTTCCTTTTCACTGTGGTGTTCCCCAGGGATCCGTCCTCGCCCCTCTTCTCTTCAATGTTTTTCTTGCACTCTTGCCTTACTTATCCAGCAGTCTGGAATTTCTGCCTATTATTACATGGATTACATCCTGCTTTTGTATCACACTAGCAGCTTGGCCCCTGACCTCACTGTCCTTGATACCTATGTTGCCCATATCGCTACCTGGTTTACCGGCAGCTTCCTTCATGTGAACCCCTCCAAGTCCGCTGCTCTCTGGTTTTCCTTCGGTGCTCCCTCTCCCTCCCTATCTCCTACTCTGTCCACTTCACCCATCCCTCTCGTTTCCACTCTCCGCTATCTCGGTGTCACCCTGGATCCCTCGCTTTCTTTCCATCACCACATCTCTGCGCTCACCCGTAGTTCCTTTTTTCACGTCCGGTCCTCTCTTTCTCCATCCTCCCTCACTACTGTCATCCTTTCTCTTGTAATCTCCCACTTAGACTATTGTAATTCAGCTCATGCAGGTCTTCCATAACAGCTATGATGCCTTCAACTTATCCAGAATACCACCGCCCATATCATCACCCACTTCGTCCCATTTGATAATATCACCCCTCTCCTCCTATCAAAGTCCGGTTCATTTACAAGATGCTCATTATCATTCAGAGTCCTCTACACTAGTACACCCCAATACCTTGCTGATCTCATCCACCTCCAGCCCACTCCTCACCTCCTCCGCTCTGCACATGGTAACCGCCTCTTCCTTCTGTCTCAGGCTCATCTCGAACTCACTCGCCGCTCAGCCTTTGCACAGAACCATCCTTCCCCCGGTTCAAAGCCCTCCTTAAGACTCACCTCTTCCACCAGGCCTTTGACCTCCCCTCCTCCTCAGACCACCCTGACTCCCCCCTAGCCATGGGTTCTACCATTGAGATTACACCCCCTCCATAGATCATTGCCCTTCCCCTCCTCCCCCCTTCCTATTCATCCTGTGAATTGGTGTCTGCTGTCCTCTTTCTGTCTCTCTCCTCCTCTTTTCTTCCTTTGCTCTCCATCTTCTCTTTCCTATAAGTTAATGGCATTCCTTTCTCTCTTTTCCTCTTCTGGCAGCCTATGTTTTATTGTACATCGCCTTGACGCTTAGGCCCGGGCAGTATATCAAGCCTCGCAAATAAAGATAAAGATTTGGACATCATTGTATTCTGCAAGAAAGTGTGTGATACCTTGTAAATTGGAAGAGTGTTGGCGCATTTTGAATTTATAGGTATGCAACCAGTCTCCCTGTACCTGCCCTTTGTAGGAAATTCCTGGTGAAGCATCCAGTGGGTGGGGGGTGGGGGTTGGGGGTATTTGGAGGCTATCCTTGGTGGAAGAACAGGGATGCTGTGAGGTTCTCCTGCCAGCCAGTGGGTGGCTTTGGTCCTGGGAGGACCTCATGAGGGAACAAAAGTTACTGTTCCACCAGCAGATGTTTGTTATGCACACAGCTGATTTAATCACTTTTACTTGATCTATGTTCCCATTTTCCCTTGGAGGCCATCTTGTTTCTGTTGCAGATGTATATTTATTTGGTCCTTGTCGTCTTGACAAGAGCTTGCTCCTTACCATTATAGTGTGTTTTACTATACTTTATATCCTATTGCATTGATGTGTTCCTATTATGCTTTGTTTTCAGTTTTACTGCTGTGTTCATGCTATGCATTGAATCCAAATTTCTTGCTGTGCTTGTGCTACTCTTCAGATGCAGGCTTGCTTTTGTGAGCATGTTCGGCTGGACTTATCTTAATGGCTACATCTTTGCCATGCCTGAAACCACAACTCCTGACACTGACCTTGTGTAACCAAAGGCCTGATAGCCATCAGCAACTAAGTGTTCAACTTAAAAAGAAGGCAGCGGCTACAGCAGGAAGACCATGCCCCCCTCATTCTGTCAGGTGGTAGTTGTTGCTTTGACAGTTTGGCTGCTCTCCATCTTAGGGTTCCCTGTGAGATTACTGCTACCATAGCCACCATTTTGAACCTGATAAGCAAGAGGAATCACTCTTGCCCCATACACTAGAGCATCAGAGTTACCATGTGGTAAATCCCTGGGAGGAATAGGGGAGGACTGGATTTTGGTCATAGTAAAGGAGGAGGGGGTGAGTGCAGATACGGGTGATGCCTGGGGGGGAGGGTATTTTATGGCATCAGAGGTTCTGTCTTGGGGTGAGTGATGCTTGATGGAGGGGGTGGGTCATGCCGTATGGGATGTTGAGGTTTCTTTTTAAATGCATTTCTGAAAAATGAGAAAGCCGCTACTATCGAGGGTCAGTCCAACTGTATATCTATTTATGCATTCACAGATATGCACCAACTACAAAAAGATGCAAAAAAAAGGAGCAGCACCAGGACGTGGCAGGGAGGTCAGGCCCTGCCATTTGAAGATTAGTAGCTGTTTCCAAAAAGAAGTCACTCAAGGGAAGCCCAAGTTCTGCAGCAGAAGAAGAAAAGGAACCAGAAGTCTATCAGCTGTGGGCCAACAGAAAGAAGAGAGAGGGTGATGGCTCAATTGCTACTATGTTGATAGGGACCCAAGCTCCATTAGCATGAAAGGAGAGATGGCGGTGGCTCACTTTTTAGTGTTGATGATGGGGTCCCAACCCCACCAGTGCAAAAGGAGAGAAAAGATGGCGGTTGCTTAATTTTTCATTGTGCTGATAAACCAGTCACTGCTGGCAAAGAAGATGGCAGTGGCTCAATTTCTGTTGTTCTGATGGTAATTCAACCTCCATCAGCATGGAAGGAGAGCTAGCAGTGGCTCATTTCCTGTTGCGCTGATGAGACCCGACCCCTGTTGGCCTTGAAGAAGAGTAGAGGTGGTGGCAGATCAAATGCTGGTATGCTGATGGAGATCCAGCCCTCGCTGTAATGGAAGAAAAGACTTTAATGGTGCTGCAAGAGAAGTGGAAACTGGCATGGGTTCTCAGTCTCTGCAGGGAAGAATGAGGGACTTCTGTAGTATACCACAGGACAGAATGAGGCTGCACGTGGCAGAGGAGGAAATGACAGAACACAATTTAAAATAGGTAATAATAGCTGAGGAAGGAGAAGGAAGAAACTACTGAAAGGGAGGGAGCTAGAAGGAGAAAGTGGAATAC